>CM037588.1:89212764-91712764 GCA_021018995.1 Chloranthus sessilifolius
ATAAGAAAAGGGGTATATAGGGTATGGGTGCCATGGAGCGTGGAGGAGTTAGTGTGTTCCCACACTTAATACATAATGTGTGTATGGATACATCTAACACTACACATACTTATACACTTATAGTTTTATATATTTTATATTATTAAAATGGACCAAATAAAGTCTTGGGTTCGAGTTTAGAGTCGCCCATGTTCAGCCCCAAGTTTGGTTAGATCGGAGTAAGATAATGGGCTCGGGTTTTGGTATAAGCTCAAGTTAGGTTTTGGGATACGGCTGTGCCCGTTATTCTCTTTATTTATTTCAAATATTATTTTATAAATACAAAAGGAATGACTCGAGTTCAAAAGTTGGGTCGAGCCAAGCATGGGTGCACACACTTTTCAAAAGGGTGGGTCCGAGGACACGTCACATCAGTCAAAGGTTTGTCTAAGGTTAAACTAGTCAAAACAGTCGTGTTTTCGTCAAATGTCAACGATTCAACGCTTGCAAAAATCTGGGTTGTTACACGAATAGTTCGCCAACTTCGTCAACTTCTGATGAAAAAAGACCCTCCATCCCGTTCCTATCTGAAACTAAACCAACTTCTTTTAGAATGGACAAATTAAAATGATAACTTAGATTCAACTAAGGAATTTTCGTAGATTGCATCAGTAGATCGGGTGGCTTAGCTTTGTTGTCGAAAAATGATCAAATCATATATCTACAATCATGTTTCAAGAACCATATTGACGTTACTTCCTTGGAAAACAATTATGGTACTGTTGGTTCAATTTGTGTTGGTGTTCTTTATTCTAAAAATAGGTCAAAATATGACAGCAATAAAGAAGGATAAAAGTAAAACAAAGGGGCATAAAAAGGGAATAGAACACAAGCACCACCTGCAAGATACAGGGCTGTTGCAGCTAGTTTTAGATGAAGTAAGGGTTGTCCCACAGGGAGTTATGGAATTAAAGGTAGTAAATCTCTAGATTTGCTACAGATCTAGCAACTCTAAACCTAATCTATCTTAAACTAGTAAAGCAAGGTAAAGAGAAGGTGTTTTTAGGGGTTGTCACTAACTAATAAGAAATAAATGCAAAAACAGAAATAAAATGAAGGGGGTTTAAAGAAGGATGAAAGTGGTTTGGTAAAATAAATAGAAAATGGAGAAGTAGGTAGTTAGGGATTGATTTTTAATGCACAAAGCAATGGAAAACAGAGTAAGAGTTGGATCTGCAACAATCCTTCATTTGGCTACAAGCACAAATGTAAGGAACAAGAATCCAACTCACCCTGAGATATGGACTAGTCTTAGGGCTATAGCCTGCCCACTCAAATGGTCACAGGCTATCCCATAGATATAATCCAGTCATGTGGGTAAAAGATGGAACACTAAAATTACTGCAAACACTACGTTTGCAAGACTACAAGTTCATGCATCCACAGGAGCATAAAATCTATAAAGATCTAATAAAATCAAAAGAGATTACAGATTCAATGAAACATTAAAATCAGTTATTCATTGCTACAAAGAAACTTACCAAGACACAACTCTCAAGTCTACAGTTTTTGCATGACTCTAAGCTCTTCACAAAGTTATTACAAAGCAATGCACAATAAAAACTAGCCCTAACTGCAACAAAAACTTAGCCACATATGATGAGCTAAGGAAGAAAAAAGGAAAATGAAGATGACCTAAACCCTAAAATGAACTCAACTATCATGTGTTGTGTGAGGTGTGATTCCCCCTTTTCAAGCATGCTTTCTCTTTCTTTATATACACACCCAAAAAGTGCTTTATGCTCTGGCCAATCAGAGGGAAAGAAAATCAAGACAATCAGGAAAGAAAATCAAGACAATTAGGATATGCTGATGTGGCTTAATTTCAACCAAGTATTGCTCCCATTCTATTAGGAAAAGCACAACACACTAAGACGGTTGTCCCATGTGCTACTGTAGTCTTGAAAATGCCCCTGAAGTTCATAAATATTAGATGGGTCCTGAGCCTATAGTGGGTGAAGTCAGCTGAAGGCTTCTCACTATATAGCTATAGTAGATGGTCCTCATTCTGAAGGATTCTCAAGTGGCTATCAAAAGTTAGAATGCTTTTGAAGATAGCTCGAATGGATGACTTCTGAAGGTAAGAGCTGCTCGATGGGTGCTCGACATGCTGCTTCTAAAGGCTTGTAATTGCTCTTCTTTAAGCAGATGAATGCATCACCGAGAGGATGACTGTTGTGGTGCCTTGTTTGCTCGAGTCTGCTCGAGAGGATATGATGCTTTAGCTCTAGTTTGCTCGAGAGGACTCGAGAGGTTAAGTTTTGTTTCTTGACTGGGCTGTGTAAGTGCTCAACAGGATGTTGCTACAGGTCCTGAACTGCTCGAGACTGCTCGACAGTAGCTCGAGTTGAGATTTCTTAAGGTGCTGAACTGCTCGATTGTGCTCTAAAGGCACTGAACTACTTGATACTGCTCAAGATCTGCTCGAGAGGCTAGATCTAAGGGTTTTAAGTCTACTCGAGACTGCTCGAGCTTAGGTTTCTGCCTCTCAGCTGGTTTGTCTAGTCTACTGCAACACTCCCTTAGGCATGGGCCCCACTTTTCCCTCATTGCAGAACTTCTAGGAGTCAGAGGCATGCTGAACAACCCCGTGGGTGGGGACCACCAAGGTTTTGATCTATGTGTTTCCATCAGCTCCAATGCTTAACTCTACTCTTCTATTCTTGGCACTTATTACATGGGTTGCTACACTATTCTACAGATTATTGCTAACTACAAAAACATACTCAGAAGTCAATTATTAAACAGCTCTAAGGTCTCGTAAGGTCTAGGTTAGGAGGGGGAAATTGGCATAATTCAGTGATTAACACACCCCCAAACCTAATCTTTGCTAGTCCTTGAGCAAAGGGAGAATTAAACAATTATTCTAAAAATTAAATGCCACTTTCATAGGGAGCACAGATGCATTTAGCCTATGCATCAAGCCTTTTACACCCCTAGGTGATCCATAGTGGAGGAGTGAAGTCTCCTAATGGTTTTCAGTGAAGATACCCACAAGTTTCACAATAGAACAGTTAAGTGCAGTGCATCATATGACAAATCAGATCTTCTCAAATAAAATTTCATTCTACACCCTTTTTTTTTTTAGTTCAGAGGAGTGAAAACAGAAATACAATCAGTTTAATACTTAAATCAGTATGTATTTCAATCACAACCAATCAACTTACATCAAGAGTATAGTGTGTGGGAATTAGTACTAAGCTCACCATTAATTCAAGAATCAGGTTTAGATATTGCTCCAATGAATTTAATTTCAGACCCAATCCTCACCAGGTCTATCACTCAAAAATGCAATTCCAAGGTGTATCACTATTACTGCAGCTCAAGAGCAATTACAGACCTCAAATAGGCCTGCAAGCATGAGCATAGGCATTTCTACTAATTCTTGAAATCCTCATTCCTTTCCACTATAGATTGCACATCCCCTTATCTCCACATAGCAATTCAATTAACTTTAGAGCAATAAGGTCTTTTTGTTGGGTTGTAAGCTTAGGGATGAGGTTTAAAAAGAACAAAAGGGTAAAAGGGATTCAAAAATGGGATATCAACTAAGAGGAGGAGGTGGTTCATGACTTCACCTTCTTCATTACATCATAGCTTCATCTTCTTTTATATTTTTCAGATCTGAAGTGGCCAGCTTCTTCTCATCTTTTTGATTTTTCAAATGAAGGGCTTACTTTGACTTCTCTCTCTCTCTCTTTTTTGTTGTATGAAATGCCACAAATATACAACCACACACTATTTTTTTTTAAACTTCTTCTCATCTCCCTTCACCAAATGTTAAACCCAACTCAACTTTCTTCAACATCTTCTCTTTTACCTTCTGAAATCTCAGAGTGAGGGTAACGCTGAATCAGGTAAATGAGGTTTAGGTTCAATTACTTTAGTGTTTGTCAAAGAACAATAGGTTTGAAGGCTCAAACAGTGTATGCAAAGGGCAGTTCAATGGCTAGGTATTTCAGGCTCAAACTGTCCAAATGAGAGCCCTACCTCATATCCTTAGTGTTATGAGTTCTGCTAAATAGTTTCAATTTGGGGTGCATAACTTCTGGTGAAGAGATGTTGATTCAATCATTCCTTAGAGCACATTTTTTTTTGCCAAGACACTCTTCAAAAGAAAGTTTGATAGGCCCAAATCTCACTAGGTATGGTCTTTAAGTAAACTTATGGGATGCATCCTCACATTTTTCTCTCCTTTGAGGTTCACTAAGCACTAATAATGAAAAATATTTCTTAAAGTTTGCTTCTTGGAAGTGTTAGAGCTTCATTAGATTTCAGTTTTAAAATGGCTGCTAAACAGTTATAATTTCCTCTTTCATGAATGGTTAGGTGGGAATTGACTTTATTTCATTCCATTTAACTAACAATGCTGCACTACAATTAACTATTTTATTGGACTACTGTGCCATACCCCCAAACCTAATATAAACATTGTCATCAATGTTTTAACAAAGAGTGTATTTATGGGCAGCAAAGTTAAGAAAAGAAGAACAAAAACTGTAGAAAAGAAAGAGACAATTATACTAAAAACATGATTTTATTCGTACAAACATAGAATTCATAACAAAATAGTGTACAAAATAGAACACTGATTACAACATGCTAACTGGAAACAAAAGAAAATAGAAAACTCCTAAAAAAACTAAATTCCTAAAAACAGAAAAATTCCTACATATGGTCTGAATCTGAGTCAATATCTATGTGCTCTTCATCTCTTTCTTTGCCTTTCTTCAGACTATTAGCCTTGGCAGCACTAGCTTTTATTCTTGAAGTAGCTGGTCTCTATTGTTTGGTGCTGCCCTTCTTGGGTTGAGGCTCTTGAATTTTAATTCCCTTAACTTCTGATGGAGGCTCCACATCATGAACACCCAATGTCATGAGAGTGGCTGATAATGAGTCATACAGCCTTGCATATTGGTTTGCCCTCTGCTCATACAAAATATATATAGTTACAGCATTGTCCAATTTTTCTTGCATGACCAACAGCTCCCTCTGATGAGCTAGTATAACTGCTTCCAAATGTTTCCAATTTGCTGTCTTCATTAGGTCTATCTAATCCTCACAAGTTTGCATTACATTATTTCTCACAAAGTTGACCAGCAGACACACATCCTCTGTAAGATATGGGTTGGGATGCATTTGAGCAGTGAGGGTTAGGTACTTTGGATGGGTCAGCTGATACAATTGCCCAGTTAGATGAATCATGAATAGAGAGGGAGACAAGAGCAGCTTCAGTAGCAGGTTGGATTGATAGGGAAGTAATGGATGGTTGGGAAGGGATGAACTCCTCCTTAGGGGCTTCTATTTGGGTGGAGTTGGAAGATGTGGAAATGGGGACCAGAATCAACTCTTTTTCTTCAAAATTAGTTTGGGTGGCAACATCAAGTGTTGCCACAGTTGTAGAAGAGAATTGGCATTGAGGAGGGGTAGGGATAGGGTATGGTTGTTGGGGTGTGAATGAATGAAGGGTTGATTGGATGGAAGTCAGGTTGGTTTGGATGGAGGATTGGTTTTCTGTGTTGGTATGGATTTGGGCTTGAAGGGAGGTTAGGAGGGATAGGATTTGGGTTAGAGGGTCCGGGAGGGTAGGGGTAACATGTTGAGGGGGAATTGGCTGAAAGGGTGAGGTAGGTGCATGGTTAAATGGGTAGTGGTGTGGGGAGTGAGGTAGAGGGGTGTACTCATGCCTAATGTCCTCCACAATGGAGTCCATTAGGGCTGAGAAACCCTCTGTGGTAAATTGGTCTGAGGTGGTATGAAATGGGTCTTGGATAGGGGACAGTGGAGGGTAATGGGAAGGAGAATGAATAGGGGTGAGGATAGGTGAATTGGTAGGTGAACGACTGGGGTAAGTGGTTTCCATGGCTGCATCCATTGGCTCACTGTCAGGAAGGGTAAATGGAGTAGGTTCTTCAATTGATGGGCTTAGGATGGGTGGGGGTATTGTAGTGGATGGGTTGGGTTCTGTAGTTGGGTGTTGTGTTTTCTTTTTATAGGTTCTTTGTATTGTGGGTGTAGGAAGGTTTTAGGGGAAAGGTATGTGAGGAGGAGCTGATATAGGAATGGATTGGGAAGGTAAGGTTGGTGGAGTGGGGTGGATAGGTAAGGATGGTGGAGTGGTCTCAAGGGTGGATGATGGAGGAGCTATTGAGGTGGCTACAGAAGTGGCTACTTTAGACTCCTTTTTCTTCATCAGTGTCATGCTAATCTTCCACTACCTTTCACCAAACACAGTTGGTGACAACTCAGCAATTGGCTCACCTACTTTCCACACAGATCCTCCTTTCTTGAGAAAGGATGTGATCAGCTTGGTGCAGGGTAAATCTTATATTGTCTGGCTCTTCTTTACCTTACCATGTATGTCACTCATTCCCTCAAAGATCAATTTGGCAACACTAAAAAAATGTCCCAAAGAGAAAGAGTACACAGTGTATCGATAATTGGATGCCTCCTCTCCTACTGGTGTCCAACCACAAACACATTCTTCCTCAAAATATTTTCCATGAATAGCAGGTTTGTACTGAAGTCACTCCTCGTAAGTGATCACCAAATGCTTTCTTACCCTGAGTTAAACACTAGGCCATTTCCTTCATTGAGGCACTAATTGGGGCTCCCCAGGATGCAAGATGGATCATAGGTTGCAGGGATCCCCAATACCTAGGATATATCAGTTGTGTCCACAACTGCCTCAAATTCATCAATCAGGACCACTAACATAGGGTCTTTTTGATCTGGCCCTCATCCTGACTCTTTCTTCCTAATATTCTGGTACCACAACTTCACTAATCTTGCGTATACAGTTTCTTCTAAAGGCGTCAACAGGGAATCCATGGAGGCTTTTATCAAAAATACTATGGCTTCCTTAGCCCACTCTTCCTTAGTGAAAAAGGATCTATCGAAGATGGTCTCGGGTTCCAAGCTGAGATTTTCCACAAAGTGGGGTAGTAAAGGGGCCGAACTCAGGGGCAGCTTAATCAGTCACAGAATATACCATTTTATCACCCTTAACTTAGTAATGCTAGGACGTAGTTTGCTACTAACAAGTTGATGATGTGCAAATATTAAAGAAAAATAGCAAAAGAGAGCTATAATGTTAATCTTTTTCAATGTGAACCCAAAAGAGCAATAAAAAGACGATTAAGCGTAAAAGATAATTTGCCGTTTACGGAAGGATAGAACAATCGTGTTTTACGATTTTACAGACGATAGAGCATTACTAATAAAGATCCTTAGAAAATCGTAATGTGCGATTCTTTAGAGAAAGAGTATAGATGAAAGGCGAAGAATTGTAATTTAGAGAGTCGTCTACTGAGGAAGCTATAAAAGATAGAAAATCATGATTTACGATTTTCTAAGAAAGAGAAGAAAAAAAAGGATAATCGTGAATTAAAATTACAATTATAAAGGCTTTCTTATTGCTGCAGATCACGTGAGAATTTCCACCGCCAAGAACATAATTAGAACTCTTTAATAAGAAGTTTGGCTAATCACTAATCTAGGAGATTGATGAAGAAGAATCTTAAAAGGACTCTGCTGCTTCTATTAAGGAAAGAAATCCAGAACGTATCAAACATCCAGAAGCATGGAAGAATAAAATTAGAATTACAGTTATCTTAGGAATCTTTTATTAGTTTCTTTTATTAGAATTAGATCTCTATAAACCGACCCTTATGATCTATAAATAAGAAGGTTCGACATAGGAATAATTATTGAAGAATTTCACAGCATCAATTGACAACTGAGGTCTATTTTTTCTCCTGATCAAATTAGTTTAGGATTTACAATATAACATTGTCTATAGTTCTCTGAGGTTTTGCCTAAGAACGAAGACTGAGAAAGCTGAAAGATCAACCCTTTGGATGGTTCTACTTTTTCTTTGTAGTTTAGATTTTATTTTATTTTTAGTTTACATTTTATATGCTTTGTAAACATTGTCGAATTTTTAGTGAATTGACGACTCAAGTTAAAGTTTGCAGATTAGTGTAACGGTTTTACTTTTCCATCTTCAACTTTCTAGAATTTGATTGACGCACAAATTTTAGGAGATTGTTGATTAGATTAAATCTGTGTTGAATTTTAATTTTTGATTGACGATCAAATTCTGGAAGACTGCAATATGGTGTAACGGTATTTTAAATTTGTAAACAACCGATAGCTAAAGGTTGAGATTGACGACCTCAATCTGAAGGAGGATTAGGATTTATTTTTATGCAATTTGGTTAAAGACCCATTCTTTTATTCATATATCTCCAGTAGTTTAGGACTTAAAAGATAAATATAGTTTTTAAAATAGGAATATAAAAATCTATAAGAAGACAATCACTTCTTCGTGGGATCAATCTTATCACTAGTGCTATAATTTCCATTGTGCGCTTCCAATAGGTTAAGGCTTGAATTTAATTTAAATATATACATACTATAAGCCGGTCACAGCTCCCTTGCCCTTCTTTTGTTTCTTCTGTTTTCTAGTTTTAGGCTCATGGGTGTCAGCCTCGGTTTTCTTCTTTGGAGCTGCTGAGTCACTCGAAATAACATATTTTCTTTTTGGACCAGCTGTAGGAGCTACAAGAGCTGGGGAAGAGGCAATCCTCTTAGATTTTTTGGTTGGTGAAGGGGGATGGGTTTGGGCAGGACTAAGCAAGCTGGTTAGGGTTTCTTCAAACTAAGTGTTGTCACGCATTTTGAAACCCTAACTTCTATCTAAATTCTCCAAACCCTAGGTTTCCCTAAACGCAACAAACACTCAACGCACTAAAAGAAGATGATGAATCCACAAATCCTCAACAAAAAGGTCTCAATCCCATAGAAAATACACTGAGAACGAAATGGATTGAGAAGGAAATGAGAACTTACCCAAACTAGGGCATTGCGAGGAATGATAAATCCAAATCGAAGATCCTAAGTGTGAAATTTTTAGCTGGAGTTGCTGATCAAACTGTCAGCAATATCGGACGAGTGGAGTAGCAGGTAGCGATCAGTGGAGTGGGAAGAAGAAAATCAGAGCAGTGAAAGGGGTGAGAGTGTTTAGCTGTAATAACCCAGATTTTCGTGACACGTGCGGGTCACGTGTGACTTACACAATGTGTGAGTGTATGTGGTGAATAAGTGAATCACACCTACTTATACACTACCAGGTGTGGGTGCCTTGTATGTGAACTATATGAAGGTAAAACATCTAACATAAGTGTATGTGTGAAACACACTAGTTTTCACTAGATGAGTGAAAAAGGGAGAGGAGTCTCTCCTACGTGACCTAATTGAGTTAGATAGAGAGAAAGTGAAAATAGGGAGAAGAAGAGAGGACCTTGTAAAAGAAGATTAGGGGCAGGGTGTTCCTTGTGATCAAGGGGCAAGATCCACCTTATGGATCTTAATTATATGGAATGAGAAGGGTGTGGTGAAGAAACTTGAAAGGATCATTTGGGTTTGAGCCTATGGATAATCTGGAAAGAGGTTGGAGGAGGAGTTTTTGAAACCCTCCTCATTTGAATTGATCATGGATCAAGACTATATAAGATCTAATGATTTGAGGTATGTTTTAAATGTTTATATGTGTTTTAGATAGACTATAAATTATTAGTTGAATGATTTTGACATTAATAGGGCCTTAAATGAAGTAGGAAACTGGTTCTCGAGCGAATCGAGTGTTTATTTTTAATACTCTCGCTCGAGCGGTTTAAAGGGCTAGCTCGCTCGAGGCATCGCGTGAGCTTTAGGTACCCCATTTTAATCGCTCGAGCGATGAATAGTGGTCGCTCGTGCGATGGTTGGTACCTTATTTTAACCGCTCGAGCGATGAACAGTAATCATTTGAGCGATTAAAAGTGATCGCGGGCGCGAGGGGATGGTATCTCGTTTTGATCGCTCGAGCGAGGTCAAGAACTCACTCAAGTGAGGTCAAGTGATCGCTCGAGCGATGAATAGTGCTCGCTTGAGCGAGGAGCTACATGCATTTTCAAATTCTTTTTGTGTAATTCATGGGAGCTATGATTCCCAAGGGTTATAGAGACCATTCTAAGTATATCCTTAACACATGCAATGTAGGTTTGGCGTGAAACTGTTACGTGTAAACCTCTAGGAGAAAGAGTGCGTTGGATTGAAGGAATTACATGGAGGTAGGGAATATCTTGAAACATATATCTTAATTCATCAAAACCATATATGTAGAGCAATTCAAGTGAATAGTCATGTATCAGGTGTGATGTCTAAAAGAGTGTGTGTGTGACTTCAAATATGAAATGTTATAGAACTAATGTAACAGTGAAACATTGAATCAGTGGATGTAGAAATGTTATAATGGGCATCTAGATGATGCATTGAATCAGTGGCATCCCAGGGATGCAGATGAAATCTAACAGTGAAACAAAAGAAAAGTGATAAGGCCTAATGTAATAGAACTAACACAATCACACGGTAAATAACTATATGTATAACACACTCGATATTTTGTTGTTTAAGGTTTGATTAGAATACCCCACCGATGTGGCAGAATATCCATGACTGATTCGGCAGGATATCCGTGACAGGTACGGCGGCTAATCCGTACACTTATAGCACATTCCAGGGATGTTGATTTGAGAATAGACCCCGCCGCCTATGAGAAAAGGGGCCTGGGTAGTATTGAAACTGAGAACAGCTATGACAAGTGTCTATTTAGACGATGATGGTGGGAATTCCATCAGGGCTCGATGCTATATTGCTCGGGGATTACTTAAGTTATGATTTAAGTGATTAGGCCGAATCCGTAACTAACACCAACAAGATGAGAATGAACAAAGCCATGCAAAGTAACAGTTGTATCTATCATGTCATTTTTCATTATTTCATTTGTCTTCTCAGAAGTTCTATCAGATAAATCATGCTTTTAAACTATTTTTCCTTATATATGTGAGAGATTAACTTATATGTTCATTGTGTTTTCCCTATTGAGCTAGGATGTAGCTCACCCCTTTAGACTATACGTCGCAGGTCCAGTGCTAGCGGCAGCGGAGGCTTCGAAGAAGTTGATCCAGAGGATTCGGATTACGCGCTCGGAGAAGAGTTAAAGCCTCCTCCTGAGGACTTCTTCTAGGAGACCCCTTGCGTACTTGAGAGTGAGTTTGAGAGCATTCTATATGGCTTGATATGTCAAGCCTTAATTTTTAGAATGTAATTAAATATTATGATTCTTGTGGTGAACCATCTGGGGTGAACAGTTTATCACCGATGGTTCGGGTCGGTTCTTCTGCTCATGTTTTGGCATGGGATTAGAACTATCTTTTAAGTTTGCTAAATTGATTATTAGACTAAATTTCTTAGGATTTACTTGATGGATGGTTACTTGTTTGAACATATGCTTCGTACAGGGTTATGGGGCATGGCCTTGAGGTCGTGCTGATGGCACGGGTTTCGGGGTGCCAAAATTCGGGCTGTCACATTAGCTCAAAGAGATGAACTAAGAGAGTGAGCCTCATGAGAGCTTTATAAGCTCAAGAACTCGAGCTTCGATAGGATGAAGCTTTAGAATTAATATCTTGAGCAGATCTCGAGCAGCTGCATTTATGCGCAGGATCCTGTCGAGGCTCTGTATCGCCTTAGAACACCTATCCTGAGAGGATGATTTTGAAGCAAATGAACCTCTCGAGGGATAGTTAGTTCACCTAAAATTGTCTTGAGACGATGCCTGAAGGTCTTTGATCCTCCCGAGAATACAAAAATGGCTTGTTTAGACTCATGTTTGACATCTCTCATGCAAATAAGCTCAGTGATCCTAATGCTAAATAGATCCATTCAACATTCAATAGCACTTCACACAGAGACTTAATCAAAATCAAATCACTAGAAACACAGTACTTCGAAAATTTTAAAACACTTCAACATTTATATTACACATGGTACAAAGGTTGAGATCATGTATCAGGTGGGAGGTTCTTGAAAGTTGATGGTCTCAGAGGGCTCCACAACATTCTCAATATAGAGCTGGAGCCTCTGGCCATTGACCTTCATGACCCTCCTAGAATTAGGGTTCATGATCTCAAGAGCTCCAGATGGGGATGTACAACAATAAAATGGCCATCTCATCTAGACCTTAATTTTCTTGGAAAGAACTTTAACTTTAAATTAAACAACCATACCTTAGTACCATCAGCAAATTCCTTCCTAAGAAGGCTCTTGTCAAAGAAGGCTTTGACTTTCTCCTTCTAGATCTTTGCATTTTCATAGGCATCAAGCCTAAGTTCCTCCAGCTCATCAATTTGCAGTTTCCTATTTAAACCAGCAGAAGTTAGATATGAATTTAAAGTTTTAATGACCCAATAGGCCCCGTGTTCTAACTCCACTGAAAGATGGCATGCTTTTCTACATATAAGTCTAAAGGGGGACATCCCAATAGGGGTCTTATAGGCAGTCCTATAAGTCCACAGTGCATCATGCAGCCTAAGGGACCAGTCCTTCTTGTCTGTCCTCACTCTTTTCTCTAGAATGTGCTTGATTTTCCTATTGGAAATCTCCACCTGCCCACTAGTCTGTGGGTGATATGGAGTAGCAGCTCTATGTGTAACAAAGTATTTTTTGAGCAAACTTTCTAAGTGCTTGTTACAGAAATGACTCCCCCCATCACTGATGATAGCTCTGAGGGACCGAAACCTAGAGAAAATATATTCGTTCACAAATTTCAGGACAATTCTATGGTCATTGGTCCTTGTGGCAATGGCTTTCACCCATTTGAAAACATAATCCACAACTACAAGGATGAAATTGAAACCCATAGACGGAGGGAAAGGACCCATAAAGTCTATCCCCCAAACATCAAACAATTCCCTTTTTGATATGCCCTCCACCCTTTGACATCTTAAACAGGCCTTACAGTGCTCAAATGCATCCTTGAACAAGGATGGCCAGTAAAAACCAGACTCTAGCACCTTAGTTACTATCTTTTTCCCCTGAAAGTGACCTCCCTAGGCATGTTCATGACACATTGTCAGAATACTGTAGAATTTACCACCAAGGACACATTTCCTCACTACCTAGTTTGCAATATTTATAGAGGTAGGGATCCTCCCACAAAAAATATTTGACTTGAGAGAAAAACAAGTCCTTGTCCATCTTTGACCAATGTGGGGGGATCCTTCCAGCAGTAAGATAGTTCACTATGTTTGCAAACCAAGGCAGAATTGAGTTGATGGCAAACATTTGCTCATAAGGGAAAGAATCATTCAATGGTGTTGCAACATAATTTTTAAGCACAATCCTTGATAACTGGTTAGCCACCACATTCTCTACCCCTTTTTTGTCCTTAATCTCAAGATTAAACTTCTGCAGGAGTCAGATACATCTAATCAGCCTAGGCTTTGCCTCTTTCTTAGACAGCAAGTACTTTAGGGCAAAGTGGTCAGTAAAAATCATAATTTTAGATCCTAATAAATAAGGTCTAAATTTGTCCAAAGTAAAGACTACTGCCAGAAGCTCTTTCTCAGTTGTTGTGCAGTTCAATTGAGTATCTGTCAGTATCTTGCTGGCATAATAAACTACACTTGGTAGTTTCTCTCTTCTCTGCCCTAAGACTGCACCAATAGCAAAGTCAGAGGCACCACACATTAATTCAAAAGGTAGAGAATAATCTGGGGCTTGGATCACTGGGTTAGAGGTCAAAAATTGTTTCAATACCTTAAAAGGACTCAAATGTTCAGCATCAAACTAAAAAGGCATATCTTCACACAGCAAGTGGCACAATGGTTTGGAGATCTTGCTGAAATCCTTAATAAACCTTCTATAAAAACTTGCATGTCCTAAGAATGACCTGACCTATTTGATAGTTTTTAGTGGAGGTAGGTGTAAGATCAGATCAATTTTTGCTCTATCAACCTCAATTTCCTTTTGGGATATCACAAGACCAAGAACAATTCCTTGGGTGACTATGAAGTGGCTCTTTTTCCAACTCAAAACCAAATTGGTTTCTTCACATCTTTGAAGCACAAGGGAGAGGTGATGCAAACATTGACTGAAATCATCTCCATAGACTGAAAAGTCATCCATAAAGATTTTTAAAAACTTATCTAACATGTCATAAAACACAACATACATGCACCTTTGAAAAGAGGCAAGAGCATTGCACAATCCAAATGACATACTTCTATTAGCAAAGGTGCCAAATGGACAGGTGAAGGTTGTCTTTTCATAGGATACACTCATATCTGGTTGTAACCAGAATATCCATCAAGAAAATAGTAATAAGCTCTACCTACCAACTTATCCAAAATTTGGTCAATAAAAGGCAATGGGAAGTAGTTTTTTCTAGTCTTGGAGTTTAATTTTCTGTAATCAATACAGACTCTCCAACCAGTGACTTCCCTGGTTGGCATCAATTTTCCAGACTCATTTGGAGCTACTGTGATGCCAAATTTCTTGGGGACCACCTGGATAGGTGATACCCATTCATAATCCGAAATGGGATAGATCACTCCAGCATTAAGTAATTTAACAATCTCTTTCATTACCACCTCCTATATGTGCGGATTCAATTTCCTCTACATCTCCCTAGAGGGTGTGAAACCCTCTTCCATATGAATTTTGTGCATACACACTGATGGATCAATTCTCCCTAAATCAGCAATTGTCCATCCTATTGCTTTCTTATGCTTCCTGAGGAGACAAAGTAATTTCTCCTCTTGCTCCACAGTAAGAGAAGAGGATATAATTAATGATAGTTTCTCATTCTGCCCCAGAAAAGCATACTTGAGAGATTCTTGGAGTTGCTTCTTCTCCAGATAAGGTGGACTCTCAACAGAAGGTAGTGAAGGTGCCTTAGAGGGTCGAGGGAGGGGCAATAAAGTAGGTCTCCAAGTGGAATGTTGCACTACCCCCACTGAAGAGTCTAAGGTGCTCACTTCTTTAGCAAAATGAGTGGGGGACCTCCTTCTCAACATCCTCAATCCAAAATCCTTCAAATTCATCTAACACCACATCCCAGTCCAGTAGTTTGGGTAAGTTCTCTTCCACTAGCTCATCAATGACATCAACCATAAAATAATCCTCACTTTCAAATTGAGGTTGATTGGATGCATTATAAACATTGAGCCTAACCTTCATATTCCCGAAAGTAACTTCCATCACTCTAGACCTACATTGAATGCATGCATTGGCAGTGTCCATAAATGGCCTGCCCAAAATTATAGGTATTGGAGTGCTGCACTTTGTAGGCTCCATATCAAAAACTAAGAAATTAGTTGGGTAGAAAAATTTATCTACCCCTACCAAAACATCCTCCACAATGTACATAGGCCTCCTCTCTGATCAGTCAGCTAAGTGAAGTACAATAGGTGTGGGCTTTAACTCCCCCAAACCTAGCTTCACATACGTAGTGTATGGAAATAGTTTAACGCTAGCTCCCAAATCTATAAGCTCTTCCAATGGTATGATCCCCTATAAAGCAGGGGATTGTAGGTACCCCAGGGTCTTGGAGTTTGGCTAGGGTTGCTATGGATAAAACTTGTTACACTTTTTCAGTAGTAAAAATTTTCTTAGTGAGGTGAGGTGGATCTTATCTTTCGTCTTTTATGTGCACAAGTCCCTCATGAACTTTGCATAGGCATGGACTTTCTTTATAGTATCAAGCAAAGACAAATTAATTTCCAGCTGCTTAATTGTGTCCATCATTTCCTCCATCCTAGCATTCCCCTTTTCAAAAGGAGAATACCTTTTAAAATCTTGAGGAAATGGCAGATGGGGTACTGCTGGTACCTCATCTACATCCTTAGCATTCTCATCTATTTTTTTGGTCTTTTTATTTTTTTCTTTCTGCTGGGGCTCAACAGCAGCTGTTGTAGTATTTTAGATGTTTGCTGTTAACTTTATTGAAAACAGTGATAAGAATGTGTTAGTGAAAATAAATCAAAGGTGGATTGAAAAATATAAAGCAGCAAGTCTAAAAATACACAGACCTGCAAGATACAGGGTCCTTTGTAGCAAGTTTTGATAAGTAAGAGTTCGTCCCACAGGAAAAATAGTCTAAAGCTCCAAGGGAGCCATCTTTAGTAGGCCTTCCAGATCTGACTATAGATCTGGCAATCTTAAATGGAAGGAGATTTAAGGTTACCATTATTTAAATCCTATGGTAACCTAATGCCTAAACTATAGAAATGGTTGAAAAGAATGATGGAGTGTGAGAAAATAAATATAAAAAGTCTGAGAAGTAAGCTATTGGGTACAGATCTGATGGGTTTTATAACTTAGATCTGTTGTTATAGAAGTCCTGTCCAATGGCTACATTATCACCAAAGAGGAGAAAGGATCCAACTCACCCCTGTGCCATGATCCAATCCCTTATGGTTATAACCTGCACACTCAAATGGTCACAGACTATCCAATAGGGGAACCACAGTCCATAGATGGGTTAGAACATGTTTATCATTGTAGGCACTACTTCATCCAGGTTACCAGCTTAAGAATCCATAGGAACCTCAACCTCTACAGTTCTGTGTGTGGGGCATAGGCCTGTAATGTGCACTAGCCTGGACACACAGGACCAGCAAGAGCTTGAGTACTAGCTTTAGATCTTGTTGTTCACTACTTTAGAGAGACAGCAGTGATCTAGGCACAAGCCTACAATCTCTACAGCCAGATCAGATATGCCATATGATGGTGGGTCTATACAAATACAGGGGAGTCTGTCTCTGCACAATCTCTCACAGGGCTACAAGTACAAGTGCAGAGAAGAAGAATCTGTCTAAGATCTGTGGATTGGCCTCACCCTAGGGCTATAACCTATCCACTCACATGGTCACAGACTATCCACAGAGGCTATTCTCCTCACAGAGGTCTGAGACAGAACAAGTAGATTGCTGCCACCACCATGTTCACAAGGCTACCAGCTCAAGCTCCCATGGGGATTCAGATTTAGTGGATCCTGTGGTGGGGCATAGGCCTGCAATGTGCCTAACCTGAACACACAGGTCACTTGAATCTAAATAAATCCTTAAAAACAATCCTCCATTGCTTACAATACAACTTAGCAATGAAAGATCTCAAGGCAGTAGCTTGTACAGAACAACCCTCAAACATCAATCTCATACATGCATAAGATCCTATTATAAAACTTCATTAAAACTGTTCCAAATAAACATACAAAGGCATAGCCAGCAAGTGCTAGACTATGGAGAGAAGAAAAAGGAAAAAGATGCTACTTAAACCCTAACCTTAGCCTACTGGAACTCTACAGCTAATGCAAGAAGATCGCCTCCAAATTTCATCCCCTAAACCTAAACTAGGCTTAGGCTTATATAGCAGTCAACTGTGGGAGCATTAGGGTTAGGAAAACCCTAATTTTATCGATGCAATCATGTCCCATTTATGTTTCTTGGATGCCTCGAAGCATGTGCACAGAGATTAGAGCATTGGAGTGCGCGCCCTAGTTGCTGGAAGTTCTTAGACTACCCCTGCAGAAGTGGGGGGGGGGAGTTAAGATCCCGAGCCTCGCTAGGTAGCAAGAGTTTCCAGGTCTTGTCGTGTGATAGAGTTGTCATCGCGGGATTGAATTGACTTGAAGCTCTTGCAGTCGCGGGACAGATACTTTGGTCATCGCGGGATTGCTCTGGTCATCGCGGGATTGCGCTTTCCATTTGAGTGGCGTGGGAATCGCGCGTGCAGTTGATTTCTTGGTGAATCTCACGGGGATCCTCGCAACGAAGCAATTGCATCATCCATTTGGATTGTGCGAGTGGTCCCTGAAGATCTGCATCCCGTGGCCACTGCGCGACAACTGCGCGCAGGAATGCCTAGAGCTCTCTCTCCTCAGTGAATCGTGCGAAGATTAAATGCTCCTCTCTTGAGCTGTATGAGGCTGTGAGTCTTTGCACAAGCTTTTAACGAGCCTTGTGAGCTAACGTGAAGTCTGCTTTACGGGACCTTCATCGTGTCTGCGTGAGAAGCACCTTCATTACCCCACGACAACTGCGCGAAGCATTTTTCTCTAAAATAATTGAACCCTGCGACATCTGCGCGAGGTTCACTTCTTGATTTGTTACTGTTGTGCTTTGCCTAAGCTGCAGCCAATTCTCTGTCTAGGTCCAACTTCCTTTCTTCTGAGGAACTTTTGGGGCAGAAGTAGACTTCTTGGCATGGTTAGGGCCTTATCTGCAACTGCTGCTTATTACCTACAAAATGGGCTTAACACACATTTATTAAATGACTAAGGATCTAACAGAGATTAAGTTAAGGGGTGAAAAGTGGTACTTTTTAGGTCTTAACACACCCCCAAACCTAATCTTTGCTAGTCCCTTAGCAAAGCTTTAACTAATTAAATGCCACTTTCATAGGGATCACGGGTTCATTTAGCATATGAACCAAGCCTTTTAAACCCCTAGGTGATCCCTAGTGGAGGAGTGAAGTCTCCTGAGGGTTTTCAGTAAAGATACCTACAAACTTCACAATAAAAATAGTTAAAAGTGGTGCAGTCAATGGCAAAACAAATTTCAATGAATAAAGCATCATTCCACTTTCATTTGGAATTCAGAGGAAATTGTAGCAGTAATGCAGGCCATTTAAAACTCAAATTTTTTTTTTAGCATGTGTTTGCATTTCCACAAATTATTTTACATTAGAAATTCAATGTGCACATATCAGTACCAAGGCTACCTTAAATTCAAAAATCAGGTTGGATATAACCTCAATGGAGTTACAAGTCAGACCCAATTCTCACTAGGGCTACCTCTCAACAATGAATATCTAGGGGTGTTCACATTTAAAGCAGCTCAAGAGCAGTTACAGGCCCCAAATGGGCCTGCAGGCATGAGCATAGGTAAAGCTTCTAATTTCTGACATCCTCATGACTCTTCACCATAGATTAGGCACTCCCTCATCTCCACTTGAACGCTCATTTCACTTTGGATCTTCAAGGTCTTTTGAATGGGTTGTAATGTGGCTTATGGGTGAGGGATATAAAGAATGAAGGGATAAAAAGGAAGTCAAATTTGAGAAATCAGCAAGGTAAGGAGTGACTCATGACTTCAGTACCTGCATTTCAGCACAACTTTATCTTACTTGATATATTTCAGAATCAAAGTGGCCAGTTTCTCCTCTTCTTTTCAATTTTCAGATGATGTTCTTCTCCATACTTCTCTTCCTGTTTCTCTTTTTATTATTTATCTTCTTTTTATTTTTATGATTTTTATGATGAACTGCCACACAAATACCACCAACATTATTGTTCATAGGTTACTTTTCTTCTCCTTCTACCAAATGTTGGACCACTCTCACTACCTTCAACTCCTCCTTTACCTTCTAAATTATGAGAGTGAGAGTAAGGTTGAATCAGGTCATGAGGTTAAGGTGTAAGTACTCCAGTGTTTGTTAAAGAAAAAATAGGACTTTTTGAGGCTCAAAGAGTATATGCAAAAGGGTAGTTTTAAAAAGGGTGGGTTTTCAGGCTCAAACTATCCAAATGAGGGCCTTGAATCATTTCCTTAGTGTCATGAGTGCTGTCAACCAGTTTTGATTTGGAGGTGCCTAACTTCTAGTAAAAAGTGTTGAGTCAATCAAACCTTATAGCAGAAAAAATACCCAAACACTCTTCAACAGAAATTGATGGGTCCAAATCTCACTAGATATAGTCTTCTTTTTAACTCATGGAGTGTATTTTCACCTTTTTCTCTCCTCTTAGGTTTACTAGGTACTAATTTAAAATTTCTGATGTTAGCTTCATGGTGGTGCCAGGATTTTAAAATTTTCAGTTTCAAAATGTCTGTAAAAATATTTTAATTTTTTCACAAATTTCCTCATTGCAGCAAGTTAGGTGAAAATCAACTTTATTCATCCCAATTATAGCACCACTACTACACTAAAGTTAACTATTCTATTGGCAGACCTACCCTGCCACACCCCAAACCATGAGGAGCAGTGTCCTCACTGGTTCAAAGGGTAGAAAGTGCAGCGTAATAGTCATGAAGAAAAAAGTAAATACACACAGACAATATATAAAAAGAAATTCTATTATCTTAGAAAGAAATGTACAACTGTAGTTACAAGGACAAGAAAAGAAATGGAAAGGAAAGAAAAGCCTAACTACAATCTAGTTTAAGAGGAGGAGGAATCGGAATTTGTGAACCAGTCCATCTATCAGTATGTTGCATGTTTCCTAAGTTGACTTTGTTTGAGGCCGAGCTTGGACTTGGATCTTTCTGTGGGAGCTTTGGTCTTTTTCTTCTTTGCTTTGCTCTCAGTTGGACTCTTTTTATTTGGCTACCTTGGTTTCTTTGGTTGGGCTGGTGGTTTCTTCATGGTTGGAGCTTTTGGTACCCTCACCCTCATTTTTCTGGTCTTGGGTTCAAGAGGGATCATAGGAGATTTTCCTTTATCTTGCTCAGGGGGGGCAATAGGGGACTTCCCTTTGTCTGGCTGGCCATGTGGTTGTGCCTCCTTAGAGTGGGTAGCTGGCTCTTTGCCAATTTTGATAGAGGCTGCTGTGGAAGCAGTCCTCTTAGCAGTGACTTTCCTCTGTTTAGGATAAGTTTGCTTTCGATGAGTGGTGATGAGGAGGGGCGGGGTTTGGGTAACGAGGTCGGGTTGGCATGAGTACAGAGAGTGGGGTGGGCTGCTGAGCTGCACTTCTGGCAGCAACCAATGCAGCCTCTAAAGAGGATATCTGGATTTGGGCTTTAAGGAGGTCAGTTTGTGGATTTCCTTTTGGAGTCGAAAGATTTTCTGGGCATTGTTGAGTCTTTTTTCAAACATTCTTCCTTTCATCCTCTCCACATTAGTATTTGCTTTCTCCAGCTCTAGATTCACCTGATGATAAGCAGCCAAAGTTTTTGCCTTCTCATAGGCCTCCAAGATGTTAGTCCACCCAAGGGAAATACCCAGCAATTGCTTTCTTTGGGCTTCCTCAAGTTTAGTAATCTGCTGTAGCAGGGGGTCTCTATGGATTGCCTAAATTGGGTCATGCCCCTCAGGACATCCCTCCTAAGGTAGGGATTATCTCTCATGGCATGGAGGATGGTGAGGTAGGGAGGGACGTAAAAGGAGTGTTTGGGTGCGATAGGAAGAGAAGAAGTGGAAGGAGCAAAATGTGATTGTTCCTGGGTGGGGGAAGAGGTGTTATCAGTGGGTAAGTCTAGTTGTTGGGGGAGGGTAAAAGGTTCTGGGTCCGTTTGGGTTGATTTTTCAGTGAATGTTGGAGGGGGTAGTATAAGAGGTGGGATTGAAGGCATGAGGGGGAAAGAAAATGAGGTAGGCTCACTAGGAGTAGGTGGTGCTGGGGAAGGGAAAAAGGGAATGGTGAAAGGTATGAAAGAGAATGGTTGCGTTGTGGAGTCAGGGCTGGAAGGGAAAATAATCATTGGGGTTTGATTGGATTGTTGAGAGATGGGTTGGTTTGTCAATGTCTGAAGTGTGGATTTGATGGATGTGATTCTGTTTGCATCTGGTCCTGTGTGTGTGTTGTTGTGGATAGTTGTGATTGGATGTCTTGGATGAGGGAGAGGATAAGTGTTAGTGTGTTTGGGTTGGGTGGTGGAGGTTGTGTAGAAGATGGAATAGGTTGAAAAGGGGAGGAAGGGGCATGATGGAAAGTGGAAGGAGGAGATTGGGGTTCTGGTGAGTGATATGGTGATGTATTTAGGGAATCCGGGAGGGGGGTGTAATGAGTGGGCATGGTATCAAGGAAGCTAGCCATAAAGGCTTGGAATCCAGTGATTGTGTTAAGGTTGAGGTCTATGTCTGTGAGTGGGGATGTAGTAGGCATGGCTGGAGTGGTGTCTTGGTCAATGTGAGGTGTGTGGCAAAAGTTATAGGGGTGAGGGTGGTAGTCTCCTCTCCTTTTGGTATTTTGTACCCTCCCCTCAAAAGCAGTTTGGTGATGACTCTGGCATAGGGGAGTGTGTGTGGCTTCTTTTTCTGCCCTAGCTTCTCCACCAAGTTTTTCATTACTTCAAAAATTAATCAGGCAGTATGGAAGCCATGGCCTAAAGAGAAAGAGTAAACAGCATCAGCAATAGGAGTCCTCTCCTACTGATGGCCTGAGCAGTAGATGTTCTTTCTCGGGACCTGATCAATGAAAAGGAGTCCAGCCTCCAACTCTCTTCTTCTGATGGAATCCCCTGAGGCCTTTAATCCTCTAGTAAGAGCCCTCGCAATGGTATCAATTGAGGCACTCAGGGGAGGGCCATATCCATAGTTAGTGTCAAATGTAGCTGGGATGCCCAATACTTCCACAATCAGCTTGGGGTTAACTAACATATCAAAATCATCAATCAACACAAGGAAGCCTGATTGTCCATCGTTTTCCTTGGTGACCCTGATGTGCTGATAAAAGAGTTGCACTAGCCTAGGGTAGGCTAGTGTTGGAATTCCTCTCATTAAGGGTGTCAGGCCAGCCTTGCTCATAAATTTAATGGCAGGGGCAGAGAGAGGCTCCTTCTCAAAGAAGGGCAGGTCGAAAGCTATTTTAGGCTCCAAGGGGATTGAAGCCATGAGCTCAGAGGGTGTAGAAAACTCAGGGGTTGGCTCCTCCACCTCCTCAACCACATCCTTCCCCCTTTTCGGTGCCTTAGAAGTCTTGACTTTCTTAGGACTGGGCTCAACAGGGGCCTTATCCTTGACCCTATTCTTTGGTGCACTCTTAGGGGCCATTATACACTCTACTTTTGAAGATGAAAAAGGGGGCCTGAGATCAGAGTGCTTACCCTAAAATCGTAGGGTTTGGTTTGATCTAACGCACAGTGAACCACGAGCTCTCTGAGTAGAGGGCAGCTGATGGGGATGATGTTAGGAACAAATCTCTAGGATCCTGGTGTGAATAATGGGTTGTAGAATGGACGCTGGAGGAGAAAGGTAGAAGAGTACCAGAATCTACGGTTTCGCTGGATGGAGAAGAGAGAGAGCACTGAAAAGGGAGACAAGCGCGGGTTTGGAATACTTATCGCTAGGCTTGGCGCGCTTTGGAAATATCTGGTCGCAGGATGGGAAATGAAGCCTAGCGACGGTGTAATTACAACTTCGATTGTGCGAGAGGCTCCCAGGGTTTACTTTGAATCTCGCGACAGCGAGTGAAGTGTTCCTTATGGATTGCGCGAGAGGCTCCCAGGCCGCATTTTGAACCCCGCGACAGTAAATGAAAAATTCCATTTGGATTGCGCGATAGTCTCCCAGGCCTCCTTTTGATCCCCGCGACAGTAAATCATTAAACAGAGAGCATGCGCTCTTCATTCTGCCATTTGCATTTGTGCTGTGGCTGGATCCTAGGTAAAATTCACCACCAGGGGCACCCCCAGATACTTTGAAATCAAACATTCAAGCATATGCAGTAAAAATCATTATCCAAACATCGTGCATTCAAGCAAAAACTACCAATTCAAGAGAAATAATCATCAAACCAAGCATAAAAAGACATCAGACCAGACAGGTTCAGACTCAAGTGAGGCCACTAAAATTCCCTAAAAAATTTTGAACATAAGAAGGCAATATAAACCTAACAAAATCAAAGTACATATAATACAGCATTGACACATCTGTGGATCAATCTAATGAAGGGTCCCCTTGAAAATGAATGGTGTCCATTGGTTCAACAGGTTTTTCTAAACAAGGCTTAAGCCTCTGACCATTCACTTTCAAGGTTGACTTGGGATCCTTGATTTCCGCAGTACCAGATGGGGAAACATTCATGACAATATAGGCACCTTCCCATCTGGATTTCAGTTTGGCAGGAAAAAATTTAAGTTTGGAGTTAAACAACCAAGCCTTATCACTAGCCATGAAGCTCTTTCTTAACAATCCCTTGTCAAAGAAAGCCTTGGACCTTTCCTTGTATATCCGAGCATTGGCATATGCATCCATCCTCAGCTCATCCAGTTCTGACAGTTGCAGTGACCTGTGATGACCAGCAAAAGTTAGGTCTAGATTTAAAATTTTGATGGCCCAATAGGCCCTGTGTTCTAACTCTACTGGGAGATGGCAAGCCTTGCCATAAACCAGTCTGAATGGGGACATCCCAATGGGAGTCTTATAAGCAGTCTTATAAGCCCATAATGCATCATTTAGGTATTCAGCCCAGTCCTTTCTGTCAGTCCTCACTATCTTCTCAAGGATGTGCTTGATCTCCCTATTAGAAATTTTAACTTGCCCACTGGTTTGTGGGTGGTAGGGAGTAGCAATCCTATGAGTGACAGAATATTTCTTGAGCAAGCTCTCAAAATTTCTATTGCAGAAATGGCTACCCTCATCACTGATAATGGCTCTAGGGGTGCCAAATCTTGAGAAGATATCTTGCTGAACAAATTTGAGGACAACTTGATGATCATTGGTTCTTGTGGCAATAGCTTCTACCCATTTTGATGATCAAACAGTTCCACAACAAGGATGGGCTGTAAAGGCATTGAGTTTCTTTTGGCTAGCCCTCCTAATTTCTGACATCTCTCACATGTCTTGCAGTGTGTATTGGCATCTCTGAATAAAGAAGGCCAATAGAACCCACACTGCAAGATTTTGTCAGCTATTTTTCTTCCTCTAAAGTGGCCCCCACAGGCATTTCCATAGCACATGGCCAGAATACTGGGGACATCACTTTCTGGAACACATTTTCAGATGATTTGGTCTGCACAGTATTTGTATAAGCAAGGTTCCTCCCAAAAAAAAAATTTGACTTGTGAGAAGAACAGGTCTTTGTCCATTTTGGTCTAATGGGTAGGAATCTTGCCTATAACTAAATAATTCACAATGTGTGCATACCAAGGAACCAAGGATTGGATGGCAAACAATTGCTCATCCGGGAAAACATCATTTGTAGGGTCCTCAACACATATTTTGAACACAATTCTAGACAAGTGGTCAGCCACCATATTTTCAACACCCTTTTTATCCTTGATTTCAATGTCAAACTCCTACAACAGGAGTATCCATCTAATCAGCCTGAGATCTTTCTTGGACAATAGGTATTTTAATGCAGAGTGGTCTGTGAAGATTACAGTTTTAGACCCAAGTAGGTAAGGTCTAAATTTGTCCACAGCAAAAACCATTGGCAGAAGCTCTTTCTCTATTATGGTGTAATTCTACTGAGCATCAGCAAGTGATTTACTGACATAGGCAATAACCACTGGCAGCTTATCTTTCCTTTGGCCCAAAACAGTACCTATTGCCAAGTTGGATGTATCACACATCAGCTCAAAGGGTAGTGCATAGTCAGGTGTTTAGAGTACAGGGGCAGAGGTGAGGCATATCTTTAAAGTTTCAAAAGCCCCAAAACATTCAGCAGGAAAAATCAAAGGGCACATCTTGACAGAGCAGGTGGCACAATGGTTTATCAATTTTGCTGAAGTTTTTAATGAACCTCCTGTAGAATCCTGCATGTCCAAGGAAAGATCAGATTTGTTTGACTGTTCTCGGAGGGGGCAAATTTGTAATGAGGTCAACTTTGGCTTTATCTACCTCAATCCCTTCTCTAGAGACTACATGGCCCAACACAATACCTTGTGTTACCATGAAGTGGCTCTTTCTCCAACTTAAGACCAGATTGGTCTCCTCACATCTTCGCAAGACTAGGTGGAGGTGTTGCAGACATTGGCCAAAACTGTCCCCATATACAGAGAAATCATCCATAAAAATTTCCAAGAAATTATCGATCATATCAGAGAATATGACATACATACACCTCAGAAAGGTGGCTGGTGCATTACATAGCCCAAAAGGCATCCTTCGGTAAGCAAAGGTGCTAAAAGGGCAAGTAAATGCAGTTTTCTCTTGGTCATAAGGGTGCACAGGGATCTGGTTGTACCTTGAGTACCCATCAAGAAAACAATAAAAAGCTTTTCCATCCAACTTATCTAGAATTTGATCTATGAAGGGGAGAGGGAAGTGGTCTTTTCTGGTTTTAGAGTTGAGCTTCCGATAATCTATGCAAACCCTCCAGCCAGTGGTCTCCCTGGCTGGTCTCAGCTCTCCAGACTCAGTTGTAATAACTGTTATGCCAGATTTCTTGGGCACCACTTGGATAGGTGCCACCTATTCAGAATCAGAAATGGGGTAAATTACCCCAGCATCTAGCAATTTAATAATCTCTTTGAGAACCACTTCCTGCATGTGAGGATTTAATTTCCTCTGTATTTCCCTGGAGGGTACTGAGCCCTCCTCTAAATGGATCCTGTGCATACATATTGATGCATCTATCCCTCTGAGATCTGCAATGGTCCAGCTAATTGCCTTTTTGTGCTTCCTCAAGATTGTTAGTAATTCTTCCTCCTGCTCATTGATAAGAGAGGAGTAGATAATTACAGGAAGTTTTTTACCTTTCTTAAGGAAGGCATATTTCAATGTTTTTGGAAGCTTCTTGAGATCCAGATCAGGGGCTTGTTGGGTGGATGGCAAGGTTGGTGCTTTGTTGGTTTGAGAAAGAGGCAGCAATGTAGGTCTCCAAATGGAATGCTACACTAAGCCCACAGAAGACTTCAGCGTGGTCATATCTTCTGTCCTAATAGTTGGGCTTTCTTCCTCTACCATGTCCCAAACTTCAACTAAACTTTTGACAATGTTGCCCCAATCCAGCAGAGTGGGCAATTCTTCTTCAACAACTTTCTCTAGTACATCCACTACAAAGCTTTCCTCATTGTCTAACTGAGGGTACTTTGCACTATTATACACATTCAGTTCAACTTTTATGTGTCTGAAAGTTATCTCCATAATCCCTGACCTGCATTGAATGCATGCATTGGCAGTGGCCAAGAATGGCCTGCCCAAAATAACAGGTATAGGGGTTGTACTCTTGTTACAGCCCATGTCCAAAGCCAGGAAGTCTGCAGGGTAAAAGAACTTCTCCACCCCTACTAAGACATCCACAACCACTCCCATAGGTCTCCTTTCAGACCTATAGGCCATTAATAGCACAATGGGGGTGGGTTTTAGCTCCCCCAAACCTAGCTGCTGATACACACTGTATGGCAGCAGGTTTACACTGGCTCCAAGGTCTAGAAGGGCTCTTCCAATTGTGTGGTCTCCAATTATACAGGGAATAGTGGGTATCCCTGGGTCTTGCAACTTCTCTAGTATTATTATGTTTAATATATAATTAACTGTATTAGTTGCAAAGACCTTTTTGGACAAATGGCCTCTAGCTCTTCTTTTCTTGGTACAAAGGTCTTTCAAAAATTTGGCATAGGCTGGGACCTGTCTAATTGCATCAAGCAGGGGCAAATTGATTTTTACTTGCTTAAAGGTCTGCATCATTTCTTCTATCTGTGCATTCCCCTTATCAAAAGGGGTAGGGCCACTCGAAGCTTGAGGAAATGGCAACTGAGGTACTGCTGGTTCCTCAACTGCTAGCCTATGATTAAACTTTTGTTTTTTTCTTTTTTCATCTTTTATTTCCTGCTGAGGCTCAGCTACAACCTCCTTATTTTTCTCTTATTGCAGGGTAGTAGGCAACTCTTGGGTCTGTGCTCTAACAAATTCTTTTTCATATTGATTCGAAAATTCTTTGGAAATGACCTGACCCTTGTGCCATGATCTAATCCCTTATGGCTATAACCTGTCCACTCAAATGGCCACAGACTATCCAATAGGGGAACCACAGTCCATAGATGGGTCAGAACATGTTTATCATTGTAGGCACTACTTCATCCAGGCTACCAGCTCAAGAATCCATAGGAACCTCAACCTCTAAAGTTCTTTGTGTGGGGCATAGGCCTGCAATATACACTAGCTTGGACACACAGGACCAGTAAGAGTTTGAGTACTAGCTTTAGATCTAGCTATTCTCTGCTTTAGAGAGACAATAGTGATCCAGGCCCAAGCCTATAATTTCTACAACCAGATCAGATCTGCCATCTGATGGTGGGTCTATACAAATATAGGGGAGTCTGTCTCTGCACAATCTCTCACAGGGCTACAAGCACAAGTGCAGAGAAGAAGAATCTGTCTTAGATTTTGTGGATTGGCCTCATCCTAGGGCTATAACCTGTCCACTCACATGGTCACAGACTATCCATAGAGGCTATCCTCCTCACAAAGGTCTGAGACAGAACAAGTAGATTGCTGCCACCACCATGTTCACAAGGCTACAAGCTCAAGCTCCCATGGGGATTCAAATTTAGTGGATACTGTGGTGGGGCATAGGCCTGCAATGTGCTTAACCTGGACACACAGGTCACTTGGATATAAATAAATATTTAAAAACAATCCTCCATTGCTTACAATACAACTTAGCAATGGAAGATCTCAAGGCAGTAGCCTTGTACAGAACAACCCTCAAACACCAATCCCATACATGCATAAGATCCTATTATAAAACTTCATTAAAATTGTTCCAAATAAACATACAAAGGCATAGCCTGCAAGTGCTGGACTATGGAGAGAAGAAAAAGGAAAAAGATGCTACTTAAACCTTAACCTTAGCGTACTGGAACTCTACAGCTAATTCAAGAAGATCGCCTCCAAAGTTCGTCCCTTCAACCTAAACTAGGCTTAGGCTTATATAGCAGTCGGCTATGGGAGCATTAGGGTTAGGAAAACCCTAATTTTATCAATGCAATCATGGCCCATTTATGTTCCTTGGATGCCTCAGGGCGTGTGCATAGAGATTGGAGCATTAGTGTGTGCGCCCTAGTTGCTGGAAGTTCCCAGACTGCCCTTGCAGAAGTGGTGGGGGAAGTTAAGATCTCAAGCCTCCCTAGGTAGCAAGAGTTTCCAGGTCTTATCGCATGATAGAGTTGTCATCGTGGGATTGAATTAACTTGAAGCTCTTATAGTCGTGGGATAGATACTTTGGTCATCGCGGGATTCCTCTGGTCGTCGCGAGATTACGCTTTCCATTTGAGTGGCATGAGAATTGCGCGCGCAATTGATTTCTTGGTGAATCTCACAGGGATCCTCACGAAGAAGCAATTGCATCGTCCATTTGGATTGTGTGAACGGTCCCTAAAGATCTGCATCTCGCGACCACTGCGCGCAGGAATGCCTGGAGCTCTCTCTTCTCAGTGAATCTCACAAAGATTAAATGCTCCTTTCTTGAGCTGCACGAGACTACGCGAGTGCTGCGCGAGCGCTTATAACTGAGCCTCACGAGAACTATGCAAAGTCTGCTTTCGGGGCCCTTCTGTCATTAATCTGTGCGAGAACAACATGAGCAGTTGGTGTGCTGCTTCAGAACCCCGCGAGAACTGCGCGAAGCATTTTTCTCTGAAATAATTGAACCCTGGGACATCTGCGTGAGGCTCACTTCTTGATTTGTTGCTGTTGTGCTTTGCCTAAGTTGTAACCAATTCTCTCTATGGGTCCAACTTTGGAGGAACTTCTGGGGTAAAAGTAGGCCATTTGGCATGGTTAGGGCCTTATTTGTAGCTGCTACTTATTACCTACAAAATGGGCTTAACACACATTTATTAAATGATTAAGGGTCTAATAGAGATTAAGTTAAGGGGTGAAAAGTGGTACTTTTCAGGTCTTAACAGCAGCCCTATGTTAAGTGCTGAAAAATGCCACTTTTTACCCTTTAACCTGACCATTGATAGACCTGTGAACACACTAATAAGCCTCTGTTGAGTGTTTTTTGTAGATAGCAGTGAAAACTTGTAATAATGTAGAAAACTACTTAAGAATGCCCACAAAGAAGCCATCTCTCAGCACTATGCAGACCCAGAAATAGCACACCAGAAGGCAGCACATCATTGAACCCTTGGAGTGCATGGCTATAGCAGAACAAAGGAAAGGAAGTGAAGACAGGTCTTAAAACAACTTATCGAAAGGGCATCGGAAAGACTTCGATAGGAGCTGAAGGATAAAAGAGAAGAATTCATGCAGTTGAAGAAGGGTTCGATAGGATCTGAAGGCAGAAAGAGGAAGACATGTGCTGAAGTGAGGGATTCGACTGGATCCCTGAACTTATCGAGCAGATGAATGAAAGAGAAAGCTCATCCTATCGAAAGCTTGCCTGAGGAGAAAAAGAGAACCTGTTGAAGGCTTCCTAAACCTATCAAAATGAAGATGCTGGAATTAAACCTATCGAAGGATGCTTAAGCCTTTCGATAGGAATGAGAGCCAACCTATCGGGATGACGACATGTAGAGCTGAACCTGTCGAAAAGGACCTCTGAACCTATTGAACTACTCAGCCAACCTATCAAATACTCCAAATAATGAGCTGAGGATCCCTAAACCTATCGAGGAGATGAATGAAAGAGAAAACTCATCCTATCGGTACCTATCGAAGAGACCAAGGAACCTATCGAAAGGGACTATAAGCTTACTTTTAACCTGTCAGAAGCTTCTCCAACCTGTCAAAATCGTGTGCTGAACTCCTCAAAAACTATGCTATGCACACGCTGAGACTTGGTAACCTGCTACACATAAACCAAGGCACTTTGGTGATCGACGCGAGGTTCTAGAAGATGCCCTAAAAATCCCTAACCGACCCACGTGCTTTAACAGAACTCTAACAAACTTTGACGACCTTCTAGAAGGGATTTTTGGAGGGAAAAACAATGGAGAAAGCTATATATAGAGATCCCCAATTGCCATTGTGAAAGATCAAAATTCTGAACAATTTCCTAGAGATCAGAGCTTGCAGAGAGATTCTATTTTCCTTCCTTTAGCCTAACCATGGTTGGCTAATTCCCTAGGAGCAGCAAGGAGTGAGTTAGATCTGTGATTGGGTAAGGTTAAGAGTGTTGCTGGGGTTAATTACTGCACAGACTATAGATTGTAGAGCATTTCATTGTAGAGTGAGGTTGATTGTAATGTAAATGTTGTTTTCAATGTTTTAATTAGATCTAAAGCTTTTTTGATTCCTTTTGGTGCTCGATCGGATTTATGTAGAGGGGTTGCTTGATCAGCTCACCCACTTAACTGGTAGACCTCTTAGATATCATCTGAATTCCCTGGATTTGATATCCCTATAATTTCTTGCGTCTGTGACCTGGAAATTGCAGCATCTGTAGTTGTTTTAATTATTCTAATTGAGGCTATGGCTTTGTAGGAGATCTCTAGGATGGTCTGTGACCATTAAAGTCGACAGATCATAACCTTAAGGTAAATCTAAGCTAAGGCCTCAATTGGATTCATCTGCTGCAATCCATGGATTCGATAAAGTCAATAGGATGGTTTGTGACCATTAAAGTGGACAGATCATAGCCTTAAGACCAGGTGGATCCTATGATTTGGAGTTAAATTTATACCTTACAGCTGTGCTTGTGGCCAGCTGAGGGACTTGTGTGCTTTGAACCCCTGTAATATGCTTAGCTCAACTTGATTGCAGTGAAAACAACTCCAAGCTGTTCTTCTCCATTTTCTGAGTTTTTAAATCCTCCATCTTCAAGATCTGAGGCTCCAGATTTGATCTAAGGCAATCTGCATTTTAATTGTAGTTTAGATTAAGTGAAAATCCAATCTAATCTGCCCCTGTCTTTTAGCTAGACCAAAATTAGTTAGGGTGTAGATCTCTTAGAGATCTGGAGATTTACCTAATTCCAAACCACCTCTCTGTGGACTTCCCCTTACTTTTAAAACTTGCTACAAAGGATCCTGTATCTTGCAGGCCTAGGATCTCCTAGTTGTGCTGAACCAATCTCTATTTTCTCTTGATGTTTACACCATAAATTAGCACATTGGAATTCCCCAACACCCCACTAGTTTCCTCCTGCTGTGGTTCTATGACTGGTAATATGTCTTCTCTTTCTGCACTTCTTTTTACATCAAAGACTACTTCGTTGTCTACCACTCTACCACTCCTCAAGGTAGTGATGGCCTTATCTTCCTCATGAGTTGAAGAAGCTTCACCTATCATGAATTGTCCTTGGGATTGGTCATTGTTTGACTTGAGAGCCTGCCCTCTTTCCTTTTTGCCAGAGCATTTGAGAGTTGACCAAGGTGGTCTTCTATATTTTTTATACTCTGGCTGTGGGAATTCACAATTTGTGATAGGGAGCTAAGGTTTTGTAATAAAGACAAAACTACTCCTCAAAGGAGGGGGCTCTAGTTTGTGGTGGTGGTAAAGTTATTTGACTTGACTGTGTGACTGGCTGTGGGAACTGATGTCTTAGGACATAACCTTGATGGCATTGCTGGTTAGGTCTGTAGGGCAATGCTTGCTATTGCTGAAGTTGATAAAAATTGTCTTGTCTCCACCTCAAGTTAGGGTGGTTCCTCCAAGCAAATTCAGTAGGTTGCTGCCCATAAGATTGGGCAGCATTAGCATGCTCAATTACTAACTCTGGGTATTGACTAGTAGAGGGACAATTTGGAAGGGAGTGTGTGGGAGATTGGCATATCAGACATAACTCTTCAACCTGTGCAGCTGTTCAGGGTTGCACCACATAGTAATTTCTCAAATTTTTGTGACAAACTGTCCACTTTCCTTTCTAGGTCATTGTATATATTAAGTTCATACAATTTTCCTTTTGAGTGGGTTTTTTTACAGCTCTAGCAGCTGGCTCAATGTCATTTCTTGTCAGAGATTCCTGTTGCATAGAGTTTTTACTTATGACATCAAATAAATCCCATGCTTCCTCATCAGTTCCTTTGAGATATGTGCCACCACAAGATGCATCCAGCATGTAGAAGCTTTGAACAAGCTGTCATTTGGGTATTTGGTGGTGTGGGCATTGTCTAAGCAGTTCTTTAAATCTTTCCTAAGCTTTATGAAAGTCCTCAATTGGGAACCGAGCAAAAGAAATAATTCTCTTCCTCAACTGATTTGTCTTGCTCATTGGAAAGAATTTACCCAAGAATTGGCCTTGTAAGGCATTCCAAGATGTAATGCTATTTTACTAGGAGCATGCTTATCCAATTTCTAGCTTTAACCTTTAATGAAAAAGGAAACAATCTCATCTTAGTGGCTTCATCTCCCAAACCAACAATTTTAAAAGTTGTGCATAGAGACAGAAACTCGTCTATATGCTTAGAAGGGTCTTCTTTACTCAGCCCATGAAAGGATGGCAACATCTGGATGGTCTGAGATTTGATTTCATAGTTACCCTCAGCTGCAGGGAATTGAATGCAGAAAGGTGATGAATAATCCCCTGGTGCATAATAATCCCTAAGAAGTCTAGGTTGCTCACCCATCTCAAATGTTTCTAATTATTCAGCAGGGGGGTGTTCTGCTTGCCTAGGTCTAAGGACCCTCTCAATTTCAAGATTCAAAGGTCCAATCTCCGAATTGAGGGACCTTCTTCCGAACATACAAAACACAACAGAAAATTTACAGCAAATAAAAAGCAAAACAAAAAAAAAACTACTGCTGAAATTAAAAATTATAGAAATAAAACTATAACAAAGGAGAAAGAGATGCAAACTAAGGTAGAATCTGCTCCAGCTGTAAGTTATTTTCTCCCCTCTTTGCTATTGCATCAAATATGCAAAACTCACAAGACTACAATAGTAATTTATTCAAACACAACAAAGACAACAAATAGATCTAAATTCTAAACAAAAAAAAATCATGACATAAAGAAAAACTCGGATCTACTACTTGATCAAAAACTCCCTGGCAGCGACGCCAAAAACTTATTGGTTCAATTTGTGTTGATGTTCTTTATTCTAAAAAAAAGGTCAAAATATGACAGTAATAAAGAAGGGTTAAAGTAAAACAAAGGGGAATAAAAATGTAATAGAATACAAGCACCACCTACAAGATATAGGGCTGTTGCAGCAAGTTTTAGATGAAGTAAGGGTTGTCCCATAGGTAGTTATGGATCTAAGGGTAGTAAATCTCTAAATCTGCTACAGATCTAATAACTCTAAGCCTAATCTATCTTAAACTAGTAAAGCAAGGTAAAGAGAAGGTATTTTTGGGGGTTGTCAATAACTAATCAGAAATAAATACAAAAATAAAAATAAAAGGAAGGGGGTTTAAAGAAGGATGAAAGTGGTTTGGTAAAATAAACAGAAAAGGAGAAGTAGGTAGTTAGGTACTGATTTTTAATGCACACAGTAGTAGAAAATATAGTAAGAGTTGGATCTGCAGCAATCCTTCATTTGGCTACAAAAAAAAATGCAAGGAAGAAGAACCCAACTCACCCTGAGATATGGACTAGTCTTAGGGCTATAGCCTGTCCACTCAAATGGTCAGACGCTATCCCATGGATATAATCTAGTCATGAGGATAAAAGATGGAGCAGTAAAATCATTGCAGACACTATGTTTGCAAGACTACAAGCTCATGCATCCATAGGTGTATAAAATCTATAAAGATCTAATGAAAATCAAAAGAGATTACAGATTTAATGAAACATTAAAATCAGCTATTCATTGCTACAAAGAAACTTATAATGACACAACTCTCAAGTCTGCAGTGTGTGCATGACTGCAAGCTCTTCACAAGGTTATTACAAAGGAATGCACAATAAAAACTAGCCCTAACTGCTACAAAGACTTAGCCATACATGCTGAGCTAAGGAAGGAAGACAAGGAAAAAGAAGATGACCTAAACCCTAAAATGAGTTCAGCTGTCGTGTGTTGTGTGAGGTGTGATCCCCCTTTTCAAGTATGCTTTCTCTTTCTTTATGTACACACCCAAAAAGTGCTTTATGCTCTGGCCAATTAGAGGGAAAGAAAATCAAGACAGTTAGGATCTGCTTATGTGGCTTAATTTCAGCCAAGTATTGCTCCCATTCTATTAGGAAAAGAACAACACACTCAGACAGGTGTCCCATGTGCTCCTGCAATCCTGAAAATGCCCCTAAAGTTCATAAATATTAGCTAGGTATTGAGCCTCTAGAGGGTGAAGTCAGCTGAAGGCTTCTCAGTGTATAGCTTGAGCAGATAGGCCTCTTTCTGAAGGATTCTCGAGTGGCTGTCAACAAGTTAGAATGATTCTTAAGATAGCTCAAGAGGATGACTTCTGAAGGTAAGAGCTGCTCGATGGGTGCTCGACAGGCTGCTTTTGAAGGCTTCTAATTGTTCTTCTTCGAGTAGATGAATGCTTCATTGAGGGGATGAATGCTGTGGGGCTTTGTCTGCTCGAGCCTACTCGAGAGGATATGATGCTTTAGCGCTGGTCTGCTAGAGAGGACTTAAGAGATTAAGTTCAGTCTCTCGACTGGGCTGTGTAAGTGCTCAACAGGATGTTGCTGCAGGTCCTGAACTACTAGAGACTGCTCGATAGCTACTCGAGTTGAGATTTTTGAAGGTGCTGAACTGCTCGAGTGTGCTCTAAAGGCACTGAACTACTCGAGACTGCTCAAGAGGCTAGATCTTAGGGTTTCAGGTATGCTCAAGACTACTCGAGCTGAGGTGTCTGCCTCTCAGCTGGTTTGCCTAGTCTGCTGTAACACTCTCTTAGGCCTGGGTCCCATTTTTCCCTCATTATAAAACTTTAAGGGGTCAGAGGCATGCTGAACAGGCCCTTGAGTGGGGATCACCAAGGTTTTGATCTATGTGTTTCCATCAGCTCCAATGCTTAACTCTACTCTTCTCTTCTTAGCACTTATTACATTGGGTGCTGCACTATTCTATAGATTATTGTGAACTACAAAAACATACTCAAAAGTAAATTATTAAATAGCTCCAAGGTCTAGTAAAGGCTAGCTTAGGAGGTGGAAAGTGGCATAATTCAGTGATTAAAAGGTACAAAATGTTGCATGACCGGCATATACGGCGAACCCAAAGCCCACAGGCGATATATGACTTGGGAACTCCTCAAAAGGCTTCATAACCAATCATCTCTCCCTTGAGTCTGTTATGGAGATTTTAATGAAATCTTTTATCATCAAGAGAAAAATGGTGGATGCCTCAGACCAGACCTCCAAATTAGCCAATTTTGGGAATTTCTTGATTTTTGCTGGTTCTGTGACCTAGGGTACAAAGGTTCAAAATTTACTTGGAACAATGATAGGGAGGATGGAGAACTTATCCTCGAAAGAATTGACCGCTTCCTGGCTACTTCTGATTGGGTTTCCTTCTTCCCTTCGACAATGTAGCCCTTATCCTGTCCACCGATCCCCTTCTCGAATCCCCTAAGCAACACCGACCTTTCATCTTTTGATTTGATGCCATGTGGATCAGAGGCCAAAGTTGTGCTCAAATCTTAGCCGACCACTGGAACATGATAGCTCACCCTTTCTCCCATTCATGATATATCATTTCAAAGGTAAAATACATCTCAGGAGGCCCTTTCTCATTGGGACCACACCTCTTTTGGGAATGTCAAGGGATTAATTGCTACAAAATCAAAAGAGCTCCAAGTTTGATCACTGGGAACGGGGAAAAAAAATTTAAGTCAAGATATGAATGAGTTATATGAGTGACAAGACATACTTTGGAGGTAGCGAGCGAAAGATCTTTGGTTGAAAGAGAGAGACATGAATTCTACCTTCTTTCATGCTACTACGATGCAACAAAGGAAACATAACAAAATCCAAGGGATACGAGATCGTACGGGTGTTTGGATAAATTATGAGCAATTGATTCAACAAGAATTTATGTGTTTCTTCCAAGACCTATTCAAGTCCACCAATCCAAAACACATTGACGAAGCCTTGAATGTGATCGAACCAACGTTGAATTCGGAACAAAATTGGCGGCTAATGCTACCTTTTTCGGAGTTGGAAGTTCATAAAGCACTTCAGCAAATGAAGCCACTCTCGTCCCCTGGGCCCGATGGTATGCCACCAATTTTCTACAAAAAATACTGGTCAATAGTTGGTCCATTTGTTATTCGTACTATTTTATTAAATGGAAACAATGATTTATCCCCTTTGAATCACACAAACATTGTCCTGATTCCAAAAATTAAAAAGCCAACAAAGGTCTCTGACTTCCATCCAATAAGCCTTGGCAATGTAATATACAAATTAATTGCAAAAGTTCTCACAGACGGATTAAAACAAATGCTCCCAAGTATAATTTATGATTCTCAAAGTGCTTTTGTACATGGTCTTCTCATCACCGACAATGTTTTAGCCGCCTTTGAGGCTAACTATTTTCTGAAATCTAGTACCAACAAAGCATCAGAGTCGTGTGCCATAAAGCTTGACATGAGCAAGGCTTATGATCGAGTGGAATGAGGATTTTTAGAGGCATGTATAAAAAAATGGGTTTTAATGATTGGTGGGTGTCTCTAATCGTGGGTTGTGTTTCCTCATTCTCTTTCTCATTGCTAATAAATGGCACAATCTCCAAGCATTTCACTCCTTCAGGAGGTCTTAGACAAGGTGACCCTCTTTCTCCTTACCTTTTCATTATCTGTGCGGAGGTGTTCTTAGCCTTGATTTCTAATTCCATTGCTATGAAAAAAAAATTCGGGCCTTAAAATTTATAGAAACGCCCCGGTGTTAATCACTGATTTATACCATTTTTATACCCTTTAAACCTGGCTTTTGCTAAGCCTTAGAGTATCTAATACTTGTTTTTAAATATGTTTTGTAGTTTAGGAATAAAAATACAGTTAGTGCAGTTTTTCAGCTAAAGGTGCCAATAAGAGTAGATGAGAATCTTAAAGATGAGAAAAGAGGAAGTCACACATGAAGACTCATAGTTCAAGGGGCTTATTGCATCATCCTAGGTGTGCTTAAGCTAACAGAGAACCTGCAGATGCATACACACATGAAAACTTCTGCCTCAATAGCTCAAGCTTCACACTTCAGTATACAAGTCCAGCTGCCAAAATCAACTCCACAAAGGCAGCAGCTGCAAAGCTCCAACATCTCAACCAGTCCATGCAATTTCTAGCTGCACATTTCAGCCATGTGCACTCACACTAAGACCGCACCAGCTGCACACATGAAAGACCCAACATGTTATCTTCTTGATGAAGCTTGCATTTAATCATCTCGAGTGGAGTATAAAATACAGCAGCTGCACCCATGCAAGCAGGCATTGACCCAAGCTGAACCAGCGGAGCCAACATCCCCAGTTGCAGCAGCATTTGAACAATTGAGAACTGCAAACAAGGAAGAAGTGGTTTCAGCAACCTATCGAGTAGATGCCCAATGCATTCAGCCTACTTGTCGACTTGTAAATGCAACAGCATCAGTACCTATTGAAGAGTGCAACCTCCAAGCTTTAAACCTGTCGACATTTGGCTTGTAGCTTCAAAACCTATCGAGCTTCAGCAGCTCCCCAGCCAAGCTTCCGATTGGTAAAAGTAGCAACCTCATTTAACCCTTCAAGGAGGTTGTATTACAGCCAACCTGTCGACATTTAAAGCTGCAGCAAACCACCAGCAACCTATCGACTTAATGCACAACAACCTGTTGAGTTTTGCCTTCCTATCAAACACATTGCTGCACCTACAGGCATCCTCTTGAGTGGATGCTCTTTGGCTTCAGTACCTATCGAAACTATTCATTCTACCTGTCGATAGCTTCCATTTAAACCCCACCAACCTGTTGAGTTTAAACTTCAGCTTCAGCCAACCTATACCTATCGACCCACCTTCAATACCTGTCGACCAGCAGTCCCATCCTCCCACATTTGCTCAAACAACACTTAGACTCTTTTGCCATCCTGTCTACACTTGCCTCTACATCATCAGTACCTATCAAGCACATCATTGCATTGCACAGCCAACCTTTTGAATGGATAAGCCTAACCTCCAACCTGTCGACATCTTTGTAGCTCCCAAGCCTTAAACCTATCGAATCTTAATTACAGCAGCAGACATCCTCTCGATCTGATCCTCCCAACCACATGAAAAGTGCTGAAGCCCATGTGAACCTCTCGAGTTCATCTTCTCCACCTCACCGTTGAAGCTGTAGATTTAAACCTCCATTAGCCCATAGTTCTGCAACTCATCCAACTCGGGCTCCATCAAATCTAAAGTGTGAGGGCTGTTTTGGTAATAGCTGCAGCAGAAGTTACATTGGGTTCCATCAGCAAATACCAATGGTCAGTAGGGGTATTTTTGGGAACTCCAAAGCATAAAAGAATTATGCCCATGTGCAAGCTATTTTTGGGAGCAAGTCTTGGCAGGAAGCAAACTACGTCAGCTGAGCACAACAGAACTGGATCTCTCTCTTCTCTCTGATTGGTTGGAATGCTAAACACATGGATTAGCATAAACTAAAATGGAAATTCTCTCCTCTGATTGGCTGCAATTCAAAGCACATGGATCACTGCATATGTATAAATAAGCATCCTTGCTACTGTAATTCTTCAGCAAGGAAACCAAGGAATAGCTTTAGTTCTCCTTGGCTCATTTAGATTTAGTTTTCGGTTTTATTTTTCCTTTTTCTCTTCTCCCTTCTCTCTCTAATCTAGCCTGTTAGATTAGATCTAGGTAGCAGTTCAGATCTATTTTGTAATTGTAATTTCGACATGAAGATGTGTGGATTGATGCATAGACTATAGATCTGAGAACAAGGTTATTGTAAGTATTTTTTATTCAATAAATTATTGATTTTAAAGTTCAATTAAATCTAAAGATCGTGTGGTGCCAGTAGATGTCTATAGGATCCATGTATTTGGGAATAGCCCATTCAGTTTACCAGTAGATCTATTGATTACCATCTGATTTCCCTTGGTTTAATGTCCCTGTGGATGCCTGAGCTTGTAGCCTTGTATCCACAGCATTTGTAGTGATTTTAGTGTTCTGATTGAAACCTTTGATTTAGAGGAAACCCCTAGGATGATCTATGACCATTAAAGTGGATAGATCATAGCCTTAAGATCAATTCAAACCTCTGGTCTAAATTGGATTCTTCTACCTTCATCCTTTGGATTGAATGAAGTCTATAGGATGATCTATGACCATTCAAGTGGACAGATCATACCCTTAAGATCAGTTCAAGCCTTTGGTTTAGAGTGGATTCTTTTACCTTGCACTTGAGCTTGTAGCCAAGTGAAGGAAAGCTGCAAATTCATATGCCTTGATCTGTTTTGCAATGAAAACCAGTCCCTAGCTCTCTATTTCCCCTGTTTTATATTTTATTTTACCATCCATCTTCCTCAATCTTTTAGAATTAGTTTTATATTTCTGTTTTGTAGATTAGATTTAGTGACACCTGAAAAACTCTCTTCTTAAACGAGGTTAGAATTACCAGATCTATAGCAGATATGGAGGTCTACTATACTGCCTTTTAGGTTTTAGATCACTACTCCCTATGGGACAAACTCTTACTTTTAAAACTTGTTACAAAAGGACCCTGTATCTTGCAGGTCTGTATATTTTAGAGCTGCTGTTTTCATCTCTTTCATCTCACCCTTTTATTTTGATTTTATTCCACAGACACAATAACCAGCACCTAAAATATCCACAACACCGGGTGCTCTCACATTTATTTTTTACAAATGATAGTATGATCTACCTAAAAGCCTTGGAGGAGGAATGCACTGAACTGAGTCGGGTACTATCTCTTTATGAGCAATCTTCTGGGTAGTAAATCAATCATGATAAATCATCTATTTCATTTGGCAAAGCTGTCCCAAAACCCGTTAGGGACTGCACATTTCTGGTGTTGAATATTAGGAGTGAAAAGGCAATGGCAAAGTATTTGGGTCTTCCTACGTTTATTGGAAAATAAAAAAGAGATGTTTTCAGCTCGATTAAAGACTGAATCTGATACAAACTTCAAGAGTAGAAAGAACATCTACTCTCTAACACCGATAAAGAAATCTTGATCAAAGCAGCGGCTCATGCTATCCCAACTTATTCCATGATTTGTTTCAAACTCCCTTTGGGATTTGAACATCAAATTTCTATGCTTATAACTAAATTCTGGAGGAGTAAAAGTAACAAAGCGGGTGGTATACATTGGAAAATTTGGGATTAACTTTGTAAATTGAAATTTTAGGGAGGTTTAGGCATCAAAAACCTAACGGCCTTTAACGAGGCTGTGTTGGCTAAACAAGCTTGGCGCATCATCAACCATCCCAATTCCTTTACAGCCCAGTTACTAAAGACAAGGTACTTTCCATTTACATCCTTCATGAATGCTAAATAGGGGAGCAATCCATCATACACTTGGCATAGCATCTTGTCCACAAAAAATATAATAAACAAAGGCCTCATTCACCGCGTTGGTAATGGAAAAAACACAGACATTTGGTAGGATTGCTTGATTCCTAGACCACAAACCTTTAAGCCAATAACACCATACTTGGATCAATTTATCAGATGGGTACACAATTTCCTTTTACACCAACCAATTCATTGGAATGAAGACTCATCCCTGTCATTTCCTTGAAGAAGATGTCAAGGATATCCTATGTATCCCGTTAAGCTCAATTGATGATGATGACCGAATAGCGTGGGCCTTTGATAAGAAAGGAAAATTCTCAGTAAAGTCGGTTTACTATATAGCATTGGGAGATCTCAGTAATCAGGCGAGTTCTATTTCAACAATGGAGGATAAAATTTGGAAACTAATTTGGAACAACACGGTCCCAAATAAAATTAACATTTTTATGTGGTGCGTTCACAACAATCTCCTTCCCACATGTGAGAATATTCGGTCTAAAATCAAGAATGCAGACCCCTCCTGCCAAGTTTGTTGTTTGGTCCGGGAGACAATTGAACACTCTCTTAAAGATTGTATCATGGCAAAATAATTTTGGTTTGGCTTCTCTCTATGTATCAGGCTTGAAGTTGTCCCAAATATAAACTTGAATGACTGGTTAATCAATTTTTTAGCGTCATTAGGTAAAGAGTTTATGGAATTCATTACTTGGGCCATATGGCTAGAGATCTTATCAATTCTGGCTCATCTTCCCATCCAAATATCCCAAGTCTTGCCAAAGATGTAGTGCAATATCTTCAAAACTTCCATCGTGTTAATTCATCGTCTAATCCCATCTGCTAAAAGAAGACTCCCAACCCCCCCTCCCCCTAAATAGCAGCCTCCTCCTAAAAATGTTGTCAAAATCAATTTTGACGGAGCTTGGTGTAGAAACCCCCATGTAGGGGGCGCTGGAGTTGCAATTAGAAACTCCAAAGGATCCTTGCAGCATTAGCAGAAAATAGACGTTATGTTGCATCCCCAGAACAATTTGAAGCTCTCGCAATCCTATCGAGTATTAGTTTGGCAAGTCTATGAACCTAACCAACATAATGATTGAAGGAGATTCTGTTGTAGTTCTTAATTCTATAAGTTGATGAAGCGGATAGCTCGGTCATGTGATTCCTCTTCAATGAGATAAAGTCTTATCTTTAGGATTTTCACTCTATAAAATGCAACCTGATCAAAGGTGTCACCAATTCTGTTGTGGATCTCTTATCTAAAATGGGTTTAAACATTTTGAGTTGTAATATTTGGCAGGGGGACTCTGTCCCTGATCTGATTATAACGGTTGTAACTCTTGATTCCAATTAATGCATATTGATGTTTGTTCTAAAAAAAAAACAACCACAAAAACTTTGAGGGCATACGCCAAAAATCATTGACTACTTTGAATCTAAAGATGGAGATTGTTTTTCACCCCAATCTTCCACGCAAAGGATCTTGAGATCATGTTGTCAATTTTTTATTCTATGTCACATAGATCCCATAAAATCTCATTTGACTGTGAGGTCTCCTATGTAATTTTAGGGCCACTTTTTAAGGATTTGTATCATATTGAATAGATAACTGACAGTCTAATGATACGCTCATGGTCTCCTTATTTGAAAGATTGGGCGAACCATTGTCAGATTCAAAGCAATCAATTGTTTTTGTGTAAATTCCATCCAAGATTCCGTGATTGTTAATAAGGCTACCTTAATTCTTTTAACACACTAATTAATAGTAAAATTTTTTTATAAATATATAACATATATAAAAAAAGAAGAGGGAAGGATCAAAGAATTTGGCAAGAGTGAAAATCAAGAGGAAAATTACAGCTAATAGTATCGATACCAAATGTCGGCACCTTGTTCTACTGGTAAATAACATGTAAAATATGGTCTTAGTGTCTCACAATCTTATCTGTCTCACATGACACTAAATTATTAATGGTACGCGATATCTAAACATTAAACATATGATGTTCATAATGATAACACCACAACTAATTTTAATTTGCCCTCTTATCCTCACCAACATCTACCACCATGAAAAGTCAAAATAGGAATTTCATACTATAAATGATGACATCTCCAATTCTCTCAATCATCCTCTTCACTCTCAAAACCTCCTCTCACCTGTTGCAATAGTCTGACATTGGATAGGAAAAAGTCTTGACCCAGGGCTATATGTGATTGAGGACGCTAAATGTCATGACTCGTTTTGGGTGGGGACTTAACCTATGCCAAAAAAAAAATTGGGGCAGGGACCTAAGCCCAGAACCAGACAATATTATGGCATGTGGGTCTAGGTCGTCACACCTATACAAGATTTTCTTCTCTACCACCTCCTCACTCTACATTGCCGAACATAACCCTAATCCTAGAAGCTAAAAAAATTACTGCGAAAGACAATACAAAGAAGACTATGTCATACACAATATTATTGCTTGGACTTCAAAATTTAGGGTTAGAGATTTGAGAAGTTGAATGGGATTTGGATTCTTCTAATGAGAGTCCATGGGGAGAAAAGAGTAGGTTTTAGTGTGTCAGTATAAAGCCACTACAAAAATAAGGTGTTTTAGCGGCAGCTAAAAACCACCACTACTAGTCCTGTCGCTACTAAAACAAGTTGTTTTATTAATAGCGATGCTTTAGGTTGGTGTTAAAGATTTTAAAATGAGGGGGAAAATTTATTCAAGTGGTGTAGCACCAACAAAAATGGGGGTGACACTAATACTTTCCTAATTAAATTGTCTAAAAGTGATTATGAGGGTTTGAAAAAATTATTATTATGTTGTAAAATCAAAATAGAATGAAGACCAAATAAAGAGAGAGGAATATATGAAACTAGTTCTTCAGGAACTCTATATTATTCACTTCACTTAAGTTATCTTCATACTTTTATAAGAATCCCTTATATAGAATTACAATGTGAGAATATGAAGGGTTAGGAGCATACATGCACTTTGCCATAATTCCAAAAGAGTTATATAGTAATGGATAAAAATTCTAATGGACTATATAAATGTGGCTAAGAATTTAAGTGATGGAAACTAAATGGTCATCCATCATAATAAATATATGTATAACACCCCCATTTGGATGACATACACAAAAAATATATGCCTCGTTAAAACCTTCTCAAGGAAGACCCTATAGGAAAAAACCTGTGGCGAAGGAAAAAGAGTTCGTTATTCTTGTGTCCTTAAATGCTTTAAGAATACCTTATTAAAACCTGGCAAAGGAAAACCTTTTAGGATAATACCTTAGCGAAGGAAAAAGAATATAATCTGCTTAATCATTTACTCCCCCTCAAAGAACGCAAATCTCAATTGTTTAGGATAAAAGATCTTTGAGTCGACACATTCCAACGTTATGCACCAACTTCTTGAATGTTGTTCTTGGTAATGCTTTAGTGAACAAATCCACTAAATTATCATTTAATCATATCTGTTTAAGATCAATATCCCCACTCTTCTAGAGCTCATGTGTATAAAAGAATTTTGGTGAAATATGTCTGGTTCTGTCACCTTTGATATAGCCTCCTCTAATTTGTGTGATACAAGCATCATTATCTTTGTATAAGATTGTCGAACTATCTTTAATTGCATATAAACCATATTTTTCTTGAATGTGTTGAGTGACCGATCTTAGCCAAATACATTCCTGACTTGCATCATGACTTGCAATGATCTCTGAATGATTTGAATAAGTAGCAGCTAGTATCTGTTAACAGATTTTCATGAGATAGTTGTATCGCTGCATGTAAATATATATCTCGTTTGTAATCTACCTTTATTTGGATCAAAGAGATAACCTCTATCTGCATATTCAACTAACTGTGAATTGGATCAACTTAGATAAAATAACCCCATATCAGTTATTCTGTGAAGGCAACATAGAACATGTTTGAAATTATTACAATGCCTCTGAGTTGATGTAGAACTATATCTTGCTAGTAATTTGACCAAAGATGCTATATTAGGTTGGGTACAATTGAAAGTTACATTAGAGCATTGATTGCATTAAGATATAGTACTTCAGGACCAAGGATTTATTCATCCTTCTCTTGAGGGTGAAAATGGTACTTTTTCACATCAAGTGAATGTTCAACCATTGGAGTGCTCAAAGAATGAGATTTATCCACATAAAAGTGCTTCATGACCTTTTTTGTATATGTTGATTGATGAATAAAAATTTAATTTGAAAAATGTTTAATTTGTAAGCCCAAGAAAAATTTAGTTTTCCCAAGATCTTTCATCTCAAATTCATTCTTTAAAAAAGTAGCAATTTTTTTAAAGATCTTCTGAAGTTTCATTAAGATTTAAATCATTAACATATACCGCAACAATAGCAAATCCGGATTCAGACTTTTGTAGGAAAACACATGAACAAATTGGATTATTCTCAAATCCTTCTTTCAATAAATATTCATTGAGACAATTGATTCACATGCACTCAGACTTCTTTAATCTGTATAAAGATATTTGAAGCTTGACAGAACAAATACTTCAGGATTTTGAATTATATGCTTCATGCATTTTATATCCTCCAGGAAATTTCATGTATATATCATTATCTAGTGGTTCATATAAATATGCGGTAACTGCATCTATTAAACGCATATCCAAACTTTTTATGACTAAAAATCCGAATGTAAATGGATCCACTACTGGGGAATATGTTTCTTCATAATCAATATCAGATCTTTGCAAGAAACCTTGTTGAACAAGTCATGTTTTATATCTCAAATTTTCATTGCTCTTATTATGCTTTTGTACAAATACTGTGACGACCCCACTTTTCCCTTTGAGTTAATCTAGGAAAAACTCGAGACACCATCGAATTCAATGTATCAGACTCACACTAAATTCACTGATCCCACTTGTGACGACTCAGATTTCCTTACTCAAAATCCGTGCCATCATATCGAAGAACACAATCTGATTTGAGAGTTTCTTTGGTATTGTGATGTTTTGATACCATTGTGATAGCTCGATCTTCCCTTATGAAGAGAATCAAAAGGATCGAGCAATCAAGTATTCGATAAATTACATAAGTGCGGAAGTAGAGCGGAAAACGTATGGCATAGTAAACAAAACAAGATTTCCATCATTCTAAACTAAGCTATACATTCACCGGTGATGACCAACTGTCACCTAAACAGTGGTCAAAGGGCTATACAAAACTGCAATTTAGTTCAACAAGTATACTATACCAAGTAACAAAAGTACAAAATAACACCGTACTATGTAGACTCCAAAGAAACCAGCTAAGGAAAGAACTCCTTGAGTCATTCTTCCTCCTCGTCAGGGTTGTAATCGGGAACCTCTTCCTGCTCTGGATCCACTTCTGATTCTACCCCTGCAGCTGTGATGTATAGTCGAGGGATGAGCTACAGTCCAAGCTCAATAGGGAGAAAAATAATGCTAAATCACATTTTTGTCACACAGAATTATAGAACTGAGAATTAGATTTGAAAACAATTAAGGATTCATATTCATTTTCTTAACAATTAAACATGCAGGTATTTAACTAAAAACAGGATTCAAAACAGAATTCAAAAGCATGTCGTATCATGATGCAGACTATGCATGTAACAGAAGCGTATCAGATCAAAGAATCATGAGTGAATGCACAATGTTAAGGGAACATAGCATATCGGAGAACAGACGTATTAGGGATCAAAGCAAATAGAACGCATGATATCATCAGAGTTCAGAACATATCATCAGAATTCAAAACATTAGTGCAAAGTATCCCATAGTGGAACAAAGCAGTCTGTACTGGACACAAGGTTGAAGAACCCCGGGGACTCCACCCCTCTCTTTGAGACTCCACTCCCTTTCACAACTAACTGGCATCGAATTATCATATGCAAATATCATGTCAAAGCATTCCGTAGCGGGAACAGAGCAGTACATAGTGGACACAAGGTTAAAGAACCTCGGGGACTCTACTCCTCCCTTGGAGACTCCACTCCTCTTTGTACATGATCTCCAAGTCAGACAGATCATATCAAACAAATCATATATCACAGATCATGAATCAGAAAGGAGTTAAGGAATTTCATATTTAACAAGTCGATGAATCAATATGCCTAGTGCAAATGCTATGTTCATGTACATAAATCAGTTCGTAAACATTCAATGGTTTTTCAATAAACATATGCAATAAAGTGCGAAATCACAAGTTCATAAACATGTCATGTCAGTAATCATGATTTGCGAAAAACTATAACATGCATTGAGATTTATCCCTACCTTAAATTCAAAATCTTAAAAATAGGACTCGTGCGAAATTAATCTCGCAAATGGTGGTGGAGATCCTATCTACGGTCTCCTGCATTTATCCTAGATCCAAAAGTTCTTGCACTATATGTTAGCGATTAACCATGCATGAAAACAGGGTCCTTCGAGCTCAAATAGACCCAAAAATATAGCCTTTAGAAATAAGAGACCTCAGTGCAGTGAGCTCCAAGGGTCATTGCAGCGAGCTCCTCAAAAGCTCAGTGTTGTACAGTGCTCGCTTAGCGAGCAGCTCAGAAATTGGATCTCGCTCAACGAGCCTTTCCAGTGCTGAAATGGCATGGAAATCTTGCTGCAGCGAGCTGCTCGGGATAGACATCGCTGTAGCGAGCTTCCATTCTCGCTATAGCGAGTTCCTCAAAACTCGTAATGCTTTGGGTCTTTCCTTTTGGTCCGAAACTCACCTCTTTTGGGTATTTTCCATCATAAAGCATTGAGTCTAACCTATGTGCCTGCTATAATTCCAATTTGTGTATTTCTACTCTAATTCTTTAGCATGCAATGATTTCCACATGGAAATTTTGAGGATTCGGCAACGGGAACGTCGGTGCTCAAGCTTCTCGTGCTTTTGATTATGAAATCTTTGCATGCGAGTCAATTACACATGCTTTTAGGCCTAGCCTTTTGAAATTGAGATGATCATGGTAAGATATGGCCATTTACCTCCGTGAATTTCGCTCATGCAAAGCTCAATGATCGTCAGTGATAGAGTTCTCATTGATCTAGCATTCTATCAACTGATGGTTCAATCACAGAATTTGGCAGATCTAAGTGGCGTCACGAAGCTTGAAATGGCAAAGATTCTTCAACCAAAAAACACAGAGAGTTCTTGTGGTTTGTGGATCATCGGATGGTCGGGGGTTCTTCAATAACACCCATGAAGAATGATTCGATCCGCCAAATTTTGTGGTGATCTAAGCAGAAGGGGTTTGATTTCGAGGGAGCAAAATAGTGAAGGGAAAGAGATTCAATGGATGAGATCTCTTGGAGATGTGATCAAAATGGAAGGAAGAATGGGTTTCTCAATCACGACTTTTCAAACGTCCAAGGGAGTCTCTCAATCAGCACGCATGGTTTATGCATGGGAGGCTTTTAAATAGACAGGGGTCTTTAATTTAGTGTGCAGCTGACACAATTCCTATGGTGTGCTGGCTCTTTTAAAAGTAAAACAAAATTGAGGTTTTTGTGCTTCTCCCATGTATTGATACCATGACCCTTGGTTACCAACCTAACTCTTCTCTAGGAAAGTGCTCTTACGAAGCTCGTGCAATAACTACATAATTGAATGTTTAAGCCTTATTATCGTGGCACCCATATTGGTTTTAATGGCCTGGTCGGTTTTTAAATTCAAAGGTGCAGGTCGCACCCAGTCTTGAACATGAGTACCTACTCGACGTAACATACCGGGCGCATTCAATTCAAAGTTTGTAGTGTGTTAGATCCTCCCCCCCCCCTTAACAAAATTTTCGCTCTCGAAAATTGACAACAACAATTAGGGATGGAAGATACGTCACCTGACAGTATGCTTACTAATGATCTACATCATGCGTTAAAATTCATTTATGAAGTTTTACAATAAGAGTGCGTGTGGTGTGTGTGTGGCATCATTCCCAAGGTATAGATTACGGAGTTTCATGTTAGAACAAAACTGATTATTCTTGTTGAGTTCAATAAACCTCAAAATCCCAGATAATGATCCCTTATCATACGAGCAAGTAGTATTGTTGGCTACCTAGAATCGATATTTCTATTCGACACTCTGGAATCTTAGCTAGCATAACAATTTATTTATCGGGATGCAAAGTCTTCAATTGCTGGGTCTTAACAGAATTTTAATCCAATGGTATACCACGATTCCAATGCATAGTAACATCATCTAATCTATTCAATTCTTGTTATTAAACACTCCATAAGGGAACTAACTGAGATTTCACAAACCATAATTTATAAGCAGAAACACATTAAAAGCATCTCAAAGTTATGCCAAACTTACAGTCTACTACAAATTTACTGCGTGTTGTTATGACTGATCCTTCATTTACACTCTCAACAATAGAGAAATTGATACTTATACACATGAATTAAACTTTGTTCCAAGAAAATAACTTAGACATCAAATGTTCATCGATCAGTAGGCTCACCAGGCTGCTCAACAGGCTGCTTTCCTTGGTGTCTTGCCCCCGATGTAAATGAACCCACTCGCGAACCAGCTGCGTCCCTTGTGTACTCTGAAATATTCTTTCGTGTGTGAGCTGCATATGGAGGGTAGCTGGTAGGGTACACCTTTTCCATTAGACGCATTAGAATTTCATCGTGGAAGTCGAGCCAGCGATGCAGCGTATAATTTTGCTGGTGTAGGATGTCCATTTGGCGGTTCAATTCGGTCACTGTGAGGACATCTCCAAGTGGGGCTGGTGGCTGCTGTGGTTGAACCGGTTCTTGTGGTGGCTAGGGCACTTCGGTTTGTGTTGGTTCTTCTTTATGAACCCCTTGTGCCCATTTTCGAAGCAGTCAGTTTTGAACACCACCAACATGGTAGCACTGATAACTCATCTGCCACTGCTTCTTGGTAAAACACCTGGTGTTATCAATTTTTTTAGTTTTATTGACTGAAACTGTAACACCCTATAAAAAATTGAACTGAATGCTCCAGGTATGTTACGTCAAGTAGGTACTCGTGCTCGAGATCAGGTGCGAACTATGCCCTTGAATTTAAAAACCGACCAGGCCAAAATGAGTGCCACGGTAATAAGGGTTAAACATTCAATTATGTAGTTATTACACAAGCTCCATAGGAGCACTTTCCTCGAGAGGAGTTGGGTTGGTAACCAAGGGTCATGGTATCATTACATGGGAGAAGCATTAAAACCACAATTTTGTTTTATTTTTCAAAGAGCCCGCACACCGTAGGAATTGTGCCGACTACAATCTAAATTAAAGACCCCTGTCTATTGAAAAGCCTCCCATGCGTAAACCATACATGCTGATTGAGAGACTCCCTTGGATGTTTGAAAAGCTAGGATTGAGAAACCCATTCTCTCTTCCATTTTGACCACATCTCCAATAGATCTCAGCCATTGAATCTCTTATGAACTGTTTTGCTCCCTCGAAATCAAACTCTGTCTTCTTAGATCACCACAAAATTTGGTGGATCGAATCATTCTTCATGGGTGCTATTTGAAGAACTCCCGACCATCCGATGATCCACAAACCACCATAACTTTCCATGTTTTCTAGTTGAAGAATCTTTGCCATTTTGAGCTTCGCGACGTCGCTTAGATCTGCCGAATTTTGTGATTGAACCATCAGTTGATAGAAAGTTAGATCAACGAGAAATCTGTCACCGATGATCATCGAGCTTTGCATAATCAAAATCCACGGAGGTAAATGTCCTTATCTTACCATGATCATCTCAATTTCAAAAGGCTAGGCCTAAAAGCAGGTGTAATTGACTCGCATGCAAAGATTTTGAAATCGGAAGCACGGGTAGCTTGAACACTGACGTTCTTGATGCCGAATCCTTGAAATCTTTGCATGGAAATCATTGCATGCTAAAGAATTAGAGTAGTAATACATGAATTGGAATTATAGCAGGCACATAGGTTAGACTCAGTTCCATAGGATGGAAAATACCCAAAAGAGGCGAGTTCCAAACCAATAGGAAAGACCCAAAGTGTTGCGAGTTCTGAGGAACTCGCAGCACCGAGAATGGAAGCTCGCTATAGCAAGGCCTATCTTAAGCAGCTAGCTGCAGTGAGCTTTCCAGGCCATTTCGGCATTGAAAAGGCTCGCTGAGAGAGATCCAATTTCTGAGCTGCTCGCTGCAGCGACCTTTTTAGGCCAAATCAACACTAGAAAAGCTTGCTGAGCGAGCGTTGTGCAACACTGAGCTTCTGATGAGCTCGCTACAGTGACCCTGGTTGCCCGCTGTAGCGAGGTTCCTATTTATGAAGGCTACATTTTGGGTCTATTTGAGCTCGAAGGACTCTATTTTCATGCATGGTTAATCACTAACACACAGTGCATGAACTTCTGGATCTATGATAAATGCAAGAGACCGTAGATAGGATCTCTACCATGATTTGTGAGGTTAATTCCGCATGACTCCGATTTTTTAGATTTTGACTTTAAAGTAAGGATAACTCTCAATGCAAGATTATATTTTTCCACAAAACATAATTACTGACATGACATGTTTATGAACTTGTGATTTCATATTGTATTTCATATGTTTACTGGAAAAACCATTGAATGTTTACGAACTGAATTATGTACATGAACATCGCATTCGCACTTGGCATATTAATGCATTGACTCGTTAAATATAAAATTCTTCAACTACATTCTGATTCATGATCTGTGATACATGACCTGTTTGATATGATTTGTTTGACTTGGAGAGAGGGGTGGAGTCCTCGGGGTTCTTTAACCTTGTGTCCACTACATACTACTCTGTTCCCACTACGGGATGCTTTGACATGACATCTGTATATGATATTTCGAAGCTAGTTAGTTGTGAAGGGGAGTGGACTCTCCAAGAGAGGGGTGGAGTCCCCGGGGTTCTTAAATCCTCTGTCCAGTATGGAATGCTCTGTTCTTGCTGCGGGATACTTTACACTAATGTTTTGAATTCTGATGATATATTCTAAACTTTGATGATATCATTTGTTCTATATGTTTTGATCCTTGATATGTTTGTTCTTCGATATGCTCTGTTCCCTTGACATTGTGCATTCAGTCACGAATCTTTGATCCGATACACTTCTGTTTCATGCATAATATGCATCATGATACGACATGTTTTTGAATTATGTCTTGAAGCCTGCTTTCAAATAAATACCTACATGTTTAATTGTTATGATAATGAATATGAATCTTGAATTATTTTCAAATCTAATTCTCAGTTCTATGATTCTGTGTGACAAAAAATGTGATTTAGCATTATTTTTCTCCCTACTGAGCTTGGACTATAGCTCATCCCTTGACTATACGTCACAGCTGTAGGGGTAGAACTAGAAGTGGATTCAGAACAAGAAGAGGATCCTGATTACAACCTTGACGAGGCGGAAGAATGACCTAAGGAGTTCTTTCCTTAGCTGATCTCTTTGGAGTCCGCATAGTGTGGTGTTATTTTGTACTTTTGTTACTTGGTATAGTATACTTGTTAAAACTAAATTACAGTTTTGTGTAGTCCTTTGACCACTGTTTAGGTGACGGTCAACCATCACTGGAGGATGTATAGCTTAGTTTAGAATGATGGAAATCTTGTCTTGTTTCCTATGCCATGCATTCCGAGTCTCTTCATAAGGGAAGATCGAGCTGTCACAATGGTATCAAAGCATCACGATACCAAAGAAACTTTGAAATCAGATTGTGTTCTTCGATATGATGGCATGGATTTTGAGTAAGGAAAGTCAGGTCATCACAAGTGGTATTAGCAAATTTAGTGTGAGTTTGATACATTGAATTCGATGATGTCCCAAAATTTTCTTAGATTAACTTGAAGGGAAAAGTCGGGTCGTCACAGGTGGTATCAGAGCCTTTACTGTAAGTCTCATGGGAATTCAGAGCTATGGCTTTGGTTCCAAACAATGGCATTGATTTCCGTCATACTCTTGGATATATATTTTTTTACTGTCTGGATTAAGCTTTTGCTTGATCATGGCAGGTAAGCATGCTTCCACGGAGAGGAAGGCGAAGGAGTTTACACATAGGAGATGTAACGAGTGGAGAAGGGGGTAGCCACTAGTCCGAATGCAATTCCAGTAGGCAACAACAACCATGCCTCTGGAGTTGGGAACAACATGGGTAACACCTCAGGAGGAAGGAACAATGCTGAGAACAACTAGCAACTATTGGAGACCATGGTGAACACCATGGCTATACTGGTCGAGAGAAGACAACCATTTGAGTTCCAAGAGATCTAAAGGATGAGGCCTCCGAGTTTTTATGGGCAATATGATCCTCTTGTAATGGAGAAGTGGTTGAATCATATTGAGAAACTTCTCCAGAGGGTCGGATGTACGAAGGAAGGGAAAGTGAGTTGGGCTTCGTTCCAACTCGAAGGGGAGGCAGATCCATGGTGGAAATCCGTCGAGAGGACCAGGGTGCAAACCACACCCCATGTCCCCTGGACATGTGCAGAGTTCGTTGAAGTATTTAGTGACTAGTACTTCCCTCGATAGGTAAGATATCAGATGAATGTGCAGTTCACAACCTTGGAACAAGGCCAGATGACGGTGCACAAGTAAGAAGCCAAATTTACCATGTTTTCTCGTTTCACACTACTGCATATGGCCATGAAGTTGATGAAGATTTAAAAGTTTTAGAGGGGATTAAAGCCCATGATTAAAGAAAGAATTTCTTTGTTTAGAGCAACGACATTTGCAGAGGTGATGGAATTAGCACTTATTGCTGAAAGGGACCTGGATACCATGTATAAGCAAAGGGAGGAGCAGAATCAGAATAGAAGCAGTCGAGCACGGTCTTATGCCTCTGAGTAGGCTAATAAAAGACCGAAGTTATTACTACCACCAGCCCCATAATCTACTCAACCCATATTGGCAAGGCCATCTAATCCTATAAACACAAGCCTTTCCGACATACCATTCTTGCGACCATGGGAGTGCTGAGAGTTCAGCCGACTACCTGGGCTGTGACATCAGCATCTGTAGAAACATGTGCAAAATGTGGGAAGTTACATAGGACTGAGGAATGTCAGAGAACCACTGGGGCGGGTTTTCGATGTGGGAAGATGGGACATAGAATTAGAGAATGTCCTAATGCAGAGAAAGAAGCCATCACAATGGCACCTATCCAAAGACCCCTCACGGCCTATAGTACGAGGTCGAGCTTACGTTGTGGCGGCACATGATGCCCAAACCAGTAATGATGTGATCCAAGGTATGAATTCATTGGGATTGTCAATTTAAGTTCTTGCATTTTAGATGAAGAGGTGCATAAATAAAATGACTTTTGAATTTGCTACTTTTGACATGCCATGACATTTGTGTTAGCATCTAATTGACTGATATACATGAAACCTGGTACTAGTCACATGCACCAGAAGAGTGACATCTATTTTCATAAAGCATGAGTGTTGATAGACCCTGGGTTTACCCACTCTTTCATCACACCTCAATTTATAGCATTGTTAAGTGTCACTCCCGAGCCATTAGAGTTCATCCTAGCAGTGTCGATTCCAATGGGGAATTCTATCAGTACAGTTATAGTGTCGATCAATTATCATTGATATCATAAGTCATGAGATAACGGCTGATTTGATTCTGCTAGATATGCAAGGATTCGACGTAATCCTTGGCATGGATTGGTTATCCACTCAGCAGGCTAATGTTGATTGTCGTAGGAAAATAGTTACTCTCCAGCCCAGGAAGGGTAAGTCATTCAAATTCTATGGTACCCAACCAATCTTCGCACCCTTGATATCCACCATTCGAGCTAAAAGATTATTAAAGAAGGGATGTAGTGGATATTTAGCATTCTTACAAGACCGGAAGGAAGAGAAGATTCAAATCACCGACATCCCCATCGCGTGCAAGTTTCTCGATGTATTCCCTAAAGAATTACCAGGTTTACCGCCAGACCGAGAGGTCAAGTTTGTAGTAGACTTAGCTCCAGGCACCATGCCGGTGTCAAAAGCTCCTTATCGCATGGCACCAGCCGAATTGAAAGAGCTCAAGGAGTAGTTGCAAGAACTTCTCGATAAGGGATTTATCAGGCCGAGTGTTTTACCATGGGGAGCCCTCGTACTGTTGGTAAAGAAGGATGGATCCCTATGGCTTTTTATCGATTATTGACAATTAAATAAGCTAATGATAATGAACCGCTATCCACTTCCAAGGATCGATGACCTCTTCGATCAATTACAAGGGGCAAAATTCTTCTCCAAGATGGACTTGAGGTCAGGTTATCACCAATTGAGGGTGAAAGCTGAAGATATTCCCAAGACAGCCTTCTGTACTAGATATGGCCACTACGAATTCTTAGTAATGCCATTCGGGCTGACAAATGTACCAACATCCTTTATGGACCTCATGAACAGATTTTTCAACCTCATTTTGATTGATTTATACTGGTCTTGATGGATGATATCCTTATATATTCAAAGACAAAGGAAGACCATGAACAACACTTACGTTTAGCTCTACTAAAGCTTTGTGATCACCAACTTTATGTTAAACTAAGCAAGTGTGAATTTTGGCTAGAGTAAGTGAGTTTTTTAGGACAAGTCATCTCAGAAACCGATATATCAGTGGACCCAACCAAGATAAAGGCTGTGGTGAAATGGGAGCAACCCAGAACCATATGCAAGATTCGCAGCTTTCTGGGATTAGCTGGTTACTATCAGAGATTCGTAGTAGGATTCTCCAAAATTGTTTGACCACTCACGCAACTCACTAGAAAGAATGCCAAATTTTAGTGGACCGAGGCATGTGAACAGAGGTTTCAGGAGCTCAAAAGAAGGTTGACCTCTGTGCTAGTACTCACATACCTTCAGGCAGTGGGGGATTTGTAATATTCAAAGACACGTCACACAGTGGGCTAGGCTGTGTGTTAAATCAATATGAGAAATTCGTTGCATACGGTTGGCGGTAGTTGAAAGACCATGATGCATGACCTCCAGTTGGTAGCAATCATCTTTGCCTTAATGATCTGGAGGCACTATCTCTACGGTGAAATGTTTGAAATATTCACTGATCACAAAAGTCTCAAGTATCTGTTTACCCAGAAGGATCTTAATCTAAGACAGAGGATATGGATGGAATTCCTTAAAGATTATGATTGCTAGATTCGATACCATTCAGGAAAGACAAATATAATAGCTGATGCATTGAGCGAAAAATCATCTACTCAGCTGTCACATCTTATTTTAAGGATACATAGATGGCATTTACTTGAAGACATAACCTTTGGGGCACTACATTCCAGGTGAGAGATTCGAGACCTTTGATAGCTAATATTAAGATACGATCAACACTCTTCGATAGGATCAGAGAACTCCAAATGATCGATGTGGGACTTATGGCTATAAGTCAAGAAGTAATCAATGAAAATTAGTCAAATTTCTCTATTAAGGATGACAGATCCTTGTTGCTCAAAGATATATTATGTGTACCAACTGATGTCAATCTAAGACATGAAATACTGGAAGGAGCACACAAGTCTATGTACGCAATTCATCCCGGAAGCACCAAGATGTATCATGACCTTAAGAAGAATTTCTAGTGGAAAGGATTAAAGAAAGACGTCGTAGAATACATAGCAAAATGCTTCATTTGCCAACAGGTGAAAGCCGACCATCGACACCCTTCAAGTCTGCTACAGCCATTACCAATTCTTGAGTGGAAATGGGAGGACGTTTCCATGAATTTTATACTTGGACTGCCAAGGACACAGAAAGGATACAACGCCATTTGGGTAATCGTGGGCCGACTAACCAAGTCTGCTCACTTTTTACCCTACAGCATGTGTTATACAACTAGCAAGCTCGCAGAGTTCTACTTGATGTAATTGTTAAATTTCACGGCATACCTGCTAGCATTGAGTCAGACAGAGACCCACTGTATACATCGTAGTTCTCACAGCGTTTCCAAGAAGGAATGGGCTCAAAGCTGGAATCAGGTGATTGAAGACATGTTAAGGTTCTGAATGCTAGACTTTCATGGATCATGGGATAAACACTTACCCTTGATCGAATTCTCATACAACAACAACTACCAGGAAAGCATCGAAATGGCTCCTTTCGAAGAACTGTATGGTCACCGATGTAAATCCCTGATCAATTGGGAGGAAGTTGGAGAACGGGTTTTGTTGGGCTCAGAATTAATTAAAAGCACAAATGAGACCGTCTGAATCATTCATGAACGGTTGAAAGTCGCTTAGAGCCGACAGAAAAGTTATGCTGATCTCAAGAGGACAAGCATAGAGTTTCAGGTAAACTTGAGCCAATTATTATTCTTTAATTCCGACTAATTGTGCATCATCCTAACAATCACATTTTTTTCAGATTGAAGATCATGTGTTCATCAAGATCTCATCGACTAAGGGTGTGATGCAATTCGGGAGATGTGGAAAGTTGAGTCCACACTATATTGGACCTTTTTAAATATTGGGTCGGGTCAATGAGGTAGCCTATCGAATCGCCTTACCTTCACAACTGTCTAGTGTGCACAACATGTTCCATGTGTCGATGTGGCAGAAGTACCTAAGTGACCCAATGCACATATTGGACTATCAGCCGATTGATTTCCAAGACGACCTAACGCTGATCGAGGAATCGGTGCAATTATTAGATCGCAAGGACCAAATCTTAAGAACCAAGAGGATATCACTATTGTTGGTACAATGGCGAAATCACTCTACCGCCAAAGCCATGTGGGAGCATGAGACAAAAATATGAGACTAGTTCTCGTGCTTGTTTGAGTAAAGTCAGTCATTTCTAAGAGTCCTTGTATGACAGACATTAAACTTGAGCCCGTATGTACTTGACAAATGCCCACATTTGTAGTTTCCCAAGATTCTAATGTTAATTGTGTTTTTATAACATCAATGAAAACAATCATAGATGCAAAACATTGAATATCCGATGTGGTAATACTAGAACATGAATGTAAGATAAAAAATTTTACTGTCGCCAACCAAAACCCTAAAAAATTTAAAGCCAAGACTAAGGTGCAGCTCGCTGCAACGACAACTTCAAGTTAGCAAGCTCACTATAGTGAGGGTAAAGGGTCGCTGTAGAGACTATTGAGATATATAAGGGGGACAGAAACCCCCAAAATACATCATTTACGGCTTTTCAAACCAAACCTCTTCTTTTTGCTCTTCTCCCATGAAAAACCCAGGATCGTTTACCTTCACATACATGATCGATTCACGTTATCTTCGGCAAATCTTCACGAATCCACATCCATGCATCTCCATTAATAGGGATTTCACGAATTGTTGTTCGCATTGAGAGGTAAAACCCTAATGCTCGTTCCGTTTCAATTTTTATTCCACTTAATAGCTTCGAAGAAGGTAACCACGTTTAAACTCCCTACTGTTAGGGGCAAAACTTCTAAACAATCAAAGGGCAAAGCCCCATCGACCTAAGAGACGCCACCAAATGTTTCCCCATCAACTAGGGAACAACCCATACTATGGTGGAACGTGAAGGCATTTGAACCCTAACGGGCCCTTGACTAAGATATATTCGTCGGCAAGGATACAACCTCATGGTCGATGGATTATCTTAGACAAGCCCGATTGGAAGTATTGCTCGCACCCTTCCACCCTCATTTCTACCCCCGCCTAGTAAAGCTCTTTTTCCAAAATTTGAAAATGGAGGTTAGTGGCCAATAAATGACCACCATGATTGATGGTAGAACATTCCATATCGATGTCTGCGACATCGCCAAAGCAATGTGCTATCATACACATTATGTAGATAACCTGGGCCTCTAACCGCCACATCCCAAGGAAGTGCCCATCCATTACATCACAGCCAAGATGACTTCAGGTGGTCATGGATCTGGCAAGTTTGTAAGGAGGGCCCAACTACAGGCGAAGATGTGGTTACTGAAAGACATCTTCTGGAAGAACCTATACCCTCTCCAACACGAGCAAGAGAGGCGAGACACCCTTTTACAAGCCCTTTTCTCCGCACATGAAGATTGATGGTTTAGGACACCGCTAGTCATTTAGGAAGGCATTAGATACGCTCACGAGCAAATGTTGAGGACCATGCCCAAACCCTTAAACTCCATCCCATATGCCTGACTCATCTTCCAATTGCCAGAGGGCCACGAAGACTCTGAAAATGGTGACCCTTTTGTTGTTTTGACCGACAGAACTAGAAAAAGTGATAACACCAGGTGTTATACCAAGAAACTGTGGCAGATGAGTTATGAACGTTGCCAAGTTGGTGTTCAAAACTGACAACTTAGACAATTGGCACAAGGGGTTCATCCATAAGAACCAGCACAACCTCAAGCGCCACAGCAGCAACAAGAACCGGTTCAACCGTAGTAGCCACCTGCCCCACTTGGCGACGCCCTCATATTGACCGAAGTCAACTGTCAAATGGACATCCTACACTAGCAGAATTATACACTGCACCACCGGCTCGACTTCCATAATGAAATTCTAATGCGTCTGATGGAAAAGGCGTACCCTACAAGCTAACCTCCGTATGTCGCTCACGCACAGGAGCATATTTCGGTGTACACAAAGGATGCAGCTGGTTTGTGAGCGGGTCCATTTACATCGAGGGTAAGACGCCAAGGGAAGTAGCCTGTAGAGCAGCCTGGTGAGCCTACTAATTGATGAACATTTGATGTCTAAGTTATTTCATGGAACAAAGTTTAATTCATGTGTATAAGTATCAATTTCTCTATTGTTGATAGTGTAAATGAAGGATCAGTCATAACAACACACAGTAAATTTGTAGTAGACTATAAGTTTCAGCATAGCTTTGAGATGCTTTTAATGTTTTTCTGCTTATAAATTATGGTTTGTGAAATCTCAGTTACTTCCCTTGTGGAGTGTGTGATAGATTAGATGATGTGACTATGCATTGGATTTGTGGTATACCATTGGATTAAAAACTCTGTTACAACAACTGAATAGATTAGATGATGTGACTATGCATTGGATTCGTGGTATACCATTGGATTAAAAATTCTGTCAAGATTTTTCAATTGAAGCCTTTGCATCCTAATAAAGAAATTGTTATGCTACCTAAGACTCCAGAGTGTCGTATAGATAAATCGATTCTAGGTAGCTAACAATACTACTTGCTTCAATGATAAGGGATCATTATCGGGGATTTCGAGGTTATCCGGCTCCACAAGAATAATCAGTTTTTTTCTGACATGAAACACTGTAATTTATACCTTGGGGGCGATGCCACACCCACACCCACACACACTCTTATTATAAAACTTCATAAATGGATTTTAACGGAATGATGTAGATAATTAGTAAGCATACTGTTCGGTGACATATATTTTGTCCCTAATAGCTGTCGTCAATTTTCAAGGACAATTTTTGTTAAGGTGGGTAGGAAGTAACACCCAACAAAAATTCGAACTAAATGTGCTAGGTATGTTAAGTCAAGTAGGTACTCATGCTCGAGGCCGGGTGCGACCTGCACCCTTGAATTTAAAAATCGACTAGGCCATTAAAGCCAAAATGGGTGGCACGGTAATATGGGTTAAATATTCAATTGTGTAGTTATTACACGAGCTCCGTAAGAGCACTTTCCTAGAGAGGATTTGGGTTGGTAAGTGCTTGTTAGGCTATTTTAAGTGCTGGCAGAGGTTTTGAAGGTTAGAGAAGTGCAAACAGAGGTAGCTAGACTCCCAGTGCAATTCTACTCTCCTTCTTTGCGACGGTCCAGATCTGCAAGAAAAATTCCAAATATAAATCAGCAGTATCAATTATTCAGAAGTACAACTATGAAAGAATAAAGAATACAAAAATCTAGAGTCTACTATTAGATCAAGACTCCCCGACGGCGGTGCCAAAAACTTGTTAGGCTATTTTAAGTGCTTGCTACTGACTTTATTGGAGACAGAGATAAAATTGAGGTGAATGAAAATGAATAAAAGATGAAGTGAGAGCAGCAAGCCTAAATGGAAGGGGATTTAAGGTCACTATAATCTAAATCCTAAGGTAACTTAATGTCTAATCTACAAAAAGGGTTAAGAAAGAAGATGGAGTGTGAGAAAATACATATAAAAGGGTGAGAAGTATGCTATTCGGTATAGATCTGATGGGTCTTAGAACTCAGACTCAGATCTGCTACCATAGAAGTCCTGTCCAATGGCTACATTATCACCAAAGAGGAGAAAGAATCCAACTCACCCCTGTGCCATGATCCAATCCCTTATGGCTATAACCTGTCCACTTAAATGGACACAGACTATCCAATAGGGGAACCACAATTCAGAGATGGGTCAAAACAAGATTATCATTGTAGGCACTACTTCATCCAGGCTACAAGATCAAGAATCCATAGGAACCTCAACCTATAAAGTTTTGTCTGTGGGGCTAGGCCTACAAAGTGCACGAGCCTGGGCACACAGGACCAGCTAGAGTTTGAGTACTAGCTTTATAAGCTTAGCTGTTCACTGCTTCAGAAAGACAGCAGTGATCCAGTCACAAGCCTATAATCTCTACAGCCAGATCAGATTTGCAATCTGAAGGTGGGTCTATACAAATATAGGGGAGTCTGTCTCTGCATAATCTCTCACAAGGATACAAGCACAAGTGCAGAGAAGAAGAATCTGTCTTAGTTCCATGGATTGGCCTCACCCTAGGGCTATAATCTGTCCACTTGAATGGTCACAGAGTATCTATAGAGGCTATCCTCCTCTCAAAGGTCTAAGACAGAACAAGAACATTGCCGCCACCACCATGTTCACAAGGCTACCAGCTCAAGCTCTCATGGGGATTCAGATTTAGTGAATCCTGGGGTGGGGGAAGGCCTGCAATGTGCCTAACCTGGACACACAGGTCACTTGGATCTAAATAAAACCTTAAAAGCAATCCTCCATTACTTGCAATACAACTTAGCAATAGAGGATCTCAAGGCAGCAGCCTTACACAGAACAACTCACAACAAAAACACCATCCCATACATGCAATAGATCCTATTACAAAACTCCATTAACAACTATATCATATATTCATACAAAAGGCATAGCCAGCAAGTGCTGGACTATGGAGAGAAAGAAAAAGGAAAAAGCAAAACTCCTAAACCCTAACCTTAGCCTACTGTAATTCTATAGTCGCTTTCAAGAAGAAGCACAGAAGTCGAGAACAAAAGTCCCTTAAACCTAAGCTAGGCTTAGGCTTATATAGCAGTCAGTTCCCTCTCAATTAGGGTTAGGAAAACCCTAATTTCATAAATGCAATTGCGGCCCATTCTTATCCCTTGGATGCCTCGGGGGCGTGCACGGAGATTAGAGCTTTAGAGTGCGTGCCTTAATTGCTGGAGATTCCCAGATTGCCCTTGCAGAAGTGGGGAGAAGTTTAGAACCCAATCCTCGCTGAGTAGAAAAGATTTATAGATCTTACCGCGTGGTAGAATTGGTGTCGCGGGGTTGCTTTGACTTAAAGCTCTTGCAGTCGTGGGGTTGGTACTTTGATCATCGCGGGAATGCTTTGGTCATTGCGGGATTGGTCTTTGCATTTGAATGGCATGAGAATGGCATGCGCAGTTCATTCCTTAATGAATCCCATGGCAATCCTCGTAAAGAGAACAAAGTACATAGGCTTCTGGATTGCGCGAGCAGTTCCTTGAAAGTGTGTGTCCCGCGGCCACTGCGCGATAGTCGCGCGCTGGAATGCCTGATGCTCTCTCTATTTAGTGAATCGTGCGAAGGTTGAAGACTCATTTCTTGAGCTGCGTGAGACTGCGTGAGTGCTTGAGGCTGAACCTCACGAGAACCTCGTGAAGTATTCTTTTTACTCCCTGTTGACATCCATCTGCACGCGAATGACACGAGAACTATGTGACCAGTTGTTGTGCTCCCTTCAGAAGCCCGCGACAACTGCGCGACACATTTTCTGGTTCAATTGAGCCCTACGACATCTGCGCGAGGCATTCTTCTTAATTTGTTTCTGCTTTGCTTTGCCTCTGCTGCAACCAATTCTCTGTCTAGGTTTAACCTTCACACTTCTGAGGGGCTTCTGCGTCAACAGTAGGCTTCTTGGCATGGTTAGGGATTTATTTGTAGCTGCTGCTTATTACCTACATAATAGACTTAAAACACATTTATTAAATGATTAAGGGTCTAACAAATATTAAGTTAAGGGGTGAAAAGTGGTACTTTTCAGGTCTTAACACACCCCCAAACCTAATCTTTGCTAGGCCCTTAGCAAAGCTATAATTAAATGCCACTTTCATAGGGATCACAGGTACATTTAGCATATGTACCAAGCCTTTTCAAACCCTAGGTGATCCCTAGTGGAGGAGTGAAGTCTCCTGAGAGTTTTCAGTGAAGACACCCACAAACTTCACCATTAGAATTAGTTAAGTATAGTGCAGATAATGACAACACAAATTTCGACGTTTAAAGCTTCATTCCACACCCAATTTTTTAACACTTAGAGGAAACTGCAGCAATGTTGCAGGCCATTTAAAACTTAAAAGTTAACATGTGTTTGCCTTACCACCATTCATTTATCATTATAATTTCAATGTATAAAAATTAGTACCCATCTTGCCTTTAATTCAAAAATTGGGTTGGATACAACCCCAATGAGGTTAAAATTCAGACCCAATTCTCACTAGGGCTATCTCTCAACATTAACAACCTGAGGGTATTCACATTCAAAGCAGCTCAAGAGCAGTTACAGACCCCAAATGGGCCTGCAAGCATGAGCATAGGCAAAACTTCTAATTTCTGACATCTTCAAGAATTTACACCATAGATTGGACAACTCCTCATCTCCACATGACAACTCATTTTACTTTGGATCCACAAGGTCTTTTTTAATGGGTTGTAATGTGACTTATGGCTGAGGGATGTAAAGAACAAAGGGGTAAAAAGGGAATCCAAATTAAGAAATCAGCAAGGTAAGGAGTGATTCATGACTTTACAACCTTCATTTCAGCGAAAACTTCTATCTTTCTTTTTATATTTCAAACTCAAAGTGGCCAGCTTCTCCTCTTCTTTTCAATTTTCAGATGATGCTGTTCTCTAGACTTCTCTTTCTTTTTCTCTTTTTGTTTTTTTTTTTTTTTTTTTTTTACATGATGAACTGCCACACAACTGCCATTGATACACGGCTATTTACAAGTTGCTTTTCTTCACCTTCCACAGAATGTTGGACCATTCTCAGTATCTTTAACTCCTTCTCCTTTACCTTCTGAATTCTCAGAGTGAAGGTAAGGTTGAATCAGGTCATGAGGTTAAGGTGCAAGTGTTCTGGTATTTGTGAAAGAAAAGTATGATTTTTAAGGCTCAACTAGTGTATGCAAAAGGGCAGATTTTAAAAGGTTAGATTTTCAGGCTCAAACTGTCCAAATGAGGGCCTTGGATCATTTCCTTAGTATCATGAGTGTTGTTAATTAGTTTTGATTTGGAGGTGCACAACTTCTAGTGAAAAAGTCTTGATTCAATTAGTCCTTAGAGCATAAATAATGCCAAAACACTCATCAAAAGCAAATGTTGGGCCCAAATCTCACTAGGTATGGTCATCAAATTTAACCCATGGGGTGTATTTTCATCTGTTTCTTTCCTCTTAGGTTCATTGGGTACTAACTGACAAAAATTTCTAATATTAGCTTCATGGTGGTGTCAAGATTGTTAACTTTTTCTGTTTCGAAAGGTCTGCAAAAATATTTAAATTTTTTATAATTTTCCTCATTGTATCAAGTTAAGTGGAAATTAACTTTATTCATCCTATTTTTATCACCATTACTGCACTAAAATTAATTGTTCTATTGGCAGACCTATACTGCCACACCCCCAAACCTATGAGGAGCAGTGTCCTCACTGGTTCAAAGGTGATAAAAGGCAGTAGATTCCAATCAGGAAGAAAAAAGAAATAAACACAGAAGAAGACAGAGAAACAGAAAATGGTAATGGAACATTATGGAACTAAAAAAAAAAATTGTCATTAAAATAAAATGAAAATATTACAAAAAGATGGAAAAAGAAAGACAATGTGGGGGCGAAAAGGGATCAAGGGAGAGTCGACGGGGGAGGGTTTGAGGAAGATGGTGGGGGAGATGCAGGTGGAACCATTTTTCGCTTCTTCTTCTCTCTCTTCTCTCTTTTCCTCTATTTCTTTTCCTCCTTGGCGACGATCCTCTGGACCTTGTCATACTCATCCCAGAGAAATTGTAATGGGTCCGACTTCGTAGGCAGTGGGGGGTCCTCCCAGAGGGGGTAGAATTTGATGGGGAACCCGAAGGGTTTGTCATCCGCCATGGTTGTGAGGAGAGCCAGATGGCTAGGGTTAGCAGATGAAGGATGAGATGGAGAGGAACGAAAGGCCTATTTAAAAGAGTTGGACGGTGAAAACTGAATCGACCTATTTAATGTTGTGTCCCTTGCGAAGCGTGGCAATAAATGATTATTGTGTGGGGAATGAAGAAACGCACAACCGATTATGGGAAAAAAGAGCGCACCATAAATGAAGGGTTTAAAACTAAGCGTGGGAGAGAAGGGGATCCTGTGTATCGCGCAGCTGCACAGTGGAAGGTGTGGAATTGGGGTGCTTTGTGCGCGGTCACATGAAAAAATTTGAATCCTCCAACTGAATCCAGTCAGTTGGCATCGACATCCACCTTACTCATGGGTTCATATTGGAAATGATTATAGCCACCCTACAGACATCTCCCATGACAAAATTTAAACAAAATGAAGACTAAAAGAAAAAAATTGAAACAAGCAAGCATAACAGATGAATGTATAAAAACTAAAATACAATTCTATTAACTGGAAAGAGACATGTACAATCGTATTGATAAGGAGAAGATTGGAAGGGGAGAAAAAAGTAAAACCTAAGTACAATCTAAGCTAGTCTAAGAGGAAGCATCTGAATCCGAATCCGTGAAGAAATCCCAGCCCATCTTTTTAGCATGTGCCCTAAGGGCAGCTTTGTCCTGTTTCTTCTTTGGCTCCTGTTCCTTTTTTGCTTCGGCTGGTATTTTCTTGGCAGTTGGAGCTTTAGGTGCCCTCACCCGTACTTGTGGTTCCTTGGGTTCTTAAGGGGCTTTTCCTTTCCTCTTTATAGGGGGGGTTGCAGGGGATTTGCCTTTTCCTTTGCCTGTGGCTTCCTCAGTGGGGACCATTGGGGATTTCCCTTTTACTTGAGACTCAGGCTGGCCAGGGGATTGTGCCTCCTCAGACTGGGCAGCTGGCTCTTTGCCAATTTTGATGGAGGCAGCTTTGGGAGCAGTCCTCTTAGCAGTGACTTTCCTCTACTTAGGATAAGTTTGCTCCTGTGGAGGTGCAACAGAGGCCTTGGTAGTTGGAGGCTGCTCTGTAGGAGGTGATGGAGGAGGGGCAGCTGGGGCCTTTCCTTTCTCTTGATGGGACTTTGGTTGTGCCTCCTCAGACTGGGCAGCTGTAGATGGAGTAGCCGTAGGCTCGGGGTATGGCATATGAACAGAGAGTGGGGTGGGTTGTAGAGGAACATTTCTGCCAGCAGCCAGTGCAAATTCCAAAGAGGCTATCTGTTGTTGCTTCTTAGTGTGCTTGATTTATGTTTGTTTTGAAAACAAATTTTATAGCTGCTAAATTACAGTGGCTCTAGACTATATAAAAAATTAAAGAAATATCAGCACAGTTAGAAGAGAATTAGCCTGCAAGATCAGGGCCAATTGTAGCAAGTTTTAAAAGTAAGTGAGTGAAAGATCGTCTACAGAGAATTTGTCTAAAATGTAAGATAAACCTCCAGATCTGAGCTACCAGATCTGGCTTCTTATCCTATCTAGAAAACTGATAAGATGAGAGGTTTGAATTTGTCACGTTTAACTAACTAAAAACAAAGAAAAATTTAAACTAAATGATCCAGATCCGAGTTGGGGGAATGATTGAAACAAAGATGGAGAAGTAATATCTAAATCTGATTTGGTCTTTGAAATCTAATGAGAATAACTGCAGCTCAACAGAGGTGATCCAATCTTCATCTGGCTACAAGCACAGATGTAAGAGAGATAAATCTAATTCAAGGATTAGGCTTACACTTATGGCTATGGTCTGTCCACTTTAATGGCCACAAACCATCCAATAGTCTTTAATCCAAATCCTCAATTCAGAACAAGAAACATCACTACAAATGCTGTAAGAGACTAGGTTACCAACACTAATTCTCACAGGATTAATGAATCAAGGGAAATTGCATGCAAAACAATGAATCTAAAGGAGTCTAATGTACTGAGGAGATCAGAGGGAACCCTTGACATGAGTCCAATGGAGAATGCATAGTTTACAGCAACCTTTTAAAATCCACCATTACAATTACAGAGCACGGCTTAACAGCTCTCGGATTTGCAGTCTTGGATGCAAACTCTCCTTTGAGTTACAGCAGTATCTCACAGCTCTCAAATGCAAGTACAAAGTAGGCTATTACAAGGATTGCAGACAAGTTGTCTGGCTGGGAAATGGGAGATTAGAAATGAAACTCAAAATCTGGATACCCAAATTGGGCAAATGGTTCGTCTATTTATAGTTTTCCCTAAGTCCAGCTCAGATGTGTATCAACCAATCAGAATTGGATAGATCTGTATCAACCAATAGGAGTCGAGCACAAGGATCCAGATCTATTTTGGCCAATCAAAACTGCTTGATCTGGTTCAGCCAATCAGGTGATAGAAGCATCAATTCTGTTATATAATTCAAAAATCTGTTTGAGCTTCTAGAAGTTCCTGCCAAGTAATTTCATCTTTGGGTGTTCACATGGGGTGGAATATGCCTTTGGTTCGTGCTCAGAATCTTTTGGAATGCCCCTGGGCTTTTAAATGCATTAGGGCGCGTGCAAAGATTACTGAATTGCCCTTGCAGATGCTGAGAATCTTCAGGATATTATTTCGCACAGTTTGGAGAACTTTTCGCAAGGTACTGTGACTTTTGAAGCTCTTTTCGCACAGATTGGAGACCTTTTCGAAAAGAACAAAGATTGGGGACCTTTTCGAAAAGAACTGTAACTTCTGGAGATCTATTCACAAAGATTGGAGACCTTTTCGCAAAGCTTGGGGACCTTTTCGTAGAGATTGGGGACCTTTACGAATAGCATTCTGTAGTGCATTCTTCTTTTCAAATAGCTCCAAACCTCTTTCCAGGTTGAAACCAGGCCTTTGTCCTCTTTATTTTAGGCATTTTGACAGCCAGTGAGGTTGTCCTTTCTCCTTCTTCCTCCAGATCAAGATGGGTCATCATGTTTTTGGCACTTTTAAGCTACTATCATGGTTAAGCCTGCCTTTATTGTTAGCTGTAAAACAAACACTTAAAACACTTATTTAGTTCTCTCAAGGGTCTATCAAGGCCCAGATTAAGAGGTGAAAAATGGTATTTTCCAGTTCTCAACACACCCCCAAACCTAAGCTTTGCTAGTCCCTTAGCAAAGACAAAATTTAAAAATAGAATGAAAAGCCATTTTTGTAGGGAGCACAGTTGCATTTAGCATATGCAACAAGCCTTTTAAACCCCTAGGTGATCCCTAGTGGAGGAGTGAAGTCTCCTGAGGGTTTTCAGTGAAGGTACCCACAAACTTCTCCAATAAATCAGTTAAGATCAATGCAGTTCTGTTAAAGCAAACTTTCATCCAATCAGATTATTCACACCTGCATCAATCAGGCTATAAGATGATTTTCAAGAAAACATCAGTTCAAAACTAAAATTCTGCTGTAATTCCTTTTACCATTCACTCAATTTATGTTAAAAAGTTATTTACAAGAAAAATTAATGAACAACTTGCCTTCTATTTGAGAATCCAGCTTTGATGTTACCCCAAATAAGTCGATTTCAAACCCAACTCTCACCAGGTTTTCACTCAACATGCAAGTAAGAGGGTTGTACTATTTCACATGGCTCGAGCGCGATTCTCCACAAATAGGACTGTAAGCATGAGCATAGGCATTTCTTTTTAGTTCTGAATTCACTGCTCTTTTCACCATAGATTACACAAATCCTTATCACCATGTGACAACTCAATCCATCATTGATCAGTAAGGACTTTAACTTGGGTTGTATTGTGGCTTATGGGTGAAATTTATCAAGAATAAAGGGGTGGAATGGAGTTCAAAATTGAGAAGTCAGTCAAGGTAAGGAGGTGATAGACACACCTTCTTCAATTCAGCACAATTTCATCTTCTTCTTTGAATTTTCAGAGCCAAAGTGGCCATCTTTTTCTCTTTCTTTTTCAAACTTCTAATGAAATGCCTTCTCCTTTTTTTTTTTTTCAAAGCAACATTGACTAGAATGCCACATTTCTTCTGCTGATACATCATTGCCTTCAATTATTTTTTTACCAAACTGTTACCCAACTCACCTTTCTTCAGCTTTCTTTCTTTTACCTTCTGAATTCTCAGAGTGAGGGTTAGGCTAAATGAGGTTGATGAGGTTTCAAAGAAATCTTGGATTTATAAAGCTCAATTGGTGTGTATCAAGGGCAGTTTCAAAAGGTTGGGCTTTTTGAAGTTCAAACTGTTTAAAAGGAGGCCTTACATCATGTCTTTAATATCATGATTGCTGTCAAACTATTTTAACTTGGATATATGTAACTTCTAGTGATAACAAGCAGGTTTAAACAATCCCTAGAGCAAAAAAAATTGCCAATTCATACCTCCAAAGAATACATTTCAGGTTCAAATCTCACTGGGTGTGGTTTTCTATCAAATTCCTGAGGTATATCATCACTGTTTTCTCTCTTTTTAGGTTTACTAAAACATCAATTTTCTTTTAGAAATTTTTTGACATTCACTTCATGAAAGTATTAGAATTACACTAGAAATTAATTTTAAAAAGTTTTAACTTCCTCATTTTTCAAAACAACAGGTGTGAAATTACTTCATTTTCAAAAATTCTATTGATCATAAGCTGCACCAAGCATTAACTTACTTATTTTATTGGCATACCTGCCATACCCCCAAACCTAAGATGAACATTGTCCTCAATGTACTAGACACTGAGAAACTAGGGGCAGCAGGGTAAAAGAAGAAAGGAAAACAAAGCAGAAAGAAAAAAAATAAAAAAAAATTTGCAGCTACGTACAACTGAAAATAAAGAAAATAACACTGAATATATGAGCAGGAAAAGGAAAAAAAATGCTATATAAATATAGAACATTACTGATAAAACAGAAAAATAACAAAACTAAGCTAGACTGCTACAAAATAAAATCTAAAAACTAAATATATGATCAAAAAAATAAAAGATCGGCAAAGCAAATGGAAGGAAGCTAATGCTAATAACAGAGAAACAGTAAAAACAAGGTAAGGGACTGAATACAAAGTTAAAAAAAATAGAAAAGTGTTGATACAAAAACAGATTTTGTGAATGCAAAATAGGAAAACAAAGTTAGAAACTAACTATACTCACAGAAAAATGACGAAAATCAGTAAAACTAGGACACATTAACCTAAGAAAGAAAAAAAACTCAGTGATCTAAAAACAGAATTTGAAACTAAAATTCCTAAAACAGAAAATCTAATGCCAAATGATACATCCTAAGCCCAAAGAAAAAAAAAAAAAAAAAAAAAACCCAAAAGCCTGAGATACTTATGAATCTAAGTGATTATAAAAATGATTAGCAGGGATAACATACAGTGAAAAGCAAGATTCATCAATAGAAATTGGGGGGCAAGGTCTCTTCTCATGATGGACTGCCCAGTGCCCACAATACCTTGGGTTAAATGGGCAGCCATCTCTCTAAAAGAGGCTGTTTCTGGAGCAGCCAAAGGACCAGAGGGATCAAATTGGAATGGTATCCCTAAAGCATTCCCTATGTCTTCAAATGTCACAGTAAGATCGCAATCATCAATAAAAATGACAAGGGTAGGGACATCAGCATCTTTTTCAGTGACCTTGACTAGGTTTTGGTACCATAACTTCACCATTCTTGGGTAAATTTTCTCTGGCAAGGGGGTAAGGATATTGCTTAGTGAAGCCTCTCTAAGGTATCTTAAGGATGGCAAGCACTCTGGTTTGGTGACGAAAAAAGTTTCGTCTACCATCAGCTCGGGTATTAGCTTCTGAGCTTCAATGAAGGGATTTGGTAGGACCAAATGAATGGGCAGAGGAGTAAGCTCAGGCTCAGGCCTAGCAGCAGCAGGGGTGGGCTCCTCATGTCTAATATTCTTTCCTTTCTCCACCCTGTCTGCCTTATCCATTGAAAGTTTCCGTTTAGCTGAAGTTTTGGCTTTTCCTTTTGCTTTTGGGGTCGATTTGCTCACTTTCCTAGCAGAGGATTTGGGGAATATTGTAGCCAATCATTTCTCTGCTTTTCCCATTCTAGATTGATGTATAAAAATGCCCAAAATAGATGCTGACACAGAATCAAATTACTAAATGATAACCAGAGAGAATGGGTAGAGAAATACCGAGATCTAGGGTTTATGTTTGAACGAGTTGTTTGCTTTGCAGAAATCCCCCAGATTACAAGCTGAAATCCTTCTCTGAAAATACAAATGATCTACACAGTCAGTTACAAAAGGGTAGTAAACTTGTTAACTCGTGCAAGGAGAGAGCGAAGTAGGGTAGCAGTGAAGAGTCGCTCTGCAGAAAGAGTTTGAAATGAAATCCCAACTTCGAAAGGGGTTAAATATACTCAAAGTTAATATCGCAAAGCGCCTTTAAGTTTTTGAAAAGTTCCAAAAGAGACCTTTTTACAATTGTGAATGGCATCAGTACCATTCGACAAGTTAACAGCTTCAGAAACATTATTTCGCAAAGGAATTAGCTTCAGAACTCTCTTTTCAAAAAGAAAATGTTTCCAGAAACAACTATTTGAAAAGCACATCTTTGCTTTCGAGCAGTTCATTACAGCTCCAGAGTCTATTCGAAAAGCAAATTGGACTTTGCGACTGAACTTTAAGCATGTTTAAACTATGCGAAAAGAGATAAAAGCAGAAACATAGAAAATAAGCACAAACTATGATATACAAACATAATGTACAGTTTTCTACCATCAGATCTTTGGAGATTCGTGATGATAGATGAAGAGAGCTCTCGGTATTTTCAATGTATGGTTTGAGCCTCTGACCATTTACCTTTATGATTCTTCCATTACTTGGATCAATGATGTCAACAGCTCCTGAAGGGGCTGCCTTAATGACAGTGTATGGCCCTTCCCATCTGGATCTCAGTTTTCCTGGGAAAAACTTGAGCTTTGAGTTAAATAACCATACCTTAGAACCAGCTGTGAACTCTTTTCTCAATAAATTTTTATCATGAAAAGTTTTGACTTTCTCTTTATACAATCTTGAATTTGTGTATGCATCCATTCGCAGCTCTTCTAACTCAGCAAGTTGCAGTTTCCTGTGATTACCAGCAGTAGTTAGATCCATGTTCAATGTTTTAATGGCCCAAAAAGCTTTATATTCCAACTCTACTGGTAAATGGCATGCTTTGCCATAGACCAACCTAAATGGGGACATACCAATTGGGGTTTTATAGGCTGTCCTATAAGCCTATAATGCATCATTCAGCTTAAAGGACCAATCCTTTCTATCCTTCTTCACAGTTTTTTCCAAAATATGTTTGATTTCTCTATTGGAAATCTCCACTTGTCCACTGGTTTGTGGATGATATGGAGTGGCTACTCTATGAGTTACAGAGTATTTTTTCAACAAAGTTTCAAAATGTCTATTACAAAAATGGCTTCCCCCATCACTGATAATGGCTCTGGGAAAACCAAACCTGGAAAAAATGTGATCCTTAAGAAATTTCAAAACCACTTTGTGATCATTTATTTTAGTAGCTGTGGCTTCAATCCATTTGGATACATAATCCACAGCTACTAGAATGAAGTTATTCCCATTGGAAGGAGGAAAGGGACCCATGAAATCTATCCCCCAAACATCAAACAACTCGACTACCAAAATAGGCTGTAAAGGCATTGAGCTCCTCTTGGAAATGCTGCCTAATTTTATGATTTGGATAGACTTACAATCTCATAGGCATCATTGAAAAGTGTAGGCCAATAAAATCCACATCAGAAAACTTTTGCACCATTTTGTTCCCACTAAAATGACCTCCACAGTTCGTTCATGACACATAGAAAGTATTCTATGAAATTCTTGGTCAGGGACACATTTCCTTATTATTTGATCTGCACAACTCTTAAACAGATAAGGATCCTCCCAGATGAAGTGTTTAACCTTTGAGAAGAAAAGATCTTTATCCATTCTATTCCAATGTTGAGGAATTCTTCCAGTAGCCAAAAAGTTGACTATGTTTGCAAACCAAGGAGTGTGTACACTAATGGCAAAAAGTTGCTCATCAGGGAAATATTCATTGATAGGCAACCTATCAATCTCAGTAGTTAAAATTCTGGAGAGATGATCAGCCACCACATTTTCCACCCCCTTTTTATCTTTAATCTGTAGATCAAATTCCTATAATAGGAGAATCCACCTGATTAATCTTGGTTTGGTGTCCTTCTTAGACAGAAGGTATTTCAAGGCAGAGTGGTCAGTGAACACCACTATTTGTGAACCCAAGACATATGACCTGAATTTTTCTAAAGCAAAAACAATTGCCGGCTCCTTCTCGCTTGTTGTGTAATTGAGTACATGCATCAATCATTGATCTATTGGCATAAGCTATGACATGAGGCAGCTTATCTTTTCTCTGCATCTGGGGACGGCTCCCAAAGCATAATCGATGCATCACACATTAGTTCAAAAGGTAATGAATAACTGGAGATCGCAATATTGGAGCCTGAAATCGCTTTTTAGGAATTCAAAAGCCTTCATGCATTCATTATTGAAAACAAAAGGGACATCTTGGCACAAAAATGACAAAGAGGTTTGGTTATTTCTTTGAAGTCCTTGATGAACCTTCCAAAATCCATGTCCTAGGAAACTTCTGATTTGTTTAACAGTTTTGGGAGGTGGTAAATGTGCAATTAACTCAATTTTTGCTTTGTCCACCTCAATGCTCTTGTGGGAAACAACATGGCCAAGGACAATGCCCTGGGTGACCATGAAATGGCTCTTTTCTCAGCTCAAAACCAGATTGGTTTCTTCACATCTTTGCAATACCAATTTGAGATGATGTAAACACTGGGAAAAACTGTTGCCATAGATTGAGAAATCATCCATAAAAATCTCCATAAATTGGTCAATCATATCAGAAAAAATGGCATACATGCATCTTTGGAAGGTAGCAGGAGCATTACAAAGACCAAAAGGCATTCTCCTATAGGCAAAAGTGCCAAAAGGGTAAGTGAATGTGGTCTTTTCCTAATTTTGTGGGTACACAGGAATCTGGTTGTAACCAGAGTAACCATCAAGAAAACAGTAATAAGCTTTTCCTGCTAGCTTATCTAAGATCTGATCAATGAATGGGAGGGGGAAATGGTCTTTTCTGGTCATTGCATTTAATTTTCTGTAATCAATACAGACTCTCCATCCAGTTGTTTATCTGGTTGATATAAGCTCACCAGAATCTGAGGCTACAACAGTGATTCCAGATTTCTTAGGTACCACCTCTGTAGGTGCCACCCAAGCTGAATCTGAAATGGGGTAAATGACCCCTGCATCCAACAACTTAACAACCTCTTTCATGACCACTTCTTGCATATGAGGGTTCAACCTCCTTTGCATTTCCCTAGAAGGCTTTGCATCTTCTTCCTAGTGGATTTTGTGCATGCAAACAGCTGGACTGATTCCTCCTAAATCAGCAATAGTCCAGCCAATTGCCCTTTTATGTTCTTTCAAGACTATCAACAGCTCTTCCTCTTGCTCCTTTGTGAGAGAGGAAGAAATAATGGTAGGCAATGATGTATGATTACCTAAGAACACATACTTCAAATTTTTTGGTAGCTGCTTTAGTTCTAAATCAGGTGGGCTGAGAAAAGAGGTAACAAAGGTACCTTAGACGTTTGTGGAAGGGGAAGAGTAGCAGGTTTCCAAGAAGAGAAACTTGCTGATTGATTAAGAATCCCTTGCACAACGTTTATTTCTTCCGAATTTGAGATGCAACTTGTTTACGCTTTGATATCCCCAAGCATTTTTAACATCTGTGGTGAAGTCTTCACCCTGCAGAAATTGTTGTAGAGTCCCTTCCACAAGTTGATCCAATAGATCAACATGAAAACATTCTTCATAGCTGAATTGAGGCTGTGTGACTGCATTATAAATATTTAATTTTACCTTCATGTTTCCAAATGAGACTTCCATAATACCAGACCTGCATTGAATGCAAGCATTTGCTGTAGCCAGGAATGGTCTTCCCAAATGATGTGGATGGAAGTTTTGCTTTTGGTTGGTTCCATATCCAAAACTAGAAAATCAGCAGGATAGAAGAATTTATCTACTCCCACCAATACACCTTCAATCATCCCTACTGGTTTTCTTTCAGATCTGTCTGCTAGTTGTAACACCACATGAGTGAGTTTTAATTCTCCCAATCCTAGTTTCTCATATACAGAATATGGAAGTAGGTTGACACTAGCACCCAGATCTAATAAAGCCTTTTCAATGGTGTGTTCCCCAATAATGCAAGGGATTGTGGGGATTCCAGGATCTTGAAGTTTAGGAGGTGTAGCAATGGATAACACCTGGTTAATTCTTTCCACAAAGAAAGACCTTCTTGGACAATCAGATCCTACACATCTTTTGTGAGTGCAAACATCTTTCAAAAATTTTGCATATCTTTGGAATTTGTTTGATTGCCTCAAGCAAAGGTAAATTTATCTTGACTTGCTTGAAAGTCTCCATCATGTCATCTATTTTGTGTTCCCTTTATCAAAGGGATCAGATTTCATTGCATGAGGAAATGGTAAATGAGGAACTAATCTTTCATCTACAACTTTAGAAGTATTTTGAAATTTTTAAATTTTACTTTTTCATTTTTGGTTTTTAAAGGTACATATTTTTACTTTGCTATCACTATCTTTGCTCTTCTTCATATCTTTATCCTCTTCCTCATATCTTTCTTCTTGAATCCACTTTGTTATCTATCATTTTCCACTTCTCAAAGTGGTGACTTTACTTCTTCATGTGAATTAGAAGCTTCTCCAACTATGAACGTCCTTTGGGATTGTTCAAAGGTTGGTGAGTAACTTTTCTTCCTCTCTTTTGCCAAAGTATTTGAAAGTCTGTCCCAATGTTTCTTCAATCTTCTTTATGCTCTGGTCATGAAAATTCACGTTTGAGTTAAAGATCCTAAATTCGGAGTGAATTTAGGACTTGATCTTCAAAAGAAAGGGACTGGAGGGAGTTTGAATCAAAGTGCATGCAGTTGTTGTGGAATGTAAAGTTTTTTGACATAAAAATTCTGTTGATAAGGGCTGCAATTTTGAAAGGAATTTGATTTTTGGTTGTTCTTTGTTGTTGGGATTGGTAATTCCTTGGTTCCACCTCAAATTGGGGTGTGCTCTCCAAGGATATTCATTTGATCATCTGTCCAAATGATTGAGCATGAGCTTGTTCCACCATTAAATCTGGGAACTGTGATGCAGCAGGACATTGGTCAAGTGAATGAGTAGGGGACTGGCATATCAGACATGCCTCCTCTACTCTTGAAACATTTGGATTTTTAAGTGAGTCCATCAATCTATCAAACTTTGTGGTTAGATTGTCCATCTTTCTTTTCAACTCATTCACCTCATAGATCTTCCCTTTGGTGGATTGATGATTGTTCAACCTAGCAGGATTTTTAATTTCTCTTGACAGAGATTCCTGCTGAGTTGAGTTTTCACCAATCACTTCAAATAAGTCCCAAACCTCTTCAACTGTTTTTTGCAAGTAAGTGCTTCCACAGGAGGCATCCACCATATTTTTGCCTTTTTGATCAATTCCTTGATAGAAGCTTTGAACTAGCTGCCATCTAGGAATTTGATGATGAGGACATTGCCTTAAAAGTTCCTTGAATCTTTCCCATGCTTCATGGAAAGTTTCAGTTAAGTTTTGGGAGAAGGAAATGATACTTTGTCTTAATTGGCTTGTTTTAGACATTGGGAAATATTTGGCTAAAAATTGACATTGTAAATCATTCCAAGAAGTGATACTGTTTGGTGCTAACATAGATAACCATGCTCTAGCTTTATCCTTTAATGAAAAAGGAAACAGCCTAAGCTTGGTTGCTTCTGGACCAAGTCCAGCTATGTTGAATGTGGTGCAAAGAGCCAAGAATTCATCCACATGTTTGTATGGGTCTTCCTTACTCAACCCATGGAAGGAAGGAAGCATTTGGATAGTTGATGACTTGATCTCATAATTTCCTTCAACAGTAGGAAATTGAATGCAAAAGGGAGATTTATAAGCACCAGGTGCAAAGTAATCCCTCAAAAGTCGAGGTTCTTCACCATAGTAGCAGAATTCTGTGTTGTTTGTTTGGTTCATAGTAGCCTTTCAACTTCTAAATTCAATGGGAGAATCTCAGGGTTGAGAGTCCTCCTACCAAACATACAACTTAGAACAAAAAAATCTGATTATTCATAGCAAACCTTCAGAATTCCTTTAAGTAGTTTCCCTTCTTCAAAAATCTGACTATGAATAACTACACAGGTATAAACAATAGAATAGTTTAGTAATGATATAAAAAAATAAAAGTAAAAACTTAGGTCTACCTATTTTAGAACAAATTCCCCGGCAGCGGCGCCAAAAACTTGTTGCTTCTTAGTGTGCTTGATTTATGTGTGTTTTGAAAACAGAGTTTATAGCTGCTAAATTACAGTGGCTCTAGACTATATAAAAAATTAAAGAAATATCAGCACAGTTAGAAGAGAATTAGCCTGCAAGATCAGGGCCAATTGTAGCAAGTTTTAAAAGTAAGTGAGTGAAAGATCATCCACAGAGAATTTGTCTAAAATATAACATAAACCTCCAGATCTGAGCTACCAGATCTGGCTTCTTATCCTATCTAGAAAACTGATAAGATGAGAGGTTTGAATTTGTCACGTTTAACTAACTAAAAACAAAGAAAAATTTAAACTAAATGATCCAGATCCGAGTTGGGGGAATGATTGAAACAAAGATGGAGAAGTAATATCTAAATCTGATTTGGTCTTTGAAATCTAATGAGAATAACTGCAGCTCAACAGAGGTGATCCAATTTTCATCTGGCTACAAGCACAGATGTAAGAGAGATAAATCTAATTCAAGGATTAGGCTTAACTTATGGCTATGGTCTATCCACTTTAATGGCCACAAACCATCCAATAGTCTTTAATCCAAATCCTCAATTCAGAACAAGAAACATCACTACAAATGCTGTAAGAGACTAGGTTACCAACACTAATTCTCACAGGATTAATGAATCAAGGGAAATTGCATGCAAAACAATGAATCTAAAGGAGTCTAATGTACTGAGGAGATCAGAGGGAACCCTTGACATGAGTCCAATGGAGAATGCATAGTTTATAGCAACCTTTTAAAATCCACCATTACAATTACAGAGCACGGCTTAACAGCTCTCGGATTTGCAGTCTTGGATGCAAACTCTTCTTTGAGTTACAGCAGTATCTCACAGCTCTCAAATGCAAGTACAAAGTAGGCTATTACAAGGATTGCATACAAGCTGTCTGGCTGGGAAATGGGAGATTAGAAATGAAACTCAAAATCTGGATACCCAAATTGGGCAAATGGTTCGTCTATTTATAGTTTTCCCTAAGTCCAGCTCAGATGTGTATCAACCAATCAGAGTTGGATAGATCTATATCAATCAATAGGAGTCGAGCACAAGGATCCAGATCTATTTTGGCCAATCAGAACTGCTTGATCTGGTTCAGCCAATCAGGTGATAGAAGCATCAATTCTGTTATGTAATTCAAAAATCTGTTTGAGCTTCTAGAAGTTCCTGCCAAGTAATTTCATCTTTGGGTGTTCACATGGGGTGGAATATGCCTTTGGTTCGTGCTCAGAATCTTTCGGAATGCCCCTGGGCTTTTAAATGCATTAGGGCGCATGCAAAGATTACTGAATTGCCCTTGCAGATGCTGAGAATCTTCAGGATACTATTTCGCACAGTTTGGAGAACTTTTCGCAAGGTACTGTGACTTCTGAACTCTTTTCGCACAGATTGGAGACCTTTTCGAAAAGAACTGTAACTTCTGGAGATCTATTCGCAAAGATTGGGGACCTTTTCGAAAAGAACTGTAACTTCTGGAGATCTATTCACAAAGATTGGAGACCTTTTCGCAAAGCTTGGGGACCTTTTCGCAAAGATTGGGGACCTTTACGAATAGCATTCTGTAGTGCATTCTTCTTTTCGAATAGCTCCAAACCTCTTTCCAGGTTGAAACCAGGCCTTTGTCCTCTTTATTTTAGGGTTCCTAAAGGCTCCATACATGTCATCAAAAGCTCATAATTGCACCTTTCTCGAAAGGTGTTTCGATCGGGCCTTGGGCCAAATTTGGGTGTCTACAGGAAGGCTATTTTGGGAATATCTTCAACTTTCACCCTCAATTAGTGATAACCTGACCTCAAGTCTATCTTGGAGAAGAATCTCTCCCTTGCAACTGATCGAAGTGGTCATCGATCCTTGGAAGTGGATACCGGTTCTTTATTGTCAGCTCAATTGTCGATAATCGATATAGAGCTGCAGGGATCCATCCTTCTTCTTTACAAACAACATGGGTGCTCCCCATGGTGAAATACTCAGCTTGATCAATCCCTTAGAAGTTCTTGCAACTTTTCCTTGAGCTCTTTTAATTCGGTTTGTGCCATGCGATAAGGAGCTTTTAACACCGGCTCGGTGCCTGGGGCTAAGTCTACTGCAAACTAGACCTATTGGTCTGACAGTAAACCTGGTAATTCTTTAGGGAATACATCGGGAAACTCACACGCGATAGGGATGTTGGTGATGTGAATCTTCTCTTCCTTCTGGTCTAGTAAGAACTCTAAGTATCCACTACATCCCTTATTTAATAATCTTTCAGCTCGAACGAGGGATATCTAGGGTGCAAAGATTGGTTGGGTACTATAGTATTTGAATGACTTGCCCTTCCTGGGCCGGAGAGTAACTATTTTCCTACGACAATCAATATTAGCCTGCTGAGGGGATAACTAATCCATGCCAAGGATTACATCAAATCCTTGCATATCTAGCAGAATCAAATCAGCCAGTGTCTCGTGACTTCCGATATCAACGGTAACTGATCGACACACTGTATCTGTACTGACAAAATTCCCCGTTGGAATCGACACTGCTAGGATGAACTCTAACGGCTCGGGAGTGACACTTGACTTTGCTGTAAATTGAATTGTGATGAAAGAGTGGGTAGACCCAGGGTCTATCAACACTCGTGCTTTTTAAAAATAGATGTCACTCTTCTGGTGCATGTTAATAGTACCTAGTTTCATGTATATCAGTCAATTAGATGCTCACACTATTGTCATGGTATGTTAAAAGTAGCAAATTCAAAAATCATTTCATTTATGCACCTTTTTATCTAAAATGCAAGAACTTAAATTGACAATCCTAAGGAATTCATACCTTGGATCATGTCATTGCTGGTTTGGGCATCATGTGCCGGCATAGTGATAGGTTTGGAAATATCACATATCTTACCCTCTTTCTCGCCTTGCTAATACCTAATAAACAACTACCTCGACTAATTAATGCCTTATTTTTATCATTTCAGGTCCTCCGAGCCTTACACGAAAAGTGCCACTAAATGCTATTGGAAGCGGCATACCAAAAGCATGTACAGGAGAAGTTGTGTGCACGACTTTAAAGTAGTGTGTATGACTTAGAGCAGAATTACAATGTGGCAGGCACAAGAGAAGTTGTGTGCACGACTTTGGAAGGAGTGTGCACGACTTAGAGCAGAATTCTAATGTGGTAGGCATAAGAGAAGTCAAGTGCATGACTTACAAGTTGTCTGCATGACTGTGGCTTTTGGGGGAGCGAAAATTAGAGTTGTAAGTGACATTGGATCTATTCTTTCACGGATCTTGGAAGCATGATTTAAAATAGGCATCCTAATTTAGGGAAAGTGATCCCTTTTCATTCCAAACTTAATTTTTACCATTTTAGGGAGAGAAAAACCCTAGGAGAGGTGCTCCGGTGCTGAAACGGTTGTGAAGCTCACCGGAGAAGAAGAAGATGATCATTACTCTTCCGATATTGTCGTCGATCATGGTCGGCTAATTCCATTGGCTCCAAGGCTTCGATGAAGCCTTGGCAAGAGCAGATAATTAGGGTTTCATTTATTTCATCATTTGTACCAAATTTTGGGGTTAAACACTTGATTCTCTCATATATTTTGATTTCCATTCATATTATTGTGTTGATTTTCATTCCTATTCATGCTATATGAGCTTGTTTCCTTATTTTACTATTTCTAGAATTGACCATAAGATAGAGATAGTGAGCGTTGGGGATTTGCTAGGGCAATCTCTTGTGTTTGACCATAACCAAGTGATTGTTCGATTGAGATACCCACGATGTCCGTCTACAATTGACCAAATAGAGACGGAGATTGTGAGGCGCATAGCCTAGGCTTGACCATAGCTAGGTTATTGCTTGCAATCCCTTGAGTCGGACTAAGACCTTGGGATAGTATCTCATTTGTGAGAAGTCGATATTGTTTAGCCCTAATTCTTTCATGTGTCTTTATCAAAACCCTAATTAATGCTTTTTCCAAGTGTGGATTCGTTGCCACGGAATCCCTCTTTATCAACTTTTTTTTACCGTTTGCAATTTACTTTCGTAGCATAATTACGTTCTAAATCCAATCCCAATCCGTTTAACTAGTTAAGTATAGGCTCAAATTAGGCATTCTCGCTTAATCCCTGTGGATACGATACTCGCAAGATGATCCCTTACTACAATTGATTCGTATGCTTGCGATTTAACTCGCTCGTAATCTGGGTACATATTTGCATCAATTTTAATATCGGGTGCGAGGCGAAAAAGTTAATGGCACCGCTGCCGGGGATTAACGGATGCTAAGTTAGAGTCTATCCTATCCATTGTTGTAGTTAGGATTTACTTTAGCCTTTAGAGTTTTGTACTTAATTTTTGTTTTTGTTATTAGTTTTGTTATGTGTAGATACTCATTGGTTGTTTCCTTGCATAGTTCATTAATGTATTCTTGGGAAAAGATCACAACAACTTGAGCTTGCCGCATTTTATTTAGAGCTCGAACGTATTCTTCACCGCTTCGACGGGGAGCGAAGGTTTTCTATTCGTAACCTCAAAATTTTATATTTTGTTCCTATTGAGGATATTCATGAGACCCATTGTTGATGGGATTACTCAATTCCCGTCCCATTGCATACACCTTCTTCAATGGTGTTGTCGCAACTAACGACATCACACTTTGAATTGAATTCAGGAGTCATTCAAATGCCCCCGACATTTTATGGGAAGGAGAATCATGACCCATACCATCATATGAATGCAATGAACTCTTTCTCCCGACCACGAAATAACTCATACCCGGATACGTATAATTCGGAATGGGTGGGACACCCCAATTTTTCATGGTCTTGGAATAATGCACAAGGAGCCCTAATGAATCCCATGAACCCCCCACCATTTCATCAACAAGGATTTTAAATGCCCAACCATACCAATCGGGCAATGCTCCCATGAATGCTTCGGGCTTCATGTATCCTCAACAACCGAATCAAACGGCTCAAAATCTGATTGACCCTAGGAAAACAAATCTCAAGGATACCCTTCAAATGTTCATGCAAAGCTCCATTCAATATAAAAAAGATACGCAATTGGCTATCCAGTCAAATGCACAATCCATAGGGAAATTGGAGACCCGAATGGAGAAATTAGTGAATGCATATAGGAAGCAAGAGAAGGAGAGGTTCTCGAATCAACCAGTAGCTAACCCGAAGGGTCAATTTTAAATTGGTGCTTCATCCTTGCAAGAGGATGTGAATCCTATCACCACCCTTCAGTCGGGCGAACGGGTTGACAATCATGTGGAAATGCTTAGGGAAGATGAAGGACCACAAGAAAAGGACCATGTGATTGAAAAGCCATCCACGGTTCAAGAGGGGAGAGATGAGGAACATGTGGATGTTGAGGAAATTCCACCCTCTGTGCCAAAAGAACTTTTTCCTCAAAGGTTAAAAGTCTTGTGCAATGATACCAAAAATGAGAAATTGGAGATTAATTCTTTGAATTTGGTGACGAGTCCACCCAAGCTCGAGGTCAAGCAATTACCCGAGACCTTGAAATATGCTTTCGTGGAAGCCGAGCAATCTTTACTGGTGATAATTACTTCCAACATGATGGAAGAGAAAGAGCTTAGTGTGCTTGCAACACTAAGGCACCACAAAACCTCTTTGTGTTGGACCATTTCCGATATCAAAGGCATAAGCCCCTCTATTTACATGCATGAGATGTTCTTTGAAGAAGTTGCTAAGCCGGTGTGTAAATTACAACAACTTGTAAATCTGAAAAATGGGAACGTATTCAAGGTTAAAGGCCAAAGGTACTTATTATGGAATTCCTACCTGAAGGTGAACGGGCGGAGGTACTCATTGTGGAAACCCTACCTTAAGGTGAAAAGGCGATGGACGTACACATCAAGGAAGCCTTGCCTAAAGGTGAATGGGTGAAGGTACTCATTATGGAAACCCTACCGTAAGGTGAAAGGGCAAACATACTCATCAAGGAAGCCATGCCTCAAAGTGAAAGGGAGAAGGTACTCATTATGGAAGCCCTACCTTGAAAACGCACCTATTGTGAAAAAGGATGAGTGTCAAATTCATCTTGAGAATGACCTGATCTATGAATGGCCCCCGTGATTTATGAGGATTAAGTCTAGCCCAAGACGTTAAATGAGGCGCTTGTTGGGAGGCAACCCCCCATTGTTATTTTATTTGTCTCTGGATTTAATGTATGTGTCTTAGAGTGTTAGCGTGTGTGTTGGTCTAGTGTGGCATTAGTTTTGTGTGGTTATGAGTCATGGCCGATTCTTCATCATTACGTTGCACTATGTGATGGTAAGGAGGGTTGATTGAAATGGGTGAAGAGCCAAGGGAGAAGAGGGATCCACACATGGGGGTTTTGCACATTTGTGTATGTAGATTTTGGTTATAAAAGAAAAATTGGCACAATTGTCCGCACGAATTGAAAAGTCGTGTGCACGACTTCTCCTCAGGCAAAGTTACTTGCACAGTTGTGCGCACGACTATGCACGGGACCTGAAATTCTAGTGGGCTGAATTCAAGCAAAATATCAAAGTTGGGTGCCCAACTTGTAAGTCGTGCACACTTCAGACAAAGTCGCTAGCAAACTCGTGTGCACAACTTGCATGTCACTGGTGGTAACCTAATTCGTGCACACGAATTGAAAAGTTGTGTGCACATCTTCACTTGAAGGAAGTCGCTGGCACAATTGTGCACGAGACTTGGAATTCCAGCAAGCGAAATCTCAAATTCGTGTACACGACTTGTAAGTAGTGCACACAACTTGCAAGTCGCTGGCACAGTCGTGTGTACGACTTGCATATCAGATTGAGCAACTCCCATGCTGCCCTCTTTTCTTCTTTATTTTTTCTCCAACCCAAAGTCATGCACACGAATTTAAAGGTTGTGCACGCGACTTTACTAAGTGACCCAAAAAATTAATAAATAAATAAATAAATAAAACCTCTCCCTTCCCCAACCCAAAACCCTAGCTCCATTAACCCAATTTCTCGGTGATTTAAGGTCCCATCTTGTTTTTCTATTTGGTGGACGAGGAGGATGCAGATTGTGCCCCATCCTATTCAGATGATGATGATGATGAGGAGGAGGACGGAGATGACAGAGATGATGGAGATAGTGCCGAGGAGTAGGCCATGGTTCTTTAGAGTCGTATTGTCATGTTTTTATTTTTATTATATGTAGTGTCTTAGTGTGTGTCTAGATTGTTCTTATTTCTTTTTGTCGTATATATAGGTGATGACTTTAGAAGTCATTTTTTTAGTAGCTATCGTGTGCGTGGGGTGCCACAACTTGTGTGACAAGCTACTCGGATGTATGTATTTTTTTTTATTTCTTTTACATATCATAGTTAGTTGTGCTTAGTATGGTGCATTTTTCCTGTGGATTCAAATACATTGTGATGCTCTATTGATTCTCTCGTACATCTTACATTTTGTTTGCGCTAATTACTTGATTTTGTGTAGGGTTGCCAATGGAGCATTTTTAGAAATCTCTTTACATCTGATGATATCTCTCCTAACCCTTAAAATTTAGTCCATACTTTGCCATTATATATAGTGTGGACACATTGAGGACACTATGTGATTTGAGTTTGGGGTATCATGGGACTTGCATCACCGTGGCACATCTTAGTTTTCATTTCGTACAGTGTTAATACATATTTGCTTAGCTTCATTTTCATTTCATTAGTATATTTGTTTCTCATATACTAGTATAGACTAGAAAATAGAATAAAAATTTTGAAAATTAAAAATTCTTCCACTTCTTTTACATCTTAGTTTTGTTTTCGAGCTTTCAAAATAAAGTAAAGGTAGTTATTGTGTAGGCTTTTGATGATCTCTCCATGTTAGGGTTGAGCTTAATGTAGTGATTGACATGTGCGTTTTATCTTTTCCTGAAATTGAAGAACACATGCAAATCTAGCTATCATAGTTGCTAATCCTATTGATTAGTTGAATGACGAGAAATGCCCTTTTATTGCTTGCTGAAATTTATTCATGAAATTTATGCTTAGAAATCTTTGATCACATGGTGATCTTTGCTTTGCATGAGGTAGATCGGTAATTATTGTTTGTGAGCTCACTGAAGCTAGTGGAGACTCGTAACCGGGTGAGCTTTAGAGCCATTCTCATTTTTCTAAGGGTTATAATCTAATCCGGAGAATTTCTTGGAACCCATACATTTATATAAATCCTTTGGGATCTCATTTTTTTTTCACTTTGGTCAAGGAGCGGAATTGACATCAAAACCAAGCAATTCCCTAGAACCTTTCACATACTTTACTCGAGTCGTTGGCAAGTGCGAGAGGCCAAGGAAATTATCGGGGCCATCTTTGGGTCGCTTGAGCCAAATATCTACCCACTTTGTTCAATTTAGTCCCCCATTTGAGTCGAAATTGATATTAGCCTTTTGTTGAAAGCCACATCATTCGGACCATACAAATTACTCGTAATCTTCATTTACCCAAAGGCGTTTGTGTTCCAAGAATTTTACTTGGGGAATGGTTGAGTGAATGAGACAGAAGAATGTGAGCTTGAAAAATGAGTAAGAGGATGAGTTCGAGGGAATTGAGAAAAATGCCAAAGATTTGTGGTTGTTTATGAGAGATATGGGAAAATAGAAGGAAATTTAAAAAAAAAAGAAAAAAAAAAAAAAGTGAGAAGAAAAGAAACAAAAGAAAAGTGGGGAAAAGTGGATGAAGCTAAAGATTGTTTAATTGAGAGTTCGTGATTGTGATGTTTTTGTAAATGGATTCTCAGAATAATTTTAATCCCTTTTTCCGTTCTTTCTTAATCAATCCCAAGCCTATTACAACCCAAGCGAAAGACCGGCATGATCCAAGGCCGATTGTAATTTCTTTGAGGAGAGTATATAGGTGGAAGTTATGGGGTGTTCGGCATTTTCGAGTCCCTTGGTACCTTTCATGAGATTCGCCATATTTTCCTTAGACACCTCCGTCTTTTCTTTTGATCTTGCAGACCTGTTTATGTATGATTAGTTGATCGTCTGCAAGGGAGAGAAAAATTTTAAACCAAACTTGGAGTGATTTTATTGATGAGTGTTAAGATCCGTGGTGAGGTTTGGAGTCAAAGCAATTGTCGGGAAAACACGTTAGCTATAATTGTTGAGAAGCCGAATATCTTGCAAAGATTAACCATAGCACATAGGCACTTTAAGCATAAATGGAATGAACTATTCTAGCTTGCAACATTTGACAACATTTATCATTAGCTAACTACTCATAAGGATTAACTTCTATGCTTTTGTAGATTATTGTATGTTTGTTCTTCTAATTTCATCGATTTTCATGTACACACATGTTCGACAGCTCATTAATCTCGATTCTCCTTTTTGCCTTACCCGTTGATTTTATTGTTTATGGTTGTCTTGCTCGAGGACTAACAAGAAGTGAGTTTGAGGGTATTTGATAGGGTTAGATATATTACATTTCTTAACCTCATTCTCACGTTGCTAGTACCTAATAAATGGCTAACTCGACTAATTAATGCCTTATTTTAATCATTTCAGGTCCTCCGAGCCTTACACGAAAAGCGCCACTAAATGCTATCGAAAGCGGCACACCAAAACGACTTCTTTTCAGGCTAAAAATACATGTATAGGAGAAGTTGTGTGCATGACTTTGAAGTAGTGTGCACGACTTAGAGCAAAATTACAATGTGGTAAGCACAGGAGAAGTCGTGTGCACGACTTTGAAAGGAGTGTGCACGACTTAGAGCAGAATTGCAATGTGGCAGGCATAAGAGAGGTCGCGTGCAGAACTTACAAGTTGTGTGCATGGTTGTGGCTTTCGGGGGAGCAAAAATTAGAGTTTTAAGTGACGTTGGTTCAATTCTTTCACGGATCTTGGAGGCATGACTTAAAATAGGCATCCTAAATTTGGGCAAGGGATCCCTTTTCATTCCTAGCTTAGTTTTTACCATTTTGGGGGAGACGAAAACCCTAGGAGAGGTGCTTCGATGCCGGAATGGTTGCGAAGCTCGCCTGAGAAGAAGATGATGATCATTCCTCTTCCAATATCGTCGTCGATCATGGCCGGCTAATTCCATTGGTTCCAAGGCTTTGATGAAGCCTTGGAAAGAGTAGATAATTACGGTTTCATTTATTTTATCATTTTTACCTAATATTTGGGGTTAAACACTTGATTCTCTCATAAATTTTGATTTCCATTGTTATTATTATATTGATTTTCATTCCTATTCATGTTATATGAGCTTCTTTCCTTATTTTGCTATTTTTAGAATTGACCATAGGATAGAGAGAGTGAGATTTGGAGATTTGCTAGGGCAATCTCTTGTGTTTGACCATAACCAAGTGATTGTCTGATTTAGATACCCATGATGTCCGTCTATGATTGACCAAATGGAGATAGAGATTGTGAGACGCATAGCCTAGGCTTGACCATAGCTAGGTTATTGCTTGCAATCCCTTGAGTTGGACCAAGACCATGGGATAGTATCTCATTTGTGAGAAATTAATTTTGTTTCGCCCTAATTCTTTCATGTGTGTTTATCAAAATCCTAATTAATGTTTTTGCCAAGTGTGGATTCATTGTCGCGGAATCCCTCTTTATCGAGTTTTCTTTACCCTTTGCAATTTACATTCATAGCATAATTGTGTTCTAAATCCAATCCTAATTTGTTTAACTAGTTAAGTGTAGTCTCAAATTAGGCATTCTCGCTTAATCCCTGTGGATACGATACTCACAATACGATCCCTTACTACAGTTGATTCGTATGCTTGCGATTTAACTCACTCGTAATTTGGGTACATATTTGCATCAATTTTAATACCGGGTGCGAGGCGAACACATAGCATAAGCTCGGCCTCGTACTATAGGCCGTGAGGGTCTTTGAATAGGTGCTGCTGTGATGGCTTCTTTCTTCACCTCGGGACATTCTCTAATTCTATGTCCACTCTTCCCACACCGAAAACATGCCCCAGTGGTTCTCCGAAATTCCTCAGTCATATCCGACTTCCCACATTTCGTACATGTTTCTACCGATGTTGATGTCGTAGCTCGGGTAGTCGGATGAACTCTCGGCACTCCCGTGGTCGTAGGAATGGTATGTCAGAAAGGCCTTGTGTTTATAGGATTAGATGGCCTTGACGATATGGGTTGAGCAGATTGCAGGGCTGGTGGTAGTATTAACTTCGGTCTTTTGTTAGCCTGCTCAAAGGCATAAGACCATGCTTGACTGCTTTTATTCTGATTCTACTCCTCCCTTCTCTTATACATGGTGTCCAGGTCCCTCTCTGCAATAAGTGCTAATTCGATCACCTATGAGTACGTCGTTGCTCTAAACAAAGAAATTTTTTCTTTAATCATGGGCTTTAAGCCCCTCTCAAACTTTTGAGTCTTCATCAACTCCGTGACTATATGCAATGGTGAGAAATGAGATAGCTTCGTAAATTCAACTTCGTACTCGCTCACCGTCATCTGGCCTTGTTCCAAGATTGTGAACTACACTTCCATCTGATATCTAACTTGTCGAGGGAAGTACTAGTCGTTAAATACTTCAACGAACTTTGCCCATGTCTAGGGGGCATTGGGTGTGGTTTGTACCCTGGTCCTCTCGACGGATTTCCACCATGGGTCTGCATCCCCTTCGAGTTGGAACAAAGCCCAACTGACTTTATCTTCCTCCATACACCAGACCCTCTAGAGAAGTTTCTCAATCTGATTCAACCACTTCTCCGCTTCAAGAGGATCAGGTTGCCCATAAAAACTCAGAGGCCTCATCCTCCGGAACTCTTGGAACCCAAATGGTCGTCTTCTTTCAAACAGTATAGCCATGGTGTTCACCATGGTCTCTAGTAGTTGCTAGTTGTTCTCAGCATTGTTTCCTCCTTCTGAGGTGTTACGCACGTTGTTCCCAACTCCAGAGGCATGGTTGTTGTTGTCTACTGGAATTGCATTCAGACCGGCGGCTACCCCTTCACCACTTATTACACCTTTTGTGTCTAAGTTCATGGCCTTCCTCTCCATGGAGGCATGCTTACCTATCATGATTAAGCAAAAGCTTAATCCCAGACAGTCAAAAAAATCAATCCTAGAGTATGACAGAAATCAATGCCATTGTTTGGAACCTAAGTCATAGCTCTGGATTCCCATGAGACTTACTCCCTAGGCTCTAATACCACCTGTGATGACCCAACTTTTCCTTTCGAGTTAATCTGGGAAAAACCTAGGACATAATAGAATTCAATGTATCAAATTAACACTGAATTCACTGATACCACTTGTGACGGACTCACACTGATTTCCTCACTCAAAAGCCGTACCATCATATCGAGGAACACAATCTGATTTTAGAGTTTCTTTGGTATCGTGATGCTTTGATACCATTGTGAGAGCTCGATCTTCCATTATGAAGAGAATCAGACAGATCGAGCCATCAAGTATTCGGTAAATTACATAAGTACGAAAGCAGAATGGAAAACGCATGGCATAGTAAACAAGACAAGACTTCCATCATTCTATACTAAGCTATACATCCACCGGTGACGGCCAACCGTCACCAAAACAATGGTCAAAGGACTATACAAAACTACAATTTAGTTTAACAAGTATACAATACCAAGTAACAAAATTACAAGATAACACCGCACTATGCGGACTCCAAAGAGACCAGCTAAGGAAAGAACTCCTTAGGTCATTCTTCCTCCTCGTCAGGGTTGTAATCGGGATCCTCTTCCTATTCTGGAGCCACTTTCGGTTCTACCCCTGCAGCTGTGACATATAGTCAAGGGATGAGCTACAATCCAAGCTCAGTAGGGAGAAAAATAATGCTAAATCACAATTTTATCACACAAAATCATAGAACTGAGAATTAGATTTGAAAACAATTAACGATTCATATTCGTTTTCATAACAATTAAACATGCAGGTATTAAACTAAATGCACAATGTCAAGGGAACAGAGCATACCAGAGAATAGACATATCAAGGATCAAAGCATACAGGATACATGATATCATCGGAGTTCAGAACATATCATCATAATTCAAAACGTTAGTGTAAAATATCCCATTGAGGGAACAAAGCAATTCATAGTGGACACAAGGTTAAAGAACCCTGAGGACTGCACCCCTCTCTTGGAGACTCCACTCCCCTTCACAACTAACTAGCATCGAACTATCATATACCGTTGTCATGTCAAAGCATCCCATAGCGGGAATAGAGCAGCCCATAGTAGACAAAAGGTTAAAGAACCCCTGGGTCTCCACCCCTCTCTTGGAGACTCCACTCCTCTTTGCACATGATCTCCAAGTTAGACAGATCAGATCAGATAGATCATATATCATAGATCATGAATCAGAACGGAGTTCAGGAATATTGTATTTAACAAGTCGATAATCAATATGCCTAGTTTAAATGTTATGTTCATGAACAAAAATTAGTTCGTAAACATTCAATGGTTTTCTAATAAACATCTGCAATACAGTACGAAATCACAAGTTCATAAACATGTCATGTCAGTAATCATGATTTGCAGAAAAATATAATCATGCATTGAGATTTATCCCTACCTTAAAGTCGAAATCTTAAAAATCAGAGTTGTGCGAAAATAATCTCGCAAATCACGGTGGAGATCCTATCTACGATCTCTCGCATTTATCCTAGATCCAGAAGCTCTTGCACCATGTGTTAGTGATTAACCATGCATGAAAATACGGTCCTTCGAGCTCAAATGGACCAAAAAATATAGCCTTCAGAAATAGGGGACCTAGCTACAACGAGCTCCCAGGGACACTGCAGTGAGCTCCTCAAAAGTTCAATGTTGTATAGTTCTCACTCAGTGAGCAGCTCAGAAATTGGATCTCGCTCAGCGAGCCTTTCCAGTGTCGAAATGGCCTAGAAAGGTCGCTGTAGCGAGCTGCTCAGGATAGACCTCGCTGTAGCGAGCTTCCATTCTCACTACAGTGAGTTCGTCAGAACTCACAGCACTTTTTGTCTTCCCTTTTGGTGTGGAACTCGCCTCTTTTGGGAATTTTCCATCCTAAGGCACTGAGTCTAACCTATGTGCCTGCTATAGTTCCAATTCGTGTATTGCTACTCTAATTATTTAGCATGCAATGATTTCCATGCGGAGATTTCAAGGATTCGGCAATGTGAATGTCGGTGTTCATGCTTCCCATGCTTCCAATTTTGAAATCTTTGCATGCGAGTCAATTACACATGCTTGTAGGCCTAGATTTTCGAAATGGAGATGATCATGATGAGATAAGGACATTTACCTCCGTGGATTTCGCCCATGCAAAGCTCTGTGTTCGTCGGTGATGGTGTTCTCATTGTTCTAACATTCTATCAACCGATGGTTCAATCATAGAATTCAACAGATCGAAGTGGCGTCGCGAAGCTTGAAATGGAGAAGATTCTTCAGCTAGAAGACATGAAGAGTTCTAGTGGTTTGTTGATCATCGAATGGTCGGGGGTTCTTCAAATAGCACCAATGCAGAATGATTCCATCTGCCAAATTTTGTGGTGATCTAAATGGACGAGGTTTGATTTCTAGGGAGCAAAATAGTTCGGAAGAGATTCAATAGCTGAGATCTCTTGGAGATGTGATCAAAATGGAAGGGAGAATGGGTTTCTCAATCACGACTTTTCAAACGTCCAAGGGAGTCTCTCAATCAGCATGCATGGTTTATGCGTGGAGGCTTTTAAATAGATAGGGGTCTTTAATTTAGTGTGCAGCCGGCATAATTCCTATGGCATGATGGCGCTTTTAAAAGTAAAATAAAATTGAGGTTTTTATGCTTCTCCCATGTATTGATACCATGACCCTTGGTTACCAACCTAACTCTTCTCCAAGAAAGTGCTCTTACGAAGCTCGTGCAATAACTACATAATTGAATCTTTAACCCATATTACCGTGGCACACATATTGGTTTTAATGGCCTGGTCGGTTTTAAAATTCAAAGGCGCAGGTCACACCCGGTCATGAACACGAGTACCTACTCGACGTAACATACCGGGCACATTCAGTTCAAATTTTGTTGGGTGTTACAAATACCCACTTGTACCCAATAGGCATGACATCTTAAGGGGTTTGAACTATAGGTTCAAATACTTTATGTTTTGCTAAGGAGTTCAATTCTATCTGAATTACCTCTTTCCACATTGGCCAATCATTTCTACGTCGACATTCTTTGACTGTTTGGGGTTCAATTTCATCATTACTTCTGGTAATGTAAAAAATAACTTTAAATTAAAAATGTTGTTGACAATGATTTTGTTTCTTTCTAATATTTCTCCTATACTTATATAATTTATTGAGATCTCATTATTTTCAGGTACGTGTTCCTCTTCAAGGGATTCCTCTTCAAGGGAAAACTCTGCAGGAGATTCCTCTTTAGGGAACTCATTTGCAAGAGAATATGTTGACACCCAAATTTGGCCCAAGGCCCGATCAGAACATACTTGAGAAGGGCATACCCCCGAGCTTTCGAAAGCATTTCCCAAGCCCTTAGGAATCATCCCAAAACCCATAGAAATCATCTCGAACCTGTAGGAATCAACCCTAGCCTTCCCAAACACCTTAGATCCGCTCTCGAACCTGCTTCAAACCCTCCAGGGCAATGGCTGGAAAGAGGAGTGCCAAAGCCTACTGGGACCTTTTTTGGGACTATATCATATACCATTGGAAAGTAGAGATTCTCAGCTTTCCAGCAAGCCAAGAATCATCTCGATCCGAGTCATATGCAGAATGTTATGGCAATTTACGTTTGGGGCAGAGCTGGGGACATTTTGCCTAGCGTGTATAATATACATGCTAGGCCATTTCTGAAAAAATCTTGCCTAGCGTGTATAATATACATGCTAGGACATTTTCTGAAAGAATTTGGCCTAGCATGTATAATATATAAGCTAAGCTAAATGGACCCCACAGCGGGTTTTGAACTTCTCACAGGCACTGTACATATGCCTAGCGTATATAATATACACGCCAATCTTAGCTACAGTAACTATGAGATTTTGCTCAAATTTTACTTTTGGGGTTTGACTTGTTGACCATCCCCATGCTTAGGGTGGGTAGGTTTCTTTAGGACTGTTGCACCCCCATTTACCCTATTTGTGACCCCCTAGTCATTTGAAACCCCACCCTATCATCTACCATTGAACCCATCCTCACACCTATCCATGACCTTGAAAAACCCAAAAACCTTAGATTTAGGATTACCAAATTGCTAATACTATTAGCATTTAAGTATCCCTTAACCCTCTCCTTTTCAATAAATAGAGAGGCACCCCCCTTGCAAAAGGGCTTGAAAAATTTTTAAAAGAGAGAAAGATTAGAGATTTCCTTCTCCCCTTTGGTGCACAAACCCATATAAGTTCCAAAATTCAAAACCCTTCCTTAGACCCCATCTTCCATCAAAAATCCCTTAGCCTAGGTGAGCACTACCCCCTAGCCTTCTTCTCCTACCCCTTAGCTATCAAGCCTTAGAGGTTAGAACCCATCTTCCAACCACTCAAGCCATCAGAAGCTCATCAGGTGCACCTACGTAAATGTCCACAGTCATGCTACAAGGGCCCGAGAGCTCCGGCTCTCCCCTCTACTCCTCTACCTTCTTTGCTTTTCCTTTATCCAAGGATTCATTCAGCCCATTATGCCGTCAAATTTTTGGTGTTTTCAGAGAGCTTGATAGAATCGTAATGCCTTCGGGCAAGAGGAAGTGCTATTTTATTTATTTTATTTTTTCTATAAGTACAGACCACTTTCGAGCGGATTGATCGGGTGCCTAACACCTTCCCGATCGATAATCGAAGCCCCTACCGAAGAGCCTTTGGCGTTAGACTTGTGAATCAGAGTCATAATTTTGTACTTCGGTGCTTTTAATATTGATTTAGGTTTCCTGGGACACCGAAAGCTCCGGGTGGCGACTCTAAATCTGTAGTAAAGAGTGCATCGTCGCGACGGACTCAAGAGAGCCCACGGTTGCACAGATGGCAACTCTACTGGGGAGTAGCTAGTAGAGCTTCCACTTGTAGGTTGGCCTCTTTTGTTATTTTATTCCATTTTTACTAACATTGGTTTGTGTTCTTTTCTTTCTTTCGTACTCACCCCTATGATTTCGTCAATTTTTACTTACCCCTACTTTCAGTCATTTCTGAACCTTAGCCGATTGGCGGGTCTACTTGAGCATTGTCCTTACTTTCATTTATGTTCGGTCATTTGGATACCTTAGCTGATTGGTGGGCTTACTTGTGTATTTACACGCCTTAGACGTTTGGCGGGCCTACTTGAGCGCTTTCATTTTTGCAATCATATCCTACCAGTGAACGCCGACCCATAGAGGCGGCACGGGATCATCACAACCCATTTTTGAACCTACGCAAACTTTCCTTTTAAAATTGAACCTTAAAAGTGAACTAAGAGACTTAATTCATTTTTATGTTGGGTAAGTTTTAATGGTGGGAATTTAGGCAGGGATACAAACGTTCTGGTTCTTAGTTCAGCGGCAGCCCCTAGCCCCTAGTGGTGATGATCCGGAAAAGCACCACCCTATCCAGTATCTAAGAAAGCTCTTCCGCAAAGGTATATTAGGTGGGTGACTGATCCGATTATGAAGCTTAAAACCCTTGAGGAGTGCGTTTAGTTGCCCTGAATCAACCTTGTATCGCTAGGTTCGGAGAGGAGGGACCCGTTAAAAAAAAGAAAATCAGTCCCCGGAATCACCGCTTCCAGAAAACCAAAGAAACAAACCAAATTTGGGTCTGCTGTTTGCTGTCAAAATATTTTATATAAACTGTTTTTGCCTAGCGTGTATAATATACACGCTAAGCCAAAAATCCCCAAAATTGTCCTAGTGTGTATAATATACATGATAAGCTAAAAATCCTTAGAATTTGCCTAGTGTGTAATATACATGCTAAGCCAAAATCTTCAGATTTTTTTCCTAGAGTATATAATACATATGCTAAGCATATTACTAGCTGGGCAGCCCGAATCTGAGGCCTTTTTTCACTTGCCCCAAGTTCCCCGCTTAGTAGCTTAGTGCCTCCGATATATCTCACACATTCTACCTTTTTTCACTTCCCCCGAGTTCCCCGCTTAGGAGCTTAGTGCCTTCGGTAGATCTCACACATTCTGACACCCAATACACTCTCGTCGGTCAAAAGAGGTCACCCTATTATTGACTTTTTCTCAGGGATCGGGTTGTCGTGTGGATTCCTATGCCTTCACATAGATCAAGGGATTTCCCTTTGATTCTTTCGAATTGCGTTGGGGTCCCGCTGTGGGAAATATTTGGGGTGCGAACACCACCCGAAACGGAAATTCCAAGGCCTTGGAACTCATCGTAATAAGGTTCATTTTCTTTTTCCATAAATCAAAATAAAAATAAAAAATCAAGAAAAATAAAAAATACCAAAAAAAGAGAACTTGGGGTGCTGGCACAATGGCATCGCCTTACCCTTCGTCATCCCATAGGGGGAGAAGAAAACTTTATGAGCCCCACCCGAGGCATCCGTACCCAACCCGCCACCAAGCCATGTTGTGGGCGGTTGATCCAACTTATGCCGATCCTGATTCATCCCCGCCACATTCCCCAACTCATTCCCACATGGAGGAAGTCCCCATTCCGTTCACCCAGCCCCCATTTACCGTCACTGGACCCTTTGGTGCACCCCTCTTACCCTCCACCTCAAACCAAAATTCACCCCCTCTCTCCCCCATATAAACTAAAAACCCACCACATTTTCCACTCCATTCTTCCTCCACCACCCAAGATTTATCCCACTACTCTTCCACATCTAACATGCCCAATTTCCCTATATTTTTTCAAAATCCAACACCTCATTCCCCATCATTTTCCCAAACCATACCTCATTTTCCTATACCTTCCCAAAATCCAATACCCTCATTTCCCCAATCCATGTCCAACTTTCCCCCATCAACATCCATGCAACAAACACCCCATTTTTCTCCCATATCCACTCCACAGACATCCAATCTTCCCTCCACATTAACCTAGTATGCACCACAACTTTTCTCATCTCCCATGCCTAATTTTCCCACATTCATCCAAACCATACCCAACTTTCCTTCCACACCCTCTCCAAATACACCCCATTTTCTCCATACATCTATCCAAAATACACCTGCTATTTCCACTTCCAACCCCATATCCGACCTAATGGCCATGATGGAAGGCATGGTCAAGGCCTACACAGTTTGGAAGGCCTCTCAAAGCATCCCTCATCCATCCTAAACACCTCCAAACCCATCCCATACACTCCAAAATCTGCATACCTCATTCCCCCAAAATCCCAATCAACCTCCCATTGTCCATTCCATCCAAGGCTCTCATCAGCCATGGGGCCATCCGAGCGGGCCTCAAGGCCCAATGCCCTATACACAAGCCCATCAAGGTTCAATCCCCTAAGCCCACCAAGGCCTAATACCCCAAGGCCCAATGGTCCAAGCCCATGAAGGCCTAATACCCCCAAGTTCATCAAGGCCCAATACCCCAGGCCCAAGCCCATCAAGGCCCCATACCCTATACCAAATCCCATCAAGGCCCAAACCTAGGAGCCCCATTTGCAAATCCTCCATCATTCCCCCAATATCCCACACTCACTTACACCCAACAGGCCCCCATTCCCCCTCAGATAATACACTCATCTCACCCAATCCCCCAACCCAGCATGGGCCCTATTTTTCCACATATCTCATACCTAACCTAATATGGGATCTATCCCATACCATCAACCATCCCCAATTCACCCATCCTCCTACCACTCAAACCCATCCCCAAGGTTTCCCTCATGTACGATGGCCCCACTAGGCACTCGTCCAGCCCACTCAGAACCAACAAGATAACCTTACCCATCCACCATATGTTGATCCACAGTATGAAGAGGACGAGGTCAGAAATAGTGGGGTCTATGCTGGGGCATTTGCTAGTTTAAATTCACCACCACCCACATTCACCAACTTATAGGTCATTCAGAATGAAGGAGGACCAACCCCACCCTTACAATCAAAAGAGTATGAATTACTGAAAGAGCAAATGGATAAAATACAAAAGCAACCGATGAATATGGGAGGAGCCAAAATTCACGCTACTGAGTTCTCCGACCTATGTATGTTTGTGGAAGTACCACTTTCCCATAAATTCAAAGTGCGTACTTTCGATATATACAATGGCATGGGCAACCCAATTGCCTATCTAAAATCATATTGTGGAGATATGTGCCAGTATGGAGGGGATGCACGTTTACTCATAAAAGTATTTCAGAAGAGCCTCATAGGCCCCGCTTTGAGATAGTTCACGTCCCTTGAACCATCCATAATTAAAACTTGGAAGGAACTGACCCACTTATTCTAGGAGCAGTATGTCTACAACATGGACATCGAGCCTCGCAAATCTCATCTAGCTCGCCTAAAGCAGAAGATCGATGAGACGTTCAACGACTATCTGGGGAGATGGAGAGCCTTGGCAACCCAAGTAAGAAACCAAATACCTGACGATGAGCAAATTGAGATGATCTAAAAAAATACTCTGCCAGTCATCTCATACTTCTTAGTATACCAATAGGAGTCCAGCTTCGTTGATTTGGTAAGAAATGCCAACCGTTGTGAGGACGCAATTAGAGAGGGGCGTTTGAGCAAGAATGTGTCTAGTGGGTCTAGTGGGGTTCAAAAGTTCACCGAACAGAGGGCTGAGAGAGGAGCAGGGGCAAAGGTACAAAATATAATGAACACATAGCTCAACACTAACATGGTCCCCTTTTGATTTGCGGCACCACAACCGTCACCAATAAATCAGGCTCCATGGCAGAACAATGTCCCCTGGGAGAAAATGACTCCTGAGTAGAGAAGGACCCAATATGACCAAGTATTCACTCCCTTAGGACAATCCCTAAATGCCCTCTTGCCATTGCTAATCGAGAAGGATTTGGTTACCCAGCTTCAAATAAGACCCCCATCGAATCCAATCCCAAAGAATTATGATCGCAGCACACATTGTAATTTTCATCAAGAGCCGAGACATCCAACTGATCGGCTCTTTCCTTCGAAACACACGATAGATGATTTGATAGAGGCAGGGAAACTCATACCCCCAACAACCCCCCAAGCTAATCAGCACACAAATATCATGTAGGCACCGTTACCACCGCACCCGCTGGGAGGAATGGGCCCAAGGACCACTATTAACATGTTGGAGGAAGAGATGAAAGAATTCGATCCCTCCGAATCTATCACTAAGGGAGGGAATTTTGCAGTATCGGGACAGCAGAGTCATGAGGATGAAATCATAAGGGTGATCGAGCCATTAAACTTAACCAATTATTTCCCAAGTCCTACACCACAACCAGCACCTTTGGATTTAAGGATGTATTTCCCTACACCCGCACTTGTTTCCCATGTACAGCCCAATTTTACTCAATCCCATAATACCAAGCATATCTGACACCAACCCTGTTACTATTGCACTGCCATTAGTACATCCATCTCTCTCACCAGCCCAATATAGCTAGCCTAATTTTGCAACATCATTATCAGTTCAGCTGCCTTCGGCACCAATCCATCCCATCTAGCCCAATTTTGCCACACCAGCCCTACTGATTCAATCATATCAGGTGCCCCCATCTGTCCTATTTCAAATCTCCGGACCAACATATGAACCCCATCAGGTCTCGCTCGATCATAGTCAAACAGACGTTAATGCAGGCAATAGCATAGAGGGGATAATTGATTTTGTTACTCGATCGGAGAGGATTTCCAAACAACCTGAGGTATCGGTACCAACCCAGTCGGAAGAGAAGAAAGAACCAACTACGGTACTCCCCTTTAAAAAAATGAGCAGAGAGCACGTACTGGAAATACAGTTGAAGAGAATGCCCACTCACATTACCATCTAAGATCTATTGATGACATCCCGGCCCACTTCCAAGATTTAATGGGGGCATTGAAAGATGCACACGTATCCGACATGGTCTCGCCAGATGAACTAGGGCAAATGATCAGCCAAGTGTTGGCTCCCAGCGCCATCTCATTTTCAGATGCCGACCTGCCAAGTGAAGGAAACAATCATTCCAACCCCCTCAATATCATGGTGGAATCAAAGGACTTAATAATCCCTTTGGTGCTGATAGACAATGATTCGACATTGAATGTATGCCCCCTCAAAACTGCAATCAAAATAGGGGTTGATCCCTCAATATTCAGGCCAACCAGAACAATTGCAAGAGGGTTTGATAATACCAGGAGGGAGGTGATAGGAGAAGTCGATCTTGAGCTCACCATTGGGCCAATGACCTTCTCAATTCTGTTTTAAGTCATGGACATCAAGTCTGCCTTCAACCTGCTGCTAGGGCGCCCGTGGCTACATGAAATTGGGGCAGTTCCCTCCACCTTATATCAACAGCTTAAATTCATCTTCGAAGAGAAAGCTATTACCATCAAAGATGAAGGACGAGAGGAAAGAGAGATGGTCCACAAGATCGAAAATATCATGGTGCTGGATGTACCCCATACAGTTGAAGACATCGATCTCTATAGCTTCCAGTATGATGTGTCAACATTGGCGCTAGAACCTATTAGAGAGGTCACCACAAAAACCAGAGGTGGAATGACTGCAGCAGTGGCCATGCTCCAAAAGTGAGGCTATGAAAAAGGAAAAGGTTTAGCTCTCCGTTTGCAAGGTAGGAGAGTCCCGATCAGAGCGAGAGGCGGCAAACATGTTAGATTTGGCTTAGGCTACAATCCTACTGAAGAAGAAATCCAAGAGGCCAAGGAAAATGGCCATACCATTACTACAGCCAAAGCCCAGGGAATAGACCTAGAGGATGAGCCCTGCCCTAGACCTTACATCCGAAGCACATTCGTGAGTATGGGCATCATAAAGATTGATCAGAATGGGGCAACACAGCTGACCCCACACAAGTCGGTGGCTACTATTCACCTAACCAATCCCCAAATCATTCCCCCCACTATAGAAATAGATATGGAGTCCTTGTCCCTCTTTGAGGAGGAGGCTCTCCCGTCAATGCAACCCCTATGGTAAACCACCACAAACCAGTGCTAACATTAGAGGATAGAATCCTGGACGAGCCCAGGATAAATATGATGAAGGTCGACCCCCAAAAGCCAACTCGAACGGCCTCCTCCAAAAGGCCAAGTAAAGGCGTAGCACCTCAGGTAAGGAACTAGGCTTCAATGCCCCTAACTCTAGAAGCATCAAATGGTCGTAAATATGACACTAGCTTCTAAAAAAAAACATAGCCTATAAAAAGTGAGGTGAGCCCTTGACAGGCAATGCCATATGTATATAAAGACCCGCCTTGTTGAGGGCCCATCTCCAAAGAAAACAAAAAATCTAAAAAAATAGAAAAAAAAAAAATCCAAAGATATTATCTTTCAAATTTCTCAAAAAATCAAAGAAAATGATGCCTTAATAGAAAAGCCCATCCCACGTGAAATCGACCTCTTTCCTATAAAAATACAAGAAGAGGTAGGAGTCACGAGTCTGTAGGAGGAGATCCCTACTGAGGAACTCCCCAATGAGCTCTTTCACCTATTTGCCAGTTTTGAGCATGGCCCTACCCCAATCATTAAAGAAACATAGGACATCAATCTGGGTGTCGAGGAGGTTCCTAGAATCACTAGGATCAAAATGTCACTATCTCCCGAGAGAAGAGGAAGCATGATTGATTTCCTTCAGTCATACCAGTACATCTTCGCATGGTCATATAAGGGCATGCCTAGTTTCGATACTGATTTGGTCGAGCATGAGTTGCCGCTATATCCAAATGTTAAGCTGGTCAAGTAGAAGTTGAGACGCCTTAGGCCAGAATGGATACTGAAAGTCAAGGATGAGGTCATCAAATAGTACAATGTAGGGTTTCTCATGGTGTCTAAATACCCATAGTGGTTAGCCAATATCATCCTGGTACCAAAGAAAGATGGAAAGGTTCGCATGTGCATGGACTTTGGAAACTTGAATAAGGCGAGCCCGAATGGCGACTTCCCATTGCCACACATCAATATCTTGGTCGATAACACTGTCAGGCATGGAATGCTCTAGTTCTTGGATGGATTCTCTGGATACAATCAGATCAAGATGGTAGAAGTAGACTGAGAGAAGACAATGTTCATTACTCAATGGGGAACTTTCTGTTATCGAGTCATCCCATTCAAGTTGAAGAATGCTGGGGCGACGTACCAAAGGGAAAATTGCGCGTGGTTACAATAAGCGTGCTCGCATCCAATATTTAAAAGTGGGAGACACCGTACTCAATAAAATCTTGACATCTCTCCATTCCGATCTGAGAGGGAAATTCAGGCCCAACTGGGAAGGACTTTACATCATCTGAGAGGTACTGCCTGGATACGCACTCTGCCTCGCCACCATGGACGGAGATCACTTTCTCGAGTCAATCAACGTTGGATACGTCTGATGATTCTATTCCGAAGCCTCCCACAGTAAGGTAAGTACTAATAATATTGGATACGTGACTGCTTAAGACCCTAAAAAAGAGGCCATCATTTCAAAGCTAGGTAGCTAGAAAGCATCCCTGAATGATCATATAGTTTTCTACACCCGTTGAGCCATTGGCCTTTCTTTCAATAAACCATCCCAAGAAAAGAGAGTGTGTATATATACCGATAAAAAAGTAGAAAAAGAGTTACCATCAAATCCAAAAAAATTGGAAAAGAAAAACCCAAAAATGAGATTGTCTGAAAAGAAAAAGAACAAAAAACTATATAAAAGAAAATGTGGGGCATGTACAATCAAAATTTCCCAAGGAAGAAGTGTATTACGGCAACTGAAACCCAATCGAGGAAACCATTTTAAACCCGAGAATACCTTCAAAACTCCTAACCTATCCCATGGCTAAGATACATCCCTGAAGAAAGCCCTCTTTAAGGTCTACGAGCAGTCACAGTATCCATTGAGTCAGCACAAGCCAAGCTATGAGACAACAAAAGAACTTCACCCAGTCGGCTATGACGAATTTGACGTCCATGTCATGGCCTTTGAGAAAATGAAGAAAAAAAAAAGCACAAAGCAAAAAGGATGCAGTGAAAACCCAAAAGGGTGCCATGGGTAAAAATAGCGAGTTTGTGTGGACCAGGTGAAAACCTGAAAAGGCACCTGAGATAAAAATGCATACTCACGAACGTAGTGAAAATCCAAAAGGGTGCTACGAGTAAAAAAGAGGGCAACAATGGGCATGACGAAAACCCGTCTTGGGTGCTGTGAGTAAAAAAGGTTGAAAAAGAAAAAAGAAATCTTTCAGTGACTCCTTTGATTACATTTCCAAGCTCTGGTCTCCATTTGGGCCACTCATGTTTGCCCAAATCAGATCCTGATCAGGTATATCTTCAGACTGCACCGTCAAACGTATGGCCTGAGGTAAGGGGAAAAGGTTAATTCGATCTAAAGAATAGACGTTCTGACATTGGTAAAATTCTAAACCTCACTCAGGTCTGACAACATGAACGGGTTTGACTATGCTCAAAATAGGACCTGCTACTTCGCCTCATTGTTAAGGCATCAACAAAAAAAAGAGGAAAAGAAAGAAGAAAAAACAACAAAAACAAGAAATTTGGAAAATCCAAAAAAATACATAATATATATATTCCTTTGTTCCATGTCATATTTACGGCATTGCACTTTCTTCTCAAAAAGAGAGAAGGAAAAACCAAAAAATCCAAAAAATACAAGTTTTGAAGAAAGAAAAAATCATAATCAATAAAAAAACATAGGTAAAAGCTTGCTTCTTCTATTAAATGGAATGCATACTTGTTATTTATATAAATAAAAAAGGGACTGACATTTTCTTAAAATGTGCAGGAACATCAAATGGCCTTAAGCCTTGAAGCAGGTAGCCTCTCGACGATGGACAGATCAGATGAAGAATCTCACCATCGACGTTCGGTCTATTCACAAAAAAAAGAGAAAGAAAATCAATTGAAAAAGAAAAAAATATAGTTGAGCTTTCATGGTACTTTTTATCACGCACATGCGTGTTTCAATGCGATAAAATGTTAATATTTTACTGGCAACGCAGCTGTGCTAAATTAATGTCCTAAGTCTAAGGTTTGCCTTGGATCTTTTGGATCTTACTTTAAAGTAGGAGCAATGGTGTCAATCCCGATCAAACGGTCAATGTTTCGATCAGGTTGATTCCACTACTAAATCTTCGAGCTGAGCCATTTGTTCTTGATTTAATGTGAACTTAAGTGTCTTAAACTATAAATTCCTTAGAAAAAGGTCAATCGTTTGTTCAAACTAACCTGTTAAAAAGGAAATTATCTAATGAACGACTATGTTCAAATATGCATTCAAAAGGGATCATTTTAGGGTGTAGGCTATGAAACCTGCATTTGCACGGTATCCCTGTAAAGTGTATGCCATGTGTCTGGGTATCCGTTAAATGGTCGATGTTCCTGGAAATGGTCCCCAGACAGGTTTTGAGTCAGGACTTCCATTCCCCTCTGTTTTTCTTGCCCCTGATGTGTGTGTGATTTTACATAATTATTCGTCAGTAAGATCATCGTTGACGGAGACCAAGATTGAGGGCCTCCTGCGGTAGGCACCCAATTTGGCTGGATCTGTTTAAAATTATTTGAAGTTTGGTACTCTAGGTCAAGTTTGGTACTCAGGTAGTTATGCAAAATTAACCTCAGGATTGATGGGTTCGCCCAAAAATCTTGAACCCTACCTCGCGTAGGGGAACCCGTGGCCAATCAAATGGGGCAATCAATGCCTCATAAGATTGGACACAAACTGTGAACCTTAATATCTTTGCTTGCGTCAGTCTTTAAGTATGGTTCGATCATCCTCCCGCTCGCGGGGCTAATTTATTTAGAATGAAACTTGAACATCGAACATCATCAATCATTTCACTATCTCAGTTATGCCCAGTAATGTCGTAAAGCACTTGGGGACCGATAGCCTTGAGGAGCGAAAGTTTTCCCTAAATGTTGGGGCTTCCGCTACTCTCGAGTGACGCACGTTTTCTCTAATGTTGGGCTTACGTCACTCTCCATATTTTTTTTTTCATTTTGATGGTTAAGGTTCGTTTTGAGTAAGGTGGACCCGATAGCATTGTCTTGGGCCTTTCGGATGTCGCTTTTTCTCTTTGGCATGCGATCATTAGTGATCAAATACCAAAGAGTGGCATCTGTAGACACCCAAATTTGACCCAAGACTTGATCGGAACATACTTCGAGAAGGGCATACCCCCGAGCTTCCAAAATCATTTCCCAAACCCTTACGAATCATCCCAAAACCCATAGGAATCATCTCGAACCCTTAGGAATCAACCCAGCCTTCCCAAACCCATTAGAACCCCTCCCGAACCAACTTTAAACCCTCCTAGGTAGTGGTTGGAAAGAGGAGTGCCAAATCTTACTAGGACCTATGCTTAGATTGAATCATACACCATTGGAAAGTATAGGTTCCCAGCTTTCCAACAAGCCAAGAATCATCCCGATTTGAGTCATACGTTGAAAGTTATGTCAATTTGAGTTTGGGACATACCTGGGGGGATTTTGCCTAGCGTATATAATATACACTCTAGGCCATTTCTAAAGGAATTTTACCTAGCGTGTATAATATACAAGTTAGGCCATTTTCTAGAAGAATTTGGCCTAGCGTGTATAATATACACGCTAAGCCAAATGGGCCCCACAGTGGGTTCTGAACTTCTCACAAGCACTGTACATATGCCTAGCGTGTATAATATACACGCTAGGCTTAGCTACAGTAACTGTGAGATTTTGCCCCAATTTCACTTTTGGGGTTTGTCTAATTAACCATCTCCATACTTAGGGTGGGTTTCTTTAGGACTGTTGCACCCCCATATACCCTATTTACGACCCCCTAGTCATTTGAAACCCCATCCTATCTTCTACCATTGAACCCATCCTCACACCTATCCATGACCTTGGAAAACCCAAACACCTTAGATTTAGGATTACCTAATTGCTAATCCCATTAGCATTTAAGTATCCCCTAACCCTCTCCTTTTCTATAAATAGAGAGGCACCCCCCTTGCAAAAGGGCTTGAAAATTTTTCAAAACTAAGAAAGATTAGAGATTTCCTTCTCCCCTTTGGTGCACAAAACCCATATAAATTCTAGAATTCAAAACCCTTCCTTGGACCCCATCTTCCATAAAAAATCCCTTAGCCTAGGTGAGCACTACCCCCTAGCTTTCTTCTCCTACCCCTTAGCTATAAAGTCTTAGAGGTTAGAACCCATCTTCCAACCACTCAAGTCATTAGAAGCTCATCAGGTGCACCTACGCAAAGGTCCACAGCCATGCTACAAGGGCCCGAGAGCTCCGACTCTCCCCTCTACTCCTCTACCTTCTTTGCTTTTCCTTTATCCAAGGATTCAAGCCGTTACGTTGTCGAATTTTTGGTGTTTTCAGAGAGCTTGATAGGATCATAATGCCTTTGGGAAAGAAGAAGTGCTATTATATTTATTTTATTTTGGCCATAAGTAGTGACTGCTTCCAAGCGGGTTGATCGAGTGCCTAACACTTTCCCGATCGATAACCAAAGCCCTTACCCAAGAGCTTTTGGCATTAAACTAGTGAATCAGAGTCATATTTTTGCATTTCGGTGCTCTTAATATTGATTTAGGATTCCCGGGACACCAAAAGCTCCGGGTGGAGACACTAAGTTTGTAGTAAAGAGCGCATCGTTGCAACGGACTCACGAGAGCCCACGGTTGCACAAAATATTATATAGAAAGTTTGGATGGATCAAATATTTCTATGGCCTATTCTGTTGGAATGACCTCTTCAGGAGCATCGATTTTATTTGCTTGTGTTTTTCCCTTCTAGGGAGCCTTATCCTTTCCACGAATAGGTCTTCCACGTTTCACATCCAATAATTGATTTGTAATGCTTTGCTATTGAATTATCTTCTAGAAATTTTGTTGAGCATACTACCAATACTATTTTTTGTATAAAACTTGATTGATCAATTCTGAAATTGATCGATTGTATCATTTAAGTAATTTTTAAAGCTTGTCTCGAGTCTAAATCAATCGACCGATTGCCTATAGTCAAATCATCAGAGAATTATATTAAAAAATTATTATTTTATTCAAAAATTATTCTTGTAATCTAATTATTTGAGCAAGAATTCTAGCAAATGCAACATTACGATTGAAAGTGAGACAAATATGTGACCACCTAGTTGATGCATCAATTAACACTATAAAATATTTAAATTGCCCACATGGTGGATGTACTGGTCCACATATATCTCCATGAATTCTTTATAAAAATGATGGAGATTTAATAATTAATTTAGAAGAGGATGGTTCTACAATTAGTTTAGTTTGTGAACAAGCAACACATAAATAATCACTTGGTAAAAAAATCTTTTGGTTCTATAAAGAATGTCCATGTAAGTTCTCAATTATTAGACGAATCCTAATTGATCCCGGATGTCCAAGTCGACCATGACAAAGCATAAAGACCTTTAGATTAGAGCACTTCTGGTGCATCATAATGTGTGATTCTATTGTTCTCTTGGTCATATAATATTGCCCAGAGGAGAAAGCAGATTTATTTTCTAATATAAGCTTCTGGCTTAAATTTATTGAAGTAATATAAAGATATTTCTTACTATATTCATTTGTGGTTTAAATATGATGACCATTATGATAAATGATTGGCTAAAATGGTATAAATTATACCCAAATCTCAGCCTTGTTAACCCTTGCTTAACTACTAATAGATGTTTTTAGTTCGTGTTATATTGCAACAAGTTCAAAGGCCGGATCAAAGTAAAAATAGTTAAAAGAGAAAAGTTAAGAGGAATCCAAAGCAATGACAAGAAACTCAAGGAGAGCTGACAGCTCTAAAATTCTACTCTATCTTATACTATTATGAGCGCACAACAGAAATTACAGCACTAGTATAGGATCATTCCCACAAGTAAGTCTGGATCTAAAAACTTTCTATTTTTTATTTAAAGAATAAAGAATGGATGATTAAACTAAAGTGCAGAAAAATAAATTACAAGAAAATAAATCTAAATCTCCGTCCTTCCAGATTCTAGTAGTCAATTAGTCTCCTTCTGTCATCGGATATTTACGAAATTAAAAACCATTACACTAATGTGCAATCTTCCAGATCTTAGGCGTCAATTAAAACCTAGAATTCCATAGATATTTATGAAAAGAAAAATAGTTACACTAATATCCTCAAATTCTCAACTTTAGTCATAAATTAAAATCAAGAAAATTTGGATGTTTATAAAGCAGGAAAGGTGCATAAAAATAAATTTAAACTAATTTGATCTTCTATCTCTCAAATTCAGTCGTCAATTGCTCTTGAGAAACTTTAGACACTCTAAATTAGAAAGCAAATAAATATTATCCTAAGGTTGATCTTCTAGCTCTCAATCTCAGTAGTCAATTGATTTCGAGCAGCCTTGGATGATTATTCTGGGTGCCGGACTCTCTTATTTATAGATCCATAAGAGGTCGGTTACAAAAATTAAGGACTCTAAATAACGTAAAATTCTAAAACTGAAGTTTCCTAAAATTCTAAACTTCCTAATTCTAATCTTCATTGTTTTGAATATTAGATGCATGCAAACTTCTTCTCCTAATTTCCAGTAGCAAGATCCTCGCCAATCTTCTTCAGATCTGTAGAGTGTAGAACTTCTAATCTTAGAATTCCCGATTTTGTTCATGATGGTGTGACAACTCTATGAATTACGTTCTATCTTAACCTATTGAAAGCACACAACAGAAATCATAGCACTACCGATAGGATCATTCCCACAAGGAAGGTCGAAAATCTTTAAAAAATATATTTGCTTTTAAAGAATAAAGAGTGGTCTTCAATTAAATTAAAGTGCAAGAAAATAAATTTAAGTCTTCAAACTTTTAGATTCTAGTTATCAATCAGCTTCCATCAGTTCTAAGATATTTATGAAAATTAAAATACTGTTACACTATATCAAAGTCTTAAAATTTAGACGTCAATCAAATTTAAAATTCTTTCAATATAGATCTATACTAATCTGCAACCTTCTACAATTTGGGCATCAATCAAACACTAGGAAACTGAGGATGGAAAATAAAATACTATGACAATAATTTTTCAAATTCTCAATCTTTGGCGTCAATTAAAATCAATAACTATTAGATGTTTATAAAGCAGTAAAAGAAAGCAGTAAATCTAAACTAAAAAGCAATAAAAAGATCTTTCATCTCTCAATCATAGGCGTTAATTGCTCTTGAGAAACTACAGGTACTTTAATCTTGCAGTCTCCGTTCACATTCGTCAATTGCTCTCAAGAAACCTTGGATATCTAAACTAAACTACACTAAGCTAATCTTTAGGAAACCCAACCTCAATTGTCAATTGATGCTGTGAATTTCTTTGATAAGATTTTTCTCTATGCTGAACCCTCTTATTTATAGATCATAAGGGGTCGGTTACATTATTCGAATCCTAAGAAAAGAAAATTTCTAAAAACAAAAGTTTTCTAATATAACTAAATTTCTAATCCTATCTTCCTTACCTTAGAATTTGATGTGCGCAGGACTCTTCTCCTTATTTTCAGCAACAGAGATCTTCATAATTCTTTTTCCAATCTTCTCAGTTCTGTAGAGTGCCAGACTTCTAATTTAAGATTTGTTTCTGTTCCGTGCATGGTGGTGCATCTCTTCACATGATCTTTAGCAGCAACAAGCTTTCTAGTGCAAAATCGTAAATATGATTTCTCTTCATTCAGTATGATTCCTTCAGCAGGAACAATTGTATTTTCAATACGATCTCTCTAGTCTCTTACTTTTGTTGCAGAATCGTAAATACAATTCTTTCTTTATTTAACTTCTCACAACTTCTCTTACGATTCCTCGTGACTTCTCTTTGTTTAACTTATAGAATGGTCTCGAGTATGATTGGGATAGCATTTTCGAGCAATCATCTTTTTTATTGCTTTTTGAGTTCATTTTGGCAAAGATTAACACTTTGATTCTTTTTTGCTTACTATTCTAAATATCTACACATCAGCATCTCATTAGTATCAACCTAAGGCCTAGCATCACTAAGTTAAGGGTGGTAAAATGGTAAATTATATGACTGATCATACCCCCAAACTTACGTTTTGCTAGGTCCTAGCAAACAAGGAAAGATAAACTAATCTAAAAATCTTAATTCCACTTTTGTAGGGTGCACAATTGCATTTAGCAGATGTAACAAGCCTTTAAACCGCTGGTGATCTCTAGTGGAAGTGTTGTGACTCTTGAAGATTTCCAGTGATGTTACCTACAAACTTCAAAATATTTTTGGATTTTTTTTTTTCAAATTCTCAAAAAGAAAACAAACTCTAAAACTTAAAATAGATTTAACTAATTAATAGCTAACTATTACATGTTTGTTTAGATTTTCACAAATATGATTCCATCAGCTATAACTTCCCAGCCTAACAGTTATCCTTGATCAGATACTCAACAATTTCAATTCATATTGCGTGGAGTGTGTGCGTATCAATAAAGAATTTATTCATTATAAATTTTTCTAAACTGTAGTTTTAGAAAACATTTTCATCCAAATTCTCATTGTTGGCATACTCTTAAAAAGAATATCAAAATTATTAGGTTCTCTCAATGATATATATAAGGAATAATTTCAAGGACAATTGACAAAAAGACAAATCTCATGGACTAGATAATCAATTTTATTTCTTATGCATCCTGATTTCCCATAGGATTTATTATACATATCTCTACTAGGCTCATACTTTTGTAAATCATGAATCAGAAAGTTCATTATTTGGCTTGTAATGGGGCTATGGGTTAAAAGGTTCCAAAGAAAGGTAGAAAGGATTCAAAAGTTCTAGGAATATAGCTTATCTCTCACCTATTCTTCTTCATCTTTTCTTCTCTTCTACTTCAGTAAGTATAAAAAAAGTTAGATAACTTCTTCCCATATATTCTTTTTTCTGTAAATTCCTTTTTCTTTTTTATTTTTCTTTTTTTTTCAAATTCTCTTAAATTTTCTTTCTCAGTTTGGAAGATTTTTGCTTCTCTTTTTCTCTATACTTTTCTCCCATAATTTTTTTCAGGAAAATTTCTCTCTATCAGTTGTACCCTTTGTGACATTCTCCTTATCTGTTCTAGCATACTCATTCCACTTTCCTATTTCTCCCTCTATTTTAAATTCTCATAATTATAAGGATAAAAAGACCGAATGCTTTGGGTAGTACATATGGTTAAGGATTTATAAGATTTTGGTATAAAGAAAAATCAATTTAGGCTCTAATATGGGTCCAAGGGATAAATATATTTCACGATGTTGACATTTTGGCTCAAACGAATGAAAATAAGGCCTTAAATCATTTGCAAGATTCATTAGCAAGAATGCCATGTTGTTTTGATGCATATACTAAACAGTTCTAGAAAAGCATTCAACATAATAGTAGAATATTTGATTTAAATAAATACTACCAATGAGATTTCATTAGATCATAGTCAAGAAGTTCAAGAAATTTTAAGATTTGGATAGGCAGTAGTCTCTCTCAAAGAAAGGAAATAAGCCCCAAAAGCTTACTGGTTGTAAGATTTTGAAACTATAGTCTAAATATTACACTTTAAAACAATGTATAATTTCAAACATTCAGTTATAATATGGTGTACAAGTGGGCTAAACATGAATCATAACTGCTTCTACTAATGATGTTTGAACTTTTACTAGGATGATGGTTATGATTATAGAATCGTATAGAATCTAATCTTAACTCTCATATATTTGTTAACAGGAAAAACAATTTTGTTTTTTTTCAAGATAATATACCTACACAGTGTGTGTGTGTACTCCCAAACTTAAATAGGACAATGTCATTGTTCACAGAAACAAGGGATACCAAAAAATTATGTGGTGCCAACAGTTATCGGGTTCAAGATATGCAAGAATAATTAAGACTCTCCTTCAAACATGGGGAAAATCGCATCCGGCATTTACACTACACAAAAAGGCATCAACACAAAATTAAGCAAAAAAATATAAACACAAAAAAAGAGAATTTCTACTAATATTTAAACGAAATATTTACAAGGATTGCAAGAAAGAAAAAAAACTAATTACATGAAATAGAAACTTAGGAAAAGTCTAGAGACAAACTGATTATGACACCGGCAGTGACCGTCAGAGGCGCTAAAGTTGAATTAAAAAAAATCGGCCTTCAGGGGTCTTCAAACTTTTCCCGCCAAAAAGATTATCTCCCAGAATGGGTGCATCTAATAGAAGAGGGTAAAGGATGGTTCAAGAAAATGGAGGAGGAGGGGGTGATGGTTAATGGGGTGGAGAAAAAGGGAGGAAGTGTTCGGCGTGCCGAAAGTTTGGAGAAGTTCTTCCAACACCCTCCTCTCCTCCTGTAGTTTGCTAATCTCTTCCTGTAGCCAGTGGATCTCCGTCGTATCAAGGGAAATTACCTGCCTGATCAGGCGGCGAAGTCATGGCCAGTAAGGTTTGTCAGTCATGGTGAAGGGTGACGGGCTGAAAATGAAAGAGGCAAAGAGGATGTATGGGAATGATTGAGAGACGGGACGTGTATATATAATGGTCGGGAGTAGATGAAAGGATGCATTAATGGAAGGACTGGAGAGACGTTGAAAAGGAAAACCAGTGGTTGGAGGTAATAAATGAGAGGTCGTGAACATCAACTAAGAGTCACATGAGGCATCGCAATAAATTTTTGGGTACTTACAAAAACATCATAAGTACATGATAGCGAAACTATCAACAAATGCGAATTGTAATGACTACGTGGTTTTCCAAAAATGTAAAGGAAAATGAATAGGGAACTCCGAATGCATGTAACTCACTATGTGCATTCGTAGATCACCAAAACGAGCGTAGCTAATATTATACAAACTAATGAAGGAAATAACCTACAGAATATTGTACTCAGTAGTGCTGCAGATGAGTCGGTAGCTTGATGGTGTCCATGAGGATATCAGCTATACTCAGAGTGTCATCGTGGTCACTATCCCTTTATCTTGTGAAATCATCAGCTTTAATCTCTGCCCATTAACTTTGAAGGTACAACCGTCTTTGGGATCTTGGATGGTTACAGCCCTGCGAAGGAATGCTTCCCCAACTTTATAGAATCCATCCCAATGACTTCATTGTTTCCCTAAGAATAGCTTTAACTTTGAATTAAATAGCCAAACTTATTGGCCAAGCCCAAAACTCTTTCGTAGAATATGTTTATCATGAAATGCCTTCGTTTTGGCCTTATAAATTCGATCATTCTCATAGGCATCATTATGAATCTCCTCTAACTCATTGAGTTAGAGTTTTCATTGTTCACCAGATGTGGAAAACTCAAAATTTAATGCTTTGGTGGCCCATAGCGCTCTGTGCTCTAATTGCACAGGTAGGTGACAAACTCTCCCATACATCAAACGGTACATGCCAATGGGTGTCTTGTATGCTGTTCGATATGCCCATAGGGCATCATGTAATCTCAGGGACCAATCTTTCCTATCAGGGCAAACAGTTCTCTAAAGTATTTTCTTAATTTCTCGATTGGAGACCTCCACTTGCCCACTGGTTTGCGAGTGGTAAGAAGCTGCAATTTTGTGAGTAGCAAAATACTTGAGTAGATTCTCGAAGTACCTATTACAAAAAGGCTTCCTCCATCACTAATGATGGCTCGTGGAGTTCTAAATTAAGAGAAAATGTTCTCCCTTATAAAAGAGATTACCACCTTATGATCATTAGTCTTTGTAGATGCCGCTTCCACCCATTTGAAAACATAGTCGACAGCTACAAGGATACATACAAATCCAAAAGAAGGTGGGAAAGGTCCCATGAAATATATGGCCCAAACATCAAAGGGGTATGGCACTTGTCTTTTGACATCGCTCACAAGCCAGACAAAAGTTCTGGGTATCATTAAATAATGTTGCCCAATAAACCCGATTGCAGTACCTTGGTAGCAATTTTCTTTCTGCCAAAGTGACCCGCCCAAGCATAAGTGTGACAAAATTACATAATATTGTGCGTGTCACTCTCTGGGACGCACTTTCAAATTATTTGGTCTGCGCATATCTTAAATAAATTAGGATCCTCCCATATATAATCTTTTACGCATGTAAAGAATACATATTTATCTTGTTTAGACAAGGTTAGGGGGATCTTACTTGTAGCCAAATAATTTACGATATTGGCATACCATGGTTCTAAGGTTTGGATGGCAAAAAGTTGCTCATCAAAAAATGTATCGTGTAGGGATTCTTCACTGATGGTTTCTGGCAACTCTATCTGGGACAAGTGATCAGCCACTATATTCTCGACTCCCTTTTTATCTTTGATCTCGAAATTAAATTCTTGAAAAAATAGGACCCATCTAATTAGCCTTGACTTACATCCTTTTTTGACAATAAATATTTAAGAGTAGAATGATCAGAGAAGATGATGATCTTTGATCCCAATAGGTATTGTCAGAATTTATCTAATGCAAACACGATAGCGAGAAGCTCCTTCTCAGTGGTGGTGCAATTCACCCGAGCTTCAATCAAGGTTTGACTCTCATAATAAATTACATGAGAAACCTTGTCTTTTTGCAATCCTAGGACTGCATCTATTGCGTAATCAGAAGAGCCACACATCACTTCAAAGGGTAGGGAGTAGTTTGGAGGCTGAATAATTGGTGCTAATGAAAGAAGTGCTCGAAGCTTATTAAATACGTCAAGGTAGGCATCATTAAAGTCAAAAGCTACATCATTTGCTAATAGGTGACACAGAGGTCTCGATATTTTCAAAAAATCTTTAATAAAGAGGCGATAGAAGCCAACATGACTAAGGAAAGATAGTATCTGTCGCACCAAAGTTGGTGGGAAAGATTTACAATAATATCTATTTTGGCCCTGCCAACCTCTATTCCTCTTTTGGAAACAATGTGTCCTAGGACTATGCCTTCCTGAAACGTAAAATTACTCTTCTCCCAGCTCAACAAGAAGTTAGTTTCCTCACATCCTTTTAGGACGAGAGCAAGGTGATCTTGACAAGTATAAAAAGTTTGGCCAAATACCGAAAAATCATCCATGAATACTTTAAGAAACTTATCTATCATGTTGGAAAAGATAGCCATCATGCATCGTTGGAACGTTGTCGGTGCATTACATAACCCAAAGGGCATGTGGCGATATGCAAACATTTCAAAAGAATACATGAAGGTTCTTTTCCTGATCTTTCTGGTATATCGGAACTTAATTATACCCTGAATATCCATCTAGAAAGCAAAAATACTCTTGACCCGCAAGTTTTTCTAAAATTTGATCAATGAATGGTAATGAAAAATGGTCCTTGTGAGTCATCAAATCCAACTTTCGATAGTCAATACATACGCGCCAGCCTGTTATTTCGTGTAATAGTGCCACCTCATCAGCCAAATTTTCTCTAACTATAATCCCAGACTTATTTGGGACTCACCCACTCACTATCAGAAATCGGATAAATAATACTAGCATTAGTAATTTCATGATTTCTTTCTGTACTACTTCCCTCATGTTTGGATTCAGCGGTCGCTGGCTTTCCCGTGAAGTCTTGGCATTATCCTTCAAATGAATTCGGTGCATGCATATTGACAGATCAAGCTCATTAAGGTCAGTGACAGTCCACCCTATCGCATGCCTGTGCTTATAAGTACAGCCAACAACTTACTTTCCTGATCTACAGTGAGAGTAGAAGAGAAGATTACCAGGATAGTCTTATTGGGCCCAAGAAAAGCGTACTTAAGATTGTCGGGAAGTGTTTTAAGCTCTAAGGATGGTGCTTTTTCAATGGATGGTAGTAACGATTCATTAGAAGTGGTGGGTAGAGATTTTATCCATAGCTTCCAAGTTCTTAATTGGGAATCATGGGAAGAGGTGTCTGTAAGTAAGTCACCTTCTCAGATTGTTGCTCAGGTTCCCCCAAATCCGTGTACCATAATGCGGTTTCTAACACATCCTTAGACCTAAAGGTAATGCTTCTTTTACCATTTCATCAATTTCGTCCACAAAGAAGCATTCCTCATCATCAATTTAAGTCATCTGGTTGGGTATTGTTCGGGCTTTTAATCGTACTAAGTCTTAACCTATTACAAGCGCACAAGAGAAATTGCAACACTAGTATAGGATCGTTCCCACGAGGAAGGTGATTATTCTAACATATTCACATTTGTTTAAAAACTTGTATTTTCCTTTTAAAGTCCTAAACTATAAGAGAAATATGAATAAAAGAATGGGTTGTTTAAACTAACTTATAGAAAATAAATCTAAATCCTCCTTCCAGATTATGGTCGTCAATCATAATCCTTCAAATCTCGGATGTCTACAAAATAAAGTACCGTTATACCATATCTCCATTCTCACTTTGTGATGGTTGTCACCCATGAGGGCTATACGTTGCGATAGCGGGTCGGTCCAGGATGGATGAACGCTAGTGATCCCTACATGAGACGTTGGATCACGTTGGTGCTGAGAGCACCATTGCCATGGATGACAAGGAGCAAGTAGGATTCTCCATTCATATTTAACAACTTGTTGGCCGTGAGTGCCACATGTTGAAGTAGCGGGTCGGTCCGAGGCGGATGAACGCTAGTGACTCCAACCTGAGACATTGGATCATGTTGGTGCTGAGAGCACTGTTGCTATGGATGGCAGGGAGCAGGTAGGATGCTCCATTCTCACTTGAGGAAGCTGAGATTTTAGAATCGGTCGCTGGTATATGACATGAGGGTCTAGACCGCTGGTATGCTGCAATGTAAGGATCAATATGTTGCGATGGCCTAGGATCGATGATACAGTTAAGTGAGCTATCGCGAGAATTAAATTGATCTAGGCTGAACCAGAGTAGGGGTCAGAAGCTCGTTGCTTTGTTGTGTGACGATAAGGCACAACGTCTGTGAGAGACGGATTGTTGGACGAAGATCTAGCATGGCTTCAGAGGAAGTCAACGGATGAACCAGATGGGTACCTTCAGAAGAAGCAAGTCCCAGGTGATCAAGTATAGCTTCAGAGGAAGCAAATATGAGAACCAGATGGGTTTCTTCAGAGGAAGTGAGTCCCAGGTGATCGTTGAAATCTATGGTCTACACGAAGGACCGTAAGTCAAGTTGCAACAGGTGACTCGAGTCACAATATTGGGTGAAGACCGAGGTCGAGGTACTGTAGTGTGAGAAGCAGTGAGCTTCATTAATTGAGCAAGGTGCTCATGGCAGGCTCTTGGGTGAAAACACAGAGGTATTGAGGTACTAGAGCGCTGCAGGATCGTTGAGGGCTTGTGTGGTGATCAAGTCTAAAGGTCCGACAAAGCTGGGTTCCATCGGTTGCTACGATCAAAAGATATAAGCAATGTTGTGGATTTCAGCATTGTTAAGCATACATCGAGGCACTAGAGCTGCAGAATATGCTTGGGTGGTAGTCTCGTGGTTGAAAACATACATCGAGGTACTGGAGTTCTACAAATCAGACGCAGGTCGAACTCTTGGGCGAAGACACAGAGGTGTTGAGGTTCTAGACAACAGTGCGGATGAAAGGTAGACTCCTAGGTGAAGATGGGTTGTTGAAAACCTAAAGAGCTTCGATGAGCAATGAGTTACGGAAGCTTAGTTGCTAACGATTGTCTTGCTTTCGGTTGTATGAGGAACTGGTATATAAAGATACCTGGGTGAAATACTGACCGGACTAAGTTATTGAGAACATTACATGGGGTGAAGACACTGAAAATGGTTGAAATACTAGCACAGAATTGTGAATCAATGCGGTGAAGTGCACTAACTGCGATTCAGATTTGAGTTGTGCTTCGGTGAAGACCAGATTGTGTGTTAAGGAACTGACGTAGGAGTTCGGATGCTGACGAGTGCATCAATGCATTGAGTGGGGGAGGAAAATGTGACCAAAATCACACCCCTACTGCATAGACCGAAGCACTAAAATGCTTCAAATTCAAAATTTTCTAAGCGAACTCTTGGGTGAAGACACGTGGTGTCGAGGTACTAGAGTGAGTTGTAATCACTAATGCTCAGTGCATGGCATAGTGACGGATAGCGTGGTGCGGAACCGCGTGGATATGACCAAATTGATCTAGCGAGGAGGTGAGAAACCTCGGGGCTAGATATTGGTGGAACACGTCTGCATGGAGGATGCGATGTGAGACTCGATAGAGTACGTGGGCCAGAGGGTCCAAATACTACGTGTGTTGGTGGCGGGGACCACACACGAGCAGAAGATAGGCTGATTTAGCGTGAGACGCTAAGTGCAGCACGCGAGTGCACTATGAGAAAAGTGACTCAGGATAGGCTTTGCATGGGGTGAAGACATTAAGTCGAGGAACTGATGCGAGTCTTACTGTCAATAAAGAAGTTGACACAACCAGATTGGTGGATGTGGCATGGTTCATTTCCTTAAGATATTGCGTCAACGAGGGCGTTGACCTTATTGAGTCAGGGAGGATGTGACGACCTCATTAATCTGTGCGCCAGCATGAAGGCATGACGACCTTGGAATTGGGTACGTGTGTACGATTGTTCCTCTTTCTATACAATTTCTGCTCTGTCGAATGATCGAGATCTTACTTTCGTTCCTCCAGTCGTAGCTTCTTTCATACGTTCGTCAATCACGATTTCTCTTTCTTCTTTCTTTCTCGCTCATTCGAGATTTACGTTCTTTCGATATTTTTTTTTCTTAACTTATTGACTGGTCCTTCGTTCGAGTGGATGGTTTCTTCGCACAATCGTAATTCTTGCTACTTTTTGAGTTCATTTTAGTAAAGATTAACAGTTCGGCTCTAATCTATTCATTATTCTAAATATCTACACATAGCATCTCATTAGTAACAAACTAAGGTCTAGCATCACTAAGTTAAGGGTGGTAAAATGGTGTATTCTGTGACTGATCACCCCCCCAAACTTAAACATTGCTAGTCTATAGCAAACAACGAAAGAAAAACTAATCTAAAAATTAAATGTCACTTTCGTAGGGAGCACGATTTCATTTAGCAGATGCAATAAGCCTTTACCCTAGGTGATCCCTAGTGGAGGAGTTATAGTTTCCTGAAGGTTTTTAGTGAAGGTACCTACAAACTTCAATTATTTTTGAATTTTTCAAAAATTTTCTTAAAAGAAAAGTAAAAATTTCAAAATTTTCAAACTAAATTTTATACACTAAACTGTAATAGCTGAGCATTATATGGTTATCATAGTTTTAAAAGCATGATCCCAACATCCTTTTCTTTCCAACCTAGAAGTAATCCCTGATTAGAACTTAATAATTCCAATTCATATTAAGCGTGGAGTGTGTGCGTATCAGTGAAAAGTTTATTCATCATAGATTTTTTTAAAATGCAGATTTAGAAAATATTTTCATCCAAACTCTCACTATTGGCATACTCTCACAAAGAATATTAAAATTTTTAGGTTCTCTATATATGATATATATGCTGAATGGTTCAAAGGATAATTGACATAGAAGCAAATCTCATGGAATGGATAATCAATTCTATTCATATGCTTTTCTGTTTCTCCGTAGTATTTATTATGTACATCTCTACTAGGCTCATTCTATTGCACACCATGAATCAAGAAGGTCTTTTTTCGGCTTGTACTGGGGCTTTGGGTTAAGAGGTTTTCAACGAAAGGTAGAAAGGATTCAAAAATTATGAGAATTCAGCTCATCTTTCTTCTATCTTCTTCTCTTCCTGTTATTTCTGCTTCAGCAAGTATCCAAAAAGTTGGATAACTTCTTCCCATTTTCTTGTATTTCTTTTCGATAAATCTCATTTTCTTGAGTTTCAGATATTGTAACACCCTACAAAAATTTTGAACCCGAACACACCGGAGGTATGTGCTCATGCCCCGTGACCATGTACGATTGACACTTCGAATTGTAATTGAGCAGGCTATGATGGTGCTGGTGTACTAGTATTACTGTGTATGCGTATTAAGTCGTGTAGGTATTAACCAAACCCTTGTGAGCACCCCAGTGTTAAGGATCATGAGTTATAACTATGAAAGCCTTAGGTTCCCCATTCTGGTCTTATTTTAAACCCACTCACAATGTTGGTGTGCGGATTTCACACTAGAACATTGCTTGTTCTATTTTACATGCCCGTAGACAGGATTCGATGTATTGGCTTCACACCAAATCTTGGTTATCAATTAAAAGCCCAGCTCCCACGCATAAGCTGCATGGGATTCAAATTTGAGTGTGGAGAGTTATGACCATTCTTTTTTAGTTGCTTTCCTCTACTTGAGAACCCCCAAAACATTTGAACTCTCTAATCTGTCAAAAAGAACCAGCTAAAATGACGATGAATCACCGCCATTTCGATCATCGTAGTGATCTTTCGAACCTCGAGCCCCTACGATCGAGGAATTGAATGGTTGAGCCCATAAACAATGAGACATCTCCTCACCGAAGATCAAAAACTTTGCATCTGAAGAATCCGTAAGGTAAACAATTTAACGTCGTGTCGAAAATCTTGCTTTCCAGATTTAGATTCGATTTACGTGATTCTAGGACCACATGTGAGGAAATTCGAGAGTCGGATGTGTGAAAGGATTAATAGACGAATTCTTGAAGTCTGATGCCTCAAAACATTTGCATGCATGATCAAATGAGGATAGGAAGTCTCGATTTCCCTAAATTTGATCCTATTTAATCAAATTCTGGAAATGCATGCCACGAAATGTTGAGAAGAGGATGCGTGAAGGGCTTAGAGACCAAGTTCTCCAATTTTCGATGTTTCGGAGCATGGCTTGTGCAATTAGAGTAAGATAGAGTCTTAACCTTTCTCTGTTCAAGTGACCCTGTTAACATAGCTCAGGGGCTTGGCATCTCAATTCAAGTGACCATGTTAGCGTAGCTCAGGGGCTTGGCTTCTCGGTTCAAGTGCCCTGTTAACGTAGCTCAGGGGCTTGACATATTAACACTGTTTTGATTTCTTATTATACGTTCTCATGATTTGCTCTCTTGAATTATTCCCAAGTTCTTGATATGTTTTGCTTGGTCTGATGTGCATTACTTTAAGTATGATTAGTTACATTCATGATATGATTTGTTTTGACACTATAGTTAAAGTCTTTGTTTCTTTTAAATTGCTTTATTTATGAATCAAGATCATGAATAAGAATGCTACAAAGGTAATTTAGCACTGTTTTTCCCTATTGAGCTTGGACTGCATCTCATTCCTCGACTATACATCGTAGCTACAGGGGTTGATGTAGAGAGGGATCCTGAGCAAGAGGAGGATTTGGACTACAATCCAGAGGACGAGGAGGAACTGTCAGAAGACTTCTTTCCCTAGCTGTTTTGGTTGAGAGCTTGGATATTTTTGAGTTTTGATAAATGGTACAGTAACATGTTAAACTAAATACAATTGTATAGTTTTGTTCCACTGTTTAGGTGAAGGTCGGCCTTAACCGATGGATGTATAGTTTTGATATATGTGGAGTGATGGTGATCCTTTTGGATTTATGTTGCCATTGCACTTATTTTCATAGCTTTGTTCTGCTTTACTCACTTTGCTTCCGCACTTTTGAAACCTTACTGATGACAGATGGCCCGATCCTTCCTATTTCTTAATTTGGGGAAAGATCGAACTGTTAGGGAATGATTTAAGCACTTTGATTCCAAATTATCATTGTAATTCAGATCACATGTATGATCTGACAGCACAGCTTTTGTTGTAAGGAATTTTGGGCTGTCGCAAGTGGTATCAAAACCTAGGCTATAGTTCCTATAGGGATCTAGAGTTGTGGCTTGAGATAGAAGCAATGGCATTTATGTTCATCATTTCGTAGGCTAGATTATTAGGAGCAATCCTATTGAACTATTGCTTGGTTATGACAAGTCGATATGCCTCCACAACATGGAAGACTGAGGACTGTAAATACTAGAGACACCACAAATGATGAGGGATTAGCCTCGAGATAAAACGCGATCCCTATAAATAACAATAACAATGCATCTGGAGTGGGGAACAACATTGGAAATGTTCCTAGAAGCGACAATAATTAGTAGCTCCTGGAGACCATGGTGAAATCCATGACGATACTGGCTGAGAGAAGATAACCATCCGATTTTCAGGAGTTTAGGAGGATGAGACCCCTTGAGTTTCTGTGGTCAGACTGATCCGATGGAGGTAGAACAATGGCTTAGCCAAATTGAGAAGGTGCTTTAGAGAGTCCGTTGTACGAGGAAGAGAAGGTGAGTTGGGCCTCATTCCAACTCGAGGGTGAAGCGGATCCTTAGTGGAAATCTGTTGAAAGGACCTGAGCGCTAGGGACACCTTAGACATGGGCCGAATTCACTGAATCTTTTAATGAGAAATACTTCTCAGCACTGGAGAGACATCAATTAGAAATCTAGTTTGCAAATCGTGTTCAAGGGAAAATGTGCGTGCGAGAATACGAGACTGAATTCACTCGACTATCGCGGTTCATACCAGCGTTAGTGGCCACTGAACTGATGAAGAATAGGAGTTTGAATATGGCTTGAAGTCGGTCATTAAAGAGAGGATATCCCTATTTGAGGCGACGACATATGAGTGAGTGGTAAGACTGGCCCTCATTGCTGAGAGGGATGTTGATAATATGTGGAAGAGACAAGACGAACAATGCATAACTAGAAAGAGTTAGCCTCAAGCAGTTAGCTCTGACAGTTTCGGTTCCAACCAAGAATTCTATGAGAACAGATGTTGTGTGTCGATCAGTGGTCGCCCTTATTGAAGAACATGAGACCAAGGCTGATCTGACCTTACTGGATATGCAAGGATTCGATGTTATCCTTGGCATGGATTGGTTATCCACACACCACACAAATGTCGATTGTCTTCAAAAAATCATCACTTTTTGCCCTAAGAAGAGGAAATCATTCAAGTTCTACGGTAGATCTCCAGGCACAGAATCGCGCCCTTGATTTTCGCTATCTGGGCCGAAAGACTACTAATAGGGGAAGGAAGAAAAAGTCATTCTCATCGATATTCCTATTATGTGTGACTTCCCAGATGTCTTTTTAGAAAAATTACCTGGTTCACCGCCAGACAGAGAGATCGAGTCCGCGGTAGATCTCCAGGCACAGAATCGGTGTTAAAAGCTCCTTACCGTAGGGCGCTGACTTAATTGAAGGAGCTCAAAGAACAATTGCAAGAGCTTCTAGATAAGGGGTTTATTAGGCCGAGTGTGTCTCCCTGGGGAGCACCCGTACTGTTTGTTAGAAAGAAGAATGGTTCTATGTGTCTTTGTATCAATTATCGATAATTAAACAAGCTAACGATAAAGAACCGCTACCCACTCCTAAGAATGGACGATCTTTTTTATCAATTACAAGGAGTGAAATTCTTCTTCAATATTGACTTGAGGTCGGGTTACCATCAAATGAAGGTAAATACTAAAGGCCTTCCAATAACAGCCTTCCACACAAGATACGACCAGTATGAGTTCCTGGTGATGCCATTTGGGCTAACAAATGCACCAGCGTCTTTCATGGGCCTTATGAAGCGGGTGTTCAAGCCTTACTTAGACCAATGTGTGGTGGTCTTTATAGATGATATAGTTATCTATTCAAAGACAAGAGAAGAACATGAGCAACACGTACGGCTACTACTTCAAATGCTTCAAGACTCCCAATTGTATGCAAAGCTCAGTAAGTGTGAATTCTTGCTAGAGCAAGTAAGCTTCCTTGGACATGTCATTTCAGAAGCCAGGATAAAAGTGGATCTAAGTAAAATAGAGACTGTGTTGAAGTGGGAACAACCAAGAATAGTGACCGAGATAAGAAGTTTTCTGGGACTAGCCAGATATTACAGACAATTTGTTGAGGGTTTTTCAAGGATTGCTAAACCACTCACACAACTCACTTGAAACACTACTAAATTTGAGTGGACTTAGTCATGTGAATAGAGTTTCCAAGAGCTCAAAAGAAGATTGACCTCTGCACCAGTACTCACCATACCATCAAGCAGTGGAGGATTCACAGTGTTCAGCGACGCATCCCACAGTGGATTAGGCTACATATTAAATCAGCATGTGAAAGGTGTTGCCTATGGTTCAAGACAGCTGAAAGATCACAAGAAGAACTACCTTACGCACGATCTAGAAATAGCAATGGTCATTTTTAACTTGAAAATCTTGAGGCATTACCTCTACGGTGAAACATTTGAGATATTCACCAACCACAAGAGCCTCAAGTACTTATTTACCCAAAAGGATATGAATCTGAGGTAGAGGAGATGGATGGAATTCCTGAAAGATTACAATAGCTCCATCTAGTATCATCCAGGAAAGGCAAACATGGTAAGTGATGCATTAAGTTGAAAATTATCTGCTAAGTTATCACATCTCATTACCAGAATACATAGATGGCGTTTACTTGAAGACATGGCCTTGTGTGAGACAAAATTGATGTTAGAGACTCTGGAGCCTTGATGGCTAACATCACTATGAGGTGTACACTTTTTTATAAGATTCGCGAGATGCAAATGGATGATACAGAACTGATGGCTATCAGGCAAGGTGTACTAGGTGGAAACCAGGCAGACTTTTCTATAAAGGACGACGGGTCCTTGTTGTTCAGAGGTCGAATATGTGTGTCGACCGATGTCGAATTGTAACATGAAATATTAGAGGAAGCCCACAAGTCCATGGACGCTATCCATCCGGGCAGCACCAAAATGTATCAGGTTCTCAAGAAGAATTTCTGGTGGAAAGGCTTAAAGAGAGAGGTAGAGGAACACGTAGTAAAATGTTTAGTTTGCCAACAAGTAAAAGTCGATCATAGACACCCTACAGGTCTATTGCGGCCCCTACCAATCCCCGAGTGGAAGTGGGAGAATATTTCTATGGATTTTATCCTTAGTTTGCTGAGAGAAGGGACATAACGAAATTTGGGTAGTTGTTGACCGATTAACCAAGTCAGCACACTTTCTACTGTACAGTATGTGTTATTCAACCAGTAAATTAGCAAAATTATACTTGAAGGAGATAGTTAGATTACACGACATACCCTCGAGCCTTGTGTCAGATTGGGACTCACTCTATACATCTCAATTCTAGCATCGATTCCAAGAAGGGATGGGTTCCAAGTTAGAATTCAGCTCGGCATTTCACCCCAGACCGATAGACAAACTGAAACAGTGAATTAGGTGATTGAGGATATGTTTTGAGCCTTTATGCTAGACTTCCAAGGATCATGGGATAAACACTTGCCCTTGATCGAGTTCGTGTACAATAATAGCTACCAAACAAGCATCGGGATGGCTCCTCTTAAAGATCTTTATGGTCGTTGATGTAAATCTCCGCTCAACTGGGAAGAAGTAGGAAAATGTGTATAGTTGGGTCTGAAAATCATCGAGAGCACAAATGAGATCGTCCGACTCATTCGTGAATGATTAAAAGTCGCCAGAGCCTGCAGAAAAGCTATGCTAATATCACCAGATCAAGCGTTGAATTTCAGGTAAATTTTGTGAACAATGTTGCCTTATGTTTTGATTTAATATGAGTAATGCTAAGAACCATGTCGTCTTCAGAATGGAGGCCATGTATTTGTAAAGATCTCACCAACCAAGGGCATGATGCGATTCGGCAAGCGAGGAAAGCTCAGTCTATGTTATATTGGCCCTTTTGAAATTTTGGGTCATATTGATGAAGTGGCCTATCGCATTGCCTTACCACCATAGTTTTCAAGCATCCACAACGTGTTTCATGTGTCGATGTTAAAAAAAAACGTGAGAGACACGTCACCCGTATTGGACTACCAGCCGATTGAAGTCTAAGAGGACTTAACACTAGTCGAAGAACCGATAAAAATATTAGACCGCAAGGAGCAAATTTTGAGAACTAAGCGAATCCCACTTGTCTTAGTCCAATGGCACAACCACTCTACTGCCGAAGCGACATGGGAGCCTGAGGCCGAAATTCGCTACCAGTATCTATTTTTTTTTCAGTAAGGTCAATCATTTTTATATGTACTAATCAGTTATTAATTAACCATGTCCGATGTCTGTATTTAGTGCTCATACTTTAGGGATGATGTGTACTATTTGGATGATTAACAATACCTGCATAACCTCATGATACATAGATGTAATAACTATAAATTTTAGGAAATACCAGCCCTTAGCGTACAGTTAAATGTCTAATACAAATCTGGAATGCAGTCCATCTAAAACACCACAACAGAACCAACCTTGCTTCTTGTACACCTCGCCACAGCAAGATCTTCAGGTTATGGCTTGCAGTGGAATGAACTTAAGGTCACCGCGGTGACTGATAAGGATTATATTGGGCCCGAAAACCACAAATCCATCATTTTTTAGCTTTTGAAAGGTGGGGCCCCCTCTCATCTTCTCTCCCGTGTAGAACAAGTTTGTTTTCTCTCTAAAAGCATGACTTTCCTATGCCAAATCCACTGAAACATTGAGAATCGACATGCATATATCTTCACCGAATTTGATTTTCCTCCGATTTAAGCTACTTAGTGAGGTATCCCTAAATCTCTCCATTTCATTCAATTTTATTTTGTGCATGGCTTCTAAAAAGAGAGCCACAACCAAACTTTCGATTTCCAAACCGAAACTGTCTGCTAGTTCAAAGGGCAAAGCCCCAGCTCGTTCTGAGCCTCCACCACCGACCCGAGAACAACCAATAAATTGGTGGGGCATAAATGCCCTAGAACCCGAATGGTCCTTTGACCAGGACGTTCTTGTTAATGACCACACAGTTGTCTGGTCATTAAATTACCTTAGACGTGCCAAGCTGGAGCCATTACTTTGACTTGCTCATTTGCATTTCTACCCCCATTTGGTCAAGCTCTTTTACCAAAACCTCAAAAAGAGTGAAATCGATGGAAAATTGACCATAGTGATTGATGGATGGACCTTCTCCATTAATCTTCACGGCATTGCTGCAACCATGGGCTGTAGTGCTGAGTACGATAACAGTCAGGGCTTGCTGGCACCTCACCCCAAAGAGGTGAAATTTCATCAAATTATTGCTAGGATGATCGGTGGTCTTCAAGCTTCTGGCCAGTCTATCACCAGGACCCAATTACTAGAACACATGTGGTTTTTGCACGTCGTCTTTCGGAGCAACCTGTATCCCCTCCAACATGAGAGAGAAAGATGGGATGCCTCGCATCAGGCTTTGTTTACCATGCATGAGAATAGATGGCTCAATGCACCTCATGTTGTCTATGAGGGTATGACTTACCCCAGTAAACAGATGCAGAACACCATCCTAAAACCCTGACTTCCATGCCTCACACCCATATCATCGCCTAACTTCTAGACCACCATGACGACGATGAGAATGAGGACCCATATGAGATACCATCGGGAGAAGAAATAAGGACCGACAATATTCAGATATATACGAAAGATAAATGGAGTTTGACCCTCAAGAGATGCTGACTTAGTGTTAAAAACTGAAATCTACAACTACCGGCGGGGGGTGCACAACAAGAAAACCCTGATCAGCCTGCGCCCGGAGCCACACCTCAAATGCTAGCTCAGCCCCAACAGCCACCTATACCGCATGGTGAACTCCTCACGTTGGCCGTGCTCACTAGGAAAATGGAAGTGCAACAGCAGCAAACCTTTAGGCAATTGGAAATTTTGCACCAAGATAACCATCTACGGCATAAAAGGCTGGATTTCCACGATGAGATCCTCACTAGGCTGATGAAAAAAGCGTACCCGACCAGCTCTGCCTCGTACGTGGCTCATGCATGGGAGTTTACCTCCGAGTATACAAGGAATGCGGCTGGTCCAAGAGCTGGTGCATCTGATTCTGGAGCTACACGTTGCGACAAGCAACCAGCGGAGTAGTCTGGTGAGCCCTAATATCATTGATTGATCTAGTTTTTGGTAATCAATTCATTTTCCTTGTAACTGTAGTCCCTGTTTCTTGCTACTTACCAATGGATAATTTTCGCATAATCATACTGCTCCTATATAATCTCCTGCTTGTGCATTGTGGATATAAGTCACATTATTATGTTACATCGATAATTGGATGTCTACCATTAGTAGTAGGGTCACATTGGTGATCATTCCAAATTTTTGGATAGACCTGCATTGATTTAAACCTTGTGGAAAAAATTTCCATACACACACATCATCAACCTTCATAGAACAATCTTCGTAGATGCCTTTTAACGACATGATGTATATCGATTTAAGAATACGGTTGGCGAAAATGTCTCCCAATCCCTAATACAATCATCAATTTTTAAGGATAAAATTTTAATTAAGGGGGGGAGGATGTAACACCCTGCAAAAGTTTCGAACCCGAACACATTGGAGGTACGTCCTCATGCCCCGTGACCATGTATGATTGACACTTCGAATCGTAATCGAGCATAGTACGATGATGCTAGTGTACCAGTATTACTGTGTATGCATATTAAGTTGCATAGGTATTGACCAGACCCTTGTGACCACCCCATTGTTAATGAGCATGAGTTATAACTGTGAATGCCTTAGGTTCCCTATTTTCGTCTTATTTTAAACCCACTCACAAAGTTGGTGCACAGATTTCACACTAGAACATTGCTTGTTCTATTTTTACATGCTCGTACATAGGAGTCGATGTACTGGCTTCACACCAGATCTTGGCTATCAATTAAAAGCCCAGCTTCCAAGCATAAGCTGCATGGGATTCAAATTTGAGTGTGCAGAGTTGTGAGATTTTTTTCTTAGTTGCTTTCCTCTACTTGAGAACCCCCAAAACATTCGAACTCCCTAATCTGTCAACGAGAACCGGCTAAAGCGACGATGAATCACAGCCATTCCGATCGTCGTAGCGATCTTTCAAACCTCATACCCCTACAATCGAGGAATTGGATGGTTGAGCACATAAACAATGAGACATCTCCTCACCGAAGATAAAAAACTTTTCATTTAAATAATCCACAAAGTAAACAATTTAACCCCATGTTGTAAATCTTGCTTTCCAGATTTAGATTCGATTTTCATGATTCTAGGACCACATGCGAGGAAATTCGAGAGTCGGACGTGTGAAAGGATTAATAGCCGAATTCTTGAAGTCTGATGCCTCAAAACGTTTGCATGCATGATCAAATGAGGATAGGAAGTCTCGATTTCCCTAAAGCTGATCCTATTTAATCAAATTCTAGAAATGCATGCCATGAAATGTCGAGAAGCGGACGCGTGAAGGGCTTAGAGACCAAGTTCTCTGATTCCCGATGTTTCGGAGTGTGGCTTGTGCAATCAGAGTAAGATAGAGGCTAGAAATTAATCTTAATGATACCATTTAGGTTTGATTATCTATATAAGAAGAGAGTTATGGTAGAGACATCGAGTCACGAAGATAGAAGCTGAAATTAAAAGGGAGTGCGAGCTTGTCAAGCTCGCCGTGGCAACATGGAACCTTGTCGCGGCGAGGAGAACTCTGAAGCACTCATCATGGTGAGTGCTATGCATTTTTGAAGGCTATTGTAGCACTACCAAAACTCACCGCGGTGAGGCCTGTGTGCCACTTGACTACCTGTACACCACGCCACGGTGACCCTGTAGCTCACCACAGCGAGGTACTATATTTTGTGAGTTTGGGTTTGTGAACCTTTTTCGCCAATTGGAACCCTATTTTGTGACAAGTATAAATTGTTAACACTTAGGTTATGTGCAATGTGTTATATAGGGTAAATATGAGGAACCATTGAGGAGTATTTCGTCTCGATCGTACCATTTTGTGCGCAAGATTCTGACTGTAAGGTAGGGAATAACACCTTCGCTGATTACTTGTTTTCTTTAATTCATGCCACTGATGCAAATATTAAATACATGATATTTTCTAGAATTGCTAAACATGAAATCTTGACATGCTTTGGAAGTTTTAATTTGATTTCCATATGTTATTTGCATGGCTTTTGTACTTAGCATCTTGCTATATTATTTTATTTGATCCAATAAGTTTCAAACTTCTAGATTTGAATTATATCATTGCAACCTGTCTTGTGTATGTGTTCAATTCTATATCTCTGTCATGTCTTGGTTCAAGTGACCCTGTTAACGTAGCTCAGGGGCTTGGCTTCTCGGTTCAAGTGACCCTGTTAACGTAGCTCAGGGGCTTGGCTTCTTGGTTTAAGAGACCCTGTTAACGTAGCTCAGGGTCTTGACATATTGACACCGTTTTGATTTCTTGTTGTACAATCTTGTGATTTGCTCTCTTGAATTGTTCCCAAGTTCTTGGTACGTTTTTCTTGATCCGATATGTATTACTTTAAGCATGATTAATTACATTCATGATATGATCTATTTGGACACTACAGTTAAAGTCTTTGTTTCTTTAAAATTGATTTATTTATGCATCAAAATCTTGAATAAGAATGCTAAAAAGGCACTTTAGCACTGTTTTCCCCTATTGAGCTTGGACTATAGCTCATTCCTCGACTATACTTCACAGTTGCAGGGGTTGATCTAGAGAGGGATCCTGAGCAAGGGGAGGATCCGAAGTACAATCTCGAGGACGAGGAAGAACTACTAGAAAAGTTCTTTCCTTAGGTATTTTTGAATTTTGATAAATGGTACTGTAATGTCCCAAAAAATATTGACCTTTGAAATATTTGTCTTGGTGTGCGTGCCCGACTGGTCACACACCTGATGCAATAAAAATATAAAGTGAGTTAAGTTAGCTTAGCTTTTTGAGTGAGAAAGAATGATAAATGAAGGCATATGGACCATTAGATAATATGGTGTACACCGAGATACAGTGTATTGGCTTAACACCCAAACATTTACTTTTGAGTATAAAAGGTAAATGTTAAGAGAATTCAATTCTCTTTCTTAGGTTGTTGAGAAGAAATTATTGAGAAGAGAGAGAAGGAAGGGAGCTTTAAATTCGTGCGTGTGCGTGAAAGGTTTGAACCTATGTGTGAGATTAAGGATATGGGATTGAAGAGAATCCCCAAATTCAGTCTTTCAAATCCTAGATGAAACGTGAGCTCATGGATCAAGGAATCGACCAATTTGAGGTAAGAAGAAATATGTTAAGTTGTGATGAATATTTATATTAGTTGTTAGTTAGCATGTGGATGAGAAATTAGAAGAATAGGAATTAAGATTTAAGAAAATAATGAGTTTGGAAAGTTGAAACCAGAGATGTGAGAAATCAGATAAAACCGATTGATCGAAATAAGTATTCGATCGATCAATTTTGTCAAGAGTGAAAGTATGCTTCTTGAGAAACCGATCGATCGGTTTGAACATTGATCGATCGATTTGTGAATAACAGTGTGCGTGTTAAAGAGTTCTGAAGAAACAGATCGATCGAAATAGAATTTGATCGATCAATTTGAAATTCAACCGATCGATTTGGGAACCGATCGATCGGATTGTGGCACCAGAAGTAGATGGTTTTTTGAAGGAGCCGACCGATCGAAATGGAATTCGATCAATCGATTTAGAAATCGATCGATTAGTTTTGGGAATCGATCGATCAATTTTGACAGATTCAGGATTTTATTTTGTTTTATTAAGAGGACTTGTGGGAGACTTGATACCTTTCCATTTTACGTCATTTCTGATGGATGGACTTTGATTTGATGTGTTTTAGGTATGAGCATGTATATGTAAGCGAGGGACTAGCTTGAAGTAAGAAGCTTTCGTTTAGCTTTTCGTTGAGGCAGGAAAAACTCTGTAACATGTGCATTTTGATTACAACTAGCATGGATTACTGATATGTTAATAGTATGTGTGTCTATGTCATTTCTGTCATTGATTTAGCATGAATTTCATTCATAATTATAAATATTAAAAGTGTGTGTTTATTTGCACAGTTGAAGAAAATATGTGTGTGTGACATCAAATTCGTGCGGATGTGTGAGAAAATAGTCATGTGTGTGTGTGACACAAGAAAGGATGTGAATAAGTGTGTGTGTGTGTGTGTGCAAACTTTGACCCTTCAAATTATTATAGATTACCACAATACACGGTGATAAACTATATGTTAGATTGAGTACTTTGATTTAAGGTTCATGTGTGTGGATACCCAATCGACGCAGCGGTATATCCGTGATCGGCACGGCGGGATATCCATAAGTGTGCTCTGGCATGGCGGGATATCCGTTCTTTGATTATCATTCTGCGATAATACTTCGTGCGGCCCAATTCACCTCATTCTAAGGGACTTGGGAAATGTGTAAAATTGTTTATTGAACGACGATGGTTGGGGTTTCTCATCGGTGTGTGTGTGGCTCTCGATGTTATATATATGCTCGAGAGAATATTTAAGTAAGCATTTTAAGTGTGAATGTTATGAGAGCAAATTTTTGAAATCATTATAAGTGCGATTTGAAATATGCATCTGATATTCTTTTTTGTCAATTTAAATGCTTTTAAATTGTAACTCTCAGTAAGAAAAGTATGTTGTGAATTATGTCATGAAATGTATGTGTGATGTGAAAAATATACATGTTAGATATGTTTCCATATTGAGCTTAGATGGTAGCTCATCCCTTGACTATACATCACAAGTATAGGTATTGATGCGAGTACTGAGGACGTAGATCTTGAGGACCCTGAGTATGTGCCAGAGGAGGAGATTGAGCCCCCTCCGGACAAGTTCTTCTAGTAGACAGAGCTGCGTTTACTTTGAGAATTGTTTTGTAAGGCTTGGTACGTCCAGCCAGTAACAGTTAGAAATTTTTTAATTATGTTATACAACATTATTTTGCGAACCATGTTTTGGTGATCGTGGTTTGCCACTAGTGGTTCGGTTCGGTTCTTTTATCCATGCGAATGGCATGAGATTAGAACTGTCTTTTGTTATACTTTTGAATCTGTCATTTTATAGAAATGGAGATTTATTTTCCTTATGATGACTCTATCTGCTTAGTTAGAATACATGCTTTGTTTCTGCTTTATGTGTGGATGTGCCAGATGTTTGGTGTGTTTCGGGATCATCTTATGGTATCAATGCATATGATTTAGAGGTTTCTAACAAGCCTTAGATGTGAGTTATATGTTTAAGATTGTGTCAGAATATAGGGACCTTCTGCTAATGAAACTTTTGGTTTCATATTGCAAAACGTCATGTCTACTAGGGGTCGAGGACGACCGAGAGGTAGTTATAGAGGGAACCTGAGAAGTGGGAATGAGATTCCCACCAATTCTAATAGAGTTCCAATTGGTAATAGGGAGATTTCGGAAGAAAGTGTTCTAGAAGAGAGAAGTCAATATCAAAGAGGTGAAGAGAGAAATGAAGAGAGAGAAGACAGACAGGGAATGGCATAAGCCATGGAAGCTGTGGCAAATTCCATGGCGCAATAAACGAATTGATGGCAACTAACAATGTCAGCAATCATCAGTTTCAGCCACCGCAACCACCAACACACTCATCATTTACAAAATTTTGGAGGAGTTTGTTGAGGAGTGTTAATCTCTAAATTATGCCACTTTCCACCTCCTAACCTAGACTTTAATAGACCTTTGAGCTGTGTAATAATGAATTTTTAAGTGTGTTTTTCTAGTTAGAAATAAACTATAGCATTGTGCTACAATCCATCTAATAAGTGTCAAGAAGAAAGAAATGAGAGTTAACCAGTGGAGCTGATGGAAAGATAGTGATTGAACCATGGTTGTCCCCACCATGTGAAGCTTTTCAGCATGCCTTGGACCCCTAGAAATCCTATAAGGAGAGAAAAGTGGGGCCCATGCTTAGTGGAGTGTTACACCAGAGCGGATAGAATAGTTGATAAGCAGGAAGCTTCATAACTTCAGCTTGAGCAGTACTCGAGCAGCTCTGGAACCTTCATAAACATCCACTTGAGCAATCTCGAGTGGAGCACAGCTTCAGCACTTCAAGCTCCAGTAGTTCTCGAACAGCCTCGAGTAGCTCTGTGCATTCAGAAGCTACCTGTCGAGTGGATGCAACACTCTAGCTCTCCAGTAGTTAAAGAAAACCTTCTGAAACTTCCTGTCAACAACCTGTCGAGAACCTGTCGAGCAGTTCTGTACCTCCTGAAGCATCCTAGCGAGCTGCCTGCTGAAACATTTAACCTATTGAGCAGTTCTAAAGATCCTATCGAGCTGAATGTCTAAAGCCATTTATCCTATCGAGCAATAATGCCTAAATCACTCCAGCCACTTGAGCACTCTTCAGATAACACCCCAGCTACTCGAGAACCTCTCGAGATTTATGTTCTGAAGCTCCAACCACTCGAGGCTTGAGTTCCAGCTTCTATATTCGAAATCTAGGGATATTTTGAGACTTCCACAACACCTAGGGCACCTGTCCTAATGTGTTGAGCTATTCCTCACATCCCGAGGCAACACTAGGCTGAGAATGAGCCAAGCCAGCAGCTCCTAAAGTTCTGATTTTTTCCCTTTTTCTGATTGGCCAAAGCATCATTGCCTTATGGATTATATATATAGTTGTAATCTATTTTGTAAAAACCAGCCAGGATTAGCTTGAGCTCATTTTAGGGTTTTCATTTTTAGGGTTAGGGTTTCCTTTTCTTTTTGTTTTTCCTTTTCCTTCCTTCCTTAGCTCAACAACCATATTGGGTTAATGCTCTACAGCAGCTAGAACTATTTCAGATCTGTAATTAGTTTTGAAATAACATTGTGAGCAGTCTTGGAGTTCTACAGAGACTGCTGCCTTGAGGGTAAGTCATTGTAAGTTCTTTTTATGCAATGTAAAGTCATTTTTAGAGCTTCTTTCAATCTATATTCATCTTATATTTTTCATTTAGATTTTTATTAGTTGTTTGCACCTATAGATGTATGAGCTTGTAGCCTTGCAAACATAGTAGCTGCAATGATATTCCTATTCAATATCTAACCTCTGTAACTGGGTTAATCTCTGGGATACCCTATCACCATTTAAGTGGACATGATATAGCCCTAAGACTGGCCTAGATCACAATGCTGAGCTAGATTCTTCTACCTTGCACTTGTGCTTGTAGCCAAGTCAAGGACAACTACAGATCTAGCTTCTCTATTTTACAATACTATTTTTAGTGAATAGATCTGGGATCTTATAAAGATTATAGACTTGAGAGCTTGGTCATTACAAGCCTCTTGGTAGCAATGACTAGCTGATTGGAAAGCTTCTTTCAATCTGTGAGTTCTTATGGTTTTCACTAGATTTTCTTGGATTGTTTGCTCCTATGGATGCATGAGCTTGTACCCTTGAAAACATAGTGTCTGTAATGGTTTTCCTATTTTAACTTTAACCCCTTGATTGGATAGTCCCTGAAATATTCTGTGACCAGTTAAGTGGATAGAATATAGCCCTAAGATCAGTTCATGTCTCTAGGTTAGGTTGGATTCTTCTACCTTGCACTTGTGCTTGTAGCCAAGTGAAGGATAGCTGCAGATCCAACTCTTGATCTGTTTTGCAGTGAAGATTAGTCCATAGCTGTCTATTTCTCCATATTTTCTATTTTATTTTACCAACCCATCTTGACTCTCTTCCACCCCCTTTCTTTTGATCTAGTTTTTATTTCTGTTTTTAGTTTAGTTTGTGACAACTCAAAAACACCCTCTTTACCTTGCTTTCTAGTTTAGGTTTAGAGTTGCCAGATCTGTAGCAGATATAGAGATTTACTATAGTTTTTAGATCATCACTTCCTGTGGGACAAACTCTTACTTATCAAAACTTGCTGCAACAGCCCTGGATCTTGCAGGATTGGGTGGTTATTTTGTGTTGCTGTGTTCAATCCATTTTTATCCCCTTTTTATTTGCCTATTCTCCATTGTTGCCATACCTTTACCATTTTTTAACAAGCACATAAGCATAAATAAAATAAGCCAACAAGTTTTTGGCGCCGCTGTCAAGGAGTTTTGATCTAAGTTGTAAATCTGTATTTTTTTTTTAGATTTGTTGTAGTTGTTGTGTTTAAATAAATTACAGCTGTAGTTTTTGTTTAATTTTTGCATTTTTTCTTTATTTTCTGTTTTAGACCTGTTATTGTTTGTTTTGTGTTTGAATAAATTACTGTTGTAATTCTTGGTTTTTGCAGATCTAGAGCAACAACACATAGGAGAGAATAGTTGCAGCTAGAGCAACCCTACCTTAGTTTGCATCTCTCTCTCCCCTATTGTCTTTTCAGTTCTGTATTTTTTTATTTCAGCAGTAGTGTGTTGTAGTATTTTAGTATTTTTTTTTTAGTGTGCTGTAGGTTAGCTTTTTACTTGTTGTGTTGTATGTTGGGTAGAAGGTCCTTTCATCCTGAGCTTGAAACTTGAACTCCTGAAATGGAAAGAGTCCTTAGACCTAGGCACACGTCACCCACCCCTACTGAAAATCCAGAAACATTTGAGATGGGAGAGCAACCTAGACCCCTGAGACCGTGCCCACACCACCAAATCCCCAAATGGCAACTAGCTGTAGTAATTTCCCTACAGACCCACCCAGTAGTATCCTCAAGGTCATGCCCCAAAATAGCAATTCCCACATCAGTCACCCCAGCCAAACCGGTTAGCTTTGCCCCCACCCCAACCAAGAGCCTCTTCCTTTGAGGAGCAAGTTTTGTCTTTATTGCAAAACCTCAGTTCACTCTCATAGACTGTGAATTCCCACAGTCAGAGCATAAAAAATGTAGAGGACTAGCTGAGTCAAATTTCTAATGTTTTAACAAGAAGGGAAGTGGGCTGGCTCCCAAGCCAAACAGTGACCAACCCCAAGGGGCAATACATGATTGGTGAAGCTTCTTCAACCAATGAGGAAGCTATGGCCATCAACGCCTTGAGGAATGATAGAGTGGTGGAAAGCCAAGATGTTTTTTATACTAAAAGGAATGCAGAAAGAGATGGCTGAGTACCTATTTCAGAGCAGCAGGTGCTGAATAAAGACAAAAAGATAAAAAAATAAAAAAAATAAAAATATATATAATATATGTATACAAGGCAGCAGATGAGGACCAGCAGTACCTCATTTACCATTTCCCCATGCTTTTAATTCCTTTTTACAAGGGGGAGGCTAGGATGGAGGAAATGAGGATTGTTTAACAGTTGTTATCCTTGATGAGATGGTGGAAGACACCTCACCCAAACTGCTGGACTTGGGCTGAGAAATTTGATGAAATTGTTGAAGTATGAATTGAGGAGGCCCCCACTTAATGTGCTGAAAAAGTAACCATCTTGGACTTCTTAGAGGGGCTAGTGCAGCAGTTCAATTGGAAACATACCCTACTGCGCCTCCCTTAGCCTTTTACTGACTGTCCACCTACTATGGAGTTGGAGCAGCCCCCTGCATATCTCATGCAACTGCAAATCGTTGAGCTGGAGGATCTCAGATTTGAAGCAAATGCAATGGTATGGCTTTTCATTTTTATATTGCAAGTCTTTTCAGTTTAGCTGAGATCCAGATGGGATGACCAATTTACTATCATTCATGAAACCCCATCTGAAACTGCTGAGATCATGGACCCTAATTTTGGGAAGGGTCGTGAGGTTAATGGTCAGAGGCTCAAATGATATATTGAAAATGTTGTGGAGCCTCTGAAACCATTCACTTTAAAGAACCTTCCACCTAATATTTGACCTCAACCTATGTAACCTATGTAAAATAATTGTGTTAGTGTTTTTAAATTCAGAAAATACATAGTTTTTGTGGTCTATTTGATCATGAATCTTAATTGAAATGTGTGCCATTAGTGTTGATGATATGTTATTGAGTGTAGCTGACCTGTCAGGCATAGGGATCAGTGAATTGTATTGCATAAGAGTGTGTCATCACTAGGGTTAAGTAAGCCCATTTTACATACGCGAGAGGATCAGCTGCCTTCAGGCATCCTCTCGAGTTCATTTTGTACATGAATTGGCTGATCTCGAGAGGTTCCCTTGTTTCACTCGATCCTATCGAGACAGTCACCTGAAGCAAATACCCTATTAGATTGGCTAAATTGCATAAATGTAATCTGCTCGAGATCCTATCGAGTTGTTTGTTTTGAAGCACCAGCCTCTCGAAGCTTGGGTACCCAAGCTTCTGAAGCCTTAGTGAACTCATTCTCTCATTCCATTCTTGTGTTAATCCTTCAAACTCCATCACTTCACACCAAGCAACTAATATCTTTGCTATTAATTTAGATTCATACTCAGATCATTTTTAGAAACTTGTGTTTAGGAATTAACTGTTTTAAAATTCTTAGGATAACTACTTTTTTTTTAGTTTATTTATTGCAGTTTTTATTATAACTGTTGTTTGTAGTTAGGTATAACTGTTGTTTTTTATAGTTTTCTGCTTTATGAGTTTGTGTCAATGTTGTGTCTTCTCATTGTATATAATATTTTCTCTTCCGTAGTGTAATTTTTCTCTTTATTTTCTGCAATCTTTTAGTTCAATTTTCTCTTTATTTTCTGCTGTAATTTATTTTTCTTTTACAAAACCTTGCTGCCCCTATACATTTTTCATGAGAGGACAATGTTTATCTTAGGTTTGGGGGTATTGCAAGGTGTAGGAAAATAAAATAGTTAATTTTAGTGCAGCAGTGTTAGGTTAAATTAAGATAAATAAAATCAATTCCTACCTAACCATGTTAGAAAGAGGAAATTAAAACTTTTGCAGACATTTTAGAACTAAAAATCATTAAAAATTTTACACCTCCATGAAGCTAACATCAAGAAATTTTTTTCATAATAAGTACTTAGTGAACCAGAAAGGAGAGAAGAAGGTGAAGATATATCCCATGAATTTATTTGAAGACCATACCTAGTGAGATTTGGGCCTATCAAATTTCTATTGAAGAGTGTTTTTAGTAATTTTTTTTGCTCTAAGGAATGACTGACTCAACATCTTTTTACTAGAAGTTAGGCTCCCTAAATTGAAACTGTTTGGCAGTACTCATGACACTGAAGAGATGATTTAAGGCCTTCATTGGGATAGTTTGAGCCTAAAATTCCTACCCATTGAACTGCCCTTTGCATACACTCCTTGAGCCCGTAACTCTATTTTTCTTTGACAAACACCAGAGTACTTGAACCTTACCCTCATGACCTGATACAACCTTACCCTCACTCTGAGATCTCAGAAGGTAAAGGAGAAGATATTAAAGATAGTTGAGAGGGGTTCAGCATTTGGTGGAAGGAGAAGAGAAGAAAGCTATAAACAACAGTGTAGCAGTGGTATATTTGTGGCATTTCATAAAAAAATTAAAAAATTAAAAAAGAAAGAAAGAGAAGTCAAAAGAAGTACTTCATCTAAAAAATTGGAAATAGGAGAAGAAGTTGGCCACTTCAGATCTAAAAGACACAAATGAAGATGAAGCTATGATGAAATGAAGAAGGTGAAGTCATGAATCACCTCCTCCCCTTGCTGATTTCTCAATTTTGAATCCATTCTACCCCTTTTATTCTTTTTAAATCTCAACCATAAGCCACATTACAACCCATCTAAAAGACCTTGTTGATCCAAATTGAAATGAGATGTGAAATTGTACCGAATTTCTCCCTATTGAGCTTAGACTGTTAGCTCACCCCTCGACTATACGTCACAAGTGCAGGTCTTGATTTGGTTTTGGAGCTTAAGGCGCATCTTCTACCATATACTGGTGGATTTAGACTTGACATAGGTTTGGATTTGAGGTTTGGGCTTGGTAAGTCCAATCATTTTTTAGAATGGTAGAATTAGACTTTGATGTACATACTGTATAGGTGATGGTCGGCCATCACACTATCCATACAATTTGAAACAAATATAATGTTGTTGAATTTCTCCTACCTCACGGCTCACTAAACCATGCAATTCACGCAAACAAGGCGAAGGTCCTCATGCACATATCCTACTCATAACCTATATTATAACACATCCAATGGGCATGACTTAATGCCTAAATAAACATACCAATTGAAATTCTAGAGAATTTTTCCAAAAATATTCAAAATGGCCAAAACTGGCTCAGTCTCACGTGCTAGTCCCAAGGTCACACAGGCAAATCCTAAGGTCGCACGAGCGAGTCCCAGTGGCACCCCCAGTCACGCGGCCTCTCACGGGCAACTATGCTCATTTACTTCTTGTCAAAGTAGCCTGAGACAGTCGCGCGCGCAAGCTCCAAAGTCGTGCGAGTGACTTCTCCAGGCACATTCTCAATCGCGCGAGCGACTGCTTTCACTCTATTTCACGCCTATTCTGAAGCTGATCTAGTGCGAGCAACTCCATGTCGCATGCGCGAGATCCAAAGTTGCATGAGCGACTTTCGAGATTTTTACAATTCCTTCCGAAATTGGATTTTCTTTCTCTTCTATTTTTCCCCTTTTTCAAACCCACTTTAAATGCTTAACATTTTAGGGCAATAATTGCTCAATCTAACTATAAATAAACACAATTAAACCACGATCTCAGCTTATTAACTCACGGAAGTCACGTGTACATCGATCGGAGGAAGGTGCTCAACCGCGCTTTTGCCACGCTCATACCACGGGTTTGAAAACCCAATTCTTAAGGTTCGATTGGGACACACACGAAGATCAATCCCTTCCAATGTACACAACCAATCTCTTCACGCTCCACAGTGATCTCAAGACGGATCTCTACAAAAGGGAGTTTCAATTTAAGAGGGCTTCATAGGAACAACTCTCACACAACATTCGTGTTGTAACTCTTCGATCAATCAATGTTCTCCAATGCCACAATTACAATGACAGAGAGTTTTGTGCAGAAGATTCATTACATGTTCACGTCTTCGGCGGGCAAGGGTTCAATTGGAGAGTACTTCTCTTCTCTCTATTTCCAAATAAAAATATGGAGTGGCGTACGTGGGAAGCCATTCATCTATATAGGGTTTGGTTGCTTCCTTATGAAGCACACACATAACACTAGTGTGTTAGTCAATTGGTTTGGTTCATTTGTGAACCCCATACACCTAAGTCGAGTGTTAGCCTTTTTTCCAACAAATTTAAATGGACCTAGAACAAATCCAAATAATTCGTCCAAAAATCCGAAATGGTATCAGGTGTCGCGACTGATACACACATCTAACAGAGCATATTTAGTTCAGAAATTTGGGGATATTACACCCTCCCCTCCTTACAAAAATTATTGTCCTCGAAAATTGACCATGGTTTCTTCGCAATGACGCATCAAGAGAACACAAAGGACTAACAAGGAGGTTGACATTCTCTATAGAAAAGAACTCAGTCCATTCATGGAGATCTACATCATGCAGTTAAATATTGACTTCAAATATTTAAACACAGTCTCACACTTCACATGATTTATCCACAATGACTTAGACAGAATATCTATATAATAGATTATAACAAAATGAGCTAACTCAATAGTTAGAAACTACCATTCTAACCACCATTTATTTCACACACACTCACAATTTCCTTTGCATATGCCCCAGCATTGTTGCACATGTTACCTTGCATCCTACATAATTCCTACTAATTTTACATGCAAGAATTTATCCACGATTGATGTATCGACAACTACACAAGAATTTTCATAAGGAATATATGAATCGTACCTGCAATAATACTATTCCCAAAAGCTTACATGTGCCAATCACAACAAACCATTCGCATAGAACCATTCATAAACATTTGCAATCTAAGCGAATAAAATTTTACAAGCATTCTAGCATGATACCCATGCTACCATTCACAAAACAAAATACTAGTAATTACAATCATTCCCATCCATTCATTCCACCATTGTTTCAAGCTGAAATACTCAAAATATGCACCAACTTTTTACATAATTACAAAATTTCATAAAAACTGCGATGCCACCAAGGCACCCAAAAAAAAATCCCTGAGAATCATCCCCACCTAATCCTCAACACCACCTACTTTTTCAACATCATCATCATGTACTCCCTCAGCTCCCGAACTAGACGTGTCCAACATGTACACCCGTGTAGCTGCCATGCGTTGTAAGTAATTAGGCAGGTATATGTATCGCATTGTGTTGCTCAGCATGGCCTCGTGGTAGTAGAGCTAGCGTGTGTTCTGCTCATTTTATTGTTCAATCTGTGCACTAGATCTTGCAAATCCATTCTTCTAAAAAGCTCCGTTGTGAAGTCTAGCCCACCGTATGAAGGAATTAATGCCTGGATCGAAACTTGATGTGATTGTGGTATCGGATGTTGAGCCATTTGACCAGGCTCATGATATGGCTGTTGGGGTTGTTGTTGCTGCTATTGCTGTTGTGCCTATTGCACAGTTTCTTCAATCTAGCGTCATTGGACGGTCTTGTTCAAATTTTTGAGGCTAATCTTGAAATCTTCATACTTGTACCATTGAGTGCTGGTGGCGAATCGGGGCTCATTTTGTGAAATCTGATATCCCCCCTCAAGTTCATCTTCCATGTATTGCTCGATCACCCGTGTGATCAACTGAGCATACGACAATTGTTTGAGGGTTACATTGACACCACCCGGCCTCACGTTGAAGTGGGCATATACTATTCCTTCACTTACAAGAGCAGGGGTGGGGAACCACTTTCCTTGATAAGCTGAAAATAATGATTGGAGCAAAGGGTCTCTCCTCTCCTTGATAAGCTGAAAATAATGATTGTCCTAGCGGAAATAGATTTTTTCGAAATATAATATCGAGTGGGCTACTGGGCCCGTGTAACTGACAAACTAGATTCGGTTCACCCTTTGGTCATCTCGGTGATAACGTCTTGGAATGGTACGTTTGTAGGGTTTGGGGGTTGTAATGCCTCATTTTCTACATTCCTTGATGGGCATCCTATTGTGGTAGAGATATCATTTAGATCAAATTGAAATTTGTGACCATCGATTTCGAACACAACTTATGTTTCATCGTACTCATTTTTAGGTTTTGATAAAATAGGCAGACTAACCTAGGGCAATAATTACCATGAAATGGCTCAAGGAGTGCTTCCATGTCAGCGGCCTTCAAATACATAAGAGTTCATTTGGTAGTCTCTTGGCCCTCAAACAAACTACGGTCAATTAACCATTCCATCTCGAACTTCTTCGAGTCCCATCATTTCGTAGGTAGTTCTTGCACGATTGGTGGAGGATCCACCTTTGGACGTTTTGATAATGAGGGCTTCGAAGCCAACATTTTTTGGGGACCCATTTCAGCTATTTGAATGAAAAAAATGAAAGAATTTGAACTCAATTTGATAAATCTTGGCCCTTTGTGTGGAGAAAATTGGAAGAAATGCCCTCTTCGATCAATGCGCTAGTGAATCTGAGGCGATTTCATAGAAAAATGAAGAAAAAGGTAGGTTGTACGGATTTGGGGAGAAACCCTAGCCTTCAAAAACTCTTCGCGCCAAAATTTTTATGAATAATATGACCTGCAGGCCTTATAAGCTCGACAATCGTGTAAGCGACTAACAATGTCGCGCAAGCGACTCTCAAGTAAAAATTGGCGCCTGAACAGTCGTGCGAGCGACTATTTTATTTCATTTTCTCGCATGGCATTTTGAAGAAGTCGCATGAGCGACTTTAAATTCGCGCGAGTTCAGTGGTTTCTTATGATTTTGTGTTGTTTTATGTCTGGATTTCTTTTATCGTGCTACATTTATATTTTTCCCTTCCATTTGCATCGAGATTTCGAGTACGCAGTCTACACACGCACATTCACTACACAAATTTAAACATGGATATTCTTTAGTCAGCCTTCGATAACTACTTGATGATTCACAACTTATGGTTGGTAACCTTAGTACAATGCCAAATCAGTTGAAAACCACTGCATCTAATGAATAAATAAATAAATGTGCAGAAACGATACATTAGTCTTATGATTTACATGGACAATAACTCAAAATTTACATATTGAGATTCAGTTGAAGAGCTGTGGATACGCGCTGCTTATGTCTGACCTGCGTTCCCAAGTAGCATCTTCTGGTGAATGATTTCACCACTTCACAAGTATCAATGGAATACGTTTGGTATGTAACACTTTCTCCTTTCGATATAGAATTTGTACCGGTTCTCCTCTAATAGTCATGTCTTCTTGAATCTCGATCGATTGATAGTCTAGAACATGAGTTGGATCCTTCACGTACTTCCTTAGCATTGACACATGAAATATGTTGTGCATGCTCAATAGTTGCGGCGGTAGAGAAACCCGATACACAACTTCTCCAACTCTTCCCAAAACCTCAAATGGTCCTACATAACATGAACTCAACTTCCCACGCTACCCAAAGCACATTACACCCTTTGTGGGTGAAATTTTTATGAATACTTTATCTACGCATTGAAACTCAACACTCGTTCTTTTCTGATCGGTATAGCTCTTCTGCCAGTTATGCGCTACCTTTAACCTCTCATGGATTAAGCATACTGCTTCGATGGTAGTCTCAACAATTTTTGGACCCAAAATAAATTTCTCTCTGGTTTCTTCCCTGTTAATCAGAGATTTACATCTTCTTCCATAAAGTGCTTCGTAGGGAGCCATACCGAAACGTGTCTGATAAATGTTATTGTATGCAAACTTGATCAATGGTAAATGTTGATCCAGCGATCCCTGAAAATCATGAATACAAGCTCGAAGCATGTCCTTTATAAGCTAGTTCACCCTTTCGGTCTGTCCATCTATTTGTGGGTGAAATGCAGAACTAAAGTCTAACCTTGAACCCATTCTCTCTTAGAATTTCTGCCAAAACAGCAACGTATACAACGGGTGACAATTTGAGACAATGTTCACAAGGATACCATTCAATCTGATGATTTCTCTCAGGTACATCTCTGCAAGTCTACTCACTACATACTTGGTGTTGTAAGGCAAGAAATGAGCTGACTTGGTTAGCCTATTGATGATTACCCATATGGCATTGTGCCCCTTCATCGTTCTTGGTAATCTCAAAATAAATACATGAAATGGATTCCCATTTCTATTTCGGTATCAGTAGAGGATGTAATAGACCCGATGGATGTTGATGATCCATTTTCACTTGCTAGCACACTAAGCATTTTGAGACATACTCGGCTACATCTTTCTTCAAACCTCTCCACCGAAAGTTCTTTTTTAAATCCTGGTACATCTTGGTATCCCCCCGGATGAATAGCATATTTTGACTTATAGGCCTCTTCAAGGATAGTATGCCAGAGAATGACATCGGCCGGTATACATAGACGCCCTCTGAATAGTAGTGATCCACCCTCCTTGATAGAGAAATCTTGTCTAGTACCATCGGTCACACCTCGTCTAATCTTGAAATGTTCCGCATCTTTCATCTAAAGCTCATAGATGTCATCGAAGATCATCGGTCTGATTGTGATATTTTCCACTAAGGCTCTTGAATCTTTCACCTCGATCTTCTTATCATATAATGAAATGTCCTCTAACAATTTTCATCTACGGATCCCCATGATGAGGCTTGATAACTGAGCCGATGTCTTTCGACTCAAAGCATCTGCCACGACATTTGCCTTACCTAGATGATATTGAATGGAGCAATCATAGTCTTTGAGAAACTCCATCCATCTTCTCTGCTTCATATTCAGATCCTTTTGAGTAAACAAGTACTTGAGGCTCTTATGATCAGTGAATATCTCAAAGGTTTCCCCATAATGGTAATGCCTCCATATGTTCAATGCAAAGATCACTACTGTCAGTTCAAGATCATGTGTTGGATAATTCTTTTCATGATCTTTGAGTTGTCTTAAACCATAGGCAATAACTTTCTGGTTTTAATTAAGCAAACAACCTAATCCAATATGTGAAGCGTCGCTAAACACAACATAACCTCCAGTGCCTAATGGAATAGTAAGCACTAGTGTAGAGGTAAGCCTTCTCTTAAGTTTCTGAAAACTCTTCTCACATGACTCGGTCCATTCAAACTTCACATTTCTTCTGGTGAGCTAAGTGAGTGGTCCTGATATCTTGGAAAAGCCTTCTACAAACCTTTTGTAGTAGCTAGCCAATCTTAGAAAACTTTGTACGTCTGTCACTATTCTTAGTTGTTCCCATTGTACAACGACCTCAATCTTTGCTGGATCGATTGTAATACCTGTTTAAGAGCAAACATGTCCCAAGAGACTCACATGTTCTAATTAGAACTCACACTTGTATAGCTTCGCATAAAGTTGGTTTTCTCGTAAAGTCTGTAGAGAAACCTGTAGATGCTGCTCGTGTTCTTCCTTTGACTTCAAGTAGATGAGAATATCATCTACAAACACAACTACACATTTATCGAGTTGTGATTTGAATATCTTGTTCATGAGATCCATGAATGAAGCTGGTACGTTAGTCAAGCCAAAAGGCATCACTAGGAACTCGTAATGCCCATATCTAATTCGAAACACCGTCTTCTGAATATCCTCGTCTTTAACCTTCAACTGGTGGTAGCCAGATCTCAAATCAATCTTCGAAAAGAACCTTGCTCCTTGCAATTGATCAAGGAGATCATCAATCCTTAGAAGGGGATAACTATTCTTAATTGTTAACTTGTTCAACTGACGATAGTCGATGTAAAACCTCATCGACTCGTCCTTATTTGTAACAAATAGGACCGATGCTCCCTAAGGAGAAACACTTGGTCTTATGAATCCTTTGTCTAAGAGCTCTTGTAATTGCTCTTTCAACTCCTTCAACTTAGATAAAGCCATCCAATAAGGTGCCTTAGATACTGGCTCCGTGCATGGGGCTAAGTCAATTGTAAACCCAACTTCTCTATCTGGTGGCAATCCTGGTAGTTCTTCAGGAAAAACATCTAGAAACTTACATGCAATTGGAATATCAACAATGTTGTTTTTCTCTTCCCATTTCTCTTGCAAAAATGTGAAGTATCCATTGCACCCGTTCCTCATTAGTTGTTATGTTCGAATCGTGTAGATAAACGGTGCTACGTTCATCTTGACACACGAAATCGGAACGACTTTTCTTTGGAAGGGGGGAAAGTAATTATTTTTCATTGGCAATCAACACTTGCATGGTAAGTGGATAGCCAATCCATGCCAACGATTATATCAAATCCTTGAATGTCCAATAGAATGAGATCTGCCATCGTCTCATGATCTTCAACTGAAATAATAGTTGATTGGTAAAACATATCCGTGCTCATCAAACATCCCGTAGGAACTGACAGGGCCAGAATAAAATCTAAGCTTTCCGGGATGACACTTAATTCGGTCACGAACTATGAAGGAAAGAGTGTATGGAACCTGGGTCTATCAATACTCGTGCCTTGTGAAAGAAAATGTCGTTACTCTGATATAAATGTAGGGTACCTACATATCAACATACAACTCGATTTAGAGTGTATAAGTGTGTACTGTGGTACTCATGAACTATAATTATTTACAGACAAAATTAATGGCATTTTACCCAAAGCACTAAAGTAAGAATTTATAATCTAATTAAACCATACTTTGCATGACATCGTTGGATGTTTGTGCATCCAGGACAGTGACAGCATAAGCACGGACCTGAATGGTAGGTAGCATAGGCCATGTAGGCATCAGTATTACAGTTGTTGTTGTTCCCTCCTTTCTGATATCTGGGTAATCTCTTATCATGTGCCCCATTTTTTTGTATTTAAAACACGCTCCTAAACCATGCCTACAATCCACCGTCTTATGTGCTTTCCAACAACGAGAACATGTCTCTGTCAGAGTAGATGTTGTTGCTCGTGAATGACCCTGTGTAACTGATACTCCATTTGTCATAGTAGGACCTGGTGGATGAGAAAATCTACTAAGTGTAGGTACAAATGGTCTCGAGTAGGCACTCTGAGCAAGTTGCCTCAGTGCCGGTACCGTGAACCTCGGCTTATTGTTTGCCGGTTCATAATTATTCGACCTCACTTGACCTGCCTTGCCTCGACTCTGCTAGTCCCTTCTCTTATACATTTCTTCAATATCTTCCTCTGCTACTAAAGCCTTACTCATCACTCTCACATAAGTTTCCAACTAAAACATGGAAACTCTATCGCGAATATTCGACCTTAAACCGCGTTAGAACTTCTTAGCCTTCAATGCATCCGACGCCACATGTTCCGGTGCAAATCTTGAAAGTCTCGTAAATTTCATTCCATATTCTCTTATAGACATCTTACCCTATTCCAAGTTAATAAATTAAACTTCCATTTGGCTCCTTACCACTTTGAGAAAATATTCTTCATTGAACTCTTCCACAAATTCCTCCCAAGTCCATAACATATTAGGATTCTCTTGCTCTCTAGTTCTCGACACTGATTTCCACCATGGATCAGCCTCCCCATCCAACTTGAAAGTAGCCCACCTAACCTTCTCATACTCAGTGCACAAAAGCACGCTGGAGATTTTCTCCATCTCATTGAGCCACTTTTCTGCCTCAAGTGGATCAACCTATCCTGAGAAACATGGAGGTGCATCCTCCTCAACTCTATGAATGCCGAAGGTTGTGGCTAATGATTATTCGCATTGTTTGTAGCCATCAACATTGTCTGTTGTGCCATTTTGTTGGCCACAGTCTCCATGGCTTGTGCCATTCTTTCCCTTTCATCTCTTCTTTGATTTTCTTCTTCTGTAGGGCCTCTCTCACCCATTGGAATTCTATTTGAACTAGTGGTGATTCTTTCCCCACTTCTCGTATTTCGATTACGACCACCTCTCGGTCTTCCTCTAGCGGACATCTTAATCTGTTATTATGAAACAAAAGTTTCATTACCAGACGACCCCTATACTCCGAAAAAATCTCAAACTTCTAATACTAGTCTAGGTCTTATCAAAAATTTCTAAAGCAATAAGCTTTAATACCAATTATGACTGCCCAAATTTTCTAACCCCGAAATACTGACCGTTGGACTATCGATAATGATGATCCCTGAACGAAACACTTTGCACATCCACACACAGAAGAATTCAAAGCAGATATATTCCTATGAGAAAAGAAATCTCCATTTCTATATATATAAATAATTAGAGACAAAATGATGGTTCTATCCTTGTATAAATCACAAGCCTGATAGAACCAAAATGAACCGCCAGTGTTGGCTGACCATCACCTAAACCGTGGTTGTCACAATAATATAAGTATAACATTTAATTACATCCAAGGTTCTACAACAAAAGAATGACGGGACGTACCAAGCCCTAGTCACAAAATCTAAAATAATCAGACATCTCCTAAGGGAAATACTCGTCTGGTGGAAGATCTGAATCCTCCTCAGGAACGTAATCAGGGTCTTCTTCATGCTCTGAATCCTCAATGCCTGGGACAGCACCTAGGCCTGCAACGTATAGTCGAGAGGTGAGCTAATAGTCTAAGCTCAATAAGGGGAATATTAACAGCATACATATCATATTTTAAGGTATAGATTTCATGACTGATTTCAGAAAACATATTTCCCATAAAACTGAATTTTTAAGATGTTTGAATCACACAAAAACATAATTTAAGCACAGTTTAGAGTTTGTTTTCACATGCCTTTTTCATATCTCATCAAGACTTAAAACAATAACTTAAATAGTCTCTCAAGTAAAATATAGGCATTGAGAGCCACACATATACTGATGGGAATCCCTAACCATCGTCGTTCAATTGAACCATTTACGAAATGCACAAGCCCCTAAGCTATGAGGGCACTTGTGCGGTTAAAGATACCATTGGCCGGTGTAAATGTATGAATATTTCACCGTACTGATACACGATGAGGATTCGTTCCACATGAACCTTAAATCATTGTGCAAATTCTAACATATAGTTTAACACTGTATAATGTGCTTAATTTATAGCTAGTTTTAGAACCTAGAATTCAAGGTTCACACACATATTTCATATTCGGAGTCACACACACATATGCTAATCACATTTACATGTTTTAGAATCCATGTATGAAGCTTTAATTTGAAGGATTCATAATTCAATAAATTAAATGTAGTTTGAACTTATCGCATCACACTATCCATACAATTCGAATCAAATATAATGTTGTTGAATTTCCCCTACCTCACTGTTGGTGCGCGCTTTTTCTGGGTTCCTCTCCGCTCCCGTTGAATCAGTGGCTCCAATTCTGTCCAAGTGGACTCTAGTGATGCGGTATTTGGAATGATAAAAATAAATAAAAGGGATGGATTTTCTAGGAAGGTTCCTAGTTTGATTGTGATCGCCAGCTGTAGATATTTAACAATGCTGCAACACGTCAATGATCACGCTATGAAGCGGGTGTGGGTTACTTCTATATGTAATCGTCCGCCTGCGAACGCCATCAGCAGTGTTTCTCTTTAGCTTAGTTAGTTTAATTTTCCTCTTATTTCCCTTTGTAATTATAATTTCGATCAGTTTAGATTTCTCAATTCTATTATTATTATGCTCTGGTTATGTGGGTTTATTAAGGGGAGTTATCTGAGTGTTCTGATGCTGTCAAGAGTCCAGTGAGCATCAAGGTTCTAGTATTACTAAAAGTCCAATCAGTTTCAGTCTCCTACAGGTACTAGGAGTGTATATGTATTAGTTCTAATAATATTCTGATTAAATCAATCATGCCAATTGTACTGGGATTCTAACTAAAACAAGTATACAAATTGTACTGCAGTTCTACTCAAAGCAATTGTAATAATTCTATCGTAATTCTAATTGAAATAAAAAGACTAATTTTTCTATGAGCCTAATTAAAGCAATAGATTTAATTTTCTATTCAAATATCAACGGAAATAAAAAGACTGATTTTTCTACAATTCTAATTATCGCAAGAATTAATTATGGAAAATATAACTAATCATGCATAAACTGAACTTCCTAAAATTTTGATTTGAAATAATTAACTAAACTAAGGGAGAGGAAATTTTTATTTAAACCTTCTAACAATCATATCAAGGCCTAATTAATACGAATAATCAATTATATCTAGTTACTAACTAATCAAGGCAACTACTTACTCCAAAAATTCTAAAAAAGGGTTTGGGCCCGTTATGCAAAGGAGGATTGGCCTCACTCCCGAGTACCCTCCGTAAGCTCCCTTGAGCAAATTGGATGGCTGAGATTAAAAAGAAAAAAAAATTGAATTTTGGGTTATGAAGCAAAATTTTTGAATTTTCAAATTTTTTTCAGGATTATGGGGATGAATTAAATTAAGAAAATAGAATTAAACAACTAAACTAATGATTGGAGGTTGTAAAAAAAATTAACTCAAAATTAAGATCTAAAATTCTAGGACTGAATTCGGGTCTGAAATCCGAAAATCATGTCGTATGATTAAGGACTAGTTCTGAACTGTGAGAGCTAGAACTAGAGATTAATGATAGGACTGTAAATTATGATTTTAGAGTAGAATTTGGTCTTAGGGGTCGGTGTATCGGACCGTTAAATTAAGGACCGGCTCTAGAAATAGAAAACTAGAACCAGATAGAGAGAATTTCGATCTGAAAAGGGTGCTACGGTCTAAGACTGAAAATAAAATTAATACTAAATGTAAGAACTAGAAGCTACGGCCGGGAACTAAAAATTAAATTCCTACCTAGGATTGAGGCTGAGGAGAAGGATCATCGAAAGCTTGAAGTTTTTTTCTGAATCTCGAAATAATGACTAGGTTGCCCTATGGTTCATTCTTGGAGCCCTCTGGTTTCGAATCTTGCTGTTTTGTCCCTTGAAATTTGCAGCCTCTCCTTTTTTTCTTGCTTCGAGAAAAAAACTTTTATAGGTTTTCCTTCAATTACGCGCCTATTTTTGGGTGTTTAATTGAATTATGCACCTGGATTTTGGTGCTTAATCGCTTTGAGTCGATCACCGACATAGTGAGCAACCGGCTGACTTGCTCAGCGAGTTTCCTAGTCATAACAAAACTAGGGCTAATTGCGCGCAGGTTAAGACGTGCGCAATCTAATTAAGTGTGTTACCTAAAGCACTTAATCAAGGAAACTTAGGGGTCAAGGGTAATAAGACTAGGTCGGGCGTAGGCCAATTGCGGGCTGGTGGTGGAGCGCTCAATCTGATCTCGCGCTTAGATTCGGAGCGTAATCGAGTCTCGAGAAGGTCTGGGAAAGGAAGTTTGGTCTGAAAAGTGGACTGATCGCGCGCTTCTGGTTCTGCGCATGATCGAATTGCATGCTAGGCTTCTAGCACAGAATTCGGGGTTGTCCGGGTCTGATCTCTAGATTGAAATGCAAGACTATTGTTCTAGTCTGCATTCCGGCTATATACTATTATTTCAGTATATAGTCTCCTTACGCTGGGATCTGAGCCACAGAACTATTGTTTCAGCCTGTGTTCAGCCATATACTATTGCATGGTCCAACATTGAGGGTCAAAAGGGGTCAAAGGTTGATCGAACAAGTTTATATACTCTGAGAAGGCAAAATGGGGGTGTCTATAGATGCCCCTCTTCGGTGCGCTCTTGCGAAGTAAGGTCGCGTCGAAGAAGTAGACACCCCTCATGCGAGGTGCTTTCTCGTTTCACTGAGGAATTCATAAATGTGAATTAGAGATTCTAACATGACATGCTTGCCTTTCTTATCTGTCAATGCAAGCTTTAATGGAGCATTTGGGGACCCAGCGGTAGCTGTCGAAATGCACTTTTCGGATCTATGGGTGCATGGGGCATCCCGTCGCATGACGTGAGTTAACATAGAGATATGGCGCAATCAAGGTACCGGGGGGCGTCATACAAATGTTCATAAGGTCCAGGGACCGGTAATACAAAAAAAGAGAGTGTAGTATGATGTCGAAGGCTTTAACAAGTCATGTCAAACCGGGCGCATCATTGCTCACACCAATGCTCGTCAGGCATTCATTTTCCAATAGGCGTTTATAAGTTCTTAGATTGAGTATATTTGTTGTTCAATTTCCCAGGGGAAGGGGCCAGTTTGGGCTGGTAATTAAGATGAATTTTGTGGGGGTCTTGTGAGGTGTGCTCAGTTGAATTCTTCGCAGTGGCGCATGCGCTCGATTCTTCTGGAGTCGCCTTTTAAGTATGGAATTCTAGTCTTAATGTATCTGAACAAATGACTATGCGTTGTGGCGTATGCACTCGATCCAATTCTGCACAATGGGATATGCGTTTGATTGTGAGTTCAAGGGGTCTTTAAGTTGGGGAATTCTGGTCCTAAGGTATCTAAACAAGTGATTCTGTGCAGTGGCGTATGCACTCAATCTAATTCTGTGTAGTGGGATATGCGCTTGATTGTGAGTTCAGGCGGCCTCAGGAGTTAAAAGTCAGCTTTATGGTATATGGGTAATGAGGCACTTAATCAATTTTTTTGGTATTTATTTTTTTTGGAATATAGAGAAAGGGTGAATTGGGTCTATTTACTTTGTTGCTTTTTTTGCTTTGTTTTTTTTTTCTTTTTTTTGTTTTTGATGGTATTGTTTTCTTTCTGATTTTTTTTTTTTTTTTTTAGGTATTTTTTTTATTTGTAGTAAAAGATTTTTTTTTTTTAAGCAAGTAAGAGGGTCTCAAGATTTTAAAATTCTAGGGATTTAAACTGAAGATCAATTCGATGGTAAAACAGCGAAAAATATGGCTATCGAGACGTCGCTGAGTAGATCCACCGGTACAGGATTTGTGGACCCGACCATTTATGCGGTTGTCAAAATGACACTTGGCATGTCGGATACTCCATCTAACCTTCTCGGCGAATACTGATGATTGTCTCTTATGGGAGGACTACAGTGATTAGAAAGTCAAGAGAGATGGGTTTTGAAGACATTTTGACTTAATCATAAATAACTATGTTTATAAGCAATATTGAGTAATTAAAAAATGAATAGTACTTACCTGGGGTGAGACTTACCTGAATTGTGCGATGGGATCTGTGACATTGTGGTGGGATTGGTGATGTTGCAGTGTCACGACGGGATTTGTGGCTATCACCGTGATGCAATGATCCGGGTACACTGTCGCGATGGGACCTTGGGAGATTTTCTTCTTTCCCCTTTGGCTGCGTGTTGATTGAGCCTTGGTGGGAGTGACGTCGCGATGGGACAAGTGGTGTTGTGGTGATACCGCGATGAACCTTGGGTGGTTTTCGATCGTATGTTCGTGCTGTAGCTCGGCATTAGTGGGATACGATGGGACATGATCATATTGTCTTCTATTCTTTTCTTTTTTTTAGAGCGGCCAATGTTGTTTGAGCTTTCTGGGTAGTGATATCCGTGACGAGAAGTGTGGCGTAGTTAGCGATGGGACCCTTGTAGGATATTTTTGCACTGGGACGTTGATCTATTTGTTTAGTAGATGTTAGGTCAGGTGAGCTCACATTGTGGTTGCGTTGTGTTGGCCTTTTGGCGTATTTGCATTTTCAGGATTTTTCGATGGGCCATGGGGGCATGGCTACAATTTTTACGATGGGATCGGATATTGGGGTGGTGTCACGCGTGTGTATATTACTTTCTATCATGGTGGGATGTGCCTGAGTGACCGCACGATGGGACTTGAGGGCTTCAAATGTGGTAGGTCAGGGGTGGCGGTGTCATGCGAGGCATGTATGTCTTGTCTGTAATAGTTTCAGGGGTGTGGTCGACATTTTTGGTAGGGTTACGTGATGGGAGTAGAGTGAGCGGCTGTCCCTTCTTTGATGTGGATAGCCTATGAGGCTACGCGATGGGACAAAGGGAATTTTAACTTGAAGCGAGATTAATTTTGTGTAAAATCGGGAATTGCGCGTCTTTTTCCAGTCACGGGATCTAATTGCGTGCTTGATTTCAGGCGTGCGATTAATGGCTTAAGGGGTTGTTTACGCGTGTGAATGTTAGGATGGGATTCGATTGAGCGCTCTAATCCTTGTGTGCAATCGAAGCATCACCCGGTTAGTGTACGGGTGACCTTTCAAATTGCGCGGTGGCAGTGGGTCGTTTAATAGGATTGTGCGGCCTTTCTCTAGCACGGGATCGGAAGGTCGTGCCACTTGCGCGGACGATAGTCTCATTGCGTGCATGGTTGTGTGTGCAGGTTTTCGATTGAAAGCCTTATGGCTGGTGCGTGATCAGATTAAGCGTGTGTGGTTAGGTGTGTGGTTAAGGCCGTGCTCTATATAAGCGAGGGAGTCTTCATTTGTTTCTCATTCTCTGATTTAGTCTCGAGTTTTGACCTTTCTGAGTATCCTGGTGTTCGAGATTCGTGTTTCAGCAATATTGAGCAATCTAACCGTCAGATTGGGATGGGGTTTCTTCCTATATTTGTTATTTCGCATGATCTTTGCCTTGAGGTGATGCTTGGGGACAGTATTGTCTTGGAAATGGGAGGCATTGGGAATGAGGGTGCTAGTCTTCACACAGTTCCTTTTTAGGGAGTAGTGAAGGCAGCGTTACGGAGGCGGCAGTGGAGGAGGTAAAGATGACAGAGAGAGGGGTGCTGTAAATGGAGGGATGTACTCCCTAACCTATTTTCCATCTCTTCTGCCGGTGGCTCGTTTGAGTTCTCCAAGTCTCGCAACATCTCTGAAGCCTCCGATTGGATGTTCTGCTATTCTCTTTGGCTCATTGTGGTTTTAGTTTTCGTATTGGGTTATATGTTAGGTTCTAGGTTTTCGTTTTGGGTTGTAATTCAAGAGGTATGCCTCCGACGATATTGTAAAATTTTGAATTATGAATAAAGGGGCATTTTTTTTATTATTTTATTTTTATTGTCTATTGTCTATTGTGCTCAGCTAGTTGGTTTAAATTTCCTTAATAGATTAATTGGACTTATCTAATTTATTTTGATGTAGTTTTAGGATTTGATCTAGCTTAGTAGTATATATTTTTGGATTTATTTAGGGTTTATTTTTTAGATCAATTCACCTTGTTTGGAGGGTTTGCATGATTCTATTGGTTTGTTGGGGCATTTTTGGGTGCTCTTAAACAAGTTAGATTTTGTCTTGTTTTATTTAAAGTTTTTTTTTCTTTTTTTTTCATTTAAGGTGTTTTGTTTGAGGTTTTTTTTGAAATGATACTTGTTAAAATGGTGTAAGTTTTCATGGGTTCTAGATGGTGGTTGGGTGTTTCATTTCTATTGGTTTACCGGAATTTGAGGGATTTGTGCTTTTCAGAGGGGCATGTGTTTGGTTTTTTATTTAATTAGATTGGAAGGGCTTCAACTATGTGACATTTGTCAATTTAAGGGGTATGGTTTGCAAATGCATGAGTCTAAGGTTTTTGGCTTGTTGTTTTCTTACTTCAAGTCTAGATATTGAAAGTTTGGGGGCATATCTTGTGTTTTTAACTTTGGGCATTTTTTGTTCATTAATGTTTTTTATTCCTTTCTATTTCATTTCCCGGGTATTGAACCCGAGGAATTGTGCTTATTAAGTGGATCATGAGAATGGACGGGATTGGAAATTCAGGGTGATACTAGGGTTGGTGCTATCAATCCAACTCAAAGTGTCACCCAATCGGGAGAAGAGGTGGAGGAGAAAAGGGTGGTAGAGAGGAAACCCAAGGATAAGGCAAGGTCAGAGTTCTCGTGACCGATGCCTATTTTTCCTCAGTAGGCTCTACAGATTCAATATTAGTTGCTCCTCATTTTTAATGTGTCAAAGGGGAGATCTTAACATTGGGTCCCGCAGGTCTTGCGTGGCTTTCTATTAGCCACTCTCTCCTTTCTGTCGGCTCAGGGCGAGGGGAAGAGGTCTTTACGGTTAGAATTCGTTCAGAGTGCATTTCTCCTCCAAGCTTCTCCAAGATCTCTAGTCTCTCGAATAAGTTCGGTTTCAGGCATTGCCTGAATGGGCTGATTTTAGCATTCTTGTTTTAAGTTGTCTATTCAGAGGGTATGCCATCGGTGTGTGTTGTAATGATTATTAATCTATGGAGTGATTATATTTTAATTCCATTTGTGGTGATTCATGATTTTTCTTCGTTTAATTTAATTCATAATGCGTTCATCTTATCATAGGTGCGATGCTTTTTTTTTATAATCTGGTTTATTTATTTTAAATCTGGGGCGTGTTAAGGATAATTTTTTTAAGTATATGATAGCGATGCGAGTATTTGATCTTATTGAGGACACGTGAAGGGTGGATGCATTTTATTTTGGTTGAGAAAAGTGAAGGAAAGGGCATTTTTTAAATTTTTGTTTAATTGTAGGGCATTTTTTTTTTCGGTCTTCGGGGTGTAAATTTTCTTGAGTTACAATCGTTTTGGAGTTGGTTTTATCAAGGGCGTGATTTAAATTAGTAGTGAGTGTGAGAACTTCTTAATTTCGGGTTCGGGTTTATTGCTCTGGGCATGTAAAAATTTTCAATTTCTGGCCAATTACGCGCTACTGTCCGCACGTTTGAACGAATTGTGCGCCGGAATGGGGGCGCGCATTTACAACCGATAAAAGGTAATTAAGCATCAATTCACTGGCGCTTAATCGAATTACGCGCATGATTGGAAACACAGGATCAGGGAGGTAAATGGTCACTGAAGAGATGACCTTTGGTATTTGTGCGCCAATGTTGAAGCGCTTGATGTAATTGCGCGCCTAGTGGACGATGCGCAACCAGGGGGTTGGGTTATTTTGAGTGGGCGACGTTTATATTACTCGCCCAAGATCGAGCGTTTGATCTAAATTATGCGCAAAGTGGATAGTGTGTGATTCAATCGAGCGCATATATTTAAGCGCGCAAATCAGGCAAGTTCTATAAATAGTTTAAACTTTTTATTTTTTGTCGCGTTATCCATTTTAGTCTTCGATTCTCTAGTTTCCTTGTGCTCGAGTTTTCATGTTTTCTCAATATCTGGTGACCCGGTCATCCATTTGAGGTGTCGTTTCTTCTATTCTTTTCAATTTTTTGAGTTCCTTGTTCTGAGATGGAGGATGAGGGTGATGTTAGGCCATTCACTATGTCTGAGTTAGAGAGGATGTTGATGGGGGATGCGGGTGAGACTTCTGAGGTGCAGACTGGTGTTGTCGCCATGGAGGGAGATATCAGGGAGATCATCATAGAGGAGGTCATTGAGGGTGACCAAATGGTGGTCAGGGAGGAGGTACCCAAGGTTGAGCCAGAGGTAGCTGAGGAGGAGGGCAAGAGAGCTGAGGGTGAGCAGGGTGAGGAGCAGCCAAGCGCAGAGCCTCGGGATCGCAAGCACTATCCACCAGAGGATTTCTTTGCCAGAGGCCGGGTAGGTCCCCATAATCAAGAGTTCCTTCATTTTCATAGGCATTCAGGTTATGACATTGGCTTATTAGGATCTGTAAACCCTTCTAATTTACGTCAAACCTGCATTGATTATTTGTTGCGTGCTCGCTCATGCATCATGCTCGCATCTAGAGATAGGTCATGTTTATGTTCGATGTTCTCATCATGTTTTGTGTGCCTTTTGTAAGTTGTTCATCATAGTGTTCGAGACATGTTTTATTCATTTTCAACTCCTCAATTCATTTACCTTTCATCATAAGTACGTATTAGTCTTATTATTATTGTCATTCTTTTTCGTGTTGGTCATTGTGGTCTATAGGAGCCTCCGCAGCTGGCTATCAGCTCGACATGGGGTGAGTCTCATGCCTAGTGCCATGCCTTGCCAAAATTTCAGTGGGAGCGACTGGTGTCTTTTAGTTTTGGGATGATTCTAGGGCTGGAGCCCTTTCAGGACGACCGAGGCCTGATCGCAGTGATTATAGGGAGGTGGAGCGAGAGGCATCAGACGCTTCTCTTTCCGATTGGTATGATGTGGCCGACCCCGGAGGACTGGGTCCACATTACTGGTCTTCATTTTGAGGGCAAGCCAATCACGGGGCGGATGGAGGGACAGTATTTAGAGGTGTGTGAGGAGATCTTGGGAGTCCCTTATAGGTCAAGTGGATCGAGGACAGGAGTAGTTCGAGTCACTTGGTTCTTCGATATGCTTATGAGCAGTTTTACCCCTCCAAGGCGTCATTCGAAGGTGAGGGGCACCTTATGAGGCAAGGTGTGCGACGGTGGCGGGTCGGGAGCTCGTGATCGAGCCAAGAATGGCTGCAGACAGGGTACTCCGAGTGATTTTGATGCATTTATTAGGTGCAGTACTTTTCTCTTCTTCAACTCGGTGATGCGTCACCATGTTATTATTTATAGTTCTCGGGGACTTAGATCAGGTCCCTACTTATGTGTGGGGTGCGGTAACATTAGCGCATCTCTATGAGCAGCTCTACCATCGGGGACAAGGCATCGCGTCGATCGAAGTTTTCCTTCCATTCCTCTAGGTTAGTTTTAGTTAATTAGTATCACGGTAATTTTAGTTTCATTAATTTTTGTTTGTAGTGGTTCTTAATGGTTTTTTTTATGTCATCGCTATTTCTTTTTTTCAGTTTTGAGGGTATGATCATTTCCCTTTTCTTCGTCCGGGGGTTCCAGTGGGGGTTATGTTCACATTCCCTCAGATGCAGTTGTGGAGGGAGGCATTGAGAGGTCATCTTAGTCTTCAGATCTTTAGACCGCACGGGGCCTCTTCGAGGATATGCACACGAGGCAGGTATATATTGTCATATTTTCATTTGGCTTTGTTTTGTTTTAGGATTCTTAGGCTTTGTTAATGGGTCAATTTTTTCATTAGGATAGGTGATCTGGAGGCCCTACGACGATGAGGAGGATGCGGGTGAGGTGGTGATTGAGTCTGGCCAGTCCTTCTTCAACGTGGACATATGGGTGCATTGTTTTGAGATGGTGGAGAGGATCCACACTTCTCGAATGGTATGGAAGTTGGGGCTCCCTCAGGGAAATCCTCAAGAGGTAAGCCACAGAGTGGTGAAGAGGATGACCGGCCCTCTAGGCCAGAATTTAACGGAGCGGATGGTGCTCCAGATAACTGATTTTGGAGTTGAGGGGACCAGGGTCATGGGGACGCGTGACAAGGTGGATGTATGAGAGTATAGGAGGTGGTTCAGCACATTGGGTGGTGGGCGCCTCTTCACACAGCCTTTTCATGGTAATGGTTCTTTCGCTATCGATGGGCCGGAGTCGGCATCGGCATTGAGGGAGAGATTGGCCTCATTGGAGGAGGGCCTTCTGACGGCGAGTGTGCAGGGGGCACTGGATGCTCTCCATAGGATGATGGAGCAGATGGGGCATGCTCCTCGTCTTGATGAGGATATGTTAGACTCTTTGACCGACTCGATTGCTCGGGCTAGGGCAACAGAGGATGAGTTAGGGGCTCGGCTAGTAGAGACTCAAGAGCTCCTGGTGGGTTAATTTATTAGTTTAGTTCATCCGCGTGTTATATTGGCTTATTCTGGTGATGTTTTTGGTATGGTGGCCTTGTTTTGTTGTGGACAGTTTGAGAGAGAGTCTGAGGTTGCTCGTCAGGCAGCTCTACTGGAGGTCTATCGCAGTCAGCAGCAGGCCGATCGCGTCGTGGCGGCTAGCCTGTGCCTCGAGATTGAGTGATTGGTGGGTATTTTGGATTGGATTTATTAACTGTTGGTGGTTTGGGGATCCTTATTAATGTTGGAATGTTGGTGGTGTCTGCAGATGGCAGAGCATTCCGTCGCAGAGGCTTCTGCTCGGGCATTTGATCCTCTGCAGTGGCCTCCTCCAGTCGGGAGGATCCAGCGATGGCTCGTCTTCGGTCTGAGCTGGAGCATTGGGTAAGTTCCATCACTCTTCAGTTTGTTATTGTGCTAATTTGTTAGGTGTTATTATTATGTTGACTTACTAGTTTACTAACATGCGTCGGTGCTTCAGCGTCACGTTGCCGAGGACCTTCAGATGAGGGAGGTGATTGCTGCCTCTTTACGCCCAGAGAGTCAGGTATAATTTCTAATTTTTGATGCAATTTTGTTTAGGTTGCTTCGTTCTATTTGTTTCTGACATATTTTGTGTTGGTTTGCTTAGTTTTTCATGCAGGCTATTCCGGATTCTGCTCCTGAGGCTCCCCCTCAAGGGTTTGCTCCTATTCCTAGTCGGGTTTGTTTTAGTTGGTATATTTATAGTTTATTAGCCATCGTAGAGTTATCTAATATATTTGTTTGTTCTTTTTACAACCGCCTACATTCGCCGTCCCTTCCGTGTCGGTAGCTGATCCTGTGACTGCTACGATGGTCGAGCACCTTCTGGGGGAGAGATCGGTCTTAATAAAAAAAAGAAAAGTAAGTTTCTTATGTTTATATATCAATTTTTCTTTTACTTGGGGTGGTTATGCAAGTTCGTAAGCTTGAGGAGGAGCGTTTAGAGGTAGCATGGGCGCGTGCCACTCCCGAGGTGAGGCGTGTCCTTGGGGAGACACAAAGTCATGACGACCTATTTGTTGAGATGATGGTTGTGCAAAATACTCAGGCCGAGGCATTGGAGGCAGCGCATCGGTCGACGTGGGCAGAGATGGCGAGGGAGCGAGGGACGCGTAGATCAGCTAATCGTCTTAAGGGATCAAAGTCGAGGGCTACGAGGTCTTCGTTCGGGCAGTCTCGCCACACGTCACATGATCGTGTCAAGAGTGATACTTGAGAGGATTATGTTACTCGTGGGGTTCTCAGTGGGCATCCTCCTCATTCTCGATCGAGGCGAACTGTCAGTCAGGCGAGTGAGGGGGGCTTTGTAGTGGGGTCGTGCCGTCTAGAGGTTCCAACAACTCCAAGCGCCGAGATGATTTTTTCAGAGGACTAGTCTACGGACCTTTGAGCTAATGATACTAGGGACAGTGGTGCTTGACTGTCCCAGCGGTCGCGTAGGGAGTAGGTGTGTGCATGTGTATATTTTGTCAATTGCGAGTGCACATTGTATATTCAGGGGGATGCCCCAGTGACGATTGTAAAGAAAAATAGGAAAGAAAATTTTGACATATATATATTGAGATTTGGGTTTAGGTGTACCTGATCAGCTGCTTTTCTTTAGTTACCTCTTACGTCTACTTTTACTTTTGTTCCTGGTGCCGTCAATCATCATCGGGACTTGGATGCTATTCGAGCTGGCCTGGTGATGGTTGAAGGTCACTTTGTATCTGCACATGTAAGGGTAACGCTATTAGAAATTTTTATTCTCCCCCTTGCTAGTTGTCAAGGGGATAAGTGTCTCAGACCGGAGCCTGGTAAAACATGTAGATATATGCTCTTTTTTCTTCTTTTTTTCTTTTTTTTTATTTTCTTTTTTTTGAAAGTAATGCAATAGGGAAAGAAAATAACTAGCGTAGCAACAATAAATAAATAAAAATAATTAAAGCTAAAATAAATAAAATGCCTCAGTGTAGGAGCGTGGTAGTATCGGCAGTCTTGCATCTTCGATAGCTTTCTTTGCACAGTAACTTCGACGATCTTTATCTTTCAGTGGACGAGTCGGTGATTTTGATATGATTCTCCTACTGATCCAACAAAAAAAATGCCCCAACGTGTAGATGCAATGGAGATTTTTTGGGCTTTAGATGAGCACTGCGGGTCTATGTGAAGTCGTGGGTATCTGGTGGGTTAGTTTTGAAGAAAACATTTATTAATACTGTCATCAAATTGGGGGAAGTCTCTCTGATTGGGTCAGTTGCATACGAGGTCTATCTTAGGGTGGTGATCATCCTATCCCGTGGTTATTAGGAGGAGTGTGGTAGGTACAGCGGCTGATCGTATCAGTCATCATTCATCAGTTTTTGATTTCATTCCTTCGAGTACCCTGCGAGGCTTCCAACTTGCATTCCAAATATATAAAAAAGTAGAAAAAGGATAAGACTCAATGATGTGGGAAGTAGTTTGTACCTAAAAATCAACGAAAGAGATGAGTAACAATCCTCTCCTCGGGGAATGGGGGGGGGCATGATTGAGCTCTCCGTCATGTTTCGGAACCATCAAAATCTCACATTCTATGGTTAGCAAGAGTTTGTCTTCCTCCCACCACCTTATGACGATATCTAGTAGTATAGGGACATCAGAGGTGCTCTCGCAGCTTACTTATACACTTCTGGTGAAGTTACCAAAGATGTCCTCATGGCCTGTTTATGCCTCCCTTAGCTCATTGACTTGTTCATTCGTCGTAATGCTCTCACTCAACTTTCGATAGGTAGATATATTTTAAAAGCATCCTGCTAGTGAAAGAATAATGAATTTTGATTGAACCTAGCATCTTTATTTTTTTTACTCTAACATCTCCTCCAATGGCGAGGGAAGGAATGAGGATTAGGTGTTACTTATACCTTTGAAAGAGATTAGGTAGGTTACTAGTCCTTTGGTCAGATTACCCGAATAAGGGGGGCGATGAACGGGAGGTCTCAAGGATATTTTGGGGATTGAGAGCGTATGACAAATGAATGGGTTGTGACAACTACAGGGGTGATAACTATAAGTATTTAACCACGGGATGTGATGATCACAGAGCTAAGGGTAATATTTTCTAAGATACATTAGGTTTCAAGGGCTAGGGAGTTCTTCCCCATCTTGGTTTGCTAGTTTGTATGCATTTCCAGGGTATGCGACTGTTATGATGTAAGGGCCTTCCCAATTTGGTTTCAATTTTCCTTTCGGATGGGCATCGACATCTTTGAAGGGCATGATTTTCTTCAAGCCTAATTCTCCGATATTGAAGGTTCGTTCAAGGACTTTCTTGTCGTAAGCCCTAGCCACTCTCCTCAGATATACCTGAGCGTGATCAGCTGCCCTTAGACGTGTTTCATCGACCTGCTCTAGCTACATGAGTAGGGAAATCCTCCTCTAGTCTAAGGATAGCTCATCATCGAGTTGAATTTGTAAGGTTGGCACTTGTATCTCATATGGTAAGATGACCTCCATCCCGTAGGTAAGGAGGTAGGGAGTTTGGCCAGTGGCCGTACAAATAGAAGTCTGATAGGCTCAGAGTGCTTCTGGTAGTCATTCAGGCCAGTCAGCTCCATTGCTTATTTCTACTGTATATTTTAGAATTCAAATAAGCATTTTGTTGCTGCCTTCTGCTTGTCCATTTCCTTGAGGGTAGAATGGTGAGGAGTGGCATAGATCGATACCGAATTTCTTGCATAACTTTTTTATCTTCTATTTAATGAACTGCAGTCCGTTGTCGGTGAAACACATCCTGGGTACTCCAAACCTAGTGATGATATTGCGCATGATAAACCTTATGAGTGTAGAAGTAGTGATCCTGACGTATGATTCGACTTCAGCCCATTTGGTATAGTATTCAATTGTTGTAAGTATAAACGTGTGCTTGTGAGCATTCCCAACTGTTTGTGAAAGTTCCGACGACATCAAAGGCCCACATTGAGAATGGCCATGGCGAGGTCATACTATTCAATGCAACTGATGGAGCTTTGATGAGTGCAGCGTGTTCTTGGCACTGCTTGCAGAATTAGACGTTGAGGTGGTACTCTCTTATCATTGTCGACAAAAAGTAGCCTTGTCGTGCAATTTGATCGGCGAGTCTCTCTCTATCGGCATGGGCACCGCAGGCTCTAGCATGTGCTTCTCAGATGTTGTATTATCCTTCGACGGTTGTAACACATCATAGTAATACTCCTTTAGTGAAGGCTTCTTTGTATAGTGTTTCGCCAAGTATGCAGAATCTGGCGCATCGGTTCCTTATAGTCTTCCATTCGATCTTTGTAGCATAGGGAGGAATGTACTGATGTTTGAGAAAGTTCTAAATGTCAAAATACCATGGTTGCCCATCGTCGGTTGGTGATCTTTCAAATCTGAACATAGCGACTTCGGCTCCTGACTTGTCGTGCTTTTTCGGAGTAATTGCTTCCTTTGATGTCATGCTCATGGGAAGGATTGGTAATTCTCTCTTGACGGTCCATGCCACCTCGTGGGCGGATACTGTTAATTTTTTTATGACGAAGGTTTTGGTACTTTGTCCAAGGGATATCTGAATGATTGAGGCTAGTGTAGCTAGGGAGTCTGCAAGCTCATTTTTTAATCTAGGGGTGTGCGTAAAAGAGATTCTTTTAAATTTATTCACTAGATATTGAGTGGTTTCTAAATATGCCATTAGTCTCATTTCCTTAGTTTTCCATTTTCCTATGACTTGTGAGATTACTAGCTTAGAATTATCGATCATTTTCAACTATCTAACACCTAATTGTAATGCGGCTTCATATTCAGCAACGCTATTAGTGATAGGAAAGTCTAACTAAAAAGCTTTAGGTATGAAAACTCCTTTCGGGCTCAAGAGGACTATTCTGATGCCTTTTCCTTTGTAATTTAGAGCACCGTCAAAATAGAGGGTCCATGAAGTCTTATCGGGCTCTTCGTTGTGGATTGTAAGTAGGTCTTCATCGGGAAAGTTTGCGTGCATGGGTTCATCATTCGGGAGTGGGAGATCTGCGAGGTAATCGGCAATTGCTTGCCCTTTAACCGATTTCTACGTGACGTAAGGAATATCAAACTCTTGTAATAGCATATGCCAGCGAGTAATCTTTCCTGATATTGCGGGCTTTTCGAATACATACTTCAGAGGGTCAATTCGGGCTAGTACTAGTATCTTATATGCTCTGAAGTAATGTCATAATTTGGTTGAAGCCCATACCAATATAAGGCAGGTCTTCTCCATGAGAGTGTATTTTTGTTCATATTAGACCATCGTCCTACTAATGTAGTAGATAGCTTTCTCTCTCTTACCATCTTCTTCATATTGTCCCAAAATTACTCCCATTACTTTGTCATTTGCTGAGAGGTAAAGGATTAGGGGTCTTCTCGGAACTGGGGGCGATAGTATTGGCGAGTTAAGGAGGTACTTTTTAATGTTGTTGAAGACTTGCTGGCATTGGTCATCTCATTTGTACTCAGTTCCTCCTTTAAATAGTTTGTAGAAAGGATCGCATTGATCTGAATGTTGGGAGATGAATCTCCTGATGAATTGCAATCTTCCTATCAAGCCTCGTAATTCTTTGATATAACGGGGAGGTGACATCTCAAGGATGGCTCTAACTTTAGCAGGGTCGACTTCAATCCCTCACTTCCTAACTATAAAGCTGAGTAAGTTTTCGGAAATGACTCCGAAGACACATTTCTTTGGGTTCATTTTCAACTAATATTTCTTTACTCTTTATAGTACCAATCGGAGTGCTTCAACATGTCCAACCCATTTTTGGGACTTTTCTAATATATCATCGACATATTCTACACATTTATGCATCATGTCATAAAAAATGGCCATCATGGCGCTTTGATACGTGGCTCCTGCGTTCTTCAGCCCAAAAGGCATGACGACGTAACAGTAAGTTCCCCAGGGTGTGGTGAAAGAAGTCTTCTCTTGGTCTAACTCAACTAATTTAATTTGATTATATCTTAAGAAACAGTCCATAAAAGATAGCATCTCATGCCCAGCAATGTTGTCGATGAGAGTGTCAATGTGTGGAAGTGGGAAGTCATCTTTTGGGCATGTCTGGTTGAGGTTTTGAAAGTTAATGCAAACCCATACTCTGCCATCCTTCTTAGCGACAGGTACTATATTGGTGACCCATTTAGTGTAGAGGACAACACGGATGAATTTGGCTTTGTGTAACTTGTCAACTTCCTCTTTGACTTACAGGGCTATTTGTGGGTGCATCCTACGGAGTTTCTGCTTTTCGGGTTTTGCATCAGGTTCCAAGACGAGCCAATGTTCTACCAATCTGGGGTCTAAACTAGGCATATCTTCATAGGACCATGCGAAAGAGTCAAGGTGTTCTTGCAGGACTTGCACAATATGTTTGCGTTATTTAGAGTTAAGTGTTGCACTAACTAGCAATTTCTTAGGTTCCTCTTCGGTGCCAAATTTAATTTCTTCTATCAGTTCCACGGCAGCTTGAGTTTGCTTGTCGAAATGCTCGATAACCCGTTGGAAGTCCTACGCCTCCTCGATGACTGGTGTTCCTTCCTCATCGTAGGCTCGTACACTGTGAAATTACTACACCGGAGATTCAATTTTACGAGAAGTAACCCTTCATCGGTGCAATTTATGATCGAGAGATCTTTGGTAAGATGAAGGTCAAGGCTATTGATTCTTTTCTCAAAGTCATGAAGTATCTCGTCGGGTATGATCACCGGCTTGTTGTTTAGTCAGGATGCTTTACATCCTAGTGTGGAAGATAGGATAGTAGTCTCAGGAGAAAAGTCTCCTTATTGATCAGACGATGGATTCAGGACGAAGGGTTCCCTTTTTTTTTAAGGTTTTCCTGATTATTTTGGATTTTATATTTTCAAATTTTTAGGATTTTCTATTTTTTCTTTACTTTTTTCTTTTTTGATAATAAATATGGTACAGAGTTGGTTGCCTCAAGAGGCATTGGGAGAGTTGCTTCCTCTAATTGAGGGAGCGAGACGACCACTAGAGCCGTTCAAGAGATTTTTCAAGAGATGTGGACTTATTGTGAATTTGGATCGTAGTTTGGATTCCCTCTATTACATTGATTGCCTCTTCCTCAAAGAATCTCTGGAAATCATAATCGATTGAACTATCATCCTCAAAGATATGATATGGTTGCTCTTCCCACAAAGGTGAGCCTCCTAAAGGATCCCCAGGGGGAGCTCTCTCTCTCTCTCCTGATCTAGATAATACGTTGGGATGAGCACGCATGCTCGGCAATGAGGCTGGTAATGGTGAAGAACGCAGGGAGATTCCCAAGGGCATTCCCATCTTTTAGAATCAATGATAATATCAAGTTCACTTTCTTGATCTGATTAGGCTTGAAGTCCTAGGTTGGCTTGTTCTGCTAATTCGAGTGCGGGGAGGTCTATCCAGTAGTCCTCGTCATCACTTGGCGGAGGTCGCTACTCTTCATCAAGCAATTTCCAAAATATTTAGAGTTGCGGTGCATCTGGGGATAAAGAAGAGTCTAATTCAAACTCCTCTTCAAACCCCAAGAGTGCAATGTGGGTATTTCCTCCTGGGTCAGCCAACTAGCTGTCAGAATTCTCTTCTTCTTACATCGATAGCAGAGCCAGTGAGTTATTGCTTATTTCCATCGTTACAGGGTCGAAGCCGTTCACTTCTGTCATCATAAAATATCGAATCCCACTAGTGAATTACTCGAATATGTGAGTGCATGCCTCACAACGGGGCTGATATGGGTGAAAGATACAAGGTGAGTCCCACGGGCATTCCCATCCTTTAAGGCCAAGGCAGAAACGGATGCTATACGAGTTAAACTCTGCTTGTGAGGCATCATCTTCTTCCCACATTAAGTATAAATGCTTTTTATCTCCTTGCAAGGTAGCTATGTGGAAGTCCTCGTCATCAGTGGATTCCCAATCTTTTGATTGCGGATTGGGCTCAAAAGGCTCCTCCTTTCCCTTTCCTATAGCTCTTTGAGGTCAAACAAGGGATTGACTCTTTCAAGGGGTTCATCAATGTCATCATTATGGTTCGTCAAATCATTGAACACTTTAACCATTCATTTGATTCTTGTTTCTTCAAATTTAGTGAAGGATACCTATTTCTGCTTAGGTACATTGGCTTTCTCAGTGGTCCCATAAACGAAGTGATCATATAGAGACCATTTTGGTGAGGAAAGGAACAGTCGGCTTGTGAGCCATTCGATTGGAAACCTAGCCCTATGTGCTTGCGTATTTTCGTTGGGACGACAGGTCCTACATGACCTTGCTTATTCTTTTCGAGTCCGGTGTGAGGAATGTGTCCAAGTTGGTATATAAGATCCCACCCCTTTGTTACGGTGGGGTTGATGTCATAAAGCTTGGCGAGGTCTGGACCGACCTCTCTCCTCGTCAACTCTTGTCGACACGTCAGGGAGAATTAGGATGGGTAGGGGGGTGGACTTCCGCTACGGTTGTCTCATCTGGGGTTCGAGTCTTTTGAATGTGTCCCGTATTTAATACGGAGTCATGGGCTATAGGAATGCTTGTCGCATAATCAGTATCCATCTCCTGGACAGGTGCATCAACGTATATACGGATGATGGAGTCCTCGTATGAGAACTTGACGCATTGATGACATGTAGACGCGATAGCCTTCATTGATCCTAACCACTTTCTTCCTAAGATGAGATTGTACGTGCTAGCGGAATTAGAAACATGGAAGGTAACGTCCTTGGTCACAGGTCTGTGTCGAACCTGGAGTTTAATAGTCCCTCTAATAAAGTGACGTGATCCGTCATAAACTATAAGTGATAGGGCCGAGGGCCTAACATCTTGTTCCGTCCAATCGAGCATCTTTAACATCGTGAGTAGGCAAATATTGAGTTCTACTCTGGTATCCACTAACGCATGAGGTACAGAGAATCCTCTAATGATGACTGTGGGATATATAAGAGTGGCACTCCCACGGAGTGGCTCCTTAGGCATGTCTGCATCGATGAATGTGAGTGCTGGAGGTTACACCATGTCCGAGGCGATTTGATGAAGTTCATCTAGGGTTATGTCCCCATCTACCTGTGTGACCTCAAGTGTCCTTACCAACAATCGGTGATGATCAGGTGATTTTTTTATGAGCTCTAATACAGATATCTAAGCTGGGATCTTTCGAAGGTGCCGTAGAAGGTCGTATTCTTGCCCTGGCTCGAGTGTAATTTCTTTACCTAGCCGATGAGCCTTAGGTGCAGGTGGTTGGAGCGGTTGAGATGCAGGAATTGGCGGAGGAATGATGTGAGGTGGGGGCGGCAAGTTAACCTCTCTTTCTCTTACACTCCCGTCTGGTTGTGGTGCATTCATAAAATCCCTATTTCGAGGGAAAGGGGGAGGTGGATAATTGGTTCCGAATTTGAGAATCGGGCAAGTCGACTGTTGACTGAACCTAGCGTGGCTCGACGCTTAACATATTTGCGAAGCAAGTGAAGTCAGAAGTCGTAGCGTGGGCCTGCACGCCGCCTTTCCAAGGTGGGAGATACTGCGTGTAATCCTCTTCTTCTAAGAAAGCAGAAACTAGTGCCTCATGCGGGTTAGGATGTTTTTCTCGCTTGCCTTCTTTTATGTTCGGTAAACACTCGGTCTTCATTTCATTTTATGAGTTTGGAACCTTTCGGGTGACACTTTCTACCCATGCAACAGTTTGGGCGACAGTTTGGAGAATGTGATCTCCATACTCAGGTTCTCAGACAAAGGAGGCGGTGATGGTATAGGTTCAAGGATTGGAGAGGTTGAAGGTTCTGGTGGGTGACGATGGAGGAATGGTTTTTTGGCCCTAAAAGAGTGGACTCGTATCTAAGTGAACTTTGAATAAGGAGGCGGATTTGGCGGGGTAATGCGAATGATTAAGGTCGAAGGATGTGGGAGCGAAAGACTCTCACAGTGGTAGCAGGAACGTTGGAGGGTTGGATGTGAGTGATCAAAGTAGAAGGTTAGAAAGAGGGTTGACTGGAGAGATCCACAGTGGTGACATGAGTTAGTGCCCCCTGGAGAGTTAGAACTAGAGATTAATGATAGGACTATAAATTGTGATTTTAGAGTAGGACTGCTAGACACTGAAGAGTATCAATCCTTTGACCCAAGACCCAGTTGGGCATGGAGAAAAATGCCAACTAAGGCCTGATGGCCTTGCCTCGGCACCTGAGGCAAGCACAAGTGGTTGCCTCGGCCACCAAGGCAAGTGAAAATAATTAATAAAATTATAGGTATTAAAAGTACATACTTACAATATTATATCATATAATATATAAGATAGGTGTAGTAGCTTTACACTACAACCCAAACCCAATCTTTACAAGGCTTATACACTCAAAACAGTGTATGAGACTTGTATTAAAGCCAAGCCACAATGGGATTATATACCTATACATTGAAAATTTTATGTGAACAATACATGGGATTCCATCCCATATCAGCTTATAAGCTGTTTTGTTCGCCAACAACCTACACGCATGCGTGAGTCATTCTCGACTCCCATGCACGCAATCGCCAGCCACTTCCTTCTTCCTTCTTTCTTCTTCCATTTCAAAAACCCTTAGCCAATCAGATCCTACAATTCAAGTCGAAGGCACATGCGGTCTCGGGGAGCTCTTGCAGCCTAGTTCTCACGAGCTCGACGAACTCGACGACACCGACGCACGTCCGGCGTCATCGTAACAATAAACTTCACTAAAAGGAATGTCGTAAACAACTCACATACTAGTCTAGGTTCCTTCCATCAATTATTTATGATCAACTATAAATCTGTAGTGTCGATTCACTGAGATCAAATTGGTAACACGAATCACAAATTGAAATGGGTTTTGAAACCCGTATTGGTGAATAAACTACACCGAAAATTTCAGACAAAACTGAATAAGAAAAATCCCAATTTCTGTGCAATATATATATATATGAATATATTATCCATATGTATACAAAATACCCGGCCAATTGCTTGAGTAAAAGAACCCAAAATGGAGCAGAAAACACCCCAGCAAGCCCCGCCTAATAGGCTTGCCGCGGCAACCTTATAGGCTTGCCTTGGCAAGGTACTCAGGTTTGCCGCGGCAACATTATGCATTGACCACAGTTTGGTAGTTTGGTCATAACGTTTGACCCCGAACTCTAAATGGCACGATTTGTGATGCGTTGGAAAAGGGACAACGAACCCTACAATATTTTTGAAGGAAAAAATTTCTAAATACAACGTTTAAGGGGTCAAAAATTGGTGACAAGTCACAATAACATGCTCAGCTGCAAAGCTTGCTGCGGCAACCCTGAATCTGGCGCGCTTGGTGACACCTCTGTCAGGGGTTTGTGCTGGGATGACTTGCAAAGTTTGATCATGAGACTGGGGACCATAAATGGTTCATAATTAGGGTCTATGTTGACCCAATTAACCATTAAAACTACTAAAACTATGATCATAAATCCTAGGTATTTGGTGCACATGACGAGTTTGCTTGAAGACATATATGCACGGGTAATCAGTTGCACGTAAGCCTGGTATAAGGTAGGGAAATTACCTTACTCATTTATATTGAGTTTGCTGATTCTTGTTTAGATAAGCTATTATTAGGAGCATATGGATAACTAGGAAAGTTTTTAGTCATGTGATAAAGAAGTTACTATGAGTTCAGTGCATTTAAGACGTAATTCAGGATGAATATGTTAGTACCATCTGAAACATGAAGATGCCACTTCTGTGTATAAGGATGATAGATAATAGTTTTTGTGGGATGTTTTGCATGACTATGCTTACATCAGTTTTATGGTTACCAATTATGATATCTGATTTTTATATAGATATGCTAGATTAACTTAACTACAAAAAGGATGCTAAGCTTGAGATTTAAGTATGCTTTAACATGACTTGTGAATGATAAGCTTGGTGATTGTTTTTGTATGACTATGTTATTTCGGCTTTGAAGAGTTTAGCATTGATAGTCCCGCTTGAGAATTCAGTGGTGATGGTTCAGTTTTAAAAGTATAGCTTTGAGCACTTATCAGCTAGCTCCGTTTTGTGGAATAAATAGTATAACCATGCAATGCTAGTTTGAATATGGTAGCTTGCTAATTCAGCTTTGAGAGTTCATCTGTGATAGGACAGTTTTGAAAGTTACACTTTGATAATTGCTAGCTCAGTTTTGCTGAAAAGTAAATAGGATGACCATGCTATGTTAGTTTTGATTATGTACGTTTGATAGTGCAGCTTTAGAATTCAGATTTGATAAGTACAGTTTTGATAATTTGGCTTTAATAAAGTATTAGCTCAGTTTTGCGGAATAAATGGATATCAATATACTATGGTATTGTTGAGTATGCTAGTTTTCATTATATACAAGCATAAGAAGTTCAGTTATGCTAGACAAGTTTTTCATATGATTTTAAGATATATGCGCATGATGTCGCATACATGGAAAACAATATGATCATCATGTTCTCGCATGCTTGATCTTATACATGGTCACTTCTTGATTTTTGATACTCGTTTGCTTCATGTTAAGCCAAGCGACCCTGCTAACTTAGCTCAAGGGCTTGACCAATCTCGTGTCAAGTGACCTTGCTAACAAAGCTCAAGGGCTTGACCTATTGAACCAAGTGACCCTGCAAACTTAGACCAGGAGCTTGACCAGCCTCGTGTCAAGTGACCTTGCTAACATAGCTCAAGGGCTTGACTTCTTGAGTCAAGTGACCCTGTTAACCTCACCCAGGGGCTTGATTATCTTAGTCTAAGTGATCCCGCTAACTCGGGAGCTTGATTTTCTTGTTTCTTGTTCTTGTACATGTCTTGTTTCAGCATGATTCCTTGATCTCGCCTGATTCCTTGTCAACATGAATATGTTAGCATGAATATGTCAACATGCATAGGGTAACATGATAAAATAATTGCATGTTTTAGTGTTTGTTCTGTTAAGTGCTGCTAGAATAGATTAATGCTAGACTAAACCTAAGATAAGATGACATGTGTTTTATTTTATTTGCTTCTAGACATGAATGAAAAAGCTAACATATAAATTAGTTGTGTAATTATCCCTACTGAGCTTCGATGATAGCTCATCCTACAACTTTATGTCTTAGCTGCAGATATTGCTCAAGACCCTAAGGACGAGGCTGTTCGTACTTACCATCAGGAGGACGAGGGAGATTCTATGGAGAAATTTTTTCCTTGAGAGATTTTGAGAGAGAGTAGTGATTGTAAATATGTATAAATAGCAGTGTGGTATGAGATAGTTTACTACTTCAGGTATAGGTTTTCCATTTATATTCCTGTTTAGTTTGCTGCTTTTGTTGCTTTAGATAAATGAATAAATATCAGTTGTTGCCATATTTCTATGTATCAGAGTTAATTAAATTCACTTCCGCATATGTAACACTTTGTATATGATGCCCTTATATGATAGGATCATATTAGGTGATCCGACGGTGCGACCTTTCACATTTAGGAGAGGGGGAAAAGTCAGGCTGTCACACCGTATCCCTCTGAGGAAAAGATTGTTACTCACTCCTTTTGGAAAGTATTAGATACAACCTATTCCCCACATCATTGAGCCTTAGCCCCCTCTTCTACTTTTTTTGGATGATAAATCAAAAGCCTTACATGATACTCCTAGAAATGACACCAAAAACTGATGAATGATGACTGATGCAATCACTTACTCTGCCTACCATACTTCTCCCTAATAACTATGGGATAGGATTATCATCACCTTAAAATAGACCCCCGACATACAACTAGCTTAATCTAAGAGACCTCCCACGGTTCGATGACAGTACCGATCAACCTTTCTTCAAAACTAACTCACCAAATACCCATGACTACTTGAAGACCAAAAGTGCTCATCTAAAGCCCAGGAAAGCTCCATTGCATCTAGACATTGGGACATTTTTTTATCAGAAGAAGAATCACCTTAGAAGCATCAATTTGTCCACAAGGAAGATGAGGAATAACGAAGTCACCATCCGGAGAATGATACTAAAGATACTGTGCTGTCAATCCTACCACGCTCCTACACTGAGGCATTTTTATTTTTATTTTTATTTTATTATTATTTTAGTTTTTTGCTTTCCCTATTGTATTATTTCTATTTTAAAAAGAAAAAAAAAAAGAAGAGGAAAAAGAAAAGAAATAAATAAATAAATAAGAGCAACATATCCATCTTTTACTACCAGACCCCGCTCTGAGACACTCACCCCCCTTGACAATTTGCAAGGGGGAGAACAAAAATTACTGATAGCATTACCTTTACATGTGCAGACACAAAGCAACCTTCAACCATCACCAGGCCAGCTCAGGAAATATCCAAGTGCCAATGACAGTCAACGGCGCTAAAGAAACAAAAAAAGCGAGAGACAAATGCAAGAGGTAATCAAAGGGAAATGAGCAATCAGGTACATCTAAATCGAAAAATCTCCATATATATATATCAAAATTTTCTTTCTTTTTACACTTGCCACCGGGGGCACCCCCCCCTGTATGTACAATGCGCACACAAAAAAAAACACTCACACACACCCCTACTCCCTACGCTGCCGCTGGGATGGTCGAGCACCGCTGTCCCCAGTATCATCAGCTCGAAGCTCCACAGACTGGTCCTCTGAAAACACAATCTCAACATTCGGAGTCCTAAGAACCTCTAGACGACGCGGCCCCGCTACAGAGTCTCCCTCACTCATCTGACTAACAGACTGCCTCGATCGAGAATGAGGGGGATATCCCGCAAGAATCTCACGAACAACAGAATCCTCAGGAGCATCACCTCAAGGCGAAGATTACATGAAATAACAAATATATGAAGAAACGACATCCCAATCGGACGGTTAGATCACTCGATATCGCTAAAATATGAATTTTAGAACACAAAATATCCAGAAAAAGTAAAACTCGAGACTAAATCAAGAATGAGAAACAAATGAAGGCTCCCTCACTCATATAGAGTATGGACTTAATCGCGTGCCCATACACGTGCGCTTAACTCAGTCACGTGCCACGCACACTGCGCACAATCCAAAACACACGCTCCAACTCGAACGCGCAATGAAACCATCGCCCACTCCGCCCACGCAATGCTTCGATCACATGCAATACATGAACCACATAAGCCTATCAAAAGGCTCACACGAGCCACGTAATACGAAAGGCCCACCGTGCAGTGGCCTGGTGACGCTCTAATCACCCGCTCACTATAGTCCGCATAATCCCATCAAACGAAGGCCTCATGTCATGTGATACGAAAGGTCGCCCACGCAGTAACCTGGTGATGCCCCAATCACGTGCAAGATTTTGAATGCATAATTCAATCACCCGCACACTCACAAATGCACAAATAACCCTTCAAAGCTGCAATCGCACGCTCGAAAACAAGCGCACAATCATATTGAGCAACCTAAAATAGGTGTGCAATACCTGACTTTGAACAGAATCTACACCTTCACACCTTTCCACCCCATCCTGATCAAAATTCCCTATCCCATCGTGTGGCCTCACACGCTGTTCAGAAAGAATGACACAGTCGCATACCCATCTCCCATTACGATCCCACTAGAGATGGAGAACCCCATTACATAACTCCGTCACGCACGTCCCATCGTGATAAATCAATCATACCACCACCCATCATCTCGTGAGAAGCCAAAGATGAAGCCAATCACAACGCAACCACAATGTGATCTTAGAACCCAAGATCTACCAAAGAAAGAAATAAGACACACCTATTGCGCAAGTATCCTACCGGCATCCCATCACAAATAATGAAACATCTAAACACAACCACCACACATTCATGAATATGTCCCCTCGCAATGCAACTATAACTCATTCCCATCATGAACATGCCCCATGTTGACACAACAATCGCATTTGGTCCTACAACCCCAACACCAATCACACCTCCTTGAAACCCCCATCACAAAACAGCACATGGAGTCAATCTTTCTAAAGGCCACATCGCTAACTATGCTCAGCCAACATCCCATCACAAACATCACTATCCGAAAAAGCTTAGACAACACCTGCCATGCCATATGATGAAAACGAAGAAAGCTCGATCGTGTCCTATCGCTAAAGCAAAGAGCCCTCCTCTCAAATTGCTCACTGCGTAACAGTCGCTAGGACTTATCCAGCACATAGCCAAAGGAAGAATCCCGAAGTCCCATCATGACATTACTTCTCCCAAGACATCACATCACATTGGCGATTACTAAGCACTGCCATAGCAGACATAAAAAAAAGAGAAGAATCCCTAAGTCCCATCGCGACATCACGGCGACAGCCAGCTGGTCCCGCCACCAGCTATACAAAAATCCCGACAACCCATCAGTCCCATCATAGACTACACCAGCTATGCACAACACAGGTAAGTATCACCCTCTCTTTTACTCGATATTCCTTGTAAAATATAGTTAGCTAGGATTAAGTCCAAAATGTTTTCAAAACCTATCTCTCTCGACTCACGAATCACTTAGTCCTCCCATAAGAGACAATCATCAGTATTTACCGAGCAGGTTAGACAGAGTATCCAACATGCCAAGTGTCGCCTTGACAACCACACAAACGGTCGGGTCCACAAATCCCATACCGGTGGATCTGCTCAGCGACATCTTGGAAGCCACGTTTTTCAAAGATTTACAACCGAATTGATCTTAAGTTAAAAATCCCAAAATTTCAAAACCCCCTTACTTCTAAAAAAAAAATCTCTTACTTCTCAAACCAACAACCTTTACTTCCAAAAAAAAAAATCTCTTTTACCTCCAAAACAAAACAAAAAAAAAAAAAAAAAAAAACCAAAATAATAATAAACAAAGAGACTTTACTTACCAAAATTCACTTCAATTACCAGCCCAAACCAGCCATTTCCCTGGGAAACTGGACAATGAGTATATTTAATCTAAGAACCTACAAACACCTATTGGAAAAGGAACGTCTGACGCGCATTGGTGTGAGCAATGATGCGCCCGGTCTAACATGACTTGCAAAAGTCTTCGACATTATATTGCATTTTATTATTGGTCTTTGGACCTTATTTATGGACATTTGTATAATGCCTCTCTGTACCTCGACTGCATCATACCCCTCTGTTTGATTGCCCCTTGTAGCAGGTCACAGCATGCGGCGGGATGTCCCTTGCACCCACAGATTAGGATATGGTGATTCTCCTTTCCGTTTGGCTGTCACTCGCAGCAAGTCACGCCATGCGTCGGGATGCCCCTTACACCAGTGAAATAAGATACGCTCACTTCCCCCGTAGACTGTATATGACAGCGGATCACGATAAGCGATGGGATCGCCCCTAGGCATCCACGGTATGGAACACGCTTTTCGACAGCTACCACTGGGTCCCCGAATGCTCCATCTTAGCTTGTACTAATAGATAAGAAAGCCAAGCATGTCATGTCAACATCCCCAGTTCACATTTGTTATTTTCCAAGAGCAATGAGAAGACACCTCGAATGAGGGGTGTCTACTTCTTCGACGCGTTCTTACTTCATAAGAGCACGCTGAAGAGGGGCATTTGTAGACACCCCCATTTTGCCCTCTCGGAATATATAAATCTGTTCGATCAATCTTTGACCTCATAACCCAAATTGGGACCATATGCTAAAATAATAGCATATGGCTTAACACAGGCTAAAATAATAGCTCTGTGGCTCAGGCCCCATGACCCTAACGTAGGGACCATGCACTGAAATAATAGTACATGGCTGAATATAGGCTGAAACAATAGCTCTATGGCTCAGATCCCGACGTAGGGAGACTATATACTGAAACAATAGTATCTAGCCAAAATACAGATTGAAATCATAGTCTAACATTTTAGACCCCTTAACCCTAACGTAGGGACCATGCACTAAAACAATAGTACATGACTGAGCAAAGGCTGAAATAATAACTATGTGGCTCAGATCCCAATATAGGGAGACTACATATTGAAACAATAGTATATAGTTAAAATGTAGGCTAAAATAATAGTCTGGCATTTCATACCTGACCCAGACTCAGAGAGCCCTGAATGACGTGCCTAAAACTACGCGTGCAATTCAATTACACGCAAAACCACAAACATGTAATCAGTCCCCCTTTCAGACCAGACTTCCTTTCCCCAAGCCACCTCGAGACTCAATTATGTGCCTCACATGAGACAAGCGATCGGATTTAGCACTCGACCACCGACTCACAATTGGCCTACACCTGACCTAGTCTTACAGTCCTTGACCCCCAAGCTTCCTAGATCAAGCGCTTCTAAAGAGACGCTTAATCGGATTGTGCACCCTACACCAAGCATGTAATTAGTCCTAACATTGTTAGAACTAGGAAACTCGTTGAGCAAGTCAGCCGGCCACTCACTAATTCGGTGACTGACTCAAAGCGATTAAGCACCAGGAGACAGGCAAGCAATCCAGTTAAATACTTGAAATAGGGCATTTAATTGGAGAAAAACCTATAAAAGATTTTTTTCTAATTCGCCCAAGAAGGGGGCATACAACACGAGAGAATGATTTTTTTTAGGATTCCGAAACCAAAGAACTTCGAAAACGAACACCTAGACGAACCTAATCATGATTTCAAGATTCAAGCTTTGAATTTTTAAGATTCCTATCCGCAACCCCGGTCATAAGTAAAAATCTTAGTTTTAAATTTAGGATTTCTCTTAGTTTCAATTATTAATATTAAATTTTTAGTCTTAGATCGTAAACCCTTTTATTCAAACCGTAACTTTAATATCTAGTTCTAGTTTTCCAAATTTTGAACCAGTCCTTGATCTGACGACCTAATTCACCGACCATAGACTTTAATTTTGTTCTAAAATCTTAATTTCCAGTCCTATCATTAATCTCTGGTTCTAGTTCTTAGTTTCTAGAACCAGTCGTTAATCATACAGCCTAATTTTCTGATTTTGAACTTGAATTCAGTCCTTAAAATTTTAAATTCTAGCTTTAATCCCTTAGTTTAATATTTCTAAAACCCCAAATATTAATTTCATTTTTTTTAATTCTAGTTTCATAATTTAATTCATGATTACAATCTCAAAAATGACTGTAAAAATCCAAAAATACTATTTTATAATCCAAAATTCAACTTGCTTTAATCTCAGCCACCTGATTCCCCAAGGGAGCTTACGGAGGGTACTCGGGAACGAGGCCAATCCTTCTTAGCATAGCGGGCCAAAAACCCCTTTTTTCTTAGAATTTTAGTAGGATTAATTCATTGCTTTAATTAAAATTTTAGTAAAATTAATTCATTGCTTCAGTTAGAATTTTAGTATAATATAATTTATTGCTTTAATCAGAATTAGTAAAAAGGTATTTCCTTTATCTTAATTAAAATTTAGTATAGTTAATTCATTACTTTAAATCATATTTTTTTAGTAAAGTTAATTTCTCGATCTGATTAGAAAATTTGATAAGATTAGTTCCTTTATTTTAATTAGATTTTTAGTATAGCTAATTTATTTGCTTTAACTAGATCTTAATAAAATTAGTTTATTTGTTTTAATTGGATTTTAATAAAATGAATTCATTACTTAAATTAGAGTTCTAGTAAAATTAGTTCTCTATTTTAATTAGAATTGCTGCAAAATTATTATAATTGCTTTCCTTAGAATTCTAGTACAATCAGCATACTTGATTTAATTAGAGTTTTATCATAATTGAAATATCTGCATTCCTAGTACAAGTAGGAGACTAATATTAATTAGACTTCTGGTAGCATTAGGAAATTAAATTAATTAGACTTTTAACAAGAGTAAAACATTAAAATTAATTAGACTCCTAGTAGGATTAGGAGACTAAATTAATTAGACTTTCAATAGGATTAGAATATTAGACTAGATCACTATAATAAATTCACATAACTATACTCACAATCGAATTAAGAAATTCAAACAAATCAGAATTATAGCAACCATCACAGTGAAAGAAAAGGAAAACTAAACTATCTAAATTAAAAGAAGAGCCAATGCTGCTGATGTTCGCCGGCGGATGATTCAGTAAAGAAGTAACCCACACCGGCTCTAAAGCATGATCACTGACATGTTGTAGCGTCGTTAAATATCTGTAGCTGGCGATCGCAACAAATTAGAAACCTTCCTAGAAAACTACCCCCCCTCCTTTTTTTTTTATTTCTAACATTCCAAGCGCCGCATCTCTAGAGTCCACCTGGACAGACTTGGGCCATTGATTCAATGAGGACCGAGAGGAGACCCAGAAAAAGCGCACACCAACAAGCCTGACTCAAGTAGTATACAGAGCGATGGTACTTCAACCTCTACCGACAGGATGGCCTCAGTTCCATATACAAGGGAGAACGGTGTTGCCCCTATAGCGATGCGGATCGATGTTTTGAAGGCCCATAAAGTGAATGGTAACATTTCGCTCTAATCTCGATAGGTGACAACCATCTTCTCAAGGATGAGAACGATCATTTTGTTAGCAGCTTCCACGGCCCCATTGGTTTGTGGCCGATATGGTGACGAGCAATGATGTTTGATCTTGTACCGCTCACAGAAGGGCTTGATGCGCTTGCTCACGAAGTTCGTGCCATTATCTATGATGATATCCTTGGGTATGCCAAATCGGCAAACAATATTGCTTTTGATGAATTTCTCAACATGCCGAGCAGTGATGTTCGTGTAGGATGTCACCTCTACCGATTTGGTAAAGTATTCAATGGCAACCAGGATGAATTAATGTATGTTTGATGCTTTCGGATTGACATCGGGGTGGCAAATGGCCATGGAGTGGTCATGCCGTGTAGATCTATAGTCGAAGCATGGATCAGACTGGAGTGTTCTTGGCATTTGTAGAACTTTTGAATGTGCTTGCAATAGTTAGTTTCCATGGTGGTCCAGAAATACCCTTGCCGTAGGATCTTTTTGGCAAACATGTGCCCATTGACGTGGGCCCCGCACACTCTCTCGTGAATCTCTTTCATGATGTTTGCTGCCTCGCTTTCAGTTAGGCATCAGAGTAAGATATTATTATATGACCGCTTATAAAGCCACTCACTGCAAATGACATAGTTGCCGCTAAACATTGAATGGTTTATCTGTCTTCTTTGGATATCCCCTCAGGGAATGCTCGAGTTTTGAGGAAATTCTTGATATCTAAGAGCCACGGTGGCTCATCATCCAACCTTGGGGGTTCCTCAATCTGGAGGCAGAAGGCCGGCTCGTTTCTCTGTTTAATCATGATTGGCTTCATCATAACACCATAGGGAATTTTCACCATTGATGCCAATGTTGCCAGGGCATCGGCGAACCTATTTCTTCCTCACAGGAGATAGGAGAAAGTAACATCATCGAAGCATGCTATCGGATCTTTGAGGTGTTCATGGTATGGGACCAACTTCTCATCCTTCATCTTTCGATCTCTGGTTGTCTGGCATATGATCAATTGTGAGTCGCCAAACACCCTGAGGTGAGTTACGTTTAGGTCTAGAGCTGCTTGTAAGCCAGCTACGCATGCCTCATATTCAACCATGTTGTTAGTGCAGGGGAAGTTGATTTTAATGGAAATTGGTATGTGGGACCCCCTTGGCTAGATTAGGATAGCACCAACTCCTTGACCCTTAGCATTTGCCGCTCCGTCGAAGTGCATCACCCAGGACTCCTTTGTCTCTACTATATCATCCTTTGTCTTGAAGAAGATGTCCTCGTCTGGGAATTCGGTCCTTAAAGGTTCATAATTAGGTAAGGGATTACCAGCAAGATGATCAGCGAGCGCTTGCCCCTTGATTAACTTCTGAGTGACGTAGGTGATGTCAAATTCAGATAGTAGGAGCTGCCAACATACAGTCCGCCCAGTGTGGGCCAACTTTTCAAATAGGTACTTTAATGAATCCATGTGAGCTAGGAGTAGAACGACTTGGGATAACAAATAGTGGCAGAGCCTCTGGGTAGCCCATACGAGATCTAGGCAAGTTTTCTCTAGATGAGAATAGCGCATCTCATAGTCGGTGAACTTCTTACTCAGGTAGTAGATGGCTTGCTCTCTTCTTCCTGTCTGGTCATATTGCCCTAAGACACATCCCATTGAAACTTCCATCATAGAGATATACATTAAGAGTTGTCTCCCTAGCTCAGGTGGTACTAATACTGGAGGGTTGAGAAGGTAGCCCTTGATTTTATCGAATGCCACATGACAGTCGTCATTCCATTCAACAGGAGAATCTTTCCTTAGCAACTTGAAGATTGGTGTGCAGATAGGTGTGAGCTATGCAATGAACTGATTGATTTACTGTATTCTGTCAAGGAAACCTCTGACCTCTTTTTTGGTAGACGTTGGTGGCATTTTCATGATGGCCTTTACCTTGACTAGGTCAATCTCGATACCTCCCTTGCTAACGATGAATCCTAGCAACTTTCCTGACATGGCGCCAAATGCGCATTTATGAGGATTCAGACGTAACCTATATTTTCTCAGCCTCTCAAACAGCTTTTGGAGGTTTATCAGATGGTCACTTCGCTCCGGTGACTTGGCGATCATGTCATCATCATACACCTCAATTTCTCGATGCATCATGTCATCGAAGAGGGTTGTCATCGTTCTTTGGTATGCTGCACCAGCATTTTTCAACCCGAATGGTATGACTCACTAGCAAAAAATTCTCCAAGGGGTGATAAATGTTGTCTTCTCTCGATCTGCCTCTGCCATCCTGATCTGATTGTATCCGAAGAATCCATCCATGAAGGAGAGCATCACGTGCTTAGCATTGTTATCGACCAAGATGTCGATGTGCGGTAATGGGAAGTCGTCCTTCGGGCTCGCCTTGTTCAGGTTTCGGAAGTCAATGCACATGCGGACCCCATCCTTCTTTGGTATTGGAACAATATTGGCTAGCCACTGTGGGTATTTGGAGACCATGAGAAATCTTGCATCATATTGCGGATGACCTCGTCTTTTACTTTCAGCATCCACTCGGGTCGGGGTCATCTCAATTTTTGCTTGACCGACCTAATATCAGGGTAGAGTGGCAACTCATGCTCGACCAAAGGAAATTGATCATGCTTTTTCTTTCCTCGAGAGATAGCGATGTTCCGATCTTAGTGATTCTAGGAACCTCCTCGGTCCCTAGATTAACGTCCTCTATTTCTTCAATGATAGGAGTAAGACCATGCTCAAAGTCGGTAAACTGCTCAAGGAGTTCATTAGGGAGCTCCTTAGTAAGGATTTTCTCGTCCATACTCGTGACTCCTACCTCTTGTATTTCTAAAGGAAAGGGGTCGATTTCACGTGGGACGGGGATTTCGATTAAGGCATCATTTTCTTTGACTTTATTCAGAATTTTGAAAGACAACATTTTTGAATTTTATATTTTTTCTATGTTTTTGAGATTTGTTTTTCTTCGAAAATGAGCTCTTGGCAAAGCGAGCCCCTATATATACACGGTATTACCTACCAAGGGCTCATCTCACTTTTTATAGGTTATTTAAAAAAAAAAAAATTGGTGTCAAATTTTAGGCCACTCGTTGCTTCCAGAGTTTGGGATAAAGAAGCCCAATTCCATACCTGTGGTGTTGCTCCTTTACCTGTTTAGATGGAGGGGGTGGCTGATATGATTCTTTAGAGTCAGCCTCCATCATGTTGACATTGGGTTAGTCTGCGATTTAGTCCTCAAACGTCAGTACGGTGCTGTGGTGGTTTACCACAGGGGGGGATTGTGCAGGTATGACAAACTCTTCCTCAAATAGGAACAGGGCAGCTAAGTTTATTTCTAAATGGGGAGGAAGAATTTGGGGATTGTTGGGGTGGATAGGGGCCACAAGTTTGTGTGGGGTTAATTGTATTGCCCCATTATGATCAATCTTCACAATCCCGGCACTCACAAAGGTGTTTGGAGGTGAGGCCTAGGACAGGATTCTTCTTCCAAATTGATTCCCTGGACTCTTACTGTAGCAATGGTTCGGGCTTTCTCCTTAGCCTCTCGAACTTCTTTCGTGGGTTTGTATCCTAACCCAAATCTAACCTGTTGCCCACTTTTGGCTTTGACTGGCTCTTTCTGGCCTTGTAATCAGGGTCCTAGTCCCTTTCCTTTGTGGTAACCCCATTTCTGGAGCATGGCCACAGCTGCTACCATTCCGCCTCCAGTTTTTAGAGTGATGTTTTTTAGGGGTTCTAAGACTATCGTCGATACCTCATATTCAAAGTTGTGGAGGTCTGCATCCTTGGTTGTGTGCGACACATCCAATACTTTGGGGTTCCCAATATTGTGGGTAGAAAAACTTGTTGCATTAGGCTACTTGGTGTGAAAGTGTGCTTATGTTATTGTGTGGTGGAAATCAATTGAAAACAAAGTAATATAAGAGAATGGATTCAGCACAACCAAAGTAATCCTAGACCTGCAAGATTCAGGGTCTATTGTAGCAAGTTTTGATAAGTAAGAGTTTGTCCCATAGAGAAAATGATCAAGAGCCCAAATTGGGCACTGATAGTATGCCTCCAGATTTGACTGCAGATCTGACAATCCTAAGAGAAGGGAGTTGGGTGTCACGACTACACTAAATTTACACAAAAAGGGAAAATAAAGTGCAGGCTTATCCTAAATAAAGGGTTGAGAAGAAGATGGTGGTAGTGTGTGTCAAAATACAATACAAAAATTATAAGAAGTAAGCATGTTATGCTAGAGTTAATGATACAGTAATGTAATTCAGATTTTGTTTGTCTCTGCAGTGCTCCTTGCTGAGACACTATTAAAAGCCTCAACAAGGTATAAGCTCCCAATTTAATCCATGCCATTTGGGGCGCTCTTAGGGCTATACTCTGTCCACTATAACGGTCACTGCGTATCCGATAGAGTCTGTCAAATATCATTAGTTAAACCAGAAATTCGCTAGTCTAATCCAGAAGAGTGGACTGATCATTTCCATAGCCACTAGACCAGCTCTAGTCATGAATACTATTGCAGCACTATGTAATGCCAGTGCTACAAGCTCCCCAGATCTATGCACAATCCTAGCTGACATCCATAGGTATTCCAACCAATAAGATCCTAAGTGCTTTGTTAAGGCATACTGCTCACTAGTGCCCGCAAAAAGGACCATGCAATAGGTTGAATAAGGCCTTTAGCTCAGCTGGTCATTGCTACAAATAGCCTGCAATGACTGAGCCTTAAGCTGTAATTACTATAAGAGATCAGATCTAACATCTGATATCAATTAGGTAGAACAGAGGGGAGCCAACTACTATACAAACCTCCTAATAAGGCTCTAAAAGCTCATGTGCAGGGGAGAAGAATCCTTCTCAAACATGTGGATAGACACAACCTTAGGGCTATACTATGTCCACTTGAATGGTCAGAGGGTATCCCATTAGTCTATCCATTCCACAGAAGCCTGAGAAAGAACATGAAAATAGCTACAACCACCATGGTCTGCAGGCCTCCGAGCTCCTTGGATCTCACAATAAATCCATCATTGCTTTCCATGTGTCTATCAAACCAAGAGAAATCAGATGGTAAATAAAATACCTATTAGAAACTAAATGGGCTAGTCTCAAATTCATGGATCCTATAAACATCTAAAGAAATGATAAGATCTATAGATTTGATTAAGCATTAAAATAGCAGTTTATTGATAACAGTAAAACTTACAATGAACTATCTCCTGGTTATAGCCTATACACAACTACTCGGCTAAGATCCCAACATATACAAAAATCTATTATAAAACTGAAACAAAACTAAACCTAGCTGCTTACAGGGGGATTACCTAGCAAGTGCTGAGCTAAGAGAGAAGAAAAGAAATAGGAAAACAAAGGTGATAAAACCCTAACCCTAGCCTGCTAGAGCTCTCAGTCGGTAGAGGATGAAGGAAAGATGAAAATAATAAACTTTAAGTACAGCTTATTTACTCTGTGAAAATGGCCTTGACTCTTAAGAGGTTAACCTAATTATTTCAACAGACATGGAATTGTTATAACCCATGAATGCCTTGAGATGTGTTCCTCGAAATCCACACCTCAGGAAGTGTGCCCTAGCCTTGGGAAATTCTCAAAAGGTCCTTGAATAAAACTAAGAAGTTGAAAGCTCGTGCTTCGTGGGGCTGGGAGTTGCTTTTAGCTCACTCGCGTAGTTGCTTTGCCTTCGCGAAGTTGACTTTGACTGATGGGAAGGGCTCATTCGCGCAGTAGAACTTTTAGTGAATCGCACAGTTGCTTCGCATCTTAGTGTTGTCGTAGACATAATTTGGAGTGCTAGGATTTCTCACACAGTAGAGCTTCAGAAGCTCTTTCTCGAGCAGGTGAGTTCCTGCGCTTACCTAGTAACTTGTAAGGGTCCAGGGTGTGCGAGATCTAGGCGAGAGGAATTCTGGGCGTCTCTCTCATCCAGGGCCACGTGATAACTCCGCGAGGTGACTTTTGGTTCTTTGTGCATATGAGCTTGCAACGTTCTGCGCACAGCTGCTTTGGGGCTCAATCTTCGCGAGAGCTTCGCGAGGGCAGATTCTGAGAGTTTTAAGCTGCGAGATCTTTGCGATGGCTTTACAACTCGCCTCTTGATTGCGTGCCTTATCTCTGCGAAGGCCTCTTCTACTGCATCTTTAGCTTCACGAGGAAGCTCCTCAACTCTGCAAAGTCCATCATTTATAGCTCTAGTGCATTGCCCTTGTTGCTGTCACAGTCTCCTCCCTTCTCTACTAATCTTCATTCATCTGCTAGATTGGTCAATGATGATCAGCAACAGTGAGTCACCATGGTGAGTACTACCAAGGTGTTCCATCATGCTTTGGTTCAGCTGTCATCTTTGCTTGTATTCTCCCTCTTTTGGGCCAAAAAGTAAGGATTTTGCATTAAACTGCAAATTTTATTACCAACTGTAAAACATACTTAACACATGTTTATTAGTGGGCTTCAAGGTCCATCAAAGGCTAGGTTAAGAGGTGAAAAGTGGTACTTTTAGTGAATAACACACCTCTAAACCTAATCTTTGCTAGTCCCTGAGCAAAGGGAAAATTAAGAAAACTATTCTAAGAAATTGAAAAGCCACTTTCGTAGGGAGCACGGATACATTTAGCATATGTACCAAGCCTTTTAGACCCCTAGGTGATCCCTTGTGGAGGAGTGAAGTCTCCTGAGGGTTTTCAGTGAAGATACCCACAAACTTCTCAATGAAACAGTTAACAATGGTGCAATATTATTAGGTCAGCTATCAAAAAACAGAGCATCAATTCACCATTGATTCAAATAAAAATGTGAGGAATTTAGATATGAAAAGCACAGACATTTAATCATCACAAACTCTACCTGAGTGCACAACATTTCCAATTAGCTCACAACAAGGGGGGCCAACACATGTATGTCAGCACTGAGCTCATCATTAATTCAAAAATGATGTTGTAGGCTATGCCTAATACATTCAACATCAGATCCACTGCTCACCAAGGCATACTCTCACAAGGGACCTTGAGGGTTTCATTTTCTCTCAAGCTCAAGAGCAGTTACAAACCCCAAATGGGTCTGTAAGCATGAGCATAGGCAAAGCACTTAAGTCCTGGCATCATTGGCATATCCTCACCATAGATTGGACAACTCCTTGTCTCTACATGATAGCTCATTCACTTTGGATCACAAGGTCTTTTAACTGGGTTGTGATGAGGCATATGAAGTGGGTTATAAAGAATGTAGGGTTGAAAAGGGGTTCAGAATTTGATAAATCAGTAGGTGAAGGAGGTGATTCATGACTTCACCCCTTTGTAGTTCAGTACCTTTCATTCTCTTTCAATTATTTATTTATTTATTTTTTTTAGCCTTGAAGTAGCTAGTTTCTCCTCTTCATTCTGATTTTTCCAATGAACTTATCCTCTTGATTCCTCACTCACTCCTCTTCATTATTGTTTTTCTTTCTTTTCTTGTATTTTTCTTTCTGTCTTTGTTTTTATTTTTATGACTTTCCACCGCTTTCCTCAGCTGCTACGCTACTCTACTTTAGGTATCTCTTCTCCATTCACCCAATGTTGACCCTATCTTGTCCATCTTCAGCACCTTCTCCTTTACCTTCTGAATTCTCAGAGTGAGGGTAGGTTTGAATCAGGTCCATAGGTTCAGGTACAAGTACTCGGGTGTATTTTGCAAAAAATTGGAGTTAAGGCTCAACAGGTGTGTGCTCAAGGGCAGTTGAAGGATTTGGCCTGTTTAAGGTCAAACTGTCCAAGAGAAGGCCTTGATCCTTTCCTAGGATTCATGAGTGTTGTCAATTGCTTCAACTTGGAGGTGCCTAACTTCTAGTGAGGGCATTGCCTCAGCCAGTCCTTAGAGCTAGAAAAATTGCCTCAGTCACTCCTCGAAGGAAGGAAAAAAATAAAAAATAAAAGATTTTGTAGGCCCAACTCTCACTAGTTATGGTCTTCCATTAAACTTTTAAGTATGCCCTTACCTTTTTCTCTCTTTAATGATTCACTCAGTACTGATACAGGTGAGTTTATTTGGTGTTCACATCAAGGAAAAGTTAAAACTTAAAAGATTGTAATGCCTAAAAGTTTACAAAAGTTTTAAATTTCTCATTTTTTTAATGATTCTTAGGTGAACATGTTCTGTTTCTCTCTTGCTCACTTGCATCTACCGCACTTAGGTTAATTATTTCATTAGCAGAGCTTGCCACACCCCCAAACCTATGAGGAGCAGTGTCCTCACTGATTCAAAGGTGAGATGTGCAGCAAGCATAAAACATAAAAATTAACAAAACAAAAACTACAAAAAGAGAAAAAGAACACACAAAACAAATGAGGAATTACGCACATGTATAAGCAAAATAGTGACAGATTTTATTATAGAGGCAAAAGCAAATAGATTACAAAAAGATAAAAAATTATAGACCTAAGAACAATCTAAGCAAAACTTTCTGCGAGACAAAATGGTTCTTCCTCCTGGCTCAGGGATATCCTCAACCTACTGTGGAAGAGGAACTATAAGCCGAGAGGAGGGGAAAGACGAGGATCATGGAGATGGGTGTTGAGCAGGTGGTGGGGGGCTTTCAGAAGATGGTGGGGGAGATGCAGGTGGTTCGGTGTGTTGCTTCTTCTTCTCTCTCTTCTCCTTTTTCTTCTCCTCCTTGGCCAGGATCCTCTGGACTTCTTCGTACCCATCCCAAAGAAATTGTAATGGGTCCGGCTCCTTAGGCGGTGGGGGGTCGAACCACAAAGGATAGAATTTGTTTGGAAACTCGGTTGGTTTGCCATCCACCATGGTTGTGAGTAAAGAGGGACTACTAAGGTTAGAGGAGAAAGGATGGGAAGAGGGCGAACTATCCCTGTATTTAAGGTACTTGGATGGTGGAATATGGATGGCCATATTAACTTTTTGTCTCTTTCCAAGCATGGCAATAAATTATGATTATTCTGAGAATGATAAATTGCACAACTGATTATAGGGAAAGAGAGCTCACACTAAATGATGGTCTAATTTTAGCCTTGGTAATTAAGGTAATCCCACGTTTCGCATAGCTCCATACTAGTATTTGTGGACCAATATTCTCGCATAGTACAACTGTACATTTATGAGAAGGAAAAGTGCACAGAAGAATCATAGCTCCATGAGTACAGAATCAAAACTATGTGTGGCTCACGGAGGTACTTCGCTGAGTATACGTTGGGATTGAGCACGCAAAGTAGTTGTACATTTCTTGCGTAACTTAGCTGGTGATCTCCACGAAGAACAAACTCTTGGAGTTTCAAGGTGTCGCGCACTAGAATATGTGGAAAACTGCTTTGCGCACCCTCATGACTCCCCAAGTAAGCTTTGACATGGCCCACGATTATGACAATGAGGCCATTTAACCCCGCGATCGAGACCAACACGCGACCTCTTTGCACCATTTGTGCTCAGGCCTGTACTTGCACAATGTCATGCACCCACTTAGTTGCCATCAGCATCTACCCATCACATGGATTCCTTTTTCAAATGAGAATAGCCTCCCTAATACTACTACATGCATAGCAAAAATTCCAAATGATAAAATACTTTTATGCAAACAGAGTCTAAACAGCTGCAATGCTAGTACTTTGCTCAATATTCATCTCCCATGTTACTGACAGAAATGAACAATATTAAGAATAAAACCTATACAACATTTGAAAATAAATAAGTACACAGAACAAAACAAAACAAACACACAAAATAGATATGGCACATATAATATAAGGCTGTGCATCACTGATCAGTGAGAGGTTCATGTAGGTGAATGGGTTGAGAAAGCTCCATTGGTTGTTCTACACAAATCTTGAGCCTCTACCCATTTACTTTCATAATCTGCCCTGACTTTGGGTCCAAGATCTCCACAGCACCAAATGGGGAGGCTTTGATGACAGTATAAGGTCCATCCCATCTAGAATTCAACTTCCTTGGAAAGAATTTAAGTCTGGAATTAAAAAGCCAAACATGATGCCAACAATGAAGTCTTTCCTTAACAACTTCTTGTCAAAGAATGCTTTTGATCTCTCCTTATACATTCGGGCATTGACATAAGTTTCTAGCCTCATCTCATCAAGTTTTGCCATTTGCAACTTCCTGCTTGAAAGTCTCCAGCATTTCCTCCATTTGTGCATTCCCTTTATCAAGAGGGGGTGGGCCAGCTAGAGCTTGAGGAAATGGCAGCTGTGGCACTGCTGGTGCCACTGTTGCGTGCCTACTGCCATCATGGTCATATTTTTTTCTTTTTCTTTTATCTTCATTTATTTCTTTATGTTTGGGCTCAACATCAGCCCCATTATTTTGCCCTAGCTGATCCACAGCAGGGGACACAAGCCTCGGCTCCTTGACACTAACAATCCGTTCTTTTTCAGTTTCATTTTCTATGACCTCCTGTTCACTGCCCACTAAATTGTTAACCACCCTACCACTCCTAAGGGTAGTTATGGCATCGGTATCCTCACGGGTGAAGGGTGTTTCTCTAAGCAAGAGCTGCCCTTTTGAATTGGCTAGGGGCTGACTGAGCAATTTTTCTTCTTCTCTCATGTTCAGAGCATTACCGATCTGACCAAGCTGGTCCTCAATCTTTTTTATGCTCTGTCCATGAGAATTGACAGTCTGAATTAGGCTCCCCAGATTTTGCATTGAAGCTATCATCTTCTCTTCAAATGAAGAGGATTTGGGTTGCTGTGGGGGCAAAGCTAACTGGTTAGACTGTGAGGCAGGTAACAGGAAATTTTGCCTTGGTGGGTAACCTTGATTAAACTGGTGTTGGGGTATGTAAGGAGCTACCATTTGCTGCTGCTGCGATTGAGGATATGAGTCTTGTCTCCACCTCAGATTTGGGTGGTTCCTCCAAGAATACCCAGCAGGCTACTGCCCAAAGGTTTGCACAGCATTGGCTTGCTCCATAACAAAATTTGGAAATTGATTGGCAGATGGACAATCATGAATAGAATGTGTGGGAGACTGGTATATCAAACATGCCTCCTCCACCTATGCAACCATCCGGGGTTGTTTCACATTCATCAATTTGTCAAACTTCAAGCTCAGGTTGTCCACCTTTCTTCCCAAATCACCTTACACCTTTACTTCATATATTCCACCTCTAGGGGTGACCTATTTCACCATTTTAGCTAGAATCTGGCTATCATTACGTGACAGAGATTCCTGCTGCATGGAATATTCTCCCATTATGTCAAACAGCTCTCAAGCTTCCTCAGCTGTCTTGTAGAGGTAGCCACCACCATAGGAAGCATCCACCATATCCCTACTCTTGGCATTAATTCCTTGATAAAACACTTGGAAAAGCTGCCACATTGGGATTTGGTGGTGGGGGCATTGTTTTAACATCTCCTGAAATCTTTTCCAAGCTTTATTAAAGTTCTCAATTGAGGATAGAGTGAAAGACAGAATTTTTGTCCTCATCTGGCTTGTTTATTCATAGGGAAAAATTTTGCCAGGAACTTGGTTTGAAGGTCACTACATGACTATATGCGGTTGGCAGAGAGCTTTGATAGCCATGTGCTAGCTTTGTCCTTTAGTGAAAAGGGAAAAAACCTCAATTTAGTGGCCTTAAGCCCCAAGCTAGCAATGTTGAAGGTAGTGCAAAGTACTAAAAACTAGTCAATATGCTTGTAGGGATCTTCTTTACTCAGCCCATGAAATAAAGGCAGCATACTGATGGTGGAGGATTTAATTTCATAGTTCCCCTCAACAGAGGAAAACTGAATGCAGAAGGGAGAGGTGTACTCCCCAGCTGCATTGTATTCTTTTAATGTCCTTTGCTTCTCAGCCATGGTGTCTGCTTTAGTCTCAACAACAGGGCTAAGTGTGGTGTGTCTAGGTCTAAGGATCCTTTCCACCTTCGAATTTGGGAGTTCCAAGTAAGGGTTTAAGGACCTTCTCCCAAGCATACACTCACCAATTAGTAATGAAAATGCTTACAGGCACACAGAAAGAATTTCACACAATAAAAATAATAGCTACACAAATTTACACTAAACAAGATAATAGGGGATTCAACATAAATGGCATGAGATTTAGGGGAAGAAAGTGCAAATAGAGCCAGCTACTCTCCAGTTGCAGCTCTAGCTTTTCATTGCTTCCGCTATCCATTTCTGTAAAATTTCACAAAGAATCAGTAGTACTTTTATTCTAGATTAAACACAGCTACAAAGAATTTGTTAGTCTAAATTACAATACAACTCAGGTCTACTAAAAAGATCAAATTCCTCAACAACGACGCCAAAAACTTATTGCATTAGGCTACTTGGTGTGAAAGTGTGCTTATGTTATTGTGTGGTGGAAATCAATTGAAAATAAAGTAATATAAGAGCATGGATTCAGCACAACCAAAGTAATCCTAGACCTGTAAGATTCAGGGTCTATTATAGCAAGTTTTAATAAGTAAGAGTTTGTCCCACAGAGAAAATGATCAAGAGCCCAAATTAGTCACTGAAAGTAGGCCTCCATATCTGACTATAGATCTGACAATCCTAAGAGAAGAGAGTTGGGTGTCACAACTACACTAAATTTACACAAAAGGGAAAATAAAGTGCAGGCCTATCCGAAAGAAAGGGTTGAGAAGAAGATGGTGGTAGTGTGTGTCAAAATAAAATACAAAAATTATGAAAAGTATGCAGGTTAAGCTAAAGTTAATGATACAGTAATGTAACTCTGATTTAGTCTATCTCTGCAGTGCTCCTTGTTGAGACACTATTAAAAGCCTCAACAAGGTATAAGCTCCCAGCTTAACCCATGCCATTTGGGGCGCTCTAGGGCTATACTTTGTCCACTATAATGGTCATAGGGTATCAGATAGAGTCTGTCAAATCCCATTAGTTAAACCAGAAATTTGCTAGTCTACTCAAGAAGAGTGGACTGATCATTTCCACAGCCACTAGATCAGCTCTAGCCATGAATACTATTGTAGCACTATGTAATGCCAGTGCTACGAGCTCCCCAGATCTACACACAGACCTGGCTGACATCCATAAGTATTCCAACCCATAAGATCCTAAGTGCTTTACTAAGGCATACTGCTCATTAGTGCCCGCAAAAAGGACCCTGCAACAGGTTGAATACGGCCTTTGGCTCAGCTAGTCATTGCTACAAACAGCCTATAATGACTCAACCTCAAGCTATAATTACTACAAGAGATAAGATCTAACATCTGATATCGATTAGGTAGAACAGAGGGGAGCCAGCTACTGTATAAACCTCGTCACACGACTCTAGAAGCTCATGTGTAGGGGAGAAGAATCCTTCTCAAACATGTGGATGGACACAACCTTAGGGCTATACTTTGTCCACTTGAATGGTCACAGGGTATCCCATTGGTCTGTCCATCCCACAGAGGCCTGAGAAAGAATATGAAAATAGCTACAACTACTATGGTCTGCAGGCCTCCAAGCTCCCTGGATCTCACTACAAATCCAAAATTACTTTCCATGTGTTTATCAAACCAAGGGAAATCAGATGGTAAATAAAAGACCTACTAGAAACTAAATGGGCTAGTCCCAAATACATGGATCCTATAGACATCTAAAGAAACCATAAGATCTATAGATTTGATTACGCATTAAAGTAGCAGTTCATTGATAACAGTAAAACTTACAATGAATTGTCTCCTGGCTGCAGCCCATACACAATTGCTCGTCCAAGATCTCAATGTATATAAAAATTTATTATAAAACTGAAACAAAACTAAACCTAGCTGCTTATAGGGGGATTAGCCAGCAAGTGCTGAGCTAAGAGAGAAGAAAAGAAATAGAAAAATATAGGTGATCAAACCCTAACCCTAGCCTGCTAGACCTCTCAGCCGATAAAGGATGAAGGAAAGATGAAAATAATAAACTCTAAGTATAGCTTATATACTCTCTGGAAATGGCCTTGGCTCTTAAGAGGTTAACCCTAATTTTTTAGCAGACATGGCACTGTTACAACCCTTGAATGCCTCAAAATCTATGCCTTAGGAAGTGTGCCCTAGCCTTGGGAAATTCCCAAAAGGTCCTTGAATAAAACTGAGAAGTTGAGAGCTCATGCTTCGTGGGGATGAGAGTTGCTTTTAGCTCACTCGCGCAGTTGCTTTACCTTCATGGAGTTGGCTTTGGCTAATGGGAAGGGTTCATTCACGCAGTAGAACTTTTAGTGAATCGTGCAATTGCTTCGCATTGTAGTGTTGTCGTGGATATAATCTGGAGCGTCAGGATTTCTCATGCAGTAGAGCTTCAGAAGCTCTTTCTCGCTAAGTACTCGTGTAGGTGAGCTCCAGCGCTAGCATAGTAACTTGTAAGGCTCCAGGGTGCGCGAGATCTGTGCGAGAGGAATTCTGGGCGTCTCTCATTCAGGATCATGCGAGAACTCTGCAAAGTGACTTTTGGTTCTTTGTGTATATGAGCTCGCAGTATTCTATGCGTAGCTGCTTTAGGGCTCGATCTTCACGAGGGCAGATTCTGAGAGTTTTAAGTCGCGAGATCTTTGTGATAGCTTTAAAACTCGCCTCTTGATTGTGCACCTTATCTCCGTGAGGGCCTCTTCCACTGCATCTTTAGCTTCGCGAGGAAGCTCCTCAACTCTGTGAAGTCCATCTTTTGCTGCTCTAGTGCATTGCACTTGTTGTTGTCACAGTCTCCGCCCTTCTCAGCTAATCTTCATTCATCTGCTAGATTGGTCAATGATGATCAACAATAGTGAGTCACCATGGTGAGCACTACCATGGTGTTCCATCAGGCTTTGGCTCAGCTGTCATCTTTGCTTGTATTCTCCCTCTCTCTTTTGGGCTAAAAAGCAAGGTTTTTGCATTAAGCTACACATTTGATTACCAATAGCAAAACATACTTAACACATGTTTATTAGTGGGCTTTAAGGTCCATCAAAGGCTAGGTTAAGAGGTGAAAAGTGATGCTTTTCAGTAAATAACAGTAGCTTTTTCCTTTTTCTCATGCCCTTCGCCTATGATGGTGATGATCTTCTGCCCAGACACAAATTTAAACTTCTGATATAGTGTGGACGGTATTGGCCTGACTTTACGTAACCAAGGGCATCCTAACAATAGATTGAAAGAGGATTTGATGTCCATCACTTGAAAAGGTATGGAGAAGGTCATTGGCATGATTACTAGCTCTAGATCGACTTCTCCGATTATTTTTATTCTTGTGTTATCAAACCCCCTGGCACTAGTTTTTGTCGATTTCAGCATACAAGGATCTACTGCTATCTTGGTAGCTGTTCTTAGAGGGCACACATTTAAAGCGGATCCATTATTAATTAATTCCAATGGAATTACCACATTTCTAGCTTCTACAGTGATATTGAGGGATTTAGAATAATTATTTCCCTCTTCTGATAAATATGTATTCAAAAAAGATATGGCATTAGGAGCCATCACCTACCCGATTATCTGCCCGACCTCATCTGGGCTTACCTGGAGTGAGACATGTACATTTCCTAATGCCCCCATCAGAGCTTGAAAATTATTTGGGGACATCATTAACAGATCCCAAACTACGATATGGGTCAGCATTCTCCTGAGCTGGATTTTGAGTATGTGCTCACGACTCATCTTCTCGAGTGGGTTTGCCACAATGGTGTCCTTTTCCCCTCTGGTCAGGTTGGCATTGGTACTGGTGCATATGGTGGCTTGGAGATCTTCCCTAACCTGGTGATGAACTCAATTGCCCCTTCCCTGCTACTACCAGCATTGATGTTTATCTATTCATAATTGAGCAGGACTCAAAGAAGATTATAAGTTGGTCCCGAGATCTAGAACGGGGAGAAAGTGAGCACTTGAGATGCTTGTGCCAATGGATTGGGATCAGTGGGGATCACATGGTTAACTTCTAGAAAGGTGGAGAAGGTGGGCCAAATAGGGTTGGCAAAGATCGCGGATGACTGTATTAGGGGTGACGGGACAAGGGTGGGCCATTGATAACTAATGGGCGCCGGAGGTGGATGGGAGACATAATCAGCCATTGGGTAATTGGTGGAGGATGCCGTGTATGGTTGATAGAAGTTAATTTGGATGTAGTTAATAGGAGCTGGCACTGGGAAGTATGCCCTAAGATCTAAGGGTTCTATTTGTGGTGTGGGGTTTGGAAAGTAATCAGCCAGACTCAAGGGTTCAATCACCCCAATACTTCTATCTTCTCGGCATCTCTGCCACGGTGCTATGAAATCTTCCTGGGCATGGATATAATTTGACCGATCAAACTCCTCATCATCCTCCTCTACCATGCTGATAATTGGTTTCAGACCTGCCCCTCCTAGGGGGTGCGGGGGTAGCGGTACCTGGTGAACGTTTGCATGTTGGTTGGCTTGGGGAAGTGTGGGAGGGATGAATTTACCAGCCTCTATCAAGTTTTATATTGCATGTTTCAAAGGGAAATAACGATCTGTTCGATGGCTCGGTCCCTAGTGGAAGTTACAATGGGTGTTGGGGTCATAGTTCCTTGGGATGGGATTTGGTGGAGGTCATGGTTGGAGTGCTATGACCAACCCTTTTTCTATTAATAAGGGTAATAAGATATTCAATGATTGCCCTAAAGGTGTGAAGACTCGATCAAAATGGGCCCTTCTCTACTCTAGAGTCATTTGTGCTCCCTACCCATTTTTGGTTCTCTGTATCGGCTTGCTTCTAATTGGAGTTGGTTATGCGGCTTTAAATTAGAACAAGGTTATATCAGTGTTGGGTCATGTGTTCATAATATTCTGTACATTTGCCCCTGTTCGTCTATCATTTCTTTGTTCAGAGAACCTCCTAACCCCGCTAGCCCCACCAGATACATTCTTGCTTAAATGCCCTTCTTTGATTGCGTACTCACAACAATTGGCGTTCCTTACCAAATCAGCAAAGATGGATTACTGTTGATAGACCAGGAAGTCTGAGATAATCTGCAAGGTATTTTTTTAAATCATCTCTATCTGCTCGTCGTCAGGTATTCTATTTCTTACCTGAGCTGTCAGCGCTCTCCAACGCCCAAGGTCGTTGCTGAAGGTCTCGTTAGGATTCTGCTTTAAACAAGCTAGATCTAACTTACAAGGTTCAATGTCTATGTTGTAGACATACTGTTCTTGAAATAAATGAGTCAGATCCTTTCACATTTTTATCATGGATGGTTCCAGAGACGTGATCCATCTCAAAGTTGAGCCCGTTAGACTTTTTTGAAAGACTTTTATAAGCAGTCGCTCATCCCCTCCATACTGGCACATGTCCCCACAATAGGACTTGAGATGTGCAATGGGATTGCCTATGCCATTGTATTTATCAAAGATCAACATTTTAAATTTTAGGGGCAAGGGGACTTCCGTGAAGAGGCATAGATCTGAAAAGTTTGTGGCATGGATCTCAGTTCCGCCCATCTTCATTAATTGTTTCTGGATCTTATCTAGTTGTTCTTTCAGCTGCTCAAACTCTTTATATGGTGAGGCTATTTTTTCAATGATGGGCCTTGATTCACTTTGTGTCGGGGGGTGGAGATTATGGGTGGAGGATTGATGCTAGCAAATGCCCTGCGTAAGCCCCATTATTCCTGATCTAATCTTCTTTATATTGGGGGTCTACATATGGTGTAGTAAGGGTGAGATTTTCCTGTTGGTACTGACTGGGCTGGATAGGTGCCTGGTAGGACCATTGGATGTGAGGGAGATTCCGGGGAGTGATGTGATGAGTGGAATTTGGATTTTGGGTTAAGCCTTGATGGGGCCATTATGTTTGAGGGAATCCTTGGAGATGGCTTTGTGGTGCATGGGGATGGGTGAATTAGGGTTGATGAAGGATAGGTGCCTGGCTCCCGCCTTGGGCTGGGTGTGAGGCTTGTGTGTAGGGGAGGTATCGAGGGAATTGTGGAGCGTATGGGTATGAGGGTTCCAGTTTTGGGCCTTGTTGGGCTTGGGTATATGGTAGGGAATTTGGAGGGGTTTGGGCCATTGGGCCCTAGTGGGCTTGGGCCATTGGGCCATGATGGGTCTGACCCATTGGGCCTTGGTGGGTCTAGGCCATTAGGCCTTGGTGGGTCTGGTCTATTGGGCCTTGGTGGGTCAAGCCGTGAATGGTATCGATGATGGGGTTTGGGTCATTGGGCCCTAGTGGGATTGAGGTAAAGAAGCATGGAGACTTGGGAGTGTGCATGATGGGTTAGAAGATATGTGGTGAGGATGAGGGAGAATGTTTTGGGAGGCCTTCCAGCTTGTATAGGCCCGGACCATCTCATCCATCATAGCCATTGGAGAGGGATTGAATGGAGGTGGTGTATCTAAGGGATGGTGGGGTATGGATGAGATGGATGTGGTGGGAAAATTGGGCATGGCCCTGGTAAAAATGGGCATGACCTGGATAGATGGGGGGATATGGGAAAAATTGGGTGTGGTATGGGTAAATGTGGGTGGATCGGGTAAATGTTGGGAAGATAGAAAATGGGGTATGGTGGTGAAGGTAGGGAATCGGGCTGGGTTTTGGGTGGATATGAATGGAGGATGGGAGGGATTTGGAATGGTCATGGAGGGGGAAATGGGCATGATTTGGGAAAATGAGGGGGATTGGGGTGTCGGACTTTGGATGTTTTCAGTGGTGGTGGATGGGAAAATGGGTGCACCGAAGGACCTGGTGATGGTAAATGGGGGTTGGGTGAGGGGGATGGATGTGAACACTTCTTCCATGGGGTAATGAGTTGGGGAATGCGGGGATGAATCGAGATCAACATATGCCAGATCCACTGCCTACAACATGGCTTGGTGGCGGGTGGGGTACGGGTGGCTCGGATGAGGCCTGTAAAACTTTCTCCTTCCCCTATGGGACAATGGAGGGTAAGGCGATGCCGTTGTGCCGGCGCAACAATGGTTTTTCCTTTTTCAGTTTTTTTTTTGTTTATCTTTTTTAAAGATCTTTTGTAAGTGAATTTTTATGATGAAGGATTCTGGGGCCCTTGAATTCCCGTTTCGGGTGGTATTTGTACCCTAAATAAATCTCGCGGCGTGACCCTGACACGCTTGGGGTGGCTAATCATGGGCGTATGAACTACTGTTCATCGTCTTCTTCAGCGATTTTTATGGAGGACTTTTAATGGTCTGTTTAGATTTACTACTATGCTGTGGTAGCGTGGGAAGTTGCGTTGGGATGATTTGATGGCATTGTAGCAGTGAGTGTGTTGTTGCCAGTTGATTCCCCATAAAAGTTATCGTGGACGGACGCAATTTTGCAACAGCAATCTAGTAGTAAATCTAAATGAACTTCTGTAAGAAGTCCATGAAAATTTATAGAGAAGAAGGTAAATAGTAATTTACTATGCTGATGAATAGTATTCCGAATCACTATTCACTTTAGTAAAACTATTCCAGCATTACTATTCCCATATGTAATTACAGTCTTATTGGTTTCATCAAAAGCACTTTTACCCTCTCCTTTTACTGTTTTAAGTAAAAAAAAAAAAAAGAAATTTTTTCTGTAAATGTCTCTTTTCAATTTTCCAATCAAAAAATCAATTAAAAATAAACAATTAGATAAATGGTCTAAAATCGATGACCAACAAAATCAATTAAATCGATGGACAATTCCTTCCATCAATCCTAAAACAATCTATCAATATAGATGGAAAGATTGGTCCACCGACATGTCAATCAAGACTACTGAGCAAACTCTTAGTATAAATGAAGAAAGTCAAAATGAAGGTTTTCAATTATTTTCAAATGAAGATTTACTGCATGACCTTTATCGTTTCAAATTTGTTCATTTAGGATGCATTCAAGTTGCATTCAAACCTTTGACCTTATTAGGTTTGGAAAATACTAGTATACTTAGCACGCTCAGAGATGCTAGATGCCTTGATTGGCGATCCTCTCTGATGGCCGCTCTTGAGACCAGCTTATGCCTTGGTCCAGTATACTACAATGTTTTACCAAATTTAACTTTATCTTTAACAGATAAAAATATTTTACATGCTTGTACCCTTAATCTCCAAACTGAGGGATACAACTTTATGCCTGGATCAGAGACCATTGCTCTGATCTATCGCCTTCATTATAAGGTGATGACTTCTCTGGTTCCTAAAATTAATTATCAAAATAAACCAGGAAGAACAGTTTTAATTGAGACTAATAGTGCAACCACTAATGTTGCTACACAAAAATTATGTGAATGGAAAAATATTACTTTTCCTGATGCTTGGCGTATACCTCAAGCTGTCTCTCCTAAACCAATTTTAAATCAAGAAATTAAACAAATTGTTCAAAATATCCAGAGAGATGTAATCTTAAAATTTGATGGATCTACATCCCACAGAACTTATAGGAGTTCTTATTCTGAATCGAGGTCTCAAGGTCCTTATAGAGTTTCTATACCCTCGACTGCTCGATCATCTTATTCAGAAGTCAACTCATGTGTTCCTTCTGAATATAATCAACCGAATCTTGAAGGAATCCAAGTCTCTGAACAACAGATTCCTCATGGGATATATACCCAACAGCAGAGGGAATCCCCTACTGCTAGCGAGATAAACTTTTCAATCCATTAATAAAGTTTTATGGATCGTACAAAGCCAGAAAACTTTGTTATCAATAGACAAGAAATTAATGCTGAATTTCAGCAAGGCAAATATGTACCATTCCGTGAATGGTATTTTAAAAAAATTTCTGCAACAAAATTGCAAGAATTTAAAGAACAATTTTACAAATATATTGAAACTTTTTATCAAGTAATTCCATTTGTCACTTGGTTTAAAGCAACAAAATATCTTGAAATGACTCAGGATGAAAGGAGAATATTTCTCCTTGAGGATTTTCAAAAAGAATGACAGAAACTAGATGGTTCAATCGTTCAATCGGTTCATCCTCCTGTTGAAGCCCTCAAACTTAACCTAATTCAACAGCTACTTTGGAAGCCACTGCTTTCATCAACCCTGTTGACAAATCAAATAATTCTTTAATACAATATACTAATGCCCAACAAGAATTTCTTCACCAACTAAAATCTCGATTAAAATCATTATCTTATAAAAAACAAATAAAACAGAAAAATTCCCAAATCAAAGTTTTAACTCAAACAACAGAAAATCCTAAATCCAAATCTTATCCTCCAAGTTTTTATAAACAGAAAACTCAAAAAATGTTTGAGTCTTCTTCACCAAAGAAATCCAAATCCAAATAAAAAACACAAGAACATATTCAATGTTATAAATGTTCAAAGTTTGGTCATTATGCCAATAGGTGTAAGATAAAAAAGAAACCAGATCAACTTTATGACAAAGATCCAAAGCTCATTCAAACAAAGTCTAAATTTTCTCCATCTTTTGATAAATCAAAAATAAATTGTTAAATTTCTGGAATCATATTCCTACAAATAATCAACCATCTTTATTGGAATTAGCAGACAAAACTACTAATCCAATAAAAGAATCTCAAACTCAATACTCAAATAATGAATCTATACCTAGACCTGTTACAATCAGTGACCTTAAACATGAAATTAATTCATTAAAAATTGAGATGAGTAAGCAAAAGAAATCTCTTACTACTCAACCACCAATTCAACAACATAATCAAATCAATGTCATGAGCCACGTAACAGCACAAAAATGGAATATTCAAGTTACTTTGGTAATCAATCAAGAATTCACTATTAAAGATGTTGTTGCCCTAATTGATAGTGGAGCTGATTTAAATTGTATACAGGAAGGATTGGTTCCTACCCAATATTTTGATAAAACCACTCAAACCCTTAATAATGCTAGTGGTTACAAAATGAAAATTAAATACAAATTAAATTATGTCTCAATTTGTAATAATGGAGTATGTATTTCAGCCAATTTTATACTTATCAAAGATTTAACTCAAATAGTAATTCTTGGTACTCCTTTTATCACCTCAATTTTTCCCTTAACCAAGGTAGATGAAAATGGTATTTATGCCCAATATAATGGACATAATCTCCTATTTCAATTTGTAACTCCACCACAAACAAAAGTTATCAATTCTGTGGAATCTAATTTATTTTTCAAAGAAAAGCAACTTAACTTCTTACAACAAGAAGTCAAGTTTTTATCTTTAGAAAAACAATTGGAATCTCCTTCAATACAAACCAAGATTTCTCAACTTTTGAAATCTTACCACAATGATATCTGTAGTGATATACCAAATGCTTTTTGAGATCGCAAGAAACATATTGTTTCTCTTCCGTATAATCCTGATTTTAATGAACGACATATTCCAACTAAAGCACGACCAAGTCAAATGAAACTTGCATATTTGGAATTATGCAAAACTGAAATTGCCAGTTTATTGCACAAACAACTTATTCGTCCCAGTCACTCCCCATGGAGTTGTACAACTTTTTATGTGAATAAAAATGCTGAACGAGAACGAGGAACTCCTCGACTAGTTATCAATTATAAACCATTAAATGATTGCCTCCAATGGATTCGTTATCCTATTCCTAACAAAAAGGATTTGCTGGATCGCTTACATTCAGCCACTATTTTCTCCAAATTTGATCTCAAATCAGGGTATTGGCAAATTCAAGTGGCCGAGACTGACAGGTATAAAACCGCTTTTACTGTTCCTTTTGGATACTTTGAATGGAATGTTATGCCATTTGGCCTTAAAAATGCTCCTTCTGAATTTCAGAATATTATGAATGATATATTCACTCCATATACCAAATTTTTTATAGTCTATATTGATGACATACTTATCTTTTCAAAATCTATTGACCAGCATTTTAAACATCTAAAAATTTTCAAAGACATTATCCACAAAAATAGATTAGTCGTTTCTGCTCCTAAAATCAAGCTATTTCAAACATCTATTCGATTTCTTAGTCATAATATTCACCAAGGCCAAATTATTCCAATTGACCGAAGCATTGAATTTGCCTCAAAATTTCCTGATGTAATTCTGGACAAAACCCAATTACAGAGATTTATGGGCAGTCTGAATTATGTTACAAATTTTATTCCTAATTTGGCATATGATGTAAAAATATTACAATCACGACTTCAAAAGAATCCATCCCCATGGACTGATGACCTTACCAAAGTTGTTCGACAAATAAAATTAAAAGTCAAACAAATTCCCTGTCTATCTTTAGCCAATCCACTTTGGTATAAGATAGTTGAGACAGATGCCTCTCAGCTAGGCTATGGAGGAATTTTAAAAAAATTCAATCCTTCCAAACAGAAGGAAGAATTAGTTAGATACACTTCTGGTGTTTGGAAAGATGCCCAAACTAATTATTCAACTATCAAAAAAGAAGTTCTCGCTATTGTCAAATGTATTAAAAAAATTCAGGATGATTTGCTTAATCAGTCCTTCTTACTTAGAATAGACTGTAGTTCAGCAAAATCCATTTTACAAAAAGATGTCAAAAATCTTGCATCAAAACAAATATTTGCTAGATGGCAAGCTGAACTATCCTCCTTTGACTTTCAAATTGAATATATACGAGGAGAAACAAATTTTCTCCCTGATTTTCTAACTAGAGAATTTTTGCAGGGTATTTCTTAATGGCAGCATCCTCCTCAGGAGGAAAAGGCAAAGAAAGGGGCAATATCCCCTTATCTTCAACTCAAGAATCCATAGATGATCATGCTCTTTGGACAATTATCCAAAGCAATAGATATCGAACAAAAGGAGGCTTTCAATTTAAGGACTCTGCTCAAAAAGATATTTCTCTCAATAAAGAGAAAACTGTTCCCAATAAAGAGAAAACTTCTCTCAATAAAGAGAAGATTGAAACAAAAGAGATTTCTTATATTCAAAAGGATATATTTTCCACCATTCTGGTAATTGAACCAGGAGATCAACAATGGATATCTGATCCCTGGGAATTAAAGAGAAGATATTTTGACAAACAAGGATTTCGTGCATTGGATGGCAAAACTCGTTTAATTGCAGAAGCAATTTTGACTGCTACTGGATCCATTACCTTTACCCATTATATGGAAAACCAACGGCCAGATAGGCCAATTACTTATAGTAAAGCCATTATTCATAAAATCCTTAAACCATCCATTTGGGGTTTTGACCTAAATAAATCTCGAAAACTCAGTCCAGGCCACTCTTTCAATTATTGGGATTATATCCAGTCCTTCACCAATGCCTTTTATTATATGAATCTCAAACAGAAATATTCTTGGTTTCTAAAGATTTGTCCAGATATCCTTCAAGCTGGTATTCCAAATTGGTTCTATAATTGGTGGAGTCATTTCGGTCCAACCACCAAAATTTTGCCCAAATCATTAATTCCTTTTATAATCAATATGAAGGAGTTAAATTCAAAGGAAAAAATCTTTATTACTCTGAAGTTGATTTCTTTTTCTTCACAGAATGCAGTATTCCATGGATTTGGATGTGGAATATTCAAATTACCACTATTGATCATTTTCCCACACTCTAAAGAGCTTACTGGATCCGATGGTGGGATAATATTTCCGACTTTGACAAAAAACTGCTTGAAATTTCATCCATTATCTCTCAGTATACCAAAATAGTAAAACCTGAGGCTTCTTTATCTTCTTTAAAATCTAATCCTTTTGAAATATTCAAATCCATGATTCGAAAACAACATCCCTATTTATCTGAAACACAGATTAATCATCGTTGTCTTGCTTCCATGAAAACCCATTTTCTTCAAACCATTAACACAGTATCCCATTCGGATGAAGATTCCCTCACTTCATCTGAAAACAATAATTTCTTCCATATTTTAGTAGGGGAATTGCAACCAGACAGTCCTGATCAATCACTCGATAAATATTGGGAGTCAATCATTAATCAGGTCAAGAGTAAAAAATAATTCGTCAACCATCAATACAGCTGTCCACCAGCCAATACAGCTGTCCATCACTCCAAGCAACTGTCAATACAACCAATGAAGTTGTCACTCTAAGCAACTGTCAATACAGCCAATGAAGCTGTCACTTCAAATCAGCCAAAACAGCTAGTTGTTCACGCGTCATCATTCAGATTATTATAGGCCAACACAGCCTCCAATAGTCCTAGCTACTCAATAGCATTGCCAACTGTCGATGACGCAAGCCATGAAGTCATCCTCCAAATAATGAAGCACTGACGCATGCCCTTACGTCAGAACACAATTATCAAGGGATGAAGCGACTGCATCCAATCCACATAGCACATGTGTCCCACTCAGCGGCGGATTTCAACCAGTTACAAGTCCGCAATCATCTATAAAAGGGTTAGCCTAGGGATTGTCCAGGACATCGAAAAATTTTCATATCTCTTTCTCTTCTTCCGGTGCTCTCTTTCTCTCAGTTTTTGTTTTCCTTTTGTATCGGAGAAGTGCTACATATCGGTAATCCTTCTCCTCTTTGTATATATTTGTTTAATGCATGCATAGTAGTGTAATAGGAGCATAATAGTGTGAAGATTCCATATGTTTTAAGTTTGTAATTGCATTTTGTTTTATTAGGCATTTGTTATATGCAATAAAAGTTATCTTATTTAGCTCCTCTTCTCTTTCGCAACTATGTCTTCCCCTTACTCTATGTTTGGTATCAAAGCCATGTCCGGCTAAGCCCATGGTAATTACATATGGCGGGTGGCTAGTGTTGGAATCTTGAGAGGTAGTGAATCGTGATTAGGGTGGCTAATCATTCGGATTGGTGTGTGTATTACATGCGCCAGGCCAAATCTGGTTAATAAAATCTTGGCGCATGTATTACATGCGCCAAAGCAAACGTGGGTTTTCTAAGCTTGGCGTGTGTAATATATGCGCCAATGCAAACCTGGAAAAAAGGTGGCTTGGCGCGTGTTTCACATGTGCCAGGCACAAATAGTGGGGTTAAATAATCTTGACAACAAACCAGCAAGCCTGAATTCAGTCCTTTTTTTTTTTTTTTTCGGGAAGTGATGCTTCAGAGGACTAATTTCTTAGTTGCAATGGGTCTCTCCTCACCGAACCTAGGTATACAAGGCTGATTCGAGACTACTAACGCTCTCCCCCAAGGGTTTTCGACTTCATATTTGGATAAGTTACCCACCCGATATACCTCCGGCGCAAGCGCCTTCTTAGATACTAGGTGGGGTGGTTCTTTTTCTGATCATCACCACTAGGGGCTGCCGTCGTACCAAGAATCAGGACGTTTATCTCTTTGCCTAGAATTCCCAACCGATGAAAATCTACCCCCATAAAAATTCAATTAAGTCCCCCTCTTGGTTCAATTTTAATTTCATATTTAAGGGGGGTTTTCTTTATATTTCCTTTACTTTTCTGTCAATTTTAATTTTAAATTCAATTAAGTCCAAAAATGGGTGGTTATGGTCCCGTGCCGCCTCTACGGGCCGGCGTCCACTGGTAGGATATGATTGCGATAAAGTAAATGCTCACGTAGGCCCGCCAAACGGCTAAGGCGTGTAAAAGAAAGTGCAAGTAAGCTCGCCAATCGACTAAGGTATGCAAATGACAGAAAAGTAAAGGAAATATAAAGACGATGCTGAAGTAGGCCCGCCAATCGGCTAAGGCATGCAAATGATGGAAAAGTAGGGGTAAGTGAAAGCAAGACTGAATCGTAGGGGTCTATAAAATAATAAAAACAAAAAAAATAGCTAAACGTTAGAAAAAACAAAGAAAAAGGTCAAATTTCAAGGGGACGCTCTAATAGCTAGTCCCCAGCAGAGTCGTCATTTATGCAGCCGTGGGATTTTTTACTAGCCCGTTGTGACGATGCGCACTCGTGAAAAAATATAGAGTCGCCACTCGAAGCTTTTGGTGTCCCAGGAAACCTAAATCAATTTTATAAGCACCGAAGTGCCAAAAATGTGACTCCGACTCATTGGTCTACGCCAAAGACTCTTGGGTAGGGGCTTCGGTTATCGATCGGGAAGGTGTTAGGCACCCGACCAACCCGCTTAAAAGTGGTCTCTACTTGTGGCCAAAATAAACTAGAAAAATAAGAAAGAAAAGAGTACTTCCTCTTTCCCTAAGGCACCTTTACCCTATTTGTGCCCCTCCGCCACTATCGAGATTTCAACGGCGTAACGGTACAATTTCAAGGGCAGAGCAAAAGGTAAGAAGGTAGAGGACTAAAGGGGAGAGCCAGAGCTCTCGAGCCCTTATAGCATGTGTGTGGACCTTCGCGTAGGTGCACTTGACAAGCTTTCGATAGCTTGAATGGTTGGAGAATGGGTTCTAACCTCTAAGGCTTGATAGCTAAGGGGTAGAGGAAGAAGGCTAGGGGGTGGTTCTCTCCTAACTCAAGGTTTTTTTGTGGAAGATGGGGTTTAAGGGGGGGCTTTTGAATTCTGGAATTGGTATGGAATGGGTGCACCAAAGGGAGGAAAAGCTTCTCTCTTAATATTTTTCTCTCTTGAAAAATTTTTCAAGACTTTGTAAAGGGAGGGGTGCCTCTCTATTTATAGGAAAAAGGGAGGTTAGGAGGGTGCTTAAGTGCTAATTAGGGTTAGCAATTAGGTAATCTTCTAATCTAAGGTTTCCTCAGATTTTGGGAGCTTGGAAATGTGGGCAATGGGCTTCAATGGTAGATAATAGGGTGAGGTTTCAAATGACTAAAGGGTTGTAAATAGGGTAATCAGAGGTGCAACAGGCCTAATAAAACCCATCCTAAACATTGAGATGGTCAATAAGTCAAACTCCAAAACTGGATTTCGAGCAAAAACCCATGGTTACTGTAGCTAAGCCTAGCATGTGTATTACACGCGCCAAGCATAGCTACAATGTTCGGAAGTTCGAAGCCCAAGGTGGGTCCCACTTATACTTGGCATGTGTATTAGATGCGCCAAGTCATTTTTGGAAAAAAAAATGGCTTGGTGCATGTAATACATGCGCCATGTATGCCCTAACCAAGTGCAGTTCCTTGGCACTACTCGGATCGCCATAACTTTGGACGTACAACTTGGATTGAGGTGATTCTTGACTTGTTGAAAAGCTGAGAACCTCTACTTTTCAATGGTATAAGATTTAGTATCAGTAAAGCTCCCTAACAGCCCTGACACAATTCACTCTAACCATGACCTGAGAGGGTTAACTGAGGGTTCAGAGAGGTTTCTAAAGGTTGGGGGTAACTCCTAAGGATTTGGGTATGTTTTTAAGGGTTTGGGAAGATTCCTAAGAGTACGGGAGGGGATATCGGAAGCTCGGGGGTGCACCTCTCTCGAAGTATGTTTTGATCGGGCCTTGAGACAATTTTGGGTGTCTATAAATACAAATCCATGAATCGAGCTGGTACGACAATTAATCCATGAAGCGAACTGGTACGGCAGTTAATCTGTGAATCAAACTGGTATGACAGTATGTCCGTGAATCAAACCGACATGGCAGTGTATTTGTATTCTAAATTTGCATTCTGAACTTTGAAAAAAAATTGAACTCTGAAAACTCTGAACTCTGAGAATTCTGAACTCTGCAATCTCTGAACTCTGAAACCCTGAATCTTGAACTCTGAAAATGTGAACTCTGACATCCTTGACTTCGGAACTCCGACCTTTGAACTTTGAAACTATGAACTGTGACACTTTGGACTGCAACTTGTATATGAACACTGAAACTCTGACATCTGAACTGTAAACCCCGAATATGAAAAAGAACGAACTGGCATCTAAAATCAATTTCTGTTTGATATGAAAATGACCTTTAAAATATATTTCTGCTTGAAAAGATTCTTTGATATGAAAATGCTTTTGTTTCACAATAAAAAAAAGGTTTTTTGTTTTATTATGACCCTGATTTTTGCTTTGAAATTCAATTTGTAAATGCTCTTGAATATTGCCAATAAATTGATGCTTCGTTATGATAAAATATGAAATTGTACTGAATTTCTCCCTACTAAGCTTAGACTGTTAGCTCACCCCTCGACTGTACGTCATAGGTGCAGGTCTTGATTTGGATCCAGAGCTTGAGGCACATCTTCTACCACAGACTGGTGGATTTAGACTTGACAAAAGTTTGGATTTGAGGTTTAGGCTTGGTACGTCCAAGCACCGGTGGTTCCATTTTAGCTTTTAGTTACACGCTATTGTAGAATTCGAACGTTTTAGTTCTGCCAAATATTAACTACTTGATTTCCGCATTGTGTGGATGTACCAAGTAATGAAATCTATATTTGGATCATGTTTTGCGACCTGACAGTCTGGGTTTTCTCCCAGTTGCTTTAAAAAAAATGTTACCTTAGAAAATTGTGATGGGAAAATCCGGGCTGTCACAGCCTTAGTTAAAATGCTCAAGTAATAACAATAGTTTGGAGGGAAGTTAACTCTTATGCCAACTACTCAATGAAGAAAGGAGTTGAAGAAGCCAATGTAGCTCGATGTTAGATAGAGATATGATCCAAATTAGTGTTCTCTCACTCGAGAAGATTTAATTTTTATACGGGATAGATTGTAAAATTTTCATTTTGAATGAAAGGGCCTTCCTACCCAATTTCTAATTAAAAAAAATAATAATAATAAATAATAATAATAATAATTTTTTATTGTTTCTTTTTTAATAAAAAAAATTCCCATGAGCCATTGATTACCATATTGCTATTGGTATTCAAAATCTTGGAAATATCCATTCATATTTTTGAGATTTTCAAAATTTATATTGTTATTTCCAATTTCAAATTCCCAATTTTACAACTTACCAATCGCAATATTATACAAAATACATCTATTCGCTGTAACCGCTTTACTGAAAGTGCCTACATAAACCACATGGGAAAAAGAAAAAAATAAAAAAAGATTTTTTGCACCTCTTAGAAAATCAGGCACCCACATTTATAAGTTTTTTTTTTTCATTCTTCCTCTTCTTCGTCAACTCCGGCAGCTGCAACCACGACGCTGATATCACGGATTCTCTCTCTTCTTCTTTTTACTCAACTCCAACCAATCGGGACGATGATGCCGACATCACCGAAACACCCTCTTATTCTTCATTTTCTTCATCTTTTTCCTCAACTCCGATGAGTCATAACAACGACACTGACATCACCACCGAAGCACCTCCTCTCCTTCTTATTTTCTTTCTTATTCCTTAACTCTGAAAAAAACCTAAAAAATCCTACAAAATAAAGAAGAAACTCTCAATAAAAGAAAAAAACCATAAAACCTAAAAAATTTTGAATTCGTGATAGTGCATAACCACTATCAAATGTGATAATCTTATGGTGGGAATCCACCGTCAAATGTAAAATACTGGTAGTGGGTTCCCACTACTAGGTTTTTAAAATTGACAGTGAGTACCCGTCATCACGAATCCAAGGGATATTTTTTAGGTCTTAGGGTCTTTTAGTTTTTATTATTTTATTTTTGAACGTTTTTATTAAAAAAATTAGATGTTGATAGTTCGATGATGTCGTTGTTGTTATGAGTTGTCGGAGTTAATGAAGAAGAAGAAAAGGAAAGATGGTGCTTCGCTGATGATGTTGAGTGGTAGCGGGAGAAGAAGGCGGTCTATAAGAAGAAGAAGAAGAAGAAGAAGGACGACGGGTGCTTTCAGGTAGGTGTGTGCTTTTAGGTAGGGTATGGAAAAATGAAAAATGAAAACCAAACATTAAGCGGGTGCCCCTCAATAAAATTTCGCTTCATAAGTGGGGGCTTTCGGTAAGTAGGCGCCCTCAGTACAGGTGTTGGCAGGATTACATGTATCCTATTATAAATAACTAGAATTTGGAAATAAAATATTGAAGTATTGAGATTTTATAATAGAGGAGAAAATAATTACAAAATTTATGACATATTAAGAAGGGTACCTTTATTTTCAGCCCAAGATACTTCCTTCTTAACCCTGCTTTCACGTGTTTAAATTGTTGACTATTTTGAATCAGACAATTGAGATCATTAAATATATCTTTAGTTCATGGTCCTATCATCAGACGACAAGAATTTGATTACACATGGCACACATACTAAAACGTGATCCATAACCACATTTGATGTACCTTATCATCATGTTCTTTTTTGGCAGTGTGCCACATGTAATCAAAATTTGATCGCCTGATGAGAGGCTTAAGATCTTGAATATCTATTGTGTTAAAGATGGGATGAAAACCAATCTTCCTCATCTGATTCAATGTAGTCAACAATTAAGCATGTGAAACCCTAGTCAAGTGTAAGAATATTGAGTTATAAGTGGAGGTACCCTATTAAGAAATTGTCTAGAATGGGCATTAGGTCATGCCCAATGGACACGCATACTAGTGCACATGAATTTGGAAGGGTAAGGAAGTCGGTGCACATCACAACTCCACGTGTGCGTGCAACTGAGGTGTGCGCCCAACATGACCGGATACCAGTTGTAGACTAAATCAATTAATATCTAAAGAATTTTTTAAAGGGCGGATTATGATCATTCACACAAAATACCTCTTTGATACTCTAAACAAAGCCTTGTTAATCCCCACTAAGGTACTAACGACATCTCTTGAGTGATTATTAAGTCTTGACAGGAAAAAAGTCAATAGTGAGAAATCTTTGCAAAACCGAACCTAGAATTCACAATGAATCGTGAAGGCCAAGACTTAAAGAATCAAAGGTCATGATCGATTGTGAAGTTTGGAGATTACAAGAGAACAATCCAAAGAAGAGAGCCTAACTGATCATGAAGAACGATCTTAGAAGCAAACAATCACGATTGATCGTGAGTAGAAGAAGACTATCCAGAGAGAAATGTCTTTGCAATCGTGGATCATGATCTCACGAGAAGAAGTCATGATTGATCGTGACTCAACAAAAAGTGCTTATGACTGAAGAAATTGTGGATCACAATCTATCGAGAACAAGTTACGATTGATCGTGATAAGAAGTCCCAAGAAGAATCACGATTGTACAAAATAGTAGTTACGATTGATCGCAACTGTGAAAATAACCACCACAGAGAGAAATAGTTCTGCAATCGTAAATTGCGATCCCAAGAAGAACACAAGCCACAATTGATTGTGAGGAGGAAGAAAAGTTGTGATTAATTGAAAACCACGATTCCATCCTATTCCAAGTTAAGAGAAAGTCACGATCGCAAGGTTGATGCCAGATTTCATAGAAGTATTCGAAGGACACATATATTTAGGAATTTCAATTTGAATAGAACTCTATTTTCTTATTAGAATTATAATAGGTTGTTAGTCTTTTAATTTAGCATGCACTAGGACTTATGAATCTATAAATAAGAGGGCATGCACACAAGAAATTAAAACACAGCAGACACAATTTAGTTTTTAGAGTAGTTTTTCTTAGTTCTTAGAATTCTAGTTTTGAGTTTTCAATCCATTTTTATTCTCGAATCAATGACTGCAATTGTGTTTGTTTTATTCTTGAACTAATTGTAGACACCCCATTTTGACCTCTCGGGAATATGCAACAATGTTAACATCACCTCATAGCAATGCCTACCTGAAATTCTGAGAAAGTCAAACTTTGGCTGAATTCTCACAATTCCATAACTTGACATTATACGCTAAAATCTTAGTGTATAAATCAAGTAGACCTAGTTGAGTTACCAATTATACGTTGGATTCCCAGCGTATAATTGATTATACGCTGGATTCCCAACATATAATTTAACCGTTTGGGACTAGGATAAAACTCTCCGCGAACCGAACTTCCTCCCAAATTATACGTTGGTTTCCCAACAAATAATTGATTATATGCTGGCTTCCCAGTGTATAATTAGTCTATTTTGGATTAGGAATGTACCTTCAGGCAAGTCAAGTCGGGTTAGCAAGCCGAGACCCCAACCGCCGCCTGAATTATATACTGAAACTCCAACGTATAATTCGATTATAGGCAATTCTCTGGGAGTATAATTCACCAATTATACGCTAGATCTCTAATGTATAATTAGGCCGATACTATAAATAGCCCCTACCCCCTTCATTCAACACACACTTTCTTATTCTTCTCCTTATTCTCTTTGGGATATTTTGAGGTTTGCTCTAAGATTTCGAATTAGAAAAAGTTGAACTCTAAACGTCGGGTTTAGAACTTCGACTTTCTTCTAGGAATTTCGCTGAGTATTCATTCTAGTTGGGGTTGGCCCTTCTACTTCGATTCTCATGCTTTCCAAAGAGAGATAAGATTAGCCCTAGAGTTTCTCCTTAGGATACCCTTGCTAAAATACTTAATCCTAGATCCAATTAAGTTCATACCATTTTCTTGCATATTTTCAAAACATCATATCCTTTAAACTGCTTTGATCAAGGGAGTCAGCGGACGGTACTCGGGAATGAGTTTGTTCCACCCACGCATAACTGGCCACCACATCCATTTTTAGTTACTAATTTTAGGTTAGAATTCCGAATTAGTGAAACTTTAGGCAACCCTAGCTATTAAAATGGATAGGCTGGTATTTAGTATAGGAGTCTGATGCACAATCCCATAACCTCGTGATTTGTGACGTTCTACAGTGCCATCTGTAGGTAGCGATCACATTTAATTTATATTTGTAAGTAGGCATTTTTGCTACTAACCCTCTTCCCTGTAGGATATTAATGAGTTTGTGTGACCTTAATACTCCCCCACTTATTAGTTTATTAACAAGTTCGTGTTTTCTAATTTATGCCCACTTATATCTTACGTCATAGTGAGTCTGTTTGTCACTGACGTTGGTTTTGCAGGTCTGTTTGCTGCACTACCTTTTATTTAAATAATAGTAAGTCCTCATGTTACTAATATTAGGTTTGGCAAGTCTGTGTGTTGCCTTACCTTCAAACTGAGCAAGTTCATGTGTCGCTAGTATTCCTTCGCCCCCTTTGAAAACCGAGTCTCATGTGACCACATTGAGCCATTTTCTCGAACTCGAGATGATTCCTAAAAATGCGTACCAACACTACTTATATAGATATCAAAACAATATGGCAGCATTACTAGTGAACTTGGAAATGAGAGAAAGCCATCTTTTGGTAGTTTGTACCATAAAAGCCAAAACTTATCTATTTTATCTCTTGAACCCATATTCTAAGCCTACAGTCTTATATTTCTTTGTAACTAGAGTAAAATACCTTAAAACCAACATCCATAAGATTCTCAGTCCTTTACCCTTGTACGTCTGAGAATTTAGAATAAGGGGAAAATAGGAGAATTGAATGAATGAAAAACTAAAGAAGGGTGTTTCTAAAGAGAAATTAAAAAGATCTTGTATCAATTAAAAGAAAAGAAAAATATTGGATATGTTCTCGAAAAAAAAAATTGTCTACAGCAAAAAAACATAAATGGGAGAAAATTAGAAAATTTCTAAAAAGAAAAAGAGAGAACAAGTCAAGGGAGAAAAAGTTGGTGTTATACAAAAGTTTTATGGGAAGAAGTGAACCAACTTTTTGGATCTATTTTAAAATAGAAGATGAAGAAGAATAGGTTTCGAGAATAGTTGAAGTTTGAATTCTCAGAAATTTTGAATCCTTATACCTTTCGTTGAAGCCTTAACCTAAGCCTTATTACATGCCAATGAAAGTCATTCTAGATCCAAAAATCATCATAATAAGCGCTTAGTAGAGATATTCTTTTGGTAAGACTGATAATTCCACAATGCATGAGTATAATAGTTGGATTATTCTTTCAGGAGATTTATTAATGAAAATCAGCATCCTTAAATTGTTGTTATCTGTTTTATCAAATAAAAACTTGTCAAAAATCTCCAACTTCATTATTGTTGTGAGTGTATGCCAAGGTGAGAATTGAATGAAATAGTTTTCTAAAACTTTAATTTAGAATAATTCATATTGAATAGATTTTTGTACTTGGTACGCACACTACACACTTTGCATGAGTTGAAACTTTTGATAATCATGATTAAGGATAACTGATTCAATAAGAAGTGAGTCATAATTTGGAATCACCTTTTGGAAAGTATTTACAACCATGTACTAATTGACTATTGATTTTTGTTAAATTTTTTTGAAAAATATAAAAATGATTTGAAGTTTGTGGGTACCTGCACTATAAATCCTCAAGAGACAACTCTTCCACTAGGGATTACCTAGGGGTTTAAAGGTTTGTTGCATATGCTAAATGCAATTGTGCTCGCTACGAAAGTGACATTTTATTTTAGTAAATTAGTATATGTGTTCTCAGTAATTGTTTTCTAGGGATTAACAAAGCTTAAGTATGGAGGTGTGATCATTCATACAAAATATCTCTTTGATATCCTAAACAAAGCGTTGTTAATCCACACTAAGGTACTAATGACATCTCTTGAGTGATTATTGAGTCTTAACAAAAAAAAGATCAATAATGAGAAATTTGTGCAAAACCATACCCATAATTCACGATTAATCGTGAAAGCCAAGACTTAAAGAATCAAAGGTCACGATCGATCATGAAGTTGGGCGATTGCAAGAGAACAAACCAAAGAAGGGAGCTTGACTGATAGTGAAGAACGATCTCAGAAGCAAAGAATCACAGTTGATCATGAGCAGAAGACTGTCATGAGAGAAATGCCTTTGCAATCGTGTATCATGATCTCAAGAGAAGAAGTCACGATTGATAGTGACTCAGCAAAAAGAGTTCACGATTAAAGAAATCGTGGATCACGACCTATTGAGAACAAGTCACAATTGTTCGTGACATGGCTAAGAAGTACCAAGAAGAATCACGATTGCACAAAATAGTAGTTGCAATCAATTGTAACTGTGAAAATAACCACCACAAAGAGAAAGAGTTCTGCAATCGTAGACTGCGATTCAAAGAAGAACACAAGTCGCGATTGATCATGAAGAGGAAGAAAAGTTGTGAATGATTGCAAACCTCGATTCCATCCTCTTTCAAGTAAAGAAAAAGTCACGATCGCAAGGATGATGTCAAATTTCAGATATGTATTTGAAGGACACATATTTTGGAACTTTCAGTTTGAGTAGAACTCTATTTTTTTCTTAAAATTATAATAGGAAGTTAGTCTTTTAATTTAGCATGTATTAAGACTCTTATAAATCTATAAATAAGAGGGCTTGCACACAATAAATTAACGCACAATAGACACAATTTAACTTTTAGAGTAGTTTTTCTTAGTTCTTAGAATTCTAGTTTTGAGTTTTCATCATAGTTTCTGTAAGTTGTTTTCATTTACTGGAATTCATTATGAAGATGCGTTGCTAAATATCTAGAGCCTGGGAACCCGACATATCAAAGATAAGTATGATTAGTTAGTTATTTTCTTATTCTTCTGAATTAGTACTATAATTGGTTGATGGATATGAGTTTTAAAGTTTTTCTATGAGGTTTAAAAGGATTTCAAGATTTCTATGATTCTAAACTTTATGTTGCCATTGTCACCTTAGGTTTGGAATTACTAGACTTTCATCACATGACTATGTTGCCTAAGTTAGTTTCATTAACAAGATTATTGCTAGAGAAGTTTATGTCGTCGTTGTTACCTTAAACTGATCTTATCTTCTTTTATTGTTGCCATTGTCGCCTTTAAATAATTACAGAATTCAGAGAAAGTAGCAATAATAAAGTAGGATTACAAATTTGTGATCAGAGAACCTAGACTTGTTTTCTAGTCAGTCTTTTACACTACTTTCTAGCATTAGTTATAATTAATTCTCAAAAGACAAATCTATTTACTTTCTGCAATTTAGTTTTAAAACTCAAACCCAACTTGTTCTCTAAGACTTATAAACGGATTCCCTTCAAAAGTTTTCCCTGTGGATCGATACCCTTACATGTTCTGCAATTCTCTTGTACACTTGCAAGGTAATAATTTTGATACAGTAAAAGAGCTATTAGATTACCTGAGAGGGTCTGAACTCTGTGTTAATTACCTGGCAGGGTCCGATTTATCATTTATTACCTGAGAAGTTCTCTAACCCTCAACTTTTTCATTTTTTGTTTTAAACTTTTTAAATAGGGTCTATTAATTCACATGTATTGGAATTCAACTTAAGTGACGAAATGAGTTAAATGAAAATGTCCCTACGATCTCATATGAAATAGATCCATCAGTTCCATACAAGACCGATCAACTGGTTTCATGTAGGATCAAATAGTCCACTATAAGATTGATGGTGTCGGTCTCATTGAGAGTGTAGAGCATAGCTATACAACTTATACTACAAAAAATAAGACTATTAGCGGCGGCCAAAAACTGCCGCTATTAACAAAAAAACTATTAAAGGTTATTAAGACTATTAGCGGCAGTTTTTTTGTTAATAGCGGTAGTTTTGGCTGCCACTATTAGTCTTATTTTTTGTAGGATTAACCAAGTTTTGTGGAGTCTAGCATAGCTACAACTGACTGCGGCTCGACTCATTAAGAGTGTGTGCACAAGCTATACAGCTTATACACTTGAAAACATGGTTCTTTAGACAAAAATTGGTATAAGGTGACCCATCGTCCACTCTAAAATAGGAATTGATCAATCATCTTTTGCCAAAATGGTTAAACTTTAGAAGTGTGCTATATTATTAAAAAGCACACTTTTGACCTATTATTAATGACCTGGTACCTCCTGTCCCCAATCTAGGTGTGAAAGGATCACTAATTTGGTACGTGTGAAGTTATTTTTCATCAAATCAGTCATTTCTACGATAGACATCTTCATCCACTGATTCATAGCAATCGACTGCCTTTGAAATGAACGGCTGTTGGGGATATTAAAGGTGCTGATTATTGTGTGTGTTGAAAACTAATTAAAGACAAAGTAAAAACAGCAATTTAAAAATATCTAGACCTGCAAGATACAGGGTCTTTTTGTAGCAAGTTTTAAAAGTAAGAGTTTGTCCCACAGGGAGTAGTGATCTAAAATCTAGAAGGCGTATAGTAAACCTCCAAATCTGGTTACGGATTTGCCAATTCTAGCCTAATCTAAGAAGAAAGAGAGCTTTCCGGGTGTCACTAGATCTAATCTACGAAACAGAATTATAAAACTAAATTTACTGAGATTGAGGAAGATGGATGGTAATAAAATCTAAAATGGAGAGAAATAAACAGCTTAGGGCCTGGTTCTCATTGTAAAACAGATCAAGGCATGTGAATTTGCAGCTATAAACCAAAGGCTTAGACTGATCTTAAGGGTATGAGCTATTAACTTGAATGGTCACAGATCATCCTATAGACTTGAACTGATCGAATGGTTCAAATTGAAACATTTAAATCACTACAAATGCTGTGGATGCAAGGCTACAAGATCAGGCATCCACAGGGATATTAAATCAAGGGAAATTAGATGGTAAACAATAGATCTATTAGAAACGGAATGAGTTATTTCCAAATACATGGATCCTATAGACATCTAATGAAACCACAAGATCTTTAGATTTAATTGGACATTAAAATCAACAATTTATTGAATCAAACAACTTACAATAACCTTGCTCTTAGATATGTAGTCTGTGCATCAATCCACACATCTCTAAGCTGAGACTTACAATTATAAAACTGATCTTAACTACTATCTAGATCTAATCCAACAGGCTGAATTAGGGAGAGAAGGGGGAAGAGGAAAAAGGAAAATATAATTAAAACTAAACCTAAATGAGTCAAGAAGAACTACAGCTATTCTATTGTTTCCTTGCTGAGAATTATAGTAGAAAGGGGCCTTATTTATATAAATGTGGTGATCCATGTGCTTTGAGTTGCAGCCAATCAGAGGAGAGAATTTCCAATTTAGTTTATGCTAATCCCTGTTTTAGCATTTCAACCAATCAGAGAGAAGAGAGAGATCTAGTTCTGTCAAAATCAACTGAAGTAGTTTGCATTCCCGCCAAAAATTTTAAAATCAGTTCTGCCAATGTGAAGAATTCCTTGTGCTTTAGTGTTCCCAAAAATGCCCCTGCTGTCCATTAATATTTTCAGCTGCAAACCTCAACTAATTGTTGTAATTAATGAACCCAAACTGCTGAGAATGCCTCAAATTAATCTCATCATCCTATTGGCGGCCTTGGAAACCAAAATAACCATGTTGTTGTTTATTACCAAAACAGCCCCCAGATGGAACCCAATATGATAACCTGCTGGGATCTTGAAAGTGCCCCTTTAAATGGCTACAATTGAAATATCTTCTATAAATTGATAGCTAGAACTCATTGGAGTTTGGTGGGGCCCAAGCTGGATTAGCTTGAAAAACTATGGGCTGATGCAGGTTTAAATATGCAGCTTCATCACTAAGGTGAAGATGAGCTCGAGAGGATGTGGTGTGCACTCGAGAGGACAGTTGAATGGGTGGCTACTGGTTTGCACTTCGAGAGGATGTGGGACTGGTGTATGAAGACTGCAACTTCAGGTACCTCTTCGTGAGGTTGGTAAGTGAATTCGAGATGATAGATGATCTTCTCGATTGGTTTGTGGCTGAAGGTTCAAAGGACAACAGCTTCAGGTACCTCTTTGTGAGGTTGGGAGGTGAATCTCGATAGGTTCAAGGAGCTATTCCAGCAGAAGTCGATAGGTTGCTGGTCAGCCTCCATATGCTAGATAGGTTTGCTGAATTTAAATGGGAGATGTCGAGAGGTTGAAGTCTGCTATTGGTCGACAGGATGGCTAGAGATTTTAAACAAGAACTCGACAGGTTTGGGAGGTTGCTGCACTTCTCGAGAGGATGATGGGTTGCTGGTCGACAAGATGGAGATTTGCTGAAGTGCAGCTTGTGTTGTCGATAGGTGTGTAGAAGGTAAACTCGACAAGTTGGAGAAGATGGACTGCTCGAGCAGTTGGCCGCAGGCTTCAGCTAAATGTCAACAGGATGCTAGAACTCTACACCTTCCATTCGACAGGTTGTTGAAGTGTAGCTTGAAGATGTCGATAGGTTGGCTGACCTACTTCATGGAGATCTTGATAGGATGCAAGGCTGGGAAAGTGATCTCTTCGATAGGTTTGCTGAAGGTTTCACCAAACCATTCGATAGGTTGACATGCTATTGTCGACAAGTACTGGAGCTATTGCTCTTCCCATTCGACAGGTTGCATTGATGAGCTTTAAACTATTCCAAGTCAACAGGTTGAGTGCTCTTTGACTTCTAATATGCTCGATAGGATGCATGAGTGGATTCGGCAATCTACTCGAGATGTGCTGCTGCTCCAAGTTGCCAGGTGCTGGTGCACCTTCATCTGCTTGATAGGATAGATGCTGCAAAAGAATGCCATTTGAGCAGATGTCTGGAGCACTTCAATAGATTCAATACCTCTTTAACTTGACAAGTAGGCTGGTGCAGGATAAAAGCAATACAACAGATTTGTAGCTGCAACTTCTGAGGATGAAAGCTCCAACTCAACAGGTTGCTTGGCTGTTTCATTCACTTCAAAAGGATGGCTGAAAGTGTGCAGGATCCACTCTTCAACTCGACAGGTTTTGAAATACAGCAGTTGAATCCCTTTGGGAAATTGAAGTGCAGGTGCATTAGTTGCTCAAAATGCTTGCTGTTGCGGCTCAATGTGTAGCTAGTGTTTAACCTTTAATATTTTGCTGAGCTGCTCAAGTCCTCAATGTGATGGATGCTATAGCTCATCAGGTCCAAGATCATGTTGCTATTTGTTGAACCATATGGCTGCATTAATGTGTGCAGAATTGAAGATTATGCTAAGTTTGCCAAAGTTTGCACATAGTTGTCATTGAAGATCCTAATGTTTTCAAAGCTTGTACCGCTGGAGTATTTGAACTCATCTTGAATGTAAGCTGCTATAACTTTCATGCCCAAGTTTTCCCATAGCTGAAGCTTTTAACCTGTCTAGATCTACTCCATAGCCTAAAATATTCATCTTTAAAGCTCTTTGGGTCCTCTTGATAGCTGCTTGCTTGAATGTACTGAACCACCCAATTATATGCAGCTGCTGATGTAGATTGAAGCACTTGGTTGCTCTAATCTCCTCTTCTTAGCACATAAACATGGATAGCTATATATTTTTTCCTAAACTGCAAAACAACATAAGAATCAGTTGTTAAGTACTCTAAGTACTAACAGTGGTCTGGTTTAAAGGGTATAAAATGGTATAAAACAGTGACTAACAACATCTAAAACAAGTTGAGAGATATTTTGTTTTATAATAGACACCTTGGAATAAAAGAACTAATGAAAGTCAGTTACAATGTAATCATTTACATGAGGAGGAGCATCCTCCATCCAAACATCATCACAATCATCTCTTAATCCTCTTTTTGCTAGAGCATCAGCTACCGAGTTACCCGATCTCCTCATACGAGAGCACACTACAAAAAGAATAGGTTATCCCGACAGCTCCTATTAAGAACCCATCACTGTAGATATATCTTACGTTGATGGCTATTATGGGAAGCCGTCAGCATAGGGTTTTAGTATATTACCTACCGCAAACACCTCACACGGTTCACACTCTATTGAAATCGCCTCTCTCTCTCTCTCCCTCCTCTCTCTTCAAAACCCTAGCTGTTCATCACACATCAGAGATCATTGTCATTCATGGATCAAAGATCATCATGATTCACGCATCAGAGATCTTCATGCATCAGTGATCCTCATGCATCTCTCCCTCTCTCTTTTCAAAACCCTAGCTGCTCTAAATGCATCAGATCTGATGTGATTCATCTTTGATCTTGCACTAACCCTAGATTTGTGAGGCCATTCTTTTTCATTTTCCATTTGACTTGCATTTTCATCAGTAGACTCCATTCGATCAAGTCTGCCGCAACTTCAAGAGAGTTCATTCGATTGGGTCTTAGCATCTACAACTTCATCAAGAGGTAGAGTTGCATGAGGATACAATTATATATTATTATTATTATTTTTTTTATAATTATTTTTTCTATATTATTAGTATGCAGTTGATATACAGACCGGACATAAGCGAGAAACTCATTAAGGTAATTAAAATTATAGTTTCTTTTTTTTTTTGCTGAAATTCTGCAAATCTTAATTAGTGGTGTCTCCCTTACTCAGTGACCTCTATTACGATGGAATTTGGATGGAATTTGAAAGGGATGTGAAGGTCTTGTGTGGAACTGATTCTGTGAAGAGCTGTGGAGCAATGTTGTTGAGATGCCTGTGTGACCAGGTCATAGGTTTATTATTCTTCCATTGATTCAAATTCTTTCCATGGCAGTGTGAGCTGAGGAAAGGATTCTTTCTTGTGGATTCTGGTGTTTATTTTCGAGGTAAGATTTTAACCAAAAACTTGGTATTTTGTTTGTTTTAGATATGCATATCATGTGTTTGTGTTATTGTTTGTGTGTGCTTCTTATCTTATTTTCGCGCTTTTGTTACTGCTTTAGTTTAGAGGGGCAAAGATTTTTGAATCTTTCTTCAATTTTTAATCCGGAATTGTTTAGAGGTATTTTAGTTAGGAATCAAACCTGGCCTGGGCCGGCCGAAGATGAGTGGGTTTGGGCTGAGGTAGGTAGGCCCAAAAATTAGGCCTGGCCTGGCCTGGCCCAATTAGTAACCGATCCGGTTATGGGTATACTTATTTTTATATTCAAGAAGTGGACATATTTTTAGTCAACATAGCAAGTTCCAAAACACAACTGATATGGGTTAGTATCAACAAATTTTGACATCAAGATATATCAGAAGTTCACAACTAAGTCATAGTATCTTAGAGTTGGATCCATGTTTGAAGTAACATAGCAAATTCCAAGAACAACTTCCTATTCCATAGCATTATTTGCATTAAAAAACTGGAATAATGTCATAAACAACCAGAAGTATAAAAAATCCTAGCATAAATAAATATAAAAGCTGAACATTTAGCATAAAACAAGATCAATACCTTCATTTAAAATCATGGGCATTAGTGTGAAACAATGCTAAAAACTACCAATTTAAACAATATAGTTAAAAACTAGAGATAAGCAAGTACGCCCAATTTTCTATCAATAGAAAACAAGTCGGATGCTATTTGATCATTAGAGTTAAATGAAGCTGATGTTAAAGCCAACTGGCGATGACTGAAATTTGATTTCAATGAGAAGACTGTAATAGGACTGATGCAAATTACAGTTCTGTAGAGCACGAGCATAGACCTGCAGCTAAATGGTGTTAAATTATTAAAAAATAAAAATTAAATAAATGGAGTTAAATTGCAATTGACTTCAAATTTTTAATCCTTGTTCTCATTCTCTTTCGGTTTTTGATTCATTTTCTTAGCAAAGGTTCATTGCTGCCAAGTCTAATCTCCGTCTCTAAACTAATCTAGCAAACTAGTTTGGCAAATTTATATTATTTCTATCATAATATATGGAGCATCTTTGATCTGCTGAAGCATGTCGAAAGATTGACTTTCACAGATTTCAAGGCTCAGTAGAAGTTGGCTTTGAACATGATTGGCAATAGAAAGGGGATTAATAGTGACCTTATGATTCTTGTGATGAGTGTGGATCCTTTTCATGCAGCCAATTTGTGGGTCTCTTTTTTCCTGGTGAGATCTGTATTGGGATTTCAAATTGGTCCCCAACTCTTGATTTAAGTTGACGAAATAATAGTTTTCGAATTATAATTAGTGGAATGGAATATTACTTAATTTGATTTATTTTTTTAAGAAAAAAAATTGGGTTTTTCAGATCGCTTCCATTTTATGATCCCTTCTCATGGTTTATGTTAATGATTCAATAGTTTTCTAATAATAATTGTTGGTATGGAATATAGCGAAATTGGGTTTTTCAGATTGGTGCCCTGTTCATGATTAAAGATCATAATTGGTAGAATGTTTTTTGTGAGATCCGTTTTGGGTTTCTCAGATTGTTGCCGATCTCTTTATTTAAGTTAACAAGATATTGTCCTTTTTCTATTTAATTTTTTGATAATTCAATTTTCATTTTTCTGATTTCATGGATCCGAAAAAAAATAGATGGATTTTCTCGATGGACAAAATAAAATAAATAGGATTTTTTTTGTATCAAATTTCGTCACGACATCAAAGGGATTTTTAACAATTTTTGAATTATAGTTAGTGGAATGGAATATTAGTTACTTGGATTTTTTTAATTGAATTTTTTTTTCAGATTGGTGCACAATTCATGAGCCCATCTCATGATTTAATTTAACGGCACAACAGTTTTCTAATTGTAATTAGTGGATTTTTTTGTGGGATCTGTGTTGGATTTTTCAGATTGGTGCCCGTCTCTTGATTTAAGTTAATGAAATAACAATTTTGGAATTATAATGACTAATGAGTGGAATGGAATATTAGTTACTTGGATTGTTTATTTTTAAATTTTTTTTTTTTTTTTAAATTTAACTTTTTTTTTTCCAGATTGGTGCTTGGTTCATGAACCCATCTCAAAATTTAAGTTAACAACACAACAGTTCATGATTTAAGTTAACGATGCATAAGTTTTTGAATTATAATTAGTGGGATGGATTATTACTTGGATTGTCTTTTGTTGGGCTTTTCAGATTGGGGCCTAGGGGCCCAGTTCACGAGCCCGTGTCATGATCTAACTAAATGACACAATGGTTTTTAAATTAGAATTAGTGGAGTAGAATATTACTTGGGTTGTTTTTTATCAGATTGGTACCTAATTCATGAGCCCATGTCATGATTTAGATTAACGACACAACAGTTTTTGAATTATAGTTAGTGGAATAAAAAATTACGTAATTGGGTTTTTCATATTGGTGCCCAATTCATGATTTAAATTAAAGATACAATATGACGCGGGACGGAGACCCTAAAATGTGGAATATGATTTTTATGCAGATTTTGCTGAAATTAATGAAATTAAATCAAGTTTAATCGTAAGATTATCTTTGATACCTTTAGGGTTTTACAAAATTCAGATGGATAGATCACACAAAATTCAGGTAGGGTCCAGTCCAATGCGCAAGTACTTTTAGAGTCGAGGCAAGATCGGCCTAGAGATAGGACTCTAGCTTTTTCAGGCTTAGGAACTCATCTTTGGTCCGATGTAGATTCACGGATTCCAAATTAGGTTGTAAAAGGGAATTAGGGTTTATAAAAGGCTTATGGCTGTTAGATTGGTTTAAGGTTTTCGAAAGGGTGTTGGCTATGTTTGATTTAGGGTTTCAAAAGGCTCAGGGTTTTAGGATCGAAAGGAAACAATTAGGCTACGGTGTAGAGGAAGCAAACACCGATCGAGAGATAACAAATATAATAGAGAAAATAACAATGGCTTTTGGGAATCACTCCCTTGGCCTCACACCAAACCCATCTCAGGCAAAGATTACTCAAGCATAAAAGCATTCAAATAATCAATCAACTAAATAAAAAGTATTTACAAGCCTTTATATATAGGCCACCAATAATTAAACTTGAAATAAAAAGTCCTAATACTAGTAAAACACTAAAAGCATAAAAAAAAAAAAAGCGTCTTTGCGATAGATGCAGCCACTTTGTGGCGGCGTCTGCGCGGTCATAGACACTGCTTGCTATACATATCGCGCAATTATGCATGATGCGGCAATTGCGTATGTGGCATCATTGTGGCGATTGTCACCGTGTATTCTGCACAACCTTATTCTTTGTGTCTCCTTTTCCTCTTTCTCCTCCGGGGTTCCTCTACGCTACTTTCGACGCCGGTAAAACTGATGTGGTCCAAATTCGATGTCCATATATGTGGCGTCCCCGTCACAATACTAAGAGAGTTACTTATTTCTTCTACTTCCTAGTAGTCCGGGATAATGATCCTACAAATTTTGTTTTATTTTTTTTATTTTTTTTGTAAGATTTGTATTGGGTTTTTCATTTTGGTGCTCGTCTCTTGATTTAAGTTAAGAACACAACAATTCTCGAATTAAAATTAGTGGTATAGAATATTAGTTGTTTTATTTTTAATTGAATTTTTTTTCCAGATTAGTGCCTAGTTCATGAGCCCATCTCGTGATGTAAGTTAATGATAATAGTTTCAAATTATAATTAATGGAATAGAATTTTAATTACTTTGATTTTTTTGATTGAGTTTTTTTTTTTCAGATTGGTGCCTAGTACATGAGCCCATCTCATGATTTAACTGAGCGGTGTAACAATTTTTGAATTAATTAATGGAATGGAATATAAATTACGTTGCTTGTTTATTTATTTGGGTTTTCTTCATACTGTGGCCTACTTCATGAGCCCTTCTCATGATTTAACTTAACAACACAACAGTTTTTGAATTATAATTAATGGAATGGAATATTAAGTACTTTGATTTTTCTTTCTTTCCATCATGGTCATTTTAGAGGATGTGTGGCACGTAGAATCAACTCACGGTCAGATCGGTTGTTCATTACCTGATCTATAGTGTGGAAGTTTGAGACGAAAAATGATATCCATCATCTGATTCAAGGCAGTCAACGATGGAAATCCCAAGCTGCAAATATCGGTACCCTAAGATTCTTCTTCTTCTTCCTCAAAATGCCCTTTGACAACTGGCTGAATAGCTTTGCTAAAGGCAGTAAATGATTTATGTTTCTTGCATATCCTGCAGAGTAAAAGTTTAGTTGTCATTGAGGAGGTTATGGAATGCATGTTCAAACAACCGTACAAGGCATTCACATTTTTTTTTGCATCTTCACAGTTCCACTATTTTCAACATTCCACAAGTACTCAAATTTGCCTACATATTCGTGATTAAGAAATTCTATAGGAGATGCTAATCATGCTTTCTCCAGTTTATGTGCATGAATTTGATCTGCGAAATAATCTGGGCATGCAATTGATGCATGTTATTGAGCAAGGTTCCTACAAGTAAATGAGTGGATTTCGTGTGAAAGGTTTTTGGAGGCTTCAGTTACGTACAAATGCAATTTCATCTTGGCTGACATTTGAATGTGTGCAAGGGAGTGTAGGGAACTGTAGATTAATTGAGCTGCCTAGGATCAATCGTTGGTCTTTTGGGGTACATCTTTCACTGATCTGAGACTACTGCTAGAGAAGCACTTGGGTGAGGATACCCATTACACCATTTCAATTGAGAGGTTCTGGATTGCCTAACCCTTTTAGTAATGCCATTGTTGTGAATACTTCAGGAGACACTACTTTGACAATTTGAAAAATTAATACATGAAACCGGTTCGAGGCACGAGAAATATCGTTGTCTTTAAACCAATATTTGCCCCCACCACTTCGATAAAGTGGTCACCAACAGGTTACCGACAAACTGGTTCCAGGATACAGCAAACTGGTTGTCTATTCTTGTGAAGGATTTGGCAAATCCGATCACACTATCCGAACACCAAATATTGTAAGGACGCTCTGATCAAGACCTTTAAAGAGATAACAAGAGAGAAGAAAGAAGACACTTTTTGTGGTATCTGAAATATTGATTTTAGATTCCTTAAATAGAAATCAAGTAGTGCGTTAATGCACCCTTTTCCTATGAAAAGGTGCAACACACATCCCCTGGGAAAAGACACACCCCTTTGGAATGACCTTTCATTTTGAAAAGACACACTACTTTGAAAAGACCATTTTGAAAAGACACATCATTTTAAAAAGACACCTCAATTGAAAAGACACACCTCTTGGAAAAATACAAGATTAATAAACTTTTAAATATCTAACAATCCCCCACTATTTAAAAGTTTAAATATCCAACAATCCCCTACTATTTAAAATTTTGAAATCAGAGCAAAGCCTAAAATATATGCATAAATGAAAATATCTTACAAACTTGAATTTTCACTTTAGTGGAAATAACTCAAAGTTTGCCAAGATTTTTAGTGAAACTAAGTCTTGAACTAACAAACTTATATGACAAATCGAAACTATTCCACACATATATTTCATATATTTAGTGTTCAATAAATTGGTTAGCATATTTAGGCCATTTGCTAGTACCCTGATTTTCATAAGTATTTATGAGATAAAGTCATGTCTCATTGAAAGCGGCTCCACCCTCACACTTATATAGGTAGACCTATAAGAGATGTCCCTATAACTTTAACATCTCAACACATTGTATTATAGTGTCTATTAAGAGCAATGCTCAACCTCCCCTTATCCATTACAAGTAAAACACTATCCTTCCTGGGATGTTTATGAGAATTTAATTCTCATCAATGTAGTGCCCCTTTGTCCGCTATAGATTTACGACTTGTTCTTCCCTTTGAACCTAAACATTGACCAAACAAATATTAGGTAGGGTTCCTATCGTAAGTGACTATTTGGGTAAATGACTTTAAACCCATCCCAGTTCTTCTTTTAGACTAATACTTTCCATAATTACTTATAATTACAATTATCAACACATAAAGTGTTTCTTCAGACATTTCTGCCTGAAATCATTTATCATTTGTTTTCTTGTTCATTGACAAAGAAACAAGTTCCATAGAGAACTTAAAAGTTTTGACTCAATCTTTGTTGGTAGGTCTACCAATAAACCTTTAAGTCACTTCATTTCTCTACCTATTTTAATATAAGCAACAAACTCAATGAGATTTATAGTTGCTCCCTAACATCTTTTGTTTGATTATGACTCCCTTTCTAAAAGAAAAATCATCGTCAAATAATTTAGATATCAAAATCAAAATCTATTATCTTTCCTAATATAATTCAAGCAGAATCATTTGATCATCTTCAAATGATTCTATCAATCTTCTAATGATAACTCGATTTTGCCAAAAGATTATGACCATATGGTCATTGCTAAAGATTTCACCCATTTGATCATGCCCATTAGATCAAATCCAATCAATGGTCATGAAATGGTCTTAAAATTTAAGCCACTTGATCATGGTTACCTATTGACTACATAATTGCATCCAATGAATCATGATAAGCCTAAGATCAATACCCTAATAATTTACTTTACTCAAACACAACCGTTCAGTCATGCCTAAGCAATCACCAACAGATGGCAGGATCGCTAATCATAGTTGCACGATCTTGAATGCGCATGATCTAATGGGTATCAAAGCCTTTCTCAAAAATAACATTAGGTCCGTATAGATTCAAACTCAAACAGTAATTACCTATAAACACATTATTTTATTTTGTTGGGAGAGCACCATAATTTGTACTTTGCCACATTTAAACAAAACCCAACATTTAGGTCGGTTATAATGTGAAATCAACACCCATGTGTTGTCAAATTCAAAAGTTAGTATAAAACTTTTCACCGTGAATGATTATAGAGATTATAGAGGTAAAGCAATGATTATAGAAGATTCTACCAATAAGGGAAATGCATGTAAAGGTTAACACTTTCCCATTCGTATGGAGGAGTAAAAAAGATGCTCCAATCACTATATAGTGTTTTTTTATTCAAGTTCCCTCAAAAAAAAAAATCATCTACGATCTAATTCTTTTCTATACATTGGCAGTAGAAATCCTAAGAGTGATATACTCGCCTCAATTTTAATTGATCTCCTGTGAATCAAGTCTCTGAGCCAATATAACTTGGATTTGCGGAAGAGATGCTTTAATCTCGATTGCAGGCATTGATGTTTTAGTTTGATTTGGCTCGGATTATGGTTATGCTAAATCAGTATACAATCCTAAAGCAAAATTGAAAAAAAAAAAAAAAATTCGAACGATCCCACTTCCTAACTTCGATGGCGGGAGAGGAACGATTTATAAGTATATGTTGCGTTTGATGGAGGTGTGAGAAAACATATACTTGGTGGATACTTATAACAAAGGACAAATTGATATAAGGGTCGTAGAGGATTCCCCGAAGAAGAATCATTTGTGGATCAAGCAATACACCATCGATTTAGTGAAGTATACGCCAATTAGCCTATTGCAACCGGTGATGATTTAGCTGGCCTTCCCAATGGACATGCCGTTATACAGCAACTATAATGTAGCCGTGCAATAAAATCTAACTCAAATTCAAAAATTTCAAAAATATTAAAAATAAGCATACCTTTTTTAATCCATGGAATTCTTTATATCCCCAATCCAATAGTCATCTTCAAAATTGTCTCTCCCCGATTCTTCAATAACAAAAGATCTCATTGACTAATTCAATCCGGTCCATTGATTGAACTTCATGATAAATGTCGAGCCTCTCGAATCATTGTCAACTTGCTAAAGCAAATATTGGTTTAAAATTGTTGGAAAAATTAAAATGTTGATCCGAAATAATACATGGAACCGGTTCGAGGCACGAGAAATATCGTTGTCTTTAAACCAATATTTGCCTCCACCACTTCGACAAAGTGGTCACCAACAGGTTACCGACAAACTGGTTCTAGGATACAGCAAACCAGCTGTGTATTCTTGTGAAGGATTTGGCAAATCCAATCATGCTATCCGAACACCAAATATTGCAAGAACGCTCTGATCAAGACCTTTAAAGACATAACAAGAGAGAAGAAAGAAAACTCTTTTTGTGGTATCTGAAACAATGATTTTAGATTTCTTAAATAGAAATCAAGTGGTGCATTAATGCACCATTTTCCTATGAAAAGGTGCAACACGCATCCCCTGGGAAAAGACACACCCCTTTGGAATGACCCTTCATTTTGAAAAGACACTCCACTTTGGAAAGATCCTTCATTTTGAAAAGACAAATCATTTTGAAAAGAGACCTCAATTGAAAAGACACACCTCTTAGGAAAATATAAGATTAATAAACTTTTAAATATCTAACACATTACACCATTTCAATTGAGAGGTTCTGGATTGCCTAACCCTTTTAGTAATGCCATTGTTGTGAATACTTCAGGAGACACTACTTTGACAATTTGAACATTTTGTTACACTCAAGTTTTTTTTTTCCCCTTGAATAGGAGACCGGCCCAGTGAAGGATTTCAATTGTTCCTATAACTATACCATGTACTTTGATGTTATGCTCTCTGGTTTTTTTAAAACTGATTTCCACTTCTTTGGTCATGCCTATGAACTCTAGTCTCAATCATGAATGATAAGAAAAAGTATTGTTTGCTTGGGTTTCATATTGTTTGAGGGAATAATGAATCATCTATGGTCGATCTGATGCTCTTGTACCAATAAACTTCGGCTACATGAATATGGAAGAATGGGCCTTTTTGGAGTTTACTACATAGTACATAGATTGATAACTAATTTTGACCTGTTGGAAGAAGCTACTTTACAGTTTAGATTAGTAGAATGCCTGGGCCTAGTCCCTTCATGAGCCCAATACAGGCCGACGAATCTGGTCCTGGGGCTGACACTTTGACAGCTATACAGTCCGAGCCATCATGGCTAAATGGAGAACCTTTCCATATGCGTTCTGGGACTGCCCTTTTGATTTTCTTGACTTTAGTTTCAGGCCCAGGCTTGGAGTGCGGACCTATTATCCTCTTTTTGAACCTGGCCCATAACTGAACAGACAAGGAGCCTGGTAAACCAGCGCGGTCCATTAACATTCTTAAGTGGAAGTAGGTGATGAGGTGTAATTTGTTGTTTACATGTGTTTCCTGTTTAATTTCCCTTTCTGGCCTGTAAGCTTTTGCTCTTCTCAATCGTGGTGCACGATTGTTTGGGAGAGTAGTGTTAAATGGGTCTCCTTGATTTAATAGCTAACCATCTATTTAGGATACATCTAATGCTCCTAACTTCCATATGCCCGTAATTATTTTGGTGACTTGCGTGTGGTTTTCATTTCTGGCTATAAAATGTTTTTGATGGCAGATAGCATTTATAGGAGTTGTTTATCGCTGCTTGGTTTTGGCATACATGGGTGAGGCTGCTTATCTATCAAAGAATAAAATGGACCTTCAGACTTCAGAGCAGCTTCTATGAAGCTATTCCAGGTGAGATTTTGACTTTTTATTCGGTAGAATAAAGCATACTTGTCATCTCCAGAGGTAGGGTATTCGTTTTCCTTTTGAAGCAGAGGATTGGTACTTGACATCTTTTAAAAGTTTAAAAATAGGGTGTGAATATTTGATGGCTTGGTTTTGTGAATAAAGGCATAAGATTACTTTTGTATGCTCTATTCAGCCATTGTAGGTTTCATTCAATCACACAAAGTGAAGCAAATTGTGAAGTTGACATCATCATAGCATTATCCCATCTATTTAACTTGGTATCAGTGAGGGAAATCCGCAGGTTATTTTTTTCTTGTCGCCGACGTCACCCGTTTCAAGTCCACGTCACTGCTGACGTCAGCCGACCGGCGCACTTCCCGGAACTCATTTCGGATGCCAGATTTTGGATTGGTGTTGGAAATGACCCAAGAAATTTCACTAAAGCCATATATGAACCCTTCCTTCCCTGAAGATATGTTGCGGGTTACAGGAGGAAACTCATCAGCTGCATGGAAGAGACCAATTTTACCTGTGATTTTTCTATCATGTGTTTTTACCACCCAATTGACCCCAAATAGATGGGATCAGCCTATGATGATGATAATGATTATGCTTTTTTACCACCCACTATCTACGTATTAAATTATAGATGCAAATTTTGGAGGATCAAAAGTTATAGAACAGAGTGTAGTTATAAAAATTGTCTTGGAGAAGCCAATCTAGTAGATGTTATCATTTTCTGATCAGTGTGTCGTTATAAAAATTTAAAGGATTGCTTTATGGTTTTCTGCAGTGCCTGCCTTTCACAATTGATGTGGGGACTAACAACGAGTAGTTGTTGAAAGACGAGTTCTATATCGGGCTTAGGCGAGGCGGGCAACTGGCCAGGTCCCTAAATTATCCTAGAATGCTCTCAATTTTACATGATTTGTATAAATTTATTGTGAGTTTGTTTGGGTATATTAGTCATTTCACTTGACCATGAAATGACTGAAATACTTGATAAACCTAACAGTTATCATGGCCAGGTTGTGGTCAAAGCTCCTATTCAACCCATGGGTCAAAATTCTGGACGAAACAGATACGTCTCATTTCGGGGGTCACCGGGTTAATGCATTAAATGTATTGGTCCATATATATTGGTATGTATCGGCCGATACATACCAATATATCGTCCAAAACCGATACCTCTCGTGCGATATATATCAGTTTCAGAGCTGGCCAATACGTACCGGAAAACTGAGATTTTGATTCTTGATTCAAACCACATTATTGAGTCTGATTGCTAACGTGGTTTTGTATTTTCCTACTTCAGGAATATGTTGAGCTTCTTCATGAATTCATGTGTGCCATTAAGCAAAGTTATAGGGAGAGAGTCCTCATACAGGTTAGTCATCATACTTGATAAGCACTTAGAAGCTTTTGTCTTAATTGCCCATGAGTTTATTTCCTATCCATCTGATCACGTTGCAGTTTGAAGATTTTGCAAACCACAATGCTCTTTAGTTACTCGAGAAATATAGAAAGAGTCATTTTGTCTTCAATGACGACATACAGGTAACATGATGGGTATTCAGCCAAGGAAAGTAACTTACTTTGCTGTTTGTCACCATATATTAAATTAACTGAGAACTGTATTTTAAATATTATTATTGATTTAGGAAGGTTTCAAATTCTAATCTAGCCTAAAAGATCGTTGGAGATTATCTTATTCACATCCAAGGAGCCAACCCGTTTTGGTATCAGTTGCTTAGGAAGGTCTGCTACAGGATTTTCTGGCCATTCTATTTCTTATGACTCTATGCTTAGAAGACAAACTGACACTGATTTACAATATGATTGATATTGATTATGTTGTTCTTAATATTATTGCCCTCTTTTGGTTTTAATTTCTATGTGGCCGCTTATTGTCCGGGGATGAACAACTTTTGAAAGCTCTCAAAGAAACAGTTGATGGTCAAAACAGTGAGCCTATGAGCCTGCCACACTTTGTATCCCCATTTGGTTACTGCCCTTAAAACAGGCTCAGAGGCAGTTCAAGAAGCAGATTTAGATTCAGTTTTCCTTCTCAGGCAAGTTTGGACAGCAGTTTTATTTCAAAGCCGAGATATTATACAAGCACATGCAACCATGCAATCCGTTGTTGTACTTACAAATCTGTTGGGTAAAGCTTGGACAACAGTTTCAGGCTTAGGTAAAGCTTAATCTCTTTTTGTATGACGAAAATTCATCATACACGCATTATCGGTTGGGCCCAGGTTGATACATATCGGGTATATTGGATTCGTGTTGCCCAAATCGGCCAATATTAATCACTTTTTAAAAAACAAATTATATATGAATAATAAAAATATAAGAAATTGTAAGGACATTTTTTGGTATTTTGTTTGATTCATATGTGATACATATGGCCCAATATGACTCGATATGAGCTGATATTTGACTTGTTGGTGTATATAGTATCGAATGGGGCTTAAATCAATATTATTGGGTATGTTGTTAGGTTATTATCAAGTAGTCAAATTTAGAACAATTATAGTGTATGTATACATAGTTGATGTTTTATCTAACTTTGCTCTCAACTGCAGCTTCTTGCAAATTGACATCGGTATCTTTTATTTTAATTTTCTTTGATTCAAAGTACTCAAAATTGACATCGGTATGAGTTTCTATTTTTTATACATTGCAGTAGTATAAAAGTTTGTCTTGCATGCCCCAGTTGCATCCTTACATCAACATTGTACCTTTTGACATCAGTAACACATATCTCGAGGCATATTTTTTTTAAGATTTGCTGATCCAATTTCCATTTTCTGTTTCTGTATATGTTTGTAAGATTTGATGAGGTTGTTTAAAGCTTGCATGCTCTATAACCTGAGAAAAGTGCTGGTCACAGTTTTTTGGGATTCTGATCCTATCCGGTAGCTGCAGCAAAGTAAATAAAGTATGTTAGCTGATGTTTTCTGTCAGACATCAAATGCAAGTGGAATCATTTGAATCCAATACTTGTGGATGGAGTTATGGTATTTTTGGTGAGTGCCCTATGAAAGGACCATGTGACAGTTGTGTTCTTTGTTATACTATGGGATCTACTATGCTATATGCTAAGGTGATTTGATTTCTCTGGCTATTTTTGTTTAAGTGAACTTAAGGGTGAGTTGAGATGCCAAATTTTCGTATGATGGCAGGTGGAAGCAAATGATTTGGAGCTGCATATTAATAGATTTTAGTATGTAAACATATGAATCTGGTTGGCGAGGGAAGCCGATTCGGTCAACATGCGATGAAGCTGGAAGCGTTTTGTTCAATTGATCACAACCCGAACACTTCCATCAAGAGAAATGAGAACTTTGTAAGAATCGGGGGCATAACCTTAGAACTGTAAACACATGATGAAATGTTATGTAATAGCCAAATGATTGCATCTCTAAAAAAGAATTTTGAAAGTGTACTTGTAAGTGATTTATCTAGCTCAAATTGCATCCTTCTTTTTACAAATTTTATTCACTTCAGTTGCATGTGATTTCCTTGATTACACTTTAGATGAAAAGCATGGCAAGGAGCCCATCTGTGTGAACGATTGACTAACTCTTGAACATGGTGATGAAGTTACGTCCAAGGATCAATTATCAAGTTCTTCAAATTGCTTGAAGAATTTGCCTTCTTCAGATGGTGCATACCACACGGTAAAGAGAATTTAGGGAGTTGTAATGCCGATTCTAGTACAACTACAGAATCGGAGTACGAAATGAGGTGGGGAAATAAATTTTTTTTTAAAATTAATTATTATTATTATTATTTTAAATTAAAAAATCTCTATGTTGACGGCTGTGGGCTGCAGCTGTCGGTGTAGGCGGGGAAATTAAAAAATAAAAAACCTATGCCACTGTTGGAGCTGTCGGCATTGGGTCTCCAAGCTATGCCGATGGCTATAGCCATCGGCTTATCTATTAGCCAATGGAACTATCGCCGACAGCATCTAGCGGTCGGCATAGGGTCCCCCACCCGTCAGCGTACCCTACACCGATGGGTGGGAAACCCTACACCAACGGCTGGCAGCCGTCGGTGTAGGTCCCTATTTTTGTAGTAGCAAGATGGGTACTCCAACATGAAAACCTATTATTTCATATCGTCAAACAGAAAACATAAATCAGACAAATCCCTCTCCTAGCAAGCCATAGTATTGATAATCCTAGAGGAATCTCTTTCAAAGATCAGTTTCTTGAACCTGCATTGCACTGAAATTTTACTCGCTTCCAGAAACGCCAACGCCTCACAATAATCAGAAGATCATGCACAACTTATATTCTTTGCCAACGAAGCCATCACTTATTCCTCTTGGTCCCAAATAATAACCACAATCGTAGTATTTTTTCTTTGATGCCTCCAAGCGACATAAAAAATTGGCTTTGAAGACGCCATAAGGGGGAGGAGACCATTTAGAAACTGAAGAATTGGAGAAACAAAAACATGACAAGAGTTTGGTGAATTAGCCATTTCATAATTAAAGAGGTATGATTCAGCGCCAAGTGAAATAAGGCTCAGGTTTCTAGGTTTTTCCCCATGACAAATACTGTTTCTTTCATTCCATATTACCCAAGCGACGATAAAAATTGTATAAAGTTGATATTTTCCAAACATTTTGTGAAATTTCATAGCCTAATCTTTGAATCTATACTCTTGGGAAAAAGAGGCACGAATACTTAAAGAAGAGGAAAACTATCACACTCCAGCTTTGGGGCAATCCCTAAGAGCATGCTCACAAGTTTCAATTTGATCCTTACAAAGCTCGCAAAATTGTGAGATATCTTCAATATTCTTGTGGACAAATAACTTCACGGGGAGAATATTATGGTAAGACCTCCAAGCTAAAATCTTTACCTTATTTGGGATGAGCAAAAATCTTTAAATAGTAACCGTTCATTTAAAAAAATATTTTGATAACTTTGAATCATATGATTGAGATATTTTTTCGATTCAAACTTTAATTCACCATATCTTTGTATAGGATCTTTGCGTCAAGTGGTACACTTTATCAAAATTAGCGCCACATGTACTTTATTAGTAACCTACCCCATATTAGATTGGCTATTATTATTACCTCTTAATTGATTTGAATTTCATAAAAACTCTAGAGGTTGTAGAGGGAGATTGATCTCTTGATCACACTTAAGAGTAATGACTCCTTGCCAACATTTAAATACCAAAATGATGTTTAAATGATCTTGTACCATTAAATTAGATTTTTTTATCTTACACCATTTAAGTGTACATTTGTGATGAATTGAAATTGTCTAACGGGCAATCCATTATTGGAGCATGTTTTAGTCAAAGAATCATTCACATAATTGCATGTGAACCATTCGATTGATAAACTTTACTATCGCATATGGCTCACGTCTTATACCAATCTATCATTTGAATAGTGCATATGGCTCACGTCTTATACCGATGATAATGTAACATCATTTTTGGTGTTTAAATGATGGTGACAAGAGTGAGGTCCGATTATAGATAGCCTTTTTGGTCCCCTGACTCATATGTTGACTTACTCGAGTACAAGAATGACTTACACTCTCATTTTAATGGTGGCCAACGACAGTCATTCCACTAGTGTGAACCCATCCCCGTTAGATCGGCCGACGGCCTCCTCGGTGACTTACACGCTCATTTTTGTAAGAAACCCAGATCTAATGCTGACAGATGCAAATATCTGAACCCCTAAAATAGGATTTTGTCAATACAAATAATATTAAAGATGTCGGTGCCATCATTAACCCTTACGTTTTTTTGATTGGCCGACGCTTGAATGACGAAAACACCAACCCTGGTAAGCTGCACCCACTCACCTAATGCCAAATCTACATTTAATTGGTTTTATCATTTATTTAATCAGGGTGGATCATAAATCTTTGGAATCTTTTAGTGGGCCGAGTTTTTTACTTAATCAGGGTGGATTGATGACTTTTTTTTTATTTTTGATAAAATTTTATTAGGTTATTTTTTGGGGCTGTTTTTTCTAATAAAATTTGATTGAATTTTTTTTCTAATAAAAGTATGAAGAAGGTTAAAAATTTAATTAAATAATTATATTACCATTATAGAGGCTCAAGTACATGATTTTATTCAAATATTTTATTTTAATTTGTTGCATAATGGTTATAACGGACAAAGGTTGTTTAAAAATCTATTAACAAGCCATCCAAGTTGTGTAGCTAAAACACTACGTAACGGTTCCTTGAAAATAAATTTAAGTCATCTAATTTGTCCAACCAAAAAATATATGCACAAGGTTATTGCGCTTTTGACTTAAATGCCCCAAGTTTAAACCGTTCAACAGTTTAATCTCAGGGTATTTAAGTAAACTATATTTAACTATATAAAAATAATTTTAAATTTAAAAAGATAAGTATATATATATATATATATATATATATATATATATATATATATATATATATATATATATCCGGGTCGGGTGCGGGCCTAATGTTGCAACACTCAACCCAAGCCCGACCTGTATTTATCCTGGTTGCAACATGCTTTAGCCCGATCCAGATACCGGGCCGGGTTTGCTTAATAAAATATACCACTTTTTTCGGGCCGGGTGCGGGCCAAAATCAGGGCTGGCCCGACCTATTGAGAGCCTATGTGTTATTGTAAGCAAGGTATAAAAAATCGGCCGATATTGATAGGTATCGGCGATATGTATCGATTTTTCGGCAAATCGATACGTATCGGCACCGATACATATCTGTAGGCACCCCATTTTCAATCTCTCGGAGTATACAAAGTGTTCGGCCAACCACTTGGTCATTGCCCTGATTTATGGAAAAGTCAACCTTGACCAAATATCCCAAAACCCCCCATCATGGAAATTATACGCTGGAGTACCATCGTATAATTGAATATACGTTGGACTTCTAGCATATAATTGGACCCCGAGCCAATCCCTATCAGATCTCTCGATTATACGTTGTATCCACAGCGTATAATTCGTTAGATCACTACAAAATATTAGACTATTAGTGATAGTTTTTTGCAAGAAAAAACTGCCGCTATTAACAAAAAAACTATTAAGACTATTAGCGGCAGTTTTTTTTGTTAATAGCGGCAGGTTTTGGCTGCCGCTAATAGTCTTATTTTTTGTAGTGGAGCCGTATCCAGACTCTGAGTCCAGGCCCAACAGGCTGCATTAGTCGACTTTTCACCTACCGCCCGGATGATACGCTGGAATCCCAATGTATATTTCATTATACGTCGGATTCTCAACATATAATCTGGAATCTATGCATGAACTCCAATGTATAATTCCGAATTATACGCTAGATCCCTAGCGTATAATTGGCCGAGACTATAAATAGCCCCCTACCCCTCTTATTCCAAACACAAATCACATATTCTTTTACTTATTTTCTTTCAGATTTTCGAGGTTGGCTCCGAAACTCCGAATTAGAACTAAGTTGAACTCTAAACCACTACGTCAAAAAAGCCGAAATAAGACTGCCCAAATCCGTCTTATTTTAAAACTAAGACGGCCTAAAGCCGTCCTCACATCCGTTCTCGTTTTGGGCGTCTTAAATTTTTAAGACGGTTCTAAACCGTCTTAAATTCCACAAATAAGACGATTGAGAATGACTGTTTTCGACAGTCCTAACATAAGACGGTCCAAGCCATTTTATATTAACCACTAAAGGCGGTCATTGACCAATAAATAAGACAACTCATGACCGTCTCTAATAAACCGTCCTTTATTGAGAGATGGTCATGAACTGTCTTATTTATTATATCGGACAGTCTTTTCTGAACCGTCCTATTTGAAAGACTGTTCAAATAAAATGGTTTGGAATCGTCGTATTTTTTAAATTTTGGAAAAAAAATTAAAAAAATAAGACGGTCTCAGACAGTCTTTTTTTTTTAAATCATAATAAAAAATATATATTTATAATAAAAAACCACAACTGAGTAAAATAAAAAATTTTACTACTAAAAATTTACCCCACACACACACAATGGAACAAGTTCTCATAAGATGGAAGCCCACATCCATAACATATATGGATTCAAGTTCAATTTGAAGGCCGCAGTTGGTGAAGTGTACATATCATTATTGTGACATTATTATTTTTTTAGTGAGAGTGAGAGGCATCAAAACAGTAATGAATAAAAGAAAAGATAATGAATAGGTTAAAGTTCATTGACATGTGCATTAAAGCAGTTCACACATGTGTTTGGGCATGTATGTTTGGTGAGACCGAAGTGCCACTAGAAATCATTCAGCTAGGTATCTTTCATTGCCATGCTCCACAACATGTTGCTTCAAAAGTCACCTTATGCATCACATGCGGCAATAGGGAACCCTGCTGTGAAGTAAGAGATTTTAAATACCGTATTAAGCCGAGCAACTATTATATACACTGTAATTTACCTCAAGCAGATGCAACTAAGAGAAATGGATGCTTGTTAGATTTCCACAGATGCTTCTATATGGATACGATAGAGCATTGACTTAAAAAGATGATAGTGTTGAATCAGAAATTAATCCATTCAGAAAATTGAAAATAGCTAATGTATGCATGTATCGCATATATAGTAGTTGCTATAGAACTACTTAGATTATAAGAGCTGCTAGAAAACTATACGTATATGTAGCTCCATAGCAAAACATAGCAATTTGATATAAAACTGCTCAGATTATAGCAGTTGCTATAAAACTATATGTACGTATAGGTGTATAGCTGATCAGCAGTTTGATACCATGATTTACTTATGGGTGCCTATAAGAGCAGTTTGGTACCATGATTTAAGTCAATCCTACCCAATAGTTATTTAGAAACCAATCAAACAGACATGAAATTTTAAAATAATATAAATAACAAAAGTCACTCACTTCAAATGAATTTGGGTTGGTATAGCTTGTTCTACTTATCAGGTTTTCTTCTTGTAAACCATCCTCTGAATTATTTACAGTTGTTTTCATTAAGAGAAGCAAGTTAGTTTAATCCTCATATAGATGGCATAAATAATCATTACAAAAAAAATTACACATTACAAAGAGAAAATAGAAAGTAAATAATGAATCCAATGTCATAAGTCATTACATTCCAAGTTTTTACCAAACGTTTTTTAAAAATTCTACAATTTTCTGAAATTGGCAAAGGTTCATTGAAAATTTTGGTGGGACCCTCATTTTGGTGAATTCTGAATACTTTTGACTATGGTTCCATATATACAGTATATAGAGTAATGACCATTCTTAGTTATGAGAGTGATTATGCTGTATATTATGCCCTATATGCTATAATTAACAATTTTACAGCATCCATTCAAGACACAAATCAATCGAGACATGTACATAGCAACAATGAGCATATTGAAAAGAGTTGGTTAATCCTCCATTCACTGCTATATTCAACTTTAAGCAAATAAATCAACGAAGGAATTGAATGCAAATATAAGTAGCTCAATTATATATTAATAAAACCCATAAATATATAGTTAAATGGCCCCAACCAACGCTATTTTTTTCCATTTCAAGCAAAAATAAAAAATAAAGATGCCTCAATAAATATAGCACAATTTCATGGGAAAAAAAAGATATCAAATTTTCCAATCAGCACTCTTCCCCCGCACTCTAAGAAAATAAATTAAAAAATTAACTGCATGCAACTACAAATACACATCAAATTCATTAATGAAATATAAAAAAATATAATGATGACAGTGAAATTTTGGCTCAAGTTCATTAAGACAATAGCCATCCACTCAACGCTATCTCAGATCATGCAAGAAAAATAAATGAAACAACAAAAAATCCTTGTAGAAGTGCCCCCTAAACTTATGGGGAAAAAAAGGAATAAGCTTGCTAGGCCTATTCAGGCTATTGTATGGGTTACTCCTATTAGAATATACATACTTTAGTGGATTCTATCTAAAGGGCGCATTCCTGTAATTCTCTTTTCAAATGTGGGTAATTTACCACACTATACCGATATAAATACAACAGAATTAGCAACATTTTGTGCTGCTCATTTTCACTCTTCACATGGTATCAGAGCAGGAGATACTTGAAATCAACTCATAATTTTAATTTTGTTGACAATCAAATGTGAAAACCTTTCAATTAATTTCATGTACTTTTAAAATTTGGTGTGTGCTTTTAAAATATTAATTTTATGTACTCTTCCTCGAGTTCCAGAATGTTAGTATTTCAATCAAAAGTAATTACAAGAACAATTCAGAAAGAACATATACCTTGTAAGTGTCAGAGGGCAAGGTCGATACTTGATCAAGCCAAATTACTCCTCTTCTAGTAGTTGTCAGTTGAAGTCTTGCAGTGTGGTCGGTTCCTTTGGATTCCAATAGAAGCTCCACCTTTATCCAGTCAGAAGCATCTGTGGTAGAAAGTTTGTAGGAACAAGCAGAGTATGAAACAGGAAACCATATTAGAATCAGTACTATGGGGCACTGAATCACACTAACTACAGAACATCAATAAAAGATACTCACATAAGGTTGGTGGTGGCTAGCTGTTGTGAGCCATCCAAGCTTGTTAGCGAAACCGACAAATTCATTGAGTCTTGTGATCTAACATGCAGAACCACTTTGTAGGTCTTCCCTTTCTTAATATTCTGGAATTATGGCTAGAACTAAAACCAAGATTAAATGAAACCAGTTGTAAAAATAAACAACTACAATTGTGGCTAGAACTAGAACTAGGATTACATGAAACCCAATTCACAAAAAAAAAATAGCTATTAAATTTTATTTTTTTTAAATCCAAAACAAAAACATCTAGATTTATTCTTTATGCTCCTTATTTAGGGAAGAGTGAATCCCCACCAGCCATCCCTACTTAGATGCAAAGGCTTCTTCTCTATTTTGAAAGTTGTGGGCTCAAAAGTTGCATATTCTAAAGAATCAATGGAGACACAAATACTACTTTATGTCACACATCAGAATATCGGCAGTTAGAGTGGATACAAATGGGCTGGTAAGTGCATGCCAACCCGGTCGAAAACTTATTTAATAATATTAAAAATAATTTTTTTGTAACAAAAATTAAGAAATTTTTAGGAAAATATTGTTAAAAAAAAGCATTTCAAATGCAAATAATTTTCCTAAAAAAAAACCATTCTTTTGGGTAAAAGAAAAAACTGTGTTATTGTAATGGGAGCCCTTGCATCGAATTTAAAAAAAGAATTGGTATTTTAGGGACCTGTGACATGTGAAAACTTGATCTTTGATTAGGGAATGCAAATTTTACCTCAAAAATAAAAACTAAAAAGAAACATAGGGAATCAAGGCTGTCAAACCCTATGAGGCAAGGTGTCAGCCTAAGAAAGGGAAAATTAATTAACTAAACTAATCAGATTAAAACTAAAGAAATAGGTTTAAGGTAAAAACGGAGACAATTAAATGTCAACAGGCGTTTCGAAACGAGAGAATATACGGAAAATTATAGGAAACAAAATAATTAATATTTTTTGATCCTATGACATGATTAATGAACTATAAAGTAATTTCCATTTTAGCTACACATGGCGAATGGGGTTGCCGTCATGTATTTAACTATAAAAGATTGGATCCAACCTCCACCTATGTCAGTTCTAATTTGACATAAGATCAGGTGATTCCAACACATTCTAAGACATAATTGCACAGCCGACGAAAAAAAGCAGCGACCAGAAAGGAGAAAAGGATGTTCAGGTTAAGCCTGTGTATGCCAACAAGGATTCAGAAGTGCAGATGCACATTTATTTCAGTATTAGTTAAACAAAGATTGACTATCTACATTTAAGAAAAATATGACTACTTGGCATATTGAACGAGCAAATTATCCGGTTTGAAATCTCCATGAATTATGCTAACACTGTGCAAGGTTTCCAGCATGCGTAGCATCTCCGTGCAGTAATAAATGCATAAAACTTCTTCCATGCTCTGGCCAACCACTACATACGAATTTATAGCATCCTGTTACAAGGAACTTTGTGAAGATAAATTCAAAAACAGAATGCAATAAATGAAATTTAATCAGCCAAATATAATAAACCCACCTGAAGAGTTCCATGAGCCAAATAATTGCAAACTAGTACGCTGTAGTCGGAAAAGATATGCACATTACGAGGAAATCCAAAGCTGGGTCTCTGTCAAAATGGAAAGATAACTAATCAAAGTTCATATCTCAATCTTGCACCCCAAGAATAATAAAAAAATCTACAGGGAAAAAATACCTCTTGATCTGGGATGCGCCGATCAAGTTGTCGATACATATAAAACTCCCAGGGATCAGCAAGCTTTTCTATCTATTAGAGGTTTTCAAAGAAGTGAGTGTACTCTGAGTTGCATCAGGATGAAAAATTGCGATGAGAAAATGAACAAGAAATGGAAATGACCTTTAAAGCAAGAGGATCCTTAGAATTGCTGCCCAAATATGCTCTATATACTTGAGCAAATCCACCTTGACCTGAGCACCTAAATAATCCTTTATCATAGATTTCTAGTTAATGGTTGTTTTATCTACAGTTCTATAGCACTTTAAGAGGGTTAAAAGGTTTCATAAATAAATAAATATATATGGGATTACCTCCAAGTAACAGCATATTTGCCTCCATAAGACTCTACTACAAGGTGGTTAAATCAGTTGCCTCAATAAGACTATGACAATACTGCAATGAGAGAAGCTGAGATTAAACTTACCGTTAAAAATATAAAAATGTAAAATATTAAAGGTGAAACAGTAAGTGAAGAAATAAGAACTCACTTTTTACATCATGATCAAAGCTACTACAACTGTCTTAAGAAGGTCTGTCCAATGAAAAACAAAATTAAGATTAGAATTGGAACCCTTGTTTCCAGAGTCCAGACTAATTACCTCTGTCATGTTCATAATAAAATTAGGAATTGTGGGTAAACAATCCCTTTTCCCTCCTCCTTTTTTCGGACTTGGAACCGACAATACAAACAACATTGTATTGACGGAGTTAAAAAGGGGTTAATTAAGAGAAATATAACCTAACATTATATTAATTTATAGCAAAAACACAAATAAAAGTTCAAGAAATGATAAGATGTCTCAATAGGTCCAACAAGTAACATAAATTTCGGAATATGCTACTGGCATGTCCAGCAGATAGAATCTAATAAAATTGGGTTTTACGGTGGGCCACTGAATTATGTTTCCCACTGCATTTCCTAAGGTCCCTTCTTCTTTTGGCAATTGCACATCAGGAAAGAAGACAGTATCGACAATGATGTCATGTAAACCCTCCTTAGCATGTGTCGCTGATAGTCTTCCTTCGGTGGCGATATCTTGCCTCCATATCAATTTCGGCCACCTTGTTGTGTTGAAGATGCGCCCGCTGGGGGAATCTATAAATAATATTATTAAAATATTTTATTAAAGTTCATTGGATAATATAAATAAATATTATTTAAAGACGAAAAAAGGCAGTCTTATTTTATGTCTTTCTTAAAGCTTTTTGACGTAGTTGATAGTGTACTTAGGGGCACATGACCCACTTTAAATGGTCACATGCCTTCTTGCATGGTGATTAAATCGGTGATATCAATCACTGTATCTTGCTTCAGATGTGGCTCACCGCTAACATGACTACCTCTCCTTCAAGATCTTCAAAATTTCTTTTAACAACCTCCTAGAGTCTATCTTTTCTTCCAATCAAATAACAACCACATAATTTTTGTTTATCTTTTATTCCACCAGCCAATAGAATAACGACAACTCAGTTCTTGCACCATAAACCTATATTGTTTCCCTTGGTTTCCTGTTTCAATTCCTAATCTTACACACAACCCCAATTGCTTATTGTTCTTCTCTTAAAATTATGGCCTTGCAGAAAGATAGCCTCAAATTTGTAATCCTGGAAATCACCATGATCTGAGATCATCATGATCATCATCACAGGCTTATCCCACCTATTTCGGATTGGCTGAGATCACATGATGTAATTCACGATGATTTCACTTAGCCAATCTTTTAACTGATCACATGAGTTTCTATTTAGTCTCTCTTAAGCCCACTAGGACACTAATACTCTGTTTTAGAAGTAATTAAAAGCCCATTGAGCCTTTATTAGAACCCATATTCATGCCCTCATTTAAAATTCTTCTTCTTCGTCTTCCAATTATTTTTCTATTATCATTTCTCTTTACTTCTTATTTGTTTTCTTCTTCTTCTCTATAATCATCTCCTCCTTCTTTGTCTTGAACATTTCTTGACTACATCAAGCTTTGTGATATAGGGAGCAGAAGACACCGAAGCAACCTCCCCCTCCCAAAGTTCCACTCTTTTAAGTCCTAATCATACTAAATCACAAGTCAGTTTGATTAAGTCTATAGTCCCATGGGTTACTGTATGGGAGATCAGATGTCAGAGAAACGCCATTTGTCATGATGGTGTTCTCATTGACTTGGACAGTGTGATGATAAGGATTTTTAACTGGTTAAGGGATTTTAACATCCTATTAAATCCCAAGAAGCCAATGACTGAGATTGATATAAAAATTCTGGTACAGCTAAAGATCTCACCGATCATATTGAAACCAACTCGGATAATGCCTATCTGTTGGGTGAATTTGCCGGAGCTTCGAAAGGAAATCTGGGATTTGCAGGAGTTGGAGGTATTTTGCGAGATAACAATGGCAAGTTATTTTTTGCTTTTTTGAATACCTATGGGGACGCCTCAAATAATGTTGCTGAATTCCGGGCTGTTTTTGACAGTTTGACCTTGTTGTCAAGTGATCAATATCATATTATAATTGAGACTGATTCTTCTCTTGTAGCGAAGTCATTTATGGAGGGCTCAGTTCCGTGGAATGTTCAATACTGCCTAGATAAATGAATGAAAATTCTATTAGGAAAAAATTGGAGATGTAATCTCATCTTTCATGAAAGAAATTACGTGGTGGATGGATTTACAAAATGAGCTTCTGACTCTTCATCAAATGTTTTCTACAGCCATACTATGCTACCTCGTTCAATTGGAAGACTTCTAGTAGAGGATAGTTTGGAATTGGCGCGTATTCGAATCATGTAATTTTTGAGTTGCTATTTTTTGGGGTATCTTTTCTAATTTTTTATTTCTTGTGTTTCCGGGCTTTGTCCTCACTTTTGTGGTGATGGCGATGTCGAAGCTCCATAGCAGGGCTAAATCCCCAAATCACATATTGATGTAAATCGCTCTCTTCTTTCAATAAATTGCTACTTCTCAACAACAACAAAATCGCACTTTGATGGTATCAGGTGGTAGTGTCGTGTCATGTTGAGGAGTGTCCAAGTGCCACCAAATGTCGGCATAACATAAATTTTAAAAATAGAAGTGTCCAGGGAATACTGCTGTGCGACCATGGATTCTCTCGAACCCGTCGCGGCGATGCACTCACGATGGAATAAAATGTAGAGTCGCCACCCGGAGCTTTTGGTGACTCGGGAAACCTTTAAATCAATATTTTGAGCACTGAGGTGCTAAATATGACTCTTATTTACCGGTCTTTGCCAAAGGCTCTAGGGTAGGGGCTTCGGTTATCGATCGGGAAGGGTTTAGGCACCTGATCAACCCGCACGTAGCGGTCTCTATCTATGGCCAAAATAAAAACAAATGGGCAGAACTTCCCCTTGCCTGAAGGCAATACGGTCATATCAAGCTTTGATCCAAACCAAAATTTCGGCGGCGTAACGGCTTGAATCCTTGGACGGAGGAAACACCAAGAAGGTAGAGAAAGAGGGGTGAGTCGGAGCTCACGGGCCCTTTTTGCACCGTGGAAGACCTTCGCTTCGGCGTGCTTCCGATGGCTTTATGTGGCTTAAACGGTAGAGGAATAGGTTCTAATGCTAGGATTTGGTAGATAGGAAGTGTAGGATGAAGCTAGGGACTAAGATTGACTAAAAATGGGTGATCTAAAGGTTGAAAAGGGTTGAAAAGGATGAACTAAGCATGCTGGAATTCTGATTGAAGAATGTAAAATGATATATATTTTTCTCTCACTAGGACTCTCTCTCTTAAGCTAAACTTTCAACCTTAATTTTTCAACCCTTTGGGAAGAGGGGGGGCCTCTCTATTTATAGAGAAGAGGTGGGTTAGAGGGTTACTTAAGAGATAATTGGTTTAGCAATTAGGTAATCCTCCATCTAAGGTTTTCTAGGTTTTTAGGGTCCTAGGGGTTTGGGAAACTAGTTTCAATGGCAGATGATGGAGTGAGACCATGGGTGACTTGAGGGTTGCCAATAAGCTCAAAGGGGGTGCAACCAACCTTAAGACACCCACCTCAACCAAGGGGATGGTCAAAAGGTCAAACTAGATGAAGGAAATTCAAGCATTTGATGACAGTTACTGTAGCTAAGCTGGGCGTATATATTACATACCCCCAGTTTATGTACAGTGACTTTTATGAAAACCAGAGGAGATCTGAGAAGGTGAGTGTCCATGGTGGGCCCTACCTATGCTGGGTGTATGCATTATATACGCCTGACCAAATTTGACCCAAAAATGCTAGGCATATATAATATATACGCCTGACCAAAATGGGGCCAAATTTGCTAGGCGTATCTAATACATATGCCTGAGCATAAGTTATGATTTTATGTGAAACTTCAATACGCCATAACTTTCGAACCACAACTCCAAATTGGGTGATCTTTGGCTTGTTGGAAAGTTGGAGAAGTCCTCCTTCCAATGGTATGGGGCTCCTCCTTAGAAATGGTCGATGTAACATTTTGTATCTCTCCTCTTATCAATTGCTCAGAAGGGTTTAAGTTGGGTCTAGGAAGGGATCCTATGGTTTGGGGGTGATCTCTAAGGGTTAGGAGAATGGTTCTAATGGGTTCAGGGTGATTCCAAAAGGTTTGGGTTGGTTCCTAAGGGTTTAAGGGTGCCATCGGAAGCACAAGGGTACATCTCTCTCGGAGTACAGACTAATCGGGCCTTGGGCCAAATTTGGGTGTCTACAGATGCCCCTCTTTGGTATTCGATCACTAATGATCGGACGCCAAAGACAAGAGACATCCGAAGAGGTCCGAGGCATGTTTGATGGGTCCACCTGGTTCAACTCAATTCTCAAACATCCATGGTGATGGTGAGTGTATGTAAGCCCTCTCATTTCGGGATATCGTCCGTACCTCAAAGCTAACAGTCCCTAAGCGCATTGCGACATTATTGGGCAGAACTGCAGTGATCACAAAAAGTGTAAGCCCATTAGCCGGGATATCGTCCACTTCTTGAGGGAAATTATAGATTTGTGATGTTGAGTATTAATCTGAACTAGACAGCTCTATGAAACGGGGTGATCGATCTATGCTTCGGAATCGACGCGAAGTAGACAAGGCGAAGGCTTAAACAATGTGTCCAATCCTATGGGGTATTGATAGCTCCATTGGATCAGCCACGGGTGCCCTTACCTAGGTAAGGCTCAGACTTTCTAGGTGAACCTATCAACCTCGAGGTTGCTTTAGCATGATTTACCCGAGTGGAGCGAATATTGATGTTGCAACCTTCTTGGGAATGCATGCCCATTTTTAGAGTAAATTTTTGTGTGTTTTTTTTTTAATTTTCTTTTTATTTCGAGCCCTCTAAGCAAAGCTCAAGGACCTCTGGCAATTTTATTCTTGTACAACTCTTTAAGTGGATCAAATGCTAGTTGATACGCTTTAAGAGTGCATGCGCTCTACTGGGGATGGGTGCACCTTGGGGATGTGCCCGTTCCGGTGGCGAGGTGCTCCTGATTCACATGAACCGGAGTGCCTTAACTCGAGACAAAGCTAAAAAAGATCGGGCTAGGACCAAACATCCATCGAAAGAGATGGTCAATTCTAGCCTCCGTCCCTAATGAAATCACATCTTACTAACTATGCACAGACAGACACCCATCAGGGGCGATAAGCAGCAAATAGGCGCGAAATGAAGCCTCGACCCAAAGGTACAATTTATGAGGACAAACGACCATCCTGCGGATACCTAGACGCAAGTGCGTACATTCAACAGGGACACCATGCCTATACAGGTTTTAAGCCTATGTAAGAGGGAATGAGCCCTTTGGTCTATATGTTTGCACATAGTTTGGTTGGTTGTAATTTCATTTTTGACGAGCCAGTTTCGACTGACAATAGACTTTTCGAATGGTCTGAAGTCGGGTACACTCTTGGTCAACATAGATCCGAAGGTGGATGATCAGAGCCAACGCTTGGAAGGTGGGGTCAACCTACTCAGGATTTTTACTTCATAACAAAAGGTTGTTATTCCTTCTCCTTATTTTTCTTTTTCTTTTTCTTCTTTTTTTTTTTTGCTTTCTTTCTTCTTTTTTTCTTCTTTTTTTCTTCTTTTTTTTTTCTCTTTTTTTTTTTCATATCAGTTCGAGACTTTGAGCATGCTCAAACTGTTTCTATATGTGCATGTATCCTTAGGCGGATCAACTTATCATGTTGATATGTCCTAAGGACATGCGCATTCCGGTGATAAGTCCTCAGTGTGCCTACCGGTTTAGGTATTGCCTCCTGGGGCATGTTTAGGGAACAGGGACCAGGGATGGGTAAAATTATCTGCCTGTCGGATCAGGTATGAGGTGTCCCTATGTAAATCAGGGTTTGAGAATTTTCAGGTGAACCCGATCATTTTGAATTGATTTAACACTGCTCTCGGAGTGGGGCAAACAAGCGTTGCGACACTCTTTTGAGAACTAGTGTTGTGTTTCAGGATTTTTCCTTTTTCTCTTTTTTGCTATTGTGAATCTCTTTTTCTTCTTCTTTTTTTTTTATGATTTTATGATTTTATGGGGGCACTCGGCGGGCGCTCACAGATCTAGATCCGTTTACTATAGAACGGTCTCTACGGGCCAATCGAATAGAGCATGAAGGGCTATTTGGGGATGCGTGCACTATCACCCGGTGATACATGGGCTTCTAAGAGGGATCGGCCCTTAATCTAGAGCATATAGAGGGCCTGTCGAGCCATCAAAGCTGGGGTTTATCAATGATATATATATATACCGCCAATCATGGAAAATGGTCGAGATATATTATATACGCGCAAATCATAAAAATGGTCAAGCGATATATTATATGCACCCCCAAAATCCGCGCTTTAAAATTGCCTAAGCTCGAGCACAAAAGGGCCCTCTCTTTCAAACTCTATCTTCTTCCCTCCTTCCTTCTCAAGTACGGGACAGCCCCCTAGGGTTTTTGCATTTGATTTTTCTTGAGTTCTATCACCGGGAGTCGTGTGTGCGGATAAAAAAAAATGTTCATTCTCCGCCGATTTTTGGATTTATTTCTTCTCCCATTGAAGGTAATCATCAAACCCTCTTTCATCTTTCCTTTGAATTTTGATAATGTTGTGTTGTTTTTGTTGTTTTCTTTTTTGAAAATGCTTGATGTTCCTTCTTTTAGTGGCGAAAGATGTATATATTTTTTTAGTATATGTGATCCTCATGCCTACGCTCCTCTTTTTTTTTATTATATCATCCTCCATCTTTCATCATTCATCCCCCCCCCCCCCCCTTTTTTTAATTATTATATCATCATCATTTATCATCCATCATCATTTCTTTTTTTTTTTGTTTATTTATTTTTCTTTCATGACGGATTAGTGCCTTTTTCTTACTTTTTTTGTTTGCCTTTTTGTTTTTTTCTCTTTCTTTTTTTATTTGAAATGCTTGATGTTCTTCCTTCTTGTGGTGAAAGATTAATGCTTTTTTTTTTTTTTAGTATATGTGATTCCTTAGGCCTATGCTCCTCTCTTTTTTTTTCATTCATTTCCATCATCATTCATCATCATATTTTTCTTTCATTTTTTTGATGGATTGGTGCATTTTTTTCTTTTTCTTTTTTGTTATTTTTCTCTCTTCTTTTTTTTGCAGCCCTTTCTTATACCGATGTGTTTCATATTTTCAGATGTCTGGCGTCGAAGGGCAGGGTCCACAGGAGGGGCCAGAGATGGCCTATGGTCCTCATGGGGAGCAGTTTATCATTTCACAGCGCTCCTCTCAACCCTGGTACGAGATGCAAGGCGAAGCTGCTCGCACTGGCCTTCTCCATTGTCAGCACACCCACATTTCCAACTTTGGGATGGCTGGCCAGGTAAACTGATGAATCCTTTTCTTTTCCTTTGATGCCTTTATCATATCATTTTGCTCCTACTTGACAGATCCCTTTTGTTTGCAAACTCTACCACACATCATGTTCGGAGGTGGCTGCTTGCTCAAGCCGGTTTGGGGATTTTATCTCCTGCCCCGCTATGAGGGCCGACACGGCCTATTTGAAGGCCCTGATAGAGCGCTTCCGCCATGAGACCATGACGTTTCACATGGCCATGGCTGAGATGACCTTCACACCCGCGAACTGGTTCATGATTACTGGGGTTCGTATTGGAGGGGTGCCAGTGACACCTACCCGCACGCCTGATAGGGAGGAGGTGACTCGGCTGATAGGGGCCTACCCAACCTCCGGGAACGTTCGTGGTTTCGAAGTCAAGTTATCTTGGCTGGTTGGTATGTTTGAGCCCCATAAGTTAGTGGATCTGGGCCAGCCTGATGCGGCCATTTATCTCGAGCCCAAGCGCGCACTGATGCTGGCCCGCCTTTCTCTATTGTTCCTCTTGGGCAAGACTCTCCTTTCAAATACCAGCGGAGGGCGGGTCTCATTGTCCCTTCTCAGTCTTATGGTGAACTGGGACACTGTGCATCGATTTGATTAGGGCAGTGCTGGTTATGTGGTGCTGTTAAGACCTGAAAAGTACCACTTTTCACCCCTTAACTTAACCTCTGTTAGACCCTGTGTTAAGACTATTTTGTAGGTAATAAGCTGCAGCTGCAGCTAAGGCCCTAACCCTGCTAAGAAGCCTACTTTTGCACTAGAACTCTAAAGAACTGGTAACCCATTCACAGAGGAAAGAAACACCAAGGTAGAACACACCTGGATGTATACATTGAATGCCCAAGTGGGCCCTAGAAGTTCCTTAGAAGAAAGGAAGTTAGACCCAGACAGAGAACTTAGTTGCAGCATAGGCAAAGCACAACAACAACAAGTCAAGAAATGACCCTCACGCAGATGTCACAAGGTTCAAGTGATTCAGAGAAAAATGCTTCGCACAGTGGTCGCGAGTTTCTCAAGGCAGCACACCAATTGCTCGCGTTGTTCTCACGCAGATTAATGACAGAAGGGCTCGAGAAGCAGACGTCGCGCAGTTCTCGCGAGGCTCAGTTGTAAGCGCTCGCGTAGTCTCACGCAGCTCAAGAGAGGAGCGTTTAATCCTCATGCGATTCGCTGAGGAGAGAGAGCTCCAGGCACTTATGCGTGTAGCAGTTGCGCAGTGGCCGTGGGATGCAGATCTTCAGGGGACTGCTCACGCAATCCAAAGGCTGATGCACATTGCTTCTTCGCAGGGATCCCCACGAGATTCACCAAGGAATGAATTGCGCGCGCGATTCCCATGCCACTCAAATAGAAAGCGCAATCCGGCGACGACCAGAGCATTCTCGCAATGACCAAACTATCTATCCCGTGACTGCAAGAGCTTCAAGTCAATTTATTCTCGTGATGACAACTCTATCACGCGACAAGACCTGGAAACCCTTGCTACCTAGCGAGGCTCGAGATCTTAACTTTCTCCCACTTTTGTAGGGGCAGTCTGAGACCATCCAGCAACTAAGGCACGCACTCCAATGCTCCAATCTTCGTGCACACGCCTCGAGGCATCCAAGGAATAGAAATGTGCCACATTTGCATCATTAAAATTAGGGTTTTCCTAACCCTAATGCTCCCACAGCCAACTGCTATATATGCAAGGGGAGGTGAGAGCTGAAGGGGGCCGATCTTCTTGAATTGGCTGTAGAGTTCTAGTAGGCTAAGGTTACGGTTTAGGTAGCATATTTTTCCTTTTTCTTCTCACTATAGCCTAGCACTTGCTGGCTATCCCTTTGTATGTCTATTTGGAACAGTTTTAATGAAGTTTTATAATAGGATGTTATACATGTATGGGATTAATGTTTGAGGGTTGTTCTGTACAAGGCTGCTGCCTTGAGATCCTCCATTGCTAAGTTGTATTGTAAGCAATGGAGGATTATTTTTAAGGGTTTACTCAGATCCAAGTGACTTGTGTGTCCAGGCTAGTGCACATATGCAGGCCTATGCCCCACCACAGGATCCACTAAATCTGAATCCCCATGGGAGCCTGAGCTGGTAGCCTTATGAACATGGTGGTGGCAGTAATCTACTTATTCTGTCTCAGACCTCTGTGAGGAGGATAGCCTCTGTGGATAGTCTGTGGCCATTTGAGTGAACAGGTTATAGCCCTAGGGTGAGGCCAATTCACAGATCTAAGACAGATTCTTCTTCTCTGCACTTGTGCTTATAGCCCTGTGAGAGATTGTGCAGAGATAAACTCCCCTGTATTTGTATAGACCCACCATCAGATGGCAGATCTGATATGGCTGTAGAGATTGTAGGCTTGTGATTGGATCACTGCTGTCTCTCTAAAGCAGTGAACAGCTAGATCTGAAGCTAGTACTCAAACTCTTGCTGGTCCTATGTGTCTAGGCTAGTGCACATATGCAGGCCTATGCCCCACACACAAAACTTTAGAGGTTAAGGTTCCTATGGATTCTTGAGCTGGTAGCCTGGATGAAGTAGTGCCTACAATGATAAACATGTTTTGACCCATCTATGGACTGTGGTTCCCCTATTGGATAGTCTGTGACCATTTGAGTGGACAGGTTATAGCCATAAGGGATTGGATCATGGAACAAGGGTGAGTTGGATCCTTTCTCCTCTTTGGTGATAATGTAGCCATTGGACAGGACTTCTATAGCAGCAGATCATAGTCTGAGTTATAAAACCCATCAGATCTGTACCTAATAGCTTACTTCTCACCCTTTTTATATTTATTTTCTCACACTCCGTCATTCTTCTCAACCATTTCTGTAGTTTAGGCATTAGGTTACCATAGGATTTAAACAATAGTGACCTTAAATCCTCTTCCATTTAGGATTGCCAGATCTGTAGTCAGATCTGGAGGACCTACTAAAGATGGCTCCCTTGGAGCTTTAGACCATTTTTCCCTGTGGGACAAACTCTTACTTATTAAAACTTGCTACAACAGGCCCTGTATCTTGCAGGTCTAGGCTATTTTAGTTGTGCTGAATCCACCCTCTATTTTACTTTGATTTTTATTTTTTGCTCTTATCATTACACGATAAATCAGCACACTAGAAGTAAACAACAAGTTTTTGGCGCCGTTGCCGGGGAGTTTGATCTATTAGTAGACCCTAGATTTTTGTATTTTTTTTTTCTTTGGTGGCTGTGCTTGTGAATAACTGATACTACTGATTTACATTTGGAAATTTTCTTTGCAGATCTGGACAGTAGCAGAGAAGGAAAGTTGAACTACATTAGGAGTCTAGCTACCTTTGTTTGCAATTCTCTAACCCTCAAAACTTAGTCTATTTTTCCTTTGCAAATTCCATAGTAGTTGATTAGGATAGTTATAATTTTGTTTAGATAATTCTTTGAGTTAATTGCAATGTTTCTGCGAGTAGTCTTCCCTGCTGTTGGTGTGTGTGCATGTTAGGAAGGAGATCCCTCAGTCCCACATTAGAGCCTCCTAACCCTGAGATATAAAAGGCCCGAAGACCAAGAAGGCCCAGACACACCACAGTTGATCCCCTTACTGAAACTGAGATAGTAGTCATCGGTGAAGAGCAACCCAGAACATTGAAGGAGTTGAATGCTCCTGATGATTATAATTCCCCATTCAGCATTCAATTCCCAGATGTTCAGGGAAACTATGAGATTAAAACCTCAATCATCCAAATGCTTCCCTCTTTCCATGGGCTCAGCAAGGAAGACCCCTACAAGCACATTGACCAATTCTTGGCCCTGTACACAATATTTTCCATTTCTGGTTTGGGACCAGAAGCCACTAGATTAAGGCTCTTTCCTTTCTCCCTAAAGGACAGGGCCAGCACCTGGTTAGCTACTCTCTCAAACAATAGCATCACTTCTTGGAAAGACCTCCAGACCAAATTTTTGACAAAATTCTTCCCAGAGATAAAAATTAGCCAGTTGAGGAAAGCAACACTTGCTTTTGCCCAATCCCCAACTGAGGATTTTAATCAAGCATGGGACAGATTCAAGGAGATGCTCAAACAATGTCCCCACCACAAGATCTTTGACTGACAGCTTGTCCAGAGCTTCTATAATGGGATTGATGAGAAAAGTAGAGACATGGTAGATGCCTCTTGTGGTGGAACTTACATGCACAAAACAGCTGATGAGGCATGGGAATTGTTCGAGGTCATCAGTTAAAATGCTTTCCAAAAGATATCCTTGTCAAGAACTGTTCAAGAGCCTTCTCCTAAAATGGGACTAGCTACAACTTCTGAAGGAAATATGTATGAAGTAACTGGGAATAATGACCTACAAATGCAGATGGCAAATCTTTCTGATAAGTTTAATAAACTATTGACTGTGGTGCAACCCAGATGGGCTGCACAGGTGATGGAGGCATGTCTGATATGCCAATCTCCATAACACACAGTGGAAGAGTGCCCATCTGCAGGGCAATATCCTGAGTATGCGATGGAACAAGTTGCTGCTGCCCAATCATTTGGCTAACAATAATCTGATGGCTACAACAAGCAGCCATTTGGATACCAGCACCAAAATGCTGGTTACCAGTGGAGGGATCACCCAAATTTGAGATGGAGACAAGATAATTACATGCAGCTACAACAGATGTTGGCCTTACCTCAAAGGCCACAGCAGTAATTTAACTAGGGATATGCCCCAAGGTCAAATTTCCAGCATCAGCAGTTGTCCCAGCAGCAAAATCAGTTGGTAGTTCCCCCACCTCAGCCCTGAAATGCTTCTTTTAAGGATCAGGTTTTGACCTCATTGCAAAACCTTAGAACCTTAACTCAGACTGTGAACTCTCACAGTCAAAGCATATAGAAAATGAAAGAGCAGCTATGCCAAATATCCAATGCCTTGGCCAAAAGAGAGGAGGGCAGGTTACCAAGCCAGCCAGTGGCCAACCCTAAGGGCCAATATTTGATTGGAGAAGGTTCCTCATGTTTTGAGGGAGCTAATGCCATCACAACCCTAAGGTCTGGTAGGCACTTGGAAAGGAACAAGGAGAGGTCATTTCCAAAGAATTTTTGAATGAATGTGAAAAAGAATATGTTAGAGCACAGAGCCAAGAGTTGCCTGCTACCTTGCAATAAGAGAAAAATAATGAGGCTGTAGTTGAGCCTCAACAGGAAATAAAAGATGAAAAAAGAAAAAAACAAAAGTTTAGTCATAGGCTTGCAGTTGAGGAACCAGCAATACCTCAGTTGCCATTTCCTCAAGCTTTGAGTGGCCCTGCCTCTTTTGATAAGGGGAATACACAGATGGAGGAAATGATGGAGACCTTTAAGTAGGTAAAAATCAATTTACCCCTACTTGATGCAATTAGACAGGTCCCAGCCTATGCCAAATTTTAGAAAGACCTTTGTACCCAGAAAAGAAAAGCTAGAGGCCATTTGTCCAGAAAGGTCTTTACAACTGATACAGTTAATTCTGTATTAAACATAACAATACCAGAGAAGTTGCAAGACCTAGGGATACCCACTATTCCTTGCATAATTGGAGACCACACAATTGGAAGGGCCCTTCTAGACCTTGGAGCCAGTGTAAACCTGCTGCCATACTGTGTGTATTAGCAGCTCGGTTTAGGAGAGCTAAAGCCCACCCCCATTGTGCTGTTAATGGCTGATAGGTCTGAAAGGAGACCTATGGGAGTGGTTGAGGATGTCTTAGTAGGGGTGGATAAGTTCTTTTACCCTGCAGACTTCCTGGTTTTGGACATGGGTTGCAACAAGAGTACAACCCCTATACCTGTTATTTTGGGCAGGCCATTCTTGGCCACTGCCAATGCCTGCAATCAATGCAGGTCAGGGATTATGGAGGTAACTTTCGGATACATGAAGGTTGAAATGAATGTGTACAACAGTGCAAAGTACCCTCAGCTGGACAATGAGGAAAGCTTTGCAATGGATGTACTAGAGGAAGTTGTTGAAGAAGAATTGCCCACTCTGCTGGATTGGGGCAACATTTTCAAAAGTTTAGTTGAAGTTTGGGACATGGTAGAGGAAGAAAGCCCAGCTGTTATGACAGAAAACATGGCCACATTGAAGTCTTCTGTGGGCTTAGTGCAGCATTCCATTTGGAAACCTACATTGCTGATTCTTCCTCAAACCAACAAAGAACCAATCTTGCCATCCACCCAACAAGCCCCTGATCTGAATCTCAAGAAGCTTCCATACATATTGAAATATGCCTTCCTTGAGAAAGGTGAAAAACTTCCTGTAATTATCTCCTCCTCTCTTACCAATGAGCAGGAGGAAGAATTACTAACAGTCTTGAGGAAGCATAAAAAGGCAATTGGCTGGACCATTGCGGATCTCGGAGGGATAGATTCATCAATATATATGCACAGGATCCATTTAGAGGAGGGCTCAGTACCCTCCAGGAAAAGGCAGAGGAAATTGAATCCTCACATGCAGGAAGTGGTCCTCAAAGAGATTATTAAATTTCTAGATGCTGGGGTAATTTACCCCATTTCTGATTCTAAATGGGTGGCGCCTATCCAAGTGGTGCCCAAAAAATCTGGCATAACAGTCATTACAACTGAGTCTGGAGAGCTGAGACCAGTCAGGGAGACCACTGGTTGGAGGGTTTAAATAGATTATCAGAAGCTCAACTCTAAAACAAAAAAAGACCACTTCCCTCTCCCCTTCATAGATCAAATTCTGGATAAGTTGGCTGGAAAAGCTTTTTATTGCTTTCTTGATGGGAACTCAGGGTACAACCAGATCCCTGTGCACCCTCACGACCAAGAGAAAACTATATTTACTTGCCCTTTTGGTACCTTTGCTTACCGAAGGATGCCTTTTGGGCTATGTAATGCACCAGCCACCTTTCAGAGGTGTATGTATGCCATATTCTCTGATATGATTGATAAGTTCTTAGAAATCTTTATAGATGACTTCTCTGTATATGGGGATAGTTTTAGCCAATGTCTGCAACACCTCCACCTGGTCTTAAGTTGGGAAAAGAGTCACTTCATGGTAACACAAGGTATTGTGTGGGCCATCTAGTCTCTAAAGAAGGGATTGAGGTAGATAAGGCCAAAGTTAACCTCATTACAAATTTGCCCCCTCCAAGAACAGTCAAACAAATCAAATCTTTCCTTGGACATGCAGGATTCTATAGGAGGTTCATTAAAGACTTCAGCAAAATTGCTAAACCATTGTGCTACCTGCTCTGCCAGGATGTGCCCTTTGATTTTTCTGCTGAATGTCTTGAGGCATTTGAAACTTTGAAGATATGCCTCACCTCTGCCCATATACTCCAAACACCTGACTATGCACTACCCTTTGAGTTGATGTGTGATGCATCCGACTTGGCAATAGGTGCTGTTTTGGGCCAAAGGAAAGATAAGCTGGCAGTGGTCATTGCCTATCTCAACAAATCACTTACTGAAGCTCAGCTAAATTACACCACAACTGAGAAAGAGCTTCTGACAGTGGTTTTTGTTGTTGACAAATTTAGACCTTACCTACTTGGGTCTAAAATTATAATTTTCACAGACCACTCAGCATTGAAATACCTATTGTCCAAGAAAGATGCTAAGCCCAGGCTGATTAGATGGACACTCCTATTGTAGGAGTTTGACATTGAAATCAAGGACAAAAAGGGTGTGGAAAATGTGGTGGCTGACCACTTGTTTAGAATTGTGTTGGAAAAATGTGTTCATGACCCTACAAATAATGTTTTCCCGGATGAGAAATTGTTTGCCATCCAATCCGTGGTTCCTTGGTATGCACACATTGTAAACTATTTAGTTATAGGCAAGATTCCTATCCATTGGACCAAAATGGACAAAGACATGTTCTTCTCACAGGTCAAATACTTTTTTTGGGAGGAACCTTGCTTATACAAATACTGTGCAGACCAAATCATCCGAAAATATATTCCAGAATGTGTTGTCCCCAGTATTCTAGCCATGTGCCATGAAAATGCCTGTGGGGGTCACTTTAGTGGAAGAAAAACAGCTGACAAGATCTTACAGTGTGGGTTCTATTGGCCTTCTTTATTCAGAGATGCCAATACACACTGCAGGACATGTGAGAGATGTCAGAAATTTGGAGGGCTATCCAAAAGAAACTCAATGCCTTTGCAGCCCATCCTTGTTGTGGAACTGTTTGATGTCTGGGGTATTGACTTTATGAGCCCCTTTCCTCCTTCAAATGGTTAACATTTCATCTTAGTGGCAGTGGATTATATTTCAAAATGGGTAGAAGCTATTGCCACAAGAACCAATGATCATCAAGTTGTCCTCAAATTTGTAAAGCAGAATATCTTCTCAAGATTTGGTACCCCTAAAGCCATTATCAGTGATGGGGGTAGCCATTTCTGTAACAGAAATTTTGAGAGTTTGCTCAAGAAATATTCTGTCACCCATAGGATTGCTACTCCCTACCACCCGCAAACCAGTGGGCAAGTTGAAATTTCTAATAGGGAGATCAAGCACATCCTTGAGAAGATAGTGAGGACAGACAGAAAGGACTGGGCTGAAAAGCTAAATGATGCATTATAGGGTTATAGGACTGCTTATAAGACTCCCATTGGGATGTCCCCATTCAGACTGGTTTATGGAAAGGCTTGCCATCTCCCAGTAGAGTTAGAACACAGGGCCTATTGGGCCATAAAAAATTAAATCTAAACCTAACTTATGCTGGTCATCACAGGTCGCTGCAGCTGTCAGAACTGGATGAGCTGAGGATGGATGCCTATGCCAATACTCCGATATACAAGGAAAGGTCCAAGGCTTTCTTTGATAAGGGTTTGTTAAGAAAGAGCTTCATGGCTGGTGATAAGGTTTTATTGTTTAACTCCAAACTTAAATTTTTTCTTGGCAAACTGAAATCCAGATGGGAAGGCCCCTATATTGTCATGAATGTTTCCCTATCTGGTGCAGTAGAAATCAAGGATCCCAAGTCTGGGAAAACCTTGAAGGTGAATGGTCAGAGGCTTAAGCCTTGTTTTGAAAAACCTGCTGAACCTATGGACACCATTCACTTTCAAGGGGACCCTTCATTAAACTGATCCACAGATGTGTCCATGTTGTATTATATGTACTTTGGTTTTGTTAGGCTTATATTGCCTTTTTTTGTTCAAATTTTTTTAGGAAATTTTAGTGGCCTCACTTGAGTCTGAATCTGTCTGGTCTGATTTCTTTTTATGCTTGGTTTGAATGATTACTTCTTCTAAATGGGTGGTTTTTGATTGAAAGCATGATGTTTGGATAATGATTTTTGCTGCCTATGCTTGAATGTTTGATGCTATAAGTGGGAGGTCATTTTAAAGTGTCAGGGGGTGCCCCTGGTTTGTGTTATAGTTAGGAACCAGCTACAGCACAAATGGAAATGACAGAATGAATAGCACGTGCTCTCTATTTAAAGCTTTGCTATCGCGGGGTCCAAAATGAGGCCTGGTAGCCTCATGCGTAATCCAAATGGAATACTTCACTTGCTGTCGTGAGATCCAAGGTAAACCTTGGGAGCCTCTCGCGCAATCCAAGTTGTAATTACACCGTCGCTAGATTCCATTTCCCATCCCGCGACCATATATTTCCAAAGTGCGTTAAGCCCAGCGATAAGTATTCCAAACCCGTGATTGTCTCCTTTTCTAGTACTCTCTCTTCTCCATCCAGCGAAACCCTACCTTTCGGCGCTCTTCTCCCTCTCTCCTCCAGCGTCCATTCTACAACCCATTATTCACACCAGGATCCTAGAAATTTGTTCCTAACGTCATCCCTATCAGTTGCCCTCTGCTCAGAGATCTCGTGGTTCACTGTGCGTCAGATCAAACCAAACCCTATGATTTTAGGGTAAGCAATCAGATCTCAGTCTCCCTTTTTCATTTTCAAAAGTACTATCTCAGAAAGGTGATTTTTTTCATGGCCCCTAAGAGTGCACCAAAGAAAAGGGCCAGGGATAAGGCCCCTGTTGAGCCCGCTCCTAAGAAGGTCAAGACTTCTAAGGCACTGAAAAAAGGGAAGGAAGTGGTTAAGGAGGTGGAGGAGCCAACCCCTGAGTTTTCTACACCCTCTGAGCTTATGGCTTCAATCCCCTTGGAGCCTGAAATAACTTTCGACCTGCCCTTCTTTGAGACGGAGCCTCTCTCTGCCTCTGCCATTGAATTTATGAGCAAGGCTGGTCTGACATCCTTGATGAGAGGAATTCCAGCACTAGCCTACCCTAGGCTAGTAGAACTATTTTATCAGCACATTAGGGTCACCAAGGATCAAGATGGACAACCAGGCTTCCTTGTGCTGATTGATGATTTCAAGATGTTAGTTAACCCCAAGCTGATTACGGAAGTATTGGGCATCCTAGCTGCATTTAACACTAACTGTGGATATGGCCCTCCCCTGAGTGCCTCAATTGATACCATTGTGAGGGCTCTTACTAGAGAATTAAAGCCTTCAGGGGATTCCATAAGAAGAAGAGAGTTGGAGCCTAGACTCCTTTTCATTGACTAGGTCCTGAGAAAGAACATCTACTGCTCAGGCCATCAGCAGGAGAGGAGGACTCCTATTGCTGATGCTGTGTACTCTTTCTCTCTGGGCCATGGCTTGCTTCCATGCAGCTTGGTTAATTTTTGAAGCAATGAATGATTTGGTGGAGAAATTAGGGTAGAAAAAGAAGCCACACACAATCCCCTATGCCAGAGTCATCACCAAATTACTTTTGAGGGGGGGGGGTACAAGGTACCAAAAGGAGAGGAGACTACCACCCTCACCCCTACAACTTTTTCCCAGAGGTAATAAGGAATCAACAGGAGCCTGATGGAAACCTAGAAGAAGAAGAAAGCTGAGGCTCAGGCCCCTCCCAAGCAAAAAGATGAGGCAGCTGTTACAAGGCCCACCCCTGCTACCAAAGAGGTGGTTCGAGATCCTATCACTACCACTGCTGCAGCAACCCCCACATCCACCCCACCTTTCACTGCAAGATCCCCTATCCCTACTACATCCCATTTCCCTTCCCCTACCCCATCTCTCTCTCAGCCTCCTCTGTCTTCATTGTCCATGCCAACACCCCTTTTTCCAGTGATTAGTACCTGGGAGGACACCACCCCCATGTCAGCCCCACACCTTCCCCTACACTACCTTAATACACAGCCCCAATACCCCCATCATCTTCACAAAACCACCCTGACAGTCCTCCACTGATCTCATACAAAAAAAAGAAAACCACTGACACAACCCCCACCATGTCCCTACCCCCACCCACAATCCCTTTTATCCCCATTGACACACCTCACATTGACCAAAGCTCCCACAGGCAGAACCAAGTCTGGTTTTCCGTCAGAGATACTTAGGAAACATGCACAACAGATGGGCTGGGACTGGTACACAGACTCAGATTCCAACTCCTCCTCCTCTTAAACTAGATTGTAGCTAGGCTTTTCTTTCCTTTGCATTTTTTTCGTTGTTCTTGTAATTCCTATTGTACATTTCTTTTGAAGATAATAGAATTTTTTTTTTATATTACTTTGTGTATATTGTTTGTGTGTGTTTACTCCTTTTTCATGACAATTACCCTGCACTTTCAGACCTTTAAACCAGTGAGGACACTGCTCCTCAGGGTTTGGGGGTGTGGCAGGGGTAGGTCTGCTAATAGAATAGTTAACTTTAGTGCAGTAGTGGTGCTGTAATTGGGATGAATAAAGTTAATTTTCACCTAACTTGCTGCAATGAGGAAATTTGTGGAAACTCAAAACATTTTTGCAGACATTTCGAAAATGAAAATTTTAAATTCTTAGCACCACCATGAAGTTAACATTAGAAATTTTAAATTAGTACCTAGTAAACCTATGAGGAGAGAAAAAGGTGAAAATACACTCCATGAGTTAAAAACAAGACTATATCTAGTGAGATTTGGACCCATCAATTTCTGTTAAGGAGTATTTTTGATATTTTTTCTACTCTAAGGTTTGATTGACTCAACACTTTTTACTAGAAGTTAGGCACCTCCAAATCAAAACTAGTTGACAACAACACATGACACTAAGGAAATGATTCAAGGCCTTCATTCGGACAGTTTGAGCCTCAAAGTACCAAGCCATTGAAACTTCCCTTTTGCATAAATATTTTGAGCCTTTAAATCAATTTTTCTTCAAGATACACCAGAGTACCTGCACCTGAACCTGTAGACCTGATTCAACCTTAGCCTCACTCTGAGAATTCAGAAGGTAAAGGAGAAGGAGACAAAAGTGGGCAAGCTGAGTGCAACATGTGGTGAATGGAAAAGAGAAGCAATATATGAACATAAGTCTAGCAGTGGTTCAGTTTTGGCATTTCATTAAAAATAAATAAATAAATAAAAATAAAAAATATATATATATAAAAAAAGAGAAAAGAGAAGTCAAGAGAATACCTTTATCTGAAAATTGGATAAAAGAAGAGAAGCTAGCCACTTTGAATCTAAAAAATATCAAGGAAGATGAAGTATGCTGAATGAAATGAACGTAGTGAAGTCATGAGTCACTCCTTACCTAGTTGATTTCTCAATTTTGATTTCCCTTTTACCCCTTCATTCTTTATATCCCTCACCCATAAGCCACATTACAACCCATTCAAAAGACCTTGAAGATCCAAAGTGAAATGAGCTGTTAGGTGGAGATGAGGGAGTGCCTAATCTATGGTGAAAAGTCACGAGGATGCCAGAAATTAGAAGCTTTACCTATGCTCATGCTTGCAGGCCCATTTGGGGTCTGTAACTGCTTTTGAGCTGCTTTAAATGTGAACACCCCTAGATATTCATTATTGAGAGATAGCCCTGGTGAGAATTGGGTTTGACATGTAACTTCATTGGGGTTGTATCCAACCTGATTTTTGAATCTAAGGCAAGCTTGGTACTTTTATGTGCACATTAAATTTCTAGTGTAAAATGATTGGTGGAAATGCAGACACATGCTAAAAATTTTGAGTTTTAAATGGCCTGCATTACTGCTGCAATTTCCTCTAAATTCCAAAGAGAAGTGGATTGATGCTTTATTCATTGAAATTTGTTTTGTCATTGACTGCACCACTTTTAACTATTTTAATAATGAAGCTTGTGGGTATCTTCACTGAAAACCCTCAGGAGACTTCACTCCTCCACTAGGGATCACCTAGGGGTTTAAAAGGTTTGGTACATATGCTAAATGTACCCGTGATCCCTACGAAAGTGACATTTAATTAAGGTGTAGATGGTTAGTTAAAGCTTTGCTAAGGGACTAGCAAAGATTAGGTTTGGGGGTGTATTAAGACCTGAAAAGTACCACTTTTCACCCCTTAACTTAACCTTTGTTAGACCCTTAGTCATTTAATAAATGTGTGTTACGACCATTTTGAAGGTAATAAGTAGCAGCTGCAGCTAAGGCCCTAACCCTGCTACGAAGCCTATTTTTGCACCAGAACTCCAAGCAATTGGTAACCCATTCACAGAGGAAAGAAACACCAAGGTAGAACACACCTGGATGTACACATTGAATGCCCAAGTGGGCCCCAAAAGTTCCTCAGAAGAAAGGAAGTTGGACCCAGACAGAGAACTTGGCTGCAGCATAGGCAAAGCACAGGAGCAATAAGTCAAGAAATAAGCCCCGCGTAGATTTCACAAGGTTCAAGTGATTAAGAGAAAAATGCTTTACACAGTGGTCGCGAGTTTCTTAAGGCAGCACACCAATTGCTCGAGCTGTTCTCGTGTAGATTAATGACAGAAGGGCTCGAGAAGCAGACATCGCGCAGTTCTCGTGAGGCTTAGTTGTAAGTGTTTTCGCAGTCTCGCACAGCTCAAGAGAGGAGCATTTAATCCTCATGCAATTCGTTGAGGAGAGAGAGCTCCAGGCACTTCTGTGCGCAACTGTCGAGCAGTGGCCGCGGGATGCAGATCTTCAAGGACTACTCGCACAATCCAAAGGCCGATGCACATTGCTTCTGCACGGGAATCCCCACGAGATTCACCAAGGAATGAACTGCGCGCGTGATTCCCGCGCCACTCAAATAGAAAGCGCAATCCCGCGACTACCAGAGCATTCTCGCGATGACCAAACTATCTATCCTGCAACTGCAAGAGCTTCAAGTCAATTCAATCTCGTGACGACAACTCTATCATGCGACAAGACTTGGAAACCCTTACTACCTAGCGAGGCTCAGGATCTTAACTTTCCCCCACTTCTGCAAGGGCAGTCTGGGAACTTCCAGCAACTAGGGCGCGCACTCCAATGCTCCACTCTCCATGCACATGCCCTGAGGCATCCAAGGAACAGAAATGGGCTATGTTTGCATCATTAAAATTAGGGTTTTCCTAACCCTAATGCTCCAACAGCCGACTGCTATATATGCAAGGGGAGGTGAGAGCTGAAGGGGGCCGATCTTCTTGAATCGGCTGTAGAGTTCTAGTAGGCTAAGGTTAGGGTTTAGGTAGCATCTTTTTTCTTTTTCTTCTCTCCATAGCCCAGCACTTGCTGGCTATGCCTTTGTATGTCTATTTGGAACAGTTTTAATAAAGTTTTATAATAGGATGTTATACATGTATGGGATTGATGTTTGAGGGTTGTTCTATGCAAGGCTGCTGCCTTGAGATCTTCCATTGCTAAGTTGTATTGTAAGTAATGGAGGATTATTTTTAAGGGTTTACTCAGATCCAAGTGACCTATGTGTCCAGGCTAGTGCACATATGCAGGCCTATGCCCCACCACAGGATCCCCTAAATCTGAATCCCCATGGGAGCCTGAGCTGGTAGCCTTGTGAACATGGTGGTAGTAATCTACTTGTTCTGTCTCAGACCTCTATGAGGAGGATAACCTCTGTGGATGGTCTGTGGCCATTTGAGTGGACAGGTTATAACCCTAGGGTGAGGCCAATCCCCAGATCTAAGACAGATTCTTCTTCTCTGCACTTGTTCTTGTAGTCCCGTGAGAGATTGTACAAAGACAAACTCCCCTGTATTTGTATAGACCCACCATCAGATGGCAGATCTGATCTGGTTGTAGAGATTGTAGGCTTGTGACTGGATCACTACTGTCTCTCTAAAGCAGTGAACAACTAGATCTAAAGTTAGTACTCAAACTCTTACTGGTCCTATTTGTCTAGGCTAGTGCACATATGCAGGCCTATACCCCACACACAGAACTTTAGAGGTTGAGGTTCCTATGGATTCTTGAGCTGGTAGCCTGGATGAAGTAGTGCCTACAATGATAAACATGTTCTGATCCATCTATGGACCATGGTTCCCCTATTGGATAGTCTGTGACCATTTGAGTGGACAGGTTATAGCCATAAGGGATTGGACCATGGCACAGGGGTGAGTTGGATCCTTTCTCCTCTTTGGTGATAATGTAGCCATTTGACAGGACTTCTATAGTAGCAGATCTGAGTCTGATTTATAAAACCCATCAGATCTATACCTAATAGCTTACTTCTCACCCTTTTTATATTTATTTTCTCACACTCCATTCTTCTCAACCATTTTCGTAGTTTAGGCATTAGGTTACCATAGGATTTAAATAATAGTGACCTTAAATCCCCTTCCATTTAGGATTGCCAAATCTGTAGTCAGATCTGGAGGACCTACTAAAGATGGCTCCCTTGGAGCTTTAGACCATTTTTCCCTATGGGACAAACTCTTACTTATTAAAACTTGCTACAATAGGCCTTGTATCTTGCAGGTGTAGGCTATTTTAGTTGTGTTGAATCCACCCTCTATTTTACTTTGATTTTTATTTTTTGCCCTTATCATTACACAATTAATTAGCACACTAAAAGTAAACAACAGGTGCTCATGTCTAGCCTGGTGCGAGCCGTACTTGGGGAGTCCAGCTCCGTTGTGGGCTTTTGGCCTGCACTTGAGGTATTTTATCCTTTGGTCTCAGTTTGTCCGACTTTTTCTTTTTGTGGCATATCTGTTTTTATCTGCTTGCTTTCTCTGGTTTGGGGGTATCTGCATTTCCAACCTGGTTGCCCTCTGCTTCTCTCCGAAGTTTCCACGTTCCCCCTTATGAGTAATTGGCATGCAAACCGCCGTCGGGACGTGGGTATGAAGCACCTGGAGTTAGGGCTGCGCTCCCAGTTTGATCAGTTGATCCCTGAGCAGGTATAACAATTTCTCTCTTTACAAATTTGATAGCTCTTTTATGTTGTGGGTTCTGACCAAATGTATATATCTCTCCTCCTTTTTGTCGAGCAGGTCATCCTTGATCCCTACGTCGGATCCCCCTTTTGGAACCTGGCTGTAGTGGGCCCCTCTCATTTTTTGTTAGATCGATGCATCATTTTCTTCTATGGGTCCTAGGCTAGGGCCTATAACCTAGGAGAGAGGGTGGTTCATCAGTATCGTCTTCTTTTCACTGTGCCCCAAGCTCCTCCAGCCGATGTATTATCTCCTAAAGGTTCTAGCGAACTGCTTACCGCTCGCTTTCTCCATCACGAGGTCCCCATTGATGACCTTCTCTTTTTCGGGGGACATCAGATGTGGTATGAGTCTTTGCCCTATCATTCTCTGCTGCCCCGATTCATGCCCGGTGCCAACTTTTTAGCTTTTGGTGGTCCGCGATCTCAGAATGTTCTTTCCTCTTTCTATTTAGCAGCCTTCCATATGATTACCTTGATTGCCCTACTATTTGAACAAAAACTGTTTCTCTCGGTAGTTTGGATAGGGTGACGATTCAGATGAGGGGGATGAGGCAGCTGCTCTTGATGAGGCTACTGGTGCTGGACCTTCTGACCCTTTCGGTGCTGGCACTTTCGGCAGCTCGCCAACTGACGTCCAGGGGACTTTTAAGAGCTTGGACGATGCCTTTCTGTCGCGTATGTGTGCTGACGTGGCTGAGAAGGCATGCATATCTGCTGAAGCTATTCGGATCCCACCCCTTGAGCTGATCCCTGGGGTAATCTCTCCCTTGTTACCTTGGTCTTCTGTTTTCTTGGATTATGCCGATGACCTGTGTGACTGATACCTCTCTTCTTTTTTTTTTGCTGTGCAGGATTATGAGTCGACCGTGAACCAAGCCGAATACTACCGCAACATTGTCGGGCTTAGGGAGGCTGAGGTGGTGAGTGAATACTGACCGTACCTAATCATTTTCTTATTTACTTTTTGCTTGTTTCCCTACCTGACGGCCTTTGGTGTGCTTATGCAGCGTGCTCGTGAAAAGGAGTAGCGCTCTCTGCTCGGTCGCATCTCTCAGGCGTGGACTCGGGTGGGGGAGACCCATACTTTTCAAAGGGCGACCCATCGTCAGAAGAAATCAAAGGGGGCTGCCCAGGACTAGTTTATTTTCTGAAAATTCGAAACAGTGAGACAGTTTAGACTTTGATTTATTGGGAGATATGTAATAACTTTTGTTAAACAACAATTTTTGGTTGGTTTTATGATTTTCATGGTTTATATGAATGCTTCGTTTGGTTATCTCTCTGCTTTTATGGTTCCCTTTTCCTTGGCATGAAGAGGGCTAGAGCCCTTCCAATGATGCGGTTGAGCCTGCATGTGATTCTCTGTCTATGACCTACGGATACCGCGTCATCCGAGGGTTTCCCATGGGTGTGTGAGCGTGCCCGCCTGTGGGCCGCCCCGAAATAAAAAAGTAGGCTAAGCGAAATCCGTCCCTCCTTTGGGGAAGTAAAAAAGAATGAACCAATGTGAGGGGAGCCACACTTCCCTACATTTTTTTTTTTTTTTTTTTAACTGGGCGTATATATTATATACGCCTGGCAAAAATTTTAGAATTTTGCCTTGGCGTATATAATATATGCGCCTGGAAAAATATCTGACATGTTGCCTTGGCGTATATAATATATACGCCTGGCAAAATATTTAAAATTTTGCCTTGGCGTATATATTATATACGCCTCATATAACTGAGCTCGACGGGTTCTTTATAACTCGAACCTGGCCCTCTTTGCTTCCCTTTTCACCCTGGCTTTGCCTTCTTGCCCCTCTTTTTTTCTTTCTTTTCTCTCTCCCTTTTTTTTTTGAGCGGGTCCATCGCCCTACATTGGCTGATTTTCATAAAGACCAACTTTGTATGCCCATGGACCCGCTTCCCAAGAAAGGCCCAAATTCTCATACGGAGACTGGGGTTAGTATACTTCCCTGTTTGGACCCGGGGCCCAATTTTTTATAGAAATAGTGTGATAGCTTGGCCGAGGGTGAGCTCACTGTTCTGGATCGCCTCGAGTTATCCCGCCTTTCCTCCCTCCTTGCTATTCCTCTGTTGCCCAATCTCTTGCAAGCGGCTTTGGCGTCGTGGGACCATAGGGTCCATGTCTTCATATTTTGGTCTAGGGAGCTTACCCCAACCCTGGAAGAGCTAGCCTCTATTACTGGCTTGAGGATGCATTGGGGACTTGCAAAAGTAGTGCCCAAACCGGGGTATGCCAAGGTGGTCCATGCGGTTCTCGGTTTGAAAAAGGGTGGGTATGAGAAGGGCTTCGCCAGGGGGCCCACCAGGTGCTCGGTGAAATTCCTGAGAGAACTTTTCGGCGACCCGAGTCTTTGAAAGTTTCCTATTCAAGATCCTTTCAATGTAAAGGCCTTTGCCCTTTATTTACTGTTGGAAGTTCTCTTCTTTACTGGGGGCGAGACATTTTCCCTCGAGTTATGCGATGTCTTGACCGAATTGGAGGGAGGTCGTTCACTGGTGCACTTGGTCTTGGCTGAGATGTATAGGGGCCTGGATGCCTCAGCCTAGAGCCGGGTCGGGATCCTTAGAGGGAGTCCACTCCTCATTCAAATTTGGCTAGGAGAGCATTTGGCTATCATGGGGGCCCGTGTTGAGATTTTGCTTGGTAAGAGGGGATGTGGCTCGAGGCTTTCTGACCCGGTGCTTGAGACTACCCCATGGGAGCATCGAGGAACTGAGCCTGTGGCTATCAGACGTGGAGTTGATCTGGCAACTTCCCTGGCTGGACGGCACCTTTCTGATTGTCCACTCTCGGGATTGTGAGGGTATCACGCTTTTAGGGTTGACTGGTAGTACCTACTATTTCCCATCTCGGGTGCTCCGTCAATTCGGATATACCCAACACGTGTCGTGCACTGTGAGGCCGACCTTGTGCTCTCTGATATTCTCTCGGGGTTCTCTCAATGACCTAGACCACATAGCAGCCCTCTGGGAGACCCGCCAATCGGCGAACATGTGCAGCTTAGTTCCGGGGGGCGCTCTCTCTTCTGATTACAAGGTTTGGCTAGCATCCGAGGTCTTACCTGCCCCTAGCCCGATTTCGGTAGATGTGATAGAGACGGGACCCTGACCATACAAGGAAGCGCTGCTCCAGACTAGGATTGAGTCTCTTTCAGTAGAGAAGTTGGCTTTGACTGAGGCTTTGGGGAAGGAAAGGGCCAGAGCTGAGATGGCGGAGGTGAGAGCTGCTACGGCCGAGAGTGAGGTTCTTCGGTTGATTGGGCTTTTGACTGAGTCTCGCGGTGTGGCTGACGCTTCACGGAGGCGGTAGAAGAGTCTTCATGGTAGGTGGTTGTCTGATCGAAATGCCCGTGAGGACTCTCTTCTTGCAGAGATCAGTGATTTGAAGTGTGGTTCATGCCCCTGACCTGTTCCTGCACATACCATAGATCATATACACGGAGGGGGGGGGGGTGATGCCCCTTAACAGAGATCTCCTTCCTTTTTTGGGTTGTTTCTTTTTTTTGTTTATTTTTTATTTTTATACTTGTGCAGAAAGTAGAAAGTGTGTCATGTTGTTATATTTTTCTTTTTGGGATGTGACACTTCATACGTAATGCTGTAAGAAAAGAAATGAAGTCTGCTATATATACATATATATATATTTTTTTGGTGTACGAATTTTCTTCCATACGTCTTGCAACGTAAGGTTTCTTATGGAAAAGGAAAATCTATTATCTTTTTTTGAAAATTTTCTCCTACACAGTGTGAGGCTTTTTATGGAAAAGGAAAATCAAAAAATTTTCTCCTTTTCTCCTCCATTTTGTGATGTCGGTATTTATGAGGCCAACTAGTGGGTCCTTATTTGAGCATGGTCGAACCCTGTTTATGAGGCTCCGATTTTTCTTTTTAAACATGGATAGGTCAGCTTCCCCGAGATTGATTGGTCTTCTACCTTTACCTTTGGTCATGTCTCCGACAACGCGGTAGAGACGACATACTTGATCGGGATTCGATCCAATTTCTGACATGAGCGGCCCAACAAAGGGGAGAAGAGGCTCAAGGGGTCCAGACTAAAATGGGCGGGCCAGAACAGATCCTCTCCTAATCTCTCTTTTCCTGACATTTTTGCTCACAGCACCCAAGACGGGTTTTCTCCATGCCTGTCATCCCTGTTTTTACCCGTAGCGCCCTTTTAGGTTTTCACCACGTCCATGGGTTTGCTCTCTTACCCCAGGTGCCTTTTAAGGTTTTCACCTGGTCCGCGTGAGTTCGCTATTTTTACCCGTGGTGCCCTTGCGGGTTTTTACCACATCCATCTTGCTTTGAACTCAATTTTTTTTTTTCTTTTTCTTCTTTTTTTTTTTAAGAACCAGAAAGCCACGACATGGACATTGATTCTGTCATAACCAGCTGGATGGGGTTCTGGTGTCGTCTCATGACTCGGCTCATGTTGACTTAACAGATAGTATGATTGCTTGCGAACCTACAAAGAGGGCTTCCTTCAAGGTGTAGCTTGGCCATGGGTTAGGTTAGGATTTGAAGGCATGCTGGGCTAAAAGGGTTTCCTTGATACGGCTTCAGTTTTCTCAACACTCTTTCTTCCTTAGGGGTTTTTATTGTACATGCCCACACATTTTTTTTTTTGTTATTCTTTTTTTTTTTTTCTCCATTTAATACAATCTTTTTTTGAGGTTTTGCTTTTTCAATTTTTTTGGATTTAATAGTAACTTCATACACATACATCTTTTCTCTCTCTATTTTGGCATATGCACACGTATATATATATATATATATTTTTTTTTTTGGGGAAATAGGTTTATTGAAAGAAAGGCCCAGGCTCAAATGGGGTAGCAAAGGATATCATCATTTTTAGGGATGTTTTTGGGCTACTGTGCTTGGAACAATGGCCTCTTTTGGATGGTTCTTAAGCAGTCACGTATCTGTTTCATCAATACTTACCTTATCGCGATAGACTATGAGTAGAACTGTCGGATGTATCTAGCGTTGATGGGCTCAGAAAGATGATCTCCGTCCATGGTGGCGAGGCAGATGGCGTATCCTGGCAACACTTCTCGAATGACGTATGGTCCTTCCCAGTTCAGCTTGAACTTTTCTCTTGGATCGACATAGAGGGAAGGGAAGATCTTCTTTAGCACAGTGTCTCCTACCTTTAGATCTCGACCGCGGACACATTTATTATAAGCACGTGCGATTCTCCCCTGGTAAACTTGAGTGTGACACAAGGCTAGGAGTCTCTTCTCGTCCAATAAGTTTAATTGTTCAAAGCGGGATCTTTCTCTCTCTGCTTCGGGTAAGCCTGATTCAATGACGATTCAGAGTGAGGGCACTTCAACCTCTACTGGGAGGACGGCCTCGATTATATACACAAGGGAGAACGGGGTTGCCCCTGTAGCAGTACGGATAGACGTTCTATAGGCCCAAAGCGCGAAGGGTAATTGCTCGCTCCAATCTTTGTTAGTGACTACCTTCTTCTCCAGAATGCGGACTAGAGTTTTGTTGGCTATCTCTACAGCTCCGTTCGTTTGAGGCCTATATGGGGATGATCGATGATGCTTAATTTGGAACTGCTCGCACAAGGCCTGGATGCCCCTATTAGCGAAATTAGTACCATTATCAGTGTTGATATCCTTGGGCACGCCGAATCTTCAAATGATGTTGTTCATGATGAACTTATCAATGTGATTGGCCGTGATGTTGGCATATGACGCTGCTTCCACCCACTTGGTGAAGTATTCAATGGCGACGAGGATGAACCGATGTCGATTTGATGCTTTCGGATTAATCATTCCGACAACGTCAAGGCCCCAGGTAGCAAATGGCCAAGGAGTGGTCATGCAGTGAAGATCAATGGCAGGAGCGTGTATTAGACTGGAGTGTTCTTGACACTTGTAGCATTTTTGAACATGTTTACAACAATTTGATTCCATGGTGGTCCAGAAGTATCCCTGCCGTAGGATTTTCTTAGTAAGCATGTGACTGCTGACGTGGCCTCCGCATACTCCCTCATAGATTTCTTTCATAATATTGACCGCTTAAGTTTCAGTGAGGCATCTGAGTAAGATGTTATTGTATGATCGCTTGTAGAGGCATTCCCCACAAATGACGTAACCTGCCGCTAAACGTTGAATGGTTCGTCGGTCTGTCTTGGATGTACCCTCTGGGAAAGTTAGGGTCTTGAGGAATTCTTGATATCTAAGAACCAAGGTGGCTCATCATCAGGCTTTGTAGGTTCCTTAATATGGAGGCAGAAGGTTGGCTCATTCCTCTGTTCGATCATGATCGGCTTCATCTCAACACCATAGGGGATTTCAATCATTGACGCCAAAGTTGCTAATGCGTCGGCAAAGCGATTCCTTATCTGAGGAACGTATGAGAAAGTCACATCCTAAAAGCAAGCTATCAGATCCTCGAGGTGTTCATGATAGGAGATCAGTTTCTCATCTTTCTTCTTCCAGTCACCATTCGTCTGGCATATGATTAACTGTGAATCACCAAATACTCGAAGGTGAGTAACATTCAGATCGAGAGCTGCCTGTAGACCAGCGGCACAAGCTTTGTACTCAGCCATATTGTTAATGCAAGGGAAGTTGAGCTTGATAGAGACCGGTATATGAGATCCTTTTGGTGAAATTAGGATAGCCCCAACTCCTTGGCCTTCAACATGCGATGCCCCATCAAAGTGCATTACCCAGGACTCCTTTGTTTCCTCCATATTCTCTTCTGTCATGAGCAGGATGTCCTCATTGGGGAACTCAGTCTTTAGAGGCTCGTAGTCCGGCAGAGGGTTCTTAGCAAGATGATCAGCGAGTGCTTGCCCCTTGATCGACTTCTGGGTGACATAAGTAATGTCAAATTCAGAGAGGAGTAGCTGCCATCGTGCAGTTCGGCCAGTGAGAGTAGGTTTCTCGAATAGGTACTTCAACGAATCCATCCTTGCTAGAAGTAGAACGGCTTGGGATAACAGGTAGTGTCAGATTCTTTGAGTAGCCCACACAAGCGCTAAGCATGCCTTCTCCATATGACAATAACACGTCTCATAATCAGTGAACTTCTTGCTCAGGTAGTAGATGGTTTGCTCTCTTCTTCCTGTCTCATCATGCTGTCTTAGCACACAACCCATGGAAAACTCTGTCATGGATAGGTACATTATCAGGGGTCTACTAGGTACAGGTGCTACCAACACTGGAGGTTTTAGGAGGTAACCCTTGATCTTGTCAAATGCAGCTTGGCAGTCATCATTCCACTCAACTGGTGAATCCTTTCTTAGTAGTTTGAAGATCGGTGTGCATATCGGAGTTAACTATGCAATGAACCAACTGATGTACTGGATTCTGCCTAAAAAGCCTCTGACCTCCTTCTCTATAGATGGCAGCGACATTTCAGTGATGGCCTTGATCGTGATCGGATTGACCTTAATCCCTCTCCTACTGACAATAAAGCCTAATAGTTTTCCTAACATAGCGCTGAATGCGCACTTTTGGGGATTCAACTGCAACCTATACTTTCTCAACCTCTCGAACAACTTCTGAAGGTTTACCAAGTGGTCATCCCTTTTCGGCGATTTGACAATCATATCATCGACATACACTTCAATCTCTCGGTGCATCATGTCATGGAATAGGGTCGTCATTGCTCTCTGGTCGGTTGCCCCAGCATTCTTGAGCCTGAATGGCATCACCTTGTAGCAGAAGGTACCCCAGGGAGTGATGAACGCGGTCTTTTCTCGGTCGGCCTTTGCCATCTTAATCTGATTGTAGCCTAAGAATCCATCCATGAATGAGAGAATTTCGTGCTTAACAGTGTTATCGACCAAGATATCGATGTGTGGTAGTGGAAAATCATTTTTAGGGCTTGCCTTGTTGAGATTTCGATCAATGCACATTCAGACCTTCCCATCCTTCTTTGGTACGGGGACGATATTGGCCAACCATTGCGAGTACTTGGATACCATGAGAAAAACTGCGTCATACTGCTTAATGACCTCGTCTTTCACCTTCAACATCCATTCAGGTCAGAGGCGTCTCAGCTTTTGTTTAACCGGCTTAATATCAGGGTAGAGTGGCAACTCATGCTCAACCAGATCGGTATCCAAACCAAGCATGCCTTCATACGACCATGCGAAGACGTCTTGGTATGACCGAAGGAAGTCTATCATACCTGTTCTCTTTGCAGGGGACAGCGATGTTCCAATTTTGGTGATTCTAGGGGCCTCTTTGGTGCCCAAATTGACGTCCTCCGTCTCTTCGACGATCGGGGTAGGGCCATGCTCAAAATTGACAAATTGTTTGAGGAGCTCATCGATTTGACCTTCCTCGTCCAAACTTGTGACTCCTACCTCTTCTTATATTTCTACAGGGAAGGGGTCGGCTTCACGCTGGATGAGTATCACGACATCATTTTTAATTTTATTAGAAATTTTAAAGGAAAATATTTTTGGAATTTGTATTTTTTCTATCTTTATGATTTTTTGCATTTTTTCGGAGGTTAGCCCTTGGCGAGGTGGATCTCTATATATACAGGGTAGAGTGTCCCAGAGGCTAACCTCACTTTTTACAAGTTATTATTTTTTTTTTTGGAGAGCCGGTGCCACATTCACAGCATTTGGAGGCTCCCAGGAGTTGGGGCAAAGATGCCCAGTTACTTACCTGCGAGTCTTGACCTTTACCCTTTTGGTTGGAAACGACATCGGTAGGCTCTTACAGTTCCTCCCTCAGCATGTTTACGAAGGGATCCTCTGAGACCCTGTCCTCCCTGTCCTCTATGGTTAGGATGGGCCCAAAGCGGCTGGTGCTAGAGTGATGGGGGGACCGGGGATTCTCTTCCTCAAATAAGGAGAGGGCGGCTAAGTCCACCTCGAGGTCTGGGAGGATGATGTAATTGTTGGTGGGATGGGCAAAAACAGGCTTGTGTGGGGTTACCCTTGTCTCCCTGTTCAGATCAATCTTTACCACCCCGGCGCTCACAAAGGTTTGACGGATGTGGGGTCGGGCGGGAGTTTCTTCTTCCAGGTTGATTCCTTTGGCCCTGGCGACTGCTGCAGCTCTTATGCTTTCTTTGGCCTCTCTGATTTCCTCTTCGACGGGCCTATAACCCAGGCCAAATTTGGTTTGCTGCCCCTTAGCCCTGACGGGGTCTCTTCTTCCTTGAAGGCGTGGGTCCATCCCTTTCCCTTTTTAGTGGCCCCATTTGTGGAGCATGAACACAGCTGCATCCATTCCTACCCCAATTTTTGCAGGGGTTTTTTCAGGTGAAAAGTCATACTCAAATCGATGGAGATCGGTATCATCTGCTGTATGCGGCATGTTAAGCACTTTCAGATTCTCAATATGTAGAGTGCTCCGCTCCCTGTCTTCTCTGCTCTCACCTATGATAGTGATGATTCTTCCGCCTGAGATGAATCAGAGTTTTTGTTATAGAGTTGATGGTATTGCCCCGATCTCATGTAGCCACGGCCGGCCCAATAGTAGATTAAACATAGACTTGATGTCCATCACCTGAAAGGGGACGATGAAGGTTTGCGGCTCGATGATCAGGTCAAGGTCTACTTCTCCTATAATTTCTCTCTTGGTGTTATTGAATCCCCTGACGCTTATTATGGATGGCCGGAAGGTGTTGGGGTTTGCACCAATTTTGATTGCCGTCCTTAGAGGGCATACATTCAATGCTGACCCGTTGTCTATTAAGACCAACGACACCACCAGGTTCCCTACTTCCACTGTTATATTCAGGGGCTTCAAGTGGTTGTTTCCCTTGAGCGACAGATCCGCACCAGTGAATGAGATGGCATTTGGGGCCAATACTTGCCCGATTATTTCTCCCACTTCATCTGGGGTTACGTGGGTGAAAATGTGTGCGTCCTTGAATGATCCCATTAAGGCTTGAAAGTGGAGCGGGGATGTGATTAACAAATCCCACATAGTAATATGTGCGGGTGTTCTCTTGAGCTGCGTTTCCAACACGTGCTCTCTGGCCATTTTCTCAAAGGGGTTCCCTGCGGACTGCTCTTTCTTCTTCTCTTCTCCTCTGAAAGCCCCTGATGCTTCTGGCTGTGTAGAAATCCTGCCAGATCGGGTAATAAATTCAACAGTCTCCCCTCGATTGCAACCAGCATTCATGTCCATTTGTTAATAGCTTAACGACACTTGATGTGGGTCATTGGCAGGTTTCGGGATGAGGAAGGGAGTGCATGGTGGTTATGGGGATGATTAAGCTAGGTATGTCAGATTCTCGGGTTCGACTAGGTTGACTCCAATAGGGGGTGGTATGGTAGTGGTGGGAACTGGCGAGGTTAGATTAGTGGGTGTGGAGGGGGTTTGTACAGGCATTACCTGGGCGTGGTAAGACCAGTGGTGATTGGGAGTGGGTGATAAGGGGAGTGGGTGAGAGGTTGTTTGTTTGGGTGGGGGTGGAGTTGGATTAGGGGTAAAATAGCGAAGGGATGGTGGGGGCGTGACTGGGAGACGTCGGAGGTGCGGGTGGAGCGGGGTGATAGGGATATGAAGGGTTCGTATATGGAGTGGCATGGGGGGGCAATGATGAGTTTGTGGATAAAACGGGGTAGATTGGGGATGATGGAGTTGTGCATGGAGCAGGATGATTGGGATATGGCTGGATAGTGGATGGAGCAGGGGGTATGGATATGAAGGGTTTGTATATGGGGTGGCATGGTGGGGCGATGATGGGTTCATGGATGAAACGGGGTAAATTGGGGATGATGGAGTTGTTCATGGAGTGGGGGGATTTGGGAATGGTGGAGTTGTGTATTGGGCAAGATGACTTGGGGATGGCGGGGTGGTATACTGGGTGGTGGGATTTTGGGGTGTGTACGGGATGAGATAATTTGGGGATGACGGAGTGGTGTATTGGGTGGAGAGGTTTGGGGGTGTGTATGGGGTAGGGTAGTATGGGGATGGTGGAGTTATGTATGGCGTGGGGTGATTTGGGTGTGACGGGGAAGTATATGGGGTAAATTGGGAGTGAGGCAGATATGTGTATGATTGCGGTGGGGCCGTGCCCGTTTGGATTTGATAGGTGGGAGCGGGAGTGGAAAAATACTATCCTAAATCTAAGGGCTCCTCTTGGTATGCCGGGGTGGGGAAGTAATCGGCTAAGTATAGTGGCTCGATCACCCCCACAAATGGTTCATCCTTATTCATCCTGAGAAATGAGAACTCCTCTTGATTACGGATGTAATCCGAGGGGTCAAACTCTTCTTCTTCCTCTTCTACCCAGTGGATGTTAGGCCTGGGGCCTCCTGGGTGCGGCAGTAGAGGGGCTTGATGGATGTTCTGGTTCTGCCCTTGAGGAGACGGTGGGGGAACAATTTTTTCTGCCTCTATTAAATCTTGGACCGCGTGCTTTAAAGGGAAGCACCGGTCCTTAGGGTGACCTGGTCCCTGGTGGAAGTTACAATGCAAGTTCGGTTATAGTTGCTTGGGATTGGATTGGGTGGTGGGCGAAGCTGGAGTAAATTGACCAGACCCTTTTGTAGCAACATTGGCAATAAGACACTTAAAGATTGTCCTAATGGCATGAACACCCGTTCGAATCATGCTTTCATCTGTTCCTAGGTAAATGGGGCTCTCGGTCCGTTGCTTGGCCTTGGTGCTTGCTCGAAACGGGCTGGGGGTGGTTGTGCGGCCTAGAGCTGTATTAGGGGGCATTGGTATTAGCCTGGGGGTAAACGATGTTCTGTACCTCTGTACCTGGTCTTCTTTCGATTCTTGGTTCAGTAGCTTTTCTAACCCCGGTGGCCCCGTTGGCCATGTTCTTTCCCAACGTGCCCTCTCTAACGGCGTCTTCGCAACAGTTGGCATTTCGGACCAAATCAACAAAACTGGACTGTTGCTGATATACCAAAAATTCTGTGGTGACTGGGAGAGCTCCCTTGGTTATCAATTCAATCTGCTCATCATCAGGAATCCGGTGGGTCACCTGAGCAGCCAAGGCCCTCCACCTTCCTTAGTAGGCACTGAAAGTTTCATCATGCCTTTGCTTCAAACGGGCCAGATCCGACTTCCTTGGCTCTATGTCCATGTTATAGACATACTGTTCTTGGAATAAGTGTGTCAAATCTTTCCAAGTTTTTATCATGGATGGTTTTAGGGACGTGAACCATCTTAGTGCTGGGCCCATTAGACTCTTTTGGAACACTTTGATGAGGAGTTATTCATCTCCGCCTTACTGGCACATATCCCTACAGTAAGATTTTAAGTGAGCGATGGGGTTGCCAGTGCCATTATATTTATCAAATGATGGCATCTTAAATTTTTATGGTAGGGGGACATCCGAGAACAGACGTAAGTCTGAAAAGTCTGTCGAATGCAGTTCTAGCCCTCCCATCTTCGTCAGCTGCTTCTGTATTCTATTTATCTATTCTTTCAGCTGCACTGATTCTTTTGAGGCTGTAGCTGGGATTGCCTCCCCCTGATTTTGTTCGGCCCTGTGTGTGACGATGATGGGCCTGGGGGGGCCGAAGCTGGCAGGTCCTCCACTATTACGAATCTCGTCCTCCTCGTATTGTTGGTCATTGTACTGGTGAGGGGCGAGGTCCACTATTTGGACCCGGGGGGTGATGGGTTGGATGACCTGGTGGGGCCACAAGGCTTGTAGGGGATGGGAAGGAGTGAATGGATGAGTGGCTTGTGGATGAATGATGTGCTGAGCTAGGTGTACATTCTGGGGGTGATGGGGGTGTGGTTGATGTGGCGGGATGTTGTAGGCGTTGTTTTGAGGAATGGGGTGGTTCGGATTTTTCGTTGGAGGCGGGATGGGGGCATAAGGGGTATAGGTGAATGAAGGGTACTGGTGAAGGGGTAAGGGGTTTGTGAACAGGCCTTGATGAGTGTGGGTGGATGGGCCTTGGGTTTGGGCTTGATGGTTATTGAAGGCTTGGGTTGATGGGCCTTGGGCCTGGGTGTGGGGGTTGGTATGATTTTGGGCCAATGGGCGCTATTGGGTTTGGGCTGATGGGCCATGTGGGAATTGGGCGTGGGATGATGGGCCTTGAGCCTGGGTTTGATAGGTTTGGGTCTAAGGGCCTAGGGGGCTTGGAATTAGGCCTGGGTCTGATGGGCCTGAGTCTGGTGGGTTTGGGCTTGGGCCCATGGGCTTTGAAGGTTTTGGGCCTGGGTCTGATGGGTTTGGGCTTGGGCCCATGGGCCTTGAGGATTTTGGGCCTGGGCCTGAGTTTGATGGGTTTGGGCTTGGGCCTTGAGGATTTTAGGCTTGGGCCAGAGTTTGATGGGTTTGGGCCCATGGGCCTTGAGGATTTTAGGCTAGAGTCTGATGGCTTTGGGTTTGGGCCCATGGGCCTTGAGGATTTTGGGCCTGGGTCTGAGTCTTTTGGGCTTGGACCCATGGGCCTTAGGGATTTTAGATCTGGGTCTGATGGGTCTAGTGGGCTTGGGCCTGCGCCTGAGCTTGGGTTTGGGCTTGGGCCCATGGTTCTAAAGACATTTGGGCTTGGGCCCATGGATTTGTGTGGGTTTGGGCCTGATATGAGTGGACTTGGGCCTGTTGGGCCTGGGCCTGGAATTGAGGTGGGGGATCTTGGACGGTATGAATGATGGGTGGTTGGGCATGGTCATGAGGGAATGGGGTATGGAAGTTTTGGAGAGCTAGATGTGGGGTTAGGAATGTAGGGCTCTGAGAGGTAGTCCACAGGGCATACATCATCCTCATGTCTTCCATTGAGGGCATGGATTTAGGTGTGAGATTGGAGGGTGACGGGCCATTCACGGATGGAAGAGGTCGGGTGAAATTGGGCATGACCCGGGTATGGGGTGTATGGGTGATTATGCTTGGAGGGTATGGATGTATGGCTATGGAAGATGGTGGGTTACTAGTCATATCCTGGGAAAAGTTGGGCATGACTTGGGTAAATGGGGGGGTATGTTGGGATGTGGATGGGCCATGTGATGTGGAAGGCATGTGAGATGAGGTGGATGGGATATAGGATGTAGGGGGCATGGATGATGAGGTGGATGGGATGTGGGAGGTAGGCGGGGGATGGGGCTCCCGATGGGGTCTTTGGGAGTAGGGGGGTGCGGTAAGGGTGTATGGATGGGAGATGGGGATGTATGGGTCGGTTGGGAAATGAGGGGTTTTAGTAGGGGATGAGATGGGGGTATGTTGGGAAAATGTAAGGGCGGGGGATGGGGTGGATGCGAACACGGGTACCCCAAATGGACCCGTGACATCGAACCGGGTTTGGGTGAAGCTGTTGGAGATTGGGTCTTCTCCTATATGGGAATGGGATGGGGATGATGGCAGGGATGTATCGGCGCTCGACATGATCCGCTGACGAGTGTTGTATAGATGTCTTGGGTAAGGGCCGAATACTTTCCTAGTTCTCCTTCTACGGGTTGGGTTTGAGGTCGCCGTAGTGACGGTCACACCAAAAGTATACGTATATACGAATTTTTGAATTTTCTATATATATATATTTTTAGATTTTTCAAATGAAAATTATCTCCCCTATTTAAATGAATGATGATCTGGGGCCCTAGAAAAATTTCCGTCTCGGGTGATATATGCACCTTTAGTAGGTCCCACGGCGGGATCCGACACACTTCGAAAGAAGCGAAAGGGAACCCTTTCGTTCTATTGAAGGTGAGGGAATCTACGCAAATGACCCGATCCCCCGAAGAAAATCAATGAGAAGTCGCCTTCTATTGACTAGGCGGGGGCATATTGGGCGGTACAGAATGCGGGAAGCTACTGTGGGAACTAATACAGCTAATTGGGGAACTTGGGTGGTGGATTGGGCCTCAGATCGGGCTGCCTGAACCCAGTATATACTGGGCGTATATATATTAAACGCTTGACCAAAACTATGCAGATTTAGTTGGGCGTATATATTATATACGCCTGCTTAAATATAGTTTTGCTAGGGCGTATATATATACGCTGGTATTCTGAGGATTTGTGGTCTAGTGAACAACAAGCCCACAATGAGTCTTTTGAACTGGTTTGCTGGGAGGGATGCTCCCGGGGACTGCTGTGTGTGTTATTGGGTCACTCCTTTCCGCTTCCTAGGGATACACGGCTGAATTCGGGCTGTCTATGCTCTCACCATTATGGGTTTTATGGTTTGATCGAAATTGGTAACTCAATCGATATACCTCCGGTGCAAGTGCCTTCTCAGATACTGGAAGGGGTGGTTCGTTTCAGGATCATCACCACTAGGGCTGCCGCCTTACTTGGAACCAGGTAAGTTATATATGTGCCTAAACCCCCCGAAAACTATCCAAAACATGCAAAAACAGATTTGATTATGTCCCCATGCTGTTGGTTTACTTTTAATTACAGATTTTTAAAGGGGAGTGAATTTAAGTCCAAAATCGGGTTGGGATGACAAGCCTGTGCCGCCTCAACAGGCCGGCGTCCACTATTAGGATATGACAAGAAGTAAGAAAAAAGACAGGGCCAGTCAATTGACTAGACGGGAAATATAAAGTGCTGAAAATTAAAACTAAATCGTAAAGGTAAGTAAGAAAGGTGCCAGTCAAGTGACTAGGTGAAAATTACTGAAATTTAGAGCCGAAATGTAGGGGTGAGACGGGGCCAGTAAGAAAGGTGCCAGTCAAGTGACTAGACCATGGATCCTCTTGAACTCGTCGCAACGATGCACTCGCGATAGAATAAAATGTAGAGTCGTCACCCAGAGCTTTTGGTGACCCGGAAAATATTTAAATCAATATTTTGAGCACCGAGGTCCTAAATATGACTCTGATTTACCGGTCTTTACCAAAGGCTCTAGGGTAAGGGCTTCGGTTATCGATCAGGAAGGGTTTAGGCACCCGATCAACCCACACATAGCGGTCTCTATCTATGGCCAAAAAAAAAACAAATGAGCAGAGCTTCCCCTTTCTCCAAAGGCAATATGGTCCTATCAAGCTTTGAGCCAAACCAAAATTTTGGTGGCGTAACGGCTTGAATCCTTGGACGGAGGAAACACCAAGAAGGTAGAGGAAGAGAGGGGTGAGCCGGAGCTCACGGGCCCTTGTTGCACCGTGGAAGACCTTTAGGTTCTAATGCTAAGATTCGGTAGATAGGAACTGTAAGATGAAGCTAGGGACTAAGCTTGACTAAAAAGGGGGTGATCTAATGGTTTAAAAGGGTTGAAAAGGATGAACTAAGCATGCTGAAATTCTGATTGAAGAATGCAAAATAATATATATTTTTCTCTCACTAGGCTCTCTCTCTTAAGTTTAACTTTCAACCTTAAGTTTTCAACCCTTTGGGAAGAGGGGGGGCCTCTCTATTTATAGAGAAGAGGTGGGTTAGAGGGTTACTTAAGAGATAATTGGTTTAGCAATTAGGTAATCTTCCATCTAAGGTTTTCTCGGTTTTTAGGGTCCTAGGAGTTTGGGAAACTGGTTTCAATGGCAGATGATGGGGTGAGACCATGGGTGACTTAAGGGTTGCCAATAAGCTCAAAGGGGGTGCAACCAACCTTAAGACACCCACCTCAACCAAGGGGATTGTCAAAAGGTCAAACCAGATGAAGAAAATTCGAGCATTTGATGACAGTTACTGTAGCTAAGCTGGGGGTATATATTACATACGCCCAGTTTATGTACAATGATTTTCATGAAAATCATTGGAGATCTGAGAAGGTGAGTGTCCGTGGTGGGCCCTACCTATGCGGGGCGTATGTATGATATACGCCCGGCCAAATTTGGCCCAAAAATGCCAGGCATATATAATATATACGCCTGACCAAATGGGGTCAAATTTGCTGGGCGTATCTAATACATACGCCTGAGCAAAAGTTATGATTTTATGTGAAACTTCAATCGGCCATAACTTTCAAACCACAACTCCAAATTGGGTGATCTTTGGCTTGCTGGAAAGCTGGAGAAGTCCTCCTTCTAATGGTATAGGACTCCACCTTAGCAATGATCTGTGTAAAATTTTGTAGCTCTCCTCTCATCAATTGCTCAGAATGGCTTAAGTTGGGTCTAGGAAGGGATCCTAGGGTTTGGGGGTGATCTCTAAGGGTTAGGGAAATGATTCTAATGGGTTCAGGGTGATTCCTAAAGGTTTGGGTTGGTTTCGAAGGGTTCAATGGTGCCATCAGAAGCATAGGGGTACATCTCTCGGAGTACAGACTGATCAGGCCTTGGGCCAAATTTGGGTGTCTTCAACTGCCTAGTAAACTACAAGGAATGGAGGAAAAGAAGAAGACGAGGAGGAAGAGTGATATCTCTAAACAAAAAAATTTTAAACCACTTCAATTAACAAAGACAAAAAACTTACTTTTTGCTTATTTTCTGTAATGTCCACATTGCAATAAAGGTAAACGATAACCAAATGCTTAATTTTTCATAATGTTCTAAGACCAAATTTTTATGCAAATCCAGAGCTTGCAAATTGAAGATACAATAAATATAAGTATATAACAAATAAAGATAAAAGGAATAACTTCCTTTCATTCCAAAGATCAAAGCTTGACAATGTACCTTAACCCTAGACCCTAACTTAGTCCTACGTCTACTTTCATTCATTTAATAAAATAATCTATTAGTATGACTAAAATAACTCAAAGTACATGATTTTTTCAATGGGAATAGCAGATTTGAACATGATGTTAATCCAAAAAAAATCATGCCCAGCTATTTCAAAAGGAAATCTGGGATTTGCAGGAGGTGGAGGTATTTTGCGAGATAACAATTCAAGTGGTAATAGCTGGTGATTAGATTTGTATGTGCAGCAGCTATTTCAACAATTCGACAGAGCAAAACAGAAAAAAAAAAAACAAATAGAGAGAAAACCCCAGTTTGATTTCAGATCTATATATTAAAAAAAAAAAGATTAAATATGAAAATAAATTACCTTTCAATGGCCGGCAGAAATGGTGGTCGAAGCTGGCAGCAATTGTGCTCGAAGCAGAGTCACCGATTTTCTTTAGCAATATATGATTTTTCTTTTCTTTTCTTTTCTAGAGAGATGGGAGAGAGGGAGAGGAAGAGACGGGATGAGAAAGAGGGATAGGAGAGCTAGAGCATTTAGTTTATAAACTTCCTGAAAATAAGTGGGCATTTAATATTAGATTGGGTATAAGCATCGTGATAATAAGACGGTTTCTAGCGTCTTATTACCCGTCATTAAATTTTGTGCCATTAGTTAGTACGTGACCGTCTTATTACTAAATTTAAGACGATTACAAACTGTCTTATTTAAAGACAAAAAAAGGCAGTCTTATTTTATGTCTTATATAAACATTTTTGACGTAGTGAACATTGGGTTTATAACTTCAACTTTCTTCTATAAGCCTCGTAGAGTAATCGTTCTAGTCCGGGTTGACCCTCCTACTTAAATTCTCGAGCTTTCCGAAGAGAGATAAGGTAGCCCTAGAGATTTTCTCCCTTAGGATACCCCTGTCCAAATTCTCAAACATTAGATCCCATTAGGTGCACACCCCAAGGGAGCCAACGGAGGGTACTCGGGAACGGGTTCGATCATCCCACATATAACGGGCCACCACACCCCTTTTAGTTTAGTAGTTTTAGGTTAGAATTGCCCATTAATTATACCGTAGGCAACCCCAACTCCTAGCTACTAATATCGGTAGGCCGATATTTAGTATAGGAGTTCAATCCTCAATCCCCCACCCTATCCTCGCGATCAGTGACGTTCTACAATGTCGATAAAAATCTGTAGATGGCAATCACACTATTCTCATACGTATCTATTAAGTTTGTTTGCTACTAAAAATCTTCCTTGCAGGTTCATAAATAAATTTAGTTGTTGCTAATTCACCTTCACCCCCCTTTTTAAACCGAGTCCCATGCGACCACAGTGGGCCATTTTCTAGAATCCGAGAGGGGTTTCGAAAACGCATACCAACAGGCTGGCAATCACGATGGAAGTCTTTTTGCTAGGGTTGTTCCAATTTCTTTTTAATTCAAAATTTCTTTTTTTTTTTTCACTTTTAGCACCCACTAACACACATACTAGGCATTTAGGAACCTGTTCTTTGTTACCCCCCTCTAGTGTTAAAGGGCTGGTGTATTCATCTCTATGAGGATTAGGTTTGGGGAACTTCCTACACATCATACCTTCCTGTAAGACCTAATTACTCGAAGATTGTACCCACCCCTTGTTGACTCGGAAAACACCCTCATATTCGGCAAGGAAATCTTAGGCACCCGGAGAAGAATAATCCTATTACCCTAGTTCAAAAAATCTTATGAGATTGAGGGCTCGTGCAAACATTGTTTTCAAAAAGCAAAAAAAATGTATGGAATTCACAAATAAAATGTTGGTAATAATAATGACTCACTGTTATGGGGTTACCATGATAATCCCGAGTATGATGTTGGACCATCACATGAGATAGTCAAAGATCATCCTCAGATTAACATGGTCATCGAAGGTAAAGGATCTTCTTTTACTCCTCCAACGAACACTAATTGCTAACGCAGGAGAGAAAGTGGTATTGGGCAGAACTACAAAACCAATCAGATTGTAAACCTTACCACCAATACACTTTCAAAAGGAGGGAAAAAGTCTGATGTATTACTTCAATCTTTGGTAGGATTGTACAAGAACCTTCTTGTCCAAAGAATAATCGATGTTCAATGGTGAATTATTGGTGTACGCGTGAACGAACAAGAAGAGAGATCACCAACTCCTCCACACGCCTTGACACCACCAGTGTCACCTCCCAGGCACAACTTGTTTAGTGATAATCGTCGGGGTCAATCCTTCCCTCAAACTTCAAAGAAGTACAACATAATGACCATGGTGGACCTTACTCGAGTTCTAGATACTTACATGGCTAAGAGAGAACGTCTCAGATACTCATTCAGACTCGATAAATATTGTCCAGAAATCGAATTTACCATGCCTACTGGCTTTAAGTCCCCAAAATTCAACAAGTATAATGGTAGGAGAAATTCAAATCATCATCTGACACTGTTTTGAAATGACTGTCGACCGATACGCGACAACCAAGGGCTCCTAATTCATTATTTTCAAAGACATCTAGAAGGAGAAGCCCTTGATTGGTATGCCGGTTTTCCACTGCATAGAATCGAGGTGTTCGAGGACCTAGCAAGTCAATTTCTAGATCAATATAAGCACTTGGTTCATGAGACTACGAGTCATAGTGATCGAGGACCTAGTAAGTCAATTTCTAGATCAATATAAGCACTTGGTTCATGAGACTACGAGTCTTAGTGATTTATTACAAAACAAGAGGTCGAGGAAGACTTTGCAGTCTTTGCGAATTGTTGGAGAAGACTCATAGTCCGAACTGGGAGTCAAATGAAAGGAAAGGATGCTCTCATTTTGAAAGATTCTCCAGACTTTTCTACTCTCCATCTTTGTGCTTCGTGCATACAACGACACATTAAGAACAGAGATTTCTCCTTCTCAATGTTAGTTTTAGAGGGAGCCTTCTCTAACAATTCTAAAACAAAAAACAAAAGGAATGTCTCAGGCTCGGAACAAATCAATGCCATCGCTAACTAAGGGCCAACTTCCGGGAGTGAAGGCTTTCATCTTAGGTATTAGAATCAGGGCAACCAATATCAAAATCAAACCCAATACCCAAACCAATACCAAAATAGAAACCAATCCAAATCAAAACAACTACCCCAACCAATACCAAAACCAAAATAGAAACCAAAACACTACTTAGAACCAAACAAACCCCCCAGAAATTATAATAGTATTCCCCCACCATGAAACCCTAACCAACCACCTAGAAACGAGAACTGTTACCAACCCAAGAGAGAACACCATCCACCCTTACCTGACACCATTCCTAATATATTCTGAATCCTTAGCAACTAAAACCTCCTTAGCTTTCCACCTAAAAGGCCACGACCCTGGCCAGCGCATTTAGATTACACCAAGTTCTACTCATTTCACCAATATGCAGGACATAACTTGAAAGAGTGATGGGACTTAAGTGATGTCATTTATGGCATGAATTATCGTAACCAAATCAACTGGGAAGATCGCCAAACAACCAACCAAGATAATAACCAACCTCTGCCAAACTTAGGCTTCTTAAACAATCCCACGCCCAATCACAACAAATAAAACCACACTTCCGTTTCCCATACAACTACCGTAAATCACCCTAGCTGAATATCCGCTCACCCATCCACCCTCATTACCCTAATCGACCCACCAAATTACCCCATCAATCCAATCGAAACAAAATGACTGCCCATTAACCAACCTCCAAACCCGCCACCATATCCGACATTCACCCAACATCGAAACCAATCCTTAGAGCTAGGATCCTCAACCTACATAGACATCCCTTAGGACCCACAACTCCACCTAATCCCCAACCAACCCCATTACCTGTTCCCTTCTCTGACTGTGAATCCCAAATGGAAGAATCCGTTTCACAAATTTTGTCCGAGAATAGCAGCCCATCAGGGCATACTCTTGATAAAAAACCTGAGACAAGTACAAAATTTGAACCAAGTGTTAATATTGATAAAGAAATTAAGGGGTCGAGTAAGGATGAAACTTTAATTTCTACTTTTCTGGAGGAGAAAGATTATACACAATATCTCCCTCCATGGAATGGCGTGACCCTGGTCCATATTCCCTCATCTAATTTCACTCCTTCATTTTGTTCAAATGTTTCAGAGAACCTATAAGGGCAGACTAAAGCATGACTAGAGAATCAACAATCCGTATTCCTCACTCTCAAGTCGGGAACCAACTATTTGCCCCCACCTTTTCCTTGTCACTCGAAAGCTTTTTCATCCTTTAGAGGGAAGGAATGCGAAGCAGCAATCCATATGCCCCACTCTCAAGTCGGGAACCAACTATTTGCCCCCACCTTTTCCTCGTCACTCGAAAGATTCTCCGTCCTCTAAAGATTCTCTATCCTTCATAGGGGAGGCGTAAGTATTAAACAGCCAGAGAGGTCAACAAAGGACAAAGAGCTTCATCCGGCCCCGTCACTTCACATTATTCCTTCACCACAAAATTTGGCACCACAGCCGCCTCCAGTCATCATAAGCAAAGTTCAAAGGCAAAAGAAAGAGCCAAACCTAGAACCCAAAAAAGAGTATGACTTACTGCAACACTTAGAAAAGATCCTGGCTCAAATTTCAATCCTTGACCTAATCAAGAAGCCTCTAGAACACTATCATCTATTAATGAAAGTACTAGCTAAAACAAAGATAAAAGAGGATACGACTCCTGAAGGGCTGTAGGAGATCACATCAGTCATGACTCAATCTCCAACCCTTACCTTCATAGATGCCGACATGTCGAAGGAAGCATTGCATGGAAGCTTCGCCGCCATATACCTAACCATGGTGATAAGGGGATTTTCAGTTCCTCAAGCATTGGTGATACAGGGGTTGGACTTAACATTTGTCCGTTGACGACACTCAAGACACTTGAGCATACAATACATGACATACAACCATCATAATTATCTTTAATAGCTTACGATGGAACCATTCGATTTGTCAAAGGAACTATCAAGATCCAAGTACGCCTCAAACCGGTGACCATGGACACGACGTTCCATGTATCTGATTCCTCCAACACCTACAACCTAATTTTAGGTAGAAAGTGGCTGGAATCAATGAAAGCAATCGTCTCAACTTATCATCAGTGCATGAAATTTCCTCATGAAGATGCCATAATCAGGGTATATGTTGATGCTCCATTTGAAACTATACGACGAGTATCCCCACTACCCATGATTTAATATTATCCACATGCTACATCTGAAAAACTAGAGCTACACTCAATACCTCGATAGCATAAATCAACCTTCCATGGTCTTTTTGCATTCATTAGTGGAAGTTGAGAGAGGGAAACGATTATTTTAAATCTAAACCTTGCAAGTGCACAAGTTCGAAGTACTAGGGCGAGTATAAGGGTGTCGAACCACAAGGATTTGTCGTTTATATAGTCTAACCTTTGTCCCATCCTAATAAAAATTATACAAATTTAAGTTTCCTAAATTAAATAAACTAAAAAGAAAAACAAAAAATAGCTTTGGATTAAGATGTGAGAAGGCAGTCTGGGATCTCTCTTGGATCTCAGACTCGTGAATAATAATTTCCTACTTCTTTCCTACTTTAAATTCCAACTACCCCTGCTCTAGGCTACAAGCTCTATAGCTTCGTATATGAATTGATAAATCTAAACATCAATGCATCATTGCAGTAACCAACTAAAACTAAGCTACAAGCCCTAGTCCGTCGGATAATATTTTATCGAATCTAATCCAAATCCCTATAAGTCCATCATAATTAAACTAAACAGAATTAAACTTTTACTGTGCCCGTTCTTGGTACAACCTGAACCTTAAATATGCAATTGTACCAGTATGCAGAATTCAAAATAGATAAAGAAATAAGATTTTATTAAACACTCATATGAAATTTACAATCTATCCCAGCCTGGAACCTTTTAGCCTTTCATCGATCAAATGATCTTCATCATTGCTGAATCGATCTTCTCTCGATGATTACAATCAACCTCACTCTTTTCCATAACTAAACCTAACCTAAACTACTAACTCTAACGGCCAAAAACTCTCTAGAAATGTTCTGCCGAAAAGGGATTCCTAAACCTAACTCTAGGGTCCTTATTTAAAGATGTATAAGGCCCTAGAACAATATTACACGATAAGTAACCTAAGAGATCCCAAGAAAAGAATGCAGAGAAGATCTCGGAAGCCAAAGAAATACCTGCTAGAAGAACTAACTTTTCACACAGAAACTCCATCTTGACCGGTCGAGATTGGATCTCGACCGGTCGAGCTTCAGATTCGCTCCAGGTTGCCCCAAGCTTATGTTATCCAATCTCGACCGGTCGATCTTCAGATTAGCTCCAGGTTGCCCCTAGCTTATGTTATCCTTAATTCTCGACCGGTTGAGCTACTCTCGATTGGTCAGAAGCTTTAGTTCTTCTACTCTTTGTGGCTTCAGACTCGACTGATCGGATTCAAGTTTCGATTGGTCGAGAGTATATGTATAAAATATATACTCTGTTATGCTCTATCTCGATTGGTCGAATTGAACTTGATTGGTCCAGTCTTCTAGTTCTGAAGCTATTTGATATTCGACCGGTCGAAAATGCTATTTCGATCGGTCCACTTTAGCCTATCTTTCTTCTTCTTTTCTTTCTTTGGTAGACTTATGTTGGGTGATCTCGACCGGTCAAGAATGCGGTCTCGACCGTTCAAAATGACCATTCTTTGCACTTTAGCCTATCTTTCTTTAGGTTTCTTCTTATTTTACTTTTTTAACTGTTTTTAGGTTGATCCATCCTTTGATCCTACTGTAACACAACACGAACAAAAAACACCTATTAGTAGTTAAGTGAGGGTTAACTAGACCAAGATTTGAGCATAAATTATACCATTTGGAGATCGATCACACCCCCAAACCTCAACTTTGCTAGTCCTCAAGCAAAGGCAACATTGAAAACATAACCCAAAAGCAAACTAAAACTAACCTAATAATGTAAACCTAATCTATAAAAGTAAAAGCCACTTTCGTAGGGAGCCCGATTGCATTTAGCGTATGCAACAAGCCTTTAAACCCCTAGGTGATCCCTAGGATAGGAGTTGTGTCTCCTGAGGGTTTACAGTGAAGGTATCCACAAACTTCCAAAAAAGTTTTCGAAACCATCCGCAAAATAAACTTTCAAAATCAGTTTTCATATCATATATACTTTTTGAAAAGAAAAAACCAGTAGTCGGTTTATCATGTAAATTTTCATTCTTAGATACTGATGTCATGTTGATTCTACTGTTGCTTATTCAAACTAACCCAATGCTCCAATCCTTAGATAAATCTATCATTCATGCCTTGAGTGATGTGTGTGCTTACCAATTCTAAAACCGTTCTATCGCAAGATTAGTCCAAACACAGACTCGTCGAATCCCAAGTCTTGACTCAATCCTCACCTTAGGTATACGCTCAAAATGAACTCGCTCCGATGAATGGTTTACTTTTTCACACACATGTGAGAAAGAATTACAATGCAACTAAAATAGTCTCACACAATTTAAGAAGCACAGTGCATTGAAGAATTAAAAGAAATCTCAGTGAAGGATGCTTATATCCTTAGCACGTCATACCAGGCACCACAGACATTGCACTCCCATTCTCCACAAGGCATTTAGTAACCGAGATTGGATCAAGAAAGCCTTTTTGAAGGTTGTAACGGGGCTCGAGTAATGGTTTAAGAAAGAAGGGGAAAATTCGGTTGAAATTTATCTGCGAAATGAAAAGAAAGTACTTTGATTTTTTTGATTTTCTACTCTTTCTTTTTCAAACTTCTGAAAATTTTTCTTTTTATTTCTCTCAACTTTTTCCTCTTTCTACTCTTCTTTTTGAAATCACCTCACATTTTTTTTTCTTTTGCATTTTTCATTTTCTACCATTCAAAATTTCCCCCCCCCTTTCACATACTTTTCTGCCATATACTCCCAGTAAACACCACTCTCATCCCTTGTCACTTATGCTCTTCCCATTTACTCTCATCCCTCATTCCCAATTTCTCAGAGATTAAGGGGTAAAGCTTAAATTTTTTGAAATGGTGTCCGAGAATGATTAACATAGCTTATCAAGAAATAAATAAAGGAAAAATTTTCAATCAAGCTCAAAAAGGATACTCAAAGGTATTCGTATGAGGTGGGGCATTTTAGTCACAAGTGAGCAAAGAACGATATTCGATCATTTCCTCACAAGGTGGTAAGGATGCCTATTTGTTTCAAGTTAAAGAGCAATGTGTTCTAGTATGAAGATATAAAACGATGCAAAGTAAAGAAACCAAGATCAAATGTATGAGATTTAAAAAGTAAACACGAATTCAAAGATTGTTAAGACCCAGACCCACATGCCACAATATTGTCCAGTTCTAAGCTTAGGTACCTGCCTTAATTTTGTTTCTAGCATGGGTTTAAGTCCCCACCCAAAATGCGTCATGACATGTAGCGTCCGCAATCACATATAGCCCAGGGTCGGGACTTTTCCCTATTCGATGTGGGACTATTACAATCCCCCCACCTTATAGAAGAGTTGTCCTTAGCTGTGATACCATTATGTGATGACCCAGATCCACATGCCACAATATTTTATGATTCTCGGCTTAAGTCTCCTCCCCGGTTTTGTTTCTAGCATGGGCTTAAGTCCCCACCCAAAATGTGTCATGTCATGTGGTGTCCGTAATAACATATAGCCTAGGGTCAGAAATTTTCTCTATCCAATGTGGGACTATTATAGCTTCCCACCTCATAGAAGAGGCATCCACAACTTTGATACCATTTTGTGAAGACCCAGACCCACATGCCACAATATTGTTTGGTATTGGGGTTAGGTCCCCGCCCTGTTTTGTTTCTGGCATGGGCTTAAGTCCCCACCCAAAACTTGTCATGACTTAGCGTCCGCAATCACATATAGACCAAGGTCAGGACTTTTCCCTATCTGATGTGGAAATATTATAAAGATACTCTGAATTTATATGCACTCATTAAGAAAGTGAAAGCAGAACTAAAGCTTGCTGGGTTTTAGTCTTTCTTAGGATCATAAAATTCAAAATTCAAACTAATCCTTTGATTTCCAGACCTAAGAATGGTAATAGTGCAAAAAATTTTCTGAGCATGAAATTTAGGCCAATCCTTGAATGTTTACATTGGAATTAGTAATCCTAAGCAACAAGAGTCCTAATATGACATTAATATTTTCAAACTAGAACTCACATACATCAACGACTACAGTTTTGAAAACTACGACAAAAGAAAGCAATGATGGCTCAAACTATATAAATTTGGAGTATTGACGATGTATTTAAATAGTGGTCAAGTGTAAGATGCAGGAAATTTAGAAACCTGAGCCACACACTAAGCACAAACACCCCCAAACCTGAATGGTGCAATCCCCTCACTACACAAAATAGAAACTATCAAAAACAATAAGAGGGCAACCAGAAAAAGATGTATCAAACATAGCACAAGTACCTATGATGGCCGCCTAACGTCCTTTATGCTTTTGGGAAGACGAAGGAGGCGGCAGAGGTAAAGCGGCTCCCTTCCCACGAGAGGAAGAAGGTGCTCCACGTAAATCAGCACCATCGGTGCCGAGAAGAATGGGAGACAATCGGTTATGCATGTTATTCATTTCTTTCACCCACTATGCTCATTCCTCCACATGTTCTTGCACAGCTGTCCCATGAGTTTTGGCATCCGCTTCACGATAATACCTCTCTGTAGACACCCAAATTCAGCCCAAGGCCAGATCAGTCTGTACTCCGAGAGAGATGTACCCCTGTGCTTTAGATGGCACCCTTGAACCCTTAGGAACCAACCCAGACCTTTATGAATCACCCTGAACTCATTAGAACCATTCCCCTAACCCTCAGAGATCACCCCTAAACCCTAGGATCCCTTCCCGGACTTGGCTGAAACCCTTCTGAGCAATTGGTGGGAGGAGAGCTACAAAAATTTACACAGACCATTGTTGATGAGGAGCCCCATACCATTGGAAGGAGGACTTCTCCAGCTTTCCAACAAGCCAAAGATCACCCAATTTGGAGCTGTGGTTCGAAAGTTATGGCCAATTGAAGTTTCACATAAAATCATAACTTTTGCTCAGGCGTATGTATGACATACGCTCGGCAAATTTGGCCCCATTATGGTCAGGCATATATATAATATACGCCTGGCATTTTTGGGCCAAATTTGGCCAAGCGTATATAATATATACACCCAGCATAGGTAGGGCCCACCATGGACACTCACCCTCTCAGATTTCCCCTGGTTTTCATGAAATTCACTGTGCATAAACTGGGCGTATGTAATATATACGCCCAGCTTAGCTATAGTAACTGCCATCAAATGCTCGAATTTCCTCCATCTGGTTTGACCTTTTGACCATCCCCTTGGTTGAGGTGGGTGTCTTAGGGCTGGTTGCACCCCCTTTGAGCTTATTGGCAACCCTTAAGTCACCCATGGTCTCACCCCATCATCTGCCATTGAAAGTAGTTTCCCAAACCCCTAGGACCCTAAAAACCTAGAAAACCTTAGATGGAGGATTACCTAATTGCTAAACCAATTAGCTCTTAAGTAACCCTCTAATCCACCTCTTCTCTATAAATAGAGAGCCCCCCCTCTTCCCAAAGGGGTTGAAAAATTAAGATTGAAAGTTAAGCTTAAGAGAGAGAGCCCTAGTGAGAAAAAAATATATATTTTGCAACCAGAATTCTAGCATGCTTAGTTTATCCTTTTCAACCCTTTTCAACCATTTGGTCACCCCTCTTTAGTCAAGCTTAGTCCCTAGCTCCATCCTACCCTTCCTATCTACCGAATCCGAGCATTAGAACCTATTCCTCTACCGTTTAAGCCATTTAAAGCCATCGAGAGCACGCCGAAGCGAAGGTCTTCCACGGTGCAACAAGGGCCAGTGAGCTCCGGCTCATCCCTCTCTTCCTCTACCTTCTTGGTGTTTCCTCCATCCAAGGATTCAAGCCTTTACGCCACCAAAATTTTGGTTTGGCTCAAAGCTTGATAGGACCGTATTTCCTTCGAGCAAGGGGAAGTTCCGCCCATTTGTTTTTATTTTGGCCATAGATAGAGACCGCTAAGTGCGGGTTGATCGGTGCCTAAACCCTTCCCGATCAATAACCGAAGCCCCTACCCTAGAGCCTTTGGCAAAGACCGGTAAATCTGAGTCATATTTAGCACTTCGGTGCTCAAAATATTGATTTAAAGGTTTCCCGGGTCACCAAAAGCTCTGGGTGGTGACTCTACATTTTTATCCCATCGCTTGTGCATTGCAGCGACGGGTATGAGAGAGCCCATGCATGCACAGATGGCGACTCTACTGGGGAATTCACCCTAGCGCTTCCTCTCTTTTTGGTCTTTCTTTACCTTTACTAATCATTGCTATTTTTTTTCTAATTTTCTGCTGTTTTTCCTTCATTTTTGTTGTTTTTACTAACATACTTACCCCTACGTTTCGGCTTTAAATTTAAGTATTTTTGCCTAGTCACTTAACTGGCACCTTTTTTACTTACCCCTATGTTTCGGCTTTAAATTTCAGCAATTTTTGCCTAGTCACTTGACTGACACCTTTTTTTACTCACCCCTACGTTTCGGCTCTAAATTCCAGTAATTTTCGCCTAGTCGCTTGACTGGCACCTTTCTTACTTGCTTTTACGTTTCAGTTTTAATTTTCAGCACTTTATTTTTCATGTCTAGTCGTTTGACTGGCCCCGTCTTTTTCTCTTACTTCTGGTCATATCCTAACAGTGGACGCCGGCCCGTTGAGGCGGCACGGGCTTGTCATCCCAGACTCAATTTTGGACTTAAATTTACTCCCCTTTTAAAATCTGTAATTAAAAGTGAACCAATAGTTTAGGGACATAATCAAATATGTTTTTGCGTATTTTGGGTAGTTTTTGGGGGGTTTAGGCACAGATATAACTTACCCGGTTCTCAGTAAGGTGGCAGCCCTAGTGGTGATGATCCTGAAAAGAACCACCCCTTCCCGTACCTGAGAAGGCGCTTGCGCCGGAGGTATATCAGTTGGGTTGCCAATTCCGATCAAGCCGTAAAACCCGCAATGGTGAGAGTGTAGACAGCCCGAATTCAGCCATGTATCCATAGGAAGCGGAAAGGAGTGACCCGATAACACACACAGCAGTCCCCGGGAGCATCCCTCCCAGGAAACCAGTTCAAAAGACTCATTGTGAGCTTGCTGTTCACTGTCAAAACAAGCTGACAGAACTGTCTTTGGCAGGTGTATATAATATATACGCCCAGCCAAAAATCCCCAAAAATACTCAGGCTTATATAATATATACGCCCAGGAAAAATCCCCAGATTTACGTTAGGCGTATATAATATATACGCCCAGCCAAATCGGCTTAATTTTGGTCAGGCGTATATAATACATACGACCAGTATATACTGGGTTCAAGCAGCCCGATCTGATGCTCAATCAACCACCCAAGTTCCCCGATCAGCGGTATTAGTGCCCATAGTAGCCTCCTGCATTCTGTAACGCCCAATATGCCCCCGCCCAGTCAAAAGAAGGTGACTTCTCATTGATTTGCTCTGGGCGATCGGGTCGTTTGCGTGGATTCCCTCACCTTCAATAGAACAAAAGGGTTCCCTTTCGCTTCTTTCGAAGTGTGTCGGATCCCGCCGTGAGACCTACTAAAGGTGCAAATATCACCCGAGACGGAATTTTTTCTAGGGCACCAGATCATCATTCATTTAAATAGGGGAGATAATTTTCATTTGAAAAATCCAAAAAAATAAATATATAGAAAAATAAAAAATCCGTATATACGCGCACTTTCGGTGCGACCGTCACTACGGCGACCTCAAACCCAACCCATAGAAAAAGAACTAGGAAAGTGTTTGGCCCTTACCCAAGGCATCGATACAACACTCGTCAACGGATCATGTCGAGCACCGATACATCCCCACCATCATTCCCATCCCATTCCCATATAGGAGAAGACCCAATCTCCAACACCTTCACCTAATCTCGGTTCGATGTCACGGGTCCATTTGGGGCACCCGTGTTCACATCCACCCCATCCCCCGCCCTTACATTTTCCCAACATACCCCAATCTCATCCTCTACTGAAACACCTCATTTCCCAACCGACCCATACACCCCCATTTCCCATCCGTACACCCTTACCGCACCCCCCTACTCTCAAAGACCCCATCGGGAGCCCCATCCCCTGCCTACCTCCCACATCCCATCCACCTCATCATCCATGCCTCCTACGTCCTATACCCCATTCACCTCATCTCACATGCCTTCCACATCACATGGCCCATCCACATCCCAACATACCCCCCTATTTACCTAGGTCATGCCTAACTTTTCCCAGGGTGTGACCACTAACCCACCGTCTTCCATAGCCATACATCCACACCCTTCAAGCACAATCATTCGTACCCCCCATACCCGGGTCATGCCCAATTTCACCCAACCCCCTCCGTCCTTGAATGGGCCATCACCCTCCAATCTCACACCTGAATCCATGCCCTCAATGGAGGACATGAGAATGATGTACGCCCTGTGGGCTACCTCTCGGAGTCCTACATTCCAAACCCCACATCAAGGTCTCCAAAACCTCCATACCCCATTCCCCATGACCATGCCCAACCACCCATCATTCATACCATCCAAGATCCCCCACCTCAATTCCAGGCCAAGGCCCAAGCCCAATAGACCCAAGCCCACTCATCTCAGGCCCAAACCCACACAAATCCTAGGGTTCAAGCCCAAAAATCTTTAGAACCACGGGCCTAAGCCCACTCCTAGACCCAAGCCCCCTCATCCCATGCCCAAGCCCACCAAACCCATCAGGCCCAAAATCCTCAAGGCCCATGGGCCCAAGCCTAAACCCATCAGACTCAGGCCCAGGCTCAAAATCCTCAAGGCCCATGGGCCCAAGCCCAAACCCATCAGACCCAGGCTTAGGCCCAAAACCTTTAAGGCCAATGGGCCCCATCCCAAACCCATCAGACTCAGACCCAGGCCCATAATCCTCAAGGCCCATGGGCCTAAGCCCAAACCCATCAGACTCAGGCCCAGGCTCAAAATCCTCAAGACCCATGGGCCCAAGCCCAAACCCATAAGACCCAGGCCCAAAATCCTCAAGGCCCATGGGCCCAAGCCCAAACCCATCAAACCCAGGCCCAGGCCCAAAACCTTCAAGGCCCATGGACCCCATCCCAAACCCACCAGACTCAGGCCCAGGCCCAAGCCCATCAGACCCAGGCCCAACTCCAAGCCCCCCAGGGCCCTTGGACCCAGACCTATCCAACCCAAGCCCAAGGCCCATCATCCCGCACCCAATACCCACATGGCCCATTAGCCCAAACCCAACAGGGCCCATTAGCCCAAAATCATACCAACCCCCACACCCAAGCTCAAGGCCCATCATCCCGCACCCAATACCCACATGGCCCATTAGCCCAAACCCAACAGGGCCCATTGGCCTAAAATCATACCAACCCCCACACCCAAGCTCAAGGCCCATCAACCCAAGCTTTCCAAAACCATCAAGCCCAAACCCAAGGCCCATCCACTCACACTCATAAAGGCCCATTCACAAACCCCTTACCCCTTCACCAGTACCCTTCATTCACCTATACCCCTTACGCCCCCATCCCGCCTCCAACAGAAAATTTGATCCACCCCATGCCTCAAAACCATGCCTACAACATCCTGCCACATCAACCACACCCCCAGAATATACACCCAGCTTAGGACATCATTCATCCAAAAACCACTCATCCATTCACTCCCTCCCATCCCCTACAAGCCTTGTGGCCCCACCAGGTCGTCCAACCCATCACCCCCCAGGTCCAAATAGCAGACCTCGCCCCTCACCAGTACAATTACCAATAGTACGAGGAGGACGAGATCCGCAATAGTGGAGGAGCTGCCAACTTCGGCCCCCCCAGGCCCATCATCGTCACACCCAGGGCTGAACAAAATTAAGGGGAGGCAGGCCCAACTACAGCCTCAAAAGAATCAGAGCAGCTGAGGGAACAGATAGACAGAATATAAAAGCAGCTGACAAAGATGGGAGGGCTAGAACTGCATTCGATAAACTTTTCAGACTTATGTCTGTTCTCAGATGTCCCCCTACCACAGAAAGTTAAGATGCCATCATTCGATAAATATAATGGCATTGGCAACTCCATCGCCCACTTAAAATCTTACTGTGGGGATATGTGTCAGTACGACGGAGATGAACAACTCCTCATCAAAGTGATCCAAAAGAGTCTAACGGGCCCAGCACTAAGATGGTTCACGTCCCTAGAACCATCCATGATAAAAAACTTGGAAAGGTCTGACACACTTATTCCAAGAACAGTATGTCTATATCATGGACATAGAGCCAAGGAAGTCGGATCTGGCCTGTTTGAAGCAAAGGGATGATGAAACTTTCAGTGCCTACTTAGGAAGGTGGAGGACATTGGCTGCCCAGGTAACCCACCGGATTCTTGATGATGAGCAGATTGAATTGATAACCAAGGGAGCTCTCCCAGTCATCACAGAATTTTTGGTATATCACCAACAGTCCAGTTTTGCAGATTTGGTCTAAAATGTCAACCGTTGCGAAGACGCCGTTAGAGAGGGTAGGTTGGGAAAGAGCATGACGAACGGGGCCATCGGGGTTTGAAAAGCTGTCGAACTAAGAATCGAAAGAAGACCAGGCACAGAGGTACAGAACATCATTTACCCCCAAGCCAATACCAATGCCCCCCAAGTACAGCTCCAGGCCGCTGTTGAGAACTGGAAAATACCATTTTTCACCCCTTAATCTGGGCCTTGATAGACCCTTGAGAGAACTAAATAAGTATTTTAAGTGCCTATGTTGCAGCTAACAATAAAGACATGCTTAACCATAAAAGCAGCTCAAAAGTGCCACCATTTTTCACCCCTTAATCTGGGCCTTGATAGACCCTTGAGAGAACTAAATAAGTATTTTAAGTGCCTATGTTGCAGCTAACAATAAAGACATGCTTAACCATAAAAGCAGCTCAAAAGTGCCAAAAAGATGACAATCCATGTCAGTCCAAAGGAAGGAAGTGAAGAAACAACCTCATCAGCTGTGGAAAGGTCTAAATAGAAGAGGCAAAGACCTGTAAGAGTAGCAGGGAACATTTCGAACAGAGAAATGCACTACAGAGTTCTTTTCGCAAAGAACTTGCACTTTTCAGAAGAACCTTGAACTTATGGAAAAGAAGAAAACACTCCTCGAAAGAAGATTGAACTTTGTGAACAGAGCTTGAAGTCATTGAACTTTGTGAAAAGGCCCCAAACTTCTGCGAAAGGACTAAAACTCTGTAGCTTTCAAGAGCATCTGAACTCCTCGAAAGAAGATTGAACTTTGCTAACGAGCTTCGAAGTCATTGAACTTTGCGAAAAGGCCCCTAACTCTGCGAAAAGGTATTCGGAGATTCGCAGGCTTTAACAAGGGCAATTCAAGATGTCTGCTACACGTGCCCCAATGCATTGAAAAGCCCAGAGACATTTCGGAAGATTCTGAGCACGAACCAAAGGCATATTCCACCCCATGTGAACACCCAAAGATGAAATTACTTGGCGGGAACTTCTAGAAACTCTAACAAACTTTCAAAATGCATAACAGAATTGATGCCTCTGTTTCGATTGGTCGAACCGGATCAAGCGATTACGATTGGCGAGCAGTCTGGATCCTAGTGCTCGACTCCTATTGGTTGATACAGATCTATCCAATTCTGATTGGTTGATACACATTTGAGCTGGCTTAGGGAAAACTATAAATAGACGAACCATTTGCCCAATTTGGGTATCCAGATTTTAGAGTTTTCATCTCTGTTTCCCTCATTCCGGTCAGATAGCTTATCTGAACCCCCTGTAATCCCTTCTTGTAGTTTACCTTTGAGAGCCATTGTGAGTGATTTGTACTTCCAAGTTCGGATTCAAGATCAGAAGTCCGAGGGCTCTCTAAAGCCGTGCTCTGTAATTGTAACGTTGGATTTTAAAAGCTTGCTGTAATTTGTTTCTTGTCCATTGGAGTCATGTCGAGGTTTCTGAATGATCACCTTACTGCATTAGACTTCTTTAGATTCACTCATCCGCATGCAACTTCCCTTAATTCATCACCCCCTAGTAATTCGTTGGTAACCTAATTCTAGCGGCATTTACGATGATGTTCATGTTACGAACTAAAGAATAGGCCACAACTATTGGATGATCTGTGACCATTTAGTGATGATCATAGCCATAAGTCTAAACCTATTCCTTAATTCGGATTTATTTCTCTTACATCTCTAGCAGATGAAGATTGAATCTGCTCTGTTGAACTACAGATTCTCCATTAAAATTCAGAGGCTAAAGTACATGAAGTTATTATTTCTGCATTTGTCTTATTTTAAACATCTCCCCAACTCGGATCTGGATCATGTAGTTAGTTCTTTTCTTTATTTGCTTATAGTTAAATGTGACACAATCCAACACTCTCTTTTATCTATTCTTTTTTTTTAGATAATTATAGAGCCAGATCTGCAGTACAGATCCGGAGGTTTATCTCTCTCGATTTAGACAAAATTCTCTGGGCGATCTTGAAATACTTACTTTTAAAACTTGCTACAATTGGCCCTGATCTTGCAGGCCAGTGTTAGCCCCAATGTGCTGATATCCCTTTCATAAGTTAACATCCATATAACCTAGCATTCTTTAATTCTTTAATTTTTGATTCATAATGCACACAATTATGGCACACTTGGAGCGACAACAAGTTTTTGGCGCCGTTGCCGGGGAAGTTTGTTCTAAAATAGATAGACCTATGTTTATTTTCATTTATTTATCAGTCATTTATTAATTTTGTTGTTATTTTTATGCAGCGTACAGCTGTGTAAAAGGAAAGGAAAGTTCTTAAATAGACAGGTTTGCTGTACCAAACTCTCTCTGAGTTGTATGTTTGGCAGGAGAACCCTCAATCCTGAGATTCTCCCGTTAAATTCAGAAGTTGAAAGACTCCTAAGAAACCGACATACATGTTGTCGCTCCAAGTGTGCCATAATTATGTGCATTATGAATCAAAAATTAAAGAATTAAAGAATGCTAGGTTATATGGATGTTAACTTATGAAAGGGATATCAGCACATTGGGGCTAACACTGGCCTGCAAGATCAGGGCCAATTGTAGCAAGTTTTAAAAGTAAGTATTTCAAGATCGTCCACAGAGAAGTTTGTCTAAACTGAGAGATAAACCTCCAGATCTGTGCTACCAGATCTGGCTCTATAATTATCTAAATAAAGAATAGATAAAAGAGAGTGTTGGATTGTGTCACATTTAACTATAAGCAAATAAAGAAAAGAACTAACTACATGATCCAGATCCGAGTTGGGGAGATGTTTAAAATAAGACAAATGCAGAAATAATAGCTACATATACTTTAGCCTCTGAATTTTAATGGAGAGTCCTAGTTCAACGAGGCAGATTCAATCTTCATCCGGCTACCGGATGTAAGAGAAATAAATCGAATTAAGGAATAGGTTTAGACTTATGGTATGTGATCACGTGATCACATCATGTCGTGGCCTATTCTTTAGTTGAACATGAACATCATCAGTAAATGTCGCTTGAATTTGGTTACCAACGCTAATTCGTACAGGGATGATGAATTAAGGGAAGTAGGATGCGGATAAGTGTATCTAAAGAAGTGTAATGCACTAAGGTGATCATTCGTAACCCTCGACATGACTCCAATGGAGAAGACACAAATTACAACAACCTTTTAAAATCCAACGTTACAATTCTGAAGAGCACGGCTTAGAGAGCCCTCGGACTTACGTGAGCTTCTCGAAGAGCCCTCAGTTGATCTTGAATCCGAACTTGGAAGTACAAATCACTCACAATGGATCTCAAAGGTAAACTACAAGAAGGGATTACCGGGGGTTCAGATAAACTATCTGTCCGAAATGAGGGAAACAGAGATGAAAACTCTAAAATCTGGATGCCCCAATTGGGCAAATGTCTTCTCAATTTATAGCTTTCCTCTATCCCGCATAAGGTGAGTTTGACCAATCGAGTGCTCAGATCTGGATTGCCCAATGGTTGAGCACGGGGATCCGGATCTGTTTCGCCAATGAAAATGCTCGATCTGGTTCACCAATCGGTAGAAGCATCAATTACATTATGGGAATTCAAAAGTCTTTTGAGCTTCTAGAAGTTCCCGCCAAGTGATTTCATCTTTGGGTTTTCACGTATGAATATGCCTTTGGTTTGTGCTTGGAATCTTTGAATGTCTCTCTGGCTTTTAATTACATTAGGGGCGTCGAGTTTCTTGAAATGCCCTTCAAAGTGGTCAGAATCCCGATGCCATTTCGCAGGTTTAAGGGTCTTTTCGCAAAGTAATTTGGCTCTGAAGCTCTTTTCGTGGGGTTTCAGTTACGTCAATTAAACTTTTCTTCTTTTCGCAAAGGTCATTCTTCTATTCGAGGAGTGTTTTCTTCTTTTCGCAAAGTTCAAGGTTCTTTGCGAATAGTAGAAGTTCTTTGCGAATTGAACTCTAGGCTCCCATTCTTCTTTGCGAATTGACTTTTAACTTGATTTTTCCTTTGCGAATAGTAGAAGTTCTTTGCGAATTGAGCTTTAGCTTCCATTCTTCTTCTTCAGGTCTTTTCTTGCTCTTTTAGGACCTTTTTAGCCATTGCTGTGGCTATTTCTTCACTCCCTCTTTGAGCTTGACATGCGTTGTCAGCTTTTTGATCATTTTAGGATGGTTTTCGGATTTGGACCTGTCTTTTTGGTTAGCTGCAATATGAACACTAAAGCACTTATTTAGTCCTCTCAAGGGTCTTTCAAGGCTCATGTTTAGGGGTGAAAAATGGTATTTTTCACTACTTAACACACCCCCAAACCTAAGCTTTGCTAGTCCCTGAGCAAAGAAACATAAAAGCAAAATAAAGAGCCACTTTTGTAGGAAGCAGAGGTGCATTTAGCATATGCAACGAACCTTTTAAACGCCTAGGTGATCCCTAGAGAAGGAGTGAAGTCTCCTGAGGGTTTTCGGTGAAGGTACCCGCAAACTTCTCCATGAAAGCAGTTAACATCTGCAATATTATCAAATGAGCAATCAAGGAGAGGTTAGTTACTCTTGAATCAATGATGAAACAGAAAATTTGATTATTGTTTGCAGAATTTAAACATTTATAAACCTCATGAATGTTTCAATATTTCCAATCGTGAGCAGTCATAGAAAATCATACAAATGTGCCAGCTCATCCTATGGATAAAAATTAGGTTATAAGTCATACTTAAGGTGCTCAAGTTCCAACCCAAACACTCACGGGTATACTCTCATGATGTTTTTGTTGAGGGGTTCATTTCACTCAAGCTCAAGAGCGATTACATCTCCCAAATGGATGCATGAGCATAGGCATGATTCTTAGGCAATGGCATCATTGACATCTCCTCACCATAGATTAGGTCACTTCTTATCTCCACATGACTCACTCAACTTTGGATCACAAGGGCTTTTAATCTAGGTTTGTTTGTATGGCTTATGGGTGAAGTTTCAAGGAAAGGCGGTTTGAGCAGAGGTTTGAATTTGAGAACTCGAAGTGCAGATGGTTCATGACTCCACCTTTTTGAGTTTAGCTTCTTTCTTCTTCTTTTGAAATTCTCACATTCCACGGTGATCAGTTCTTTCTTTGATCTTGCATTTTTCAACATAAGGTCCCTTTTTGCCTTTTTTGCTTGCAACTTTTTTTTTATTGTTTGTCTCTTCTTTCTCGGTCACCATATTACTTTTTTTTGAGGTATTTTCTCTTCATTTTCTTGATGTTGCCCAGTGGTCCATCTTCTTCGATTCTTTCTCCTTTACCTCCACAGATTAAGAGTGAGGAAGGCTGAATTAGTTCCATAGGTTGGTGCAAGTACTTTTGAGTATTTTGATGAAGAATTGTAGGATTCTGACTCAAATGGGGTACAACAGAGGCAGATTTTTTCTTGGTTGGTTACTAGGTTCAAGCTGTCAAAGAAGGCCTTGATCTTTTCCTCGGTTTCATGAGTCTTGTTACTTGTTTTAATTTGGAGTTTCCTAACTTCTAGTGGATCTAATGCCCTCAAATCCTTTGAATCGTAAAAATTGCCTCACACTCTTCAATGAGATGGAAAATATATGGGCTCAATTCTCACTGGTTATGGTTTTTCCTTGAGCTTTTAAGTATATCTTTACCTTTTTCTCTTCCTTTTGACTTACTACGTGCTGATACCAGTATGTTTTTATGGTGTAATCATCATGGAAATGTAGAATATCGCAAGGTTTAGAATGTCTAAATTTGGCAAAGGAATTTTAAATTTTCTAGTTGTCATGATTCTTAAGTAAATTAATACATTTCCTAATTACTTAGGTGATTCTGCTGCCCTTATGTTAACTATTCCCTAGGCAGGACCTGTTTGCCATACCCCCAAACCTAAGATGAACATTGTCCTCAATGTTCTAGACAATGAGAGACTGGGAGCAGCAGGGTAAAAGAAGAAAGAAAAACTAAGAATGTAAAAATCTAAACTATATGCAAGCAGAAAATAAAATGTAAAACTGAAGATATGAGCAAGGAAAAAACATGATATACAAATGCAAGAAAAATCAACAAAACAATGCTAGAACTGCTAAATAAAATCTAACAAATAGAAGGATTACTATGCAAATGGAAGGAAACTAATGCTAATAACGAGAAAAGAAAACAAGGTAAGGGACCGAATACAAAGTTGAAAAAAATAGAAAAGTGTTGATACAAAAAAACAGAATTTGTTAATGCAAAATAGGAAAACAAAGTTAGAAACTAACTCGTACTCACGTAAAAATGACGAAAATCGGTAGAAACGAGGACACATTAACCTAAGAAAGAAAACAAAATCAGATCTAAAACAGAATTTGAAACTAAAATTCCTAAAATGTAAAATCTAATGCCAAATGATATATCCTAAGCCCAAAGAAACAAACCCAAAGCACGAGATACTTATGAATCTAAGTGATTATAAAAATGATTAAAGGTGAATACAGTGAAAAGCAAGATTCATAAGATTGACCCCTTTGTTGATGATGTGTATGAAAAAAAATAATGAAGCATGGGAGCACATATTAAAAAAGCAGGTTCACACAACGAGACCCTTTATGATGAAGAAATCTCAAGGAAAATAAAATTAGTGGGTCCATTGAATATTCAAAACAGCCTATGATTCACTACTCATTATCCTACATGATTCCTAAAAAGAAAAATGATCTCAAAGAGTCCGGATGGGAAAAGTGGATGCAAATGGAGAAAAAGCATGCCTAAAAGATGCAGAAATTATAACCATACCTTGGACCCCGGTATGAATTCTTTTCATGAGGCTCCTATCATGGAATGATTTAACCTTTTCTTTGTACAACTGGAGCTAGTGTAGGCATCCATCCTCGGTTCTTCCAGTTCGTGAGTTGAAGCTTCCTTGGTAACTTGTGGAAGAGGGGAGGAGCAGTCTCCAAGAGAGAGAACTTGATGATCACAGAGTGCCTTGCACAAAGCAGACTTTGAATTTGATCTCCTTTTCCTTCATTCTCGTGGATCCCCAATTATTTCTAAATTACGTGGTGGAGTCTTTACCTTGCGAAATGTTTGTAAAGACTCCTCCACCACTCATCAATGATGTCAACATGGAAACATTCCTCGAGAATTGAGGTTGAGTATACATTCAATTTAACTTTCATATTTCCAAAAGACACCTCCATGATGCCAAACTGCATTGAATGCATGCATTAGTCAGAGCCGAGAATGGTCTTCTGAATAGCGAGGATGGCAAGGGTACTTTTGGTTGGTTCCATGTCCAACACCAAAAAGTCGCAGGTAGAAAACTTGTCTACTCCTACCAAAACATCTTCAATCAACCCCATAGGTTTCCTTTCGGATCTGTCATTCAGTAACACCACTTGAGTGGGTTTCAATTCTCCCAAACCTAGCTTCTCATAGGCGAATAGGGAAGCAGTTGACACTAGCACCCAGATCTAGCAAGGCTTTCTCAATGGTGTGCTCCCCAATGATGCAGGGGATTGTGGGGATTCCAGGGTCTTGCATCTTAGGTGGTGTTGCAATTGATAGCACTTGGTTGATTTTCTCCACAGCAAAGGCCTTCTTGGATAAATGTATCCTAGATTGCCTTTTGTGGGTGCACACCTCTTTGAGAAATTTTGCATAAGCAGGGACCTGTTTGATTGCATCAAGCAGAGGTAGATTAATTTTAACTTGCTTGAATGTCTCCATCATTTCCTCAATTTTTGTGTTTCCTTTGTCAAAAGGAGAAACTGACTTCATTGCATGGGGAAATGGGAGGTGAGGAACAAATTTCTCCTCCTCTTTTTCAACAATTTTGTTATTTTCTGTTTTTTCATTTTTTTGAATTTTCTGATGTAAATCAAAACAGACATTAAACACAGCAGAATTGCTGGTTCTCAAGAATTTAAAAATAGAAAATGAATACAAAGGAGAAGGGGATGCAAACTCAAGCAGATCTGCTCCAGCTTTAGTCCAGATGCTCCTTGTTGGACGGCTGCTTCAGATCTGCAAAAATCCAAAAATTGCAGCAGTACCTTATTCAAGTATATTGACAAAAATAAAAAGAAAAACTCAGGCTACTGCCCAAATTTGACAAAAAGACAAAAGAGTGGCAGCAGCATTTATTCAAATAACTAGAAGGCAAAGAATAAAAACTCAGAAAAATAAAAAAAAAAAATTCTGCTGATAAGCAGGTTTTCTATACAAAAGCTGTAGACATTTAATCAAGCACTTGGAATGCAAAGTGCGGTTTAAAGCAAAAATTAAAATAAATGAAAATAAACATAGGTTTATCTATTTTAGAACAAACTTCCCTAGCCAAAAACTTGTTGTCGCTCCAAGTGTGCCATAATTATGTGCATTATTAAACAAAAATTAAAGAATTAAAGAATGCTAGGTTATATGGATGTTAACTTATGAAAGGGATATCAGCACATTGGGGCTAACACTGGCCTGCAAGATCAGGGCCAATTGTAGCAAGTTTTAAAAGTAAGTATTTCAAGATCGTCCCACGAGAAGTTTGTCTAAATCAGAGATAAACCTCCGGATCTCTGCTACCGGATCGCTCTATAATTATCTAAATAAAGAATAGATAAAAGAGAGTGTTGGATTGTGTCACATTTAACTATAAGCAAATAAAGAAAAGAACTAACTACATGATCCGATCCAGTTGGGGAGATGTTTAAAATAAGACAAATGCGAAATAATAGCTTCATGTACTTTAGCCTCAATTTTAATGGAGAGTCGAGTTCAACAGAGCAGATTCAATCTTCATCCTGCTACCACAGATGTAAGAGAAATAAATCGAATTAAGGAATAGGTTTAGACTTATGGTCGTGATCACAGATCTGTCACTAATGGCCTATTCTTTAGTTCGTAACATGAACATCATCTTAAATCTTTGCTTGAATTAGGTTACCAACGCTAATTCGCAGGATGATGAATTAAGGAAGTTGGATGCGGATAAGTGAATCTAAAGAAGTCTAATGCACTAAGGTGATCATTCGAACCTCGACATGACTCCAATGGAGAAGACACAAATTACAACCTTTTAAAATCCAACGTTACAATTACAGAGCACGGCTTCTTAGAGAGCCCTCGGACTTCGAGCTTCTCGAAGAGCCCTCAGACAATGTCTTGAATCCGAACTTGGAAGTACAAATCACTCACAATGGCTCTCAAAGGTAAACTACAAGAAGGGATTACAGGTTCGGATAAACTATCTCCACCGAATGAGGAAACAGAGATGAAAACTCTAAAATCTGGATGCCCCAATTGGGCAAATGTCTTCTCAATTTATAGCTTTCCTCTATCCTCGCACAAGGTGAGTTTGACCAATCGAAGTGCTCAGATCTGGATTGCCCAATGGTCGTTGAGCACGGGATCCGGATCTATTCTCGCCAATGAAAATGCTACGATCTGGTTCGATAATCAAAGCGTTAGAAGCATCAATTTGTATGGGAATTCAAAAGTCCTGCTTGAGCTTCTAGAAGTTCCCGCCAAGTGATTTCATCTTTGGGTTTTCACGTATGGAATATGCCTTTGGTTTGTGCTTGGAATCTTCCGAATGTCTACGGGCTTTTAATTACATTGAAGGCGTCTGAGTTTCTTGAAATGCCCTTCAAAGTGGTCAGAATCCTCAAAGATGCCATTTCGCAGGTTTAAGGGTCTTTTCGCAAAGTAATTTGGCTCTCAAGCTCTTTTCGTGGGGTTTGATTCTCAATTAAACTTTTCTTCTTTTCGCAAAGGTCATTCTTCTATTCGAGGAGTGTTTTCTTCTTTTCGCAAAGTTCAAGGTTCTTTGCGAATAGTAGAAGTTCTTTGCGAATTGAACTCTAGGCTCCCATTCTTCTTTGCGAATTGACTTTTAACTTGATTTTTCCTTTGCGAATAGTAGAAGTTCTTTGCGAATTGAGCTTTAGCTTCCATTCTTCTTCTTCAGGTCTTTTCTTGCTCTTTTAGGACCTTTTTAGCCATTGCTGAGGCTATTTCTTCACTCCCTCTTTGAGCTTGACATGCGTTGTCAGCTTTTTGATCATTTTAGGATGGTTTTCGGATTTGGACCTGTCTTTTTGGTTAGCTGCAATATGAACACTAAAGCACTTATTTAGTCCTCTCAAGGGTCTTTCAAGGCTCATGTTTAGGGGTGAAAAATGGTATTTTTCACTACTTAACAATACATCACAGACATCTGCTGAAATGGGGGAAGAACAGAGATTGTTAAGAGACTACTTTGCCCCTGGTGCTTATAATTCCCCATTTTGCATTCAATTTCCCACAGTGGAGGGAAATTATGAAATTAAGTCCTCCACCATCCAAATGTTGCCTTCATTCCATGGATTGAGTAAGGAAGACCCTTACAAACACATTGATGAATTTTTGGCTTTATGCACAACATTTAACATAGCTGGACTGGGTCCAGAGGCAACCAAGCTTAGGCTCTTTCCTTTTTCATTAAAGGACAAAGCTAGAGCATGGTTATCTATGTTAGCACCAAACAACATCACATCATGGAATGATTTGCAATGTCAATTTTTGTCAAAATATTTCCCAATGACTAAAACCAGCCAACTGAGACAAAGCATCATCTCTTTCTCCCAAAACTCAACTGAAACTTTCCATGAAGCATGGGAAAGGTTTAAAGAACTGTTAAGGCAATGCCCTCACCATCAAATTCCTAAATGGCAGCTGGTTCAAAGCTTCTATCAAGGAACTGATCAGAAGGGCAAGAACATGGTGGATGCCTCTTGTGGAGGTACCTACTTGCAGAAAACAGTTGAAGAGGTTTGGGACCTCTTTGAGGTGATTGGAGAAAATTCAACCCAGCAGGAATCTCTGCCAAGGGACACTGAGAATCCAACTAGGATGAATAATCCCCAATTCACAAGAGGGAAAGTTTATGAAGTCAATGAGCTGGAAAGGAAAGTGGATAATTTGACCACAAAATTTAATAGACTGATGGACTCATTTAAAGCTCCAAATGGGTCAAGAGTAGAGGAGGCATGTCTGATATGCGGTCCCCACTCATTCCATTGATCAATGTCCTTCGCATCATAATTTCCGAACTCATGATGGAACAAGCTCATGCAGCTCTTATGGACAGATGCAATCGAATGACTACCCATGGAGATCTCATCCTAATCTCGTGGAATCAGAAAATTACCATTAGCAACAGACAAGAGCCCAAAAAATCAATTACCTTTCAAACACCTTTCACCATATCGGCAGAATTTTATAATAAATCAAATTTTTGAGCCTAACCAACAACAAGCCATGCGATGCGCACCAGCCCACGCCTCCTAGATCCACGACCTTTGAAGAGCGGGTCTTGAGTTCACTTCAAAATCTTGGAACTACATCTCGGTGTGAACCTTCACAACAGAGCATTAAAAAATTGAAGAAACTCGGGCCAACTCTCAAATTCATTGGCTAAGAGAGAAGAGGGTAAACTACCCACCAACTGTGAACAATCCTAAGGGATGGTTCATGGTTGGAGAATCCTCAAATGGCCATGAGGAAATCAAAGCTGTGACTACTTTGAGAAGTGAAAGAATAATAAACAACACATGGGTAGTGAAGAGGAAAAAGATGAAGAACAAGTGCGAAACAACAATTTGGATAGCAATATGGTCATTGATTTACATCATAAAATTCAAAAAATGAAAAAGAAAAATAACAAAATTGTTTAAAAAGATGAGGAGGAGACATTTGTTCCTCACCTGCCATTTCCCCATGCAATGAAGTCAGTTTTCCTTTTGACAAAGGAAACACAAAAATTGAGGAAATGATGGAGACATTCAAGCAAGTTAAAATTAATCTACCCGCTTGATGCAATCAAAGCAGTCCTAAGCTTATGCAAAATTTCTCAAAGAGGTGTGCACCCACAAAGGCAATCTAGGTTACATTTATCCAAGACGACCTTTGCTGTGGAGAAAATCATCCACGCGCTATCAATTGCAACACCACCTAAGTTGCAAGACCCTGGAATCCCCACAATCCCCTGCATCATTGGGGGGCACACCATTGGGAAAGCCTAGCTAGATCTGTGTGCTAGTGTCAACCAGCTTCCCTATTCTGTCTATGTGAAGCTAGGGTTGGGAGATTTGAAACCCACTCAAGTGGTGTTACAATAGGCAGACAGATCTGAAAGGATACCTATGGGGTTGATTGAAGATGTTTTGTTAGGAGTAGACAAGTTTTTCTACCCTGCTGACTTTTTGGTATTGGACATGGAACCAACCAAAAGAACCACTGCCATCCCTGGCATTCAGGAAGACCATTCACAGCTCTGACTAATGCATGCATTCAATGCAGTGCATCATGGAGGTGTCTTTTGGAAATATGAAAGTTAAATTGAATGTGTATAATGCTCTTACTCAACCTCAATTCTCTGAAGGAATGTTTCCATGTTGACATCATTGATGAGCTGGTGGAGGAGTCTTTACAAACATTTCGCAAGGTAAAGACTCCACCACAATTTAAAAATGATTGGGGATCCACCGAGAAAGAAGGAAAAGGAGATCAAATTCAACGGAGTGCTTTGTGCAAGGCACTCACCAACATCATCAAGTTCTCTCTCTTGGAGACTGCTCCTCTCCCTCTTCCACAAGTTACCAAGGTACCTTTGCTGCCCTCTTTTCTCACATTGAATTGGAACTCAAACAGCTCCCCAAAAATCTGAAATATGTGTTTTGGGAGATCATCAAACACTACTGTGATTATTTCTTCCTCCCTTACAAAGGAGCAAGAAGAGGAGTCATGGTAGTTCTAAAAAAGACAAGAAAGCAATTGGTGGACCATTGCTGATTTAGGAGGAATAAACCCACCGGTATGCATGCATAAGATCCACGGAAGAGGATGCCAAGCCTTCTAGAGAAATGCAAAGAAGGTTGAATCCTCACATGCAAGAAGTGGTAATGAAGGAAGTTGTCAAAGGCGCTAGATCTTTGGGGTCATTTACCCCATTTTGATTCTGGGGTAGCACCCACAGGTGGTGCCTAAGAAATCTGGCATCAACATGTAGCAATGAATCTGTAAACTTATGTCCACCGGACAAACAAACTGGATGGAGGGTCTGCATAGACTACGAGAAAATTAAATACCATGACAAGGAAAGACCATTTTCCCCTCCCCTTCATTGTCCAAATCCTTGATAAGCTTGCAGGCAAAGCTTACTACTGCTTCCTTGATGGGTACTCTGGTTACAACCAGTTCCCTGTGTACCCACAGGACCAAGGAAAGACCACCTTCACACCGCCTTTGGCACTTTTGCCTATAGGAGGATGCCCTTTGGTCTTTGCAATGCCCTGCTACTTTTCAAAGATGCATGTATGCCATCTTTTCGACATGATTGATCAATTCATGGAGATCTTCATGGATGACTTTTCAATTTATGGAGATAGCTTTTCCCAATGCTTACACCACCTCAAGTTGGTGTTGCAAAGATGTGAAGAAACCAATTTGGTTCTAAGTCGAAAAGAGTCATTTTATGGTCACCCAAGGCATTGTCCTAGGACATGTGGTCTCCCATAAAGGCATAGAGGTGGACCAAGCAAAAATTGATCTAATTGCACATTTGCCTCCTCCAGGCTGTAAGCAAATCGAAGTTTCTTAGGGCATGGGATTTTATAGGAGGTTCATCAAAGATTTCATAAAATTTCCAAGCCACTGTCATTTATGTGTCAAGATGTTCCTTTTGTGTTTACTAATGAATGCATGACAACCTTTGAGGTCCTTAAGAAATGTCGATTTCAGCTCCCATCTTGCAGTCCCCGACTATTCGATGCCCTTTGAGCTGATGTATGATGCATCGGACTATGCCCTAGGAGCTGTCCTAGGGCGTAGAAAGATAAGCTTCCCCATGTCATAGCTTATGCCGGAGATCCATGATAGATGCCCAGCTCAACTACACAACAACAAGCGAGAAAGAGCTGCGGCCATTGTGTTTGCATTGGAAAAATTCGGCCTTATGTTTTAGGTTCACAAATTGTGGTGTTCTTGACCACTCGCCCTAAAGTACCTTCTAAGAAGGATACCAAGCCAGATTAATCGGTGGATCCTCCTATTACGGGAGTTTGATCTCGATTAAGGATAAGAAAGGAGTGGAGAATGTGGTGGTGATCACTTATCCGAGAATTCTCAATCTTGAGGATGATAGCTTACCCATTAATGAATCATTTCGATGAGCAACTTTTGCCATCAATACCCACAATCCTTGGTTTGCAAACATAGTCAACTTCTTGGCTATTGGGATTCCTCAACATTGGAATAGAATGGATAAAGATCTTTTCTTCTCACAAGTTAAACATTTCATTTGGGAAGATCCTTATCTATTCAAGAATTATCGAACCAAGTGATCGAAAGTGTGTCCGGACCATGAATTCCACGGCATATTGTCAATGTGTCATGAGCGACTGTGGAGGCCATTTATAGCAATAAAAGCAATCTATTGGCCCACAATCTTTAAAGATGCCTTACTGACCTTTGTAAATCTTGCGGAATCGCCAAAAATCAAGATTTCCAAAAGAAACTCAATGCCCTATGACCAATCACTGGTAGTTGAGTTGTTTGATGTTTGGAGCATAGATTTTATGGGCCCTTTCCCTTCTAATGGAAACAATTTCATCTTGGTATGTGGATTATGTCTCCAAGTGGATTGAGGCCATAGCTACCAAATCAATGATCACAAAGTGGTTTTAAGATTCCTCAAAGACCACATTTTTCTAGATTTGGATTCCCAGGCCATCATTAGTGATGGGGAAGCCACTTTACCAGCGATTTGACTCTCTATTAAAAAAGTACTGTCACTCACGAGTAGCCACTCCTATCATCCACAAACCAAAGTGGGATGGTGGAGATTTCAAATAGAGAGATCAAACACATTTTGGAAAAAAAGCAGTGAAGAAGGACGAAAGGAATGGTCCTTTAAGCTTAATGATGCTTTGTGGGCATCTGAGCGCTACAAGACTCCTATAGGGATGTCCCTTCTGGTGGTTTATGGCAAGGCATGCCATCTACCATAGAATTAGAATATAAGGCCTTGTGGGCAATCAAAACTTTTAATATGGATCTAGCTGCTGCTTTGGTAACCACAGAAGCTTCAACTCCGAAGCTGGAAGGCGAGGATGGATGCCTACACTAGCTCCAGTTGTACAAAGAAAAGGTTAAATCATTCCATGATAGGAGCCTCATGAGAAAAGAGTTCATACCGGGGTCCAAGGTATGGTTATTCAACTCTAAACTTAAATTCTTTTCACAGCAAATTGAGATCCGGATGGGAAGGGCCATACACGTCATCAAGGCCTCCCCTCGGAGGCTGTGGATATTTCAGATCCCAAGGATGGAAGAATACTCAAGGTAAATGGTCGAGGCTCAAACCATGCATTGAAAACACCGAGAGCCCTTCGCCCACCTATCATCATGAATCTCCAAAAATCGATGGTAGAAAAGTGTATAATATGTTTGTACAACATTGTTTTTCGATTTTTCTTTGTTTCGTATATTTTTTGTAGCATAGTGTAAATACACTTCAAAGTTCAAATCGCAAAGTAAAAAGTACTTTTGAAAAGTTCAAAGTTCTATTGAATTGATTTTGAGTCAGTAATGAACTACTCGAAAGAACCATGTTCTGTTCGAATAGTTAAAATTTCCTCTTCGAATAGAAAATCTGCGGAGAAGTCCTTTGCGAAAAGATCTTTCTGGAGCCAAATCCCTTTCAAATAGACATACTGAAGCTCAGTTCTTTGCGAACTACACTTTCTCGACTTTGCTGGCTTGTTTCAATTTTTACGGTATAATGTGACCATGCCACCTTTGAACGGTGAGGACCTTTGTTCCCCATAGGTTTGAGGGTATGGCAAGCAGTCATGGGATAATTAGCATAAGGGCATCACAATCACCAAAGTAATCGAAATGAATCAATTTACCTAAAAATCATGACAAAGTGGAAATTTTAAAATTCTCTTTGCAAGAATTTAGACATTCTAAACCCTACAATATTCCACATTTCCATGATGTTAACACCAGGAAAATACACTTGTATTAGCACATAGCAAGTCCACAGGAAGAGAAAAAGGTAAAGATATACTTAAAAGCTCAAGGAAAAACCATAACCAGTGAGAATTGAGCCTATATGTTTTACATCTCTGTTGAAGAGTGACTGAGGCAACCCTTTTACGATTCAAAGGATCATTTGAGGCATTAGATCCACTAGAAATTAGGAAACTCCAAATCAAAACAAGCAACAACATTCATGAAATCGAGGAAAAGATCAAGGCCTTCTTTGGACAGCTTGAGCTTAACAGAACCAACCAAGAAAGATCTGCCCTTGTTTGTACCCCAATTGAGCTATAAATCCTACAATGCTTCATCAAAACACCCATTTTTCTTATCCAATGGAACCAATTCAGCCTTCCCTCACCTTGAGAATTCAGAGTTAAAGGAGAAAGAAGTAAAGATGGAACATTTACGGGCAAATATCAAAATAAATGAAGAAGAAATACCTCAAAAATGGGCGATGGTATGGTGGTGAGAAAGTAAAAGAAAACAATGTGAAAAAGAAGCAAGCAAAAAAAAAAAAAAAGGGAACTTTATGTTGAAAATTCAAGATCAAAGGAAGAAGAACTGAGTACTTTGAACACGAGAATCTCAAAAGAAGCTAAACTCAAGAAGGTGGAGTCATGAACCACCTCCTTCAATTCTGACTTCTCAAAATCCAAACACACTGTTCAACCTTCCTATCCACGAAACCTCACTCCACGAGCCATACAACAAACCGGCCTAAAAGTCCTTGTGATCCAAAGTTGAGTGGTGTCATGTGGAGATAAGCGGTTTCCCAATCTATGGTGAGGAGATGTCAAGGATGCCAAGACGAGAATCATGCCTATGCTCATGCTTACAAATCCATTTGGGAGATGTAAGCGCTCTTGAGCTTGAGTGAAAATGAACCCTTCAACAAAATCTTGATGAGAGTACACCACAGTAAGTGTTTGGGTTGGAACTTGAGCACATTAAGTATGACTTATAACCTAATTTTATTCAAATGATGAACTCTGCGACACATTTGCTTGATTTCTATGGCTGCACACAGATTGGAAAGAGTGAAACTTTCATAAGGTTTATAAGTGTTGAAATCCCCTTGCCAACACTAAACCTAAATTTCTGTTTAAACATTGATTCAAGAGTAACTAATTTTGATCTTTGATTGCTCATGGGATAGCGATTGCACTAATAGCCAACTGTCCCATGGAGAAGTTTGTGGGGTACCTTCATGAAAACCCTCAGGAGACTTCACTCCTCCTCTAGGGATCACCTAGGGGTTTAAAAGGCTTGTTGCATATGCTAAATGCAACTGTGCTCTACAAAATGGCTTTTCATTCTATTTTTAAATTTTGCTCGGGGACTAGCAAAGCTTAGGTTTGGGGTGAGTTGAGAACAGGAAAATACTATTTTTCACCCCTTAATCTGGGCCTTGATAGACCCTTGAGAGAACTAAATAAGTATTTTAAGTGCCTATGTTGCAGCTAACAATAAAGACATGCTTAACCATAAAAGCAGCTCAAAAGTGCCAAAAGATGACAATCCATGTCACCAAAGGAAGGAAGTGAAGAAACAACCTCATCACCGTGGAAAGGTCTAAATAGAAGAGGCAAAGACTGTAAGAGTAGCAGGAACATTTAACAGAGAAATGCACTACTGAGTTCTTTTCAAAAGAACTTGCACTTTTCAGAAAGAACCTTGAACTTTGCGAAAAGAAGAAAACACTCCTCGAAAAGAAGATTGAACTTTGAACGAGCTTGAAGTCATTGAACTTTGCGAAAAGGCCCTAAACTCTGCGAAAAGGACTAAAACTCAGTGTAGCTTTGAAGAGCATCCGAACTCCTCGAAAAGAAGATTGAACTTTCAACAGAGCTTGAAGTCATTGAACTTTGTGAAAAGGCCCCTGAACTCTGCAAAAAGGTATTCTGGAGATCCGCAGCTTTAAGAAGGGGAATTCAGTAATCTGGTGCAGGCGGCCCAATGCAATGAAAAGCCCAGAGACATTTCGGAAGATTCTGAGCACGAACCAAAGGGATATTCCTCCCCATGTGAACACCCAAAGATGAAATTACTTGGCGGAACTTCTAGAAACTCTAACAAACTTTCAAAATGCATAGCTAATTGATGCCTCTGCTTCGATTGGTGAACCAGATCAAGCGATTCGATTGGCGAACAGATCCGGATCCTAGTGCTCGAATTCTATTGGTTGATACAGATCTATCCAATTGATTGGTTGATACACATTTGAGTGGCTTAGGGAAAACTATAAATAGACGAACCATTTGCCCAATTTGGGTATCCATTTTAGAGTTTTCATCTCTGTTTCCCTCATTCGGTCGGATAGCTTATCCGAACCCCTGTAATCCCTTCTTGTAGTTTACCTTTGAGAGCCATTGTGAGTGATTTGTACTTCCAAGTTCGGATTCAAGTCAGAAGTCCGAGGGCTCTCTAAACCGTGCTCTCGTAATTGTAATTTTGGATTTTAAAGGTTCTTTAATTTGTGTCTTCTCCATTGGAGTCATGTCGAGGGTTACGAATGTTCACCTTAGTGCATTAGACTTCTTTAGATTCACTCATCCGCATGCAACTTCCTTAATTCATCACCCCGCATGTAATTAGCGTTGGTAACCTAATTCTAGTAGCATTTACAAGGATGTTCATGTTACGAACTAAAGAATAGGCCACAACTATTGGATGATCTGTGACCATTTAAGTGGGATGATCATAGCCATAAGTCTAAACCTATTCCTTAATTCGATTTATTTCTCTTACATCTGGCTTTGGTAGCCGGATGAAGATTGAATCTTTCTGTTGAACTACAGATTCTCCATTAAAATTCAGAGGCTAAAGTACATGAAGCTATTATTTCTGCATTTGTCTTATTTTAAACATCTCCCCAACTCGAATCTGGATCATGTAGTTAGTTCTTTTCTTTATTTGCTTATAGTTAAATGTGACACAATCCAACACTCTCTTTTATCTATTCTTTTTTTTAGATAATTATAGAGCCAGATCTGGTAGCACAGATCTGGAGGTTTATCTCTCAGTTTAGACAAAATTCTCTGTGGACGATCTTGAAATACTTACTTTTAAAACTTGCTACAATTGGCCCTGATCTTGCAGGCCAGTGTTAGCCCCAATGTGCTGATATCCCTTTCATAAGTTAACATCCATATAACCTAGCATTCTTTAATTCTTTAATTTTTGATTCATAATGCACACAATTATGGCACACTTGGAGCGACAACAGCAGGCCATCTACTACCTAAGCAAGAAGTTCATAGATTATGAGACGCGCTACTCTCATCTCGAGAAGGCGTGCCTAGCGCTAGTGTGGGCTACACAAAGGCTTCGACATTACCTCTTATCCCAAGTCGTTCTACTTCTAGCGTGGATGGATCCGTTGAAGTACCTATTCAAGAAATCTGCTCTCACGGGCCGAACTGCACGATGGCAACTTTTATTATCTGAATTTGACATCACGTACGTCACTCAGAAATCGATCAAGGGGCAGGCACTCGCTGATCATCTTGCTGAGAACCCTCTGCCTGACTACGAGCCTCTAAGGACTGAATTCCCCGATGAGGACATCCTGTTCATGACAGAAGATGATACAGAAGAAGCAGAAGAATCATGGATAATGCACTTTGATGGAGCATCACATGTCGAAGGCCAAGGAGTTGGTGCCATCCTAATATCACCAAAAGGATCTAATGTACTAATCTCTATCAAGCTCAACTTCCCCTGCACTAACAATATGGCTGAGTATGAAGCTTGCACCGCTGGTCTACAGGCAGCTCTCGATCTGAATATAACTCACCTTCGAGTTTTTGGTGATTCACAGTTAATCATATGTCAGACGAATGGTGACTGGAAGATGAAAGATGAGAAACTGATCCCCTATCATGAACACCTCGAGGATCTAATAGCTTGCTTCCAGGATGTGACTTTCTCATACGTCCCCCGAATAAGGAATCACTTTGCCGATGCATTAGCAACTTTGGCGTCAATGATTGAAATCCCCTATGGCATTGAGATGAAGCCGATCATGATCGAGTAGAGGAATGAGCCGGCCTTCTGCCTCCTGATTGAGGAACCTACAAAGCCTGATGATGAGCCACCTTGGTTCTCAGATATCAAGAATTTCTTCGAGACCTTAACTTTCCCAGAGGGTACATCCAAGACAGACCGACAAACCATTCAATGTTTAGTAGCAGGTTATGTCATTTGCGGGGAATGCCTCTACAAGTGATCATACAATTACGTCTTACTCAGGTGCCTCACTGAAAGTGAAGCGGTCAATATTATGAAAGAAATCCATGAGGGAGTATGCAGAGCCCACATCAGCGGTCACATGCTCGCTAAGAAAATCCTACGGCAGGGATACTTTTGGACCACCATGGAATCAGATTGTTGCAAACATGTTCAAAAATGCTACAAGTGTCAAGAACACTCCAGTATGATACACGCTCCTGCCATTGATCTTCACTGCAGGACCACTCCTTGGCCATTTGCTACCTGGGGCCTTGACGTTGTCGGAATGATTAATCCGAAAGCATCCAACTGACATCGGTTCATCCTCGTCGCCATTGAATACTTCACCAAGTGGGTAGAAGCGGCATCCTATGCCAATATCACAGCCAGTCACATTGAGAAGTTTCTCAAAAACAATATCGTATGCCGATTTGGAGTACCCACAGATATCATCACGGACAACGGCATAAACTTTGTGAATAAGCGCATTCGAGACTTCTGTGAGCAGTACAAGATTAAGCACCATCGCTCATCCCCTTATCGGCCTCAAACTAATGGAGCCGTGGAAGCCGCGAACAAGACAGTCATTCGCATCCTTGAGAAAATGGTTATCACTTATCGTGATTGGAGCGAGCAGTTACCCTTCACGCTTTGGGCCTATAGAACGTCGATCCGTACCGCTATAGGGGCAACACCATTCTCCCTTGTGTATGGAACCGAGGCCGTCCTCTCGGTGGAGGTTGAAGTACCCTCGCTCCGAATCCTCATGGAATCAAGCTTACCCGAAACAGAGAGAGAGAGAGATCCCGCTTTGAACAATTAAACTTATTGGACGAGAAGAGACTCCTAGCCTTATGTCACACTCAAATTTACTAGGGGAGAATCGCATGCGCTTACAATAAATGTGTCTACGATCGAGATCTAAAGGTAGGAGACACTGTGCTGAAGAAGATCTTCCCTTCCCTCCATGCCGATCTAAGAGGAAAGTTTAAGCCAAACTCGGAAGGACCTTACGTCATTCGAGAGGTGCTGCCGAGATATGCCATCCTCCTCGCCACCATGGACGGAGATCATCTCCCTGAGCCCATCAATGCTGGATACGTCCGACGGTTCTACTCTTAGTCTATCATGATAAGGTAAGTATTGATAAAACAGATATGTGATTGCTTAAGAATCATCCAAAAGAGGCCATCATTCCAAGCACAGTAGCCCAAAAGCATCCCTAAAAATTATGATATCCTTTGCTACCCCATTTGAGCCTGGGCCTTTCTTTCAATAAACCTTTCCCCAAAAAAATATGTGTACATATACCAAAAAAAGAGGGAGAGAGGAAAAATACATGTGTATAGGGTTACTATCAAATCCAAAAAAAATCAAGAAAAGCAAAACCTCAAAAAAAAAATTGTCTTAAATGGAGGAAAAAGAATAACAAAAAATGTGTATGTAGAAGAATCATGGGGCATGTACAGTAGAAACCCCCAAGGAAGAAAGTAATTTGGGAAAACTGAAGCCATATCAAGGAAATCCTTTTAACCCAGCATACCTTCAAATCCTAACCCTACCCATGGCCAAGCTACACCCTGAAGGAAGCCCTCTTTGTAGGTTAGCAAGCAGTCATATTATCTGTTAAGTCAATATGAGCCGAGTCGTGAGACGACACCAAAACCTCATCTAGCCAGTTATGACGGAATCTTTGTCCATGTTGCGGCTTTCTGGTTCTAAAAAGAGAAAAGAAGAAAAAAAAAAAGAGAGAAAAAAAAGAAAGAAAGAAAATTATTTTGAGTTCAAAGCAAGATGGACGTGATGAAAACCTGCAAGGGCACCGTGGGTAAAAACAGCGAACTCACGTGGACCAGGTGAAAACCTGAAAGGGCACTTGGGGTAAGAGAGCGGACCCATGGACGTAGTGAAAACTCGAAAGGGCGCTACGGGTAAAAACAGGGATGACAGGCTTGGTGAAAACCCGTCTTGGGCACTGTGAGCAAAAATGTTAAGAAAAGAGAGATTAGGAGAGGATTTGTTCTGGCTCACCTATTTTACTCTGGACCCTTGAGCCTCTTCTCCCCTTTGCTGGGCCACTCATGTCAAAATTTGGATCGGATCCCGATCAAGTATGTCGTCTCCACCACGTCATCTGACACATGACCAAAGATAAAGGCAGAAGACCAATCAATCTCGGAGAAGCTGACCTATCCATGCTTACAAAGAAAAAACAGGAGTCTCATAAACGGGGTTCGACCATGCTCAAAAAAGGACCCACCAGTTGGCCTTGAATACCGGCATCACAAAAAGGAGAAATTTTTTAAAAAAAGATAATAGATTTTCCTTTCCCATAAGAAGCCTCACACTGTGAAGGAGAAAATTTTTAAAAAAGATAATAGATTTTCCTTTCCCATAAAAAGCCTCACACTGTGAAGGAGAAAATTTCAGAAAAGATAATAGATTTTCCTTTTCCATAAAAAGCCTCACACTGTGAAGGAGAAAATTTTAAAAAAGATAATAGATTTTCCTTTCCCATAAAAAGCCTCACACTGTGAAGGAGAAAATTTCAAAGAAGATAATAGATTTTCCTTTTCTATAAAAAGCCTTACATTGTGAGACGTATGAAAGAAAATTCGAACACCAAAAAAAAAAAAAAAAAAAAAATATATATATATATATATACATATATGTATGTATATATAGCAGATTTCATTTCTTTTCTTACAAGCATCACGTATGAAGTGTCACGTCCTAAAAACATAACAACATGACACACTTTCTACTTTTTGCCTTTTGTATAAGTATAAAACAAACAAAAAAAAGGGAGAAACAACCCAAAAAAGGAAGGAGATCTCTGTTAAGGGGCATCAGTCCCCCCCTCTGTGTATATGATCTATGGTATGTGCAGGAAGAGGTCAGGGGCAGGAACCACGCTTCAAAGCACTGATCTCTGTAAGAAGAGAGTCCTCACGGGCATTTCGATCAGTCAACCACCTACCATGAAGACTCTTCTGCCACCTCCGCGAAGCGTCAGCTGCACTGCGAGACTCAGTCAAAAGCCCAGTCAACCGAAGAACCTCACTCTCGGCCATAGCAGCTCTCACCTCCGCCATCTCAGCTCTGGCCCTCTCCTTCCCCAAAGCCTCAGTCAACGCCAGCTTCTCTACAGAAAGAGACTCAATCCTAGTTCGAAGCATCGTTTCTTTGTATGGCTAGGGTCCCATCTCTATCGCATCTACCGAAACAGGTTAGGGATAGGTAAGCCCTCAGATGCCAGCCAAACCTCATAATCAGAAGAGAAGACGCCCTCCTGAACCAAGCTACACATGTGCGCCGATTGGCGGGTCTCCCAGAGGGCTGCTATGCGATCTAGGTCACTGAGAGAACCCCGAGAGAATATCAGAGAGCACAAGAGCGGCCTCGCAATGCACGACACGTGTTAGGTATATCCGAATTGACGGAGCACCCGAGATGGGAAATAGTAGGTGCTACCAGTCAACCCTAAAAGCGTGATACCCTCACAATCCCGAGAGCGAACAATCGGAAAGGTTTCGTCTAGCCTGGAAGTTGCCAGATCAACTCCGCATCAGATAGCCACAGGCTCAGTTCCTCGATGCTCCCATGGGGCAGTCTCGAGCACCGGATCAGAAAACCCCGAGCCACATCCCCTCTTACCAAGCAAAATCTCAGCACAGGCCCCATGATAGCCAAATGCTCTCCTAGCCAAATCTGAATAAGGAGTGGACTCCCTCTAAGGATCCCAACCCGGTCCGAGGCCGAGGCATCCAGGCCCCGATACATCTCAGCCAGGACTAGGTGCACCAGTGAACAACCTCCCTCTAATTCTGTCAAGACATCACACAGTTCGAGGGAAAATGACTCGCCCCCAGTAAAGAAGAGAACTTCCGAGAAGCTCGAGTCGCCAAAAAGCTCTCTCAGGAATTTCACCGAGCACCTGGTGGGCCCCCGGCGAAGACCTTCTTTTCAAACCAAGAACCGCGTGGACCGCCTTTGCATACCCCGGTTTGGGTACCACTTTGGCAAGTCCCCGATGCATCCTCAGGCTAGTAATAGAGGCTAGCTCTTCCAAGGTTGGGGTAAGCTCCCTACACCCAAATATGAAGACATGGGCCCTATGGTCCAACGACGCTAAAGCTGCTTGCAAGAAATTGGGCAATAGAGGAATAACATGAAGGGAGGAAAGGAGGGATAACCCGAGGCAATCCAGAATAGAGAGCTCACCCTCGGCCAAGCTATCACACCATTTTTGCAAAAAACTAGGCCCCGGGTCCAAACAAGGAAGTATACTAGCCCCAGCCTTCGTATGAGAATTTGGGCCTTTCTTAGGAAGCGGGTCCATGGACATACAGAGTTGGTCTTTATGGAAATCAGCCCATGTAGGGCGACGGACCCACTCGAAAAAAAGGAGAGAGAAAAGAAGAAAAAAAGAGGGGCAAAAAGGCCAAGCCCGGGTGAAAAGAGGAGCAAAGAGGGCTAGGATCGGGTTATAAAGAACCCGTCGAGCCCAGTTATATGAGGCGTATATAATATATACGCCAAGGCAAAATTTTAAAATATTTTGCCAGGCGTATATATTATATATGCCAAAGCAATACAACAGATGCTTTTACTAGGCGTATATATTATATACGCCAAGGCAAAATTCAAAATTTTTGCCTGGCGTATATAATATATACGCCCAGTTAAAAAGGCTAGGGAAGTGTGGCTCCCCTCACATTAGCCCATTCTTCCCTATTTCCCCAAGGGAGGTACGGATTTCTCTTAGCCTAATTTTTCTCCTGGGGCAGCCCACGGTTGGGCACGCTCACGCACCCATGGGAAACCCTCGGATGACCGGGTATCCGTGGGTCATATGCGGGTAATCGCATGCGGGCTCAACCCCATCATTGGAGGGGCTCTGGCCCGCTTCATGCAAAAAAAATAAAATCCCATAAAGGAAGAGAGATATCCAAACGAAGCATTCATATAAACCAGAAACACTATAAAACCATCCAAAAGTGTTGATTCAAGAAATATTACATATCCCCCAATAAATCAAAGTCTAAACTGTTTCACTATTTCAAATTTTCAGAAAAAAGCTAGTCTTGGGCAGCCCCCTTTGACTTCTTCCGGCGACGGGTCGCGCTCTGAAAAAGTACGGGTCTCCCTCACCCGAGTCCATGCCTGAGAGATGCGGCCGAGCAGAGAACGCGACTCCTTTTCACGAGCATGTTGCATAAGCACGCAAAGGGCCATCAGTTAGGGAAACAAGCAGAAAGTAAATAAGAAGATGATTAGATACGGTCAATATTCACTCACCACCTCAGCCTCCTAAGTCCGACAATGTTGCGGTAGTATTCGGCTTGGTTCACGACTGACTTATAATCCTGCACAGCAAAAAAAGAGAGAGGTATCAGTCACACAGGTCATCGGCATGATCCAAGAAAACAGAAGAGCAAGGTAACAAGGGAGGGATTACCCTAGGGATCAGCTCAGGGGGTGGGACCCGAATAGCTTCAGCGGATATGCGTGCCTTCTCAACCACATCGGCACACACACATGACAGAAAGGCATCATCCAAGTGCTTAAAAGTCCCCTGGGCCTCAGTGGGTGAACTGCCGGAAGCACTAGCACCGGAAGGGTCAGAATGTCCAGCACCGATAGCCTCATCAGAAGCAGCTGCCTCATCCCCCTCGTCTAAATCATCATCCTATCCAAACTACAGAGAGAAATAGTTTTTTTTCAAATAGCAGGGCAATTAAGGTAATCATATGAAAGGCTGCTAATAGAAAGAGGAAAGAACATTACCTGAGACCACGGACCACCAAAAGCCAAAAAGTTGGCACCGGGCACGAATCGGGGCAGCAGAGAATGATAGGGCTGAGACTCATACCACATCTGATATCCCTCAGGAAAGAGAAGGTCATCAATGGGGACCCCGTGGTGGAGAAAGCGAGCAGTAAGCGCTTCGATAGAACCTTTGGGAGCCAATACATCAGTCGGAGGAGCTTGGGGCACAGCAAAAAGAGGTCGATACTGATGAACCACCCTCTCTCCTAAGTAATAGGCCCTAGCCCAGGACCCATAGAAGAAAATAATGTGTCGATCTAACAAAAGGCGAGAAGGGCCCACTACAGCCAGGTTCTAGGAGGGGGATCCGATGTAGGGATCAAGGATGACGTGCTCAACAAAAAGGAGGAGGGATTTATACATTTGGTCAGAACCCACAGCATATAAGAGCTATCAAATTTATGAAGAGAGAAATTGTTATACCTGCTCAGGGATTAGCAGATCAAACTGAGAGCGCAACCCTAACTCCAAGTGCTTCATACCCACGTCCCGACGGCGGTTTGCATGCCAATTGCTCATAAGGGGGAACGTAGGAACTTCCGAGAGAAGTAGAGGGCGACCAGGTTGGAAATCCAGATACCCCCAAACCTAAGAAAGCAAACAGATAAAAATAGACATGTCACGAAAAAGGAAAAGTTGGACAAACTAAGACCAAAGGATAAAATACCTCAAGTGCAGGCCAAAAGCCCACAACGGAGCTAGACTCCCCAAGTATGGCTCGCACCAGGCTAGACATGAGCACCACATAGCCCGCACCGCCCCAATCAAACCGATGCACAATGTCCCAATTCACCATAAGACTGAGAAGGGATAATGAGACCCGCCCTCCACTGGTATTTGAAAGGAGAGTCTTGCCCAAGAGGAACAATAGAGAAATGCGGGCCAGCATCAGTGCGCGCTCGGGCTCAAGATAAATGGCCGCATCAGGCTAGCCCAGATCCACTAACTCATGGGGCTCAAACAGACCAACTAGCCAAGATAACTTGACTTCAGAACCACGAACGTTCTCGGAGGTTGGGTAGGCCCCTATCAGCCGAGCCACCTCCTCCCTATCAGGCGTGCAGGTAGGTTTCACTAGCACCCCTCCAATATGAACCCTAGTAATCATGGACCAATCCGCGGGTGTGAGGGCCATCTCAGCCATGGCTATGTGAAACGTCATGGTTTCAGGGCGGAAGCGCTCTATCAGGGCCTTCAGATAGGCCATGTCAGCCCTCACAGTGGGGCAGGAGATGAAATCCCCAAAACCAGCTTGGGCAAGCAGGTCCTTCACCACCTGGGGGAGATAAAGTACGAGGCGCTGGAGGTCGAACCAGCCACCCCGGAACATGATGTGTGGTAGAGGCTGCAAACAAAAGGGATCTGTCAAGTAGGAGCAAAATGATATGATAAAGGCATCAAAGGAAAAGAAAAGGATTCATCTGTTTACCTGTCCAGCGATCCCGAAGTTGGAAATGTGGGTGTGCTGACAATGGAGAAGGCCAATGCGGGTGGCTCCACCTTGCATCTCGTACCAGGGTTGAGAGGAGCGTTGTGAAACGATGAACTGCTCCCCATGAGGACCATAGGCCATCTTTGGCCCCTCCTGTGGATCATGCCCTTCGTCGCCAGACATATGAAAATATGGGACACATCGGTATAAGAAAGGGCTGCTAAAAAAAAAAAAAGAAGAGAGAAAATAACAAAGATGAAAAAAAATGCACTAATCCATTAAAAAAAATAAAAATGAATAATGATGAAAATGAAAAAAAAGAGATGAGCATAGGCCTAAGGAATCACACATACCTGAAAAGAAAAAAAATGCACTACAAAAAGGAAGAACATCAAGCATTTCAAACCAAAAAAGAGAGAAAGAGAAAGGTAACAAAAAATGCAAAAAAAGATATATCTACACTAATCCATCATAAAAAAAAAAAAAAACAAAAAAACAAACAAAAACAATAAACAAATGAGAATAAAGATGATGAACGGTGATGATATGTAATAATAATATGATGAATGATGATAAAAAAGGAAAAAAAAAAGAGATGATGATGAATGAAAAAAAGAAAAAAAGAAAAAAGAAAAAGAAAAAAGGAAAGAGAAGAGCAGGAGCACAAGGAATCATATATACTTGAAAAAAAATGCACGAATTTGTCACCACAAAAAGGGAGGAACATCAAGCATTATCAAAATTCAAAAACAAAATGAAAGAGGGGTGGTGATTACCTTCAATAGAAGAGGAAATAGATCTAAAGATCGGCAGAGAGTGAATACTTTTAATCGGCACGGGCGACTCCTAGTGGTCAAACTCAAGCAAAATCAAAAACAAAAACCCTAGGGGGCTGTCCCGGACTTGAGAAGGAAGGAGGGAAGAAAATAGAATTTGAAAGGAGGGCCCCTTTTGTGCTTGGGCTCGAGCAGTTTTAAAACTGCCAGATTTTGGTTAGGCGTATATAATATATATGCCCGACCATTTTATTTGCAGATTTGGCAGGCGTATATAATATATACGCCCGGCCATTTTTTGCTGCAGATTGGCCAGGCGTATATATTATATACACCCAGCCAATTTTTGGCTTTGATGGCCCAACAGGCCCTCTGTATGCTCTAGATCAAGGCCCGATCCCTCTTAGAAGCCCACATACCATCATGCGATGGTGCACGCATCCCCAAATGGCCCTTCGAGCTCCCTTCGATTGGCCCAAAGGGACTGCGCTACAATAAGCAGATCTAGATCTGTAAGCGCCCGTCGAGTGCTCCCATAAAATCATAAAATCAAAACAAATTTTGCACAAAACCAAAGAAGAAGGAGATTCACATAAAATAACAAAAAAAAAAGAGGAGAGAGAAAAAGGAAAAATGCAGAAACACAACACTAGTTCTCAAAAGAGCATCGCAACGCCTGTTTGCCAACACTAATTCTTCAAACCCTGTTTTACACAGGGACACCTCATGCTTGATCCGACAGACAAAATACTGGTCATGTTTATCCCCAGTCATTAGGAACCTGCTTCCAAACCTACTTTCCTAAACAAGATAGCTAGGTCTAATTTGTTTAAGGAACAAGACCACGCATCCCCAGGAGTCAAGGCCTGACCCGGCAGGCAAATAAACTCATCCATCATCGGTCGCTCCAGGGAACACACCTAGCCCAGAATCTTCCCCGACTGGAAGCAAGACCTGATCCGGCAGGCAAACCAAGGACCTATCACCAGAATGCGCATGCCCTTGAGGCGTATCAACATGGCAAGTTGATCTGCCTAAGGATACGTGTAAAAATAAAAATAGTTTGAGCATGCTCAAAGTCTCAAACTGACATGTGCAAAAAGTGAGAAGAAAAAAAAGAAAAAAAGAGAGGGAATAACAACCTTTTGTTATGAAGTAAAAATCCTGAGTAGGTTGACCCCACCTTCCAAGCGTTGGCTTTGATCATCCACCTTTGGATCTATGTTGATCAAGAGTGTACCCAACTTTAGACCATTTGAAAAGTCTATTGTCAGTTGAAACTGACCCGTCAAAAATGAAATTATAACCAACCAAACTATGTGCAAACATACAGACCGAAGGGTTCATTCCCTTTTATTTCCTTTTAAACAGGCTTAAAACCTGTATAGGCATGGTGTCCCTGTTGAATGTACGCACTTCCATCTGGGTATCCACAGGATGGTCGTTTATCCTCGTAAATTGTACCTTAGGGTCGAGGCTTCTGTTCGCGCCTATTTGCTGCTTATCGCCCCTGATGGGTGTCTGTCTGTGCATAGTTAGTAAGATGTGATTTCATTAGGGACGGAGGCTAGAATTGACCATCTCTTTCGATAGATATTGTGTCCTAGCCCGATCTTTTTCAGCTTTGTCTCGAGTTAAGGTACTCCGGTTCATGTGAATCAGGAGCACCTCGCCACCGAAACGGGCACATCCCCAAGGTGCACCCATCCCTAGCAGAGCGCATGTACTTTTAAAGCATATCAACTGGAATTTGATCCACTTAAAGAGTTGTGTAAGAATAAAATTGCCAGAGGTCCTTGAGCTTTGCTTAAAGGCCTCGAAACAAAAGAAAATTCAGAGAAAAAAAAATACATAAAAAAATTCACTTTGAGAATGGGCATGCATTCCCAAGAAGTATTACGACATCAATATTCGCTTCACTCGGGTAAATCATGCTAAAGCAACCTCGAGGTTGATGGGTTTGCCCAAAGACTCTGAGCCTTACCTAGGTAAGGGACCTGTGGCCAATCCAAGGGGGTTGTCAATACCCCATAGGATTGGACACAATTTGTAGGCCTTCGCTTTGTACTTTGCGTCAATTTCGAAGCACAGATTGATCACCCCGTTTCATGGAGTTGTCTAGTACAGATTAATACTCAACATCACAAATCTATAATTTCCCTCAGGAAGTGGACGATATCCTGATTAGCGGGCTTACGCTTTTTGTGATCATCGCAGTTATGCCCAATAATGTCATAATGCTCTTGGGGACTGTTAGCTTTGAGGTATGGACGACATCCCGAAATGAGAGGGCTTATGTACACTCACCATCACCATGGATGTTTGAGAATTGAGTTGAACCAGGCGGACCCGTAAAACATGCCTTGGACCTCTTCGGATGTCTCTTGTCTTTGGCGTCCGATCATTAGTGATCGAATACCAAAGAGGGGCATCTGTAGACACCCAAATTTGGCCCAAGGCCCAATCAGTCTGTACTCCGAGAAAGATGTACCCCTGGGCTTCTGATGGCACCCTTGAACCCTTAGGAACCAACCCAGACCTTTAGGAATTACCCTGAACTCATTAGAACCATTCCCCTAACCCTCAGAGATCACCCCTAAACCCTAGGATCCCTTCCCGGACTCGGTTGAAACCCTTCTGAGCAATTGGTGGGAGGAGAGCTATAAAAATTTACAAAGACCATTGTTGAGGAGGAGCCCCATACCATTGGAAGGAGGACTTCTCCAGCCTTCCAGCAAGCCAAAGATCACCCAATTTGGAGCCGTGGTTCGAAAGTTATGGCCAATTGAAGTTTCACATAAATCATAACTTTTGCTCAGGCGTATGTATTACATACGCTCGGCAAATTTGGCCCCATTATGGTCAGGCATATATAATATACGCCTGGCATTTTTGGGCCAAATTTGGCCGAGCGTATATAATATATACGCCCAGCATAGGTAGGGCCCACCACGGACATTCACCTTCTCAGATTTCCCCTGGTTTTCATGAAATTCACTGTGCATAAACTGGGCTTATGTAATATATACGCCCAGCTTAGCAACAGTAACTGTCATTAAATGCTCGAATTTCTTCCATCTGGTTTGACCTTTTGACCATCCCCTTGGTTGAGGTGGGTGTCTTAGGGTTGGTTGCACCCCCTTTGAGCTTATTGGCAACCCTTAAGTCACCCATGGTCTCACCCCATCATCTGCCATTGAAACTAGTTTCCCAAACCCCTAGGACCCTAAAAACCTAGAAAACCTTAGATGAAAGATTACCTAATTTCTAAACCAATTAGCTCTTAAGTAACCCTCTAATCCACCTCTTCTCTATAAATAGAGAGCCCCCCCTCTTCCCAAAGGGGTTGAAAAATTAAGATTGAAAGTTAAGCGTAAGAGAGAGAGCCCTAGTGAGAGAAAAATATATATTTTGCAACCAGAATTCCAGCATGCTTAGTTCATCCTTTTCAACCCTTTTCAACCATTAGATCACCCCTCTTTAGTCAAGCTTAGTCCCTAGCTCCATCCTACCCTTCCTATCTACCGAATCCTAGCATTAGAACCTATTCCTCTACCGTTTAAGCCATTTAAAGCCATCGGGAGCATGCCGAAGCGAAGGTCTTCCACGGTGCAACAAGGGCCCGTGAGCTCCAGCTCACCCCTCTCATCCTCTACCTTCTTGGTGTTTCCTCCGTCCAAGGATTCAAGCCGTTACGCTGCCGAAATTTTGGTTTGGCTCAAAGCTTGATAGGACCGTATTGCCTTCGGGCAAGGGGAAGCTCCACCCATTTATTTTTATTTTGGCCATAGATAGAGACCACTACGTGCAAATTGATCGGGTGCCTAAACCCTTCCCGATCGATAACCGAAGCCCCTACCCTAGAGATTTTGGCAAAGACCGGTAAATCAGAGTCATATTTAGCACTTTGGTGCTCAAAATATTGATTTAAAGGTTTCCCGGGTCACCAAAAGCTCTGGGTGGCGACTCTACATTTTTATCTCATCGCGTGTGCATCGCAGCGATGGGTATGAGAGAGCCCATGCACACACACTCTCATAATTCCATCGAAGCTTCATCGCTTCATAATCCTCCATCATCATAAACTAGTTATGCCTAAGAGAAACTGTTATCGATCATTCAGCCACCAAGGCAGCATTAGATCAATTAAGTTCCTTCTCAAGGGCATCGGTATACACTCCCATGGCATGGACGAAGGAAGCATCTATGATGACTTCAGACCGCATGGGCTCTCCTCCATAAGGCACAATAACCCAGGTCGAAGGGTCAGAACAACGAGGTCATGTGAACCCTCAATTCTCACAACCAAAGCTAAGGAGGCTCCATCAGTGGGAACCTTCAGTACAGTCCCCTCACTGACTAGGGGAGGAGGAGCTGGGCTCCTCAAAATCCATGGGCTCCGGCACAGTACTCGCCCCTGACTCTCTTGATGAAGATGGGGGAGTTGCTCCATAGTTAGGGCCTTAGGTGGGGCCATGTCCGAACCCTCCTCCATGAAGGGCTCATCAAATGGTGGTGGGGGAAGTGGACTAGGTGGAGGAGAAGGTCCGTCATCATGGGAAGACCCACTCGGACCTATCCTCAATAGTAAAATGGAAATCCCCCCATCACCTCGTGCAAAAGCCCTCTCATGGATGTAAGCTCGGCTCTAATCTCAGCCTGGCCCACCTCCAAAGCGAGGAGACGCTGCTCCACAGTGGACTGTGATGTACACGAGAAAAATGAGTGCACAAATGGGGCATCACCCCCATGTATGGCCTCCTCCATCAGGCTACTGTAACCTCTGACACCGATGTCAAATGTGTCGGGTAAAAATGTCGATGGAAGGGGTATGGATGTAGGGGTGGAAGTGGTGGTGGTAGGTACACACTCCGTTGTGACAATAGGATCCATTAAAAGCATGGTGGTCGGAGGTGCAGTGGTGGATGTGGTCTCATCCCATGGGAATGGTGATGGAGGTCAAGGAGACGGAGGGGAGAATGAGGTGTTCTTTGTCTCAAGTGGTGGTGATGGAGAAGGTGTTAAGTGTATAGGCTAGGCAAATGATGGTATGGGCATGTTGGTGTTGGCTGCCCCTGCAGTAGATCTAGCTTGGTCTGGAATAGAGGCTGCCAGAGTCTCTATCGAAGGTGTAGCCATAGCAGAGGTCACAATAGCTTGCTCTGTAGTAGTGGCTCATGCTTTTCTCCATTAGCTCGCCTCATAGAGCTTAGGCAACACCTTTAAGGTCTGCTCCTTCGGGTCGATCTTATACCCCTGGCGGAGTAACAAGCGTGTGATCGCTTACCCGTATGGAAGCCGAAGCAAAGTTGTGCAGTATTGCGATGATGCTACTTTTTAAGGGTCTCAAGGAACTCGTAGAAAACTTGCTTGGCCAACTCAAACCACAAGCCCTTTATGACGGCGTAGAGGACTTGTAGAAGGTCCCCATGGCGTTAAGTCTTATGCGATATCGGGAATAGTATTTTGTATAGCAATACATATGTGAAGAAAAGGTTAGGTAAGAGGGCGACACGGGTGGTATAAGTGAGGCCAACTGGTGGCTTGCCAAAAACGGCATGGACTAGTTCCTAGAATTTTTGGTAGTCTTGGCCCCTTGACAGGTCACCCCATGGGAGGTGTAGTCGGGATGCCATAAGCCTCAGCCAGTTGCACCCTATTAAACGAAATGTCGACTCCATCAACTTTCGTCCAGAAATAGCCTGGTCCATTAAAATTATAGAGAAGATTTTGATAAAATAGTTGAACCAGGAGAGGGTACACCAACGTCAATGAGGGTGTCAACAAGTCCGCAAGGCTGGCTCGCCTAAGATAGGCCAGTGAAAACTAGGCTTCGAGAAGCTCGTTGAAGAATTTCATGTTGAACTTGGGTTCGACAAAGAAGTCGTGGTGCATCATAGATGCTCGTGATCGTCCCTCCTTGGGGGGGTGGGGGGGTCATGGGGGTGGCTACGATGTGACAGTCGATGCCTTGGTGCTGATACGAATACCAGGACTATGGTTTAGAGGCACAGTGGTTCATGCCTTTTTCTTGGGCAGGGCATCCACCATGTGTGCCTTGCCCTTATCATTCCTTTTACCCATTTAATCTAAGCCTAACACACAAATAACACTAAAACAAACAAAGAACACAAACAATCTAATATCCTAACACACACGAATTAAAAATCCACAAAACAAAAAGAAACGGCGCGAAATTACCCTTGAAGCGTGGACAACGGCGATTGCAGTCACAAGATGTGAAGAGTCGAGCCCTCGCGTTGAATTTATAGGCGTGGGAAGGCGGAACATGAAATGGTAATCGACACGGCATGATGGAAGATGAAATGGCAGTGTAAATGGTGGAGTAAATGAATGTGTGGAGTGGAAGGTGAAATGGCACACAAAAGAATCAAACAAGTTCAAAGGGATTTCATGCGGGAGCTCAAGGAAGAAGAAGGGGTCGAGGAGATTAGGGTTTGGACCGGTTGAAATGGAATTTTGATCGGTCCTAGGGCTTTATATAGCCCTAGACCCTTGAAACCTGACCGGTCGAAACCATTTCAACCGGTTGAAAATTTAGGAGAATATAAAATTCTCCAACTAGAGCTTGTGTTCTAAAGTTGACTCCTTAGTCTCTGTTTGCTATTATATTTATAATTTTGACCGGTCAAGATTATCTCGACTAGTCCAAATTTGACTTCTCCTTGCATTTCCCAAAGCAATTTGACCGGTCGAACTCTATTTCGACCGATCGAGATTTGGGTAGAGAAACAGGTTCTCTTCCCAAATCACACCATATATTTGTTTATTATCTTACTTTTTTATTATTTTTTATTTTGAATTTATTTTTCCAAATCTACTTCTTGCACACACACCTAAATTCATCAAATCTAAAAAAATAAAATTAACTCCTATGTTAAATCCTAAATTAACAGTGTACAGGGGGCTTGTTGCCTCCCAAGAAGTGTTACGGGTGTGTCAGTAGCTCGACAAGGTTAAAGTGCTCATCAAGGCACTGGTAGGTCAGGGGGAGATGAAGTCTCTCCTGCCATTACTTAACCTTTTGGGTTATTTACCAGTTGAGACGGTAATCGGCCTCGTCTCTCTTGTTTAATGCAATGGATAGTTGCCCAATCTGAGTTTCTAGCTTGGCAAGGGCTAGTCTCCACCAACTCTCCCACATGGAGTGGTGGAGGATGTGACGGGGCTAATACTTGAAGCGTGCGTTAGGTGCGGCACGGGATTGAGGTTGCAGAAGTGTGACCCCATGACATTTTGGTATCAGAGCCAAGTTCGATCCAGAAGCGATGATGCTATGAGCAAATTGGTGCGGAGGCATGCAATGTGGTGTCAAGAGGGCACGCGACATCCATGAACAATTGGTGCAGAGGCACGAGATGTGGTGTCAAGAGGGCATGCGACATCCCTGAGCTAGTTAACAGGTGAGGGCCTTGTGACAGCAGAACCAAGTTGATCCGACCGGGGTGACGGTGGGGAGTTAGTGGGAAGGTGTGGACCTAAGAATTAGATATGTTATGCTAACAGGCTTGGAGGAGTTGGCGGGGTCAGTTCATTGCGATAATGCGTCAATGAGAACGTTGACATTTATGGAGTGGTGGAGGATGTGACGGGGCCAATACTCGAGCTTGCAGCATGGTGCTTGGGGCACGCTATGTGGAACCAGGAGGGCACGCGACATGGGGCCAAGTGGGCCTGACGACGTGGTCGGCTGCGAGGATGCAACACGGTCGCATGAGGGTAGAACATGGGGGCGACACGGTCGCGACATAGCCAAGGTGGGCTAGCGATGCAAGAGGCGTTGCGGTATGTTAAACCAAGGGTTTGAGGTCCTCCCGCCATTCTGGCTGAATGACTATTTTACCCTTCTATGTGGGAGAGTTGGTGGAGACTGGCTCCCACCCACACGAGGCCTTGCGTTGCCAGAGGGGGCGCAAGTGTCTTCTAGGCCTGAAAGGGTGGGCCTAGGACGTCAATGCAGTGATGCCGTGTAGAACCCAAGGGAGGTTGAAGTATGGCCCCGGACTACGCGTTGCGGTGCATACGGCTGGGCAACCTCACGAGGAGAACAATAGCGTTGCGTGGGACTCAGTTGAGCACGACAACACGTGGGCCAAGGATAAACGAGTGCTAGTAATTCGGAATGCACACAAAGGCAGGCTACGTGGGACTCAGTTGAGCATGTGAGCGGGAGGCACAAGGCTGTGGACTTAGTTCGGTATGTGAGCGAGTCATGGTGGCATGGGGAGCTGCATGCCAAGACTGTTGTGAAGCAAGGCACTAGTGCAGTGCACAGGGTGAAGCTTGAGCATGCCAAGTTTATCTCAGCGGTGCAAATGGTGTGTCGTAAGGGGCATGATAAGTTTGGGTGGTAGGCCGTGAAACAGAGGTAACCATGTTGGGGGAGTTCCCATCCTCTAGGCGGGTGGTATCAGAGCTGATGTGTAGATGGGTTGGCTTCGTTGCATGCGGTAGCGAAGCACCGCGCGAGTTGAAAGTGCATCGAAGGACACCCCGCGACAGTTGGTAACAGAAGTAGGCTGACCTAGTGAAGTAGTTGCGTTTGTTGGCCCGTGGGAGAGTATTGGCCCCGTCACATCCTCCACGTAGGAGAGTGGAGTAGTTGTGTTTGTTGTTGGGATTGATGCTTCCATTTTTGGGCTGCCTGCAACATTGCTTCCTCAAAATTATTACTCCAATGAGGTTTATACTACTATTGGCCTTGGTGTTGTGGGGGTTACAAGATGTATGTGGGCCTATAAGGCTGAACAATACCCTAATCCGCATTATTTTTCCAGTCCAGGTTTGGGTGATTCCTCTAGTTTGGATTATAAGTGTTCCCGAAGTTATTTTGGTCTGATCTCTAGTAGGAATTAGTAGCATTTATGTGCTCATGTCCACCTTGGGGTATAATGGTGCAGCTAGACAATTGGGAGATGAATGAGCTGGGCTTTGGCATATGCCACAAGCTTCACTTACCTGAGTTATTGAGTGCGATTTAGCACTCAACATGGATTTGAATTTTGTTTCCAAAGCCTCGACTTTGGTAGAAATGTCCATCGTTGGTTTCAGTTCATACATCCCTCCTCGCCTAGGAGGTATGGTCCATGAAACTTCATGATCGATCAGATTCGATGTAACTTGTTGCACTGAATTCTCAATTAAGTTCTCAAAGTGCTCCCAAGCATCATCTGTAGTCTTTGTGAGGACTGTACCCCCACAAGAGGCATTGATCATCTGCCGGTTTTGCTTAGTCAAACCTTCATAGAAGCTCTGCACTACTTGCTAATTCAGAACCTCATGATGAGGACACTTGGGCAGATGTTCGTTTAGGTGTTCCTAACTCTTGTGGAAGGACTCATCCGGATTCTGACAAAACGTTGTTATGGCTTTCCGAATATGATTCGTCTTGCCAATTGGGAAGTACTAAATGAGAAACTTGGTTTGTAACTCTTCCCTACAGGTAATCGAATCGCGAGGCAAAGAGTTCAACCTCTTATTTGCCTTGTCCTTTAGGGAGAATGGGAAGAGCCTCATACAAGCGACCTCTTCTGATAATGTGTTAATTTTAAAAATTATGAAAACTTCTAAAAAAATTATGAGATGATCATAGGGATCCTCATTATTAAGCCCATGAAAGCACGGAAGCATTGGAAGGAAATTGGGCTTAATTTCTAAGGTCCCATTACCAACGGTTGTTGGTAAACGAATACATGAAGGAGATGCAAGAGTAGACGGTGTATAGTACTCCCTCAGCATTTTAGCCACTGGTTGTTCCTCTCTCGCCATCTTTAATTGAATTGGAGGTAGGGCGGGGCGGCTAGAACATTCAACCCTAACGACTTTTTAAGAAGAATGTGAGCAACAACGGATACGCCGGCAAGTTCTCTCAAGCTCAAGGTCTAGTCGCTCTAGGGAAGGGAATTGCGACCACAGCCTTGGCATAAGCAGGAAATAAAAATAAAAATAAAAGACTAACCTAAATAATGGAAATAAAAAACATGTACCTTGGCCTCTCGCATTGTCCCATGATAGGCCTTGATAGATCCGAACCTTTGATCTCTCGAGCCTATAAAGCAAAAAAAAAAAGAAATGGGGGTGTTAGTAGATTTTAGAATTGTTCTTTTAATTATAAAACTATAGGGAAATAATATGAGGAAAATAAAGAAAACAAACAAAACAAAATAAGATGGATTTAACACAACACAAAACCAAACTCACACAGCCTGCAAGATACAGGGTCTATTGTAGCAAGTTTTAATAAGTAAGAGTTTGTTCCACAAGGAGTGATGATCTAAACCACAAGGGTTGTATAGTAAATCTCCAGATCTAGCAACCCTAAACCTAAACTAGAAAGTAAGATAAAGAGAGGGTATTTAAGTGTCACAACTAAACTAAGACTAAAAACAATAATAAACTACAGCTAAAGATGGGGGAAGAAAGATGATGATGGAGTGGGAAAATAAAGAAAATATGATGAGAAGTAAACAACTATGGTCAAATCATCATTGCAACTTAGTTTAAGAGATGATTCTGCAGCAGTCCTTCAGATGGCTACAAGAACATCTGCAAGGTAGAAGAATCTAACCTAACCCAGAGGTATGAACTGATCTTAGGGTTGTATTCTATCCACTTGAATGGTCACAAAATACCCCAGGGATTTCATCCAGTCAATGGATTAAATCAGAACAAGACCCATTGCAGACACCATATTTGTAAGGCTACAAGCTCATGCATCCATAGGTGTAAACCGTCCTTAAATATCAAGTAGAAACTTTAAGAAATCTCAGGCTGAATGGGGACTTAGATTCAGTTGGTCATTGCTACAAAAAGACATGCAATAACCCAGCTCACAAGTCTGCAATCTCTATAAAATCTCAGGTCTATTCACTGATGATGGGATTGCAAAACAGGGGTTTGCAGCTGTCTCTCACTTGGCTACAAGCACAAGTGCAGAGGAGTAGAATCTATCTCACCCTTGTGATCTAGACTAGCCTTAGGGCTATACCCTACCCACTTGAATGGTTGCAGGCTATCTTAGAGGTTATCCTAATCGCAGAGGTTTGAGATAAAACAAGAATACCACTATTGCCACCATGGTTGTAGGGTTACAAGCTCAAGCAACCATGGGTGCATCAAACCCATACCGCTGTATATGAAAAACACAGAAAAATATAAATGAAATGAAGCTTTAAACATGGCATTTTATTGAATAAAAGAGAACTTACAATGATTGCCCTCAAGGCAACAGTCTATGCAAATCCCCAAAACTACTCTCAATGCTTATACAAAACTGATTACAAAACTGAAATAAAACCTAGCTGCTACAAAGCTTTAGCCCAGCATTGCTGCAGTGCTAAGGAAAGAAGAAAAGGGAAACTAAACCCTAACCCTAACCCTCAAAATGTACTTTGATCCATCTATTCTGGATCTTTTTACAAGACAACTATATCTCAATTTATACAATCCAAACAACCATTATGTGCTTTAGCCAATCAGAAATAAGATGCTTGGAGCTGCTTTTGTGGCCAAGTAATTTCATTTGAATGTGTGGGACAGCTAAGCACATTGGGATGTGTGCCCTAGAAGGTGTGAAATCTTAAAAATATCCTTGAAAGTTTGAATACAGCTGCTGGAACTCGTGCCTCGAGCAGATGGTGCTTCAGAATTTTCATCTCTAGAGGATCTCAGGCAGTTGAGTTGCTTTAGGATGCATCTCGAGTGGCTAGATAGCTTCAACATTTTGTCCTCGAGTAGTTCTCGAGTAGTTGGAGGTTTTAGGTAGCTTCAGCATTTTGTCCTTGAGCAGATCATGAGTAGATCTCAACAGGATGAAATAAAGCCCTTTTATGTGCTCGAGTAACTAAAATGGGGGTCGACAGGTTCACTCTTCAGCTTACTCGACAGGATGGCCCTCAGAACCACTCGAGTAGATTAATTATGCTACCTGCAGCCACTCGAGAACATTATTGATCTGCTCGAGCTTTGTAACTCAGCACATTAAAGTGCTCGAGTGCATGAAATTGAACTATTCGAGTGCATGAAATGGAACTGCTCGACTATAGCCTTATAGCCTAGCCAACTGCTCGACAGCCATAAAGGTTTCAACTCTCCAACATTGTAGCTGCTCGACTAGTTTAACTTAAAGCTCCAAGTCTGGTCAAGTAGATGAGTGTTAAAGCATGGAACTGCTCGGCAGCTTCATGGCTGGTTTCAACATTGCTAGATAGGATGGGTTACTGCATCAATGATCTGCTCGAGAGCTAAGGTGGCAGCAATGGCATCATCTCGGTAGGTTCAGTGCTGCTCGAGTGCATGGACTTCAGCTACTCGACAGCTTTAGCTTGTAATCTCTGCTCTGATCGAGTGCTTAATGATCTACTTGAGCTCATTAAACTATAGCTCCCTGACTGCTCGAGTTCATTATGTAGGCTGCAGCTGTGTTGTTCATGTGTTTGTAGGAGCAGCTCTTGTAATTGCAACAACAACTCTTGTAGCTTGCTGGCCTCAAGTCTGCAACAGCTCCTCTACAAGTGGAATGCATCAGTTATGTTGCATGGCATGGCTGCTAGACTGAGTGTGCCTTTGCTGCACTTGCATGAGCCTTCTCAAATGGTACTGATGCACCCTCTCTCCCAAATAGTAGGCTTAGACCCAAGAAACCTAGAGGAAGATGACGAGACGATCAACAAATAGTCGTGACTGGCCAACAAAGACATAGTCTAAAAAGGGGTAGTTGACATAAGGATCAAATGCAATCTACCCAAGAAAGGAGAATCCCATTAGTTAAGCAATACAGTCAAAGCTCAAAAGCTTAGCCAACGAAGGGAGGGGAGTGTCAAACCTGCTCCGGAATCATTAAGTTGAACTGGGACCTCAGACCCAGTTCCAAATGCTTCATCCCCAAGTCCGTACTCATCAGAATATAGGAGGGGGTGGCTAGGTTGGAAGTGCAAATACCACAAAACCTAAAAAGATGGACAAACAAGAAAATATGTCAAATCAAAGACAAAAAGAGCCAGAAATGATGAACCAAGAGGGATGAAAGAGCAAAACCAATGGGTTATCTCAATCACATGCCAAAAGCCAAGGACAGAAGCAACCTCCTCAACTGATGCGCTAGCCAAGCTGTCCAACAACACCACATACTCGACACCGCCCCAATCGAAGTGGTGCACATCCTCCTAGTTTTCCATCCGAAAAAGGAGGGACAACGCGACAAGACCACCATTGACAATGGCAAGGATAGTCTTGCCCAGAATAAAAAGAAGCGCTATATGAGCAAGCACTAGGACGCGCTCAGGCTCGATCGACACATACTTCGAGCAAAGCACCCCCCACCACATTTAAAAAAAACCCATACATACATGTTCATATTAAATTTTAAAGGGGGGGGTGTCAAATGGCATTTTTAGAAAAAGCCCTGCTTTTTTTGGTGATGAGGAAGGGCGTTCAAATTTCAAATTTTAAAGCAAAAATATCCTCTCATTTCTTTGACCAAAATTGTCATTAAAGGTGTGCATACAAATCAAGAAAAGCATCTGTAGGAGTTTACATTCGAAATAATAATAATAATAATAATAATAATAATAATAATAATAATAAAAGATATCTTTTTTACAAAAAAAACCCTAATTACACCAACGAAATAAATCAAGAAAAAAAATGGGCACAAATTGATCAAGGTTTCACCAAAATCTATGCAAGTATAGTTACATTTTTACAAGAAAAACCATCATTCTATCACCTAGAGACAAAAATCTTAACTACATCATAAAAAAAGTAAGAAATTCAAGAAAAAAGGGGTTTAAAATGGTTACCTTGGTTGAAGAATAAAACCCTAGATCCGGCATGGAATAGACGAATGATCGACAATGTCAACATCGGCGTGTTGCCGAGGTTTGAATCAAATCAATGGAACACAAGGAAGGGCTTCCGTTTTGGTTTGGAGAGAGGGAGGAGGAAGAATTTTGAAAAACAACCTTTTTTCGGGTCTCGATTTGTACCCGGCCATTTTAAACCATAAAGTGGCCTAGCATGTATAATATACACGCTAGGCTTATTTTTCCTAGATTTGGCCTATCGTGTATAATATACACGCTAAGCATATTTTTCTTGGAATTGGCCTAACATGTATGATATATGCGCAAGGCTTACGTTTTCCTCCAACCAATTATTTTTTTTACCCAGGTTAAGCCTGGCAGGCATGTTGTGGACACAAGACGCTAGACTCTCGTATATATATAATAATATATAAACCCAAAAAATATAAAAAGAAATAAAAATATAAAAAAAATATATATATATATAAATAAAAAAAAACAAAGAAAAGAAGAAGAAAAAAAAGAAAGAAAGAATGGAAAGAGATTGCCATCATGAAAGTGGCACACACTCCCAAACAACATTGCGACATCAATATTCACTCCGCTCGGGTAGTTGTGCTAAATTATCTCTGGGATCGATGAATTTGCTCAAAGATCTCGAACCCTACTTCGCATAGGGGACCCCATGGCCGATCAAATGGGGCAATCAATGCCTCATGAGATTGGGCACAAACTATGGATCTTCGCGTCATTGCTTTATGCTAATCTTTAAGTATGAGTCGGTTACCCTCCCGCACATGGTGTAGTCTTGTTCAAAATGAATCTCAAATATTGTGCATTTTCAAATACACCATCAAGGCTTTTCCCAATAATGTCGCTAAGCACATGGGGACAGGTACCCTGGAGGAACGGACATTTTACCAAGTGTTGGGTTTCTGCCACTCTCGAGTAACACACGTTTTTCTAATTGTTGGGTTTGCGTCACTCTCCATTTAGTTATTTTTCTGTTACTTTCTTGATGCTTGAGGTACACTTCGAATAGAGCGGACCCATGAGCGTTGCCTTGGGCCTCTTCGGATGTCTCTTTCTTTGGCATGCAATCACTAGTGATTGGATACCAAAGAGGGACATCTATAGACACCCAAATTTGGCCAAAGGCTTGATCGACACATACTTTGAGTAAGGCGTACCCTTGAGCCTTTTAAAGCATCTCCCAAACCCTTAGGAATCATCCCAAACCCTTAGGAATGAACCCTAGCCTTCCTTGACCCATTAGAAACCTTTCCAGGCCCGATTCAAACCCTCCTGAGTAGTGGATAGGAAGAGGAGTGCCAAAGTTTTCATAGACCTCTTTTGGGTCTGATACCTACACCATTAGAAAATAGAAGTTCCCAACTTTCCAACGAGCTAAGAATCGCCTCAATCCGAGTCGTATATCAAAAGTTAGAGCAATTTAAAAATTGTATATAAATGCAAGAAATTACACTAGCGTGTATATTATACACGCTAGAAAAATTGGCTTCTTCCTCCAGAATTGAACTCCAGAGCGGGCCCCAGATTTCCCTATTTTCTCAGGGAACACTGTTTCTAAGCCAAGTGTGTATAATATACATGCTAAGCTTAATAATAGTGTTTTTTGAGAAAATGTCAAGATTTCAAATTTGGGGTTTGACTTGTTGACCACCCCAAAGTCCGAGGTGGGTTTCTTTAGGACTGTTGCATCCCCATTAGTTCTATTTACAATCCTTTAGCCATTTAAAGCCCCACCCTATCATCTACCATTAAACCCATTTCCCACCTATCTAAGCTCCCAAAAACCTAAAAAACCTTAGATCCCTTTTACCTAATTGCTAACCCAATTAGCCCTTTAACCCTTCACTAATCCCATCCAACTCTATAAATAGAGATCCACCCCCCCCTTGCTTAAGGGCTTGGAAAATTTTCAAAAGAGAAAATCATAGAGAGTTCCTTCTTCCCTTTTGAGCACTAAATCTCCAAAATTCTATAACCAAGTTCACCCTTCTAGATCCCATTTTTCATTACCAAACCATTAGATTTGGGTAGAACTAGGCCTTAGCCTTCTCCTACCTTTTAGTTTTCTGGCCTTGGAGGTTCAAACTCATTCCTCAACCCATTTACTATCGGAAGTTCACCAGAAGCGCATCAACGTGAAAGTCCACAACGGTGCTATAAGGGATCGAGAGCTCCAGCTCTCCCCTCTATTCCTCTACCTTCTTTTCCCTTCCTTCCATCCTAGAATTTGAGCCGTTACGCCGCTGAAATTTCGGTGATTGTGGGGGGCTCAAATAAGATCGTAGTACCTTCGGGCAAGGAGGAGTGCCATTCTTTTTATTTTTTTATCATTTGGCAATAAGTAAAGACCACTTACGAGAGGGTTAATCGGGTGCCTAATACCTTTCCGATCAATAACCGAAGCCCCTACCCAAGTGCCTTTGGCAAAGACCGGTAAATCGGGGTCATATTTTTGCACTTTGGTGTTTACGTATTGATTTTTGAGGTATCCCGAGTCACTAAAAGCTCCCGGTGGTGACTCCACCATTTTTTTTAGTGAGCACATTATCGCGACGGACCCGTAATGTCCACGGTTGCACACAAGTGCATAACAATATTATAGCACGAGTATAGGATCGATCCCACTGGGAAGAATACTATTCTGCAAACTTCTATTTGCCTTTAAAGAGTAAAAAAATGGTGTTTATGTTTTAAAACTACTGTGCAAAAAATAAATCTATTCAAGTAATTTGAAAATTGTTACACTAGATCTCAAGTCTCTCAGATCATAGGCATCAATTAAAATATGAAATTCTCTCGATATCCTAAGTGCTGAAATGAAATTGTAGAAAATTAAATCGAATCCTCAGTCTTCCAGATTCTAGTCATTAATTAAAATCTGTCAGTCCTCAAATATTTATGTTCTGAAAAAAAAAATGGTGGAAAGTAAATTGCAGAAAAGTAAAATCTGTCAAGCATGAATCCTTGAACGTGAATGCTTGATCGGGAATGGTTGAACGTGAATGCCATGAATGCTTGAACCTGAATGCTTGAACATGAATGCCCGAAAATGAATGCTTCATAGATAGTGACATGAACATGAATGCTCGAATGTGAATCCTCGAACCTGAATGCTTGACCATGAATGCTTGATCATGAATGCTTGAACGTGAATGCTTGAAATTGCATGCTTGAATGGGAATGCTTGGGCATGATTGTTTGAACGTGAATGCTGGAACGTGAATGCTCGAACGTGATTGCTAGAACATGAATGCTTGAACATGAATGCTCGAACGTGAATGATCGAACATGAATGCTTGAACATGAATGCTTGTATGTGAATGCTTAAACGTGATTGCTTGAAAATGAATGCATGATAGATAGTGATATGCTTGAATGTGAATGCTTGAACGTTAATGCTTGTACCAGAATGTTTGAATGTGATTGCGTGAACGTGAATATTAGAATGTGAAGACTTGAACGTGAATATTTGAACATGGATGCCTAAACGTGAATGCTTGATAGATAGTGACACACTTAAATGTGAATGCTTGAACATGAATGCATGCGTGTGAAGGCCTGGACGTTAATGCTTGAACGTGATTCCTTGAACGTGAACGCTTGTACCTGAATGCTTGAACGTGATTGCTTAACCGTGAATGCTTCAACGTGAATTATTGAAAGTGAATGCTTGAAAGATAGTGACATGCTTGAACGTGAATGCTTGATAGATAGTTACACGCTTGAACGTGAATGCTTGAACTTCAATGCTTGAGCATGTGAATTCTTGAATGGGAATGCTTGAACCAGAATATTTGAACGTCAATGCTGGAACTTGAACGCTTGAACGTTAATGCTTGAACATTAATGCTTGAATATGAATGGTTGATAGATAGTGACACGCTTAAATGCGAATGCTTGAACATGATTGCTTGCACGTGAATGCTTGAACGTGAATGCTTCGACGTGATTGCATGAACGTGAATGCTTGAATGTGAATGTTTGAACATGAATACTTGAACATGAATGCTGGAACGTAAATGCTCGACTGATAGTGACACTTGAACATGAATCCTTGATAGATAGTGACATGCTTGAATATGAATGCTTGAACATTAATGCTTGAACGTGAATCCTTGAACGGGAACACTTGAACTTGAATGTGAATGCTTGAACATGAATACTTGAACATGAATGCTGGAACGTAAATGCTCGACTGATAGTGACACTTGAACATGAATCCTTGATAGATAGTGACATGCTTGAATATGAATGCTTGAACATTAATGCTTGAACGTGAATCCTTGAACGGGAACACTTGAACTTGAATTCTACGTGAATGCTCAAACATGAATGCTTGAACGTGAATGCTCGAACGTGAATGCTCAAACATGAATGCTTGAACGTGAATGCTCGAACGTGAATACTTGAACGTGATTGCTTAAATGTGAAGGGCTTCAACGTGAATGCTAGAACATGAATGGATGAAGGTGATTGATTGAACATGAATGCTTGAATGTGTGAATTCTAGAATGTGAATTCTTGAACAGGAATGCTTGAAGCAGAATATTTGAACATGAATGCTTGAAGGTGAATGCTAGTACATGAATGCTTGAAACTGAATGCTTGAACTTGAATGCCTGAGCGTGTGAATTCTTGAATGGGAATGCTTTAACTTGATATTTAACGGGAATGCTTGAACATGAATGCTTCAATGTGAATGCTTGAACGTGAATGCTTGATAGATAGTGACACACTTAAACGCGAATGCTTGATAGATAGTTACATGCTTAAACGTGAATGATTTAACATGAATGCATGAACGTGAATTCTTGAAAGTGAATGCTTGAAAATGAATGCTTGAACATGAATGCTAGATTGATAGTGACACACTTTAACGGGTATGCTTCAACTTGAATGTGAATGCTTTAACGTGAATGCTTGAACATGAATGTTTGAACATGAATGCTTGAACGTGATTGCTTAAACATGAATGCTTGAACGTGAATGTTTGAACATGAATGCTTGATTGGGAATGATCGAACGTGAATGTTGGAACATGAATGCTTGAATAAGAATGCTTGAACCTTAATGCTTGAACATGAATGCTTGAAAATGAATGCTTGATAGATAGTGAAATGAGCATGAATGCTCGAACGTGAATCCTCGAACATGAATACTGGAACATGAATGCTTGAATATGAATGCTTGAACCCAAATGCCTGAACATGAATGCTTGATAGATAGTGACATGCTTGGACGTGAATGCTTGAATGTGAATGTTTGATATTGAATGCTTGTGCCTGAATGCTTGTACCTGAATGCCTGAACATGAATGCCTGAACGTGAATACTTGAACGTGAATGCTTGAACGTGCATACTTGAACATGGATGCTTGAACATAAATGCTTGATAGATAGTCACACGCTTAAACATGAATGCTTGAACATGAATGCTTGAACATGGCTGCTTGCACGTGAATGCTTGAACGTGAATGCTTGCACGTGAATGCTTAAATGTGAATGCTGGAACATGAATGCTTGAACGTGAATGCCGGTCGCTTGTGCCACCTGAATGCTTGAACATGAATGCCTGAATGTGAATACTTGAATGTGAATGCTTGAACGTGAATACTTTAACATGGATGCTTGAACGTAAATGCTTGATAGATAGTCACACGCTTAAACATGAATGCTTGAACATGACTGCTTGCACATGAATGCTTGAACGTGAATGCTTGCACGTGAATGCTTGAACGTGAGTGCTTGAACGTGATTACTTAAACGTGAACGCTTAAATGTGAATGCTGGAACATGAATGCTTGAACGAGAATGCCGACCGCTTGTGCCATGCTTTAACATGAATGTTTGAAAGGGAATGCTCGAACATGAATGTTTGAACATGAATTCTTGAATATGAATGCCTGAGAGATAGTGAAATGCTTGAATGTGAATGCTTGAAATTGAATGCTTGAGCCTGAATGCTTGAACGTGAATGCTCGAACGTGAATGCTTGAACCTAAATGCTTGAACGTGATTGCTAGAACGTGAAGGCTTAAACATGAATGCTCGAATGTGAATGATCAAACATGAATGCTTGTACGTGAATGCTTAAATTTGAATGTTTGAAAATGAATGCTTGATAGATAGTGACATGCTTGAACATGAATGCTTGTACCTGAACGCTTGAATGTGACTGCCTGAACATGAATACTTAAATTTGAAGGCTTAAACGTGAATGCTTGAACGTGGATGCCTGAGCATGAATGATTGATATATAGTGACACAATTAAACATGAATACATGAACATTAATGCTTGCATGTGAATGCTTGAATGAGAATTCTTGTACCTAAATACTTGAACGGGATTATTTGACTGTGAATACTTGAACATGAATACTTGAACATGAATGCTTGAAAGTGAATGCCTGATAGATAGTCACATGCTTGAACGTGAATGTTTGATAGATATTTACACTCTTGAATGTGAATTCTAGAACGTGAATGCTTGAACATGAATTCTTGAACCTGAATGCTTGAACAAGATTGCTTGCACATGAATGCTTGAACATGAATGCTTGATCGGGAATGGTCGAACGTGAAGGCTCGATCATGAATGCTTGAACATGAATGCTTGAGCCTGAATGCTTGAACATGAAGGCCTGAAAATGAATGCTTGATCAATAGGGACATGAACATGAATGCTCGAACGTGAATCCTCGAACCTGAATGCTTGAACATGAATGCTTGATCATGAATGCTTGAATGGGATTGTTTGAATGTGAATGTTGGAAGGTGAATGCTTGAACCTGAATGCTCGAATGTGATTGCTAGAACGTGAATGCTTGAACATGAATGCTCGAACGTGAATGATCGAACATGAATGCTTGAACATGAATGCTTGTATGTGAATGCTTAAACCTGAATGCTTGAAAATGAATGCTTGATAGATAGTTACATGCTTCAACATTAATGCTTGAACCTGGATGTGATTGCGTGAACGTGAATATTTGAATGTGAAGGCTTGAACGTGAATATTTGAACATGGATGCCTTAACGTGAATGCTTGATAGATAGTGACACATTTAAACGTGAATGCTTGAACTTGAATGCATGCACGTGAAGGCCTAGATGTTAATGCTTGAACATGATTGCCTGAACATGAGTGCTTGAACGTGAATGCTTGTACTTGAATGCTTGAACGTGATTGCTTGACCATGAATACTTGAATGTGAATGCTTGAACATGAATTCTTGAACATGAATGCTGGAAAGATGGTGACATGCTTGATGGTGAATGCTTGGAATATAGTGACATGCTTGAACGTGAATGCTTTATAGATAGTTTCATGCTTGAACGTGAAGCCTTGAATGTGAATGCTTGAACTTTAATGCATGAACGTGTGAATTCTTGAATGAGAATGCTTGAACCATAATATTTGAACGTCAATGCTGGAACTTGAATGATTGAACGTGAATGCTTGAACATGAATGCTTGAACGTAAATACTTGATAGATAGTGACACGCTTAAATGTGAATGCTTGAACAAAATGCTTGCATGTGATGCTTGAACGTGAATGCTTCGACGTAATTGTATGAACGTGAAAGCTTGAATGTGAATGTCTAAACATGAATACTTGAACATGAATGCTGGAACACAAATGCTCGATTGATAGTGACACGTTTGAACGTGAATGCTTGAACGTGAATCCTTGATAGATAGTGACATGCTTGAATAGGAATGGCTGAACATTAATGCTTGAATGTGAATGCTTGAACAGGAATGCTTGGACTTGAATTCTACGTGAATGCTTGAACATGAATGCTCGAACGTGAATGCTCGAACGTGAATGCTTGAACGTGAATGCTTGGACATGATTGCTTGAACGTGAATGGCTTCAATGTGAAATGGTAGAATGTGAATTGATGAAGGTGATTAATTGAATGAGAATGCTTCAACGTGTGAATTATAGAATGTGAATTTTTGAATGGGAATGCTTGAACCGGAATATTTGAACATGAATGCTTGAGCATAAATGCTTGAAGGTGAACGCTAGTACTTGAATGCATGAGCGTGTGAATTCTTGAGTGGGAATTGTTGAGCACTGAAATATACCACTTTCTACCCCTTAACCTGACCTTTGATGAACCTTTGAGCAAATTAATAATGAAGTTTTGAGTGTGTTTTTAGAGCTAGCAATAAAGTATAGCTTAGTGCAGAAATCTAGCATTTTAATGCAAAGAAGAAGGAATTTTGTGTTTAATTGTGGAGCTGAAGGATTTATTGAAAAGGCACCATGGTAGTTCACACCATTAGGGCTTTTAAGCATGCTTTGGGGGCCTTTGAAGTCCTGCTGAGAGAGAGTGGTGAAGCCCAAAGGTCAATGAGGTGCTATGCAGTAATACAACATTTTTTGTTTGTAGCAAGGCAACACCTTGAATGGAAGACAACAACAAATCAGCACCTCAAGGCATTTTATGTGAGTAGCTGCAGAGCAATTCAAGTGGCATATTATAGCTACAACATTGAGCACATGCGCTTTACCCCAAATATAGCTGCTGCAATCATAGAGAGCAACTCCTGCAAGCAATAGAATATTTGCTGCATGGAGAAGCAAGCTATTAGAGCAACTCACACTCTAAATCAGCAACGAGCACTCACCTGAAGCTGCCATCCTTTCTAGCTCAACATTTGCAGCTACAACATTAATGCACTTGAGTACTTGAATATGTTGAAGTTCATCCACTCGAGCTGATGATGGAAGCCCATTAGCAGTACAACTGCAAACTTGAAGAATTCGAGCAGTTTAGAGGGCTAGAGCAACCACTTGAGTGGTTTAAATGCATGATTTAGTGAACCCCAGGAGTGATTCATGTTGTAAACCAACCCCTCGAGTGGTTTAAAATGATAAAATCCAACCTCTCGAGTGGTTGGTTGAACCCCAGGAACTGGTATGTGCTGAAATCAAGCTGCAGTGCAGAAAAATGCTGTTGAGGCATTCTATCGAGCAGTTGCAGTGTTGAAAAATACTACTGAATGAACCTGTCAACAAGTTAAATAAACCTATCGAGAACCTGTCAAGAGGATAAATTAACCTGTCGAGAACTTGTCGAGAGGATAAATAAACTTGTCAAGAGGTTAAATGAACCTGTCGAGCTGTTTAATGAACCTGTCGAGCTATTTAAAATGCTGCTGAAGAACCTATCGAGAGGTTGCTGGAACCTGTCGAGTTCTTGTAGCACAGAACCTGAAGCCATCAACCTGTCAAGATGATGCCTGAACTTGTTGAACAGATGCCTGAACCTGTCGAGATTGAAGTTCTGATGCTCCAATTACACGAGGCACGGGTTTCAGCCATCTATTTCACACTTTAGGGATATTTTGGGGATTCTATTGCTTCTAGGGCACACATCCCAATGTCCCACACATCTCAGGGCATCCAAGGGCTGAAAATAGGCCACAAAGCTAGCTCTAAATGCCTCAGTTCTGATTGGCTATTGAAAACAACTGATTTATGGATTGTATAAATAGGATTTCTGCTATCTTGTAAAATTATCCAAGATTAGCCTGAGATCCCCTTTTGGGTTTTAACCTTTTAGAATTTAGTTTCCTTTTTTATTTTCCCATTCTTCGTCCTTAGCTCAGCAGCAATGATGAGTTAAATTCTATGTAGCAGCTAGGTATGATATAGATCTATAATTTAGTTTTGGAAGAGCATTGTGAGCAGAGTTTGGGATTTCTTGTAAAGACTGTTGCCTCGAGGGCAGATCATTGTAAGTCCTCTTTGTTCAATGAAATGCTATGTTTAAAGCTTCATTAAATATGTATTTTCCTTCTATTTATCAGTAGATCTGTATAGATTTAATTCTCCCATGGGTGTATGTGCTTGTAGCCATACACACATGGTGGCAGCAGTGGTTTTATTGTTCCGGTTTTGATCCTGTGGATGGATCACATCTCTGGAATAATCTATGACCATTGAAGTGGATAGATCATAGCCTTAGGATAAGTCCAGATCATAGGGCAAAGGTTGGATTCTTTTTCCTTGCTTTTGTGCTTGTAGCCAAAGGAGGGACTGCTACAAATCCATCTCCTCCTCTGTTTTGCAAAGCTATTTTCAGTGAATAGACTTGAGATCTTGTAGAGATTGTAGACTTGAGAGCTTGGTCATTGCAGGACTTTTTGTAGCAGTGACCAGCTAAATCTAAAGCCCCAAACAATCTTTAATTTTTAGTGGTTTCCACTAGATCTTCATAGATTGTTTGATCCTATGATTGCATGTGCCTGAAGCCTTTCAAGTATAGTGTCTGCAATAGTTTTTATGTTCTAACTCTAGCATCTGTGATTGGATCACCTCCCTAGGATATTGTGTGACAATTTAAGTGGATATATTATATCCTTAAGAGCTGTCTAAATTACAGGGGTTGAGTTATATTCTTCTACCTTGCACTTGTGCATGTAGCCAAGTGAAGGAATGCTGCAGATCTAGTTCTTGATCTGAGTTGCAGTGAAGGTTATCCCACAGTTGTCTACTTCTCCATCTTTTCACTTTATTTTACCACACACATCATCATCCTTCTTTATCCCCTTTCTTTAGATTTAGTTTTATTTGTTTTTAGTTTTAGTTTTATTTTTTGACACCTAAACACCCTCTCTTTACCTTGATTTCTAGTGTAGGTTTAGAGTTGCTTGATCTATAGCCAAATATGGAGTTTACTATACGCCTTTAGGTACTTAGATCATCACTTTCCATGGGACAAACTCTTACTTATCAAAATTTGCTACAACAGACCCTGAATTCTTGCAGGACTGTGTTTGGTTTTGTGCTATGTTCAATCCATTTTATTTTATTTTGTTTTCACTTTTCTTTATTTTCCCCATATTATTTCCCTCATATTTTTATAATAAAAGCACAGTAAAAACCTTTCAACAAGTTTTTTGCATTGCTGTCGGGGAGTTTTGATCTAAGTATAGTAATCTGAGTTTAGTTTTTCTTCTTTATAAAAAAAAAAAAAATATATATATATATATATATATAACTAAAAAATAATAATAATAATTTAAATTTAGAATGATATGTCAGCAGATGAGGACCAGTAACCCCTCATCGGCCATTTCCTCGTGCTTTCAAGTACATTCTCCTTTTTCCAAGGGGAAGGTTAGATGGAGGAAATATTATCTGTTTGTCAGTTGCTGCCATTGAGGAGATGGTGGAAGACACCTCATCCTCACTGCTGGAATGGGCTGAGGTTTGTGCTACAATTATGAAGTATGGACTGAGGAGGCCCCCACTTATATGCTGAAAGGAAAATAAATTTTTTAATCATCCTGGGCTTCTCAGTAGGGCTAGTGCAACAGTCCCTTTGGACACCTGCCCTGCTGCCCCTCCCTCATACTTCTATTCTTTATCCACCTGAGGTGGAGCTGGAGTAGCTCCCTATATCTCTCAAGCAACTGTAATTTCTAGGCTGGAAAACTGAGGCTTAATGCCACTGCATATGCAAAGGTATGATTTTCTAACTTCTGAATTATAGTTCTTTCCAGCTAGGCTGAGGTCCAGATGGGTAACCACTATAAGGTCATTCATGAACCCCCATCTAGGACTACTGTGATCATGAAACTAATTTTTTGAAAGAATCATAACAGTTACTGAGCAGAGGCTCATTTTCTGTTTTGAAAATTCTATGGAGCCTCTAACTTCATTCACTTTTAGGACCTTCCATTGCTATTTGATCTCAGCTGTGTACCATATGTACTATAATTTTTCTTGCTTTTATATTGTGTAACTAGCATGCTTGTGGGATATGATTTTTTTTTTTTGAATCTTGCTTTGCAATGTGTGCCATTCATGTTGATGCATAGTCAAATCATTGTAGGAAGTCTGTTTAGGGTTTTATTGTTTTAGGAATGTAGTTTAGTTACTATTTTTCATATGCCTACTGTTTTTAATCAATTTGCTGTTTGTTTTTGTGTTGTTTCTATTTTAGATAGCTGCTGTTTTAGGAAGTTGTATAGTTGTTCTATTTTCTTAGTTGTCATTGTGTAACATAATATCTTTTTCTCTGTTTTAGTCTACTTTTCTGCATTCTTTTAGTTTGTTTTCTCTTTCATTTTCTGCTGTCATTTCATTGTTTTTCTTTTACTAAACCTGCTGCCCCTATACATGCATTTTGAAATAGTTAGGACACTATTTATCTTAGGTTTGGGGGTATGGCAGGTTAGTAAGCCAGTAGAATAGTTAATTTTAGTGCAGCAGTGTGAGGTAAATTGAGGTTAATAAAGTCAATTCTCACCTAATCATGTTAGAGAGAGAAAATAAAAAAAAATTTACAGACCATTTAAAATCGAAAATCTTTGAAAAATTAGCACTACCATGAAGCTAACAGCAAGATTTTTTTTATAATTAGTACTTGGTGAGCTAGAGAGGAGAGAAAAAGGTGAAAATACATCTCATGGGTTAATTTGAAGACCATATACAGTGAGATTTGGGCCTGTCAAATTTCTTTTGAAGAGTGTTTTAGGCAATGTTTTTGCTCTAAAAACTGACTGACTCAATACCTTTTCACTAAAAGTTAGGCAACCCAAGTTGAAACTGAATGACAGTACTCATGACACTAAAGAAATTATATAAGGCCTTCATTTGGACTGTTTGAACCTGAAAATCCTACCTATTCAACTGCCCTTTGCATACACTCTTTGAGCATGTAAAATCTAATTTTTCTTCAACAAACACCAGGATACTTGCACCTAAACCTCTTGACCTGTTTCAACCTTACCCTCATTCTGAGAATTCAGAAGGTAAAGGAGAAGAAGTTGAAGATAGGTGGGCTGGGTTCAATATTTGGTGGAAGTAGAAAGAAAAAGAAAAAAATTGATAGAAGAGTAGTGTATTAGTTGTATGGCTGTGGTGATAACCATATATATAAAAAAAAAAAAAGTAAAATTCTGATATGAAAAAGAAAAGAGAAGTCAAGTGAAATATTTCATCTGAAAATTAAAAAGAAGAGAAGAAGTTGGCCACCTTGAATATGAAAAATATTAAAGAAGATGAAGCAATGCTGAAATGAAGAAGGTGAAGTCATGAATCACCTCCTTACCTTGCTGATTTCTCAATTTTGAATCCATTCTACCCCTTTATTATTTTTAAAATCTCACCCATAAGCCAAACTACAATCCATTAAAAAGACCTTGTGGATCCAAAGTGAAATGAGTTGTCATGTGGAGATGAGGAGAGGTCTATTCTATGGTGAAAGTATTTGAGGATGTCAGGAATTAGATGCAATGCCTATGCTCATGCTTGCATGCCTATTTGAGTTCTGTGGCTGATCTTCAGCTAATGAGAATGTGAACACCCTTGAATTTTCATTGTGAGAGATAGCCCTGGTAAGGATTAGGTCTAAAATTTAATTTCATTGGGGTTGTATCTACACCTGATTTTTGAATTAATAGTGAACTTAGTGCTGATTTGTGCACATGGTATTCCTGATGTGAATTGATTGGTGGTGATGCAAACACCTGCTGATTTTAGTTTTAAATGGTTTGCATTACTGCTGTAATCTCCTCTAATTTTTAAAGAATGGGTATGGAATGATGCTTTATTTATTGAAATCTGTTTTTTCATTAGCTGCACTTTACTTAACTATTTTAATGGTGAAGTTTGTGGGTATCTTCACTGAAAATCCTCAGGAGATTTCACTCCACCACTAGGGATCACCTAGGGGTTTAAAAGGCTTTATGCATATGCTAAATGCATCTGTGCTCCCTACGAAAGTGGCATTTTCGGTCTTGAATAATTGTTTTTAATTTTTCCTTTGCACGAGGACTAGCAAAGATTACGTTTGGGGGTGTGTTGAGCACTGAAATATACAACTTTCTACCCCTTAACCTAACCTTTGATAGAACTTTGAGCTAATTAATAATGAAGTTTTAAGTGTGTTTTTACAACTAGCAATAAAGTATAGCCTAGTGCAGCAATCTCGCATTTTAGTGCCAAGAAGAAGGAATTTTATGTTTAACTGTGGAGCTTATGGATTTATTGAAAAGGCACCATGGTGGTAAACACCATTGGGGCTTTTTAGCATGCTTTGGGGGCCTTTGAAGTCCTGCTGAGATAGAGTGGTGAAGCCCAAAGGTCAATGAGGTGCTATACAATAATACAATATTTTGTGTTTGTAGCAAGGCAGCACCTTGAATGGAAGACAACAACAAATCAGCACCTCAAGGCATTTTGTGTGAGCAGCTGCAAAGAAATTCAAGTGGCATATTATAGCTACAGCACTAAGCACATGTGTTTTACCTCAAATACAGTTGCTACAATCATAGAGAGCAGCTGCTGCAAGAAATAGAGCATTTGCTTCATGGAGAAGCAAGCTATTACAACAACTCACACTCTAAATTAGCAACTTATCGAGCACTCACCTGAAGCAGCCAGCCTTTCTAACTCGACATTTGCAGCTATAACATTAATGCAATCGAGTACTTTAATATGCTGAAGTTCATCCACTCGAGCTGATGATGGAAGCCCATTAGCAGCACAACTGCCAACTTGAAGAATTGGAGCAGTTTAGAGGGCTGGAGCAACCACTCGAGTGGTTTAAATGCATGATTTAGTGAACCCCATGAGTGGTTCATGTTGAAAACCAACCCCTCGAGTGGTTTAAAATTATAAAATCCAACCTCTCGAGTGGTTGGTTGAACCTCACGAGTTGGTATGTGCTGAAATCAAGCTGCAGTGTTGAAAAATACTGTTAAGGCATTTTGTCGAGCAGCTGCAGTGCTAAAAAATGTTGCTGAATGAACTTGTCAAGAGGTTAAATGAACTTATCAAGAGGTTAAATGATCCCGTCGAGAACCTGTCGAGAGGATAAATGAACTTGTCAAGAGGTTAAAAGAACCTGTCGAGAGGTTAAATGAACCTGCCGAGAACCTGTCGAGAGGATAAATGAACCTGTCGAGAGGTTAAATGAACCTGTCGAGCTGTTTAATGAACCTGTCGAGCTGTTTAAAATGTTGTTGAAGAACCTACTGAGAAGTTGCTGGAACCTGTTGAGTTCCTGTAGCACAGAAGCACCTGAAGCCATCAACCTATTGAGATGATGCCTGAACCTTTCGAACAGATGCCTGAACCTGTCGAGATTGATGTTCTGAAGTGCCAACTTCACAAGGCACGGGTTTCAACCATCTATTTCACACTTCAAGGATATTTTGGGGATTCTACTGCTTCTAGGGCACACATCCCAATGTCCCACACATCTCAGGGCATCCAAGGGATGAAAATAGGCCACGAAGCCAGCTCCAAATGCCTCAGTTCTAATTGGCTATTGAACACAACTAATTTATGGATTGTGTAAATAGCACTTTTGCTGTCTTGTAAAATTATCTAAGATTAGCCTGAGATCCCCTTTTGGGTTTTAGCCTTTTAGGATTTAGTTTCCCTTTTTATTTTCCCTTTCTTCTTCCTTAGATCAGCAGTAATGCTGAGTTAAACTCTATGTAGCAGTTAGGCATGATGTAGATCTATAATTTAGTTTTGTAAGAGCATTGTGAGCAGAGTTTTGGAATTTCTTGCATAGATTGTTGCCTTGAGGACAGATCATTGTAAGTCCTCTTTGTTCAATGAAATTTCATGTTTAATGGTTCATTAAATTTGTATTTTCCTTCTGTTTATCATTAGATCTGTACAGATTTAATACTCCCATGGGTGTACGTGCTTGTAGCCATACACACATGGTGGAAGCAGTGGTTTTATTATTCTATTTTGATCCCGTGGATGGATTACATATATGGGATAATCTGTGACCATTGAAGTGGATAGATCATAGCGTTAGGATGAGTCTAGATCATAGGGCTAAGGCTAGATTCTTTTTCCTTGCCTTTGTGCTTGTAGCCAAAGGAGGGATTGCTGCAAATCCATCTCCTCCTCTGTTTTGTAAAGCTATTTTCAGTGAAAAGACCTGAGATCTTGTAGAGATTGTAAACTTGAGAGCTTGGTCATTGCAGGCCTTTTTATAGCAATGACCAGTTGAATCTAAAGCCCAAAACAATCTATAATTTCTAGTAGTTTCCACTAGATCTTCACTGATTGTTTGATCCTATGGTTGCATGTACTTGTAGCCTTGCAAATATAGTGTATGGAATAATTTTTATGTTCTAACTCTAGCATTTGTGATTGGATCACGTCCCTAGGATAGTCTGTGACCATTTAAGTTGACAGATTATAGCCTTAAGAGCAGTCTAAATTATAGGGGTTGAGTCAGATTCTTCTACCTTGTACTTGTGCTTATAGCAAAGTGAAGGAATGCTGCAGATCTAGTTCTTGATCTGAGTTGCAGTAAAGGTTATTCCACAGTTTTCTACTTCTCCAACTTTTTACTTCATTTTACCACAAAGATCATCATCCTTCTTTACCCCCTTTCTTTATATCTAGTTTAATTTATGTTTTTAATTTTAGTTTAGTCCTGTGACACCTAAACACCCTCTCTTTATCTTGCTTTCTAGTATAGGTTTAGAGTTGCCAGATTTGTAGCCAGATCTGGAGTTTACTATACGCCTTTAGGTTTTTAGATCATCACTCTCCGTGGGACAAACTCTTACTTATTGAAACTTGCTATAGCAGACTCTGAATTCTTACAGGACTGTGTTTGGTTTTGTGTTGCGTTCAATCCATTTTATTTTGTTTTGTTTTTACTTTTGTTTATTTTTCCCATATTATTTCCCTCATATTTTTATAATAAAAGCACAGTAAAAACCATTCAACAGGAATGCTTGAACCTAAATATTTAACGGGAATGCTTGAATATGAATGCTTCAACGTGAATGCTTGATAGATAGTGACACACTTAAACGTGAATGCTTGATAGATATTTACATGCTTGAACGTGAATGATTTAGCATGAATGCTTGAATGGGAATTCTTGAACGTGAATGCTTGAACGTGAATGCTTGAAAATGAATGGTTGAACATGAATGATAGACTGATAGTGACACGCTTAACGGGCATGCTTGAACTTGAATGCTGGAACATGAATGCTTGAATGTGAATGCCTGAACATGAATGCTTGAACCTAAATGGTTGAACGTGATTGCTTAAACATGAATGCTTGAACATGAATGTTTGAACATGAAGGCTTGATCGAGAATGATCGAGCGTGAATGCTAGAACATGAATGCTTGAAAATGAATGCTTGATAGATAGTGACATGAGCATGAATGCTCAAGCGTGAATCCTAGAAGATGAATGCTGGAACATGAATGCTTGAACCTGAATGCCTGAACATGAATGCTTGATAGATAGTGACATGCTTGGATGTGAATGCTTGATATTGAATGCTTATACCTGAATGTTTGAACATGATTGCTTGAACATGAATGCCTGAATGTGAATACTTGAACGTGAATGCATGAACATGAAAACTTGAACATGGATGCTTGAGTATGAATTCTTGATAGATAGTGACACGCTTAAACATGAATGCTTAAACATGATTGCTTGCATGTGAATGCTTGAACGTGAATTCTTGCATGTGAATTCTTGAACATGAATGCTTGATAGATAGTCAAACTCTTAAACGTGATTGCTTGCACGTGAATGCTTGAACGTGAATGCTTGGACGTGAATGCTTGGACGTGATCGCTTGAACGTGAATGCTTAAATGTGAATGTTGGAGCATGAATACTTGAACATGAATGCTTGAACATGAATGTTCGACTGATTGTGACACGCTTTAACATGAATGCTTGAACGTGAGTGCTCGACAAATAGTGACACACTTGAACATCAATGCTTGAACGTGAATGCTCGAACGGGATTGCTTGAACGGGAATGCTCGAACAAGAATGCTTGAACCTGAATGCTTGAATGTTAATGCTTGAACATGAATTCTTACAAATGAATGCTTGAGAGATAGAAAAATGCTTGAAATTGAATGCTTGAACATGAATGCTGGAACGTGAAGTCTTGAACCTGAATTCTTGAACGTGATGGCTAGAACGTGAAGGCTTAAACATGAATGCTTGAACGTGAATGATCGAACATGAATGCTTGAACATGAATGCTTGTACGTGAATGCCTGAACGTGAATGCTTAAACCTGAATGTTTGAAAATGAATGCTTGACAGATAGTGACATGCTTGAACGTGAATGCTTGTACCTGAATGCATGAACGTGATTGCTCGAACGTGAATACTTGAATGTGAATGCTTGATGGCGAATGCTTGAACATGAATGCTTGAACGTGAATACTTGAACATGGATGCCTAAGCGTGAATGCTTGATAGATAGTGACACAATTAAACGTGAATACATGAACATTAATGCTTGCACATGAATGCTTGAACGAGAATGCTTGTACCTGAATACTTAAACGGGTTTGTTTGATCGAGAATGCTTGAACGTGAATGCTTGAACGTGAATACTTGAACGTGAATGCTTGAACGTGAATTCTTGAACATGAATGCTTGAATGTGAACGCCTAAACATGAATGTTTAAAAGTGAATGCTTGATAGATAGTCACATGCCTGAACGTGAATGCTTGATAGATATTTACACTCTTGAACGTGAATTCTAGAATGTGAATGCTTGAACATGATTGCTTGAACGTTATTACTTGAATATGAATACTGGAATGTGAAAGTGAATGCTTGAACGTGTGAATTCTTGAATATGAATTCTTGAACGGGAATGGTTGAACCATGAATGCTTGAACATGAATGCTTGAACCTGAATGCTTGATAGATAGTGACAGGCTTGAACGTGAATGTTTGAAAATGAGTGCTTGAATGTGATGGCTTGAATGTGATTGCTTGAACGTGATTGCTTGAACGTTATTACTTGAACATGAATACTGGAATTTGAATGGTTGAACATGAATGCTCAAACTTCAATGCTTAAACTAGAATGCTTGAACGTGAATTCTTGAACGTGAAAGCATGAACCTAAATATTCGAACGTGAATGATTGAACATGAATGCTGGTATGTGAATGCTTGAACGTGAATGCTTGTACCTGAATGCTTGAATGTGAATGCTTAAACATGAATGCATGAACATGAATGCTTGAACGTGAAGGCTTGATAGATTGTGAAACGCTTGAACGTGAGTGCTTGAATGTGAATGCTTGATAGATTGTGACATGCTTGAACGTGAATGCTTTAACATGAACGCATGAACGTTAATTCTTGAACATGAACGCTTGAACGTGAATGCTTGAAAATGAATGTTTGAACGTGAATGCTTGATTGATAGTGACACGCTTTAACGTGAATGGTTGAACATGAATGATTGATCGTGAATGATTGAATGTGAATGCTTGAATGTAAATGCTTGAACGTTAATTCTTGATTGATAGTGACACGCTTTAACGTGAATACTTGAATAAGAATGCTTGATCGTGCATGATTGAATGTGAATGCTTAAACATGAATGCTTGAACATGAATGTTTGATAGAGAGAGACACACTGGAATGGGAATGCTTGAACGTTAACACTGGAACGTGAATGCTTGAACGTGAGTGCTTGAACGGGAATTCTTGAACTTCAATGTCGGAACGTGAATACTTGAAGATGAATGCCTAAACGTCAATGCTTTATATTTAGTTACACTCTTGAATGCGAATGCTTGAACATGAATGGTAGAACGTGAATGTTGGACACATAGTGACACGCTTGAATGTGAATGCTTGAAAGTGAATATTTGAACATGAATGCTTGAATGTGATGGCTTGAAAGTGATTGCTTGAACATGAATGCTTGAACGCGATTCCCTGAACATGAATGCTTGACTGTGAATGGTTGAACGCGAATGCTTCAACGTGTCAATGCTTGAACGTGAATGCTTGAACCTAAATAATTGAACGTGAATTCTTGAACATGAATGCTACAATGTGAATGCTTGAACGTAAATGCTTAAATGTGAATGCTTGAACATGAATGCTTGAATGTGAATGCTATATAGATTGGGCCACGCATGAACGTGAATGCTTTAACATGAAAGCTTGAATGTGAATAAATGCTTGAACGAGAATGCTTGTACCAGAATGCTTGAATGTGAATGCTTAAACATGAATGCTTGAACAAGAACGCTTGATAGACAGTGGTACGCTTGAACGTGAATGCTTTAACATGAATGCTTGAACGTGAATTCTTGAACGTGAATACTTCAACATGAATGCTTGAACGTGAAAGCTTGATTAATAGTGACATGCTTTAACATGAATGTTTGAACATGAATGCTCGAACGCGAATGATTGAATGTGAATGCTGCAACATGAATGCTTGATATATAGTTACACGCTTGAATGTGAATGCTAGCATGTTAATGCTTGAATGTTAATGCTCGAATGTGAATGCTTGAACAAGAATGCTACGTGAATCCTTGAACATGAATGCTTGTACGTGAGTGCCTGGACATGAATGCCTGAAAGTGAATGCTTGAACGTGAGTGCCTGAAAGTGAATGCTTGAACCTAAATGATCAAGCATGAATGCTTGAACCTGAATGCTTGAACATGAATGCTTGAACGTGATTGCTTGAACTTGAATGCTTGAACGTGATGGCTTGAACGTGAATGCTAGAACGTGAATGCATGAACGTGATTGATTGAACATGAATGCTTGAACTTGAATTCTTGCTATTAAATGCTTAAGAGTGTGAATTCTTGAACGGGAATGCCTAAACCTAAACATTTGAACATGACTGCTTGAACATGAATGCTTTAACGTAAATGCTTGAACATGAATGCTTGAACATGAATGCTTGAACGTGTGAATTCTTGATCGTGAATTCTTGATCGGGAATGCTTGAACCTGAATATTTGAATGTTAATGCTTGAATGTGAATGCATGAACATGAATGCTTGAAGGTGAATGTTTGAACTTGAATGCTTGAACATGTGAATTCTTGAACGGGAAAGCTTGAACCTGAATATTTGAACGTGAATGCTTGAACGTGAATGCTTGAACATGAATGCTACGTGAAAGCTCGAACATGAATGCTTGAATGTGAGTGCTCTAAAGTGAATGCATGAACCAAAATGCTGAAACGTGATTGCTTGAAAATAAATGGTTGAACCTGAATACTTGAATGGGATTGCTTGAACGTGAATGCTTTAACTTGAATGCTTGAACGTGATCGCTTGAATGGGAATGCTACAACGTGAATGCATGAGCATGATTGATTGAACGTGAATGCTTGAACATGAATACTTGAAGATGAATGCCTGAACGTGAATACTGGATATATAGTTACATGCTTGAACGTGAATGCTTGAACATGAATGGTTGAACATGAATGCTTGATAGATAGTGACACGCTTGAACGTGAATGCTTGAAAGTGAATGTATGAACATGAATGCTTGAATGTGATGGCTTGAAAGTGATCGCTTGAACGTGAATGCTTGAACGTTATGGCTTGAACGTGATTGCTTGAATATGAAAGTTTGAACATGAATGCTTGAATGTGAATGGTTGAACGTGAATGGATGAACATGAATGCTTGAGCGTATCAATGCATGAACGTGAATTCTTGAACGTGAATGCTTGAACCTAAATATTTGAACGTGAATGCTTGAACATTAATGCTAGAATGTGAATACATGAACGTGAATGCTTGTACCTGAATGCTTGAATGTGAATGCTTAAACATGAATGCTTGAACATGAATGCATGAATGTGAATGCTTGATAGCCAATGACACACTTGAACGTGAATGCTTTAACATGAATGCTTGAACGTAAATGCTTGAAAATGAATGCTTGAACGTGAATGCTTCATTGATAGTGAAACATTTTAACGTGAATGTTAAACCTAAATTCTTGAACGTGAATGATTGAATGTGAGTACTTGAATGTGAATGTTGCAACATGAATGCTTGATAGATAGTGACACGCTTGAATGTGAATGCTAGAACATTAATGCTTGATCTAGACACCCAAATTCGGCCCAAGGCCCGATCAGTCTGTTGCAATATTCACATTCAAGTACTCACATTCAAGCATTCATGTTGGCACCCCTGAACATTACTCCAGGAGAAATGCACCCCTGTGCTTCCGATGGCACCCCTGAACCCTTGGAAATCTATCCAGACCTTTAGGAATCACCTAAAACCCATTAGAACCATTCCCCCAACCCTTAGAGATCACCCCTAAACCCTAGGATCCCTTCCCAAACTCAATTTAAACCCTTCTGAGCATTTGATGGGAGGAGAGCTACAAATTTTTATATAGACCACTTCTAAGGATGAGCCACAAACCATTTGAAAGGGGACTTCTCCAACTTTCCAACGAGTCAAAGATCACCCAATTTAGAGTTGTGATTAAAACGTTATGATCGTTTGAAGTTTCACATAAAATGATCTCTTTTGCTTAGGCGTATACATACGCCCAGTCAATTTGGCCCCAGATTGGTCAGGCGTATATATTATATACGCCTAGCATTTTTGGGCCAAATTTGGCTGGGCGTATATAATACATATGCCCAGCATAGGTGGCCACCAACGCGTGCGCCCATCTTCTCAGATCCCCCCTGGTTTTCTTAAGTTTTACAGTGCATAAGCTGGGCATATGTAATATATACGCCCACCTTAGCTACAGTATGTGTCATTAAATGCTCGAATTTCCTCCATCTAGTTTGACCCTTTGACCTTCCCCTTGGTTAAGGTGGGTGTCTTGAGGTTGGTTGCACCCCCGTTGAGCATATTGGCAACCCTCAAGTCACCCATGGTCTCACCCCATCATCAGCCATTGAAACCAATTTCCCAAACCTCTAGGACCCTAAAAACCTAGAAAACCTTAGATGGAGGATTACCTAATTGCTAAACCAATTAGCTCTTAAGTAACCCTCTTCTCTATAAATAGAGAGACCCCCCTCTTCCCAAAAGGGTTGAAAAAATCAAAGTTGAAAAGATTAGGGTGAAAGCTTGAGTTAGGAGAGAGAGAGCCCTAGGCATAGATTTTTTTTTTAACTCTTTTTAACCATTAGATCACCCCTTTTAGTTAAAGCTTAGTCCCTAGCTTCATCCTACACTTCCTATCTACCGAATCCTAGCATTAGAAACTGATTCTCCTACCGTTTAAGCCATTCAAAGCCATCGGAAGCACGCCGAAGCGAAGGTCTTCCACGGTGCAACAAGGGCCCGTGAGCTCCGACTCACCCCTCTCTTCCTCTACCTTCTTGGTGTTTCCTCCGTCCAAGGATTCAAGCCGTTATGCCGCCGAAATTTTGGTTTGGCTCAAAGCTTGATAGGACTGCATTGCCTTCAGGCAAGGGGAAGCTCCGCCCATTTGTTTTTTTATTTTTGGTCATAGATAGAGATCGCTACATGCGGGTTGATCAGGTGCCTAAACCCTTCCTGATCGATAACCAAAGCCCCTACCCTAGAGCCTTTGGTAAAGACCGATAAATCAGAGTCATATTTAGCACTTTGGTGCTCAAAATATCGATTTAAAGGTTTCCTGGGTCACCAAAAGCTTCGGGTGGCGACTCTACATTTTATTCCATCGTGAGTGCATCGCCGCGACTGGTTCGAGAGGATCCATGCTCGCACAGATGGCGACTCTGCTGGGGATGTCACCCTAGTGCTTCCGCTCTTGTTGGCCTTTCTTTTTATTACTAACCATTGCTATTTTTTATTTTATTCTTACTGTTTTTCGTGCGCTTTTCATTTCAGTCATCATATCTCACCATTGAACGCTGGCCCGTTGAGGCGGCACGGGCTTGTCATCCCCTACCCGATTTTGGACTTAATTTCACTCCCCTTTAAAAATCTATAATAAAAAGTGAACCAATAGTGTGGGGACTTAATCAAATCTATTTTATGTATTTTGGGGGGTTTAGGCACAGATATAATTTACCCGGTTCCCAGTAAGGCGGCAGCCCTAGTGGTGATGATCCTGAAAAGAACCACCCCTTCCTGTACCTGAGAAGGCGCTTGCGCTGGAGGTATATCGGTTGGGTTGCCAATTCCAATCAAGCCGTAAAACCCGCAATGGTGAGAGCGTAGACAGCCCAAATTCAACCGTGTATCCCTAAGAAACGGAAAGGAGGGACCCGATAACATACACAGCAGTCCCCGGGAGCATTCCTCCCAAGAAACCAGTTCAAAGACCCATTTTTGGGCTTGCTGTTCACTGTCAAAATTAACTGACAGAGCTGTTTTTGCCAGGCGTATATAATATATACGCCACCAAAATCGAGAAAATAGCAGCGTATATATATATATCGCCAAAAAATCTCAGATTTAAGCCAGGCGTATATAATATATACGCCCAGCTAAATCTGCCCTTTTTTGGTCGGGCGTGCATAACATATACGCCCAGTATAAACTGGGTCACAGCAACCCGATCTAAGGCCCAATCCACCACCCCAATTCTACGATTAGCGGTATTAGTGCCCGTAGTAGCCTCCCGCATTCTATAACACCCAACATGCCCCCGCCCGGTCAAGAGAAGGCGGCTTCTCATTGATTTGCTCCGAGGGATCGGGTCGTTTGCGTGGATTCCCTCGCCTTCAATAGAACGAAAGGGTTTCCTTTCGCTTCTTCCGACGTGTGTTGGATCCCGCCGTGGGACTTGCTAAAGGTGCATATACCACCTAAGATGGGAATTGACCCTGGGCACCAGGTCATCTTTCATCTAGGTAGAGGGGAATTAATTTCCATCTAGAAAAAAAAAACAACAAAAATAAAACAAAACAACCAAAATCGTCTTAAAAAAAAAACCAAAAAAAATCATTTTAAAAAAAAAAAATCAAAAGAAAAAAGAAAACAAAAAGTAAAAAGTAAAAAAATATATTTTTGTGACCGTCACCACCGCAACCTCAAACCTAGCCCGTAGAAGGAGTACCAGGAAGGTATTCGACCCTTACCCGAGACATCGATACAACACTCATCAATAGATCATGTCGAGCGCTGATACATCCCATTCCCATATAAGAGAAGACCCGATCTCGAACACCTTCAACTAAACCCGGTTCGATGTCACGGGTCCATTTGGGGAACCCGTGTTGGCATACACCCCATCCCCGCCCTTACATTTTCCCAACATGCCCCTACCTCATCCTCTACTGAAACACCTCGCTTCCCAACCAACCCATACATCCCCACCTCCCATCCGTACACCCTTACCGAACCCCCTCATTCCCAAAGACCCCATCGGGAGCCCCATCCCCCGCCTACCTCCCACATCCCATCCACCTCACCATCCATGCCCCCTACATCTTATATCCCATCCACCTTATCACATGGCCCATCCACTTCCCAACATACCCCCCATTTACCCAGGTCATGCCCAACGTTACCTAAGATGTGACCAACACCATCTTCCTTAGCCGTACATCCACACCCCCCAAGCACAGTCATTCATACCCCCTATACCCAGGTCATTCCCAATTTCACCCAACCCCCTCCGTCCTTGAATGGGCCACCACCCTCCAATCTCACACCTGAATCCATGCCCTCAATGGAGGACGTGAGAAAGATGTATGCCCTATGGGCTACCTCTTGGAATCCCACATTCTAAACCCCACATCTAGGTCTCTAAAACCTCCATACCCCATTCCCCCATGACCATGCCCAACCACCAATCATTCATACCGTCCAAGATCCCCCACCTCAATTCCAGGCCCAAGCCCAAGCCCAATAGACCCAAACCCAGGCTCAGGCCCAAAATCCTCAAGGCCCATGGGCCAAAGCCCAAACCCGTCAGACTCAGGTCTAGGCCCAAAATTCTCAAGGCCCATGGACCCAAGCCCAAACCCATCAGACCTAAGCCCAGATCCAAAAACCTCAAGGCCCATGGGCCCAAGCCCAAAATCCTCAAGGCCCATGGGACCAAGCCCAAACCCATCAAACCGAAACCCAAGCCCAAAACCCTCAAGGCCCATGGCCCCAGGCCCAAACCCCCCAGACACAAGCCCAGGCCCACGCCCTTCAGATCCAGGCCCAGTTCCAAACCTCCCAGGGCCCTTGGACCCAAACCTATCAAACCCAAGCCCAAGGCCCATCACCCCACACCCAATACCCACAGGGTCCAATAGCCCAAACCCAGCAGGGCCCGTTGGCCCAAAATCATACCAACCTCCACACCCAGGCCCAAGGTCCATCAACCCAAGCTTTCCAAAACCATCAAGCTCAAACCCAAGGCCCATCCACCCACATTCATCAAGGCCTGTTCACAAACCCCGTACCCCTTCACCAATAACCTTCAATCACCTACACCCCTTATGCCCCCATCCCGCCTCCAACTGAAAATCTGGTCCACCCAATGCGTCAAAACCATTCCTACAGCGTCCCGCCACATCAACCACACCCCCATCACCCCCAGAATATACACCCAGCTCAGCACATCATTCATCCGTAAAACACTCATCCATTCATTCCCTCCCATCCCCTACAAGCCTTGTGGTCCCACCAGGTTGTCCAACCCATCACCCCCCAGGTCCAAATAGTAGATCTCGCCCCTCACCAGTACAATGACCAACAGTACGAGGAGGACGAGATCCGCAACAGTGGAGGAGCTGCCAGCTTCGGCCCCCCCAGGCCCGTCATTGTCACACCCAGGGCCGAGCCAAACCAGGGGGAGGTAGTCCCAACTACGAAAGAATAAGAGTAGCTGAAAGAGAAGATAGACAAGATACAAAAGCAGTTGACGAAGATGGGAGGGCTAGAACTACAGTCGACAGACTTTTCAGACTTGTGTCTATTCTCGGATGTCCCCCTACCACCAAAATTTAAGATGCCATTATTCGAAAAATATAATGGCACTGGCAACCCCATCGCCCACTTTAAATCTTACTGTGGGGATATGTGTCAGTACGGCTGAGATGAATGACTCCTCATCAAAGTGTTCCAAAAGAGTCTAACGGGCCCGACACTAAGGTGGTTCACATCCCTAGAACCATCCATGACCAAAACTTGGAAAGATCTGACACACTTATTCCAAGAATAGTATGTCTATAACATGGACATAGAGCCAAGGAAGTCGGATCTGGCCCTTTTGAAAAACAAAGGCATGATGAAACTTTCAGTGCCTACTTAGGAAGGTGGAGGGCATTGGCCGCCCAGGTGACCCACCGAATTTCGGATGATGAGTAGATCGAATTAATAACTAAGGGAGCACTCCCAGTCATTGCAAAATTCTTGGTATATCAGCAGCAGTCCAGTTTTGTTGATTTGGTCCGAAATGCCAACCGTTGTGAAGACGCCGTTAGAGAGCGTAGGTTGGGAAAGAGCATGGCCAATTAGGGGGGTTCGTAAGGGTTGAAAGAAGGCCAGGGGCAGAGGTGCAGAACATCATTTATCCCCAGGCCAATACCACCCTGATACAACTCCAGGCTGCACACCCACCCCCAGCCCATTTCCAACAAGCGCTGAGGCCGAACAATGGACCAAGGGCCCCGTTCACCCAGGAACAGACGAAAGCACGATTCGAACGGGTCTTCATGTCATTAGGACAATCATTAAGTGTTTTATTACTAGTGTTGCTACAAAAGGGTCTGGTCAATTTACTCCATCCTCGCCCACCACCCAATCCGATACCGAGAAACTATGACCCGAATCTGTATTGCAACTTTCACCAAGGACCAGGTCACCCTACGGATCGGTGCTTCCCACTAAAGCACGCAACCCAAGATTTAATAGAGGGAGAAAAAATTGTTCCCCCGTTGCTTCCTCAAGGGCAGAACTAGAATATCCATCAGGCCCCTCTGCCACCGCATCCAGGAGGCCCCAGGCCTAACATCCACTGCGTAGAGGAGGAAGAGGAAGAGTTTGACCCCTCGGATTACATTGGTAATCAAGAAGAGTTTTCATTTACCAGGCTAAACAAGGGTGAGCCAATTGTAGGGGTAATCGAGCCGCTGTATTTAGCCGATTACTTCCCCACCCCGACATATCAAGAAGAGCCCTTAGATTTAGGGCAGTATTTTTCCACTTCCGCTCCTGCTTAACAAATCAAAACAGGCCCTGCCCCGCTGCAATTATACGCATATCCGCCCCACTCCTAATTTATCCCACAATAACGCGCCGCCTCCCACCGTCAACCACCCCATATACCACTCCGTCACGTCACCCCACGCCATACATAACTCCACCATCCCCATGCTACCCTACCCCATACACACCCCCAAATCCCACTACCCAGCATACTACCCCACCATCCCCAAATCATCTCGCCCAATACACAACTCCACCATCCCCAAATCACCCCGCCCCATGCACTACTCCATCACCCCCGGTCTACCCCATTTTATCCACGAACCCATCATCACCCCACCATGCCACCCCATTTACAAACCCTTCATACCAGTACCCCCCTGATCCGTCTACCACCCCGTCATACCCTTATCACCCCACTCCACCTGCACCTCTGAAATTTCCCAGTCACCCTATCCCCACCACACCCCCACCATCCCTGCATTATTTTGCCCCCAATCCAGCTCCACCCCCATCCAAACAAACGACCCCTCACCCACTCCCAATCACCACTAGTCTCACCATGCCCCTGTAACGCCTGCACAAACCCCTCCACACCCTCAAATCTAACTTCGCCGACTCCCGCCAATTCCATTACACCCCCTATTGGAGTCAACCTGGTTGGACCCGAGAATTTGACATACCTAGCCCAATCCGCCCTAGAATCACCAAGCACTCCCTTCCTCATCCTGAAACCTGCCTATGACCCGCATCAAGTACCATTAAGTTACGAGTAGATGGACATGAATGCTAGTCACAACCAAGAAGAGGCAGTCGAATTTATCACCCGGTTGGGCAGGATTTCTACACAACCAGAAGCATCGGGGGCCGTAAGAGGAGAAGAGAAGAAGAAAGAGCAGGCCGCAGGGAACCCCTTTGAAAAAATGGCCATAGAACATGTCTTGGAGACACAGCTCAAGAGGAAACCTGCACATATTACTGTCTGGGATTTATTGATCACATCCTCGCTCCACTTTCAAGCCTTAATGGGAGCGCTCAAAGACGCACATGTTTCCGCCCACCTGACCCCAGATGAGGTAGGAGAGATAATTGGGCAAGTATTGGCCCTAAATGCCATCTCATTCACTTATGTGAATCTGTCGCTCGAAGGGAACAACCACTCCAAGCCCCTGAATATAACAGTGGAAGTAGGAAACCTGGTGGTGCCGTTGGTCTTAATAGACAACGGGTCGGCATTGAATGTATGCCCTCTAAGGACGGTAATCAAAATCGGTGTGAACTCCAACACCTTCTGGCCATCAATAACCAGCACTAGGGGATTCGATAACACCAGGAGAGAAATCATAGGAGAAGTAGACCTCGACCTGATCATCGGACCGCAAACCTTCACTGTCCCCTTCCAGGGGATGGACATCAAGTCTACATTTAATCTACTATTTAGTCGGCCGTAGCTGCATGAGATCAAGGCAATACCATCAACTCTACACCAAAAACTCCAATTCATCTCAGGCAGAAGAATCGTTACCATCGTAGGTGAGAGCAGAGAAGACAGGGAGCACAGCGCTCTGCACATTGAAAATCTGAAAGTGCTTGACATGCCACACACAGCAGATGACACCGATTTCCATTGATTTAAGTATGACTTTTCAGCCGTCACCCTTGAGTCACCTGAGAAAACCCCAGCCAAAATAGGGGTAGGAATGGATGCGGCAGTGCTCATGCTCCACAAATGGGGCCACCAAAAGGGGAAAGGTTTGGGCCTGCACCTTCAAGGAAGAAGAGACCCCGTCAGGGCTAAGGGGCAGCAAACTAGATTTGGCCTAGGCTACAAGCCCGATGAAGAAGAGGTCAGGGAGGCCAAAGAAGCGATGAGAGCCGCAGCAGCCGCCAGGGCCAGAGGAATCAACCTGGAAGAATAAACTCCAGCCCGACCCCACATCCGTCAAGCCTTTGTAAGCACCGGGGTAATGAAGATTGATCTGAATGGGGAGACAAGGATAACCCCACACAAGCTTGCTTCCGCCCACCCCACTAACCCGTACATCATCCCCTTGGACCTTGAGGTAGACTTGACAGCCCTCTCCCTGTTTGAGAAAGAAATCCCCGAGCCCACCCATCACTCTAGCACTAGCCACTCTGGGCCCACCCTAACCTTCAAAGATAGGGTCCTAAAAGATCCCTCAATAAACATGCTGAGGGGGGGCTGCAAGAGCCTACTGATGCTGTTTCCAATCGAAAGGGTAAAGGCCAAGCCTCGCAGGTAAGTAACTGGGCATCGTTGCCCCAACTCCTGGGAGCCGCCAAATGATGTGAATATGGCACCGTCTCTCCAAAAAGAACAACCTGTAAGGAGTGAGGTTAGCCTTTGGGACACTCTACCCTGTATATATAGAGATCCACCTCGCTAGGGGCTAACTTCCGAAAAATTGCAAAAAACCATAAAAATAGAAAAAATACCAATATAAAAAATATTGTCCTTTAAAATTCTTAATAAAATTGAAAAAGATGTTGTGATACTCGTCCCATGCGAAGCCGACCCCTTCCCTGTAGAAATACGAGAAGAGGTAGGAGTCGCAAGTCTGGACGAGGAAGGTCAAATCGATGAGCTCCCCCATGAGCTCCTCAAGCAATTTGTCGATTTTGAGCATGGCCCTACCCCGATCGTCGAAGAGACAGAGGACGTCAATTTGGGCACCAAAGAGGTCCCTAGAATCACATAAATCAAAACGTCGTTGTCCTCGACAGAGAGAAAAGGTATGATAGACTTCCTCCGATCATACCAAGACGTCTTCGCATGGTCGTATGAAGACATGCCTGGTCTGGATATCGATCTGGTTGAGCATGAGTTGCCACTCTACCCTAACTGTAAGCCGGTTAAATAGAAGCTGAGACGTCTCTGACCTGAATGGATGTTGAAAGTAAAGGAAGAGGTCATCAAGTAGTACGACGCGGGTTTTCTCTTGGTATCCAAGTACCCACAGTGGCTGGCCAATATCCTCCTCGTACCAAAGTAGGATGGAAAAGTTTGAATGTGCATTGATTTCTGAAATCTCAACAAGGCGAGCCCTATGGATGACTTCCCGTTACCCAGATCGATATCTTGGTCGATAACACTGCTAAGCACGGGATGCTTTCTTTCATGGACGGGTTCTCGGGCAACAATCAGATTAAGATGGCAGAGGCCGACCGAGAGAAGCCCGCATTCATCACTCCCTGGGGAACCTTCTGCTACAAGGTGATGCCATTCGGGCTCAAGAACACTGGGGCAACCTCCCAGAGAGCAATGACAACCCTATTCCATGACATGATGTATTGAGAGATCGAAGTGTATGTCGATGACATGATTGCTAAATCACTAGAAAGGGATGACCATTTGATAAACCTTCAGAAGCTGTTCGAGAGGTTAAGAAAGTACAGGTTGCGGTTGAATCCCCAGAAGTGCGCATTCGGCGCTATGTCAGGAAAGCTATTAGGTTTTATCGTCACTAGGAGAGGCATCGAGGTCGATCCAACCAAGATCAAGGACATCACTGAAATGTCACCACTGTCTACAGAGAAAAAGGTCAGAGGCTTTTTAGGCAGAATCTAGTACATCAGTCGGTTCATCACATAGTTAACTCCGATATGTGCACTAATCTTCAAACTACTAAGAAAGGATTCACCAGTCGAGTGGAATGATGACTGCCAAGCTGCAATTGACAAGATCAAGGGTTACCTCCTAAATCCTCCAGTTTTGGTACCACCTGTACATGGTAGACCCCTGATAATGTACCTATCCACGACCGAGTTTTCCATGGGATGTGTGTTAGGGCAGCACAATGAGACAGGAAGAAGAGAGCAGGCCATCTACTACCTGAGCAAGAAGTTCACTGATTATGAGATGCGCTACTCTCATTTGGAGAAAGCATGCCTAGCGCTCGTGTGGGCTACCCAAAGACTTTGACACTACTTATTATCCCAAGCTGTCCTACTTCTAGAGAGGATGGATCCTTTGAAGTACCTATTTGAGAAACCTGCTCTCACTGGCCGAACTGCACGATGGCAAATTTTATTATCCGAATTTGACATCACGTACGTCACTCAAAAATCGATTAAGGGACAGGCGCTCGCCGATCATCTTGCGGAGAACCCTTTACCTAACTACGAGCCGTTAAGAACTGAATTCCCAGATGAGGATATCTTGTTCATGACGGAAGATGATATAGAAGAAGCAGAAGAATCATGGGTAATGCACTTTGACGGGGCATTGCATATCGAAGGCCAAGGAGTTGGTGCCATCCTGATTTCACCAAAAGGATCCCATGTATCGATCTCTATCAAGCTCAACTTCCCCTGCACTAACAACATGGCTAAGTATGAAGCTTGCGCCACTAGTCTACAGGCAGCTCTCGATCTGAATATAACTCACCTTCGAGTTTTTGGCGATTCACAGTTAATCGTATGTCAGACGAATGGTGACTGGAAGACGAAAGACGAGAAGCTGATCCCCTATCATGAACACCTCGAGGATCTAATAGCTTGCTTCCAAGATGTGACTTTCTCATACATCCCCTAGATAAAGAATCGCTTTGCCGACGCATTAGCAACTTTGGCATCAATGATTGAAATCCCCTATGGTGTTGAGAAGAAGCCGATCATGATCGGCGAGAAGGAATGAGCCGATATACGCCTCCAGATTGAGGAACCTACAAAGCCTGATGATGAGCCACCTTGGTTCTCAGATATCAAGAATTTCCTCGAGACCCTAACTTTCACAGAGGGTACATCTAAGATAGACCGAAGAACCATTCAACGTTTAGCGGCAGGTTATGTCATTTACGGGGAATGCCTCTACAAGCGATCATACAATAACATCTTACTCAGGTGCCTCACTGAAACTGAAGCAGTCAACCTTATGAAAGAAATCCATGAGGGAGTGTGCAGGGCCCACGTCAGCGGTCACATGCTCACTAAGAAAATCCTACGACAGGGATACTTTTGGACCACCATGGAATCAGATTGCTGCAAACACATTAAAAAATGCTACAAGTGTCAGGAACACTCCAGTCTGATACACGCTCCTGCCATTGATCTTCACTGCATGACCACTCCTTGGCCATTTGCTCCCTATGGCCTTGATGTTGTCGGAATGATTAATCCGAAAGCATCGAACGGACATCGATTCATCCTCGTCGCCATTGAGTACTTCACCAAGTGGGTAGAAGCGGCGTCATATGCCAACATCACGTCCATTCACGTTGAGAAGTTTTTCAAGATCAATATTGTGTGCCGATTCGGAGTACCCAAGGATATCATAACAGACAATGGCACGAACTTTACAAATAAGCACATCCGAGACATCTGCGAGCAATACAAGATCGAGCATCATCGATCATCCCCGTATAGACCTCAGACGAATAGAGCCATAGAGGCGGCCAACAAAACTCTGATTCGCATTCTCGAGAAGATGGTAGTTACTTACAAAGATTGGAGTGAACAGTTACCCTTCGCACATTGGGCCTATAGAACGTCGATCCGTACCGCTACAGGGGCAACACCATTCTCCCTTGTGTATGGAACTGAGGCCGTCCTCCTAGTGGAGGTTGAGGTACCCTCACTCCGAATCCTCATGGAATCAGGCTTACCCGAAACAGAGAAAGAGAGATCATGCTTTGATCAGCTGAACTTATTGGATGAAAAGAGACTCCTAGCCTTACGCCACACTCAAGTTTACCAGGGGAGGATCGCACGCGCATATAATAAACGTGTTCGCAGTCGAGATCTAAAGGTGGGAGACACTGTGCTGAAGAGGATCTTCCCATCCCTCCATGCCGATCCGAGAGGAAAGTTTAAGCTGAACTGGGAAGGACCATACGTCATTCGAGAAGTGCTGTCGGGATACGCCATCCGCCTCACCACCATGGATAGAGATCATCTTCCTAAGCCCATCAACGCTGGATACGTCCGACGGTTCTACTCTTAGTCTATCGTGATAAGGTAAGTATTGAGGAAATAGATATGTGACTGCTTAAGAATCACCAAAAAGAGGCCATCATTCCAAGCACAGCAGCCAGAAAGCATCCCCAAAAATGATGATATCCTTTGCTACCCCATTTCAGCCTGGACCTTTCTTTCAATAAACCCGTTCCCCCAAAAAAATATATGTGTACATATACCAAAAAAAAAAGGAAAGAAAAGATGAAGTAGAGTTACTATAAAAATCCTAAAAAAAATAAATCAAAAAGTAAAAAGAGAATGCCTGAAATGAAGCAAGAAAAAAATAAAGGGGAAGAATCATGAGGCATGTATATTAAAACCCCCAAGGAAGAAAGTATGTTGAGAAAACCTAAGCCGTATCAAGGAAACACTTTTTTAGCCAAGCATACCTTCAAATCCCAACCTAACCCATGGCCAAGCTACACCCCAAAAGAAGCCCTCTTTGTAGGTTCGTAAGCAGTCATAATATCTGTGAAGTCATAATGAGCCGAGTCGTAAGACGACACCAGAACCCCATTCAGCCAGTTATGACGAAATATTTGTCCATGTCTTGGCTTTCTGGTTCTAAAAAAAATAAGAAAGAAAAGAAGAAGAAAAAAAGAAAAGAAAGAAAATTAAGTTGAGTTCAAAGCAAGATGGACGTGGTGAAAACCCGCAAGGGCACCGTGGGTAAACACAGCGAACTCATACGGACCAGGTGAAAACCTGAAAAGGCACTTGGGGTAAGAGAGCGAACCCATGGACGTAGTGAAAATCCGAAAGGACGCTGCGAGTAAAAACAGGGATGACAGGCATGGCGAAAATCCGTCTTGGGCGCTGTGAGCAAAAAATGTCAAAAAAAGAGAGATTAGGAGAAGATCTGTTCTGGTTCACCTTTTCTAGTCTGGACTCCTTGAGCCCCTTCCCTTTCTATGATTGGGCCGCTCATCTTAAAATCAGATCGGATCCTAATCAGGCATGTCATCTCCACCACGTCGTCCGATGCATGACCAAAGGTAAGGCCAGAAGACCAATCAATCTCGGGGAAGTTGACCTATCCAAGTTCAAAAAGAAGCACCAGAAACTCCTAAATGGGGTTCGACCATGCTCAAAAAGAGGACCCGTCGGTTGACCTTGGAAATATCGACATCACAAAAAGGAGAAAATTTCAAACAAAAAAAAATTATAATGGATTTTTCTTTCCCATAAAAAGCCTCACACGGTGAGGGAGAAAATTTCAAAAAAGATAATATATTTTTCCTTTCCCATAAGAAGCCTCATCCTGTGTAGGAGAAAAATTTGAAAAAAGATAATAGATTTTCCTTTTCCATAAGAAAAAACCTTACGTTGCGAGACGTATGGAAGAAAACTCGAATACCAAAAAATATGTGTATATGTGTATTTAGCAAATTTCATTTCTTTTCTTACAAGCATCGCGTATGGAGTGTCATGTCCCAAAAAGATAACAACATGACACACTTTCTACTTTTTGCTTTTTGTATAAGTATAAAACAAACAAAAAGAAACAACCCAAAAAGGAAGAAGATCTCTGTTAAGGGGCATCGGGCCCCCCTCTGTGTATATAATCTATGGTATGTGTAGAAACAGGTCAAGGGCAGGAACCACGCTTCAAAGTGCTGATCTCTGCAAGAAGAGAGTCCGCACGGGCATTTCGATCGGTCAACCACCTACCATGAAGATTCTTCTGCTGCCTCCGCGAAATGTCTGCTGCACTGCGAGACTTAGTTAAAAGCCCAGTCAACCCCGCTCTCGGCCATAGCAGCACTCACCTCCGCCATCTAGGCTCTGGCCCTCTCCTTCCCCAAGGTCTCAGTCAAAGCCAGCTTCTCTACAAAAAGAGACTCAATTCTAGTCCGGAGCACCGTCTCCTTGAATGGCCAGGGCCCCATCTCTATCGCATCTACCGAAATCGGGTTAGGAGCAGGCAAGCTCTTAGATGCCAGCCAAACCTCGTAATCAGAAGAGAGGGCACCTCACTGAGTCAAGCTACACATATGTGCTGAATGGCGGGTCTCCCAGAGGGATGCTATGCGATCTAGGTCACTGAGAGAACTCCGAGAGAATATCAAGGAACACAAGGGCGGCCTCACAGTGCACGGCACGTGTTGGGTATATCCGAATTGACGAAGCACCCGAGATGGGAAATAGTAAGTACTACCAGTCAACCCTAAAAGTGTGATGCCCTCACAATCCCGAGAGCGGACAATCGGAAAGGTGTTGTCCAACCAGGGAAGCTGCCAGATCAGCTCTGCATCAGATAGCCACAGGCTCAGTTCTTCGATGCTCCCATGGGGCAGCCTCGAGTAGTGTGTCAGAAAGCCCCGGGCCACACCCCCTCTTACCAAGCAGAATCTCGGTACAGGCCCCATGATAGCCAAATGTTCTCCTAGCCAAATCTGAATGAGGAGTGGACTCCCACGAAGAATCCCAACCTGGTCCAAGGCATCCAGGCCCCGATACATCTCAGCCAAGACTAGGTGCACCAATGAGCGGCCTCCCTCCAATTCGGTCAAAATGTCGCATACCCCGAGGGAAAATGTCTCGCCCCCAGTAAAGAAGAGAACTTTCGATAGCAAATAAAGGGCAAAGGCCTTCACATTGAAAGGATCTCGGACCGACAACTTTCGAAGACTCGAGTCACCAAAAAGTTCTTTCAGGAATTTCACCGAGCACCTAGTGGGCCCGCTGGCGAAGCCCTTCTCATACCTACCCTTCTTCAAACCAAGAACCGCGTAGACCGCCTTTGCATACCCCAGTTTGGGCACCACTTTGGCAAGCCCCCGATGCATTCTCAAGCCAGTGATAGAGGCTAGCTTCTCCAAGGTTGGGGTAAGCTCCCTAAACTCGAATCTGAAGACATGAGACCTATGGTCCCATGACGCTAAAGCCACCTTTAGGAGGTCGGGCAACAAAGGAACAACAAGGAGAGAGGAATGATGGCATAACCCGAGGCGATCCAGGGCGGCAAGCTCGCCCTTAGCCAAGCTAGCGCACCACTTTTGTGAATAACTGGGCCCCGAGTCCAAACAGGGAAGTACACTAACCCCATCCCTCGTATGAGAATTTAGGTCAGGAAGTGGGACCATAGACGTACAAATATGTCCTATATAAAGCTCAGTCAATGTAGGGCGATGGACCTGCTTATCAAAGAAAAAGAAAAAAAAGAAAGAAAAGGAGGGACAAAAAGGCAAAGCTCGAGTGAACAGTATGACAAAGAGGGCTGGGGGCGGGTTATAAGGAACTCGTCGGGCATTAGTTATAGGAGGCGTATATAATATATACGCCCAGCCAAAAATTCAAATTTTTAGCCAGGCGTATATAATATATACGCCCAGTATAAGGGGCAGGGAAGTGTAGCCCCCCCTCGCGTCATCCCATTCTTTTTACTTCATAAGAGAAGAGCGGACTTCGCTTAGTCTGCTCTTTCTTACCTCGGGGCAGCCCACAGGCAGGCATGCTCACGGATGACGTGGCACCCCTAGGACATATGTGGGTGGTCACACGCAAGCTCCCCCCCATCATTGGAGGGGGCTCTGGCCCACTTCGTGCAGGAAAACAAAAAAAAACAAAAAGAACATCATCATAAGGCAGAGAAATAATTAAACGGAGTAGTCATAAACCTTAAAAGCTGTAAGACCATCCAAAACAAAAATCCAAAGAAAATTATTACATATCCCCCAAATATTCCAAAAACCTAAACTACTTCAATGTTCCAAATTTTCAGGAAAAAACTAGTCCTGGGCTGCACCCTTTGACTTCTTCCGGTGTCGGGTCGAGCTTTGAAAGGTACGGGTCTCCCCCACCCGAGTCCACGCCTGAGAGATGCGGCCAAGCAGAGAGTGCGACTCCCTAAGACCAGCAATGTTATGGTAATATTCGGCTTGGTTTACCGCCGACTCATAATCCTGTAAAAAAAAAGATAAAAAGAGAGGTATCAGTCACACAGGCCATCAGGTATAATCCAAGGAAACAGGCGGGCAAGGTAACAAGGGAGAGAGATTACCCCAGGGATCAGCTTAGGGGGTGGAATCCAGATAGCTTCAGGCGATATACGCGCCTTCTCAGCCACATCGGCACACATACGCGACAAAAAGGGATCATCCAAGCGCTTAAAGGTCCCCTGGACCTCAGTGGGCGAACTGTCAGAAGCACTAACACCAGAAGGGTCGGAAGGTCCCGCACCAGTAGCCTCACCAGGAACAGTTGCTTCATCCCCCTCATCTGAATCATCACCCTATCCAAACTATAGAGAGAAATAGTCTTTGCTCAAAAAGCAGGGCAATTAAGGTAGTCATATGGAAGGCTGCTAATAGAAAGGGGAAGGAACATTACCTGAGAGCGCGGACCACCAAAAGCTAAAAAGTTGGCGCCGGGCACGAATCGGGGCAGCAAGGAATGATAGGGTAAGGACTCATACCACATCTGATATCCCCCAGGGAAGAGAAGGTCGTCAATGGGGACCCCGTGGTTGAGAAAGCGAGCAGTGAGCATCTCGATAGAACCTTCGGGAGCCAATACATCGTCTGGAGGAGCTTGGGGCACGGCAAAGAGAGGTCGATACTGATGAACCACCCTCTCTCCTAAGTAATAGGCCCTAGCCCAGGACCCATAGAAGAAAACAATGCGTCGATCTAACAAAAGGCGAGAGGGGCCCACTGCAGCCAGGTTCCAGAAGGGGGATCCAACATAGGGATCAAGGATGACCTGCTCAACAAAAGAGAAGGAATTTATAGATTTGGTCAGAACCCACAACACAAAAGAGCTATCAAATATTACAAAGAGAGAAAGTGTTATACCTACTCTGGAATCAGCAGATCGAATTGAGAACGCAACCCTAACTCCAAGTGTTTCATACCCACGTCCCAGCGGCGGTTTGCATGCCAATTGCTCATAAGGGGGAAGGTGGGGACTTCGGAGAGAAGCAGAGGGCGACCGGGTTGGAAATGTAGATACCCCCACACCTGAGAAAGAAAACAGATATAAACAAATATGTAAAAAAAGAGAAGGAGGGGCGACATTACCTCAAGAGCGGGCCAGAAGCCCACAACGGAATTGGAATCCCCAAGAACGGCTCACACCAAGCTAGACATAAGCACCATGTAGCTAGCACCTCCCCAATCGAACCGATGTACGGTGTCCCAGTTCACCATAAGAGTGAGTAGGGACAATGAGACCCGCCCTCCGTTGGTGCTTGAGAGGAGAGTCTTGCCCAAGAGGAAAGTAGAGAAATGCGAGCCAACATCAATGCACGCTCTGGCTCGAGGTAAATGGCCACATCAGGTTGGCCCAGGTCCACTAGCTCGTGAGGCTCGAACAAACCGACCAGCCAAGATAACTTGACTTCGGAGCCACGAACATTCCCAGAGGTCGGGTAGGTGTTGGCAATTTCTAAGTTTGTGCTTGCTTTATTAGTTGGTGGTAAAAGTAATTTAAAAATCAAAGAATGAGTAAAACAGGGGATGGAATTAGCACAACTAAGAATTCCTAGACCTGCAAGATATAGGGTCCATTGTGGCAAGTTTTGATAAGTAAGAGTTTGTCCCACAGGGAAAGGTGATCTACAGCTCCAAAGGAGCCGTCACTAGTAGTCCCTCCAGATCTGACTACAGATCTGACAGTCTTAAAAAGGAGGGGAGTTTAAGGTCACTTATTCTAGGTATTCTAAGATAACCTAATGTCTACACTACAGAAAGAGGCGAGAGGATGGATGGAGTGTGGAAAATAAATATAAAAGGGTGAGAAGTAAGTTATTGAGCCTAGATCAGAGGAGCTTTGTAACTCAGATTTAGATCTGATGTTATAGAAATCCTGTCCAATGGCTACATTATCACCACTGAGGAGAAGGGATCCAACCCATCACTCTGCCATGATTCAATCCCTTAAGGTTATAACCTGTCCACTCAAATGGTCACAGACTATCCCATAGGGGAACCACAATCCAGGGATGGGTCAAAATAAAACAAGTTAATCATTATAGGCACTATTTCATCCAGGCTACCAGCTCAAGAATCCATAGGGAACCTCAACCTCTAAAGATCTATATGTGGGGCTAAGGCTGTATAGGACCATGATAGCCCAGACACATAGAACCAACAAGAGACTGAGTACAACCTTCGATCAAGCTATCCATTGCTTGACTGAGGCTACAATGGTCCAGTCACAAGCCTACAATCTCTATAACCAGATCATATCCAACATCTGATGGCAGATCTATACAAATATAGGGGAGTCTGCCTCCGTACAATCTCCCACCAGGCTTCTACAAGCTCAGGTGTAAAGAAGAAAGATCGATCTTGGATCGGTGGATTAGAATCGCCCTAAGGCTATAACCTGTCCACTCAAATGGCCACAGACTATCCCAGAGGCTATCCTCCTCACGGAGCCCAAGATAAAACAAGAATATCTCTGCCACCACCATGGTCACCAGGCTACCAGCTCAAGCTCCCATGGGGATTTCAGATTTAGTGGGTCCTGTGGTGGGGCTAAGGCTATATAGGACCATGATAGCCCAGACACACAGATCACTTGGATCTGAATGGCCCTTAGAATCAGTCCTCCATTGCTTTGAAACACAGCCAAAGCAATGGTGGATCACAAGGCAGCAGCCTTGCACAGAGCATCTCACATTCAAACACAAATCCTACAGAATATAAATCCTATTACAAAACTTCCATTGATCTAGTTCAAAAAGCATATAAAGGCATAGCTAGCAAGTGCTGGACTATGGAGAGAAGGAAAAAAGAAAAAGAAAACTACTTACAGCTACAAAAAGAAAAGCAAAACGATCTCAGATCAAGTCTCCAAGAAATGAGATGTGTTCCCAGCTATTCCAGGATGTAGAAAGAAAAGATGGTCCAAGCCCCCCTTTTTCTTTTTTTTAACCTAAGCTAAGTATGGGTTTTTATAGCAGTGGTGTGGCGGCGCATTAGGGTTAGGAAACCCTAATTTTAATGATGCCACATGGCCGAATAGTGATCCTTCGATGCCTTGGGGTGCGTGCACGAAGATTTGAGCATGGGAGTGCGTGCCCTAATCGCTAGAAATTTCTAAAAGGTCCTTTGCTGAAGAGATGGAAGTTTGAGGTTTTGAACTTTGCTAGGTAGCCATTATTTCCCAGACTTATCGCGTGGTAGCTTTTACTCTTTGCTAGGATGATTTGATATTGAAACTTCAACCGTCGCGAGGTTGGCTTGATTTTCTCTTTAGGCAGTCACGAGGTTGAGTAGACATCAAAGCCTTAGATGTCGCGGGGTTGGAGTTCAAGCAGTCGTGAGGTAGCTGCATGATCGCTGGGTTGATCTTCGCGAGGATAGATTTGAATAGTGCGAGAACTTCAAGAGCACTTCTCTTCACTGGACATCGCGAGTTACCTCGTGAGGCTTTAATGAGTTCTGAACTGCGCGAGGTTCCATGTCTTAATTGATCTTTGGGAGGATGGCTTTGCCTTCGCAAGGATGCTTTCTTCTTGAATGGCACGAGAATTGTGCGAGGAGTTCTCTTCTGATAATTGCATCCCGCGATGACTGCGCGACAGCTACGCGAGGAGTCTTCTGAAGCTCTCTCTTCTCAGCCGTTCTGAGCGAACTGCGCGAGGTTGAGAGAGGTATGCTTTGAACTGCGCAAGACTGCATGATGTGTTTTATTCTTGAGCTTCGCGAGAGCTGCACGAGTTTGTGCTTCGGAAGCTCTTCCAATTAGTTTACAACCACATAAAACTGCACAAGTGTGTGCCAGCACTGAGCCCATCCTCAGGTCAAAAATTAGGTTATAGGTCATACATAATGCATTCAAGTTCAGACCCAAAAACTTTGCAGGGCATACTCTCATAATGGTTTTGTTGAGGGGTTCATTTTTTCACAGGCTCAAGAGTAGTTACATCCCCCAAATGGGTGTGTAAGCATGAGCATAGGCAGAGTTCTTAGGTGCTGACATCATTGGCAGTTCCTTACCATAGATTGGATAACTCTTTATCTTCACATGACAGCTCACTCAACTTTGGATCACAAGGGCTTGTAACTGGGCTGTAATGTGGCTTATGGAGTAGGGTTAAAAAGAATGGAAGGTTGAAAAGAGGTTCCAAATTGAGAAATCAGTAGGTGACAGAGGTGATTCATGACTTCACCTTCTTGAATTTATCTCCCTTCATCTTCTTTGGGATTTTCAGATTTGAAGTGATCAATTTCTCTTCTTGATTTTGATTCTCCAATGAAAGTTCCTCTTGACTCCTCCCTTACTCCTCCTCATTATTATTTTTGTTTCCTTTTGATGGAGTTTTCTTCTTTTTATTTTTGTTTTTGCTTTTCAGAAATGCCACCATGTTCTCAGTTACCATACTACCAGAATTTTTGAGATGCTTCTTCTCCATTCACTTAATGTTGACCATAGCTAGTCCATTTCCAACCTTTTCTCCTTTACCTTCTGAATTCTCAGAGTGAGGGTAGGCTGAAGTAGGTTCATAGGTTCAGGTTCAAGTACTCAGGTGTATTTTGAAGAAATTTAGGATTTAAAGCTCAAAGGGGGGTATGGACAAGGGCAGTTGCTTTAGGGTTGGTCCTTTTAGGCTCAAACTGTCCAAGAGAAGGCCTTGATCCTTTCTTAAGTCTCATGAGTACTGTCAGTTGTTTCAACTTGGAGTTACCTAACTTCTAGTGAGCACAGTGACTCAGCCAGTCCTTAGAACTAGAAGAGATTGCCTTGGTTACTCCTCAAAGGATGGAAAAAATTTTATAGGCCCAATTCTCACTGGTTATGGTCTTCCTTTGAACTTTTAAGTATGTCCTCACCTTTTTCTCTCTCTAATGATTCACTAAGTCGATACAAGTAAGTTTCCTTGGTGATATTATCATGGAAATGTGGAATATTAAAAGTTTATAATGTCAAAAGTTTGCAGAAATTTTTAATTTCTTATTTTCATGATTCTTAAGTGAACATAGATCCATTTCCATATTACTCAGATGACTCTGCTGCACTTAGGTTAACTATTCCATAGGCAGGGTCTGCCTACCACACCCCCAAACCTATGAGGAGCAGTGTCCTCACTGATTCAAAGGTGTCTGTGGAGCAGATTTATTAAGGGCATAATAAAAGGAAACAGCAAGAAAGAAAATAACCAAAAACAGAGAACTATACAGAATATCACGAAAAGGAATTTTCATTAAAACGAACAAAAAGAAAATTACAAAAAAAGGGGGGGGAAGGGAGAGAGGGATCAAGGGTGAGGGGGTAGGGAAGGTGGGGGAGGGGGTGGGGTGGAGGGGGCAGGAGATGGTTCTATCTTTCGCTTTTTCTGTTGTGGCTGGAGCTTTTCCTCCTCCTCCTTAGCCAAGAGCTGCTGAATTGCCTCGTACTCATCCCAGAGGGGTTGCAGGGGATCTGGCTCTTTAGGTGGTGGCGAGTCCAACCACATCAAGTAAAACTTGTTAGGCAGCGCATTAGACTTGTCATCTGCCATTGTTAGGAGTAGGGAAGGACCACTAGGGTGTCAGGAGAAAGGAAGCGATGAATATGAAAGGGGCTCCCTGTGTATTTAAAGACGAGGGTGGTGGAAGATGAAACGGTGGAATAACATCCAAGTCACCGCAATTAATTGAGAGTGAGTTGGGAAACGTCAAGTCCCAGCAATCAGCGTGGGAAATGACAAATGCATTAGACTCGCGCAGCTGGGTAAGGGGATCACGAGATAACTAAATCACGCGATTATGGAAGTTGGAGCTTGAAGTGCGTGAGAGACTCTGCAGCATTGAAGCTCGCGATAGCGAAAGAAATATTCTATGTGAATTGCGTGAGAGCTTCCCAAATCATAATTTGGAATGCGCGAGGGCTTAATACCAAACAATATCCATTCAATTCGAAAGTCAGCAATTCGCAAAAGAAGAAGAAGAAATCCTACCAATCCCACATGAACTCTATCTAGCTCAACGTAATCAGCCTCCACACAACCACTAAAATTTCCTAAAACATATGGAAGAAACAAAAGTGGTATAGTACAACATGGACACATGAAAATGAATAGTGTTCATAGGGTCAGCAGGTTGTTCAATGCAAGGCTTAAGCCTCTGACCATTCACTTTGAAGGTCCTCCCAGATTTGGGATCCTTGACTTCCACAGCACCAGATGGGGAAACATTTAAGACAACATAGGGACCTTCCCATCTGGATTTTAATTTGCCAGGAAAGAATTTTAGTTTGGAGTTGAATAACCAAACCATACCACCCGGTTAGAGGCTTTTTCTCAGCAAGCCCTTGTTAAAGAAAGCTTTAGACCGTTCCTTGTAGATCCTGACATTGGTGTAAGCATCCATCCTCAACTCATCCAATTCAGACAGCTGCAATGACCTGTGATGACCAACAAAAGTTAGGTTCATGTTTAAATTCTTAATGGCCCAATAGGCCTTGTGTTCTAACTCTACTGGGAGATGGCAAGCCTTGCCATAGACCAATTTGAATGGGGACATTCCAATGGGAGTCTTATAGGCAGTCCTATAGGCCCACAGTGCATTGTTGTTGCTTCTTTGTGTGCTTGATTTATTTGTGTTTTGAAAATAGGTTTTCAACTGCTAAGTTATAATGAATTTAAAATATTGAAAAGAGTAAAGAAATATCAGCACAGATAGAAGTGAATTAGCCTGCAAGATCAGGGCCAATTGTGGCAAGTTTTAAATGTAAGTGAGTGAAAGATCGTCCACAGAGAATTTGTCTAAAATGCAAGATAAACCTCCAGATCTGAGCTACCAGATCTGGCCTCTTATCCTATCTAGAAAGCACATAAGATGGGGAGGTTGAATTTGTCACATTAACTAAATGATAAAAAGTAAAAGTTAAACTAAATGATCCAGATCCGAGTTGGGGGAACGTTTGAGGTAAACTTATAAAAAATGGAGAAGTAATATCTAACTTTGATTTGGTCCTTGAAATCTAATGAGAATGACTGCAGCTCAACTGAGAGATGATCCAATCTTCATCTGGCTACAAGCGCAGATGTAAGAGAAATAAATCTAATTCAAGGATTAGGTTTAAGCTTATGGCTATGGTCATCACTTTAATGGCCACAAACCATCCAATAGTCTTGAATCCAAATCCTTAATCTAGAACAAGAAACATCACTACAAATGCCGTGAGAGACTAGGTTACAAACACTAACTCTCACAGGATTAATGAATCAAGGGAAATTGCATGAAAAATAGTGAATCTAAAGGAGTCTAATGCAAGAAGGAGATCAGAGGGAACCCTTAACATGAGTCCAATGGAGAATGCACGGTTTACAGCAACCTTTTCAAATTCACCATTACAATTACAGAGCACAGCTTAAACAGCTCTCAGATTTGTAGTCTTGAATATAACTCTCCTTTGAATTATAGAAGTATCTCACAGCTCTCAATTGCAAGTAAAAAGTGAGGCAATTACAGGGATTTCAGACAAACTATCTGATTTGGAAATGGGGGATTAGGAATGAAACTCAAAATCTGGATACCCAAATTGGGCAAATGGTTCGTCTATTTATAGTTTTCCCTAAGTCCAGCTCAGATGTGTATCAACCAACCAGAAGTGCTCAGATCTGTATTGACCAATGGTAGTCGATCACGAGGATCCAGATCTGTTCTGGCCAATCAGAATTCCTCGATCTGGTTCAACCAATCAGGTGAAAAAGGCATCAATTCTGTTATGCATTTTGAAAGTCTGTTAGAGTTTCCCACCAAGTTATTTCATCTCTGGGTGCTCACGTGGGGTGGAATATGCCTTCGCTTCATGCTTAGAATCCTTTGAAATGTCCCTAGGTTTTTAAATGCATTGGGAAGCATGAAACAGATTACTGAATTGCCCTTGCAAAAGCTGGGAATCTCCAGAATACCTTTTCGCATAGCTTAGGGGACTTTTCGCAAGGTGTTGTAACTCCTGAAGCTCTTTTCATAATGTTCTGGTTCTGTTCAAATTGAGTTTTCTTCTTTTCGAAAAGGTCAATCATCTCTTCGAAGAGTTCAGATGCTCTTCGAAAGCTAAGCCTGGAGTTTTAGTTCTTTTCGCAGAGTTCAGGTTCTTTGCGAACAGTTCAGGTTCTTTGCGAAAAGTGCTCTGTAGCGCATTTTTCTGTTCGAATTGCTCCATACTTCTTTTCTGGGTTGAGACTAGGTCTTTGCTTCTTCAATTCAGACCTTTCAACAGCTAGTGAGGTTGTTTCTTCTCTTTCTTTCTTTGGATTGACATGGATTGTCATCTTTTTGGCACTTTTAAGCTGCTTTTATGGTTAAGCCTGTCTTTATTGTTAGCAGCAACACAAGCACTTAAAACACTTATTTAGTTCTCTCAAAGGTCTATCAAGACTCAAGTTCAGGGGTGAAAAATGGTATTTTTTAGTTCTCAACACACCCCCAAACCTAAGCTTTGCTAGTCCCTGAGCAAAGACAAAATTAAAAATAAAGTAAAAACCCACTTTTGTAGGGAGCACAGTTGCATTTAGCATATGCAACAAGCCTTTTAAACCCCTAGGTGATCCCTAGTGGAGGAGTGAAGTCTCCTGAGGGTTTTCAGTGAAGGTACCCACAAACTTCTTCAATAAATCAGTTAAGATCATTGCAATTCTGTTACAGCGAACTTTCATCCACTCTGTTTATTCACACTTGCATCAGTCATGTTGTAAGAAGATTTTTCAAGAAAAACATCAGTTCAAAACTAAAATTTTGCTGTAATTCTTGTTACTACTCAGCCAATTTATGTCAAAGGTTATTTACAAGAAAAATTAATGAACAACTTACCTTCGATTTAGGAATCCAGCTTCGATGTTACCCCAATGAGTTGATTTCAAACCCAACTCTCACCGGGATTTTCACTCAACATGCAAGTAAGAGGGTTGTACTATTTCACACGGCTCAAGAGCAGTTACAGCCCTCAAATAGGACTGTAAGCATGAGCATAGGCATTGCCTTTAGTTTGGAATTCCCTGCTCTTTTCACCATAGATTACACAAATTCTTATCTCCATGTGATAGCTCAATCCATCATTGATTAGTAAGGACTTTACTGGGGTTGTAATGCGGCTTATGGGTGAAATTTCTCAAGAATAAAGGGTTGGAGTGGTGTTCAAATTTGAGAAGTCAGTCAAGGTAAGGAGGTGATATACAAACCTTCTTTACTTCAGCATATTTTCATTTTCTTCTTTGAATTTCCAGAGCCAAAGTGGCCGTCTTTTTCTCTTTCTTTTTCAAACATCCAATGAAATGCCTTCTCTCTTTTTGTTTTGCTCAAATATATATATTTTTTCAAATTAGCATTGACTGGAATGCCACATTTCCTCTGCTGTTACATCACTGCCTTCAACTTGTACCCTTCTTTTGTTATCAAATTGTTACTCAATTCTCCTTTCTTCAGCTTCCTTCCCTTTATCTTCTGACTTCTCGGAGTGAGGGTTAGGCTAAATGAAGTTGATGAGGTTTATTGGATGAGGTTTCAAAGGAATCTTAGATTTGTACAGCTCAAATGGTGTGTATCAAGGGCATTTTCAAAAGGTGGGGCTTTGTAAGGTTCAAACTGTCCAAAAGGAGGCCTTACATCATGTCTTTAATATCACGAGTGCTATCAAATTATTTCAATTTGGATATGTGTAACTTCTAGTGCAAGAAAGCAGATTCAATCAGTCCCAAAAGCAGAAAAAATTGCCAATTCATACCTCCAAAGAATACATTTCAGGCCCAAACCTCACTGGGGTGGTTTTTTTTATCAAATTCCTGAGGTGTATCCTCACTGTTTTCCTTCTTTTTAGGTTTACTAAAGCATCAATTTTCTTTTGGAAATTTCCTGACATTCACTTCATGAAAGTATTAGAATTACACTAGAAATTAATTTCAAAAGGTTTTTAACTTCTTCATATTTTCTCTTTTTTTCAAAACAGCAGGTGTGAAATTACTTTATTTTCAAAAATTCCACTGATCATAAGCTGTACTGATGTTAACTCAATTATTGATTTCTGTCACCCCCCCAAACCAAAGGGGAGCAGGGTCCACACTGGTCCAAAGCAGAGAAAAGATATAAGCAAGAAAAAAAAAATCATGATGACAAAAGGACAGACAGAAATGCACAGGAATTACACAAGAAACAACAGAATTTTATATTACAAACTCATAACACAGATAAGTACAATGTGATCTAATAACTGGGGTCAAAATCTGTATCATAAGTTGGTTCAATTGGCTCAGAACTGGAGTCACTGTCAGAATCAGAACTAGAATCAGTATTGGAGTCTGAACTTGATTGAGCTTTCTCGTGGAGTGTGTTTTGCAGCTCAAAGGTATTCCTCCGATTTTATCTTTTGGTGAGGCCAATGTACTTGCCAAGTCTAGTGGTCTTCGCTTTTTGCAACATGGTCACCTTGTGCTGCTCACTCCGAACCATCTGAAATGTTTGACCCAGCAAGTCCTTCATTTTCTCTCTCTCAAATTTCATAAATAACTCCAACTTCCGAATCTGGTTTTCATAAGGGGTTCGAATGTAGGCTTGTAAATCAGCTAACCCCTTTAGAACATCTCGACAGATATAAGGATTTTCTTCCATGGCTCTTCTGAGGGTGGTAAATCTGGGAATGGAATGGTAGGGGACCAAAGGTGTCCCAAATTGTGGAGGGGAGAAGAATTTTCCAAGGAGGACTTCTGTGGTCGGTCCGAGTGGCTTGCTGTGAGAAAGTGGGAGTGGTGAAGGGGATGCAACCAGAGGGACTCTGTGTTCGGGCTTTGGGTTGCATGGGCAACAGTGGTGGGGGTGGGCAGATCAACCAATACTACCTCTGGTTCAGTTTGGGTAGTATGGGAATCAACAGTAGGTACAGGGGTAATGGTGGTTGTGTAGGATGTGGAGGCTAAGGTTTGGAGCAGGTCATTGGACACAGACTGGTTTTCTGTGTTGATTTGGAGTTGGGCTTGGATGTATTGGAGGTAGGCAAGTATTTGGTTAATAGATGCAGGTGGGGGAGAACTGGGCATAGCAGGGACTGGTACAACTGAAGTTGAGGGTGGGGGTGCAATGGCTGTAAAGGGAGAAGTAGGTAAGTGAGTGAAATGATGAGGGTCAGGTATAGGGATAGGTTCAAGCCCCATGGTTTCAAAAAGAGATCCCATTAAGGAAGAATAAGCCTCTGTAGTGAAAGGCTCAGGTTCAGGTGTATGGGATACTTCAGGTGTGTGGGCTGAATGAGCAGGTGAATTTGAGGGGCTTTGGAGCAGAGGAGTGCAGGGAGATGGGGCAATAAAGTCTGCAGCTAAAACATGGGCATTGGTGGGAGAAATTGGTGGTGTGAGTATCATTGGAGTGGTTGGTGTAGAGGGGGAATCAATAATTGGAATAATGGAGGGTATGGGAGATGGGACAGCTGGGATAGGGGAGGAGGGTGAAAGGCCAACTTCCTCAAGAATTGGTGCAGCTGAAGAGCTGGTCACCATGGGAAGGATAGTTTCTTCAAAAATGGGTGCAGCTAAAGAGCTGGTCACCACAGGGTCTGGCAGAGCTGCTTCAAGAAGTGGTGCAGCTAAAGAGCTGGTCACCACAGGTTCTGCCAAAACCGGTTCTAAGGGAACTGCAGGGGCAGGTTCAGGAATAGCTGTAGGTGCAGGTTCACCTTCCTCTCTCATTCTTCTCAGCATGGCTTGGCTTGTAGTCCAGGCCTTTTATCCAAAATTGTGAGGAGCAATGACTTCAAATGCCTCCTCATTATCAATGTCAAACTTGGCTCTGAGGAGGTCTGTGATCAATCTACCAAATGGGAGGCCAGCTAATTTCTGCTCCTTTTTCAACTTGGGACTAATATCAGCCATGGCTTCAAAAATTAACATAGGGGCATTGAAAAACTGCCCCTTAGAAAAATGGAAGAGAGCCTCCAGAATTGGTGTTCTCCTCTCTTGGCTGTGCCCGGTGATAAAAAAACTTCCCCTCAAAATGGAGTCCATCAATAGAAATTGGGGGGCTAGGTCTCTCCTCATGATGGACTGTACAGTGCCCACAATTCCTTGGGTTAAATGTGCAGCCATTTCTCTAAAGGAGGTTGTTTCTGGAGCAGCCAATGGACCAGAAGGATCAAATTGGAAGGGTATCCCCAAAGCATTCCCTATGTCTTCAAATGTGACAGTAAGATCGCAATCATCAATAAAGATAACCAGGGTAGGGACATCAGCATCTCTTTCAATGACCTTGATTAGGTTTTGGTACCATAACTTCACCATTCGTGGGTAAATTTTCTCTGGCAAGGGGGTAAGGATATTACTTAGTGAGGCATCTCTTATGTATTTTAAAGATAACAGGCAATCCGGTTTGTTGACGAAAAAAGTTTCATCCACAATCAGCTCAGGAATTAGCTTATGAGCTTCAATGAATGGATTTGGTAGTACCAAATGTATAGGCAGAGGAGGAAGCTCAGGCTCAGGGCTAGCAGCAGCAGGGATGGGTTCCTCATGTCGAACTGTCTTTCCTTTCTCCACCCTATCCGCTTTATCCATAGATAGTTTTCTTTTGGCTGAAGTTTTGGCTTTTCCTTTTGGGGTAGGTTTGCTAACTTTCTTAGCAGAGGATTTTGGGAACATGGCAGCCAACGATTTCTCCGCTTTTCCCATTCTAAATTGATGTATGAAAATGCCCACAATAGATGCTGACATAAAATCAAATTTTCCAAATGATAAATAGAGAGAATGTGTAGAGAAATACCGAGATCTAGGGTTTTTGATTGAACGAGTTGTTTGCTTGCAGAAATCCCCCAGACTAGAAGCTAAAATCCTTCTCTGAAAACTCAAATGATCGAACAAAGGTGAAGAAAAATGTAGCAAGCTTCTCAAATCGCGCAAGGAAAGAACAAAATAGGGTTTCTGTGGAACAGGTCGCTCTTCAGAAAGATTTCGAATATGAAACCCCTACATCAAAAGGGTTTAAATATACTCAGAGTTAATTTCGCAAAGTTCTTTTTAAGTTTTTGAAAAGTTCCAAAATAGACCTTTTTACAACTGCGAATGGCATCAGTACCATTCAAAAAATTAATAGCTTCAGAAACATCTTTTCGAAAAGAAACTAGCTTCAGAAATATCTTTTCGAAAAGAAAATAGCTTCAGAACCAACTATTCGAAAAGCAAATCCTTGCTTTCGAGCAGTTCGTTACAAATCCAGAGTCTTTTCGAAAAGTAAATTGAACTTTGCGAAAAGATAATTATTACTTTGCGACTTAACTTGGAGCATATTTAAACCATGCGAAAAGAGACAAATCATGAATAAAAACAGAAACAAAGAAACTAAGCAAAAACTATGAAATAAAAACATAATGTACAGTTATCTACCATCAGATTCTTGGAGGTTCGTGATGACAGATGGGCAGCACAGGCTCCTGGGTATTTTCAATGCATGGTTTGAGCCTCTGACCATTTACTTTCAGGATTCTTCCATTACTTGGATCAAGGATGTCATGACTCCGAAGGAGTCATACGAATAACAGTGTATGGCCCTTCCCATCTGGATCTCAGCTTTCCTAGGAAAAACTTGAGTTTTGAGTTAAATAACCATACCTTAGAGCCAGCTGTGAACTCTTTTCTCAATAAATTTTTATCATGGAAAGTTTTGCCTTTCTCTTTGTAAAATCATGAATTTGTGTATGCATCCATTCTCAGCTCCTCCAACTCAGCAAGTTGCGCTCTGTGATTACCGCAGAGTTAGATCCATGTTCAATGTTTTAATGGCCCAAAAGCTTTATATTCTAACTCTCTTGGTAAATGGCATGCTTTGCCATAGACCAACTCGAATGGGGACATACCAATTGGTCTGTATGCCCACAATGCATCATTCAAATTTTAAAGGACCAATCCTTTCATCCTTCTTCACGTCTTTTCCAAAATATGTTTGATTTCTATAGGAAATCTCCACTTGTCCACGGTTTGTGGATGATATGGAGTGGCTACTCTATGAGTCATGAGTATTTTTCAATAAAGTTTCAAAATGTTTATTACAAAAATGGCTTCCCCATCATCGATAATGGCTCGAAAAACCAAACTCGGAAAAATGTGATCCTTAAGAAATTTAAGAACCACTTTGTGATCGTTTGTTTTAGTGGTTGTGGCTTCAATCCATTTGGATACATAATCCATTACTAAAATGAAATTATACCCATTGGAAGAAGGAAAGGGACCCATGAAGTCTATCCCCAAACATCAAACAACTCAACTACCAAAATAGGTCAGAAGGCATTGAGTTTCTCTTGGAAATGCCGCAATTTCTCGACCTGGAAGACTTACAATGTCAGGGGCATCTTTGAAAAGTGTAGGCCAATAAAATCCATACTGCAAAACCTTTGCAGCAGTTTTGTTTCCACTAAAATGACCTCCACAGGCCTGTTCATGACACATAAAAAGTATTCTATGAAATTCTTGGTCAGGGACACATTTTCTTATTATTTGGTCTGCACAACTCTTAAATAGATAAGGATCTTCCCAGACGAAATGTTTAACCTTTGAGAAGAAAAGATCTTTATCCATTTTATTCCAATGTTGATGAATTCTTCTAGTAGCCAAAAAGTTGACTATATTTGCAAACCAAGGAGTGTGTACACTAATGGCAAAAAGTTGCTCATCAGGGAAAGATTCATTGATAGGCAGCCTATCAATCTCAGTAGTTAAAATTCTAGACAAGTGATCAGCCACCACATTCTCCACCCCTTTTTTATCTTTGATCTATAAATCAAATTCCTGTAATAGGAGAATCCACCTGATTAATCTTGGTTTGGTATCCTTCTTAGACAGAAGGTATTTCAAGGCAGAGTGGTTAGTGAACACCACTATTTGTGAACCCAAGACATATGACCTGAATTTCTCTAAAGCAAAAACAATTGTCAGCAGCTCTTTCTCAGTTGTTGTGTAATTGAGCTGTGCATCAATCATTGATCTACTGGCATAAGCTATGACATGAGGCAGCTTTTCTTTTCTCTGTCCAAGGACAGCTCCCAAAGCATAATCTGATGCATCACACATAAGTTCAAAAGGTAGTGAATAATCTGGAGACTGCAATATTGGAGCTGAAATCAAACAGTTTTTCAAGAATTCAAAAGCCTTCATGCATTCATTATTGAAAACAAAAGGGACATCTTGGTACAGCAAATGACAAAGAGGTTTGGTTATTTTACTGAAGTCCTTAATGAACCTTCTGTAAAATCCAACATGTCCCAGAAAACTTCTGATTTGTTTAACAGTTTTGGGAGGTGGTAAATGTGCAATTAAATCAATTTTTGCTCAGTCCACCTCAATGCCCTTGTGGGAAACAACATGGCCAAGGACAATGCCTTGGGTGACCATGAAATGGCTCTTTTCCCAGCTCAAAACTAGATTGGTTTCTTCACATCTTTGTAATACCAATTTGAGATGATGTAAACACTGAGAAAAAATCTCTCAGAGATTGAAAAATCATCCATAAAATCTCCATAAATTGGTCAATCATATCGAGAAAATAGAATACATGCATCTTTGAAAGGTAGGTGAGCATTACAAAGACCAAAAGGCATTCTCCTATAGGCAAAAGTGCCAAAAGGGCAAGTGAATGTGGTCTTTTCACGATCTTGTGGGTACACAGAATCTGGTTGTAACGAGTAACCATCAAGAAAACGATAATAAGCTTTTCACGCTAGCTTATCTAAAATTTGATCAATGAATGGGAGGGGAAATGGTCTTTTCTCGGTCATTGCATTTAATTTTCACGTAATCAATACGAGACTCTCCACCCAGTTGTTTGTCCGGTTGTCATAAGCTCACCGAATCTGAGGTTACAATGGTGATCCCAGATTTCTTAGGTACCACCTGTAGGTGCCACCCAAGTGAATCGAAATGGGGTAAATGACCCCAAAGATCCAACAACTTAACAACCTCTTTCATGACCACTTCTTGCATATGAGGGTTCACCTCCTTTGCATTTCCTAGAAGGCTTTGCATCTTCTTCCAAATGGATTTTGTACATGCAAGCAATTTGGGTGATTCCTCCCAAATCAGCAATAGTCCAGCCAATTTCCCTTCTATGTTCTTTCAAAACTATCAACAGCTCTTCTTCTTGTTCCTTTGTGAGGGAGGAAGAAATAATTGCAAGCAATGATTTATGATTTCCTAAAAAAACATATTTCAAATTTTCTGGCAGCTGCTTTAGTTCTAAATCAGGTGGGCAGAGAAAAGAAGGTAACAAAGGTACCTTAGCTGTTTGTGGGAGGGGGAAAGTAGCAGGTTTCCAAGAAGAGAAACTTGCTGATTGGTTATGAGTTCCTTGCACAACATTTATTTCCTCAGAATTTGAGATACAAACTGTTTCTTCTTTAGAATTTCCCCAAGCATCTTTAACATTTGTGGTGAAATCTTCACCACAGTAAACTTGCTGAAGTCCCTTCTACAAGTTCATCCAATAGATCAACATGAAAACATTCTTCGAAATCGGAATTGAGGTCAGGATTTGCATTATAAACATTTAATTTTACTTTCATGTTTCCAAAAGAGACTTCCATAATACCAGACCTGCATTGAATGCAAGCATTTGCTGTAGCCAGGAATGGTCTTCCCAAAATGACAGGGATGGAAGTTTTGCTTTTGGTAGGTTCCATGCCCAAGACTAGAAAATCAGCAGGATAGAAAAATTTATCTACTCCCACCAATACATCCTCAATCATCCCAACTGGCTTCCTTTCAGATCTGTCTGCTAGTTGTAACACCACATGAGTGGGCTTTAATTCTCCTAAACCTAGTTTCTCATATATAGAATATGGAAGTTGGTTGACACTAGCACCCAGATCTAATAAAGCCTTTTCAATGATATGTTTCCCAATAATGCAAGGGATTGTGGGGATTCCAGGATCTTGAAGTTTAGGAGGTGTGGCAATGGATAACACCTGATTAATTCTTTTCACAACAAAGACCTTCTTAGACAACTGTATCCTAGACTGTCTTTTGTAAGTGCAAACATCTTTCAAAAATTTTGCATATGCTGGAATTTGTTTGATTGCCTCAAGTAAAGGTAGATTTATCTTGACTTGCTTGAAAGTCTCCATCATTTCATCTATTTTTGTGTTTCCTTTATCAAAAGGGGATACAAATTTCATTGCATGAGGAAATGGTAAATGAGGAACTAGTCCTTCATCTACAGATTTGGAAGCATTTTCAAAAACTTTTTGGATTTTTTGTTTTTCATTTTTTTCATTTTTTTGATTTTTCTGAGGTCCATCAGCACCCCCACTGCTATCATTATGCTGCTCTTGCTACATATCTTTATCATTTTTCTTATTTTTTTCTTCTTCAGTACCCACGTTGTTATTTATGATTCTTCCACTTCTCAAAGTGGTAACAGTTTTTACTTCTTCATGTGAATTAGAAGCTTCTCCAACCATGAATTGTCCTTTGGGATTGTTCAAAGGTTGGCTGGGTAACTTTCCTTCCTCTCTTTTTGCCAAAGTATTTGAAAGCTGTCCCAATGTTTCTTCAATCTTCTTTATGCTCTGGCTGTGAAAATTCTGGAGTGAATTTAGGACTTGATCTTCAAAAGAAGGGGACCTGGAAGGGGCTTGAACTGGGGCAGGCTGCTGCACAGGTTGTTGTGGAATGGGCTGCTGAAAATTTAGTTTGGCATAAAAATTCTGCTGATAAGGTTGTGCAGTTTTGAAAGGCATTTGGTTCTTTGGTTGTTGCTGCTGTTGGGATTGATAATTCCCTTGGTTCCACCTCAAATTGGGGTGTCCTCTCCATGGATATTCATTTGACTGCATTGTCCAAATGATTGAGCAGCATGAGCTTGTTCCACCATTAAATCTGGGAACTGTGGTGTAGCAGGACATTGTTCAATTGAATGAGTAGGGACCCATATCGGACATGCCTCTACTCTTGCAACATTTGGATTTTTAAGTGAGTCCATCAATCTATCAAACTTTGTGGTTAAATTGTCCATCTTTCTTTCCAACTCATTCACCTCATAAATCTTCCCTTTGGTGGGTTGCTGATTGTTCAACCTAGCAGGATTTTCAATATCTCTTGACAGAGATTCCTGTTGAGTTGAGTTTTCACCAATTACTTCAAATAAGTCCCAAACCTCCTCAACTGTTTTTTGCAAGTAAGTGCCTCCACAGGAGGCATCCACCATATTTTTGCCTTTTTAATCAATTCCTTGATAGAAGCTTTGAACCAGCTGCCATCTGGGAATTTGATGATGAGGACATTGCCTTAAAAGTTCCTTAAATCGTTCCCATGCTTCATCGAAAGTTTCAGTTGAGTTTTGTGAGAAAGAAATGATACTTTGTCTCAATTGGCTTGTTTTAGACATTGGGAAATATTTGGTTAAAAATTGACACTGCAAATCATTCCAAGTAGTGATACTATTTGGTGCTAACATAGATAACCATGCTCTAGCTTTATCCTTTAATGAAAAAGGAAAGAGCCTAAGCTTGGTTTCTTCTGGACCAAGTCCAGCTATGTTGAATGTGGTGCAAAGAGCCAAGAATTCATCCACATGTTTGTATGAATCTTCCTTACTCAACCCATGGAAGGAAGGAAGCATTTGGATAGTTGATGATTTGATCTCATAATTTCCTTCAACAGTAGGAAATTGAATGCAAAAGGGAGAATTGTAAGCACCAGGTGCAAAGTAATCCCTCAAAAGTCGAGGTTCTTCACCCATAGTAGCAGAATTCTGTGTTGTTTGTTTGGTTCGTAGTAGCCTTTCAACTTCTAAATTCAGCGGGACAATCTCAGGGCTGAGAGTCCTCCTACCAAACATACAACTCAGAACAAAAAATCTGATTATTCACAGCAAACCTTCATAATTCCTTTTTAAGTAGTTTCCCTTCTTCAAAAATTGGACATGAATAACTGCACAGGTATAAACAATAGAATAGTTTAGTACTAATAAAAAATAAAAGTGAAAACTTAGGTCTACTTATTTTAGAACAAATTCTAACAAATTCAGGCCAAAAACTTGTTGTTGCTTCTTTGTGTGCTTGATTTATTTGTGTTTTGAAAACAGGTTTTCAACTGCTAAGTTATAATGAATTTAAAATATTGAAAAGAGTAAAGAAATATCAGCACAGATAGAAGTGAATTAGCCTGCAAGATCAGGGCCAATTGTAGCAAGTTTTAAATGTAAGTGAGTGAAAGGTCGTCCACAGAGAATTTGTCTAAAATGCAAGATAAACCTCCAGATCTGAGCTACCAGATCTGACCTCTTATCCTATCTAGAAAGCACATAAGATGGGGAGGTTGAATTTGTCACATTAATTAAATGATAAAAAGTAAAAGTTAAACTAAATGATCCAGATCCGAGTTGGGGGAACGTTTGAGGTAAACTTATAAAAAATGGAGAAGTAATATCTAACTTTGATTTGGTCCTTGAAATCTAATGAGAATGATCAATGAGAGATGATCAATCTTCATCGGCTACAAGCGCGGATGTAAGAGAAATAAATCTAATTCAAGGATTAGGTTTAAGCTTATGGCTATAGTGCATCACTTTAATGGCCACAAACCATCCAATAGTCTTGAATCCAAATCCTTAATCTAGAACAAGAAACATCACTACAAATGCCGTGAGAGACTAGGTTATAAACACTAACTCTCACAGGATTAATGAATCAAGGGAAATTGCATGAAAAATAGTGAATCTAAAGGAGTCTAATGCAAGAAGGAGATCAGAGGGAACCCTTAACATGAGTCCAATGGAGAATGCATGGTTTACAACAACCTTTTCAAATTCACCATTACAATTACAGAGCACAGCTTAAACAGCTCTCAGATTTGTAGTCTTGAATATAACTCTCCTTTGAATTACAGAAGTATCTCACAGCTCTCAATTGCAAGTAAAAAGTGAGGCTATTATAGGGATTTCAGACAAACTATCTGATTTGGAAATGGGGGATTAGGAATGAAACTCAAAATCTGGATACCCAAATTGGGCAAATGGTTCGTCTATTTATAGTTTTCCCTAAGTCCAGCTCAGATGTGTATCAACCAATCAGAAGTGCTCAGATCTGTATTGACCAATGGTAGTCGAGCACGAGGATCCAGATCTGTTCTGGCCAATCAGAATTGCTCGATCTAGTTCAGCCAATCAGGTGAAAAAGGCACAATTCTGTTATGCATTTTGAAAGTCTGTTAGAGTTTCTAGAAGTTCTCGCCAAGTTATTTCATCTCTGGGTGCTCACGTGGGGTGGAATATGCCTTCGCTTCATGCTTAGAATCCTCTAAAATGTCCCTAGGTTTTTAAATGCATTGGGATGCATGAAATAGATTATTGAATTGCCCTTGCAAAAGCTAGGAATCTCCAGAATACCTTTTCGCATAGCTTAGGGGACTTTTCGCAAGGTGTTGTAACTCCTGAAGCTCTTTTCGCAATGTTCTGGTTCTGTTCGAATTGAGTTTTCTTCTTTTTGAAAAGGTCAATCATCTCTTCGAAGAATTCAGATGCTCTTCGAAAGCTAAGCCTGGAGTTTTAGTTCTTTTCGCAGAGTTCAGGTTTGCGAACAGTTCAGGTTCTTTGCGAAAAGTGCTCTGTAGCGCATTTTTCTGTTCGAATTGCTCCATACTTCTTTTCTGGGTTGAGACCAGGTCTTTGCTTCTTCAATTCAGACCTTTCAACAGCTAGTGAGGTTGTTTCTTCTCTTTCTTTCTTTGGATTGACATGGATTGTCATCTTTTTGGCACTTTTAAGCTGCTTTTATGGTTAAGCCTGTCTTTATTGTTAGCTGCAACACAAGCACTTAAAACACTTATTTAGTTCTCTCAAAGGTCTATCAAGACTCAAGTTCAGGGGTGAAAAATGGTATTTTTCAGTTCTCAACAGGCATCATTCAGTTTATCGGTCCAATCTCTCCTTTCAGTCCTTACTGTTTTCTCAAGCATGTGCTTGATCTCCCTATTGGAAATTTCGACTTGCCCACTTGTCTGTGGGTGGTAAGGAGTAGCAATCCTATGGGCCACAGAATATTTCTTGAGCAGGCTCTCAAAATTTCTGTTGCAGAAATTGCTACCCCCATCACTGATAATAGCTCTAGGGGTTCCAAATGTAGAGAAAATTTGCTGCCTTACAAATTTGAGGACCACCTGATTGTCATTGGTTCTTGTGGCAATGGCTTCTACCCATTTGGAAACATAGTCCACTGCCACTAAGATGAACTGATAACCATTAGAAGGAAGAAAGGGGCCCATGAAGTCTATACCCCATACATCAAACAGTTCTACCACAAGGATGGGCTGTAAAGGCATTGAATTTCTTTTGGACAGCCCTTCTAATTTTTGACATCTCTCACATGCCTTGCAGTGTGTGTATGCATCTTTGAATAAGGAAGGCCAGTAAAAACCACACTGCAGAACCTTGTCAGCTATTTTTCTCCCACTAAAGTGGCCTCCACAGGCATTTTCATGGCACATGGCCAGAATACTGGGGATATCACTTTCGGGAACACATCTTCGGATGATTTGGTCTGCACAGTACTTGTATAGGCAAGGTTCCTCCCAGAAAAAATACTTGACCTTGGAGAAAAACAGGTCTTTGTCTATTTTGGTCCAGTGGGGAGGAATCTTTCCTATAACTAGATAATTGACAATGTGTGCAAACCAAGGGACTAAGGATTGGATGGCAAATAATTGCTCATCTGGGAAGGCATCATTTGTAGGGCCATCCAGGCATTTCTCCAAGATAATTCTGGACAAGTGGTCAGCCACCACATTCTCCACACCCTTTTTGTCCTTGATTTCGATGTCAAACTCACATGTGAGGAGTATCCATCTAATCAGCCTAGGCTTAGCATCTTTCTTGGAATGAGGTACTTCAATGCCGAATAATGGTGAAGATTACAGTTTTAGATCCTAGTAGGTAGGCTCTAAATTTGTCAACAGTATAAACCACTGCTAGAAGCTCTTTCTCAGTTGTGGTATAGTTCAGCTGATCTTTAACAAGGGATTTGCAGAGATAAGCAATGACCACAGGCAGCTTATCTTTTCTTTGGCCCAAAACAGCACCTATTGCCAAGTCTGATGCATCACACATCAGCTCAAAAGGTAGGGTATAGTCTGGTGCTTGGAGTACAGGTGCTGAGGTGAGGCATATTTTCAATATTTCAAAAGCCTTAAGACAGTCAGCAGAAAAGGCAAAGGGCACATCCTGGCAGAGCAGGTGGCACAATGGCTTAGCAATTTTGCTGAAGTCCTTAATGAACCTCCTGTAAAATTCTGCATGCCCCAGGAAAGATCTGATTTGCTTGACTGTTTTTGGAGGAGGCAAATTGGCAATGAGGTCCACTTCGGCCTTGTCTACCTCAAGCCCTTCTTTAGAGACTACGTGGCCCAACAAAATGCCTTGTGTTACCATGAAGTGGCTCTTTTCCCAGCTTAAGACCAAATTGGTCTCCTCACATCTTTGCAAAACTAGGTTGAGGTGTTGTAGACACTGGTCAAAACTATCCCCATAGACAGGAAAATCATCCATAAAAATCTCCAAACACTTGTCAATCATATCAGAGAATATGGCATACATACACCTCTGAAAAGTGGCTGGCGCATTACAAAGTCCGAAAGGCATCCTTCTGTAAGCAAAGGTGCCAAAAGGATAGGTAAAGGTGGTTTTCTCTTGGTCTTGAGGATGCGCAGGGATTTGGTTGTTCCCTGAGTACCCATCAAGAAAACAATAAAAAGCTTTTCCATCCAATTTGTCCAAAATTTGATCAATGAAGGGGAGAGGGAAATGGCCCTTTCTAGTTTTAGAGTTGAGCTTCCTATAATCAATGCACACTCTCCAGCCAGTGGTCTCCCTGGCTGGCCTCAACTCTCCAGTTTCAGTCTTAATCACTGTAATGCCAGATTTCTTGGGCACCACTTGGATAGGTGCCACCCAGTGAGAATTAGAGATGGGGTAAATCACCCCTGCATCTAGCAATTTAATGATCTCCTTGAGGACCACTTCCTGCATGTGAGGATTTAACTTCCTCTGCATTTCCCTGGAGGGTAGTGCTCCCTCCTCAAGATGAATCTTGTGCATGCAGATTGATGCATCTATTCCTCCCAGATCGGCAATGGTCCAACCAATTGCCTTCTTGTGCTTCCTCAAAACTGTTAGTAATTCCTCTTCCTGCTCATTGGTAAGGGAGGAAGAGATAATCACAGGAAGCTTATCACCTTTCTCAAAGAAGGCATATTTTAATGTTTCTGGAAGCTTCTTGAGTTCCAGATCAGGGGCTTGTTGGGTGGATGGCAGAATAGGTGTAGTGGAGGTTGGGGAAAAAGGTAGCAATGTAGGTTTCCAACTGGAGTGCTGTGCTGCACTGAGCCCATAGAAAACTTCAATGTGGTCATGTTTTTTGATAACACATCTGGGCTCTCTTCCTCCACCATGTCCCAAATTTTAACTAAATTCCTGACAATGTTGCCCCACTCCAGCAGAGTGGGCAATTCCTCTTCTACAATTTCCTCTAGTACATCCACTGCAAAGCTCTCCTCATTGTCCATCTGAGGGTACTTTGCACTGTTGTACACATTTAGCTCAACTTTCCTATGTCCAAAAGTTACCTCCATTACTCTAGACCTGCATTGAATGCATGCATTGGCAGTGGCCAAGAAAGGCCTGCCCAATATAACAGGTATGGGATTTGGGCTATTGCTGCACCCCATGTCCAAAACTAAGAAGTCAGCAGGGTAGAAAAACTTATCCACTCCCACTAAGACATCCTCAACCATTCCCAGAGGTCTCCTCTCAGGCCTATCAGCCATCATTAGCACAATGGGGGTAGCTTTCAGCTCCCTCAAACCTAGTTGCAGATATACACTGTATGGCAACAGGTTAACACTGGCTCCAAGGTCTAAAAGGGCTTTTCCAATTGTATGGTCTCCAATTACGCAGGGAATAGTGGGTATCCCTGGATCTTGCAACTTCTCAGGCATTGATATGTTAAATACAGAATTCACTGTATCAGTTGCAATGACCTTTTTGGACACATGGCCTCTAGCTTTTCTCTTTTGGGTGCAGAGGTCTTTCAGGAACTTTGCATAGGCTGGGACTTGTTTAATTGCCTCAAGCAGGGGTAAATTGATTTTCACCTGCCTGAAGGTCTCCATCATTTCCTCCATCTGGGCATTCCCTTTATCAAAAGGGACAGGACCATCCAAAGCCTGAGGAAATGGCAGCTGAGGTACTGTTGGTTCCTCAACTGCTAGCCCATGACTAAACTTTTGTTTCTTTCTTTTTTCATGTTTTTCTCCCTGCTGAGGTTCAACTACAGCCTCTTTATTTTTTACCTGCTGCAGGGTGGCAGGCAATTCTTGGCTTGGTGTTCCTACAACATCTCTATCACGATCATGTGCATCATCTGTGGAAATGACCTCTGCTGGTCTGTTACCCACCTGGTTGTCTATCAGCCTGCCCGACCTTAGGGTAGTCACAGCATTGGTTCCCTCAAAACTTGAGGAGGCCTCTTTAATTAAAAACTGACCCTTGGGGTTAGTAACTGGCTGGCAGGGCAACCTCCCTTCATCTCTCCTAGCCAAGGCATTTGACATTTGGCTTATCTGTTCTTCCATTTTTTGGAGGCTCTGACCATGAGAGTCCACAGTCTAAGCCAAGGAACCCAGGTTTTACAGTGAGGTCAAGACCTGGTCCTCGAAAGAAGTATTTCTGGGTTGAGATGGGGGTATGACCAATTGACTTTGTTGCTGATGGTGCTGGAAGTTGGACCTAGGGACATTCCCTTGATTGAACTGCTGTTGTGGTCTTTGTGGTAAGGCCAACATCTGTTGGGGCTGCATGTAGTTGTCTTGCCTCCACCCCAGATTTGGGTGGTCTCTCCATTGGTAACCAGCATTTTGGTGCTAGTATCCATATGGCTATCTGCTGTATCCCCCAGATTATTGCTGGCCATAAGATTGAGCAGCAGCAGCATGTTCCAAAACTAATTCAGGAAATTGCCCTACAGATGGACATTCCTCCACTGTGTGCTGTGGGGACTGGCATATCAGACATGCCTCCGCCACATGAGCAGCCCTTCTGGGTTGCATCACAGTCAGTAATTTGTCAAACTTCATAGAGAGGTTTGCCATCTACAGCTGCAGGTCATTGTTCCCAGACACCTCAAACTTTTCCTCTTGATCCAGCATCAGGTCACACCTTTGACTCAGTTTCCTGAGCAGTTCTTGCCAGGGATGGCTTTTGAAAAGCATTCTCACTAATCACCTCAAACAATTCCCATGCCTCCTCAGCAGTCTTGTGCATGTAGGATCCACCACAAGAGGCATCGACCATATCTCTATTTTTCTCATCAATCCCATTGTAGAAGCTTTGTACAAGCTGTCACTCTGGAATCTTGTGGTGGGGGCATTGTTTGAGCATTTCTTTAAACCTATCCCAAGACTGGTTAAAATCCTCAGTTGGGGATTGAGCAAAAGCAAGAATCACTTTCCTCAACTGGCTAGTTTTGGTCTCAGGGAAGAACTTGGTTAGGAACTTGGTCTGCAGGTCATTCCATGAAGCAATGCTATTATTGGGAAGAGTGGTCAACCAGGTACTGGCCCTTTCCTTCAGAGAGAAGGAAAAGAGTCTGAGCCTAGTAGCCTCAGGTCCCAAACCAGTGATATTAAAAGTGGGGCACAAGGCTAAGAACTGGTCAATATGCTTGTAAGGGTCCTCCTTGCTAAGCCCATGGAAAGAGGGCAGCATCTGGATGATTGAAGTTTTTATTTCATAATTCCCCTGAACATCAGGGAATTGAATGCTAAAAGGGGAGTTATAGTCATCCGGAGCATTCAACTCCTTGACAGTTCTGGGTTGTTCTTCACCCATATTTGCTATCACAGCTTCACTTGGGGGCTCTCCTGTGGTGTACCTCTCTCTTCTAAGTCTCCTTCTCCTTTCTAACTCAGGGTTAAGAGGCTCTAAAGTAGGGCTGAGAGATCTCCTCCCTAGCATACAAGCACACCAATAGCAAGGAGAGCTTCTTGCAGGCACATTGCAAATGAATAACTTTAAAATTAACAAATTTATCTAACTAATTTACAGCTATTCAAAGAATATATTTACAACTATCCTAGATACTGCTAGAGAATTTTGAAGAAAGATAGACAGAGTTCTAAAAGTTAGAGGATTTGCAAACAGAGGTAGCTAAGCTCCAATTACAGTCCAACTGTCCTTCACTGCTGCTCTCTAGATCTGTAAGAAAGGTTCAAAATTATATCAGCAGTATCAATTATTCACATTTGCAAAGAATACTAAGAATACAAAAACTAAGGGTCTACTAATAGATCATCTTTCCCCGGCAACGGTGCCAATAACTTGTTGGTGATTTCTAAGTTTGTGCTTGCTTTATTGGTTGGTGGTAAAAGTAATTTAAAAATCAATGAAAGTGTAAAACAAGGGATGGAATCTGCACAACTAAGAAATCCTAGACCTGCAAGATACAGGGTCCATTGTGGCAAGTTTTGATAAGTAAGAGTTTGTCCCACAGGGAAAGGTGATCTACAGCACCAAAGGAGCCGTCACTAGTAGTCCATCCAGATTTGACTACAGATCTGGCAGTCCTAAAAAGGAGGGGAGTTTAAGGTCACTTATTCTGGGTATTCTAAGGTAACCTAATGTATACACTACAGAAAGGGGCGAGAGGATGGATGGAGTGTGGAAAATAAATATAAAAGGGTGAGAAGTAAGTTATTAAGCCTAGATCAGAGCAGCTTTGTAACTCAGATTCAGATATGATGTTATAGAAATCCTGTCCAATGACTACGTTATCACCACTGAGGAGAAGGGATCCAACCCATCTCTCTACCATGATTCAATCCCTTAAGGTTATAACTTGTCCACTCAAATGGTCACAGACTATCCCATAGGGGAACCACAATCCAGGGATGGGTCAAAACAAAACAAGTTAATCATTGTAGGCACTATTTCATCTAGGTTACCAGCTCTAGAATCCGTAGGGAACCTCAACCTCTAAAGCACTATGTGTGGGGCTAAGGTTGTATAGGACCATGAAAGCCCAGACACATAGAACCAACAAGATATTGAGTACAACCTTCGATCAAGCTGTCCATTGCTTGAGTGAGGCTACAATGGTCCAGTCACAAGCCTACAATCTCTATAACCAGATCAGATCCAACATCTGAAGGCGGATCTATACAAATATAGGGGAGTTTGCCTCCGTACAATCTCCCACCAGGCTTCTACAAGCTCAGGTGTAAAGAAGAAAGATCCATCTTGGATCGGTGGATTAGAATTGCCCTAAGGCTATAACCTGTCCACTCAAATGATCACAGACTATCCCAGAGGCTATCCTCCTCACGGAGCCCAAGACAAAACAAGAATATCGCTGCCACCACCATCACCAAGCTACCAGCTCAAGCTCCCATGGGGATTTCAGATCTAGTGGGTCCTATGGTGGGGCTAAGGCTGTATAGGACCATGATAGCCCAGACACACAGGTCACTTGGATCTGAATGGACCTTAGAATCAGTCCTCCATTGCTTTGAAACACAGGCAAAGCAATGGCGGATCACAAGGCAGCAGCCTTGCACAGAGCATCTCACATTCAAACACAAATCCTACAGAATACAAATCCTATTACAAAACTTCCATTGATCTAGTTCAAAAAGCATACAAAGACATAGCCAGCAAGTGCTGGACTATGGAGAGAAGGAAAAAAGAAAAAGAAAACTACTTACAGCTATAAAAAGAAAAGCAAAATGATCTCAGATTAAGTCTCCAAGAAATGGGATGTGTTCCCAGCTATTCCAAGATGTAGAAAGAAAAGATGGTCCAAGCCCCCCTTTTTCTTTTTTTTTAACCTAAGCTATGTATGGGTTTTTATAGCAGTGGTGTGGCGGCGCATTAGGGTTAGGAAATCCTAATTTTAACGATGCCACATGGCCGAATAGTGATCTTTCGATGCCTTGGGGCGTGTGCATAGAGATTTGAGCATGGGAGTGTGTGCCCTAATCGCTAGAAATTCCCAGAAGGTCCTCTGCTGAAGAGATGGAAGTTTGAGGTTCAGAGCTTCGCTAGGTAGCCATTGTTTCCCAGACTTGTCGCGTGGTAGATTTTGCTCTTTGCTAGGATGATTTGATATTGAAACTTCAACCGTCGCGAGGTTGGTTTGGTTTGCTCTTCAGGCAGTCGCGAGGTTGAGTAGACATCAAAGCCTCAGATGTCGCAGGGTTGCAATTCAAGCAATCGCGAGGTAGCTGCGCGATCGCTGGGTTGATCTTCGTGAGGACAGATTTGAATAGCGCGAGAACTTCGCGAGCACTTCTCTTCAGTGGACTTCACAAGTTACCTCGCGAGGCTTTAATGAGTTCTGAACTGTGTGAGGTTCCATGTCTTAATTGATCTTCGCGAGAATGGCTTTGCCTTCGCAAGGATGCTTTCTTCTTGAATGGCGCGAGAACTGTGCGAGGAGTTCTCTTCTGATAATTGCATCTCACGGCGACTGCGCAAGGAGTCTTCTAAAGCTCTCTCTTCTCAGCCATTCGAATGACTGTGAGGTTGAGAGAGGTCTTTTGAATCGAGGCTAGCGATGTGTTCTACTCTTGAGCTTTGCGAGAGTTGCGCGAGTTTGTGCTTCTGAAGCTCTTCAGTCAATCATCTGTGCGAGAAGTTGTTGTAGAGTCTTGGGATGGTCAGTTTGACTACACGAGGCATATTTCTCCTGAATCCTCTAAAGCTTGGGTCAGCTGCGCGAGGCTTATTTTAGGTCTGGATTCAGAGTTAAAACTGGCTCCTTAGCAGGATTCCTGGCCTTATTTCACTGTTGGTTATTACCTACATAAAACACTTTACAAGAACTTATTAGGTGGCTATGGGTCTAATCAAAGGTTAAGTTAAGGGGTGAAAAGTGGTACTTTTCAGGTCTTAACAGTAGGCCCCTATCAGCTGAGTCACCTCCTCCCTATCAGGCGTGTGAGTAGGTATCACCGGCACCCCGCCAACATGAACCCTAGTGATCATGGACCAATCTGCGGGCGTGAGGGCCATCTCAGCCATGGCCATGTGAAATGTCATAGTCTTGGGGCAGAAGAGATCTATCAGGGCCTTCAGATAGGCCATGTCAGCCCTCACAGCGGGGCATGAAATGAAGTCCCTAAAACCAGCCTGGGCGAGTAGGTCCTTCACCACTTGGGGGAGATAAAGTATGAGGCGCTGGAGGTCAAACCAACCACCCCGGAACATAATGTGTGGTAGGGGCTGCAAACAAAAGGGCATCAGTCAAATAGGGGCAAGATGGTATAATGAAGGCATCAAAGGAAAAAAAAAAAAGAAAAAGGGGCTCGTCTGTTTACCTGACCAGCGATCCCAAAGTTGGACATGTGGGTATGCTGACAATGTAGGAGGCCAGTACAAGCGGCCTCACCTTGCATTTCGTACCAAGGCTGAGATGAGCGCTGTGAAACAATGAACCGTTCCCCATGAGGACCATGGGCCATCTCGGGTCTCTCCTGTGGACCTTGCCCTTCGTCACCAGACATCTGAAACTATGGAACACATCAGTATAAGAGGAGGCTGCAAAAAAAAAAAAAGAGAATAACACAAAAAAAAATGCACTAATCCATCATAAAAAAAAATGAATGAAACAATGAATGGTGATGAGTGATGAGAGAAATAAAAAAGGGAAAGGGGAGCATGAGCCTAAAAGAACCACGTATATCTGAAAAAAAAAGAGAGAAAGAAAAATGTACTACAAAAAGAAAGAACATTAGGCATTCCAAACCAAAAAAAAATAGAAAGAGAAAAGAGACAAAAATGCACAAAACAAAAATAAAATAATAACAATAACACATGTGCACTAATCCATAAAAAAAAAAAAGGAAAAAGAAAAAAAAACAAACAACAAAAAAGGAAGGGGCATCACATATGTAATCATAAGAAAAAAGACAACAAAAAAAAAGAGGAAGAGCATCATATATACAAAAAAAGGGGGGGGGGGGAAGAAAAGAAAGGAAAAGCATCACATATACAAAAAAAAAAACAAAAAAACAACAAAAAAAAGAAGGCATCATATACAAAAAAAAACAAAAAAAAGAAGGCATCATATACAAAAAAAAACAAAAAAAAAAAAGGCATCATATACGAAAAGAAACAAAAAAAACAAACAAAAAGAAGCACCACATATTATTAAAAAAAAAAAAAAAACAACAAAAAAAAGAAGGCATCATATACAAAAAAAAAAACAAAAAAAAAGAAGGCATCATATACAAAAATAAAATAAAATAAAAAAATAATAAAAAAAAAAAGAACAACCAAAAAAGGGGGCATCACATATAAAAAAAAAACAACAAAAAAAAAAGGGGGAAAGAGCATCACATATACAACACAAAAAAAAACAACAAAAGGCATCACATAATAGAAAAAGGAGAAGCATCATACAAAAAAAAACAACACAAACAAAGAAGGAACATCCAAAAAATATCTATATATAATAATACAAAAAAAAAAAACAACACAAAGTTCAAAGGAAGGGTCGATTACCTTCAATAGAGAGAAGAAATAGATCCAATCGGCGGAGAATAAATGCCTCTTGATCCACACACACAACCCTCGGTATTAAAACTGAAGAAAAAAATCGAATGCCAAACCCTAAGGGGCTGTCCCGGACCAAAGAAAGAAGGAGGGAAGGAGTTTGAAAGAGAGGGGTCCTGGACAGTTTTAAAAGCGCCAATTTTAGCGTATATAATATATCATGACCATTTTTCATCTGCATTTTGGTCGGTATATATTATATACACTGACCAAAAATGGCGTTTAAAACTGACCATTCTCTTTGGCTTTGAGGCCTGACGGATCCCCTATGCTATGGACCCCGGCCCGGTCCCCCTTAGGAGCCCACGTACCATCAAGCAATGGTGCAGGCATCCCCAAACGGCCCTTCGAGCTGTCTTCAACTGGCCCAAAGGGACCGTGCTACAATAAGCGGATCTAGATTAGCAAGCACCCGCCAAATGCCCCCATAAAATCATAAAAATTAAAAAGAAAAATGCAACACTAGTTCTCAAAAGAGTGTCGCAACGCCTGTTTGCCGCACTCCGAGAATCGTGTTAAATCAATTCGGAATGGTCGGGGTCGCCCGAAGGTTCTCGAACCCTGTTTTACATAGGGACACCTCAGGCCTGATCCGGCAGGCAAACCAAGCACCCATCACTAGAATGCACATGTCCCTCGGGGGCGCCGACGTGGCAAATTGATCTGCCTAAGGATACATGCAAAAAAAAAGAAGAAAAAAAAAGAGAGAAGAGAAAAAAAAAAAAAAAAAAGAAGAAAAAATAATAAAAAAGGAAAAAAAGACAAGAAAAAAAGAGAAGAAAGAAAAAAAACAAAAACAAAAAAAAAGAGGGGAAGAAAAAAAAGAAAAAAAAAAGGAAAAAAGAATAATAAAAAGAAAAAGAAAGAAAAAATATATATAAACCAGTGTAGGTTGACCCCACCTTCCATGCACTCGCTCTGGTCATCCACCTTCGGATTAATGTCAACCAAAAGTGCCCCTGACTTCAGACCATTCAAAAAGTCTATTGTCAGTCGAAACTGACCCGTCAAAAATGAAATTACAACCGACCAAACTATGTGCAAACATACAGCCCGAAGGGCTCCTACCCTTTTATTTCGTTTTACACAGGCTTGAAACCTGTATAGGCACGGTGTCCCTGTTGAATGTACGCACTTGCGTCTGGGTATCCGCAGGATGATCGTTTGTCCTTGTAAATTGTACCTTAGGGTCGAGGCTTCCGTTGGTGCCTATTTGCTGCTTATCACCCCTGATGGGTGTCTGTCTGTGCATAGTTAGTAAGATGTAATTTCATTAGGGACGGAGGCTAGAATTGACCATCTCTTTCGATGGATGTTTGGTTCTAGCCCGATCCTTTTTAGCTTTGTCTCGAGTTAAGGCACTCCGGTTCATGTGAATCAGGAGCACCTCGCCACAGGAACGAGCGCATCCCTAAGGTGCTCCTATCCCTAGTACAGCGAATGCATTCTTAAAGCACATCAATTGACATTTGATCCACTTAAAGAGTTGTGCAAGAATAAAGTTAGCAGAGGTCCTTGAGCTTTGCTTAGAGGCCTCTAAATAAAAGAAAATTCAGAAAAGGAAACACAAAAAATTTTTTACTTTGAAAATGGGCATGCATTCCCAAGAAGTGTTGCGGCATCAACATTCGCTCCACTCGGGTAAATCGTGCTAAAGCAACCTCGAGGTTGATGGGTTCGCCCAAAGACTCCGAGCCTTACCTAGGTAAGGGCACCCGTGGCCAATCCAGCGGAGCTATCAATATCCCACAGGATTGGGCACAAGTTTGTAGGCCTTCACTTTGTGTGCTTCGCATCAATTCCGAAGCATAGATCAATCATCCCGTTTCATGGAGCTATCTGGTTCAGATTAATACTCAACATCAAAAATTTATAATTTTCCTCAGGAAGTGGATGATATCCCGGCTAGCAGGCTTACACTTTCTGTGATCATCGTAGTTATGCCCAGTAATGTCGCAATGCGCTTGGGGACTGTTAGCTTTGAGGTACGGACGATATCCCGAAATGAGAGGGCTTACGTACACTCACCATCACCATGAATGTTTGAGAATTGAGTTGAACCAGGCGGACCCATCAAACGTGCCTTAGACCTCTTTGGATGTCTCTTGTCTTTGGCACCCGATCATTAGTGATCGAATACCAAAGAGGGGCATCTGTAGACACCAAAATTTAGCCCAAGGCCCGATCAGTCTGTACTCCGAGAGAGATGTACCCCTGGAGTTGTGATTCAAAAGTTATGGCCATTTGAAGTTTCACATAAAATGATAACTTTTGCTCAGGCGTATGTATTACATACGCCCATAATTTTGATTGGTCGAGCATATATATTATATCGCTGGCATTTTGGGCCAAATTTGGCGAATATATATAATACATCGCCAAAGATAAATGGCCACCAACGCGGGCACCCATCTTCTCAACTTCCCCTTGGTTTTCTTGAGTTTTACTGTGCATAAGCTGGGCATATGTAATATATACGCCCAGCTTAGCTACAGTATTTGTCATTAAATGCTTGAATTTCCTCCATCTAGTTTGACCCTTTGACCATCCCCTTGGTTAAGGTGGGTGTCTTGAGGTTGGTTGCACCCCCGTTGAGCTTATTGGCAACCCTCAAGTCACCCATGGTTTCACCCCATCATCCGCCATTGAAACCAATTTCCCAAACCTCTAAGGACCCTAAAATCCTAGAAAACCTTAGATGGAGGATTACCTAATTGCTAAACCAATTAGCTCTTAAGTAACCCTCTAACCCACCTCTTCTCTATAAATAGAGAGACCCCCCTCTTCCCAAAAGGGTTGAAAAAATGAAGGTTGAAAAGATTAGGGTGAAAGCTTGAGTTAGGAGAGAGAGAGCCCTAGAAAGAGAAAGTTTTTTTCTTATATTTTCAACCAGAATTCCAGCAGGCATAGATTTTTTTTTTAACCCTTTTTAACCATTAGATCACCTCTTTTAGTTAAAGCTTAGTCCTAGCTTCATCCTACACTTCCTATCTACCAAATCCTAGCATTAGAAACCGATTCTCCTACCGTTTAAGCCATTCAAAGCCATCGAAAGCACGCCGAAGCGAAGGTCTTCCACGGTGCAACAAGAGCTCGTGAGCTCCGGCTCACCCCTCTCTTCCTCTACCTTCTTGGTGTTTCCTCCATCCAAGGATTCAAGCCGTTACGCCGCCAAAATTTCGGTTTAGCTCAAACCTTGATACGACCGCATTGCCTTTGGGCAAGGGGAAGCTCCGCCCATTTGTTTTTTTATTTTTGGCCATAGATAGAGACCGCTACATGCGGGGTTGATCGGGTGCCTAAACCCTTCCCGATCGACAACCGAAGCCTCTACCCTAGAGCCTTTGGTAAAGACAGGTAAATCAGAGTCATATTTAGCACTTCGGTACTCAAAATATCGATTTAAAGGTTTCCCGGGTCACCAAAAGCTTCGGGTGGCGACTCTACATTTTATTCCATCGCGAGTGCATCGCCGCGACGGGTTCGAGAGGATCCATGCTCGCACACTTGAACGTGAATGCTTGTACGTGATTGCTTGAACGTGAATGCTTGAACATGAATGGTACGTGAATCTCTTAATATGAATGCTTGAACGTGAATGCCTGAAAGTGAATGCTTGAACGCGAACGCCTGAACATGAATGCTTGAACGTGAATGCTTGATAGATAGTAAGACGCTTGAATGTGAATGCTTGTACATTAATGCTCGAACGTGAATGCTTGATAGATAGTGACACGCTTGAATGTGAATGCTTGAACATTAACGCTGGAACGTGAATGCTTGAACGTGAACGCTTAAGCATGAATGCTACGTGAATGCTTGAACATGAATGCTTGAACGTGAATGCTGGAACGTGAATGATTAAACATGATTGGCTGAACCTGAATGGTTGAACATGAATGCTTCAAAGTGATAGCTTGAACGTGAATGCTTGAACTTGAATGCTTGAACATGATGGCTTGAATGTGAATGCTAGAACTTGAATGCATCAATGTGATTTATCGAACGTGAATGCTTGAACGTGTGAATTCTTGAACGGGAATGCTTTAACTTGAATATTTGAATGTGAATTCTTAAACATGAATGCTTGATCATGAATGCTTGAACAGGAATGCTTGAACGTGAAGGCTTGAACTTGAATCCTTGAACGTGTGAATTCTTGAACTGGAATGCTTGAACATGAATGCTCGAACATGAATGCTTAAACTTGAATGCATGAACGTGTGAATTCTCAAGTGTGAATTCTTGAACGGGAATGCTTGAACCTGAATATTTGAGCGTGAACGCTTGGACATAAATGCTACGTGAATGCTTGAACGTGAATGCTCGAACATGAATACTTGAACATCAATGCTTTAACATAAATGCTTGAACCTAAATGCTTGAACGTGAATGCTTAAATGTGATTACTTGAACGTGAATACTTGAACTTGAATGCTTGAACGTGATGGCTTCAACATTAATGATAGAACGTGAATGCATGAACGTGATTGATTGAACGTGAAAGCTTGAATTTGAATGCTCGAACTTCAATGCTTGAATGTGTGAATTCTTGAACGGGAATACTTGAACCAAAATATTTGAATATGAATGCTTGAACATCAATACCTGAACATGAACGCTTGAACATGAATCCTTCAACGTGAATGCTTGAACTTGAATGCTTGAACATGTGAATTCTTGAATGGGAATTCAAGAACGGGAATTTTTGAACCTAAATATTTGAAAGTGAATGCTTGAACATTAATGCTTGATAGATAGTGACATGCTTAACCGTGAATGCTTGATAGATAGTTACGCGCACAAACGTGAATGCTTTAACATTAATGTTTGAACGTGAATTCTTGAACGTGAATGCTAGAACGTGAATGCTTGATGATGAATACTTGAACGTGAATCCTAGATTGATAGTGACACAATTTAACGGGAATGCTTGAACATGAATGCTGGAATGTCAATGCTTGAATGTGAATGCTTGTCCCTGAATGTTTGAACATGATTGCTTGTGCATGAATGCTTGAAAATGAATGCGTGATAGGGACTGATCGAATGTGAATGCTCGAATGTGAATACTGGAACATGAATGTTTGAAAATGAATGAATGCTTGATAGATAGTGACATGAACATGAATGCTTGAACATGAATACCCAAAAATGAATGCTTGATAGATAGTGACATGAACATGAATGCTCGAATGTGAATCCTTGAACCTGAATGCTTGAACATTAATGCTTGATCATGAATGCTTGAACTTGAATGCTTGAAATTGAATGCTTGAACGTGATTGCTTGAACCTGAATGCTTGAACTTGAATGCTTGAAATTGAATGCTTGAACGTGATTGCTTGAACCTGAATGCTTGAACTTGAATGCTTGAAATTGAATGCTTGAACGTGATTGCTTGAACCTGAATGCTTGAACGTGATTGCTAGAACGTGAATGCTTGAACATGAATGCTCGAGCATGAATGATTGAACATGAATGCTTGAACATGAATGCTTGAACGTGAATGCTTGAACTTGAATGCTTAAACCTGAATGCTTGAAAATGAATACTTGATAGATAATGACATGCCTGAACATGAATGCTTGAACGTTAATGCTTGTACCTGAATGCTTGAACGTGATTGCATGAACGTGAATACTTAGATGTGAAGGCTTGAACATGAATACTAGAACATTGATGCCCTAACATGAATGCTTGATAGATAGTGACACGCTTAAACATGAATGCATGCATGTGAATGCCTGGACGTCAATGATTAAATGTGATTGCTTGAACGTTAATGCTGGTACCTGAATGTTTGAACATGATTGCTTGACCGTATATACTTGAACATTAATGCTTGAATGTGAATGCTTGAAAGATACTGACATGCTTGAACGTGAATGCTTGATAGATAGTTACACTCTTGAAGATGAATGCTAGAACGTGAATACTTGAAACTGAATGCCTGAACGTGTGAATTCTTGAACGGGAATGCTTGAACCCGAATATTTGAACGTCAATGCTTGAACTTGAATGCTTGAACGTGAATGCTTAAACATGAATGCATGATCGTGAATACTTGATAGGTAGTGACACGCTTGAACGTGAATGCATGAATGTGAATGCTTGAACTTGAATGCTTTAACAAGAATGCTTGAACGTGAATGCTTGAACATGACTTCATGCACATGAATGCTTGAACATGAATGCTTGATAGATAGTCACATGCTTAAATGTGAAAGCTTGAACACGATTGCTTGGATGTAAATGCTTAAACGTGAATGCTCCGACGAGATTGCATGAACGTGAATGCTTGAACAAGAATGCTTGAACATGAATGCTCGACTAATAGTGACACGCTTGAACATGAATGCTTGAACGTGATTTCTTGATAGATAGTGACTTGCTAGAATGTGGATGCTTGAACATTAATGCTTGAACATGAATGCTTGAACGGGAACGCTTGAACATGAATTCTACGGGAATACTTGAACATGAATGCTTGAACGTGAATGCTTGAACGTCATTGCTTGAACGTGAGTGGTTAAACCTGAATGCTTGAATGTGATTGGTTGAACGGGAATGTTTGAACTTGAATGCTTTAATGTGATGGCTTGAACGTGAATGCTAGACCATGAATGCATGAACGTGATTGATTAAACAAGAAGTCTTGAACAAGAATGCTTGAATATGTGAATTCTTGAAAGGGAATGCTTTAACCTGACTATTTGAACATGAATGCTTAAAGATGAATGCCTGTGAATGCTATTACATGAATGCTTGAACGTGAATGCTTGAACTTGAATGCTAGAGCATGTGAATTCTTGAATGGAAATGTTTGAACCTGATTATTTGAATGGAATGCTTGAACATGAATGCTTCAACGTGAATGCTTGATAGATAGAGACATGCTTAAACGTGAATGCTTGATAGATAATTACACGCTTGAACATGAATGCTTTAACATGAATGCTTGAACGTGAATGCTTGAATGTGAAAGATTGAAAATGAATTCTTGAAAGTGAATGCTAGATTGATAGTGACACGTTTTAACGGGCATGCTTGGGCATCAATGCTGGAACCTGAAGCCTTGAATGTGAATGCTCCAACATGAATGCTTGAACCTGAATGCTTGAATGTGATTGCTTTAATGGGATTGGTTTAACATGAATGCTTGAACATGAATATTTGAACATGAATGCTTGATGAGGAATGATCGAATGTGAATGCTCTAACATGAATGCTTGAACATGAATGCTTGAACCTTAATGCTTGAACATGAATGCGTGAAAGATAGTGACATGAACATGAATTCTCAAACGTGAATCCTCGAACATGAATGCTAAAGCATAAATGCTTCAACTTAAATGCCTGAAAATGAATGCTTGGTAGATAGTGGCATGCTTGAACGTGAATGCTTGAACATGAATACTTGAACGTGAATGCTTGAACGTGAATGCTTGAACGTGAATACTTGAACATGGATGCTTGAATGTGAATACTTGAACATGGATGCTTGAATGTGAATGCTTGATAGATTGTCACATGCTTAAACGTGAATGCTTGAATAAGACTGCTTGCACGTGCATGCTTGCACGTGAATGTTTGAACGTGAATGCTTGATAGATTGTCTCACTCTTAAACGTGAATGCTTTAACAAGACTGCTTGCACGTGTATGCCTGAATGTGAATGCTTGAACATGAATGCTTGGACATGATTGCTTGGACGTGATTGCTTGAACGAGAATGCCTGAAGATGAATGCTTGAACGTGAGTGCTCGACAGATAGTGACACGCTTGAACGTGAATGCTTTAATGTGTGAATGCCTGAACGTGAATGCTTGACCGTGAATGCTCGAATGTGAATGCTCAAACGTGAATGCTTGAACATAAATGCTTGAACGTTAATGCTTGAACCTGAATGTTTGAACATGAATGCTTGAAAATGAATGCTTGAGAGATAGTGAAATGCCTGAATGGGAAGGCTTGAAATTGAATGCTTGAACGTGAATGCATGAACATGATTTCTTGAACATGAATGCTGAAACATGAATTCTTAAACCTGAATTCTTGAACATGATTGCTAGAACATGAAGGCTTGAACATGAATGCTTGAATGTCATTGTTCGAACATGAATTCTTGAACGTTAATGCTTAAACCTGAATGCTTGAAAATGAATGCTTGATAGATAGGGACATGCTTGAATGTGAATGCTGGAATGTTAATGCTTGCACCTTAATGCGTGAACATGATTGCTTGAACGTGAATACAAGAATGTGAAGGATTGAATGTGAATGCCTGAATGTGAATGCTTGAACGTGAATACCTAGACATGGATGCCTAAACGTGAATGCTTGATAGATAGAGACACCCTTAAACGTGAATACTTGAACATGAATTCTTGCACGTGAATGTTGGAACGTGAATGCTTGTACCTAAATGATTGAACGTGATTGTTTGACCGTTAATACTTGAACGTGAATGCTTGAACGTGAATTCTTGAACGTGAATGCATAAATGTGAACTCTGTAACATGAATGCATGATAGATACTCACATACTTAAACGTGAATGATTGATAGATATTTACATGCTTGGACGTCAATGCTAGAACGTGAATGTTTGAACTTCAATGCTTTAACGTGTGAATTCTTGAACGCAAATTCTTGAATGGGAATTATTGAACCTCAATATTTGAACGTCAATGCTTGAACATGAATGCTTGAACGTGAATGTTTGAACATGAATGCTTGAAGGTGAATGCTTGAACTTGAATGGTTGAACGTGTGAGTTCTAGAACGGGAATGGTTGAACTTGAATATTTGAACATGAATGCTTGAACATGAATGTAAAGTGAATGCTCGAACGTGAATGCTTGAATGTGAGTGCTTGAACATGAATGCTTGAACCTGAATGCTGGACCGCGATTGCTCGAACATGAATGGTTGAACATGAATGCTTGAACGTGATTGGTTGAACGTTAATGCTTGAACTTGAATGCATGAATGTGAAAGCTACAACGTGAATGCATGAACGTGATTGATTGAACATGAATGCTTGAACATGAAGACTTGAAGATGAATGCCTGAATGTGAATGCTTGATATATAGTTACACGCTTGAACGTGAATGCTTGAACATGAATGGTTGAACGTTAATGCTTGATAGATAGTGACAAGCTTGAATGGGAATACTTGAATGTGAATGTTTGGACAAGAATGCTTGAAAGTGATGGTTTGAAAGTGATTGCTTGAACGTGAATTCTTGAACATGATGGCTTGAACGTGATTGCTTGAACAAGAATGCATGAATATGAATACTTGAATGTGAATAGTTGAAGATGAATGCTTGAACATGAATGCTTGAACGTGTCAATGCTTGAACGTGAATGCTTGAACCTAAATATTTGAAGGTGAACGCTTGAACATGAATGCTAGAATGTGAATGCCTAAACATGAATGCTTGAATATGACTGCTAGATAGATTGTGACACGCTTGGGCGTCAATGCTATAACCTGAAAGCTTGAACGTGAATTCTTGAACCTGAATGCTTGAATGTGAATGCTTTTACCTTAATGCTTTAATGTGAAAGCTTTAACATGCATGCTTCAACATGAATGCTTGAACGTGAATGATTGAAAGTGTGTACTTAAGCGTGAATGTCGCAACATGAATGCCTGATAGATAGTGACATGCTTGAATGTGAATGCTAGAACATTATTGCTTGAACGTTAATGCTTTAACGTGAATGCCTGAACTAGAACACTTGGACATGAAAGCTACGTGAATCCTTTAACATGAATGCCCGAACGTGAATGCTTGAGCATGAATGCGTGAACGTGACTACTGGAACATGAATGCTTGACAGATAGTGACACGCATGAATGTGAATGCCTTAATATTAATGCTGGAACGTGAACGCTTGAACGTGAACACTTGAACATGAATGCTTGAACATGAATGCTTTAATGTGAATGTTAGAATGTGAATGCTTGAACGTGAATGCTTAAACATGATTGCTTGAACGTGAATGGTTGAACCTGAATGCCTGAACGTGATTGCTTGAACGTGAATGCTTGAAGTTGAATGCTTGAACATGATGGCTTGAACGTGAATGCTAGAACGTGAATGCCTAAACTTGATTGATTGAACGTGAATGCTTGAGCTTCAATGCTTGAACGTGAGAATTCTTGAACGGGAATGCTTAAAAATGAATATTTGAATGTGAATGCTTGAACATGAATGCTTGATCGTGAATGCTTGAACAGGAAAGCTTGAACGTGAATGCTTGAACATGAATGCAAGAATCTGTTAATTCTTGAACGGGAATGCTTGAACCTGATTATTTGAATGTGAATGCTTGAAAGTGAATGCTTGAATGTGAATGCTTGAATATGAATGCTTGAACGTGAATCCTTGAACTTGAATGCATGAATGTGTGAGTTCTCGAATGTGAATTCTTGAACGGGAATGCTGGAACCTGAATGCTTGAACGTGAATGCTCGAATGTGAATGCTCAAACGTGAATGCTTGAATATGAATGCTTGAACATTAATGCTTGAACCTGAATGCGTGAACATGAATGCTTGAAAATGAATGCTTGAGAGATAGTAAAATGCTTGAACGGGAAGGGTTGAACTTTAATGCTTGAACTTGAATGCATGAACGTGATTTCTTGAACATGAATGCTGAAACATGAATGCTTAAACCTGAATGCTTGAACATGATTGCTAGAACGTGAAGGCTTGAACATGAATGCTTGAATGTCATTGTTCAAACATGAATGCATGAAAATGAATGCTGGTACGTGAATGATTGAATGTTAATGCTTAAACCTGAATGCTTGATAGATAGGGGCATGCTTGAATGTGAATGCTGGAATGTTAATGCTTGCACCTTAATGCGTGAACATGATTGCTTGAACGTGAATACAAGAATGTGAAGGATTGAACGTGAATGCCTGAATGTGAATGCTTGAACGTGAATACTTGACATGGATGCCTAAACGTGAATGCTTTATAGATAGTGACACCCTTAAACGTGAATACTTGAACATGAATTCTTGCACGTGAATGCTAGAACGTGAATGCTTGAATGTGATTGTTTGACCATTAATACATGAACGTGAATGCTTGAATGTGATTGTTTGACCGTTAATACATGAACGTGAATGCTTGAATGTGAATTCTTGAACGTGAATGCATGAATGTGAACTCTGTAACATGAATGCTTGATAGATAGTCGCATACTTAAATGTGAATGCTTGATAGATATTTACACGCTTGAACGTCAATGCTAGAACGTGAATGTTTGAACTTCAATGCTTTAACGTGTGAATTCTTGAACGTAAATTCTTGAATGGGAATGCTTGAACTTGAATATTTGAACGTCAATGGTTGAACATGAATGCTTGAACTTGAATGGTTGAGCGTGTGAGTTCTAGAACGGGAATGGTTGAACCTGAATATTTGAACATGAATGCTTGAACGTGAACGCTTGAACATGAATGTAAAGTTAATGCTTGAATGTGAATGCTTGAATGTGAGTGCTTGAACGTGAATGCTTGAACCTGAATGCTGGACCGTGATTGCTCGAACATGAATGGTTGAACCTGAATGCTTGAACGTGATTGGTTGAACGTTAATGCTTGAACATGAATGCATGAATGTGATGACTTGAATGTGAAAGCTACAATGTGAATGCATGAACGTGATTGATTGAACATGAATGCTTGAGTGTGAAGACTTGAAGATGAATGCCTGAACGTGAATGCTTGATATATAGTTACACGCTTGAACGTGAATGCTTGAACATGAATGGTTGAACATTAATGCGTGATAGATAGTGACACGCTTGAATGGGAATGCTTGACTGTGAATGTTTGAACATGAATGCTTGAGAGTGATGGTTTGAAAGTGATTGCTTGAATGTGAATTCTTGAACATGATGGCTTGAACGTGATTTCTTGAACATGAATGCATGAACATGAATACTTGAATGTGAATGGTTGAAGATGAATGCTTGAACGTGTCAATGCTTGAACGTGAATGCTTGAACCTGAATATTTGAAGGTGAACGCTTGAACATGAATGCTAGAATGTGAATGCTTGAATGTGAATGCTTAAACATGAATGCTTGAATGTGACTGCTAGATAGATTTTGACACGCTTGGGCGTCAATGCTATAGCATGGAAGCTTGAACGTGAATTCTTGAACGTGAATTCTTGAACCTGAATGTTTGAACGTGAATGCTTGTACCTTAATGCTTTAATGTGAAAGCTTTAACATGCATGTTTCAACATGAATGCTTGAACGTGAATGATTGAAAGTAAGTACGGGAGCATGAATGCCACAACATGAATGCTTGATAGATAGTGACACGCTTGAATGTGAATGCTTGAACGTTAATGCTTCAACCTGAATGCTTGAACTAGAACACTTGGACATGAAAGCTACGTAAATCCTTGAACATGAATGACCGAAAGTGAATGGTTGAACGTGAATGCTTGAACATGAATGCTTGATAGATAGTGTCACGCTTGAATGTGAATGCTTAACATTAATGCTGGAACGTGAACGCTTGATCATGAATGCTTGAACATGAATGCTTTAATGTGAGTACTAGAATGTGAATGCTTGAACGTGAATGCTTAAACATGATTGCTTGAACATGAATGGTTGAACCTAAATGCCTGAACGTGATTGCTTGAACGTGAATGCTTGAACATGATGGCCTAAACGTGAATGCTAGAACGTGAATGCCTAAACGTGATTGATTGAACGTGAATGCTTGAGCTTCAATGCTTGAACGTGTGAATTCTTGAACAGGAATGCTTAAAAATGAATATTTTAATGTGAATGCGTGAACATGAATGCTTGATCGTGAATGCTTGAACATGAAAGCTTGAACGTGAATGCTTGAATATGAATGCAAGAATGTGTGAATTCTTGAACGGGAATGCTTGAACCTGAATGCTTGAAAATGAATGCTTGAGTGTGAATGCATGAATATGAATGCTTGAACGTGAATGCTTGAACTTGAATGCATGAACATGTGAGTTCTCGAATGTGAATTCTTGAACGGGAATGCTGGAAGCTGAATATTTGAACGTGAATGCATGAACGTGAACGCTTGAACAAAAATGCTACGTGAATGATTGAACATGAATGCTTGAATGTGAATGCTCGGTCATGAATGCTTGAACGTGAATGCTTTAATGTGAATGCTTGAACCTAAATTCTTGAACGTGATTGCTTGAACGTGAATGGCTAAACCTGAATGCTTGAACGTGATTGCTTGAACATGAATACTTGAACTTGAATGCTTGAACGTGAATGCATGAACGTGATTGATTGAATGTGAATGCTCGAACTTCAATTCTTGAATGTGTGAATTCTTGAATGTGAATTCATGAACGGGAATACTTGAACCAGAATATTTGAATGTGAATGCTTGAACGTGAACGCTTGAGCATGAATCCTTCAAAGTGAATGCTTGAGCGTGTGAATTCTTGAATGTGAATTTAAAAAAGGGAATGCCTGAACCTAAATATTTGAACGTGAATGCTTGAACCAGAATGCTTGAACATGAATGCTTAAACGTGAATGTTTGATAGAGAGTGACACGCTTGAATGTGAATGATTGATAGATAGTTACTCACATGAACGTGAATGCTTTAACATGAATGCTTGAACGTGAAAGCTAGAATGTGAATGCTTGATGATGAATACTTGAACGTGAATGCTAGATTGAGAGTGACACGGTTTAACGGGAATGCTTGAACATGAATGATGGAATGTGAATGTTTGAACCTGAATGCTTGAACGTGATTGCTTGTTCATGAAAGCTTGAACATGTATGCTTGAATGTGAATGCTTGATTGGGAATCATCGAACGTGAATGCTCGTACATGAATGATTGAACATGAATGCCTGAACCAAAATGCATAAACATGAATGCTTGATAGATAGTGACATGAACATGAATGCCCGAACATGAATCCTTGAACCTGACTGCTTGAACATGATTGCTTGATCAGGAATGCTTGAACGTGGATGGTTGAAATTGAATGCTTGAAGGCGAATGCTTGAAGGTTAATCCTTGTACCTGAATGCTTGAACTTGATTGCATGAATGTGAATACTTGAATGTGAAGGCTTGAATGTGAATGCTTGAACGTGAATACTTGAACATGGAAGCCTGAACGTGAATGCTTTATAGATAGTGACACTCTTAAAGGTGAATGCGTGAACATGAATGCATGCAAGTGAATGCCTAGACGTGAATGCTTGAATGGGATTACTTGAACGTGAATGCTTGAACATGAATGCTTGTACTTGAATTCTTGAACGTGATTGCTTGACCGTGAATACTTGAACGTGAATGCGTGAATGTGAATTCTTGAACATGAATGTTTGAAAGATAGTGACATGCTTAAACGTGAATGCGTGCTAGATAGTTACACTCTTGAACCTGAATGCTTGAACTTCAATGCTTGAACGTGTGAATTCTTGATCATGAATTCTTGAACGGGAATGCTTGAACTTGATTATTTGAACATCAATGCTTGAACTTGAATGCTTGAACGTGAATGCTTGAACATGAATGCGTGAATGTGAATGCTTGATAGATAGTGACATGCTTGAACGTGAATACTTGAACATGAATGCATGAACATGAATGCTGGAACATGAATGCTTGAACAAGAATGCTTGAATGTGAATGCTTGAACATGACTTCTTGCACGTGAATGGTTGAACATGAATGCTTGATAGATAGTCTCACGCTTAAATGTGAATGCTTGAACATGTGGTTGCACGTGAATACTTCGACGTGATTGCATGAACATTAATGCTTGAATGTGAATGCTTGAACATGAATACTTGAGCCAGAATGCTTGGACGTGAATGCTCGACTGATACTAACATGCTTAAATGTGAATCCTTCATAGATACTGACATGCCAGAATGCGAATGATTGAACATTAATGATTGAACATGAATGCTTGAACAGGAACGCTTGAGCATGAATTTTACGTGAATGTTTGAACATGAATGTTGGAACGTGAATGCTAGAACGGGAGTGCTTGAATGTGATTGCTTAAATGTGAATTGTTAAACCTGAATGCTTAAACGTGAATGCATGAACGTGATTGATTGAACATGAATGCTTGAACCTGAATATTTGAACATGAATGGTTGAAGGTGAACGCGAGTAAATGAATGCTTGAACGTGAACGCTTGAACTTGAATGCTTGAGAGTGTGAATTCTTGAACGGGAATGCTTGAACCAGAATATTTGAATGAGAATGCTTGAACATGAATGCTTCAACGTGTATGCTTGAAAGTGAATGCTTGATAGATAGTGACACGCTTAAACGTGAATGCTTCATAGATAGTTACGAGCTTGAACGTGATTGCTTTAACATGAATTATTGAATAGGAATTCTTGAACGTGAATGCTTGAACATGAATGCTGGAACATGAATGCTTGAATGTGAATGCTTGAACATGAATGCTTGAACGTGAATGCTTGAACCTGAATGCTTGAACATGAATGCTTCAACATGAATGCTTCAACGTGTATGCTTGAAAGTGAATGCTTGATAGATAGTGACACGCTTAAACGTGAATGCTTGATAGATAGTTACAAGCTTGAACGTGATTGCTTTAACATGAATTATTGAATAGGAATTCTTGAACGTGAATGCTTGAACATGAATGCTGGAACATGAATGCTTGAATGTGAATGCTTGAACATGAATGCTTGAACGTGAATGCTTGAACCTGAATGCTTGAACATGAATGCTTGAACATGAATCCTTGATCGAGAATGATCAAACGTGATTGCTCAAACATGAATGCTTGAACGTGAATGCTTGAACGTGAATGCTTGAACCTTATTGCTTGAACATGAATGCTTGAAAAGGAAGGCTTGATAGATAGTGACATGAACATGAATGCTCGAGTGTGAATCCTCGAACATGAATGCAGGAACATGAATGTTTGAACATGAATGCTTGTACCTGAATGCCTGTACATGAATGCTTGATAGATAGTGATATGCTTTGATGTGAATGCTTGATACTGAATGCTTCAACACGAATGCTTGAATGTGAATACTTGAACAGGGATGCTGAAATATGAATGCTTGAAGATAGTAAAACGGGAATGCTTGAACATGATTGCTTGGACGTGAATGCTTGATAGATAGTCACACTCTTAAATGTGAATTCTTGAACATGGCTGCTTGCACGTGAATGCTTCAACGTGAATGTTTGGACGTGATTGCTTGAATGTGAATGCTTAAAAATTAATACTTGAACATGAATGCATGAACGTGAATGCTCGACAGATTGTGACACGCTTGAATGTGAATGCTTTAACGTGTGAATGCTTGAACGTGAATGCTCGAACGTGAATGCTCAAACCTGAATACTTGAACCTGAATGCTTGAACGTTAATGCTTGAACTTGAATGCTTGAACATGAATGCTTGAAAATGAATGGTTGAGAGATAGTGAAATGCTTGAACGTGAATGCTTGAAATTGGATGCTTGAACCTGAATGCTTGAACGTGGATGCTTGAATGTGATTGCTTAAACATGACTGCTGGAATTTGAATTCTTGAACCTGAATGCTTGAACGTGATTGCTAGAACTGGAAGGCTTGAACATGAATGCTCGAATGTGAATGCCTAAAAAATGAATGCTTGTAAGTAAATGCTTAAACCTCAATGCTTGAAAATGAATGCTGGATAGATAGTGACATGCTTGAACGTGAATGTTTGAACGTTAATACTTGTACCTAAATGCCTGAACGTGATTGCTTGAAAGTGATTACTAGAATGTGAAGGCTTGAACGTGAATGCTTGAACGTGAATTCTTGAACATGGATGCCTGAAAGTGAATGCTTGATAGATAGTGACAAGCTTAAGCGTGAATACTTGAACATGAATGCTTGAACGTGAAACCTTGTACCTGAATGCTTGAACGTGATTGTTTGACCGTGAATACTTGAATGTGAATTCTTGAACGATAATTCTTGAATGTGATTGCTTGAACATGACTCTTAAACATGAATGCTTGATAGATAGTCACATGCTTGAACGTGAATGCTTGATAGATATTTACACGCTTGAACGTGAATGCTTGAACTTCAATGCCTTAACTTGTGAATTCTTGGACTTGAATTCTTCAATGGGAATACTTGAACCTTAATATTTGAATGTGAATGCATGAACATGAATGCTTCATAGGTATGACATGCTTGAACGTGAAATCTTGAAAGTGAATGTTTGAACATGAGTGCTTGAATATGATGGCTTGAACGTGGTTGCTGGAACATGAATGTTTGAATGTGATGGCTTGAACGTGATTGCTTGAACATGAATGCGGGAATGTAAATGGTTGAATGTCAATGCTTGAACATTAATGCTTGAACCAGAATTCTTGAACGTGTCAATGCTTCAATGTGAATCGTTTGACATGAATGCTTGAACATGAATGCTTGAACATGAATATTTGAACGTGAATGCTTGAACATGAATGCTAGTACATGAATGCTTGAATGTGAACGCTTGAACTTGAATGCTTGAGCGTGTGAATTCTTGAATGGGAATGCTTGAACATGAACGCTTCGATGTGTATGCCGGAATGTGAATGCTTGATTGATAGTGATACACTTAAACGTGAATGCATGATAGATAGTTACGAGCTTGAACGTGAATGCTTTAACATGAATTCTTGAACGGGAATTCTTGAACGTGAATGCTTGAAAGTGAATGCTTGAATGTGAATGCTAGATTGATAGTGCATCTTGCACTTAGCATATTGATACATTGAATCATTAAATTCATAATTCTGAACTCCGATTTGATTTATGTCATGTGATATACATATATGACCTGTTTGACTTTGAGATCATGTGCAAAGAGGAGTGGAGTCTCCAAGAGAGGGGTAAAGTCCCCAGGGTTGAGACCTTGTTCCCGTTACGGGATGCTTTGACATGATATTTGTATATGACATTCTGATGCCACGTTTGTGTAGAGGGGAGTGAAGTCTCCAAGAGAGGGGTGGAGTCCCCAGGGTTGAGACCCTGCTCCCACTACGGGATGCTCTGTTCCCACTACGGGATACTCACACTAATGAAGAGGATCTGAATTATATTCCCGAAGAGGAGGAAGAGCTGCCTGAGAAGTTTTTCCCTTGATCAGCTCCTCTAGATATTTGATATAGTGTGGATAGTGTACTATTGATACTTGGTACAGTCCTTTGGATTAAACCTTTGTACAGTTTTGTATAGTTGTACACCACTGTTTAGGTGACGATCAGTCATCATCGATGGTCCGTATAAATTTGTTATATTGTGAACTAATGGAAATCTTTTTGCAATGATTTTGTGGGTATAAATTACCACTTTGCTTCCGCACTCAAGTAAACTTACTGAATGCTTAATGGCCCGATCTTTCCAATTACCTAATTAGGGGAAGATCGAGTTATCACAAAGGTATCAATACTCCGATACCAAAAAGAAACTTTGTAATCAGATTGTGTTCTACGATCTAACGACAAGGATTTTAGGTAAGGAAATCCGAGTTGTCATAGGTGGTATCAGAGCCTAGGCTATAAGTCTCATGGGAATCCAGAGCTATGGCCTAGGTTCCAAACAATGGCATAGATTTTCGTCATACCTTAGGCTAGATTTTTATGATCACTTGGATTAATCATTTGCTTGATCATGACAGGCCAATATGCCTCCAAGAAGAGAAAGACCAAGGACTGTGTACATGAGAGGTACAACAGGTGGCGAAAGGGTGGCCACTGGTTCGAATGCAATTCCCAAAGGAAACCATAACAATAACAACAATGTCTAAGGAGTAGAGAACAAATTCGACAATACCTTCTTAGTAGGGAACAATGCTGGGAGCGACCAGCAGTTACTAGAAACCATGGTAAATACCATGGCAATACTTGCCGAGAGATGTTAGCTGTCTGGTTTCCAAGAGTTCAGGAGGATGAGGCCTCCTAGCTTTTATGGGTAGACTGATCCGCTGGGAGTGGAGATATGGTTAAACCAGATGGAAAAGATCCTCCAAAGGGTCAAGTGCACCGAGGTAGAGAAAATGAGTTGGGCTTCTTTTCAACTCGAAGGAGAGACGGACCCATGGTGGAAATCCGTCAAGAGAACTGACTCTTGTATTTTTATGTATTATAATTATATTAAATTCAAGTCTAAACCTATTGCAAGAGCACAATGAAAATTATAGTACTAACATAGGATCATTCCCATGAGGAAGTTCATTATCTTATTAATTCCTAGTTAATATCGTTTATCTAAATTCCTATCTTAAAAATTTTTATTTATCTTTAAGATTTCCTAATCTACTGGAAAAATATGAATAAAAGAATACATTTTTAAACTAAAGTACATAAAAATAAATCCTAATCCTCTTTCTTCAGATTAAGGTCATCAATCTTAATCTTTAGCTTTCAGATATTTATGAAAATAAATAGTACCATTATACCATATTTCTAGTCTCCTAACACTAGTCGTCAATCAAGTCTAAGATCCTATCAATACAGATTTAATCTAATTAATAATCAACCAAAAATTTGGGCATCAATCAAACTTTAGCAAACTGAAGATGGAAAAGTAAAAATTATTATACTAATTTACAAATGTTAACATGAGTCGTCAATTCAAATTAAAACTTGGAGATGTTTACAAAGCAAATAAAATCTAAACAAGAAAGCAAAGTAAAATATATCCTTCACCCCTCAGCCGTAGTAGTCAATTGCTCCTGAGAAATTATAAATATCTACACTAATCTTTAGCACTCAATTGTAGTCGTCAATTGCTCTTGAGAAACCTCTGATATCTAATTTACTCTAATTAGTATATACTACTTTGATCGGAAGAAAATCTAACCTCAGGCGTCAATTGATACTGAAATTCTTTGATGCTTATTCCTATGCCGAGCCCTCTTATTTATAGATCGTAAGGGGTCGGTTTACAAAGATCTAATTCTAATAAAAGAAACTACTAAAAACAAAAGATTCCTAATATAACTCTAATTCCTAATTTTATCTTTCCTTTCTTTCTTTAGTTAATGCGCTTCTGGATTGTTCTTTATTGAGCAGCAGTAGAGTCCTTCAGATTAGATCTTCATCAATCTTCTCAGATCCGTGGTTCATCAGACTTCTAATTGCAGGAGTCTTCTAATTTTAGATATGGTGGTGTTAAACTCTCACGTGATTAGCAATAGCAGCAATAGTAGTAGGAAAGCTTCTATTTTAGAAAATCGTTAATCACGATTTTCTATCTTTCATAGCTTCTGTTGGAAAATCGTTACTCACGAATTTCTATTTCTCAAAGCTTCCTCATAGTTGACGATTTCTCTGAATTACGCTTTATCGCTTTTCTCCTTTTGTCTCTTTTGAAGAATCGTAAATTACGATTCTCTGGCTTTTAGTAGGCGGAAAAATGTCTTTTTCACTCGATCGTCTTTTTTATTGCTTTTTGAGTTCATTTTGACAAAGATTAATACTTAGATTTAATCTCGATAAGGGATTTATTAGGTCGAGTGTTTTACTATGGGGAGCACCCGTGCTATTTGTCAAGAGTAAGGATGGATCCATGCGGCTCTGTATTGATTATCAGCAATTGAATAAGCTGACGATAAAGAACTGTTATCTGCTCCCAAGGATTGATGACCTCTTCAATCAGTTGCAAGGGGCGAGATTCTTCTCCAAGATAGGCTTAAGGTCGGGACACCATCAACTGAAGGTGAAAGCTGAAGACATTCCAAAAACAGCCTTTCGAATGAGATATGGCCACTGTGAGCTCCTAGTTATACCATTTGGGCTGACAAATGCACCAACATCCTTTATGGACCTCATGAATAGAGTTTTCAAGCCTTATCTTGATCAGTTTGTAGTTATCTTCATGGATGATATCCTTATCTATTTGAAGACGAAAGAAGAACACGAACAACACTTGCATGTAGCTCTACAAATGCTTCACGATCACTAATTACATGCCAAGCTGAGCATGTGTGAATTTTGGCTGGAGCAAGTGAGTTTTATGGGACATGTCATCTCAGAAGCCGATATAAAAGTGGACCCAACCAAGATTAAGGCTGTGGTGAAATGGGAGCAACACAGAACCGTAACTAAAATTCATAGCTTTCTGGGATTAGCTGATTACTACAGGAGATTCATTGAAGGATTCTCTAAAATTGCAGGATTACTCACGCAACTCACTAGAAAGAATGCAAAATTTGAGTGGACCGAGTCATGTGAACAGAGCTTTCAGGAGCTCAAAAGAAGGTTGACCTCCGCACCAGTACTCACCATACCATCAGGCAGTGGTGGATTCGTAGTATTCAGCGACGTGTCACACAGTGGGCTAGGTTGGGTGCTGAATCAGAATGATAAAGTCATTGCATATGATTCGTGACAGTAGAAGGACCATGAAAAGAACTACCCCACACAAGACCTCGAATTGGCAGCAATCAACTTTGCCTTGAAGATCTAGAGGCACTATCTCTATGGTGAGACATTTGAAATATTCACCGATCACAAAAGCCTCAAGTATTGGTTCACCCAAAAGGACCTGAATCTGAGGCAAAAATGATGGATGAGATTCTTTAAAGATTATAATTGCTCGATTCAATAACATCCAGGAAAGGCAAATGTGGTAGCAGACATGCTAAGCCGAAAGTCAACTGCCCTGTTATCATACCTCATCACAAGAATTCGCAAATGGCATCTACTTGAGGATTTAACCTTGATTGACACAACATTTAATGTGAAGGAATCTGAAGCTTTAATTGCCAACCTTATTATTGGATCAACTCTCTTCGATAGAATCTACGAGCAACTATTAACTGATGAAGAATTGGTTACCATCAGACAAGAAGTAGTGGATGGAAAGCTGCCTGACTTCTTCATCAAGGAAGACGGATCCTTAGTATTCTAAGGCCGACTTTGCATACTGGCTGATGTTGACCTGCTGTAGACACCCCAATTTTGCCCTCTCGGAGTATACAAACTTGTTCGATCAACCTTTGACCTTGCCCACGATCTTCGGAGAAGGACTGACCTTAAATACGGGGACCATATGCTGAAGCAATAGTTTATGCCCGAGTTTCAGGCTACAATAATAGTCCTATGACTCAAACTCAATCCAGTCTGAGGAAGATCCTGAATTTTGTGCCCTTACAGAGGCGCGTAATTTGATTACACGCATAGGTGTATGCGCACAATTGGTCCCAAGTTGGTCCAGACCCGCTCTTCCCACGATTTCCTTAAGACCTGATTCCTCACGTTGGATAGGTCACGTAATCAAATTGCATGCCCCATCACTGGCATGCAATTGGTCCAACTTGGATCAGTCCTCCGCCTTTCGTAGATCGCCTGAAGACTCAATTACGTGCCTTCACCAGCACCCGCAATCGATTACACACACAATTATCAGCACGCAATTGGTCCCCAGTTGGACCTGGTCTCTAATTCCCGTGACCGTCCAAACTCCTCAATCAAGCGCACTTAAGCAGGCGCTTAATTGGATTGCACTTGCTATATAGGGCGCGCAATTAGTTCCAAGCGAGTGGGAACTAGGACACCCGACTGAGCCAGTCAGCCAGTCACTCACTGAGTCTGTGACCGATTCAAAGTGTATTACGTGCCTTCACCAGTGCTCGCAATTGGATCCAACCGGCCAATTGTGTACCTCCCACAGGGCACGTAATTACCTGAATACCTATAAATAGACCCCCTACTTCGACAATTTACACATCAATCAATTAACACACATTCAAGCCTCTAGTTCCTCTCCTCCAAGCTTAGGATTTCGAGACTCCCTTCGTGGTGCTTAGCTTCAAGTAATCTCTCTTAGTTTTTTAGTTTTAATTTCTAATTTATGGTTCTAGTTCTTAGTTCTAGTTTCTAATTCTTAGTTTCTAGTTCTAGATCTTAGGTTTTAATTCGTAGTTCTTAGTTTCTAATTCTAGTTTCTTGTTCTTAATTTCTAACTTCTAGTCCATAGTTCTTAATTTCTGATTCTAGTTCTTAGTCGCTAGAACCAATTCTTAGCTTTTAGTTATCAATTTTTAGTTTTTTAATCCTAAATTCTAGATCATCGTTATTATTTAGTTTCTAGTTATTAATTCCTAGTTCTAATTTGTTGTTAAATAGTTCATAATTCTCAACACTAATCCTAATCTTTAGATTTCTTAATCTTGATCTTTAAAATCTTAATTTTTCGACTCAAATTCAGCTTTCAGTCCATAATATTTTTAAAATAATCCTTAACCACCCGATTTGCCCAAGGAAGCTTACGAAGGGTACTTGGGAACAGGGCCGATCCTAGCATAGCGGGCCACAACAATCAGAATTATAGAAGAATTAAAAAACTTAATTAATTAGAATCAAAGTAGTATTAGGAAATTAAAATTAGTTAGAGTCAGAATAGTAATAGGATAGTAAATTAATTAGACTTAGAGTAGGATTAGGAAAATTAAACTAACTAAACTCCAAGGCAACCTAGAGTTGTTGAAGTCGGTCGGCCAACGTTCAACAAAGAAGTCAACCCACACCTCGAAAAGTGTGATCAACGACATGTTGCAACATCGATAAATATTTGCAGCTGACGATCGCAATAAAACTAGGTATTCTTCGCTCAGAATTTACCTATTTATTTTCAGTATTTAATATCTCTTATCCACCGCCTTTTCTAGAGTCCACTCGGACCGAATTGGGCCACTTCTTTCGGGGACCGAAAGGAACCCAGAAAAAGTGCGCACCAACAGACTGGCGATCATGATGAGACTCCTTTCGCTAGGGTTGCCCCGGTTTAATTAATTTGGTTTTCATTTTTTTCATTTTAATTAATTTGGTTTTTATTTATGCTTTATTCTCACTTTTTACACACACTCACACTGTATACCTAGCTTTTCAAAAATAAAAATATATAATAAAATAATCAAAATAAATAAAACATAAAAAACTATTTTAAAATGTCAAACTTTAATAATATCGACCCACCCTCATGGGGCTCCCATAGCGATCCGAGTATAACGTTAGGTCATCTCCATGGACAGCCCAGCATTGTGCCCGGATAAAGATGGTTAGTGAGAGCGAAAAATACCCCTTTACTCCACAGAATACAAATCACAGTAGCAACAATAGAGATGATAGCGGGCAAAGATACATTACCAGCCAAATTTTAGACCTCACTGCCAATAAGCTAAGGAAGGGAGGAGAAGAAGCCGATGCCCTACAACAATCCCTAGTCGAGCTATACGAAGTCGTGACGGATCAGAAGCTGATGGATCAATGACAATTTACTCCGAGAAGCAGACAAGAGGAAAAGACTCCGACTCCCCTGATCAGTCACATAATATACTAATTTATTATCCTTAACTTAGTGATACTAGAACTTAGTTTACTCCTAATAAGTTAATGATGTGCAAATATTAAGAAAAATCACTAAAAGAGAGCCAAAGTGTTAATATTCATCAAAATAAACTCAAAAGAGCAGTAAAAAGACGATTGAATCAAAAGACGAGTCATCGCCTACTGAAAAGGTGAAAAATCATGTTTTACGATTTTGCGGAATAAAGTACTAAGAAGACTAAAAATTGTAATTTACGAATTTCTATGAATAGCCGCTCAAGAGTAAAGTACGGTACAAGAAAAATGATGAATCACAAATAAAGAATCATTCACTAAAAGCTGTGCTGAGAAATAGAAAATCGTGATTTACGATTTTTTAAGGAAACTTATAATAGAAGAAAGATAATCATGATTTACGATTTTATAGAAAAAGCTTCTCGTTGCTGATGCTGCTGATGATCACGTGAAGATCTACACCGCCATGCACTGAATTAGAAGAACTCTTGAATTAGAAGTTTGACATATCACGGATCTGAGAAGATTGATGAAGATAGACTCCAAAAGATCTCTACTACTGAACAATCCAGAAGCACATCAACAAATGGAAAGTAAGGAGAGTTAAATTAGATCTAGAGTTATATTTGGATAGTTTTGCTTTAGTTATTTCTTTTATTAGAATTAGAAGTTTTGTGAACCAACTCCTTATGATCTATAAATAAGAGAGTCCGATATGAGAATAAGCATCGAAAAAATTCTCAGCATCAATTAACGACTAAGGTTGGGTTTTCTTCCGATAAAATTTAGAGTAGATTTTTATTGTTTTGTGGATTAGAAATCTAAGGTTTCTTAAGAGCAATTGACGACTGCAATTGAGAGCTGAAGATTAGAGTAGATATATATACTTTCTTAGAAGCAATTGACGACTACGGCCGGGGATGAAAGATATAATTTTATTGCTTTCTAGTTTAGATTTATTTTATTATAATTTCCTACTTTGTAAACATCTTCGAATTTTAATTTAAATTGACGACTCAGGTTGAAGTTTACAGATTAATGTAACGGTTTTTACTTTTCCATCTTCAGTTTTCTAGAATTTGATTGACGCCCAAGTTTTAGGAGATTGTTGATTAGATTAAATCTGTATTGATAGGAATTTAGTATTGATTGATGACCATTGCTAGGAAACATGATATATAGTGTAACGGTACTATTTAAATTCATAAATATCCAATAGCTGAAGATTGTGATTAACAACCATAATCTGAAGAAGGAGGATTAGGATTTATTTTCTATAATTTAGATTAAGAAATAATTCTTTTATTCATATTTCTCTAGTAGTTTAGGAACTTAAAAGATAAATATAAGTTTTCAGAAAAATTAAGTTAATATAAAAAAATCCGGTGTTCATAGGAACGATCCTATACTAGCTCTACAATTTCCATTTTGCGCTTGCAATAGGTTAAGACTTAATTAGATACACATATAAGTAGCGATCAAGTTTTTGGCATCGTTGCTGGGGATAGGTGATTATTACTAATTTAAGAAAACAAGTATTTATCTTTCTCTTTTTATATTTCATTATATTTTTAATTTTCTTTGATTACTTCTTAAATCTTTTACAGGTTTATTCGGAGTGACGAATCAGAGTTTCAACTTTCTCTGATCAGAGAAGCTCGAGGCTTAGATTTATTTTCTCTCCCTGACTTCTAGAAAAAAAAAATACAAATATATATACAAAAATATAAATTTTCTTTTTGTATGCATCACACCCAATCTAGAAGCCTAAACTTCTTTGAGCGTGATCCAGAAATTGAAAGAACTTTCTTGCGTAATTTAGCATCACACCGTATACCCACAAGAGAATCCTTAGTTATGGCTGACGATTTGTCAATCTAAGCACATTTTAGCACAATAGCTTTGATCGAGCCCTCTTGTATAGTTATACCAGAGGTGCCTGCAGGTCAAAATTATAAAATCAAGCTCCATACACTTCAATCTGTATCAACCTTTAATGGGCTTGATCGAGAAGATCCCTACCTGCATCTGAGGGACTTCATAGGGTTTTGCACAGTGCTGTAATTATCGACTGCCAATAAAGAGGCCGTAAAACTGTTTGTTCCCATTCTCTCTCAAGAATAAGGCCAAGGCATGGTTAATTTCGTTACCTGTCAAACATATTACCATATGGGAAGAATTGCAGTCTAAGTTTTTGGGCGAGTACTTCCCAATTGGTAAAACTAACCAAATTTGCCAAGCGATTCAAGACTTCAGGCAAAAGCTAGGTGAATTATTTCATGAGAGTTGGGAATGGATGAAGGATTTGTTACAGAAGTGTCCTCGTCATGAGGTACCAAATTGGTCAAAAGCGCAAAGCTTCTACCAAGGGTTGACTGAGACTAATCAGTCTACAGTCGATGCCATGAGTGGAAGAGCCATTATGGCTCAAAATGGCCAGCCGTCCTAGAATTTATTTGAGAAACTGGCCAATAACTCAAAACAAAAGCAGACTCTGTTTAGATCAGATCCAGATGTCACTCGCTACACCCCGCTAGCGAGGGGTGGACTTTATGATATCAACAATGATAAAGTAAAGAAGGAGGATGACATGAGTGCGAAAGTTTTGGCCCTTGAACACCAAATCACAACATTAATGGTTGCCCAACCTAGCACCCCTAATAGATCCTTGGCAAGCTACTCTAATTGCCAGACTTAGACATATACTGAAAATCTAACTGCGCGTGGAAAGTGAACAAATAATGGCATTTCAGAGGGGAGACTATGGAAATACATATAATCCAACATGGAGGAACCACCCTGGATTTAAGTATGGTTCCACAGGCGGAGCACAACTAGCACCATTAGTTGTGCAACCTCGATTTTCCCAGACTCAAGCTTTCCACCAAAGACCTCAATTACCTACTGTACAACCCAATTTGGACAACAGAGCAATGCACCTGATGCCACAGTTATTCAAATCCTTCAAGAATTACAGCAACAGTCGCATCAGCACTCAAAAGATTTACAACAGCTTGCTCAATTCTCTCAGGTACTCAACTCACATACCCAGTCTTACGAAGCTAGAAAGCCAGATAGGCTAACGAGCTTCCCAAGTGGCAAGAAGAGAGAGTGACCAATTGCTTACATAGTCAGTCAATAATCCTAGAGGACAAGTGCTCTTAGGGGAGATATTGTCTCCCTAAAATCAAATATAGACCCCTCATGATCGTTGAGCTACCGACTCATCCGTAGCATCAATTGTAAATTATGTAAATTATATTTTTCTCTTTCTTTTTAGTTTAGGTATCATACTATGACCCAAATCGTTGAAAGACGATGAGTCGTAATATCCTACCATACTGTACATTATAGCAAACAATCGTATGGATGCATGATTGATCGTCACTAGGTCTATCAGTGAAGTGATAGTGATTACGATTCACTGATATGAGGGTTCGTACTAGAATCAACCAACAATTCTAGGTCAAAACCCAATTGATGACCGATTCAACAAGTTGTCACTGAAAATAGGGCCTACATATTCGAAAAAAGGATCTGTCGGCCCCATTTTTAACTTCTCTAGTTTTTCTCTCTTACCTTCCCCTTTTTTGTTTTTAAAAGGCTCTTCATTGTAACCGTCCTCCTACCCAACCCAACCATTTTACTTTTTTATATACCTCTTGCTTCCTCTGTTTTATTTCGGGAACCCTGCATGCATTTCATTCCACATTTACAAGTTAGAGTTTCAATCATCAAGAGGTAAGGTGACGATTTTAATGATTTTAATGGAAGGGTTTCTACAAGAAAATTTTACTCAATATATGGATTTCATGGCTAATTAATAATATTTTTTAATTCTTATAAGAAAAGAAAAGAGTGGTAGCATGACTAATGAGACGGGCAAACGAAAAGGGAAAGAGGGAGAGGAAGAAGAAGGTAATAGTTCTGATAACACTCCAATTATTAACCGTATTGCACTGTCTGCTGCCCTTAAGGCCAAATCAAAAGCCGCAGACCCACCCAAGAAGAAACTCAAATCTTTCGGGGTAGTTATCAGAGAAAATCCTAAAGACACAAAAGAGACAGAATCTGTGTCTGTCCCTAAAAAGGGGCTGAAATTAGATAAAGGTAAAAAGCCAGCATCCTTTGCTACATCAGCAGATAGACTCCCTACTTCAATGAAACATCATATAGTGGGAGCCAAAATTATGGTAGACTTTGAGTCTTTAGAAAAATTGGAAATGAGTGGAGAAGCCATGAAATATTTTAAGGATGCCGGGCTGAATTATTTCTTAAAGCCAGGAGGTGAGGATGTTTTACAAAAATATGACCAAAAGTAGTCAGGAACCAACCCCAATCCTCTCCACCAGTATCGATGGACTTCCGATCCAAATTACAAAGGAAATGGCCGCCAAGGTGATGCATGCCCCCTTGGAAATACCATAATTTTCCAAAGATAACCCAGAGGCCAACCTTTTGAGGATGCCATCAGATACCCTCCCTGACTTTGCCCAAATGACAACAGAACTATTAGGAAAGGACCTGGAAGCAAGGAGTTTATCACTATAATTCTTTGACGTGCTAATTCATAAGACTATTCACCCCACGGGTTATGGAACACAGAGAAGGGCCCTATTTTCCAAGACATTATACTTAATGGCAAATCGCTATTGATTCTATGTGCCCTCTTATCTTTTTAAAGTAATCACCACTGTGAGGAAGAAACTGAGTCAAGAAAAATACCAGACGAAGAAGTTGACCCTACCATTTGGAGGCCTTATCACAAATCTGTTGATGAATGTGGAGTATAGTATAGACCCCATGGAAAAGCTTTAGCAATAACAGAGGAAGGCTTAACAATCATAGCCTATAGGAGAACTTTAGGTGTCGAAAATTAAAATAAAATCTTGCTCACTCCTCGCACCAAAAGTACCTCCTCTACACCGCACGTCCCACAAATTCATGAGGACCGAGAAGAGACTGCCATAGAGTAGCTAGCAGAAATTGAAGCCCCAAAAGTAGTTATAGAAGAAGGTGTGAGTACTTCTACTCCCCCTCATGAGAGAGCAAAGATCAGCTCTCAAGTACCAGAAAGAATAAACGATTTAGGAATCTCAGTTGCAGACCAAGCCAGTTTGTATGACCCTGCTTTCGACTCACCAGTAGGGCCTGCTATGCCCCCTTCAACAGAGGCAGACACGCTACCAACCATCACTGAAGCAGACCCTGTGAACCAAGAAATCCCTTCACCTATGGACCAACAGATTGTGGCTACTTCTAGCCATACCCCAATAAAACCTGTTGCTCAGCCTACCATTGTAGCCACTACAGAGTAAACCCTCATAGTTCAAGTTGTTGAAGTGGAACCAAGCTCCGAGTTACCAAGAGGGAGTTTTACATAATTATTAAATGGAGAAGAAGTTTCCCCTGAGGATCCTCCAGTCACCACTGCTTCAATCCCCAAGTTAGAAAGGAGATTGAAGGTAGTGGAACAATGGTAACTTACACATGAACAAAATCTATTGCCATTACCAGAAGTAGAAAGAAGGGTGAGAGAACTAGAACAATGGACCTCTACAAATACCCCATCTTTGATCAAACTACCAGGTATAGTAAGAAAGTGGATGGAGGAATATCACAGACTAAAGAAGAGAGTCTTTGATACTACACTGATGATTCAAGAGTGCACAGAGATAATGGAGGGCTTACGACGTAAAGCTATGCAAGATCATCATGCGATGGGCAGCAGACACAAAAAAGAGAGTCCAAGATGCCACTTCAACCCTTCAAGCACAGATCACCCAGCCGTAAGCAGAGAATAGAATACTGAGCAAAAATCAGCAAGCTTGGGAAGAAGAAAGAAAGGTGCATGAAGATAAAATAGCAGCTATACTTGAATAGTTTGGAGGTTTAATGGTAGCACCTGACGATGCAGAAACTGTAATAGAAAAAGTTCTCAAAGACTACCAGTAACAACTCCATCAACAGCTGGGTGAGAAGGATCACTTATTGACTGTAGCTGAAGGGAAAATAATGCATGATGACACCAAAATTTGGGCCAAGGCCCCATCGAAACATAATTCGAGAGAGACGTACCCCTGAGCTTCTGAGAGCATTTCCCATATCCCTAGGAACCTTCCCATATCCCTAGGAACCTTTCCAAGACCCTAGGAACCTTTCCAAACCCTTAGGAATTACCCCCAAACCCATAGTTAACCCTCCCGGGCAATGGTTAGAGAGAGATATACCAAGGTTGACGGGGACCTCTACTAAGACTAAAGCTCACACCATTGAAAAGTAGAGGATCTCAGCTTTCTAACAAGCTAAGAATTACCTCAATCCGAGTTGTAAATCAAAAGTAATAGTGATCCAAATTTGACCCAAAACTGTAGCTATTTGGACCAATCGACAGGTTCCGAGCCCCTCGACAGCTTCTCGAGAGGATGGGCGTGCTTAGCGTGTACAATACACACACTAGGCCATTTTTGGAGAAATGTTGCCTAGCGTGTATATTATACATGATAGGTCATCTTTTCCCAGATGTGGCTTAGCATGGATAATACACACACTAAGCATGGTTGGGTCCCACAATGGGCTCTGGACTTGTCTGACACTGCAGCTATGCTGGTGTGGATAATACACACGTCAGACTTAGCTACAGTAAATCTTAGATTTTGCCCAAATTTTACTTTTGGGGTTTGACTTGTTGACCATCCCTATGTTTAGGGTGGGTTTCTTTAGGACTATTGCACCCTCATTTACCTTATTTGCAACCCTCTAGTCATTTGAAAACCCACCCTATCATCTACCATTGAAACCCATTGCCCACATTTCCAAGCTCTCAAAACCTTAGAAAATATTAGATTATAAGATTACCTAATTGCTAACCCTAATTAGCTTTTAAGTACCCTACTAACCTCCCTTTTTCCTATAAATAGAGAGGTACCCCTCCCTTTACATGGGGGTAAAAATTTTCAAAGAGAGAATATTCTAGTGAACTCCCCTCCCATTTGCCTCCACTAAACCCATATAATTCAAGAACTGAGTTTCATCTTTGACATCTCATTCTACACCATCTATCCTTGAGATTTAGCTAGATCTAGCTCCTAGCCTTCTTCTCCTACCTCTTAGCTCCCTAGCCTTAGTAATCAAAACCCATTTCTCTAATCGTTTGCTTTCGGAAGCTCATCTAAGATACACCTACGCGAAGGTCTACTATTGTGCTACAAGGGTCCGAGAGCTCTGGCTCTCCCCTCTACTCCTCTACCTTCTTAGCTTTTCTCTTGACCTTGAATTTGTGCCGTTACGCTGCCGAAATCTTTGAAATTGTGGAGGGGCACAAATAGGATTAAAGTTCCTTTGAGAAAGTGGAAGTGCTCTTTTTTCACATTTGTTTTTCTTTTATTTTGGCCATCAGTAGAGACCGCTTACGAGCGGGTTGATTGGGTGCCTAACACCTTCCTGATCGATAATCGAAGCCCCTACCCAAGAGCCTTTGGCGTAGACCGGAATCAGAGTCATATTTTTACACTACGGTGTGCTTTCAATATTGATTTAGGTTTCCTGGGACACTAAAAGCTCTGGGTGGTGACTCTAGTTTTTTTCATTAAATGAGCGCATGATCACAATGGACTCGCGAGAGCCCATGGTTGCACAGATGGCGACTCCACTGGGGACTAGCTAGTAGAGCTTCCCCTTGAAATTTGGCCTTTTTAGTTATTTTTACTAACATTTGGTTGCTTTCTTTTATTTTTACTCACCCCTATGGTTTCATCAATTTTTCTCACTCCTACGATTCGGTTTATTTTTACTTACCCCTACTTTTCAGTCATTTACGTACCTTAGCCGACTGGCGGGCCTACTTGAGCATCGTCATTACAATTCATTTATTCATCTGTCATTAGCTGATTGGCAGGCCTACTTGAGCGTCGTCATTACAATTCATTTATTTTTCTGTCATTTACATGCCTTAGCCGATTGGCAGGCTTACTTGCGCATTTACACTCCTTAGCCGTTTGGCGGGCCTACGTGAGCTTTTGCTTTCTGCAATCATATCTTATTAGTGAACGCCAGCCCGTAGATGCGGCACGAGACTATCACCACCCGGTTTTGAACATTAAGTAAACTCTCTTAAAATTTGAAATTAAAAGTAAACCAAGAGGGGAACTTAATTGAACTTTGTCAAGGGTAGATTTTACAAGGGTTGGGAATTTAGGCAACGACACAAACGTCCCGATTCTTAGTATGACGACAGCCCCTAGTGGTGATGAGCAGGAAAAGTACCACCCCATCTAGTATCTGAGAAGGTGCTTACGCCGAAGGTATATCGGGTGGGTGACCGATCCAATTGCAAAGCTTAAAACCCGTGGGGGAGTGCGTTAGTTGTCCCAAATCGACCTTGTATCCCTAGGTTCGGTGAGGAGGGACCCGTTATAACAGAAAAATTAGTCCCCAGAAGTATCGCTTCCAAAAAACTCAAAAAATAGACTCAATTCGGGCCTGCTATTTGTTGTCAAAATAGTTTATATAAACTATTTTTGCCTAGCGTGTATAATATACACGCTAAGCCTTTTTTGCCCTGAATTGCTCTAGCGTGTATATTACACACGCTAAGCCAACCCTTGTCAAATTTAGCCTAGCGTGTGTAATACACACGCTAAGCCAAAATCTCTAGGATTTGGCCTAGTGCATATAATACACACGCCAAGCCTGTTATGAGCTAGACAACCCCAATCTGAGGCCTTTATCACCTCCCCGAGTCCCTCGCTCAATAGTTTAGCATCTCTGATAAATCCCACACTCTTCGATACCCAATATGCCCTTGCTGGTTAAAAGAGGTCACTCTCTTATTGAAATGCTCTAGGGGATGGAGTTATTTGCGTGGTTTCCCATGCCTTCACATAGATCGAAGGGTTTCCCTTTTGATTCTTCTGAAGCACGTTGGGAGCCCGTCGAGGGAAATATTTAGGGTGTGAACGCTGCCCGAAACGAGAATTCCAAAGGCCCCAGAGTTCATCGTAAAGATTCACTTATTTTAAAATAAAATAAAAACTAAAAAATATATATAGCTTGTGGTGCCGGCATAACGACATCGCCTTACCCTCCGTCATCTCGTAGGGGAAGGAGGAGAAAATTCTACGGACCCCTCCCGAGGCATCCGTACCCAACCTGTCACCAAGCAATGTCGTGGGTAGTAGATCCGCGATACGCTGATCCCAATTCATCCCCACCATGGTTCACAACCAATTCTCATTTGGAGGAAATGTTCACTTCCATTTCGCTCACCTAACCGTCATTCACCGTCACCAGTCCCTTTGGTGCACCCATATTCCCACCCCCACCCATTCAAAGTGCATCCCTTCCCCGCCCACATCCGTTCAAAATCCATCCACATCAACTTCAAATCTCCCCAGTTTTCCCCCCACCTTTACCTAAAATCCACCTCATGCGTCACCCTATTCTTTCCCTACCTCAAACCAAAATTCACCCCATCTTCCTTCCACATCTAATATACCCCCCTCATCCCCGTCCAATCCAAGCATGCCACATTTTTCCACATTCACTCTTCCAAATCCCCCCCATCTTGCATCCATACCTTCCCAAAATCCAATCCAATCCTCCACCTTTTCCCCACATTTTCCCCAAGCAATGACCAATTAGCTCTCATCCTCACAAATTACACACAATACCCCCTCATATGCCCAGGTCATGCCCAATTTTATCGGGGTCCTGCCCAAATTTTTCCATACATCCACCTAATTCATACCCTATGTTTTCCTTCCATCAGATACACCCCTTGCACCCACCCCCTCACCCAATCCAATGGCCATGATGGAGAAAATGGTCAGGGCCTACACTAGTTGGAAAGCTTCTCAAAGCAGTCTCCCTTATCCACCCCTCACAAACCCATCTCATATAGTCCCAAATCTCCATGCCCCTTTTCTCCAAAACTCTCATCAACCCCCCATTATCCATACCACCCAAGACCCTCACCAACCATGGGGTCATTTGAGTGAGCCTCAGGCCCCCATGGGCCAGACCCATCAAGACCCAATGGGTCAGACCCATCAAGGCCCAATGGTCCAGACCCATCAAGGCCTAATGGGTCAGACACACCAAGGCCCAATGGGTCAGACCCACCAAGACCCAAAGAACCAGACCCATCAAGGCCCAATAGGCCAGACCCATCAAGGCCTAATGGGCCAGACCCATCAAGGCCCAATGGGCCAAACCCATCAATGCCCCATGGTCCACACCCACCCAGGCCCTATGGCCTAAGCCCATCCAAGCTCCTTACCCTATACCCAATCCCAGCAAGGCCCAAACCTTAGAGCCTCATACCCACACCCTCCACAATTCCCTCAAAATCCCATTCACTCACAACCTTCATACCCGACCCAATACAGGAACCTATCTCACACCGTTCATCAACCCCAACTCACCCGTCCTCCTACATCTCAATCTCATCCCCATGAATTCCCCAGGCACAATGGCCTCATCAAGCCCTAATCCAAAACCCAACCTCTACTCACCCTATCATTCCACCGAATTTCCCCTATGTACAGTGGTCCCACCCAGCACCCCTTCAGACTACCCAACACCAACAGGAAAATCACACCCTTCCCTCATTTTATGAAGACCCATAGTATGAGGAAGTTGAGATAAGAAATAGTGGGGCTTATATGGGGGCACACACAAGTATCAATCCTCCGCCACCGGTAATCACAAGCCCATCGACATTATAAAGTGAACGGAGGGCGACAATCAAAAGAACGACACCACCATCCAAAGAATCCGAGCAATTGAAGGAACAACTAGACAAGATCCAAAAACAACTAATGAAGATGGGTGGAAATGAAATCCATGCCACAGACTTTTCCGACATGTGCTTGTTTTCTGAAGTCCCCTTACCCCCGAAATTCAAAGTGCCGATCTTCGACAAATATAATGGCACGGGTAACCCCATTGCACATCTCAAGTCCTACTGTGGGGATATGTGCCAGTACAAAGGGGATGAGCATTTGCTGATAAAGGTCTTCCAAAAGAGCCTTACGGGCCCGACCTTAAGGTGGTTCACTTCGCTGGAACCTTCCATGATAAAAACTTGGAAGGATCTAACCCACTTATTCTAAGAGTAATATGTATACAACATAGACATTGAACCTAGCCTGGCTAAAGCAGTAGCCGACGAAGCATTTAGTGATTATCTTGGGCGGTGGAGGGCACTGACATCTTAGGTCGGGAATAGAATATCCGATGATGAGCAGATTGAAATGATTTAAAAAAATACCCTTCCGATCATCTAAGATTTTCTGGTATATCAACAATAATCCAACTTTGCTGATTTGGTAAGGAATGCCAATCGCTGCGAAGATGCAATAAGAGAAGGGCAATTGAATAAAACCACAAATAGTTGTAGACACTCCCATTTTGCCCTCTCAGAATATACAAATTTGTTTGGTCAACCTTTAACCTCATAACCCTGATATGGGACCATATGCTGAAACTATAGTATATGGTTGGACACAGGCTGAAACAATAGTTCTGTGGCTCAGGCCCCATACCCCCGACGTGGGAACCATGCACTGAAACAATAGTACATGGCTGAACACAGGCTGAAACAATAGCTCTGTGGCTGATATCCCGACGTAGGGAAATTATATACTGAAATAATAATATATAGTCGAAATGTAGACAGAAATAATAGTCTGACATTTCAGACCCCTAACCCTAATGTGGGACCATATACTGAAACAATAGTATATGGCTGGACACAGGCTGAAACAATAGTTCTGTGGCTCAGGTCCCATACCCCCGACGTGGGAACCATGCACTGAAACAATAGTGCATGGTTGAACCCAAGCTGAAACAATAGCTCTGTGGCTCATATCCCAACGTAGGAAGACTATATACTGAAATAATAGTATATAGTCAAAATGCAAGCTGACACAGTAGCCTGGCATTTCAAGCTCAACCCGAGCTCGGATAATCTCGAATTATGCGCCTAAAACCAAGCGCTCAATTCGATTGCATGCCATATCACAAGCGTGCAATCAATCCCTTTTTAGACCAGACTTCCTTTCCCCAGACCAACTCGAGACTCGATCACGCGTCTATCATGAGACGCACGATCGGATTAAGCTCCCCATCATAGGAGCGCAATTGGCCTACTCCCGGCCTAGCCTCACCGTCCTCGATCCCTAAGTTTCCTTAATTAAACGCTTCGAGAGTGGTGCTTAATTGGATTACGCACCCCAAAATGTGCGCGCAATTAGTTCTAACACTATTAGGACTAGGAAACTCGTTGAGCAAGTCAGCCAATCGCTCACTGAGTCGGTGACCGACTCAAAGCAATTAAGCATCAGGAGATCGGCGCGTAATTTTATTAAACACTTGAAACAGGGTGTTTAATTGAAGAAAAACCTATAAAAGTTTTTTTAAATTTCGACCAAAAAAAGAGGGGAGGAGAGCGAGAGAGAAAGGACTTTTTTGGATTCTGAAACCAGAGAACTCTGAGAATGAGTACATAGAGCAACCTAACCATAATTTCGAAATTCAAGCGCAGAATCTTCGAGGTTTCTCTCCGCAGCCCCGGTCCTAGGTAAAAATCTTAGTTTTAGATTTAAGATCACTCTCTTAGTTTTAATTTTTAGTCCAAGACCGTAGAATAATTTTTTAGACCGCAAATTTTTTATATCTAATTCTAGTTCTCCAAATTTAGAACCAGTCCTTAATCTGACGGTCTAATTTATCGATCCTAAGCTTTAATTCCGTTCTAAAATCTCAATTTCCAGTCCTATCATTAATTTTTGGTTCTAGTCCTTGGATTCTAGAACCGGTCTTTAATCATACAGTCTGATTTTCTGCTTTCGGATCCGAATTCAGTCTTAAAAATTTAAATTTAAATTTAAATTTCTTAGTTTAATATTTCTAAATATCCTAAATATTAATTTTAGTTTCTATAATTCTACTTTTTCAATTTCATTCCTAATTATTACTCCAAAATTGACTCTGAAAAATCCAAAAATACTATTTTATAATCCTAAATCCAATTTATCTTTAATCTCAACCATTCGATTTGCCCAAGGGAGCTTACGGAGGGTACTCAGGAATGAGGCCAATCCTCCTTAGCATAGCGGGCCCAAACCCCTTTTTTTATAGAATTACTTAGTTGCTTTAATTAGGATTATAATATCAGTTTCATAATTTCTTCTTAGAATTTTAGTACGGTCAATTTGCATGCCTTATTTTAATCAAATCCTTAGAATAATTGCTTCGATTAGAACCCCAATAAAATTTGTTCCTTTATTTTTAATTAGATATTTCTAGCATAGTTAATTCCTCGCCTTATTAGACCCTAATATCAATAATCAGTCCTTTTATTCCAATAAGAATCTTAGTATAATTAATTCATTGCTTTGATTATAATTCTAGTCAAATCAGTCCTTTATTTTAATAAGAATTTAGTATGATTAATTCATTACTTTAATTAGATTTCAAGTACAGTTAATTCAGTGCTCTGATTGGAATTTTAATCAAATTAGTTTGTTTCCCTCAATTAGATTTTTCTATTTTATTCATATAAAATTAATTCATTGCTTAAATTAGAGTTTTAGTAAAACTAGTTCTCTATTTCAATTAGAATTCTGGTACAACTAGTGTATGTGCTTTACTTAAAATTTCAGTATAACTAGCATGCTTGGTTTAATTAAAGATTTATTAAAATTAATACACCTGCATTCCTAGTACAATTTGGAGAACGATGTTAATTGGACTTTTAGTAGTATTAGGACACTATATTACTTAGAATACTAGTAGTGATAGGAAACTAAAATTAATTAGACTCCGGATAGAATTAGAATACTAAATTAAATAAACCATAATAAATTCCCATATAACTAGACTCACAAGAGAATTGGAAAGTCTAAACTGATTAGAACTACAATAATAGCAGGGGAAGGGAAGAAAAATTAAACTATCTAAATTATAAGAAAAGACATAGCTATTGGCGTTTGCAGGCGGACGATTTAGTAAAGAAGTAACCTACACCCGCTCTAAAGCATGACCATTGACGTACTGCAGTGTCGTTAAATATCTGCAGCTGGCAATCGCAACAAATTAGGATCCTTCCTAGAAAACCCATTATTCCTAACATTCCAAATGCTGCATCGCTAGAGTGCACTTGGATAGAATTGGAGTCACTGATTCAACAGGGACCGAGCAGAACCTAGAAAAAGCGCACACCAACAGATTGTCGATCGCGATGGGACCCTTTTGCAAAGTCTTTTTCTAGAAAGTTAGTTTTCATCTTATCTCCCTATTTTTTCTTTCTATCGTGTCAGTTAGATTCTCGTTTATATATATATATATATATATATATATATATATGAGTCTTCGTTAAAGACTTGAGATGTCTGGTATACGAAGAGTGAGTTTAGAAGACCCACCATTGTGGGGATATCATAACAATCTCACGTACGAAGAAGAACCATTTCACAATTTCAGCTCACGACAACCTGAGATTAACATGGCCGGCGAGCAAGAAAATCCCTTCTCAACCCCACACATCAGTAATAATCATAATGGGAGAGATGGTAACACCAGACAAAACCTCACCGCTCAACAGATCGTAGAGCTTAGTATTCAAAGAATACAAAGAGGAGATGACAACTTCGAGGAATTGCTTCAAGGGTTGGCCGCCGCATACGAAACTATTTGGTCACGACAATTTTCAAAAGAACAAGAGCGACAAGAGAGGCCACCTCCTACCCCGAGCACGGTATTAGCCCATGCTACACCATTGAGACAACCTGCCCACACATTCTTCAATGATGACTCTTTAGACAAGGTTTTCTCACTGGTCGCTCCAAAAGATAGCACCATTAAAATTGAAGATCTCCCTAAAATGCTCGATGAGTATATGGCCAAGAGAGAGCACCCCGATCATTTATTCGGATTTGAAAAATTTTGCTGGGACGTCGAGTTTAATTTACTAATAGGATTTAAGCCACTGAAATTTACCAAAATATAATGGCACGGGAAATCCGAACCATCACTTGGCCCTCTTTTGTAATGATTTCCGACCCATATGTGATAATGAAGGAATTCTCATTCACTATTTCCAACGCTCATTAGAAGGAGAGGCTTTAGATTGGTTTGCGGGACTCCCGCTTTATAAGATAGAAACCTTCGGTGAATTAGTCGGTCAATTCTTAGACCGATACAAACACTTGATCCATGAGACAGTCAGTCTCAGCGATCTAATGGCAGCCAAGCAAGGACCTAATGAAGAATTTACCGACTTTGTCGCCAGATGGAGAAAACTTGCTGCTAAGACTAGCACCTCAATGAAAGAGAAAGATTCGGTGGATATTATTATTAATAACACTAGAGAACCATTAAAGAGCGCACTTGTCATAAATGATTGCCCCGACTTCACTGCACTCCACTCCCGGGCATCTCGACTAGCGCAACACATTAAAGGTGGAGACCATACTCTATCCATAGTCACATCGAAAGTGGGCTCTTCTAGTGAATCAAAATCAAAAAATAATAAGAAAGCCTTACGAATAAAACAGGTCAATATTGTTGTTAATCAAGGACAAAACTCCGAGAATAGAAATTCTACCCATGAAACTTCGAGCAAAATCAAAATCTGCAACGATACACCAACCAAAACCAAGACACTAATCAGCAAAGATATGCAAACCAAAACCAAAGCTAGAACTAGAATCAGGGCCAGCATTAGAATAGAAATTAATATCCCAACACCTACCAGAATCAGAACACGACGCAGAATGGATCGGCCCCCGTGCCGAATTACAATAGTGTGCCCCCACCGTAGAACTTTAACCCAGCTAGAGGCCCCTACTAGCCGAGGCAGGAACACTATCCCCCTTTACCGGATACGATTCCTAACATTTTTGGTCTCCTTAACACTTAGAATCTCCTCTGATTCTCACAAGAAAGACCCCGCCCATGGCCGACAAATCTAGACTATAGTAAATACTATGCCTTCCATCGATACACGAGACACAATCTAAAAGACTGTTGGGTCCTCAGGGACGTAATCTATGACATGAATGATCGAAGTCAGATCAATTTGGAAGCACTTAGGAATCCTAACCCTAATAATAACCAACCCTAACAAAATTTAGGGATCGTTAATAACCCCATGCCCAACTACAACCAAGCAATACCGGCTCAGGTCACCACCATTGATCTCTTTGGTCGATCCCCCTTCCAACCTTCTACCTTAATCACTCTCATTCAACCCTTTGCTTCTTCTGCCACACCAATGAGAGCTCCTTCACCCCTGCATCCCTCGGCCCTGATCACTCGCATCGCCTCGTCGAATCGACCTCCTTATCCAAAATTCACTCAAATATGAGTCCATTCCTTTAGGGCTAGGAGACCACTCCTCCATAGTCACCCACCAGAACCTCCAACCCCTCGAAATCTTGAGCCAATGCCATTACCTTTCCCTTTGTCAGATTCTAAACCCGAGTATGGAGATCACATTCTCCAAACTACAGTCCAAATTGTTACATGGGTAGAAAGTGTCACACGAAAGTCTCCAAGCCAAGACAACGAAATAACCACTGAGCATTCGCTGAATCTAAAAGAAAGCGAGCCAGAAGAACATCCTGACCCATGCGAGACTGGTATCTGCTTTCCTAGAAGAGGAAGATTACACACAGTACCTCCCACCTTGGAGCAGCACCATTCAGGTATGTGTTCCAACCTTGAATTTCACCCATTTTATAAATACAACCGTGCCAAGACGCGTCGGGTTCGGTCAACAACCGACTTGCCTAATTCTCAAATCAGGAACCAATTACCCACCTCCACCTTTCCCTCAAAAAAAGGATTTCATGAACGCACAACCACCGGAGGGGAATGTGAGAGAAAGAAAAGTTAACTTGCCTCCCCCACCTCACATCATCCCTCCGCCAATGCCTGCACCTCAACCATTCCAACCACCCGCACCTAAGGCCCATCGGCAAGAATACGACCTTTTGCGACATCTCTAGATAATCCTGACCCAGATATCCATACTAGAACTCATGGATGAGGATATGACCCTAGATGAGCTTCATCAAATCACTTCGGTCATGGCACAACCTCTGGCGCTCACTTTTACAGATGCAGACATGCCTAAAGAGTCACTCCATGGGAGTGCGGCCCCCATATATCTTACGATCATAATTATAGGATTCTCCGTGCCACACGCACTAGTTGACACGAGAGCAGGACTTAACATTTGCCCTCTCACCACATTAAAAATGCTCGAATATATGGAGCAGGATGTTAGGCCCTCTGCACTGTCACTCATAGCTTATGATGGGTCGCGTCACTTTATCAAAGGAACTATCAAGCTGTGTTCGCCTACCTATAACGAAAGACGTTACCTTCCATATTTTGATTCCGCTAAATGCGTACAATCTCATTTTAGGAAGAAAATGGCTAGAGTCAATGAAGGCCGTCGCATCCACATACCATCAATACGTCAAATTCCCATACGAGGACTTGTTAGGCTATTTTAGAGTGCTTGCTACTAACTTTATTGATGACAGTGATAAGAATGGGGTGAATGAAAATGAATGAAAGGTAGATTGAAGATGACAGAGCAGCAAGCCTAAAATATGCACAATCCTGCAAGCTATAGGGCCTGTTGTAGCAAGTTTTGATAAGTAAGAGTTTGTCCCATAGGGAAATTGATCTTAAGCTCCAAGGGAGCCATCTTTAGTAGGCCCTCCAGATCTGACTACAGATCTGGCAATCCTAAATGGAAGGGGATTTGGGGTCACTAAAGTCTAAATTCTAAGGTATCCTAATGTCTAGACTATAGAAAGGTTTAAGAAAGAAGATGGAGTGAGAAAATAAATATAAAAGGGTGAGAAGTATGCTATTAGGTTCAGATCTGATGGGTTTCATGACTCAAATTCAGATTTGCTGCTATAGAAGTCCTGTCCAGTGGCTACATTATCACCATTGAGGAGAAAGAATCCAACTCATCTCTGTGCCATGATCCAATCCCTTTATGGTTATAACCTGTCAACTTAAATGGTCACAGATTATCCAATTGGGGAACCACAGTCCAGAGATGGATCAAAACGAGTTTATCATTGTAGGCACTACTTCATGCAGGATACAAGCATAAGAATCCATAGGGAACCTCAACCTCTAAAGTGCTATGTGTGGGGCTAGGCCTGTATGGGAGCATGTTAGCCCAGACACATAGAACCAGCAAGAAGTTGAGTGCAGCCTTAGATCCAGCTGTCCACTGCTTTAGAGAGTTTGTAGTGATCTAGTCGCAAGCCTACAATCTCTATAACCAAACCAGATTACCCATCTGATGGCGGGTCTATACACATACAGGGGAGTTTATCTCAGCACAATCTCTCACAGGGCTAGAAGCACAAGTGCAGAGAAGAATAATCTATCTTGAGTCTGTGGGTTGGCTTCACCCTAAGGCTATAACCTGTCCACTTAAATGGTCACAAACTATCCCAGAGGCTATCCTCCTCACAAAGCTCAAGATAGAACAAGAGACATTGCTGCCACCACCATGTTCACAAGGCTACAAAAGCTCATTGCTCCCTTGGGGACTTCAGATCTAGTGGGTCCTGTGGTGGGGCTAGGCCTGTATGGGAGCATATTAGCCCAGACACACAGGTCACTTGGATCTGAATAAACCATGAAATCAGTCCTCCATTGCTTGCAATATGTCTTAGCAATGGAGGATCTCAAGATTGACCTTATGTCAACAACTCACAAAAATCCCATAAAAGTAAAGCACCCTATCATGAAACTCCATTAATCTATTCCAAATAGTCATACAAAGGCATAGCCAGCAACTGCTGGACTATGGAGAGAAGAAAATGTAAAAAGAAAAGTTCCTAAAACTTACTAGAAATATGCAGCTACTACAAGAAGAAGAAGAAGATAGACTAAATTCTATTCTCAGCAGAGAGTCCTCTAAACCTAAACTAGGCTTAGGTTTATATAGCAGTTAGTTTGGCGGCGCATTAGGGTTAGGAAACCCTAATTTTAACGATGTCACATGGCCTAATATTATCCCTTGGATGCCTCGAGGCGTGTGCATGGAACTTGGAGCGTTGGAATGCGTGCCCTAATTATTGAAAGTTCCCAGAATATCCTCTGCAGAGGTGAGGGAGAGTTAGAGTTCAGAGGCTCGCTAGGTAGTACTGGTTTCCAAGACTGTCGCATGGTAGCACGAACTTCGCAAATAGTTGTAGACACTCCCATTTTGCCCTCTCAGAATATACAAATTTGTTTGGTCAACCTTTAACCTCATAACCCTGATATGGGACCATATGCTGAAACTATAGTATATGGTTGGACACAGGCTGAAACAATAGTTCTGTGGGTTTCAGCCCCATATACCTCGACGTGGGAACCATGCACCCAAAAACAATAGTATATGGTCAACACAAATAAAACAATAGCTCGGGTATCGATATCCCGACGAGGGAAATTATATATCATGAAATAATAATATATAGTCGAAATGTAGATGTAAATAATAGTCCGACATTTCGCACCCTAACCCTAATGTGGGACCATATACTGAAACAATAGTATATGGCTGGACACAGGCTGAAACAATAGTTCTGTGGCTCAGGTCCCATACCCCCGACGTGGGAACCATGCACTGAAACAATAGTGCATGGTTGAACCCAAGCTGAAACAATAGCTCTGTGGCTCATATCCCAACGTAGGAAGACTATATACTGAAATAATAGTATATAGTCAAAATGCAAGCTGACACAGTAGCCTGGCATTTCAAGCTCAACCCGAGCTCGGACAATCTCGAATTATGCGCCTAAAACCAAGCGCTCAATTCGATTGCATGCCATATCACAAGCGTGCAATCAATCCCTTTTTAGACCAGACTTCCTTTCCCCAGACCAACTCGAGACTCGATCACGCATCTATCATGAGACGCACGATCGGATTAAGCTCCCCATCATAGGAGCGCAATTGGCCTACTCCCGGCCTAGCCTCACCGTCCTCGATCCCTAAGTTTCCTTAATTAAACGCTTCGAGAGTGGTGCTTAATTGGATTACGCACCCCAAAATGTGCGCGCAATTAGTTCTAACACTATTAGGACTAGGAAACTCGTTGAGCAAGTCAGCCAATCGCTCACTGAGTCGGTGACCGACTCAAAGCAATTAAGCATCAGGAGATCGGCGCGTAATTTTATTAAACACTTGAAACAGGGTGTTTAATTGAAGAAAAACCTATAAAAGTTTTTTTAAATTTCGACCAAAAAAAGAGGGGAGGAGAGCGAGAGAGAACGGACTTTTTTGGATTCTGAAACCAGAGAACTCTGAGAATGAGTACATAGAGCAACCTAACCATAATTTCGAAATTCAAGCGCAGAATCTTCGAGGTTTCTCTCCGCAGCCCCGGTCCTAGGTAAAAATCTTGGTTTTAGATTTAAGATCACTCTCTTAGTTTTAATTTTTAGTCCAAGACCGTAGAATCCTTTTTTAGACCGCAAATTTTTTATATCTGATTCTAGTTCTCCGAATTTAGAACCAGTCCTTAATCTGACGGTCTAATTTATCGATCCTAAGCTTTAATTCCGTTCTAAAATCTCAATTTCCAGTCCTATCATTAATTTTTGGTTCTAGTCCTTGGATTCTAGAACCGGTCTTTAATCATACAGTCTGATTTTCTGCTTTCGGATCCGAATTCAGTCTTAAAAATTTAAATTTAAATTTAAATTTCTTAGTTTAATATTTCTAAATATCCTAAATATTAATTTTAGTTTCTATAATTCTACTTTTTCAATTTCATTCCTAATTATTACTCCAAAATTGACTCTGAAAAATCCAAAAATACTATTTTATAATCCTAAATCCAATTTATCTTTAATCTCAACCATTCGATTTGCCCAAGGGAGCTTACGGAGGGTACTCAGGAATGAGGCCAATCCTCCTTAGCATAGCGGGCCCAAACCCCTTTTTTTATAGAATTACTTAGTTGCTTTAATTAGGATTATAATATCAGTTTCATAATTTCTTCTTAGAATTTTAGTATGGTCAATTTGCATGCCTTATTTTAATCAAATCCTTAGAATAATTGCTTCGATTAGAACCCCAATAAAATTTGTTCCTTTATTTTTAATTAGATATTTCTAGCATAGTTAATTCCTCGCCTTATTAGACCCTAATATCAGTAATCAGTCCTTTTATTCCAATAAGAATCTTAGTATAATTAATTCATTGCTTTGATTATAATTCTAGTCAAATCAGTCCTTTATTTTAATAAGAATTTAGTATGATTAATTCATTACTTTAATTAGATTTCAAGTACAGTTAATTCAGTGCTCTGATTGGAATTTTAATCAAATTAGTTTGTTTCCCTCAATTAGATTTTTCTATTTTATTCATATAAAATTAATTCATTGCTTAAATTAGAGTTTTAGTAAAACTAGTTCTCTATTTCAATTAGAATTCTGGTACAACTAGTGTATGTGCTTTACTTAGAATTTCAGTATAACTAGCATGCTTGGTTTAATTAAAGATTTATTAAAATTAATACACCTGCATTCCTAGTACAATTTGGAGAACGATGTTAATTGGACTTTTAGTAGTATTAGGACACTATATTACTTAGAATACTAGTAGTGATAGGAAACTAAAATTAATTAGACTCCGGATAGAATTAGAATACTAAATTAAATAAACCATAATAAATTCCCATATAACTAGACTCACAAGAGAATTGGAAAGTCTAAACTGATTAGAACTACAATAATAGCAGGGGAAGGGAAGAAAAATTAAACTATCTAAATTATAAGAAAAGACATAGCTATTGGCGTTTGCAGGCGGACGATTTAGTAAAGAAGTAACCTACACCCGCTCTAAAGCATGACCATTGACGTACTGCAGTGTCGTTAAATATCTGCAGCTGGCAATCGCAACAAATTAGGATCCTTCCTAGAAAACCCATTATTCCTAACATTCCAAATGCTGCATCGCTAGTGCACTTGGATAGAATTGGAGTCACTGATTCAACAGGGACCGAGCAGAACCTAGAAAAAGCGCACACCAACAGATTGTCGATCGCGATGGGACCCTTTTGCAAAGTCTTTTTCTAGATAGTTAGTTTTCATCTTATCTCCCTATTTTTTCTTTCTATCGTGTCAGTCAGATTCTCGTTTATATATATATATATATATATATATATATATATGAGTCTTCGTTAAAGACTTGAGATGTCTGGTATACGAAGAGTGAGTTTAGAAGACCCACCATTGTGGGGATATCATAACAATCTCACGTACGACGAAGAACCATTTCACAATTTCAGCTCACGACAACCTGAGATTAACATGGCCGGCGAGCAAGAAAATCCCTTCTCAACCCCACACATCAGTAATAATCATAATGGGAGAGATGGTAACACCAGACAAAACCTCACCGCTCAACAGATCGTAGAGCTTAGTATTCAAAGAATACAAAGAGGAGATGACAACTTCGAGGAATTGCTTCAAGGGTTGGCCGCCGCATACGAAACTATTTGGTCACGACAATTTTCAAAAGAACAAGAGCGACAGAGAGGCCACCTCCTACCCGGAGTGTATTAGCCCATGCTACACCATTGAGACAACACCACATTCTTCAATGATGACTCTTTAGACAAGGTTTTCTCAACCGTCGCTCCAAAAGATAGCACCATTAAAATTGAAGATCTCCTAAAATGCTCGTATATGGCCAAGAGAGAGCACCGATCATTTATTTGGATTTGAAAAATTTTCTTTGACGCCGAGTTTAATTTACTAATAGGATTTAAGCCCGAAATTTACCAAATATAATGGCCGGAAATCCGAACCATCACTTGGCCCTCTTTTGTAATGATTGCCGACCCATATGTGATAATGAAGGAATTCTCATTCACTATTTCCAACGCTCATTAGAAGGAGAGGCTTTAGATTGGTTTGCGGGACTCCCGCTTTATAAGATAGAAACCTTCGGTGAATTAGTCGGTCAATTCTTAGACCGATACCAACACTTGATCCATGAGACAGTCAGTCTCAGCGATCTAATGGCAGCCAAGCAAGGACCTAATGAAGAATTTACCGACTTTGTCGCCAGATGGAGAAAACTTGCTGCTAAGACTAGCACCTCAATGAAAGAGAAAGATTCGGTGGATATTATTATCGATAACACTAGAGAACCATTAAAGAGCGCACTTGTCATAAATGATTGCCCCGACTTCACTGCACTCCACTCCCGGGCATCTCGACTAGCGCAACACATTAAAGGTGGAGACCATACTCTATCCATAGTCACATCGAAAGTGGGCTCTTCTAGTGAATCAAAATCAAAAAATAATAAGAAAGCCTTAGGAATAAAATAGGTCAATATTGTTGTTAATCAAGGACAAAACTCTGAGAATAGAAATTCTACCCACGAAACTTCGAGCAAAATCAAAATCTGCAACGATACACCAACCAAAACCAAGACACTAATCAGCAAAGATATGCAAACCAAAACCAAAGCTAGAACTAGAATCAGGGCCAGTATTAGAATAGAAATTAATATCCCAACACCTACTAGAATCAAAACACGACGCAGAATGGATCGGCCCACGTGCCGAATTACAATAGTGTGCCCCCACCGTAGAACTTTAACCCAGCCAGAGGCCCCTACTAGCCGAGGCAGGAACACTATCCCCCTTTACCGGATACGATTCCTAACATTTTTGGTCTCCTTAACACTTAGAATCTCCTCTGATTCTCACAAGAAAGACCCCGCCCATGGCCGACAAATCTAGACTATAGTAAATACTATGCCTTCCATCGATACGCGAGACACAATCTAAAAGACTGTTGGGTCCTCAGGGACGTAATCTATGACATGAATGATCGAAGTCAGATCAATTTGGAAGCACTTAGGAATCCTAACCCTAATAATAACCAACCCTAACAAAATTTAGGGATCGTTAATAACCCCATGCCCAACTACAACCAAGCAATACCGGCTCAGGTCACCACCATAGATCTCTTTGGTCGATCCCCCTTCCAACCTTCTACCTTAATCACTCTCATTCAACCCTTTGCTTCTTCTGCCACACCAATGAGAGCTCCTTCACCCCTGCATCCCTCGGCCCTGATCACTCGCATCGCCTCGTCGAATCGACCTCCTTATCCAAAATTCACTCAGATATGAGTCCATTCCTTTAGGGCTAGGAGACCACTCCTCCATAGTCACGCACCAGAACCTCCAACCCCTCGAAATCTTGAGCCAATGCCATTACTTTTCCCTTTGTCAGATTCTAAACCCGAGTATGGAGATCACATTCTCCAAACTACAGTCCAAATTGCTGCATGGGTAGAAAGTGTCACACGAAAGTCTCCAAGCCAAGACAACGAAATAACCACTGAGCATTCGCTGAATCTAAAAGAAAGCGAGCCAGAAGAACATCCTGACCCATGCGAGACTGGTATCTGCTTTCCTAGAAGAGGAAGATTACACACAGTACCTCCCACCTTGGAGCAGCACCATTCAGGTATGTGTTCCAACCTTGAATTTCACCCATTTTATAAATACAACCGTGCCAAGACGCGTCGGGTTCGGTCAACAACCGACTTGCCTGATTCTCAAATCAGGAACCAATTACCCACCTCCACCTTTCCCTCAAAAAAAGGATTTCATGAACGCACAACCACCGGAGGGGAATGTGAGAGAATGAAAAGTTAACTTGCCTCCCCCACCTCACATCATCCCTCCGCCAATGCCTGCACCTCAACCATTCCAACCACCCGCACCTAAGGCCCATCGGCAAGAATACGACCTTTTGCGACATCTCTAGATAATCCCGACCCAGATATCCATACTAGAACTCATCAAGAAATCGCCTGACCATCACTGATTGTTGATAAGGACACTTGAAGACACACAAGTGGATGAGGATATGACCCTAGATGAGCTTCATCAAATCACTTCGGTCATGGCACAACCTATGGCGCTCACTTTTACAGATGCAGACATGCCTAAAGAGTCACTCCATGGGAGTGCGGCCCCCATATATCTTACGATCATAATTATAGGATTCTCCGTGCCACACGCACTAGTTGACACGAGAGCAGGACTTAACATTTGCCCTCTCACCACATTAAAAATGCTCGAATATATGGAGCAGGATGTTAGGCCCTCTGCACTATCACTCATAGCTTATGATGGGTCGCGTCACTTTATCAAAGGAACTATCAAGCTACAGGTTCGCCTCAGACCTATAACGAAAGACGTTACCTTCCATATTTTTGATTCCGCTAGTACGTACAATCTCATTTTAGGAAGAAAATGGCTAGAGTCAATGAAGGCCGTCGCATCCACATACCATCAATACATCAAATTCCCATACGAGGACTTGTTAGGCTATTTTAGAGTGCTTGCTACTAACTTTATTGAAGACAGTGATAAGAATGGGGTGAATGAAAATGAATGAAAGGTAGATTGAAGATGACAGAGCAGCAAGCCTAAAATATGCACAATCCTGCAAGCTATAGGGCCTGTTGTAGCAAGTTTTGATAAGTAAGAGTTTGTCCCATAGGGAAATTGATCTTAAGCTCCAAGGGAGCCATCTTTAGTAGGCCCTCCAGATCTGACTACAGATCTGGCAATCCTAAATGGAAGGGGATTTGGGGTCACTAAAGTCTAAATTCTAAGGTATCCTAATGTCTAGACTATAGAAAGGTTTAAGAAAGAAGATGGAGTGAGAAAATAAATATAAAAGGGTGAGAAGTATGCTATTAGGTTCAGATCTGATGGGTTTCATGACTCAAATTCAGATTTGCTGCTATAGAAGTCCTGTCCAGTGGCTACATTATCACCATTGAGGAGAAAGAATCCAACTCATCTCTGTGCCATGATCCAATCCCTTTATGGTTATAACCTGTCAACTTAAATGGTCACAGATTATCCAATTGGGGAACCACAGTCCAGAGATGGATCAAAACGAGTTTATCATTGTAGGCACTACTTCATGCAGGATACAAGCATAAGAATCCATAGGGAACCTCAACCTCTAAAGTGCTATGTGTGGGGCTAGGCCTGTATGGGAGCATGTTAGCCTGCATGACATAGAACCAAAGAAGAAGTTGAGTGCAAAGCCTTAGATCCAAATGTCCCACCTTTAGAGAGTTTGTAGTGATCTAGTCGCAAGCCTACAATCTCTATAACCAAACCAGATTACCCATCTGATGGCGGGTCTATACACATACAGGGGAGTTTATCTCAGCACAATCTCTCACAGGGCTAGAAGCACAAGTGCAGAGAAGAATAATCTATCTTGAGTCTGTGGGTTGGCTTCACCCTAAGGCTATAACCTGTCCACTTAAATGGTCACAAACTATCCCAGAGGCTATCCTCCTCACAAAGCTCAAGATAGAACAAGAGACATTGCTGCCACCACCATGTTCACAAGGCTACAAAAGCTCATTGCTCCCTTGGGGACTTCAGATCTAGTGGGTCCTGTGGTGGGGCTAGGCCTGTATGGGAGCATATTAGCCCAGACACACAGGTCACTTGGATCTGAATAAACCATGAAATCAGTCCTCCATTGCTTGCAATATGTCTTAGCAATGGAGGATCTCAAGACAACAGCCTTGTACAGAACAACTCACAAAAATCCCATAAAAGTAAAGCACCCTATCATGAAACTCCATTAATCTATTCCAAATAGTCATACAAAGGCATAGCCAGCAACTGCTGGACTATGGAGAGAAGAAAAAGTAAAAAGAAAAATACCTAAAACTTACTAGAAATATGCAGCTACTACAAGAAGAAGAAGAAGATAGACTAAATTCTATTCTCAGCAGAGAGTCCTCTAAACCTAAACCAGGCTTAGGTTTATATAGCAGTTAGTTTGGCGGCGCATTAGGGTTAGGAAACCCTAATTTTAACGATGTCACATGGCCTAATATTATCCCTTGGATGCCTCGAGGCGTGTGCATGGAACTTGGAGCATTGGAATGCGTGCCCTAATTACTGAAAGTTCCCAAAATATCCTCTGCAGAGGTGAGGGAGAGTTAGAGTTCAGAGGCTCGCCAGGTAGTACTGGTTTCCAAGACTGTCGCATGGTAGCACGAACTTCGCGAGGTTGGATTAGCTTGAAATTCTAGCCGTCGCAGGGTTGTCTTAGTTACAGCTGAAGCAGTCACGCGATAGAGCATTGAATCCTCGCTGGATTGCTCTAATCTTCACAGGATTGGTCTTTCCTTCTGAATGGCACGAGAATCGCGCGAGCAATTTGTTTCTTGAAGGATCTTCGCGAGGATGTGATGTGCATTGGTCTCTGAATTGCGCGAGAAGTTTTTCTAAAGTTTTACATCTCGCAGCCACTGCGCGACAGCTGCGCGCTGAAATACCTGGAGCTCTCTCTCCTCAATTGATCTGAGTGAACTGCGTGAGGTTTGAGAGCTGCTTTCTTGGGCTGCACGAGACTGCATGAGTAGTTATATTTGAGCTTTGCGAGAGATGCGTAAAGTATGATTCTGAAGCCCCTCTGTCTCTCAACTGTGTGAGAACATTGCAGGCTATTGGAAAGGAAGTTTTGGGAGGCTCGCGAGGACCGCGCGAGACTTAATTTCTGAATCCTTTAAAGCTTATAAAAGCTGCGTGAGGTTCAATTCTTGTCTGGGTTCAGCTTTCATCCTTTTGAGGGACTTCTGGGGCAAAAGTGGGCTCCTTAACAGGGTTCAGGCCTTATTGCAGCTGTTGTTTATTATCTACAGAAATGACTTAACACACATTTATTAGATGACTAAGGGTCTAACAGAGGCTAAGTTAAGGGGTGAAAAGTGGGGCTTTTCATGTCTTAACAGGACTCCATCGTCCTTACATATGCTGATGCGCCCCTCTAGGGGATGGATACTGATTACGTGACGAGCATTTCAACCGCTCATGATTATGTGCTAAAGCCGGGTCATATCCCTGATGAGACAACCATTGCGGAAGTCCGTCCCCCTACCCCTCCTAGTTTTCCCCTAATGCCTCGACAAAAATTAATGAGAAGAGAGGTTGGCCCAGACCTCACTAAACTCTATGCCATTAACCCTACCGCGACAAAAGGGTGGGACCTTATGTACCAACTTGGATACATTCCCCACACCGGACTTGATAAAAATAAGCAAGGTTGTGTAGGACCCATTGTCCCAATGCAAATATGTAAGTACGTAGGGTTAGGTTACTAATCGGACGACCCGCAAGCCAACTTGTCCCGTACTGTTAAGACCTGAAAAGTACCACTTTTCATCCCTTAACTTAACCGCTGTTAGACCCTTAGTCATTTAATAAATGTGTGTTAAGACCATTTTGTAGGTAATAAGTAGCAGCTGCAGATAAGGCCCTAACCCTGCTAAGAAGCCTACTTTTGCACCAGAACTCCAAGCAACTGGTAACCCATTCACAAAGGAAAGAAACACCAAGGTAGAACACACCTAGATGTACACATTGAATGCCCAAGTGGGCCTCAAAAGTTTCTCAGAAGAAAGGAAGTTAGACCCAGACAGAGAACTTGGCTGCAGCATAGGCAAAGCATAACAGCAACAAGTCAAGAAATGAGCCTTGCGCAGATGTCGCAATGTTCAAGTGATTCAGAGAAAAATGCTTAGCGTAGTTGTCGCGAGTTTCTCAAGGCAGCACACCAATTGCTCGTGTTGTTCTCATGTAAATTAATGACAGAAGGGCTCGAGAAGCAGGCTTCACGCAAATCTCACGAGCCTCAGTTGTAAGCGCTCGCACAGTCTCGCGCGACTCAAGAGAGGAGCATTTAACCCTCGCACGATTCGCTCAGACAAGCTGAGGAGAGAGAGCTCCAGGAACTTCTGTGTGCAGTGGCCACGGGATGTAGATCTTCAGGGGACTGCTTGTGCAATTCAGAGGCTGATGTAATTGCTTCTTCGCGGGGATCCCCGCGAGATTCACTAAGGAACGAACTGCGTGCGTGATTCCCGCGCCACTCAAATGGAAAGCGCAAATCCCATGACGACTAGAGCATTCCCGTGATGACCAAACTATCTATCCTGCGACTGCAGGAGCTTCAAGTCAATTCAATCCCACGACGACCACTCTATCATGCGACAAGACCTAGAAATCGTTGCTACCTAGTGAGGCTTGGGATCTTAACTTTCCCCCACTTCTGTAGGGGCAGTCTAAAAACTTCTAGCAACTAGGGCACACACTCCAATGCTCAAATCCACATGCACAAGCCCCGAGGCATCCAAGGAATAGAAATGAGCCATGTTTGTATAATTAAAATTAGGGTTTTCCTAACCCTAATGCTCCCATAGCCGACTGCTATATAAGCCTAAGCCTAGTTTAGGTTTAAAAGGGGGGAGGTGAGGGCAGAATTCCTCCGATCTTCTTGAATCGGCTGTAGAGTTCCAGTAGACTAAGGTTAGGGATTAGGCAGCATCTTTTTCCTTTTTCTTCTCTCCATAACCCATCACTTGCTGGCTATGCCTTTGTATGTCTATTTGGAATAGTTTTAATAAAGTTTTATAATAGGATATTATACATGTATGGGATTGGTGTTTGAGGGTTGTTCTGTACAAGGTAGCTACCTTGAGATCCTCCATTGCTAAGTTGTATTGTAAGCAATGGAGGATTATTTTTAAGGGTTTACACAGATCCAAGTGACCTGTGTGTCCAGGCTAGTGCACATATGCAGGCCTATGCCCCACCACAGGATCCACTAAATCTGAATCCCCATGGGAGCCTGAGCTGGTAGCCTTGTGAACATGGTGGTGGTAGTAATCTACTTGCTCTGTCTTAGATCTCTGTGAGGAGGATAGCCTCTGTGGATAGTCTGTGGCCATTTAAGTGGACAGGTTATAGCCCTAAGGTGAGGCCAATCCACAAATCTAAGACAAATTCTTCTTCTCTGCACTTGTGCTTGTAGCCCTGTGAGAGATTGTGCAGAGACAGGCTCCCCTGAATTTGTATAGACCCACCATCAGATGGCAGATCTGATCTGGCTGTAGAGATTGTAGGTTTATGACTAGATCACTGCTGTCTCTCTAAAGCAGTGAACAGCTAGATCTGAAGCTAGTACTCGAACTCTTGCTGGTCCTGTGTGTCCAGGCTAGTGCACATATGCAGGCCTATGCCCCACACACAGAACTTTAGAGGTTGAGGTTCCTATGGATTCTTGAGCTGGTAGCCTGGATGAAGTAGTGCCTCCAATGATAAACATGTTCCGACCCATCTATGGATTGTGGTTCCCCTATTGGATAGTCTGTGACCATTTGAGTCGACAAGATTGGATCATGGCATAGGGGTTAGTTGGATCCTTTCTCCTCTGTGGTGATAATGTAGCTATTGGACAGGACTTCTATAGCAGTAGATCTGAGTCTGAGTTATAAAACCCATCAGAACTGTACCTAATAGCTTACTTCTCACCCTTTTTATATTGATTTTCTCACACTTCATCATTCTTCTCAACCATTTCTGTAGTTTAGGCATTAGGTTACCATAGGATTTATATAATAGTGACCTTAAATCTCCTTCCATTTAGGATTGCCAGATCTGTAGTCAGATTTGGAGGGCCTACTAAAGATGGCTCCCTTGGAGCTTTAGACCATTTTCCCTGTGGGACAAACTCTTACTTATTAAAACTTGCTACAACAGGCCCTATATCTTGCAGGTCTTGATTTCTTTCAGATGTGCTGAATCCATCTTTGTTTCTTTTCACACTGGAGAAATAATAAACAACAAGTTTTTGGCGCCGTTGCCGGGGATTTTTGATCTATTAGTAGACCCTAGATTTTTGTATTTTTTTTTCACCAAAATGGTCTCTATATGACCACTTCGCCTATGGGACCACTGAGAAAGCAGATGTGCCAAAGCATAAGGAAGTGTCCTTCACTAGATCCCAAGAAGTAGAAATTGAGCGAATGATTAAAGTGTTCAATGATTTAACCAATTTAAAGGATGATATTGATAAATTGCTTGAAGGAGTCAAGCCCATATTTGACACTAAGGAATTTGCAGAAGAGAGGAGAGAAGAACCTCCAGAACTCGACCCACGAGTAGAAGATTGGGAATCCACTAATGACGAAGATTTTCACATAGCAACCTTGCAAGATAGTGAAGTGCACTTACGCTTAACATGGGAAAAAGATGACACTCCATAAGAAAATACTAACTCATATAGCATCCGCCTCGGCCTTTGCCTTGAGGGATGGGAATGCCCTTGGGACTCCCCTTGTATCACTTACCCATACCAACCCCGCTGTAGGGTATGTGCCAGCATATTAGAGCACTTCGCTAGTTGGACCCGACACTATATGATAGAAGAATTGAATCACTCCAACGTCATGACCACCGACACAAGTAATGACCTACCAGCTCAACTGCCGACACAAGAAGTAGAAAATCCCAACGGTCATCCGGTTGACCTAGGGGGAAACACTCTCATTGCCCTCATAGAATTTGAAGAGGAACTTGAACTAGATACTTCAACATCCCCAGATTCGCTACAACTCTAAATATTTTGGAAATCTCTATAGAAAGAGTGGCAACCTCCCCCGAGTGTTGACGAGAACTACTAGATATACCTCCCGACACTTGAGTTAGCAGAGCGAGCTTATCTAGGACTTCAAGCACTATCAGATCAAGAAGATGAATTTGATATTGTTTTTTACTTTAACCTAGAAGGATGGAAATGTCCTTAGGGACCCCCTGCATTCTTCACCATTATCAACCTCGCTACCGAGCATGCGCGCTCATCCTAACATATTATGAAGATCAAGGGAAAGAACTTGCTACCCCTGAGGATCCTTAGGTCCTTAGGGAGATTCCCCTTGGTGAGAAGAACAACATTATTATAACCCCGATGATGATAGTTCAATTGACTACGATCTTCAGATCTTCTTTGAAGAAGAGGCGATCAATGTGGCAGGAGAAGTCCAAGCGTTAGTGCCGCTGTCACCAGCATCACTCATTCAAAAGATCTCATCATATGAGGACTCAAAAAAAAATACCAAATTCACATCAAGTTCTTATTTCTCGAAGAATCGCCCGAACGGCTCTAACAGCCATCTCGCTCCCTCAACTAGAGGAAGCAATTCTCCCGATGCCCCTTGAGGCGACCGACCCTATACCATATTTATTATCAAAAATCAAAAAAATTAAAAAAATAGAAAACCCTAAAAATTCAAAAATATAAAACCCAAAAAATTAGAAAACCCCAGAAAAGAAAGGGAACTCTTCGTCTCGAACCAAATTTGAGGCCAACAAGGAGACTTTTCTCCTAAGGTTTCTATCCCATTCCCCGTACGAGGACGTAAAGCATCCGAGCTAAACAACAAGCCAGTGATCATACTGGATGAGATACTTCATGACTTTGAGAGAAGAATTAGTAGTCTTGACCTTCACCTTACAAAAGATCTCTCAGTCATAGATTGTGCCGATGAAGGGTTACCTTTCGCAAACTCAGGTCCCCAGTGTAGCAATTTTATAGTATACGAACTTACCGAGGACGAAGAAAAAATACCAGTTGCCAAGGAGGCACTGGACTTCCAACGGATTATCAAGCATTTCGATAAGCAAACCCAAGCTATCGTGGAACCCACGGAAGAACTTAACTTTGGCACTGAAGAGAAACCCAAGAAGCTACTGATTAGCGCAACACTCAACTTCAAGGAATGCCAACAAATTACACAAGTCCTATAAGAACACCTCGATTCCTTCGCATGATCCTATGAGGACATGCCTGATTTAGACCCAAATTTAGTAGAACATCGCCTCGTCTTGGAACAAAGCCTATTAAGCAGAAACTCCGCAGGATGCACCCATGAACCGCCCTCCAAGTTAAAGAGGAAGTCGACAAGTTACACAAAGCCAAATTTATTCGAGTCATCCTCTACCCCAAATGGGTCGCCAACATATGACCTATCGCCAAGAAAGACGACAGAGTATGGGTTTGCATCGACTTCCGGAACCTCAATCAGGCATGCCCACAAGATGACTTCTCACTTCCACAAATTGACACTCTAGTCGACAACACCACTGCACATGAGATGCTATCCTTTATGGACGATTTCTCTGGATATAATCAGGTCAAATTAGTAGAGTCCGACTAAAAGAAGACTTCCTTCACCACACTATGGGGAACATACTGTTACGTTGTTATGCCTTTGGGGCTCAAGAACGCAGGAGACACATATCATCACGCCATGATGGCTATCTTTCACGACATGATGCATAAGTGTGTAGAAGTCTACGTCGATGACATATTAATGAAGTCCCAAACGCGAGTAGGACATGTTGAAGCACTTCGGCTGGTATTATAAAGAGCTAAGAAATTCTAGCTAAAAATGAACCCGAAGAAATATGTCTTCAGGGTCACTTCTAGAAAATTACTTGGTTTCATAGTTAGCAAGCGAGGGATCGAAGTTGACCTTGTAAAAGTCAGAGCCATCCTCGAGATGCCGCCTCCTAGTAATATCAAAGAGTTACGATGCCTGATAGGAAGATTACAATTCATCAAAAGATTTATCTCTCAGCATTCGGATAGATGCGATCCTTTCTACAAACAACTTAAAGGAGGAACTGAGTACAAATGGGATGATCAGTGTCAACAAGTCTTCGACAATATCAAGAAGTACTTCCTTAACCTGCCAATACTATCGCCACCAATTCTCGAAAGACCCCTAATTCTATACCTCTCAGCGAACAACAAAGCAATGGGAGTAATTCTGGAAAAATATGAAGAAGACGGCAAGAGAGAGAAGGCTATCTATTACCTCAGTAGGACAATGGTCGAATATGAATACAAATAAACTTCAATGGAGAAGACTTACCTCACATTGGTGTGGGGCTCTACCAAATTATGACACTACTTCGGAGCACATAAAATACTAGTATTAGCCTGAATGGACCCTCTGAAGTGCGTATTCGAAAAGCCCACAACATCAGGAATGATCGCTCGTTGGCATATGCTCCTGCAAGAATTTGATATCACTTACGTCACACAGAAATTGATCAAAGGATAAGCGGTCGCTGATTACCTCGTAGATCTCCCACTGCTGAGTGATGAGTGCGTGTATGCTAATTTCCCTGATGAGGCCCTATTCACGATTCATAACGAAGAGCCTGGTAAGACCTCATGGATTCTTTATTTTGATGGTGCTCTAAATCACAAAGGAAAATGCATCAGGATAGTCCTCCTAGGCCAAGAAGGAGTTGTCATACCTAAGGCTTTTCTACTAGATTTCCCTGTCACTAACAAGTCGCAGAATACGAAGCCTTTATAGATGGACTACGAGCAGCACTACAATTAGGTATTAAACATTTAAAAACTATCGGTGATTCCAAACTAGTAATTTCACAAGTCATAGGAGAATGGAAAACTAAGGAAAGGAGACTAATAGCATACCTAGAAACCACTCAACATTTAGTAAAGAAATTTGAAAGAATCTCTTTCACACACATCCCTAGATTAGAAAATGAGCTCACAGATTCCTTAGCCACGCTAGCCTCGGTCATCCAAATATCCATCGGGTAAAATACCAAGACCATTTTAATCGAAAAGCTGACAGTACCTGCCCACGAGGTAGCATGGACCGTCAAGAGAGAATCACCCATCCTCCCCACAAGTACAGGACCCAAAGAACCAATCACCCCAGAAAAGCACGTCAAGATAGAAACTGAAGTCGCTATATTCAGATTTGAAAAATTACCGACCGACGATGGACAACCATGGTATTTCAACATCTGGAACTTCTTGAAATATCAACACGTCCCTCCATATGCCACGCAGATCGAACAAAAGACTATAAGGAACTGATGTGCTCGATTCTGCATACTCGACAAAATATTATACAAAGAAGCCTTCACTAAAGGATTATTACTACGATGCGTCACGACTGCCGAAGGATAATACATCATCTGAGAAGCACACGCTAGTGCCTGTGGCTCCCACTCTGATAGACAGAGACTCGCCGATCAAGTTACATGATAAGGCTACTTCTGGGCGACAATGATCAGAGATTGCCACCTCTACGTCAAATCCTGCAAGCAATGTAAGAACACGTCGCACTCGTCAAAGCTCTATCAGTTGCATTGAATACTATGACCTCACCATGGCCGTTTTTTATGTGGGCCTTCGATGTCATTGGACCTTTCATAGACACCGTTGGAAACACTCACAAGCACGTGTTTATACTTACAGCGACCGAATACTATACTAAATGGGCAGAAGTTGAATCCTATGTCAGAATCACCTCTTCAACACTCGTAAAGTTTATTATTTGAAATATCTTCACCAGGTTTGGAGTACCCAGGATGTTTGTCACTGACAACGGACCACAGCTCCTCGTGAAAAAGATGAAGAAGTTATGCAAGAAGTACTGCATCGATCTATGCCACTCATCACCATTCTACCCTTAAGGCAATGAACAGGCAGAAGCTACGAACAAAATACTGATTCGAATCCTAAAATGCATAGTAGAAATGAGCAATGGAGCCGACTGGCCTTAACGACCATCAGAAGCACTCTGAGCTTATAGAACCTCTATTCGTACGATCACTGGCCAAACTCCCTACCTCCTTACCTACGGGATGGAGGCAGTCCTACCATATAAGATACAAGTACCATCCTTACGGATTTAGCTCGATGATGAGCTATCCTTAGATGAGAGAAGAATTGCCCTACTCGCGTAGCTAGAGCAGCTCGATGAAACACGTCTAAGGGCAGCTGATCATGCTTAGCTATATCAGAGGAGAGTGGCTAGGACTTACAATAAGAAAGTCCTTGAACGAACCTTTAATATTGAGGAATTAGTCTTGAAGAAAATCATACTTTACAAGCACGCCCATCCGAAAGGAAAACTGAAACTAAAGTGGGAAGGCTCTTATGTCATAACAACCGCATACCCTGGAAATGCCTACAAACTGACGAACTGAGATGGGGAATAACTCCCTAGCCCTTGGAATGCCATGTACCTTAGAAAATATTACCCTTAGTCCTCTGATCGTCACATCCCGTGGTTAAATACTTATACTTATCACCCCTGTAGTCGTCGCAACCCATTCATTGGTCGTACACCTTCAATTCTAAGAATATCTTTAAGACCTCCGATTTATCGCCCACCTTTTCTCACTCGGGCAATCTGATTAAAGGACTAGTGACCTATCTAACCTCTTTCAAAAGCATAAGTAACACCCGATCCTTATTTCCCTTCTCTCTCCATTGGAGGAGATGTTAGAGTAAAAAAAAATGAAGATGTTAGGTTCAATCAAAACTCATTATTCTTACACTAGCAAGATGCTTTCAAGAATACATACATCGAAAATTTTGAGTGAGAGTATTACGATGAATGAACAAGTCAATGAGCTCAGGGAAGCATAAGAAGACCATGAGGACATCCCTGGTAACGTTACTAGAAGTGTATAACCAAGCTGCGAGGGAATCCCTGATGTCCCCATACTACTAGATGTCATCGTAAGGTGGCGGGAGGAGGATAGACTCCTGCTAATCATAGAATGTGACATTTTGATGGTACTGAAACATGACAAAGAGCTCGATCATGGCATCCCGTATCCCCTCTGAGAAAAAAGATTATTATTTATCCCTTTTGGGAAGTATTAGATATAGACTATTCCCTGCATTACTGAGCCTTACTCGCCTCTTCTATTTTTTTTAATTCGGACGATAAATCAGAAGCCTTACAGGTTGATCCTAGAAATGAAACTGAAAACTGATGAATGAAGACTGATGCAATCACCTACTATACCTACCATACTTCTCCCTAATAACCATGGGATAGGATGACTATCACCCTAGGATAGACCCCCGTATACAACTGACCTAATCAAAGAGACCTCCCTAGTTCGATGATAGTACTGATCAACTTTTCTTCAAAACTAACTCACCAAATAACCATGACTGCTTATAGACCAAAAGTGCTCATCTCGAAACAAGAAAAGCTCCATTGCATCTTGACGCTGGGGCATTTTTTTTGGATTAGAAGAAGAATCAAATCAGAAGTGCCAACTTGTCCACAAAGAAGATGAGGAACGACGAAGTTACCATTCGAAAAGTGCTACCGAAGATACCATACTGCCAATCCTACCACGCTCCTACACTGGGGCATTTTTATTTTTATTGTTTTGTTATTATTTCTATCTTAGCTATTTGCTTTCCCTATTGCATTGTTGTCATTTCAAAGAAGAAAAAAAAAAGAAAAAAAGAGCACATATCCATCTTTTGCAACCAGACTCCGGTTTGAGACACTTATCTCCCTTGACAACTAGCAAGGGGGAGAACAAAAACTACTGATAGCATTACTCTCACATGTGCAGATACAAAGCAACCTTCAACCATCATCGGGTCAGCTCAGGAAGCATTCAAGTCGCAATGACGGTCGATGGCACTAAAGTAATTAAAAAGCAAAAGTAGTCGCAAGAGGTAACTAAAAGAAGAGGAGCCAATCAGGTACATCTAAACCAAAAATCTCTCTATATATGTCAAAATATTTTTATTTCTTTTTACACTTGTCATTGGGGGCATCTCCCTATATATACAACTATGATAGCCTAGATTTCGGCACTCCGAAACTTGTGCCATCAAGCATGACCCTCGAGGCCATGCCCCATATGCCTGCACGAAACATGTGGTATATCCACACAACTAGAAAGCAAAACACGGACTAACAAATACATAACTAAAATCCAGTTCTATAAGATAAAGCCAAAACATGAAGCTCAAAAGGCAGTTCTAATCTCATGCCACAGCATGAGCAAAAGAACTAACCCGAACCATTGGTGACGAAACAGTCGTTACCCCAGATGGTTCGCCAAAAGAATATCTCACAAAATATTATATTATCTTATACGTAAGGCTGGATATACCAAGCCATACAATTTCTCTCATAAAAATCTATCAAAGTACATAGAGGGTCCTCTAGAAGAAATCCTCAGGAGGGGGCTCGTACTCCTCCCCAAGCACGTAATCCGAATCCTCCAAATCAACGACTCCTGAAGCAGCAACAATAGCTAACATTCGACCTATGACGTAAAGTCGAAGGAGTGAGCTACATCATAGCTCAATAGGGAATCAACTGAATGAACATATAAGTCTATCTTACTCACATATATTCCATGGCATTAGAAACATGATTTATCAATAAAAGATAGCTGGAAAACAATTTAAGTTACTAAAAGCATGAACTGAATGTATCTGTTACTCTACATGTATTAACTTATTTTCAATTTTGTTCTCATAGGCCAGAAGATCTGTCTTGAAACTTAAATCAAATAACTTAAATAATTCCTCGAGTAATATAGCATTGAGCCCCGATGGAATACCCACCATTGTCGTCCAATTGAACTATATTTCAATATAACATAACCCAAGTCCCTTTCTCCTAGGCAACGGGGCGCATAACTCATATATGTCCCTAGGATGTCCTGCTGGTGTATGGATTGGCCGCCGTACCGGTCACGGATATTCTGCCGAGTTAGTCACGGGTATACCGCCGAGTCGGTGGGATATTCTATGAAACTCAAATCCATTGTGCAAAATATATATAGTTTATCACCGTGTAATTGTGCTAATTATAATATTCAAAGTTTGTTCAAGGCTCATTCACATACTTTCTCATTTGATTTCACATCCCTGGGATGTCACATACTTTCATATGTATCACCTAGATGCTCACATCTCATACACATCCTTGGGATGTTATGCACTTATACTCTTACTGGTTTCTTAGTTAGTGTACACACACGCACACACACCTCTTTAATTCACATGCTTAAGCTCAATTTTGATTAACAAGCAATTAACTATGGTCTTAACACACAGATGTACATATCACATCACTACATACATGATTTCATAATCAAAGATACATGTTCAGAGTATTCCCTACCTCACGTGTTTTATCCCCAAGCATCAAGGTCTAACGTAGCTTTATGTGCCCAAATTCCAAGTGCTCAACCTAGAGTACATCATGTCCTACTCAAAGCATCAAGAACAATGCAAGAAAGAAGGGTACAAGGCCCTCCCAGAACTCTACGATAAAAAATAGAACCTAAACTAAGGTTGTCAAAATTGATTAATTGATCCCAATATTGATTAATCGAAAATCCATAATTGATTAATCGTTCCAAAAATCGAATAATTGATTTTCTAAAACTTAGACTTTTCCAGCCACTGGAAGTACCCAGACGATTAATCAATTTCAAATCGATTAATTGAAAACAAAAAATCGATTAATCGAATTTATTTCGATTAATCGATTTTGTGCTTTAGTCTCTAGAATTGATTTATGACAAAAATTGATTCTCAAATCAATTAATTGATTTTGTCAGAAAACAACCCTCTTCGGGCTGTTCTTCCAACTTTCTTTTCTTTCAATTTTTCTTTTTTCTACCTCTTTAATTCATCAATTAGTCACTAAATCAAATATAAAACATCATACACATTGCAATCTAATAAAGCCTTTCCTCAAATCCATCTCATGATTGATTCAATGGCTTGGGTCAAGGGCTAGGGTTCTTAGCTTCGACTCCAATAATTTCACACACTTGTCATTGCAATTAATTGTCCTCGTAAGGCCTTCCCGCAAGCTCCTTCGCATTAACCTCCAAGTATTTACTCCCCCTTTCCCTCTAATCTCTCTCTCTCTCTTCATAAATCTCCAACTAACTACCAAAACCCAAGAGAAATAACTTCTCTTAAGTTATTAGACTATTTAACCCAATTCTTCTTTGGTGTAAAACACATACACCCATAACAGGTGTATATGACCTTATCAAAAGATCCTCACCACCCACCTAGGTGTATTTTAACCTCAAGCCTAGTCTAACCAAAGTTATTAAGTTGACTTTCACTTGGTAAAACTTACGAGCTGTCGGGCACGTATTTTGAGGATACTTTTGAGGCCTAATTTTCGGGGATGTTACAACAACACACACATACCATGGATACAAAAATACATGCATGCACCCCTACTCCCTACGTTGCCGCTGGGATGGCTGATCACCGCTGTCCCTGGTATCATCAATTCGGAGGTTCGCAGACTGGTCCCTTGAAAACACAATCCCAGCACCTGGAGTCCTCAGAACCTCTAAACAATGAGGCCCCACCACAGAACCCCCCTCACTCGCCTGACTAATAGATTGATTCTATCGCGAATGAGGAGGATACCTCGCAAGAACCTCACGAATAACAGAATCCTCACGAGTATCACCCCTGACACGATCATGGGACATGTGACGAGACTGCCCGGCTGAGGAACCCGTAGCCCTCGACTCTGACCCACCAGGCTGACGAGCCAGCCTATGTATCCCCCACTCACTCCTCGCCAAGCGATACTGCAGCTGATCTAGGGTCACCTGTGACTCTGCCCGCATCGTCCGACATGCTGCCTCCAATGCCTCAGCCTGAGTCCTCTGTGCAGCAATCATCTCGACAAATAAGTCGTCGCAACTCTGCTTCTCCCCAAGAACCCGTCTAGCCTCGGGAGTGGCTCGCGCTCACGCCGCCTCTAGACGCACCTCCTCAAGCTAACGGACCTGCATAATCATACCAAGTCAAAGGAAAACTAGTACATGAACAAATAAGAAACTTTGGAAAGGAAAGGATTATACCAGATCCAGCCTCTCCTCCAACAGTCGCCCAACCGTCTCAGCAGTCACTGGATCAGTAGGAGGCACGGAAGGAACAACCAACATAGGCGGCTGCAACAAGAACAAATAAATACATTAGAAAAATACTATAATGACAAATAAACCATGAACACAATAGTTAAAACATACCTGAGTAGGGATAGGAACAGACTCCTGAGGGGGAGCCTCGGGAGCAGAGTCCGAAACAGCCTGCACAAAGAATCAAACAAACCAACATAAGATATGTCAGAACAAAATAAAGATAAAATAACCTAAACAGAATTACGCCACATAGAAAAAAAATATATATCTGACTATTCGGGCGTAGAGAGGCAGCAGTCACCTCCCTCGCCTGAAGATCCTCAACAACTCGACGCTGAAATACTATATAATATTAGTAAGCTACTAAGAAAGCGAAACAATGACACCCAACAAACTAATGCAATGACATAAACAAGATAAAAGATTGAATGGAACTTACCCATGATCTAGCTCGGCCCGAAGCTGAGCCATCGCTGGATCCTCCCGACTGGAGGAAGCAATTGAAGATGGATCAAATGCCCGAACGGGACCTCCAGCAGCGAGCTCAGCTTTCTATGAATAATAATAAACACATTAGTTGGCAAACCCATAATACTAACAATTAATAAAACCATATTTGTAAAGATACTTACCAATCGATCGACCTCAAAACGTAGACTAGCCGCTGCTGACTGCGATAGACATCCAGCAGGGCCGCCTGACGAGCAACCTCACCCTCCCTCTCAGACTGTCTGAAATAAAATAAAATGAGACACCACAACCATGTCAGAATGACCAGAAGACCGACTCCACATAATACAAAAAAAGCCACAAATTAACTCATCAGGAGCCTTCGAGTCTCTGCTAGTCGAACCCCCAACTCATCCTCCGCTGCCCTAGCCTAAGCAACTAAGAAGGCTAAGGAGTGCAGCATCTCCTCATCTGGACAAGGAGCACACTCCATCCACTCCATCACCCTATGGAGGGTGTCTAATGCCCCCCGCATGCTCGCGGTGAGATGGCCCTGCTCCAACACAGCCAAACTCTCCCTCAAAGTTGACGTCGACTCTCGCCCACCGATCGTGAAAGAGCCACTTCATGGAAGGGGCATGTGAAGAGGCACCTGCCACCCAATGCACTAACCACCGCACATACTCCCGGGTGTCCACCTCGTCAGACATCCTTGTAACCCTGGTCCCCAGCTCTAAAATCCACTATCTGAAGCGCCATTCGCTCTGCAAAATTCTAGCCAGGAGGGCCGGTCATCCTCTTCGCTACTCTTTGGCGAATCTCTGGAGGGACTCCCTGAGCGAGCCCCAGCTATCGTACCACTCGAGATGTGTAGATCCTCTCCACCCTCCCAAAATAATGGACCCATATGTCCACATCAAAGAAGGGCCGGCCAGACTGAATCACTGGACCGCCCGCATCCTCCTCATCTGCATACGGTCTCCAAATCACCTACAACCAAGCAAACGAGCCGACCCCTCAACGAAGACTCAAATCCTAAAAGACCAAAATGAAACGAAAAAAAATATATGCATGACGATCTATACCTGCCCCGCGTGCATATCCTCAAAGAGGCCGCGTGCGGTCTGAAGATTTGAAGACCAACGACGACCCCTCAACGCCTCCCTCCACACATGCATCCACGAAAACGTGAACCTCACCTCCAACAGGACCCTTTGGATGAAGAAAAGCGAAGTAATCATATGTCCAAAACTAGAAAACAAAATAGAAAAAATGCTAAGTAGATGCTACTATCAAAAGATTAAAAAAAATAAGTGACACTATGACATTAATTAACTAAAACTCACCTGGAGGAAGGGAAGGAAACCTCCGATCGTCGTGACGCCCTGTCCCCGACGGTAAAGCTGCTCATAGAGATGCGCCAATGCGACCGCACCCCACACATAGGTGGGGACTCAATCCAAGTCCCCAAGAATCATAAAAAATAACTCGGTGATGCATCCCCGAGTCAAAGAAGAGAAGAGTACCACATCAAGGAAGTGCATCAAGAATGCTCGAAGCACCCTATCCGCAGCCAACCCCGGCCTACCACTATCACACAAGGCACCTCATAAGACACCTTTCCCTCCGAATGGCACCTCGGGGGGACGAAGCCACTCGCAAATGTATCAAAAAATCAAGTGACTCAAACTACACCTGGCCCTGATCCTCTCGATCTATATGGCACACCAAAAATCTTCTCACACTCTGCTAAATACTCTCCTTCCATTCGCCCTGTGATCGGCTTACCCTCGAAATGAAGGTCAGTATTGGGGACCCAGTTCTCTGGAGTCGGCAACATCATACCAACTAGAAAGAGAAGTGCCTGATGCCTCTCCCTCCACCTCTTCAAGATCACCGCAATCAGGCCACGATCGACCTGAAAAGGCTCCAGCGCTAGGATCGGTCTGAAACCTAAAGACGCCAACCGCACCTGCTAAAACTTCGGCAAGGCACAATACCAAGTAGGAGACTCGGTCTATGCCGAGCTGATAGCCAGCTGCGAGGGCTCCTATTGAACGAAATACAAACAATAATAGGAAGACTAACACATACCTATGATGAAAGGCAAATGAACTTAGAACTAAAAGCAAGTCAAATATGCCTCAAACACAATAATAATTTACAACAAACACACAAAACGTGATAAGGGTAACTGAATAGAAGCATGACCTATCTCTAAATGCCGTCATGATGCATGAGTGAGCACACAACTAAGGATCAATGCAGGTTTAACATAAATTAGAATGGTTTTCAGAGCCTAATAGGCCTATGTCATAACCCAAATGGCTAAGAAAATGAAAGAACTCTTGCTCATGGGTGCTTACCTGGTCTCAAGCGAAGAAATCCTCCAGCGGGAAGTGTCTGCGATCTCAAAGCTTCTCACCCTAGTGCTCCTCAGCCGCACCCTCAGGTATCTCACCCTCAACCCTCTCACCCTGGTGCTCCTCAGCCGCACCCTCAGCAGCACCCTCAGCCGCACCCTTAGGTATCTCACCCTCAACCCTCTCACCCTCATCCTAAGTGATCCCCTGCTCAATCTCAAGCACCTCCTCCCTGACCCCCGACTGGTCAACCTCCAGTACCTTCTCTCTAACCACCTCCCCGATAACGTCGATTCGAGCCTCGGAAGTATCACCCATCTCCGCCCCTAACATCCTCTCCAACTCAGAAATAGTAAGATCGTGCCCACTAATACCCTCACCCTCCATCCTAGAATGAAGAGCTTGAAAAAACTGAAGAGAACGAAGGAAATGGCGCCCGAAATGCATGGCCGGATAGCAAAATATCACGAAAACACAAAAATTAGAGCACAAAGAAATAAGGAAACAGAGAATCGAAGACTAAAACAAATCATGCGACAAAAATGAAAAGTTTTGAACTATTTATAGGACACACCAAAATTGCGCGCATAAATTCTGCACTTAAACCAATCATGCACCACTCTCATCGTGCTTAATTCAGATCACATGACCGTTCATGAGCGTGTAACCTAATCATCACCCGCTCAAACCAACCCAACCATCTGGTTGCGCGCAACTTACTAAGGGCGTAATCGCTTCAAGTGTCCACACAATGGCACACGAATGCTAATGGTCACCTGTACAGTGACCAACCACCGCCCTAATCACGCACCCGATACCATGCATTTAACTCGATCAAACGATAAAAAACTGGCACTTAACGACATTCTGACGCTCTGAACGCTCGTCCACCCCCTGGCGCACAATTAATTTATGCACTCGGAGTGAAGAGGGCAATTCCCCAAAAACACAAAGAAAAAAAATGCCCAGGACAACACGTTCACATGCCTAAATTGGGTGATCTCCGACACTAATTATTAGCCTAAACCACGCCCTTGTTAAGCACGATCCAAAACATTCTAGACTCAAAGAAATATGCACCTCGATAACTAAAAGAAAATGCTCCAGACTAAGACCAAACTAAAAAAAAAATGCCCCGACACCGTTTACACACCCCAACCAAAACTAAATAAAAAAAAACTTACCCTAACTAAGGCGAAACTAAACAAGAAAAATATCCCCATCGTTCATACACTCCAACTAGGCCTAAACTAAGTCAAAACAAAAATAATGCTGCTAACATTCCCCGATCCAAAATAAATAAATTAAACAAGTAAACCTCGCACTCAAAACAAATCAAATAAGTTATAAAACAAACTAAACCTGAATTTACAAAAGAAATTAAAATCATAATCTCTTCATAAATAAATAAAATAATTATAAAACACACCGAGGGCACTCTCTGAATACACAACTTGAAACAAGAAACTAAAAAAAAAAATAGATCATTTAGGCAATGCCAGAATCCAAATTTATTTGAAAAACTAGAAATCTCAGAGAAGCCCGGAGGGGGGAAGCACCTTGAACGAATTCTAGCCATAATAACCTCTTCCCCTTGCCCTGAGCTGACAGAAAAGAAAGAATGGCTCACGGAAAGCCACCCAGAACCTGTGGGATCCACCCTTAGAAGCTCACCTTGGAAACCATAACAAGGGAGGGCAACTAACGCAGAATTCGTAGAGCCTACCGAGGAAAAATGGGCATCGGTCACGAGAATTCTGACCCTGCTTATCCTTGGGTTTCCTTTCTACCACCTTTTTCTCCTCCACCTCTTTCCTTAGCATGGCAACAATTCGACTGCTACCTTGCATTCCCAATCTCGTCCATTCTCAATAATCCACTCAATAAATATAACTCTTCCAGTCCAACACCCAGGATACAAAAAGGAAAGGAAGAAAAGACATTCATGAACAAAAAAATGCCCAAAATAAAAAAATGCCCCAAAACTTTTAATCCCAAACTTGGAATAAAATTCAAAACAATAAGAACCCAAAACTTTTAGCTCACACATTTATAAACTATACCTCATGAATTACCAAATGACAAGTGTCACATCTTTAAACCCTTCCAATCTAATTAAATCTAAACCAAACATATACCCCCTTTGATAGACCACAATCCATGACAGACTCAGATGAACCAATAATCACACAACACTTATCCCTTCAAAGAAACACAAATCCCAAAGCAAAGTAAACAAGCCGATAAGATTTGAACACTTAATACCCATCCAAAACTTTTGAAAAACTCACACCTTTTAACAAGTGTCACCTCAAGTCAAACAAAGGACTAGAACAAAATACCTTAAACTTCACTCTAGAAAAAAATAAAACCCTAAATTGTTTGGGACCCCGCCAAGAAAAATGCCCCAACCAAACCCATCGGAACCAAGTAAAGCCTCTAAACAAACCCCATAAAACAAACTGAACTCCAAGCTAAACTAAATCCTGAAATAACTCAAACAAATCAGATAAATCCAACTAATCCGCTAATAAATTTAAATGAATAAACATGCACGATAAAAAAAAAGCCTCTTTATTCATAACTCAAAAGTTTTACAAGTATTACCGGAGACATACCTCCCGAATTTATAACCCAAAATGAAAACTTAAAACTTTAACCTACAACCCAAAATGAAGACTGGGTTCAAAACTGAGACGAAGCGAGGAGTAGATTCTGCTCGGAGCGTCCAATCGGAGGCTTCAGGGAAAATTGGTTGGGAAACACATCCCTCCACTTTTTACTCCTTCTCTTCCGCTATCTTCACCTCCTCCACTGTCGCTTCTTCAACGCTGCCTTCACTACTCTCTAAAAAGGACCGATGTGAAGACTAGCGCTCTCATTCCCAATACCACCCACTCCCAGAATAACGGAGTCCATGAGCATCACCTCGGGACGGAGATCACGTGAAATAACGAATATAGGAAGAAATGACATCCCAATCGGATGGTTAGATCACCTAATATCACTAAAACACGAATTCCAGAACACAAGATATCCAGAAAAAGGTCAAAACTCGAGACTAAACTAGAGAATGAAAAATAAATGAAAGCTCCCTCACTTATATAGAGTACGGACTCAATCACGTGCCAGAGCACAGGCGCTTAACCAAATCACGCGTCACACATGATGCGCACAATCCAAAGTGCGCGCCCTAACCAAAGAGCACAAATAAGCCATCGCCTGTGCCAATCGTGCGACTCTCCTATCGCGTGCACTCCATGAACCACAAAAAATTATCAAATGATACACTGCTATCGCACGACATGAAAGGTCACCAGTACATTGACCTGGTGGTGCCTCGATCACGCGCTACGGTTATAACATATAAGACAATCACACGCACACTTACATGCGTGTAAACGACCCCTCAAGCCTGAGATTGCATGCCTGAAAACAGGCGCACAATCATATCAAGCGACCTAAAATAGGCGCTCAATGCCTGACTTTGCATCACACTTTGATCAAAATTCACCTGCCCTATCGCATACCCTTGCATGAGAAGGAAGCATCGACAACACCTATCCCCATCGCGATAATATGTACACATGCGATATCACCTCAATATCCAGTCCCATGTCCCATCGCAAGAAGCCGAAAGCAAATCTCCCGAGAACGTGAGCATGCCACTGCTAACTATGCTCAGTCGACATCCCATCGTGAACATCACTACCTGAAAAAAAAAAGCTCCGACAGCACATGCCACGCCATATGACAAAAAGAGGGAAAGATTGATCATGTCCCATTGCTAAGGCAAAGGTCTCTCACTCTCCCGAATTGATCCCCACGTCCCACCGGGACTCACCCAGCACACAGCCAAAGAAATGGAGAATCCCCAGGTCCCATTGTGACATCATTTCTCCCAAGACATCACATCATAACTACCAAACCCTGCCACAACAGACCTGAAGAGAAGAAATCTCCAAAGTCCCATCACGACACTACGATGCCACCAGACCGTACAAGCTACGCACAATCCAGGTAAGTACTACCCACTTTTTTTTATTTTATTCAATATTCCTCATAAATATATAGTTAGCTATGATTAAGTCAAATGTTTTCAAAACCTGTCTCTCTCGACTCGTGAATCACTGTAGTCCTCCCATAAGAGACAATCATCAGTACTCGCTGAGAAGGATAGACGAAGTATCCAACATGCCAAGTGTCGTCTTGACAACCACAATAATGGTCGGGCCCACAAATCCCTTACTGGTGGATCTGTTTAGCGATGTCTCAGAAGCCACGTTTTTCACCGTTTTACCACCGAATTGATCTTAAGTTAAAATCCCTAAAATTTTAAATTTTCAAAACCCCCGAATTTTCAAAATCCCCTTCCTAAAAAAAAAATTAAAAAAAGAGAGAAGAAAAGAAGAACAAAGCAACAAGATATATAGACCCAACTTACATTTCTTTAAATATAAAAAAAAAATTGATTAAGCGCCCCATCATCCGTGCACAATAAATTACAATTAAACCTGACCTTAAACTCCTAAGATCCCTGAATTTCCAATGAAGCGCATATCCGACTGCACAGAATTGGATCAAGTGCACACTCCACTACGCAGAATCATTTATTCAGACACATTAGCATTGGAATTCCCAACTTAAAGGCTGACTCAAGATGAACCATGCACACGCGCCACTATGCAAAATTCAATTGAGCACTCCTCGTAAGACCCCCACCTCAATTACCAGCCCAAACTGTCCATTCCCCTGGGAAACTGAACATTGAGTATATTTAATCTAAGAACTTATAAATTGCCTATTAGAAAAGGAACGCCTGACGCGCATTGGTGTGAGCAATGATGCGCCCGGTCTGACATGAGTTGTAAAAGCCTTAGATATTACATGATACTTCATTTTATTATTATCAGTCCCTGAACTTTGTTTTGGATATTTGATTGATGCCTCAGTCCCTTGATTGTGTAAAATCCTTCTGTTAGCCCGCGCCATGCGGCGAGATGCGCCATGCATCCACAGACTCGAAATGTGCCCTTCGATAGCTACCATTTACCCTTCAAATGCTCTATTTTAGCTTGCATTGATAGATAAGACAGCCAAGCATGTCATGTCAGCATCCCCAGTTTATGTTTGTGATTTCCCAAGAGAAACGAGAGGACACCTCGAATGAGGGGTGTCTACTTCTTCAACCCGTTTTTACTTCGCAAGAGCGCGCCGAAGAGGGGCATCTGTAGACACCCCCATTTTGCCCTCTTGGAATATACAAATTTGTTTTGTCTCATAGCCCTGATATGGGACCATATGCTAAAACGATAGTATATGGCTGGACACAGGCTGAAACAATAGTTCTGTGGCTTAGGCCCCATACCCTCGACGTGGGAATCATGCACTGAAACAATAGTACATGACTGAACATAGGCTAAAATAATAGCTCTATGGCTCAGATCCTGATGTAGGGAGACTATATACTGAAATAATAGTATATAGTCAGAATGCATAGTCTCGCATTTCAGACCCCTAACCCTAATGTGGGATCATATACTGAAACAATAGTATATGGCTATACACAGGCTGAAACAATAGTTCTGTGGCTCAGGCCCCATACCCCCGACATGGGAATCATGCACTGAAATAATAGTACATGGCTGAACACAGGCTAAAATAATAGCTCTGTGGCTCAGATCCCAACATAGGGAGACTATATACTGAAACAATAGTATATAGTCGAAATGCAGGCTGAAACAGTAGCCTGGCATTTCAAGCCCGACCCGGACCCGGACAACCCCAAATTAAGCGCTAAAAACCAAGCGCTCAATTCAATTGCACGCTAAATCACAAGTGCGCAATCAGTCCCTTCTTAGACCAGACTTTCTTTCCCCAGACCAACTCGAGACTCAATCATGGGTCTATCATGAGACGCGCAATCGGATTGAGCGCCCCATCACCAGCGTGCAATTGGCCTATGCCTGGCCTAGCCTCACCGTCCTCGATCCCTAAGTTGCCTTGATTAAACGCTTTGAGAGTGGCGCTTAATTGGATTATGCACCCCAAAATGGGCGCGCAATTAGTTTTAACGCTATTAGGACTAGGAAACTTGCTGGGTAAGTCAGCTATTTGCTCACTGAGTCGGTGACTGACTCAAAGCTATTAAGTACCGGGAGACCGACACACAATTTTATTAAATGCTTGAAACATGGCATTTAATTGAAGAAAAACCTATAAAAGCTTTTTTAATTTTGACCAACAAAAGAGGGGAGGAGAGCGAGAGAGAAGGAACTTTTTTGGGATTCCGAAACCAGAGAACTCCGAGAATGAGTACATAGAGCAACCTAACCATGATTTCAAAATTCAAGCGCAGAATCTTCGAGGTTTCTCTTCGCAGCCCCGGTCCTTGGTAAAAATCTTAGTTTTAGACTTAGGATCTTTCTCTTAGCTTTAATTTTCAGTTCGAGACTGTAGCACCCTTTTTTAAACAGTAAATTTTTTATATCAGGTTCTAGTTCTTCGAATTTAGAACCAATCCTTAATCCGACGGTCTAATTTACCGACCCTAGGCTTTAATTCCATTTTAAATTCTCACTTTCTAGTCCTATCATTAATTTCTGGCTCTAGTCCTTGGATTCTAGAACCAGTCTTTAATCATACGGTCTGATTTTTTGATTTCGGACCCGAATTCAGTCCTAGAAATTTAAATTTCTTAGTTTAATATTTCTAAAAATCTTAAATATTAATTTTAGTTTCTATAATTCTATTTTCTCAATTTCATTCATAATTATTACTCTAAAATCGACTCTGAAAAATCCAAAAATACTATTTTATAATCCTAAATCCAATTTATCTTTAATCTCAACTATCTGATTTGCCCAAAGGAGCTTACGGAGGGTACTCAGGAACAAGGCCAATCCTCCTTAGCATAGCAGGCCCAAACTCCTTTTTTTTTAGAATTACTTAGTTGCTTTAATTAGGATTATAATATCAGTTCCATAATTTCTTCTTAGAATTTTAGTATAGTCAATTTACATGCCTTATTTTAATCAAATCCTTAGAATAATTGGTTTGATTAGAACTCCAATAAAACTAGTTCCTTTATTTTTAATTAGATAATTCTAGCATAGTTAATTCCTCGCCTTATTAGACCCCCAATATCAGTAATCAGTCCGTTTATTCCAATAAGAATCTTAGTATAATTAATTCATTGCTTTGATTATAATTCTACTCAAATCAATCCTTTATTTTAATTAGAATTTAGTATGATTAATTCATTGCTTTAATTAGATTTCAAGTACAGTTAATTTACTGCTCTAATCGAAATTTTAATCAAATTAGTTTATTTCCCTCAATTAGATTTTTCTATTTTATTCATATAAAATTAATTCATCGCTTAAATTAGAGTTTTAGTAAAACTAGTTCTCTATTTCAATTAAAATTTTGGTACAACTAGTATATGTGCTTTACTTAGAATTTTAGTATAACTAGCATGCTTGGTTTAATTAAAGATTCATTAAAATTAATACACCTGCATTCCTAGTACAATTAGGAGACCGATGCCAATTGGACTTTTAGTAGTATTAGGACACTATATTAATTGCAATTCTAGTAGTGATAGGAAACTAAAATTAATTAGACTCTGGATAAAATTAGAATACTAAATTAAATAAACCATAATAAATTCCCACATAACTAGACTCACAAGAGAATTGGGAAGTCTAAACTGATTAGAACTACAATAATAACAGGGGAAGGAAAGAAAAATTAAACTAGCTAAATTATAAGAAAAGACATAGCTGCTAACGTTCGCAGGCGGACGATTCAGTAAAGAAGTAACCCACACCCGCTCTAAAGCGTGATCATTGACGTGTTGCGGCGTCGTTAAATATCTGCAGCTGGCGATCACAACAAACTAGGAACCTTTCTAGAAAATCCTTTATTGCTAAGATTCCAAATGTCACATCGCTAGAGTCCACTCGGACAAGGTGCACAGATGACCCTAGAGCAGAAGCGAGCCGATACAAAGAATAGAAAATGGACGAGGTGCACAGATGACCCTAGAGCAGAGAAAAGCTCATTTTGATCGAGTCTTCACACCCTTAAGGCAGTCCCTGAACATTTTATTGCTCTTGTTAATTGAAAATGGTTTGGTTACAGCACTCCAGACACGACCCTGCCGAATCCAATCCCGAGAAATTGACCCCAACACCCACTGTAACTTTCACCAACGACCAGGCCACCCGACTGATCGCTGTTTCCCCCTAAAGCATGCGATACAGGACTTAATAGAGGCTGGTAAGATTATCCCTATGGTATTTTCCCAAGCTAACTAGCATGGAAACATACACCAAGTGCCACTACCACCACACCCACCAGGAGGGCAGGCCCGAGACTAACTATCAGCGTGGTAGAAGAGGATGATGAGGAGTTTTACCCCTCAGAGTATATCCACACCTAGGAAGATTTTGTAGCACCACGACAAAGAGACCAGGCAGGAGGATAGAAGCATTGGGATAATGAACCTTTGAATTTAGCTGATTACTTTCCTAACCCCACACCACAAGCAGAACCCTTAGATCTTAGGGTATATTTCCCATTTTCAGCTCTCATCAATTACATCCAAATCAATTCATATCAGCCATACACAACCACTCCAGCCAACTACCCAATGGCCGATTGTGTCCCCTAGCCCCCTCCATCACCGATCAATTATCAATGGCCCACCCTTGTCACATCACCCTCGATACATTCATCCATAATCCTCGCCAACCCCATTTAGCCCACTTGCTCCACCCTTCCATCTTTTACAGAAGTTAATTAGGTGATCCCCACCCATCCCAATCCATCGGCACAGACGCCTCTGATACCCTCTTTCACCCCATTCCAGATTTTGGGACTAACTTACGACCCCCATCAAGTCCCGCTCAGCTATGATCAAACAGATGTCACTGCTGACAACAGCAAGGTGGGGCCAGTGGATTTTGTCACCAGGTCAGGAAAAATCTCCAAACATCTGGACGCACCAGTATTAGCGCCAGCCTGACCAGAAGGAAAGAAAGATACTTCTGTGGTAAAACCATTCAAGAAGATGAGCCGAGAACACATACGTGAAACCCAGCTAAGGAGAATGCCAACCCATATCACCATCTGGGACCTGTTAATGACATCCCCGCTTAACTTCCAGGCCCTGATGGGGGCATTAAAAAATATGCATGTGTCTCTCCAAGTAAGCTCAGATTAGTCGGGCAGGTGATGGCTCCCAATGTCATCTCTTTTTCGGATGCTGATTTACCAGAGGAGGGAAATAAGCATTCCAAATCCTTCAATATCACTGCTGAAATTGGAAATCTGGTAATCCCATTGGTATTGATCGACAATGGGTCTGCTTTAAATGTGTGTCCTTTGAGAATAACTATTAAGATAGGGATGGATCCTTGTATGTTAAGGCCGACAAAAACCAATGCCAGAGGGTTTGATAACACGAGAAGAGAAATAATCAGGGAAGTCAATCTTGAGCTCGTGATCGGGCCAATGACCTTTTCCATACCTTCCAAGTAATGGATATCAAGTCTTCCTTTAACCTGCTATTGGGGCGCCCTTGGTTACACGAGGTTGGGGCAATACCTTCAACTTTACATCAGAAACTAAAATTCGTGGTTGGGCAGAAAATCATCACCATCATAGGTGAAGGGCATGACGAAAGAGAAAAAGTCACCCATAACATTGAGAACCCTAACATGTTACATGTGCCACACACAATCGAAGAGACAGACCGCCATAATTTTGAATATGAGGTATCAGCAGTAGTCCTAGAGCCCCCGAAAAGTATCACCCTAAAATTTGGAGGCGGAATGGTTGCAGCTTTGGCCATGCTCCTGAAATGGGGCTATCAGAAAGGTAAGGGGCTGGGACCCTAATTACAAGACAGAAAGGAGCCAGTCAAGGCCAAGGGCGGACATCAAGTCAGATTTGGGCTAGGTTACAAACCCACTGAAGAAGAGGTCCGAGAGGCCAAGGAAAAGGCTCGAACAATATCCGCTACTAGAGCCAAGAGAATAAACCTAGAAGAGGAATCCCGTCCTAGACTTCACATCCTAAATACCTTCGTAAACACAGGGATTGTGAAGATCGATCAGAATGGGGTCACACAATTAACCCCCCACAAGCCGATAGCCCATGTCCACCCCACCAATCCCCAAATTATTCCCCCCAACCTGGAAATAGACCTAGCCGCTCTATCCCTTTTTGAGGAAGAGTCTTTCATACCTGCATAATCTCCTTCTATGGTAAACCACCCCAGGACCATGCTAACATTTAAGGATAAAATCCCAGACGAGCCCAGAATCAATATGATGGAGGCTGACTCTGAAGAATCATATCAATCAACCCCTTCCATTTGAACAGGTAAAGGAGCAACACCACAGGTAAGAAATTGGGCGACTATACCCTAAACTCTGGAAGCAACGAGTGGCCTGAAATTCAGCACCTGTTTCCCCAAAAAAAAATAACCTGTAAAAAGTAAGATTAGCCCTTGGTAGGCAATACCATGTATATATAGAGGCCCATGCTGTTAGGGGCCAATTTTTGAAGAAAAGAAAAATACTAAAAAAATATAAAAAATATAAAATCCAAAAATATTATCTTTTAAAATTCTCGATAAAATCAAAGAAAATGATACCTTAATAAAAAAACCCGTCCCATGTGGAGTCGACCCCTTTTTAGTAGAAATCACGAGTCTGGACAAGGGAATCCCTACTGAAGAGCTCCCCAATGAGCTCCTTGAACGATTTTCCGACTTTGAGCATGGCCCTACCCCTATTGTTGAAGAAACAGAGGACGTCAAACTAGGGACTGAGGAGATCCCCAAAATCACCAAGATCGAAATGTCGCTATCTCCCTAGGAAAGAAGCAACATAATTGATTTCCTTCGGTCATACCAAGACGTCTTCGCATGGTCATATGAGGATATGCCTAGTTTGGATGCCGATTTGGTTGAGCATGAGTTATTGTTATATCTAGATATTAAGATGATCAAGCAAAAGTTGACACTCCTCGGGCCATAATGGATGGTGAAAGTAAAGGATGAAATCATCAAGTAGTATGACGCGAGGTTTCTTATAGTTTTCAAGTGCTCGCAATGGCTAGCCAACATTTTCCCCATGCCGAAAAAGGATGGAAACATTCGCATGTGCATTGATTTAAAAAATCTCAACAAGGCGAGCCCAAAGGACGACTTTCCATTATTGCACAGTGACATCTTAGTCGATAACACTGCAAGGCATGGAATGCTCTCATTTATGGATGAAATCTTCGGATACCATTAGATCAAGATGGTAGAGGCAGACCGAGAGAAGACAACTTTCATCACTCCATGGGAAACGTTTTGCTACCGAGGCATGCCTTTCGGGTTGAAGAATGCTGGGGCAACATATCTTAGAGCTATGACTATGCTGTTTCATGACATAATGCACCAAGAAATTGAGGTGTACGTTGATGACATGATCACCAAATCTCAAGAAAGAGGTGATCATCTGATAAATCTCGACAAGCTGTTTGAGAGACTGAGGAAATACAGGTTGCGTCTGAACCCTCAGAAATGTGCATTCGGTGCCATGTTAGGAAAGCTATTAGGCTTCGTTGTCAGCAGGAGACGTATCGAGCTTGGCTCAATGAAAGTGAGAGCCATCGTCGAAATGCCACCGCCATCAATAAAGAAAGAGGTCAGAGGCTTCTTGGGCGGGATATAGTACATCAGTCAGTTCATTGCACAGCTACCTCCTATTTGTACGTTGATCTTCAAGCTACTAAGGAAAGATTTACCCGTTGAATGGAACGAGGACTGTCAAGCAGCATTCGATAAAATCAAGGCTTACCTCCTCAACCCCCTAGTTTTGGTGCCTCCTGAACCCAGGATACCACTCTTAATGTATCTCTCCACAATGCAAGTTTCAATGGGATGTGTCCTAGGCAAAAACATGTTGGTCATATATTTTGTGACTCTTGCTGCTATTTTATTAAGAACAGTGGAGAGAATAAATCAAGAGTGGGGAATTGGAGATAGGTCAGCACAGCAAGTCTGAAATAAACACAGTCCTACAAGATACAGGGTCCATTGTAGCAAGGTTTGATAAGTAAGAGTTTCTCCCACAGAGAAATTAATGTAGAATGCAAAATGGGCTATAATAGTAGGCCTCCAGATCTGACAATCCTAAAGAAAGGGAGTTGGGTGTCACGACTATACTAAATTAATTCTAAAAGCAGAGAAATAAAATATATCCCTATCCTAATGAAAAGGTTGAGAAGAAGATGGTGGTAGTGTGTGCCAAAATAAAATATAAAAATTATGAGAAGTAAGCAGGTTAAGCTAGAGTTAATGATGCGGTAATGTAACTCAGATTTAGTCTGTCTCTGCAGTGCTCCTTGCTGAGATGCTATTAAAAGCCTTAACAAGGTATAAGCTCCTAGTTTAATCCATGCCATTTGGGGCGCTCTTAGGGCTATACTCTGTCCACTCCAATGGTCATAGGGTATCTGATAGAGTCTGTCAAATCCCATTAGTTAAACCAGAAATTCGCTAGTCTAATCTAGAAGAGTGGACCGATCAACTCCACAGCCACTGGACCAGCTCTAGCAATGAAAACTATTGCAGCACTATGTAATGTCAGTGCTACAAGCTCCCTAGATTTGCGTACAGACCTGGCTGACATCCATAGGTATTCTAACCCATAAGATCCTAAGTGCTTTGCTAAGGCAAACTGCTCACTAGTGCCCACACAAAGGACCATGGAACTGGTTGAATAAGGCCTTTAGCTCAGCTGGTCATTGCTACAAATAGCCTACAATGACTCAGCCTCAAGCTGCAATTACTATAAGAGATCAGATCTAACATCTGATATCGATTAGGTAGAATAGAGGGGAGCCAGTTACTATACAAACCTCCTTACAAGGCTCTAGAAGCTCATGTGAAGAGGAGACGAATCCTTCTTAAACATATGAATGGACACAACCTTAGGGCTATACTCTATCCACTTGAATGATCACAGGATATCCCATTGGTCTGTCCATCCCACAGAGGCCTAAGAAAGAACATGAAAACTACTGCAACCACCATGGTCCACAGGCCTCCGAGCTCCCTTGATCTCACTACAGATCCAACATTGCTTTCTATGTGTCTATCAAATCAAGGGAAATTAGATGGTAACCAATAGATCTACCAGAAACTGAATGGGCTAATCCCAAATACATGGATCCTATAGACTTCTAAAGAAACCATAAGATCTATAAATTTGATTAAGCACTAAAACAATAGTTCATTAATAAACATAAAACTTACAATGAACTATCTCCTGGCTGCAGCCTATACACAACTGCTCATCCATAATCCCAATATATATAAAATCTATTACAGGACTGAAACAAAGCTAAACCTAGCTACATACAGGAGGATTAGCCAGCAAGTGCTGAGCTAAGAGAGAAGAGAAACATGAAAAAGAGGTGATCAAATCCTAACCCTAGCCTGCTAGAGCTCTCAGCCGACAGAGGATGACGGAAAGATAAAAATAATAAACTTTAAGTACAACTTATATACTCTATCAAAACGGCCTTGGCTTTAAAGAGATTAACCATAATTTTTCCAGCAGACGTGGCACTATTACAACCCTTGAATGCCTCGAGATGTGTGCTTTAAAATCTATGCCTCGAAAAGTGTGCCCTACCCTTGGAAAATTCCCAAAAGGTCACTAAGTTAAAACTGAGAAGTGGAGAGCCCACGCTTCGCAGGGCTGATAGCTTTTTCAGTTTACTCGTGATGTTGCTTCGCTTTTGTGGAGTTGCCTTTGGTTGATGGGAAGGGCTCATTCGCATAGTAAACCTTTAGTGAATCATGCAGTTTCTTTGCATCGTGGTGCTGTCTTGGAGATGATCTAGAGAGCCAGGGTGTTTCGCACAGTAGAGCTTCAGGAGTTCTCTCTCACTAAGTACTCGCGCAGGTGGGCTCCTACGCTTGCGTAGTAACTTGTAAGGTTCCAGAGTGCGCGAGTTCTGTGTGAGAGGAATTCTAAGCGTCTCTCTCTTTCAGGGCCACACGAGAACTCCGCGAGGTGACTTTGTTCTCTATGCATATGGGCTCGATGTGCTCCTCGCACGGCTGCTTTGAGGCTTGATCTCCGCGAGAGCTTCGCGACCATGAATTCTGAAGGTTTTTTACCACGAGATCTTCGCGATGTCTTTATAGCTCTCCTCTTGACTGCGTGGCCTAATTGTGCGAGAGCTTCTTCCACTGCATCTTTAGCTTTGCGAGGAATCTCCTCAACTTTGCGAGGTCTGTTTCTTGACATTCTGCTGCACTACACTTGCTGCTGTTGCAGTCTCCTTCCTTCTCAGCTGACTTCAGTCATCTGCTAGACTTTAGGTCAATGATGATCAGTAACAGTGAGTCACCATGGTGAGAATTACAAAGGTGTTCCATTACGCTTTGGCTCAGCTGTCATCTTTGCTTGTATTCTCTCTCTTCCTTGGGCCAAAAAGCCAGGATTTTGTATTAAGCTACACATTATATACTAACTACAAAATATACTTAACAAATGATTATTAGTGGGCTTCAAGGTCTAGCAAAGGCTAAGTTAAGAGGTGAAAAGTGGTACTTTTTAGTGAATAACACACCCCCAAGCCTAATCTTTGCTAGTCTCTGAGCAAAGGAAAAATTGAAATAACTACTCTAAGAATTGAAATGCCACTTTCGTAGGGAGCACGAAAACATTTAGCATATGTACCAAGCCTTTTAAACCCCTAGGTGATCCCTAGTGGAGTGAAGTCTCCTAAGAGTTTTCAGTAAAGATACCCACCAACTTCTCAATGAAACAGTTAACAAAGGTGCAACATTATCAAGTCAACTATTAAGAATCAGAGCATCAGTTCACCTTTGATTCAATAAAAATGTGAGGAATTTGGACATGAAAAGCACAGACATCTAATCATCACAAACTCTACTTGAGTGTACAATATTTCCAATTAGTAAGGGGGATAACACATGTATATCAGCACTGAGCTCATCATTAATTCAAAAATCAGGTTATAGGCCATGCTTAATATATTCAACTTCAGACCCAATGCTTACCAGGGCATACTCTTACAAGGGACCTTGAGGGTTTCATTTTCTCTCAAGCTCAAGAGTAGTTATAGCCCCCAAATGGGTCTGTAAGCATGAGCATAGGCAAAGCACCAAAGTCCTGGCATCATTGACAGGTCCTCACCATAGATTGGACAACTCCTTGTCTCTACATGACAGCACATTCGACTTTGGATCACAAGGTCTTTAACTGGGTTATAATGTGACTTATGAAGTGGGTTATAAAGAATGGAAGGTTGAAAAGGGATTCAAAATTGAGAAATCAGTAAGTGAAGGGGGTGATTCATGACTTCACCCATTTGTAGTTCAGTCCCTTTCATTTTCTTTCAAATTTTTCAGACTTGACGTGGCTAGCTTCTCCTCTTCATTTTGATTTTTCCAATGAACTGTTCCTCTTGACTCCTCTCTCACTCTTCATTATTATTTTTCTTTCTTTTCTTGCATTTTTCTTTCTATTTTAGTTTTTATTTTTGTGTTTATGACTTGCCACCTCTTTCCTCAGCTGCTACATTGCTCAACTTCTAGGTATCTCTTCTCCATTCACCCAATGTTGACCCTATCTTGTCCATCTTCAGCTCCTTCTCCTTTACCTTCTGAATTCTCAGAGTGAGGGTAGGTTTGCGTCAGGTCCATAGGTTCAGGTGTAAGTACTCAGGTGTATTTTGAAGAAAATTAGAAATCAAGGCTCAACAGGTGTGTGCACAAGGGTAGTTGATTAGGATTTGGTCTGTTTAAGCTCAAACTATCCAAGAGAAGGCCTTGATCCTTTCCTAGGATTCATGACTGCTGTCAGTTGTTTCAACTTGGAGGTGTCTAACTTCTAGTGAGGGCATTGCCTCAGCCAGTCCTTAGAGCTAGAAGAATTGCCTCAGTCACTCCTCAAAGGAAGCAAAAATTTTTTGTAGGCCCAACTCTCAGTGGTTATGGTCTTCCATTGAACTTTTAAGTATGTCCTTACCTTTTTCTCTCTTTAATGATTCACTCAGTACTGATACAAGTGAGTTTACTTGGTCTTCACATCATGGAAAAGTTAAAATTTAAAAGCTTGTAATGCCTAAAGGCCTGCAAAATTTTAAATTTCTCATTTTTCTAATGATTCTTAGGTGAACATGGTTTTGTTTCTGTCTTACTCACTTGAATCTGCTGCACTTAGGTTAACTATTTCATTGGCAAAACCTGCCACACCCCCAAACCTATGAGGAGCAATGTCCTCACAAATTCAAAGGACAATGGGTGTGCAGCAGGTGTTAAGTGGTGAAAAATACCACTTTTCACCTTATAACCTGACCATTGATAAACCTGTGAGCACACTAATAAGCTCTTGTCAAGCGCATTTTATAGATAGTAATAAAAGAAGGTACTAATGCAGAAAACCTCTCAAGAATGCCTAAAAAGGAGCTATCTCTCGAAACAAGACAAACCTAGCAACATCACACCAGAGGGTAGCACATCACTGGACCCTTGGAGTGCATGGCTACAGTAGGGCAAGGCGAAGGAAGTGAAAACAGGTAGAGAACGTCTTATCGATTGGTCACCTGAAGACGTCGATAGGAGATGAAAGCAAAGAAAGGAAGAATTCGTGCAGTTGAAGAGGTCTTCGATAGGATCTGAAGGCAGAAGAAGGATGAATTTGTGTGGATTAAGGAGTTCGATAGGATCTCCGAACCTATCAAGCAGCTGAAAGGAAAGAAGACACCATCTTATCGAAAACCTGCCTTAAGAATCAAAGAAACCTATTGAATGGTTTCTTAAACCTATCGAGATGAGAATGCTGGAACAGAACCTATCGAAGAGTGATTGAGCCTTTCGATAAGACTGAAAGCAAACCTATCGAAATGGTGGAATGAAGAGCAGAACCTGTCGAAATGGTTTTCCAACCTGTCGAAGAGCTTCTCCAACTTGTCGAATACTCCAAACCAAGGACTGAGAAGGCTGGAACTCCAAGCGAAGATTCATCCTATCGAACGGATTTGAGAACCTAGCAAAAGGACCAAAATGCTCGATTCCAACCTGTCGAAAGCTTCCTAAACTTGTCAAAATCATGTGCAAAACTTCTTAGAAATTTCAGTTGAGCACATGCTGTACTTCAGTGACCCACTGCACGTAACTCGAGGCACTTGGTGACCGACACGACAGTTCCAGAATATGCCCTAGAAAGCCCTAATCGACCCACGTGCTTTAACATAACTCTAACAAACTCTGATGACCTTCTAGAAGGAATTTTTGGCAGAAAAAATAGAGGAGAAAGCTATATATAGAGATCCCCAATTGCCATTGGGGGAGGATCGAGATCTGAGCCAAATTTTGGAGATTAGCGCCTGCAGAGCAATTCTATTTTCCCTCCTTTAGCCCAAAAATGGTTGGCTAATTCCCCTGGAGTAGCAAGGAGAGAAGTTAGATCTATAATTGGGTAAGATTAAGAGTGCTATTGTAGGTTCCTAGCTGCACAGACTACAGATCTGAGAGTATGTCCATTGTAAAGTGACCTTGTTTGTAATGATATTGTTGTTTTTAATGCTTTAATTAGATTTAAATTTCCTTTGGTTCCATTTGGTGATCGATCGGATTTGTGTAGATGAGTTGTAGATCAGCTCACCCACTTAACTGGTAGACCTCTTGGATACCATCTGATCTCCCTGGATCTGATGCTCCTGTGATTCCTTGAGTTTGTGACCTAGGAATTGCAGCATCTGTAGTGATTTTAATTGTTCTAATTGAGGCTCTGGCTTTGTAGGAGTTCCCTAGGATGGTCTGTGACCATTAAAGTGGACAAATCATAACCTTAAGATAAATCTAAGCTCAGGCCTCAATTGGATTCATCTGTTGCAATCCATGGATTCGATAAAGTCTATAGGATGGTCTATGACCATTAAAGTGGACAGATCATAACCTTAAGATAAATCTAAGCTCAGGCCTCAATTGGATTCATCTGTTGCAATCCATGGATTCGATAAAGTCTATAGGATGGTCTGTGACCATTAAAGTGGACAGATCATAGCCTTAAAACCAGGTGGATCCTGTGATTTGGAGTGGAATTTATACCCTGCAGTTGTGCTTATAGCCAGCGAGGGAATTGTGTGCTCCGAACCTCTGTAGCATGATTAATTGAATCTGATTTAAGTGAAAACCAACCTCCAAGCTACTCTTCTCCATTTTCTGCATTTTTACTCTCTTCCCCTGCAAGATCTAAGTTCCTAAACTCGATCCAAGTTAGCTTATGTTTAATTGTAACTTAGTTTAAGTGACAACCCATTCCAAACCTCTCCCCTGTGTTTTAACTAAATTAGTAATAGTTAGGGTTCTAGATCTGACACAGATCTGGAGAATTATCATATTTCTAACCAACCTCCCTGTGGACATTCCCTTACTCACTATTCTTTTAAAGCTTGCTACAACAAATTCTTAATACTTGCAGGTCTGTATGAGTGTGTCTGCCTAGTTTTATTATTGATTTTATACCCTCATTTGAGGGTAGGCAAACACAACCAACATGTTTTTGGCGCCACTGTCGGGGAGGCAGTTTAGAAATTGATAGATCTAAGTTTTTATCATAGATCTATAGTTTTTGTTTGATTTTTTTACTAACGACAATTGTAAGTTGTGTTATTTTTCAGTAGTTTGTGTGTAATTCATCAGATCTAAGGCTACCAGTGAGAGGAGAATCGTGCTGGAGATTGCTCTGTAGTTTGCGGCCCTCTACTCCCTTGTTATTTTTCAGATCTGTTGATAATTTTTGTTAGAATAGTTAGAAAATTTGGTTGATTCTGTTTGTTGTGTGTTTGGATCTGTTCTACATTCGGAATCTGAGTATTGTATGTTTGGTAGGAGAAATCTACAACCTCAAATTATTCCACTAAATCTAGAGGTTGAAATAGTTCTCAGATCTAGACCAACGACACCCACTTCTGTTGCATTTGATTCTGTAGAAATGGGTGAGCAACAGCAGCCAAGAACCCTTAAGGAGTTTAATGCACCAGGGGTCTACAATTCCCCCTTCTGCATTCAATTCCCAGCTGCTCAGAAAAACTATGAGATAAAATCATCCATTATTCAAATACTGCCCTCATTTCATGGCCTGACCAAAGAAGACCCTTATAAGCACATTGATGAGTTCTTGGGACTGTGCATTACATTTAATATCACAGGTTTGGGGGAGGAGGCCACCAGGATGAGACTCTTTCCTTTTTCATTGAAGGATAGAGCCAGGACCTGGTTGTCCTTGCTTCCACCTAACAGTATTCAGTCCTGGAGTGATCTCCAATGTCAGTTTCTGGCCAAATTCTTTCCTATGTTAAAGACCAGCCAATTGAGGAAGGGTATCATCTTTTTTACCCAAGATCCAACTGAAGACTTTCATAAATCCTGGGAGAGATTTAAGGAACTCCTCCAGAAATGCCCTCACCATCAAATCCTTGAATGGCAATTGGTTCAAAGCTTTTATCAGGGAATTGATGCTAAAAGCAGAGATATGATAGATGCCTCTTTTGGTGGCACCAATCTCCATAAAACTGCTGAGGAGGCATGGGAGCTCTTTGACATCATTAGTGAGAACTCTATGCAAAGGGACACCTTAGCAAGAGATCTAGAGCCTCCTAGATTGATGAAGGAGAACACCTCAAAGGGAAAGATATATAAAGTAAGTGTGCCAAGTGAGTTGGAAAGGAAAGTGGACAACTTAACTCTGAAATTTGATAGGCTAATGGGAGCAATGCAGTCACCTGTGGCTACCAGAGTGGAGGAGGCATGTGCCATATGTCAGTCCCCTGCTCATCCCTTGGAAGAATGCCCATCTGCTGACCAATTTCCTGATTTTATAACCGAGCATGTGGCTGCAGCTCAGTCTTATGGGCAGCAGCCTGCTGCTGGGTATCAATGGAGGAACCACCCCAATCTGAGGTGGAGACAAGATGGATACCCCGACCAACAGTAGCAGCAATCCAGCAGCCCATGCCCAACAGAAATGCTCAGCCCTATCGAGAAGGTTATGCCCCAAGGCCTCTGTATCAGTAACCCATGGCCCAACCTGTAGCTCCTCCTGTGCAGCAATCTGCACCCCCTCTAACTATGAGAGCACCATCCTTTGAGGAACAAGTTCTATCTTCATTACAGAGCTTTAACACCTGAACCCAAACTGTGCACTCTCACATTCAGAGTATAAAAAAGATAGAGGGCCAACTTGGTCAGCTGTCTGATGCTCTGATTAGGAGAGAGGGAGGAAGGTTGCCTAGCCAACCACAGGACAATCCACGAAGGCAATTTGTAGTGGGTCAAGTTTCCTCCACTTATAAGGAAGCTAAATCTGTTACAACTTTGAGAAGTGATAAGTTAGTGGACAACCAAGTGAGCTGTGAGCCTGTGAGGAACTTGGAGGAAGAAAATGAAGTAGTTTCTACCAGCACACAACAAAGACCACCAATGGTAGACTTGCAGGAACAATCAGTTGTGAATAAAGAGGATAATGAGGATCCTCAAGAAAAGAAAAAACTCAAAAAGAAAGAGGCCCCATTGGCTAAGGCTGCAAGTGAGGGAGCAGTCCCACACTTTCCATTTCCTAAGGCACTACAAGCACCTTCCCCTTTTGATAAAGGGCAAGAAAAAATTGAGGAAATGATGGAGACTTTCAAGCAAGTAAAGATCAATTTGCCTTTACTTGATACCATCAAACAAGTCCCAGCCTATGCCAAATTCTTAAAAGAACTATGCACCCATAAAAGACAATCCAGGATACACATATCCAAGAAAGTCTTTTTAGCAGAGAGAGTGAAACAAATTTTGTCGATTGCAACCCCAACCAAATTCCAAGACCCTGGAACCCCCACAATCCCCTGCATCATTGGGGATCACATCATTGATAGAGCCTTATTAGATCTAGGAGCCATCGTAAATTTGCTTCCATATTCCCTATATGAGAAGCTGGGCTTGAGAGAATTAAAGCCCACCCATGTGGTCCTACAGCTGGTTGACAGATCTGAAAGGAAACCTGTGGGGATAATCGAGGATGTTTTGGTTAGAGTTGATAAATTCTTCTATCCTGCTGACTTTTTAGTATTAGACATGGAACCAAGCAAATGTGCTTCTTCCATACTTGTGATTCTAGGCAGACCCTTTTTGGCCACAGCCAATTCCCACATACAATACAGGTATGGGATCATGGAAGTGTCATTTGGAAACATGAAGGTTAAGCTAAACGTGTATAACACTGGCTATCAATCCTCTTCTGATGAGGCTTATTTTTCCATTAATGCCCAAAAGAAGGTGATGCATAATAATCCACATTGGTTGGTGTAGGACAAGGCTCGGCTCGCAGCTGGAAGACTACACCTAAGAAATGGACACTGGCTGAGGAAAAGATCTATGAAAAGTGCCAAGTTTGATGAGCCTGAGGAGACCATGGACCTTCTAGACCCTCCAGATTAACCCCTGCAGTCAGTATGTATCATATGTACCATACTCTGTTTTTGTTTGTAGGTGTTCACTTAGTTGTTAGTTGATTCTTTTTATTTCTTTGCAATAATTAAAAGAAAATAACAAAACTGCCATGCTCAATACTAGACCGTCATTCTCAGCTGTCCTGAGGTAATGGGAGCTGTTCCTAAGTGAATCTAATCATGGGGCACCACATCAACAGAGCCTGCTGAGAACTGAGACTGCGAATGCCTAGAAATACAACTTTATTTGATTTTTAGAAGTCTTCAACAGGTCAAGCTCACCTTTCGATAGGTCACTTAGTGATTTCGGCAGGATGTTAGATGGTTTCGATAGGTACTGAACCTCTCGATAGGTAAAACTAACTTTTCAATAGGAAAAATGGAGATTTCGATAGGTTCTAGATACCAATCGGGAACCTATCGAAATGAAGATTCAACTGTCGTTTAAACTGACCAAAAGGACAGTTCCACCTATCGAGATCCTATCGAATCATCCCCTTTCAAAGTTTTGTCTGCTATGTTTTCGACAAGACGCACGAACCTATCGAAACCATCCAGTTCATCCTATCGGAATCGTATTTCACCTCTTATATACCCGTCGATAGGTCATTTGTGCCTCATTCCATACCTTCTGCAAACCCTAACTCTTGTTTCTCTCTCTTTTGCCTCCCTATTTCTTCACTAAATCCTCATAGAACCTCTAGCTATTCAGTTTCCCATTTTGTCAGTACATGCAGCTCGCACATAGGAGCATTTTGCCCGTAATTCTAAAAAAATTGAAGCTGTGCAGTGCGATTTCTATTAAACCCTAGGTATTTCGAGGTCAGTTGCCTTCCCACAATCAATCTGTTGCTCCTATGATTTTTAAACTTCAAACTGCACTTCAAGTTGGTGAGTGTTAAATTTCTAAAGAGTAAAATGGATGAGTCGGAGGAAACCCTCGCGAACATACGCCGGAGAACAACTACTTCCACCCCTAAATCCTCCAAAAAGTTGAAGCCAGCTGACAAACCACCTGTCAAGAGAAAGCTCACTGAAATATCACCCAAAAAGACCCCTAAAGCTAAGAAATCCAAAGCTGTTGAGATTCAGGAACCTAGAGTAGAAGAAACCTCAGCGAGAGCTGCCCCTCCAGTAGAGCTGCTGGTGGGGCTAACTACCCCCAATGAGTTTGTAGAAAAATTGAGTCTTGTCCCTGAAACGGATTTTGATCTGCCATATTTTGCCAACATTGGAGAGTGCTAGGGGACATTGGACTATTTAAAAAAAGAAGGTCTGCTACCCCTGCTTTCACCCTTGAACGAAAATGTCTACCCAGGTTAGTGAAATTGTGATACCAGAACCTGACAAAGAAGGTGGTACCTAGAGCTGAGGATACACTGGAAATCTTGATTGATGATTGGCAGCTTACTGTCGATTGCAGAGATATTGGGATGGCTTTGGGAGTCCCATATCAATTTGACTCCACCAGAGCTGAGGGAGCACCTACAGGGGCCACATTTCGGGAACTGGCTAAACAGCTTCCTAATGGAATAGTGGGCTTTGGTGAATCCTTGATGAGAAGAGACCTCCTTCCTACCCTCCGACTGATTGACACCATTCTGAGGAAAAATGTCTGTCTCTAACCATTTGCAAGAGAGAAGGACCCTTTTAGTGGATGCACTATACTTTTGTTCAAAGGGGCAATTTGTGAATGCACCTAAGCTGATTTTTGAGACAATGGTGGACATCAATGACAAGGTGCTGAAGAGGCAAGCTTTTGCTAAAGGAGGTGGCCTGCCTTTTTGCAGACTCATCACATGTCTGCTCAGGATTGGAAAATATGTGATTAAGCAATCTGAACCGATGGAGAAGCTGACCTTTAAATTGTATGGTAAGCGAGAATGGTCAACCAGCCTCACCTTGATTAAGAAAGGCCAACCAGTTGGAAGAGAGGCGGCTGAGAAGACAACCACTACCATGGTAGCAGAGACTAATGCAGAGATACCCTTATCCACCCCCTGTGGATGTGCACCCTCCTCCAGCCCAGGAACCCCCCCCCCACTCAACCTGCCCCTTAAAAACCCAAAAGGGCTCCCCACAAGAAGAAAGTCACTTTTAAAAGATCTGCCCCCTCTGCTGCCCCTGCCAAGAAAGGGAAGAGGCCTGTTTCCTAGTCTAAAACAACCTCTTCCACCTAGTCCCTTACCCAACCTGCAGCCCCTTACATCTTAATGACAAAGGAAGAATGAAGGAAGACTGTTGCAGCTCTTGGATTGGACCCCACTGCCCTTTTTCCTTCCGATTCAGATTCCGATTCTGCTATTGTTGTCGACCCCAAAGGAAAATGGCCCGCTGCCCAGTCTAAGGAGGCACCAAAGAGACAATAACCGAGGGCTAAAGCTAAAGGCACAGCTCCCTTATCCAAGGATGAGCTGAAAAACATGGATGACCTCTACGATTGGCCAGATGACACCTACAAATAGCTATGGCAACCTGTTGTCTTAGTCTCTTCCTCATTTTCTCATGTATATATTTGACATTGTAATACATTTTGTCTTCATGTAGATTTTCTGTATCCCTCTTTTCCCCCCCGTACCTCCCCCTAATTTCATGCTGTTCATAGTGGGGACACTGTTTAGTTTAGGTTTGGGGGTATGACATGTATGTATGCGAATAAATTAGTTACTTTTAGTATAGCTAGGCTAAAATGAAGTGTTTGGAATTAATTAGAGTAAATTCTCATTGGAATTTTTGTAAAAAGAGGATATTAAGAAAACAACTTTTTAAAACTAAAACGAGCTGTAGTTTTTAACATTTTTCATGAGGTAAATGTCAAAAATTTGTGAAAAATAATTTCTGGCGTGCAGTAAACTTGAAATGAGAGAAAATTGTGAAGACACAACCCCTGAAAATGAGATGGAAGGCCATACCCAGTGAGATTTGGGCCTGAAAAAGTTTCCTTGAAGAGTGCCTTGGCAATTTTTCTGTTTTTTGGATTGATTGGATCTAATTCTAATCACTAGAAGTTAGGCAATTCCAAATTGGAACAGCTAGATAGCACTCATGACATTGAGGACATGAAGTAAGGCCATCCCTTGGTCAGTTTGAGCTTAAAATATCCCACCATTGAACTGCCCTTGATGCACCACTTGAGCCTTAAAAGTCCCAACTTTCTTCGAGGAAAACCAGAAATGTTAAACCCAAAACCTTTTGACCTATTTCAGTTCACCCCCAATCTGAGAAATCAGGAAGAGGAAAGAGAAGTGAGATTAGAGGAAGATGTTAAATCTGAGTGAAAGAAAGGAGAACACAATTTGTGGTGTTGTGGTATTCCAAAAAAAAAAAGAAAAAAAAGAAGAGAGAGCAAAAAGGATGAGAAAGAAAAATCACTTCATTTGAAAATCTATAAGAAGATAAGAAGCTGATGAAGCTGATCACTTCAAGTCTGAAATTCCAAAAAGAAATTGAAGAGGTGCTGAAATGAAGAAGGTTGAGCTGCAGACCACCTCCTTACCTTTACTGATTTCTCAATTTGAACTCCTTTTACCCTTTCTTTTACAAACCTCATCCATAAGCCACATTACAATCCAATGAAAAGACCTTACTAATCTAAAATTGAGTGAGCTGTCATGTGGAGATAAGGATTTGTCAAATCTATGGTGAAAAGAGTTAGAAAATTTCATAAATTAGACCAATGCCTATGCTCATGCTTATAGCCCTATTGGAGGACTGTAACTGCTCTTGAGCTGTGTGAAATTCTACACCCTTCATTGTTGTTGTGAGCTAATAGCCCTGGTGAGACTTGGGCCTGAAATCCAAATTGATGGGGGTAGTATCAAAACAGAGTTCTCAAATGAAAGGTGAGCCATGCATCAATATTCAGACATAATACCTTAACATGAACTGACTGATGATGAAGGAATTATTGCAAAATTTCATATTTTAAGTTGGTGATTTTTCTGTTGAAAACCCTCTAGAACTGAAAGGACATGATGATAATTTATTCTAGTTTACTGAAATTCTGTTTAGCAGGATGTACTATTATTAACTAACTTTATTGGGAAGTTTGTGGGTACCTTCACTAAAAACCCTCAGGAGACTTCACTCCTCCACTAGGGATCACCTAGGCGTTTAAAAGGCTTGGTGCATATGCTAAATGCATCCGTGCTCCCTAAGAAAGTGGCATTTGTAATTTTCTTTGAATTCTCCTTTGCTCAGGGACTAGCAAAGCTTAGGTTTGGAGGTGTGTTAAGTGGTGAAAAATGCCACTTTTCACCCTATAACCTGACCATTGATAGACCTGTGAGCACACTAATAAGCTCTTGTCAAGTGCATTTGGTAGACAGCAATAAAAGAAAGTACTAATGCAGAAAACCTCTCAAGAATGCCTAAAAAGGAGCTATCTCTCAGCACAGGACAAACCTAGCAACAACACACTAGAGGGTAGCACACCACTGGACCCTTGGAGCCCGTGGCTACAGCAGGGCAAGGCGAAAGAAGTGAAAACAGGCAGAGAAGGTCTTATCGATTGGTCACCTGAAGACGTCGATAGGAGCTGAAAGCAAAGAAAGGAAGAATTCGTGCAGTTGAAGAGGTCTTCGATAGGATCTGAAGGCAAAAAATGGATGGATTCGTGTAGATTAAGGAGTTCGATAGGATCTCAGAACTTATCGAGCAGCTGAAAGGAAAGAAGAAACCAGCCTATCGAAAACCTGCCTGAAGAGTCAAAGGAACCTATCGAATGGTTTCTTGAACCTATCGAGATGAGAATGTTGGAACAGAACCTATCGAAGTGATTGAGCATTTCGATAAGACTGAAAGCAAAGCTATCGAAATGGTAGAATGAAGAGCGAAACCTGCCGAAATGGTTTTCCAACCTGTCGAAGAGCTTCTCCAACCTGTCGAATACTCCAAACCAAGGACTGAGAAGGCTGGAACTCCAAGCGAAGATTCATCCTATCGAAACCTATCTAACGGATCTGAGAACCTAGCGAAAGGACCAAAATGCTGGATTCCAACCTGTCGAAAGCTTCCTGAACCTGTCGAAATCGTGTGCAGAACTTCTAAAAAATTTAGTTGAGCACACGTTGTACTTCAGTGACCCGCTGCACGCAACCCGAGGCACTTGGTGACCGACACGACGATTCCAGAAGATGCCTTAGAAAGCCCAAACCGACCCACATGCTTTAATAGAGCTCTAACAAACTCTGACGACCTTCTAGAAGGAATTTTTGGCAGGAAAAATAGAGGAGAAAGCTATATGTAGAGATCCCCAATTGCCATTGAGGGAGGATTGAGATCTGAGCCAAATTCTGGAGATTAGCGCCTGCAGAGCAATCTATTTTCCCTCCTTTAGCCCAACAATGGTTGGCTAATTCCCCTGGAGTAGCAAGGAGAGAAGTTAGATCTGTAATTGGGTAAGGTTAAGAGTGCTATTGTAGGTTCCTAGCTGCATAGACTATAGATCTGAGAGTATTTCCATTATAAAGTGACCTTGTTTGCAATGATAATACTATTTTTAATGCTTTAATTAGATTTAAATTTCCTTTGGTTCCATTTGGGGATCGATCGGATTTGTGTAGAGGAGTTGTAGATCAGCTCACCCACTTAACTGGTAGACCTCTTAGATACCATCTGATCTCCCTGGATCTGATGCTCCTGTGATTCCTTGAGTCTGTGACTTGGGAATTACAACATTTGTAGTGGTTTTAATTGTTCTAATTAAGGCTCTGGCTTTGTAGGAGATCCCTAGGATGGTCTGTGACCATTAAAGTGGACAGATCATAACCTTAAGATAAATCTAAGCTCAGGCCTCAATTGGATTCATCTACTGTAATCCATGGATTCGATAAAGTCTATAGGATGGTCTGTGACCATTAAAGTGGATAGATCATAGCCTTAAGACCAGGTGGATCTTGTGATTTGGAGTGAAATTTATACCCTACAGCTGTGCTTATAGCCAGCGAGGGAATTGTGTACTCTGAACCTCTGTAGCATGATTAATTAAATCTGATTTCAATGAAAACCAACCTCCAAGCTACTCTTCTCCATTTTGTGCATTTTTACTCTCTTCCCCCTATAAGATCTAAGTTCCTAAACTCGATCCAAGTTAGCTTATGTTTAATTGTAGCTTAGTTTAAGTGATAACCCATTCCAAACCTCTCCCCTGTCTTTTAACTAAATTAGTAATAGTTAGGGTGCCAGATCTGACATAGATCTGGAGAATTATCATATTTCTAACCAACCTCCTTGTGGACATTCCCTTACTCACCATTCTTTTAAAGCTTGCTACAACAGATCCTGAATACTTGCAGGTCTGTATGAGTGTGTCTACCTAGTTTTATTGTTGATTTTATACCCTCATTTGAGGGAGGGCAAACACAACCAACAGCAGGTATAAAACCTAGAAATTAACAAAACAGAAACTACAAAAGAGAAAAAGAACACACAAAATCGAACAAGGAATTACGCACACATATAGGCAAAATAGTGACAGATTGTCGAGAAAAGAAATTTTATTATAGATTAAAAAATAAACACATTATAAAAAGATAGAAAATTATAAACCTAAGAACAACCTAAGTAAAACATCCTGTCAAACAAAATGGTTCTTCCTCCTGGCTCAGGGATATCCTCAACCTGCTATAGAAGAGGAACTGTAAGCCAGGAGGAGGGGGAAGATGAGGATCATGGAGATGGGTGTTGAGCAGGTGGTGGGGGGTTTGAAGAAGATGGTGGGGGAGATGGAGGTGGTTCGGTTTTTTGCTTCTTCTTCTTTCCCTTCTCCTTTTTCTTCTCCTCCTTGGCCAGGATTCTCTGGACCTCTTCGTACTCATCCCAAATAAATTGTAGTGGGTCCGGCTCCTTAGGCGGTGGGGGGTCCAACCACATTGGATAGAATTTGTTTGGAAACTCTGTGGGTTTGTCGTCTGCCATGGTTGTGAGTAAGGAGGGACTACTAAGGTTAGAGGAGAATGGGTGAGATGAAAATGAACTGTCCCTATATTTAAAATACTTGGACGATGGAATACGGATGGGCACATTAACTTTCATCTCTTTCCGAGTGTGGCAATAAATTGTGATTATTATGGGAATGATAAATCGCACAACCTATTTGGGGAATGAGAGCTCACAATAAATGGTGGTCTAATTTTGGCATTGGGAATTAAGGCAATCCCGTATTTTGCAGAGTTTTCCTAAGTGCTCGCGGAGTAGGATTCTCGCATAGTACATATGTACCTCTGCGAGAAGGATAATCGCGCATAAGCAAATAGCTCCACGAGTATAAAAATCAAGAACATTGTGTGCCTCACAAAGTTACTTCGTGGAGTAGACGCTGGGATTGAGCACGCGAAGCCGTTTTTCATTTCTCACGCAGCTTAGCTGGGGATCTCTGCGAAGAGCATCCATTCGGAGTTTCAGAGGTCTCGCGTAATAGAATGTTTTGAAATCTGTAATTTGCACCCTTATGACTCCATGAGAAAGTGGTGAAATGGTCAACAACCGTGAAAATTAGGCCATTCAACCCCGCGAGAAACCAACAGTCAACCTCTTTACACCATTTGTGCTCAGGCCTGTGCTTGCACAATGTCTTGCACCCATTCAGTGGCCATTAGGATCAACCCTTCAGATGTATTCCTTTTCCAAATGATAATAACCTCCCTAATACTAGCACAGGCATAGCAAAAATTCTAAATGATAAAGGACCTGATGAAAACAGATTCTAAACAATTGTAGTGCTAGTACTTCACTCATACAGCAGTAACAATCATACATCTCCCATGTTAATGACAGGAATGAACAAAGCATATGAAAACAAACAAATTTCCCTAATGAAAAATAGTAAATGACAGGTTTCTAATCAAGCAAAAACCTACAACAAATTTTTTTTTTTTAAACAAATATGACACATATAATATAAAGTTGTGGATCACTGAGCAGTGGGAGGTTCATGTAGGTGAATGGTCTGAGGAAGCTCTACTGGTTGTTCTACACAAATCTTGAGACTCTGAACATTTACTTTCATGATCTACCCTGACTTTGGGTCCAAGATCTCCACAGCACCAGATGGGGAGGCTTTGATGACAGTATAAGGTCTATCCCATTTGGATTTTAGCTTCCTTGGAAAGAATTTAAGTCTGGAGTTAAAAAGCCAAACCTTGGTGCCAGCAATGAAGTCCTTCCTTAACGACTTCTTGTCAAATAATGATTTTGATCTCTCCTTGTACATTCTGGCATTTGCATAGGCTTCTAGCCTCATTTCATCAAGTTATGCTATTTATAACTTCCTGTGCGAACCAACAGAAATTAGATCTACATTCATTGCTTTGAAAGCCCAATAGGCTCTGTGCTCTAACTCCACAGGTAGGTGGCAGGCCTTGCCATACACTAGCCTAAATGGGGACATGCCAATAGGAGTCTTATAGGCAGTCCTATAAGCCCACAAAGCATCATTCAGCTTTGGTGCCCAATCCTTCCTATCAGTCCTCACAGTTTTCTCCAGAATATGCTTAATCTCTCAATTGAAAATTTCAACTTGCCCACTGGTCTGTGGGTGGTAGGGGGTTATAATCTTGTGTGTAAAAAAATACCTTTTGAGTAGGTTCTCGAAAGGTTTATTATAGAAGTGGCTCCCCCCATCACTGATAATAGCTCTGGGGATACCAAATCATAAGAAGATATTGTCCTTCAAGAATTTAAGGACAACTGTGTGGTCATTAGTCTTTGTGGCAATGGCTTCTACCCATATGGACACATAGTCCACTGCCACAAGTATGAAATTCAATCCCATAGATGAAGGAAAGGGGCCCATATTATCAATGCCCCAGATGTCAAAAATTTCTACAACTGGGATGGGCTGCAATGGCATGGAGTCTCTCTTTGAAATGCCTCCTATCCTTTGACATCTCCCACAGGCCTTGCAATGCAAGTTTGCATCTCTGAACAAAGAAGGCCAATACAAACCACATTGGAGCACTTTTACTGCAGTCTTTTTGCTACTGAAATGACCTCCACAGGCTTGCTCATGGCACATTGAAAGAATGTCGTGGAAGTCATTTTCAGGCACACATCTCCTAATGACCTGGTCTGCACAATGCTTATAAAGGTATGGATCCTCCCACAGAAATTGTCTAACTTGAGAGAAGAACAGGTCTTTGTCCACTTTAGACCAGTGTGGAGGGATCCTACCAGTAGCAAGAAAATTAATAATGTGTGCAAATTAGGGCACACTAAACTGCACAGCAAAAAGCTGCTCATCGGGGAACAACTCATTAACAGGTGTTGCTGAACATTCTTCCAAGATAATCCTAGAGAGGTGGTCAGCCACCACATTCTCAACTCCCTTCTTGTCTTTGATCTCAAGATTAAACTCCTACAAGAGGAGAATCCATCTGATCAACCTTGGCTTTGCATCCTTCTTTGCCAATAGGTATTTCAGGGCTGAGTGATCTGTAAAAACTACAATCTTAGACCCCAACAAGTAGGGTCTAAACTTGTCCACATCAAACACTACTGCAAGCAGCTCTTTCTTAGTTGTAGTGTAGTTCAGTTGAGCTTCAGCTTGTGTTCTACTGGCATAATAGATCACTACAGGCAGCTTATCTTTCCTCTGTCCTAAGACAACACCTATGGCAAAGTCTGATGCATCACACATCAGCTCAAAGGGGAGTGCGTAATCTGGGGCCTGGATTATAGGGGCAGTGATGAGGCACTTCTTCAAAGCCTCAAATGCCTCAAGGCATTCAGCAGAAAATAAAAATGGCACATCCTGGCAGAGAAGGTGGCACAATGGTTTGACAATCTTGCTGAAGTCCTTGATGAACCTCCTGTAGAATTCAACATGTCCTAAAAAAGATCTGATCTGCTTGACAGTCCTTGGTGGGGGCAGATGTGAAATCAGGTCCACCTTAGCCTAGTCAACCTCTATTCACTTGTGAGAAACCACATGGCCTAATACAATACCTTGTGTCACCATAAAGTGACTCTTTTCTCAGCTTAGGACCAGGTTGGTCTCCTCACATTTTTGTAAAACTTTTTCAAGGCGACAAAGGCACTGGCTAAAGCTGTCTGTTGAGATATTTTAAGTGCTTGCTACTGACTTATTTTTGAAGACAGTGATAAGAATGAGGTGGATGAAAATGAAGGAAAGGTAGAGTGAGGATTACAGAGCAGCAAACCTAAAATATGCACAGTCCTGCAAGATACAGGGCCTGTTGTAGCAAGTTTTGATAAGTAAGAGTTTGTCTCACAGGGAAGTTGATCTGAAGCTCCGAGGGAGATATCTTTAGTAGGCTCTCCAGATCTGGCAATCCTTAAATGGAAGGGGATTTAAACTCACTATAATCTAAAACCTAAGGTAACTTAATGTCTAAATTACAGAAAGGGTTAAGAAAAGTGAAGTGAGAAAATAAATATAAAAGGGTGAGAAGTATGTTATTAGGTACAGATCTGATGGGGTCTTATGACTCAAACTCATCTGTTACTATTGAAATCCTGTCCAATGGCTACATTATCACCAAAGAGGAGAAAGAATCTAACTCACTCCTGTGCCATGATCCAATCGCTTAAGGCTATAATTTGTCCACTCAAATGGTCACAGACTATCCAATAGGGGAACCAAAATCCAGAGATGAGTCAGAACAAGTTTACCATTGTAGGCACTAATTCATCCAGGCTACAAGCTCAAGAATCTATAGGAACCTAATCCTCTAAAATTCTGTGTGTGGGGCTAGGCCTACAAAGTGCAAGAGCCTGGACACACAGGACCAACAAGAGTTTGAGTATTAGCTTTTAAGCATGGCTGATCACTGCTTTAGAAAGATTGCAGTGATCTAGTCACAATCCTACAATCTCTATAGCCAACTCAGATCTGCAATCTGATGGTGGATCTATTCAACTATAGGGGAGTTTATCACTACACAATCTCTTACAAGGCTACAAGCACAAGTGCAGAGAAGAAGAATCTGTCTTAGTTCCATGAATTGGCCTCACCCTAGGGCTATAATCTGTCCACTTGAATGGTCACAAACTATCCACAGAGGCTATCCTCCTCACAAAGGTCTAAGACAGAGCAGGAACATTACTGCCGCCACCATGTTTACAAGGCTATAAGCACAAGTTCCCATGGGGATTCAGATTTAGTGGGTCCTGTGGTGGGGGAAGGCCTGCAAGGTGCCTAACCTGGACACACAGGTCACTTAGATCTAAATAGTACCTTAAAAGTAATCCTCTATTGCTTACAAAACAACTTAGTAATGGAGGATCTCAAGGCAGCAACCTTGTACCGCACAACTCACAACAAAAACAACATCCCATACATGCAACATATCCTATTACAAAAACTCCATTAAAATCTATACCAGATAATCATACAAAAGGCATAGCCAGCAAGTGCTGGACTATGGAGAGAAAGAAAAAGGAAAAAGAAAACTCCTAAACCCTAACCTTAGCCTACTGTAATTATACAGTTGGTTTTAAGAAGAAGCCCAGAAGTTAAGTCCAAAAGATCCCTTAAACCTAAGCTAGGCTTAGGCTTATATAGCATTTGGTTCCCTCACAATTAGGATTAGGAAAACCCTAATTTCATTAATGCAATTGCAGCCCATTCTTATCCCGTGGATGCTTCTGAGTGTGTGCACGAAGATTAGAGCATTGGAGTGCGTGCCCTAACTATTGGAGATTCCCAGATTGCCCTTGTAGAAGTGGGGAGAAGTTTAGAACCCGATCCTTGCTGGATAGAAAAGATTTCTAGATCTTGCCACATGGTAGAGTTGGCATCGCGGGGTTGAATTGACTTGAAGTTCATGCAGTCGTGGGGTTTACATCTTGGTCATCGCGGGGTACTAATGGCTATCGCGAGATTACTCTTTCATCTTTGAATGGTGCGGGGATTGCTCGCGCGGTTCGTCCCTTGGTGAATCTCGCGATAGATCTTCGTGAAGAAGCAGTGTTCAAGAGTTTCGGTCACGAGATTCACCGGAAGGTCTCAGATCTCGCGGCCATCGGTGATGTGCCGCACAGGAATACTCAAGCTTTCTTCCGAGTGAGTCGCTGCTTAACGGTTCTTCTTTTGAGCTGCGTGAGACTGCGCGAATGCTTTAGACTAAGCTTCGTGAGGACCTCGCGAAGTCTACTTTTCAATTCTTTCTGGCACCAAATTGTGCGAGAACGGCGCGCAGATTGCGCGACCAGTAGTTGTGCTTCCTCCAGAAGCCCGCGATAAGTGCGCGAAGGCATTATCTCTAGTTCAATTGAACCCTGTGACATTTGCGCGAGGCATCCTTCTTAGTTTATTTCTGCTTGGATGTGCCTATGATTCAGCCAACTCTCTGTCTGGGTTCATCCTTCATTCTACTGCGGTAGTTCTGGGGCAACAGTGAGCTTCTTGGTATGGTTAGGGGTTTAATGGCAGCTGCTGCTTATTACCTACAGAATAGACTTAAAACACATTTATTAAATGATTAAGGGCCTAACAGAGATTAAGTTAAGGTGTAAAAAGTGTTACTTTTCAGGTCTTAACACACCCCCAAACCTAATCTTTGCTAGTCCTTAAGCAAAGCTGTAAACGCCACTTTCGTAGGGATCACAAATACATTTAGCATATGTACCAAGCCTTGTAAACCCCTAGGTGATCCCTAGTGGAGGAGTGAAGTCACCTGAGGGTTTTCAGTGAAGACACCCACAAACTTCACCATTAGAATCAATTAAGTATAGTGCAGATAATGACAACATAGATTTAAATGTACAAAGTTACATTCCACACCCATTCTTTAATACTTAGAGGGAACTGCAGCAATGTTGCAGGCCATTTAGAACTTAAAAGTTAACATGTGTTTGCCTGACCACCATTCATTTAACATTAGAATTTCAATGTATGAAAATCAGTACCTAGCTTGCCTTTGATTCGAAATTCAGGTTGGATACAGTCCAAAGGGGTTAAAATTCAGACCCAATTCTCACTTGGGCTATCTCTCAAAATTAATAACCTGAGGGTGTTCACATTCTCAATAGCTCAAGAGCAGTTGCAGACCCCAAATGGGCTTGCAAGCATGAGCATAGGCCAAGCTTCTAATTTCTAATATCCTCAAGGATTTTCACCATAGATTGGGCAACTCTTCATCTTCACATGACAGCTCATTTGACTTTGGATCCACAAGGTCTTTTTGAAAGGGTTGTAATGTGGCTTATGGCTGAGGGATGTAAAGAATAAAAGGGGTAAAAAGGGAATCTAAATTGAGAAATCAGCAAGGTAAGGAGTGGTTCATGACTTCACAACCTTTATTTCAGTAAAAACTTTATCTTCCTCTTATATTTCAGAGACAAAGTGGCCAGCTTCTCCTCTTCTTTTCAATTTTCAGATGATGATGTTCTCTAGACTTCTCTTTCTTTTTCTCTTTTTATTTTCTTTATTCATTCTTTTGATGAAATGCCACACAATTACCATTGATACACAGCTGTTCACAGGTTGCTTTTCTTCACCTTCCACAGAATATTGGACCATTCTCAGTATCTTTATCTCCTTCTCCTTTACCTTCTGAATTCTCAGAGTGAGGGTAAGGTTGACTCAGGTAATGACGTTAAGGTGCAAGTTTTCTGGTGTTTGTGAAAGGAAAAATATGATTTTAAGGCTCAACTAGTGTATGCAAAAGGGCAGATTTTAAAAGGTTGGATTTTTAGGCTCAAACTATCCAAATGAGGGCTTTGGACCATTTCCTTAGTCTCCTGAGTGCTGTCAATTAGTTTTGATTAGGAGTTGCACAACTTCTAGTGAAAAAGTCTTGATTCAATTAGTCCTTAGAGCATAAATAATGCCAAAAATACTCTTCAAAAGAAAATGCTGGGCCCAAATCTCACTAGGTATGGTCTTCAAATTTAACTCATGGGGTGTATTTTCGTATGTTTCTCCTCTTAGGCTCGCTGAGTACTTAACTAAAAAAATTTTCTATTATTAGCTTCATGGTGGTGTCAAGATCAACTTTTATGTAAAAATATTTAAATTTTTATATGTTTCCTCATTGTATCAAGTTAAGTGAAAATTAACTTTATTCATCCCAGTTAAACCACCATTACTGCACTTCAATTAACTATTCTATTGGCAGACTGCTACACCCCCAAACCTTTCGGAGCAGTGTCCTCACTGGTTCAGAGGTGATAAAAAGCAGTAGAATCCTAAGCTGACAGACAGAAATAAACACTGAAGAAGAGAGAGAAACAAAAAATGCAAACTGAACAATATGGAACTAAAAGAAACTTTCATTTAAATAAAAAGAAAATATGACAAAAAGATGGAAAAGGAAAAGACAAAATGGGGGGGGAGTCAATGTGTAGCCGGGGGAGGGTTTGAGGAAGATGGAGGGGGAGATACAGGTGCTGCCATTTTTTTCTTCTTCTCTTTTCTCTTCTCTCTTTGCGTCTTTTTCTTTTCCTCCTTGGCGAGGATCCGCTGGACCTTGTCAAACTCATCCCAGAGAAATTGCAAGGGGTTCGGCTCCTTTGGCGGTGGGGGATCTTCCCAGATGGGGTAGAATTCGATTGGGAACCCGAAGGGGTTATCATCCGCCATTTGTGTGAGGGGGTATGGATTGCTAGGGTTAGAATAGGAGGGATGAGATGAAAAGGGACTGATGGCCGATTTAAAAGAGGGGAAAGAGGGAACATGAATCGGCGGAATTGAAATTGTGCCCCTTTTCAAACTTGGCAATAAATAAGTGTTGTGTGGGGAAAGAAGAAACACACAACTGGCTCTTGGAAAAGAGAATGAGCATTAACTGAATGTCTAAAGATAGGCATGGTATTTAAAGGGGTCAATTTATTACGCGGGGATCTTCATGAAGAACAATCAGTGGTGAGGAGAGTACATTTCTTGCGCAGCTGAGCTAGGAATCTCTGCGAGGTAGCCTGACATGGCTCATTAATTTGAAAAAGAAGCTATTGCAATCCCTGAGGCAGGTATTTACATAGATTTATTCAGCCACCATCTACATCCATCCTCCACATGGATTACTATTTCAAAGAAACATAGCCTCCCTAAACTCTTCTCCTATGAATGGCAAAAAGAACAAAATAAAAACTAGCAAACAAACAGAAAGAAGCACACAGAACAAAGCAATAGATAAAAACTAGAAATTCTATTAAAGTTGAAGAAAATATTTACAAATGTAGTTAAAAGAAGAAAAACCTAATATACAATCTTGAAGTTAGGATCTAATCTGAACCCGAATCTGTGTAGAAATCCCAGCCCATCTTTTTAGCATGTGCCCTAAGGGCATCTCTATCCTGTTTCTTCTTTTCCTCCCTTTCCTTTTTCTTTTCAGCTGGTGTTTTCTTTAAAGTTGGAGCTTTAGGCGCCCTCACCCTTACTTTTCGTTGCTTGGGAGCTTTTGGTTCCTTGGGTTCTTGAGGGGCTTTTCCTTTGCGCGTAGAAGGGGGGGTGGCAGGGGATTTTCCTTTGCCTTTGGCTTTGGCTTTGGCTTCCTCAGTGGAGACCACTGGGGATTTCCCTTTTTCTGTGGACTCAGGTTGGGCAGGGGACTGTGCCTCTTCAGACTGGGCAGCAGGCTCTTTGCCAATTTTTAAAGGAGCTGCTTTGGGAGCAAACCTCTTAGCAGTGACTTTCCTCTGCTTAGGATAAGTTTGCTCTTGTGGAGGTGCAGCAGAGGCCTTAGGAGGTGGAGGGTGCTCTGTAGGAGGTGAGGGAGGAGGGGCAATTGGGGCCTTGCCTTTCTCTTGATGGGTCTTTGATTGGGCCTCCTCAGATTGGGTAGCAGCAGATGGATGAGCTTCGGGCTGTGGGGTGGGCATTTGAACAGAGATTGGGGTCGGCTGCAGAGGTTCATTTCAGGCAGCAGCTAATGCGGATTCCAATGCAACAATCTGGATTTGATGTTTGAGGATGTTAGTCTCATGGATCTCCTTTTGGATTCTGTAAATCTCCTGGGCATTGTTAAGCCTCTTTTCAAACATTCTGGCCTTCATCTTCTCAGCAGCAACATTTGATTTCTCAAACTCCCAATTAAGATCATGATAAGTAGCTGTAGCCTTTATCTTCTGATATTTCCCCAGGATATTTTTTCACCCCAAGGAGATTCCCAGAAGTTACTTTTTGTTGGCCTCTGTCATTTCATCGATCTGCTCCAGCAAGGGGGTCTTAATGGATTGGCAAAGCTTGGCCATGCCCCTCAGGACATCCTTCCTAAGGTAAGCATTGTCCCTCATATGATGGAGGATGGTGAGGTAGGGAGGGCTATAAAAATGATGTTTTGGGGCGATGGGAAGATAGGAGGTTGAAGGAGCAAAGTGTGCTTAGTCCTGGGGGGGAGGAGGTGGGGTAACAGTGGGTAGGTCTATTTGAGGGGGAAGGGGGATAAGTTCTGGGTCAGTCTATGTCTTTTTGTCAGTGAACGTTGGAGGTGGTAGGATAAGAGGTGGAATGGAGGGTATAGGGGGAAATGAGAATGGGGTAGGCTCAGTAGGTGTAGGGGGTGGTGGGGGAAGAATTGGGAATGGTGAAAGGAATGAAAGGAAATGGGGGTCTAAGAGGGAATGTGGGTGGTGGAGGGGGTTGGGAGTTAGTAGGGAAGTCTGTTTGGGTGTCTTTGTCAGTGAACAGGACCAGGGGGGTTGAAGTGGGTGGTGGAGGGATGGGTGGGTTGGTTAGGGTGTGTAGGGTGGATTGGATGGAGGTGAGCTCGAGTTAAATCTGATCCTGTTTTTGGTTATTGGTGGATAGCTAGGCCTGGATGTCTTGGATAAGGGAAAGGATAAGGGGTAGTGTGTCAGGGATAGGAGGTTGGGTTTGTGAAGAAGAGGGTATTGGTTGGAAAGGTGAGGAAGGGGCATGATGGAAAGTGGAGGGAGGGGAAGAGGGCGGTTCTAGGGAGTGATGCTGTGAGGTAGTTGGGGAGTCCGGGAGAGGGGTGTAGTAGGCAGGCATTGTTTCGAGGAAAGTAGACAGAAAGGCCTGGAAGCCTATGGATGTGTTTAGGGTTAAGTCAATGTCTGTGAGGGGGGATGTGGCAGGTATGGCTGGGGTGGTGGTTTCTGGAAGGTGGGGTGTGTCAATTGGGATATTAGGGATTAAGGGTGGTGTCTGGGAGATGGTGGGGATGGTCTTTCGGTTTTGTAGGAGATGAGTGGGGGGCTGGTAGGTTTATATGTGGTTGATGGGGGACTTGTGGCTGTGTACTGAGGTAAGGTAGGGGATGGGGAGTCCTCCCAGGTACCAAGCACTAGGGAAGGGGGAGTGGGCATGGAGAATGGAAACAGAGGGGGGTGAGGGATGGATGGAAGAGGAGTAGTGGATGCAGGAATAAAAGGTGGAAGGGGAATGGGTGCTGCTGCAACGATGGTACTGATAGGCTCTGGCGGCACTTCCATGGTAGCAGGGATGGATCTTGTTCCAACTGCCTCTTCTGCTTGCTTGGGCAGAGCCTGAGCCTCAGCTTTCTTTTTCTTCTGGGTCTCCATCAAGCTCCTGCTGATTCCCCATTGCCTCTTGGCAAAGGTAGTAGGGGTAGGGTGGTGGTCTGCACAGTCCTTCCTATCTTGTATCCCCCTTTGATCAGCAGCAAGGTAATGATTCTTGCATAGGGTAGAGTGTGAGGCTTCTTATTTGACCCTATCTTCTCCACTGTGTCCTTCATTGCCTCAAAAATTAGCCAGGCTGCATGGAAGCCATGGCCCATGTGGTAGGAGTAGACAGCATCCGCAATGGGGGTTCTCCTCTCCTGCTGATGTCCTGAGCAATATATATTCGTAGGACCTAGTTAATGAACAGGAGTTCAGGTTCTAATTCTCTCTTTCTGATTAAGTTCCCGGTGGCTTTTAATCCTTTAGTTAGGGCCCGTGCAATTGTATCAATCTATGCACTCAGAGGGGGGCCATATCCACAATTAGGATCGAATGCTACTGGGATGCCCAAAACTTCAGCAATCACCTTAGGGCTCACCAACATATCAAAGTTGTCAATCAGCACCAATAAGCACAGTTGTCCATCGTTGTCCTTCTTGACCCTGATGTGCTGATAGAATAGTTGCACTAGCCTAGGGTAGGTTAGTGCTGGAATTCCTCTCATCAATGGCATCAGGCCCGCTTTGCTCATAAACTATACTGCAAGGGCAGAGAGATGTTGTTTCTCAAAAAATGGTACATCAAAGGCTGATTTAGGCTTCAATGGAATGGACTCCATGAGATCAGAAGGAGTAGAGAACTTAGTGGTTGGAACCGCTGCCTCCTCAACCACTTCCTTTCCTTTTTTGGGGAACTTTGAAGTCTTGGCCTTTTTAGGGGTTGTCTCTACAGGGTCCTTATCCTTCCCCTTCCTCTTTTGTGCAATTTTTGGAGCCATTTCTAACTGCTTTCTAGTATGAGAAACGGAGACTGAGATCTAGGATTTGGTTTGATTTGATGCATAGGGCCCCGCGAGATCTCTGAGCAGAGGGCAATAGATGTGTGATGCGAGGAATAACTCTGTAGATTTGTGGAGTTAATGATGAGCTGTCGGACTGATGCTGGAGGAGAGAGGGGAAAGAGCGCCAGAAGCTAGGGTTTCGCCGAGGGAAGAAAGAAGGAAATAATGGAAAAGGGACCAAACACGGGGTTAAAATGCTTATCGAGAAGCTTGGCGCGCTTTTGAACATCTGGTTGTGGGGTTGGAAATGAACCTAGCAAAGGTGTTGACTCAATCTGGATTGCGCGATAATCTCCCAGGTTGTCCTTGGAGCGCGCAACAGAGTGAGATGAATTTCTGTTAATTGCGCAAGCGGCTCCAAGGTCTCTAATTGGATTGCGCGAAAAGGTCTGAGGTTCATTTTGAATCTCGCCACAGACTTAGAACCTTGCAACAGAAAATGTAGTATTTCTGTTGAATTGCGCGAGCGGCTCCTAGGTCTCTATTGAACCTTGCGAAAACTTTTGAATCTCGCAATAGCAAATATATATATCTCTATGTGGATGGCGTGAGAGGTTCACTGGTGTGAATGAATCGCGCGATAGCTGATGGATGGCCCTATGGGAATCGCGCGAGACGTTCTCAGGTACGCATGAATCTCGCGACAGCTATTGAATGTTTCTATGTGAATTGCGCAAAATTCTCCCAGATTTCCTTTTTAACCTTGCGAGAGCTTTTGAATCTCGCGATAGTCACCCAGGCTTTCATTTTGGACCCAGCGACAGTAAGGTATAAAACAGAGATCATGTGCTCTCTGTTATGCCCCTTTGCCTGTTTGCTATGGTTGGATCCTGGGCATGACTCTCTCCTATGGCTACCTCTAGACACATGTAAACTCAATCATTCAAGTAAAAACGACCTCCCACATTAGGCATGCAACAGAAGCTATCAATTGAAAAATAGTAAGAATCAAACCATGCATCAAAAGTTTAAAATAGATTGGTCTAGATTCAGATAAGACCACGAATAAATCCTAAGGAATAGAAGCAAAAGATGGCAAGATAAATCAACCAAAAACTAAATACATATGATACAGTAATGACACACCTGTGGATCAGTTTGAAGAAGGATCTCCTTGAAAATGAACCATGAGTTCGGCAGGTTTTTCAAAATAAGGCTTAAGCCTCTGACCATTCACCTTCAAGATTCTCCCAGACTTAGGATCCTTGATTTCCACAACACCAGATGGGGAAACATGCATGACAATGTAAGGACCTTCCCATCTGGATTTCAATTTGCCCTGAAAAATTTTAAGTTTGGAGTTAAACAACCAAACCTTATCACCAGCAATGAAACTCTTTCTTAACAGCCCTTTGTTAAAGAAAGCTTTGGACCTTTCCGTGTAGATCTTGGCATTGGCATATGCACCCATCCTTAGTTCTTCCAATTTCGATAGCTGCAGCAACCTGTGAGGACTAGCAGAAGTTAGATCGAGATTTAAATGTTTGATGGCCCAATAGGCCCTGTGTTCTAACTCCACTGGGAGATGACAAGCCTTGTCGTAGATCAGTCTGAAAGGGGACATACCGATGGGAGTCTTATAGGCAGTCCTATAAGCCCACAGTGCATCATTAAGCTTGTTAACCCAATCTTTCCTATCAGTCCTCACAGTCTTCTCAAGGATATGCTTGATCTCCCTATTTGAAATTTCAACTTGCCCACTGGTTTGTGGGTGGTAGGGAGTAGCAATCCTATGGTTGACAGAATATTTCTTGAGCAAGCTCTCGAAATGTCTGTTGCAGAAATGGCTCCCCCCATCACTGATAATGGCTCTTGGAGTGCCAAATCTGGAGAAGATATTCTGCTTTATAAACTTGAGGACAACCTGATTATCATTAGTTCTTGTGGCAATGACTTCTACCCATTTGGAAACGTAGTCCACTGCCACTAAGATGAAATGAAAACCATTTGAAGGAGGAAAGGGGCCCATAAAGTCAATACCCCACACATCAAATAATTCTACAATAAGGATGGGCTGTAAAGGCAGTAAATTTTATTTAGATAGCCCTCCTAGTTTCTGACATCTTTCACAGGTCTTGCAGTGTGTATTGGCATCTCTGAAAAGAGAAGGCCAATAGAACCCGCATTGCAACACTTTGTCAGCTGTTTTTCTCCCACTAAAGTGACCCCCACAGGCATTTTCATGGCACATGGCCAGAATACTGGGGACATCACTTTCGAGAATACATTTCCGAATGATTTAGTCTGCACAATACTTGTACATGCAAGTTCCTCCCAAAAAAAGAATTTGACTTGTGAGAAAAATAGGTCTTTATCCATTTTTGCCCAATGGGCAGGAATCTTGCCTATAACTGGATAATTGACAATATGTGCATACCAAAGAACTAAAGACTGGATGGCAAACAGTTGCTCATCCGGGAAGACATCATTTGTAGTAAGGCCATCAACACCTTTTTCCAACATAATTCTGAACAAGTGGTCAGCCACCACATTTTCTACACCCTTCTTGTCCTTGATTTCGATGTCAAACTCCTACAATAGGAGTATCCATCTAATCAATCTAGGCTTTGCATCCTTCTTGGGCAGTAGGTACTTTAATGTAGAGTGGTCAGTGAAGATGACAGTTTTAGACCCAATAGGTAAGGTCTAAACTTGTCTACAGCAAAAACCACTGCCAGAAGCTCTTTCTCAGTGGTTGTGTAGTTCAGCTGAGCTTCAGCAAGTGATTTGCTGAGATATGCAATGACCACAGGCAGCTTATCTTTTCTCTGGCCCAAGACTGCACCTATTGCAAAGTCAGATGCATCACACATCAACTCAAAGGGCAGGGTATAGTCAGGTGTCCGGAGTACAGGGGCAGAGGTGAGGTCATCACTGTCTTCAAAAATAAGTCAGTAGCAACCACTTAAAATAGGCCAACTTTGGCCTTGTCTACCTCAATTCCATCTTTAGAGACTACATGGCCCAACACAATTCCCTGTGTTACCATGAAGTGGCTCTTCTCCCAACTTAAGACCAAATTGGTCTCCTCACATCTTTGTAAAACCTTGTGGAGGTGTTGCAAACATTGGTCAAAGCTGTCCCCATAAACTGAGAAATCATCCATAAAAATTTCTAAGAATTTGCCAATCATATCAGAAAAGATGGCATACATACACCTCTGAAAGGCGGCTGGGGCATTACACAGTCCAAAAGGCATCCTCCTATAAGCAAAGGTGCCGAAAGGACAAGTAAATATAGTTTTCTTTTAATCAAGGGGGTGCACAGGGATCTGATTGTACCCCGAGTACCCATCAAGAAAATAGTAAAAAGCTTTCCTAGCCAACTTATCCAAAATTTGATCAATAAAGGGGAGAGGGAAGTGGTCTTTTCTAGTCTTGGAGTTGAGTTTTTGATAATCGATGCAAACTCTCCAGCCAGTGGTCTCTCTGGCTGGTCTCAACTCTCCAGACTCTGTTGTTATCAATGTGATGCCAGACTTCTTGGGTACCACCTGGATTGGTGCTACCCATTCAGAATCAGAAATGGGGTAAATTACCCCTGCATCTAGTAATTTAATAATTTCTTTCAGGACCACCTCCTACATGTGAGGATTAAGTTTCCTCTGCATTTCCCTGGAGGGTGTTGAGCCCTCCTCTAGATGAATCCTATGCATACAGATTGATGCATCAATCCCTCCCAGATTAGTAATGGTCCAGCCAATTGCTTTCTTGTGCTTCCTCAAAACTATTACCAATTCCTCCTCTTGCTCACTGGTTAGAGAAGAGGAGATAATTACAGGAAGTTTCTCGTCTTTTTCGAGGAAAGCATATTTCAATGTCTTTGGCAGCTTCTTGAGCTCCAGATCAAGGGCTTGTTGGATGGATGGCAGGATTGGTGTATTATTGGTTAGAGGAAGGGGCAGCAATGTTGGTTTCTAATTGGAATGCTGCATTAAGCCCAGAGAAGACCTCACCAGGGATATGTCCTCTGACATTAAAACTAGGCTTCCTTCCTCCACCATGTTCCAAACTTCAGTTAAATCAGTGACAATGTTGCTCCACTCCAGCAGAGTGGGCAGTTCTTCTTCAACAATTTCTTCTAGTACATCCACTGTAAAGGATTCCTCATTGTCCAGCTGAGGATACTTTGCACTGTTGTACACATTAAGCTCAACTTTCATATGTCCGAAAGTGAACTCCATGATTTTAGACTTGCATTGAATACAGGCATTGGCAGCTGCCAAGAATGGTCTGCCCAGAATAACAGGTATTGGGGATGTATTCTTGTTGCAGCCCATGTCCAAGACAAGGAAGTCTGCAGGGTAGAAGAACTTGTCTACCCCCACTAGGACATCTTCAACCACTCCCATGGGTTTCCTCTCAAACCTATCAGCCATCAATAGAACAATGGGAGTGGGCTTGAGCTCCTCCAAACCTAGCTGCTGATACACACTGTATGGCAGCAGGTTAACACTAGCTCCAAGGTCCAAAAGGGCCCTCCCAATCGTGTGGTCTCCTATAATACAAGGAATAGTGGGTATCCCAGGGTCTTGTAACTTCTCAGGTATTGTCATGGTTAATACAGAATAAACTATATCAGTCACAATGACCTTTTTGGACAAGTGGCCTCTGACCTTCCTTTTCTGAGTACAAAGGTCTTTCAGAAACTTTACATAGGCTGAAACCTGTCGAATTGCATCAAGCAGGGGTAAATTATTTTGACCTGCTTAAAGGTCTCCATCATTTCCTCGATCTGAGCCTGCCCTTTATCAAAAGGGGCAGGGCCACTCAAAGCTTGAGGAAATGGCAGCCGAGGTACTGCTGGTTCCTCAGCTGCAAGTCTATGACTGAACTTTTGTTTTTTTCTTTTATCTATTTTTATCTCCTGCTGAGGCTCAACTACAACCTCTTTATTTTTCCCTTGTTGAAGGGTAGCAGGCAGTTCTTGACTCTGTGCCCTAACAATGTCCTTATCACTTTCACTTGACATTTCCTTGGGGTGGACCTCTCCTTGTTCCTTTCCCACCAGGCTGTCTACCAGCCTACCAGACCTTAGGGCAGTTATGGCATTGGCCCCCTCAAAATTGGAGGAGCCTTCTCCGATGGAGTACTGGCCCTTAGGGTTGGCTACTGGTTGGCTTGGCAACCTGCCCTCCTCTCTTTTAGCCAGAGCATTGGCTATTTGGCCAAGCTGCTCTTCTATTTTCTTAATCCTTTGACTATGAGAAGTCACAGTCTGATTCAAAGGTCCAAGGCTTTGCAATTGGGCCAAAACCTGGTCCTCGAAAGAAGCACTTTGGGGCTGAGGTGGGGGAACTATCAATTGATTTTGTTGTTGGGGTTGCTATTGCTGCTGGAAATTCGACCTTAGGAGATAACCCTGGTTAAACTACTGCTATGGCCTTTGGGATAAGGCCAACATCTGTTGTGGCTGCATATAATTGTCTTGCCTCCACCTCAAATTTGGGTGGTCTCTCCATTGGTAACTAGCATTTTGATACTGGTATCCATATGGTTGTTTACTGTAGCCACCAGATTATTGTTGTCCAAAAGATTGGGCAACAGTAGCCTGTTCCATTACATACTCAGGGTGTTGCCCTGCAGATGGGCACTCTTCCACTGTGTGTTGTGGAGATTGGCATATCAGACATGCCTCCATCACTTGTGCAGCCATTCTGGGCTGCACCATAGTCAGAAGTTTATCAAATCTTTTAGTATGATTGACCATCTGCATTCTTAGGTCATCATTTCCCCTAACTTTATACATTTTTCCTTTAGAAGTCTCAGCAAGCCCCAGCTTAGGAGGAGGTTCCTGAACAGTTCTAGATGAGGACATCTTCTGGAAAGCATTTTCACTTATGACTTCGAACAAGTCACATGCCTCATCAGCTGTTTTATGCATGTAATGTTCCACCACAAGAGGCATCTACCATGTCTCTGCTCTTCTCATCAATCCCATTGTAGAAGCTCTGGACAAGCTGCCAGTCAGGTATCTTGTGGTGGGGACATTGTTTGAGCAGCTCTTTAAATCTATCCCAGCATTGGTTAAAATCTTTAGTTGGGGACTGGGCAAAAGAAAGTATGCCTTTCCTCAATTGGCTGGTTTTGGTTTCTGAGAAAAATTTAGAGAGAAATCTTGTCTGGAGGTCTTTCCAGTAAGTGATGCTATTGTTTGGGAGAGTGGATAACCAGGTCATGGCCCTGTCCTTCAGGGAAAAATGAAAGAGCCTTAACCTAATGGCTTCTGGTCCCAAACCAGCAATGGAGAATGTCGTGAATAGGGCCAAGAACTGGTCAATGTGCTTGTAAGGGTATTCCTTGCTAAGCCCATGGAAAGAGGGAAGCATTTGGATGATGGAAGTTTTGATTTCGTAGTTTCCTTGAACATCTGGGAATTGAATGCTGAATGGAGAATGGTAATCATCCGGAGCATTCAATTCCTTCAATGTTCTAGGTTGTTCATCACCCATAACTGCGGTCTCAATTTCGATAGGGGGTTCAACTGTGGTGTGTCTATGCCTTCTCGGTCTTCTACCCCTTTCTATCTCAAGGTTAGCAGGCTCTAATGTAGGACTGAGGGATCTCCTTCCTAACATGCACACACACCATCAGCAGGGAAGACTATTCGCGGGCACATTGCACTTAACAAAAATCGCAACTATCCTAATCAACTGCTATGGAATCTTCAAGGGAGAAATAGAGTGAGTTTTGAGGGTTAGAGAAATGCAAACAGAGGTAGCTAGACTCCCAGTGCAATTCTACTCTCCTTCTTTGCTACGGTCCAGATCTGTAAGAAAATTTTCAAATGTAATTCAGTAGTATCAATTATTCACTGCTACTAAAGAATAAAGAATCAAAAATCTAGAGTCTACTAAAAGATCAATACCCCCGGCAAAGGCGCCAAAAACTTGTTGAGATATTTTAAGTGCTTGCTATTGACTTATTTTTGAAGATAGTGATAAGAATGGGGTGGATGAAAATGAAGGAAAGGTAGAGTGAGGATTACGGAGCAGCAAGCCTAAAATATGCACAGTCCTGCAAGATACAGGGCCTATTGTAGCAAGTTTTGATAAGTAAGAGTTTGTCCCACAGGGAAGTTGATCTAAAGCTCCGAGGGAGCTATCTTTAGTAGGCTCTCCAGATCTGGCAATCCTTAAATGGAAGGGGATTTAAAGTCACTATAATCTAAATACTAAGGTAACTTAATGTCTAAATTACAAAAAGGGTTAAGAAGAGTGGTAGAGTGAGAAAATAAATATAAAAAGGTAAGAAGTATGTTATTAGGTACAGATCTGATGGGGTCTTATAATTCAGACTCATATCTGTTGCTATAGAAATCCTGTCTAATGGCTACATTATCACCAAAGAGGAGAAAGAATCTAACTCACTCCTAAACCATGATCCAATCCCTTAAGGCTATAATCTGTCCACTCAAATGGTCACAAACTATCCAATAGGGGAACCACAATTCAGAGATGAGTCAGAACAAGTTTACCATTGTAGGCACTACTTCATCCAGGCTACAAGCTAAAGAATCCATAAGAACCTCATGCTCTAAAATTCTGTGTGGGGCTAGGCCTACAAAGGGCACGAGCCTGGACACACAGGACCAGCAAGAGTTTGAGTATTAGCTTTTAAGCATGGCTGATCACTGCTTTAGAAAGACTACAGTGATCCAGTCACAAGCCTACAATCTCTATAGCCAACTCAGATCTATAATCTGATGGTGGATCTATTCAACTATAGGGGAGTTTGTCACTGCACAATCTCTCACAAGGCTATAAGCACAAGTGCAGAGAAGAAGAATCTGTCTTAGTGCCATGAATTGGCCTCACCCTAGGGCTATAATCTGTCCACTTGAATGGTCACAGACTATCCACAGAGGCTATCCTCCTCACAAAGGTCTAAGACAGAGCAGGAACATTGCTACCGCCATCATGTTCCCAAAGCTATAAGCACAAGTTCCCATGGGGATTCAAATTTAGTGGGTCCTGTGGTGGGGGAAGGCCTGCAAGGTGCCTAACCTGGACACACAGGTCACTTAGATCTAAATAGTACCTTAGAAGTAACCCTCCAATGCTTATAAAACAACTTAGAAATTGAGGATCTCAAGGCAGCAGCCTTGTACAGCACAGCTCACAACAAAAACAACATCCCATACATGCAACAGATCCTATTACAAAAACTCCATTAAAATCTATACCAGATAATCATACAAAAGGCATAGCCAGCAAGTGTTGGACTATGGAGAGAAAGAAAAAGGAAAAAGAAAAGTCCTAAACCCTAACCTTAGCCTACTGTAATTATACAGTTGGTTTCAAGAAGAAGCCCAGAAGTTAAGTCCAAAAGTTCCCTTAAACCTAAGCTAGGCTTTGGCTTATATAGCAGTCGGTTCTCTCACAATTAGGATTAGAAAAACCCTAATTTCATTAATGCAATTGGGGCCCATTCTTGTCCCTTGGATGCTTCTGGGCGTGTGCACAGAGATTGGAGCATTATAGTGCATGCCCTAACTGCTGGAGATTCCCAGATTGCCCTTGCAGAAGTGGGGAGAAGTTTAGAACCCGATCCTCACTAGATAGAAAATATTTCTAGATCTTGTCGCGTGGTAGAGTTGGCATCGTAGGGTTGAATTGACTTGAAGTTCATGCAGTCGCAGGGTTTACATCTTGGTAATCACGGGGTACTAATGGCTGTCGCGAGATTACTCTTTCAGCTTTGAATGGCGCTGGGATTGCTCGCGCGGTTTGTCCCTTGGTGAATCTCACGACAGATCTTTGCGAAGAAGTAGTGTTCAAGAGTTTCTAGGTCACGCGAGATTCACTAAAGTTCTGTAACTAGCGGCCACTGCGCGCAGGAATTCCTAAAGCTTTCTCTTCTGAGTGAGTCGCGCGAAGCTTAACGGTTCTTCTTTTGAGCTGCGTGAGACTGTGCGAATGCTTTAGACTGAGCTTCGCGAGGACCTCGCGAAGTCTACTTTTCAATTCTTTCTGGCACCAAACCGTGCGAGAATGGAGCACAGACTGTGTGACCAGTAGTTGTGCTTCCTCCAGAAGCCCGCGACAAGTGCGCGAAGGCATTATCTCTGGTTCAATTGAACCCTACGACATTTACGCGAGGCATCCTTCTTAGTTTATTTCTGCTTTGATGTGCCTATGCTTCTGCCAACTCTCTGTCTGGGTTCATCCTTCATTCTGCTGCGGTAGTTCTGGGGCAACAGTGAGCTTTCTTGGCATGGTTAGGGGTTTATTGGCAGCTGCTGCTTATTACCTACAGAATAGACTTAAAACACATTTATTCAATGATTAAGGGCCTAACAGAGATTAAGTTAAGGGGTGAAAAGTGGTACTTTTCAGGTCTTAACACTGTCCCCAAACACTAAAAAATCATCCATGAAGATTTCCAGGAATTTGTCAATCATATTAAAGAAAATTGCATACATGCACCTCTGAAAAGTGGCTGGGGCATTGCACAGTTCAAAAGGCATCCTTCTGTAAGCAAAGGTGCCAAAGGGACATGTGAAAGTAGTCTTCTCCTGATCTTGAGGATCTATAGGAATTTGGTTATACCCTGAGTATCCATCAAGAAAATAGTAATATGCCTTCCTAGCTAGCTTATCTAGAATTTGGTCAATAAAAGCGAGGGGAAAGTGGCCTTTTCTAGTTTTAGAGTTGAGTTTCCTATAATCAATGCATACCCTCCAGCCAGTGGTCTCTCTGGCTACCATCAACTCCCCAGAATCGGAAGCAACCATTGTGATGCCTGACTTTTTAGGTACCACCTAGATAGGTGACACCCATTCGGAATCTGAAATGGGGTAAATCACCCCTGCATCCAACAGTTTTACTATTTATTTAAGCACCACCTCCTGCATGTGAGGATTTAATTTCCTCTACATTTCCCTTGAGGGTTTTGCACCCTCATTCAGGTGAATCTTGTGCATGCAAATTGAGGCATCAATGCCCCCAAGGTCAACTATTGTCCACCCAATTGCTTTCTTGTGCTTCTTAAGGACATTTAGTAATTCCTCCTCCTGCTCACTAGTGAGAGAGGAGGAGATAATCACGGGAAGCTTGTTATCTAGCCCCAAGAAGGCATATTTTAATGTGGCTGAGAGCTGTTTCAGCTCCAGCTCAGGGGGACATTTAATTGAAGGCAACAAAGGTGCCTTAGTGGCTTGAGGAAGGGGCAACAATATGTGTTACACTAGGCCCAAAAAAGACTCAGTATTTGTGCTGTCTTCTGTCAATGGAATTTGGGCCTCCCTCTCAAATAGACTCCAAACACTTTCCAGGCTTTCAGTCAGATTATCCCAATCCAGTATATTGGATAATTCTTCTTCTACCAGGCAATCTAGTACATCTACTACACAGTAGTCCTCAATGTCAATTTGAGGCACTGCAGCAGCATGGTACACATTTAAATGGGCTTTCATGTCCCCAAAGGTAACCTCCATTACCCTTGACCTGCATTGTATACAAGCATTTGCAGTAGCCAAGAATGGTCTGCCTAGGATAACAGGAATTGGGGTTTTGCTTTTGCAAGGGTCCATGTCTAAAACAAGAAAATTAGCTGGATAATAGAATTTGTCCACCCCAACTAAGACATCCTCTACCACACCTACAAGTCTCCTCTCAAACCTGTCAGCTAGTTGGAGCACAACTAATGTAGGTTTAAGCTCCCCCAAACCTAGCTCCTCGTACACTGAATAAGGGAGTAAGTTTACACTAGCCCCTAAATCCAAGTGGGCTTTTCCAATGGTGTGGTTTTCGATTATGCAGGGGATAGTAGGTACCCCTGGGTCTTATAATTTTTCAGGTGTGGCGATGGATAGAATTGACTCAAATTGCTCAACAGCAAAAACTCTTTTAGACAATTGTACCCTAGCTTTCCTCTTTTGAGTGCAGAGGTCCTTTAAAAATTTCGCATAGGTAGGGACTTGCTTTCTGGCATCAAGCAGGGGCAAGTTGATCCAAACCTGCATCTGAGCATTCCCTTTATCAAGAGGGGATGGGCCAGCTAGAGCTTGAGGAAATGGTAGCTGTGGCACTGCTGGTGCCACTGCTGCATGCCTACTGCCATCATGGTCATATTTTTTTCTTTTTCTTTCATCTTCATTTATTTCTTTATGTTGGGGCTCAACATCGGCCTCATTATTTTGCCCTAGCTAATCAACAGTAGGGGATACAAACCTCGGCTCCTTGACACTAACAATCTTTTCATTTTTAGTTTCATTTTCTGTGACCTCCTCCTGTTCACTGCCCACTAAATTGTCAACCACCCTGCCACTCTTAAGGGTAGTTATGGCATCAACATCCTCATGGGTAAAGGGTGTTTCTCTAAGCAAGAGCTGCCCTTTTGAATTGGCTAGGGGCTAACTGGGCAATTTTTCTTCCTCCCTCATGTTCGGAGCAAAACAAATCTATCCCATTTGGTCCTCAATCTTCTGGATGCTCTGTCCATGAGAATTGATAGTTTGCACCAAGATCCCCAAATTCTGCATTGAAGCCATCATCTGCTCTTCAAATGAAGAGGACCTGGGCTGTTGTGGGGGCAGATCCAACTGGTTAGACTGTGGGGCAGGTAACAGGAAATTTTACCTTGGTCGATAACCTTGAGTAAACTGGTGCTGGGGCCTGTAAGGAGCATCCATCTGCTGTTGCTGGGGTTGAGGATATGAGTCTTGTCTCCACCTCAGATTTGGGTGGTTCCTCCAAGAATACCCAACAGGCTGCTAACTAAAAGTTTGAGCAGCATTGGCATGCTCCATAACAAAATCTAGAAACTAGTTGGTAGATGGACAATCATGAATAGAATGTGTGGGAGATTGGCATAATAGACATGCTTTCTCTACCTGTGCAACCATCCGAGGTTGCATCACATTCATCAATTTATCAAACTTCAAGCTCAGGCTGTCCACCTTCCTCTCCAGGTCACCTTGCACCTTCACTTCATATATTCCACCTCTAGGGGTGGCCTCTTTCACTATTTTAGCTGGAATCTGACTGTCATTGCGTGATAGAGACTCCTGCTGCATAGAATTTTCTCCTATTATGTCAAACAACTCCCATGCTTTCTCATCTTTCTTGTGGAGGTAGCTACCACCATAGGAAACATCCACCATATCCCTGCTCTTGGCATTAATTCCTTGATAAAATACTTGAACAAGCTGCCACATTGGTATTTGGTGGTGGGGGCATTGTTTTAACATCTCTCCTGGAATCTTTCCCAAGCTTCATTAAAGCTCTTAGTTGATGAGTGAGTGAATGACAGAATATTTGTCCTCATTTGGCTTGTTTTGTTCATGGGGAAAAATTTAGCCAGGAATTTGGCTTGAAGGTCACTCCATGGCTGTATGCTATTGGCTGGGAGCTTTGATAGCCATGTGCTGGCTTTGTCCTTTAATGAAAAAAAAAAGCCTCAGTTTAGTGGCCTTAGGCCCCAAGCCAGCAATATTGAAGGTAGTGCAAAGTGCTAAAAACTAGTCAATATGCTTGTACGGATCTTCTTTACTTAGCCCATGAAATGAAGGCAGCATACTGATGGTGGAGGATTTAATTTCATAGTTCCCCTCAACAGAGGGAAACTGAATGCAGGAGGGAGAGGTGTACTCCCCAGGTGCATTGTATTCTTTTAATATCCTTTGCCTCTCAGCCATAGTAGCTGGTGCAGTCTCAATAGCAGGGCTCTATGTGGTGTGTCTAGGTCTAAGGATCCTTTCCACCTCTGGATTTGGGGGTTTCAAGTCAGGGTTTAAGGACCTTCTACCGAGCATACACTAACCAACAATAATGAAAATGCTTATAAGCACACAGAAAGAATTTCAAACATAAAAGTAATAACAACAGATTTATACTAAACAAAATAACAGGGGATTGAACATAAATGGCATGGGATTTAGGGGAAAGAAAGTGCAAACAGAGCTAGCTACCCCCCACTTGCAACTCTAGCTTTTCCCTTCTTCTGCTGTCCATTTTTACAAAATTCCACAAAGAATCAGTAGTACTTTAATTCTAGATTAAACACAACTACAAAGAATTTGTTAGTCTAAGTTATAGTACAACTCAGGTCTACTAAAAAGATCAATATCCTCGACAGCGGCGCCAAAACCTTGTTGGTCATATATTTCGCGACTCTCGTTGCTATTTTATTAAGAACAGTGGAGAGAATAAATCAAGAGTGGGGAATTGGAGATGGGTCAGCACAACAAGTCTGAAATAAATACAGTCCTATAAGAAACAGGGTCCATTGAAGAAAGTTTTGATAAGTAAGAGTTTGTCTCATAGAGAAATTAATCTAGAACCCAAAATGGGCTATAATAGTAGGCCTCCAGATCTGGCTACAGATCCGACAATCCTAAAGAAAGGGAGTTGGGTGTCACGACTACACTAAATTAATCCTAAAAGCAGAGAAATAAAATGTAGCCCTATCCTAAAGAAAGGGTTAAGAAGAAGATAGTTGTAGTATGTGCCAAAATAAAATACAAAAATTATGAGAAGTAAGCAGGTAAAACTAGAGTTAATGATGCAGTAATGTAACTCAGATTTAGTCTGTCTCTGCAGTGCTCCTTGCTGAGACGCTATTAAAAGCCTCAACAAGGTATAAGCTCCTAGTTTAACCCATGCCATTTGGGGCGCTCTTAGCGCTGTACTCTGTCCATTCTAATGGTCACAGGATATCTGATAGAGTCTGTCAAATCTTATTAGTTAAACCAGAAATTTGCTAGTCTAATCCAGAAGAGTGGATCGATCATCTCCACAGCCACTGGACTAGCTCTAGCCATGAATACTATTGCAGCACTATGTAATGCTAGTGCTACAAGCTCCCAAAATCTGTGCATAGACCTGGCTGACATCCATAGGTATTCCAACCTATAAGTTCCTAAGTGCTTTGCTAAGGCTAACTGCTCACTAGTGCCCACACAAAGGACTATGCAGCAGGTTGAATAAGGCCTTTAGCTCAGCTGGTCATTGCTATAAATAGCCTGCAATGACTCAGCCTCAAGCTGCAATTACTACAAGAAATCAGATCTAACATCTGATATCGATTAGGTAGAACAGAGGGGAGCCAGTTACTGTACAAAGCTCCTCATAAGGCTCTAGAAGCTCATGTACAGAGGAGACGAATCCTTTTAAAACATGTGAATGGACACAACCTTAGGGCTATACTTTTTCCACTTGAATGGTCACAGGGTATCTCATTGGTCTGTCCATCCCACAGAGGCTTGAGAAAGAACATGAAAACTGCTGCAACCACCATGGTCCATAGGCCTCCGAGCTCCCTGGATCTCACTACAGATCCAACATTGCTTTCCATGTGTCTATCAAACTATGGAAAATTAGATGGTAATAATAATAGATCTACTAGAAACTAAATGGGCTAATCCCAAATACATGGATCCTATAGACATCTAAAGAAACCATAAGATCTATAAATTTGATTAAACATTAAAACAGTAGTTCATTAATGAACACAAAACTTATAATGAACTGTCTCCTGGTTGCATCCTTTACGCAACTACTCATCCACAATCCCAATGTATATAAAATCTATTACAAGACTGAAATAAAACTAAACCTAGCTGCTTATAGGAGGATTAGCCAGCAAGTGCTGAGCTAAGAGAGAAGAGAAATAGGAAAAAGAGGTGATCAAACGTTAATCCTAGCATGCTAGAGCTCTCAGCCGACAGAGGATGAAGGAAAGATGAAGATAAAAAACTCTAAGTACAACTTATATACTCTGTCAAAACAGCCTTGGCTCTAAAGAGATTAATCCTAATTTTTCTAGCAGATATGGCACTGTTATAACCCTTGAATGCCTCCAGATGTGCGCTTCAAAATTCGTGCCTTGTGAAGTGTGTCCTAGCCTTGGGAAATTCTCAAAAGGTCCTTGAGTTAAAAATGAGAAGTGGAGAGCCCGCGCTTCATGGGGCTAGCAGCTATTTTAGTTTACTCGTGCAGTTGCTTCGCTTTCACGGAGTTGGCTTTGGTTGATTGGAAGGGCTCATTCGTGTAGTAAATCTTTAGTGAATCACACAGTTGCTTTATGTCATGGTGCTGTCGCAGAGATGATCTGGAGAGCCAGGGTGTTTCACACAGTAGAGCTTCAGGAGCTCTCTCTCTCGCTAAGTACTCGCGTAGGTGGGCTCCTGCGCTCGCGTAGTAACTTCTAAGGCTCCAGAGTGTGCGAGATCTGCGCGAGGGGAATTCTAGGCATCTATCTCTTTTAGGGCCACGCGAGAACTCCGCGAGGTGACTTGTTGTTCTCTATGTATATGGGCTCGCTGTGTTCCTCGCACGGCTGCTTTGAGGCTTGATCTCCGCGAGAGCTTCGCGACCACGAATTATGAAGGTTTTACACTGCAAGATCTTCACGATGTCTTTACAGCTCTCCTCTTAACAGCGTGGCCTATCTGTGTGAGAGCTTCTTCCACTGCATCTTTAGCTTTGCGAGGAGGCTCCTCAACTCTGCGAGGTCTGTTTCTTGACACTCTGCTACACTACGCTTGCTGCTGTTGCAGTCTCCTTCCTTCTCAGCTAATTTCAGTCATCTACTAGACTTTAGGTTAATGATGATCAGCAACAGTGAGTCACCATGGTGAGCATTACCAAGGTGTTCCATTAGGCTTTGGCTCAGCTATCATCTGTGCTTGTATTCTCTCTCTTCCTTAGGCCAAAAAGCTAGGATTTTGTATTAAGCTGTATATTTTATTACTAACTGCAAACCATGCTTAACAAATGATTATTAGTGGGCTTCAAGGTCCAGCAAAGGCTAAGTTAAGATGTGAAAAGTGGTACTTTTTAGTGAATAACAGGGCAGCATGATGAAATAGGAAGAAGAGAGCAGGCCAGTTATTACTTGAGCAAGAAGTTTACTGACTATGAGACGTGTTATTCTCATCTGGAGAGAGCATGCCTGGCTCTCGTATGGGCTACTCAGAGGCTTCGCCACTAATTGTTATCTCAAGTTGTTCTACTCCTAGCGTGAATGGATTCATTGAAGTACCTGCTCAAAAAATTAGCTCTCATTGGGCGAACTACACGCTAGTAGCTTCTCTTATAAGAAATTGGCATCACATACGTCACCCAAAAGTCGATCAAAGGGCAAGCACTCGCCGATCATCTTACCGAGAATCATTTACCTGACTACGAGCCTTTAAGAATTGAATTCCCAGATGAGGACATTTTGTTCATGATAGAGGATGATACGGTAAAGACAGAGGAATCCTGGGTAATGCACTTCGACGGAGCAACAATTGTCGGATGTGAAGGAGTCGACGCCATTTTGATTTTGCTAAAAGGATCTCATGTACCAGTCTCCATCATGCTCAACTTCTCGTGCAAGAACAACATGGCTGAATATGAGGCATGCGCAACAGGCTTACAAGCAGCTTTAGACCTGAAAGTAACTCATCCCAGGGTGTTTGACGACTCACAATTGATCATATGTTAGAAAAACGGAGATTAGAAGACAAAGGATGAGAAGATGATCCCATACCATGAGCACCTCAAAGATCTGATAGCATGCTTCGATGATATTACTTTCTCCTATGTCCCACGAGTAAGAAATCACTTTGTCGATGCGCTAGTAGCGTTGGCATCGATGGTCAAAATTCTATATGGTGTCGAGATGAAGTCGATCATGATTGAGCAGGGGGATGAGCTGGCCTTCTGCCTCCAGATTAAGGGACCCACAAAGTTAGATAATGAGCCTCCATGGTTCTCGGATATCAAGAATTTCCTTGAAACTTGAACTTTCCCTGATGGTACGTCCAAGATGGATAGGCGGACTATCCAACGTTTAACGGCTAATTACATCATTTATGGCGAATGCATCTACAAGCGATCCTACAACAACATCTTACTCAGATGCCTGACCGAAAGTGAGGCTACCAACATCATGAAAGAGATCTACGAGGGAGTATGTGGAGCCCACATCAATGGGCACATGCTCGCCAAGAAGATCCTACGACAAGGATATTTCTGGACCACCATGGAAACTAACTGTTGTAAGCATGTACAGAAGTGTTATAAATGCTAAGAGCACTCCAGTCTAATACATGCTCCTGCCATCGATCTACACAGCATGAACACTCCTTGGCCATTCGCCACTTGGGGCCACGACATCATCGAAAAGGTCAATTCGAAAGTATCTAATGGGCATCAGTTCATCCTCGTCGCCATCGAGTATTTTTCCAACTTGGTTGAGGCAACGTCCTACACAAACATCACGTCCAGTCATGTTGAAAAATTCATCAAGTGCAACATTGTGGGTCGATTTGGCATACCCAAGGACATCATCATAGATAATGGCACCAACTTTGCAGACAAATGCATCAGAGCCTTCTGCGAGTAGTACAAACTAAAACATCATCGCTCATCACCGTATTGGCCGTAAATCAATGGGGGCGTGGAAGCTGCTAATAAGACGGTCGTCCGCATTCTAGAAAAGATGGTCATCACTTACCAAGACTGGAGCAAAATATTATCTTTCGCACTTTAGGCCTATCAAACATTTATCCGTACCGTTATAGGGGCAACACCATTCTCCCTTGTGTATGGAACCGAAGCAGTGCTGTCAGTCGAAGTTGAAGTGCCTTCACTCCGTATCGTCATCGAATCTAATCTAACAGAAGATGAAAGAGAGAGGTCATGCTTTGAACAACAGAACTTATTGGACGAGAAAAGGCTCCTAGCTTTGTGTCACACCCAAGTTTATCAAGGGTGAATCACACACGCTTACAACAAACGTGTTCGCGGTCGAGATCTAAAGATGGGTGACATGGTACTCAAGAAAACCTTCCCATCTCTCCATGCCAATCCAAGAGGGAAATTCAAGCCCAATTGGCAAGGACCTTATGTTATCTGAGAGGAGCTCTCGAGGTAAGCGCTCTGCCTCGCCACCATGGATGGAGATCACTTTCTCGAGCCCATCAACACTGGATATGTTCGACGATTCTACTTCTAGTCTCCGCAGCAAGGTAAGTGCTGATAAAAAATTGATACATGACTGCTCAAGGATACTTTAAAAAGAGGCCATCATTTCAAAGCCAAGTAGCCAAAATGCATCCCTAAATGATCATACCCTTTGCTACACCCATTGAGCCATTGGCCTTTCTTTCAATAAACCCCTCCCAGGAAAAGAAAATGTGTATATATACCAATACAAAAAGAAGAAATAGAGTTATCACCAAAATCCAAAAAAATATCATCAGAAAAGAAAAAAGAGGATGTCTGAAGAAAAAGGAAGCAAAAAGAGGATGTCAGAAAAAAAAGTAAGCAAAAAGAACAAAAAAATATATAAAAAAGAAAAAGTTGGGCATGTATAGTAAAAATTTCCCAAGGAAGAAGTATATTATGGCAACTAGAACCCTATCGAGGAAACCTTCTTAACCTAAAAATACCTTCAAAATTTCTAACCTATCCCATGGCTAAGATACATCCTGAGAAAAAACCCTTTTCAAGGTCTACGAGTAGTCATAGTATCCATTGAGTCAACACAAGCCAAGCTGAGAGATGACAAAAGAACTCCACCTAGCAGGCTATGACGGAATTGACGTCCATGTCATAGCCTTTAAGAAAATAAAGAAAAAAATATATTAATAAGCTCAAAGCATAAAGGACGCGGTGAAAATCTTAAAGGGCGCCATGGGTAAAAACAGCGAGCTTGTGCGAACCAGGTGAAAACCTGAAAAAGGGCCTGAGTAAAAATGCATACCCATGGACGTAGTGAAACCCTGAAAGGGTGCTACGGGTAAAAAAGAGGAAAACAACGGACATGGCGAAAACCCATCTTGGGCGCTGTGAGTAAAAAAGGTTGTAAAAGAAAAAAAAAAAAAAAGATAGAAAGTCATCAATTACCCCCTCGGTTACAACCCTAATCCATCTGATCCTCCTGGGCCGCTCGTGTTTACTCAAATTGGGTTTGGGCTAAGCATATCATCATGTTTGCACCATTAAATACATAACCCAAGGCAAGGATAAAGGGTTAATTCGATCCAAGGGGATGGGCATTCTGGATCTCACCCAGGTCCGACCTTGGACGGTTTCGACTATGCTCAAATTGGGACCCATTACTTCCCCTCACACTTAAGGAATCAAATAAAAATCTTATAAAATATAATAAATTTTCCTTCTCCTCACGCTTCGGGATGATTGGTTTGATGACCGGAAGGATCACATTTGCAATCGATAATAAATTTTCCTTTCCCATTTTTTAGGCCAACACTGTGAGCTCCCCACTCCGGGATGATTGGTTTGATGTCCAGAAGGACCACATTTTCAAAAGATAATAAATTTTCCTTTCCCATTTTTTAGGCCAGCACTATGCGCCCCCCACTCCAGGATGATTGGTTTGATAATCGGAAGGACCACATTTGCAAAAGATAATAAATTTTTCTTTCCCATTTCTCAGGCCGACACTGTGCGCCCCCAACTCCGGGATGATTGGTTTGATGACAAGAAAGGCCACATTTGCAAACGATAATAAATTTTCCTTTCCCATTTTTAGATCGGCACTGTGTGCACCACATCTCAGAAGGAATGATCGACACAGTACCCCAGTTTCCCCCTTTTACAAAAATAGAGAAAAGATAGAATTTATGCAAGATAATATATTTCCCTTTTTCATTTACATATCTACACTGTGCTCACACCACATCTCAAAAAATAACCTGTGTGATGTCTTGTGTACCCTTCTCTTTACAAAGAGCAAAAACAAAAAAAACATAAAGAAAATATATATACCCAAAAAAATATCTGGCAGGGGTTCTTATGCCCCTTCATGTGATAATCTGAACTATGCAAAAAAGTATGTGTAGGCCTAGGTCAAAGATGCAGCTCGTACCTCAAAGCATCAATCTCAGCACATATGCAGCCCTCTCGAACATCCCGATCTATCTTCCAATGGTCGTAGGCTCTAATACCACTTCCAGGAAGCATCAGTAGTGCAAAGAGCATCACTTAGGGTTCCTTCCAGATGAAGGACCTCACACTCAGCTACACCGCCTCTTGCTTCTGCCACCTCTGCTCTAACCTATTGTCTCTCTAAACACTCATGCAGGACTCGCTTCTCGTCTATCAATAGCTCAATTCAGGTTTGAAGCATCAACTCCTTCGGCCAAGGTCCTCCTATGTCACTACATCGGGCTGATCCAAGTGACAAACAGAAGGCCTCTCAGACAGTAGCCAAGCCTCACACTCTGGAGAGGTCAAAATCAAATTCCCCTGCTCTAAATCGCACATATGCATCGACTGACGTGTTTCTCAGAGAGCAGCTATCCTATCCAAGTCTCCATAGGATCCCCGAGAGAAAATAAAGTCGCATAAGAGTGGCTTTGTTGCACAGGGCACCTGCTGAGAGCAACCAAACTGAGGCAACACCCAAAATGGGAAATAGTGGGTGCTGCTGGTCAAACCAAGAAGAGTGATGCCCTCACAATCCCTAGATCGAATTACTGGAAAAGCCTTGTCCAACCAAGGAAGTGTCCATACTAGTTCGGCCTTAGCCAGCCAAAGATTCAGCTCTTGTATATTCCCCTATGGCAGCTTGTGATGTCGACCCAAGAAGCAGCGAGTTGCCTCACCGCGAATGACATAAAAGCGGGGCACGAGTGCCAAGATATCAAGATGCTCCCCAAGCCAAATTTGGAGCAAGACGGGACATCCCCGAAGGCCCTCCACCTTGCCCAGAGTGAAGGCATCAAGGCAACGATAAAACTCTGTCAGCACAATATGCATCACAGAGCGGCCTCCCTTAAGTTCCGATAGAACATCTCAAAGCGCAAGAGAGAAGCTCTCTCCCTCGGTGTAGAAAAGAACCTCAGAGATAAGGCAAAGGGCAACGGCCTTCACATTATGAGAATTTTTGATTGAAAATTTTTACAGGATTTCCTCCTTAAAAAGTTCTCTCAGGAATTTCACCGAATACCTGGTGGGCCTGCCAATGAGGCTTTTCTCATAATCAGTTTTCTTTAAGCCCAAGGTGATCTGGACAGCCTTAGCATAACCCAGTTTTGACAGTACTCTCGCAAGGCCTCTATGCAGCTTCATACCCGATAGGTTGGTGATCTTCTCGAGAGTAGGAGTTAATTCACGGTTCCCAAAATGGAAGACATGGGTGTCAACTTCCCAAGATGAAACCGCTGCGTAAATGAAACCCCAAAGCAGAGGAACTTCAAAGAATGATGAGAGGCGGGCCAGTCCAAGCCGATCCAAACCCGCGTGCTCGCTCTCATTCAAACTCTCAAGCCACTTCTTTAGAAAACTGGGCCCCACGCCCAAAGAGGAAAGTATGGTGGTCCCGAACTCCCTATGTGAGACGGGGTCGGAAAGCGGGTCCATGGTCATACAAAGATGATCCAAAGATACAACTTGATGTAGGGTGATGGACCCACCCTTGGGCAAGCGAAAAGGGAAAATGGATGAAAAAAGTACAAAGTCCAACTCAAAAGAAGGAAAAACAAGTGCATTCTTGGGTTTAAATGACCCCACTTTTCCCAGGAAGCACTTAGCGTGCGTAATACACATGCTAGGACAAAATTTCCCAGGTTTTTCCTAGCGTGTATATTACACACACTAAGCCATTTTACTCCCAAGGTATGCTTAGCGTGTGTAATACACACACAAAGCCATTCTATCCCTAGTTTTGCCTAGTGTGTGTACTACACAGTTCAGGCCACTAATGCCACCCAAAAAGAAAGAAGAGAGGATGGGGGAGGTCATTTTTGCCGATCCCCTAGATGACCCACCTGCATTTCCTGCTATTCACTTAAAAGCACCCCAGACCACATGCTGAGATACAAATATTTTTTTTATTATTTCGTCTAACTTTTATACATTTTTTTTCCTTGCAGGAAAGATCCACACATACATGAAAGTGTTGTCCAAATATTTACCAAACACGTGGGGACCGTTCTTTTTTCTAAAAATCTGAGTCCACCATGCAAAAGAGCCGATGTACCATAGCAAGAAGAAAGAGATAGAGCAGGCAACAGGGAGAGAAAGCACTAACATTCATTCAAAAGATAATAAAACCATCCAAAAGTATATTCTCCATTACATCTTCCCAAAATAAAACAAAAAAAAATCTCAAGAGTCTCAAGGTTCATAAAAAAACGGAAAAGCTAATCCTTAGCAGCGCCTTTCGATTTCTTCATCCGGTGTGAGGTGCTCTGGAAGGTTCACACGTCCCTGTTAAGTGGTGAAAAATGCCACTTTTCATCCTTTAACCTAACCATTGATGGACCTGTGAGCACACTAATAAGCCTCAGTAGAGTGCATTTTGTAGATAGCTGTGAAAGTTGTTAATAATGTAGAAAACCACTTAAGAATGCCCACAAAGAAGCCATCTCTCAGCACCATGCAGACCCAGCAACATAACAAGGGGAAGGAAGTGAAGATAGGTCTAAAACATCCTATCGAGAGGATGTCTGAAGACTTCGATAGGACCTGAGGGTTAAAAGGAAGGAATTCGTGCAGTTGAGAAGGGTTCGATAGGGTCAGAAGGCAGAGAAAGGAAGAATTCATACAGAAGTAAAGAATTCGACAGGATCCAAGAACCTATCGAGCAGTTGAAAGAAAAAGAGAATTTAACCTATCGAAAGCTGGCTTGAGGGAAAAAGGAGACCTATCAAAAGATTCCCTGAACCTATCGAATGGTCCACTGAACCTATCGAAATAGATGTGTTGGGACAATACCTATTGCAAAATGATTTGAACCTTTCGATAGGAACAAGGGTCATCCGATCGAAGCAATGAAATGTGAATCCCCAACCTATCGAATTACTCTTCCAACTTGTCGAAGGCCCCAGATTAAGTGCAGTGAAGCTGAAGCATCTAAGCCCAACCTATCGGAACCTATCGAAGAGAGCAGGGAACTTATCGAAAGGGGCTATAAACTCCTGTTCAACCTATCGGAAGCTTCTCCAACCTGTCAAAATCGCGTGCAGGACTTCTCAGAAATTCAGCTGTGCACATGCTGTGACTTGGTGACTTGCTACACGCAAACTGAGGCACTTTGGGGACCGGCACGACATTCTAAAAGATGCCCTAGAAAGCCCTAATCGACCCACATGCTCTAATAGAACCCTAACAAACTTTGAGGACCTTCTAGAAGGGATTTTTGGTAGGAAAAATAAAGGAGAAAGCTATATATAGAAATCCCCAATTGCCATTAGAGGAGGATAGAATTTTTGAACAATTTCCTGGAGATCAGTGCTTGCAGCGAGATTCTATTTTCCTTCTTTTAGCCCAACCATGGTTGGCTAATTCCCTAGGAGCAGCAAGGAGTGAGTTAGATCTGTGATTGGGTAAGGTTAAGAGTGTTGCTGGGGTTAATTGCTGCACAGACTACAGATCTGAGAGCATTCCATTATATGAGTGACCTTGTTTACAATGTAAATGTTGTTTTCAATGTTTTAATTAGATCTAAAGCTCTTTTGATTCCTTTTGGTGCTCGATCGGAATTGTGTAGAGGAGTTGCTTGATCAGCTCACCCACTTAACTAGTAAACCTCTTGGATATCATCTGAATTCCCTGGATCTGATATCCTTGTAATTTCCTGTGTCTGTGACCTGGAAATTGCAGCATCTGTAGTGGTTTTAATTGTTCTAATTGAGGCTCTGGCTTTGTAGGAGATCTCTAGGATGATCTGTGACCATTAAAGTGGACAGATCATAACCTTAAGGTAAATATAAGCTCAGACATCAATTAGATTCATCTGCTATAATCCATGGATTCGATAAAGTCTATAGGATAGTCTGTGACCATTAAAGTGGACAGATCATAACCTTAAGACCAGGTGGATCCTGTGATTTGGAGTAGAATTTATACTCTGCCGCTGTGCTTGTGGCCAGTTGAGGGACTTGTGTGCTTTTGAACCCCTATAATATGCTTAGCTCAACCTGATTGCAGTGAAAATAACCTCCAAGCTGCTCTTCTCCATTTTATTGAGTTTTTAAACCCTCCATCTGCAAGACCTGAGGCTCCAGATTCGATCTAAGACAATCTGCATCTTTATTGTAGTTTAGATTAAGTGAAACTCCAATCTAATCTCTCCCCTGTCTTTTAGCTAGATCAACATTAGTTAGGGTATCAGATCTCTTACAGATCTGGAGAATTACTCAATTCCAAACCACCTCTCTGTGGACTTCCCCTTACTTTTAAAACTTGCTACAAAGGACCCTGTATCTTGCAGGTCTAGGATTTCCCAGCTGTGTTGAACCCATCTCTGTTTTCTCTTGATGTTCACATCATAAATCAGCACACTAGAAATCCCCAACAGTCCCCCACCAGGGACCATGCCTAAGATAGTCGGCCAAGCAATGAGCGCGACTCCTTCTCGCCAGCACGCTGCAAGTCATACCAAAAATCGTTAGTCAAGATTAGTCAAAAGATAAAGATAACAAGGGAATGATCAGAACCATTAGTGTGACACTTACCATTTCTACATCCCGGAGGCCGGCAATATGGTGATAGTATTCCGCCTGATTGATCGGCGACTCGTAATCCTATAGGAGAGAAGAAGGAATAGGGATCAAATACATCAACCATAGTATAAATGGCAAATATACAAAAATGGAAAACTTACCCCAAGGATCAATTCAGGAGGAGGGACCCGGACTGCTTCAGCAGATAGGCGGGCCCACTCAACTACATGAGCACATAAACTCAAGAGAAAGGCATCATCAAGGCATCTGAAGGTCCCCTGAACCTCAGCAGTCGAACTACTAGAAGCACCCGTACCAGAAGGGTCTGAAGGACCAACACTCGTAGCCTCAACAGGACCTGCCTTTGCTCCATCATCATCATCAGAATCATCTCCCCCGTCAAACTGTGGAAAGAAGCAACGACTCAATTAGTCGAAACAAAATTGAATCAGAACCATCAGGAACTTGCGTAAAGAAAAAGAGAGAACTACCTGAGATCGCAGACCGCTAAAGGCCAAGAAATTGGCACCAGGTATAAAGCACGGAAGGAGAGACCGGTAGGGCAAGGACTCGTACCATATCTGATACCCGCCCGGTACGAGAAGATCATCAACAAGGACCTCGTGATGGAGGAGTCCAGGTGAGAGCTCCTCGATGGTACCCTCAGGATTCATGATATCTACAGGAGTGCCCTACGGCACAGCAAAATAATCTTGGTACTGATGTCCCACTCTCTCCCCTATAGTATGCTCTGACCCAAGCACCATAAAAGGAGAGGACCCAACGGTCAACAAAAAGTCGGAACTGACCCATGACAACTCGATCCTAGAAAGGAGAACCAACGTAAGGATCGTAGATGACCTGCCTAGAGAAAGAGTATCCTATCAGTCAAACAGGCAGCATAAAAAAGAAACTCTAAGAAAGAGAAGAGAGGAGTAGCCATACCTTCTCCGAGATTAGCAAGTCAAACTGGGACCTCATGCCCGTCTCCAAATGCTTCATTCCAATATCCCTGCTCCGACTCTTGTGCCAGTTGCTCATAAGAGGATGGGTGTAAACGTCTGAGAAGAGGAGGGGGCAACCCAGCTGAAAGGGCAAGTATCCCCAAACCTGAAAGGGAGAAAACATAAAAGAGGAGTCAAAGGCAGGATAAAGGGTGAACTAAATAACCAAGAGGAGGGGAAGAGTCAAGGGTTACCTCTACCATAGGCCAGAAACCATCAACAGAACCCAAATCCCCGATCGAAGCTTGAGCCAAGCCAGACATCAATATAGCATACCCAGCCCCTCCCCAGTCATACCGGTGAAAATTATCCCAATTCCCATGAGACTAAGCAAGGATAATGAAACTTAGCCTCCACTAGCATTGGCAAAAAGAGTTTTGCCCAGAAGGTAAAGGAGTGAGATACGAGCCAGCATCACAGTACGCTCAGGCTCAATGGAAATATCCATATTCGACAGATCCAGATCAACCAACTCGTTGTCACTAAACAGGTCGGACAATCAGGATAGCTTTACCTCCGAACTGCTCATATCCCGGGAAGAGGGATAATCACCAATCAACTGTACCACCTCATCCCGACCCTGTACACAGAGGCCGGCCACAGGTAGACCCCCTACCCTGATCCCATAATCATCGATCAGTCAACAGGGGTAATGGTCATCTCAGCCATCGACATGTGGAATTGGGCCAGAGCTACTCTAATAAAGCGTTCAGATAGGCTGAGTCGCCCCTCATGGCAGGCCATGAAAGAAAGTCCCCAAAGCTGGCTTGGGCTAGGAGGAACCTCACGACCGGAGGGAGGAGGACGTAAAGGCGTTGGAGGTCAAACTAGCCTCCACGGAACGTAATCGCAAGTAGGGACTGCCAAGAAGGAAAAAATGCATTAGATCCTGGGGCAAAAAAAAAAGGGAGAGAAGAGCTTGTACGAATAAAATATATAAAGTGGCAAAAGCTCCTTTTCTTACCTTGCCGACAATCCCAAAGTTTGAGATATGAGCATACTGTTGATGAAGTAGATCGGTGTGGGCCGCGTGGCCCTACATTTCGTACCAAATCCAGGAGGAGCGCTGCACTGCAATAAACTACTCCCCCCGAGGACCATAGACCAGCTCAGGCTCCTCCTCATGCCTTGCTCCTCTTCACTCAACATTTTGAGGGAGAAATAAGCAATAATACCAAGAGATGTCAGTAAGGAGAAACCAATCGCTACGCGCTGAAAGAAGGTAAGTATGCTCCATTCATTTGCCATCAATCATAATCATCATCATTTCAAAAAATACATCAAAAAGGGATAGGCTCAAGGCGCCTCACATTTCAAAAAAAAAAAAACAATAAAAAACAAACAGACAAAATAATAAAAAAAAGAAAAAAAAAGAGAAGAAAAAAACAAAAGAGAAAGAGAGTCCAAAAAAATATATATACATGTATAAACAATAAATGTGCAAAATAGTTTAAAAAAAAATCATCATGCATAGTACAGAAAATCATCTGGATCCAAAAAAAAAGGGAAGAGAGAGGGCCCTAATCATATCAACAAATGGCCCAAGAAAAACCAATAAAAAGGGAAAAACAAGATTAGGGCATCACCCAAAATCATATTTTCACTCAAAATCAAAGCCAATGCACATAAAATAAATCAAAATGGGCCATAGATAATCACACAGAGAAATCATTCATTTATTATCTAAAAATGCAAGAACCCTAACCACATTGAAAATAACTCAAGAAAAATAAAAAGAAATAGGGTTAAAAAGATGATTACTTTGGAAGAAAATAGACCCTTGATCTGGCATGGAATGTACATTTGATCGACAAGAGTGTACATCGACAAAATGACCGGGCTCAAATCGAATCAAGGAAACCCTAGGAAGAGGTCCCGATTTGGTTTAGAGAGGGGGGGGGGGAAGAAGTTTTTTCAAAAATGCCCTCTTTTGCTCGGGCTCGACTGTTTTAAAAACCCCCCAGGTCTAGCTTGGCATGTATAATATACCCGCTAGGCCTGTTTTGGCCAGATTTGGCCTAGCGTGTATAATATACATGTTAGGTTAGTTCTGGCCAGATTTGGCTTATCGTGTATATTATACACACTAAGCTTAATCCTCCCTAGGCTGATGAAGGTGTACATGCCCCCAGGAAGCGCGTCCATTGCCATTTGATCTGCTCGGGAGCCTGTGCTAAAATAAGTGGTTCGGGATCAATGAGCATGCTCAAACATCCCGAACAAACATACATAAAATAGCAAAAAAATATACATAAAATGAAAAAAAATATATATATATATACATAAAATAATAAAAAATATATAAATGAAAATAACAAAAAAATATATACATGAAAATAATAAAAAAATATATACATTAAAATAACAAAAAATATACATAAAATAAGATATATACATAAAATAACAAAAAAAAAAAACATACATCAAATAACAAAAATAAAATAAAATATATGACTTTCAAAAAGCAGCACGTACTCCCAAAAAGCATTGCGACCTTAATTCAATCCGCTCGGGTAGTCGTGCTAAATTAACTTCGAGATCAATGGGTTCGCCCTAAGACCTAGAACCTTGCTTCACGCAGGGCACCCGTGACCAGTCAAATGGGGCAATCAATGTCTTGTATGATTGGACACAAGTTATGGATCATCGCGTACTTATTTCACGCTTATCTTTAAGTATGTGTCGATCACCCTCTCACTCACGGGGCTGTTTTATTCAAAATAAAACTTAAATATCGAACATCTTCAATCATCTCAAGAAGTGGATATTTTTGCCCAGTAATGCCGCTAAGCACTTGGGGACTGATAGGCCTAAGGAACGGACATTTTTCTCGACATACAGGGCTTTTATTTACTCACCATGTTATCCCCCTGATGTTTAAGGTTCATTTTGAATACGGTGGACCCGTCAGTATTGGCTTGGGCCTCTTCGGATGTCTCTTGTATTTGGCATTCGATCATTAGTGATAGGATAACAAAGAGGGGCATTTGTAGACATCCAAATTTGGCCCAAGGCTTGATCGAAACATACTTCGAGAGAGATGCACCCCCGAGCTTCCGAGAGCATTTCCCATATCCCAAGGAACCTTTCCAAACCCCTAGGAACCTTCTCAAACCCTTAGGAATTACCCCTAAACCCATAGATAACCCTCCCAAGCAATGGTTAGAGAGAGATGTACCAAGGTTGGAAGGGACCTCTACTAAGACTGAAGCTCACACCATTGAAAAGTAGAGGATCCCTACTTTTCAACAAGCCAAGAATCACCTCAATCTGAGTTGCACATCAAAAGTTACGACTATCCAAATTTGGCCCAAAACTACACCTATTTAAACCGATCGACAAGTTTCAAGCCCCTCGAGAGCTTCTCGAGAGGATGGGCATGCTTAGCGTGTACAATACACACGCTATCCCATTTTTGGAGAAATGTTTCCTAGCGTGTATATTATACATGCTAGGCCATCTTTTCCCAGAAATGGGTTAGCGTGGATAATACACACACTAAGCATGGTTGGGTCCCACAACGGGCTCTAAACTTCTTTGGCACTGTAGCTATGCTTAGAGTGGATAATATACATGCCAGACTTAGCTATAGTAAATCTTAGATTTTTCCCAAATTTTACTTTTGGGTTTGACTTGTTGACCATCCCTATGTTTAGGGTGGGTTTCTTTAGGATTGTTGCACTCTCATTTACCCTATTTGCCCAAATTCTACCATTGAAACACATTGCCCACATTTCCAAGCTCTCAAAACCCTAGGAAACCTTAGATTAGAAGATTACCTAATTGCTAATCGTAATTAGCTTTTAAGTACCCTCCTAACCTCCCCTTTTCTTATAAACAGAGGCACCCCTCCCTTTACAAGGGCTTGAAAATTTTCAAAGAGAGAAAATTCTAGTGAAATCCCCTCCCATTTGCCTCCACTAAACCCATATAATTCCATAACTGAGTTTAATCATTGACACCTCATTCTACACCATCCATCCTTGAGATTTAGCTAGATCTAGCCCCTAGCCTTCTTCTCCTACCTCTTAGCTCTCTAGCCTTAGAGATAAAAACCCATTTCTCTAACTGTTTGCTTTCGGAAGCTCATCCAAGGTGCACGTACGCGAAGGTTTGTTATTCACTGAAATATACCAGTTTTCATCTCTTAACCTGACCTTTGATGGACCTTTGAGCCAATTAATAATGACTTTTAAAGTATGTTTTATAGATAGCAGGAAAATTATAGCTTAGTATTGCAATCCATCCTTTTAGTGCCAAGAAGAAAGAATTCTGAGTTAAGTTGTGGAGCTGATGGATTCGCAGTGAATGCACCATGGTGGATCACACCATTGGGGCGATTTAGCATACTTCGGGGCCTTTGAAGTCCTGCTGAGAGAGACTAGTGAAGCCCAAGCTTTATCTACTGCAACAAATTATACAAAGGAACTTGAGCAAACCAGCAATGCAACAGTTTAAGTGGAGAGTAACAGTTGAAAGCTGCTGCACTCAGCAGCTCAAGTAGTTTATATGAGCAATAGTACAACACTCTAAGTGGAGCACATCAGATAACCTTATTCATGCATGCAGTTATATTTGTTGCATTCAACCTGCATAGCTGATGTGGTTGGAGAGCCAACTTGTAGCTGTTGTTAAGCAGTTCATGCACTTCGATGCTGCAACAAAGAACCCCTCGAGCACCTCAAGCTGCTACAACCTTCAAAACCTACTGAAGAATAGCACCCAATGTTGTCATGCAACTTGTCGACCAGTTGCTGAAGACACTAGAGCAGCCCACACCTAATCGAGGTTAGCAACATGGTGAATAAGGCAGTAGTGAAGCATTATTAAAGCTGCAAGCATTCAAGTTAAGTAGTTGCTGATGTCCCACAGCCATCTTCTCGAGCTGAATGATGAAGAAAACTTGGAGCTCGAGTAGTTAAAGACAACCATTCAAGCTATATGCTGATGCAAACTAACTTGTTGAGTGCATGGTCTGAAGCCCAAGTGAAGATCTTGAGCAGTTCAGCAATCCACTCGAGCTTTGCCATGATGGAGGGCTGAACTCGAGTGGATCATGGCCGAAGAGAATGAAACTATCGAGCAGTGCATAGCTGCAAATTAGGAGAACTCGAGCAGTTTAGGGGCTTAAATCTAAACCTGTCGAGTAGTGTAGAGGGCTGGACCAACCTGTCGAGTGGTTTAAATGCATGCTGAAGTGAACCCCATGAGCTTTTCTGTGTTGAATTGAACCTGTCATGTGGTTCATGCTATTGAAAGTGAACTCCACGAGTTGTTCATGCTGCTGAAGTGCAACATGTCGAGTAGTCCATTCAACCACTAGAAATTTATACCTAAAGCTTCCAACTGCTCAAGCAACCACTCGAGATTTTATTTCTGAAGCTCTATCGACTCGAGCCAAGGGTTCCTGCCATCCATTTCAAACTTCAGGGATATTTTAGGGATTCCACAGCATCTAGGGCACACATCCCAATGTGCTTAGCTATCCCACACATCTCAAGGCATCACTTGGTCAAAAATAGGCCACATCAGTAGGGTGTAACTAACTTGATGCTTTCTTTCTTCTGATTGGACAAAGCTTTTAATGGCTTTATGGATTGTATAAGTAGAACATATTCTGTCTTGGGAAAGCATCCAGGATTAGCTTGAGCTCACTTTTAGTTTTTTTCCATTTTTAGATTAGGGTTTTATTTCTCTTCTTCCCTCCTTAGCTCAGCAGCCAAGCTAAGCTAAATCTTTGTAGCAGCTAGGATTAATTTCATATATGTAATCAGATTTTGTAATAACTTAGTGAGCAGTTTTGGGAGTTTGCATAGACTGCTACCTTGAGGGCAGATCATTATAAGTCCTTTGTATTCAATGAAATACCATTTTAAAAGTTTAGCAAATCTGTATTTTCTTTATGTTTTCACATAGATCTGTATGGGTTTGATGCTCCTATGGGTGCATGTGCCTGTAGCCATGCACACATGGTGGCAGCAGTGGGTTTATTGTTCTTGTTTGGTCCTCGTGGCTGGATCACATCTCTGGGATGATCTATAACCATTCAAGTGGACAGATCATAGCCTTAAGATGAGTCCTAATAACAGGGCTAAGCTGGATTTTTTTTCCCTACCTTTGTGCTTGTAGCCAAAGGAGGGACTGTTGTAGATCCAGCTTCTCCTCTGTTTTAGAAGACCATTTTCAGTGAAGAGACCTGAGATATTGCACAGATTGCAGACTTGAGAGATTGTTCATTGAAGGCCTTTTTATAGCAATGACCAACTGATTCTAATGCCTCATTCAATCTGTGATTTCTAGTGGTTCTCACTAGATCTTCATGGAATGTTTGATCCTATGGTTGCATGTGCTTGTAGCCTTGCAAGCACAATGTTTGCAATGGTTTTCCTATTTCATCTCCTCCCCCATGACTGGATTATACCCATGGGATACTCTGACCATTCGAGTGGATATAGTATAGCCCTAAGACTAGTCCATATCTCAGGGTTGAGTTGGATTCTTCTACCTTTCACTTGCGCTTGTAGCCAAGGGAAGGAATGTTGCAGATCTAGTTCTTGATTTGAGTTGCAGTGAAGAAGACTATCCCACAGCTGCCTACTTCTCCACTTTTTCGCTTTATTTTACCCCACCATCATCATCCTTCTTTTCTCCCCTTTCTTTAGCTGTAGTTTTATTTCTGTTTTTAGGATAGTTTAGTATTGTGACACGTAAACACCCTCTATTTACCTTGCTTTCTAGTGTAGGTTTAGAGTTGCCAGATCTGTAGCTAGATCTAGAGTTTACTATACGCCTTTAGGTTTTGAGATCATCCTTTAGGTTTTGAGATCATCACTCTCCATGGGACAAACTCTTACTTATCAAAACTTGCTAAACAACCCTGTATCTTACAGGCTGTGTATAGATTGTTGTTTTGTTCAATTTCACTCCATTTCACTTCCTCCTTTCTTTGATCTATTTTTGTTACCACACACTTTTTAATAATATAAATGCACAGCAGTAATACATCAACCTGGTCCACCACTGTGCTACAAGGGCCCGAGAGCTCCAGCTCTCCCCTCTACTCCTCTACCTTGGCTTTTCCCTTGCCCTTGAATTTGTACTGTGACACTGCCGAAATCTCGGTAATTATGGAGGGGCACAAATAGGATTAAAGTGCCTTTGGGTAAGTGGAAGTGCTCTTTTTTTACATTTTTTTTTCTTTTATTTTGGCCATTAGTAGAGACCGCTTACGAGTAGGTTGATCGGGTGCCTAACACCTTCCCTATCGATAATCGAAGCTTCTACCCAAGAGCCTTTGGCGTACACTGGAATCAGAGTTATATTTTTACACTTTGATGCTTTCAATATTGATTTAGGTTTCCCGGCACACCAAAAGCTCCAGGTGGCAACTCTAGTTTTTTTCATTAAATGAGCGCATCGTCGTGACGGACTCGCGAGAGCCCACAGTTGCACAGATGATGAAATCTTGGTAATTGCGGAGGGGTACAAATAAGATTAAACTACTTTTGGGCAAGTGGAACTGCTCTTTTTTTCACATTTGTTTTTCTTTTATTTTGGCCATAAGTAGAGACTGCTTACGAGTGGGTTGATCGGGTGCCTAACACCTTCTCGATCGATAACCGAAGCCCCTACCAAAGAGGCTTTTGCGTAGACCGGAATTAGAGTAATATTTTTACAGTTCTGTGCTTTCAATATTGATTTAGGTTTCCCGGGATACCAAAAGATCCGGGTGGTGACTCTAGTTTTTCTCATTAAACGAGTGCATTATCGCGACGGACTCGAGTGAGCCCAAGGTTTCACAATGCAACTATGAGAAGAAAAAGATTTCCTAAACTTCATCAATGCTGAACAAAAGCAAATAATTGAGTCATTAACAAAAAAGTTCTTTGCCACAGTAGCAAAAGAACAAGCCAAAGTAGAAAAGCTGGGAAGAGAAATCCAACTAAAGGCTGTTGTGATTAAGAAATTGATTGCGGATTTCAAACACAGAGAAAAGGGTGATAAGGAGCAGCAGTGTCCGGAAGGAACTTCTTGCCAAATGATTGTAGAAAAAGAAAACACAGATATGGCAGAGCCTGAAACACATGGGGATTTACCTTCAGATGAAGAACAAGATGGTTATTCTACAGCTAAGGCATCTGACTCGAAAGATGACCCTACTACTTCTATCTTTGTACCATACCAGTCATCACCAAGTTAGTAAAACAATATAATAGAACATTATAAACTTCACAGGTATGATCTCTCTAGATTTTTCCTAGCTTCATTTTCTTTTCTATAATTAGTTTTCAATATATTTTATGTTTTCTTTTCATGTTCATTGTAAATATTATGTAATATGTAAAATTTTCTTTCTTTTTGCCTAACTCTATTTTTTTTACTTACTGTGTAATTATTACTAACATCTTTAACATTTTTGTTATTTTTGTCTCTAAGAAGTAAAACCATTGTATTTTCCTCAAGTTTGGGGGAACATTTACAAAATTTTTTTCGCAGCCGGTAAGCAATCAAAGATATCAATATTTTTTAGTGTCCCCTATTTTTGTGCTAATGAGGGCATTGTCCGATTTAAGATTGGGGGATACACAATTTCTGTATATAGCAGTAAGTCGTTTAATTTTAGTTTTAGTTATTTAGTTTTTGTAGAAATTTTTTTGAAAATTTTTGAATTTTAGTTGATCATTGCGTGGGAATTATGATAGCAAAATTACAAATCTTGAAAACTTACAATTCATTATAGTGGGAATTCAATAATCAGAAAATAGAATAGTACAATTCATGATTAGGTCGTTGAACACTGTATTAGAATGGATGTTTGAAATAATAGATTGATCTAAACTGTAAAATTTTAGACTATAATTTCAAAAATTATAAATTAGTGAGATTTTGAGCCATATTTCCTCTTTTATTAAGAGAGAGACTATTTTTATTCCAGTGGAAAGTTTTCTTTGAACTTCTATAATGATATGAAATCTCCTACTGCTGAATTTAGAATCAAAATATTCCATGATAACCTATTTTTTGTCTAGAAATATCAAAGCAATAAGGCATCTATGCTAGTAAATCGTAAAGATGATCAAAGACCATCTTTTGTTACACCAGAGCGAAAAAGCTAAAATTCTAGAATAAATTTTATCCATTGAACCTATATTAGAAGCCTAACCGAATTTCTATGTACCAAAAACTTGATAAACCATTAACCATAAGTGCTACCCAAAGCTTTCAACCTTTAACCCTTATATTTTATGATATTTTAGAATGCAAAAGAAGGGAAGAAGAGGGAGTGGAAGGAGTAAAAAGCAAAAACAGATAAAAAGGGAATGCCAACAAAAGGGTACACTTGAAGAAATCAAAAGAAGAATATGAGAAAATAATGAAAAATCGTGAAGAACGATTTATGAATAACAAGAATGATTTTTAAGTACAAAGCTTTTAAAGAGATGAAAAATCGTAAAAAGGAAGATTTTAGAAAAGAACAAAATGGGATTTACAATATAAAAAGAAATGGGAATAAGTTATCCAATTTATGGATACTTACTGAAGAAAAGAAGAAGCTGAAAAGATAAGAGAAAGAAGAGCTAAATTTTCAGAAAAAGAAAAAACTTTGAATCCTTTTCTACCTTTCTTTGGCACCTTTTAAAACCCAAAGCCCCATTACAAGCTGAAGATTTGCGATTTACAAAATCATAAGCCTAGCAGAGATATGAAAAATAGATATTATGGATTGTACAAGGATTCATATGAATAAAGTAGATTATCCTTTTCTATGAGATTGACAATTTTATCCTTGACTGAATTTTTCTAAAATAACATTATGAGAACCAAAAAGTTACGTTATCTTTTTGAATGTATGTCAATAGTAAGTTTTTGGATGAAAGTATTTTCTAAATCTGTAGTTTAGAAAAATTTATGATGAATAAACTCTTCACTGATGCATACATCTTTATAAACACCCTAATTTAATCCTCTCTGAGTATACAAACATGCTCGGTCAACCTTAACCCTAATATGGGGATTATATACTGAAACAATAGTATCTGGTCGAAGCATAGGCTGAAACAATAGCCCTGTGGTTCAGACCCGAGCTAGACAGGGAAGAATCCGGAATTACGCACATTGTATAACGCACGCAATTCGATGGAGCGCCACATAGCTGGCACACAATTGGTCAATATGGACCAGGATTCACCTTTTCGTGTACCGCCTTAGGCCTGATTCCCTGCCTGGGATAGGACGTGCAATTTATTGCGTGCCCCACCACATGCGCATAATTTATCCAATTTTGACCTAAACTCTAATTCCCTAGATCGCCTAAACTCCCATATTAAGCACCCGGAATAGAGCGCCTAATTGGATTGCACGCACCAATCAGGGTGCACAATTAGTTCTATTAGGATAGAACTAGGACACCCGACTGAGCCAGTCAGTCGATCACTCACTGAGTCGTGATCGACTCAAAGTGTATTAAGCGTCTGAAACAAGGCGTGTAATTTAATTAAGCGACCCAGACAAGGCACGTAATTGAATCCCACAGACCAATTAAGCACACCCCGTAGGGCGTGCAATTGCCGGAATAGACCCCCTTACCTCGAGTACAAAACACACAATAATTGGAGATATCCAACAATTGAGCTTTCGAGTTCCTTCCTTCCAAGCTTAGGAATCTTGAGATCCTCTCCGGTGCCTAGGTAATTTCTTAGCTCTAGTTATTTTTTTCCTTTCTAGTTCTAGGTTCTAATTCTTAAGTTCTAGCTTTTAATTCTTAGTTTCATAGATCTTAGATTCTAATTTCTAGTCTTAGATTTCAGATTTTAATCCTAGTTTCTAATTTTAGTTCTTAATCTCTTAGCTTCTAGAACTAGGTCTTAGCTTTTAATCCCTAATTTTTTATTCTAGATTTTAGTTTCAAATTTTACTTCCTTGATTAGTTTTTTCCTTCTAGTTTATAATCTCGCAAATTTTCAGATCTTCAATTTTAACTAATACCTTTTATATTCAAATCCGTAATTTTCTCATCTCTGGTTGTAGATCTCAACTTCTAGAACCAGGTCTTAGCTTTAGTACTTAAGTTTACGGTCATGTTTGTTAAATCTCAAGAAGCAATTCTTAATTTTTTATTCTAGTTTTAATTTCTCTTAGTATAATTCTATAGTATAATCTTAACCTTCGAAATTCTTCAATTTTAATCCTCAAAATCTCAACTTTCCAATACACAAATAAGTTTTCTCAATCAATACTATTTTTAATGACCCTTAGCCAACCGGTTTGCGCAAGGAGCTTACGGAGGATACTTGGGAACTGGGCCGATCCTCCTTAGCATAGCGGGCCCAAACCCCTTTTTTTAGATTCCCAATAGAAATAGGAAACCTAAGATAAATAGATTTCTAGTAGAAATAGGATATTTAAAATAATTAGACTCCTAATAGAATGAAGACATTTAAGTTAATTAGACTTTTAGTAAGAATTAGAATATTTCAATTAATTAGATTTTCAATAGAATTAGAAAACTTAAATTAATCAGAGTTCTAATAAAATTAGGATACTTAATTAATTAGAGTTCTAATAAAATTAGGATACTTAAATTAATTAGAGTCCTGATAGAATTAGGGTACTTGAGTTAATCAGGATACTTAGATTAATTGGACTCTTAATAGAATTTGGAGACTAATATTAATTAGACTTTCAGTAAGATTAGGGCCCTTTAGATAGTTAGATTCCAAGTAGAATTAGGAGATTAGTTTAATTAAACTTTTAGGATAATTTAAATTTTCAGAATACATAGACTCCAAGTAGGAATAGGAAAGACTAAAAAACAATCAAATTTAGAGCAGAATTAGAAAAAGAAAGAAAATGAACTAATCATCTAAGTGACCCAGTGCTATTGACATTGGCAGGCCGATGATTCAGTAATGAAGTCGAACCCACACCCCGGAAAGGTGTGATCTGTGATGTGTTGTAGCGTCGATAAACATCTGCAGCTGGTGATCGCAACGAATCAGGTATTTTCTTTCTAGAATTTACCTTTTTTTTTTCTTTTACTTCTATACTTTCCACTCACCATCAATCGCCTTACGTCAGAGTCCACATAGACCAATTTGGGCCACTCTTTTCAAGAATCGAAAGGGACCTAGAAAAGTGTGTACTAACAAACTGGCGATCGCGATGGGACTTCTTGTCGCCAAAGTCTCCTCCATCTAGTTTAAGTTTTCTTTTATTCATTTTTTTCTTTCCTATTTAATTTCTTCCCGCACCCACTCGACTACCGAGGATTTCCCGAAAGTGCATGAGCATTCGCCAAAGGCTCGAGATGGCGGGAATTCGAAGAATAAATATCACTGACCACAACAATCCTCCATTATGGAATTACCACGGTAACCCCTATACGGCCAGGATCCGTCTAGTGAGTCCTCTCGGTATAACCTCAAGATTAACATGACGGGCGAACAGGAAAACCCCTTTAGTCCTCCAAGCACTAGCAATAACCATGACGGAAGAGATGGGTGTACCAGACATAACTTCACCACTTGACAACTTGTGGAGCTCAGCGTCCAGAAGTTACAAAAGGGGGGCGAGGACATAGAAGAACTACTCCGAGCCTTGGCAGCCGCGTACGAAACTATCAAGGAGCGACAAGAATGACAGGAGCAAGAACGACTAAGGCAAGAAGGGTCACCACCCACACCAAGCACAGTCTCAGACTACGTGTCGCCATTTGGCCGGGCCGCACGTACCCTCTTCAACAACAATCACCAAGACCGAACTCATCCTCGGACTACCCAAAAAGTTGCCACTCTAAGAGTAGAGGATTTTTCCAAAATGCTCGACCAATACATGGCTAAGAGAGAATGCCCTGGCTACTCATTTGAATTTGATAAGTTTTGTCAAGACATGGAGTTCACCTTACCTGCAGGATTCAAGCAGCCAAAGTTCAACAAATACAACGGTATAGGAAACTCAAACCATCATCTGACACTCTTTTGCAACGATTGTTGACCCATTCGCGATAATCAAGGGCTCCTGATACACTATTTTCAAAGATCGTTATAAGGGGAAGCTCTCAACTGGTTCGTCGAACATCCACTCTACAAAATTGACATGTACGATGATCTGGTTGGATAATTTTTGGACAAGTACAAGCATCTAATACAAGAAACAATTAGTCTCAGTGATCTGATCACAGCTAAGCAAGAATTCGAGTAATACTTCGTAGATTTCGTAGCACACTGGAGGAAGTTGGCCACCCGCATCGAAAGTCAGATGAAAGAGAAAGATGTGATTGACATCATTATAAACAATGTCAGGGAGCCACTCCGAAGCTCTCTTGTCATAAGCGATTGTCCAGACTTCGCTACTCTTCACTCACGTGCCAGCCACATCCAATGACATATAAAGGGAGCGGATCTCACCTTTTCGATAGTAACCTCAAAGATCGTTACTTCTAATGATTCGAAGCATAAGAATAACAAGAAAGCCTCTGGCTCGAAGCAAGTCAATACCGTTGCTAATTAAGGCCAGAATTCTAGCAACAGAACCTACCAGCCGAGGAATCTTGGTAAAAAATAGTATCAGAACCAAGGTTAGAATCAGCAAAGGTATTCAGACCAAAATCAGAATCATGGCCAGTATCAAAATAGGAATCAGTATCCTAATGCCCACCAGTATCAAAATCAAAACACGATGCAGAATAGGCCAATCAACACCCAAAATTATAATAACTTGCCTCCGTTAAAAAATTTTAATCAACAAACTAGAAGGCCTTATTAGCAAAGAAGAGAGCACTACCCTCCGCTACCTGACACCATCCCAAATATCTTTCACCTCCTTAGCAACTAAAACCTTCTTAGATTCCCATCGGAATGGCCGCGACCCTGGCCGACAAATTTGAGTCATAGTAAGTTTTGTGCATTTCATCGATACGCGAGACACAATTTGGAAGAGTACTGGGTCCTCTGAGATGTGATCTACGAAATGAATGATAGAAACCAGATTGACTAAGAAGCTCTCCGAAATTCTCACAACCAACCACAACAAAACTTGGGGATTGTTAATAACCCCATGCCAAACCACAACCAAGGGCTAGTGTCTCACATCACTACAGTAGACCTTCCCGATGACCCTCTTTCCATCCTTCTTCCTTAATCACTCGCCTTCCCTCACCTACTACCATTGCCGATCCAGTAGAGTCTCCAAGGCCCCCAGCTGGTCGACCATACCCCCTTCGACCTCAATCACTCAGGTCACACCCCTGAGCCCCCCTCCCTACTAAAATTTACCTGATTTTGAGTCCAATCATTCAGGTCATGGAAGCCGAACCTCCATCAGCCTCCGCCCAAACCTCTCACTCCTCCAAACCCACAGCTGACTCCCTCACCATCTAATTCTGAGCCTGAATACGAAGACCATGCCCTCCAAACTGTGGAGCAAATTACAGCATGGGTGGAAAGCGTCACCCATAATACCTCGAGATAGAAACAGTGGAAACAAGCAATGAAGGAGATAGGGAGTATGTCAGAATCATTCCTTCTATGCTCATGAAGTTGATCATTTGGAACATCATGGAGTACCCATGATGTTCTTCACCAACAATGGACCCCAGTTCATCACAAAAAAGATAGAGACTATGCAAAAGATTCGACATCGACCTACATCACTCGTCACCATTCTACCCCCAAGGAAATGAACAAGCAGAGGCCACGAACAAAACTCTGATCTAGATTCTAAAACAAATAGTGGAAACAAGCAATGAAGCCGACTATCCTGAATGGCTACCAGAAGCACTCTGGGCCTATAGAACTTCTATTCGCACGACCACTAGACAAACTCCCTATCTCCTTATGTACGAAATGGAAGCAGTCTTACCTTATGAAATATAAGTATCATTCCTACATATCCAACTTGACGATGAGCTATCCTTAGATAAAAGGAGGATTGCTCTACTCGCCGAACTAGAATAACTTGATGAGACATGTCTATGGGCAGCTGATCATGCTCAAGTATACGAGAGGAGGATGGCCAGAGCCTACGATAAGAAAGTCCTCGAGTGAACTTTTGAAATTGGAGAATTAGTCTTGAAGAAAATCATGCCATCCAAACACGCCCATCTAAAGGGAAAACTGAAACCAAAATGGGAAGGCCCACATGTCATAGCAGCTACATACCCAGGAAACACATACAAGTTGGTGAACCAGGATGGGGAAGAGCTCCCTAACCCCTGGAACGCCATGTACCTGAGGAAATACTACCCTTAGCATCGTGATCATCATACCTCATAGCCAGATACTTATATCTATCACCCCCGCAGTCATCAAGACCCATTCATTGGTCGCACACCTTTATTTCCCAGGATATCCTTGAAGGCTTCTGACCCACTGCCCACCCTCTTATTTGGGCAATTTGATCAAAGGACTAGTGGAACACCTGACCTCTTCCAAAAATATAAGTAACACCCAATTCTCACCCCTTTCCCCCACCATTAGAGGAGATGTTAGAACGCAAAGAATGAAGATGTTAGGTTCAATCAAAACTCATCATTCTTGCATTAGCAGGTTGCTTTCAAAATATATATACGCACAAACATAATTGAGCGAGAGCAATACGACGGGTGAAAAAGTCAATGAGCCCAGGGAAGCATAAGCAAATCATGAGGACATTTTTGGTAATCTTACTAGGAAAGTATAAGAAAGATGCGAGGGCATCCTTGGTATCCCAATACTACTAGATATCATCATAAGGTGGTGGGAGGAGGACAAACTCCTGCTAATCATGCAATGAGAGACTTTGACGGTTCCGAAGCATGACGAAGAGCTCAGTCATGACACCCCCATCCCCCTGAGACAAAGACTGTTACTTATCTCTTTTTGAAATTGTTAGATATAAACTAATCCCTTAAATCATTGAGCCTTATCCCCTCTTTCACCCTTAATTTATATTTTCGGACAGTTAGTCAAAACCCTCCTAAGATATCCCCAGATATGAAATCGAAAACTCGTGAATGACGACTGATGCAACCACTTATTATCTACGGATCACTCTCTACTACTGACTATGGGATATGATGGTTACTGCCGAAGGTAAAACCGTAGTATATGACTGATATGGCTAGACAATCTCCCCTGATTCGGTGATAGTCTCAAGGAATTTCCTCGACACTAATTCATCAAAACGCATATCACTCCACATAGACCCAAGTACTCACAAAAGAATCCGAAATGCTCCATTGCACCTTAACACTGGGGCATTTTTTTTAGAAAAAGAGTCAGCTTGAGACCCCTACTTGTTCACGAACTAGTGCAGAATAATGAAGTCATCACCGCTGAAGATACTGCACTGCCTATTCCATCACGCTCCTGCATTGGGGCATTTTTTTAGGATTTTTCCTTTAGTTATTTGCTTTCCTTGGTGTATTATTTTCCTTTCTTATAATAAAAAAAATAGTACACAAAAAAATGATACAATAATATATCTCTGATACCAGGCCTCGGCCTGAGACACCACCCCCCTTGACAGTCAGCAAGGGGGAAAATAAAACTACTAATAATTTTATACTCATGTGCTGACATAAAGAAACCTTCAACTATTACCGGGCCAACTCAAAGAGCATCCGAGTCCCAATAATAGGCGACAATACCTAGAGCAGGCACTCATAGTAAAGGAGGTAACAAGAGAGGAAAAGACAAGAGATAGGTACATCTAAACTCAATTGATCACTATATATATATATATATAATTTTCTTTACATCTGTCACCGGGGGCATACCCCCTGTATATACAATAAACAAAAGGAAAAGAAGTCAACCCTACTCCCTATGTTACCTCTAGGATGGCCGATTGCTAGCCCTAGTATCATCCAAGCCCCTAGAGTAGGTGGGCACTCCCTGGGAAGGGAAGGTCCAGCAACTGATCCCCCCTCGCTTGCCTGACTGGTAGTCCGTCTAGACTGTGAGCGTGAAGGGCCCTCAGCAAGTAACTCCCAGATAATGGAATCCTCATGAGTGTAGTCCCTGACATGCTCACGCGTCGTACAACGAAATTGGTGAGCCTGAGAACCAGTGCCCTCTGACTCCGACTGGGCAAGACGACCGACCATCCCATGGAATCCCCCTCACTACTCGCAAGTTGGTACTGTAGCCGATCTATCGTAGCCTGCATCTCTGACCGGACAGACTGATGAGTAGCCTCTATCACCTCAGTCTGAGTCCTCTGCGCAACAATCATGTCTACCAACAAGTCCTCACGACTGTGCGTGTCTCCAAGGACTCACCTCACTCTCAGAGTAGCGCGCACCACCTCCAGATGTGACTCCTCTAGTTGACGAGCCTACGTGATAACAAAAAATTAAGAGCCGAACACACTCACAAATGAAGGAAAGGCTGAAGAAGGAACGAGAAGTATACCAGATCCGCTCTCTCCTAGAGAAGGCGTTCGACAATCGCGATAGTCACTAGATCGACAGGCGGCACAGGAGGAGCCTCAGATGTAGATGGTTGCAACATAAGATAGAAAGGAAAGACATATCAGATAGTATTATGACTAAAGAATTAAAAATAAAATATAACTACACCAACTACAATATACCTGAGTAGGGATAGGAGTAGACTCCTGAGGAGGAGCCTTGGGAGCAGAGTAAGGGATGACCTGCACAAGAACCAAACCAGCCAACATGTCAGATAAAGCCAAATCAACAAAAACAAAAATAACTAATACACACACATACCCGACTCTCCGAACGTAAAGAAGAAGATGCCGCCTCCCGCCTCTGAAAGTCCTCAGCAACCTAACACTGAAGATATACAACACAACATTAGCAAAAGATGCTAAGCAACACAAGGCAAAACAACTTAAAATATCGAAGAAACTCACCTAGTGCTCCAGCTCAGCCCGAAGCTGAGCTATCATGGGATCCTCCGGATTGGATGATGCAGTCGAAGAAGGATCGAATGCTGGAGCAGACCTCCCAGCACCCGCTAACTCTGACCTCTGCAAACACGACATATAATATATGCATCAGAAGTGATGAAGCAAACAATGCTAAAGATTAATAAAACCTAAGATTAAGATAAAACACTCACCAATCAGTCAATCTCTGAATGTAGACTGGCCTCCACCTCCTGACTAGCCTGCTACTGACCCCTGAGTAGCTCAATTAATGCCGTTTAGCGGGTCACCTCGCCCTCCCTCTTAGTCTAGCAGACAGAGAAAAGAGCAAAATCAAATAGCCATATTAAACCGATAAGGTAAATAGACCGACAACTAAAATCGATAAAGCAACTCACCAGAGAGCATCGTGTCTTTGCTACTTGAGCCCTCAACTTGTCCTCTGCCCTCCTGGCTTGGAAGACAGAGTCTGCCAAAGACCACAACATCTCCTCATTAGGTCAAGGAGAAGTCCCATCTGCTCCATCGCCCTGTGGAGGGTCTCTAACACTCCGCGAACACCAGCACTGAGGTGGCCCTCCTCTAGTGCGGCCAACCTCTCCCACAGTACTGAGGCGGACTCAGGACTACCAACAGTAAAAGAATCGCTCCTGTGGAAGGGATGAGTGAAGATCTGACCACTATTGAGCTCCCAGAACCACCTCACAAACTCCCGAGCATTCGCCTCATCGTGTGCCCCGGTCACCCTGGTCCCCGCAGCTCTAAAATCTATAATATGAGCCTTCATCTTCGACGCAAAGTTTTGGCCGGGGGGACTAGTCATCCTCTTCGCCACCCTATGGCGAATCTCTGAGGGAACTCCCTGAGGGAGTCCCAACTGTTTAGGTGCCCGAGAAAGGTGGAACAACTTTTTGGTACACACTTTTTTTGGGTTCCTTTCGGCTCCCGAAAAGAGTGGCCCAAATTGGTCTATGTGGACTCTAACGGAAAGCGATAGAATACTAAAGCGGTAAAATAATAATAGGAAAATGTTTATGTGCGCTTGCATTGATATATTAGAATAATAAAAGGACAATATTTAAGTGTAGAAAAAAAAGGAAGGCAAATTCTAAATGGAGGATACCTGTGTAGATACGATCACCAGCTGGAGATGTTTATCAATGTTGTAACACATCACTGATTATGCTTTAAGGGGAGCAGAGACTTGCAGGTTGAACTCCTTTACTGAATCATCGGCCTGCCAACATCAGTAGTTGTGGGTTGCCTTAGGGTTTAGCTAGTTTCATTTTCCTATTCCTGCTGAGAGCTTAATTATTTGGTCTTTTGATCCTATTGGGATTCTAATTAACCTGATTTCCTAATTGTATGCTAACTCTAATTTATACTATTATAACTCTAATTAATTTATTTTTCTAATGCCACTAGGAATCTAATTAATTTAAATATCTTAATTCTATTAGAAGTCTAATTAGTATCAATCTCCTAATTCTATTAGGACACTAATTACTCAAAATATGCTAATTCTACTAGAAGGCTAATTACTCTAATCTCCTAATTCAACTAGGAGTTTTATTAACTTAAATATCCTAATTCTATTGGAAATCTAATTAGTCTCCTAATCCTATTAGGAACCTAATTAATCTAAGTATCCTAGTTCTATTAGAAATCTAATTAATTAAAAAAAGGGATTGTGGCCCGTTATGCTAAGGAGGATCGGCCCCATCCCCGGGTACCCTTGGTAAGCTCCCTTGGGCAAATCGGTTGGTTAAGGATTATCTTATAAATATTGAAGACTTAAAAATTGAATTTGAATAGAAAAATAAGAATTATAAATAAAAAATTGAGATCGAGAATTAAGAATTTGGAACTAGAACGAAGAATTCGAATTAGTATTAAGAACTAGAACTAGAAATTAAGAACTAAAACTAGAAAAGAATTAGAACTAAGATTTAGAACTAAAATTTAGAACTAGAATTAAGAACTAGAATTTTTTAAAAGGAAGAAGCTTAGAAGAGAGAATTGTGTAAAAGAGAATTGTATAGAAGAGAATTGTGTAGAGGAGAATTGTGTAGAATGGCTAGGGAGTAGGGATCTATTTATGGGCTTTTACTAGAAGTCCAAGTGTAACTCTAATTCCTAATTCAAATAAAAGGAATATCCTAATTCTTTATCCTAGAGTAACTCTAATTCATAATTATTCTAAAACAATAAAGTAAAGTCCTCGAACGATAGAGAAATTCAACCTATTTCTAATAAAAGAAACAATCCTATAAAATAATAAAGAGACTAATCCTAATTCTATTAGGAGTTTTGAAATTCGTCATTTTTTGTGCAACTTCTGAAAATTGACAATAACTTCTTCAATACTTATCGAAATTGCGCATTTTTTAGCTCGTTGGAAAGCTACTTCGATAAGCTTTCAAACATAACCAATTTTTCATCAAATAGACTTTGTTTTATACTTCAAAATAGGACAAACATAAAAGTGACGGGATTGATAATTGGGAAAGGTTGGGGGAAAGAAGAATAGAATAGTAAATTATTTTTATGACTATGGATAATTTTGAAAGGACTGAGTTTGGATTGATGATTAATTACCTAAGGATTAAGAACTGAGAATTCGAGATTTTAAGGATTAGGGATCAAGAACTAAAGACTGAATCTAGAACTTAAGAATTAAGAACTAGAATTAGGAATTGGAATGAAAAGTGAGAACTAGAATAAAAAAATCAGGCACTAGGACAAAGATTAAGAACTAGAATCAAAATTAAGAATTGGAACCTAGAAACTAAGAACTAGAACCTAAAAATTAGAACTAAAAACTATAAATTAAAAAGCTAGAGACTAGAACCTAAAATATTACCTGAAGCTAAGCGCCAGAGGAAGAGTCTCGAAATCCTAAGCTTCGAGGAGAGGAACTCAAGACTTGGACATGAAAATTGGTGTGTTTTGGTCAAGGTAGGGAGGTCTATTTATAGGTATTCGGGTAATTGTGTGCCCTATGGGGGGTGCGTAATTAGCCGATCAAATCCAATTACGTGCCCTGTCTGGTGCACTTAATTGGATTACGTGCCCTATCGGTGCTTAATCATTTTGAGTTGGTGACCGACTCAGTGAATGATCGACTGATTGGCTCAGTCAGGTGTCCCAGTTCTAGTCCAATTGGAACTAATTGCATACCTTTTTTAATGCACGTAATTCAATTTTACACCATATCATGTGTGCTTAATCGAGGAATTCAAGCGGTCTAGGGAGCTAGAGGCCAGGTTCACTTGGGAACCAATTATGCACTGGTGGTTGAGCGCGTAATCGATTGGGCGCACTAGTGAGGGTGCGAAATCGAGTCTCAAGGCGGTCTACGAAAAGTAAAGGACTGGTCCAAGTGGGACCAATTACGTTCTGATGATGGGGTGTCTAATCTGATTATGCGCGCTGAGCAAGGCACAAAATCAACTCCTAAGGCGGCCCACAAGAAGAATTGGCCTGGTCCAAATGGACCCATTGCGTGCCACCTATGGGGCGTACAATCGAATTATGCACACTTGTGTGAGCATGTAATTCAGGGCTTTCCCTGGGCTAAGTCGGGTCTGAACCACAAGGTTATTGTTTCAACCTGTGCTTCGACCATATACTATTGTTTCAGTATATAGTCCCCGTATTAGGGTTGTGGGGTCTGAGCCATAGAACTATTGTTTTAGCCTATGTTCATTCATATACTATTATTTCAGTATATGGTCCCTGTATTAGGGCAAGGCCAAAGGTTGACTGAACAAGTTTGTATATAAATTACGGTGTCTACAAATGCCCCTCTTCGATCCATTGTTGTGGAGTAAGGATGCGTTGAAGAAGTAGACACCCCTCTTCCGAGGGTGCCTTCTCATTTCTTTTAGGAAATCACAAATGTTGATTGGGAAAGCTGACATGAAATGCTTAACTTTCTTATCTATCAACGTAAGCTAAAATGGAGTATTTGGGGGCCCAATGTTAGCTGTCGAAAGGCGTATTCCATGTCGTGGATGCGAGGGGCATCTCGTCGAGTATCACGACCTGTTGCAAGTAGTAGCTAACGGTAGAAGTCGGCATATCCTAATCCGTGGATACAAGTGGCATCCTGTCGCATGTCGCAACCTGTTGTAAGGGGTAGTTAAATGGTAGGAGAATCATTATATCCTCATCTATGGGTGAATGGGGCATCTCGTCGCATGATGCGACTTGCTGCAAGGGGTAGTCAAATAGAGAGAAAATGACATAGTCGAGGTACCGGGGGGCGTCATACGAATGTCCAGAGACCAAATAATAAGATGTAATATCATGTAATGGCAAAGGCTTTCACAGATCATGTCAGACTGGGTGCGTCATTGCTCACACTAATGGCACGTCAGGCATCCCTTTCCAGTGGACATTTGTGATTTCTCAAATTTTAGCATATTTAGTGTTCGATTTCCCAGGAGAAGGAAACGATTGGAGTGGTGAGAGGTGAATTTTGATAGATAGGATTTGTTTATTATTATTATTTTTTGTTTTTTATGTTTTACTTTTTTGAAAGTATATATATATTTTTTAGAAATTTTGGGATTTTAACTTAAGATCAATTTGGTGGTAAACCTGCGAAAAACATGGCTTTCGAGATGTTGTTGAGCAGATCCACAGGTACGTGATTTTTTGACCTGACCATTTATGTGGTTGTCAAGATGACGCTTGATATGCCAGATGCTCCGTCTAACCTTCTCGACAAATACTGATGATTGTCTCTTATGGGAGGACTACAATGATTCACAAGTTGAGAGAGATGAGTTTTGAAAATGTTTGACTTAATATTATTCAACTATATTTTATAAGAAATATCGAGAAAAAAGGGGTCTTTTAATTACCTGATTTGCTGCCAGTGAGAGGCTTCTGCTGCGGTGTGACTGGCTGGCTACTGCTCCCATGGTTGGGTCACGATGGGACATTACTTCTACAGGTTGGAGCTATTTTTTGTATGTGATGTGCAAGGTTATGCGATGGGATGGGAGTGTCTGGAGGTGAAGTCATTGAGGGGACTCGAGCTATTGGTGGAAGCACGAGGGATCACACATCCACCCACATCGTTCATGTCAATGGGCTTTGTCTCCTTCAAGCTGCTGAGATTTTTTGTATGAATTTTTTCACATGAACTCAAAGCCTTTTTGTTGGTGTTTATGCATTGTCAAGGTGACTTCTAGTGGGAGCATCGTGATGAGACATTTTAGAGGGGTGTGGTCTGTAATGGGACATTAGAGGGTCTGTTCCTCCCCCTCCACTGATTGTGGTAGTGGGGGTGATGGTTGTCGATGTAATGGGATGCCCGGATTGCCTAATGGGATGTTGGCGATGGGACTTGGTATGTGTTGGGTGCGATAGGATGTTGGAGAAGTCTTTTTTTTTTCTGTTGATTTCTATAATAGTAGGGGCTCATTGGTTATTGGTGAGATGAGACAGCGGAGAGTTTATCCTCCTATGCTGTTAGCGAGCATGTGTTGAGGTTGCGGTGGAGTCTAGTGATTGCTGCGTGATTGAATATTCAGGAGTCATCGTGATGATTGTTATGGTAAGACATTTGGAGGGAGGTTCGGCTCTTTGCTTTTTACGATGGGATATTGGATGAGCCTTCCCTTCTGGTATTGTGCCATAGCAGATTGTGATGGAATTTTGGGGAGGCATAATCGGTGGATCTCGGTTATATGGCTAGATCGGGTCGCAACTACATCACGATTGGATGTGTTTATGAGTGTGTGATGGGGTGTCGGTCTGATGACCCCTTGGCTATTTCAACATTGTGATGGGACAATGATGGCGTCTTTCTTTGGCAGATGATGTCTTGGGGTCGTGATGAGACTTAGTCATTGACCTTTGTGATGGGATTTCTAAGAGGCTCATATTTTGGCTTTTTGCGATGGGACATTGGTCGAGCCTTCCTTTGGTCACGTGGCATGTGAGGTCGCATGGTGGGGCTTTAGCATCACGATGGGACATGAGGGCATGCTGATTTAGGCCAATGATCTTTGGTGTTGGGATAGCGTTGGTTATGTGTGTTCTGTCGCGATGGGTCATGTTATTGTGGTGTTGTGTGATGGGATATCAATGGCTCTCTCTCCCTCTCTGACCGGTTACGCGGTGAGACAAGGAAGAGTGATTCTGATTGTGATGGAACGAGAAGCGCGTGTGGCTACTTTGTCATCATTATCTTTTCTTTTGTGTCACGATGGGCTTTGTATTTAGCGATAGGACTGTGTGTGATGATTTTATTTTATTTTATTTTATCAGCTTATTTTGTGCAGCGGATGTTGAGGAGTGATTACGTGTTTTTGTGAGTACACGATGAGACTCTAGAGAATAATTTTGATCGCGATTGGATGTTAATTCATAGTAGGTCATCAGGGGGTGATTTGGTCACAATTGGACTACGGGGAGATGTCCTCACCCCTAATCGGTTTGTGATGCGTCAAGATGATTATGTAGGTGTCTTATTACGATAGGACATGTTGTCTTGCGTATTTTTTTTGTTAGGGTTTTTGTTGAGGGCGCATGTTTATTCCATTCGAAGTAGGTGTCGTGTTTGATAAGTGCGCTATGGCTGGTGAATTGCGCGCCCTGGTCTAGGCACTTAATTCAATTTTACACCTGGTTAGGCGTGCGATTGAGAAGTTTAGGGGGTCAATTGCACCTTTGGGTGTGTGAGTGTAATCCCATTATGCGCCGTGATAAGTGTGCGTGATTGGAGCATCACCAGCTCACTGTGCGGGCGACCTTTCAAATTTTGCGCAATAGCATAGGCGTGAATTTGATTACGCGTGGGGTCATTGGCGTGGGATCGCTTCATTGGGACTTTTGGGTGGACTGAAGTTTACTTACGCGCACGGACCGGTGCACGTGATTTGGATTCCATGCAGGTATATGTGCGCGGAATTAGATTACGCATTGAATTTCTGGCGCTTAATTAGGCAAGTGTCTATATATGTCCGAGCTTCTTTCATTTTTCTTCATTTTTTTCTATTTTTTTCTATTTTTTGTTCGACCTGAGTTCGAAGTCGCCCGATTTTCGTGTTTTAGTGATATCACGTGATCCTACTATCCGATTGTGATGTTCGTTATTTCGCGCGTTCTTCGACCTAAAATGGTCCCGGATGGTGGAGTAATCAGAGATGTTACTGTGGTTTGGGGGTGTTTGTATTGAGTGGCGGTATACATTTCTCATTATTGTTAGGATGTGAAGATGGCGGGAGGGAGGTCCTCCAAATGGATGGAAAGGGTGTTACCTAACCATTCCTCCATCTTTTCTATTGCTTTTGATTGGATATTTCGCGCATCATGTTTTGAGTTTGTGTCCATTTTGGATTCCGTGTTTGTTTTAAGATGTGGGTTAGTTCTAGGTTTTTGCTTTAGGTTGTATGTTCAGAAGGTATGCCACCGGTGATACCTGTAAAATTTTTGTTATAAATAAAGCGATTTTTTTATTTATTGCTTTCATTTCATTTATGTTTGTTCATGTTTATTGTTGTATGTTTCTTGTTTGTCTTATTTTAGATATTTTTGGTCCCACAACATCAAAGTAAGGAACAACCTGAAAAAAAAAAAAAAAATGCTCCCATTTGGGGTGTCGGTCTCGTGACCTGAGTATCACTACCAAAGTGTTAGCGCTCTTAAAAAACAATACCCCAGTGTCAAGTGATGGTAGGGACTCTTACCAACCTCACAAGATGTCTTGGAGTGTATTTGTAATGATCCCATGTTGGGAAGTAGTTTGATTATTTCGGCCACATGCCAGACTTGATTGCGTAAGTGTTGAATGATCATCATATATCGTAGATTTTTAGCAAGATTGAGGTGAATGGTAGGTAACGAGTGATTGCATCGCTTATCATTTGAAAGTTTTCAGTTTTATCCTCAAAGGGATTTTGAAAATCATTTGACTCATTGTCCAAAAGAGAAATAAAGGGGTGAAGAAGAGGTAAGGTTTATTGATCCGAGGGTAGCTTCTTATTTAATCGATTTTTGAAATAGTAGCTAACTACTTTCTTCTCGGGTGGATAATGTGGTGCCATAATTGAGCTCTCCGTCATGATCCTCTACCATCAAATCATAAAATTTTATGGTTAGCAGGAGCTTATCCTCCTCCCGCCACCGTACGACGACATCTAGTAGTGTGAAGATGTTAGAGATGCCCTCGCGGCTTGCTTATACTTTCCTAATAAAACAACCCGGAATGCCCTCACAATTTGCTTATGCTTCCCTGAATTCATTGGCTGTTCGTTCGTCATATTACTCTCGCTCAGTTGTGCTTCTTTTCGATATATATTTTTTTTAACAACCTGCTAACACAAGAATTATGAGGTTTGATGAAACCTTGTATTTTCATTTTTTATGCTCTAATAGCGACTCCAATGGCTGGAAGGGTGTGAGAATCTAGAGTTTTCTACATTTCAGAAAGGAGGGTCCACTAGTCCTTTCGATCAATTCACCTGAATAGGAGGGTGGTCAATGAGTCGAGTGATTCCCAAAATTATTCAAAAATAATTACCTATGGCCGGCGAATGCCTTGCGATGACTGCGAGGATGATAAGTATATAAGTATGCCTGTGTAGGCTACAAGACATGATGGTCATTGAGTTATGATTCTAAGGATCAGAAAGTCCTTTTCCTATGGCTTTTCTCTGGGCATGTTTCCTAGATAATATAAGTACTTCCCATATGGGTTTGATTTCTTCCAGGCGAGGTGGTTGTGCAGGCATTATTTCTTAGCACTAGCTTCTCAGCTTCAAGTTCTTGGTCGAGTAAGGGTTATAAGTTGGAGATATTATTGGGTAGATGATATATGTATATATATATATTAGTCACTGAAAAATATTATTTTTTACCTCCTAACCTAGCCTTTACTAAACCTTGGAGCCATCAAATAATTATCTTTTGAGCATATTTTGTAGTTAAGGATAAAACTGCAGGTAAGTGCAACAGTCCACACTTTGGAGGCCAAGAAGAGAAAGTTTTGAAGCCAAATCTTGGAGCTGATTGAAGAACATAGAGCACACCATAGTGATCATTTTGATTGCCTAAGTGTGCCCTAGAAGTCCAACAGATGAAAGGAAGATGGACCTAAGCAGAGGGGATTGCTACAGCAGGTTGTGCATAACAGCAGACAAGCAGAGAGGAACCCTCGCATAGTTAAAAGCTTCAGAAAACCTTCTCGTGTAGATCTCGCATGGCTCAAGCTGTAGCACATAGAGAGCTCACTCAGTTCACTGAAGGAAATGCTTCAGAAAAGCACCTCGCACAGTCCTCGTGAGGATCAGAACGTCAGAAAGTTACGTCATGCAGATCTTGCGCACTTTAGAAAGGAAACCATCCACGCGAGAAGCTCAATTCATCTTGGCGACGATCTGCGCGAGCTATAAAACCATCCTGGCGAGATCCTCGCGACTTGAACCACCTGGAGCCTCATATGCGCGAGCTATACTATTCACAACAAAGAGAACCTTGCGAGCCTTCTTCTGCAGTAAATTCATCCCTGTGAGAGCCACGCGAGAGGCAAAATAGGCAACTTCAACCTCGCGAGGCACGGGCTCCCAACTTCCCAGTCAGTGCATAGGGTATTCTTAGGATTCCATAGCAGCTAGGGCACACATCCCGATGTGTGGAGCTTTTTCACACATCCCTAGGCAGCACTTGGCCATAAATGGTCTACTAAAATTAGGGCATTGTCTCTTCTATTTTCAGATTGGCCAGAGCAAGGTATTTTATTATAGATTGTATATAAACTGTAATGTCAACAGAAATAAGCATCGAACCTTTAACCTAATTTTGGCTTGGAGCTCGAGGGTGCTGAGGTCATTCTAGGGTTAGGGTTAGGTCATCTTTTTCTTCTCTTCTTATGTTGCTTAATTCTAAGTGTGCATGATTTATTTGTGTTTTGAAAACAGAGTTGCAAATGATGAATTATACTGAATTTGGAAAACTAAAATGAATAAAAAAATATCAGCACAGAGAGAAGTAAATTAGCCTACAAGATCAGGGCCAATTGTAGCAAGTTTTGAATGTAAGTGAGTAAAAGATCGTCCATAGGGAATTGATTTAAAATTTAAGATAAACCTCCAGAGCTACCAGATCTGGCCTCTTATCCTATCTACAAAGCACATAAAATGAGGGGTTGAATTTGTCACATTAACTAAATGATAAAAGTAACAATTAAACTAAATGATCTAGATCTGAGTTGGGGAGATTTTGATGTAAATTAATAAGAATGGAGAAATAATATCTAACTTTGATTTGGTTCTTGAAACAAAATGAGAATAAATGTAGATCAAATGAGAGATGATCCAATCTTCATCTGGCTACAAGCACAGATGCAAGAGAAAGTAATCTAACTCAAGGATTAAAGTTAAACTTATGGCTATGGTATGTCCACTCCAATGGCCACAAACCATCCAATAGTCTTTAATCTGAACCCTCAATTCAGAACAAGAAACACCCCTACAAATGCTGTGAAAGATTAGGTTACAAACACTAATTCCCACAGGGATAATGAATCAAGGGAAATTGCTTGAAAAATAGTAAATCTAAAGGAGTCTAGTGCAATAAGGAGATCACAGGGAGCCCTCAACACGAATCCAATTGAGAACGCATCTACTCACAAAGAACCTTTTCAAATTCACCATTACAATTACTGAGCACAAATTAAAACGACTCTCGGATTTATAGTCTTGAATACAATTCTCTTTTGAATTACAAAAGTATCTCACAGCTCTCAATTGCAAGTAAAAGTTAGGCTATTACAAGAGTTTCAGACAAGCTATCTGAATTGGAAATGGAGCAACAGAAATGAAACTCAAAATCTGGATACCCAAATTGGGCAAATGGTTCATCTATTTATAGTTTTCCCAGGTCTAGCTCAGATGTGTATCGACCAATCAGAAGTGCTTAGATCTGTATCAACCAATGGTAGTCGAGCACGAGGATCCAGATCTGTTTTGGCCAATCAGAATTGCTTGATTTGGTTCAGCCAATCAGATGACAGAAGCATCAATTCTGTTATGTAATTCGAAAATCTGTTAGAACTTCTAGAAGTTCTCGCCAATTGATTTCATCTTCGGGTGTTCACATGGGGTGGAATATGCCTTTAGTTTGTGCTTAGAATCTTTTGAAATGTCCCTGGGTTTTTAAATGCATTGGGGCACGTGTAAAAGATTACTGAATTACCCTTGCAGATGCTAGGAATCTCCAGAATACCATTTCGCATAGTTTGGGGAACTTTTCGCAAGGTACTGTGACTTCTGAAGCTCTTTTCGCAAAGTTCACGTGCTATTCGCAAGGAGTTCTCTTCTTTTCGAATAGGTCAAAAATCTTTTCGAAGAGTTCAGGTGCTCTTCGAAAACAAAGCATGGAGCTTTTAGTTCTTTTCGTAAAGTTCAAGTTCTTTTCGAAATGTTCAGATTCTTTTCGAAAAGCACTCTGTAATGCATTCTTCTGTTCGAATAGCTCCAAACTTTCTAGGTTACAACCAGGCCTTTGTCCTCTTTAGTTTAGGCATTTTGATAGTTCGTCAGGTTGTCCCTTCTCTTTCTTCCTTTGGATCAACATGGATCATCATCTATTTGGCACTTTTAGGCTGCTTTCATGATTAAGCCTGTCTTTATTGTTAGCTGTAACACAAGCACTTAAAACACTTATTTAGTTCTCTCAAGGGTCTATCAAGGCCCAGGTTAAAGGGTGGAAAATGGTATTTTCTAGTTCTCAACACACCCCCAAACTTAAGCTTTGCTAGTCCCTGAGCAAAGATAAAATTAAAAACAGAATAAAAAGCCACTTTTGTAGGGAACACAGTTGCATTTAGCATATGCAACAAGCATTTTAAACCCCTAAGTGATCCCCAGTGGAGGAGTGAAGTCTCCTGAGGGTTTTCAGTGAAGGTACCCACAAACTTCTCGAATAAATCAGTTAATATCAATGCAGTTCTGTTAAAGCAGACTTTTATCCAGTCAGGTTATTCACACCTGCATCAGTCAAGCTGTAAAAAGATCTTCAAGAAAATATTAGTTTAAAACTAAAATTCAGCTGTAATTCCTTTTACCATTCACTCAGTTGGTGTCAAAAAGTTTTTATAAGAAAAATTAATGAAAAGCTTGCCTTCTATTTGAAAATTTAGTTTATGATGTTACCCCAAATAATTTGATTTCAAACTCAACTCTCACCAGGGTTTTCACTCACCATGCAAATATGAGGGTTGTACTATTTCACACAGCTCAAGAGCAATTACAGTCCTCAAATAGGATTGTAAGCAGGAGCATAGGCTTTGCTTTTTAGTTCTGAATTCACTGCTCTTTTCACCATAGATTACACAAATCCTTATCTCCATGTGACAGCTCAATCCATCATTGATCAGTAAGGACTTTAACTTGGCTTGTAATGTGGCTTATGGGTGAAATTTATCAAGAATAAAGGGGTTGGAATGGATTCCAAAATCTAGAAGTCAGTCAAGGTGAAGAAGTGACAGACACACCTTCTTCATTTTAGCACAATTTTATTTTCTTCTTTGAATTTTCAGAGCCAAAGTGGCCATCTATTCTTTTTCAAACTTCTAATGAAATGACTCCCTTTTCTTTTTCTCTTTTTTTTTTTTTTTTTACATTTACTGACATGCCACATTTCTGTTGTTGATACATCATTGCTTTCAATTCTTTTTCTTCTTCTTTTACCAAATTGTTACCCAACTCTCCTTTCTTCAGCTTCCTTTCCTTTACCTTTTGAATTCTCAGAGTGAGGGTTAGGCTAAATGATGTTGATGAAGATGTTTGATGAGGTTTCAAAGAAATCTTTGATTTATAAAGCTCAAATGATGTGTATCAAGGGTAGTTTCAAAAGGTGGGGCTTTTTGAGGCTCAAACTGTCCAAAAGGAGGCCCTACATCATGTCTTTAATATCATGATTGCTGTCAAGTTATTTCAATTTGAATATGTGTAACTTCTAGTGATAGTAAGCAGGTTCAAACAGTCCCTAGAGCAGAAAAAAAAAAATTGCCAATTCATACCTCCCAACAATACATTTTAGGCCCAAGTCTCAATAGGTGCAGTTATCTATCAACTTCCTGAGGTATATCATCACTGTTTTCTCTCTTTTTAGGTTTACTACAGCATTAATTTTATTTTGAAAAATTTTCTGACATTTACTTCATGAAAGTATTGGAATTATACTAAAAATTAGTTTTAAAAAGTTTTAACTTCCTCATTTTTCAAAAACAAGTGCGAAATCACCTTATTTTCAAAAATTCTGCTTATCATAAGTTGCATTAATGTTAACTCAATTATTGGCATTTCTGCCACACCCCCCAACCTATGGTGAGCAGGGTACGCACTGGTCCGAAGTGTATTAGCAAAGAAAAGAAACAATCAAACAGAAATCATAATGACAAGAAGAAAGAAAAGAAATGCACAATGTATGTACAATGTATTAACGCAAAACCAAAATTTTATATTATAGACCCATAAAATAGATATGTACAATGTATTCTAATAACTGGGGTCAAAGTCTGTATCATAAGTTGGTTCAATGGGATCAGAACTTGAGTCACTGTCAGAGTCAGAACTAGAATCAGTATTGGAGTCTGAACTTGATTTAGCCTTCTCCTAGATTGTGTTTTTCAGCTCGGTGTATTCCTCAGTTTTGATCTTTTTGGTGAGGCCAATATACTTTTCAAGTCTAGTAGTCCTCAATTTTTCCTGTTCAAGCTGTGCTTGCAACATGGTCACCTTGTGCTGCTCACTCCTAACCATCTGAAAAGTTTGACCCAACAGGTCCTGCATCTTCTCTCTCTCAAATTTCATGAATAACTCCAATTTCTGAATCTGGTTTTCATAAGGGGTTCTAATGTAAGCTTGCAAATCAGCTAACCCCTTGAGGACATCTCGACAAATATATGGATTCTCTTCCATAGCCTTTTTGAGAGTGGTAAATCTGGGAATGGGAATGGAGTGGTAGGGGACCAAAGGTATCCCAGCAGTGGGAGTGGGAGAAGAGGAGTCCAAAATAATGATCTCAGGGTCTGTCTGAGTGGATTGATCAAAGAAAGTGAGGAGAGGTGAAGGGGACTCAATAAGAACTACCTCAGGTTCTGTTTGGGTAGCATGGGCAGTAGTGGTGAGGGTGGGTGGATCAGCAAGTACTACCTCAGGGTCGGTTTATGTAGCATGGTCATCAACAACAGGTACAGTGGCAAAGGTATTTGTGTGGGATGTGGAGGCTAAGGTTTGGAGAAGGGCATTTGTCATAGACTGATTGTCTGTGTTGATCTGTAGTTGGGCTTGGATGGATTGGAGAAAAGTAAATATTTGGCTAATTGATTCAGGTTTGGGTGTGGTATGCATAGTAGGGGCTGGTAAAACTGAAGTAGATGGTTGAGGTGCAATGGGTGAAATGGTTGTAAAGGGTGAAGTTGCCAAATGAGGGAAATGAGGAGGGTCAGGTATAGGTACAGATTCAAGCCCAATATTCTCTAAAATAGATCCCATCAGTGATGAATAGGCCTCTGTAGTGAATATCTCAGGTTCAGTTTGGGTATGAGTTACTTCAGGTGTATTAGTTGAATTAGCAGGTGAACCTGAGAAGCTTTGGAGAAGAGGAGTACTAGGAGCTTGTTCAACAAAATCAGGGGCCAAATCTTGGATATTGTTGAGAGAAATTGGTGGTGTGAGTATGGCTGGTGTGGTTGGTGTAGAGGAGGAGTCTGCAACTGGGATTATGTTGGTTATGGGAGATGGGATTGCTTGAATGGGTGAAAGAATAGGAGCTAGGCTAGGTGAGGTGGGTAAGATGACAACTTCTTCAAGAATTGGTGCAACTGAAGAGCTGATCACCACAGGAGGGACAGCTTGTTCAATGTCAGCTGTAGGTAAAATAGGTGCAGCTAAAGAGTTGGTCACCTCAGGGTCTGGTAAAGCAGGTTCTACGGTCACTGCAGGGGTAGGCTCCACTTCCTCCCTCATTCTATACAACATTGCTTGACTTGTAGTCCAAGCTTTTTTCCCAAACGCATGAGGAGATATAACTTCAAATGGCTCTTGCTCATCAATGTCAAACTTGGCTCTTAGTAGGGCTGTGATCAGCCTACCAAATGGTATTCTAGCTAATTTCTGCTCCTTTTTCAGCTTGGTACTAATATCAGCCATGGCTTCAAAAATCAACATAGGGGCATTGAAGAATTGCCCCTTAGAAAAATGGAAGAGAGCCTCTAAAATTGGTGTCCTTCTTTCCTGGCTGTGCCCAGTGACATAAAAACATCCCCTCAAAATGGAATCCATCAGTAAAAATTAAGGTGCTAGGTCTCTCCTCATTATGGATTGTCCAGTTCCAACTATGCCTTGAGTTAAATGCGCAGCCATTTCTCGAAAAGAGGCTGTTTCTGGTGCGGCCAATGGATGAGCAGGATCATATTGAAATGGTATCCCCAAAGCATTTCCAATGTCTTCATAAGTGACAGTTAAATCACAATCATCAATGAAAATAACAAGAGTAGGGACATCAGCATCCTTCTCTGTCACTTTTACCAAGTTTTGGTACCATAATCTCACCATTCGCGGATAAATTTTCTCTGGAAGAGGGGTTAGGATATTGCTCAGTGAGGCATCCCTAATGTATTTCAAAGATAACTGACATTCAGGTTTGTTGTAGAAAAAAGTCTCATCAACAATAAACTCTGGAATTAGCTTCTGAGCTTCAATAAATGAGTTTAGCAGTACCAAATGAATAGGCAAAGGAGGAAGCTCAGACTCAGGGCTATTATCAGCTGTTGGGTTGGGTTCCTCATATCTAACCTTTTTCCCCTTCTCAATCATATCAGCTTTATCCATTGAAAGTTTCCTTTTAGTTGAAGCTTTGGTTTTCCTTTTTTGGACGGTTTGCTAATTTTCTTAGCAGAAGATTTTTGGAACATTTTAGCCAATGATTTTTCAGCTTTCCCCATTCTAAAGCTTTGTCTAAAAACTCCCACAATAAATGCTGACACCAAATCAAACTTTGCAAACGCTAAACAGAAGAAATGCACAAAAAAATACCGAAATCTAGGGTTTTGGTTGAACTTGTTGCTTGTTCGCTGAAATCCACCAAAACCAGAAGCAAAAAATCCCTCTCTTCTCGCTTAAATCATCGAGCAAATATGAAGAAAAGTGTGGCTGAATTCTAAAAACACACAAGGAAGGAAAGAAAAAGGGTTTTCTGTGAAACAGGACGTTTTCAGAAGGCTTTCGAATATGAAACCCTTACTTCGAAAGGGTTTAAATATGCTCAAAATGATTTTTGCAAAATATCTTTGAAGTTTTTGAAAAGTTCAAAATAGTCCTGTTTTACAAGTGAGAATGGCATCAGTACCATTTGAAAAGCATTTGGCTTCAGAAACAATTATTTGAACAACAAATAGCTTCAGAACTAACTGTTCGAAAAGCAAATCATTCTTTTCGAGCAGTTAGTTACAGGTTCAGCTCCATTTCGAAAAGTTAATTAAACTTTTCGAGAAGGATTTTTTTTCTTTGCGAGTAAATTTTTTTTACATATTTAAACTTCTCGAATTGAAAGTAAAAATGACTAAAAACAGAGAGCAAACAACTATGCAAAAACTATAAAATAAGCACTGGTAAAATACATATTATACAGTTGTTTATCCTCAGATATGGGACAGATCTTGATGATAGATGGTTAGCACAGGCTCCAGGGTATTTTCAATGCATGGTTTGAGCCTCTGACCATTTACTTTCAAGATTCTTCCATCACTTCGGTCCAAAATTTCAACAGCCCCAAAAGGAGATGCATGAATGACTGTATATGGCCCTTCCCATCTGGATCTCAGCTTTTCAGGAAAAAACTTAAGTTTTGAGTTAAATAGCCATACCTTAGAGCCAGCTATGAACTCTTTTCTCAACAAATTTTTATCATGGAAGGCTTTGACTTTCTCTTTGTAAGATCTTGCATTGGTGTATGCATCCATCTTCAGCTCTTCTAACTCCTCAAGCAAAGCGTGATTACCAGATTAAGTCATGTTCAAGGTTTTAATAGCCCAAAAGGCCTTATATTCTAACTCCACTGGTAAATGGCATGCTTTGCCATAGACCAATCTGAATGGGGACATGCCAATTGGGGTTTTATAGGCTGTCCTATATGCCCACAATGCATCATTCAACTTAAAGGACCAATCCTTTCTGTCCTTCTTCATAGTCTTTTCCAATATATGTTTGATTTCTCTATTGGAAATCTCTACTTGTCCACTGGTTTGGGGCTGATATGGAGTAGCTACTCTATGAGTCACAGAGTACTTTTTCAATAAAGCTTCAAACTGTTTATTACAAAAATGGCTTCCCCCATCACTGATAATAGCTTTGGGAGAACCAAACCTGGAAAAGATGTTATCCTTTAAAAATTTCAAAACCACTCTATGATCATTGGTTTTAGTGGCTGTGGCTTCAACCCATTTGGATACATAATCCACAGCTACTAAGATGAAATTACAACCATTGGAAGGAGGAAAGGGACCCATGAAGTCTATCCCCCAAATATCAAACAATTCAACTACCAAAATAGGCTGTAATGGCATTGAGTTTCTCTTAGAAATCTTTGCCCAATTTCCGCGCCTGCAAGACTTATAGTGCTGCAGAGCATCTTTAAAAAGTGTAGGCCAATAAAATCCACACTGCAAAACCTTTGCAGTAATTTTCTTTCCACTAAAATGACCTCCACAGGCCTGTTCATGACACATAGAAAGTATGCTATAAAAGTCTTCTTCAGGGACACATCTTCTTATTATTTGGTCTGCACAAATCTTGAACAGATAAGGATCCTCCCAATTAAAATGTTTAACCTTTGAGAAGAAAAGATCTTTATCCATTTTATTCCAATGTTGAGGAGTTCTTCCAGTAGCCAAAAAGTTGACTATGTTTGCAAACCAAGGGGTGTGTACACTGATAGCAAAAAGTTGCTCATCAGGGAAAGATTCATTGATAGGCAGCCTATCAATTTCAGCAGTTAAAATTCTAGACAGGTGATCAGTCACCACATTCTCCACGCCCTTTTTATCTTTGATCTGTAAATCAAACTCCTGTAATAGGAGGATCCACCTGATTAATCTTGGTTTGGTATCCTTCTTAGACAGAAGGTATTTCAGGGCTGAGTGGTCAGTGAACACCACTATTTGTGAACCCAAAATATATGACCTGAATTTCTCTAAAGCAAAGACAATTGCCAGCAGCTCCTTCTCAGTTGTTGTGTAATTAAGTTGTGCATCAATCATTGGTCTACTGGCATAAGCTATGACATGAGGCAGCTTATCCTTTCCCTGCCCAAGAACAGCTCCCAAAGCATAATCTGATGCATCACACATCGCTCAAAAGGCAAAGAATAGTCCGAGATCGTAATATTGGAGCTGAAATCAAACAGTTTTTTAAGAATTCAAATGCCTTCAAGCATTCATTGTTGAAAACAAAAGGGACATCTTGGCACAATAAATGACAAAGAGGCTTGGATATTTTACTGAAGTCCTTAATGAACCTTCTGTAAAATCCAGCATGTCCCAAAAAACTTCTGATTTGTTTAACAGTTTTGGGAGGTGGCAAATGTGCAATTAAATCAATTTTTGCTCTGTCCACCTCAATGCCCTTGTGGGAGACAACATGGCCAAGGACAATGCCTTGGGTGACCATGAAATGGCTCTACTCCCAGCTCAAAACTAGATTGGTTTCTTCACATCTCTGTAACACCAATTTGAGATGATGTAAACACTGGGCAAAACTGTCTCCATATATTGAAAAATCATCCATACAAATTTCCATAAATTGGCCAATCATATCAGAGAAAATGGAGTACATGCATCTTTGAAAGGTAGCAGGAGCATTACAAAAACCAAAAGGCATTCTCCTATAGGCAAAAGTTCCAAAAGGGCAAGTGATGTGGTCTTTTCCTGATCTTGTGGATACACAGGGATCTGGTTGTAACCAGAGTAGCCATCAAGAAAATAATAATAAGCTTTTCTTGCTAGCTTATCTAAAATTTGATCAATGAAAGGAAGAGGGAAATGGTCTTTTCTGGTCATTGTGTTTAGTTTTCTGTAATCAATACAGACCCTCCAACCAATTGTTTGTCTGGTTGACATAAGCTCACCAGAATCTGAGGTTACAACAGTGATCCCAGATTTCTTAGGTACCACCTGTGTAGGTGCCACCCAAGCTGAATCTAAAATGGGGTAAATGACCCCCGCATCCAATAGTTTAACAACCTCTTTCATGACCACTTCTTGCATATGAGGATTCAGACTCCTTTGCATTTTCCTAGAAGGCTTTGCATCTTCTTCCAAATGAATTTTATGCATGCAAACAGCTGGACTGATTCCTCCCAAATCAGCAATAGTCCAGCCAATTGCTTTCTTATGCTGTTTCAATACAATCAACAGCTCTTCCTCCTGTTCCTGAGTGAGGGAGGAAGAAATAATCGCAGGCAATATTTTATGGTCTCCTAAAAACACATATTTCAAATTTTCTGGCAACTGCTTCAACACTACATCAGGTGGGCTGAGAAAAGAAGGTAACAAAGGTACCTTGGCTGTTTGTGGAAGGGGAAGAATAGTAGGTTTCCATGAAGAGAACCTTGCTGATTGATCATGAGTTCCTTGCACAGCATTTACTTCCTCAGACTTTGAGGTACAAAATGTTTCTTCCTCAGCATTTCTCTAAGCATCTTTAAAATCTGTGGTCAAATCTTCACACTGCAAAAACTGTGGTAGAGTCTCTTCCACCAGTTTATCCAATAGATCAACAAGAAAACATTCCTCAAAACTGAATTGAGGCTGTGTGACTGCATTATAAACATTTAATTTCACCTTCATATTTCCAAAAGAGACTTCCATAATACCAGACCTGCATTGAATGCAAGCATTGGCTGTAGCCAGGAATGGTCTCCCCAAAATGACAGGGATGGAAGTTTTACTTTTTGTAGGTTCCATGTCTAATACCAGAAAATCAGCAGGGTAGAAAAACTTATCTACTCCTACCAATACATCCTCAATCATCCCAACTGGCTTTCTTTCAGATCTGTCTGCTAGTTGTAACACCACATGAGTAGGTTTTAATTCTCCCAATCCTTGTTTCTCATATACAGAATATGGAAGCAGGTTGACACTATCACCCAAATCTAATAAAGCCTTTTCAATGGTATGTTCCCCAATAATGCAAGGGATTGTGGGGATTCCAGGATCTTCAAGTTTAGGAGGTGTGGTAATGGACAACACCTGATTAACTCTTTCCACAGTAAAGACCTTCTTGGATAACTGTATCCTAGATTGTCTTTTGTGAGTGCAAATATCTTTAAAAAATTTTGCATATGTTGGGATTTGTTTGATTGCATCAAGCAAAGGTAGATTTATCTTGACTTGCTTGAAAGTTTCCATCATTTCATCTATTTTTGTGTTCCCTTTATCAAAAGGGGATGCAGATTTCATGGCATGAGGAAATGGTAAATGAGGAACTAGTCCTTCATTTGCAGCTTTAGAAACATCATTTGAATAATTTTGATTTTTTTGTTTTTCATTTTTTTGATTTTTCTGAGGTACATCAACACCCCCAATGCTAACATCATGTTGCTCCTGCTGCTTGTCTCTATCAGTTTCCTCAATTTTTTCTTCTTCCTTTTCAGTACCCACTTTATTATTTACAATTCTTCCACTTCTCAAAGTAGTGACAGTTTTTACTTCTTCATGTGAAACAGAAGCCTCTCCAACCATGAACTGTCCTTTGGGATTGTTCAAAGGTTGGCTGGGTAACATTCCTTCCTCTCTTTTGGCCAAAGTATTTGAAAGTTTACCCAATGTTTCTTCAATCTTCTTTATGCTCTGACTGTGAAAGTTCAGCCTAAATTATGGAGTGAATTTAGAACTTGATCTTCAAAGAAGGGGATCTGGAAGGGCTTGAACTGGAAGCAGATTAACATGTCAGGGTTGTTGTGGAATGAGCTCTTGAAAAGTTGGCTTTATAAAAATTACTTGGTTCTTTGAATGTTGTTGCTGTTGTGATTGATAATTGCCCTGGCTCCACCTCAAATTGGGGTGCCCTCTCCATGCATATTCATTTGACTGCATCTGTCCAAATGTTTGATTAGAATGAGCTTGTTCCACCACTAGATCTGGGAACTGTGGTGTAGCAGGACATTGATCATGTGAATGAGTAGGGGACTGGCATATCAGACATGCCTCCTCTACTCTTGCAACCATTGGATTTTTAAGTGAGTCCGTCAATCTATCAAACTTTGTGGTTAAATTATCCATCTTCCTTTCCAACTCATTCACCTCATAAATCTTTCCTTTGGTGGTTTGCTGATTGTTCAACCTAGCAGGATTCTCAATATCTCTTGCCAAAGATTCCTGTTGAGTTGAATTTTCACCAATTACTTCAAATAAATCCCAGACCTCCTCAACTATTTTTTGCAAGTAAGTGCCTCCACAGGAAGCATCTACCATATCCTTGCCCTTTTGATCAATTCCTTGATAGAAGCTTTGAACAAGCTGCCATCGGGGGATTTGATGATGAGGACATTGCCTTAAAAGTTCTTTAAATCTTTTCCATGCTTCATGGAAAGTTTCAGTTGAATGTTGTGAGAAGGAAATAATACTTTGTCTCAACTGGCTGGTTTTAGATATAGGGAAATATTTGGCTAAAAATTGACACTGCAAATCATTCCAAGAAGTGATACTATTTGGTGCTAACATAGACAACCATGCTCTAGCTTTGTCCTTTAATGAAAAAGGAAAGAGCCTAAGCTTGGTTGCCTCTGGACCAAGTCCAGCTATGTTGAATGTGGTGCAAAGAGACAAGAATTCATCCACATGTTTGTATGGATCTTCCTTACTCAAACCATGCAAGGAAGGAAGCATTTGGATAGTTGATGATTTGATCTCATAATTTCCTTCAACAGTAGGAGATTGAATGCAAAATGGAGAATTATAGGCACCAGGTGCAAAGTAATCCCTCAAAAGTCAAGGTTCTTCACCCATAGTAGCTATTTCAAAATGATGTTTATGCAGTTAGTAGCCTTTCAACTTCTAAATTTGGAGGGACAATCTCAGGGCTGAGAGTCCTCCTACCAAACATACAACACAGAACAGAGAATCAAATTATGCACAACAAACCTTCAGAATTCCTTTTAAAGTAGATTCCATGCTTCAAAATGTATATGAATAACTGCACAGATTTAAACAATAGAATAGTTTAGCACTAATGTAAAGATAAAAACAAAATGAAAACTTAGGTCTACCTATTTTAAAACAAATTCCCCGGCAGCGGCGCCAAAAACTTGTTGCTTAATTCTAAGTGTGCATGATTTATTTGTGTTTTGAAAACAGAGTTACAAATGATGAATTATACTGAATTTGAAAAACTAAAAAGAATAAAGAAATATCAGCACAGAGAGAAGTAAATTAGCCTGCAAGATCAGGGCCAATTGTAGCAAGTTTTAAATGTAAGTGAGTAAAAGATCGTCCACAGGGAATTGATTTAAAATTTAAGATAAACCTCCAGATCTGAGCTACCAGATCTGGCCTCTTATCCTATCTACAAAGCACATAAGATGAGGGGTTGAATTTGTCACATTAACTAAATGATAAAAGTAACAATTAAACTAAATGATCCAGATCTGAGTTGGGGAGATTTTGATGTAAATTAATAAGAATGGAGAAATAATATCTAACTTTGATTTGGTTCTTGAAATAAAATGAGAATAAATGTAGATCAAATGAGAGATGATCCAATCTTCATCTGGCTACAAGCACAGATGCAAGAGAAAGTAATCTAACTCAAGGATTAGAGTTAAACTTATGGCTATGGTATGTCCACTCCAATGGCCACAGACCATCCAATAGTTTTTAATCTGAACCCTCAATTCAGAACAAGAAACACCACTACAAATGCTGTGAAAGATTAGGTTACAAACACTAATTCCCACAGGGATAATGAATCAAGGGAAATTACTTGAAAAACAGTAAATCTAAAGGAGTCTAGTGCAATAAGGAGATCACAGGGAACCCTCAACACGAATCCAATTGAGAACGTACGGTTTACAGCAACCTTTTCAAATTCACCATTACAATTACAGAGCACAACTTAAACAACTCTCGGATTTGTAGTCTTGAATACAATTCTCTTTTAAATTACAAAAGTATCTCACAGCTCTCAATTGCAAGTAAAAGTTAGGCTATTACAAGACTTTCAGACAAGCTATCTAAATTGGAAATGGAGCAACAGAAGTGAAACTCAAAATTTGGATACCCAAATTAGGCAAATGGTTCATCTATTTATAGTTTCCCCCAGGTCTAGCTCAAATGTGTATCGACCAATCAGAAGTGCTTAGATCTGTATCAACCAATGGTAGTCGAGCACGAGGATCTAGATCTATTTTGGCCAACCAGAAATGCTTGATTTGGTTCAGCCAATCAGATGACAGAAGCATCAATTCTGTTATGTAATTCGAAAATCTGTTAGAACTTTTAGAAGTTTCCGCCAACTGATTTCATCTTCGGGTGCTCACATGGGGTGGAATATGCCTTTGGTTCATGCTTAGAATCTTTCGGAATGTCCCTGGGTTTTTAAATGCATTAGGGTGCGTGTAAAAGATTACTGAATTACCCTTGCAGATGCTAGGAATCTCTAAAATACCATTTCTCATAGTTTGGGGAACTTTTCGCAAGGTACTGTGACTTCTGAAGCTCTTTTCGCAAAGTTCAGGTGCTATTCGCAAGGAGTTCTCTTCTTTTAGAATAGGTCAGAAATCCTTTCGAAGAGTTCAGGTGGTCTTCGAAAACTAAGCCTGAAGCTTTTAGTTCTTTTCGCAAAGTTCAGGATCTTTTCGAAATGTTTAGATTCTTTTCGAAAAGCACTCTGTAATGCATTCTTCTGTTCGAACAGCTCCACACTTTCCAGGTTACAACCAGGCATTTGTCCTCTTTAGTTTAGGCATTTTGACAGTTCGTGAGGTTGTCCCTTCTCTTTCTTCCTTTGGATCAACATGGATCATCATCTTTTTGGCACTTTTAGGCTGCTTTCATGGTTAAGCCTGTCTTTATTGTTAGCTGTAACACAGGCACTTAAAACACTTATTTAGTTCTCCCAAGGGTCTATCAAGGCCCAGGTTAAAGGGTGGAAAATGGTATTTTCTAGTTCTCAACACCTTAGCTCAATAGTTGCTGGTTAAGTCCTTTTGTAAGTAGATAGGACTATGTTCTTTAGATATAATCAAGACTGTGTATGCTTATAAAGTCTAGAATCTACATTGACTGCAGCTTAAAGGGCTTATCATTGTAAGTATTTTTATGCAATGGACGCTATTTTTATTGATGTACTAAATCTGTAATGCTTGTGGGTTTTTCTAGTAAGGTTTTATAGATTGTATGCTTCTATGGTTGCATGAGCATATCCTGTAGCCAGGCAACCATAACAGCTGCAGTGATTTTAATGTTTTGATTTCAATCCCTAGATTGGAGTATATCATTTGGGGATGATCTATGTCCATTCAGTGGACAAATCATAGCTTTAAGACTAGTCCATATCCCTGGATTGGATTAGATTATTCTTCCTTGCATTTGAGCTTGTAGCCAAATGAAGGACTGATGTGGATCTAGCTTTTGCCAAGCCCATACCAGCCCCATTTGCAGTAAAAGCAGTCCCTATTTTATTACTTCTAACCTATTTTCTATTTTATTTTCCAAATCCATTTTCATCCTTCTCTTAACCCCTTTCTCTAGTGATTGTTTCATTTCTGTCTTTTGTTTTATTTTAATTTTGTGACACCCCAAAACTCCCTTCCTTTAGGATTGCCAGATCTATAGCCAGTCTGGAGGTCTACTACATAACCCTTGTGGTTTTAGATCAGATTTCCCTGTGGGACAACAACCCTTTCTTTTCCAAACTTGCTACAACAGGCCCTGGATCTTGTAGGAAAGTGTGTTTTAGATTGCTGTTTTAAGTGCTACTTCATTCCATTCCACTTCCTCCTTTCTTTGATGTGTTTCTTTTTCCATCACATTTCCTTTAATAATATAATAGCAAAGCAAGTCTAACCAACAAGTTTTTGACACCGCTGTCGGGGATCTTTGATCTAAATAGTAGATCTGAGTTTTTATTTATGTTTATAAATTCATTTGTTGCATTCCTTGTGTGTGAATAAAAGTACTACTGAGTTTAGTGTGGCTTTCTGCAGATTTGGGACAATAGCAAAAAGGAGGATTTGGAGGTTGCAGCTGGAGCTTCTTTGCCTGAGTTTTCACCCCCTCTACCTTGCTTTGTGTTTCCTTTCTATCCATGCCTTAAATTCAATAGTATTTTTAGCAATAATTTTGTTTAGCATTCTTTGATTGTGCTATAAGTGCTTGTCTTTCCTTCCTGTTTTGTGTGTGTATGCTCGGTAGAAGATTTCTTAACCCTGACTTAGAACCTCTAAATCCTGAGATTGAGAGAGCTCTTAGACTTAGGCAGACCACACATACCCCTGTTATTAATATTGAGCAAGCTGAGATGGGAGATCAACAAAGACCACTGAGGGAATATAATGCACCAGGGGCATATTCATCCCCCTTTTGCATTCAATTCCCTGCAGTTGAAGGAAATTATAAGATCAAATCCTCAACCATCCAAATGCTGCCATCATTTCATAGGTTAAGCAAAGAGGACCCCTATAAGCACATAGATGAGTTCCTTGCCTTATGCACAATATTTAATATTGCTGGTTTGGGAGAGGAAGCCACCAAAATGAGGCTTTTTCCTTTTTCCCTAAAGGATAAGGCCCAAACTTGGCTCTCCATGCTCTCAACCAACAGCATACAGTCTTGAAATGATCTCCAATGCTAATATTTGGCTAAATTTTTCTCCATGTCTATGACCAGCCAGTTGAGGAAGAGCATACTCTCCTTTGCTCAATTCTCAATTGAAGATTTCCATGAAGCATGAGAAAGGTTTAAAGAGCTATTGAAGTAATGCCCCCACCACCAAATTCTTAAGTGGCAGCTTGTCTAGAGCTTCTATCAAGGGATTGATCCCAAGAGTAGGGATATGGTGGATGCTTCTTGTGGTGGGACTTACCTCTACAAGATAGTTGAGGAAACATGTGAACTTTTTGATGTTATCAGTGAAAATTCCATGCAGCAGGAGACTCTATCCAGAAATGACATTGAGACTCTTGCTAAAATGGTAAAAGAATCCACTTCTAGAGGAATGATGTATGAAGTCAATGTGCACAATGACCTGAAAAGAAAGGTGGACAACCTGACCATGAAATTTGATAAATTAATGGGTGTGATGCAGCCTAGACTGGCTACACAAGTGGAGGAGGCATGTCTGATATGCCCGTCATCCACACACTCACTTAAGGATTGTCCATCAGCCAGTTAGTACCCTGAATTGGTAATGTAGTATGCTAATGTTGCCTAATCATATGAGCAGCAGCTTGCTAGGTACCCATAGAGAAATCACCCCAATTTGAGATGGAGACAAGACAACTATCGGCAACTAGCTTTATAATACATACCACAACAACAGTATAATCAGGGTTATGCACTTAGACAACCTTTCCATCAGTCAGTCCCACAGCCAAACCAATTAGCCCTACCACCACCACAGCCTAAAGCCCCCACTTTTGAAGTACAAGTTTTTTCATCACTACAAAACCTGGGTTCTTTATCACAAACTGTGAACTCTCATGGTAAAAGCATAAAGAAAATTGAAGACCAGCTTAGTCAAATCTCTAATGATTTGACCAAAAGAGAGGAGGGTATGCTTCCTAGCCAGACCATGAACAATCCAAAGGGCCAATATATGATCCGTGAACGTTCCTCAACCGAGAGAAAGCTAAGGCCATCACAACCCTAAGGAGTGGTAGGATGGTGGATAACCAGGTGGGCAGGGAGAAAAATGAGGAAAAAGAGAGTGCAGAGGAGGAGATGAACTCATTTCCTACTGATGAACAACAGGAGCATAATTTGTTGGGGCTGCTGTTGAGCCCCAACAAATAGAAAAAAATGAGAAAAAGAGAAAGAAAGAAAAAATTGAAGTGATAGCAAGGCTAGCAACTAAGGTACCAGCAGTACCCCAGCTGCCATTTCCCCATGCTCTTAAAGACCCTTCTCCTTTTGACAAGGGGAATTCTAGAATGGAGGAAATGTTGAAGACCTTCAAGCAAGTTAAGATCAATTTACCTCTGCTTGATGCTATCAAATAGGTCCCAGCCTATGCTAAGTTCCTCAAGGACGTTTGTACCTAAAAGAGGAAACTTAGGATTTATTTGTCCAAGAAGGTCTTCGTAGTTGAGAAAGTCAAGCCAGTTTTGTCTATAACCACCCCAGCAAAACTTTAGGACCCAGGGGTACCCACTATCCCTTGCATTATTGGTGATCACACCATAGGCAGAGCTCTCTTAGACTTGGGAGCCAGTATTAACTTGCTTCCATATTTAGTATATGAATAGCTGGGTTTGGGGGAGCTGAAACCAACTCCTATTATGCTCCAGCTCGCTGACAGGTCTGAGAGAAAGCCTATGGGATGATTGAAGATGTGTTTGTAGGGGTGCATAAATTCTTCTACCCGGCAAATTTTTTGGTATTGGACATGGAACCTTTAAAGAGTAACATCCGAATTCCTATAATCTTGGACATGCCATTTCTGGCCACTGCCAATGCCTATATTTAATACAGGTCTGGGGTGATGGAGGTTATATTTGGGAACATGAAGGTCAAATTAAATATGTACAATGCTGCCAAGTAATCTCAGCTGGATAATAAGGACTGCTTTACAGTGGATATACTAGAGGGCTTGGTAGCGGAGAATTTATCCAATCTGCTAGATTGAAATAAAATTTGTGAGGAATTTAAGAATGTGTGGACTGAGGTTCATGAGGAGGAGGCCCCCAATTGCATTACTGAAGACAACAACACATTAAAATCTTCAATGGGCCTAGTGCAACACTCCATTTGGAGGCCCAAATTACTGCCCCTACCTCAACCCTCCAAGGCACCTTTGTTGCCTTCAGTAGAAAGTCCACCTAATCTGGAGCTCAAGCAGCTGCCAAACACATAAAAATATGCCTTCCTAGGATAATATAAGAAACTGCCAGTCCTCATCTCATCCCCTCTCTCTATGGAGCAGGAAGAGGAGTTGCTTAAAGTCCTTAGGAAATATAAGAGAGTAATTGGCTGAACCACTGTAGATTTGGGAGGGATAGACCCATCAGTGTGTATGCACAAGATCCATTTGGAAGAGGGTTCCAAGCCCTCAAGGGAAGTGTAGAGGAAATTAAGCCCTCATATGCAGGAGGTTGTCTTGAAAGGAATTATGAAACTATTAGATAAAGGGATAATCTACCTCATTTCAATGTCTCACCTATTCAGGTGGTCCCCAAAAAGTTTGGCATCACAGTTATTACCACTGTGTTTGGGAAGTCAGTACCAACTAGAGAGACCACTGGTTGGAGAGTGTGCATTGACTATCAGAAACTGAACTCCAAAATAAGAAAAGACCACTTCTCTCTACCCTTCATTGACAAAATTTTAGGTAAACTGGCAGGAAGAGCATTCTATTCCTTTCTTGATGGATACTCTAGTTACAACCAGATACCTGTGTATCCTCAAGACCAGGAAAAGACCACATTCACAAGTCCATTTGGCACTTTTGTCTATAGAAGAATACCATTTGGACTATGTAATGTTCCAGCCACCTTCCAAAGATGCATGCATGCAATCTTTTTAGACATGATTGACAAGTTTTTGGAGATTTTCATGGATGATTTCTCTGTGTTTGGGGACAGTTTTAGTCAGTTTTTACATCACCTCAGCCTGATTCTTCAAAGATTTGAAGAGACCAACCTGGTCTTGAGTTGGGAGTAAAGCTACTTCATGGTAAATCAAGGCATTGTACTTGGCCATGTGGTCTCTCCTAGAGGCATTGAGGTTGATAGAGTAAAGGTTGGCTTAATCTCACACTTGCCCACACCAAAAATAGTCAAACAAATTAGGTCTTTCTTAGGACATGCAGGATTTTACAGAAGGTTCATCAAGGACTTCAGCAAAATTTCTAAACCTTTGTGCCACTTGCTGTGTCAAGATATGCCATTTAGTTTTGATGCTGAGTGCCTTGAGGCATTTGAGGTGTCAAATAAATGTCTAACCTCTACCCCTGTGATCCAAGCCCCTGACTACTCCCTACCTTTTGAATTAATGTGTGATGCATCAGACTTAGTTGTGGGAGTTGTGCTAGGCTAGAGGAAAGAGAAACTACCATGTGTGGTTTATTGTGCCAGCAAATCACTGACAGAAGCTCAGCCAAATAATACAACAACTAAGAAAGAGCTTCTGGCAATGGTGTTTACTGTGGACAAATTTAGATCCTATCTACTTGGGTCTAAAATTGTCATCTTCACTGACCACTCTACCCTTAAGTACTTGCTGGCTAAGAAAGATGCAAAGCCAAAGTTGATTAGATGGATCCTCCTGCTGCAGGAGTTTGATCTTGAAATTAAGGACAAAAAAGGAGTGGAGAATGTGGTGGATGATCACCTCTCTAGGATTTTAGTTGAAGAGTGTGCTGCTACAATTGTGAGAGATTCTTTTCCTGATGAGCAATTATTTGCCATTTAGTCAGTTGTCCCCTGGTTTTCCAACATAGTCAACTTCGTTACTGTAAGTAGGATCCCTTCCCACTGGTCCAAGATGGACAAGGACTTATTCTTTTCACAAGTCAATTATTTCTTTTGGGAAGATCCATACCTATATAAGTACTGTACAGACCACGTCATTAAGAAGTGTGTCCCTAATAGTGACATCCACAATATTCTTAGTATATGCCATGAAAATGCTTGTGGGGTCACTTTATTGGGAAAAAGATAGCAGCAAAGGAGTTGCAGTGTGGGTTTTATTTGCCTTCCTTGTTCAAGGATGCCCATGCACACCGCCAGGCTTGTTTAAGATGTCAAAGGATGGGTGGCATTTCAAAGATAAATTCAATGTCACTGCAACCCATCCTTGTTATAGAGCTGTTTGACATATGGAGAATTGATTTCATGGGCCCTTTCCCTCCTTCAATGAGTTATAATTTTATCCTTGTGGCTGTGGGTTATGTCTCCAAATGGGTGGAAGCAGCTGCCACAAGGACAAATGATCACAAGGTTGTCCTCAAATTTGTCAAGGAAAATATTTTCTCTAGATTTGTTACCCCTAGAGCCATCATCAGTGATAGACGCAACCATTTATGTAACAGATACTTTGAGAGCTTGCTCAAGAAGTATGTTGTTACCCATAGGATTGCTACCCCATATCACCCACAGACATCATGGGCCCTTTCCCTCCTTCAATGAGTTATAATTTTATCCTTGTGGCTGTGGGTTATGTTTCCAAATGGGTGGAAGCAACTGCCACAAGGACAAATGATCACAAGGTTGTCCTCAAATTTGTCAAGGAAAATATTTTCTCCATATTTGGTACCCCTAGAGCCATCATCAGTGATAGACGCAACCATTTATGTAACAGATACTTTGAGAGCTTGCTCAAGAAGTATGTTGTTACCCATAGGATTGCTACCCCATATCACCCACAGACCAGTGGGCAAGTGGAGATTTCCAATAGGGAAATTAAGCATATCCAGAAGAAGACAGTTAAGACTGATAGGAAGGATTGGGCTGTGAAGCTTAATGATGCATTGTGGGACTATAGGACAGCCTATAAGACCCCAATTGGAATGTCCCCATTTAGATTAGTCTATGGCAAAGCATGCCATCTGCCAGTAGAGTTGGAACACAAGGCCTTTTGGGCCATTGAAAGCTTGAACTTGGATCTAACTGCTACTGCTGCAAACAAGAAATTGTAGCTGTCTGAGCTGGAGGAACTAAGGCTGGATGCCAATGCAAATTCAAGTATTTATAAAGAGAAAGCCAAAACATTCTTTGACAAGAGCCTCCTTAAAAAAGATTTTTCTGATGAAGCCAAGGTATGGCTTTTCAACTCCAAGCTTAAGTTCCTTCCTGGTAAGCTGAGAACCAGATGGGATGGACCTTTCACTGTCATCCATGCATTCCCATCTGGGGCTGTGGAGATTATGGACCCAACCTCTGGGAGGATTATGAAAGTAAATGGTCAGAGACTTAAGCTGAGTGTGAAAAATTCCATGGAGACCTCTGCAACTATCTACCTTCAAGAGCCTCCCAATGACCAGTGATTCCCAGCCTTATTCTTTGTAACATAATTATTTTTGTTTGATGTTTAAATTTTGTCATTTATTGTTTCTGTATGTTTTTATGTGCTTTTGAATTTAGTGGTAGTTGTTGTTTGTGTCTAGAGAATCTGGATCTAGGTATAGTAGTCTTCATTTACAATGGTTTATTTAATCTACAAGTGTGATTTGGGTGAGCTGTTCAACTTGGCTTTTATGCATCATTCTACATTGGATAATCTGGTTTCATAATTTAAAATGATCTGTGCAAGAGTGATTTGTGTTGTGAGTAATTAGTGTGCATAAAGTATGAAAAAGTGTGCATGAGTCATGAATCATGAAGGGAACATGTGCCTAAATTGATGTGGAGAAATAGGGCTATGACAGAAATGGCCTCACAAGCTCTGCTATGTAACATATGAGCAGTGCGAGATCTTTGCGAGCAGAATTTCTTCAAGCAGAACCTTGCGAGAGCCTCGCGAGTCCCTCATTTTCACTAAAACAGCCAGTCATGCAATTTAAATTTAACTATGCGAATTTCATTATAGGATTGTATCAGCTTGCGAGGATCCTTTCCATGTGATTGATCTTCGTGAGATCCTAGCGAGAGCTTTGTGAAGCTCGGGTTTCACCATCTTTAAACCCCGCGACAAACTCTGTATCTCCATTTTTACCCTAACATCCGATCTCTACTCCTAGCCACACTTCCCAACTCTTTTCTTATCTACCCTTTGTGCCCCATCACTCACACATCCCTCTAATTATTGTGCTAAGCATCCAAGAACAACTTGTTTACATCTGGAAAGCTTGGATCTGGTCAACTGAGCACCTGCAATTTTAAAACCCTAGTAGTTTTGGGGTAAGTTCTAACTCTATCAAGCTGTGTACTTCTTTAGCTGTTGTTTTTGAATAATAGTTTGGTTTTTGGGAGAAGATTTTGCTAAGAAACCTTAGAGAGCTGTAGGCAACTTGGGTTCAAGATTGAAGAGGTGGATATTGAGGGTTTTAGACAAATGGCCTCCAGCTACCCATTTTTTGATAACCTACATACACTGTTGAACCCTCCACAAACTGACAAACTCCCACCAGAAAATTCGTGGGAATTACTACATCTTCTACTGTGAAGGCCACTGATGTCCCGGAGCCCCAAGTAGAGAAACCCAAAAAGAGGGCTGCACCCAAAAAGAGGGCCAGGGCTGTCACCAAAAGCCCTAAAAAATCTAAGAAATAAAAAATGGGTGAAAAGGATGCCCCAGAGACTAACCCCCTAGCAACTCCCAGTGAATTCATGGCTGCCATAAAATTAGAGCCTGAGACTGCCTTTCATAAGGCATTTTTTAAAAAGGAACCCTTGGCTGCTGCAGCTATTGAATTTTTGACCAAGGTCTCCTTGGAGTCTTTGTTGACACATTTAAAGGAGTTGGTGTACCCCAGATTGGTACAACTGTAGTATAAAAATATCAGGGTGAAGAAGTCTGATGCTGGACAAACTAAGCTATTAGTCTTCTGTTAAGTGGTGAAAAATTCCACTTTTCACCCTTTAACTTGACCATTGATAGACCTGTGAGCATACTAATAAGCCTCTATCGAGTGTATTTTGTAGACAATAATAAAAGATGATAATAATGCAAAAAACCACTCAAGAATGCCCACAAAGGGGCCATCTCTCAGGACAAGACAGACCCAGCAATAGCACACCAGAGGGTAGCACATTACTGGACCCTTAGAGTGCTTGGCTACAGCAGAACAAGGCGAAGGAACTGAAGACAGGCCAAAAACATCCTATCGAGAGGACATCTGAAGATTTCGATAGGAGCTGAGAGTTAAATTAGAGGAATTCGTGCAGATTGGCGAGGTTTCGATAGGATCTAAAGGCAGAAAGAAGAAGAAGTTGTGAGGATTGTGAAATTTGATAGGATCCAAGAACCTATCGAACAGTTGAGAGAAAGACAGATTTCATCCTGACGAAATCTAACTGAGGAGAAAAGGGAACCTATTGAAAGGTCTCCAGAACCTATCGGAAGACCGCCTGAACCTAACGAAATGGAGGTGCTGGAACAGCACCTATCGAAGGATGTTTGAGCCTTTCGAAAGGAATGAGAGCCATCCTATCGAAGTGATGGAATTCAAAGCTACAACCTGGCGAAAGGACTAAAAAGCTTTTGCAGAACCTGTCGGAAGCTTCCCCAACTTGTCGAAATAGTGTAGAACTTCTCAGAAACTCAGCTATGCACACGCTGTGACTTGGTGAACTGCTGAACGCAACCCGAGGCACTTGGTGACCGGCATGACAATTCTAGAAGATGCCCTAGGAAACTCTAACCAACCCACGTGCTCTAACAGAACCCTAACAAACTCTGAGAACCTTCTAGAAAGGAGTTTTGCTAGGAAAAATAAAGAAGAAAGCTATATATAGAGACCCCCAATTACAATTGGGAGGAGATCGAGATCTGAGCAAAATTCTGGAGATTAGAGGTTGCAGAGAAATTCCATTTTCCCTCCTTTAAGCAAAAAATGGTTGGCTAATTCCCCTAGAGTAGCAAGGAGAGAGGTTAGATCTGTAATTGGGTAAGGTTGAGAGTGTTATTATGGGTTCACTGCTGAACGGACTATAGATCTAAGAGCATTTTGATTGTAGAGTGAGTTTGATTACAATATAAATATTGTTTTTAATGCTATAATTAGATCTAAAGTTCCGTTGGTTTCGTTTGGTGCTCGATCGGATTTGTGTAGGGGAGTCAGTAGATCAGCTCACCCTCTTGGATACCATCTGATCTACCTGGATCTGATACTCCTGTAATTCCCTGAGTCTGTGACCTTCGAATTATAGCATATGTAGTGGTTTTAATTATTCTGATTGATGCTTTTGCTTTGGAGGAGATCCCTAAGATGATCTGTGACCATTAAAGTGGACAGATCATAGCCTTAAGATTAGTCCAAGCTCAGGCTCTAATTGGATTCGTCTACTGTAAATCCCTGGATCAGATAAAGTCTATAGGATGGTCTGTGACCATTCCAGTGGACAGATCATAGCCTTAAGACCAGTTAGATCCTGTGATTTGGAGTGGAGTCTTCTACCTTGCAGCTGTGCTTATAGCCAGTTGAGGGAATTTTGTGCCCTAAACCTCTATGGCATGATTAACATAATTTGAATTCAGTGAGACCAATCTCCAAGCGACTCTTCTCTATTTTCTGTTTTTAACTCCCTTGCCCTGCAAGATCTAGATTCCTAAACTCGATCCAAGTTAGTTTTTGTTTAATTTTGGTATAGCTTCAGTGACAGGCCCTTTTAAACCTCTCCCCTGTCTTTTAGCTAACTTAGCATTAGTTAGGGTGCCAGATCTCTTACAGATTTAGAGATTTACCATAATTTTAACCTAACCTCCCTGTGGACATTCCTTTACTCACCATCTTTTTAAAACTTGCTACAACAGACCCTGACTACTTGCAGGTCTGTGTGAGTGTGTTTTGCCTAGTTTTATGAATGATTTTAGACCCTATTTGAAGGGAAGGTAGATACGCCAACAAGTTTTTGGCGCCGCTGCCGGGGAGGTGTGTTTAGAAATGGGTAGATCTAAGTTTTGATCATAGATCTGTAGTTGTTTGTTTGATTTTACTAACTGCATTTGTGAGTTTTATTATTTTTCAGTATTTTGTGTGTATTTCATCAGATCTGAGGTTGTAGTGTGAGAGGAAAATTGTGCTGGAGTCTGCTCTGTAGTTTGCATCCCTCTACTCCCCTTTTATTTTTCAGATCTGTTGATTTTTATAGTAGTTAGAAAGTTTGGTTGATTCTGCTTGTTGTGTTGGGGATTTATTCTGTATTTAGATTTTGAGTGTTGTATGTTTGGTAGGAGAACTCTCCAACCTCAGATTATTCAACTAAATCCAAAGGTTGAAAGACTTCTCAGATCCAGACCAACTACACCCACATCTGTTGCAATTGACTCTGTAGAAATGGGTGAGCAACAACAACTGAGAACAATCAAGGAGTTTAATGCACCAGGGGTTTATAATTCCCCCTTCTGCATTCATTTCCCAGCTGCTTAAGGAAATTGAGATAAAATCTTTCATAATTAAAATGCTGCCCTCATTTCATGGCCTGACTAAAGAAGACTCCTACAAGCACATTGATGAGTTCTTGGGACTGTACACTACATTTAACATTACAGGTTTGGAGGAGGAGGCCACCAGGATGAGACTCTTTCCTTTTTCATTAAAGGACAGAGCCAGGACCTTGTTGTCCGTGCTTCCACCCAACAGAATTTAGTCCTTGAGTGACCTCCAATGTCAATATTTGGCCAAGTTCTTTCCGATGTCAAAAACCAGCCAGTTGAGGAAGGGTATCATCTCTTTTACCCAAGATCCAACTGAAGATTTTCATCAATCCTAGGAGAGATTTAAGGAACTTTTAAAGAAATGCCCCCACCATCAAATTCCTGAATGGCAATTGGTCCAAAGCTTTTATCAGGGAATTGATTCTAAGAGCAGAGACATGATAGATGCTTCCTGTGGTGGCACCTACCTCCATAAAACTGCTGAGGAGGTATGGGAGCTGTTTGCCATCATTAGTGAGAACTGTATGCAAAGGGAAACCTTAGCTAGAGACCTAGAGCCTCCTAGGTTGGTGAAGGAGAATACTTCAAGAGGGAAGTTATATGAAGTGAGTGTGCCAGGTGATTTGGAAAGGAAAGTGGATAGTCTAGCCTAAAATTTGATAGGCTGATGGGAGCAATGCAGTCACCTATGGCTGCTAAGGTGGAGGAGGCATGTGCCATATGCCAGTCCCCTGCTCACTCCCTTGAAGAATGCTCATCTGCTGGCTAGTTTCCTAATTTTATAACAGAGCATGTGGCTGCAGCTCAGTCTTATGGGTAGCAGCCTGCTGCTAGGTATCAATGGAGGAACCACCCCAATCTGAGGTGGAGACAAGATGCATACCCCAGCTAGCAACAGTAGCCCTAGCCGCCCATGCCCTACAGAAATGCTCAACCCTATCCCTAAGGTTATGTCCCAAGGCCTCAGTATCAACAACCCATGGTTCAACCTGTAGCTCCTCCTGTGTAGCAATCGACACCTCCTCCAGCTGCGAGAGCATCTTCCTTTGAGGAACAAGTTCTATCTTCACTACAGAACTTGAACTCCTTATCCCAAACTGTGCACTCTCATAGCCAGAGCATAAAAAAGATAGAGGACCAACTTGGTCAGCTGTCTGATGTTCTTACTAGGAGAGAGGGAAGAAGGCTGCCTAGCCAACCACAGGACAACCCATGAAGATAGTTTATAGTGGGTGAAGTTTCCTCCACCTATGAGGAAGCCAAATCTGTTACAACATTGAGAAGTGGTAGACTAGTGGACAATCAAGTGGGCTGTGAGCTTGTGAGGAGCTTGGAGGAAGAAAATGAAGTGATTTCTACAAGAACACGACAAGGGCCACCAGTGGTGGACCTGAAGGAACAACCAGCTATGAATAAAGAGGATAATGAGGATCCTTAAGAAAAGAAAAAAATTAAAAAGAAAGATGATCAATTGGCCAAGGCTGCAAATGAGGGAGCAATCCCACATGTGCCATTTCCTAAGGCACTACAAGCACCTTCCCCTTTCGATAAGGGGCAAGGTAAAATAGAGGAAATGATGGAGACTTTCAAGCAAGTAAAGATCAATTTATCTTTACTTGATGCAATTAAATAAGTCTCAGCCTATGCCAAGTTTTTGAAAGAGCTATGCACCTATAAAAGACAGTCTAGGATATACCTATCCAAGAAAGTCTTTTTAGTAGAGAAAGTGAAACAAATTTTGTCTATTGCAACCCCAATCAAATTGCAAGACCCTGGAACCCCCACTATCCCCTGCATCATTGGGGATCACATCATTGACAAAGCATTATTAGATCTGGGAGCCAGTGTAAATTTGTTTTCATATTCAACATATGAGAAGATGGGCCTAGGAGAATTAAAGCCCACACATGTGGTCCTACAGGTGGCTGACAGATCTGAAAGGAAACCTGTGGGGATAATCGAGGATGTTTTGGTTAGAGTTGACAAATTCTTCTATCCTGCTGACTTTTTGGTGTTGGACATGGAACCAAGCAAATGTGATTCTTCCATACTTGTGATTCTAGGTAGGCCCTTTTTGGCCACGGCTAATGCTTGTATACAATGCAGGTTAGGAATCATGGAAGTCTCCTTTGGCAACATGAAAGTAAAGTTGAATGTGTATAGCATTGGCTATCAACCCTCTCTGGAAGAGGCTTGTTTTTCCATTAATGCACAAAAGAAGGTGATGCATGAAAATACAAATTGGCTGTTGCAGGACAATGCTTGGTTCACAGATGGAAAACTACACTTAGGGGAGGGACACTGGTTGAGGAAAGAATCCACGAAAGGTACTGATCATGCAGATGCTGTGGACCTCCCAGATCCTCCAGATTAGCCCTTGCAGTCTAATATGTACCATATGTATTATAGTTTGCTGTTGTTCTAGATGTTTATTTTATGCTTCCAGTGAAATTCTTTTTGCAATAAACATGCTATAAAAAACATCAAACCATCATTTCAACCTGGCTTAAGATAATGGGAGTTTGTCCATCAGGGAAACAAACTATAGAGCAGCACAGCAGGGAAGCCTGTTGAGTGCTGCAGCTGAGAATGCCTGGAATTATAGTTTTGTGTGGTTTTGGGAGCTATCGATAGGTCAATTGCACTTTTCGTTAGGTCGCTATATGGCTTCGATAGGATAATTGGGAGTTTCGATAGGTACTGAACATGATCGACAGGTAAAACCAACTTCTCGATAGGTCAGCAAGGGAAAAATATTAATTTCGATAAGTTCTGGATACCTATCGGGAACGTATCTAAAAGATGAATCAGGTACCCCTACACCTATCGGAACGATGATTCCACCTATCGTGAACCTATCGAATCATTCACTTCAAAAAGCTTTGACTATCACGTTGTCGATAGGATGCATCAACATATCGAAACCAGCCTATTCATCCTGTCGAAATCATATATCATCCTTTAAATACCTATCGACAAGTCATTTTCGCCCATATTGGTACCGAATGCAAACCCTAGCTCTCTTCCTCATTTTTTGCCTCCCCCTTCTCTCTGCTAAATACCACAGAAATCGTCATCTATTTAGTCTGCCACTTTGTCAGTACATTTCGCTGGCATAAGGGAGCATTTTACCTCGGATTTTAGAGAAATTGGAGCTGTAAATTGCAACATCTGGAAGAAAACCTAGGATTTTAGGGTAAGTTGTCTTTCTGCTTCCCTCCGTCATTTTCCTAGAAACTCATTCCACGTTTTCCCTAGATACTGTTCCATTTTTGAAAGCAAAAATGGCCAATTTTGAAGAAACCCTAGCTGACTTGTTTCAGTAACCAACTGCTTCCACCCCTAAATCTACCAAGAAAGCAAAGCCTCCCACTAAATCACCTACCAAGAGGAAGCTCTCTGAAGAGACACCCAAGAAGGCCTATAAAGCTAAGAAAGCTAAATCCATTGAAATTCAGGAGCCTGTGTTAGAAACACCTTTAGAGAGAGTTGCCCCCGCTGCAGAAATACCTCTGCCCACCCTTTCAGTTGGGTTAACTACCACCAATGAATTTGTGGACACTTTGAGTCTTGTCCCTGAGACAGATTTTGACCTGGCATACTTTGCCAACATTGGGGAGTTCCAAGGGACATTGAACTATTTATAGAAAGACGGTTTATTACCCCTACTTTCGCCTTTGAAGGAAATGGTTTATCCCAGGCTGGTGAAATTGTGGTATCAAAACCTGACCAAGAAGGTGGTGCCTGGGACTAAGGATGCACTTGATATTTTGATTGACGAATGACAGCTGATTGTAGACTGCAAACACATTGGGATGGCTTTGGGAGTCCCATATAAATTTGACTCCACCAAAGCTGAGGGAGCACCTATTTGGGCTTCTTTTAGGGAAATGGCGAAACAGCTCACAAATGGTATTGTGGGCTCTGGTGAATCTCTGATGAGAAGAGACCTCCCTCCTACCTTAAGACTCATGGACACCATTTTGAGGAAAAATGTCTGTCACTGGGCATTTTCAAGAGTGGAGGGCCCCATTAGTGAATGCCCTATACTATTATTTAAAGGGGCAATTAGTGAATGCACCCAAGTTGATTTTAGAAGCAATGGTGGACATTAATGACAAGGTACTGAAAAGGCAAGATTTTGCAAAGGAAGGTGGTCTGCCCTTCAGTAGACTCATCACATGTCTGTTGAAGGCTGGGAAATTTGCAATCAAGAAAAATGAGCCAGTGGAGAAGGTGACCCCTAAGATATTTGGAAAGAGGGCATGGTCCACAAGCCTCACATTGATGCAAAAAAATAAGCCAGCTGGAGTGGAGGAGGTTGAAATACCCATGATAATAGCAACAGATCTCCCTACTGAAATACCCTCATCCACCCTTCCACCTACCATACCTGCCCCATTACCCACCCCTCCACCCACATTTCTCTTTCCCTTTGTATCAGTTCCTCTTCCAGTAGGCTCCATTCCAACCACCTCTGAACCAGTTTTACATGCAACCACCACTCAAGTCTTCCCACCTGAAATCCTTGACCTTCCTCCATTTTCAGAGCCTACCCCTACCATACCATCTCTACCCACTGACCAAACCCTTCTCCATACACAGGATGTGGACCAGTTCACCACTACTGGATTCACTGCCCTCATGACCTCCATTGTGGAGGATGTGGCTCATGAATACACCCCACTGCCTAACTCCCCACACCCTACTCCCCCTCATTTTAACCATGCACCCTCTTCTCCCTTCCATCCTGTCCAAACACTTGTCCCTTCTACCCCCACCATGCCTGACACCCTCACTCAAATTCTATCCCTCCTCCAGTCCAATCAATCCCAATTAGCCATCAACACCGACAACTAAACCCTCATGAGTTCATGCCTCCACTCAATTCAATCCACACTTATCCCATCCTCTCCAGCCCCTCAATCCTCTCACATATCCCCTCCTGCTTCACCCATACCTACCCCACCCCCTGCTGCTGCCCAGTCTGAGGAGGTAGCAGCATCAGCTCTCCCCATACTTTCCTCACCACCAACCACTTTACCCTCATCACTAAATCTACTTGCCTATGCAGTAGCTGAATCCCCTCTACCCCCCACCACCTCCTGTTGAGAACTGGAAAATACCATTTTCCACCTCTTAACCTGGGCCTTGATAAAACCTTGAGAGAACTAAATAAGTGTTTTAAGTGTTTGTTTTACAACTAACAATAAAGGCAGGCTTAACCCTGAAAGTAGCTTAAAAGTGTCAAAAAGATGATGACCCATCTTGATCTGGAGGAAGAAGGAGAAGGGACAGCCTCACTGGCTATCAAAATGCCTAAACTAAAGAAGACAAAGGCCTGGTTTCAACCTGAAAATAGGTTTGGAGCTATTCAAAAGGAAGAATGCACCACAGAATGCTATTCGAAAGGACTCCTGATCTATTCGAAAGGATTCCTGATCTATTCGAAAAGAACCTAAACATTGTGAAAGAACTAAAGATCCAGACTTGGTTTTCAAAGAGCACCTAAAATCTATTCGAAAGGAACCAAACTTGCTGATGATCCTTTAGAAAAGACCTCCAATTTATGCGAATAGAGCTCCAGAAGTCACATTTCCTTTCGAAAAGGCCCCCAATCTGTGCAAAATCTTATTCTAAAGATTCCCAACATCTGTAAGTGTATTTTAGTAATCTTTGCACATGCCTTAATGCATTTAAAAACTCGGGAGCATTCTAGAAGATTCTGAGCACAAACTAAAGGCATATTCCACTCCATGTGAACACCCAAAGATGAAATTACTTGGCGGGAACATCTACAAGCTCAAACAGATTTTTGAATTACCTAACAGAATTGATGCCTCTGTCTCCTGATTGGCTGAACCAGATCAAGCGATTACGATTAGCGAAACGGATCCTGGATCACATGCTAGTTGATATGGATCTAACCAATTCTGATTGGTTGAGGCACATCTGAGCTGGACTTAGGGAAAACTATAAATAAACAAACAATTTGCCCAATTTGGGCATCCAGAATTTGAGTTTTATTCCTGCTGCCCCATTTTCCAATTCAGATCAAGATAGCTTTTCTGAAACCTCTGTAATAGCCTAGCTTTTGTCTGTAACTAAGAACTGTGAGATACTTGTGTAAATTCAAATGAGAATTGTATTCAAGACTACAAATCCGAGAATTGTTGTAAGCTGTGTTTAGTAATTGTAATGGTGGATTTGAAAAGGTTGCTTTCATCAGTACGTTCTCAATCGGATTCATGTTGAGGGTTCATTGTGATCTCCTCACTCATTAGATTCCTTTAGATTTGCTGTTTTTAAGTAATTTCCCTTAATTCACTATCCCTGTGAGAATCTGTGTTTGTAACCTGATCCTTACAGCATTTGTAGTGGTGCTTATGTTCTGAATCAAGACTTTGGATTGAAGAAGAAAACTATTGGATGATTTGTGTCCATGATAGTGGACAGATCATGGCCATAAGTTCAACTCAATTCTAATCCTTGAATTGGATTATTTTCTCTTACATCTGAGCTGGTAGCCAGATGAAGATTTGATACTTTCTCAACTGTGTTATACTATTTCTCATTATGCAATCAATTACTAAGCTTAAGTTAGCTGTTATTTCTCCCTTCTTATTAATTTTGCATCAAATTCTCCCAACTCGGATCTGGATCACTTAGTTTAAATTTTACTTTTAGATAATTTAGTTAATGTGGCAAATTCAACCTCCCATCTTACTTGCTTTGTAGATAGGATTAGAGGCCATATCTGGTAGCTCAGATCTGGAGGTTTACCATATATTTTAAATCAATTCTCTGTGGACGATCTTTTAGTCACTTACATTTAAAACTTGCTACAATTGGCCTTGATCTTGCAGGCTAATTGATTTCTCTCTGTGCTGATATTTCCTTTTTTTTTAGTTTTCCAATTTCAGTATAATCCATACTTTGAAAAATCTGTTTTCAAAATACAAATAAATCATGCACACTTAGGAAGACAATAAGTTTTTGGCGTCGTTGCCGGGGAATAGATTTTAAAATAGGTAGACCTAAGTTTTATTTATTTATTTTTATATCAGTGCTAACTGTTTCTATTGCTTGAATCTGTGCAGTTATCTCTATACAATTAAGCTTGGAATCTACTCAGTAAGGATTATTGCAGGTTTGCTTTGCATAATTTTTTTCTCTGTATCTGTGTTGTATGTTTGGTAGGAGGACACTCAATCCTGAGATTGCCCCTCTAAATTTAGAAGTTGAAAGGCTACTAAAAACCAGAAAAACATCACAGAATTTTGCTGAGACTGCTGTTGCTGAGTCTAGTGTGCATGATTTATTTGTGTTTTGAAAATTGACTTACAGAGGATGAATTTACTAAAAGAATACGAAAATATCAGCACAGAGAGACCTCAATTAGCCTGCAAGATCAGGGCCAATTGTAGCAAGTTTTAAAATATAAATGAGTAAAAGATCGTCCACAGGGAATTGATTTTAAAATGCAAGATAAACCTCTAGATCTGGGCTACCTGATCTGGCCTCTTATCCTATCTACAAAGCACATAAGATGGGAAGTTGAATTTGTCACATTAACTAAATGATAAAAGTAAAAGTTAAACTAAATGATCCAGATCTGAGTTGGGGAGATTTTGATGTAAACTTATAAAAATGGAGAAATAATATCTAACTTTGATTTGGTCCTTGAAACACAATGAGAATGACTGCAGATCAAATGAGAGATGATTCAATCTTCATCTAGCTACAAGCACAGATGTAAGAGAAATAAATCTAACTCAAGGATTAGATTTAGGCTTATGGCTATGGTCTGTCCACTTCAATGGCCACAGACCATCCAATAGTCTTTAATCTAAACCCTTAATTCAAAACAAGAAATATCACTACAAATGCTGTAAGAGATTAGGTTACAAACACTAATTCCCACAGGGTTAATGAATCAAGGGAAATTGCATGAAAAACAGTAAATCTAAAGGAGTCTAGTGCAATAAGGAGATCAGAGGGAACCCTTAACACGAATCCAATTGAGAACGTACGATTTACAGCAACCTTTTCAAATTCACCATTACAATTACATTGTAGTCTTGAATACAATTCTCTTTTGAATTACAGAGGTATCTCATAGCTCTCAATTGCAAGTAAAAGTTAGGCTATTACAAGGGTTTCAGACAAGCTAGCTGATTTGTAGTCTTGAATACAATTCTGGCCAATCAGAATTGCTCGATCTGATTCAGCCAATCAGGCGACAAAAGCATCAATTCTGTTATGCAATTTGAAAATCTGTTAAAGCTTCTAGAAGTTCCCGCCAAGTGATTTCTTCTTTGGGTGTTCACATGGGGTGAAATATGCCTTTGGTTCGTGCTCAGAATCTTCTAGAATGTTCCTGGTTTGTATCTGCATTGGGGCGCATGCAAAAGATTACTGAATTACCCTTACAGATGCTAAGAATCTTCAGAAAATCATTTCGCAAAGTTTGGGGGACTTTTTGCAGAGTTCTGTGCCTTCTGAAGTTCATTTCGCAAAGCTCTGATGCTGTTCGCTAGGAGTTCTCTTCTTTTCGAATAGGTCTGAAATCCTTTCAAAGAGTTCAAGTGCTTTTCGAAAGCTAAACCTGGAGCTTTTGGTTTTTTTCGCAAAGTTAAGCTTCTTTTCGACAAGTTCAGAAACTTTTCGAATAGTTCAAATTCTTTACGAAAAGTTCTCTATACTGCTTTCTTCTGTTCGAATTGCTCCACACTTCTTTTCTAGGTTGAGACCAAGTCTTTGCCTCTTCATTTCAGGTATTTTGATAGGTCGTGAGGCTGTCCTTTCTCCTTCTTCCTCCAGATCCAGATGGGTCATCATCTCTTTCGCACTTTTCAGCTACTTTCAAGGTTTAGCCTGTCCTTATTGTTAGCTGTAAAACAAACACTTAAAACACTTATTTAGTTCTCTCAAGGGTCTATCAAGGCCCAGATTAAGGGGTGGAAAATGGTATTTTCCAATTCTCAACACACCCCCAAACCTAAGCTTTGCTAGTCCCTGAGCAAAGACAAAATTAAAAACAAAGTAAAAAGCCACTTTTGTAGGGAGCACAGTTGCATTTAGCATATGCAACAAGCCTTTTAAACCCCTAGGTGATCCCTAGTGGAGGAGTGAAGTCTCCTGAGGGTTTTCAGTGAAGGTACCCACAAACTTCTTCAATAAATTAGTTAAGATCAATGCAGTTCTGTTAAAACAGACTTTCATCCAATCAGATTATTCACACCTGCATCAGTCAAGTTATAAGAGGATTCTAAAAAAAAACATCAGTTCAAAACTGAAATTCTGCTGTAATTCTTTTACCATTCCCTCGATTTGTGTTAAAAAGTTTTTAAAAGAAAAATTAATGAAAAGCTTGCCTTCTATTTGAGAATTCAGTTTTGAGGTTACCCTAATGAGTTGATTTCAAACCCAACTCTCTCTCGGATTTTCACTCAACATGCAAGTAAGAGGGTTGTACTATTTCACACGGCTCAAGAGCAGTTACAGCCCTCAAATAGGACTGTAAGCATGAGCATAGGAATTGCTTTTAAGTTCTGAATTTACTACTCTTTTCACCATAGATTACATAAATTCTTATCTCCATGTGACAGCTCAATCCATCATTGATCAGCAAGGACTTTACTTGGGTTGTAATGTGGCTTATGGGTGAAATTTATCAAGAATAAAGGGGTGGAATGGAGTTCAAAGTTGAGAAGTCAGTCAAGGTAAGGAGGTGATAGACACACCTTCAATTCAGCACAATATCATCTTCTTCTTTGAATTTTCAGAGCCAAAGTGGCCATCTTTTTCTCTTTCTTTTTCAAACTTCCAATGAAATGTCTTCCCTTTTCTTTTTCTTTTTTTCAAAGTAACATTGACTGGAATGCCACATTTCTTCTACTGATACATCATTGCCTTTAATTATGATTCTTCTTCTTTTATCAAACTGTTACTCAATTCTCCTTTCTTCAGCTTCCTTCCCTTTATCTTCTGACTTCTCGGAGTGAGGGTTTGGCTAAATGAGTTTGATGAGGTTATTTGATGAGGTTTCAAAGAAATCTTAGATTTATAAAGCTCAAATGATGTGTATCAAGGGCAGTTTCAAAAGGTGGGGCTTTGTAAGGTTCAAACTATCCAAAAGGAGGCCTTACATCATGTCTTTAATATCACGATTGCTGTCAAGTTATTTCAATTTGAATATGTGTAATTTCTAGTGAAAATAAGCAGGTTCAAACAGTCCCAAGAGCAGAAAAAATTGCCAATTCATACCTCCAAAGAATACATTTCTGCAGGCCAAAATCTCACTAGGTGTGGTTTTCTATCAAATTCCTGAAGTATATCATCACTGTTTTCTCTCTTTTTAGGTTTACTACAACATCAATTTTCTTTTGGAAATTTTCTGACATTCACTTCATGAAAGTATTAGAATTACACTAGAAATCAATTTTAAAAGTAAGATTTTAACTTCCTCATTTTCAAAACAACAGGTGTGAAATTACTTCACTTTTAAAAATAAAATTCTGCTGATCATAAGGTGCATTGATGTTAACTCAATTATTGACATTTCTGCCACACCCCGAAACCTATGGTGAGCAGGGCTTGCACTGGTCCGAAGCAAAGAAAAGAAATAATCAAGCAGAAATCATAATGACAAGAAGAAAGAACAGAAATGCACAGTAATTACTGATTAACACAAGAAAAATCAGAATTTTATATTACAAACTCATAACACAGATAAGTACAATATGATCTAATAACTGGGGTCAAAATCTGTATCATAAGTTGGTTCAATGGGATCGGAAGCTGGAATCCTTTGTCGGTCGAACTAGAATCGATGTTAGATGCGAACTCGATTTAGCCTTCTCTGGATTGTGTTTTCATTTCGATGTATTCCTCTGATTTGATCTTTTGGTGAGGCCAATGTAGCACCAAGTCTAGTAGGTTTTCTGTTGCAACATGGTCACCTTGTCCGTCTTTGCTCCCTAACCATCTCAAAAGTTTGACCCGAGGGTCTGCATTTTCTCTCTCAAATTTCATGAACAACTGTAATTTTCGAATTTGGTTCTCATAAGGGGTTCTAATGTAAGCTTGCAAATCAGCTAACCCTTTTAGGACATCACGACGAATATATGGGTTCTCTTCCATAGCCTTTTTGAGGGCAGCAAATCTAGGAATGGGAATGGAGTGGTAGGGGACCAAAGGTATCCCAGCAGTGGGAGTGGGAGAAGTGGAATCCAACAGAATAATCTCAGGGTCAGTCTGATTGGCTTGATCAGAGAAAGTGAGGAGAGGTGAAGGGGACTCAACAAGAGCTACCTTAGGTTCTGTTTGGGTAGCATAGCTAGTAGTGGTGATGGTGGGTGGATCAACAAATACTACCTCAGGGTCGGTTTGGGTAGCATGGCTATCAACAGCAGGTATAGTGGCTGAGGTAGTTGTGTGGGATGAGGAGGCTAAGGTTTGGAGAAGGGCATTTGTCATGCATCGATTGTCTGTTAATCTCAGAGTTGTGCTTGAATGGATTGGAGAAAGGTAAGTATTTGGCTAATTGACTCAGGTGTGGGTGTGGTATGCAGAGTAGGGGCTGGTATAACTGAAGTACATGGTTGAGGTGCAATGGGTGAAATGGTTGTAAAAGGTGAAGTAGCCAAATGAGTGAAAGGAGGAGGGGCATGTATAGGTACAGATTCAAGCCCAATGTTTTCAAAAATAGACCCCATCAATGATGAATAAGCCTCTGTAGTGAACATCTCAGGTTCAGGGGTATGAGTTACTTCAGGTGTATGAGCTAAATGAGCAGGTGAACTTGAGAGGCTTTGGAGAAGAGGAGTGCTAGGAGATTGTTCAATAAAATCTGTGGCCATGTCTTGGGCATTGCTGTGAGAAATTGGTGGTGTGAGTATGGCTGGACTGGTTGGTGTAGAGGGGGAGTCTGCAATTGGGATAATGGTGGTTATGGGCGATGGGATTGCTGGAATGGGTGAAGTGGCAGGAGCTGCTCTAGGTGAGGAGTGTAAGATGACAACTTCTTTAAGAATGGGTGCAGCTGAAGAGCTGGTCACCACAGGAAGGACAACTTGTTCAATGTCAGCTGTCGGGACAGGTTCGGATTCTTTAGCAATGACAGGTGTAGGCTCAGATATGGGAGGTTCATTAGCAACTGCAGGTGCAGGCTCAAATATGGGAGGTTCATTAGCAACTGTAGGTTCAGTAGCACCTTCCTCTCTCATTCTGTTCAGCATTGCTTGGCTTGTAGTCAAGCCTTTTTCCCAAAAGTATGAGGAGATATAACTTCAAATGGCTCTTGCTCATCAATGTCAAACTTAGCTCTTAGTAGGGCTGTGATCAGCCTTCCAAATGGTAATCCAGCTAATTTCTGCTCCTTTTTCAACTTAGCACTAATATCAGCCATGGCTTCAAAAATCAACATAGGGGCATTGAAAAATTGCCCCTTAGAAAATGAAAGAGAGCCTCTAAAATTGGTGTCCTTCTTTCCTGGCTATGCCCCGTGACATAAAAACTTCCCCTCAAAATTGAATCCATCAGTAAAAATTGAGGTGCTAGGTCTCTCCTCATTATGGATTGTCCAGTTCCAACTATCCCTTGGGTTAAATGTGCAACCATTTCTCTGAAAGAGGCTGCTTCTAGTGTAGCCAATGGACCAGCAGGATCATATTGAAAAGGTATCCCCAAAGCATTCCCAATGTCATCATATGTGACAGTTAGATCACAATCATCAATAAAAATAACAAGAGTAGGGACATCAGCATCCTTTTCTGTCACTTTTACCAAGTTTTGGTACCATAATCTCACCATTCGCGGATAAATTTTCTCTGACAGAGGGGTAAGGATATCGCTCAGTGAGGCATCCCTAATGTATTTTAAAGATAGCTGACATTCCGGTTTGTTGGAGAAAAAGTTCTCATCAACAATAAGCTCAGGAATCAGCTTCTGAGCTTCAATGAATGGATTTGGCAAGACAAATGCATAGGCAGAGGAGGAAGCTCAGGCTCAGGACTAGCAGCAGCTGTTGGGATGGGTTCCTCATGTCTAACCTTCTTCCCTTTCTCAATCCTATCAGCTTTATCCATTGATAGTTTCCTTTTGGCTGCGGTTTGGGTTTTTCCTTTTAGGGTGGGTTTGCTAATTTTCTTAGCAGAAGATTTGGCATGATGATTTTTCAGCTTTCCCCATTTAAAATCTTTGTTTGAATCTCCCAAAATGAAAGCTGATATCAATTTCTAACTTAGCAAAATAGAAACAGAGGAAATGCACAGAGAAATACCGAAATCTAGGGTTTTAATTGAACTTGATGACCGCTTGATGAAATCCGCTAGAATCAGAAGCAAAAAGTCCCCCTCTTCAAGCTTAATCCGTTGAACAAATATGAAGCAAATTGAGGCTGAACTTGGAAAGCGCGCAAGGATGGAAACGAAATGGATTTTCTGTGAAAGAAGACGCTCTGGAGGGGTTTAGAAACTGAAACCTATTCTTCGAAAGGGTTTAAATATATTCAAAATTATTTTCGCAAAGTAATTTTTAAGTTTTCAAAAAGTTCAAAACAGTCTTTTTTATGAAAGAGAATGGCATCAGTACCATTCGAAAAGCAAATAGCTTCAGAAACAACTTTTCGAAAAGCACATAGCTTCAGGAACTACTTTTCGAAAAGCAAATAGCTTCAGGAACAACTATTCGAAAAGTACATCATTGCTTTTGAGCAGTTCTTTACAGATTCAAATCCTTTTCGAAAAGTAGATTAAACTTTGCGAAAAGACAATTTTTTACTTTGCGAATTAATTTTTCACATATTTAAACTTCTCGAAAAGAGAAAAAACATGACTAAAAATAGAGAAAAAGAAAACTATATAAAAACTACAGAACAAAAACATATTGTACAGTTGTATACCATCAGATTTAGGGAGGTTCTTGATGATAGATGGTCAACACCGGCTCCAGGGTATTTTCAATGCATGGTTTGAGCCTCTGACCATTTACGTTCAAGGTTCTCCCATCACTTGGGTCCAAAATCTCAACAGCCCCAAAAGGAGCAGCATGAATGAAAGTATATGGCCCTTCCCATCTGGATCTCAGCTTCCCAGGAAAAAACTTAAGTTTTGAGTTGAATAACCATACCTTGGAGCCAGTTATGAATTTTTTTCTTAGCAGATTTTTATCATAGAACGCTTTAACTTTCTCTTTGTAAGATCTTGAATTGGTGTATGCATCCATTCTCAGCTCCTCCAACTCAACAAGTTGCAGTTTCCTGTGATTACCAGCAGTAGTCAGATCCATGTTCAATGTTTTAATAGCCCAAAAGGCTTTATATTATAACTCCACTGGTAAATGGCATGCTTTGCCATAGACTAATCTGAATGGGGACATACCAATTGGGGTTTTGTAAGCTGTCCTGCATGCCCACAATGCATCATTCAGTTTAAATGACCAATCCTTTCTGTCTTTTCTCACAGTCTTTTCCAATATATGTTTGATTTCTCTATTGGAAGTCTCCACTTGTCCACTGGTCTGTGGATGATATGGAGTAGCTACTCTATGAGTCACAGAGTATTTTTTCAATAGAGCTTCAAAATGCTTATTACAAAAATGGCTTCCACCATCACTGATAATAGCTCTGGGGGAACCAAACCTGAAAAAGATATTATCCTTTAAAAATTTCAGAACCACTCTATGATCATTGGTTCGAGTAGCTGTGGCTTCAACCCATTTGGATACATAATCTATAGCTACTAAGATGAAATTACAACCATTTGAAGAAGGAAAGGGGCCCATGAAATATATCCCCCAAATATCAAACAATTCAACTACTAAAATAGGTTGTAATGGCATTGAGTTTCTCTTAGAAATGCTGCCCAATTTCTGGCAGTTCTGGCGAGTCTTACAGTGCTGCAGAGCATCTTTGAAATGTGTAGGCCAATAAAATCCACACTGTAAAACCTTTGCAGCAGTTTTATTTCCACTAAAATGACCTCCACAAGCCTGCTCATGACACATAGAAAGTATGTGATGAATGTCTTCTTCAGAGACACATCTTCTTATTATTTGGTCTGCACAAATCTTGAACAGATAAGGATCCTCCCAAATAAAATGTTTAACCTTTGAGAAGAAAAGATCTTTATCCATTTTATTCCAATGTTGAGGAATTCTTCCAGTAGCCAAAAAGTTGACTATGTTTGCAAACCAAGGGGTGTGTATACTGATAGCAAAAAGTTGCTCATCAGGGAAAGATTCATTGATAGGTAGCCTATTAATCTCAGCAGTTATAATTCGAGATAGGTGGTCAGTCACCAAATTTTTCACACCCTTTTTATCTTTAATTTGTAAATCAAACTCCTGTAATAGGAGGATCAACCTGATTAATCTTGGTTTGGTATCCTTCTTAGACAGAAGGTATTTCAAGGCTGAGTGGTCAGTGAACACCACAATTTATGAACCCAAAACATATGACCTGAATTTCTCCAAAGCAAAAACTATTGCCAATAGCTCCTTCTCAGTTGTTGTGTAATTGAGCTGTGCATCAATCATTGATCTACTGGCATAAGCTATGACATGAGGCAGCTTATCCTTTCTCTGCCCAAGAACAACTCCCAAAGCATAATCTGATGCATCACACATTAGCTCAAAAGGTAGTGAATAATCTGGAGATTGTAATATTGGAGCTGAACTCAAACAATTTTTTAAGAATTCAAATGCCTTCAAACATTCATTGTTGAAAACAAAAGGGACATCTTGACATAATAAATGACAAAGAGGCTTGGAAATTTTACTGAAGTCCTTAATGAACCTTCTGTAAAATCCAGCATGCCCCAGAAAACTTCTGATTTGTTTAACAATTTTAGGAGGTGGCAAATATGCAATTAAATCAATTTTAGCTCTGTCCACCTCAATGCCCTTGTGGGAGACAACATGGCCAAGGATAATGCCTTGGGTGACCATGAAATAGCTCTTCTCCCAGCTCAAAACTAGATTGGTTTCTTCACGTCTCTGTAACACCAAGTTGAGATGATGTAAACACTGGGCAAAACTGTCTCCATATATTGAAAAATCATCCATAAAAATCTCCATAAATTGGTCAATCATGTCAGAGGAAATGGAGTACATGCATCTTTGAAAGGTAGCAGGAGCATTACAAAGACCAAAAGGAATTCTCCTATAGGCAAAAGTGCCAAAAGGGCAAGTGAATGTGGTTTTTTCCTGATCTTGTGGGTACACAGGAATCTGGTTGTAACCAGAGTAACCATCAAGAAAACAATAATAGGCTTTTCCTGCTAGCTTATCTAAAATTTGATCAATGAATGGGAGAGGGAAATGGTCTTTTCTGGTCATTGAGTTTAATTTTCTGTAATCAATACAGACCCTCCAACCAGTTGCTTGTTTGGTTGACATAAGCTCACCAGAATCTGAGGTTACAACAGTGATCCCAGATTTCTTAGGTACCACCTGTGTAAGTGCCACCCAAGCTGAATCTGAAATGGGGTAAATGACCCCTGCATCCAACAACTTAACAACCTCTTTCATGACCACTTCTTGCATATGAGGGTTCAACCTCCTCTGCATTTCCCTAGAAGGCTTGGCATCTTCTTCCAAATGGATTTTATGCATACAAATAGCTGGACTGATTCCTCCCAAATCAGCAATAGTCCAGCCAATTGCCCTCTTATGTTGTTTCAATACAATCAACAGCTCTTCCTCCTGCTCCTTTGTGAGGAAGGAAGAAATAATTGCAGGCAATGATTTATGGTCTCCTAAAAACACATATTTCAAATTTTCTGGCAACTGCTTCAGTTCTACATCAGGTGGGCTGAGAAAAGAAGGTAGCAAAGCTACCTTAGCTGTTTGTGGAAGAGGAAGAATAACAGGTTTCCATGAAGAGAAACTTGTTGATTGATTATGAGTTCCTTGTACAACATTTGCTTCCTCAGACTTAGAGGTACAGATCGTTTCTTCCATAGCATTTTTCCAAGCATTTTTCAAGTCTGTGGAAAAATCTTCACACTGTAAAAAACTGTGGTAGAGTCTCTTCCATCAGTTCATCCAACAAATCAACAAAAAAACATTCCTCAGAACTGAATTGAGGTTGTGTGACTGCATTATAAATATTTAATTCCACCTTCATATTTCCAAAAGAGACTTCCATAATACCAGACCTGCATTGAATACAAGCATTGGCTGTAGCCAGAAATGATCTTTCCAAAATAACAGGGATGGAAGTTTTGCTTTTTGTAGGTTCCATATCCAATATCAGAAAATCAGCAGGGTAGACAAACTTATCTACCCCTACCAACACATCCTCAATCATCCCAACTGGCTTTCTTTCAGATCTGTCTACTAGTTGTAACACCACATGAGTGGGTTTTAATTCTCCCAAACCTAGTTTCTCATATACAGAATATGGAAGTAGGTTGACACTAGCACCCAAATCTAATAAAGCCTTTTCAATGGTATGTTCCCCAATAATGCAAGGGATTGTGGGGGTTCCAGGATCTTGAAGTTTAGGAGGTGTGGTAATGGACAAAACCTGATTAACTTTTTCCACCGCAAAGACTTTCTTGGATAATTGTATCCTAGATTGTCTTTTGTGAGTGCAAATATCTTTCAAAAATTTTGCATATGCTGGGATTTGTTTGATTGCATCAAGAAAAGGTAGATTTATCTTGACTTGCTTGAAAGTCTCCATCATTTCCTCTATTTTTGTGTTTCCTTTATCAAAAGGAGAAGTAGATTTCATGGCATGAGGAAATGGTAACTGAGGAACTAGTCCTTCATTTACAGCTTTAGAATCATCATTAGCATATTTTTGATTTTTCTGTTTTTCATTTTTTTGATTTTTCTGAGGTATATCAGCACCCCCAATGCTAACATCATGCTGCTCCTGCTGCATATCAATAGCAGTTTCTTCAAATTTTTTTTCTTCTTTATCAGTACCCACATTGTTATTTACAATTCTTCCACTTCTCAAAGTAGTGACAGTTTTTACTTCTTCATGTGAAATAGAAGCCTCTCCAACCATGAACTGTCCTTTGGGATTGTTCAAAGGTTGGCTGGGTAGCCTTCCTTCCTCTCTTTTGGCCAAAGTATTTGAGAGTTGACCCAATGTTTCTTCAATCTTCTTTATGCTCTGACTGTGAAAGTTCACAGTCTGAGTGAAAGATCCTAAATTCTGGAGTGAATTTAGGACTTGATCTTCAAAAGAAGGGGATCTGGAAGGGGCTTGGACTGGAGCAGATTGTTGTACAGGTTGTTGTGGAATGGGCTGCTGAAAATTTGGCTTGGCATAAAAATTCAGCTGATAAGGCTGAGCAGTTTTGAAAGGCATTTGGTTCTTTGGTTGCTGCTACTGTTGTGATTAATAATTCCCCTGGCTCCACCTCAAATTGGGGTGCCCTCTCCATGGATATTCATTTGACTGCATCTGTCCAAATGATTGGGCAGCATGAGCTTGCTCCACCACTAAATCTGGGGACTGTGGTGCAGCTGGACATTGGTCAAGTGAATAAGTAGGGGACTGGCAAATCAGACATGCCTCCTCTACTCTTGCAACCATTGGATTTTTAAGTGAGTCCATCAATCTATCAAACTTTATGGTTAAATTATCCATCTTTCTTTCCAACTCATTCACCTCATAAATCTTTCCTTTGGTGGTTTGCTGATTGTTCACCCGAACAGGATTCTCAATGTCTCTTAACAAAGATTCCTGTTGAGTTGAATTTTCACCAATTACTTCAAATAAGTCCCAAACCTCCTCAACTGTGTTTTGCAAATAGGTACCTCCACAGGAAGCATTTACCATATTCTTGCCCTTTTGATCAATTCCTTGATAGAAGCTTTGAACATGCTGCCATCGGGGAATTTGATGATGAGGACATTGCCATAAAAGTTCCTTAAACCTTTCTCATGCTTCATGGAATGTTTCAATTGAGTTTTGTGAGAAGGAAATAATACTTTGTCTCAATTGGCTTGTTTTAGACATAGTGAAGTAATTGGCTAAAAATTGACACTGCAAATCATTCCAAGAAGTGATACTATTTGGTGCCAACATAGACAACCATGCTCTAGCTTTGTCCTTTAATGAAAAAGGAAAGAGCCTAAGCTTAGTTACCTCTGGACCCAGTTCAGCTATGTTGAATGTGGCACAAAGAGACAAAAATTCATCCACATGCTTATATGGATCTTCCTTACTCAAACCATGGAAGGAAGGAAGAATTTGGATAGTTGATGATTTGATCTCATAATTTCCTTCAACAGTAGGAAATTGAATGCAAAATGGAGAATTATAAGCACTAGGTGCAAAGTAATCCCTCAAAAGTCGAGGTTCTTCACCCATAGTAACAGTTTCAACAGAATTTTGTGCTGTTGGTTTGGTTCATAGTAGCCTTTCTACTTCCAAATTTAGCGGGATTATCTCAGGGCTGAGAGTCCTCCTACCAAACATACAACACATAACAGAGAATCAAATTATGCACAGCAAACCTTCAGAATTCCTTTTAAAATAGATTCCACGTGTCACAATGTCTATGAATAGCTGCACAGATTTAACCAATGGAATAGTTTAGCACTGAGATAAAATAGAAACAAAATAAAAACTTAGGTCTACCTATTTTAAATACTAGCGGAGGGCAGGTCTCATTGTCCCTTCTCAGTCTGATGGTGAACTGGGACAACGTGCATTGGCTTAATTAGGGCGGTGCTGGCTATGCGGTGCTCATGTTTAGCCTGGCGCGAGCCTTACTTGGGGAGTCTAGCTCCATTGTGGGCTTTTGGCCCGCACTTGAGGTATTTTATCCTCTGGTTTCAATTTGTCAAAGTTTTCCCTCTTATAGCATATCTATTTTTATCTGCTTGCCTTCTCAAGTTTGAGGGTATCTGCATTTCCAACCCGGTCGCCCTCTGCTTCTATCTGAAGTTCCTACATTCCCCCTTATGAGCAATTGGCACGCAAATCGCCGTCGGGACATAGGCATGAAGCACCTGGAGCTGGGGCTGCGCTCCCAGTTTGATCTGTTGATCCCTGAGCAGGTATAACAATTTCTCTCTTTACATATTTGATAGTTCTTTCGTGCTGTGGGTTTTGACCAAATGTATATATCCCTCCCCTCTTTTTTTTTTAAGCAGGTCATCCTTGACCCCTACGTCGAATCTCCCTTCTGGAACCTGGCTGCAGTGGGTCCTTCTCATCTTTTGTTAGACCGACTCATCATTTTCTTCTATGGGTCTTGGACTAGGGCGTATTACCTAGGAGAGAGGGTGGTTCATCAGTACCGTCTTCTTCTCGCCGTGCCCCAAGCTCCTCTAACTGATGTGTTGGCTCCTGAAGGTTCCACTGACATGCTTACCGCTCGCTTTCTCCATCATGGAGTCCCTGTTGATGACCTTCTTTATTCGTGGGGATATCAGATGTGGTATGAGTCTCTGCCCTATCATTCTCTGCTGCCCCAGTTCGTGCCCGGTGCCAACGTTTTGGCTTTTGGCGGTCCGCGGTCTCAGGTAATGTTCTTTCCTCTTTTTATTTAGCAGCCTTCCTGTGATTGCGTTGATTGCCCTGCTATTTGAACAAAAACCGCTCTCTCTCATTTAGGCGGTGGTGGTGACTCGAGATGAGGGGATGAGACAAATGCTCTGATGAGGCTGTGTGTTGGACCTTGACCCTTCCAAAGGTTGGTGCTTCCGGCGACACCGAGGTCCAGGGGACCTTTAAGCGCTTGGATGATGCTTTCCTATCGCGTATGTGTGCCGATGTGGCTAAGAAGGCGCACATATCTGCTGAAGCTATTTGGATCCCACCTCATGAGCTGATCCCTGAGGTAATCTCTCCTTTGTTGCTTTGCTCTCTTTTTTTTTTCTTGAACTATGCTGATGACCTGTGTGACTGACACCACTTTTTCTTGCTGTGAAGAATTATGAGTCAGCCGTGAACCAAGCCGAATATTACCGCAACATCGTCGGGCTTAGAGAGGCTAAGGTGGTGAGTGAATACTGACCAAACCTAATTATTTTCTTATTTACCTTCTGCTTGTTTCCCTACCTGATGGCCTCTGGTGTGCTCCTGCAGCGTGCTCATGAAAAGGAGTCGCGCTCTCTGCTCGGCCGTATTTCTCAGGCATGGACTCGGGTGGGAGAGACTCGTACTTTTCAAAGCGCGACCCGGTGCCAGAAGAAGTCGAAGGGGGCTGCCCAAGACTAGTTTATTTTCTGAAAATTTGAAACATTGAAACAGTTTAGACTTTTAGTTATTGGGGAATATGTAATCTTTTAAACAACATTTTTTTTTTGAATGGTTTTATGATTTTTATGGTTTATATGAATGCTCTGTTTGGTTATCTCTCCGCTTTTATGGTTTCCTTTTCTTTGGCATGAAGCGGGCCAGAGTCCCTCCAATGATGAAATTGAGCTCGCATATGATCCTCCGCATATGATCCACGGATACCGCGTCATCCAAGGATTTCCCATGGGTGTGTGAGCATGCCCGACTGTGGGCTGCCCCAGGATAAAAAAGTAGGCCTAGCGAAAGCCGTCCCTCTCTTGGGGGAAGTAAAAAAAATAGACCAATGTGAGGGGAGCCACACTCCCCTACAATTTTAGCTGGGCGTATATATTATATACACCAGGCAAAATATTTAAAATTTTACCTTGGCGAATATAATATATACGCCTCATATAATTGGGCTCAACGGGGTTCTTCATAACCTGAACCTGGCCCTCTTTGCCTCTCTTTTCATCCAGACTTGGCCTTTTTGACCCTCTTTTTTTTTCATTTTTCTTTTTCTCTTTTTTTTTTACAAGCGGATCCATCGCCCTACATTGACTGATTTTTATAAAGAACATCTTTGTACGTCAATGGACCCGCTTCTTGGCCCAAATTCTCATACGGGGGCTTGGGCTAGTATACTTCCCTGTTTGGACCCGGGGCCCAGTTTTTTACAAAAATGGTGCGATAGCTTGGCCGAGGGCGAGCTCGCTGTTCTGGATCGCCTCGAGTTATCCCGCCTTTCCTCCCTCCTTGCTATTCCTCTGTTGCCCAACCTCCTGTAGGCGGCTTTGGCGTCGTGGGACCATAGGGCCCATGTCTTCAGATTCGGGTCCAGGGAGCTCACCCCAACCTTGGAGGAGCTAGCCTCTATTACTGGCTTGAGGATGCATTGGAGACTTTCGAAAGTGGTGCCCAAACTGGGGTATGCAAAGGCGGTCCATGCGGTTCTCGGTTTGAAAAAGGGGTGGTATGAGAAGGGCTTCGCCGGGGGGCCCACCAGGTGCTCGGTGAAATTCCTGAGAGAACTTTTCGGCGACTCGAGTCTCCAAAAGTTGCCTATCCGAGATCCTTTCAATGTAAAGGCCTTTGCCCTTTATTTGCTGTCAGAAGTTCTCTTCTTTATTGGGGGTGAGACATTTTCCCTCGGGTTATGCGACGTCTTGACCGAATTGGAGGGAGGTCGTTCACTGGTACACTTAGTCCTGGCTGAGATGTATCGGGCCCTGGATGCCTCGGCCTCGGGCCAGGTCAGGATTCTTAGCGGGAATCCACTCCTCATTCAGATTTGGCTAGGAGAGAATTTGGCTATCATGGGGCCCGTGTGTTGTCGCTCCAAGTGTGCCATAATTGTGTGCATTATGAATAAAGAATTAAAGAATTAAAGAATGCTAAGTTATATGGATGTTAACTTATGAAAGGAATATCGGCAGCACACTGGGGCTAACATTAGCCTGCAAGATCAGGGCCAATTGTAGCAAGTTTTAAAAGTAAGTATTTCAAGATCGTCCACAGAGAATTTGTCTAAAATGAGAGATAAACCTCCAGATCTGTGCTACCAGATCTGGCTCTATAATTATCTAGAAAGCAGATAAAGAGAGAGTGTTGGGTTTTGTCACGTTTAACTAAAAGCAAATAAAGAAAAGAACTAACTACGTGATCCAGATCCGAGTTGTGGAGGTGTTTAAAATAAATCAAATGCAGAAATAATAGCTTCATGTATTTTAGCCTTTGAATTTTAATGGAGAATCAGATTCCAATAGAGCAGATTCAATCTTCATCCGCTACCAAAGATGTATGTAAGAGAAATAAACCAATTAAGGAATAGGTTTAGACTTATGGCTATGATCCGTCAATGGTCACAGATCATCCAATAGTTGTGGCATGTTCTTTAGTTCGTAACATGAACATCATCGTAAGTCCGCTAGAATTAGGTTACCAACGCTAATTCGCAGGACAATGAATTAAGGGAAGTTGGATGCGGTGAGTGAATCTAAAGAAGTCTAATGCACTAAGGTGAACATTCGTAACCTCGACATGACTCCAATGGAGAAGACACAAATTACAAAGAACCTTTTAAAATCCAAAATTACAATTACAAAGCACGGCTTTAGAAAGCCCTGACTTGCGCCTTTGAATCCGATCTCCTTGGAGTTACAAATCACTCTCAACAACTCTCAAAAGTAAAACAAAAGAAGTTATTACAGAGGTACAGATAGGCTATCCGACGAAGGTAGGGAAATAGAGATGAAAACTCAAAACTGGATGCCACAATTGGGCAAATGTCTTCTATTTATAGCTTTCCTTGATCCTCGCATGTATTGAATTGACCAATCAAGTGTTCAGACCGATTGCCCAATGGCGCTTGAGCACGGGATCCAGACTGCTCGCCAATGAAAATGCTCGATCCGTTCACCAATCAGCGCTTAGAAGATCAATTCATTATGGAATTCAAAAATCTGTTTGAGTTTTCTAGAAGTTCCCGCCAAGTGATTTCATCTTTGAGCGCTCACATGGGTTGGAATATGCTTTTGGATCTTGATTGGAATCTGAAATGTCCTCGGGTCATTAAATGCATTGGGGCGTGAGAGATTACGAAATGCCCTTTAAACAAGTGTAATTCCCGTAATGTCCTTTCGTAGAGTTTAAGTGCCTTTTCGCAAAGTGTTTTGGCTCGTTCTTTTCGCAGCAATTTGGCTTCGTAAAGTCTTTTCAAAGGACTTCTCCCGATCTTCTATTCAAAAGGAAATTTCAACTATTCAAAGTAACATGGTTCTTTCGAGTAGTTCATTCTGACTCGTAATCAATTCAATGAACTTTGACCTTTTCGAAAAGTACTTTTTACTTTGCGATTTGAACTTTTAACTTGATTTCTTCTTTGCGAATGGATCCTTCTTCTTCTTCAGGTCTTTTCTTGCTCTTTTAGGACCTTTTTAGCCATTGCTGAGGGTATTTCTTCACTCCCTCTTTGAGCTTGACATGAGTTGTCAGCTTTTTGATCATTTTAGGATGCTTTTCGGACTTGGACCTGTCTAATTGGTTAGCTGTAAAATGCACACTAAAGCACTTATTTAGTCTTCTCAAGGGTCTTTCAAAGCTCATGTTTAGGGGTGAAAAATGGTATTTTTCACTACTTAACACCGTGCCGAGATTTTGCTTGGTAAGAAGGGATGTGGCTCGGGGCTTTCTGACCCAGTGCTCGAGACTGCCCCATGGGAGTAACGAGGAACTGAGCCTATGGCTATCTGATGCAGAGTTGATCTGGCAACTTCCCTGGATGGACGACACCTTTTCGATTGTCCGCTCTCAGGATTGTGAGGGTATCACGCTTTTGGGGTTGACTGGTAGTACCTACTATTTCCCATCTCGGGTGCTCCATCAATTCGGATATACCCAACACGTGTCGTGTACTGTGAGGCCGCCCTTGTGCTCTCTGATATTCTCTCGGGGTTCTCTTAGTGACCTAGACCGCATAGCAGCCCTCTGGGAGACCCGCCAATCGCCGCACATGTGCAGCTTAGTTTAGGGGGGCGTTCTCTCTTCTGATTACAAGGTTTGGCTGGCATCCGAGGACTTGCCTGCCCCTAGCCTTGTTTCGATATATGTGATAGAGATGGGGCCCTGGCCATACAAGGAAACAAAACTCCGGACTAGGATTGAGTCTCTTTCTGCAGAGAGGTTGGCTTTGACTGAGGCTTTGGAGAAGGAAAGGGCCAGAGCTGAGATTGCGGAGGTGAGAGCTGCTACAGCTGAGAGTGAGGTTCTTCGGTTAACTAGGCTTTTGACTGAGTCTCGCAGTGCAGCTGATGCTTCGCGGAGGTGGCAGAAGAGTCTTCATGGTAGATGGTTGTCTAATCAGAATGCTCGTGAGGACTCTCTCCTTGCAGAGATCAGTGCTTTGAAGCGTGGTCCCTGCCCCTGACCTGTTCTTGCACATACCATATATCATATACACAGAGGGGGGACTGATGCCCCTTAACAGAGATCTTTTTTTTTTTGGTTGTTTCTTCTTTTTTTCTTTTTTTTCTCTTTCTTTTTTTATACTTGTAAAGAAGGCAGAAAATAGAAAGTGTGTCATGTTGTTATCTTTTTGGGACGTGACACTTCACACGTAACGCCGTAAGAAAAGAAATGAAATCTATTATATATATATATTTATTTTTATTTTTTTTCTTTTTGGTGTTTGAATTTTCTTCCATACGTCTCGCAACATAAGGCCTTTTATGGAAAAGGAAAATCTAAAAAAATTAAAATAAATATTTCTACACAGTGTGAGGCCTTTTATAAAAAAGGAAAATCTATTTATTATCTTTTTTGTAGTTTTCTCCTACACAGTGTGAGGCTATTTATGGAAAAGGAAAATCTATTATCTTTTTTGAAATATTCTCCTACACAGTGTGAGGCTCTTTATGGAAAAGGAAAATCTATTATCTTTTTTGAGATTTTCTCCTACAAAGTGTGAGGCTCTTTTTGGAAAAGAAAAATCTATTATCTTTTTTAAAATTTTCTTCTTTTCTCCTTCTTCTTTTTGTAATGTCCGTATTTATGAGGCCAACTGGTGGGTCCTTTTTTGAGTATAGTCGAACCCTGTGTATGAGGCTCAGGTTTTTCTTTTAAACATGGAAAGGTCAGCTTCTCCGAGATTGATTAGTCTTCTGCCTTTACCTTTGGTCATGTGTCAGACGATGCGGTTGAGACGACATACTTGATCGAGATCCGATCCAATTTTTAACATGAGCGGCCCAGCAAAGGGGAGAAGAGGCTCAAGGGGTCTAGACTAAAATAGGCAGGCCAGAACAGATCCTCTCCTAATCTCTCTTTTCTTGACATTTTTGCACACAGCGCCCAAGACGGGTTTTCGCTATGCCTTTCATTTCTGTTTTTACCCATAGCGCCCTTTCGAGTTTTCACTATGTCAATGGGTTCGCTCTCTTACCCCATGTGCCCTTTCAGGTTTTCACTTGGTCCGCGTGAGTTCGCTGTTTTTACCCGTGGTGTCCTTGCGAGTTTTCACCACGTCCATCTTTCTTTGAACTCAAATTAATTTTTTCTTCTTTCTTTTTTTTCTTACTCTCTTCAACATGGACATTGATTCCATCATAGCCGGCTTGATGAAGTTCTGTGTGGTCCGTTAACTCAGCTTGTGCTGATGCAACAGATGCTATGACTGCTTATGGACCTTAAAGAGGTCTTTCTTCCGGGTTTTAATGTGGCTGGGGCTCAAACAGGCTAGGTTTTTTTGGGATTTTGGATTTAAGCTTTGAGTGAATTGCAGATTCAGTGATTCCTCTTCCTTTTTAGGGGCTTTTTACTGTACGTGCCCCAGTCGTTTCCTTTTCATTCTTGATCCCCCCTTTTAGGGTTTTGTTTTTCTATATATATATTTTTTTCTTTTATTTGGATTTTTTTCTCTCTCTCTTCTCATTTTTTGTTGGTATTAACACATATTTCTCTTTTCTCCTCTTCTTTTTTTTTGGGTATGTTTAGGAGGGGTATATGAAAGAAATGGTTATTGGCCCGACGTGTGTAGCAAAAGGGTAAAGGTATTTAGGGAATATTTCTCTTTTTATTTTTTGGCTACTTGTCTTTCAAATGATGGCCTCTTCTATGGGGTCCTTAAGCGGTCACGCATCTTCCTTTATCAACACTTACCTTGTCACAAGACCTATGAGTAGATCCTCCGGAGGTATCCAGTGTTGATGGGCTCAGGAAAGTGGTCTCCGTCCAACACTTCTCGGATGACGTAGGGTCCTTCCCAATTCGGCTTAAACTTCCCTCTTGGATCGGCGTGGAGAGATGAGAAAATCCTCTTCAGTACCATGTCACCTATTTGCAAGTCTCGAGCGCGAACACGCTTATTGTAAGCATGTGCAATTCTCCTCTGATAGACCTGGGTGTGACACAAAGCTAGGAGTCTCTTCTCGGATGACGTAGGGTCCTTCCCTCTTGGATCTTTCCTTCTCAGCTTTGGGCAAATGGGATTCCAAAAGGATACGGAGTGATGGTACTTCGACCTCAATGGGTAGCATGGCCTCGGTTCCATACACAAGGGAGAATGGTGTTGCCCCTGTAGCGGTACGGATAAACGTTCTATAGGCCCAAAGCACAAAGGGTAATTGCTCACTCCAATCTCTGTAAGTGACTACCATCTTCTCCATAATGCGGATAAGAGTTTTCTTGGTTGCCTCTATAACTCTGTTCGTCTGAGGTCTGTATGGGGATGAGCGATGATGCTTGATCTGAAACTACTCACACAAGGCCTGGATGCGCCTATTAGCAAAATTAGTGCCATTATCAGTGATGATATCCTTGGGCACGCCGAATCTACAAATGATGTTATTCTTGATGAACTTCTCGACATGACTGGCCTTAATGCTCGTATAGGAGGCTGCCTCTACCCACTTCGTGAAGTACTCCACTGCGACGAGGATGAACTGATGTCCGTTGGAAGCCTTAGGATTGATCTTGCTGATGACGTTAAGACCCTAGGTTGCGAACGGCCAAGGAGTGGCCATGCTGTGTAAATCAATGATCGGAGCATGTATTAGACTGGAGTCTTCTTGGCACTTGTAGCACTTCTGAACGTGTTTGCAGTAATTAGTCTCTAAAGTGGTCCAAAAGTATCCTTGCCTTAGGATTTTCTTAGTGAGCATGTGTCCGCTGACGTGTGCCCTGCAGACTCCTTCATGGATCTCCTTCATGATCTCGACCACTTCTCTCTCGGTTAGGCATCAGAGCAGAACATTGTTGTGAGACTGTCTGTACAGGAGATCACCGCATATGACATAGTTCGTTGCCAATCGCTGGATGGTGCATTGTCTACCTTCGATGTTCCTTCCGAGACAGTTTGGGTCTCAAGGAAATTCTTGATGTCTGAGAACCAGGGTGGCTCATCATCTAACTCGGTAGATCCCTTAATCAGGTGACAGAATGCCGGTTTGTCCCTATGCTCTATCATGATCAGCTTCATCTCACCCCCGTACGAGATCTGAACCATAGAGGCCAGGGTAACCAGGGAATCAGCAAACCGATATCTTATTCGTGGAACATAGGAGAACGTTACTTCCTCAAAGCAGGTTATCAGATCCTCAAGATGTTCATGGTACAGGATCAGCTTCTCATCCTTGGTCTTCCAATCTCAGTTGGTCTAGCATATGATTAACTGTGAATCCCCAAAGACCCTGAGGTGAGTTATATTCAGGTCAAGAGTCACCTGCAAACCAGCTGTACAGGCCTCATACTCGGCCATATTGTTGGTGCATGGGAAGTTCAGCTTGATTACGATGGGGACATGCGATCCTCTTAGCGAGATAAGAATGGCGCTAACTCCTTGGCCTTCAACATGCGATGCCCCATCAAAGTGCATTACCCCAGGACTCCTCTGTTTCCTCCGTATCCTCTTCAGCCATGAACAGGATGTCCTCATTGGGTTTCAGTCTTTAGAGGCTCATAGTCTGGCTCAGCAAGATGATCAGTGAGTGCCTACCCCTTGATCGACTTTTAGGTGACATAAGTATTGTCAAATTCAGAGAGAAGTAATTGCCATCGTGCAGTTTGGCCAGTGAGAGTAGGTTTCTCGAACAGGTACTTCAACGGATCCATCCGTCCTAGAAGTAGGACGGCTTGGGATAACAGGTAGTGTCGAAGTCTTTGAGTAGCCCATACGAGCGCTAAGCATGCTTTCTCCAATTAAGAATAGCGCATCTCATAATCAGTGAACTTCTTGCTCAGGTAGTAGATGGCCTGCTCCCTTCTTCCTGTCTCATCATGCTGCCCTAACACACAGCCCATGGAAAACTCTGTCGTGGATAGGTACATTATCAGGGTCTATCAGGTACAGGTGGTACCAATACTGGAGGATTTAGGAGGTAACCCTTGATCTTGTCAAATGTAGCTTGGCAGTCATCATTCCACTCAATTGGTGAATCCTTTCTTAGTAGCTTGAAGATCGGTGCGCATATCGGAGTTAACTGTGTAATGAATCGACTGATGTACTGAATTCTACCTAAAAAGCCTTTAACATCCTTCTCTGTAGACGGTGGTGGCATTTCAATGATGGCCTTGATCTTGGTCGGATCGACCTCAATCCCTCTCCTACTGACAATAAAGCCTAACAGTTTTCCTGACATAGCATCGAACGCGTACTTTTAGGGATTCAACCGCAACCTATACTTTCTCAACCTCTCAAACAACTTTTGAAGGTTTACCAGGTGGTCATCCCTTTCTGGTGATTTGGTAATCATGTCGTTGACTTACACTTCGATTTCTTGGAGCATCATGTCGTGGAATAGGGTAGTCATTGCTCTCTGATAGGTTACCCCAGCATTCTTGAGCTCGAATGGCATCACCTTGTAACAGAAGGTACCCTAGGGAGTGATGAACGCACTCTTTTCTCGGTCGGCCTCTGCCATCTTAATCTGATTGTAGCCCGAGAATCCATCCATGAATGAGAGCATTCCATGCTTATCAGTATTATCGACCAAGATATCGATGTGTGGTAACGGAAAGTCATCCTTAGGGCTTTCCTTGTTGAGATTTCATAAATCAATGCACATTCGAACCTTCCCATCCTTCTTTGGTAAGGGGATGATATTGGCCAGCCATTGCGGGTACTTGGATATCATGAGGAAACCCGCTTCATACTGCTTAATGACCTCGTCCTTCACCTTCAGCATCCATTCAGGTTGGAGGCGCCTTAGCTTCTGTTTAACCAGCTTAATATCAGGGTAGAGTGGCAACTCATGCTCAACCAGATCGGTATCCAAACCAGGCATGTCTTTATACGACCATGCGAAGATGTCTTGGTTGACCAAAGGAAGTCTATCATACCTTTTCTCTCCGCAGGGGACAACGATGTTCCAATTTTGGTGATTCTAAGGGCCTCTTTGGTGCCCAAATTGACGTCCTCTGTCTCTTCGACGATCAAGGGGATGATGTAAGGGTTGGTGGGGTGGACGGAAGCAGACTTGTGTGGGGTTACCCTCGTCTCCCCATTCAGATCAATCTTTACCACCCCGGCGCTCACAAAGGTTTGACGGAGGTGGGGTCGAGCGTGAGGTTCTTCTTTCAGGTTGATTCCTCTGACCTTGGCGACTGTCGCGGCTCATATATTTTCCTTAGCTCTCTAACTTATTCAATGGGCCTATAGCCCAGGTCAAATTTGGTTTGTTGCCCCTTGGCCCTGACGGGGTCTCTTCTTCCTTGAAGGTGCAAGCCCATCCCTTTCCCTTTTTGGTGGCCCCATTTATGGAGCATGAACACAGCTGCATCCATTCCTCCTTTAGTTTTGGCAGGGGTTTTTTCAGTCGGCCCGAGGGTAACGGCTGAGAAGTCATACTCAAATCGATGGAGATCGGTGTCATATGCTGAGTGCGGCATGTTAAGCACTTTCAAATTCTCAATATGAAGAGTGCCCCTCTCCCTGTCTTCTCTGCTTTCACCTAAGATGGTGATGATTCTTCCCTCTAAGATGAATCAGAGTTTTTGGTGTAGAGTTGATGGTATTGCCCCAATCTCATGTAGCCACGGACGGCCCAACAGTAGATTAAATGTAGACTTGATATCCATCACCTGAAAGGGGATGGTGAAGGCTTTCAGCCCGATGATCAGGTCGAGATTTACTTCTCCTATGATTTCTCTCCTGGTGTTGTCGAATCCCCTGGCACTTGTAATGGATGGCCGGAAGGTGTTGGGGTTCGCACTAATTTTGATTGCCGCCCTTAGAGGGCATACGTTCAGTGCCGACACATTATCTATTAAGACCAACGGCACCACCAGGTTCCCTGCTTCCACTGTTATATTTAGGGGCTTAGAGTGGTTGTTCCCCTCGAGCAGTAGATCCGCATCAGTGAATGAGATGGCATTTGGGGCCAATACTTGCCGGATTATTTCTCCCACTTTATCTGGGGTTATGTGGGCAGAAACATGTGCGTCTTTAAGTGTTCCCATTAAGGCTTGAAAGTGGAGCGGGGACGTGATTAACAAATCCCACACAGTAATATGTGCGGGTGTTCTCTTGAGTTGTGTCTCCAATACGTGCTCTCTGGCCATTTTCTCAAAGGGGTTCCCTGCAGCCTGCTATTTCTTCTTCTCTTCTCCTCTGACGGCCCCCGATGCTTTCAATTGTGTAGAAATCTTGCCTGATCAGGTAATAAATTCAACAGTCTCCTCTCATTCGCAGCCAATATTCATGTCTGTTTGTTCATAGCTTAACGGCACTTGATGCGGGTCATAGGTAGGTTTCGGGATGAGAAAGGGAGTGCATGGTGATTCTGGGGAGGATTGGGCTGGGTACGTCGGATTCTCGGGTCCAACCAGGTTGACTCCAATAGGGAGCAGAACGGTAGTGGCGGGAATTAGCGAGGTTGGATTTGTGGGTGTGGAGGGGGCTTGTAGAGGCATTACCTGGGTTTGGTAAGACCAGTGGTGATTCGGAGCGGGTGATAAGGGGAGTGGGTGAGGGGTTGTTTGTTTGGGTGGGGGTGGAGTTAGATTGGGGGCAAAATAGCGAGGGGATGGTGGGAGTGTGACTGGGATGGAGGGGTCGGAGGCCGATGGGATCGGATGTTGGGGGGTGTGATTAAGAGCTGGTGGGATGGGGTGTGAGATAGGGTAACTGAGGATGAGTGGTATGTTGCATGGGATGGAGTGACTGGGAGATGTCAGAGGTGCAGGTGGAGGAGGGTGATAGGGATATGATGGGATAGCAGATGGAGTAGGGGGGTATGAATATGAAGGGTTTGTATATGGAGTGGCATGGTTGGGCGATGATGGGTTCGTGGATGAAACGGGATAAATTGGGGATAATGGAGTTGTGCATGGAGTAGGGTGATTTGGGGATGGTGGAGTTGTGTATTGGGCAAGATGATTTAGGGATGGCGGGGTGGTATACGGGGTGGTGGGATTTGGGGGTGTGTATGGGATGGGATAATTTGGGGATGGCGGAGTGGTGTATTGGGTGGAGAGATTTTGGGGTGTGTATGGGGTAGGGTAGTATGGGGATGGTGGAGTTATGTATGGCGTGGGATAATTTGGGTGTGACGAAGGGGTATATGGGGTGGCTGATGGTGGGATAGTGTATGGGATTGGGTGATTGAGAGGTGGTGTGTATTATGGGTTAAATTGGGAGTAGGGCGGATATGTGTATGATTACGGGGCGGCTGTGCCTATTTGGATTTGATAGGCGAGAGTGGGAATGGAAAAATACTGCCCTAAATCTAAGGGCTCCTCTTGGTATGTCGGGGTGGGGAAGTAATCAACTAAATACAACAGCTCGATCACCCCCACAAATAGTTCGTCCTCATTCAACCTGAGAAATAAAAACTCCTCTTGATTACTGATGTAATCCGAGGGATCAAACTCTTCTTCTTCCTCTTCCACCCAATGGATGTTAGGCCTGGGGCCTCCTGGGTGCAGTGGTAGAGGGGGTTGATGGATGTTCTGGTTCTGCCCTTGAGGAAGCAGCGGGGGAATAATTTTTCCCGCCTCTATTAAATCTTAGATCGCGTGCTTTAATGGGAAGCACCGGTCCGTAGGGTGACTCGGTCCCTAGTGGAAGTTACAATACAGGTTCGGGTCATAGTTTCTCAGGATTGGATTGGGTGGTGGGCAAGGCTAGAGTAAATTGACTAGACCCTTTTGTAGCAACACTGGCAATAAGACACTTAAAGATTGCCCCAACGGCATGAACACCCATTCGAATCATGCTCTCATCTATTCCTGGGTAAATGGGGCTCTCGGTCTGTTGTTTGGCCTTGGCGCTTGCTCGAAACAGGTTGGGGGTGGTTGTGCGGCCTGGAGCTGTATCGGGGGGGCATCGGTATCGGCCTGGGGGTAAACGATGTTCTGTACATCTATCCCTGGTCTTCTTTCAATCCTTGGTTCGGCAGCTTTTCGAACCCCGGTGACCCCGCCGGCCACGCTCTTTCTCAACCTGCCCTCTCTAACGACATCTTCGCAACGGTTGGCATTTCTAACCAAATCAGTAAACCTTGACTGTTGCTGATACACCAAAAAATTTGCGATGACTGGGAGAGCTCCCTTGGTTATCAATTCAATCTGCTCATCATCGGGAATCTGGTGGGTCACCTGGGCGGCCAATGCCCTCCACCTTCCTAAGTAGGCACTGAAAGTTTCATCATGTCTTTGCTTCAAACGGGCCAGATCCGACTTCCTTAGCTCTATGTCCATGCTATAGACATATTATTCTTGGAATAAGTGTGTCAGATCTTTCCAAGTTTATATCATGGATGGTTCTAGGGATGTGAACCATCTCAGTGCTGGGCCCGTTAGACTCTTTTGGAACACTTTGATGAGGAGTCGTTAATCTCTGCGTACTAGCACATATCCCCACAGTAAGATTTTAAGTGGGCGATGGGGTTGCCAGTGCCATTATATTTATCGAATGATGGGATCTTAAATTTCTGTGGCAGGGGGACATCCGAGAACAGACAAAGTTTGAAAAGTCTGTCGAATGCAGTTCTACTCCTCCCATCTTCATCAACTGCTTCTGTATTCTATCTATTTGTTCTTTCAGCTGCTCTGATTCTTTTGAGGCTGTAGCGGGGACTACCTCCCCCTAATTTTGTTTGGCCCTGGGTGTGACGATGGTGGGCCTGAGAGGGTCGAAGCAGGTAACTCCTCCACTGTTGCGGATCTCGTCCTCCTCTTACTGTTGGTCATTGTACTGGTGAGGGGCGAGGTCCGCTATTTGGACTTGGAGGGTGATGGGGTTAGATGACCTGGTGGGGCCACAAGGTTTGTAGGGGATGGGAAGGAATGAATGGATGAGTGGTTTGTGGATGAATGATGTGTTGAGCTGGGTGCACATTCTGGGGTGATGGGGGTGTGGTTGATGTGGCGAGATGTTGTAGGTGTGGGTTTGAGGAATGGAGTGGATCGAATTTTCCGTTGGAAGCAAGATGGGGGCGTAAGGAGTATAGGTGAATGAAGGGTACTGGTGGAGGGGTAAGGGGTTCGTGAACGGGCCTTGATGAGTGTGGGTGGATGGGCCTGGGATTTGATGAATTTGGGCTTGATGATTTTGGAAGGCTTGGGTTGATGGGCCGTGGGCCTGGGTGTGGGGGTTGGTATGATTTTGGGTCAATGGGCCCTGTTGGGTTTGGGCTAATGGGCCATGTCGGTATTGGGTGTGGGGTGATGGACCTTGGGCCTAGGTTTGATAGGTTTGGGTCTAAGGGCCCTGGGGGGCTTGAAACTGGGCCTGGGTCTGATGGGCTTAGGCCTGGGTCTGATGGGTTTGGTCTTGGGAGGAGTGATCTTGGGTCTGATGGGCTTGGGCTTGGGCCTGAGCTTAGGTTTGGGAGTGGGCCTGGGCCCATGGTTTTAAAGATATTTGGGCTTGGGCCCATGGATTTTTATGGGTTTGGGCCTGAGATGAGTGGGCTTAGGCCTGTTGGGTTGGGCTTGGGATTGATGTGGGGGATTTTGGATGGTATGAATGATGGGTGGTTGGGCATGCTCATTAGGAAATGGGGTGTGGAGGTTTTGGAGACCTGGATGTGGGGTTTGGGATGTAGGGCTCCGAGAGGCAGTCCACAAGGCATACATCGTTCTCATGTCCTCCATTGAGGGCATGGATTCAGGTGTGAGATTGGAGGGTGATGTTCTGTTCAAGGATGGAAGGGGTCGGTGAAATTGGGCATGACCCGGGTATGGGGGGTAGGGATGATTATGCTTAGAGGGTATGGATGTATGGCTATGAAAGATGGTGGGTTACTGGTCATGCCCTGGGAAAAGTTGGGCATGACCTGGGTAACTGGGGGGTATGTTAGGATGTGGATGGGCCATGTGATGTGGACGGCATGTGAGATGAGGTGGATGGGATATAGGATGTAGGGGGCATGGATAATGAGGTGGATGGGACGTGGGAGGTAGGAGGGTGATGGGGCTCCCTATGGGTTCTTTGGGAGTATGGGGGTGCGGTAAGGGTGTATGGATGAGAGATGGGGATGTATGGGTCGGTTGGGAAATGAGGGGTTTCAGTAGGGGATGAGATGGGGGTATGGTGGGAGAATGTAAGGGAGGAGGATGGGGTGGATGAGAACACGGGCGCCCCAAATGGACCCGTGACATCAAACCGGGTTTGGGTGAAGGTGTCAGAGATCGGGTCTTCTCCTACATGGGAATGGGATGGGAATGATGGTGGGGATGTATCGGCTCTCGACATGATCCGTTGACGAGTGTTGTATTGATGTCTTGGGTAAGGGCTGAATACCTTCCAGGTTTTATTTCTACCGGTTGGGTTTGAGGTCGCCGTAGTGACGGTCACACCAAAAGTATATGTATATATATATATATATATCTTTTTAGATTTTTGATTTTTCTATATATATATATATATATATATATTTGGATTTTTCAAATGGAAATTAACTCCCCTATTTAAATGAATGATGATCTGGTACCCTAAGAAAATTCCCGTCTCGGGTGATATATGCACCTTTAGTAGGTCCCACGGCGGGATCCGACACACTTCGGAAGAAGCGAAAGGGAACCCTTTCATTTTATTGAAGGCGAGGGAATCCACGCAAACGACCCGATCCCCCGGAGTAAATCAATGAGAAGTCGCCTTCTTTTGACTGGGCGGGGGCATATTGGGCGTTACAGAATGCGGGAGACTATTGCGGGCACTAATACCGCTAATCTGGGGACTTGGGTAGTGGATTGGGCCTCAGATCGGGCTGCCTGAACCCAGTTTATACTGGGCATATGTATTATATACGCCTGACCAAAACTAGCAGATTTAGCTAGGCGTATATATTATATACGCTTGGCTTAAATCTGGGGATTGTGGCTGGGCATATATATTATATACGCCTGAGTATTTATGGGGATTTTTGGCTGGGCGTATTTAATATATACGCCTGACAAAAAAAAAAAACTGTTCTTTCAGCCTGGTTCGACAATGAATAGCAAGCCAAAAATGGGTCTTTTTGAACTGGTTTCCTAGGAGGGGATGCTCCCGGGGACTGCTGTGTATGTTATCGGGTCACTCCTTTCCGCTTCCTAGGGATACACAGCTGAATTCAAAATGTCTACGCTCTCACCATTGCGGATTTTACGGCTTGATCAGAATTGGCAACCCAACCGATATACCTCCGGCGCAAGCGCCTTCTATGGTACTGGAAGGAGTGGTTTTTTTCAGGATCATCACCACTAGGGCTGCTGCCTTACTGGGAACCGGGTAAGTTATATCTGTGCCTAAACCCCCCAAAAACTATCCAAAATATGCAAAAATAAATTTGATTATGTCCCCACACTGTTGGTTCACTTTTAATTGCATATTTTTAAATGGGAGTGAATTTAAGTCCAAGATCAAGTTGGGGATGACAAGCTCGTGCTGTCTCAACGGGCCGGCGTCCACTGTTAGGATATGACAAGAAATAAGAAAAAATGAAGGGGCCAGTCAAGCGACTAGGCAAAAAATGTAAGGTGCTGAAATCTAAAACCGAATCGTAAAGGTAAGTAAAAAGGTGCCAGCCAAGTGACTAGGCAAAAATTACTGAAATTTAAAGCCAAAAGGTAGGGGTAAGTAAAAAAGGTGCCAGTCAAGTGACTAGGCAAAAATTGCTGAAATTTAAAGCCGAAACATAGGGGTAAGTAAAAAAGGTACCAGTCAAGTGACTAGGCAAAAATTATTGACATTTAAGGCCGAAATGTAGGGGAAGCATGTTAGCAAAAGCAACAAAAATGAAGGAAAAAGCAACAGAAAATAAGAAAAACAGCAATGGTTAGTAAAGATTTAAACAAAAGGCCAACAAGAGGTTAAGCGCTAGGGTGATATCCCCAGCAGAGTCGCCATATGTGCGACCATGGATTCTCTCGAACCCGCTGCGACGATGCACACTCTATGGAATAAATGTAGAGTCGCCATCCGGAGCTTTTGGTGACCCGGGAATCCTTTAAATCAATATTTTGAGCACCGAAGTGCTAAATATAACTCTCATTTACCGGTTTTTGCCAAAGACTCTAGGGTAGGGGCTTCGGTTATCGATCAGGAAGGGTTTAGGCACCCGATCAACCCGCACGTAGCGGTCTCCATCTATGGCCAAAATGAAAAATAAATGGGCGGAGCTTCCGCTTGCCCGAAGGCAATATAGTCCTATCAAGCTTTGAGCCAAACCGAAATTTTGGTGGCGTAACGGCTTGAATCCTTGGACGGAGGAAACACCAAGATGGTAGAGGAAGAGAGGGGTGAGCCGGAGCTCACGGGCCCTTGTTGCACTGTGGAAGGCCTTCGCTTCGGCGTACTTCCGATGGCTTTAAATGACTTAAACGGTAGGAGAATGGATTCTAATGCTAGGATTCGGTAGATGGAAAGTGTAGGATGAAGCTAGAGACTAAGTTTGACTAAAAAGGGATGATCTAATGGTTTAAGTGGATTGAAAGGGGTGAACTAAGCATGCTAAAATTCTGGTTGAAGAATAAAAAAATAGAACTTTCTCTCACTAGGGCTCTCTCTCTTAAGTTCAAACAGTCAACCCTAATTTTTTTCAACCCTTTGGGAAGAGGGGGTGCCTCTCTATTTATAAAGAAAAGTCTTCGCACTACCCTAGTTCCTTAATCCAAATAGCCATAGGAGAAGCTGACCTTGCTAGCCTAAGTCCGTTAACTACTTAAGAGCTAATTGGTTTAGCAATTAGGTAATCCTCGATCTAAGGTTTTCTAGGTTTTTAGGGTCCTAGGGATTTGGGGAACCGGTTTCAATGGCAGATGATGGGGTGAGACCATAGGTGACTTAAGGGTTGCATATAAGCTCAAAGGGGGTGCAACCAACCTTAAGATACCCACCTCAACCTAGGGGATGGTCAAAAGGTCAAACCTGATGAAGGGATTTCGAGCATATGATGACAGTTACTGTAGCTAAGCTGGGCATATATATTACATACGCCCAGCTTATGTATAGTGATTTTCATGAAAAACAGAGGAGATCTGAGAAGGTGGGTGCTTGTGGTGGGCCCTACCTATGCTGGGCGTACGTATTATGTACGCGCGACCAAATTTGGCCCAAAAATGCCAGGCATATATAATATATATATGCTTGACCAAACTGGGGCCAAATCTGTTGGGTGTATGTAATACATACGCCTGAGCAAAAGTCATGATTTTATGTAAAACTTCAATTGGCCATAACTCCAAATTGGATGATCTTTTACTTGCTGGAATGTTAGAGAAGTCCTTCCAATGGTATGGGGCTCCACCTCAGCAGTGGTCTGTGTAAAATTTTATAGCTCTCCTCCCATCAATTGCTCAGAAGGGTTCAAGTTGGGTTAGGGAAGGGATCCTAGAGTTCAGGGGTGATGGTTCTAAGGGTTGGGGCAATGGTTCTAAAGGGTTCAGGGTGATTCCTAAAGGTCTAGGTAGGTTACTAAGGGTTCAGGGGTGCCATCAGAAGCACAGGGGTACATCTCTCTCAGAGTACAAACTGATCGGGCCTTGGGCCGAGTCTGGGTGTTTACACTTATATAGAAATTTCTTCTTGGTACTGTCTTTCTCTTGTCTTGTTTTCTTTTTCACTTTTCCTATGCTATACTCCATTGCTATAAACAGTGAGGACACTGTCTAATTTAGGTTTGGGGGTGTGGCATGTATTCCAATAAATTAGTTAATTTTAGTGAAGCCAGGTGTAAAAAGGAGTTTGAGGAAATAAAGTGAACTCTCACCTAATTCAGAAATTTTTTTTTGGAATTGAAATAAACTGTAGTTTTAACATTGTTCATGAAGTGAATGTCAACAAATTTTGAAAATAAAAATTGATGTTTAGTGAACCTGAAAGGAGAGAAAACTGTGAGGATACCCCCCAAAAAATTTGATGGAAGGCCATACCCAATGAGACTTGGGCCTGAAAATTTTTCTTTGAAGAGTGCTATGGCAAATTTTTTCTGCTCCGAGGACTGACTGGACCTAATCTTGACCACTAGAAGTTAGGCACATCCAAGTTGAAACAGCTTGACAACATTCATGACATTGAGGACATGAAGTAAGGCCATCCCTTGGACAATTTGAGCTTAAAATCGTCCACCTTTGAACTGCCCTTGATACACACCATTTGAGCCTTTAAAATCCTAAATTTTCTTTGCTAAAAATCAGGAAATTTGAATCCAAAATCCCTTGGCCTATTTCAGTTCACCCTTATCTGAGAAATCAGGAAAAATAAGGAGACGTGAGGTTAGAGGAGCAAGGTTTGACTTTTGGTCGAAAGAGAAGGAAGCTCATTTGGTGGCCATTGTGGCATTCCTGCCCATATAAAAAAAAAAAAAAAAAAAAAGAAAACAGAAAAGCAAAACAAAAGAATGAGAAGGAGAATTCATTTCATTGGATATTTTGAAGAAGATGAGAAAAAGCTGGCCACTTTGCCTCTACAAATTCGAAAAGAAGATGGATCTTTGCTGAAATAAAGAGGGTGTACATGTCACCTTATTGTTGGTTCAAAGTGTGCATGATTTGTGTTTTGAAAACAGATTTGTAAACGATGAATTATACTGAATTATACGAAATATCAGCACAGAAAGAACTTAATTAGCCTGCAAGATCAGGACCAATTGTAGCAAGTTTTTAATGTAAGTGAGTAAAAGATCATCCACAGGGAATTGATTTAAAATATATGATAAACCTCCAGATCTGGCCTCTAATCCTATCTACAAAGCAAGTAAGATAAGAGTTTGAATTTGTCACATTAACTAAGTTACCTACAAGTAAAATGTAAACTAAATGATCAAGATCCGAGTTGGGGGAATTGGAAGTAAAATTAATAAGAATGGAGAAATAATAGTTGAGTTAAGCTTAGTAATTGATTGCAGAATGAGAACTAGTGCAGCACAGTCAAGAAAGTATCAAATCTTCATCTGGCTACCAGCTCAGATGTAAGAGAAAATAATCCAATTCAAGGATTAGAATTGAGTTGAACTTATGGCTATGATCTGTCCACTTTAATGGACACAGATCATCCAATAGTCTTCAATTCGAATTCCTGATTCAGAACAAGAAACACCACTACAAATGTTGTGAGAAATTAGGTTACAAATGCGAATTCTCACAGGGATAATGAATTAAGGGAAATTGCTTATAAAATAGTAAATCTAAAGGAATCTAATGAAATAAGGAGATCACAGGGAACCCTTAACATGAATCCAATTGAGAACGTACGGTTCACAGCAACTTTTTTAAATTCACCATTACAATTACAACACTAAAACTTTGACTCGGATTTGTAGTCTTGAATACAAATCTCACTTGTATTACAAAAGTATCTCACAGGTCTCAAGTACAAAGCTAAGCTATTACAGACGTTTCAGACAAGAGATCTGTAGTGGAAGTGAGGCAATGGCAATGAAACTCAAAATCTGGATGCCCAAATTGGGCAACTGGTTCATCCATTTATAGTTTCCCCAAGTCTAGCTTCAGATGTGTATCGACCAATCGTAATTGGTTAGATCAGTATCAACCAATGGAGTCGAACACAAGGATCCAGACTGTTTTGGCCAATCGAATCGCTGCTTGATTTGGTTCACCAATCGGATGACGTACATCAATTATTATGTATTTCAAAAATCAGTTAGAACTTCTAGAAGTTCCTACCAATTGATTTCATCTTCGGGCGCTCACATGGGGTGGTATATGCCTTTGGTTCGTGCTCAGAATCTTTCGAAATGTCCCTGGGTTTTTAAATCCATTGGGGCACGTGCAAAAGATTACTGAATTACCCTTGCAGATTCTAGGAATCTTCAAAATACCATTTCGCATAGTTTGGGGAACTTTTCGCAAGGTACTGTGACTTCTAAAGCTCTTTTCGCATAGTTCTGGTACTGTTCGCAAGGAGTTCTCTTCTTTTTGAATAGGTCAGAAATCCTTTTGAAGAGTTCAGGTGCTCTTCGAAAACTAAGCCTGGAGCTTTTAGTTCTTTTCGCAAGTTCAGGTTCTTTTCGAAATGTTCAGATTCTTTTCGAAATGTTCAGATTCTTTTCGAAAAGCACTCTGTAATGCATTCTTCTGTTCGAATAGCTCTACACCTCTTTCCAGGTTACAACCAGGCCTTTGTCCTCTTTAGTTTAGGAATTTTGCCAGCTCGTGAAGTTGTCCCTTCTCTTTCTTCCTTTGGATCAACATGGATCATCATCTTTTTGGCACTTTTAGGCTGCTTTCATGGTTAAGCCTGTCTTTATTATTAGCTGTAACACAAGCACTTAAAACACTTATTTAGTTCTCTCAAGGGTCTATCAAGGCCCAAGTTAAAGGGTGGAAAATAGTATTTTCCAGTCTTCAACACACCCCCAAACCTAAGATTTGCTAGTCCCTGAGCAAAGGCAACATTAAAATAGAATGAAAAGCCACTTTTGTAGGGAACACAGTTGCATTTAGCATATACAACAAGGCTTTTAAATCCCTAGGTGATCCCTAGTGGAGGAGTGAAGTCTCCTGAGAGTTTTCAGTGAAGGTACCCACATACTTCTCCAATAAATTAATTAATATCAATGCATTTCTGTTAAGGCAGACTTTAATCCAGTTAGATAGTTCACACCTGCCTCAGTCAAGCTGTAACACGATCTTTAAGAAAACATTAGTTTAAAACTAACATTCTGATGTAATTCCTTTTACCATTCACTCAGTTTGTGTCAAGAAGTTCTTTAGAAGAAAAATCAATGAAAAGTTTGCCTTCTATTTCAAAATTTAGTTTTCACTCATAATGCAAATAGGAGGGCTGTACTATTTCACACAGCTCCAGAGCAGTTACAGTCCTCAAATAGGACTGTAAGTAGGAGCATAGGCTTTGCTTTTCAGTTCTGAAATCACTGCGCTTTTTTACCATAGATTACACAAATCCTTATCTCCATGTGACAGCTCAATCTATCATTGATCAGTAAGGACTTTAACTTGGGTTGTAATGTGGCTTATGGGTGAAATTTATCAAGAATAAAGGGGTGAATTGGAGTTCAAAATTGAGAAGTCAGTCAAGGTAAGGAGGTGGTATGGACACCTTCTTTATTTCAGCACAATTTTATCGTCTTCTTTGAATTTTCAGAGCCAAAGTGGCCATCTTTTTCTCTTTCTTTCTCAAACTTCCAATGAAATGACTCTCTTTTTTTTTTGAATACTTTTACTGACATACCACATTTCTTTTGTTGATACATAATTGCCTTCAATTATTTTTCTTCTTCTTTTACCAAGCTGTTACTCAACTCTCCTTTCTTCAGCTTCCTTTCCTTTACATTTTGAATTCTCAGAGTGGGGGTTAGGCTAAATGAGGTGATGAGGTTGGTTGATGAGGTTTCAAAGAAATCTTGGATTTACAAAGCTCAACTGGTGTGTATCAAGGGCAGTTTCAATAGGTGGGGCTTTTTGTAATTCAAACTGTCCAAAAGGAGGCCTTACATCATGTCTTTAATATCATGATTGCAGTCAAGCTATTTTAACTTGGATATGTGTAACTTCTAGTGATAGTAAGCAGGTTCAAACAGTCCCTAGAGTAGAAAAAATTTCCAATTCATATCTCCCAAGAATACATTTCAGGCCCAAGTCTCACTGGGTGTAGTTTTCTATCAACTTCCTGAGATACATCATCACCATTTTCTCTCTTTTTAGGTTTACTAAAACATCAATTCTTATTTTGAAAATTTTCTAACATTCACTTCATGAAAGAATTGGAATTACACTAAAAAATCAGTTTTAAAAAGTTTTAACTAATTATTTTATCTCCAAAACAACAGATGTGAAATTATTTAATCTTCAAAAATTTTCTTTGTGATCATAGGTCGCATCGATTTTAACTAATTTATTGGCTGCCACACCCCCAAACCAAAGATGAGCAGTGACCTCACTGGTCCGAAATAAATTAACAAAGAAGCAATCAAACAAAAAGCATAATGTCAGAGAAGAAAGAAAAGGAATGCACGGTAATTACTAATTAACAAAATTTTAACAGAAACCAGAGGTACATATCACAGACCCACAAAACAAACATGTACAATGTAATCTAATAACTGGGGTCAAAATCTGTATCATAAGTTGGTTCAATGGGATCAGAACTGGAGTCACTGTCAGAGTCAGAACTAGAATCAGTATTGGAGTCTAAACTCGATTTAGCCTTCTCCTGGATTGTGTTTTACAGCTCGGTGTATTCCTCAGATTTGATCTTTTTGGTGAGGCCAATATACTTTTCAAGTCTAGTAGCCCTCAATTTTTCCTGTTCAAGCTGTGCTTGCAACATGGTGACCTTGTGCTGCTCACTCCTAACCATCTGAAAAGTTTGACCCAAAAGGTCCTGCATCTTTTCTCTCTCAAATTTCATGAACAACTCCAATTTTTGAATCTGCTCTTCATAAGGGGTTCTAATGTAAGCTTGCAGATCAGCTATCCCCTTGAGGACATCGCGACAGATATAAGGGTTCTCTTCCATAGCCCTTTTGAGAGTGGCAAATCTGGGAATGGGAATGGAGTGGTAGGGGACCAAAGGTATTCCAGCAGTGGGAGAAGAGGAGTCCAAAAGTATGACCTGTGGTCTGCTTTGGGTGGCTTGATCACATTAGGGATGGGTGTAGGTGTATCCAAAGGTAGTGCCTCAGGTTCAAATTGGGTAGCATGATCAGACACAGTGGGGATGGGTGAATCTAAAACTATTACATCTGGATCTGTTTGGGTTGCATGCTCAGCAATAGCAGATACAGTGGCTAAGGTGGCTGTTTGGGATGTGGAGGCTAAGGTTCGGAGAAGGGAATTTCTCTGGGCATCGATTGTCTGTGTTGATTGAGGCTTGGATGGATTGGAGAAAGGTAAATATTTAGCTAATTGATTCGTGTGTGGGTGTGGTATGGGTAGAGTAGGCTGTAAAATTGAAGTAGATGGTTGAGGTGCAATGGGTGAAATGGCTGTAAAGGGGGAAGTAGCCAAATGGGTGAAATGAGGAGGGTCAGGTATAGGTACAGATTCAAGCCCAATATTCTCCAAGATAGATCCCATTAGTGATGAATAGGCCTCTATAGTGAATATCTCAGGTTCAGGGGTATGAGTTATTTCAGGTGTATGAGTTGAATGGGGAGGTGATCCTGAGAAACTTTGGAGAAGAGGAGTGCTAGGAGATTGTTCAACAAAATCTGGGGCTAAATCTTGGACATTGTTAGGAGAAATTGGTGGTGTGAGTATGGCTGGAGTGGTTGGTGTAGATGGGGAGTCTGTAATTGGGATTATGTTGGTTATGGGAGATGGGATTGCTGGAATGGGTGATGGAATAGGAGCTGTGCAAGGTGAAGTGGGTAAGATGATAACTTCTTTAACAATGGGTGCAGCTGAAGAGCTGGTCACCATAGGAAGGACAGCTTGTTCAATGTCACCGTAGCTTGAAATAGGTGCACTAAAGAGCTGGTCACCTGTGGTCCGGTAAAGCGATTCTTGGGCACCGTAGGCTGGTTCAGTATGGCAGTTCAATGGCAAATTTAGGGCTGGCTTCGCTTCATCCCTCATTCTATTCAACATGGTTTGGCTTGTAGTCCAAGCCTTTTTCCCAAAAGCATGAGGAGATATAACTTCAAATGGCTCTTGCTCATCAATGTCAAATTTGGGTCTTAGTAGGGCTGTGATCAACCTACCAAATGGTATTCCAGCTACCTTCTGCTCCTTTTTCAGCTTGGTACTAATATCAGCCATGGCTTCAAAAATCAACATAGGGGCATTGAAGAATTGCCCATTAGAGAAATGAAAGAGAGCCTCTAAAATTGGTGTCCTTCTTTCCTGGCTGTGCCCAGTGATATAAAAATATCCCCTCAAAATAGAATCCATCAGTAAAAATTGAGGTGCTAAGTCTCTCCTCATGAAGGATTGTCCAGTTCCAACTATGCCTTGGGTTAAATGTGCAGTCATTTCTCTAAAAGAGGTTGTTTCTTGTGCGGCCAACGGACCAGCAGGATCATATTGAAATGGTATCCCCAAAGCATTTCCAATGTCTTCATAAGTGACAGTTAAATCGCAATCATCAATGAAAAGTACTAGAGTAGGGACATCAGCATCCTTTTCTGTCACTTTTACCAAGTTTTGGTACCATAATCTCACCATTCGCGGATAAATTTTCTCTGGAAGAGGGGTTAGGATATTGCTCAGTGAGGCATCCCTAATGTATTTCAAAGATAGCTGACATTCAGGTTTGTTGGAGAAAAAGTTCTCATTAATAATAAGCTCTGGAATTAGCTTCTGAGCTTCAATGAATGGGTTTGCCAGTACCAAATGCAAAGGCAGAGGAGGAAGCTCAGGCTCAGGACTAGCAGCAGCTGTGGGGGTGGGTTCCTCATATCTAACCTTCTTTCCTTTCTCAATCCTGTCAGCTTTATCCATCGATAGTTTCCTTTTAGCTGAGGTTTTTGCTTTTCCTTTTGGGGTGGATTTGCTAATTTTCTTAGCAGAAGATTTTGGGAACATTGCAGCCAGTGATTTTTCAGCTTTCCCCATTTAAAACTTTGTTTGAATCTCCCACAATGAATGCTTATACCAAATTAAACTTTGCAAAACACAAACAGAGGAAACGCACAAAAAATACCGAAATCTAGGGTTTTGGTTAAACTTGTTGATCGCTTGATGAAGTCCACCAGAATCAGAAGCAAAAAGTCCCTCTCTTCAAGTGTAATCCGTCGAACAAATATGAAGAAAATTGGGGCTGAATTCTAAAAACACGCAAGGAAGGAAAGAAAAAGGATTTTCTGTGAAACAGGACACTCTGAGAAGGCTTTCGAATATGAAACCCTTGCTTCGAAAGGGTTTAAATATGCTCAAAATGATATTCATAAAGTATCTTTGAAGTTTTCGAAAAGTTTAAAATAGTCCTTTTTACAAAAGAGAATGGCATCAGTACCATTCGAAAAGCAAATACCTTTAGAACCAACTTTTCGAAAAGCAAAAGGCTTCAGAAACAACTATTCGAAAAGCAAAACATTCTTTTCGAGTAGTTAGATACAGGTCCAGATCCTTTTTGAAAAGGAAATTAAACTTTTCGAAATGTATTTTTTTTCCTTGCGAATTAATTTTTCACATATTAAGACTTCTCGAATTGAGTGTAAACATGACTAAAAACAGAGAGGAATAAACTATGCAAAAACGATAAAACAAACATGAGTAAAATACATATGATACAGTTGTTTAACATTAGATTTGTGGAGGCTCATGATGGTAGATGGTCAGCACAGGCTCCAGGGTATTTTCAATGCATGGTTTGAGCCTCTAACCATTTACTTTCAAGGAGATGCGTGAATGACAGTATATATCCCTTCCCATCTGGATCTCGGCTTTCCAGGAAAAAACTTAAGTTTTGAGTTGAATAACCATACCTTGGAACCAGCTATGAACTCTTTTCTCAGTAGATTTTTGTCAGAGAAAGCCTTAACTTTTTCTTTGTAAGATCTTGCATTAGTGTATGCATCCATCCTCAGCTCTTCCAACTCAGCAAGCTGCAGTTTCTTGTGATTACCAGCAGTAGTAAGATCCATGTTCAAGGTTTTAATAGCCCAAAAGGCTTTATATTCTAACTCCACTGGTAAATGGCATGCTTTGCCATAGACCAATCTGAATGGGGACATGCCAATTAGGGTTTTATAGGCTCTCCTATATGCCCATAATGCATCATTCAGCTTAATGGACCAATCCTTTCTATCCTTCTTCACAGTCTTTTCCAGTATATGTTTGATTTCTCTATTGGAAATCTCCACTTGTCCACTGGTCTGTGGATGATATGGAGTAGCTACTCTATGAGTCACAGAGTACTTTTTCAATAAAGCTTCAAAATGCTTATTACAAAAATGGCTTCCCCCATCACTAATAATAGCTCTGGGGAACCAAACCTAGAAAAGATGTTGTCTTTTAAAAATTTCAGAACCACCCTATGATCATTGGTTTTAGTGGTTGTGGCTTCAACTCATTTGGATACATAATCCACAGCTACTAAGATGAAATTACAATCATTTGAAGGAGGAAAGGGACCCATGAAATATATCCCCCAAATATCAAACAACTCGACTACCAAAATAGGTTGTAAGGGCATTGAGTTTCTCTTAGAAATGCTGCCAAATTTCTGGCAGTTCTGACATGACTTATAGTGCTGCAGAGCATCTTTGAAAAGTGTAGGCCAATAAAATCCACACTGCAAAACCTTTGCAGCAGTTTTGTTTCCACTAAAATGACCTCCACAGGCCTATTCATGACACATGGAAAGTATGCTATGAAAGTCTTCTTCAAGGATACATCTTCTTATTATTTGGTCTGCACAAATCTTGAACAAATAAGGATCCTCCCAAATAAAATGTTCAACCTTTGAGAAGAAAAGATCTTTATCCATTTTATTCCAGTGTTGAGGAGTTCTTCCAGTAGCCAAAAAGTTGACTATGTTTGCAAACCAAGGGGTGTGTATACTGAGAGCAAAAAGTTGCTCATCAGGGAAAGATTCATTGATAGGCGGTCTATCAATCTCAGCAGTTAGAATTCTAGACAGGTGGTCAGCCACCACATTTTCCACACCCGTTTTATCTTTAATCTGTAAATCAAACTCCTGTAATAGGAGGATCTACCAGATTAATCTTGGTTTGGTATCCTTCTTAGACAGAAGGTATTTCAAGGCTGAGTGGTCAATGAACACCAATATTTGTGAACCCAAAATATATTACCTGAATTTCTCCAAAGCAAAAACAATTGCTAGGAGTTCCTTCTCAGTTGTTGTGTAATTGAGCTGTGCATCAATCATTGATCTACTGGCATAAGCTATGACATGAGGCAGCTTATCCTTTCTCTGCCCAAGAACATCTCCCAAAGCATAGTCTGATGCATCACACATCAGCTCAAAAGGCAGTGAATAGTCTGGAGACTGTAGTATTGGAGCTGAAATCAAACAATTTTTTAAGAATTCAAATGCCTTCAAGCATTCATTGTTGAAAATAAAAGGGACATCTTGGCACAATAAATGACAAAGGGGCTTGGATATTTTACTGGAGTCTTTAATGAACCTTCTGTAAAATCTAGCATGTCCCAGAAATCTTCTGATTTGTTTAACAGTTTTGGGAGGTGGCAAATGTGTAATTAAATCAATTTTTGCTCTGTCCACCTCAATGCCCTTGTGGGAGACAACATGGCCAAAGACAATGCCTTGGGTGACCATAAAATGGCTCTTCTCCCAGCTCAAAACTAGATTGGTTTCTTCACATCTCTGTAACACCAAGTTGAGATGATGTAAACACTGGGCAAAACTGTCTCCATATATTGAAAAATCATCCATTAAAATATCCATAAATTTGTCAATCATATCGGAGAAAATGGAGTACATGCATCTTTGAAAGGTAGCAGGAGCATTACAAAGACCAAAAGACATTCTCCTATAAGCAAAAGTGCCAAAAGGGCAAGTGAATGTGGTCTTTTCCTGATCTTGTGGATACACAGGAATCTGGTTGTAACCAGAGTAACCATCAAGAAAACAGTAATAAGCTTTTCCTGCTAGCTTATCTAAAATTTGATCAATGAATGGAAGAGGGAAATGGTCTTTTCTGGTCATTGTGTTTAGTTTTCTGTAATCAATACAGACCCTCCAACCAGTTGTTTATCTAGTTGACATAAGCTCACCAGAATCTGAGGTTACAACTGTGATCCCAGATTTCTTAGGTACCACCTGTGTAGGTGCCACCCAAGCTGAATCGGAAATGGGGTAAATGACCCCTGCATCCAACAACTTAACAACCTCTTTCATGACCACTTCTTGCATATGAGGATTCAGCCTCCTTTGCATTTCCCTAGAAGGCTTTGCATCTTCTTCCAAATAAATTTTATGCATGCAAATAGTTGGACTGATTCCTCACAAATTAGCAATAGTCCAGCCAATTGCCCTCTTATGCTGTTTCAATACAATCAACAGCTCTTCCTCCTGCTCCTCAGTGAGGGAGGAAGAAATAATCACAGGCAATATTTTATGGTCTCCTAAAAATATATATTTCAAATTTTCTGGCAACTGTTTAAGCTCTACATCAGGTGGGCTGAGTAAAGAAGGTAACAAAGGTACCTTGGTTGTTTATGGAAGAGGAAGAATAGCAGGTTTCCATGAAGAAAACCTTGATATTTTTTCCTGAGTTTCCTGCACAGCTCTGACCTCCTCAGTCTTTGAGGCACCAACTGTCTCTTCCACAGCATTTCTCCAAACATCTTTAAAATCTGTGGTTAAATCTTCATACTGTAAAAACTGTGGTAAAGTCTCTTCTACCAGTTCATCCAACAGATCAATAAGAAAACACTCCTCAGAACTGAATTGAGGTTGTGTGACTGCATTGTAAACATTTAACTTCACCTTCATATTTCCAAAAGAGACTTCCATAATACCAGACCTGCATTGAATGCAAGCATTGGCTGTAGCCAGGAATAGTCTCCCCAAAATGACAGGGATGGAAGTTTTGCTTTTTGTAGGTTCCATATCCAATACCAGAAAATCAGCAGGGTAGAAAAACTTATCTACTCCTACCAACACATCCTCAATCATCCCAACTGGCTTTCTTTCAGATCTGTCTGCTAGTTGTAACACCACATGAGTGGGTTTTAACTCTCCCAAACCTAGTTTCTCATATACAGAATATGGAAGCAGGTTGACACTAGCACCCAAATCTAATAAAGCAATTTCAATGGTATGTTCCCCAATAATTCATGGGATTGTGGGGATTCCAGGATCTTGATATTTAGGAGGTGTGGTAATGGACAAAACCTGATTAACTCTTTCCACAGCAAAGACCTTCTTGGATAACTGTATCCTAGATTGTCTTTTGTGAGTCCAAATATCTTTCAAAAATTTTGCATATGCTGGGATCTGTTTGATTGCATCAAGCAAAGGTAGATTTATCTTAACTTGCTTGAAAGTTTCCATCATTTCATCTATTTTTGTGTTCCCTTTATCAAAAGGGGATGCAGATTTCATGGCGTGGGGAAATGATAAATGAGGAACTAGTCCTTCATTTACAGCTTTAGAAATATCATTAGAATATTTTTGATTTTTCTGTTTTTAATTTTAGTGATTTTTCTGAGGTACATCAGCACCCCCAATGCTAACATCATGCTGCTCCTGCTGCATATCTCTAGTAGTTTCCTCAATTTCTTCTTCTTCCTTTTCAGTACCCACATTGTTATTTACAACTCTTCCACTTCTCAAAGTAGTGATAGCTTTTACTTCTTCATGTGAAAAAGAAGCCTCTCCAACCATGAACTGTCCTTTAGGATTGTTCAAAGGTTGGCTAGGTAACCTGCCTTCCTCTCTTTTAGCCAAAGTATTTGCAAGTTGACCCAATGTTTCCTCGATCTTCTTTATGCTCTGACTGTGAAAGTTTACAATCTGAGTTAAAGACCCTAAATTCTGGAGTGAATTTAGAACTTGATCTTAAAAAGAAGGGGATCTGGAAGGGGTTTGAACTGGAGCAAATTGCTGTCTAGGTTGTTGTGGAATGGGCTGCTGAAAATTTGGCTTGGTATAAAAATTCTGCTGATAAGGCTGAGCAGTTTTGAAAGGTAGTTGGTTCTTTCGTTGCTGCTGCTGTTGTGATTGATAATTGCCCTGGCTCCACCTTAAATTGGGGTGCCCTCTCCATGCATATTCATTTGACTGCATCTGTCCAAATGATTAGGCAGCATGAGCTTGCTCCACTACTAAATCTGGGAACCGTGGTGCAGCTGGACAATGATCAAGTGAATGAGTAGGGGACTGGCATATCAGACATGCCTCCTCTACTCTTGCAACCATTGGATTTTTAAGTGAGTCCATCAATCTATCAAACTTTGTGGTTAAATTATCCCTCTTCCTTTCCAACTCATTCACCTCATAAATCTTTCCTTTGGTGGTTTGCTGATTATTCAACCTAGCAGGATTCTCAATGTCTCTTGACAAAGATTCCTGTTGAGTTGAATTTTCACCAATTACTTCAAATAAATCCCAGACCTCTTCAACTATTTTTTGTAAGTAGGTGCCTCCACAGGAAGCATCTACCATGTTCTTGCCCTTTTGATCAATTCCTTGATAGAAGCTTTGAACAAGCTGCCATCGGGGAATTTGATGATGAGGACATTACCTTAACAGTTCTTTAAATCTTTCCCATGCTTCATGAATAGTTTCAATTGAGTGTTGAGAGAAGGAAATAATACTTTGTCTCAACTGGTTGGGTTTAGACATAGGGAAGTATTTGGCTAAAAATTGACACTGCAAATTATTCCAAGAAGTGATACTATTTGGTACCAACATAGACAACCATGCTCTAGCTTTGTCCTTTAATGAAAAAGGAAAGAGCCTAAGCTTGGTTGCCTCTGGACCCAGTCCAGCTATGTTGAATGTGGTACAAAGAGAAAAAAATTCATCCACATGCTTGTATGGATCTTCCTTACTCAAACCATGGAAGGAAGGAAGCATTTGGATAGTTGATGATTTGATCTCATAATTTCCTTCAACAGTAGGAAATTGAATGCAAAATGGGGAATTATAAGCACCAAGTGCAAAATAATCCCTCAAAAATCGAGGTTCTTCACCCATAGTAGCAGTCTTAGCGAAATTATGTGATGTTTGTCTGGTTCGTAATAGCCTTTCAACTTCTAAATTCAGAGGGACAATCTCAGGACTGAGAGTCCTCCTACCAAACATACAACACAGAACAGAGAATCAAATTATGCACAGCAAACCTTCAGAAATCCTTTTAAAGTAGATTCCACGCTCAAAATATATATGAATAACTGCACAGATTTAAACAATAGAATAGTTTAGCACTGGTGTAATAAAAACAAAATAAAAACAAAAACTTAGGTCTACCTATTTTAAAACAAATTCCCTGACAACGGCGCCAAAAACATATTGTTGGTTATAAGTGTGCATGATTTCTGTTTTGAAAACAGATTTGTAAATGATGAATTATACTGAATTATACGAAATATCAACACAGAAAGAACTTAATTAGCTTGCAAGATCAGGACCAATTGTAGCAAGTTTTAAATGTAAGTGAGTAAAAGATCATCCACAGGGAATTGATTTAAAATATATGATAAACCTCCAGATCTGAGCTACCAGATCTGGCCTCTAATCCTATCTACAAAGCAAGTAAGATAAGAGTTTGAGTTTGTCACATTAACTAAGTTACCTACAAGTAAAATGTAAACTAAATGATCCAGATCCGAGTTGGGGGAATTGGAAGTAAAATTAATAAGAATGGAGAAATAATAGTTGACTTAAGCTTAGTAATTGAATGCAGAATGAGAACTAGTGCAGCACAGTCAAGAAAGTATCAAATCTTCATCTGGCTACCAGCTCAGATGTAAGAGAAAATAATCCAATTCAAGGATTAGAATTGAGTTGAACTTATGGCTATGATCTGTCCACTTTAATGGACACAGATCATCCAATAGTCTTCAATTCGAATTCCTGATTCAGAACAAGAAACACCATTACAAATGCTGTGAGAAATTAGGTTACAAATGCGAATTCTCACAGGGATAATGAATTAAGGGAAATTGCTTATAAAATAGTAAATCTAAAGGAATCTGATGAAATAAGGAGATCACAGGGAACCCTTAACATGAATCCAATTGAGAACGTACGGTTCACAGCAACCTTTTCAAATTTACCATTACAATTACAGCACTCAGCTTAAACAGCTCTCGGATTTGTAGTCTTGAATACAAATCTCACTTGTATTACAAAAGTATCTCACAGATCTCAAGTACAAAGCTAAGCTATTACAGAGGTTTCAGACAAGAGATCTGAAGTGGAAGTGAGGCAATAGAAATGAAACTCAAAATCTGGATGCCCAAATTGGGCAAATGGTTTATCTATTTATAGTTTCCCCCAAGTCTAGCTCAGATGTGTATCGACCAATCAGAATTGGTTAGATCTATATCAACCAATGGGAGTCAAGCACAAGGATCCAGATCTGTTTTGGCCAATTAGAACTGCTTGATTTGGTTTAGCCAATCAGATGACAGAAGCATCAATCCTGTTATGTATTTCAAAAATCTGTTAGAACTTCTAGAAGTTCCCGCCAATTGATTTCATCTTCGGGTGCTCACATGGGGTGGAATATGCCTTTGGTTCGTGCTCAGAATCTTCCAGAATGTCCCTGGGTTTTAAATGCATTGGGGCGCATGTAAAAGATTACTGAATTACCCTTACAGATGCTAGGAATCTTCATAATACTATTTCGCATAGTTTGGGGAACTTTTCGCAAGGTGCTGTGACTTCTGAAGCTCTTTTCGCACAGTTCTGGTGCTCTTCGCAAGGAGTTCTCTTCTTTTCGAATAGGTCAGAAATCCTTTCGAAGAGTTCAGGTGCTCTTCGAAAACTAAGCCTGGAGCTTTTAGTTCTTTTCGTAAAGTTCAGGTTCTTTTGAAATGTTCATATTCTTTTCGAAATGTTCAGATTCTTTTCGAAATGTTTAGATTCTTTTCGAAAAGCACTCTATAATGCATTCTTTTGTTCGAATAGCTCCACACCTCTTTTCAGGTTACAACCAGGCCTTTGTCCTCTTTAGTTTAGGCATTTTGATAGCTCGTGAGGTTGTCCCTTCTCTTTCTTCCTTTAGATCAACATGGATCATCATCTTTTTGGCACTTTTAGGCTGCTTTCATGGTTAAGCCTGTCTTTATTGTTAGCTGTAACACAAGCACTTAAAACACTTATTTAGTTCTCTCAAGGGTCTATCAAGGCCCAGGTTAAAGGGTGGAAAATGGTATTTTCCAGTCTTTAATGCACCTCTTTACCTAGTTGATTTCTCAATTTTGAATCCCATTCTCCCCTTTTATTTTTTACAAACCTCATCCCTAAGCCACATTACAACCTAATAAAAAGATCTTATAGGTCTGAAATGGATTGAGCCGTCATGTGGAGATAAGGATCTGTTTAATCTATGGTGTAATGAGCTGGAGAAGTCAGAAATTAGAGCAATGCCTATGATCATGCTTGCAGTCTTATTTGAGGGCTGAAACTAATCTTGAGCTGAGTGATATGATGCACTCCTCTTCCTGGTATTAATGAGTGAACAGCCCTGGTGAGAATTGGGCTTGCAATCCAATTTGACAGGGGTAGTATCAGCATAAAAAACTTAAATGAATGGTGAGCTCTGCATCAAAATGTTGAAAGAAAGGCCTTGACATGAACTGAGTGATGATGAAGAAATTGCAGCAGACTTTCATGATCCAAAGGGATGCTCTCCCTGTTGAAATTCCTCTAAAGGTGCATGTGCGAATCCATTTTATCTACTCAAACTTTGCTTTAACCGGTTGCACTATGATTAACTAAATTTAATTGGAGAAGTTTGTGGGTAACTTCACTAAAAACCCTCAGGAGACTTCACTCCTCCACTAGGGATCACCTAGGGGATTAAAAGGCTTGGTGCATATGCTAAATGCATCTGTGCTCCCTACGAAAGTGGCATTTTTAATTTTTTTTAACTCTCCTTTGCCTAGGGACTAGCAAAGCTTAGGTTTGGGGGTGTGTTAAGTGGTGAAAAATGCCACTTTTCACCATTTAACGTAACCATTGATAGACCTGTGAGCACATTAATCAGCCTTTGTCGAGTGTATTTTGTAGACAATAATAAAAGATTATAATAATGCAGAAAACTACTCAAGAATGCCCACAAAGGGGCCATCTCTCAGCACAGGACAGACCCAACAATAGCACACCAGAGGGTAGCACATTACTGGACCCTTAGAGTACTTGACTGCAGCAGAACAAGGTGAAGGAAGTGAAGACATGCCAAAAATATCCTATCGAGAGGACATCTGAAGATTTCGATAGGAGCTGAGAGTTAAATGAGAGGAATTCATGTAGATTGGCGAGGTTTTGATAGGATCTGAAGGCAGAAAGAAGAAGTCATGAGGATTGTGAAATTCGTTAGGATCCAAGAACCTGTCGAACAGTTGAGAGAAAGACAGATTTCATCCTGACGAAATCTACCTGAGGAGAAAAGGGAACCTATCGAAGGGTTCTTGAACCTATCGAAAGGTCTCCAGAACCTATCGAAAGACCGCCTGAACGTAAGAGGTGCTAGAATAGCACCTATCGAAGGATGTTTAAGCCTTTCGATAGGAGTGAGAGCCATCCTATCGAAGTGATGGAATGCAAAGCTACAACCTGGCAAAAGGACTAAAAAGCTTTTTCAGAACCTATCGGAAGCTTCCCCAACCTATCGAAATCGTGTGTAGAACATCTCAAAAACTCAGTTATGCACACGCTATGACTTGGTGACTTGTTGCACGCAACCCGAGGCACTTGGTGACCGACACGATGGTTCTAGAAGATGCCCTAGGAAACCCTAACCGACCCACGTGCTCTAACAAAATCCTAACAAACTCTGAGGACCTTCTAGAAAGGAGTTTTGGCAAGAAAAACAAAAGAGAAAGCTATATATAGAGAACCCCAATTGCAATTGGGGGGAGATCGAGATCTGAGTAAAATTATGGAGATTAGAGCTTGCAGAGAAATTCTATTTTCCCTCCTTTAGCCCAATAATGGTTGGCTAATTCCTTTGGAGTAGTGAGGAGATAGGTTAGATCTGTAATTGGGTAAGGTTGAGAGTGCTATTGTGGGTTCACTGCTGAACAGACTACAGATCTGAGAGCATTTCCATTGTAGAGTGAGTTTGATTGTAATATAAATATTATTTTTAATCCTATTATTAGATCTAAAGTTCCTTTGGTGTCATTTGGTGCTTAATCGAATTTGTGTAGAGGAGTCTATAGATCAGCTCACCCACTTAACTGGTAAACCTCTTGGATACCATCTGATCTCCTTGGATCTGATACTCCTGTAATTCCCTGAGTTTGTGACCTTGGAATTGCAGCATCTGTAGTTTTTTTAATTGTTCTGGTTGATGCTTATGATTTGGAGGAGATCCCAAGGATGATCTATGACCATTAAAGTGGATAGATCATAGGCTTAAGATTAGTCCAAGCTCAGGCTCCAATTGGATTCGTCTGCTGTAAATCCCTGGATCAGATAAAGTCTATAGGATTGTCTGTGACAATTCAAGTGGACAGACCATAGCCTTCAGACCAGTTAGATCCTGTGATTTGGAGTGGAGTCTTCTACCCTGCAGCTGTGCTTATAGCCAGTTGAGGGAATTGTGTGCCCTGAACCTCTGTGGCTTGATTAACTTAATCTGAATTCAGTGAGACCAATCTCTAAGCTACTCTTCTCCATTTTCTATTTTTAACTCCCTTGCCCTGTAAGAACTAGATTCCTAAACTTGATCCAAGTTAGTTTTTGTTTAATTTTGGTATAGCTTCAGTGACAACCCCTTTTAAACCTCTCCCTTATCTTTTAGCTAACTTAGCATTAGTTAGGATGCCAGATCTCTTACAGATCTGGAGATTTACCACATTTTTAACCTAACCTCCCTATGGACATTCCCTTACCATCTTTTTTAAAACTTGCTACAACAGACCCTGATTACCTGCAGGTCTGTGTGAGTGTGTTCTGCCTAGTTTTATGAATGATTTTAGACCCTATTTGAAGGGAAGGTAGACACGCCAACATCCTCCTTGATGCCTTCGAAATGCTTGTGGGAACATTTGAGATTGCCCAAGCTCTAGGCATTCCAGCTGCCTACAACCCATAGTGAAAATTGGGAGCACCACTGATAGCATCCATCACAGAGATTACTGAGAAGCTGACCAAGGGAAAGAAGGCTTCTGAAGACTCAATCAAGAGGGGAGACTTTGAACCCAGCCTATTGTTTATGAATAATGTTCATAGGAAGAACATTTATGTGGTTGGGCACCAACAAGAGAGAAGGCAACCCATTGCTAATGTCATCTATTCCTTCTCTCAGGGTCATTGCTTCAATGCATTCCAATTGATTTTTGAGGGGATGCAGGATAATCATACCAAAGTGCAGAAGAAACAGAAGCCCACTGAACTTCCATACAACAGGCTGATCACAACCCTGCTAAAATAAGGAGGATACTACTGGAAGATTGGGGAACCAACTGAGACACTTCCCTTAGTTGAGTTTGAAAGGAGGTTATGGACCATCAGTATGCCCGTGATGGGAAAGAAAAATAATAACAAGGAACCTAAGGTAACAGCACCTTCCATTCAAGAAGGTATAACAGCCATCGCCATCGCTCAGCAAAGACAACATCAGAGGTTACCCTCACGCCAGCCTACCCCACACACCACCCCACCTCCCCAGCCACCTACATCTATACCCATGCCTGAAACCACACCACCACCTTCGCCCCAACCGTCAACTCTAGTGACAACATCTGCCACTTAGGCAGACCCTGATATTGAAGAGTTGACCCTGATTCCATTCACCTCTACCTATACCTCCACACAAACAGATTTTGAGGTCAAGGAGGTGCCTCTAATTTTACCTACCTTTGCCTCTACCTCTACCCAAACTAATTTTGAGGAAGAAGAGCTACTAATTTTACCCACATTTACCTCCACCTTCACCCAATCTAAGTCCCCTGAGGAGGAGTTGCCCCGACTACCATTCACCTATGAGGAGTTGGCACCAGTCCTTTCACCCCCATCATCTCCACCCCTCTACTTTGACCTGAACACCCCCTCTATTTCACACCCTTCTAAGAAGGCCATTGTCTTTGCTTTATCCATACCCATTATCCCATATTATACCCTCACCAAGGCCATGGCTGATAACCCTTATGTTGGGAGATATGTCAAATCAGTGATAGAATCAATCACAGCCATGGTGAAGCAACCATATGAAGGGCAGATTGCCCAGAGCAAAGAAGACAATGAGAGGGAGCTAAAGATGCATTGGCAAATGGGGTTGAATTCCCTGGACTTGTACAAAGTGTACAAGATTAACTCAATCTAGTTGGAAAAGTTGGTGGCCACACTCTCCTCCACATTCTCAATCCTAAACCCTCCTGTGCCCACATTATTAAGGGAGCCCTCCAGCACTAAGCCCAAGAAACCAGCTACCACAAGAACCAAGGTTGGTGCTGCACAAGCCACCACTATGAAGAAAGAGAAGGACAAATATGAATGGACTCTCCCCTTTGAATTAAGTTCAGACTCAGAATCTGATTAGGCTATAATGTTGTAAATAAATTCCTTTTTGTATTTTCTATTTTAGCACTAGTTTTATATTTTCAGTCTGTTGTCCAATCTGTACATTTTCTTATGTACTGTTGATGTTGTAAATCAAACTAGTCTTTTGTGTGTTAATAGCTTTATATGTCTTTGCCTGTGTTTACATTAATGTTGTTCATTCTAGCTTTTCTGCTATACTGAATTTCTTTTTCTGCTGCTTGTTAAGACCTGAGAAGTACCACTTTTCACCCCTTAACATAATCTCTGTTGGACCCTTAATCATTTAATAAAAGTGTTTTAAGCATGTTCTGTAGGTAATGAACAACAGCTGTAATAAGGCCTTAACCCTACTAAGGAGCCCACTTTTGCCCCAGAAGTCTCTCAGAAGAAGGGAAGCTGGATCCAAACAAGAACTTGACTGCATTAAGGCAAAGCACAGCAGCAACAGAACAAGAAATGAGCCTCGCACAGTTGCCGCAAGGTTCAAAGGATTCAAAAAGTAAGCCTCGCGCAGTCCTCGCAAGTTTCCCAAGACTTCATACCAAGTGTTCGTGCTATTCTCACGCAGTTTAATGACAGAAAGGCTTCAGAATCATAACTCGCGTAGCTCAAGAAAGCAGCACTCAAAACCTCGTGCAGTTCACTCAAAATAGCTGAGGAGAGAGAGAGCTCCAGGTATTTTTGTGCGCAGCTATCGCGCAGTGGCCACGGGATACAAAACTATAGAAAAACTTCTCGCACAGTTCAGAGACCAATGCACATCACGCCCTCACGAGGATCTTCGTGAAGATCCATTGAGGAACAAACTGCTCGCGCGATTCCGGCACCATTCAGAAGGAAAGTGCAATCCCGCGAAGACCAGAGCAATCCAGTGAGGATTTAATGCTCTATCGCGCGACTGCTTAAGCTACACACTAAGACAACCACGCGACAGCTAGAATTTCAAGTTAATCCAATCTTGCGAAGACCGTGCTACCACGCAACAGTCTTGGAAACCAGTGCTACCTGGTAAGGCTCTGGACTCTAACTCTCTCTCTCACTTCTGTAGAGGACATTCTGAGAACTTCCAGCAATTAGGGCATGCACTCCAACGCTCTAATTTCTGTGCACACGTCTCGAGGCATCCAAGGAACAGTATTAGGCCACATGGCATCATTAAAATTAGGGTTTCCTAACCCTAATGCGCCACCAAACTGACTGCTATATAAACCTAAGCCTGGTTTAGGTTTAGGGGCCCCTCTTAGAATAGAATTTTATCTATCTTCTTCTTGCAGTAGCTGTAGATCTCTAGTAAGGTTTAGGTAGATTTCTTTTTACTTTTTCTTCTCTCCATAGCCCAGCACTTGCTGGCTATGCCTCTGTATGCTTATTTGGTTTAGAATTAATGGAATTTCATGATTGGGTGTTTTACATGTATGGGATTGAAGTTTGAGATTGAGTTGTTCTGTATAAGGCTGCTGCCTTGAGATCCTCCATTGATAGGTTGTATTATGAGCAATGGAGGACTATTTTTAGAGACCTATTTAGATCCAAGTGACCTATGTGTCTGGGCTAACATGCTCCCATACAAGCCTAACCCCACCACAAGATCCACTAGATCTGAAATCCCCATTGGAGCTTGTGCTTGTAGCCTTATGAACATGGTGGTGACAGCAGTGTTCTTGTTCTGTTTTGGTCCTCTGTGTGGAGGATAGCCTCTGGGATAGTCTGTGACCATTTAAGTGGACAGGTTATAGCCTTGGGGTGAGGCAAATCCACAGGTCCAAAATAGATTCTTCTTCTCTGCACTTGTGCTCGTAGCCCTGTGAGAGATTGTGCAAAGCCAAACTCCCCTGTATTTGTATAGACCCGCCATCAGATGGATGATCTGCTTTGGTTCTAGAGATTGTAGGCTTGTGGCTGGATCACTGCAATCTTTCTACAGCAGTGGACAGCTAGACCTAAGACTATACTCAAACTCTTGCTGGTTTTATGAGTCTGGGCTAACATGCTCCCATACAGGCCTAGCCTCACACATAGCACTTTAGAGGTTGAGGTTCCCTATGGATTCTTGTGCTTGTAGCCTGGATGAAGTAGTGCTTACAATGATAGACTTGTTCCGACCCATCTCTGGACTGCGGTTCCCCAATTGGATAGTCTGTGACCATTTAAGTGGACAGGTTATAGCCATAAAGGGATTGGATCATGGCACAGAGATGAGTTGGATTCTTTCTCCTCAGTGGTGATAATGTAGCCATTAGACAGGACTTCTATAGCAGCAGATTTGAATTTGAGTCATGAAACCCATCAGATCTGAACCTAATAGCCTACTTCTCACCCTTTTATATTTATTTTCTCATACTCCATCCTTCTTCTCAACCCTTTTTGTAGTTAGGTCATTAGATTACTAGAGAATGTAGAAATAAGTGACCTTAAATCACCTTCCATTTAGGACTGTCGGATCTGTAGTCAGATCTGGAGAGCCTACTACTGATGGCTCCCTTGGAGCTTTAGATCAACTTTCCCTGTGGGATAAACTCTTACTTATCAAAACTTACTACAACAGGCCCTGTATCTTGCAGGCTGTGCATATTTTAGGCTTGATGCTCTGTCATTTTCAATCCACCTTTCATTCATTTTCATTCACCCCATTCTTATCACTGCCCCCAATAAAGTCAGTAGCAAGCATAAAAAATATTCCAACAAGTTTTTGGCAATGCTTCCGGGGATCTTGATCTAATAGTAGACTCTAGAATTTTGTATTCTTTATTCTTTGGTGGCTGTACTTGTGAATAATTGATACTGCTGATTTACATTTGAAAATTTTCTTACAGATCTAGACAGTAGCAGAGGAGACCGGAACTGCATTAAGAGTCTAGCTACCTCTGTTTGCACTTCTCTAACCTTCAAAACCTCAGTTTATTTCTCCTTTGAAGATCCCATAAGCAGTTGATTACGATAGTTGTAATTTTCTTTTGTGCAATGTGCTTGCAAACAGTTTCCCTTGCTGGAGGTGTGTGTGCATGTTAGGAAGGAGATCTCTCAGTCCTACTTTAGAGCCTGCCAACCCTGAGATTGAAAAGGATAGAAGACTGAGAAGGCACACACACACCACAGTCGAGCCCCCTATTGAAATAGAGACAGCAATTATGGGTGAAGTGCAACCTAGAACATTGGAGGAATTGAATGCTCCAGATGATTACAATTCTCCATTCAACATTCAATTCCCAAATGTTTAGGGTAATTATGAGATCAAAACTTCCATCATCCAAATGCTTCCCTCTTTCCATGGGCTTAGCAAGGAAGACCCTTACAAGCACATTGACCAGTTCTTGGCCCTGTGCATAACATTTTCCATTGCTGGTTTAGGACCAGAAGCCACTAGGCTAAGGCTCTTTCCTTTCTTCCTAGAGGATAGGGCCAACACCTGGTTGTCTACTCTCCCAAACAACAGTATCACTACTTGGAAAGACCTCCAGACAAGATTTTTGTCTAAATTTTTCCCAGAGACCAAAACCAGCCTACTGAAGAAGGGCATACTTTCTTTTGCCCAGTCCCCAACGGAAGATTTTAACCAATGCTGGGATAGATTTAAGGAGATGCTCAAACAATGTCCTCACCACAAGATCCCTAATTGGCAGCTTGTCCAGAGCTTCACAATGGGATCGATGAGAAGAGCAGAGACATGGTAGATGCCTCTTGTGGTGGAACATGCATGCATAAAACAGCTGATGAGGCATGGGACTTATTCGAGGTCATAAGTGAAAATGCTTTCCTGAAGATGCCCTCATCTAGAACTATTCAAGAGCTTTCTCCTAAGCTGGGGGTGGCTGAAACTTATAAAGGAAAGATGTATGAAGTTAGAGGAAATGATGACCTGAGAATGCAGATGGCCAATCTTACTAAAAGATTTAATAAACTTTTGACTATGGTGCAGCCCAGAATGGCTACACAAGTGATGGAGGCATGTCTGATATGCCAATCTCCATAGCATACAGTGGAAGAATGCCCATCTGCAGGGCAATACCCTGAGTTTGTAATGGAACAGGCTGCTGCTGCCCAATCTTTTGGACAGCAACAATCTGGTGGCTACAATAAACAACCATATGGATACCAGCACCAAAATGATGGTTACCAATGGAGAGACCACCCAAATTTGAGGTGGAGGCAGGACAATTATATGCAGCCATAGCAGCAATTTAACCAGGGTTATGCCCAAAGTTCGAATTTCCAACAACAGCAGCCCCAGCAACAAAATCAATTGGTAGTTCCCCCACCTCTGCCCCGAAGTGCTTCTTTCAAGGACCAGGTTTTGGCCCAATTGCAAAGCCTTGGACCCTTAAATCTGACTGTGACTTCTCACAGTCAAAGCATTAAGAAAATAGAAGAGCAGCTTGGCCAAATAGCCAATGCTCTGGCAAAGAGAGAGGACGGTAGGTTGCCAAGCCAACCAGTAGCCAACCCAAAGGGCCAGTATTCCATCGGAGAAGGCTCCTCAAATTTTGAGGGGGCCAATGCCATCACAGCCTTAAGGTCTGGCAAGCTGGTTGACAATCAGGTGGGAAAAGAACAAGGTCTCCCCTAAGGAAATATCAAGTGAAAATGATAAGGACTTTGTTAGAACACAGGGTAAAGAACTGCCTGCTACCCTTCAACAAGGGAAAAATAAAGAGGTTGTAGTTGAGCCTCAGTAGGAAATAAAAATAGATAAAAGAAAAAAACAAAAGTTCAACAGAGGGTTTTGCAAATGAGGAACCAAAGAACAAGATACCTCGCCATTTCCTCAAGCTTTGAGTGGCCCTGCCCCTTTTGATCAGGGTCAGGCACAGATCGAGGAAATGATGGAGACCTTTAAGCAGGTCAAAATAAATTTACCCCTGCTTGATATAATCCGACAGGTCCCAGCCTATGCAATGTTTCTGAAGGACCTCTGTACTCAGAAAAGGAAGGCTAGAGGCCATTTGTCCAAAAAAGTCTTTGCAACTGATACAGTTAATTCTGTATTAACTATGACAATACCTGAGAAGTTGCAAGACCCAAGGAAACCCACTATTCCCTGTATTATTGGTGACCACACGATTGGAAGGGCCCTTTTGAACCTTGGAGCCAGTGTTAACCTGCTGCCATACAGTGTATATCAGCAGTTAGGTTTGGGGGAGCTGAAGCCCACCCCCATAGTTCTACTGATGGCTGATAGGTTTGAGAGGAAACCCATGGGAGTGGTTGAGGATGTCCTAGTGGGGTTAGACAAGTTCTTCTACCCTGCAGACTTCCTTGTTTTGGACATGGATTTAATAAAAGTACATCTCTGATACCTATTATCCTGGGCAGACCATTTTTGGCCACTGCCAATGCATGCATTCAATGCAGGTCTGGAATCATGGAGGTCACTTTCGGACATATGAAAGTTGAGCTTAATGTGTACAACAGTGAGAAGTACCCTCAGCTGGACAATGAGGAATGCTTTGCAGTAGATGTACTAGAAGAAATTGTTGATGAAGAACTGCCCACTCTGCTGGAGTGGGGCAACATTATCGCTAATTTAACTGAAGTTTGGAACTTGGTGGAGGAAGACAGTCTAGCTTTAATGCCAGAAGACATGCCCCTAGTGAGGTCTTTTGTGGGCTTAGTGCAGCATTCCAATTGGAAACCTACATTACTGCCCCTTCCTCCAACCAACAATACACCAATCCTGTCATCCATACAACAAGCCCCTGATCTGGAGCTCAAGAAGCTGCCAGAGACATTAAAATATGCTTTCCTTGGGAAAGAAGAGAAACTTCCTGTAATTATCTCCTCTTCTCTAACCTATGAGCAAGAGGAGGAATTTCTAACAGTTCTGAGGAAGCACAAGAAAGAAATTGGCTGGACCATTGTTGATCTGAGAGGGATTGATGCATCAATTTGTATGCATAGGATTCATCTAGAGGAGGGCTCAACACCCTCTAGGGAAATGCAGAGGAAATTGAATCCTCACATGCAAGAAGTGGTTCTGAAAGAAATCATTAAGTTGCTAGATGCTGGGGTAATTTACCCCATCTCTGATTCTGAATGGGTGGTACCCAAGAAGTCTGGCATCACAGTGATCACAACCGACTCTGGAGAGTTGAGACCAGCCAGGGAGACCACTAGTTGGAGAGTTTACATCGCTTATCGAAAACTCAACTCCAAGACCAGAAAAGACCACTTTCCTCTCCCTTTTATTGATCAAATTTTGGATAAGTTGGCTGGAAAAGCTTTTTACTGTTTTCTTGATGGGTACTCAGGGTACAACCAGATCCCTGTGCACCCCCTTGATCAAGAGAAAACTACTTTTACTTGTCCTTTCGGCACCTTTGCTTACAGACGGATGCCTTTTGGATTGTGTAATGCCCCAGCCACCTTTCAGAGGTGTATGTATGCCATCTTTTCTGATATGATTGATAAATTCTTAGAAATTTTCATAGATGATTTCTCAATTTATGGGGATAGCTTTGACCAATGTCTACAACACCTCCATCAAGTCTTACAAAGATGTGAAGAGACTAATTTGGTCTTAAGTTGGGAAAAGAGCCACTTCATGGTAACACAAGGAATTGTGTTGGGCCATGTGGTCTCTAAAGATGGAATTGAGGTAGACAAGGTCAAAGTTGACCTCATTGCAAATTTGCCACCTCCAAGAACAATCAAATAAATTAGATCCTTCCTTAGGCATGCTGGATTCTACAGGAGGTTTATCAAGGACTTCAGCAAAATTGCTAAGCCATTGTGCCACCTGCTCTGCCAGGATGTGCCCTTTGACTTGTCTGCTGAATGCCTGAAGGCTTTTAAAACTTTAAAAATTTGCCTCACCTCTGCCCCTGTACTCCAAACACCTGACTATACCCTGCCCTTTGAGTTGATGTGTGATGCATCTGACTTGACAATAGGTGTTGTCCTGGGCCAGAGAAAAGATAAGCTGCCTGTGGTCATTACTTATCTCAGCAAATCACTTGTTGAAGCTCAGCTGAACTACACAACCACTGAGAAAGAGCTTCTGGCAGTGGTTTTTGCTGTGGACAAGTTTAGACCTTACCTACTTGGGTCTAAAATTGTCATCTTCACTGACCACTCAACATTAAAGTACCTACTGTCTAAGAAGGATGCAAAGCCTAGATTGATTAGATGGATACTCCTATTACAGGAGTTTGACATCGAAATCAAAGACAAGAAGGGTGTAGAAAATGTGGTGGCAGACCACTAGTCCAGAATTATGTTGGAAAAAGTTGATGATGACCTTGCTAAAAATGATGTCTTCCCGGATGAGCAACTGTTTGCCATCCACTCTTTTGTCCCCTAGTATGCACATATTATCAATTATCTAGTTATCGACAAGATTCCTTCCCATTGGACAAAAGTCGATAAAGACCTATTTTTCTCACAGGTCAAATTCTTTTCTGGGAAGAACCTTGCTTGTACAAGTATTGCGTAGACCAAATCATTCGAAAATGTGTCCCCGAAAGTGATGTCTCCAGTATTCTGGCCATGTGCCATGAAAATGCCTGTGGGGGTCACTTTAGTGGAGAAAAGTAGCTGACAAAGTGCTGTAGTGTGGGTTCTATTGGCCTTCTCTTTTCAGAGATGCCAATACACACTGCAAGACCTGTGAAAGATGTCAGAAACTAGGAGGGCTGTCTAAACAAAATTCAATGCCTTTACAACCCATCCTTGTTGTAGAACTATTTGATGTGTGGGGTATTGATTTTATGGGCCCCTTTCCTCCTTTAAATGGTTTTCATTTTATCTTAGTGGCAGTGGACTATGTTCCAAATGGTAGAAGCCATTGCCACAAGAACTAATGATAATCAGGTGCTCCTCAAGTTCATCAAGCAGAATATCTTCTCCAGATTTGGTACCCCTAGAGCCATTATCAGTGATGGGGGGAGCCATTTCTGTAACAGAAATTTTGAGAGCTTGCTCAAGAAATATTCTGTCACCCATAGGATTGCTACTCCCTACCACCCACAAACCAGTGGGCAAGTTGAAATTTCAAATAGGGAGATCAAGCATATCCTTGAGAAGACTGTAAGGACAGATAGGAAGGATTGGGTTGACAAGCTTAATGATGTACTGTGGGCTTATAGGACTGCCTATAAGACCCCCATTGGTATGTCCCCATTCAGACTGGTCTATGGCAAGGCCTGTCATCTCCTAGTGGAGTTAGAACACAGGGCATATTAGGCCATCAAACATTTAAATCTAGATCTAACTTCGGCTGGTCATCACAGGTTGTTGTAGTTGTCGGAATTGGAAGAACTAAGGATGGATGCATATGCCACTGCCAGGATCTACAAGGAAAGGTCCAAAGCTTTCTTTGATAAAGGGCTATTGAGAAAGAGTTTCATTGCTGGTGATAAGGTTTGGTTGTTTAACTCTAAACTTAAATTTTTTCCAGGCAAATTGAAATCCAGATGGGAAGGTCCTTACATTGTCATGCATGTTTCCCCATGTGGTGCTGTGGAAATCAAGGATCCTAAGTTTGGGAGACTCTTGAAGGTGAATGGTCAGAGGCTTAAGCCTTGTTTTGAAAAACCTGCCGACCTTTTGGACACCATTCACTATCAAGGGGATCCTTCTTCAAACTGATTCCACAGGTGTGTCATTACTGTATCATATGTACTTAGTTTTTGGTTGATTTATCTTGCTTTCTTTAGTTTCTATTCTCTAGGATTTGCTAGTGGCCTTATCTGAATTTTTCCCTATCTGTTTTGAACTTTTGATGCTTGGCTTGATTCTTACTGCTTTTGAATTGATAGCTTCTGTTGAATGCCTAATGTGGAAGGTCATTTTTTGTTGTCCTTCTGTGTATGATTGAGTTTACATGTGTCTAAAGAAGAAGAAAAAAATGGCACCACCTGCATCTCCCCCTCCATCTTCCTCAAACCCTCCCCCGGCTACACATTAACCCCCCCCATTTTCTCTTTTCTTTTTTCCATCTTTTTGTCATATTTTCTTTTTATTTCAATGAAAGTTTCTTTTACTTTTATACTGTGCAGTTTGCATTCCCTGTTTCTCTATCTTCTTCTGTGTTTATTTTTGTCTGACAGCTTGGATTCTACAGCTTTTTATCACCTCTGAACCAGTGAGGAAACTGCTCCAAATGGTTTGGGGGTGTGACAGTCTGCCAATAGAATAGTTAATTTTAGTGCAATAATGATTGCATAACTGAGATGAATAAAGCTATTTTCCACTAAACTTGATACAATGAGGAAACATGTAAAAAAATTTTAAACATTTTTGCAGACTTTTGGAAACAGAAAAAGTTGAATTTTGACACCACCATGAAGCTAATATTAGAAAAAAATTTCAGGAACGTACTCAATGAGCCTAAGAGGAGAGAAACAGACGAAAATACAACCCATGAGTTAAATTTGAAGACCATACCTAGTGAGATTTGGGCTCAAAATTTTCTTTTGAAGAGTGTTTTTGGCATTATTTCTGCTCTAAGGACTGATTGAATCAAGACTTTGTCACTAGAAGTTGTGCAACTCCAAATCAAAACTAACTGACAGCACTCACGAGACTAAGGAAATGATCCAAGGCCCTCATTTGGACAGTTTGAGCGTAAAAATCAAACCTTTTAAAATCTGCCCTTTTGCATATACTAGTTGAGCCTTAAAATCATACTCTTCTTTAACAAACACTAGAACACTTGCACCTTAACCTCATTACCTGAGTTTACCTTACCCTCACTCTGAGAATTCAGAAGGTAAAGGAGAAGGAAGAAAAGATACTGAGAATGGTCCAATATTCTGTGGAAGGTGAAGAAAAGCATCTTGTGAACAGCTGTGTATCAATGGCAGTTGAGTGGCATTTCATCAAAAGAATGAATAAAGAAAATAAAAAGAGGAAAAGAAAGAGAAGTCTAGAAAACATCATCATCTGAAAAGTGAAAGAAAGAGGAGAAGCTGGCCACTCTGTCTCTGAAATAGAAGAGAAAGATGAAGTTTTTACTGGAATGAAGGTTGTAAAGTCATGAACCACTCTTGACCTTGCTGATTTCTCAATTTGGATTTCCTTTTTACCCCTTTTATTCTGTACACCCTCAGCCATAAGCCACATTACAGCCCATTCTAAAAAGACCGTGTGGATCTAAAGTCAAATGACCTGCCATGTGAAGATAAAGAGTTCTCCAATCTATGGTGAAAATCTTTGAAGATGTCAGAAATTAGAAGCTTGGCCTATGCTCATGCTTGCAAACCCATTTGGGGTCTGCAACTGCTCTTAAGCTGTTGAGAATGTGAACACCCTTAGGATATTAATGTTGAGAGATAGCCCAAGTGAGAATTGGGTCTAAATTTTAACCCCATTGGGATTGTATCCAACCTAAATTTTGAATCAAAGGCAAGCTGGGTACTAATTTGTATACATTGAAATTCTAATGTTAAATGAATGATGGTCAGGCAAACACATGTTAACTTTTAAGTTTTAAATGGCCTGCAACATTGCTGCAATTTCCTCTAAGTGTTAAATAAATCTATTGTGGAATGAAATTTTAAACATTCGAATTTGTGTTGTCATTGTCTGCACTATACTTACTGACTCTAATGGTGAAGTTTGTGGGTGTCTTCACTGAAAACCCTCAAGAGACTTCACTCCTCCACTAGGGATCACCTAGGGGTTTAAAAGGCTTGGTACATATGCTAAATGTATCCATGATCCCTACAAAAGTGGTGTTTACAGCTTTGCTAAGGGACTAGCAAAGATTAGGTTTGGGGGTGTGTTAAGACCTGAGAAGTACCACTTTTCACACCTTAACTTAATCTCTGTTGGACCCTTAATCATTTAATAAAAGTGTTTTAAGCCTGTTTTATAGGTAATGAACAACAGTTGCAATAAGGCCTTAATCTTGTTAAGGAGCCCACTTTTGCCCTAGAAGTTTCTCAGAAGAAGGGAAGCTGGATCCAGACGAGAACTTGACTGCATGAAGGCAAAGCACAACAGCAACAGAGCAAGAAATGAGCCTCGCACAGTTACCGCAAGGTTCAAAGGATTCAAAAAGTAAGCCTCACACAGTCCTCGTGGGTTTCCCAAGACTTCATACCAAGTGTCTGCATTGTTCTCACGCAGTTTAATGACAGAAGGGCTTCAGAATCATGACTCGCGTAGCTCAAGAAAGCAGCACTCAAAACCTCGTGCAGTTCACTCAAAATAGCTGAGGAGAGAGAGGGCCCCAGGTATTTCTATGCACAGTGGCCGCGGGATGCAAAACTGCAGAAAAACTTCTCGCGCAGTTCAGAGACTAATGCACATCACGCCCTCGCGAGGATCCTTGCGAAGATCCATTGAGGAACAAACTGCTCGAGCGATTCCTGCACCATTCAGAAGGAAAGCAATCCAGCGAGGATTCAATGCTCTATCGCGCCACTGCTTAAGCTGCAAACTAAGACAACCCCGCGACGGCTAGAATTTCAAGTTAATCCAATCTCACGAATACCGTGCTACCACGCGACAGTCTTGGAAACCAGTGCTACCTGGCGAGGCTCTGGACTCTAATTCTCCCGCACTTCTACAGAGGACATTCTGGGAACTTCTAGCCATTAGGGCAGGCACTCCAATGCTCCAATTTCCATGCACACGCCCCGAGGCATCTAAGGAACAGTATTAGGCCACATGGCATCGTTAAAATTAGGGTTTCCTAACCCTAATGTGCAGCCAAACTGACTGTTGTATAAACCTAAGCCTGGTTTAGGTTTAGGGGCCCCTCTTAGAATATAATTGTGTCTATCTTCTTCTTGCAGTAGCTGTAGATCTCTAGTAAGGTTTAGGTAGATTTATTTTTACTTTTTCTTCTCTCCATAGCCCAGCACTTGCTGGCTATGCCCCTATATGCTTATTTGGTTTAGAATTAATGGAATTTCATGATTGGGTGTTTTACATGTATGGGATTGAAGTTTGAGATTGAGTTGTTCTGTATAAGGCTGCTGCCTTGAGATCCTCCATTGATATGTTGTATTATGAGCAATGGAGGACTATTTTTAGAGACCTATTTAGATCCAAGTGACCTATGTGTCTGGGCTAACATGCTCCCATACAAGCCTAACCCCACCACAAGATCCACTAGATCTGAAATCCCCATTGGAGCATGTGCTTGTAGCCATGTGAACATGGTGGTGACAGCAGTGTTCTTGTTCTGTTTTGGTCCTCTGTGAGGAGGATAGCCTCTGGGATAGTCTGTGACCATTTAAGTGGACAGGTTATAGCCTTAAGGTGAGGCCAATCCACAGGTCCAAAACAGATTCTTCTTCTCTGCACTTGTGCTCGTAGCCCTGTGAGAGATTGTGCAGAGCCAAACTCCCCTGTATTTGTATAGACCCGCCATCAGATGGTAGATCTGGTTTGGTTCTAGAGATTGTAGGCTTGTGACTGGATTACTGCAGTCTTGCTACAACAGTGGACAGCTAGACCTAAGACTATACTCAAAATCTTGCTGGTTCTATGTGTCTGGGCTAACATGCTCCCATACAGGCCTAGCCCCACACATAGCACTTTAGAGGTTGAGGTTACCTATGGATTCTTGTGCTTGTAGCCTGGATGAAGTAGTGCTTACAGTGATAGACTTGTTCTGACCCATCTCTGGACTGTGGTTCCCCAATTGGATAGTCTGTAACCATTTAAGTGGACAGGTTATAGCCATAAAGGGATTGGATCATGGCACAGAGATGAGTTGGATTCTTTCTCCTCAGTGGTGGTAATGTAGCCATTGGACAGGACTTCTGTAGCAGCAGATCTGAATTTGAGTCATGAAACCCATAAGATCTGAACCTAATAGCCTACTTCTCATCCTTTCATATTTATTTTCTCATACTCCATCCTTCTTCTCAACCCTTTCTGTAGTTAAGTCATCAGATTACCAGAGAATGTAGAAATAAGTGACCTTAAATCACCTTCCATTTAGGATTGCCAGATCTATAGTCAGTTCTGGAGAGCCTACTACTGATGGCTCCCTTGGAGCTTTAGATCAACTTTCCCTATGGGACAAACTCTTACTTATCAAAACTTGGTACAACAGGCCCTGTATCTTGGTGGACTGTGCATATTTTAGGCTTGCTGCTCTGTCATTTTCAATCCACCTTTCATTCATTTTCATTCACCCCATTCTTGTCACTGCCCCCAATAAAGTTAGTAGCAAGCATAAAAAATATTCCAACACTGCCCCTATCCATTTTTGCTGAAACAGTGAGGACACTGTTTAACTTAGGTTTGGGGGTATAGTAGGGTAGTCCTATAAAATGGTAATTTTAGTGCAGCAGTGATAGTTTAAGTGAAATAGATGAGGTCATTTCCCACCTAATCAGGATAGATAGAGGAAATTAATTTTTTTTTTCTTTTTGCAGATTGTTTTTAAACCTATTTGAAAAAGTAATACCACCATGAGGCTAACATAAAGAAAATTTTCTAATTAGTATTAAGTGAACTAGAGATGAGAAGAAAAGGTGAAAATACACCCCATGAGTTGAATTGAAGACCATACCCAGTGAGATTTGGGCCTAACAAAGTTCTTTTGAAGAGTGTCTTTGGTATTTTTTCTGCTTTAAGGAATGATTTACTCAACATTTTGTCACTAGAAGTCAGGCACCTCCAAATTGAAACTGATTAACAACACTCATGACACTAAGGAGATGATCTAAGGCCTTCATTTGTACAATTTGAGCCTAAAATTCCTATCCATTCAACTGCCCCTTTACATACACTCTTTGAGCCTTGAATCCATCTTTCTTCAACAAACAATAGAGTACTTAAACCTAAACCCCATGACCTGATTCAACCTTACCCTCACTCTGAGATTTCAGAAGGAGAAAAAGTTGAAGACAGTTGAGAGGAGTTCAACATTTGGTGGAAGGAAAAGAAAAGTAAAGTGCAGACAAGCAGTGTAACAATGGTATATGTGTGGCACTTCATAAAAAAAAATAAAAAAATAAAAAATATAAAAAAAAGAGAGAAAAAGAAAAGAGAAGTCAAAGAAGTACCTCATCTGAAAATTAAAAAGAAGAGAAGAAGCTGACCACTTTGACTCTGAAAAACACAAATGAAGATGAAGTAATGCTGAAATGAAGAAGGTGAAGTCATGAACCACCTTCGCCCCTTGTTGATTTCACAATTTTGAATCCCTCATAACCCTTTTATTCTTTTTAAACCTCAACCATAAGCCACATTATAACCGATCAAAAAGACCTTGTTGATCCGAAGTGAAATGAGTTGTCATGTGGAGAGGAGGAGATGTCTAATCTATGGTGAAAATACTTGAGCATGTCAGGAACTTAGATGCAATGACTATGCTCATGCTTGTAGACCCATTTGGGGTTTGTGACTGATCTTGAGCTAATGAGAATGTGAACACCCTTGGATTTTCATTGTTGAGAGACAACCCTGGTAATGATTGGGTCTGAAGTTTAATGTCATTGGAGTTGTATCCACACCTGATTTTTAAATTAATAGTAAACTTAGTACTGATTTTTGCTCACTAAATTCTTGATGTGAACTGAATGGCGATAACAAAAAGACAAGTTGATTTAGGTTTTAATTTTTTGCATTACTGCTGTAATTTCTTCTGATTTTTAAAGAATAGGTGTGGAAGGATGTTTTATCTATTGAAAGTTGTTCTTGTCATTGGTTACATTGTAATTTAACTATTTTAATGGTGAAGTTTGTGGGTATCTTCATTGAAAACCCTCAGGAGACTTCACTCCTCCACTAGGGATCACCTAGGGGTTTAAAAGGCTTGGTCCATAAGGTAAATGCATCTGTGCTCCCTATGAAAGTGGCATTTAACTTTTAAGAGTAGTTGTTTAATTTTTCCTTTGCTCGAGGACTAGCAAAGATTAGGTTTGGGGGTGTATAAGTCACTGAAAAATACCATTTTTCACCTCCTAACCTAGCCTTTACTACACCTTGGAGCTATCTAATAATTATCTTTTGTGCATGTTTTGTAGTTAAGAATAAAACTACAGCTTAGTACAACAGTTCACACTTTGGAGGCCATGAAGAGAGAGTTTTGAAGCCAAATCTTGGAGCTGATTGAAGAACATAGAGCACACCATGGTGGTACACACCATAGTGATAGTTTTGGTTGCCTAAGTGTGCGCTAGAAATCCAACAGATGAAAGGAAGATGGACCCAAGTAGAGGGGACTGCTGTAGCAGGCTGTGCACACCAACAGACAAGTAGAGAGGAACCCTTGCGCTATTAAAAGCTTCAGAAAACCCTCTTGGGCAGATCTCGCGTGGCTCAAGCCTGCAGCACATAAAGAGCTCGCATAGTTCATTGAAGGAAAAGCTTCAGAAAAGCATCTTACGCAGTCCTCACGAGGATCAAAACTTCAAAAAGTTGCATCACACAGAGCTCGCACACTTCAGGAACAAAACCATCCACGCGAGAAGCTCAATTCCTCTTGGCGAGGATCCGCGCTAGCTGTAAAGCCATCCTGGTTAGATCCTTGCGACCTGAACCACCTAGCGCCTCATTTGCGCGAGCTATACTATTCACAGCAAAGAGAACCTCGCGAGCCTTCTTCTGTTGCAAATTCATCCCTGTGAGAGCCACACGAGAGGTAAAATAGGCAACTTCAACCTAGTGAGGCACGGGCTCCCAACTTCTTAGTCAATATATAAGAGTATTCTTGGTATTCCATAGCAACTAGGGCACACATCTCGAGGTGTTGAGCCATTTCACACATCCCTAGGCAACACTTGGACATAAATGGGCCATGACAGCAGCTAAAATTAGGGCATTGTCTCTTCTATTTTCTGATTGGCCAGAGCATGATATTTTATTGTAGATTGTATATAAGCTATAATGTTAACAGAAATAAGCATCCAACCTTTAGCCTAATTTTGGCTTAAGCTCGAGGGTGCTGAGGTCATTCTAGGGTTAGGGTTAGGTCATCTTTTTCTTCTCTCCTTAGCTCAACATTTGCTGGCTAAGACCTTTTGTAAGTATATAGGACTGTGTTCTTTTACTGTAATCAAGACTATGTATGCTTGTAAAGTCTGGAATTTACATTGGCTACAGCTTGGAGGGCTGATCATTGCAAGTATTTTTATGCAATGGAAGCTATTTTTATTAATGTACTAAATTTGTAATGCTTGTGGGTTTCAAGGGTAGGTGTAGATTCGCCAATAGTTTTAGGCTTGATGTCAAGTTTGTAGTCGATGATCGGCTTAGGTTTGATGATAAGTTCAAGTTTGATGTCGGGTTCAAATATGATGATAGGTTTAGGTTCAGTGACAAGTTTAGGTTTGAGGATAAGATTAGGTTTGGTGACAATGTCGGACCTGACAACAAGTTTAGGTCAAATGATAGGTTTAGTGACAAGTTTATGTTTGACAATAGATTTAGGTTTGGTGACAATGTTGGGTCTGATAACAGGATTAGGTTTGATGATAGGTTTGAGTTCAATGATAGGTTTAGTTTTAATAATAGTTTTGGTTTTGATGATAGGTTTAGTATTTATAATAGGTTTGAGTTTGAGACTCAGTTTCGTGGTTGGTGAGGTGATAAGTTGGGTGGTGAGTTTAGGTTTTAAGGTGGGTTTAGGGATTGATTTGTGAGTAGGTTCTAAGATCGGTTCGATAGTTGATTATGGGGTGAGTGAAATGGATGGTTCAGGGGTATGTTTGATAACAGATTTGGGTTTGAGATTTTGTTTTGAAGTTGGTGAGGTGATGAGTTCGGTAGTGAGTCTAGGATCTGAGGCGAACGTAGAAGTTGATTTGAGAGTTGACTCGGATGTTGGTGGAGTGATGTGTTCGTTATTGAGTTCATGTTTTAATGTAGGTGCAGGGATTAGTTCAAGGGTCAGGTTTAAGGTTGGTGGGGTGATGTGTTCGATTGTGTGTTCGATAACGCATTCGGGCTCGGGGATTAATTCTAGAGTATGTTGGATTAGGGGCCTTGATTTGATTACGGGTTCATGTTCAGAATTTATCTTTGTTATTGGTTTAAGTATGAATGGTGTAGTGTTATATGGATTGATTGGTTTGAGAATTACTTCTAGAATTGGCACGTTAGCCTGTTTAGGGGTAGTTTGCATCATTAGTTTGGGCGTCTTTTCAGGAGGTGTGGGAGTTGATTCGTTTGTTGGTAGGTTGTCGGCTTCAATGGTAGGCTGAGTTGGTTTGGAGATGAGTGCGTTGAGCTTGGTGATGAGTTTGGTGATGGGTTGAGTTCGTTTAGGGGTTGATTCAATGATAGTTTGGGTTTTAGTGATCTTGGAGACTGGTTCAGGGCGAAAGTTAATTTCACATTTATATGTACATGGGGCAAGGTTAGTTGGTTGGGAGTGAATGGTATGGAGGTAGTCTAAGGGAGGTTCAATCCTTCGGATCAGGCTTGTCGAGTGGAATGGGGCAGGAGTGAATGAGTGTACAGTCTCGTATGCGAGTTGACGGCTTGATGGAGTTTGTTCAAACAACGGGTTGTAGAAGGTGATGTTAGTTTGCACAGTATCGGAGAGTTGTTTTTTATCATAGTGCGGGTTTATGTATTGGTTGCTATATAAAGATTGGTAAGGATGTTGATCTTGGTTTGTGTGAGGTAATTGGTTTTGGTCAGGGTATAGGTTTGTGTATAGATCTTGAGCTTGGTTATATGGGTGGTAGGTTGAGAGTTTGTTTGGTTTTGTCCTTGGTTTGTGTTGATTTGTTCAGGGCTTAGAGCCTCATTTTGAGTGTTTGTTCTAGGGTTGTTGAATGTCAGTGTGGTGAGATTACGGTCTCTATTCTTTAGTCAACGTTCTATGTGTGAGGCGCGTTCACGGAGGCTAGAGAGATCGGAGTAGTCGCTTAGGATGAGAATGCTCCGAAGAGGCTCTCAAGTATTGTCGACCATGATTTCCATTGCATCGCTTTCTTTTGTTTGATTCCCCGTTGGGGAGGTGAGCCTTCTCCAGCGGTTGGTGAATGTTGAGAAGTTTTCATCGTCCTCTTATCTTGTGTGTATCAAGTTAGCGAGACTGACCTCTTCGTCAGTCAGATGCTGGTACTGGTCTAGGAATCTATCAGCTAAGTCTTTGAAGGTCTCGATTTTGGCTAGAGGCAAAGTAGAGAACCAGTCAAGGGCTTTTCCTTATTGCGACATCTGAAAGTAGTGGAATAAGAGCCCATGATTGGTGCGGATTGGTCTACAGCCATTACAGAACAGGGCCAAGTGGTGTCGCAGGTTTCCTGTACTATTGTATTTGTTGAATTTGGATGGTCTGAAGCCGGCGGGTACAGTGAAGTCAGGTCTCGATAGAATTTGTCCAAAGGACTATTTTGAGAATTCCCTCTTAGCCATGCAGTCATCTTGAAGTCGAGGGAGGTTGTCTATGTTTATGGTGGTGTCTTTTCTAGATGCCTCAGGAGACGGTTGTCTTCGGTGGTTGTTGTCGTAGGAGGTGGGAAGGATATGGGTGTTATGTGTCAGCATCCTTTCTTCTCTCCTGCTTCTTAGGGTAACTTGGTATTCGTCAACCAATTTCTGATCCATGGGTACTTTGTATATCTCGGCTAGGGCTTGTCGCAGGGAATTGGCTATTGTGTTGCTTACCTTGCAATTATTAAAGGGCTAAAAATAGCAAACTAAAGGTAAAATCACAGAGAAATGGGATCAAGGTAAGCAATCAAGCCTGTAAGAACCAGGGCTGTTGCAGCAAGCTTTAAGGGGTAATTGAGGGTATGTCCACAGGGAAATGTGCTTTACTGTTCAGATCTATAGCAGATCTAGCACTCTATCCTATCCTAATTTAATCTAAGCAAGAAAGGAAAGAGGAGAGGTTTTAAGGATTATCACTTTACTAAAAACTACAGAAATACAATGTATAATCAAATGATCCAAAGCTGAGTAAGACAGATTTAATGGAATGGAGAAGAGGATTAAAATAAAAGGAGGAGAATAACAACTAGGGGTTTTGGTCTTTACTGAAAACTGATTGGTTCAAAGACAATGTAGGAGCTTGATTTGTAACAATCCTTTATCTGGCTACAAACACAGATGTAAGGTATAAGAATCTAATCTAGACCAAAGACTTGGATTGATCTTAAGGGTATGATCTGTCCATTTGAATAGTCACAGATCATCCTATAGACTTCTTACAATCTTAAAGTTTTAATTAGAATAGTGAGATTATTGCAGATGCTATGGATGCAAGGCTATAAGCTCAAGCATCCACAGGGAGATTTAATCTAGGTAAATCAAATGCAATCAAGAGATCTATAGATCAAAATCAACTCTATAATCCATAATATACTGATTCAATACAGTACAATGTGCTCAAATATGCAATCTGTGCAACATCCAATCCCCATACAAAGCCTTGAACCTCTCAATTTACAGCTCTCAACCTTACCCTAGCTAGTAAAAGTGTTTAGCCAACCATGGTTGGCTAAGGAGATAATGGGGGAAGAAGAAAGAGGGAAGGAATTTTGGAGGGAAGAGGGAATTCGAATTTAGTCTGAGCTCTCTCAATTTTTAGATCATTCTTCTGTGTAATTTCTTTTCCATTTATAGGCTTTCCTTCTGTCCTCAGATCTATTTCAGCCAATCATAACTCAAGAGAATAAGTCTGTAATTCTGAGCTGCTGATGTGACTAATTTTTCTTCTAGAAGCTTTCCACCAATTGGTCTAAACTAGACAAGTACATGTGAGGTGGTTAGAGGGTTCCCATTCATGCCCATTTGTATTCCAAAATACTCCCAAGGGTTATTAACATGCCTTGGAACACGTGCAAAAAGTACTAAAGTGGATGGAACTGAGAAGTTCCCAATTTGTGTCGAGAGGTTCAGGGAACCTTTCGACAGGATCTGAGTCCAATTGGTGCTCCATTAGACTAGTTAAGAGTAGCCTTCGACAGGATCTGTTGACTGCCTGAAAGGTTGGATGCAATGTTGAACTGCTATCCTAGCTCCATTTATCCTCTCGACAGGTTATAATCTAACCTCTCGATTTCTTATACAACTCCAGTTGAGCTTTCGACAGGTTGAAAGTTATTCTCGACAGGTTGACTCAACCTCGCGAAAATGAATGCAGCTTCAGGTAAGTCCTCGCAAGGTTGGCTTTGACTGCTTACTAGGTTCAGGGGAACCTGTCGACATGTAGGTGGAATCTCGTGAGCTCTCGACGGTGTGATCTCTTGTCGATAGGTTCTTCGCTCTGACTTAATCCTTCGGCAGTTCTATTAACCTCTCGATCTCTTTACTTTTTCACCTCAGGTCCTCTCGACAGGTTGGGGCACACCTCCAAAACCTCTCAACAGGTTGAATTAACCTCTCGAGCTCTTTACTTTTTGCTTCCACAGCTGACACACAGTTTTGGGGTGCTTCCTTCCTCTATCTAGTCCTCAGCAGCCTTTGAGGGGTTCAATCTTCATCAAATGCAGCTGTTGGTTTGCTCTTATGTGTACAAAGTGGGACACATGGCATTCCCATAGACGTCAAAAGCTCTGTGGACTGCTTGATGGCTGGCCTTTTGGGTTGCATGAGCACATGTTGAGGCAACAGGTCCCTTCTTTGGCATTTTTAGATGGGTGTCTGCACTATGACTGCACTTTATTGCTTAACTACAAAACATACTCAAGGCACATTATTAGTCACCTCAAAGGTCCATCAAATGTCAGGTTAGGAAGTGAATAATGATATTTTTCATTGATCAACAGACCCCCAAACCTAAGCTTTGCTAGTCCCTGAGCAAAGGAGAAATTAAAATTAAGTACTGAAAATGGAAAATGCCACTTTTGTAGGGAGCACAAATGCATTTAGCATATGCATCAAGCCTTTTGAACCCCTAGGTGATCCCTAGTGGAGGAGTGAAGTCTCCTGAGGGTTTTTAGTAAAGTTACCCACAAACTTTCATATGAACATGATTAAACCAAGTGCAAGCAGTCACAAATTGAATCCCAACAAATTTAACTTTATTCTATACCTTACCCTTTTGAATTCAGAGGTTTCAAATCAGTAAATGTAAACACATTTAATACCTAATTACTCTGTCAAACTCATCATAACAATCTGAAATAATCAAGGGAATGCTATGTGCATAACAGTATGTACTTCACCATTAATTTAAGAATCAGGTTCAAACAATGCCTAAATAAGTTCAATTTCAGACCCACTTATTTCACAGGCATACTCTCACAAATGATTTTGAAGGTGTATCAGTTCACATAGCTCAAGAACAGTTACAACTCTCAAATAGGACTGCAAGCATGAGCATAGGCAATGATCTAATTCCTAAAATCTTCTAACTCTTTTCACCATAGATTACACGGCTCTTCATCTCCACATGACAGCTCAATCAACTTTAAATCAGTAAGGTCTTTTTATTGCGTTGTAATGTGACTTATGGGTGAGGTTTATAAGGAAAAAGGGGTAAAGAGGATTTCAAAATTGAGAAATCAGTAAAGGTAAGGAGGTGGTGCACACACCTTGATCTTAGTACAAACTTCATCTTCTTTGACTTTTCAGATTTGAAGTGATCAATTTCTAATCTTCATTTCAAATTTCCAATGAAGTGACTCCCTTTTTCTAATTCTTGTTTTGCTTTTCTATTTTTCTCTTGCTGTTTGTATTCTTTTCTTTTGTATTTTTCTGATTTTTTTTATATGGGCTAAAATGCCACAATTTTTTTTTTTTTTTACAACTGGCACACATCTGCCACAATGTCCTTTTTTCTTCTACCACCAAATGTTAAACCAGCTCAACCTTCTTCAGCTTCTTCTCCTTCACCTTCTGAAATCTCAAAGTGAGGGTTAGGCTGTATTAGGTCACTAAGGCATGGGCTTAAATTCTCTGGTTTCTGTCAAAGAAAGCTTGGAATTTTACGGCTCAAATTGTTGGTATCAAAGGCAGTTCAAAGGGTATGGATTTTTAGCCGAAACTGTCCAAAAGATGGCCTTACATCATGTTTTTAATATCATGATTGCTGTCAATTTGTCTCAACTTGAAGTGCATAAATTCTAATGAAAGAAACCAGGTTCAAATAGTCCTTAGATCAGAAACATTTTTGCCATAACACTCTTCAAAAGAAATTTTCACAGGTCCAACTCTCATTAGGTATGGTCTTCCTTAGGACTCTCAAGACATGTTCTTACTTTTTCTCTCCTTAATGGTTCACTATATACTGATTATGACAAAAACTTATTGATGATACCTTTCATGGAAATGATGAATTTTCAAAAAGATCCAAACATTAAACAGTTTATCATACATTTTGAAATCTTCCTATTTCAAAACTGTTCAGTTTGAAATTATGATAAACTTGTTTTGATTTCATTCATACCATTGCACTTGACTTAGTTATCTCATACAAAAATTTTCAAATTTTTTAAAATTACCCTGCTATACCCCCAAACCTATGAGAAACATTGTCCTCACTGATTTGGAAGTACAACAAAAGGAAACAACAGGGTAGGCACAAGGAGAATAACAAATAAATCATAAAGAACAAATGAGAACAAAATTAAACACAAAGGAAGGCAAGAAACACAGTGGAGCTGACAAAACAGAAATTTTATTGCACACTAGTAATTACAAAGCACAAAAGAAATAGTATAATCTAAATTTAACAAAAAGTATATATAGCACAATCCTACATACAAACTAACTACAACCAAATCCTAAACATAGTCTACAAAATCTAAACACCCAATTACCCTACACCTAATCAGAGTCAGTATCTGAACTTAAAAGAAAAGGAGGGTCCCAGGCATATTTTTCTTCATAAGGATTTTTGCCCTTCTTCACTGGCACTGCATTGGAAGCATCAGGTGTGGATTTGATGGCAGCTGGCTTCTTCTTCTTCTTGGTCTTTATGCCAGGCTCCTTGATGGAAATGCCTTTGGATTCTGAAGGACCCAAGACTGAGTATAGGGAGAGGGTCTCTACAAGTCTGGCAAGCATGTTAGATTTGGTCCAATAAATCTTGTACAGGTCAAGGGAGTTGAGGACCATCTTCCATAATTTCCATTCATCTTTCCTATGAGCTTCTAAAATAGGCTCAACTTCCTCCTGATGTGCCTGCTATAGTAATTGTTGTTGATTCTAAGTCTGCATGATTTGTGTTTTGAAAACAGATTTGTAAATGATGAATTATACTGAATTATACGAAATATCAGCACAGAAAGAACTTAATTAGCCTACAAGATCAGGACCAATTGTAGCAAATTTTAAATGTAAGTGAGTAAAAGATCGTCCAAAGGAAATTGATTTAAAATATATGATAAACTTCCAGAGCTGAGCTACCAGATCTAGCCTCTAATCCTATCTACAAAGCAAGTAAGATAAGAGTTTGAATTTGTCACATTAACTAAGTTACCTACAAGTAAAATGTAAACTAAATGATCCAGATCCGAGTTGGGGGAATTGGAAGTAAAATTAATAAGAATGGAGAAATAATAGTTGACTTAAGCTTAGTAATTGATTGCAGAATGAGAACTAGTGCAGCACAGTCAAGAAAGTATCAAATCTTCATCTGGCTACCAGCTCAAATGTAAGAGAAAATAATCCAATTCAAGGATTAGAATTGAGTTGAACTTATGGCTATGATCTGTCCACTTTAATGGACACAGATCATCCAATAGTCTTCAATTCGAATTCCTGATTCAGAACAAGAAACACCACTACAAATGCTATAAGAAATTAGGTTACAAATGCCAATTCTCACAGGGATAATGAATTAAGGGAAATTGCTTATAAAACAGTAAATCTAAAGGAATCTAATGATATAAGGAGATCACAGGGAACCCATAACACGAATCCAATTGAGAACGTACGGTTCACAGTAACCTTTTCAAATTCACCATTACAATTACGGCACTCAGCTTAAACAGCGCTCGGATTTGTAGTCTTAAATACAAATCTCACTTGTATTACAAAAGTATCTCACAGATCTCAAGTACAAAGCTAAGCTATTATAGAGGTTTCAGACAAGAGATCTGAAGTGAAAGTGAGGCAATAGAAATGAAACTCAAAATCTGGATGCCCAAATTGGGCAAATGGTTCATCTATTTATAGTTTCCCCTAAGTCTAGCTCAGATGTGTATCGACCAATCAGAATTGGTTAGATCCGTATCAACCAATGAGAATCGAGCACAAGGATCCAGATCTATTTTGGCCAATCAGAACTGCTTGATTTGGTTCAGCCAATCAGATGACAGAAGCATCAATTCTGTTATATATTTCAAAAATCTGTTAGAAATTCTAGAAGTTCCTGCCAATTGATTTCATCTTCGGGTGCTCACATGGGGTGGAAAATGCCTTTGGTTCATGCTCAGAATCTTTCGGAATGTCCCTAGGTTTTTAAATGCATTGGGGCGCGTGTAAAAGATCACTAAATTACCCTTGCAGATGCTAGGAATCTTCATAATACCATTTCGCATAGTTTGGGGAACTTTTCGCAACGTACTGTGACTTCTGAAGCTCTTTTCGCACAGTTCTGGTGCTGTTTACAAGGAGTTCTCTTCTTTTCGAGTAGGTCAGAAATCCTTTCGAAGAGTTCAGGTGCTCTTCGAAAACTAAGCCTGGAGCTTTTAGTTTTTTTCGCAAAGTTCAGGTTCTTTTCGAAATGTTCAGATTCTTTTTCAAAAGCACTCTGTAATGCATTCTTCTGTTCGAATAGCTCCACACCTCTTTCCAGGTTACAACCAGGCCTTTGTCCTCTTTATTTTAGGCATTTTGACAGCTCGTGAGGTTGTCCCTTCTCTTTCTTCCTTTGGATCAACATGGATCATCATCTTTTTAGCACTTTTAGGCTGCTTTCATGGTTAAGCCTATCTTTATTGTTAGCTGTAACACAAGCACTAAAAACACTTATTTAGTTCTCTCAAGGGTCTATCAAGGCCCAGGTTAAAGGGTGGAAAATGGTATTTTCCAGTCTTCAACACACCCTCAAACCTAAGATTTGCTAGTCCCTGAGCAAGACAACATTAAAGCAGAATGAAAAGCCACTTTTGTAGGGAACACAGTTGCATTTAGCATATGCAACAAGCCTTTTAAACCCCTAGGTGATCCCTAGTGGAGGAGTGAAGTCTCCTGAGGGTACCTGTTGATTACTTCTGGTGTGCTTACATTATTGGTTGATGGTGAAAGTTATTTAAAAATCAAAGACAGAGTAAAACAGGGGGTGAATCCAGCACAACTCAGAAGTCCTAGACCTGCAAGATACAGGGTCCTTTGTAGCAAGTTTTGATAAGTAAGAGTTTGTCCCACAGGGAAAGGTGATCTAGAGCTCCAAGGGAGCCATCTCTAGTAGCCCCTCCAGATATGTCTACAGATCTGGCAGTCCTAGAAGGAGGGGAGTTTAAGGTCACTTATTCTAAGTATTTTAATATCTAAACTACAGAAAGGGTTGAGAGGATGGATGGAGTGTGGAAAATAAGTATAAAAAGGGTGAGAAGTACGTTATTTAGCCAAGGTCAGAGAAGTTTTGTAACTCAGATTCAGATCTAATGTTATAGAAATCCTGTCCATAGGCTACATTATCACCACTGAGGAGAAAGGATCCAACCCATCACTCTGCCATGATTCCACCCTTAAGGCTATAGCCTGTCCACTTAAATGGTCACAGATTATCCCATAGGGGAGCCACTATCCAGGGATGGGTCAAAACATAACAAGTAAATCATTGCATGCACTATTTCATCCAGGCTACCATCTCAAGAATCCATAGGGAACCTCAACCTCTAAAGTTCTATATGTGGGGCTAAGGCTGTAGGACCATGATAGCCCAGAGACATTGAACCAGCAAGAGATTGAGTACAACCTTCGATCTAGCTGTCCATTGCTTGAGCGAGGCTACAATGGTCTAGTAACCAGCCTACAATCTCTATAACCAGATCAGATCCAACATCTGATGGCGGATCTATACAAATATAGGGGAGTCTGCCTCTGTACAATCTCTCACCAGGCTTCTACAAGCTCAGGTGTAAAGAAGAAGGATCCATCTTGGATCGGTGGGTTAAAATCACCTTAAGGCTATAATCTATCCACTTAAATGGTCACAGACTATCCCAGAGGTTATCCTCCTCACGGAGCCCAAAACAAAACAAGAATATCGCTGCTACCACCATGTTCACAAGGCTACCAGCTCAAGCTCCCATGGGGATTTCAGATCTAGTGGGTCCTGTGGTGGGGCTAAGGTTGTAGGACCATGATAACCCAGACACACAGGTCACTTGGATCTGAATGGCCCTTAGAATCAGTCCTCCATTGCATTGAAATACAGCCAAAGCAATGGCGGATCACGAGGCAGCAGCCTTGCACAGAGCATCTCACACATAAACACCAATCCCACAAAGTACAAATCCTATTACAGAACTTCCATTGATCTAATTCAAAAACACATACAAAGGCATAGCCAGCAAGTGCTAGATATGGAGAGAAGGAAAGAAAAAGAAAATTACTTACTGCTAAAAAGAAAGAAAAAAGAAACAACGATCTGAGATGGGTTCCCAGATACCTAAACCTAAGCTAGGTATGGGTTTATATAGCAGTGGGGTGGTGGCGCATTAGGGTTTGGAAACCCTAATTTTAACAATGCCACGTGGCCTAATACTGATCCTTGGATGCCTCAGGGCACGTGCACGGAGATTTGAGCATGGGAGTGCGTGCCCTAATCGCTGGAAATACCCAAAAGGTCCTCTACTGAAGAGATGGAAGTTTAGGGTCAAAGCCTCGCTAAGTAGCTGTAGTTTTCCAGACTTGTCGCGTGGTAGCTCTTTGCTCTTCACTAGGATGATTTGACACTGAAGCTTCAGCCGTCACGAGGTTGCCTTGGTTTGCTCTTCAGGCAGTCGCGCGATAGAGAATTGCGCTCTCGCTGGATTGGGCTTCGCGAGGTTGAATAGAAAATACAGTCTCAAGTGTCGCGGGGTTGAAATTCAAGCAGTCACGAGGTTGCTCGATCTTCGCTGGGCTGATCTTCGCGAGAGTGAATTTGAGCGCGAAGCGAGAACTTCATGCACTTCTCTTTCTTGGACTTTGAGTTACCTCGCGAGGCTCTGTCTCACATAATCTTTGCGAGATTGACTTTGCCTTTGCCAGGATGTTTTCTCTCTTGAATGGCACGAGAACTGCGCGAGGCATTCTTATTTTGATAATTGCATCCCGCGGCGACTGCGCAACAGCTGGGCAAGGAATCTTCTGAAGCTCTCTCTCCTCAACCGTTTTGAGAGAACTGTGCGATATTGAGTGAGGTTAGCTTTGAATTACGCAACACTGCACGACACTGCGCGATGTGTTCTACTCTTGACCTTCGCGAGAGCTACGCGAGTTTGAGTTTCTGTAGCTCTTTAGTCACTCATCTGCGCGAGAGGTTGCTGTAAAGTCTTGGGAAGCTCAGTTGAACTGCGCGAGGCATATTTCTCCTGAATCCTCTAAAGCTTGGGTTAGCTGCGCGAGGCTCATTTCAGGTCTGGATTCAGAGTTCATTCTTCTGAGGGATATCTAGTGCCAAAGCAGGCTCCTTAACAGGATTCCTGGCCTTATTTCACTGCTGATTATTACCTACACAAAACACTTAACAAGAACTTATTAGGTGGCTAAGGGTCTAATCAAAGGTTAAGTTAAGGGGTGAAAAGTGGTACTTTTCAGGTCTTAACACACCCCCAAACCTAATCTTTGCTAGCCCCTTAGCAAAGCTACATTAAATCTACTCTATAAATTAAATGCCACTTTCGTAGGGAGCACGGATACATTTAGCATATGTACAAAGCCTTTTAAACCCCTAGGTGATCCCTAGTGGAGGAGTGAAGTCTCTTGATGGTTTTCAGTGAAGACACCCACAAACTTCTCAAATGAAATAGTTAATAAAAGTGCAATATCATCCAATGAGCAGTTAAGGAATCAGACTTAATCTACTCTTGAATCAGTACACATAAAAGAAATTTAATTTATTGGTTGCACAGTAACTTAAATAGCATAAACTCTCATGATTGCACAACATTTCCAAATAGTTTGCAATCACAGAAAATTGCACAAGTGTGTGTCAGCACTGAGCTTATCCTTATGTCAAAAAATTAGGTTAAGGTCATACATAATGCATTCAAGTTCAGACCCAAAAGAAAACTTTGCAGGGCATACTCTCATAAAGGTTTATTGAGGGGTTCATTTTCTCACAGGCTCAAGAGCAGTTACATCCCCCAAATGGGTTTGTAAGCATGTGCGTAGGCAGAGTTCTTAAGTGCTGACATCATTGGCAGTTCCTCACCATAGATTGGATAATTCCTTACCTTCACGTGACAGCTCACTCATCTTTGGATCACAAGGGCTTTTAGCTGGGCTGTAATGTGGCTTATGAGATAGGGTTAAAAAGAATGGATGGTTGAAAAGGGGTTCCAATTTGAGAAATCAGTAGGTCACAGAGGTGGTTCATGACTTCACCTTCCATAATTCAGCTCCCTTCATCTTCTTTGAGATTTTTCGATTTGAAGTGATCAGTTTATCTTCTTGATTTTGATTTTCCAATGAAAGTTCCTCTTGACTTCTCCTTTATTCCTCTTCATTATTATTTTTGTTTCTTTTTACTGGAGTTTCCTTCTTTTTATTTTGTTTTTGCATTTCAGAAATGCCACCATGTTCTCAGTTACCATACTGCCAAATTTTTGAGATCCTTCTTCTCCATTCGCCAAATGTTGATCATAGCTAGTCCATCTTCAACTCTTTCTCCTTTACCTTCTGAATTCTTAGAGTGAGGGTAGGTTAAATCAGGTTCATAGGTTCAGGTTCAAGTACTCAGGTGTATTTTGAAGAAATTTAGGATTTAAAGCTCATAGGGGGGTATGGACAAGGGCAGTTGCTTTAGGATTGGTATTTTTAGGCTCAAACTGTCCAAGAGAAGGCCTTGATCCTTTCCTAGGTCTCATGAGTACTGTCAGTTGTTTCAACTTGGAGTTACCTAACTTCTAGTGAGCACAGTGACTCAGCCAGTCCTTAGAACTAAAAGAAATGCCTTAGTTACTCCTCAAAGAATAGAAAAATTTTGTAGGCCCAATTCTCACTGGTTATGGTTATCCTTTGAACTTTCAAGTATGTCCTCACTATTTTCTCTCTCTAATGATTCACTAAGTGCTGATACAAGTAGGTTTCTTTGGTGATATTATCATGAAAATGTGGAATATTAGAAGTTTATAATGTCCAAGGTTTGCATAAATTTTAAACTTCTTAATTTCATGATTCTTAAGTGAACAGAGGTCCATTTCCATATTGCTCAGATGAGTCTGTTGCACTTATGTTAGCTATTCCATTGGCAGGGTCTGCCTGGCACGCCCCCAAACCTATGAGGAGCAGTGTCCTCACTGGTTCAAAGTGAATGTGGAGCAGAACTAATGAGGCTAAAAGAAAAGGAAAGAATAGGGAACAAAGCACACACAGGCCAAGCAAGATAGTAAAGACAGGGGAACAGTCTATGAAAAATTAGAAATGTACAAAATACAAGAAAACAGTTGTAAAAGAAACAGAGAAATTCCTAGGTACAATCTAGTTAGAATCTGTCTCAAAACTTGTCCCATCCCATCTTCTTTGCATGCTCTTGCAGGAGAGCCTCTTCTTCTTTCTTCTTTCGTTCCCTCTCTGCCTTTCTTTGCTCGGGAGTTTTGGGTATGGTTGGAGCCCGGACCCTCATTTTTCTCTTCTTGGGTTCAGGAGGGATCTCCGAAGATTTAGCAGTGGTTGGCTCAGGGGGTTTGGTGGGAGATTTTCCTTTGGGGACTTTACCTTTGGAGGCTTGCCCTTGCTGAGGTAGAGGGGGAATAAGTGGTGATTGGGCTGGTGCTGGCTTAGGAGGGGCAACAGGGGATTTAGCTTGGGCTTGCACCTGAGACAGGAGAGGACTTTTCCCTTTTTCTGGTTGAGGGGGAGCCACAGGAGATGGATCTGGTACTTTGGCTGTAGGAATTGAAGGGCTCTTCCCTTTCACGGGCTGGCTTAGTGGTGGTGCCTCCTCAGACTGAGCAGATGTTTCTTTTCTAATTTTCAAAGAGCGACTTGGGGGAGTAGTCCTCTTTGCAGCAACTTTCCTTCTTGAGGATAGGGATTGCAGGCGGATGAAGGGAAAGCAGTGAGGTTGGGCATTGGGATCCGTAGGTGGTGCAACATCAGATTCTGAGTCAGAAGGAAAGAGCTCAGTAGGGTCCAATCCAAGGGCAGCAGCAGCCTGTCTGCGTTCTTCTTTGGAAAGTAGGCACCCATGGGGATCATCCTGAGCAGAAGCTCTGGTGACCTTTGGAGGTGGGGATGGAGGGCCGGCCTTTTACCTTTTTGGGCTGCAGTGGCTCTTTTAGAAGTGGGCTTTTTCTTGGAAGGGGTGCATCTTCTTTTGAGAGCAGGAGAGGGAATAGGGGGGGCACTGAGGGAGGAGCAGGAACTGCAGTAGGGATTGGAGCAGGAGCAACAGGTTGTGTAGGTACTGCAGAAGGAACTATAGTAGGCATTTGAGGAGGAACAGGAGGAGCTACCGGAGTGGGGGCTGTGGGAGTTGGGGGAACATATTGTGTAGGGGTTGGGGTAGGGGCAGTGGAAGAAGATGGGCCTAGTTGTGTGGAAGAAGATGGGGCCTCAGGGGGAGCGGTGGCGATGGGGGTGGCCTGTATAGGTTGGGACAGTAGGAAGGCAACTCTTTGTTCCAAGATTTTAATTTTCTTGTTAGCCCACAGGAGATTGGTATCTGCAAGCTCCTTACTGAGTCGGTTGATCTCCTGAGCATTATTCAATTTTTTCTCTAATAGCCTGTTGTGCTTTTTCACCCTCTTTGCATTGGTCTTTTCAATCTCAGTAGTCATTCTGTAATACGTTGTTGCAACCTTGTTCGCATTTGATGTCTCCAAAATTGCCTCCCACCCTTTGGAAATATCTCTCAGCTGCTCGTGGTGAGCAAGCTTCAAGTCACTAAGTTTCTGCAGTAAGGGGTATTCGAGGGCTTGGCGGAGTTGGGCCATGCCATTGAGAACATCCCTCTTGATATAGGGATTGTCCCTCATGGCATGGAGGAGGGTGTAGTAGGAGTGTCTGGGCAAGATTGGTAGAAATGGAGTGGAAGGAGGAGATAGTGATGGATCCTGGGAGAGAAAAGTGGGGGTTGTAGAAATGGTTGGGGTGGTCTGGATTGAATGGTCAGTGAATTTAGGAGGGGGTGGGAGAAGAGGGGGAATGGAAGGTATGGGTGGAAAGTGAAATGAAGGAAGGGCAGCGGATGTGGATGGTTCAGGGCAAGGGAAGAAGGGGATGGTGAAGGGTTGAAATGGAAGGGGTGGGGGTGGAATGGGAAAGGTGGATGGGAATGGAATGGGGTCAGTTTGGGTAGAAGTGTTGGTAAATTGAGGGGGATGTAGTATTAGAGGGAGTAGGATAGGTAGAGAGGGAAAGGAGTGGTCGGGTATGGTGTCATGGAGGAGGAAGGGTGGAGGTAAGCCAATGTGGGTGGGGTAGGTTGGAACTGGGGAGTCAGAGGTGGAAGGGGGTTGGGTCAATGGGGTGGTAGGAGGTGGTGTTGGGATTGGGGGGTTTGTCAATGTTTGAAGGGTGGATTGTATGGTGGTTATGGCAGTTTGCATTTGGGCTTAGGTCTGTGTGGTGTTGGATAGTTGGGTTTGGATGTCATGTATGAGGGAAAGGATATGAGTAAGGGTATCTGAGGTTGGTTGAGGTGGAGTATGAGAATAAGAAGGAACAGGTTGGAAAGGGGAAGTGGGGGCATGATGGAAAGTGGTAAGGGGGAAGGTGAAGGGTCTGGCGAATGATGTGGTGAAGGGAGAGGGGACTCAGGGAGAGGGGTGTCATGGGTGGGCAAGGTATCAAGCAAGGTGGTCATGAAGGCTTGATACCCTGAAGTGGTGGCGAGGTTAAAGTCCAGGTCATGGAGAGGTGGGACTAAGGGTTGGTCAATAAGGGGTGTGTCTGTGGGAACGATAGGGGAGGTGGAAGTGGGTAAAGATGAGGCAGGGGTAGTGTGAGAGGTTTTCTTTTTAAGGTAGGTTATCAAGGGAGGGCTGTCAGGGTGTGGATAAGATGAAATGGGAGAGACTGGGGCTGTGTATTGAGGTATGGTGGGTGAAGGTGGAGTGTTGTCCTGGGGTTCAACACTTTCTTCCCAGGTACGGATAATAGTGGGAGGTGGAATGGAAAAAGGAGATAAAAGAGGGAAAGGGAGAGATGGAATAGGTGAAGAAGGTAGTGGAGAGGCAAGTGTGGTGGATGGAGGGATTGCTGCAGAAGCAGAGGTGACAGAAGCTCGCGCCACCTTCTTTGGGGCAGGGGTTTTAGCCTTCTTTTTGGGGGCAGGGGTGGCCTTTGCCACAGCAGCTCCCTCTCCCTGCTCGGAGACATTTTGAGCTTCAGCCTTCTTCTTCTTCTTCTTCTGGGGATCCATTAGATTCTGCTGATCCCCCATTGTCTTTTGGCAAAAGTGGTGGGAGTGAGGTCAGCAGATAACTCCCCCACTGGTATCTTGTACCCTCCCCTCAGAAGTAGTCTGATGATGAGTCTTCCATAGGGGAGAGTGTGGACCTTCTTTTACAGCCCAAGCTTCACCATCATGTCTTTCATGGCTTCAAAAATCAACCATGCAACATTAAATCCGTGGCCCAGAGAGAAAGAGTAGAGAGCATCAGCAATTGGTGTCCTCCTTTCTTGCTGATGGCCGGAGCAGTAGATATTCTTCCTTAGCACTTGATCGATGAACAGCAGCTTGGGATCCAAATCCCTTCTTCTGATGGAGTCCCCTGTGGCTTTCAAGCCTCTGGTAATGGCTTGGGCAATGGTATCGAGAGAGGTACTCACAGGGGCACCATATCCGTAGTTGGGATAAAAAATGGCCGGGATGCCCATGACTTCAGCAATTAACTCTGGGCTAAGCAACATCTCAAAATTATCAACTAACACAAGGAGGCCTGGCTGCCCCTGTATGCAGTGCGACCCTAAGGTGTTGGTAAAAGAGTTGCACTAATCTAGGATAGGCTAGTGCAGGAATCATTTGCATCAAGGGGAACAAACCAGCCTTACGCAAGAACTCAATGGCAGGTGCTGACAACGGCTCTGATTCAAAGAAAGAGATATCGAAAATGGCTTCAGGCTCTAAGGGAATGGAAATGAGGAGCTCATAGGGTGTAGAATAATCAGGTATTTGTGCAGCCACCTCAGGAACACCTCCTTCCCTTTTTGTTGTGCTGTAGAGGACTTGGCTTTCTTAGGGGCAGGCTCCACAGTGGCCTTGTCCCTGGCTCTCTTCACAGGTGCACTTTTAGGAGCCATCACAACTCTCCTTGGTGAGTGTGCAGTTAAAATTTTGAAAGGAAAGATCAGGAGCTGAGTCTAACCCTAAAAGTTAGGGTTCTATTCAATTGGATGCACGGTGGATCTCAAGAGCTCTTAGCAGGGGGCAACTATTGATGGAAGCCTTAAGAATAAAAATCTAGAATTTCAAAGTGAACAATGAACTGTAGACAGGATGCTGGAGGAGAGAGGTTGAGAGGAGTGGGAGCTAGGGTTTCGCTGGTAGGAGAGGAAAGAGAAAGCAATAAAGAAAAGCAGCGCAGGGTGGGATTTAAATATCGCGAGGCTCGACGCGCTTTGAAAATGTCCGCTCGCTGGCTGGGAATGAATGGGTCGTGAGATTAGCTGTTCCTTTAAACTGCACGAGGCAGGCCACCCAGTTATATCTGAAACTCTCGACAGCAAAACAAAGTAGTTCTTTATGAACTGCACGAGAGGGGACCAAACCCATTATTCAGAACCCCGCGATGGCTTAACCGAGTTAGAATTCACTCACCCATGAGTCAGCTGTTTGACCCTGACTTTATGGGTGGATTCTCTCATAGACTCTCTTCCAGGGACACCCTCAAGCATTATAAAGCATTAACAAATTACCATACTTTCAAGGCATTAAATTCATACATCATGAAAAGCATTCAAATACTACATTATCATTCAATCACTTGAAATTATCAAATAAGGGGAGCTGGTATAAAAGTAGGCATTAAAGCACTAAACTCAGATTCCAACAAGATCGCTAACAATTCCTATCAACTGTAGAATATATATCATACAACGGTGCACAGTTCTTAATCATTAATTTAATGAAAGATCCCCCTCAGGGTTGGAGGATCCTTCACCAATCAAAAATTGGCCCTTGGGATTAACCACTGGTTGACTGGGCAACCTTCCCTCTTCTCTTTTAGCTAAGGTGTTCGCTAGTTATCCAATTTGTTCTTCCATCTTCCTGATGCTCTGACCATGAGAGTTCACAGTCTGAGTCAAGGAACCCAGGTTTTGCAATGATGTCAAGACCTGGTCCTCGAATGAAGTATTTCTTAGTTGAGAAGGGGGTAAGACCAACTGATTTTGCTGCTGATGGGGCTGCTGATGGTGCTGGAAGGTAGACCTAGGGGCATTCCCTTGATTGAACTGCTGCTGTGGCCTTTGTGGTAAGGCCAACATCTGCTGGGGCTACATGTAGTTGTCCTACTTCCACCTCAGATTTGGGTGGTCTCTCCATTGGTAACTAGCATTTTGGTGCTGGTATCCATATGGCTGCCTATTGTAGCCCCCAGATTGTTGTTGGCCATAAGATTGAGCAACAGCAGCATGTTCCAACATCAATTCAGGAAATTGCCCTGCAGATGGACATTCCTCCACAGTGTGCTGTGGGGACTGGCATATCAGGCATGCCTCAGCCACATAAGCAGCCCTTCTGGGTTGCATCACAGTCAAAAAATATCAAACTTCATAGAGAGGTTTGCCATCTGCAACTGCAGGTCATTGTTCTCAGACACCTCATAAACTTTTCCTCTTGATCCAGCAGCAGGCACAACCTTTGACTCAGATTCCTGACTAGTTCTTGCCAGGGATGGTTTTTGAAAAGCATTCTCACTAATCACCTCAAACAGTTCCCATGCCTCCTCAGCAGTTTTGTGCGTGTAGGATCCACCACAAGAGGCATTGACCATATCTCTATTTTTCTCATCAATCCCATTGTAGAAGTTTGTACAAGCTGCCACTCACGGATCTTGTGGTGGGAGCATTGTTTGAGCATCTCTTTAAACCTATCCCAGGACTGGTTAAAATCCTCAGTTGGGGATTGAGCAAATGCAAGAATCTCCTTCCTCAATTGGCTAGTTTTGGTTCAGCCAATCAGATGATAGAAGCATCAATTCTGTTATATATTTCAAAAATCTGTTAGAAATTCTAGAAGTTCCTGCCAATTGATTTCATCTTCGGGTGCTCACATGGGGTGGAAAATGCCTTTGGTTAGTGCTCAGAATCTTTCGAAATGTCCTTGGGTTTTTAAATGCATTAGGGCGCGTGTAAAAGATCACTAAATTACCCTTGCAGATGCTAGGAATCTTCATAATACCATTTCGCATAGTTTGGGGAACTTTTCGCAACGTACTGTGACTTCTGAAGCTCTTTTCGCACAGTTCTGGTGTTGTTCACAAGGAGTTCTCTTCTTTTCGAGTAGGTCAGAAATCCTTTCGAAGAGTTCAGGTGCTCTTCAAAAACTAAGCCTGGAGCTTTTAGTACTTTTCGCAAAGTTCAGGTTCTTTTCGAAATGTTCAGATTCTTTTCGAAAAGCACTCTGTAATGCATTCTTCTGTTCGAATAGCTCCACACCTCTTTCCAGGTTACAACCAGGCCTTTGTCCTCTTTAGTTTAGGCATTTTGACAGCTCGTGAGGTTGTCCCTTCTCTTTCTTCCTTTGGATCAACATGGATCATCATCTTTTTAGCACTTTTAGGCTGCTTTCATGGTTAAGCCTATCTTTATTGTTAGCTGTAACACAAGCACTAAAAATACTTATTTAGTTCTCTCAAGGGTCTATCAAGGCCCAGGTTAAAGGGTGGAAAATGGTATTTTCCAGTCTTCAACACACCCCCAAACCTAAGTTTTGCTAGTCCCTGAGCAAGACAACATTAAAGCAGAATGAAAAGCCACTTTTGTAGGGAACACAGTTGCATTTAGCATATGCAACAAGCCTTTTAAACCCCTAGGTGATCCCTAGTGGAGGAGTGAAGTCTCCTAAGGGTACCTGTTGATTACTTCTTGTGTGCTTACATTATTGGTTAATGGTGAAAGTTATTTAAAAATCAAAGACAGAGTAAAACAGGGGGTGAATCCAGCACAACTCAGAAGTCCTAGACCTATAAGGTACAGGGTCCTTTGTAGCAAGTTTTGATAAGTAAGAGTTTGTCCCACAGGGAAAGGTGATCTAGAGCTCCAAGGGAGCCATCTCTAGTAGTCCCTCCAGATCTGTCTACAGATCTGGTAGTCCTAGAAGGAGGGGAGTTTAAGGTCACTTATTCTAAGTATTTTAATATCTAAACTACAGAAAGGGTTGAGAGGATGGATGGAGTGTGGAAAATAAGTATAAAAAGGGTGAGAAGTACGTTATTGAGCCAAGGTCAGAGAAGTTTTGTAACTCAGATTCAGATTTGATGTTATAGAAATCCTGTCCAGAGGCTACATTATCACCATTGAGGAGAAAGGATCCAACCCATCACTCTGCCATGATTCCACCCTTAAGGCTATAGCCTGTCCACTTAAATGGTCACAAATTATCCCATAGGGGAGCCACTATTTAGGGATGGGTCAAAACATAACAAGTAAATCATTGCATGCACTATTTCATCCAGGCTACCAGCTCAAGAATCCATAGGAAACCTCAACCTCTAAAGTTCTATATGTGGGGCTAAGGCTGTAGGACCATGATAGCCCAGACACATAGAACCAGCAAGAGATTGAGTACAACCTTCGATCTAGCTGTCCATTGCTTGAGTGAGGCTACAATGGTCCAGCCACCAGCCTACAATCTCTATAACCAGATCAGATCCAACATCTGATGGCGGATCTATACAAATATAGGGGAGTCTACCTCTGTACAATCTCTCACCAGGCTTCTACAAGCTCAGGTGTAAAGAAGAAGGATCCATCTTGGATCGGTGGTTGAGAATCACCTTAAGGCTATAATCTGTCCACTTAAATGGTCACAAACTATCCCAGAGGTTATCCTCCTCACAGAGCCCAAAACAAAATAAGAATATTGCTGCTACCACCATGCTCACAAGGCTACCAGCTCAAACTCCCATGGGGATTTCAGATCTAGTGGGTCATGTGGTGGGGCTAAGGCTGTAGGACCATGATAGCCTAAACACACAGGTCACTTAGATCTGAATGGCCCTTAGAATCAGTCCTCCATTGCTTTAAAATACAGCCAAAGCAATGGCGGATCACAAGGCAGCAGCCTTGCACAGAGCATCTCACACATAAACACCAATCCCATAAAGTACAGATCCTAATACAGAATTTCCATTAATCTAATTCAAAAACACATACAAAGGCATAGCCAGCAAGTGCTGGACTATAGAGAGAAGGAAAGAAAAAGAAAATTACTTACTCCTAAAAAGAAAGAAAAAAGAAACAACGATCTGAGATGGGTTCCCAGATACCTAAACCTAAGCTAGGTATGGGTTTATATAGTAGTGGGGTGGCGACGCATTAGGGTTAGGAAACCCTAATTTTAACGATGCCACGTGCCCTAATACTGATCCTTTGATGCCTCGGGGCACGTGCATAGATATTTGAGCATGGGAGTGCATGCCCTAATCACTGGAAGTACCGAGAAGGTCCTCTGCTGAAGAGATGGAAGTTTAGGGTCAGAGCTTCGCTAGGTAGCTGTTGTTTCCCAGACTTGTCGCATGGTAGCTCTTTGCTCTTCACTAGGATGATTTGACACTGAAGCTTCAGCCGTCATAAGGTTGCCTTGGTTTGCTCTTCTGGTAGTCGCGCGGTAGAGAATTGCGCTCTCGCTGGATTGGGCTTCGCGAGGTTGAATAGAAAACACAGTCTTAAGTGTCGCGAGGTTGAAATTGAAGCAGTCACGAGGTCGCTCTGTCTTTGCTGGGCTGATCTTCACGGGAGTGAATTTGAGTAGCGCGAGAACTTCGCGAGCACGTCTCTTTACTGGACTTCGCGAGTTACCTCGCGAGGCTCTATTGAGTTCTGAACTGCATGAGATTCTATGTCTCACTTGATCTTCGTGAGATTGGCTTTGCCTTCGCCAGGATGTTTTCTTTCTTGAATGGCGTAAGAACTGTGCGAGGCGTTCTTCTTCTGATAATTGCATCCCGTGGCGACTGCGCGACAGCTGCTCGAGGAATCTTCTGAAGCTCTCTCTCCTCAGCCGTTCTGAGCAAACTGTGTAAGATTGAGTGAGGTCTGCTTTAAATAGCGCGACACTGCGCAATGTGTTCTACTCTTGAGCTTCGTGAGAGTTGCACGAGTTTGAGTTTCTGAAGCTCTTTAGTCACTCATCTACGTGAGAGGTTGCTGTAAAGTCTTGAGAAGCTCAGTTGAACTACGCGAGGCATATTTCTCCTGAATCCTCTAATGCTTGGGTCAGCTGTGCGAGGCTCATTTCAGGTCTGGATTTAGAGTTCATTCTTCTGAGGGATATCTAGTGCCAAAGCAGGCTCCTTAACAGGATTCCTGGCCTTATTTCACTGCTGATTATTACCTACACAAAACACTTAATAAGAACTTATTAGGTGGCTAAGGGTCTAATCAAAGGCTAAGTTATGGGGTGAAAAGTGGTACTTTTCAGGTCTTAACAGTACCCACAAACTTCTCCAATAAATTAGTTAATATTAATGCATTTCTGTTAAGGCAGACTTTAATCCAGTCAGATAGTTCACACCTGCCTCAGTCAAGCTATAACGCAATCTTAAAGAAAACATTAGTTTAAAACTAACATTCTGCTATAATTCCTTTTACCATTCACTCAGTTTGTGTCAAGAAGTTCTTTAGAAGAAAAATCAATGAAAAGTTTGCCTTCTATTTGAAAATTCAGTTTGATGTTACCTCAAATAATTTGATTTCCAACTCAACTCTTACCAGGCTTTTCACTCATAATGCAAATAGGAGGGTTGTACTATTTCACATAGCTCAAGAGCAGTTATAATCCTCAAATAGGACTGTAAGCAGGAGCATAGGCTTTGTTTTTCAGTTCTGAAATCACTGCTCTTTTCACCATAGATTACACAAATCCTTATCTCCATGTGACAGCTCAATCCATCATTGATCAGTAAGGACTTTAACTTGGGTTGTAATGTGGCTTATGGGTGAAATTTATCAAGAATAAAGGGGTGGACTGGAGTTCAAAATTGAGAAGTCAGTCAAGGTAAGGAGGTGGTATGGATACCTTCTTTATTTCAGCACAATTTCATCTTCTTCTTTGAATTTTCAGAGCCAAAGTGGCCATCTTTTTCTCTTTCTATTTTTTTTTGAATACTTTTACTGACATGCCACATTTCTTTTGTTGATACATCATTGCCTTCAATTATTTTTCTTCTTCTTTTACCAAACTGTTACCCAACTCTCCTTTCTTCAGCATCCTTTCCTTTACCTTCTGAATTCTCAGAGTGGGGGTTAGGCTAATTGAGGTGATCAGGTTGGTTGATGAGGTTTCAAAGAAATCTTGGATTTACAAAGCTCAACTGGTGTGTATCAAGGGCAGTTTCAACAGGTGGGGCTTTTTTGAAGTTCAAACTATCCAAAAGGAGGCCTTACATCATGTCTTTAATATCATGATTGCTGTCAAGCTATTTTAACTTGGATATGTGTAACTTCTAGTGATAGTAAGCAGGTTCAAACAATTCCTAGAGCAGAAAAAATTGCCAATTCATATCTCCCAAGAATACATTTCAGGCCCAAGTCTCACTAGGTGTAGTTTTCTATCAACTTCCTAAGATACATCATCACTGTTTTCTCTCTTTTTAGGTTTACTAAAACATCAATTTTTATTTTGCAAATTTTCTGACGTTCACTTCATGAAAGAATTGGAATTACACTAAAAAATCAGTTTTAAAAAGTTTTAACTAATTATTTTATCTCCAAAACAACAGATGTGAAATTATTTAATCTTCAAAAATTCTGCTGTGATCATAGGAAATCATCTTGATTTTAACTAATTTATTGGCTGCCACACCCCCAAACCAAAGATGAGCAGTGACCTCACTGGTCCGAAATACATTAGCAAAGAAGCAATTAAACAAAAAGCATAATGTCAGAGAAGAAAGAAAAGTAATGCACAGTAATTACTAATTAACTTAATTTTAACAGAAAACCAGAGGTACATATCACAGACCCACAAAACAAACATGTACAATGTAATCTAATAACTGGGGTCGAAATCTGTTTCATAAGTTGGTTCAATGGGATCAGAACTGGAGTCACTGTCAGAGTCAGAACTAGAATCAATATTGGAGTCTGACCTCGATTTAGCTTTCTCCTGGATTGTGTTTTGCAGCTCGGTGTATTCCTCAGATTTGATCTTTTTGGTGAGGCCAATATACTTTTCAAGTCTAGTAGCCCTCAATTTTTCCTGTTCAAGCTGTGCTTGCAACATGGTGACCTTGTGCTGCTCACTCCTAACCATCTGAAAAGTTTGACCCAGCAGGTCCTGCATCTTTTCTCTCTCAAATTTCATGAACAACTCCAATTTCTGAATTTGCTCTTCATAAGGGGTTCTAATGTAAGCTTGCAGATCAGCTAACCCCTTGAGGACATCGCGACAGATATAAGGGTTCTCTTCCATAGCCCTTTTGAGAGTGGCAAATCTGGTAATGGGAATGGAGTGGTAGGGGACCAAAGGTATTCCAGCAGTGGGAGAAGAGGAGTCCAAAACTATGACCTCAGGGTCTGTTTGGGTGGCTTGATTAGCGACATTAAGGATGGGTGTAGGTGTATCCAAAGGTAGTGCCTCAGGATCAAATTGGGTAGCATGATCAAACACAGTGGGGATGGGTGAATCTAAAACTATTACCTCTAGATCTGTTTGGGTAGCATGGTCAGCAACAACAGATACAGTGGCTAAGGTGGTTGTTTGGGATGTGGAGGCTAAGGTTTGGAGAAGGGAATTTGTCACAGACTTATTGTCTGTGTTGATCTGTAGTTGGGCTTGGATGGATTGGAGAAAGGTAAATATTTGGCTAATTGATTCAGGTGTGGGTGTGGTATGCAGAGTAGGGGCTGGTAAAATTGAAGTAGATGGTTGAGGTGCAATGGGTGAAATGGCTGTAAAGGGGGAAGTAGCCAAATGGGTGAAATGAGGAGGGTCGTATAGTACGTGATTCAAGCCCAATATTCTCCAAGATAGATCCCATCAAGGATGAATAGGCCTCTCAGAGTGAATATCTCGTGTTCAGGGTATGAGTTATTTCAGGTGTATGAGTTGAATGGGCAGGTGATCCTGAGAAACTTTGGAGAAGAGGAGTGCTAGGAGATTGTTCAACAAAATCTGGGGCTAAATCTTGAACATTGTTAGGAGAAATTGGTGGTGTGAGTATGGCTGGAGTGGTTGGTGTAGAGGGGGAGTCTGCAATTGGGATTATGTTGGTTATGGGAGATGGGACTGCTGGAATGGGTGAGGAAATAGGAGCTGTGCTAGGTGAAGTGGGTAAGATGATAACTTCTTCAACAATGGGTGCAGCTGAAGAGCTAGTCACCACAGGAAGGACAGCTTGTTCAATGTCAGCTGCAGTTGAAATAGGTGCAGCTAAAGAGCTGGTCACCACAGGGTCTGGTAAAGCAGATTCTTAGGCAGCTGCAGGGGCTGGTTCAAGTATGGCAGGTTCAATGGCAGCTGCAGGGGCTGGCTCCGCTTCCTCCCTCATTCTATTCAATATGGTTTGGCTTATAGTCCAAGCCTTTTTCCCAAAAGCATGAGGAGATATAACTTCAAATGGCTCTTGCTCATCAATGTCAAATTTGGCTCTTAGTAGGGCTGTGATCAACCTACCAAATGGTATTCCAACTAACTTCTGCTCCTTTTTCAGCTTGGTACTAATATCAGCCATGGCTTCAAAAATCAACCTAAGGGCATTGAAGAATTGCCCCTTAGAGAAATGAAAGAGAGCCTCTAAAATTGGTGTCCTTCTTTCCTGGCTGTGCCCAGTGACATAAAAACATCCCCTCAAAATAGAATCCATCAGCAAAAATTGAGGTGCTAAGTCGCTCCTCATGATGGATTGTCCAGTTCCAACTATGCCTTGGGTTAAATGTGCAGCCATTTCTCTAAAAGAGGTTGTTTCTTGTGCAGCGGACCCGGACCAAGATCATATTGAAATGGTATCCCCAAAGCATTTCCAATGTCTTCATAAGTGACAGTTAAATCGCAATCATCAATGAAAATTACAAGAGTAGGGACATCAGCATCCTTATCGATCACTTTTACCAAGTTTTGGTACCATAATCTCACCATTCGAGGATAAATTTTCTCTGGAAGAGGGGTTAGGATATTGCTTAGTGAGGCATCCCTAATATATTTCAAAGATAGCTGACATTCAGGTTTGTTGGAAAAAAAGTTCTCATCAACAATAAGCTCTTGAATTAGCTTCTGAGCTTCAATGAATGGGTTTGACAGTACCAATTGTAAAGGCAGAGGAGGAAGCTCAGGCTCAGGACTAGCAGCAGCTGTGGGGGTGGGTTCCTCATATCTAACCTTCTTTCCTTTCTCAATATTGTCAGCTTTATCCATCGATAGTTTCCTTTTAGCTGAGATTTTTGCTTTTCCTTTTGGGGTGGATTTGCTAATTTTCTTAGCAGAAGATTTTGGGAACATTGCAGCCAGTGATTTTTCAGCTTTCCCCATTTAAAACTTTGTTTGAATCTCCCACAATGAATGCTTATACCAAATTAAACTTTGCAAAACACAAACAGAGGAAACGCACAGAAAAATACAGAAATCTTGGTTGAACTTGTTGATCGCTTGATGAAGTCCACCAGAATCAGAAGCAAAAAGTCCCTCTCTTCAAGTGTAATCCGTCGAACAAATATGAAGAAAATTGGGGCTGAATTCTAAAAACACGCAAGGAAAGAAAAAGGGTTTTCTGTGAAACAGGACGCTCTGAGAAGGCTTTCGAATATGAAACCCTTGCTTCAAAAGGGTTTAAATATGCTCAAAATGATATTCGCAAAGTATCTTTGAAGTTTTCGAAAAGTTTAAAACAGTCCTTTTTACAAAAGAGAATGGCATCAGTACCATTCGAAAAGCAAATAGCTTCAGAACCAACTTTTCGAAAAGCAAAAGGCTTCAGAAACAACTATTCGAAAAGTAAAACATTCTTTTCGAGTAGTTAGTTACAGGTCCAGATCCTTTTCGAAAAGGAAATTAAACTTTTCGAAATGTATTTTTTTTCTTTGCGAATTAATTTTTCACATATTATAACTTCTCGAATTGAGTGTAAACATGACTAAAAACAGAGAGGAATAAACTATGCAAAAACGACAAAACAAACATGAGTAAAATACATATGATACAGTTGTTTAACATCAGATTTGTGGAGGCTCATGATGGTAGATGGTCAGCACAGGCTCCAGGGTATTTTCAATGCATGGTTTGAGCCTCTGACCATTTACTTTCAAGGTTCTCCCATCACTGGGGTCCATAATTTCAACAGCTCCAGAAGGAGATGCGTGAATGACAGTATATGGCCCTTCCCATCTGGATCTCAGCTTTCCAGGAAAAAACTTAAGTTTTGAGTTGAATAACCATACCTTGGAACCAGCTATGAACTCTTTTCTCAGCAGATTTTTGTCATAGAAAGCCTTAACTTTTTCTTTGTAAGATCTTGCATTAGTGTATGCATCCATCCTCAGCTCTTCCAACTCAGCAAGCTGCAGTTTCCTGTGATTACCAGCAGTAGTAAGATCCATGTTCAAGGTTTTAATAGCCCAAAAGGCTTTATATTCTAACTCCACTGGTAAATGGCATGCTTTGCCATAGACCAATCTGAATGGGGACATGCGAATTGGGGTTTTATAGGCTGTCCTATATGCCCATAATGCATCATTCAGCTTAATGGACCAATCCTTTCTATCCTTCTTCACAGTCTTTTCCAGTATATGTTTGATTTCTCTATTGGAAATCTCCACTTGTCCACTGGTCTGTGGATGATATAGAGTAGCTACTCTATGAGTCACAGAGTACTTTTTCAATAAAGCTTCAAAATGCATATCACAAAAATGGCTTCCCCCATCACTAATAATAGCTCTGGGGGAACCAAACCTGGAAAAGATGTTGTCTTTTAAAAATTTCAGAACCACTCTATGATCATTGGTTTTAGTGGTTGTGGCTTCAACCCATTTGAATACATAATCCACACCTACTAAGATGAAATTACAACCATTTGAAGGAGGAAAGGGACCCATGAAATCTATCACCCAAATATCAAACAACTCGACTACCAAAATAGGCTGTAAGGGCATTGAGTTTCTCTTAGAAATGTTGCCCAATTTCTGGCAGTTCTGACAAGACTTACAGTGCTGCAGAGCATCTTTGAAAAGTGTAGGCCAATAAAATCCACACTACAAAACCTTTGCAGCAGTTTTGTTTCCACTAAAATGACCTCCACAGGCCTGTTCATGACACATGGAAAGTATGTTATGAAAGTCTTCTTCAGGGATACATCTTCTTATTATTTGGTCTGCACAAATCTTGAACAGATAAGGATCCTCCCAAATAAAATGTTTAACCTTTGAGAAGAAAAGATCTTTATCCATTTTATTCCAGTGTTGAGGAGTTCTTCCAGTAGCCAAAAAGTTGACTATGTTTGCAAACCAAGGGGTGTGTATACTGATAGCAAAAAGATGCTCATCAGGGAAAGATTCATTGATAGGCAGTCTATCAATCTCAGCAGTTAGAATTCTAGACAGGTGGTCAGCCACCACATTTTCCACACCCTTTTTATCTTTAATCTGCAAATCAAACTCCTGTAATAGGAGGATCCACCAGATTAATCCTGGTTTGATATCCTTCTTAGACAGAAGGTATTTCAAGGCTGAGTGGTCAGTGAACACCACTATTTGTGAACCCAAAACATATGACCTGAATTTCTCCAAAGCAAAAACAATTGCTAGCAGTTCCTTCTCAGTTGTTATGTAATTGAGTTGTGCATCAATCATTGATCTATTGGCATAAGCTATGACATGGGGCAGCTTATCCTTTCTCTGCCCAAGAACAGCTCCCAAAGCATAGTCTTATGCATCACACATCAGTTCAAAGGGCAGTGAATAGTCTGGAGACTGTAGTATTGGAGCTGAAATCAAACAATTTTTTAAGAATTCAAATGCCTTCAAGCATTCATTGTTAAAAAAAAAAGGGACATCTTGGCACAATAAATGACAAAGGGGCTTGGATATTTTACTGAAGTCCTTAATGAACCTTCTGTAAAATCCAGCATGTCCCAGAAAGCTTCTGATTTGTTTAACAGTTTTGGGAGGTGGAAAATGTGCAATTAAATCAATTTTTGCTCTGTCCACCTCAATGCCCTTGTGGGAAACAACATGGCCAAGGGCAATGCCTTGGGTGACCATGAAATGGCTCTTCTCCTAGCTCAAAACTAGATTGGTTTCTTCACATCTCTGTAAGACCAAGTTGAGATGATGTAAACACTGGGCAAAACTGTCTCCATATATTGAAAAATCATCCATAAAAATCTCTATAAATTGGTCAATCATATCAGAGAAAATGGAGTACCTGCATCTTTGAAAGGTAGCAGGAGCATTACAAAGACCAAAAGACATTCTCCTATAGGCAAAAGTGCCAAAAGGGCAAGTGAATGTGGTCTTTTCTTGATCTTGTGGATACACAGGAATCTGGTTGTAACCAGAGTAACCATCAAGAAAATAGTAATAAGCTTTTCCTGCTAGCTTATCTAAAATTTGATCAATGAATGGAAGAGGGAAATGGTCTTTTCTGGTCATTGTGTTTAGTTTTTTGTAATCAATACAGACCCTCCAACCAATTGTTTGTCTGTTTGACATAAGCTCACCAGAATCTGAGGTTACAACTGTAATCCCAGATTTCTTAGGTACCACCTGGGTAGGTGCCACCCAAGCTGAATCGGAAATGGGGTAAATGGCCCCTGCATCCAACAACTTAACAACCTCTTTCATGACCACTTCTTGAATATGAGGATTCAGCCTCCTTTACATTTCCCTAGAAGGCTTTGCATCTTCTTCCAAATGAATTTTATGCATGCAAACAGTTGGACTGATTCCTCCCAAATCAGCAATAGTCCAGCCAATTGCCCTCTTATGCTGTTTCAATACAATCAACAGCTCTTCCTCCTGCTCCTCAGTGAGAGAGGAAGAAATAATCACAGGAAATGTTTTATGGTCTCCTAAAAACATATATTTCAAATTTTCTAGCAACTGTTTAAGCTATACATCAGGTGGGCTGAGTAAAGAAGGTAACAAAGGTACCTTGGCTGTTTGTGAAAGAGGAAGAATAGCAGGTTTTCATGAAGAAAACCTTGCTATTTTTTCCTGAGTTTCCTGCACAGCTCTGACCTCCTCAGTCTTTAAGGCACCAGCTGTCACTTCCACAACATTTCTCCAAACATCTTTAAAATCTGTGGTTAAATCTTCATACTGCAAAAAACTATGGTAAAGTCTCTTCTACCAGTTCATCCAACAGATCAACAAGAAAACACTCCACAGAACTGAATTGAGGCTGTGTAACTGCATTATAAATATTTAACTTCACCTTCATATTTCCAAAAGAGACTTCCATAATACCAGACCTGCATTGAATGCAAGCATTGGCTGTAGCCAGGAATGGTCTCCCCAAAATGACAGGGATGGAAGTTTTACTTTTTATAGGTTCCATATCCAATACCAAAAAATCAGCAGGGTAGAAAAACTTATCTACTCCTACCAACACATCCTCAATCATCCCAACTGGCTTTCTATCAGATCTGTCTGCTAGTTATAACACCACATGAGTGGGTTTTAACTCTCCCAAACCTAGTTTCTCATATACAGAATATGGAAGCAGGTTGACACTAGCACCCAAATCTAATAAAGCCTTTTTAATGGTATGTTCCCCAATAATGCAAGGGATTGTGGGGATTCTAGGATCTTGAAATTTAGGAGGTGTGGTAATGGAAAAAACCCGATTAACTCTTTCCACAGCAAAGACCTTCTTGGATAACTGTATTCTAGATTTTCTTTTGTGAGTGCAAATATCTTTCAAAAATTTTGCATATGCTGGGATTTGTTTGATTGCATCAAGCAAAGGTAGATTTATCTTGACTTGCTTGAAAGTCTCCATCATTTCATCTATTTTTGTGTTCCCTTTGTCAAAAGGGGATGCAGATTTCATGGCATGGGGAAATGGTAAATGAGGAACTAGTCCTTCATTTACAGCTTTAGAAACATCATTAGAGTATTTTTTATTTTTCTGTTTTTCATTTTTTTAATTTTTCTGAGGTACATCAGCACCCCCAATGCTAACATCATGCTGCTCCTGCTGCATATCTCTAGCAGTTTCCTCAATTTCTTCTTCTTCCTTTTCAGTACCCACATTGTTATTTACAACTCTTCCACTTCTCAAAGTAGTGATAGTTTTGACTTCTTCATGTGAAACAGAAGCCTCTCCAACCATGAATTGTCCTTTAGGATTGTTCAAAGGTTGGCTAGGTAACCTGCCTTCCTCTCTTTTGGCCAAAGTATTTGCAAGTTGACCCAATGTTTCCTCAATCTTCTTTATGCTCATGTGAAAGTTCTGATGAAGTTAAAGACCCTAAATTTGGAGTGAATTTAGAACTTGATCTTCAAAAGAAGGGGATCTGAAGGGGTTTGAACCGGAGCGATTGTCAGTTGTGTGTAAATGGAATGGCTTGGTATAAAAATTCTGCTGATAAGGTTGAGCAGTTTTGAAAGGTAGTTGGTTCTTTGGTTGTTGCTGCTGTTGTGATTTATAATTGCCCTAGCTCCACCTTAAATTGGGGTGCCCTCTCCATGCATATTCATTTGACTGTATCTGTCCAAATGATTGGGCAGCATGAGCTTGCTCCACTACTAAATCTGGGAACTATGGTGCAGCTGGACATTGATCAAGTGAATGAGTAGGGGACTGGCATATTAGACATGCCTCCTCTACTCTTGCAACCATTGGATTTTTAAGTGAGTCCATCAATCTATCAAACTTTGTGGTTAAATTATCCATCTTCCTTTCCAACTCATTCACCTCATAAATCTTTCCTTTGGTGGTTTGCCGATTGTTTAACCCAGCAGGATTCTCAATGTCTCTTGACAAAGATTCCTGTTGAGTTGAATTTTCACCAATTATTTCAAATAAATCCCAGACCTCCTCAACTATTTTTTGTAAGTAGGTGCCTCCACAGGAAGCATTTACCATGTTCTTGCCCTTTTGATCAATTCCTTAATAGAAGCTTTGAACAAGCTGCCATCGGGGAATTTGATGATGAGGACATTGCTTTAACAGTTCTTTAAATCTTTCCCATGCTTCATGGAAAGTTTCAGTTGAGTGTTGTGAGAAGGAAATAATACTTTGTCTCAACTGGCTGGTTTTAGACATAGGGAAGTATTTGGCTAAAAATTGACACTGCAAATCATTCTAAGAAGTGATACTATTTGGTGCCAACATAGACAGCCATGCTCTAGCTTTGTCCTTTAATGAAAAAGGAAAGAGCCTAAGCTTGGTTGCCTCTGGACCCAGTCCAGCTATGTTGAATGTGGTACAAAGAGACCAAAATTCGTCCACATGCTTGTATGGATCTTCCTTACTCAAACCATGGAAGGAAGGAAGCATTTGGACAGTTGATGATTTGATCTCATAATTTCCTTCAACAGTAGGAAATTGAATGCAAAATGGGGAATTATAGGCACCAGGTGCAAAATAATCCCTCAAAAGTCGAGGTTCTTCACCCATAGTAGCAGTCTCAGCAAAATTTTGTGATGTTTGTCTAGTTCGTAGTAGCCTTTCAACTTCTAAATCCAGAGGGATAATCTCAGGACTGAGAGTCCTCCTACCAAACATACAACACAGAACAGAGAATCAAATTATGCACAGCAAACCTTCAGAAATCCTTTTAAAGTAGATTCCACGCTTAAAATGTATATGAATAACTGCATAGATTTAAACAATAGAATAGTTTAGCACTGGTGTAATAAAAATAAAATAAAAATAAAAACTTAGGTCTACCTATTTTAAAACAAATTCCCCGGCAACGGCGCCAAAAACTTGTTGTTGATTCTAAGTCTGCATGATTTGTGTTTTGAAAACAGATTTGTAAATGATGAATTATACTGAATTATACGTAATATCAGCACAAAAAGAACTTAATTAGCCTGCAAAATCAGGACCTATTGTAGCAAGTTTTAAATGTAAGTGAGTAAAAGATCGTCCACAGGGAATTGATTTAAAATATATGATAAACCTCCAGATCTGAGCTACCAGATCTGGCCTCTAATCCTATCTACAAAGCAAGTTAGATAAGAGTTTGAATTGTCACATTAACTAAGTTACCTACAAGTAAAATGTAAACTAAATGATCCAGATCCGAGTTGGGGGAATTATTAATAAGAATGGAGAAATAATAGTTGACCTAAGCTTAGTAATTGATTACAGAATGAGAACTAGTGCAGCACAGTCAAGAAAGTATCAAATCTTCATCTGGCTACCAGCTCAGATGTAAGAGAAAATAATCCAATTCAAGGATTAGAATTGAGTTGAACTTATGGCTATGATCTGTCCACTTTAATGCACACAGATCATCTAATAGTCTTCAATTCAAATTCCTGATTCAGAACAAGAAACACCACTACAAATGCTGTGAGAAATTAGGTTACAAACGCCAATTCTCACAGGGATAATGAATTAAGGGAAATTGCTTATAAAATAGTAAATCTAAAGGAATCTAATGAAATAAGGAGATCACAGGGAACCCTTAACACAAATCCAATTGAGAGCGTACGGTTCACAACAACATTTTCAAATTCACCATTACAATTACGGCACTCAGCTTAAACAGCTCTCGGATTTGTAGTCTTGAAACAAATCTCACTTGTCTTACAAAAGTATCTCACAAATCTCAAGTACAAAGCTAAGCTATTACAGAGGTTTCAGACAAGGGATCTGAAGTGGAAGTGAGGCAATAGAAATGAAACTCAAAATCTGGATGCCCAAATTGGGCAAATGGTTTATCTATTTATAATTTCCCCCAAGTCTAGCTCAGATGTGTATCGACCAATCAGAATTGGTTAGATCTGTATCAACCAATGGGAGTCGAGCACAAGGATCCAGATCTATTTTGACCAATCAGAACTGCTTGACTTGGTTCAGCCAATCAGATGACCGAAGCATCAATTCTGTTATGTATTTCAAAAATCTGTTAGAACTTCTAGAAGTTCCCGCCAATTGATTTCATCTTCGGGTGCTCACATGGGGTGGAATATGCCTTTGGTTCGTGCTTAAAATCTTCTGAAATGTCCCTGGGTTTTTAAATGCATTGGGGCGAGTGCAAAAGATTACTAAATTACCCTTGCAGATGCTAGGAATCTTCAGAATACCATTTCGCATAGTTTGGGGAAATTTTCGCAAGGTACTGTGAATTCTGAAGCTCTTTTCGCACAGTTCTGGTGTTGTTCGCAAGGAGTTCTCTTCTTTTCGAATAGGTTCAAAATCCTTTCGAAGAGTTCAGGTGCTCTTCGAAAACTAAGCCTGGAGCTTTTAGTTCTTTTCGCAAAGTTTAGGTTCTTTTCGAAATGTTCAGATTCTTTTCGAAAAGCACTCTGTAATGCATTCTTCTGTTCGAATAGCTCCACACCTCTTTCCAGGTTACAACCAGGCCTTTGTCCTCTTTAGTTTAGGCATTTTGACAGCTCGTGAGGTTGTCCCTTCTCTTTCTTCCTTTGTGTCAGCATGGATCATCATCTTTTTGGCACTTTTAGGCTGCTTTCATGGTTAAGCCTGTCTTTATTGTTAGTTGTAACACAAGCACTAAAAACACTTATTTAGTTCTCTCAAGGGTCTATCAAGGCCCAAGTTAAAGGGTGGAAAATGGTATTTTCCAGTCTTCAACAGTAATACCATGACTGCATCCACTAAAAATTTCACATCCTCTTTGACATATGGGTTGGTCTCAATGGCTTTGGTGAGGGATGGCAGAGGTGAAAAGGTGTTGGTGCCATATGGGACAATGGCCAAATGGTGAGGGTCATCCATGGAGGAGGGGGTGTTGGGCAGCTCAGGAAGTGGTGGAGATGGTAAAATGAATGAAAGGGGCAGCTCCTCTTCCATAGCAATTGACTCAGGTGGGGTGGAGGGGTAGGTGAAAGGTAAAGTGGGTAGGTCAGCTTCAATGGGGTCAATTTGGGTTGCAACAGGGATGGACAAAACTACTTCTTCAAAATCAGTTTGAGTGGAGGTATCAGAAGTAAGTACTGCAGGGGTTAGTGAGATTGGTTCTTCCTCCTCAGTAGTGGTAGGCACTACTATAGGGGACAATTGAAGGGATGCAGGAGGAGTAGGTATAGGGATAGGTGTAGGAGTAGGAATTGGAAGAGGTTGAATGGTTGAGGTAGATGGGATTAGAGTGGATTGAATGGCATGGAGACAGGTGGCCATAGCAGACTGATTTGTTGTGTTGGTTTGGAGTTGGGCTAATATGGATGTGAGAAGGGAAAGAATTTGGACAGAAGCCTCTGGGAGGATTTGAGCTTGGGTAACTGGTGGAATGGGTATAATGGGCTGGAAAGGAGATGTGGGAGCATGCTAAAATTGTAGGTGTGGAGAGTCAGGTAAAGGGGATTACTCATGCCCAATGTCCTCCATAATGGAGTCAATCAGGGATGAATACCCCTCACTGGTGAAATGTTCCAGGTCATGGGTATGTGCAGGTGACATGGAGGTAGTGGGGTCAATCTCCAAAGGTAGGGAAAGTGGAGAGGAGACTGGGATAGCTGCTGGTGCAGGGCTTAAGGGTTCAACAGTTGAGATGGATGGGCTAGCTGGAGGGGTTGTGGGTGACTTTGATTTTCTTTGGTAGGTGGATGTGATGGGAAGTGAAGGTAAGGTAGCAATTAGGTCTGTGGTAGGAGGAGCTGACATAGGGGTGAGTGTGGTGATGATAGAAGGGATGGCTGAGCTGCTGGGAGGTATGGGAACTAAAATGGATGGGATGAGAGGTGATGGAATGGGGATACTGGCAACAGCAGAGCTGACAATAAGCAAGGGCACAGCAGTGGAAGGGAGGAGTATTGGTGCAAATGCCACAGGTGGAGGCACTGAGCTAGGACCAGCAGTGGTAGGCAGAGGCTTTGAGCTAGTTGATGTGGAGGTCCCAGGTGCAGCCACTGATGTGGTTTATGGGGTTGTGGGTATTACAGGTGCAGCTACTGATGTGGCCACCTAAGATGCTTCCATTTAAGGACCCACCCTCAACTAATTTTTTCTTACTTTTCCTAATCAGGGTCCTACTAGTAGACCAGGCCCTACTCCCAAACACCTTAGGGCTCACTTTCGCCACTAGCTCATTTTTTTGTATCACAAATTTTCCTTTTCTTAGCAAAGCAGTGATGAGTCTGCTATAGGGTAACCCTGGCAAGGCCTGTCCTCTTTTGATCTTGTCATTCACATCTATTATGGCCTCAAATATCAGTTGAGAGGCCCTAGGAGAAAAAGTAAAGGGCATCCACTATAGGGGTTCTCCTCTCCTGCTGATGTCCACTGACATAAATGTTCCTCCTCAAGATTGAGTCTATGAAAAGTAGGCTAGGGTCTAGATCTCTCCTCATTAATGATTCCCAAGAGCCCACAATGCCTTAAGTCAGATGTCTGGCCATTGCTCAGAAGGATACAGTCTCAGGTGCTCCTAGGCCATAAACTAAGTCAAAAACTGACGGGACCCCTAATGCCAACCCAATACCACTATAATCCACAACCAGCTCTTAATTATCTATCAAAACCACAAGGGTAGGCTCAGTTGACCCTCGCTTCATCTTCTTCTCTATATTCTAATACCACAATTTGACTAGTCTAGGGTAGGATTTTTCTTGTAATGGGGTCAACAAAGGTGTCAGGGATGCCTTCACCAAGTAGTCCAAGGTTTACTTGCACTCCTCTATTTTAGAAAAATAGTGTAGGTCAAAAATTGACTCATGAATCAGGCCTAAAGCATCCATAAACTCATTGGGGGTTATCAGGTTCTCAGGGATTTCAGGTACAACCTCAGGTTGAGGTTCAGGCACAAGGACATCCTCAACAACCTCTTTAGTTATTTTTGCTTTCTTGGCTTTCTTAGCCTTCTTAGCTTTCTCATGTTTATCCATGATGAGCTTCCTCTTAGTAAGTGGGACATCTTTGGGTGGTGTGGCTATCCTACTTGATTTTCTGGTGGGATCATGGACCCTAACTCTGGAAGGGCCATGAAGCTCAAACCATGTGTTGAAAATATTATGGAGCCCTCTGAGACCATCAGCCTTTAAGAACCTCGCAACTGATTTGTGATCTCAAACTTTGTACTATTTGTACCATATTGTCAGAGTAGTTTAAAATTTTGTACAATATTGTGTTTCCAACTGTCTGATTTTGATTTTGTATGTATTGATGTGCTTTTGATTAAGTATGTGTGGATGTGCTGTACTGAGTAGATTTGTAGAGTATAGGGTTAAGCCTTATTTTAAGGAGAGTTAGTTGTTGCTCGAGAGGATCAGACACATAAGACATCCTCTCGAGACATTTGTTCTGAAGATGATACCTAACAGTGACAGGATCAGACACTTAACACCATCTACTAGAGATGACATTCCTGAAGTGTCATCCTGCCACAGTTCAGGTTCCTGAGCTTATAACCCCCTCATGAGGACCATTTCTCATTTTATCTCTTCGAGCTAAACCCTGACACTCCATCGCCCACTCAAGTTGTCTTCTTCTCTCCTCTACTGATCATTCTCTACTACACTGTTCATCTTTTCAAGTTTAATCAATAGCTCAAGGCACACATTTGGCACCAAGATTCTATTGATTCAGATCCGTGTGGCTTATCCGGGCAATACCCTAGCTTGGGTAAGTTCTAAATCATGTACTTCTCATTTCATTTCATTTCTTTGAACATCTTCTCCTAGATTGAGATCATTTTGTTGAGGATTAGTGATTTTTCAAGTTCAATCAGTGATTCGATAGTTGCAATGCTTTGGAACATTAGGGTTTGGTTTCTTAGAAGAAGATAGGGTTTTTGTAATTATTGATGCTACCGAGTTTGAAGAAACCCTAACCAATTTGCTTCGTCCTTCCCCCACCAGCTCCCCTACACCACTTTGAAAATCTAAGACAATTGCATCATCCTTAACTCCTGGGGCACAACCAACACCAAAGAAAACTAAAGGTGGTGCCCACAAGCCTGAAGCTTTAAAGCCAGAGAAGAAGAAGGGTGAGGGGGCAACAAAGAAAAAGCAGAAGGATGAGAGGGTAGCAAGAAAAAGAAGAAGGGTAAGGGAGCTGCCCCTGAGTTTGACCCTTTCACTACTCCCAATGATTTTGTGGAGAAACTGAACCTGGTACCCAAGACCATCTTTGATAGATCTTTTTTCACTAAAGAGGAATGGGCTAAAGATGCCCTATTGTATTTGGCTAAGGCCTCCATGGATTCCCTATTGAGGCTTTTGGATGAGGTTGTCTACCCCAGATTAGTGAAAATATGATACCAAAACATTAGGATGAAAGAGTCAAGAGGAGGGCCAACTCAGAAAGACCCAGTGCAAGTGGTTTTGATAGATGACTTTGAGATAGTTATGGATGCTACTAATATAGCGCAGGCATTGAGTATCCCTACAAATTATGATCCCTCTTGCAACCTAGGGACCTCTATCAGTGTGTCATTTAAAGAGATTTCCCAACACTTAACTCAAGGAAAGATTGCGTCAGGAGAATTGGTTATGATAAGTGATTTCAACCCAAATATGTTGTTCATGGATAATGTCTTGAGGAAAAATGTCTTTGTGGCTAGACACCAATAGGAGAGGAGGCATCCAATTGTGGATGCACTATACTCCTTCTCAAAGGGACATTTGTTCAGTGCTGCCAAGTTGATTTTTGAGCGAATGTGTGACATGCATGGGAAAGTAAAAAGGAGGCAAGTAATCCAAGGCTTACCTTACAGCAGGCTGATCACAACCTTGATAAAAAAGGGAGGATATGTATGGAAAATGGGAGAGGCAACTTCTGAGTTGTCACCAGTTGCTTTTGGGGAGAGACAGTGGAAGATTAGTTTAATACTAATGAAGAAGAAGAAAAAGGAGTCAAAAGCAGCCCCTTCTGGGCAAACCCCTATAGCCACCTCAGAACAGCCATCTTCCACCCTCTAGTTCATTCCAGTATTAGCTACTCCACCATCCTTACCTTTCCATTCCATTCTAGCATCAGTTACTTGTTATTCACTGAAAAGCATCACTTTTCACCTCTTAACCTAGCCTTTGTTACACCTTGTAGCTAACTAATAACTCTTGTTTAGTGTGTTTTGTAGTTAGTAATAAATTATGCAACTTAACACAAAGTCCATGCCCTTGGTGCCAAGAAGAGACAGAATCCAAGGAAAAGAATGACAGTTGAGCCAAAGACTGATGGAACACCATGGTGGTACACACCATGGTGACTATGTTGCATATAATAGTAGACCAAGAAAGTCTAGCAGATGAAAGAAGCATAGATGTGAGTGGAGAGAGCTGCAACAGTAGCAACTACATAGCAGCAAAGGAACAAATGACTTATCTCACACAGTTGACATGCTACCTCGCGTGGCTAAAGCTGCAGCAAAGCTTCCTCGTGTAGCTAAGATATACAGCACAAGGGAACTAGTGCAACTCTCGCGCACTAAGCCTTCAGAAATATAGCTCGCAAAACTCCTGCGAGGATCAAGTTTTAAAGCAGTCGCGTGCACTACCTCGCAAGGACCATTTGCATAAGAAACAACAGCAAACTCGCAAAGTTCTCGCGTGGCTCTGGAAGAGAGAGATGCCCAGAAATTATCTCGGGCAGCTCTCGCGCGCTTAAAGCTATGCCCTTTGCCTAGCGAGATGTGTCATTCATTTGGCAAGAAGCCAAGCGAGTACAGAGCTCTACTGCGCGAGTACCTCGCGACAAGAAATTCTGAAGCTCTATTGTGTGAGCAAGCCAAGCACTACAAATTCTTCTGTGAGAGTGCATTCAAAGACAAATCAGCTACGCAATAATTCAAAGTCCACCTGTGTGAGTGAACAACCTTCCAAGCCAAATTCTTACCTCACAAGGACTCTGCAAACCGTGCGAAGGAATTAATATGTAGAAGGCAGCCCTGTGAAGCTCAGGCTCTCCACTTCCCAGTCTTAACTCAGGGACCTTTTAAGGATTTTCCTAGGTCCAGGGCACACATCCCGAGGCCCTAATCTTGAGACACATATCTCAAGGCATCCAAGGGTTATAACAATGCCACATCTACTAGGAAATTAGGGTTAATCTTCTCTGAGCCAAGGCATTAGGGATTGAGTATATAAGTTGTAGTTGTAACTTTGAATCTTTATCTTTTCCTTCAACCTTCATCAGCTGGGAGCTCAAGCAGATTAGGGTTAGGGTTTGATCACCTCTTTTTCCATTTTTTTCTTCTCTCTTAGCCCAGCACTTGCTGGCTATATCTTCTGTAAGCAATTAGGTCTAGTTTTAATTAGTATTCTAATGGGTCTTGCAACCTTTGGGATTTTATGAAGAGCTATTATGCACAAGGCTACTGCCTTGAGAAATTTCATTATAAGTAATGTTTAATCAATGAAATTTGAATCTGTTATTTTCCTATTTTCCCATAGTTTTGTTCAAGCTAAGCATGCATTTAGGATTTGAGCGAATTGAAAGGCCCATGGAAGCTTAAGCTTGTAGCCTTGGGACCATGGTGGTAGCAGTAGTTTACATGTTCCTTCTCAGACCTCTGTGGTGAGGATAACCTCTGTGGATAGCCTATGACCATTTAAGTGGATAGACTATAGCTCTAGGGTGATTCCAAGCCATAGATCTGAGAAGGATTTTTCTCCTCTGTAATTGAGCTTATAGCCTTTTGAGAGGTTGTTGCAGGAACTAGCTCCCCTCTATTTTACTTGGCCAATATCAGATGTTAGATCTGATTTCTCTGTAGTGATTGCAGACTTGTGAGCTGAATCATTGTAAGCCTTTTGTAGCAATGATCAACTACATTCAACTCTCCAATTAGCTCTTGAAAAACTATGGTTTCCACCATCCTTACATGTAGACACTCAAATTTGGCCCAAGGCTCGATCGAGGCACATTTCGAGAGAGGTGCATCTCCGAACTTTTGATGGCATGTATGAAACCCTTAGGAACCTTTCCAAAACCTTATGAGCCATTCTAAACCCTTAGAATCACCCTAGATCCCTTAGGAACCTTCTCGAACCCTTAGAAACCCATCCCGACCCTTAGAAACCATTCTGAACCTAAACCTAGCTTTCCCAACCAATGGATGAAGAGTGGTGCACTAGGACTAGCTGTGACCTACTATGATCGAATCTTATATCATTGAAAAGTAGAACTCCTCAGCTTTCCAACAAGCCAAGAATCGCCTTAATCGGAGCTATATGCAAGAACTTACGGCATTCCAAAGCTCAGGGGCAAACTAGTAAATTTGCTATGAAACTAATAGTTGCGCCACATATGTGTGGGTCACCCCCACGGGCAATCAACTTCCCAAAACCACTGTGAAACACTGTATTACTGTACAGTGTTGCATAGTGGCCAGGCTTATGAATAATACCTGTGGCTTTTTACCTCAAAATTTGAGATTGGGGTTTGACTTGTTGACTATCTTGACCTTTGGAGTATATTTTGCTAGTTTTGTTACACTCATTTACTATCTATGTGCAACCCCTTAAGTGGTTTAAAGCCCCACCCTATCATCCACCATTGGAGCATCACTTCACACATTTCAAGGCTCCAAAAACCCTAGGAAACCTTAGATGGCTAGATTACCTAATTGCTAATCCAAGTTAGCCTCTAAACACCCTCCTAACGTCTCTTTTTCCTATAAATAAAGAGGCACCCCTCCCTTTACAAAGGCTTGAAAAAATTTGCAAATTAGAGAGTAAGGAATCCCTTCTCTCTCTCCCTTAGTGCACCATTTTACATTCAAATTCCAAAACTTTAAAAGCTCCTTAAAACTTTAGCCTTTCATTAAAAAGCTTTAGTTTAGGTGTGTGCTGCCCCCTAGCCTCCCTTCTCTACCTCCTAGCTATCCCCCCTAGATGTTAGAATCCATCACCAAGCTATACAAGCAATCAAAAGCTCATAGAAGCAAGCCAATGCAAGGCTCCACAATGGTGCAACAAGGGCCCGAGAGCTCCGACTCTCCCCTCTACTCCTCTACCTTCTTAGTCCTTCCTCCATCCTCTCATTTGTGCCGTTACGCCACTGAATTTTTTGTAGGAACGGAGGCGCACAAATAGGATTTTAAGGCCCTTTCAGTAAGAGGAAGGAATTTTTGTTTCCTTTATATCATTTTTGTTTTGGCCATAAGTAGAGACTGCATTAAGTGGTTTGGGTGTCTAACACCTTCCCAATCGATAACCCAATCGATAACCGAAGCCCCTACCCAAGAGCCTTTGGTGTAGACTGGATTCAGAGTCATATTTGTGGTACTTCGGTGCTTATAAAATTGATCTACATTTCCCGGGACACCAACAGCTCCAGGTGGCGACTCTAAATATTTATAAAGAGTGCATCGTTGCAAGGGGTTTGACGAAATCTAAGGTTGCACAGATGGTGACTCTGCTGGGGAGTAGCTAGTAGAGCTTCTCCTTGAATTTGGCCTTTTATTTTTTATTTTTACTAACCTTCATTACAATTTTTTTGTTGTTTTACTCATTCCACCGATTACGTCACTTACCCCTACTTTTACGTCATTTACGAGCCTTAGCCGATTGGTGGGCCTACTTGCACACCGTCATTTAATTTCTTTATATTTCCGTCATTTCAAGCATCTTAGCCGATCGACGGGTCTACTTGTGCATTGCCATTTAATTTTTTTACACTTTCGTCATTTCAAGTGTCTTAGCCGTTTGACAGGCCTACTTGCGCTTTTAATTTCGCAATCATATCTGCTACTGAACGTCCGCCCGTAGAAGTAGTGCGGGACCCTCACCCCCGATCTTTGAGCTTAAGAAAACTTCCTTAAAAGTGAAAAGTAAAATTGAACCAACAAAGGGGATTTAAATTTATTTTTGCGGGGTAGATTTTCAAGGGTTGAGTTATTTAGGCATACATACAAACTCCCAAGTCTTATTACGACGGCAGCTCCAGTGGTGATGATCCAGAAAAGTCCCAGCCCACCTAGTACCTGAGAAAAGTACTTCCACTTGAGGTATATCGAGTGGGTAACCTTCTCATTACCAAGCTTAAAACTCAGAAAAAAAGAGAGCATTAGCGAACCCAAATTGGCTTTTAAACCACTAGGATCGGTGAGGAAAGAGACGAATCATATAAATAGTCAATCCCCGGAAGCATAGCTTCCATAAAAAGACAGTTTGGAGACTCATTTCAGGCCAGAACTGCTGCTGTCAAAATACCTAGAAACCCATCTTTCTCTGGCCCAACTATTAAATGTGCCAATGCAAAAAACCCTAGAAATACACTGGCGCATCTATTAGTTGTGCCAGCCTTATCTTGAGCATTTTTACACTGGCGCACCTAATAGTTGCACTAGGTTGGTTTTAGGCAGCCCCAACTCAAATCTGAGGCCTGTTTCACACCTCGGACTCCCCGATCAATGTCTTTAGTTCTTCTGTTTAGGCCCCGCAATCTTCGGCACCCAATATGCCCTCGCCGGTCAAGAGAAGGTGACTTCTTGTTTACTCTTTTTGAGGGATCGAGTTGTTTGCATCGGTATTCGTGCCTTCAATAGATCAATTCTTTCGAAGTACTTCAGAACCTTTGCCGCGAGACCTATTTAGGGTACGAGTGCCACCCATGAAGGGAATTCAAAAGGCCCCGAAATCCTCATTTCTTTTCACTTATAAAAATTTAAAAAAAAAAATTTAAAAACCCAAAAATAGAGTCTTGATTGGTGCCGGCACGAGGGCATCATCGTACCCTCCGTCATCCCATAGGGGAAGAAGGAGGAAACTTTACGGACCCCATTTGAGGCATCCGTACCCGACCCGATATCCAGCTATGTCGTGGGCTGTGGACCCGGCTTACCTTCCTTTCACACACGCTCAAAACCCGGCCTCATCCTCAACTTTAACCAGCATACCCTATTTTTCATCCATCCAACGCATACCCAATCCACCCACATCTATCCATGCCGCATCCGATCGCCCACACATCCCTCCATTTAACCAAGTCATGCCCATTTTTTTTGGAACCATGACGAGTTTTCCTCTCTCATATTCCATCTCTATGCCCCATACATCTCCCCCATACATGCCTAATCCATCCACCAATACCCCTCCTCATTCCTCCAACCCACCTCATATCTTTCCACTTACCTGGGTCATGCCCGATTTTACCGGGGCCATGCCCAATTTTTCTTTTTTACACACACCATCCATGCCCCTACAACCCTCAAATAACCCATCTCCATCCGATCCCCCTTCCATGGCCATGATGGAGGAGATGTTCCAAATTTACAATCAGTGGAAGGCTTCCCAACACATCCCCTCTCATCCACACCACACATCCATGGATCTATCCCATACCCTATCAAGCCTCCATGCCTCATTCCCCCATGACCCCATCAACCACCCATCATCCACACCATCCAAACCCCCACTACCCACATACCCCAAGGCCCAATGGCCCAAATCCCCATTACCAACATACCCCAAGGCCCCGTGGCCCAAAACCCCATGGCCCAAGGGCCTATGGCCCAGACCCACCAAAACCCAATGGGTCAGACTTATCATGACCAAGGCTTTATGGCCCAAACTTCTCAAGAACCCATGGACAAAACCTTCATAGCCCAACCCTCCCAAGGGTTCATGGCCCTTACCCAAGCCCTACAAGGCCCTAACCTTGGAGCCTCACACCCATACCCTTCACAATTCCTCCAAATTTTCACTCACCCACAACCCCCATACCCAGCTCAAACCCATGCTTTAGATCAACCCCAATTCACCCATATCCCAACATCCCAAAGTTAGTTTCAAGCCTTTCCCCATACCCAATGGCCTCATCAGGCCCCACCCCAAAATCTGACCTCCACTCATCCCCTCACCCAACAAGCCTTCCCTAACATCCAATGGACTCACCCAACCCCATTCAAGCCATTCCCATCTAGTCCATGCAGCACCAACAAGATATGTAGACCAGCAGTATGAAGAGGACGAGATTAGAAATAGTAGAGACTATGTTGGGGCATTGACCAGCCTTAACCCTCCTCTTATAATTTCCCACCCCCTGGTAGTGAAGCACAACCGACTGTTGAGAAAGTGGCCCCCATGTCCAAGGAATCGGAGCAGTTGAAAGAATAGTTATACAAAATTCAGAAGCAGTTGTTGAAGAAGGGTGGTGCTGAAATCCATGCCACAGACTTCTCAAATTTATGTTTGTTCGCTGAGGTCTCCTTGCCTCCAAAATTTAAAATATCAACTTTTGACAAGTATAACGGCACTGACAATCCCATAGCACATCTCAAGTCTTATTGTGGGGATATGTGCCAATATGGAGGAGATGAAAGACTGTTAATAAAGGTCTTTCAAAAGAATCTGACTGGTCCGGCCTTGAGGTGGTTCACATCCTTGGAACCATCTATGATAAAAACTTGGAAGGACTTGACGCATTTATTTCAAGAGCAATATGTTTACAATATAGACATTGAACCACGCAAGTCAGATTTAGCCTGTTTGAAGCAGAACTCAAATGAAACTTTTAGTGATTATTTGGGACATTGGAGAGCATTGGCATCTCAGGTTAGAAACAGGATACCTGATGACGAACAAATAGAAATGATTTTCAAAAATACTTTGCCAGTGATCTCAAACTTTTTAGTGTACCAGCAGCAGTCCAGCTTCGCTGTTCTGGTAAGGAACGTAAATCGTTGTAAAGATGCTATCTGAGAGGGTCACCTGAGCAAGAATATACCCAATGGAACCAGTGGACTTAGAGGTTCTCAGAGTAAAGAAAGGAGAAGAGAGTGGGGGCTGATGTCCAGAACGTTACCAACACCGGGCTCAATAACAATATAACTCCGTTCTAATTCAAGGCAGCCCAACCAGCACCGGCCAGAACTGAACCAATGCAGAGAACAGGGAATGGGCAGGGGATGCAGATGACTCCAGAGCAGAGGAGAGCCTGCTATGATCGAGTGTTTATGCCCTTAGGGCAATCTTTGAATGTAATTTTGCCTTTGCTAATAGAAAAGGGATCAGTTACTGCTCGTCAACTGTAGCCTCCTCCTCACCCAATCCCAAAGAATTATGATCCTAATACTCACTATAATTTTCATCAGGGCTTGGGTCACCCGACTAATCACTGCTTCCCATTGAAGCACGCGATCTAAGACTTAATTGATACCATGAAAATCATTCCACCCGCACCTTCTCAAGTGAACCAGCATGCAAATATTCATCAGGTGCCATTACCCCCACATCCTACAGGAAGAGCAGATCCCAGACCCCCCATCGAGATGATAGAAGAATGTGAGGAGGAATTTGAATTTGACCCGTTGGACTATATCAATGACCGAAAATGTTATGTAGCACCGTTGCAAAGAGATTGCGAAGAGAGGACTATCGGGGTGATTGAACCCTGAATTTTGTAGATTATTTCCCCAACTCATCACCATGAATTGAACCCTTAGACCTTAGGGATTTTTTTCCATCACCCACACCTATCAATTATGTGCACATAAATACATATCAACCATATACAACCACCCCCATCAATTACCCGATAGCCCATCAGGTCCTCCTTTCCCCACCATCACCTATTAACTATCAATGGCCCACTCTTACCCCATTACCCCCAGTGCAACCACCCACGAACCCTATCGCCCCAACCTGGCCCAATTTGGCCACCCAACCATCTATCACTGAGGTAAATCAAGAATTACCCACCCGTCCGGAGCCCTCAGTACAAGTGCATCAGTTACCGACAGCCACTCTATTTGAGATTTTGGGACCAACCTACAATCCTCATTAGGTCTTGTTGAGTTATGAGTAGACGGATGTCAATACTGGTAGCAGTGGAGAAGGGGCAGTGGACTTTGTTACCTAATCTGGGAAGATTTTGAAGCAGCCGAAAGCACTAGCAGCAATACAGACCCAACCAGAGGGAAAGAAGGATAGTGTCGTGAACCCTTTCGAAAAAATGAGCCATGAGTATATACTAGAGACTCAGTTGTGAAGAATGCCTGCTCATATTACTGTATGGGATCTGTTAATGACGTCCCCACTCCATTTTCAAGCTTTAATGGGGGCGTTAAAAAATATACATGTATCGCTTCAGGTTAGCCTAGATGAAGTCGGGCAGATAATTGGTCAAATGATGGCTTCAAATATCATTTCATTTTCAGATGCTGATTTACCGGATGAAGAGAGTAGTCACTCCAAATCCCTTAATATTATCGTGGAATCTGAAAATATGATAATCCCATAGGTTTTGATTGATAATGGGTCTGCTCTAAACATATGCCCACTGAGAACCACCACCAAGATTGGGGTAGATCCATGCATGCTGAGACTCACAAGAACCAGTACCCGAGGTTTTGACAACACAAGGAGAGAGATAATGGGGGAAGTTGACCTTGAGCTATTGATCTGGCCAATGACCTTCTCCATATTATTTCAAGTGATGGACATTAAATCCTCATTCAATCTACTGTTAGGGTGCCCATGGCTGCATGAAGTTGGAGCGATCCCATCCACGCTGCACCAGAAGCTCAAGTTCACGTTCGGGCATAAGATTATCACTATCATCGATGAAAGGCACAGTGAGAAGGAAAAAGCCACCAACTACGTTGAAAAGCCAAAAGTGTTGGATGTGCTGCACACCACTTAGGATATCGACCTTTACAGCTTCAAATATGAAGTATCAACAGTACTCTTAGAGCCCATCGAGGGCATCATTCCAAGAACCAGAGGTCGAATGGTAGCAGCAGTGGCCATGCTCCAAAAGTGGGGTTATCAAAAAGGAAGGAGACTCGGGCCTAGACTGGAAGGTAGAAGAGAGCCGGTCACAGCTAAGGGTGGTCAGAAAGTCAGGTTTGGGTTAGGTTACAAGCCCACGAAAGAAGAAGAGTGAGAGGTTAAGGTGAAAGCCCGTACAATGACAGCTGCGAGAGCTAGGGGGATACACATAGAGGAAAAACCCTGTCCCAGGCCTCATATCAGAGATTCATTCGTGAGTGACGGGTAGTAAAGATCGATCGAAATGGGGTAACCCAATTAACCCCATATAAGCCTACACCACCGGTTCACCCCACCAATCCCCACATCACCCTTCCCAGCCTAAAAAAAAACTTGGTCGCGTTATCCCTCTTTGAAGAACGATGGTCCGTACCTAAACAAACTCCCCCTATGGTGAATCATCATAAAACTATGTTAACATTTGAGGACATCATCTCAGACGAACTGGGGATCAACATGATGGAGGCCGACTCCTAATAGTCGTATCAATCAGCACCCTCCATCCAAATAGGTAAAGGAGCGGCCTCTTAGGTATGCAACTGGGCATCTTTGCCCCAAACCTTGGAAGCAGGGAGTGGCCTAATATTCGACACCTTTTTCCTAAAAAAAAACCTATAAAAAGTGAGATAAGCTCTTGGCAGGCAATACCTTGGATATACACAGACTCGCGCTGCCAAGGGTCCGTCTCCAATGAAAATAAAAATCCCAAAAACATTGAAAAACTACAAAGTCCAAAATTATTATCATTTAAAGTTTCAAATAAAATCCCACAAAAAGATGCTTTAATTGAAGTACTCGTCCCACATAAAATCAATCCCTTTCCTGTAGGAATAGAAGAAGACGTAGGAGTTACGAGTCTGGATGAGGATACTCCTTTTGAGGAGCTCCCCAATGAGCTCCTTGACCGATTTGCCGACTTTAAGCATGGCCCTACCCCTATTGTCTAAGAAATAAAAGATATTAATCTAGGGACTGAGGAGATTCCCCGAATTACCAAGATCAGAACGTCATTGTCTCTCGAAGAAAGAAAAAGTATGATCAAATTATTCAATCATGCCAAGACGATTTTGCCTGGTCGTACGAGGACATGCCTAGTCTAGTCATCGACTTAGTCAAGCATGAGTTACCTCTCTACCCTGATATGAAGTCGGTTAAGCAGAAGCTGAGACGTCTTCGACCTGAGTGGATGTTGAAAGTCAAAGATGAGGTCATCAAGCAGTATGACACGAGGTTCCTCATGGTATCTAAGTACCCATAGTGGTTAGCCAATACTGTTCCTGTGCCGAAGAAAGACAAAAAAGTCTGCATGTGCATTGATTTCAAAATTTTGAACAAGGCGAGCCCGAAGGACAACTTTCCATTATCGCACATCAACATCTTGGTCGATAACACTGCTAAGCACGGGATGCTTTCTTTTATGGACAAATTCTCTGGATAAAATCAGATTAGGATAGCTGAGGCAGATCGAGAGAAGATGGCATTTATCACTCCTTGGGGAACCTTTTGCTACCGAGTCATGCCATTTGGACTGAAGAATACTAGTGCAACGTACCAGAGAATGATGATTGCGCTGTTTCATGACATGATGCATCCAGAAGTTGAAGTATATGTCGATAATATTATAGCCAAGTCACCAGAGTAAAGCGATCACTTGGTAAACCTCCAGAAGCTTTTTGGGAGGCTAAGAAAGTGCAGGTTACGTCTGAATCCACAGAAGTGCACATTTGGCGCTATGTTTGAAAAATTATTAGGATTCATCGTCAGTAGGAGAGGGATCGAGGTCGACCTCATCAAAGTTAAAGCCATCACAGAAATGCCACCACCATCTAATGAGAAAGAGGTTAGAGGGTTCTTGGGTAGAATATAATATATCAATCGGTTCATTACACAGCTAACCCCAATCTGCATGCCGATCTTCAAGCTACTTCGAAAGAACTCACCCGTTGAATGGAACGATGACTGTAGGTAGCATTCAATAAAATCAAAAGCTACCTCCTTAACCCACTTGTTTTGGTACCACCCGAGCCGGGGAGACCACTATTGATGTATCTCTCCACCACATAAGTCTCGATGGGATGTGTCTTAGGGCAGCATGACGAGACGGGAAGAAGAGAGTAGGCCATCTACTATCTGAGCAAGAAGTTTACTGATTATGAAATGCACTATTCTCATCTGGATAAAGTATGCCTGACTCTTTTATGTCCTACCCAGAGGCTCTGCCATTACTAGCTATCCCAAGCCGTTCTACTCCTAGTCCAAATGGACCCATTGAAATATCTGTTTGAGAAGTCGGCTCTCACTGGGCGGACTGCACGTTGGCAGCTCTTGTTATCTAAGTTTGACATCACCTATGTCACTTAGAAGTCGATCAAGGGGCAAGCACTCGCTGATCATCTTGCCAACAATCCTTTGCTAGATTATGAACCTTTGAGAACTAGGTTCCCCGATGAGGACATCCTATTCATGACGGAAGACAATACTGAGGAAGCAGAAGAATCATGGGTAATGAACTTTGATGGGGCAGCCAATTTTGAGGGTCAGGGAGTGGGTACCATTTGCTTTCGTCGAAAGGATCTTATGTACCAATCTCTATCAAGCTCAACTTTCCTTGCACTAACACTATGGCCGAGTATGAAGCTTGTGTAGCAGGCCTCGATCTAAATATAACTCACTTTCGAGTGTTTGGCAATTTGCAGTTGATCATATGTCAGGCGAACGGTGACTGGGAGATGAAAGATGAGAAATTGATCCCTTACCATGAGCACCTCGAGGACCTGATAGCTTGCTTCGAGGACATGACATTCTCATATGTTCCGCGGAGAAGGAATCACTATGCCGACGCGCTAGCAACTTTGGCATCAATGATAGAAATCCCGTATGGTGCTGAGATGAAGCCGATCATGATCGAGCAAAGGAATGAGCTAGCCTTCTGTCTCCAGATTGAGGAACCTATAAAGCTTGATGATAAGCTACTTTGGTTCTTAGATATCAAGAATTTTCTCGAGACTCTAACTTTCCCTGAGGGTACGTCCAAGACGGACCAATGAACCATTCAAGGTTTAGCAGCAGGCTACGTCGTTTGTGGGGAATGCCTTTAGAAGTGATCATACAAAAATATCTTGCTTAGATGTCTTACAGAAGGTGAGGCGATCAATATCATGAAAGAGATCCATGACAGAGTATGTGGAGCCCACGTCAGCGGTCACATGCTCATTAAGAAAATTCTACGATATGGATACTTTTGGACCACTATAAAATTGAATTGTTGTAAACATGTTCAGAAATGCTACAAGTGTCAGGAACACTCCAGTCTAATACATGCTCCTGCCATCGATTTTCACTGCATGACCACTCCTTGGCCATTTGCTACCTGGGGCCTTGACGTCATCAGAATGATTAACCTGAAAGAATCAAATGGACATGGGTTCATCCTCATCGCCATTGAGTACTTTACTAAGTGGGTAGAAGCAGTGTCGTATGCCAACATCATGGCCAGTCACATCGAGAAGTTTCTCAAGAATAATATTGTGTGCCGATTTGCAAAAAAGCACATCCGAGCTTTCTGCGAATAATACAAGATTAAGCACCATTGCTCATCACCTTATCGGCCTTAAACTAATGGCACCGTGGAGGCTGTGAACAAGATAGTCATCCGCATCCTCGAGAAAATGATTGTCACCTATCGAGATTGGATCGAAATGCTATCATTTACTTTGAGGGCCTACAGAACATCAATCTGTACTACTACAATGGCAAAACCATTCTCCCTTGTGTATGGAATCAAGGCCGTCCTACCAGTAGAGGTTGAAGTACCCTCGCTTCGAATCCTCATGGAATCAGGCTTACTCGAGGTAGAGAGAGAGATCCCGCTTTGAACAATTGAACTTATTGGACGAGAAAAGACTCCTAGCCTTGTGTCATACTCAAGTTTACCAAGGGTGAATCGCACGCGCTTATAATAAACGTGTTCGCGGTCGAGATCTGAAGGTTGGAGACACTGTGCTGAAGTTCTTCCCATCCCTCCATGCCAATCCGAGAGGGAAATTTAAGCAAAACTGGGAGGGGCCTTACATCGCCTGAGAAGTGCTGCTAGGATATGCCATCCGCCTCGCCACCATGGACAAAGATCATTTTCTTGAGCCCATCAATGTTGGATACGTCCGATAGCTTTACTCTTCGTCTATCGCGACAAGGTAAGTATTGGTGAAACAGATACATGACTGCTTAAGAACCACTCAAAAGACGTCATCAGGCTAAGCACAGTAGCCAAAAAGTATCCCTAAAAATGATGATATGCTTTGCTACCTAATTTGAGCCTGGGCCTTTCTTTCAATAAATCCCTTCCCTGAAAAAGAAAAAGTGTCTACATATGCAAAAAAGAGATGAAGTAGAAGCACTATAAAAAAAAAAAAAAAATATCGGAAAAGCAAAACTTTAAAAAGAGATTGCCTGAAATAAAAAGAAAGGAAAAAGAAAAAAAATATATGGGACATGTACAGTAAAATTTCCCATGGAAGAAAATATGTTGTGAAAAATTGAAGCCGTATCAAGGAAACCTTTTTAGCCCATCATATCTTCAAATCCTAACCTAACCCATGGCTTGCTACATCCTAAGGAAATCCCTCCTTTTTAGGTTCATAAGCAGTCATAGTATCTGTTAAGTCAACACGAGCCGAGTTGTGAGATGACACCAAAACCCCATCTGGCTATGACGGAATTGATGTCTATGTCGTGGCTTTAGAAGAAATGAAAGAAATAAAAAGGAAAAATAAATTAAAAATACAAGCTCAAAGCAAGATGGATGTAGTGAAAACCTGAAAGGGCGCTACAGATAAAAACAGCAAGCTTGTGCGGACCAAGTGAAAACCCGAAAGGGCGACACGGGTAAAAAGAGGGCAAAAACGAGCACGACAAACCTACCTTGGACGTTGTGAGTAAAAAAGGGATTAAAAAGAAGTTGAAAAAGTTTGAATTAATTGATAAGATTGATGGTTGAGGAGCCCTGTTGGTTACTCTCCCTGTTCCCCTTTGTTCTAACTGGGCCACTCATGTTAGTTCAAATCGGGCCCCGACCAGAATTGTCTTCGTGAAATTGCTTCGTCGAACGTATGACCCAAGGTAAGGAGAAAAGTTTAAATCAATCCAAGGGGATTGACATTCCAGCCTGGGTAAAGCTGCTAAAACTCACCCATATCCGACAACTTAAAAGGGGTTCGACCATGCTCAAAAGGGGATCCAAGATCTCACCCTGTGATGGAGGCATCAAACCAAACAAAAAGAGAATAAAGGACAAGGCGGAAGGCCCTGTTTGCCGAAAGTAATAATTTCCCTTTTCCACTTTCATACCCACACTTCGTGCACTTGGGCAGGGAAGCCCTTTTTGTTAAAGATAACGATTTTCCTTTTCCATTTCCGTACCCAGGCTGTGCACATTCCAAAAAGGGACCCATCAATCAAAAAGAACATCAAAAAAGAGAAGTCTTTATAAATATAATAGATTTTCCTTTTCCATTTACAAACTTGACCGCTTACATCACATCCAAAAATTAGTTCATGTGATGTCTAGCTTTCTTGCTTTTCTCTTTTACAAAAGCAAAAAAATAGCAAAAAACATAAGGAAAATATGTATACCAAAAAATGTGTATCTGTAAAGGGGTTTCTTACGCCCCTTTTCTGTGAATCTTGTCTATGCAAAAAGATATATGCGCAGGAGGGAATCAACGGCCCAGCTCGCGCTTCAAGGCATTAATCTTAGCACGAAAACCATCCCCTCGGACATTTCACTCGGTCAACCAACAACCATGCAAGCTCCTGTACCTCTTCCAAGAAGCATCAGTAGCCCCTTGAGCAACATTCAAGGATCCTTTCAGACGAAGGATCTCGCTCTCAGATATGCCAGCTCTAGTCTCTGCTGCCTTTGCTCTAACTTTCTCTTGGGCCAAAAGCTCTTGCAACACCCTCTTCTCATCAATCAGCAACTCAATGCGAGCTCAAAGCGCCGTCTCTTTCTTCGGCCAGGGGCCTCCCATATCAATGCTCTCTGCCTAATCCAAATGATCAGTATTAGGCTTCTCAGTCGATAGCCAAGCCTCGTACTCAGGGGAAGACTAAACTGAATCTCCCTGCTCCATATCATACATCAGCATCGACTGATGCATCTCCCAAAGAGCAACAATCTGATCCACGTCCCTAGAGGACCCCTAGAAAAATCAAATCACATAGAGGGGGTTTTGCCTTGCAAGGCACTTGCTGAGAGCAGCTGAACGGATGCAGCACCCGGAATGGAAAGTAGAAGGTGCTGTCAGTCAATCCTAGGAGGGTGATGCCCTCATGGTCTCTGGAGTGAACTACTGGGAAGGTCCGATCTAACCAAGGAAGTCTCCATATCAGCTCTGCATCAGTCAGCCAAAGCTTCAAAGCTGACAAAACCCCTGCAAAATCAAGTGACACCTACCCAGAAAGCATCGAACTGCCTCATCTCGAGTAATGTAAAAGCGTGGCACGAGTCCCAAGATAGTGAGATGCTCACCTAACCAGACCTAGATCAGCAAAGGACATCCCCTAAGGCTCTCCACCTTTCCCAGAGCGAATGCATCAAGGCACCGATATAATTTAGCAAGGACCTGGTGCATCAGTAATCGGCCCTCTACCAACTCGGTCAAAATGTGGCAGAGAGTCAGAGAGAAGCTCTCTCCCCCAATGAAGAAATGGACTTTCGAGATGAGACTAAGAGCAAAGGCTTTCACATTGAAGATATTCCTAACCGACAATTTTTGAAGACTTTCGTCACCAAAAAGTTCTTTGAGAAATTTGATCGAAAACCTTGTGGGCCCCCCAATGAGACTTTTCTCATACTCAAATTTCTTCAAACCTAGGGTAAGGTGAACAGATTTAGAATAATCCGACTTTGGCATGACTCTTGCAAGGCCTCTGTGGAGCTTCAAGCCAGACAAATTAGATAACTCTTCAAGAGTGGGAGTTAGTGTTGAGAACTAGAAAATACCATTTTCCACCCTTTAACCTGGGCCTTGATAGACCCTTGAGAGAACTAAATAAGTGTTTTAAGTGCTTGTGTTACAGCTAACAATAAAGACAGGCTTAACCATGAAAGCAGCCTAAAAGTGCCAAAAAGATGATAAACCATGTTGATCCAAAGGAAGAAAGAGAACTGAAGAGGCAAAGACCTGGTCTCAACCCAATAAAAGAAATGTGGAGCAATTCGAACAGAAGAATGCACTACAGAGTGCTTTTCAAAAAGAATCTGAACATTTTGAAAAGAACCTGAACTTTGCGAAAAGAACTAAGAGCTCCAGGCTTAGTTTTCGAAGAGCACCTGAACTCTTCGAAAGGATGTTTGACCTATTCGAAAAGAAGAGAACTCCTTGCGAACAGAACCTGAACTTTGCGAAAAGAGCTTCAGAAGTCATAGTACCTTGTGAAAAGTTCCCTAAACTATGTGAAATGGTATTCTGGAGATTCCTAGCTTCTGCAAGGGTAATTCAATAATCTTTTGCACGCGGTCAATGCATTTAAAAACCTAGGGACATTCCAAAAGATTCTAAGCATGAAGCGAAGGTATATTCCACCCCATGTGAGCACCCGAAGATGAAATCACTTGGCGGGAACTTCTAGAAGCTCTAACAGATTTTCAAATTGCATAACAGAATTGATGCTTCTGTCGCCTGATTAGCTGAACCAAATCAAGCAATTCTGATTGGCCAGAACAGATCTGGATCCTTGTGCTCAACTACCATTGGTTGATACAGATCTGAGCATTTCTGATTGGTCGATACGCATCTGAGCTAGACCTGGGGGAAACTATAAATAGATGAACCATTTGCCCAATTTGGGCATCCAGATTTTGAGTTTCATTTCTATTTCCCCATTTCTAAATCAGCTAGCTGGTCTGAAACCTTGTAATAGCCTAACTTTTACTTGCAATTTAGAGCTGTGAGATACCTCTATAATTCAAAAGAGAATTGTATTCAAGACTACAAATCTGAGAGCTGTTTAAGCTGTGCTCTGTAATTATAGATGTGAATTTGAAAAGGTTGCTGTAAACCGTACGTTCTCAATTGGATTCGTGTTAAGGGTTCCCTCTGATCTCCTTATTGCACTAGACTCCTTTAGATTTTCGTTTTTTGCAACTTCCCTTGATTCATTAACCACAGCTGTGGAAATTAGTGTTTGTAACCTAATCTCTCCAAAGATTTGTAGTGATATTTCTTGTTCTGAATTAAGGGTTGAGATTAAAGACTATTGGATGGTCTGTGGCCATTGAAGTGGACAGACCATAGCCATAAGCCTAAATCTAATCCTTGAGTTAGATTTATTTCTCTTGCGTCTGTGCTTGTAGCCAGATGAAGATTGGATCATCCCTCATTTGACCTACAGTCATTCTCATTGTGTTTCAAGGACCAAATCAAAGTTAGATATTATTTCTCCATTTTTATAAGTTTACATCAAAATCCCCCCAACTCAGATCTGGATCATTTAGTTTAACTTTTACTTTTATCATTTAGTTTAACTTTTACTTTTATCATTTAGTTAACGTGACAAATTCAACCTCCCATCTTATGTGCCTTGTAGATAGGATAAGAGGCCAGATCTGGTAGCTCAGATCTGGAGGTTTATCTTACATTTTAAACAAATTCTCTGTGGACGATCTTTTACTCACTTACATTTAAAACTTGCTACAATTGGCCCTGATCTTGCAGGCTAATTCACTTCTCTCTGTGCTGATATTTCTTTATTCTTTTTAACTTAGCATTTGCAAATCTATTTTCAAAACACAAATAAATCATGCACACTAGAAACAGCAACAGTTAGCTCCCGCTTCCCAAAACGGAACACATGGGCATTTGTATCCCAAAAAGAGGTTGCCGCATGAAGTAGGTCCCACCGTGGAGGAACCTCAAGAAGGAAGGGAAGGCGGGATAGACCAAGCCGCTCTAGATCAACAAGCTCGCTCTTATTCAAGCTCCCAAGCCAACTTTTTAGAAATTGGGCACCAAGCCCAAAGAAAGGAGTAAATTAGTTATGAGCCCTCCATGTAAGGGAGGGTTGGAAAGCGGGTCCATAGGCATACAACGATCTTTCAAAAATATAAAATTCAATGTATGTTAATGGACGCACCCTTGGGAAAGCAAGGAGAGGAAAAATCAGCTGAAAAAGCCAAGTCAAAAAGAAAAGAGAGAAAATAGTCTTTCTCGGGCATATAAAGGGCCCACTGCCCCCACGCTAAACCTGGTGCAACTAATAGTTGCGTCAGTGCAATTTTCCCCAAGGCTAAACCTAGCACAACTAATAGTTGTGCCAGTGTAAATTCCCCCAAGATTAGCCTGGCGCATGTAATAGTTGCGCCAGGCCAATCTGGCCCCCTTTTCTTCCATTTTTTGAGCTTTTTAAGGGATTTTTTTTGGGTGTCTTTACTAGCCCCCCTTAGCCAGTTAGCCCTTTAAAGACATTCACAAACATAAAATCAAAGGGCACCTAGCATTGAAATCATTTGACTTTTGTGCAGGAGAAACTTGCACCAAGGCATGCAACTCAAGGGCCATTTTTACGAGCAATCATCAAAGCCATCCTGCAAGCAATCAGATAATGCAAGGGAAACATAGCATGCAATCAAAGAAAGAGCACTAAACATTTCCAAGTAGAAATTATCCAAAGAGTGCCACAATTATCCGTTACAAACTTTTCAAATCCCAATAAAAACTATCCCAAAATGTTAAAGTTGCTCAAAAAGCATCAACTAGGCCTAGTCCTTGTCGGCGACCTCTGATTTCTTTGGCTGGCACAAGGATCTTTGGAAGGTTCGTAGATCTCCTACTAGGGACCACGCCTGTGAAAGCCGGCTAAGTAGAGAGCGTGATTCCTTTTCACGTGTGTGCTGTAAATCATAGCCAAGGACACAAATCAAGAACAAATTGAAAGAACAGGATGGAAAAATAGTGAAAAGGATGGAAAAATAGTCGGAAGGATTGAGTGGCAAGATACTCAACACCTCCACGTCTCGGAGCTCTGCAATGTGACGATAATGCACGGCTTGGTCCATGGCCGACTCAAAATTCAACATTCAGAAAGGAAAGATGTCAGTTACAGTGTGTGTTAGCAAATAGGGTATTTATCAAAAGAGCCGAAACCAAGAAGGAATGATCAAAAGAGTCTTACCCTCGAAACCACCTCAGGAGGAGGAGCCCGAACCGCTTCTGCTGAGAGGCGTGCTTGCCTATCTACGCTAGCACATAGACCCGAGAGAAAGCTGTCGTCGAGGCGTCTGAAGGTCCCATGGACCACGGCAGGAGAACCACCGAGGGCACCCACATGAGAAGTACCCGATGGACCAGCACCTGAAGAACCCTCACCTGAGGGACCCGCACCGAAAGGACCAGCATCTGAGGGGCCCGCCTCTGAAGTGTTTGCAGTACCCGCCGCTGCCCCACCTTCATCATCTGAGTCATCACCTTGGACAAACTGTGAACAAAATAGAGATTCGCTCAGTAGGAACAAAAGCTAAATTGAAACCAAAAGGGGGACTAATCTATAAGAGAAAGGAGAATTACCTGGGTGGATGAGCCGCCGAAAGCAAGAAATTTGATGCTAGGGACAAAGCACGGCAGAATGAACCTATACGGCAAAAACTCATACCACAGCTGATAGTCCCCGGGCAAGAGAAGGGCATTAATGGCGATCCCATTATGGAGGAAGGCTGCAGTGAGCTCCTCGATTCAACCCACGGGGTCCAGAACATCCGTAGGAGGATCCATGGGTATGGCGGGATAGCCCTGGTACTGATGAACTACCCGCTCCCCGTAGAAGAAGACAATGCGGTGGTTGTTAAAAAGGCACGATGGATCTACGACAGCCCGATCCCAGAAAATAGAGCTGAGGTACGGGTCATAAATACTCTGTCCATGTCAAGGGGTTGCCAATCAGTCAAAAAGGTAGCATAATAACAAAGGAGACTTTAGAACTCAAATAAATAGAGGAGAAGAGGCCTTACCTGCTCAGGTATCATCAGATCGAACTGGGACCTCAGGCCCATCTCCAAATGCTTCATACCCATGTCTCGGCACCGAGATTTATTCCAATTTCTTAGGAGGGGGTAAGTGTATACCTCAGAGTGGAGAAGCGGGCGTCAAGGCTGTAAGTGAAGGTACCCCCATGCCTAAGGAGAGCAATGCACAAAAGAGGAGTCAATAATATGCAATGATCGTCCAAATAAACTGATAAAAGAAAAAGAATTAGAAATTACCTCCAGAGCTGGCCAGAAACCAACAACGAATTTGTCATCTCCAATGGATATGCAGACTATGCCATACATCAACATCGCATATCCATCCCTGCCCCTGCCGTATCGGTGGATTTCAAGCCAATTATCTATAAGGCTCAACAGTGCAAGGTTGACTCGCATGCCACTCGCATTAATAAAGAGGGTTTGCCCACGGGGGGGGGGGGGGGGGGGGTAATCCCCCTGTGGCCAATTATCTTTATTAATGCGAGCGGCTTGCTTCTGCTCATGTTGGGGTTTCCCAACATGAGCAGAAGCATGATATGAGCCAAGACGGCCGCACGTCGAGCTCGATGTAAAGCTCCACCTCTGGCTGGCCCAGATCTATCAACTCATGCTGCCCATAAAGCTCAAAAAGATAGGTCATCTTGACCTCGGCACCATGCAATTGCCCACGGGGGGGGTAATCCCCTATCAATCTGACAATATCATCCCGACTAGGCACCATGAGGTTGGCTACCGGTATGTGTTGTCGCTCCAAGTGTGCCATAATTGTGTGCATTATGAATCAAAAATTAAAGAATTAAAGAATGCTAGGTTATATGGATGTTAACTTATGAAAGGGATATCAGCACATTGGGGCTAACACTGGCCTGCAAGATCAGGGCCAATTGTAGCAAGTTTTAAAAGTAAGTATTTCAAGATCGTCCACAGAGAAGTTTGTCTAAACTGAGAGATAAACCTCCAGATCTGTGCTACCAGATCTGGCTCTATAATTATCTAAAAAGAATAGATAAAAGAGAGTGTTGGATTGTGTCACATTTAACTATAAGCAAATAAAGAAAAGAACTATCTACATGATCCAGATCCGAGTTGGGGAGATGTTTAAAATAAGACAAATGCAGAAATAATAGCTTCATGTACTTTAGCCTCACGAATTTTAATGGAGAATCAGAGTTCAGCAGATGATTCAATCTTCATCCGCTACCACACGGATGTAAGAGAAATAAATCGAATTAAGGAATAGGTTTAGACTTATGGTCATGATCATCCACTTAAATGGTCACGCAGATCCATCGACTATGTAGCCTATTCTTTAGTTCGTATGAACATCATGTAAATCTTTGCTTGAATTAGGTTACCAAGCGCTAATTACATACGGGGATGATGAATTAAGGGAAGTTGGATGCGGATAAGTGAATCTAAAGAAGTCTAATGCACTAAGGTGATCATTCGTAACCCTCGACATGACTCCAATGGAGAAGACACAAATTACAACAACCTTTTAAAATCCAACGTTACAATTACGAGCACGGCTTCTTAGAGAGCCCTCGGACTTACGATCGAGCTTCTCGAGCCCTCAGTTCTGATCTTGAATCCGAACTTGGAAGTACAAATCCCTCACAATGGCTCTCAAAGGTAAACTACAAGAAGGGATTACAGGGGTTCGGATAAGCTATCGTAGGAATGAGGGAAACAGAGATGAAAACTCTAAAATCTGGATACCCAAATTGGGCAAATGGTTCGTCTATTTATAGTTTTCCCTAAGCCCGGCTCGGATGTGTATCAACCAATCAATTGGATAGATCGTATCAACCAATAGGAGTCGAGCACCGGGATCCGGATCATTACGTGTCAAATGCTTGATCTGGTTGACCAATCGAGAAGCAGGCATCAATTACATTATGTAATTCAAAAATCTGTTTGAGCTTCTAGAAGTTCCCGCCAAGTAATTTCATCTTTGGGTGTTCACATGGGGTGGAATATGCCTTTGGTTCGTGCTCAATCTTCGGAATGTCCTTGGGTTTTAAAGCGCATTGGTAGCGCGTGCAAAGTTTCTGAAATACCCTTGGACGGAGTAAATCCCGTAATGCCATTTCGCATAGTTTAAGGGCTTTTTAAAGTAGTTTGGCTCGAGCTCTCTTCAAAGCATTTTGGCTTCGGAGATCTTTTACAAAGCATTTTGGCTTGAGATCTTTTCGCAAAGCATTTTGGCTTGGAGATCTTTTTCGCAAAGGACTTCTCTTCTTTTTGAGTGTTTTCTTCTTTTTCGCAAGGTCATTCTTCTTCTACTCGAGGAGTGTTTTCTTCTTTTGCAAAGTTCAAGGTTCTTTCTTGAATTGACTTTTAGCTTCCATTCTTCTTTGCGAATGGATCCTTCTTCTTCGGTCTTTTCTTGCTCTTTTAGGACCTTTTAGCCATTCTTTGAGGCTATTTCTTCACTCCCTCTTTGAGTTTGACATGCGTTGTCATTTGTTTGATCATTTTAGGATGGTTTTTGATTTGGACTGTCTTTTGGTTAGCGCAATATGAACACTAAAGCACTTATTTAGTCCTCTCAAGGGTCTTTCAAGGCTCGTGTTTAGGGTAAAAATGGTATTTTCACTACTTATCACACCCCAAACCTAAGCTTTGCTAGTCCCGAGCAAAGAAACATAAAAACAAAGTAAAGAGCCACTTTTGTAGGAAGCACAGTGCATTTAGCATATGCAACAAGCCTTTTAAACCCCTAGGTGATCCCTAGAGGAGGAGTGAAGTCTCTGAGGGTTTTCGATGAAGGTACCCACAAACTTCTCCATGAAAGCAGTTAACATCGGCAATATTATCAAATGAGCAATCAAGGAGCGAGTTAGTTACTCTTGAATCAATGATGAAATGTAGAAAATTTGATTATTGTTTGCAAGAATTTAAACATTTGTAAACCTCATGAATGTTTCAATATTTCCAATCAGTGAACAGTCATAGAAAATCATACAAATGTGCGGTGATAGCTCATCCTATGGATAAAAATTAGGTTATAAGTCATACTTAAGGTGCTCAAGTTCCAACCCAAATACTCACGGGGTATACTCTCATCGTGTTTTTGTTGAGGGTTCATTTTCACTCAAGCTCAAGCGCTTACATCTCCCAACTGGATCTGTAAGCATGAGCATAGGCATGATTCTTAGGCAATGGCATCATTGACATCTCCTCACCATAGATTGGGTCACTTCTCATCTCCACATGACTCACTCAACTTTGGATCACAAGGGCTTTTAATCTAGGTTTGTTTGTATGGCTTATGGAGTGAAGTTTCAAGGAAAGGCAATTTGAGCAGAGGTTTGAATTTGAGAACTCGGGAAGTGGGGAGATGGTTCATGACTCCACCTTTTTGAGTTTAGCTTCTTTCTTCTTCTTTTCGAGATTCTCACATTCACGGTGATCAGTTCTTTCTTTGATCTTGCATTTTTCAACATAAGGTCCCTTTTTTGCCTTTTTGCTTGCAACTTTTTCACATTGTTTGTCTCTTCTTTCTCAGTCACCATATTGCTGTTGTTTTGAGGTATTTTCTCTTCATTTTCTTGATGTTGCCCGAAATGGTCCATCTTCGATTCTTTCTCCTTTACCTCCACGAATTCTCGAGTGAGGAAGGCTGAATTAGTTCCATAGGTTCGTGCAAGTACTTTTGAGTATTTTGATGAAGAATTGTAGGATTCTGACTCAAATGGGGTACAAACAGGGGCAGATTTTTCTTGGTTGGTTCATTAGGTTCAAGTGTCCAAAGAAGGCCTTGATCTTTTCCTCGGTTTCATGAGTCTTTGTTACTTGTTTTAATTTGGAGTTTCCTAACTTCTAGTGGATCTAATGCCTCACCAATCCTTTGAATCGAAAAAATTGCCTCGATCACTCTTCACAGAGATGGAAAATATATGGGCTCAATTCTCACTTGGTTATGGTTTTCCTTGAGCTTTTAAGTATATCTTTACCTTTTTCTCTTCCTTTTGACTTACTACGTCGATACCGGTATGTTTTTATGGTGTAATCATCATGGAAATGTAGAATATCAAGGTTTAGAATGTCTAAATTTGGCAAAGGAATTTTAAATTTTCTAGTTGTCATGATTCTTAAGTAAATTAATACATTTCCTAATTACTTAGGTGATTCTGCTGCCCTTATGTTAACTATTCCCTAAGGCGGGACTTGTCCGCACACCCCAAACCTATGGGGCAGTGTCCTCAACGGTTCAAAGGTGGTGGACAATTATTAGGGAAGACAATGAAACAACAATAATCGACGATTCTGACAAGCACATCGAAATTTGGATAGAAAATAAAAGGAAAAAAGGGAAAGGGAGTAGGGGGAGGGTTGTAAGTTTTTTAAAATAGGGAGAACAAAAAGCAATTTGGTTAGGCACGACTTATAACAGAAAAAATTGCAATAGAATAAAAGCGAAAATAAGAAAATAAGAAAGAGACAATTGGATGAATTGGGCTTGTAAAGCTGGTAGAAATTTGGTGATTCTCCTACTTCCCTCATTCTTCTTAACATGGCACGACTTGTGGTCCGAGCTTTCTTCAAAGTTGTGAGGTGAGTACCTCAAAGGGCTCTTCCCTATCAATGTCAAACTTGGCTCTTAAGAGGGCGTAATGAGTCTTCAAAGGGAGGCGGACAATCTTACATTCCTTTTTACCTTGGCACTCACATGACCATTGCTTCGGGGATCGACATGGGGGCATTGAAGAATTGCCCCTTAGAGAAGTGAAAGAGGGCTTCTAAGATGGGGGTTCGCCTCTCTTAGGTGTGCCCAGTAACATAAAAACTCTCTCGAGTATGGAATCCATCGAGAGATATTAGGGGCAGATCTCTTCTCACTATTGATTGCCCAGAACCCACCATGCCACGTGTCAAATGGGCAGCCATATCTGAAAGAGGCAACTTGAGGAGCGATCAAGGGTCCATCGATTGAATTGAAAAGGTATCCCTAGGGCATGTCCAATGTCCTCGGCGATCCTGATTAAGTCACAGTTGTCTATAAAAATAACTAGGGTTGGCACATCGATGTTCCTCTGTGACGGTGAGGTTACGATACCACGCTTTGTCATCCTTGGGTAAATTTTCTCGGTAATGGAGTGAGGATGGTGCTGAGGAAGCCTCCACGAGATATCTTAAAGATAGCACCGCAATCGAGGTTTGGAGGAGAAAAAGTTTCATCCACCAATAGCTCGGTATGAGCTTACGGGCATCAATGAATGGGTTAGGCAAAACCAAAGGAATGGGTAATGGGGACACTCGGACTACTGGGCTCGAGGCGGGTGGGCTCCTCATGGCGTATTTTTTTTTTCTTTTCAACCCTATCTGCTTTGTCCATTGAAAGTTTTCTCTTCTGGAACTTCTTGGCTTTGCCTTTGGCTTTTGGGGGTGTTTTGCTGTCTTCTTGGTCAAGATTTAGGAACATGGCGTAAGAGATTTCTCGTTTTTCCCATATTTAAAATGGCCTCAAATGTAGCTTAAGTACCGAGCAATCACAGAAGAATAAGAGTAGAAGCGATTATCAGATCCGAGGGTTTCCTCCGTGTGAGTTTCTTTGCTGAAAAGATCGGCTGTATGATCTACACCTTTGATTTCGACAAGAGAAAAGCGAGGATTAGAATAGATGGTGGAGTCTTTACCTTGAAATGTTTGTAAAGACTCCTCCACCTCATCAATGATGTCAACATGGAAACATTCCTCGTGAGAGAATTGAGGTTGAGTATGACATTATACACATTCAATTTAACTTTCATATTTCCAAAAGACACCTCCATGATGCCGACACTGCATTGAATGCATGCATTAGTCAGAGCAGAATGGTCTTCCCATAATGACAGGATGGCGGTGGTACTTTTGGTTGGTTCCATGTCCAACACCAAAAAGTCGAGGTAGAAAAACTTGTCTACTCCTACCAAAACATCTTCAATCAACCCCATAGGTTTCCTTTCGGATCTGTCATTCATTTGTAACACCACTTGAGTGGGTTTCAATTCTCCCAAACCTAGCTTCTCATAAAGCGGAAGTTGACACTAGCACCAGATCTAGCAAGGCTTTCTCAATGGTGTGCTCCCCAATGATGCAGGGATTGTGGGGATTCAGTCTTGCATCTTAGGTGGTGTTGCAATTGATAGCACTTGGTTGATTTTCTCCACAAAGAAAGGCCTTCTTGGATAAATGTATCCTAGATTGCCTTTTGTGGGTGCACACCTCTTTGAGAAATTTTGCATAAGCGGGGACTGTTTGATTGCATCAAGCGGTAGATTAATTTTAACTTGCTTGAATGTCTCCATCATTTCCTCAATTTTGTGTTTCCTTTGTCAAAAGGAGAAACTTCATTGCATGGGGAAATGGGAGGTGAGGAACAAATTTCTCCTCCTCATCTTTTTCAACAATTTTGTTATTTTTACATTTTTCATTTTTTGAATTTTCGATGTAAATCAACACCATATTGCTATCCAAATTTGTTTTTAACTTGTTTTGGATCAGGGCTCAACAAGAGCCCTTATTTACTCTTCTTGAAAATAATGAGAAACAACTCAGATTTTCTATTTGTGTTTTCACTTCTTTTATTTTGTATTTGGTTTTGTAAAAAAAAAAAATCAGATGCCTAAAAGACATGAGAAATTATAACAAAACAAACATTAAACAATGAGAATCTTTGGTTCTCAAGAATTTAAAATAGAAAATGAATGCAAAGGAGAAGGATGCAAACTCAAGCGGATCTGCTCCAAATTTTGGTCCAGATGCTCCTTGTTGACGGCGCTCGGATCTGCAAACATCCAAAACTGCAGCGATACCTTATTCAAGTATTGACAAAAAATAAAAGAAAAACTCAAAGCACGCCCAAATTTGACAAAAGACAAAAGAGTGGCAGATTTATTCAAATAACTAGAAGGCAAAGAATAAAAACTCGAGAAAAAAAAAAAATTATCTGTAAAGAAAACACTTTTCTATATAAAATCATTGTAGACATTTAATCAAGCACTTGGAATGCAAAGTGCGGTTTAAAGAAAAAATAAAAATAAAAATCAAATCTACAAAATAAAAAACTTAGGTCTACCTATTTTAGAACAAATTTCCCCGGCAGCGGCGCCAAAACCTTGTTGACGCTCCAAGTGTGCCATAATTGTGTGCATTATGAATCAAAAATTAAAGAATTAAAGAATGCTAGGTTATATGGATGTTAACTTATGAAAGGGATATCAGCACATTAGGGGCTAACACCGGCACCAAGATCGACAATTGTAGCAAGTTTTAAAAGTAAGTATTTCAAGATCGTCCACAGAGAAGTTTGTCTAAGCGAGAGATAAACCTCGGATCTGTGCTACCAGATCTGGCTCTATAATTATCTAAAAAGAATAGATAAAGAGAGTGTTGGATTGTGTCACATTTAACTATAAGCAAATAAAGAAAAGAACTATCTACATGATCCGGATCCGAGTTGGGGAGATGTTTAAAATAAGACAAATACTGAAATAATAGCTTCATGTATTTTAGCCTCAATTTTAATGGAGAATCAGTAGTTCAACAGGCAGATTCAATCTTCATCCTGCTACCGCAGATGTAAAGAAATAAATCGAATTAAGGAATAGGTTTAGACTTATGGTGATCTCCACTTAAATGGTCACAGATCTCTCCTAGTCAGCCTATTCTTTAGTTCGTAACATGAACATCATCAGAATCTGCTTGAATTAGGTTACCAACGCTAATTCGCAGTGGATGATGAATTAAGGGAAGTTGGATGCGGATAAGTGAATCTAAAGAAGTCTAATGCACTAAGGTGATCATTGAACCCTTGACATGACTCAATGGAGAAGACACAAATTACAACCTTTTAAAATCCAACGTTACAATTCTGAGCACGGCTTCTTAGAGAGCCCTCGGACTTACTGATCTGAGCTTCTCGAAGAGCCCTCAGATTCTGATCTTGAATCCGAACTTGGAAGTACAAATCCCTCACAATGGCTCTCAAAGGTAAACTACAAGAAGGGATTCTGGGGGTTCGGATAAGCTATCGGAGGAATGAGGGAAAACAGAGATGAAAACTCTAAAACTGGATACCCAAATTGGGCAAATGGTTCGTCTATTTATAGTTTTCCTAAGCCAGCTCGGATGTGTATCAACCAATCGAATTGGATAGATCTGTATCAACCAATAGAAGTCGAGCACCGGGATCCGGATCTGTTTCGCCAATCGAAATGCTTGATCCTGGTTGACCAATCGAAAGCAGGCATCAATTTTATGTAATTCAAAAATCTGTTTGAGCTTCTAGAAGTTCCAAGTAATTTCATCTTTGGGTGTTCACATGGGGTGGAATATGCCTTTGGTTCGTGCTCGAATCTTCGGAATGTCCTTGGGTTTTAAAACGCATTAGCGTGCAAAGTTTCTGAAATACCCTTGGACGATGCAGAATCCCGAATGCCATTTCGCATAGTTTAAGGGCTTTTTCGCAAAGTAGTTTGGCTCCAGAAGCTCTCTTCGCAAAGCATTTTGGCTTCAGGAGATCTTTTCGCAAAGCATTTTGGCTTCAGGAGATCTTTTCGCAAAGGACTTCTCTTCTTTTCGCAGAGTGTTTTCTTCTTTTCGCAAAGGTCATTCTTCTACTCGAGGAGTGTTTTCTTCTTTTCGCAAAGTTCAAGGTTCTTTACGAATAGTAGAAGTTCTTTGCGAATTGACTTTTAGCTTCCATTCTTCTTTGCGAATGGATCCTTCTTCTTCTTCAGGTCTTTTCTTGCTCTTTTAGGACCTTTTTAGCCATTGCTGAGGCTATTTCTTCACTCCCTCTTTGAGTTTGACATGCGTTGTCAGCTTTTTGATCATTTTAGGATGGTTTTCGGATTTGGACCTGTCTTTTTGGTTAGCTGCAATATGAACACTAAAGCACTTATTTAGTCCTCTCAAGGGTCTTTCAAGGCTCGTGTTTAGGGGTAAAAAATGGTATTTTTCACTACTATCAGTATGCCCCCTATTCTAATGCCGATAATTATCACCCAATCAACTGGCGTCAGGGTCATCTCAGCGTAGGCCATGTGAAAAGACATGGTCTCCAGGCAAAACCTCTCTATCAAAGCTCTCAAATATGCGGAGTCAGCCCTCACGGGGGGCATGACAAGAACTCCCCGAAACCCGCCTACTCAAGCAAATAATTCACCATGGGGGAGATGTAGCGGCAGAAGTCATGGAAGTCCAGCCAGCCCCCTTGGAACACGATATGGAGCAAGTCCTGTGTCAAAAGACAAAAATGCATAAGGTCAGGAAAATAAAGCAAAGCTGCGCAAAAAGAAGAATTGAACTTATCTTTTACCTTGCCCGCTATACCAAAGTTGGAGATATGGATATATTGCTGGTGGAGAAGGCCGACTCGGGCGGCCTCGCCCTGCATCTCAAGCCAGGGACCTGTCTTGCGTTCTACTACAAAGAACTGTTCCCCACGACGACCATAGACCACGTCAGGCCCCTCCTCCTGTTCTTCCTCTGGCACATATTCTTCATCACCCGACATTCTGAGGCAAAAGCAAGTAGTATATCAGAGCAGATCAAGGATAAAAATCCATCTTTGCTACAGGCCAAGGGAAGGTAAGTATGCTCATCCCTTTCTTTTATTTTCAAAAAAAATATACATAGGCAAAAAAATCCCTTTTAATAGAGTGAAAAGAAAAAAATCCCTTCCTTTTTATCTGCAAAAATAAATAAAAATAAAACAAATTTTCCCCTTTCTATCTTTAAAAATATAGCAAGTTAACAACAAAAAAATCAACAAAAAAAATCCCTCTCTTTATGCTTTCATAAAATCAAAAACCAAAAAAATCCTTCTTTTATATTTATAAAAACAAAAATCAACAAAAAAATCCCTCCCTTTATGCTTCCATAAAATCAAAAACAAAAAAAATCCTTCTTTTATGTTTATAAAAAAAAAAAACTAAAAAAAAAAAATCCCTCCTTTTATGTCCATAAAATCAAAAAAACCAAAAAAAAAATCCTTCTTTTATGTTTATAAAAACTAAAACTAAAACAAAAAATCCCTTCTTTTTTGTCCATAAAATAAAAAACCAATACAAAAAATAATAATAATAAATCGATTCCTTAGTTAGTTTTTCAAACAAAAAAATACATAGAAACCAAAAATCATTTTCCTTAAGTAATTTTCAAAAAAAAAGAAGAAACCAAAATTCCCCTTTTCCTAATTAATTTTCAAAAAATAAAGACCAAAAATCCTTGCTTTATATTCAAAAATGAAAACAAAAATAGAAAAACAAAAATAAAACCCCTTCTATATGCACAAATAAAAACAACAACAAAAAAAGATATATAATATGTGTATATATTATCCATTAATAAAACCCATAAAACAACAAAAATAGGGCATCATTCATAAAAAAATCATCAATAAACATGCTTACAATGAAAATAAACCATTTATCATCTAAAACTACATGATCATGATTATATTTGTAAGAAAATCAAGAAAAATCAAATAAAATGGGTCTTAAATGGTTACCTTTGAAGAAAAAGGGGTCTTTGATCTAGCGCAAAGCGAGCGATCAATCGGCGCAAGCAAATTTCGGCAATGAGGCACGCGTAGAGGCAATGTAAAGGAACCCTAGGGGAGGCCGGTTTTTGGTTTAAAGAGAGGGGGAGGAAATATTTTCTAAAATACACCCTTGTTGCCCGAACTCAGGCGCTTTAAATTTGAAACCCCAGCCATGCTTGTCGCGACTAATAGTTGCGCCAGGCCATTTTGGGCCCTCAGTTGGCTTGGCGCAACTAATAGTTGCACCAGGTCACTTATGGGCTGGTTTTGGGCCTGGTACGAGTCACGTGCACAGCACGGTACCCCCCCTCTCTTCGTTTTGTTACCCCCAACAGATGCACGTACTCCCGAGTGGTATGTCGATCCTCATTCGGCTTGCTCAAGAAACCGTGCTAGAATAAAATGGATCGAGATCAATACGCAGCCCGATCCCACATAGGAAAATGTGAAAAAGTCCAAAAAATGATGAAAAAATCTCACATAAAAAGCTAACAATAAGTCACATAAAATGATAGAATAATTCATATAAAATGATAGTTTTTGAAAAACTAAAAAATCCCATAAAATGATAGCTTGGAAAAAACAAAAAAAAATCACGTAAATGATAACTTTATAATCCAAAAAAAACAGAGATGAAGAAAATCCCAACAATAATTCACATAAAATAATAGAAGTGATAAAGTGATGGAATCATATAAAATGATCACATAAAATGATAACTCAAAATCTAAAAAAATCACATAAAATGATAAACCTAAAAAGTAAAAAAATTCTCACATAAAATAATAAAAAAATATATGTATTGAAAGAAATAGCACGTACTCCCAAAAAGCGTTGTGACATCTATTCACTCCGCTCGGGTAGTCGTGCTAAATAAACTTCGGGATCAATGGGTTCGCCCAAAAACCTCGAACTTTGCTTCAAGCAGGGACACCCGTGACCAGTTAAATAAGGCGGTCTATGCCTCATATGAGTAGACACAAACTATACACATGCGTATTTCGAAGTGGTAAAATATCAATATTTTATCAGCAATGCTGCTGTACTATATTATTATCCTAAGTCTAAGGTTCGCCTTGGAATTTTTTTATCTTACTTCAAAATAGGAGTGACGGCGTCAATCCCAATCAAGAGGTCAATGTTTCGATCAGGTTGATTCTACTGCTAAATCTTCGAGCTAAACGCTCTGTCTTTGGATTCATATGAACGGGAGTTTCTAAGCTTCAAATTCTTCACAAAATTTTTAGAGGTGTGGACTATTGGTCTGCACAGTCTAGGCGCGCGCCCTACGGGGTTTGAGGTCTGGGTAACTCCGTTGAAAAAGGTCAATCATTGGTTGAGACCAACCTGTTGAAAATGAAACTACATATCAAACAACTATGTGAAAACATGCATGGAGAAGGATTCATTTCCTTTATTTCCGCAGGCTTAAAACCTGTATTAGCACGGTATCCCTGTAAAGTGTATGCCATGTGTCTGGGTATCCATAGGATGGCTGTTTGTTCTTATAAATTATATACAGACGGGATCTGGGTCGAGACTTTCATTGCCTTTGCTACTTATCGCCCCTAATAGGTGCATGTTTATGCATAGTTAAGTGATTCGTAAGATCATTATCGGTAGAGACTAGGATTAGGTGTCCCCTTCAGTGGGCACACAATTTTGGCCAGATCTGTTCAGTGTTATTTGAGGTTTGATGCTCTGGGTCATGATGATCTGGGGCACGTTATTTAAAAATAGCACGTACTCCTAAAAAGTGTTACAACATATATTCGCTCCGCTCGGGTAGTCATGCTAAATAAACTTCGGGATCCATGGGTTTGCCCAAAGACCGTGAACCCTGCTTCAAGTAGGGGCACCCATGACCAGTCAGATGAGGCGGTCAATGTCTCATATGATTGGACACAAACTGTGGAACCTTGCATACTTGCTTTATGTCTATCTTTGAATGTGGGTCGATCACCCTCCTTACTTACGAAGCTGTTGTATTCAGAATAAATCTTGAACATCAAACTACTTCAAATCATCTTGAGAACCAATCATTTTTCCCATCTATTGGGCTTTCACAACTCATTCCACATTGGCTATGCCCAGTAATGTCACTAAGCGCTTGGGGACCGATTACCTTGAGAAACGACCATTTTTTCCCAACATACAGGGCTTTCATTTTCTCACCATGATACCCATCTGATGTTTGAAGTTCATTCTGAATGCAACAGACTTGTCAGTAATGCCTTGGGCCTCTTCAGATGTCTCTTTTCTTTGGCATTTGATCATTAGTGATCGGATACCAAAGACTGGCATTTGTAGACACCCAAATTTGGCCCAAGGCCCAATCGAGACATATTTCGAGAGAGGCACATCTCCAAGCTTTTGATGGCATGTATGGAACCCTTAAGAACCTTTTCAAAACCTTAAGAGTCATTCCAAACCCTTAGGAATCACCCTAGATCCCTTAGGAACCTTCCCGAACCCTTAGAAACCCATCTCGACCCTTAGAAACTATTTCGGACCTAAACCTAGCTTTCCCGAGTAATGGATGAAGGGTGTATTATGAATGGCTGGGACCTTCTACTGCAATCGAATCACATACCATTAAAAAGTAGAAGTTCTCAGCTTTCCAGAAATCCGTGAATCACCTTAATCGGAGCTATATGTAAGAAGTTATGACATTCTAAAGCTCAGGGGCAAAAATAGTAAATTTGTTGTGAACCCCCTAAGAATTTGGCACAAGTATTACTTGCGCCAAGCCATTTCTCCCCAGAAATGGCTTGGCGCAACTAATAGTTGTGCCACATATGTGTGGGTCCCCCCCGTGGGCAGTCAACTTCCCAGAACCACTGTGCAACACTGTATTACTGTACATATGCCTGGCGCATCTATTAGTTGCACCAGGCTTATGAATAGCACCTATAGGTTTTTGCCTTGAAATTTGAAATTGGGGTTTAACTTGTTGACCATCTTGACCTATGGGGTGTGTTTTGCTAGTCTTGTTGCACCCATTTACTATCTATGTGCAACCCCTTAAGTGGTTTAAAGCCCCACCCTATCATCCACCATGGGAGCATCACTTCACACATTTCAAGGCTCCAAAAACTCTAGGAAACCTTAGATAGCTAGATTACCTAATTTCTAATCCAAGTTAGCCTCTAAACACCATCCTAACCTCTCTTTTTCCTATAAATAGAGAAGCACCCCTCCCTTTACAAAGGCTTAAAAAAAATTGCAAATTAGAGATTAAGGAATCCCTTCTCTCTCTCCCCTAGTACACTATTTTACATACAAATTCTAGAACTTTAAAACCTCCTTAAAATCTTAGTCTTTCATAAAAAAGTTTTAGTTTAGGTGTGTGCTGCCCCCTAGCCTCCCTTCTCTACCTCTTAGCTATCCCTCCTAGGTGTTAGAATCCATCACCAAGCTATACAAGCCATCAAAAGCTTACCAAAGCAAACCAACACAAGGCTTCATAGTGGTGCTACAAGGGCCTGAGAGCTCCAGCCCTCCCCCTACTCCTCTACCTTCTCGGTCCTTCCTCCATCCTCTCATTTGTGTCGTTACGCTGCCGAATTTTCGGTAGGAACGAAGGGACACAAATAGGATTTTAAGGCCCTTTGGGCAAGAGGAAGGTATTTTTATTTCTTTTATATCATTTTTTTTTGCCATAAGTAGAGATTGCATTAAGCAGGTTGATTGGGTGCCTAACACCTTCCCAATCGATAACCTAAGCCTCTACCCAAGAGCCTCTAGCGTAGATCGGATTCAGAATCATATTTGTCGCATTTCGGTGCTTATAAAATTGATTTAGGTTTCTCGGGACACCAAAAGCTCTGAGTGGAGACTCTAAATATTTATAAAGAGTGCATCATCACGACGGGTTTGACAAAAATCCAAGGTTGCACATTACCTATCCAATCCATTCCACCATCAGCTACTCCACCATCCTGACCTTTTCAATCCATTCCAGCATCAGCTCCTCCACCATCCTTACCTTTCCAGTCCATTCCAGCATCAGCTACTCCACCTTCCTTACCTTTCCATTCCATTCCACCACCCATTCCTTTCCCCCCCAACCTTTCCTAAATCCACAATCAAAACAACCTACCAAAAGAAAACCAAATCCCAAGCAGACACCAACTTAACCCCATCCACTGCCGTACCTCCACCAATACCAAATCCAACACCTCGAAGAACTTTCTCCATTTACCCATCCTGAATATGAGCTAATGGTTGCTTCCATTGAACCCACTAACCTCAGTCATTCCCCTGCCCGTTATCCTCCACTTTTCCCTCTACTTTCCCCTTATCCAAAACCCACTTTATGACACCTCTGAGCAATTCACCATAAATGATTACTCAGCCCTAATAGACTCCATTGTGGGGGATATTAGATATGAGTATACTCCTCTGCCTGATTCCCCACACCACTATGCATTCAATCATGCACCCACTTCACCCTTTAAATTAGTTTCTACTCAACCTACTACCCCTGTCCTCCCAGACCCTCTAACCCAAATCATTTCAATCTTAACCTCCCTTCAATCTAAAATCCTCACCTCCATAGAAAGTCAATCCTCAATCCATAACAGCTTGGCTTCCATCCACTCAACCATTCAATCTTTCATTCCCACAGCCCAACACCCTACCCCTACCCCTATCCCTACCCCTCAATTCCAGGATTCTTTTACAGTTGTGGCAACAATTGATGTTGCCACCCAAACAGATTTTGAACCTGCAGAATTGGTTCTGCTTCCCCCTTCCACATCTTCCGCTTCTACCCAAACTGAAGTCCCTGAGGTGGAGTTGATCCCTTCCCAGCCATCCATTTCCTCCTAATCAATCCACCCTGCTCCTGAACATGCTATTACCTCCTTACCTGCTACTGATACATTTCACTGGACCATTGTACCAGCTGACCCAAGCCAAGGACCTCCAGCACCAACCCTCACTGCTCTCATGCATGCTAACCCATATATTTCCAAGGATGTGTGTCTGCTGGTCAATTTTGTAAGAAATAGTGTACTCAAAAGTTGTGAGGATCAGCTGGCCTTGATGAAGCTAGCCTCTTGGAAACAGTTGGAATCGGTAATGCTAGCTCATCTGCAGGAGATGTTTTCCATGCAAGAAAAATATATTATATGAGCAGAGGGCTAATCAATATGCAAAGCTGATTGATTCATTATCAGGTGCACTCTTTTCTCTTGGTGTTCAAGATGATCAGCCTCAATCAAAGGCTAAAAGAATTAAAATTCAGGAGTGTCAACCACAAAGGGGCAGCACCAAGTAAAAGAAACTAACTACTTCAAGGACTAAAGCTGGTGCTGTCAGGGCTGAAAATGTCAAGAAAGGAAAAAAAAAGGCAGAGGAGCACATTAATCTAGATTCAGATTCATACCAATTTTAGGAGTTTTCTATATATGTTTTGGTTCTTATTCAATTGTAATTTTGTACAAAGTCTTCTCTTGTATATAATATTTTGTTATAAATTTTATTTTTCTGTGAATACAATCATCTTGTTAGTGTAATTTTCTCTGTCTTTTCTGTATTATTTTTCTTTCTTCCTTTCCTAACCTTGATGCCCCTAAATACACTCTCTGTTGAAATATTGAGGACAATGTTTATATTAGGTTTGGGGGTATGGTAGTGTGGTCCAATAAAATAGTTAATTATAATGCAGCATTGTTAGTTAAATGGAAGGAAATAAAGTAAATTCCCACCTAGCCATTGTAGAGAGGAAATTTAAATTGTTTGGTAGACATTTTTAAACTGAAATCTTTTGAAGATCTGACACTTCCAAGAAGCAAACTTCAAGAAATCTTTTTCACAATTACTGCTTAGTGAACTAGGAAGGAGAGAAAAATGTAAGGATATACCCCATGAGTTTACTTAAAGACCATACCCAGTGAGATTTTGGCCTATCAAATTTTCTTTAAAGAGTATCTTGACAAATTTTTCTGCCCTAAGGAATGATTAAATCAACATCTTTTCACCAGAAGTTATGCACCCCAAATTGAAACTGTTTGGCAAAACTCATGACACTAAGGATATGATTTAAGGTCCTCATTTGGACAGTTTGAGCCTATAAATACCTACCCATTGAACTGCCCTTTGTATACATTGTTTGAGCCTTAAAATCTATTTTTCTTTAACAAGCACAAGAGTCATTAAACCTAAACCTCATTGACCTGATTCAGCCTTACCCTCACTCTGAGATTTTAGAAGGTAAAGGAGAAGATATTGAAGAAAGTTCAGCTGGGTTCAACATTTGGTGAAAGGAGAAGAGAAGAAATCTATAAAAAAAAGCAGTGTGTCAGTTGTATAGTTGTGACATTTTATTTCATAGAAAAGAGAGAGAGAGAGAGAGAGAGAGAGAGAGAGAGAAGTCAAAATAAGTACTTCATTTGAACAATTAAAAAGATGAGAAGAAGCTGGCAACTTTGGATATGAATAATATAAAAGAAGATGAAGTTGTGATGTAATGAAGAAGGTGAAGTCATGAATCATCTCCTCCTCTTAGTTGAGTTCTCAGCCTTGAATCCTTTTTATCCTTTTATTCTTTTTAAAACCTCAACCCTAAGCCACATTACAACCCAACAAAAAGACCTTATTGATCTAAAGTTAATTGAGCTATCATGTGGAGATAAGGGGATGTGTAATCTATGGTGGAAAGAACAAGAAGATTTCAAGAATTAGAAGGAATGCCTGAACTCATGCTTGCAGGCCTATTTGAGGTTTGTAATTGATCTTGAGTTGAAGTGAAAGTGATACACCTTTGAATTTTTATTTTTAAGTGAAAGCCCTGGTGAGAGTTGGTCTGAAACTAAATTCATTGGGGCAATATTTAAACTTGATTCTTGAATTAATGGTGAGCTTCGCACTGATTCCCACACAATACTCTTGAGGTAAGCTGGCTGGTTGTGATGGAAATTCATTATGATTTAACAGACTGCATTACTATTTTAATTTCTTTGAATTTGAAAGAGTAGGGTGTGGAATGAATCTTTATTTGTTGAAATCTAATTTGACATATGTTGCACTAAACTTAACAGTTCTATTGTGAAGCTTGTGGGTATCTTCACTGAAAACCCTCAGGAGACTTTACTCCTCCTCTAGGGATAACCTAGGGGTTTAAAAGGCTTGATGGATAGGCTAAATGCATCCATGCTCCGTACGAAAGTGGCATTTAATTTTTAAAATAATTGTTTATTTTATTTTTACTCAAGAACTAGCAAAGATTAGCCTTGTGGGTGTGCTAATCACTGAATTATGCCACTTTCCACCCCTAACCTAGGCTTTACTAAACCCTAGAGCTATTTAAAAATTGAGTTTTAAGTGTAGTTTTGTAGTTAGTAATAACCTGCAGAATAGTGCAAAAATTCATGTAACCAGTGCCAAAAAGAGAAGAATTACAGTCAAGCACTAGAGCTGAGAAAAATATGGAGATTGAACCATGGTGGTCCCAACCAAATGGGTTGTTCAATATGCCTTGAACCACTTGAAGCCCTGCCATGAGAAAGAAGGGAGACCCATGCCTAAAGGACAGCTATAGTAGTGAACACATCCCAGTAGAGAAGCAGATTTCATCATCTCGAGCAGTCTCGAGCACACTCGAGCAGTCAAATGCCCTCAAAAACTTACTTGTCAAGTAGTCTCGAGCAGTTCAAGGACTGCAACTTACCACCCACTCGAGCAGTGTTGAGCAGTTCAAAGCTATAGCAATCATCTACTCGAGCAATTCAGACCATGCCTGCAGCAACCACCCTCTCTAGCACTCTCGAGCATTTCAAAGCTGCAGTAATTCATCTCCTCGAGCAGTCAAAGGCCTTCAGAAACCATCCCCTCGAGAAGCCTTCAGACTATAGCATTTCATCTTCTCAAGTTGGACAATCAGAAGCCTTCAAAAGCCATCCTGTTGAGCAATGTCGAGCAGACCAAGACTAAAGCTTTTTATCCTCTCAGAGGCTCGAAACCCAATAGATATCTGTGGACAGTGGGATCATTTTTGAAACTTCTACAGCACATAGACACCTGTTAGAGTGTGTTGCTTCCCTAACAAACTGAGGCAATACTTGGCTGAAATTGAGCCACGTCAGTAGAGCCTAACCATTTTGATTCTCTTTCCCTCTGATTGGCCTGAGCATAAAGTTACTTTTTGGGTGTGTATATAAAAAAATAAAGCATGCTTGTAAAGGGGGGATCCCACGACACACAACACACAAGAGTTGAGCTCATTTTTAGGGCTTAGGTCATCTTCTCTTTTTATTTTTCTTCTCTCCTTAGCTCAGCATGTCTAGCTAAGCCTTAGTAGCAGCTTGTGGTAATTTGAGTTGTAAATGGCTTTATAATAGCATTGTGAAGAGACTTGAAATCTTACAGAGACTGCAGATTTGAGAGTTATATCAGTGTAAGCTTCTTTTTGGCAATGAATCGTTGGTTATAGTGTTTCATTTAATTTGTATTCTCTTGTGATTTTTATTAGATTTTTATGGATTTTATGCACCTATGGATGCATGAGCTTGTAGCCTTGTAAACAGTCTCTGCAGTAGTTTTATTATTTCATCTTTATCCCCTATGAATGGATTATATCCATGGGATATCCTGTGACCATTTGAGTGGACAGGATATAGCCCTAAGACTAATCCATATCTCAGTAGGATTCTTCTTCCTTTCATTTGTACTTGTAGTCAAATGAAGGATTGCTGTTGATCTAACTCTTACTCTGCTTTGCAATACTTTTTATAGTAAAAATTAACCCCTAACTGCTTACTTCTCCATTTTCTATTTATTTTTACCAAACCATTTCCATTCTTCTTTAGTCCTTTTCTTTTATTTCTGTTTTAGTTAGTGACAAAACCCAAAAACACCCTCTCTTTACTCTATTTTATTAGTTTAAGAAAGATTAGGCTTAGAGTTGCCAGATCTGTAGCAGATATGGAGATTTACTACCTTTAGATCCATAACTCTTTGTGGGAAAACCCTTACTTAATTTAAACCATGCTGCAATAATCCTAAATCATGCAGGTGGTGTTTGTGTTCTAATCTCAGCTTTATCCCTCATTGTTTTGTTTCTATCATATTTTGACCACTTTTATAATAAATAACATCAACACTAATTAACTACTATTATAATCAAAAACTATGCATCCCCCAAACTTACATTGGACAATGCCCTCATTGGCATAAAAAATAGGGGACACTAAAAATTATATACCTAAAAATTATTGATATCTCTAATTGCTTACCAGATGTGAAATTTTTTTTGCAAAGAATGCTCCCCCAAACTTGTGGAAAACACATTGATTTTATTCTCAGGGTCATCAATAACAAAAAATTGAAAGAAAAGTTTGTAACAATTACACAGTTAATAGAAAAATGAAAGTTAGTTAAAAAGTAAATATTATATATGAACTGAATATTTACAATGAACAGGAAAAAATTTAAAGTACTAAAAAAATTAAAAACTAATTACATAAAAGAAAATAATCCTAGGAAGAATCTAGAAAGATCATACCTCTGAGGCTTATAATGTTCTATTTTATTTTTACTCACTTGTTGATGATTGGTATGGTACAAGGATAGAAGTAGTAGGGTCATCTTCTGAGTCGGACACCTCAGCTATAGAATAACCATCTTGTTCTTCTTCTGAAGGTAAATCTTCATGTGTTTCAGGCTCAGCTTCATCTGTGTTTTCCTTCTCATCAATCATTCGGCAAGAACTTCCTTCCAGACATTGTTGCTCCTTTTCCTTGTTTTTCAGGTCCGCATTCAACTTTTTAATTATAGCAGATTTTAGTTGTATCTTCATTCTCAATTTTTATGCTTTTTCTTAATCTTTTATTATTGCAACCAAGCTATTCTTTGTTAGAGAATCAATGACCTACTTCTGTTAAACATTGATTGAACTTAGAGAATCTTGAGCTTCTTACTGTTGTAGAATTTTCCCTTCATCTATGGTCAGTAGATGATCCCTCTCACTCAGGTGTTGATGGAGTTTTTGTTGGTAGTCTTTAAGAGCTTTTTCCCTTATAGTTTCTGCATCATCTGGCACTACCATTAAACTTTCAAATTGTTCAAGTATAGCTGCCATTTTATCTTCAAACACCTTCCTCTCTTCTTACCATGCTTTTTGATTTTCCCTCATCATTCTATTCTCAGCTTGTAGCTAGGTAATATGTGCTTGAAGGGTTGAAGTGGCATCCTGAACTCTCTTTTCTATTTCTGCCACCCATTTCGCATGATGATCTTGTGCAGCTTTACGTCGCAAGCCTTCCATTATTTCTATGCGCTCTTGAAATATGAAGGTAGTATCAAAGACTCTCTTCTTCAATCTTTGAAATTCCTCCATCCATTTCTTTACCACACTTGGTAACGGTGCCAAATTTGGGGCCTATGTATTTAGCCATTACTCTACTTCCCTCAATTTACTTCCTACATCATGGAATGGCAATACAGTCGGTTAATGTGTAAGTTGCATTGCTCCACTACCTTCAATCTCCTTTCTAGCTAGGGGATTGATGTGGTAGTGATTGGGGGATCAACAGGGGGTACTTCTTAATAATTCCGTGAAACTCCCCCTTGGTAACTCAAAGCTTGGTCCTACTTTAACTGCTTGGACGATGAGAGATTGCTCTGTATTGGCTGTAATTATAGGCCGAGCAACATGCTCTACTGGTACAGGGATATGGATAGAAGTAGCCATTCCAATAATCTGTTGGTCTATTTGTTAATGAATTGGTTTTGTTATTTTGATATTTGGGTTCACAGGGTCTGCTTCTGTAATGGTTGACTGTGTGTCTGCCTCAGTGGAAGGGGGCATAGCAGCCCTACTAGTGAGTCCAAAGTAGGGTCATACAGACTGGCTTGGTCTGCAACTGGGATTCCTAACTCGGTCATTCTCTCTGGTGCTAGAGAGCCAATCTCTGCTCTCTCCTGAGGTTGAGTAGAAGTACTCACTCCCTCTTCCATAACTACTTCTGGGGCTACGATTTTGGTTGGCTGCTTCATAACAGCCTCTTCTCCGCCCTTATGAATTTACAGGACTTGTGGTGTAGAGGAGGTACTTTTTGTGCGAGAAGTGAGCGGGATTTTCTTTTTATATTTAGCACCTAAAGTTCTCCAATAGGCTGGGACTGTTAAACCTTCCTCTGTTATTGGTAAAGCTTTTTCGTTGGTAATAAGTTAGTAATAAGTCCTCTAAAGGGCAGGGTTAACTTCTTTGTCTGATATTTTTCTTGACTCAGTTTCTCCCTCACAGTGGTGATTACTTTAAAAAGGTAAGATGGCACACTGAACCAACAGTGATTCGCCATCAAGTACAATGTCTGGGCAAAAAGTGCCCTTCTCTGCGATTCATGACCGTGAGGTGGATAGTCTTATGAATCAGAATGTCGAAGAAGTGAAGTGATAAACTCCTTGCTTCCAAGTCCTTTCAAAGGAAAAAGGACCTGTCCTGTGGAGGTTTTTCTAATAACTCAGTTTCCATTTGGATAAACTCAGGGAGGGTATCTAATGGCATCCTCAAAATGTTAGCCTCTGGGTTATCTTGGGATGCTTGTGGTATTTACAAGGGAGCATGCAATACCCTGGCGATCATTTCCTTTGTAATTTAGATCGGTAGTCCATCGATACTGGTGGAGAAGATTAGGGATGGTTCTTGGCAGCTTTTGGTCATATTTTTGTAAAACAATCTCACCAATCTAGGATAAATTGGTGACTACTAGTTCTAAGAAATAATGCAGCCCGACATCCTTAAAATACTTTATGGCTTCTCTACTCATTTCCAATTTTTCTAATGACTCAACGTCTACTGTAATTTCGGCTCCCACGATATGGTGTTTCATTGAGGTAGGGAGTCAATTTGTTGTCGTAGCAAAAGATGCTGGCTTTTTTCCTTTATCTAATTTCATGCCCTTTTTAGGGGCAGACACAGAGTCGGTCTCATGTGTGTCTTTAGAAGGTTCTCTGATAACTACCCCGGAAGATTTGAATTTCTTCTTGGGTGGGTCTACTGCTTTTGGTTTGGCTGTGAGGGCAGCAAACCGTGTCATACGATTAATGATTGGGGTGTTATCGTAACTATTACCTCCCTCTTCTTCTTCCTCTTCCCTTTGTCGCTTGCCCGTCTCATTAGTCATGCTACAACTCTTTCCTTTTCCTGCAAGAGTTAATAAAAATATTATTAATTAATCATGAATTCTTTGTATTGAATAAAAATTTCTTGCAGAAACTCTTCCATTTGATCGTTAAATTGCCACCTTACCTCTTGATGATTGAAACCCTAATTTGTAGATGGGAAATGAAACGTACGTCAGGTTCTCAAAATTAAACAGGGGAAGCAAGGGGTGTAGAGGAATGTAAAATGGTTGGGTTAAGAAGGAGAATGGTTAGGATGAAGAACCTTTTGAAAAAAAAAAGAGAGGGACGGTAGGAGAGGAAAACTAGAGGGTTCGAAATGGGCCGATGTATCCTTTTTATGAATATGTAGGCCCTATTTTCAGTGACGACTTGTTGAACCAGTTGTCACTTGGGTTTTGACCTAAAATCATTGGTTGATTCTAATACGAACCCTCGCATCAGTGAATTGTAATCATTGCACTTTTACTGATAGGCCTAATGATGATCAATCGTAAATCCATACAATTGTTCGCTATAATGTACAGTAGGTATGATATTACGATTCATCATCTTTCAACGATGTGGGTCATAGTATGATACCTAGCCTAAAAAGAAAAAGACATAGTTTACATAATTTACAATTGATGCTACGGATGAGTTGGTAGATCGATGATCCATGAGGTGTCTATATTTGATTTTGGAGAGCCAATCTCTCCCCCAAGAACACTTGTCCTCTAGGATTGTTGACCGGCTGTGTAGGCAATTGGCCACTCTCTCTTCTCGCCACTTGGGAAGCTAGCTGGCCTATCTGACTTTCCAGCTTCATAATGGGCTAGGTATGTGAATTGAGCACTTGAGAGAATTGAGCAAGCTTATGTAAATCCTTCGAGTGTCGATGCATCTGTTGTTGCAAATCTAGTAGGATTTGAACAACTGTGGCATCAGGTGCGTTGCTCTATGGTCCAAATTAGGGTTGTGCAACAAGCATTTGAGGTCTTTGGTGGAAAGCTCGAGTCTGGAGAAATCAAGGCTGCACAACCGATGGTGCTAGTTGTGCTCCGTCTGTGGAACCATAGTTAAATCCAGGGTGGTTCCTCCATGTTGGATTATATGTGTTTCTATATTCTCCCTTTTAAAAAGCTATTATTTGTTCACTTTCTACCACCTCTTGGTGGGATGGCGCAGCTGGGTTTTTAGTATACATTTGAGTCTGGCAATTAGAGTAGCTTGCCAAAGATCTATCCGGGGTGGTAGGTTTGGCGGTCTATATGTTGCAATTTGTTGTTCAAGGGCCAAAACTTTCGCACTCATGTCATCCTCCTTCTTTACTTTATACATGCTGATATCGTAAAGTCCACCCCTCGCGAGTGGGGTGTGGCGAGTGACATCTGGTTTAGATCTAATCAGAGCCTATTTCTTCCTTGAGTTATTGGCTAATTTCTTGAATAAATTCTAGAACTGCTGGCCGTTCTGAGCCATAAAGGCTCCTCCACTTACGGCATCGACTATAGACTGGTTAGTCTCTGTCAACCCTTGGTAGACGCTTTGCGCTATCACTGTAGACATCCTAATTTTGTCCTCTCAGAGTATACAAACCTGTTCAGTCAACCTTTGGCCTTGCCCTAATACAGGGACCATATACTGAAACAATAGTATATGGCTAAACACAGACTGAAATACTAGTTCTGTGGCTCAAACCCCACAACCCTAATATGGGGACTATATACTAAAACAATAGTATATAGTCGAAGCACAGGCTGAAACAATAGCCCTGTGGTTTGGACCTGACTTAGCTCGGGGAGGATCCCAAATTTCGCGCCCTATATAGTGCGCGTAATTCGATTGAGCACCACACAGATGGTGCACAATTTGTCCAACTTGGACTAGGTCTAATTTCTCGCGAACTGCCTTAGGATCCGATTTTGCGCCTAGGATAGGGCACATAATCAATTATGCACCCTACCATGCGTGCGTAATTGGTTCACTTTTGACCAGGTCTCTAGTTCCCTTGACCACTTGAATTCCTCGATTAAGCGCAGCTGAGCTGTCGCTTAATCGAATTTCACGCTCTTAGAAGGGTGCGCAATGAGTTCTAATTAGATTAGAACTCAGACACCCGGCTGTGCCAATCAACCGATCACTCATTGAGTCGATCACCGACTCAAAGTGATTATGTGCCTAGGATAGGGTGCATAATCTGATTAAGCGCACCAGACAGGGCGAGTAATCGGATTTGACCGACTAATTGCACACCTCCAACAAGGCATGCAATTACCCATATACCTATAAATAGACCCCTCTACCTCGTCCAAAACACACCAATTTTCATATTCAAGTCTCGAGTTCCTCGCCTCCAAGCTTAAGATTTCGAGACTCTTCCTCTAGCTCTTAGCTTCAGGTAAACTTTTAGGTTCTAGTCTCTAGCTTTTTAATTTCTAGTTTCTAGTTCTTAGCTTCTAGGTTCTAATTCTTAATTCTGATTCTAGTTCTTAATCTTCGTCCTAGTCCCTGATTTTTATTCAAGTTCTTACTTTTCATTCGAGTTCTTAATTCTAGTTCTTAATTCTTAAGTTCTAGATTTCAGTCCTTAGTTCTTGATCCCTAATCCTTAAAATCTTGAATTCTTAGTTCTTAATCCTTATGCCATTAATCATCAATCCAAACTTAGTCCTTTCAAAATTATCCTTAGTCATAAAAATAATTTACTATTCTATTCTTCTTTCCTCCAACCTTTCCTAATTGTTAATCCTGTCACTTTTACATTTGGCTTATTTTGAAGTATCAAACAAAGTCAGTTTGATATGAAATTGGTCATGTTTGAAAGCTTATCGAAGTAGCTTTCCAACGAGTTAAAAAATGCACAATTTTGACAAGTATTAAAGAAGTTATGGTCAATTTTTAAAAACTGCATAAAAAGTGACGAATTTCAAAACTCCTCATAGAATTAGGATTAGTCTCTTTATTATTTTATAGGAATCGTTTCTTTTATTAGAAATAGGATTAGTTTCCTTATTTCTTTAAGACTTTATTAGGAATTAGAGTTACACTAGGATTAAGAATTAGGATATTTCCTTTATTTGAATTACGAATTAGAGTTACACTAGGATTTCTAGTAAAAGCCTATAAATAGACCCCAACCCCCTAGCCACACATCTCTCTTCTACACAACTCTCTTCTACATAATTCTCTTCAACAAAATTCTTTTCTATTCAATTCTCCTTTACATAATTCTCTTCTACACAATTCTCCTCTACATAATTCTCTCTTCTGAACTTCTTCGTTTTAAAAAATTCTAGTTCTAGTTTCTAGTTCAAAATTCTAATTCTAGTTCTTAATTCTAGTTCTAAATTCTAGTTCTAGTTCTAGTTCTAAAATCTAGTTATCTTTCTAATTTCTAGTTCTAGTTCTAAATTTTAGTTCTCTTTCTAGTTTCTAGTTCTAATTCTTAATTTCGGTTCTAGTTCATAAGTTTAGTTCCCATAATTTTACTTATGATCTTTAGTCCTAAACCCTCAAATTTTCTAATTTTCAATCTTTTAATTCTCAATTTTCAGTCCAAATTCAATCCTTCAATATTTGCAAAATAATCTTTAGCCACCCGATTTGCCCAAAGGAGCTTATGGAGGGTACCTAGGAACAGGGTTGATCCTCCTTAGCATAACGGGCCACAATCCCCTTTTTTTAATTAATTAGATTTCTAATAGAACTAGGATACTTAGATTAATTAGGTTCCTAATAGGATTAGGAGACCAATTAGATTTTCAATAGAATTAGGATATTTAAGTTAATAAAATTCCTAGTTGAATGAGGAGATTAGAGTAATTAGCCTTCCAGTAGAATTAGCATATTTAGATTAATTAGAGTCCTAATAGAATTAGGAGACTAATACCAATTAGACTTCTAATAGAATTAAGATATTTAAATTAATCTGATTCCTAGTAGCATCAGAAAACTAAATTAATTAGAGTTATAAGAGTATAAATTAGAGTTAGAATATAATTAGGAAATCAGGTCAATTAAACTCCTAGTAGGATTAGGAGACTAGGTTAATTAGACTCCCAGTAGGATCAAAAAACCAAATCAATTAAACTCTCCGCAGGAATAGGAAAACCAAACTAGCTAAACCCTAAGGCAACCCATAGCTACTGACATTGGCAAGTCGACGATTCAGTAAAGGAGTTCAACCAGCAAGCCCCCGCTCCCCTTAAAGCGTGATCAGTGATCTGTTGTTGCATCGATAACAATATACAGCTGGCGATAGCATCTACATAGGTATTCTCCATTTAGAATTTGCCTTCCTTTATTTTTCTACATTTAAATATTGTCCTTTTATTATTCTAATATATCACTGCAGTGGCCCATAAATATTTTTCTATTATTATTTTATCACTTTATTATTCTATCACCTTCCACCATAGTCCACAGACCAAATTGGGCCACTCTTTCCGGGGACCGAGAGGAACCCAGAAAAAGCTCATACCAACAGACTGGCGATCACGATGAGACTCTTTTTCGCTAAAGTTGCCCCAATTTAATTAATTTAGTTTTTTATTTCCTTGCTTTCTTTAATTTGGTTTTTTATCTCCTTCACTTTACTTTATCACTTTGTACACACGCACTTGCATATTTAGTTTTACAAACAAAAAAATAAAATAAAATAAAATAAAAAACCAAAAAAAGAAAACAAAATTTTATTTTTTTTAATGTCAGGTAATAGAAAACTAAACATTAATTACAGTGACCCACCCGCTTGGGGCTCCCATAGCGACCCCGAGTATAATGCTAGGTTGTCTCCGTGGATAGCCTAGCATCGTGCTCGGGTAAACATGGTTAGTGAGAGCGAAAAATACCCCTTCGCAACCCAAAACACAAGCCACAGCAACAATACCAAGGCGAGTGACATCGAGCCAAGATACACTGCTGGCTAGATCATGGACCTCATGGCTCAAAAGCTAATGAAGGAAGATGAAGAAGTTGATGCCCTACGACAAGCCCTAGCCGAGATATACGAAGCCGCCATGGATCAGAAGTTGGTTGATGAACGCCAAGTTACCCTGCGAAGCAAGAGAGAAGAAAGGGCACCAACACACAATACGCATACCCTTCGCACCTCCTATGACTACAACCGCCGAAAACAACCCTCTCCTAAGGCATCTAGAAAAGACACCACCATAAACATAGACGACCGCCCTCAACTTCTAGATGACTGGATGGCTAAGAGGGAATTATGAAAATAGTCCTTTGGATTTGACAAATTTTGTCGAGACATCGACTTCACTGTACCGACTAGCTTTAAACCTCCAAAATTTAACAAATACAATGGTACAGGGAATCCGAATCACTACTTGGCCCTGTTTTATAACGACTGTCGACCAATTCACACAAATCATGGGCTCCTCATCCACTACTTCCAACGATCTTTAGAAGGAGAAGCTATAAAGACTCATATTTTGAACCCGAGTTAGACTAACCCTGTGTGCATATTTGGCCCGGCGACCGACATCGCCATTTGTTTTGGATTATTATTTAGATGTGATTGTGCGGACGGATTCTAATTTAGAGCACGTTTAGACCCTCGTGCAGAAACCATGCACTAACCCTGGTGTGCCACTCAAACACCAGACTTGAAATATTAGAATTAGAAGTTTAACACACTAAGGAGTGTGTGTGTGCTTAACACATATGAGAAACCAATTATAAGAGAAGAAGTTCCTCCCGTTTTACACTAGGTTACGTTATTGCTTAAGAAAGAAAGAGACGAGAGCCCAACCGCCTGAAACCCTAGCTACATTTAGAGTCATTTGATCGTCACGAAGCATTGCCATCGATAATCGTAAGAGATCTGTTCCCAAACCCTTTCCTCTAGAAAACCTTTTTCATTTGAGATCCATTAAACTTAGAACGAACTTGAATCAACATTGGGTACATTTTTGACGTTTGGGGAAGGTTGAGATTATTAGGAACAAATAGGAGTCGTCCTTGTAAACTCGTGGGATCGATCGCGGCGTGAATCATCGAAGAAATTCATTGGTTTCATTCCAAAAACTCTGTTTGTGCGACTCGCTTTCAAATCGAGAAATCCTTAGGAAAAGGTATGATTTTGATTAATTTTATTGATTATAATTATTGGATTAGATATGGATTTTTCTTTTGGGATGTGTATGATTCGGTTTGGGTGAAAACGAGGTGAAAGATCACAGTTTTATGTAAAATTCTGATGCTGCGATCGTGCAGTTGTTGTAGCTCGCACACGTGAGGATTATCATCTCTCACATGAGGAATCGCCAGAGGTTTGAATTTAGAAGTTGTATACCCAAAAAAGTTAATTATACTGTAGTCTCTGTGCTCACTCGTGCGAGTTTAAGTAATCGAGCTCGTGCGCGTGAGGATTATCATTGCTCGCACGAGTACAAAATATGATTTTGTCTTCATTTTTTTCTCTTTTCGAATTTTGTGATTATTATGCTACTAGACATGTAACATAAGGTTGGTATGGTTGCTAGGTTATAGTATGGGTCTTGGCACCGTCTGTTAAGCTTTGTTTGGACTTCGGTTTTGTGTGAAACATTCTGAGGTAGGAGAATCTTATCACTACTGCATTTTATTTTAATTCGCATGGATATTTTGAATTAGAATCTTTGAACTTGCATATGTCATTGAAATCACATTTATAAACTAAAAATCTTATATAAACTCTGAAATCTGAAATCTGAACTATGTATAAGAAACTTGCATTTGAACTATATTAGTATTTGCGTCTGTTTTATGATTCACCTGAACGACCCCTCAAAATTCCTAAATAATTTCCTGTCGCAAGTTACCCTCCTGAGTGTAGGGGCATGTTGTATCCTGAAAAAGGGTTCATAAACGACAATGGTAGGTAGGGGTTTCCATCGGCTATATTCCTACTCTCGAGATATAGTTAACTCGGGAGGTATTGTAAGTTGAGGATTAAGTCATGAATTATTGAACTTTGCATATAGAAGTTAGAGACACTAAGACGCTGAATATCTGCATCTGCTTTGAATTTGTTTTCACCTTTTTAGAACTTGATCTTTCGTATGATTTTCTGCATTTAAATTCAATCTTTTACCGTATTATCTAGTTCTGACATATTATATTCTGAAATATGTTTTGAAAGCCATGTTGGTTAAAATACAATGTCATTGATGATATTTTTCTGCTGAGCTTTGTTGGTTAGCTCACTCTGACTATACGTCACAGGTCCAAGTACTGACATGGTAGTTCAGGGTTACGAGACTGATCCTGATTACGCCCCCAAGGAAGAGCCTGAGGTTCCTCCTGAGGAGTATTTTCCAGCTTAAGATCTAGTTTATTTATTTGCTTTTGGTGAGAGTTTTAGACTTGGAGTTGTGGGCCCATTTTGTTGGATATTATGGCTTTATGTTTAACTTTTGTTTACGGTTATGAACCATGTTTCGGTGATGGTCGGCCATCATCGGTGGTTCTGTACTTTATTTGCTTCCACATTTTTCTTAGCTTTGGTTATTTATTGCGCTTTACTCTGATATGTGCTCTATTTGTCCGACTTATCATTTAACCGATAGGTTGGCAAATCAACTTTTCCTATACCTGAGGGATTGGAAAAGTCGGGTCGTCATAGTTGGTATCAGAGTCGTGGCTTCAAATTCTCTAAGGACCCATGAGAACCCAACCGTGACCCCGATACAGTTCGCATTAGAGTTCTGTTGTTAGGTCTCGAGTCCACTACGACGGTGTACATGATGGTGGTTACAATCTGAATACTAACAGATGTTGTTGTATTCACAATGACAGATCACCATGGCCCCAAGACTCAGAGGCAGAGCCAGAGGTAGGACAGTTCCATTAAAGGACATCCCTGAAGGTGTTGGTATCTCTAGGGGAGTTACTTTCGCAACTGGTTCCAACGCAGTTCCGATTGGAGTTAGAAGAGGTCATGATGGAAGAATGGAGCAAGTGTTAGAAAATTTGGCCACCAACGTAGCTCAACAGACCACATCTATGGCTCAGCAGACTGCTGCCATCGCCCAGCAAGCAGAGCTGATTTCTGCTGGACAGCAACAACAACCATCCGGATTTGCAAAATTTAGGAGGATGAGACCTCCAAATTTTTTTGGACAGACCGATCCGATGGAGGCTGAAGGTTGGTTGGATGAGATGGAAAAGATCTTTGAAGTACTTCAGCACACCGATGTCGAGAAGGTTCCTTGGGTAACTTTCAAACTAGATGGACAGGCTGGACCATGGTGGAAGTCCATGGCTAGACATAGGGAGCAGGAGTTTCCCAATACTCCTTGGACATGGGCTGAGTTTATCAAAGTGTTCAACGATCGGTACTTTCCCAAGATCGTCAAGCATCAGATGGAAGTCTAGTTCATCAAGCTGGAGCAGGAGGCAATGTCAGTGCGTCAGTATGGAGATGAGTACTTTCGAGGTTTACACCTCAGCATGTGGCCACCGATATGATGAAGGCCAAAAAATTTCAGCTGGGTCTGAGGCCTAATATATAAGAGAGAGTAGCTATGTGGGAGATGGAGACATAGGGGGGGAGTGATGTCAAAGGCCCTCATTGCTGAAGAGGAAATTCAGAAGCTGTTTCTGAGGAGTTAACAGAATAAGGACAGGGGTATGCAAGGACATTCTGGTACTTATGAGAATAAGAGGGCCAAGTTTTTGAAGCCACCGGTGAATTTTATTCAACCTATATTTTCTAGACCGACAGTTTCTTCTGGACTGACCTCCTATTAGAGGCCAACAGTGTCTTCACCTATGTAATCCGTACAACTAGCACGTTCTACGGCTAGTGGAGCGTTAGTGGTACAAGGATCCTCCCGTGCTGCATCTTTTACTCCTTTCATTTCATGTCTAAGGTATGGGAAACCACACAAGTCTGAGGATTGTAGGAGGAACACTGGAGCATGCTTTCGGTGTGGTAAAATCAGGCACATGGTTAAGGATTGTTCTTAAGAAGACAAGGGAAGAACTAATTCGGCATCTACTCAGAGATTGACGTGACCTACTATTCAAGGTCGAGCTTATGTCGTGATGGCTCAAGAAGTCGGAACGTCGAACGACGTGATCCAAGGTATTATTAAAAGTTGAGATGTCTTTTTAACTTTATTCTGTTATATATTGCTTGGTATTTAATAAATTCTTTTAATAAGTCATGCATGAATACCACATGTTTAGAAAATATTAATTAAAATGCCTGTATAATTCTAAGATACCCTTTTTATGCATCATGAGAGCGACATAAGCAAAATCGAAGCACGAGTGTTGATAGATCCCGGGTCTACCCATTCTTTTGTCACTCCGTTATTGGCTGAGAAGTTGGGCATCATTCCAAAGGCCCTTGATTTCATCTTGGCAGTGTCAGTTCCTACGAGTAACTCAATGAGCACCGATACCGTGTGTCGATCTATGATCGTGATGATCGAAGACCACAAGACTGTAGTTGATTTGATTATTTTGAGCATGGAAGGGTTTGACGTCATATTAGGAATGGATTGGTTATCTACTTACCACGCAAGCATGGATTGTCTTCAAAAAATTATAACCTTTCGCCCTCCGAAGAGAAAATTCTTTCGATTCTGCAAAGTCAAATCCTGTGTGACACCATTTATCTCTGCTATTCGAGCAGACCGTATGATGAAGAACGGGTGTTATGGTTATCTGGCATACTTGCAAGATCATAAGGAGGAGAAGAGGAATATTATAGACATTACGATTGCTTGTAAATATCCAAACGTTTCCCCTAAAGATCTACCTGGATTACCACCTGACCGAGAGATTAAATTTGTAATTGAATTAGCACCGAGTACCGAACCTGTATTGAAAGCTCCGTATCGAATGGCGCCTGTAGAATTAAAAGAGTTGAAGGAGCAGCTTTAGGAACTGCTAGATAAGGGTTTTATTTGGCCGAGTGTGTCACCCTGGGGAGCATCAATTTTGTTTGTGAAGAAGAAAGATAGTTCAATACGACTTTGCATTGATTACTGCCATCTAAATAAGTTGACAATTAAGAGTCGTTATCCGCTTCTGAGAATTGATGATCTATTCGATCAGTCACAAGGAGCAAGGTTCTTCTCGAAGATTGACTTGAGGTCAGGTTATCATCAGTTGAAAGTCAAATCTGAAGATATTCAGAAGACAGCATTCGGAACCCGGTATGAACACTACAAGTTCTTGGTCATGCCATTTGGGTTGACAAACACACCCGCATCATTTATGGACTTGATGAACCGACTATTCAAGTCACATTTGGACAAGTCTGTAGTAGTTTTCATAGATGATATCCTCATCTATTCAAAGATGCGAGAAGAACATGAGCAGCACCAGCGAGTGACTCTACAAACCCTTAGAGACCATTAGTTATATGCGAAACTTAGCAAGTGTGAGTTTTAGCTTGAGCGGGTCAGTTTCCTAGGCCATATTGTCTCTGAGACCAATATTACAGTTGGCCCAGCAAAGATTAATTCAGTGATGAATTGGTAAAACCAAAAATAGTTATAGAGGTTCATAGTTTCCTCAGTCTGGCAGGTTACTATAAAAGGTTTGTAGAGGGTTTCTCTAAGATATCAGGCCCGCCTACACAACTTACTAAGAAGAATACTAAGTTTGATTGGACAGAGCAGTGTGAGCAGAGTTTTCAGGAACTCAAGAAGCGATTGACTACTACACCAGTACTTGTTATACCGTGAGGCAGGGGAGGCTTTATAGTGTACAGTGATGTATCGTATGGAGGTTTAGGCTGTGTGCTTAACTAGAATAAGAGAGTCATTGCTTATGGGTCTAGACAGCTAAAAAACCATGAGAAGAATTATCTGACACACAACCTTGAGTTGGCTGTAGTGATCTTTGCGTTGAAGATCTGGGGGCATTACCTTTATGAGGAGACCTTCGATATATTCACTGATCATAAGAACCTCAAGTATCACTTCTCACCGAAGGAGTTGAATATGAGACAACGCCGATGGATGGAGTTCTTGAAAGATTATAATTGTACTATCCAGTACCACCTCGAGAAAGCAAGCGTAGTGGCAGATGTGTTAAGTCGAAAGTTCTCTGCTCAGTTATCACATCGCACCGCAAGGGTGCGATGATGGGATCTATTGGAAGATATGGCTCTAAGTAGCACGAGATTTGACGTAAAAGGTTCAAGTGCATTAATGGCTACGCTGGTGATACGTTCTACTCTCTATGAGAACATTCGCAGACTTTAGATGACGGATGATGAACTTATGGCTATCAGACGTGATGTGATTGGGGGAGGTAAAATAAATTTTTCTATCAAAGATGATGACACTTTTTGTTTAGAGACCGGGTATGCGTACCAATTAGTACTAAGCTTTGGGACACCATTTAGGAAGAGGCTCATAAGTCCATGTACGCTTTTCACCCTGACAATACCAAGATGTACTAAGACTTAAAGAAAAGTTTCTGGTGGAGGGGTTTAAAGAAAGATGTCGCTGAGTATGTGTTAAGACTTGAAAAGTACCACTTTTCACCCCTTAACTTAACCTTTGATTAGACCCTTAGCCACCTAATAAGTTCTTATTAAGTGTTTTGTGTAGGTAATAATTAGCAGTGAAATAAGGCGAGGAATCCTGTTAAGGAGCCTGCTTTGGCACCAGATATCCCTCAGAAGAATGAACTCTGAATCCAGACCTGAAATGAGCCTAGCGTAGCTGACCCAAGCTTTAGAGGATTCAGGAGAAATATCCCTCGCGCAGTTCAACTGAGCTTCCCAAGACTTTACAGCAACCTCTCGCGCAGATGAGTGACTGAAGAGCTTTAGAAACTCAAACTCGTGCAGCTCTCACGAAGCTCAAGAGTAGAACACATCACACAGTGTCGCACAGTTCAAAGCAGACCTCTCTCAATCTCACGCAGTTCGCTCAGAACGGCTAAGGAGAGAGCTTCAGAAGATTCCTCGCGCAGCTATCGCGCGGTCGTCGTGGGATGCAATTATCAGAAGAAGAACGCCTCACGCAGTTCTCACGCCATTTAAGAAAGAAAACATCCTGGCAAAGGCAAAGCCAATCTTGTGAAGATCAAGTGAGACATAGAACCTCGTGCAGTTCAGAACTCAGTAGAGCCTCGCGAAGTCTAGTAAAGAGAAGTGCTCGCAAAGTTCTCGCGCTACTAAAATTCACTCTCACGAAGACTGAGCAACCTCGCGACTACTTGAATTTCAACCCCGCGACACTTGAGACTGTGTTTTATATTCAACCTCGCAAAGCCCAATCCAGCGAGAGCGTAATTCTCTACCGCGCGACTGTCTGAAGAGTAAACCAAGGCAACCTCGAGACGGCTGAAGCTTCAGTGTCAAATCATCCTAGCGAAGAGCAAAGAGCTACCACGCGACAAGTCTGGGAAACTATAGCTACCTAGCGAAGCTCTGACCCTAAACTTCCATCTCTTCAGCAGAGGACCTTTAGGGTATTTCAATGATTAGGGCACGCACTCCCACACTCAAATCTCTGTGCACGTGCCTCGAGGCATCCAAGGATCAGTATTAAGCCACGTGGCATCATTAAAATTAGGGTTTCCTAACCCTAATGCGCCGCCACCCCACTGCTATATAAACCCATACCTAGCTTAGGTTTAGGTATCTGGGAACCCATCTCAGATCATTTTTCTTTTCTCTTTCTTTTTAGCAGTAAGTAATTTTCTTTTTCTTTCCTTCTCTCCATAGTTCAGCACTTGCTGGCTATGCCTTTGTATGTGTTTTGAATTAGATCAATGGAAGTTCTGTAATAGGATCTGTACTTTATGGGATTGGTGTTTATGTGTGAGATGCTCTGTGTAAGGCTGTTGCCTTGTGATCCGCCATTTCTTTGGCTGTGTTTCAAAGTAATGGAAGACTGATTCTAAGGGCCATTTAGATCCAAGTGACCTGTGTGTCTAGGCTATCATGGTCCAATAGCCTTAGCCCCACCACAGGACCCACTAGATCTGAAATCCCCATGGGAGCTTGAGCTGGTAGCCTTGTGAGCATGGTGGTAGCAGCGATATTCTTGTTTTATTTTAGGCTCCATGAGGAGGATAACCTTTGCGATAGTCTGTGACCATTTAAGTGGACAGATTATAGCCTTAAGGTGATTCTAATCCACCGATCCAAGATGGATCCTTCTTTACACCTGAGCTTATAGAAGCCTGGTGAGAGATTGTTCAGAGGCAGACTCCCCTATATTTGTATAGATCCGCCATCAGATGTTGGATCTGATCTGGTTATTGAGATTGTAGGCTGGTGACTAGACCATTGTAGCCTCGCTCAAGCAATGGACAGCTAGATCGAAGGTGTACTTAATCTCTTGCTGGTTCTATGTGTCTGGGCTATCATGGTCCTACAGCCTTAGCCCCACATATAGAACTTTAGAGGTTGAGGTTCCCTATGGATTCTTGAGCTGGTAGCCTGGATGAAATAGTGTCTGCAATGATTTACTTGTTATGTTTTGACCCAGCCCTGGATAGTGGCTCCCCTATGGGATAATCTGTGACCATTTAAGTGGACAGGTTATAGCCTTAAGGGTGGAATCATGGCAGAGTGATGGGTTGGATCCTTTCTCCTCAGAGGTGATAATGTAGCCTCTGGACAGGATTTCTATAACATCAGATCTAAATCTAAGTTACAAAACTTCTCTGACCTTGGCTCAATAACGTACTTCTCACCCTTTTTATACTTATTTTCCACACTCCATCCATCCTCTCAACACTTTCTATAGTTTAGATATTAAAATACTTAGAATAAGTGACCTTAAACTCCCCTCCTTCTACGACTGTCAGATCTGTAGACAGATCTGGGGGGACTACTAGAGATGGCTCCCCTGGAGCTCTAGATCACCTTTCCCTGTGGGACAAACTCTCACTTATCAAAACTTGCTACAAAGGACCCTGTATCTTGCAGGTCTAGGACTTCTGAGTTGTGCTGGATTCACCCCCTGTTTTACTCTGTCTTTGATTTCTAAATAACTTTCACCACCAACCAATAATGTAAGCACACCAGAAGTCGTCAACAAGTTTTTGGTGCCGTTGTCGGGGAGAGATGATCTATTAGTAGACCCTTAGTTTTTGTATTCTTAGTATTCTTTGCACATGTGAATAATTGATACTGCTGACATAATTTTGAACATTTCTTGCAGATCCAGACAGTAGCAGTGAAGGATAGTTGGACTGCAATTGGAGCTTAGCTACCTCTGTTTGCAAACTCTCTGACTTTTGAAGCTCTGTCTATCTTTCTTAAAAAAAAAAATTTTAGCAGTATCTAGGATAGTTTAAATGTATTCCTTGAATAGCTGTAAACTAGTTCGATAAATTTGTTAGTGTACAATCATTCTTTTGCGATGTTCTTGCAAGAAGCTTTCCTTGTTGTTGGTGTGATTGTATGCTAGGGAGGAGATCCTCACCTTTTGAGCCTCTTAACCTGAGTTAGAAAGGGAAGGAGACTTAGAAGAGAAGCACACAGAGAGCCCCCAAGTGAATCTGTGACAGCAATTATGGGTGAAGAACAGCGCAGAACCCTCAAGGAGTTGAATGCTCCGGATGATTATAACTCCCCTTTTAGCATTCAATTCCCTGATGTTCAGGGGAACTATGAGATAAAAACTTCAATCATCCAGATGCTGCCAGCTTTCCATGGGCTTAGCAAAGAGGACCCTTACAAGCATATTGACCAGTTCTTGGTCTTGTGCACCACTTTTAATATCACTGGTTTAGGACCTGAGGCTACTAGGCTCAGACTCTTTCCCTTCTCTCTGAAGGATAGGACCAGTACCTGGCTGACCACTCTTCCCAACATTATCATTGCTTCATGGAAAGACCTGCAGACCAGATTCCTAACCAAGTTCTTCCCTGAGACCAAAACTAGCCAGTTGAGGAAGGAGATTCTTGCATTTGCTCAATCCCCAACTGAGGATTTTAACCAGTCCTGGGATAGGTTTAAAGAGATGCTCAAACAATGCCCCCACTACAAGATCCCTGAGTGGCAGCTTGTACAAAGCTTCTACAACGGGATTGATGAGAAAAATAGAGACATGGTCGATGCCTCTTGTGGTGGATCCTGCATGCATAAAACTGCTGAGGAGGCATGGGAACTATTTGAGGTGATTAGTGAGAATGCTTTTCAAAATCCATCCCTGCCAAGAACTAGTCAGGAATTTGAGTCAAAGGTGGTGCCTGCTGTTGGATCAAGAGGAAAAGTTTATGAGGTGTCTGGGAACAATGACCTGCAACTGCAGATGGCAAACCTCTCTATAAAGTTTGATAAATTATTGACTGTGATGCAACCCAGAAGGGCTGCTCATGTGGCTGAGGCATGTCTGATATGCCAGTCCCCACAGCACACAGTGGAAGAATGTCCATCTGCAGGGCAATTTCCTGAATTGATGTTGGAACATGCTGCTGCTGCTCAATCTTATGGCCAGCAATAATCTGGGGGCTACAATAGGCAGCCATATGGATACCAGCACCAAAATGCTAGTTACCAATGGAGAGACCACCCAAATCTGAGGTGGAAGCAAGACAACTACATGCAGCCCCAGCAGATATTGGCCTTACCACAAAGGCCACAGCAGCAGTTCAATCAAGGGAATGCCCCTAGGTCTACCTTCCAACACCATCAGTAGCCCCATCAGCAGCAAAATCAGTTGGTCTTACCCCCTTCTCAACCTAGAAATACTTCTTTCGAGGACCAGGTCTTGACATCACTGGAAAACCTGGGTTCCTTGACTCAGATTGTGAACTCTCATGGTCAGAGCATCAAGAAGATGGAAGAACAAATTGGACAACTAGCGCATACCTTAGCCAAAAGAGAAGAGGGAAGGTTGCCCAGTCAACCAGTGGTTAATCCTAAGGGCCAATTTTTGATTGGTGAAGGATCCTCCAACCCTGAGGGGGATCTTTCATTAAATTAATGATTAAGAACTATGCACCGTTGTATGATATGTATTCTACAGTTGATAGGAATCGTTAGCAATCTTGTTGGAATCTGAGTTTAGTGCTTTAATGCCTACTTTTATACCAGCTCCCCTTGTTTGATAATTTCAAGTGATTGAATGATAATGTAGTATTTGAATGCTTTTCATGATGTATGAATTTAATGCCTTGAAAGTATGGGAATTTGTAAATACTTTATAATGCTTGGGGGTGTCCCTGGAAGAGAGTTTGTGAGAGAATCCACCCATAAAGTCAGGGTCAAACAGCTGACTCATGGGTGAGTGAATTCTAACTTGGTTAAGCCATCGCGGGGTTCTCAATAATGGGTTTGGTCCCCTCTCGCGCAGTTCATAAAGAGCGACTTTATTTTGCTGTCGTGAGTTTCAGATATAACTGGGTGGGCTGCCTCGCACAGTTTAAAGGAACATCTAATCTCGCGACCCATTCATTCCCAGCCAGCGAGCGGACATTTTCAAAGAGCGCCGAGCCTCGCGATATTTAAATCCCACCCTGCGCTGCTTTTCTTTACTGCTTTCTCTTTCCTCTCCTACCAGCAAAACCCTAGCTCCCACTCCTCTCAACCTCTCTCCTCCAACATCCTGTCTACAGTTCATTGTTCACTTTGAAATTCTGGATTTTTGTTCTTAAAGCTTCCATCAATAGTTGCCCCCTGCTAAGAGCTCTTGAGATCCACCGTGCGTCCAATTGAATAGAACCCTAACTTTTAGGGTTAGACTCAGCTCCTGATCTTTCCTTTCAAAATTTCAACTACACACTCACCAAGGAGAGTTGTGATGGCTCCTAAAAGCACACCTGTGAAGAGAGCCAGGGACAAGGCCACTGTGGATCCTGCCCCTAAGAAAGCCAAGTCCTCTACAGCACAGCACAAAGGGAAGGAGGTGGTTCCTGAGGTGGCTGCACAAACACCTGATTATTCTACACCCTCTGAGCTCCTCATTTCCATTCCCTTAGATCCTGAAGCCATTTTCAATATCTCTTTCTTTGAATCAGAGCCATTGTCAACACCTGCCATTGAGTTCTTGCGCAAGGCTGGTTTGTTCCCCTTGATGCAAATGATTCCTGCACTAGCCTATCCTAGATTAGTGCAACTCTTTTACCAATACCTTAGGGTCGGACACAGGACACCTGTGTTAGTTGATAATTTTGAGATGTTGCTTAGCCTAGAGTTAATTGCTGAAGGCATCCCGGCCATTTTTTATCTCAACTGCGGATATGGTGCCCCTGTGAGTGCCTCTCTCAATACCATTGCCCAAGCCATTACCAGAGGCTTGAAGGCCATAGGGGACTCCATCAGAAGAAGGGATTTGGATCCCAAGCTGGTGTTCATCGATCAAGTGCTAAGGAAGAATATCTACTGCTCCGGCCATCAGCAAGAAAGGAGGACACTAATTGCTAATGCTCTCTACTCTTTCTCTCTGGGCCACGGATTTAATGTTGCATGATTGATTTTGAAAGCCATGAAAGACATGATGGTGAAGCTTGGGCTGCAAAAGAAGGTCCACACTCTCCCCTATGGAAGACTCATCACCAGACTACTTCGGAGGGGAGGGTACAAGATACCAGTGGGGGAGTTATCTGTTGACCTCACTCCCACCACTTTTGCCAAAAGACAATGGGGATCAACAGAAGTCTAATGGATCCCCAGAAGAAGAAGAAGGCTGAAGCTCAGAATGTCTCCGAGCAGGGAGAGGGAGTTGTTGTGGCAAAGGCCACCCCTGGCCCCAAAAAGAAGGCTAAAACCCCTGCCCCAAAGAAGGTGGCGCGAGCTTCTGTCACCTCTGCTTCTACAGCAATCCATCCATCCACCACACTTGCCTCTCCACTACCTTCTTCACCCATTCCATCTCTCCCTTTCCCTCTTTTATCTCCTTTTTCCATTCCACCTCCCACTATTATCCGTACCTGAGAAGAAAGTGTTGAACCCCAGGACAACACTCCACCTTCACCCACCATATCTCAATACACAGCCCCAGTCTCTCCCATATCATCAGTCCACACCACCACAGCCTCCCTTGATAACCTACCTTAAAAGAAAACCTCTCACACTACCCAGCCTCATCTTTACCCACTTCCACCTCCTTGTCCTTCCACAGACACACCCTTATTGACCAACCCTTAGTCCCACCTCTCCATGGACTTTAACCTAGCCACCACTTCATGGTATCAAGCCTTCATGACCACCTTGCTTGATACCTGCCTACCCATGACATCCCTCTCCACAGTCCCATCTCCTTCACCACATCATTCGCGGACCCTTCACCTTCCCCCTACCACTTTCCATCATGCCCCCACTTCCCTTTCCAACTGTTCCTTCTTATCCTCATACTCCACCTCAACCAACCTCGAGATACCCTTACTCATATCCTTTCCCTCATACATGACATCCAAACCCAACTATCCAACACCACACAGACCCAACCCCAAATGCAAACTGACATAACCACCATACAATCCACCCTTCAAACATTGACAAACCCACCAATCCCAACACAACCTCCTACCACCCCATTGACCCCGCCCCCTTCCACCTCTGACTCCACAGTTCCAACAGACCCCACCCACATTGCATTACCTCCACCCTTCCTCCTCCATGATACCATACCCGACCACTCCTTTCCCTCTCTACCTATCCTACCCCCACTAATACTACCTCCCCCTCAATTTACCAACACTTCTACCCAAACTGACCCCATTCCATTCCCATTCACTTTTCCCATTCCACCCCCTATTTGCACCCCACCCCTTCCATTTCAACCCTTCACCATCCCCTTCTTTCCTTACCTTGAACCATCCACATCCATGCCCTTCCTTCATTTCACTTTCCACCCATACCTTCCATTCCTCCTCTTCTCCCACCCCCTCCTCAATTCACTGACCATTCAACCCAGACCACCCCAACCATTTCTACAACCCCCACTTTTCTCCCCCAAGATCCATCACCATCTCCTCATTCCACTCCATTTCTACCAATCTTGCCCAGACACTCCTACTACACCCCTCCCTACTTCACCCTCCTCCATGCCATGAGGGACAATCCCCATATCAAGAGGATGTTCTCAATGGCATATTGCTCTGCCAAAGCCATGAATACCCTTCTTTGCGAAACTTAGTGACTTGAAGCATGCTCGTACGGCGGTGAGAGATATTTCCAAAGGGTGGGAGGCAATTTTGGAGACATCAAATGCGAACAAGGCTGCAGCAACGTATTGCAAAATGACTACTGAGATTGAAAAGGCCAATGCAGAGAGGGTGAAAAAGCACAACAGGCTATTAGAGAAAAAATTGAATAATGCTCAGGAGATCACCCAACTCAGTAAGGAGCTTGCAGATACCAATCTCCTGTGGGCTAACAAGAAAATTGAAATCTTGGAACAGAGAGTTACCTTCCTACTGTCCCAGCCTATACAGGCCACCCCCATCGCCACCGCTCCCCCTGAGGCCCCATCTACTTCCACACAACCAGGCCCATCTTCTTCCACTGCTCCTACCCCAACCCCTACACAATCTGTTCCCCCAACTCCTACAGCCCCCATTCCGATAGCTCCTCCTGTTCCTCCTCAAATGCCTACTGTAGTTCCTTCTGCAGTACCTACACAACCTGTTGCTCCTACTGCAATCCCTGCTATAGTTCCTGCTCCTCCCTCAGTGCCCCCCCCCTATTCCCTCTCCTGCTCTTAAAAGAAAATGCACCCCTTCCAAGAAAAATCCCACTTCTAAAAGAGCCATTGCAGCCTAAAAAGGTAAAAGGCCGGCCCCTCCATCCCCACCTCCAAAGGTCACTAGAGCTTCTACTCAGGATGATCCCCATGGGTGCCTACTTTCCAAAGAAGAGAGCGATCTGCTACCCTTGGATTGGACCCTCGAGCTCTTTCCTTGACTCGGACTCGATCTTTTGCACCACCTACGGATCCCAGTGCCCAACCTACTATTGCTGCTCCTTCATCCGGCCCTGCTGCACAATCCTATCCTCAGCGAAGGAAAGTTGCTGCAAAGAGGACTACTCCCCCAAGTCGCTCTTTGAAAATTGGAAAAGAAACATCTGCCCAGTCTGAGGAGGAACCACCACTAAGCCAGCCCGTGAAAAGGAAGAGCCACGCCATTCTCTGACCAAAGTTGCAGATCCATCTCCTGTGGCTCCCCCTAAACCAGAAAAAGGGAATAGCCCTCTCCTGTCTCAGGTGCAAGCCCAAGCTAAATCCCCCGTTGCCCCTCCTGAGCCACCACCAGCCCAATCACCTCTTATTCCCCCTCTGCCTCAGCAAGGGCAAGCCTCCAAAGGTAAGGGCCCCAAAGGAAAATCTCCCACCAAACCCCTTGAGCCAACCACTGCTAAATCTTCGGAGATCCCTCCTGAACCCAAGAAGAGAAAAATGAGGGTCCGGGTTCCAACCATACCCAAAACTCCTGAGCAAAGAAAGGCAAAGAGGGAACGAAAGAAGGAAGAAGAAGAGGCTCTCCTGCAAGAGCATGCAAAGAAGATGGGATGGGACAAGTTTTGAGACAGATTCTAACTAGATTGTACCTAGGAATTTCTCTGTTTCTTTTACAACTATTTTCTTGTATTTTATACATTTCTAATTTTTCAGACTTTTCCCCTATCTTTACTATCTTGCTTTGCCTGTGTGTGTTTTGTTCCCTGTTCTTTCCTTTTCTTTTAGCCTCATTAGTTCTGCTGCACATTAACTTTGAACCAGTGAGGACACTGCTCCTCATAGGTTTGGGGGTGTGCGAAGCAGACCCTGCCAATGGAATAGCTAACATAAGTGCAGCAGACTCATCTGAGTAATATGGAAATGGACCTCTGTTCACTTAAGAATCATGAAATTAAGAAGTTTAAAATTTATGCAAACCTTGGACATTATAAACTTCTAATATTTCACATTTCCATGATAATATCACCAAGGAAACCTACTAGTATCAGCACTTAGTGAATCATTAGAGAGAGAAAAAGGTGAGGACATACTTGAAAGTTTAAAGGATGACCATAACCAGTGAGAATTGGGCCTACAAAATTTTTCTATTCTTTGAGGAGTAACTAAGGCATTTCTTTTAGTTCTAAGGACTGGCTGAGTCACTGTGCTCACTAGAAGTTAGGTAACTCCAAGTTGAAACAACTGACGGTACTCATGAGACCTAGGAAAGGATCAAGGCCTTCTCTGGGACAATTTGAGCCTAAAAAGACCAATCCTAAAGCAACTACCCTTGTCCATACCCCCTTTGAGCTTTAAATCCTAAATTTCTTCAAAATACACCTGAGTACTTGAACCTAAACCTATGAACCTGATTCAACCTACCCTCACTCTGAGAATTCAGAAGGTAAAGGAGAAAGAGTTGAAGATGGACTAGCTATGGTCAACATTAGGTGGATGGAGAAGAAGGATCTCAAAAATCTGGCAGTATGGTAACTGAGAACATGGTGACATTTCTGAAAAGCAAAATCAAAACAAAAAGAAGGAAACTCCAGTAAAAAGAAATAAAAATAATAATGAAGAGGAATAAGGGAGAAGTCAAGAGGAACTTTCATTGGAAAAATCAAAATCAAGAAGAGAAACTGATCACTTCAAATCGGAAAATCTCAAAGAATATGAAGGGAGCTGAATTATGGAAGGTGAAGTCATGAACCACCTCTGTGACCTACTGATTTCTCAAATTGGAACCCCTTTTCAACCTTCTATTCTTTTTAACCCTATCTCATAAGCCACATTACAGCCCAGTTAAAAGCCCTTGTGATCCAAAGATGAGTGAGCTCTCACGTGAAGATAAGGAATTATCCAATCTATGGTGAGGAACTGCCAATGATGTCAACACTTAAGAACTCTGCCTATGCTCATGCTTACAAACCCATTTGGGGGATGTAACTGCTCTTGAGCCTGTGAGAAAATGAACCCCTCAACGAACCTTTATGAGAGTATGCCCTGCAAAGTTTTCTTTTGGGTCTGAACTTCAATGCATTATGTATGACCTTAACCTAATTTTTTGACATAAGGATAAGCTCAGTGCTGACACACTTGTGCAGTTTTCTGTGATTGCAAACTATTTGGAAATGTTATGCAATCATGAGAGTTTATGATGTTTAAGTTACTGTGCAACCAATGAATTAAATTTCCTTTATGTGTACTGATTCAAGAGTAGACTAAATCTGATTCCTTAACTGCTCATTGGATGATATTGCACTTTTGTTAACTGTTTCATTTGAGAAGTTTGTGGGTATCTTCACTGAAAACCCTCAAGAGACTTCACTCCTCCACTAGGGATCACCTAGGGGTTTAAAAGGCTTGGTACATAAGCTAAATGTATTCGTGCTCCCTACGAAAGTGGCATTTAATTTTTAGAGTAGATTTAATGTAGCTTTGCTAAGGGACTAGCAAAGATTAGGGCTGAGTATGTGTTAAGACCTGAAAAGTACCACTTTTTACCCCTTAACTTAACCTTTGATTAGACCCTTAGCCACCTAATAAGTTCTGGTTAAGTGTTTTGTGTAGGTAATAATCAGCAGTGAAATAAGGCCAGGAATCCTGTTAAGGAGCACCTTTGCTGGCACCGAATATCCCTCAGAAGAATGAACTCTGAATTCAGACCTGAAATGAGCCTCGCGCAACTGACCCAAGCTTTAGAGGATTCAGGAGAAATATGCCTCGCGCAGTTCAACTGAGCTTCCCAAGACTTTACAGCAACCTCTCGTGCAGATGAGTGACTGAAGAGCTTTAGAAACTCAAACTCACGCAGCTCTCGCGAAGCTCAAGAGTAGAACACATCGCATAGTATCACGTAGTTCATAGCAGACCTCTCTCAATCTCGCGCAGTTCACTCAGAATGGCTGAGGAGAGAGAGCTTCAGAAGATTCCTCGCGCAGCTGTCACGCGATGGCCGCGGGATGCAATTATTAGAAGAAGAATGCCTCGCGCAGTTCTCACGCCATTCAAGAAAGAAAACATCCTGGCAAAGGCAAAGCCAATCTCGTGAAGATCAAGTGAGACATAGAACCTCGCGCAATTTAGAACTCAGTAGAGCCTTGTGAGGTAACTCGTGAAGTCCAGTAAAGAGAAGTGCTCGCGAAGTTCTCGCGCTGCTGAAATTCAGTCTCGCGAAGATCAGCCCAGCGAAGACCGAGCGACCTCGCGACTGCTTGAATTTCAACCCCGCGACACTTGAGACTGTGTTTCCTATTCAACCTCGGGAAGCCTAATCCAGCGAGAGCGCAATTCTCTACCGCGCGACTGCCAGAAGAGAAAACTAAGGTAACCTCGCGACGGCTGAAGCTTCAGTATCAAATCATCCTAGCGAAGAGCAAAGAGCTACCACGCGATAAGTTTGGGAAACTATAGCTACCTAGCGAAGCTCTGACCCTAAACTTCCATCTCTTCAGCAGAGGACCTTCTGGGTATTTCCAGTGATTAGGGCACGCACTCCCATGCTCAAATCTCCATGCACGCACCCTGAGGCATCCAAGGTTCAGTATTAGGCCACGTGACATCGTTAAAATTAGGGTTTCCTAACCCTAATGTGCCACCACCCCACTGCTATATAAACCCATACCTATCTTAGGTTTAGGTATCTGGGAACCCATCTCAGATCATTTTTCTTTTCTCTTTCTTTTTAGCAGTAAGTAATTTTCTTTTTCTTTCCTTCTCTTCATAGTCCAGCACTTGCTGGCTATGCCTTTATATGTGTTTTTGAATTAGATCAATGGAAGTTCTGTAATAGGATCTGTACTTTGTGGGATTGGTGTTTATGTGTGAGATGCGCTGTGCAAGGCTGCTGCCTTGTGATCCGCCATTACTTTGGCTGTGTTTCAAAGCAATGGAGGACTGATTCTAAGGGCCATTCAGATCCAAGTGACCTGTGTGTCTGGGCTATCATGGTCCTACAGCCTTAGCCCCACCACAGGACCCACTAGATCTGAAATCCCCATGGGAGCTTGAGTTGGTAGCCTTATGAGCATGGTGGTAGCAGCGATATTCTTGTTTTGTTTTGGGCTCCGTGAGGAGGATAACCTCTGCGATAGTCTGTGACCATTTAAGTGGACAGATTATAGCCTTAAGGTGATTCTAATCCACCGATCCAAGATGGATCCTTCTTTACACCTGAGCTTGTAGAAGCCTGGTGAGAGATTGTACAGAGGCAGACTCCCCTATATTTGTATAGATCCGCCATCAGATGTTGGATCTGATCTGGTTATAGAGATTGTAGGTTGGTGACTGGACCATTGTAGCCTCGCTCAAGCAATGGACAGCTAGATCGAAGGTGTACTAATTCTCTTGCTGGTTCTATGTGTCTGGGCTATCATGGTCCTACAGCCTTAGCCCCACATATAGAACTTTAGAGGTTGAGGTTCCCTATGGATTCTTGAGCTGGTAGCCTGGATGAAATAGTGCCTGCAATGATTTACTTGTTATGTTTCGACCCATCCCTGGATAGTGGCTCCCCTATGGGATAATTTGTAACCATTTAAGTGGACAGGTTATAGCCTTAAGGGTGGAATCATGGCAGAGTGATGGGTTGGATCCTTTCTCCTTAGAGGTGATAATGTAGCCTCTGGACAGGATTTCTATAACATCAGATCTAAATCTGAGTTACAAAAATTCTCTGACCTTAGCTCAATAACGTACTTCTCACCCTTTTTATACTTATTTTCCACACTCCATCCATCCTCTCAACACTTTCTATAGTTTAGATATTAAAATACTTAGAATAAGTGACCTTAAACTCCCCTCCTTCTAGGACTGCCAGATTTGTAGACAGATCTGGATGGACTACTAGAGATGGCTCCCTTGGAGCTCTAGATCACCTTTCCCTGTGGAACAAACTCTTACTTATCAAAACTTGCTACAAAGGACCCTGTATCTTGCAGGTCTAGGACTTCTGAGTTGTGCTGGATTCACCCCCTGTTTTACTCTGTCTTTGATTTCTAAATAACTTTCACCACCAACCAATAATGTAAGCACACCAGAAGTTGTCAACAGTATGTCTCGAGATGTCTTGTGTGCCAGCAAGTAAAGGTGGATCACCGAAATCCGGCAGGACTATTGCAACCACTACCGATACCCAAGTAGAAATGGGAGACCATTTCTATAGACTTTATTTTGGGGTTGCCAAGGACATTGAGTAAGCACAATGCCATCGGGGTCATTGTGGATCGATTGACTAGGTCTGCACACTTCCTGCCTTATAATACGTCATATATCGCCAACAAGCTCGCAAAGTTATACATCAAGGAGATAGTTAGGCTGCATGGTATACCAGTCAGTATTATATCCAACAAAGACCCGATGTATACATCTCAGTTTTGACAGCGATTTTAGGAAGGGATGGGTTTTAGGCTCGATTATAGTACGGCATTTCATCCTCAGATAGATGGGCAGACTGAGAGGGTGAATCAGATTATAGAAGATATGTTACGTGCTTGCATGCTGAATTTTCAGGGGTCATGGGACCAATATTTACTGCTGATTGAATTCGCCTATAATAATAGTTATCAGGCTAGCATCGGTATGGCACCCTACAAAGCTTTGTATGGACGACGATGCAGGTCTCTGTTTAATTGGGAAGAAGTGGGTGAGAAACTCATTTTAGGCCCTGAGATCGTGGAGAGTACAACCGAGATAGTTCAGTTAATCCGCGAGAGACTACGCATTGCTCATAATCATTAGAAGAGATATGCTGATCTTAAAAGGAACATGTTGAATTTCAGGTGGGAGGCAACGTATTTGTCAGAATCTCGCCTAGAAAAGGCGTAATGCATTTTGAGAAGAGTGGAAAGATGAGTCCATGTTATGTTAGACCTTTTGAGGTTTTAGGCCGAGTCAGCGAGGTCGCTTACCGTGTAGCCTTGCCACCGCAGCTATCGGGCATGCATAATGTGTTTCACGTGTCCATGTTGCGGAAGTACGTGATGGACCCGACTCATGTATTGGACTACCAGCCCATTGAGCTCCGAGAAGACTTATCTTTGGTTGAGGAGCCGGTACAAATCTTGGATCGCAAAGAATAGACCTTACGCACCAAGAGCATTCCCTTAGTACTTGTGAAGTGGCGGAACCACTCTTCAGAGGAAGCCACTTGGGAGCGCGAAGTGGAGATTCGCGACCAATTCCCACAACTTTTCGAGTGAAGGTATATTGTAAACTACGGATATGTAAATCTAAGTACCTTTAAAATTTATCTGTTTCTTTACAAACTAAACTCTTCTTTTAAATTATCAACTTTAATTGGTTAATAACTTTGATGCTCTACATATTTCTACCACTATCACATAATAAAATCTTAGATATCATTACAACTTTTGTTATCAGTTAGAGCGTGTGTATACCAAATATGTGGTTATGCTTCTGAACAAGTATTCGATTCTGGCATCTGAAATTTGTGCTCAAGTAATAACTGATTAAGTGTATGTGATTTAGTAGAAAAGGGTGAGGCATGTGTGTGCTAGGTTTGATTTATGTTGGTGTATGTTTCCAGGCATGTGACACTCGGGAAAGTATGCATCCATGTACGAATGCAATCCTCTATGGAAGTATGGGATGCCACACGCAGTACATCCAAGTTACTATAGATCCTGACCCTTGAAAAGCGTGCCTAGTGAAGCCTATCGCATCGCGACCCAATTTCTTTTAGAATTCAGACTGTTTGAACTATGCCTTGATAAGAACTGGTATTAAAATAAGGGCATACGTAGACTTACTTAAGCTACCCGTTATGTTTTCGAGGATGAAAATTCCTAAGGAGGGTAGAATATAAAGACCCGTATTTTGAACCCGAGTTAGACTAACCCTGTGTGCGTATTTGGCTCGGTGACTGACATCGCCATTTATTTTAGATTATTATTTAGATGTGATTGTGCGATTAATTATTCGATTCGTAGGAGAACGCTTAGGCCTCGTCGGCGACTTAAAATATCAAAATTAGAAGTTTAATACACTAAAGAGTGTGTGTGTGCTTAACACATGTGAGAAACCCATTATAAGAGAAGAAGTTTCTCCCGTTTTACACTAGGTTACGCTATTGCTTAAGAAAGAAAGAGACGAGAGCCCAACCGCCTAAAACCCAAGCCGCATTTAGAGTCGTTTGATCGTCACTAAGCATTGTCATCGATCATCGTAAGAGATCCGTTTCCAAACCCTCTCCTCTAGAAAACCTTTTTCATTTGAGATTCATTAAACTTAGAATGAACTTGAATCAACATTGGGTTTGTTTTTTACGTTTGGAGAAGGTTAAGATTATTGGGAATGAATAAGAGTCATCCTTGTGAACTCATGGGATCGATCGCGGCGCGATTCATCAAAGAAATCCATCGGTTTCATTCTGAAAACTCCGTTTGTGCGAGGAGTGCGACTCATTTTCAAATCGGGAAATCCTTGAGAAAAGGTATGATTTTGGTTAAGTTTATTGATTAAAATTATTAGATTAGATATGGGTTTTACTTTTGGGATGTGTATGATTTGATTTGGGTGAAAACGAGGCGAAAGATCGTAGTTTTATGTGAAATTCTGAAGCTGCGATCGCACAGTTGCTGTAGCTCACGTGCGCTCGAGGATTATCATCGCTCGTGTGAGGAATCGCCAGAGGTTTTACTTTAGAAGTCGTATACTAGAAAAAGTTAATTATACTGTAGTCTCTGTGCTCGCTCGTGCGAGTTTAAGTAATCGAGCTCATGCACGCGAGGATTATCATCGCTCGAGCAAGTACAGAATATGATTTTGTCTTTATTTTTTTATCTCTTTCCGAATTTTGTGATTATTATGCTACTAGACACGTAACATAAGGTCGGTATGGTTGCTAGGTTATAGTGTGGGTCTTGGCACTGTCCGTTAAGCTTTGTGTGGACTTCGGTTTTGTGTGAAACATTCCGAGGTAGGAGAATCTTATCACTACTGCATTTTATTTTAATTCACATGGATATTTTGAATTAGAATCTTTGAACTTGCATATGTCATTGAAATCACGTTTATAAACTAAAAATCTTATATAAACTCTGAAATCTTAACTATGTATAAGAAACTTGCATTTAAACTATATTAGTATTTGCATCTGTTTTATGATTCACCTAAACGACCCCTCAAAATTCCTGCATAATTTCCTAGCGCAAGTTACCCTCCTGAGTGTAGGGGCTTGTTACATCTTGAAAAAGGGTTCATGAACGACAATGATAGGTAGGGGTTCCCATCGGCTATATTCCTGCTCTCGAGATATAGTTAACTCGGGAGGTATTTTAAGTTGAGGATTAAGTCATGAATTACTGAACTTTGCATATAGAAGTTAGAGACACTAAGATGCTGAATATCTTCATCTTCTTTGAATCTGTTTTCACCTTTTTAGAACTTGATCTTATGTATGATTTTCTGCATTTAAATTCAGTCTTTTACCGCATTATCTAGTTCTGACATATTATATTTCGAAATATGTTTTATAAACTATGTTGGTTAAAATACAATGTCGTTGATGATATTTTTCTACTGAGATTTGTTGGTTATCTCACTCCGACTATACATCACAGGTCCAAGTACTGATGTGGTAGTTCAGGGTTGCAAGACTGATCCCGATTACGTACTCGAGGAAGAGCCTGAGGTTCCTCCTGAGGAGTATTTTCCGGCTTAGGATCTAGTTTATTTATTTGCTTTGGTGAGAGTTTTGGACTTAGAGTTATGGGCCCATTTTGTTGGATATTATGGCTTTATGCTTGACTTTGTTTACGGTTATGAACCATGTTTCGGTGATGGTCGGCCATCATCGGTAGTTCTGCACTTTATTTGCTTTCACATTTTTCTTAGCTTTGGTTATTTATTACGCTTTACTCTAATATGTGCTCTATTTGTCTGGCTTATCATTTAACCGATAGGTTGGAAAACCGGCCTTTCCTATACCTGAGGAATTAGAAAAGTCGGGTCGTCACAGAAGACCTTGACTAGTTCGCTACTCTGCCTCTAGCCAAAATTGAACCTGCGAAGACTTAGCCGACAGATTCCTAGACCAGTACCAACACTTAACTTCTGAAGAAATCAGTCTCACTGACTTGATGTACACAAGATAAGAGGACGATGAAGACTTCTTGACATTCGCCAACCACTAAAGGAGACTTGCCGCTCGAACGAGGAGTCAGATAAGAGAAAGTGATACGATAGAAATTGTGATTAGCAATACCCGAGAGCTGCTTCAAAGTGTTCTCATCCTAAGTGACTACTCCAATTTCGCTAGCCTCTGAGAACACACTTCACGCATAGAGCGTCACTTGAAGAATGGAGACCTCCCTCTCTCCACCCTAACATCCAATGACCCTGGGACAAACACCCTTAACGAGACTCTTGACTCCGAATAAATCAACACGAACCAAGAATAAAACCAAAAAAACCCTCAACCATACCACCCATATGACCAAGCTCAGGATCTATACACAAACCTATACACTGACCAAAACCAATTACCACACACAAACCAAGATCAACACCCTTACCAACCTTTATACACCAACCAATATACAAACTCGCACTATGATCAAAACCAACTCCCTAACACTGTGCAAACCACCGTCACCTGCTACAAACCCGTTATTTAAACAAACTCCATCAAGCCCTTGACCCGCATACGATACCATACACTCACTACGGCCTCGTTCCACCCGGTAAGCCTGATCTGAAGGATTGAACCTCCCTTGAACTACGTCCAAACCATTCACTGCCAACCAATTAACCTTGCCCCATGTACCTATAAACACGAAATTTCCTTTCGCCCTGAACTGGTCACCAAGATCACTAAAATCCAAACTATCACCAAATCCACCCCTAAACTAACTCAACCCATCACCAAACTCATCGTCAAACTCAATGCGCACATCTCCAAACTAACTCAACCTATCCTTAAACTCGACAACCTACCAACAAGCATACCAATCCCAACGCTACCTCAATCGACACTGAAACCAACTCCATGACCATTCCCTAAACAAACTCCCTCCCCTATCCCGGAAGCAATTCTCGAATTAATCTATCCATATACTACGACACTATTCATACTTAAACCAATCACAAAGATAAACTTTGAACATGAACCCGTAATCCAATCAAAACCTCTAATCGAATCAACTCCGAAACTAACCCCCAAACACATTGTCCCACCAATCTTAAAACCAGTCCCTGAATCAATCCCTACATCTGCTTTAAAACTTGAACTCAATAACGAACACTTCACTCCACCAACGTCTGAATCAACTCTCAAATCAATCACTATTCTCACCTCAGAACCTAAAATCACTACCACCTCACTAAGTTCAAAACAAAATCTCGAACTCGAATCTGTTACCAAACATACCTCCAAACACCCATTTCTAGTATAGGTTAGTGCTGTCAGATCTGTAGCCAGATCTGGAGGTCAACTATTCAACCTTGTATTTTTAGATCAAATTTCCCTGTGGAACAAACTTTTACTTATCAAAATATGCTACAACAGCCCTGGATCTTGCAGGAATATGTATAGATTATTATTTTTGTGCTATTTCATTCTAGTTTCACTCTTTTTTAATATATTTTTACTGCCATATTTTTATCACATTACCATCACTTTTTAATAAAAAGGATAGCACAAGAAGTTTAACCAACAAGTTTTGGAGCCGCTGCTGGGGATATTTGATCTAAATAGTAGATCTGAGTTTTTATTTGTCTGTCTATAAATTTATTTGCTGCCTGTTATCTGTTTGAATAAAAGTACTGCTAAATTTATTTTGGTTTCCTGCAGATCTGGAACAGCAGCAAAGTGGGGAGCTGATAGTTGCAGCTAAAGCATTGTTTGCCCTAGTTTGCATCCTCTTCTCCCTTATCTTAGTTTCATTTTTGTAAATTTCTTTAAATATCAGCAGTAGTGTTTTAATTTCTATTTGTTTTATATTATCTGCTGTGTGCTGTTGGGAGTATTCTTTTTACTTGCTAATAGTAGTATGTTGGGTAGAAGGTCTCTTCATCCTGAGCTAGAACATTTAAATATAGAAATAGAAAGAGTCCTTAGGCCTAGGCTGACACCACCTACCCCTATTGAACAAATAGAAATATTTGAGATGGGTGAGCAACCAAGACCATTGACGGATTACTATGCACCGAGGTTATATTCATCCCTCTTTTGCATTAAATTCCTCAATGTTGAGGGAAATTATGAGATAAAGCCTCAAACCATCCAAATGCTGCCATCATTCCATGGGTTAAGTAAGGAGGACCCTTACAAGCATATTGATGAGTTTTTGTATTTGTGTACCACATTTACAATTGCTGGGCTGGAAGATGAAGCCACCAAAATAAGGCTTTTTCCTTTTTCATTAAAGGAAAAAGCCAGGAATTGGCTTAACATGCTCCCACTAAACAGCATCACATCTTGGAATGCCCTACAATGCCAATTTTTGGCAAAAAAAATTCTCATGAGTGGAACTAGCCAGTTGAGGACGAGCATAATTTCCTTTGCTCAATTCCCAACAGAAGATTTCCCTAAAGCATGGGAGAGGTTTGAAGAGCTGTTGAGGCAGTGTCCACACTACCAAATCCCTACGTGGCAGCTTGTCCAGAGCTTTTCCCAAGGGATTGATCCTAAGAGTAGAGATATGGTGGATGCTTTATGTGGTGGATCTTACCTCATCAAGACTGCTGAAGAAGCCTGGGATCTGTTTGAGGTAATTAGTGAAAATTCTATACAACAAGAGACTCTGTCAAGAGGTGACATTGAGCCTATTGCAAGAGCTACAAGAGACCCCACTTCTAAAGGAAAGTTGTATGAAGTAAATGTGTACAATGACCTGGAAAAGAGAGTGGACAGTTTGTCCCAAAAGTTTGGCAAAGTTCTTAGAGGACTATCCATTAGCTACACGGGTTGGAGAGACATGTCTGATATGCCAGTCACCAACACATTCATTAGAGGACTGTCCATCAGCTGGTCAATACCCTGAGCTGGTTATGGAGGATGTTAATGCTACCCAATCATATGGGCAGCAGCCTGCTAGGTATCCATGGAGGAACCACCCCAATCTGAGGTGGAGACAGGATAATTATCAGCAACCCCAACAGTGGCAGCAAGCATTGCCATATAGACCATAGCAACAGTATAATCTAGGTTATGCTCCTAGATAACAATTTCCCCAGTTTGGTTCATAGCCAAATTAGTTAGCTTTGCCCCCACCGTAGCCTAGAGCACCCTTATTTGAAGAGCAGGTTTTGTCATCACTACAAAACCTGAGCTCCTTATCACAGACTATGAACTCTCACAATCAGAGTATTAAAAAAATTGAAGACTAACTGCGTCAAATCTCAAATATTCTGACTAGGAGAGAAGAGGACATATTACTAAGCCAGACCATGACCAACCCCAAGGGTCAGTATATGATTGGTGAAGGTTCCTCAACCCATGAGGAAGCTAAAGCAATAACAACCCTAAGAAGTGGTAAGGTGGTGGAGAATCAAGTGGGTATGGAAGCAAGAAAGAGTGTACAAGGAGAAGAAGACTCATTTCCTACTGTTGAGCAGCGGGAACCTAATAATGGGGCTGCTGTTGAGCCCCTACAAAAAGAAAAAAATGAAAAAAGTAAAAAGAAAAAAACGGTTGATGATACAACTAGGCTAGCAGTTGAGGTACCAGCAGTACCCCATCTGCCATTTCCTCATGCTCTCAAAGGCCCTTCTCCTTTTGACAAAGAGAATGCCAAAATGGAGGAAATGATGGAGACCTTGAAGCAGGTTAAAATCAATTTACCACTGCTTGATGTCATGAAACATGTCCCAGCCTATGCTAAATTCCTTAAGAGCTTGTGTACCCAAGAGAGAAAGGTGAGGATTCATTTGTCTAAGAAAGTCTTTGCAACTGAGAAAGTCAAATCTGTTTTGTCTATAGTCAGCTAAACTTTAGGACCCAGGGGTACCTACTATCCCCTGTATTATTGGTGATCACACCATAGGCAGAGCTCTTTTAGACTTGGGAGATAGTGTAAACCTGCTGTCATACTCAATGTATGAATAGTTGGGTTTAGGGAACTAAAGCCAACACCTGTAGTTCTCCAATTGGCTGACAAGTCTGAGAGGAAGCCTATGAGAATTATTGAAGCTATGCTGGTGGGGGTGGATAAATTTTTCTACCCTGCTGACTTTCTAGTTTTGGACATAGAACCTTTCAAATGTAACACCCTAATCCCTGTTATCCTGGGCAGGCAATTTCTGGCCACAGCCAATGCCTGCATTCAATGTAGGTCTGCGGTGATGGAAGTCAGTTTCAAAAATATGAAAGTGAAGCTTAATGTGTACAATGCTGCCAAGCAACCTCAGCTAGACAATGAGAATTGCTTTGTAGCTGGACAATGAGGAATTGGTGGAAGAAAATTTATCTAATCTACTAGATTGAGATAAAATGTGTGATGATTTTGAAGATGTCTGGACTGAGGTTGTTGAGCAGGAGGCACAAACTTTCAGTGCTGAAGAAAGAAACACATTAGATTCTTTAGTGAGCCTAGTGCAACACTCTATATGGAAACCTACATTGCTGCCCCTACCTCAACCCTCCAAGGCAACTTTGCTGCCTTTAGTAGTTAGTCCACTAGATCTGGAGCTCAAGCAGCTTCCAGCATCTTTGAAATATGCTTTCCTGGGAGAGAATGAAAAGATGCCTATGATTATCTCTTCCTCTCTCACTGTGGAGCAGGAAGAGGAATTACTTAAGGTCCTTAGGAAGCATATGAAAGCAATCGGCTAGACCATTGCTGATTTGAGAGGAATAGACCCATCTATATGTATACATAAAATTCATTTGGAAGAGTGTTCCAAACCCTCTAGGGAAATACAGAGAATTATGCAGGAAGTAGTCATGAAAGAAATTGTGAAATTGCTAGATGCTGGGGTTTTACCCCATTTCTGACTCTAAGTGGGTCTCACCTATCTAGGTAGTCCCCCAAGAAGTCTGGCATCACTGTCACAACAAATGAGTCTAGAGAATTGGTACCAATCAGAGATACCATTGGTTGGAGAGTGTGCATAGACTATAGAAAACTGAACTCCAAGACCAGATGGACCACTTCCCATTACCACCCTTCATTGATCAGATTTTGGATAAGCTGGTAGGCAGAGCATATTACTGCTTTCTTGATGGATATTCTAGTTACAATCAGATGCCAGTGTATCCACAAGATCAGGAAAGGACCACTTTCACTTGTCTATTTGGCACTTTTGCTTATAGAAGAATATCATTTAGACTGTGCAATGCTCCTACCACCTTTCAAAAGTGCATGTATGTAATTTTTTCTGATATGATTGATAAGTTTTTAAAGATTTTCATGGATGATTTTTTAGTTTATGGGAATGATTTTAGTCAATGTTTGCATCATCTCTGCCTTATACTTCAAAGGTGTGAAGAAACCAACTTGGTTTTGAGTTGGCAGAAAAGCCATTTCATAGTCACCCAAGGCATTGTGCTTGGCCATGTGGTATCCCAAAAAGGCATTCAGGTTGACAAGGCAAAAATTGACCTGATTTCTCACTTACCCCCACCAAAAATAAGCAAACAAATCAGATCATTTCTAGGACATGCAGGATTTTATAGAAGGTTTATCAAAGACTTCAGCAAGATCTCAAAACCACTATGCCACTTGCTTTGTCAAGATATGCCATTTGGGTTTGATGTTGAATGTCTTGAAGCATTTGTGATTTTGAAGAAATTTCTAACCTCTGCCCCTATGATCCAAGCACCTGATTATGCCCTACCCTTTGAACTGATGTGTGATGGATCTGATTTTGCTGTGAAAGCTGTGTTAGGACAGAGAAAAGAGAAATTGCCATGTGTACTTTACTATGCTAGAAGGACATTGACAGAAGCTCAGTTGAATTATACAACAACTGAGATAGAGCTTCTATCTGTTGTCTTTGCTTTGGATAAATTTAGACCTTATTTACTAAGGTCTAAAATTATAATTTTCACTGACCACTCTACCCTAAAGTACCTTCTAGCAAAGAAAGATGTAAAGCCAAGGCTAATTAGATGGATTTTACTCTTGCAGGAGTTTGATCTTGAAATCAAAGATAAAAAAGGGGGAAAAAATGTGGTTGCTAACCACTTGTCAAGGATCCTGAGTGAAGATTGTGCTGCAACACCATTGAAAGACACCTTCCCTGATGAGCAATTATTTGCCATCCAGTCTGTTGTACCCTGGTTTACCAATATAGTAAACTACCTTACTGTAGGTAGGATTCCTTTCCACTGGTCCAAGATGGACAAAGACTTGTTCTTCTCACAAGTCAAATACTTTTTCTGGGAGGATCCATACCTGTATAAGTACTGTGCAAACTACGTAATCAGAAAATGTGTCCCTGAAAGTGACATCCACAGTATTCGAACCATGTGTCATGAAAATGCCTATGGGGGAAACTTTGGAGGAAAAAAGAAAGCAGCCAAGGTGTTGCAGTGTGGGTTTTACTGGCCTTCCTTATTTAAGGATGCCTTTGAATACTATAAAACATGTTTAAGATGTCAAAGGATGGGTGGCATATAAAAAAGGGATTCAATGCCACTACAACCCATCCTTGTTGTGGAGCTATTTGATTTATGAGGGATAGATTTCAAGGGCCCTTTCCTCCTATGGGCTTTAAATTTATCCTTGTGGTTGTTGGCTATGTTTCCAAATGGGTGGAAGCTCCTACCACAAGGACAAATGATCACAAAGTTATCCTCAAGTTTGTCAAAGAAAATATTTTCTCCAGATTTGGCATCCCTAGAGTCATCATCAGTGATGGGGGAAGCCACTTCTTTAACAGATACTGAGAGTTTGCTCAAAAAGTATGTTGTTACACATAAGATTGCTACTCCATATCACCCACAGACTAGTGGGCAAGTGGAGATTTTCAATAGAGAAATCAAGCATAACCTGGAGAAAACAGTTAGGACTGAAGGAAGGATTGGCCATTGAAATTAAATGATGCTTTGTGGGCTTATAGGACAACCTATAAGACTCCAATTGGAATGTCCCCATTTAGACTGGTTTATGACAAAGCATGTCATCTCCTAGTGGAATTAGAGCACAAGGCCTTTTGGGCCATTAAAAGCTTGAACATGAACCTAACTTCTGTTGGTGCAAACTGGAAATTTCAGTTGTCTGAGCTAGAGGAACTGAGGCTGGATGTCTATTCAAATTCTAAAATTTAAAAGGAGAAAGCCAAGGCCTTCTTTGACAAGAACCTTCTAAGGAAGGACTTTGCTGATGGAGCCAAGGTATGGCTTTTCAAATCAAAACTCAAGTTCTTTCCAGGCAAATTAAGATCCAGATGGGATGGCCTTTCACTGTAATCCATACATTCCCATCTGGGGCTGTGGAGATCATGGACCCCACTTCTGGAAGGGTCATGAAAGTAAATAGTAAGAGGCTCAAACCTTGTGTAGCAAATTCTATGGAGCCCTCTAAAACCATGCACTTCCAGTAACCTCCCAATGTTGAGTGATCTCCAACCTTGTACACTGTGTATCATAACTATTGGCTTTTGTTTAAAATTCTATCATTTATTGTGTTTTGTGTGATCTGTTTGTATGAATCTTGAACTGTGCATATTTGTAGTCTGCTAAGGTATTAGGATTCTTGTGTTTAGCATAAGAAACCATTGTTTGAATAAATGAGTGTGTGTAGGTGTTAGCATGGCAGTGGGCCTGACAGCACAAGAGTGTAAATGACCTATTTTTAGCCTTCTTGAGAGGATCAAGCATCCTCTCGAGTCATTTTCAATACATATTTGGCTTGCTCGACAGGCTCTAACACTGCAGAGTAGCCTCTCGAGCCCCAATACCTGAGAGAAATAGAGCCCTCGATAGGCTTTGATGTTTAAATGGTATCTACTCGAGATCCTCTCGAGCAGGTACACATGAAGCTTAGCCTCTTAAGGCTCGGATCTTCAGCAAAAATGTTTGTCGAGCAGTTAACATTCCCTGCTCGATAGGCTAATTCCCAGCGATTTCATCTACTCGAGAGCCTCTTTAGTTCAATAGACAGCCTCTTGAGGCTTGGGTTTGCTTAGTTTAAAACCCCTCGACAGTCATTCTGTCATTTTCTCTACCCAAAGCACTCGAGCATAAACTCCCAACCAGATTTTTCATCTTCCTTCTTCCCTGCCATATTTGCTTCACCCTTCACCCTCTACTTTTGCCACTCCGTTAAGCAACATAGGCTGAGCATTTTGCACCGTGTAATGTGAGATTTGGTCCACTGTGCCTCTTCCTCAACCAAATGCTAGCTTTTGGGGTAAGTTTAAAGGTTCTTCTCAGCCTGTTCTTTTTTCAAAATGTTTTTACTAGGTTGAATTATTTTGGTTGAGGATTAGTTTACTGGGTTGAGTTAGTGAAGTGGTGGACAACCTAGGATTTCAATTTTGTGTGATTTAAACTAGGGTTTGAATGGCTAATAATCAAGATTTTGGAGAAACCCTACAGGAGCTGATGAGCCCTGCCCAAAATACCCCTCCCACTCCCACGAGGAAATCCCTAAGGATTGCTACATCCGCAGCCATTGATGTTCCAGAACCCCAAATTGAAAAACCTAAGAAGAGGGCTGCTCCTAAGATAAGGGCAAGGACTGCCACCAAAGACCCAAAATCTGTCAAGTCCAAGATGAGGGAGCCACCCCAGAATCTGATCCACTGACCACACCTAATGAATTTATGGCTGCCCTAGGTTTGGAGCCTGAAACTACCTTTGATAAGGCATTTTTTACAAAGGAAGCCTTGGTTGTTGAAGCCATGGAATTTTTTACCAAGGCTTCCCCGGATGTCGTGTTATTGCCTTTAGATGATGTAGTGTACTGTAGACTAGTCAAACTTTGGTACCATAATATCAGACTCAAGGAGTCTAGCGGTGGACCTAACAAAGAGGACCCAGTGCCAGTCATTCTAATAGATTATTTTGCATCAGTTGTGGACACAAGTGATATTGCAAAGGCTTTGGGCATTCCAGCTTCCTATGACCCAGCTTGCAAATTAGGGGCACCACTTAATGCCTCCATCTTAGAGATTACAGAGAAGCTAACCAATTGAAAGAAAGCCTCTGGGGACTCCATCATGAGGACTGACTTCAGCCCCAGCCTGCTCTTCATGGATAGTGTTCTCAGGAAGAACATATTTGTAGCTAGACACCAACAAGAGAGGAGGCACCCCATAGCAGATGCCTTGTATTCATTCTCACAAGGGCATTGCTTCAATACTGCACAGTTAATTTTTGAGGGGATGAAGGACACCCACAATAAAGTCCAGAAGAAGCAGAAACCCCATGGACTTCTCTACAGTAGGCTGATCACAGCCCTGCTCAAACAAGGAGGCTATGTGTGGAAGATGGGGGAGCCAATTGAGAAATTGCCCCCAGTGACATTTGGGAAGAGGCTATGGACCATCAGCATGACTTTAATGGGGAGAAAGAAGAAGGTCTTTAAGGAGCCAACAGCGGCCCTCCCTGAAGAAGACTCAACTGCTGCCATTCCTACAGTTTCCTTTGCTACTAGCTCAACCCGAGTGTCCACTTCTGTAGCAGCTACATCAGCACCCTCAGTACCTGTACCAATAACTATCTCCATTCCACCTTCCATTCTTGCTCCTATGCCTACCATTTCAACTCCAACACCCTCCATAATTACCACCACAACCATCCCAGTGCCAGCTCCAACTGCAACCACCTTCCCATTTAACCTACCCACCCCCACCATTAAAAGAAAATACCAAGGAAAACCATCAACATCCACTGAACCTAGCCTAACCATTGCCCTACCTCAACCCATTCCAAGCCCTGAACCCACTGACATACCCAGTTCACCACCAGACCCACCTTCCCAATTTACATATGATGACAGTGAGCCTATGGCCACTGGCATTGAACCACCCAACCCCACTGACCTTGTACCCCCCATTGAACCCTTTAACCCCACTGACACCATTGAACCCATTGAAACAACTACCTCACCTACCCATGACCAAGAATAGTTTAGAACTGAGGGGTACTCAGTGATGATAGACTCCATTGTGGAGGATATCAGGCATGAATACACACCCCTCCCAAACTCTCCACAGCCCTACCATTTCAACCATACCCCTACTTCACCTTTCCAACCAATCTCACCCACCCAACCTATAACCCCCAGGCATACCAGACCCTTTTTCCCAAATAATTTCCCTCCTTATGTCTCTCCAAACCCAACTCCATACCAATAATGAAAGCCAAGCCACCATACAAAACAGTCTCTAATCCATTCAGACAACCCTTCAGACCTTAAACCCAACACCCCAATCACCTACACCTACACCCATACCTGAACCTACCCCCCCCTCCTTCACATCAGCCTTCAACTTCAGTGGCAACAGCTGATGCTACCACACAAATAGATTTTGAAAATGAAGAGGTTGCCCTAACCCCATTTACCTCCACCTCAACCTTTACCCATACTAAAACCCTTGAGGAGGAGCTGGCACTTATCCTTCCATCTAACCCACCATCTTCTCCAACCACCTATACTGATATGGCTATCATCTCTCCTCCTATAGATGACCCTGATGAATGGGCCATTATCCCTACTGATTCCATCCCCATACCTAGGTTTTACACCCTCACCAACTCCATGAATGCTAATCCATATGTTGGGAGGGATGTACATTTAGTAGTGGATGATGTCACAGCAATGGTGCAACAGAGATATGAAAACCAGCTTGACCTAATGAAGAATGATTATTAGAAGCTGATGGAGAAAGCTTTCATGGATCATCAGAAGGAGATGGAGGCCATGGAGAAGAAGCTAGCCACTTCTGCAGCAATGTGTAAGATGTATGAGCAAAGGACCACCCAGCTTTCCAAGCTGGTGGAAACATTAACCAACACTGTCACATTGCTTGGTCCTAAAGATGTCAAGCCTCCAGCAGTGCCTAAAGGAGTATCCATACAGGAGCCTACTCAGGAGAAGTACAACACCAAGCCCAAGAAACCAGCTGCAACAAGATCCAAAGTTGGTGCTGCACAAGCTGATAGTATGAAGAAAGGAAAATAGAAAGTTGCAGGGGACCCAATAGATTTAGATTCTGATCCAGATCACATGTAGGAGTTAGTGTAGTTAGTTAGTTTGTCTACAATTTTCTTTAGTTGTTGTTTATAAATATTTTGTAATGGTGTGTTTCTGCTTACACCTGTAAATTTATATTAAGTTTTCTCTCTTGTATCATATTAATTTTGTTAATGAAAATTTCTTTTGTGTGCCAATTTGCAATGTGCTTATTTGTCTAACTTTTCATTTCTGATGCCCCTAATTACATGTCCATTGAAACAGTGAGGACACTGTTTAAATTAGGTTTGGCGGCATGGTAGGGTAGACCAATGAGATGATTAAGCTAAGTGTAGCAGTATTAGTCAAGATTGAAACAAATAAAGTAAAATTTCACCTAAGCAATTTTGAAAAGGGAGAATTAAAATGTATAGCAGACTTTTTAATACTAAAATCTTTTAAAAACTCAACACTTCCATGAAGTAATCATCAAGAAAAATTTTCACAATCAGTATATAGTGAACCAGTAAGGAGAGAAAAAGGTGAGAACATGCCCCATGAGTTCAAATGAAGACCATACCCAGTGAGATTTGGGCCCATACAAAACTTTTTCTTTCGAAGAGTGTCTTTGGCAATTTTTATGCTCGAAGAAGTGACTAACTCAAACCTTTTCACTAGAAGTTAGGCTCCCCAAATTGAAGTTGTTGATAGCACTCATGACATTAGGGAAATGATCAAAGGCCATCAATTGGACAGTTTGAGCTTGAAAGTCTTACCCAGTGAACTGCCCCCCTTTGCATACACTCTTTGAGTCTTAAAAATCTATTTTTCTTTGACAAATATCAGAGTAATTGAACCTGAACCTCTTGACCTGATTCAGCCTTACCCTCACTCTGAGAATTCAGAAGGTAAAGGACAATATGTTGAAGATAGGTGAGCAGGGTTTGGCATTTGGTGGAAGGAGAAGGAGAAGTGAGAAAATCTAAGTGAAGTATTGTATCAGTTGTATGGCTGTGGCAAAAAAAAAATGGAAAAATAAAAATAAAAAAAATAAAAAGAAAGAGAAGTCAAAAGAAGCACTTCATCTAAAAAAAAAAAAATATTGTTGGAGGATGAAGTTGTGTTGTGATGAAGAAGGTGAAGTCATGAATCATCTCCTACCTCTTAATTGAATTCTCAGTTTTGAACCTTTTTACTCCCTTCATTCTTTTTAAAACTTTAACCTAAGCCACATTACAACCCAATAAAAGTCCTTAGTGATCCAAAGTGAATTGAGCGGCTATGTGGAGATGAAGGGATGCCTAATCTATGCTGAAGAGAACATGATGAAGTCATAAAATAGAAGCAAATGCCTATGCTCATGCTTGCAGACCTATTTGAGGTCTGTAACTGATCTTGAGCTGGAGTGAAATTGAACACCATTCAATTCATTTTTGAGAGATAGCCCTGGTGAGAGAACACCATTCAATTCATTTTTGAGAGATAGTCATTGTGACGATTGGGTCTAATATTAAATTTATTGGGGCACAGTTTGAACCTGATTTTTGAATTAATGGTGAGCTTTATACTAATTTGTACACACCACACTCTTGATGTCAACTGATTGGTTGTGATGAGCATGCATGATGATTTAGATATTAAATTTTTTGCATCCACTATTTTAAAACTCTTCTAACTTGAAGGATCAAGGTGTGGAATGAAACTTTTTATTGAAATCTGACTTGTCAATGTGTGCACTTGTTTTAACTATTTTCATTAGGAAGTTTGTGGGTACCTTCACTGAAAACCTTAGGAGACTTCACTCCTCCATTAGGGATCACCTAGGGGTCTAAACGGCTTGATGCATAAGCTAAATGCATCCGTGGTCCCTACGAAAGGGGCATTTAAATTTTTAGAGTAATTATTTAATTTTTGCTTTGCTCAAGGACTAGCAAAGATTAGGTTTGGGAGTGTGCTAATCACTAAAAATGCTACTTTTCACCTCCTAACCTAGCCTTTACTACACCTTTGAGTTATCTAATAATTATCATTTGAGTATGTTTTTGTAATTAGAAATAAATCACAGCTTAGTGCAATAGTCCACATAATGGATGCCAAGAAGAGAGCATTTTGGAGTCAAGTCTCGAAGCTAATGGAAGAACAGAGTGTGCACCATGGTGGACCACATCATAAGGGCCATTTATCATGCCTGAGGGTCCTAGAAGTCTAACAGAGAAAAGAAAGGTGGACCTAAGCAGTGAGGAGTTCTGCAGCAGGTTGTGCCCAACAACAAATAGTTAGAAATATAAGCTCGAGCAGTTCGCGAGCAGTTAAATCTTTAGCAAAGTTCGAGCAGATCTCGAGCACTTCAGGCATGTAGCAAACTAATAGCTCGAGCAGTCCTCGAGCAGTTCAAGACAAGAAAGGTTCAGGTTTCCAACCTCGAACACATCTCGAGAGGTTCTAAGCTTCAGAAAATCATCTCGAGTTGTTCTCGAGAGGATTAATTCTTAAATATAACATTTGCTCGAGTGGTTCTCGAGCAGATGCACCTTCAGAAATCCATCTAGAGCAAATCTTGAGCAATTGACAACATGTACAATTTATCCTATCGAGCAAGTAAACCCTAAGGAAATTCAGCTTGTCGAGCTGCAGTTTCAAGCAATTCAGCCTCTCAAACAGCCTCTCGAGGAGCTTTTAAAACATCCTGTCGAGCTATAAATTAAAGAATGCCAGCCTATCGAGAGCCTCTCGAGATACAATACCTGGAGCCTCATCTACACGAGCTGCATAATTTAAACCAGTCCAGCCTGTCGAGCAAGCTTCAGGAGCTAATCCAACCACTCAAAAACCTCTCGAGATCCATAATATGAAGCCCCAACCAATCGAGGCTCAGATTTCAGCATTCTCATTCAACCTCAGGAGTATTTTGGGGATTCCACAGCATCTAGGGTACACATCCCAATGTATTGAGTTGTTCTCCACTAACCAAGGCAACACTTGGTTGTAATTGGGCCACATCAGCAGGATCCTAACTAACTTGATTCTTCTTCTTTCTGATTGGCCAAGGTACAGAGATATTTTGTGTGGATTATATATAAGTTGTGAAAATAGCCAAAAATTGGCATCTAACATAACGGAATTAGCTATGAGCCAGGAGGATAGCCTATGCTTAGGTCATTTCTAGGGTTAGGTGATCTTTTTCCTTTTTCTTCCTTCCTTAGCGCAGCATTTACTAGCTAAGTCCTTTTGTAATAGTTAGGACAGATTTTATACTGTAAAAAACATTGACTGCAGCACCACTCAAGTGGACAAATTATAACCCTGGACTAGTCCATATCTCAGAGTTGGATTCAATTCTTCTTCCTTGCATTTGAGCTTGTAGCCAAATGAAGGACTGATGTGGATCTAATCCTTTTTCTGCTTGACAAGCCCTTTTTCAGTAAAAAGATCAATCCGTAATTCATTACTTCTCACCCTTTTTTCATTTAATTTTTCAAATTCATTTCCATCCCTTTTTAAACCCCTTTCTTGTAGTATAGATCTGTAATTTTTTTTAGGTTTTATTTTAGTTTTGTGACCCCAAAACTCCCTTTCTTTACCTTTGCTTTCTAGTATAGGTTAGTGCTACCAGATCTGTAGCCAAATCTGGAGGGCTACTATTCAACCTTGTATTTTCAGATCAAATTTCTCTATAGGACAAAATCTTACTTATCAAAACTTGCTAAAACAGCCCTGGATCTTGTGGGACTGTGTACAGATTGCTATTTTGGTGCTATTTCATTCCAGTTTCACTCCTCCTTTTTAATCTGTTTTTGCTGCCATATTTTTATCACATTACCATCACTTTTTAATAAAAAGGATAGCACAAGCAATTTTACCAACAACCACCAAACCATCATTCCTCCCACTTCCAAAATCAAACCAAACTTGAACCTTACAACTCCCATCAACATCCAACTTAGTATCCCACCAAATTCTCAAACCTCGCAACATGAAATCAACATCACAACTAAAATTGCTTCTGAACACCAGATCAAAATCTCCATAGACCTCACAATCAAGGTCCTTGTGGAAGTTCAACCAACAATAATACCACAACATCAGACCTTCGACACTAAACCTCCTCAAAAAATTATAGACAAAAGTTTAAAACAACCTCAAGATAAACCCAAAATACGCATCAAACGAAACAAGGGAAAACAAAACCGCCCCACGCCGAAGAAAGGTCCACCTTGGCCCACACCTTCACGTCTCCTCCTCTTGCTTTACCTTTGCCTCATCCTATCCTTACCTTTACAACACTTCCATCCCTCTCGACATGCCCCACTCCAACTTCACGTGCAGAAAACTTTCCAACAACCAATAAATAATTCTGAAAAAGTCTCTAACAACTCTACGCTCCAACGCTATGAAATGCCTCACTCCATTGAGAGGCTAAAGAAGGTCCCTCCTGACAAGGAGACCCCAACAATAGAAGATTTATCAAAAGACACCACATTTATTTTGATAAATCTCACATCATCCAAAGCACAAACCCGACCTTGACATCTCTCTCATCCCCGATCAATCAGATCAAAAGGGATCGAGGACCCCGAAATAATATCATCTAATCGAATGGTCACTCCGACCATTCAACATGTCCCACCAAGCAGACTTTCTGAGTCAGTCCCTTACTTCAGGAACTGATGTTGTACCATAACATGATAATAATAATAAAAATAATACAAAAATATACAAAGCAAAAAAATATATATGTATATATCATCTGCCCAACAATATCTCTGACTTATAACTTTTACTCGACCCAAAACTCGAAGTCAAGGAGCTAGTGCTAAGAAACAATGCCTGCACAATCGCCTCACCTAGAGAAAAATCAAAACTCACAAGGGGAGTACCTACATTATTTTGACAACATGCCCAGGAAAAAACCACAGGGGAAGGACTTCCTTACCCTTGGGATCATAACTTGATCATCATATCTCGTAGCCTAAAAAGGCATACTTAACGTATTATCCTCACAGTCATCATAAGGCATTCACCAGCCGTAGGTCATTATTTTCAAAAATATTTTGGGAATCATCTGGCTCATTGACCACCTTCCTATTCGGGCAAGTTGATCGAAGGACTAGTGGATCATAAAACTCTCTTTTGAAATATAGAAAACTCTGGATTCTCACACACCCTTCCAGCCATTGGAGTTGATGTTAGAGTAGAAAAAAAAATGAAAATGCAAGGTTCCATCAAACCTCATATTTCTTACATTAGCAGGTTGTCAAAAAAAAATATACCAAAAAGAAGCACAATCGAGTGAGAGCAATACGACGAATGAATAGTCAACGAATTCAGGAAAGCATAAGAAAATTGTGAGGGCATTTCCGTTAATCTTATTAGGGAAGTATAAGCAAGCCGCGAGGGTATGCCTGACATCTTCACACTACTAGATGTCGTCGTACGGTGGCGGGAGGAGGATAAGCTCTTGTTAATCATAGAATTTGATGATTTGATAGTGCTGGACCATGACGGAGAGCTCAATTATGGCACCACATTACCCACCCGAGAAGAAAGTAGCTGACTACTATTTCAAAAATCGATTAAATAAGAAGCTTCCCTCATATCAGTAAACCTTATCTTTCCTTCACCCTTTATTTCTCGTTTGGACAATGAATCAAATGATTTTCAAAATATCTTCGGAATAAAACCAAAAACTCTCAAATGGCAAGTGATGCAATCACTCTTTATCTACCATTCACCCCATTCTTGTTAAAAGCTACGATACATGATGATCATTTAACACTTACAAAATTGAGTCTGACATGTCACCGAAATAATCAAACTACTTCCCAACATGGGAGCATTACAAATACACATCCGAACATTTGTGAGGTAGATAAAAGTCCCACCGTCACTTGACATTGGGGCATTTTTTTTTAAGATCACTAGCACATTGGTAGCGATACTCAGGTCACGAGACCGACACCCCAAATCGGGGCATTTTTTTTATTTTTTTATATTTTATTTTATTTTTTAGTTTAGTCTCTTACCTTTCAGCCATGGGACTGAAAATATCCAAAATAAAACAAACAAGATACATGCAACATGCCAAAGAATAAACGCACTACCCTGACATTAACCATTCACCCTCTGACGCAACTCAAGAAACATACAACAATAAACATGAACAAACGAACACAATAAACCAAATACCATTTTATTTATGACAAAGATTTTACAGGTATCACCGAAGGCATACCTCCTGAACATACAATCCAAAGCGAAGACCTAGAACCTAAACATACTACTTAAAACAAACACGGAACTCAAAATGGACACAAACCCAAAATATGATGCGCGGAATATCCAATCAGAAGCAATAAAAAAGAAAGGGGAGGATTGGTTGGTAACACCCTTTCCATCCATTTGGAAGACTTTCCCCCCGCCATCTTCACCTCTTAACAATAATGAAGGATATATAGCATCCCTCGATTTCTGATACCTCCCAAGCCATAACTGCATCCCCGTTCTAAGATTATTTCAGGACGAAGAGCTCGCGAAACGACGAAGAACAAAAGAAATGACATTGGAATCACCCAATAAAAATACCCTATACTCGTTTGCTCAGATAAAAAGAGAGAATGTAGAAAAATAAAGGAAATTCAGATATATATATAGGCACTTGTCTGATTAAGCGCCATAAGCAGTGTGCTCAATTCGATCAAGCGCAGGAAATTCAGTGCGAAAATCAAATTACACGCACAAGATCGGGTGCACCTTTAAACTACCGTCCGCACTAAAGACCCCATGAGTCAATCCCATGTCGAAGACCCCGCGCGTAATCAAATTACATGCTTATGATGTTGCACGAAATCCCAAAGGCCACCCGCACTATGGCCGGGTGACGCTCCAATCACGCGCACGGAATCTGACTCCCAATCCGATTACGCGCACACAACCAAATGCGCAATTGACTCCCTGAACCTCTCAATCACGCGCGCTCAACCAGGCACACAATTGAATTAAATGCCCTGTACCGGACGTGTAATTACCTAGCTATGACACACTCCTCGAACCAAATACACACCCTAACCAAAAGAAACATATGCCCCCAATAAAAACCCTGACAAAACAAGCACACAACACGTCCTATAGCAATAAGACACACATAATCATCTTGCCATCACAAACCAATCAGGGGTGAGGACATCTCCCCGTAGTCCCATCACAGCCAAGTCACCCCCTGACAACTTATTGCGAATAAATGTCCCACCGCGATCAAAATTATTCCCCAGAGTCTCATCACGTACTCACAAGTACGCTGACCACTCCCCAACACCCGTTATGCAAAACAAGTCGTCAACATAAAATAAAATCATCACTCACAACCCCATCGCTAAATACAAAGTCCCATTGTAACACAGCGAAAGTTAATGGTGATAAAGTAGCCAAGCATGCTACTGGCCCATCATGATCAGAATCACTCTCCCTCGTCCCGTCGCTTATCCCATCACAATCTGACCAGAGAGATAATCCCATCACACATCCTCACAATAACCCACGTCCCATCACAATAGGATGCACATATCCAACCCTATCCCAACACCTAAGCTCATTGACCTAAATTAAACATGCCCTCATGTCCCATCGCGACGCTAAAACCCCACCACGTGACCTCACACGCCTGTTGAGAACTAGAAAATACCATTCTCCACCCTTTAACCTGGGCCTTGATAGACCCTTGAGAGAACTAAATAAGTGTTTTAAGTGCTTGTGTTACAGCTAACAATAAAGACAGGCTTAACCATGAAAGCAGCCTAAAAGTGCCAAAAAGAGGATAATTCATGTTGATCCAAAGGAAGAAAGAGAAGGGACAACCTCACTAGCTGTCAAAATGCCTGAACTGAAGAGGCAAAGACCTGGTCTCAACCCAGAAAAGAGATGTGGAGCAATTCGAACAGAAGAATGCACTACAGAGTGCTTTTCGAAAAGAATCTGAACATTTTGAAAAGAACCTGAACTTTGCGAAAAGAACTAAAAGCTCCAGGCTTAGTTTTCGAAGAGTACCTGAACTCTTCGAAAGGATGTTTGACTTATTCAAAAAAAAGAGAACTCGTTGTGAACAGAACCTGAACTTTGCGAAAAGAGCTTCAGAAGTCACAGTACCTTGCGAAAAGTTCCCTAAACTATGCGAAATGGTATTCTGGAGATTCCTAGCATCTGCAAGGGTAATTCAGTAATCTTTTGCACGCGCCCCAATGCATTTAAAAACCTAGGGACATTTCGAAAGATTCTGAGCACGAACCAAAGGCATATTCCACCCATGTGAGCACCCGAAGATGAAATCAATTGGCGGGAACTTCGAGAAGTTCTAACAAATTTTTGAATTACATAACAGAATTGATGCCTCTGTCATCTGATTGGCTAAAATAAATCAAGCAATTCTGATTGGCCAAAATAGATCTGGATCCTCGTGCTCGACTACCATTGGTTGATACAGATCTAAGCACTTCTGATTGGTCTATACACATCTGAGCTAGACCTGGGGGAAACTATAAATAGATGAACCATTTGCCCAATTTGGGTATCCAGATTTTGAGTTTCATTTCTATTGCCTCATTTCCATTTCAGATAGCTTGTCAGAAATTTCTGTAATAGCCTAGCTTTTATTTGTAACTGAGAGCTGTGAGATGTCTCTGTACTTCACGTGAGAATTATATTCAAGACTACAAATTCGAGAGCTGTTTAAGCTGTGCTCTGTAATTGTAATTTGAAAAGGTTGCTGTGAACCGTACGTTCTCAATTGGATTCGTGTTGAGGGGTCCCTGTGATCTCCTTATTGCACTAGACTCCTTTAGATTTACTGTTTTTCAAGTAATTTCCCTTGATTCATTATCCCGGTGGGAATTAGTGTTTGTAACCTAATCTTTCACAGCATTTATAGTGGTATTTCTCATTCTGAATTGAGGGTTTAGATTAAAGACTATTGGATGGTCTGTGGCCATTGAAGTAGACATACCATAGCCATAAGTTTAACTCTAATCCTTGAATTAGATTACTTCCTCTTGCATCTGTGCTTGTATCCAGATGAAGATTGGATCATCTCTCATTTGATCTACATTTATTCTCATTTTATTTCAAGAACCAAATCAAACTTAGATATTATTTCTCCATTCTTATTAATTTACATCAAAATCTCCCCAACTCAGATCTGGATCACTTAGCTTAATCTTTACTTTTATCATTTAGTTAATGTGACAAATTCAACCTCCCATCTTATGTGCTTTGTAGATAGGATCAGAGGCCAGATCTGGTAGCTCAGATCTGGAGGTTTATCTTACATTTTAAATAAATTCTCTGTGGACGATCTTTTACTCCCTTACATTTAAAACTTGCTACAATTGGCCCTGATCTTGCAGGCTAATTTACTTCTCTCTGTGCTGATATTTCTTTATTCTTTTTAGTCTTTCAAATTCAGTATAATTCATCATTTGTAAATCGATTTTCAAAATACAAATAAATCATGCACACTTAGAATTCAACAAGTTTTTGGCGCCGTTGCCGGGGAATTTGTTTTAAAATAGGTAGACCTAAGTTTTCATTTTGTTTTTATCTTTACATCAGTACTAAACTATTCTGTTGTTTAAATCTGTGCAGTTATTCATATACATTCTGAAGCATGGAATCTACTTTAAAAGGAATTCTGAAGGTTTGCTGTGCATAATCTAATTCTCTATTCTGTGTTGTATGTTTGGTAGGAGGACTCTCAGCCCTGAGATTGTCCCTCAAAATTTAGAAGTTGAAAGGCTACTACGAACCAGACAAACACCACAGAATTCTGCTGAAACAGCTGCTATGGGTGAAGAACCTCGACTTTTGAGGGATTACTTTGCACCTGGTGCCTATAATTCTCCATTTTGCATTCAATTTGCTACTGTTGAAGGAAATTATGAGATCAAATCATCAACTATCCAAATGCTTCCTTCCTTCCATGGGTTGAGTAAGGAAGATCCATACAAACATGTGGATGAATTCTTTTCTCTTTGCACCACATTCAACATAGCTGGACTTGGTCCAGAAGCAACCAAGCTTAGGCTCTTTCCTTTTTCATTAAAGGACAAAGCTAGAGCATGGTTGTCTATGTTACCACCAAATAGTATCACTTCTTGGAATGATTTGCAGTGTCAATTTTTAGCCAAATATTTCCCTATGTCTAAAACAAGCCAGTTGAGACAAAGTATTATTTCCTTCTCACAATATTCAACTGAAACTTTTCATAAAGCATGGGAAAGATTTAAAGAACTTTTAAGGCAATGTCCTCATCATCAAATCCCCCGATGGCAGCTTGTTCAAAGCTTCTATCAAGGAATTGATCAAAAGGGCAAGAATATGGTAGATGCTTCCTGTGGAGGCACTTACTTGCAAAAAATAGTTGAGGAGGTCTGGGATTTATTTGAAGTAATTGGCGAAAATTCAACTCAACAGGAATCTTTGTCAAGAGATATTGAGAATCCTGCTAGGTTGAACAATCAGCAAACCACCAAAGGAAAGATTTATAAGGTGAATGAGTTAGAAAGGAAGATGGATAATTTAACCACAAAGTTTGATAGATTGATGGACTCACTTAAAAATCCAATGGTTGCAAGAGTAGAGGAGGCATGTCTGATATGTCATTCCCCTACTCATTCATATGATCAATTTCCTGCTACACCACAATTCCCAGATCTAGTGGTGTAACAAGCTCATGCTGCCCAATCATTTGGACAAATGCAGTCAAATAAATATGCATGGAGAGGGCACCCCAATTTAAGGTGGAGCTAGGACAATTATCAATTGCAACAGCAGCAGCAATCAAAGAACCAAGTACCTTTCAAAACTACTCAGCCTTATCAGCAGAATTTTTATACCAAGCCAACTTTTCAGTAGCCCATTCCACAACAACCTGTACAGCAATCTGCTCCAGTTCAATCCCCTTCCAGTTCCCCTTCTTTTGAAGATCAAGTTCTAAATTCACTCCAGAATTTAGGGTCTTTAACTCAGACTGTGAACTTTCACAGTCAGAGCATAAAGAAGATTGAAGAAACATTGGATCAACTTTCAAATACTTTGGCTAAAAGAGAGGAAGGAAGGTTACCCAACCAACCTTTAAACAATCCCAAAGGACAGGTCATGGTTGGAGAGGCTTCTATTTCACATGAAGAAGTAGAAACTGTCACAACTTTGAGAAGTGGAAGAATTGTAAATAACAAAGTGGGTACTGACAAAGAAGAAGAAAAAATTGAGGAAAATGATAGAGATATGCAGCAGGAGCAGCATAATGTTAGCATTGGGGGAGCTGATGTACCTCAGAAAAATCAAAAAAATGAAAAACAGAAAAATCAAAAATATTCAAATGATGTTTCTAAAGCTGTAGATGAAGGACTAGTTCCTCATTTACCATTTCCTCATGCCATGAAATCTGTATCCCCTTTTGATAAAGGGAACACAAAAATCGATGAAATGATGGAGACTTTCAAGCAAGTCAAGATAAATCTACCTTTGCTTGATGCAATCAAACAAATTCCAGCATATGCAAAATTTCTGAAAGATATTTGCACTCACAAAAGACAATCTAGGATATAGTTATCCAAGAAGGTCTTTGTTGTGGAAAGAGTTAATCAGGTGTTGTCCATTACCACACCTCCTAAACTTCAAGATCCTGGAATCCCCATAATCCCTTGCATTATTGGAGAACATACCATTGAAAAAGCTTTATTAGATCTAGGTGCTAGTGTCAATCTGCTTCCATATTCTGTATATGAGAAACTAGGTTTGGGAGAATTAAAATTCACCCATGTGGTGTTACAACTAGCAGACAGATCTGAAAGAAAGCCAGTTGGGATGATTGAGGATGTATTGGTAGGAGTAGATAAGTTTTTCTACCCTGCTGATTTTCTGGTATTGGACATGGAACCTACAAAAAGCAAAACTTCCATCCCTGTCATTTTGGGGAGACCATTCCTGGCTACAGCAAATGCTTGCATTCAATGCAGGTCTGGTATTATGGAAGTCTCTTTTGGAAATATGAAGGTGAAATTAAATGTTTATAATGTAATCACACAGCCTCAATTCAGTTCTGAGAAATGTTTTCTTGTTGATCTATTGGACGAACTGGTGGAAGAGACTCTACCACAATTTTTGCAGTGTGAAGATTTAACCACAGATTTTAAAGATGCTTGGGGAAAGTCTGAGGAAGTAAACGCTGTGCAAGGAACTCATGATCAATCAGTAAGGTTCTCTTCATGGAAACCTGCTATTCTTCCCCTTCCACAAACAGCCAAGGTACCTTTGTTACCTTCTTTTCTCAGCCCACCTGATGTAGAGCTAAAGCAGTTGCCAGAAAATTTGAAATATGTATTTTTAGGAGACCATAAAATATTGTCTGCGATTATTTCTTCCACCCTCACTAAGGAGTAGGAGGAAGTGCTGTTGATTGTATTGAAACAGCATAAGAAAGCAATTGGCTGGACTATTGCTGATTTGGGAGGAATCAGTCCAGCTGTTTGCATGCATAAAATTCATTTGGAAGAAGATGCAAAGCCTTCTAGGGAAATGCAATGGAGGCTGAATCCTCATATGCAAGAAGTGGTCATGAAAGAGGTTGTTAAGCTGTTGGATGCAGGGGTCATTTACCCCATTTCAGATTCAGCTTGGGTGGCACCTACACAGGTGGTACCTAATAAATCTGGGATCACTATTGTAACCTTAGATTCTGGTGAGCTTATGTCAACCAAACAAACAACTGGTTGGAGGGTCTGTATTGATTACAGAAAACTAAACACAATGACCAGAAAAGACCATTTCCCTCTTTCCTTCATTGATCAAATTTTAGATAAGCTAGCAGGAAAAGCTTATTGCTGTTTTCTTGATGGTTACTCTAGTTATAACCATATTCCTGTGTATCCACAAGATCAGGAAAAGACCACATTCACTTGCCCTTTTGGCACTTTTGCCTATAGGAGAATGCCTTTTGGTCTTTGTAATGCTCCTGCTACCTTTCAAAGATGCATGTACTCCATTTTCTCTGATATGATTGACCAATTTATGGATATTTTAATGGATGATTTTTCAATCTATGGAGATAGTTTTGCCTAGTGTTTACATCATCTCAAATTGGTGTAACAGAGATGTGAAGAAACCAATCTAGTTTTGAGCTGGGAGAAGAGCCATTTCATGGTCACCCAAGGCATTGTCCTTTGCCATGTTGTCTCCCACAAGGGCATTGAGGTGGACAGAGCAAAAATTGATTTAATTGCACATTTGCCACCTCCCAAAACTGTTAAACAAATCAGAAGTTTTCTGGGACATGCTGGATTCTACAGAAGGTTCATTAAGGACTTCAGTAAAATAACCAAGCCTCTTTGTCATTTATTGTGCCAAGATGTCCCTTTTGTTTTCAACAATGAATGCTTGAAGGCATTTGAATTCTTAAAAAACTGTTTGATTTCAGCTCCAATATTACAGTCTCCAGATTATTCACTGCCTTTTGAACTGATGTGTGATGCATCAGATTATGCTTTGGGAGTTGTTCTTGGGCAGAGAAAGGATAAGCTGCCTCATGTCATAGCTTATGCCAGTAGATCAATGTTTGATGCACAGCTCAATTACACAACAACTGAGAAGGAGCTGCTAGCAATTGTTTTTACTTTAGAGAAATTCAGGTCATATGTTTTGGGTTCACAAATAGTGGTGTTCACTGACCACTCAGCCCTGAAATACCTTTTGTCTAAGAAGGATACCAAACCAAGATTAATCAGGTGGATCTTCCTATTACAGGAGTTTGACTTACAGATCACAGATAAAAAGGGTGTGGAGAATGTGGTGGCTGATCACCTGTCTAGAATTTTAACTACTGAGATTGATAGGCTGCCTATCAATGAATCTTTCCCTGATGAGCAACTTTTTGCTATCAGTATACACACCCCTTGGTTTGCTAACATAGTCAACTTTTTGGCTACTGGAAGAACTCCTCAACATTGGAATAAAATGGATAAAGATCTTTTCTTCTCAAAGGTTAAACATTTTATTTGGGAGGATCCTTATCTGTTCAAGATTTGTGCAGACCAAATAATAAGAAGATGTGTCCCTGAAGAAGACTTTCATAGCACACTTTCTATGTGTCATGAACAGGCCTGTGGAGGTCATTTTAGTAGAAACAAAACTGCTGCAAAGGTTTTACAGTGTGGATTTTATTGGCCTACACTTTTCAAAGATGCACTGCAGCACTGTAAGTCTTACCAGAACTGCCAGAGATTGGGCAGCATTTCCAAGAGAAACTCAATGCCTTTACAGCCCATTTTGGTAGTTGAACTGTTTGATATTTGGGGGATAGACTTCATGGGTCCCTTTCCTCCTTCCAATGGGTGTAATTTCATCTTAGTAGTTGTGGATTATGTATCCAAATGGGTTGAAGCCACAGCCACTAAAGCCAATGATCACAGAGTGGTTCTGAAATTTTTAAAGGATAACATTTTTTCCAGGATTGGTTTTCCCAGAGCTATTATCTGTGATGGGGGAAGCCATTTTTGTAATAAACATTTTGAAACTTTATTGAAAAAATACTCTGTGACTCATAAAGTAGTTACTCCATATCATCCACAAACCAGTGGACAAGTGGAAATTTCCAATAGAGAAGTCAAACATATACTGGAAAAGACTTTGAAGAAGGACAGAAAGGATTGGTCCTTTAAGCTGAATGATGCATTGTGGGCATATAGGACAGCCTATAAAACCCCAATTGGCATGTCCCCATTCAAATTGGTCTTTGGCAAAGCATGCCATTTACCAGTGGAATTAGAATATAAGGCCTTTTGGGCTATTAAAACCTTGAACATGGATCTTACTACTGCTGGTAATCACAGGAACTTGCAGCTTGAGGAGTTAGAAGAGCTGAGGATGGATGCATACACCACTGCAAGATCTTACAAAGAGAAAGTCAAGGCCTTCCATGATAAAAATTTGTTGAGAAAAGAGTTCGTAGCTGGCTCTAAGGTATGGTTATTTAACTCAAAACTTAAGTTTTTTCTTGGAAAGCTGAGATCCAGATGGGAAGGGCCATATACTGTCATTCATGCATCACCATCTGGGGCTGTTGAAATTTTGGACCCAAGTGATGGGAGAATCGTGAAAGTAAATGGTCAGAGGCTCAAACCATGCATTGAAAATACTCTGGAGCCTATGCTGACCATCTATCACCAAGAACCTCCACATATCTGATGATAAACAACTGTATCATATGTATTTTATCAGTGCTTGTTTTATAATTTTTGCGTAGTTGTTTGCTCTCTGTTTTTAGTCTTGTGTACACTCAATTCGAGAAGTTTATAATATGTGAAAAATGAGTTCGCAAAGAAAAAAAAATTCATTTCAAAAAGTTCAATTTTCTGTTCGAAAAGGATCTGGCCTTGTAACTAATTGATCAAAAAGAGCTATTTGCCTTTTGAATAGTTAGTTCTGAAGCTATTTGCTTTTCGAATAGTTAGTTCTGAAGCTATTTGCTTTTCGAAAAGTTAGTTATGAAGCAATTTGCTTTTCGAAAAGTTAATTATGATGCCATTCTCACTTGTAAATAAGGACTATTTTGAACTTTTCAAAAACTTCAAAGATATTTGTGAAAATCATTTTGAGCATATTTAAACCCTTTCGAAGCAGGGGTTTCATATTCAAAAGCTTTCTGAGAACGCCCTGTTTCACAGAAACCCTATTTCTTTCTTTCCTTGCGTGATTTTAGAATTCAGCCACACTTTCCTTCACATTTGTTCGATCATTTAAGCTTGAAGAGAGGGATTTTAGCTTCTAGTTCTGGTAGATTTCAGCGAGCAAGCAACAAGTTCCACCAAAACCCTAGATTTCGGTACTTTTCTGTGCATTTCCTCTATTTATCATTTGCAAAATTTGATTTGGTGTCAGCATTTATTGTGGGAGTTTTTTATACAAAGCTTTAGAATGGGGAAAGCGGAAAAATCATTGGCTGAAATGTTCCAAAAATCTTCTGCTAAGAAAATTAGCAAACCATCCAAAAAGGGAAAAACCAAAGCTTCAGCCAAGAGAAAACTTTCGATGGATAAAGCAGATAGAATTGAGAAGGGGAAGAAGGTTAGACATGAAGAACTCATCCCGGCAGCTGACCCTAGTCTTAAGCTTGAGCTCCCTCCTCTCCCTATGCATTTGGTACTGCCAAACCCATTCATTGAAGCTCAGAAGCTGATCCCAGAGCTTATCGTGGATGAAACTTTTTTCTACAACAAACCTGAATGTCAGTTATCTTTGAAATACATTAGGGATGCCTCACTGAGCAATATCTTAACCCCTCTTCCAGAAAACATTTATCCACGAATGGTGAAATTATGGTACCAAAACTTGGTAAATGTGACAGAGAAGGATGTTGATGTCCCTACTCTTGTTATTTTCATTGATGATTGCGATTTAATTGTCACTTATGAAGACATTGGGAATGCTTTGGGGATACCTTTTCAATATGATCCTGTTGGTCCATTGGCCGCACCAGAAACAACCTCTTTTAGGGAAATGGCTGCACATTTAACCCAAGGCATAGTTGGAACTAGACAATCCATCATGAGGAGAGACTTAGCACCTCAATTTTTGCTGATGGATTCTATTTTGAGGGGATGTTTTTATGTCACTGGGCACAGCCAAGAAAGGAGGACACCAATTTTAGAGGCTCTCTTCCATTTTTCTAAGGGGCAATTTTTCAATGCCCCTATGTTGATTTTTGAAGCCATGGCTGATATTAGTACCAAGCTGAAAAAGGAGCAGAAATTAGCTGGAATACCATTTGGTAGGCTGATCACAGCCCTACTAAGAGCCAAGTTTGATATTGATGAGCAAGAACCATTTGAAGTTATATCTCCTCATGCTTTTGGGAAAAAGGCTTGGACTACAAGTCAAGCAATGTTGAATAGAATGAGGGAGGAAGTGGAGCCTGCCCCTGCAGCTGCTAGTGAACCTGCCCCTGCAGCTGCTAGTGAACCTGCCCCTGCAGCTACCTTAGAACCTGCTTTGCCAGACCCTGAGGTGACCAGCTCTTTAGCTGCACCTATTTTACCTACAGCCGACATTGAGCAAGCTGTCCTCCCTGTGGTGACCAGCTCTTCAGCTGCACCCCTTCTTGAAGAAATTGTCATCTTACCTACCTCACCTAGCCCAACTCCTATGCTTGCACCCCTTCAAGCAATCCCATCTCCCATAACCAACAACAATTATAATCCCCCACCAATCTACTCCAACCATACTCACACCACCAATTTCTCCTAACAATGACCAAGATATGGCCCTGATTTTGTTGAACCATCTCAAGCATCCCCTTCTCCAAAGCTTCTCGTTCACCATTTAACTCATACACACAAGTAACTCATACCCAAACTGAACCTGAGATATTCACTACAGAGGCCTATTCATCACTGAAAGGATCTATTTTAGAGAATATTGGGCTTGAATCTATCCCTATACCTGACCCTCCTCATTTCACTCATTTGGCTACTTCACCCTTTACAACCATTTCACCCATTGCACCTCAACCATCCACTTCAGTTTTACCAGCCCCTACTATGCATCCCACACCCACACCTGAATCAATTAGCCAAATATTTACCTTTCTCCAATCCATCCAAGCTCAACTACAGATCAACACAGGCAATCAGTATGTGACCAATGCCCTTCTCCCAATCTTAGCCTCCACATCCCACACAACTACCTTAGCCACTGTACCTGCTGTTGATGACCATGTTACCCAAACAGAACCTGAGGTAGTATTGGTTGATCCCCCCACCCTCACCACTACTGCCCATGCTACCCAAACAGAACCTGAGGTAGTTCTTATTGAGTCCCCTTCACCTCTCCTCATTTTTTCTGCTCAAGCCACTTAGACCGACCCTGAGGTCATTCTTCTGAACGCCCCTTCTCCCACTCCCACATCTAGGATACCTTTGGTCCCCTACCATTCCATTCTCATTCCCAGATTTGCCTCTCTCAAAAAGGCTATGGAAGAGAATCCATATATCTGTCGAGATGTCCTCAAGGGGTTAGCTGATTTGCAAGCTTACATTCGAACCCCTTATGAAAACCAGATTCGTAAATTGGAGATATTCATGAAATTTGAGAGAGAGAAGATGCAGGACCTACTAGGTCAAACTTTTCAGATGGTTAGGAGTGAGCAGCACAAGGTGACCATGTTGCAAGCACAGCTTGAACAGGAAAATTTGAGGACTACTAGACTTGAAAAGTATATTAGCCTCACCAAAAAGATCAAAGCTGAGGAATACACCGAGCTGCAAGCCACAATCCAGGAGAAGGCCAAATCGAGTTCAGACTCCAATACTGATTCTAATTCTGACTCTGACAGTGACTCCAGTTCTGATCCCATTGAACCAACTTATGATACAGACTTTGACCCCAGTTATTAGAATCCATTGTACATATCTGTTTTATGAGTCTATAATATAAAATTTTGGTTTTGTGTTAATACATTGTACATACATTGTGCATTTCTTTTCTTTCTTCTTGTCATTATGATTTCTGATTGCTTGTTTCTTTTCTTTGCTAATACACTTCGGACCAGTGTGGACCCTGCTCACCATAGGTTTGGGGGTGTGGCAGAAATGCAAATAAGTGGGTTAACATTAATGCAGCTGATCATCAGTAGAATTTTTGAAACAGTAGAATTTTTGAAAATAAAGTGATTTCACACCTAAAAAATGAGGAAGTTAAAACTCTTAAAACTGATTTTTAGTGTAATCCCAATACCTTCATGAAGGGAATGTCAGAAAATTTTCAAAATAAAAATTGATGTTTTAGTAAACCTAAAAGGAGAGAAAACAGTGATGATATACCTCAGGAATTTGATAGAAAACTGCACCCAGTGAGACTTGGGCCTGAAATGTATTCTTTGGAGATATGAATTGGCAATTTTTTTTCTGCTCTAGGGACTGTTTGAACCTGCTTACTATCACTAGAAGTTACACATATTTAAATTGAAATAACTTGACAGCAATCATGATATTAAAGACATGATGTAAGGCCTCCTTTTGACAGTTTGAACTTCAAAAAAAAAAAAAAGAGCCCCACCTTTTGAAACTGCCTTTGATACACACCAGTTGAGCCTTATAAACCCAAGGTTTCTTTGTAACCTCATCAACCAACCTAATCAACCTCATTGAGCCTAACCCTCACTCTGAAAATTCAGAAGGTAAAGGAAAGGAAGCTGAAGAAAGGAGAGTTGGGTAACAGATTGGTAAAAGAAGAAGAAAAATAATTGAAGGCAATGATGTATCAACAAAAGAAATGTTGCACTCCAGTCAATGTTGCTTCAAAAAGAAAAAAAAAGTCAGAAAAAGTCATTTCATTGGGAATTTGAAAAAGAAAGAGAAAAAGATGGCCACTTTGGCTCTGAAAATTCAAAGAAGAAGATGAAATTGTGCTGAAATAAAGAAGATGTGTCTACCACTTCCTTACCTTGGCTGACTTCTCAATTCTGAATTCCATTCCACCTTTTTATTCTTGATAAAGTTCACTCACAAGCCACAGTACCACCCAATTCAAAGTCCTTACTGATCAATGATGGATTGAGCTATCACATGGAGATAAGGATTTGTGTAATCTATGGTGAAAAGAGCAGTAAATTCAGAACTAAAAAGCAAAGCCTATGCTCCTGCTTACAATCCTATTTGAGGACTATAATTGCTCTTGAGCTGTGTGAAATAGTGCAACCCTCATATTTGCATGATGAGTGAAAACCCTGATGAGAGTTGAGTTTGAAATCAAATTATTTGGGGTAACATCAAAACTGAATTTTCAAATAGAAGGCAAGCTTTTCATTAATTTTTCTTTTATAATCTTTTTGACACCAACTGAATGAATGGTAAAAGGAATTACAGCTGAATTTTAGTTTTAAACTAATATTTTTCTGGAGATCTTTTTACAGCTTGACTAATGCAGGTGTGAGTAACCTGACTGGATAAAAGTCTGCTTTAACAGAACTGCATTGATATTAACTGATTTATTGGAGAAGTTTGTAGGTACCTTCACTAAAAACCCTCAGGAGACTTCACTCCTCCACTAGGGATCACCTAGGGGTTTAAAAGGCTTGTTCCATATGCTAAATGCAACTGTGTTCCCTACAAAAGTGGCTTTTTATTCTGTTTTTAATTTTTTCTTCGCTCAGGGACTAGCAAAGCTTAGGTTTGGGGGTGTGTTGAGAACTAGAAAATACCATTCTCCACCCTTTAACCTGGGCCTTGATAGACCCTTGAGAGAACTAAATAAGTGTTTTAAGTGCTTGTGTTACATTAACAATAAAACAGGCTTAACCATGAAAGCGACCTAAAAGTGCCAAAAGATGATAATCCATGTTGATCCAAAGGAAGAAGAGAAGGACAACCTCACTAGGCATCAAAATGCACAAAGAAGAGGCAAGACACTGGTCTCAACCGGAAAAGAGATGTGGAGCAATTGAGCAGAAGAATGCACTCTGAGTGCTTTTGAAAGAATCTGAACTTTGAAAAGAACTGAACTGCGAAAAGAACTAAAAGCTCGGGCTTAGTTTTGAAGAGCAGAACTCTTGAAAGGATGTTTGACCTAGTTCGAAAAGAAGAGAACTCTTTGCGAACAGAACCTGAACTTTGTGAAAAGAGCTTCAGAAGTCACAGTACCTTGCGAAAAGTTCCCTAAACTATGCGAAATGGTATTCTAGAGATTCCTAGCATCTGTAAGGGTAATTTAGTAATCTTTTGCATGCGCCCCAATGCATTTAAAAGCCCAGGGACATTCCGGAAGATTCTGAGCACGAACCAAAGGCATATTCCACCCCATGTGAGCACCCGAAGATGAAATCAATTGGGGGGAACTTTGAGAAGTTCTAACAGATTTTCGAATTACATAACAGAATTGATGCCTCTGTCATCAAGCAATTCTGATTGGCCAAAACAGATCTGGATCCTCGTGCTCGACTACCATTGGTTGATACAGATCTAAGCACTTCTGATTGGTCGATACACATCTGAGCTAGACCTGGGGGAAACTATAAATAGATGAACCATTTGCCCAATTTGGGTATCCAGATTTTGAGTTTCATTTCTATTGCCTCATTTCCATTTCAGATAGCTTAATTTCAGAATAGCTAGCTTTTATTTGTAACTGAGAGCTGTGAGATGTCTCTGTACTTCACGTGAGAATTGTATTCAAGACTACAAATCCGAGAGCTGTTTAAGTTATGCTCTGTAATTGTAATGGTGAATTTGAAAAGGTTGCTATGAACTGTATGTTCTCAATTGGATTCGTGTTGAGGGGTCCCTGTGATCTCCTTATTGCATTAGACTCCTTTAGATTTACTGTTTTTCAAGCAATTTCCCTTGATTCATTATCCCTGTGGGAATTAGTGTTTGTAACCTAATCTTTCACAGCATTTGTAGTGGAATTTCTCGTTCTGAATTAAGGGTTTAGATTAAAGACTATTGGATGGTCTGTGGCCATTGAAGTAGACATACCATAGCCATAAGTTTAACTCTAATCCTTGAATTAGATTACTTCCTCTTGCATCTGTGCTTGTAGCCAGATGAAGATTGGATCATCTCTCATTTGATCTACATTTATTCTCATTTTGTTTCAAGAACTAAATTAAAGTTAGATATTATTTCTCCATTCTTATTAATTTACATCAAAATCTCCCCAACTCAGATCTGGATCACTCAGCTTAATCTTTACTTTTATCATTTAGTTAATGTGACAAATTCAACCTCCCATCTTATGTGCTTTGTAGATAGGATCAAAGGCCAGATCTGGTAGCTCAGATCTGGAAGTTTATCTTACATTTTAAATAAATTCTCTGTGGACGATCTTTTACTCCCTTACATTTAAAACTTGCTACAATTGGCCCTGATCTTGCAGGCTAATTTACTTCTCTCTGTACTGATATTTCTTTATTCTTTTTAGTCTTCCAAATTCTGTATAATTCATCATTTGTAAATCGGTTTTCAAAATGCAAATAAATCATGCACACTTAGAATTCAACAACAACGCCACACAACCGAAGGTAGGCTCGACCAATGTCCTATCGCAAGAAGAATAAAAAATGAGCCTCCCGAAACCCCATCACGTCACCGAGGCCAAAACCAAGTCTCGTCGCAACCTCAAGACACCATCATTATCCCATCACGATGTTAAAACAGCCAAGATTTATCAGACCAACCCCCCATCACATTCATATCTTGTCGCGATGTAGCTACGATTTGATCTCGTCATATAACCCAAGAACTGCCAAAGAAAGAAAGAAATAAACATAGCTTTCCTCATCACATAATCCCCAATGTCCCATCGCCGACACGTCCCTGAAATTTTATTGCAACCCACTATGGCACATGACCAAAAGGGAAGGCTCATCTAATATCCCATCACAAAGAGTTGAACCTCCCTCTAAACGCCTTACCACAATAATCATCACGTCTCATAGCAACGACTCCTTAATACCCACCAATCACACGGCAGCCACCAGGCTCCATCCCAACAGCAACACACGCTCGGTGAGAATAGAGAGAATAAGCCCTCCACCATCCCATCACACCAATAACCAGCGAGCCCCCGCCATTACAAAAATCAGAAGAAGAGAGGAAACCCTTCGACATCCTATCGCACCCAACACATATCAAGCCCCATCACCAACATCTCATCAGGTGATCCGAACATCCCATTAGACAATCTGTGTAACGTCCCGGAAAATTTTGTGCTTTTATTGTGCACCTCGAGAAGCGGACCGCCTGGTCAAGCATTTGACCGAGTCAACATTGACCCGGTTGACGTAATCGGACGGGTAAAAGCGATGTAGTCAAGGCAATGATGAGTGGTGGGTTGTATGTGTACGTACACTTAATCAGTGTATGTGCTTTACACCCGATTATAAAAGCTATAATATAAGATAATAGAAAAAGAAAGAAAATGGGTATTTATTGCTTGATTTAGGGTTGTTGAGAGAAGTAGAGAGAGAGAGAGAGAGGGAGTAAATGCTAAGAAATCGGGTGATTGAATCAAAAGAGGAGGATACTAAATATAGATCGTCGATCTTGGCTCACGAGGTCCAACGGATCGAGCTCGGGATCAAGAAGAAGTTTGGTTTGGGGTTTGTGGAACCCTAAGGAGTTAAAAACTAGGATCAAAAGAATCGAATCGAAAGAGGTATGCTTGAAGCTTTGCACTAAATTATAGCAAAAACATGGTATTTATTGTTTTAGGAAAATGAGAAATGTTGAGGATGGTGATGGAGTTGATGAGTTCATGGAGAGATGAACTCGATCCTCACCTGAGATCAGGGAGTTTCGTTCGAACGAAATGAGATTTCGTTTGAACGAAATTGACTGCTGAAGCAATAGGAAAAAGGGAGGTTTTCGTATGAACGAAATAAATTCGTTCGAACGAAATTGGATTTTCGTTCGAACGAAATTGAAATTCGTTCGAACGAAATTGAATTTCGTTCGAACGATTTCGATTTCGTTCATTCGAAATGGGCTGGTTTTAGGCTTGGGGCCTATTTGGGCATGAAATAACATTGTGTTTGAGCCTAAACTTGTTGGCCCAAGGTTTATTCATGGTAATGATGATCTTCATGCGTTGATCATGCCTAGGTGGTCGCGGATCATCGAATCTCTTGGTCGAAACGAGTAGGGATCAAAAGGTCTTTAGACGCATGTGAGGTAGGGGAACATCTAAACTAGTACACTGTATTACGAGCACATACGTAGTGATAGTTTATGATGCATGTTTCTTTAAAAGCTGTTTGATCTATGGCTAAATGCAAAGATTAGTGTTTCGTTAAATGCAAAAGAATAGTGTTAAAAGATAATGGTGTATGGTCACACAAATCATGAGGAAATTGTTAAGTAAGAAGCAATCATCCCAGGGATGTGAGAACACAAAGGCATCGCAGAGGTGCAACAGATAAAGTGACATCCCAGGGATGTGTTGTGGATGTAAGGATCCACGTTAAGAAACAAGTAAATTAAGAATGCACGGCTGGGTTTTAATATCTATTAGCACAAATTCACGGTGAACAACTATATGTATTGCAGTTGATTTAAGGTTCAAAGAATACCCGTATACCCGTGATCGACGGTGGCAGATATCCATGACCGATGCGGCGAATCCAGACACCAGTAGACATCGAGGATGTATAGTAGATAGTCATCACCTACGAGATAGGCGGTGAAGTGAAAAATAGTCTGATTAGACGACGATGGAGGGTATTCCATCGGGGCTCGATGCTATATTGCTCGAGGATTATTTAAGTTAAGATTTAAGTGTAGTCTCAGCCTGGTTGCAACTAAAAGGAAGTGAACATCATCTTGAACTTAAATGAGTAAAGTAATAATTGTGGTCAAGTGTTATCGCATTTTCAGTTTACATTTCAAGAAAAGATTATTGTTGATTCATGTTTTATTTCTGTCATTAAATGTATGTTTGTAAGATGGTTATACTCGTGATATTGCCCTCGAGCTAGGATGTAGCTCACCCTTGACTATATGTCATGATGATGATTTAGGCGTATGACGGTGTTGGACCTCGAGACCCGGAGTACGACGGGAGGAGTCTGAGCCCCTTCAGAGAAATTCTTCTAGAAGATTTGCTGATTTTGAGAGTTTTGGTGAGAAAGTGCTTTCACTTGGTACGTCCGCCACAATTTTTGTAAAATTAAAGATACATGTAATAGCATTTTGTCGAACCGTTGAGGTGTCCGTAGTTACGGCACTAATGGTTCGGGTTGGTTCTCTTGTTCATGTTGCGGCATGAGTTGAGAACTATCTTTTGGATTTTGTGTTATGAGTTAACAAATAGTAGAAATGGAGATTTGCTTTCGCATTTTATCTTTCTATGGTTTCTTTTGTGATGGTTGTACCAAGTGTTCCGCATTAAATCTTGGGGCAAAGGGTTGATGGCACGGGTTTCGAGGTAGCGAAACCCGGGCTGTCACAGTTGGTATCAGAGCAATTTTCTTTCGAATGTCTGACATGTCTTGGATTTTGTCAGAGTGAAGGGACCTTCTGCTAATGAGACTTTGATTTCACGTGCAGAACGCGATGTCTTCTGGAAGAAGGGGTCGACCTAGGGGTAGTCAGAGTAGAAGTCAAAGGGGTGAAGAAGAGATTCGTCCAGAGTCCAGTAGAGGCAGAGAAGACCTTAATGAAAGAGATGGAAGAAGGGGTGATGCGACTGATCGCATTGCAGTAGCCATGGAGGCCATGGTCACTATATGGCCCAACATAACATCGCGATTTTGGCCGAGCAAACGACGTTGATGGCGACTAACAATTCCAATAGTCATCAGCCGCCGCCACCACCCCCTCCAGCACTGTTACCCTCGTCATTTGTCGACTTTAGAAGACTGAGGCCTCCTAGCTTCTATGGGCAGACTGACCCGTTGGAAGCGGAGAGATGGTTAAATCAAATCAAGAAGCTCCTAGACCGATTACAGAGTACAGAAAATGAGAAGGTCGGATGGGCCTCCTTTCAGTTAGAGGGAGATGCCGATCCTTGGTGGAAGTCAGTGCTAAGAAAAAGGGAAGTTGAGGACCCTCACCGTCCGTGGACTTGGGCGGAGTTTGTGAGTGAGTTTAATCGGGAGTATTTTCCAAAGCGATATGAGTCAAAATGAGAAGGATTTTGCAAACTTACAACAAAGGGGCATGTCGGTGCGAGAATACGGTGTGGAATTTACACGATTATCTCGATACGCTCCAGAGTTGGTGGCTACTGAGAGCATGAAGGCAGATAAGTTTGAAGAAGGGTTGAGACCAAACATCCGCGAACGAGTATCAATCTTTGAACTTGAACGTTATGCGGACGTAATGGGAAAAGCAATAGTGGCCGAAAGAGATATTTATGGAGTTTATAAAAGACGGGATCAACATGATGGACACCGAACAGTTCAAGGGGGAACAAGTGAGTATGACTCGGGAAACAAAAAGCCGAGGTTTACTACGCCAGCTCCACCCCCTAGACAAATCACGTATTCAAATTCCTCGAGGCCACCTACATCCACAATGGCAAAACCGATACGGTATGAGAACTCCACCGCAACTGCGGGGGTGTCCGCTAGTCAAGCCTCCTCACGAGCACCCTCTGTTACACCAAGGGAAACCTGTGCAAAATGCGGCAAGCCTCACAGAACGGTTGATTGTAGGCGGGGAATGCAAGGCTGCTATCGATGTGGAAAGTTGGGACACGTCATCAAAGATTGTCCGGAAACGAACAAGGGACGGACGGCTTCTGTTTCTGCACCAAGGCCGTTTCAAGCTAAGAAGCCGATTGTACAAGGAAGGGTTTATGCAGTCACGGCGGAGGATGCTCGCAATTCCTCTGATATCATACAGGGTGAGTCTTCATTAAGATTGAAATTGCTTATAATATTGACTAGAATATTTTGAAATGCATTTAGTAGAGAGGTTGCATCTGTGTAGGTTAAATAATTGCTTTGATTTTTGTTGAATTGTATGAAATCATGAATAAGTCCGAGACACTAGTGGAATACTAAAATGTGCATCCACTATAGGTACTGTACACGTGTATGGGAAGGAGAGTCATGGGGCGTGTGAGGCTAGGGCACTAATAGACCCAGGGTCTACGCATTCATTTGTTACACCTCGGTTCGTAAAGAGAATGAAAGTCAAGCCAAATGCATTAGATTTCGTTCTAGCGGTGACTATCCCAACGGGACGAGCAGTTGACGCAGAATTGGTCCAGAAGCGGTGACTATAGCCATTGAAGATGGGGAGGTGTATGAATTGTCCGCATGAATTTAATTCTTTTAGACATGCAGGATTCGACGTGATCCTTGGCATGGATCGGTTGTCACAACACTGCAAACGGTCGATTGCAAAAACAAAATCGTCATCTTCAGGCCGACTTCAAGCAGATCATTTCGATTCAAGGGAGTGAGGACAAAGTTTCTACCACATGTGTCCGCCATCAAGGCCGAACGCCTAATTCGAAATGGATGCAGTGGTTACTTGGCCTTCCTGAAGGATGACAAGAAAGAAAAGAATGTTATTACTGAGATTGCAGTGGTATGTGAGTTTGACGATGTTTTTCCAGAGGAGTTGCCAGGATTACCTCCGGATCGAGAAGTGGAGTTTGCTATCGACTTGGCACCTGGAACAGAACCGATCTCTAAAGCACCATATAGGATGGCTCCGGCCGAGTTGAAAGAGTTAAAGGAGCAACTGCAAGAACTCCTCGACAAGGGCTTTGTGAGACCGAGTGTATCTCCTTGGGGTGCGCCGGTTTTATTTGTTAAGAAAAAGGACGGGTCACTGAGGCTGTGCATTGACTACCGTCAACTAAACAAACTCACTATAAAGAACAAGTACCCGTTGCCAAGAATAGATGACTTGTTTGACCAATTACAAGGAGCGAGATACTTTTCTAAGATCGACCACGATCCGGATATCACCAACTCGAGTTAAAGCGTAAGATATTCAAGACGCTTTGGACGAGATACTATCTATGAGTTTTAGTGATGCCGTCGGGTTGACGAATGCTCCGGCGTCGTTTATGGATCTCATGAATCGGGTATTTAAGCCACACCTGGACTCTTTTGTCGTTGTATTTGTCGATGATATCCTCATTTATTCTAAGTCAAAGCAAGCGCATGAAGAACACTTGAGAATAGCCTTACAAACGTTGCGTGAACACCAACTATACGCCAAGCTCAATAAATGCGAGTTCTGGTTAGAAGAAGTTAGCTTTTTGGGACATGTCGTCTCAAAGGATGGTGTCACAGTAGATCCTACTAAGATTAAGGCTGTCGTGCAATGGGAACAACCAAAGACGGTCACCGATGTACGCAGTTTCCTTGGGTTGGCTAGGTATTATAGACGTTTTGTGGAAGGGTTTTCCAAATTATCGGGGCCACTGACTAGACTTACACGCAAGGATGTGCGATTCGAATGGACCGATGCATGTGAAGCAAGCTTTCAAGAACTGAAGCGGCTTACTTACGCCGCATGCGGCAATTCCTTCAGGCAGTGGAGGTTTTGCAGTGTATAGCGACGCTTCTCATAATGGTTTAGGCTGTGTGCTAAACCAACATAAAAAGGTCATTGCATATGGGTCGAGACAATTGAAGGACCACGAGAAAAATTACCCAACGCATGACCTCGAGCTCGCAGCGGTCATCTTCGCATTGAAGATATGGAGACATTATTTATATGGGGAGACCTTGAGATCTTCACCATAAAAAGCCTCCGATACTTATTTACACGTATGAACCGAACATGAGGCAAGGTGGATGGAGTTTCTCAAAGATTATGATTGCTCCATTCAATACCACCGTGCAAGGCCAATGTTGTTGCGACGCTTTAAGTCGTAAGAACCGGCGCGATTAGCGAACCTTGTCAGTGGGAATGTACAGTGGAAATTGTTTGAAGACCTGTCATTGTATGATGCTAGGATCAAGTGCAAGCTTCGGGCTCATGGCTAATATCTCAGTGAGGCCGATCATTTTCGAACACATACGCGAGCTGCAGATGAAAGACCCTGAACTGGTAAAGATTCGGAAAGAGGTAGTGGAAGGTACTAGACCGGATTTTTCGATAAGGGAGGACGGTTCCTTGCTATTCCGGGGACGTCTTTGTATTCCTGTTGATGCCGATCTGCGGCAAACTATTCTAGATGAATCCCACAAATCTAAGTACGCAATCCATCCGGTAGCACTAAGATGTATCAAGATATGCGACGAAGCCATCGGGTGGAGAGGTCTCAAACACGACGTAGCTGAGTATGTGTCAAAATGTTTAACATGTCAACAAGTGAAGGTGGACCATCGACACCCTGCTGGCTTACTACAACCTCTACCTATACCGGAATGGAAATGGGACTCTATCTCCATGGATTTCGTTGTCGGATTGCCGCGAACGGCGAAGAGGCACAACGCTATCTGGGTAGTTGTGGATAGACTGACGAAGTCTGCTCACTTCTTGCCCTACAACTCTATGTATAGCGCAGGCAAACTCGCGGAGCTCTATATGAAGGAGATAGTGCGCTTGCACGGCATTCCAAGCAGTATTGTATCTGATCGCGACCCACTATACACTTCAAAGTTTTGGCAGAAATTTCAAGAGGGTATGGGTACTCGATTAGATTTCAGTTCGGCGTTCCATCCACAAACCGATGGATGCATGTAACGGTAAACCAAGTAATTGAAGATATGCTCAGGCGTGTATGCTCGAACTATGTGGGATCATGGGATCAACACCTTCCTTTGATTGAATTTGCATACAACAATAGTTTTCGTGCAAGCATCGAATGGCGCCAGTATGAAGTTTCTCTACTAGGCGATGTAGATCGCCCATCAACCGGGAAGAAACAGGAGAAAATTTGTGCTTGGTCCGGAAGTTCTTGAAGAAAATGCCAAGTTGGTACGTATGATAAGGAACGACACAAAGCGATAAAGGAGCTATGCCGATGTCAACCGTAACGAGTTTAGATTTCGCTTGGTGATCATGTATTTAGGAAAGTGTCACCCATGAAGGGTGTGATGCGGTTCGGAAGGAAGGAAAGTTAAGTCCTCGTTATATCGGGCCCTTCAAGTCTTGGGTCGAGTTGGCGAGGTAGCATCGGGTTGCCTCCATTGTTTGATAGGATACACGATGTTTTCCATATTTCTATGCTCCAAAAATACGTAAGGGACCCTACTCATATTTTGACTGATCAACCGGTGCAACTTCAAGAGGACTTGACTATGATTGAAGACGCCACTCAAATTCTCAAATTTAAGGAGCAAATTCTACGCACTAGGGTCATCCCATTAGTGCTAGTCAAGTGGGGAAACCACCCTGTTGAAGAAGCAACTTGGGAGAGAGAAACGGAAATTCGGGACTTGTATCCCCATTTGTTTGGGTGATTGACTGTGTGCTTGGTTAAAATGGAGCTAATTGTGGAATTTTTATTTTTTTTGTGCCGAGTTTTACGTTTCCACCGTATTCTTATGAAATGGGTACACAAGGTTAGTATTGGGAAAGCGCGAATGATCCTTGTAAAATTTTTATATACTATGCGGAGTTACAACTTTTGAACTCTTTCGTCTATATTTTAAAATTTTGATCTTATGTTATTTTATTTTATTTTATTATTACACCTAGCTCACACACTTCGTTATCGCTTGCGTGTGTGATTCGGGATTCTGTGAGGTATGATCTATTCATTGATTTAATGTACCGATCGATGCGATCGATCTGCACGTAGGTGAACGGTGATCGTTCATGTTGTCGTTGGAACGCGTGTTTGTGGTGAAGGCTGGCTACTCCATGGGAGGGCCGAATGGTTGGCTTTTGGTGTAGCCAGAAATCGTTCAAACGAAATTATTTCGTTCGAACGATTTCAGTATGGCAGTGGGCATAAATGTGTGCCAAGGAAATTCGAACGAACGAAAATCAATTCGTTCGAACGATTTTTAAACCCAATGCCCCGGCCACCATTTTCGTTTGAACGAAATTAATTCGTTCGAACGAATTCCCCTATTTATGCCATAGAGGGTTGGTTCCAACCCATTTCGATGTAATCTAAACCCTTCCCTTCCTCCATTCTCCTCCTTCCTAGCTTGCAAGGGTTCGGATTCGCCGGTTTTCACGATTCCGGTCATCTTCAACCTTGGAACCACTTGAACTCAACCATTTGGGTCGCCTAGAGGTAATCTCCAACCTCTATTTTGCATTACATCACCATTTGCTTTGATCTTCTTTCTTTGGGGCAAACCCTTGATCCCCAAATTTGAAATTCTCATCATGCCACCTAAGACCCGTCAAGCTACTTAGCGCGACATCGAAGAAACCCACTACGGTTCTTCTTCTCAACAAACACCGAAGAAACCGCCCACGGGTTCTTCATCGCTTTAAACACGAGCGCCACCCCACCACCCGTTCGTGAACGCCCAAATGAGTGGTGGTCCGATAAAGATTTTGAACCCGAATGGATCATCGATCCTAAAACTTTTGCCGATCGTGATGAAACACATTGGGCCTTTGACTACGTCTCTACCGCGGGCTCGACCGGTATCCTTCGCCCATGCAAGGACAGTTACTACCCACGAATAGTGCGTCTATTTTATCAAAATATGGAACTCATTGATGACCCGACCATTTTAAAAACAAAGATTGACGGTCGGCCATACACATTCACTTTTGATGATGTGGCCGACGCTTTGGCGTGTTTTCATACCTACAATCACGAGGATATCGCCCTCGCCGAGCCTTTTCCGAACACATTGGACTACAAATATGTGGCCGCTCATATGACCCAGGGCCGAACCGGTTCGGGTCGCTCAATTAGTCGCGCCCATTTACCCCGTGACCTTTGGATGCTCGATTCGATCATTCAATGCAACCTCTATCCCTTACGCCATCGAACCGAGCGGGTCGGTGAAGTTCAAATGGCATTGTTTGCGGCATTTAAGGGCCGATGGTTTAATGCCCCAAAGATGGTCTTGGAAGGATTAAAGTATGCACGAAAGAAGATGTTGCCCAACGTGAAAAGATCTCCCGACGACATGCCGTATGCCCGACTTATTTCCCTAATGGTCGAGGACTATGCGGGTGATCACACATATACCCTCTCCCCAAGTGAATTTAAATTAACGGGGAACGTCCTTCATTTCACCATGGTCGATTGGAATAGGACCTATGTTAAATTGGTTAAGACACCGATAGCCGAAGAACCACCACAGCCGGAACCCCCGGCTCAGGACCACCCAGCACATGAGACCCCGGTATATTATGATAACCCCATCGCTTGTGCTCCACCGCAACACCCTGGCTATGCTTCGGATTACGCACCGCCACATGAGGACATGCCTACCCCAACTTTGACCGACATCTATGCCCTTTTGGAGGCCAGTACGCGTCAAATGGCCGAGAACAACCGCCTCCTTCACCGCCGGTTAGACTATCATGACGCACTCCATGCCGAGCAGATGCGTTTTATGTATCCTGATGATTATCTTCAGCGCATGGCGGCAGTGCAGGCTTGGTCTTCAGGTGCATCGACTTCGGGTGCGGGCGGGCATGGTGATGACGGGAGCATTCCGCCGGGCGGCGGGGCGTCTTGATTGTTTTTATATGGTCTTTTGTTGATGGTGCATGTTTTGGTTTATTTACTTTTGGCATTGTAAATTTTGGGACAAATGTAAATTTTAAAACAGGTACATGAGGACGCGTTTCCTCCGAACGATTGTGGCATGGCTGCCACCCTAAACTTCGTAACTGTTTTGTTTTCTTTTATCGTATCTATGTATGACTGTGGATATTTCATTAGTAAATGTGCCAGTTCTTGATACGTGTACTCTTGCTTCTCTTTGATGTCTCTATATGTGAATGATTTCAATATCTTGGTGCTGCTGGTCATGCGTGCTCGTGCACCCACTTGTGTGTGCGGCCCCCATGCTGTGGTGTGGGGGAGAACTTGGGAATAATTTTCGAGGACGAAAATTCCCAAGGAGGGGAGAATGTAACGTCCCGGAAAATTTTGTGCTTTTATTGTGCACCTCGAGAAGCGGACCGCCTGGTCAAGCGTTTGACCGAGTCAACATTGACCCGGTTGACGTAATCGGACGGGTAAAAGCGATGTAGTCAAGGCAATGATGAGTGGTGGGTTGTATGTGTACGTACACTTAATCAGTGTATGTGCTTTACACCCGATTATAAAAGCTATAATATAAGATAATAGAAAAAGAAAGAAAATGGGTATTTATTGCTTGATTTAGGGTTGTTGAGAGAAGTAGAGAGAGAGAGAGAGAGGGAGTAAATGCTAAGAAATCGGGTGATTGAATCAAAAGAGGAGGATACTAAATATAGATCGTCGATCTTGGCTCACGAGGTCCAACGGATCGAGCTCGGGATCAAGAAGAAGTTTGGTTTGGGGTTTGTGGAACCCTAAGGAGTTAAAAACTAGGATCAAAAGAATCGAATCGAAAGAGGTATGCTTGAAGCTTTGCACACTGAAATTATAGCAAAAAACATGGTATTTATTGTTTTAGGAAAATGAGAAATGGGGTTGTTGAGGATGGTGATGGAGTTGATGAGTTCATGGAGAGATGAACTCGATCCTCACCTGAGATCAGGGAGTTTCGTTCGAACGAAATGAGATTTCGTTTGAACGAAATTGACTGCTGAAGCAATAGGAAAAAGGGAGGTTTTCGTATGAACGAAATAAATTCGTTCGAACGAAATTGGATTTTCGTTCGAACGAAATTGAAATTCGTTCGAACGAAATTGAATTTCGTTCGAACGATTTCGATTTCGTTCATTCGAAATGGGCTGGTTTTAGGCTTGGGGCCTATTTGGGCATGAAATAACATTGTGTTTGAGCCTAAACTTGTTGGCCCAAGGTTTATTCATGGTAATGATGATCTTCATGCGTTGATCATGCCTAGGTGGTCGCGGATCATCGAATCTCTTGGTCGAAACGAGTAGGGATCAAAAGGTCTTTAGACGCATGTGAGGTAGGGGAACATCTAAACTAGTACACTGTATTACGAGCACATACGTAGTGATAGTTTATGATGCATGTTTCTTTAAAAGTTGTTTGATCTATGGCTAAATGCAAAGATTAGTGTTTCGTTAAATGCAAAAGAATAGTGTTAAAAGATAATGGTGTATGGTCACACAAATCATGAGGAAATTGTTAAGTAAGAAGCAATCATCCCAGGGATGTGAGAACACAAAGGCATCGCAGAGGTGCAACAGATAAAGTGACATCCCAGGGATGTGTTGTGGATGTAAGGATCCACGTTAAGAAACAAACAGAAATTAAGAATGCACGGGCTGGGTTTTAATATCTATTAGCACAAATTCACGGTGAACAACTATATGTATTGCACAGTTGATTTAAGGTTCAAAGAATACCCAACCGACGCGGCGGTATACCCTGGATCGACGCTGGCAGATATCCGCGACCCGTACGGCGCGTAATCCAGACAGCCAGACATCGAGGATGTATAGTAGCAGTATAGTCGTCACCTACGAGATAGGGACGTGGACAGTGAAATGAAAAATAGTCTGATTAGACGACGATGGAGGGTATTCCATCGGGGCTCGATGCTATATTGCTCGAGGATTATTTAAGTTAAGATTTAAGTGTAGTCTCAGCCTGGTTGCAACTAAAAGGAAGTGAACATCATCTTGAACTTAAATGAGTAAAGTAATAATTGTGGTCAAGTGTTATCGCATTTTCAGTTTACATTTCAAGAAAAGATTATTGTTGATTCATGTTTTATTTCTGTCATTAAATGTATGTTTGTAAGATGGTTATACTCGTTGTGATATTGCCCTACTGAGCTAGGATGTAGCTCACCCTTGACTATATGTCACAGATGATGATTTAGGCGTGGCGACCGACGTGTTGGACCCCGAGGACCCGGAGTACGTACCGGGGGAGGAGTCTGAGCCCCCTTCAGAGAAATTCTTCTAGAAGATTTGCTGCGTATTTTGAGAGTTTTTGGTGAGAAAGTGCTTTCGGCTTGGTACGTCCAGCCACAATTTTTGTAAAAATGAAAGATACATGTAATAGCATTTTGTCGAACCGTTGAGGTGTCCGTAGTTACGGCACTAATGGTTCGGGTTGGTTCTCTTGTTCATGTTGCGGCATGAGTTGAGAACTATCTTTTGGATTTTGTGTTATGAGTTAACAAATAGTAGAAATGGAGATTTGCTTTCGCATTTTATCTTTCTATGGTTTCTTTTGTGATGGTTGTACCAAGTGTTCCGCATTAAATCTTGGGGCACGGCCTCAAGGGCTGTGGCGATGGCACGGGTTTCGAGGTAGCGAAACCCGGGCTGTCACAATCTGGATGACCCATTACATAGGCAGCTATCTGACCCCACTACAATAATCAGCGGAGGAGGAAGGATAGACCTTCTGATGTCCCATCGCATGACCCCGCACAACAGACATAATAAAAAGGGGAGGGCCAACTAATGTCCCATCGTAAATCACACCCCTCCAAAATGTCCCATCACTCCCATCGGGATATGAAGCAGAACGGAGTCACCTTGACAACGCATAAACACTAATAAGTAGGCTTTGAGTTCATGTGGAAAAATTCACACGAAAGCTTAGCAATCTGAAGGCGATAAAGCCAATTGATATGAATGATGTGGGTGGTTGTGTGATCTCTCGTGCTTCCACCAACAGCTCAAGTCCCCTCAATGACTTCACCTCCAGACACTCTCGTCCCATCTCATAACCTTGCACATCACATACAAAAAGTAGCTCTAATCAGAAGAAGTAATGTCCCATCACGACACAACCACGGGAGCAACGGCTGGCTAGTCCCATCGCAAGCAAAAGCCTCCCGCCAATAACAAATTAGGTAAGTAAAACACTTCTTTTCCTACTCGATATTCTTTATAAAATATAGTTAGCTAAGATTAAGTCAAATATTTTTAAAAACTCGTCTCTCTCGACTCGCGAGTGACTATAGTCTTCCCATAAGAGACAACCATCAGTATTCGTCGAGAAGGTCAGACGGAGCATCCGGCATACCAAGTGTCGCCTTGACAACCACACAAACGGTCAGATCCATAAATCCCATACCTGTGGATCTGCTCATCCACATCTCGAAAGCCATATTTTTTATCATTTTACCACCAAATTAATCTTAAGTTAAATCCCCTAAATTTCCAAAAAAAAATGTATAATTTAAAAAATATTAATAATAATAATAATAATAATAAACAAATCTTATCTATCAAAATTCACCTCTCATCACTCCAATCCATTCTTCCCCTAGGAAACTGAACACTAAGTATACTCAACTCTGAGAAATCACAAATGTCCACTAGAAAAGGATGCCTGACGAGTCATTGGTGTGAACAATGACGCGCCCAGTCTATCATGATCTGCTAAAGGCTTCACCATTACATGATATTATATCTTATTATCCAGTCTTTGGACCTTGCCTCTGGACATTCGTATGAAGCCCCCCAGTACCTCGATTGTATCGAATATCCCTCTGTTTGATTGCCCCTTACACCTACAAACTAGGATATGTAGACTTTCCTCCCATTTTACTGCCCCTTGCAGCAAGTCGCGATATGCGGCGGGATGCCCCATGCACCCATGGATCAAGAAATGTCAATTTCTCCCCATCTGACTATCACTCATAGCAGGTCACGATATGCGACGGGATTCCCCTTGCATCCGCAGTAGGGGATACGGCCTTCGATAGCTACCATTGGACCCTCGAATGCTCCATTTTAGCTTGTGCTAATAGATAAGAAAGTTAAACACTTCATGTCAGCATCTCCAGTCCACATTTGTGATTTTCCAGAAGAAATGAGAAGGCACCCTTGGAAGAGGGGTGTCTACTTCTTCAACGCATCCTTACTTCACAAGAACGCGCCGAAGAGGGGCATCTGTAGACACCCCAATTTTTCCCTCTCGGAGTATACAAACCGGTTCGGTCAACCTTTGGCTTTGCCCTAATACAGGGACCATATACTAAAACAATAGTATATGGCTAAACACAAGCTAAAATAATAGTTTTGTGGCTCAGACCCCACGACCCTAATATGGGGACTATATACTAAAATAATAGTATATAATCGAAGCACAAGCTGAAACAATAGCCCTGTGGTTCGAACCCGACTTAGCTCGAGGAGGATCCCAAATTTCGCGCCCTATACAACACGCGTAATTCAATTGAGCGCCACACAGATGGCTAGCAATTTGTCCAACTTGGACCAGGTCTACTTTCTCGCAGACTGCCTTAGGATCCAATTATGCACCTAGGATAGGGCGCGCAATCAATTACTCGCCCTACCACGCGCGCGTAATTGGTCCACTTTGAACTATGTCTCTAGTTCCCTTGACCAATTGAATTCCTCGATTAAGTGCAGTTGAGTTGTGGCTTAATCGAATTGCACGCTCCAAGAAGGGCACACAATGAATTCTAATTAGATTATGACTCGGACACCTGGCTGAGCCAGTCAACTGGTCACTCACTAAGTCAGTCACCGACTCAAAGTGATTATGCGCCTAGGATAGGGCCCATAATTCGATTAAGCGCCCCAGACAGGGCGCGTAATCGGATTTGGCCGGCTAATTATGTACCTCCCGCAGGGCGTGTAATTACCCATATACCTATAAATAGACCCCTCTACCTCGTCCAAAGCACACCAATTTTCATATCCAAGTCTCGAGTTCTTCCCCTCCAAGCTTAGGATTTCGAGACTCTTCCTCTAGCGCTTAGCTTCAGGTAATCTTTTAGGTTCTAGTCTCTAGCTTTTTAATTTCTAGTTTTCAGTTCTAATTTTTAGGTTTTAGTTCTTAGCTTCTAGGTTCTAATTCTAATTCTAGTTCTTAATCTTTGTCCTAGTCCCTGGTTTTTATTCTAGTTCTTACTTTTCATTCGAGTTCCTAATTCTAGCTCTTAATTCTTAAGCTCTAGATTTCAGTCCTTAGTTCTTGACCCCTAATCCTTAAAATCTTGAATTCTCAGTTCTTAATCCTTAGGCCATTAATCATCCATCCAAACTCAGTCCTTTCAAAATTATCCTTAGTCATAAAAATAATTTACTATTCTATTCTTCTTTCCCCCAACCTTTCCCAATTGTCAATCCCATTACTTTTATATTTGGCCTATTTTGAAGTATCAAATGAAGTTGGTTTGATGTGAAATTGGTCACATTTGAAAGTTTATAGAAGTAGCTTTTCAATGAGCTAAAAAACATGCAATTCTGACAAGTATTAAAGAAGTTATGGTCAATTTTCGAAAGTTGCACAAAAAGTGACAAATTTAGAAACTCCTCACAGAATTAGGATTAGTCTCTTTATTATTTTATAGGATTCATTTCTTTTATTAGAAATAGGAGTTACACTAGGATTAAGAATTAGGATATTTCCTTTATTTGAATTCGCAATTAGAGTTACAATAGGATTTCTAGTAAAAGCCTATAAATAGACCCCTACCCCCTAACCACACAACTCTCTTCTACACAACTCTCTTCAACACAATTCTCTTCTATACCATTCTCCTTTACACAATTCTCTTCTACACATTTCTCCTCTACATAATTCTCTCTTCTGAGCTTCTTCCTTTTAAAAAATTCTAGTTCTAGTAGTCTTAATTCTAGTTCTAAATTTCTAGTTCTAGTTCTAAATTCTAGGTTTTAGTTCTAGTTCTAAATTTTAGTTTTTAGTTCTATTTCTAAATTTTAGGTCTCTTTCTAGTTTCTAGTTCCAGTTCTTAATTTCGGTTCTAGTTCATAAGTTCAGTTCCCTTAATTTTAGTTCTGATCTTTAGTCATAAACCCTCAAAATTCCTAATTTTCAATCATTTAATTCTCAATTTTTAGTCCAAATTCAATCCTTCAATATTTGCAAAATAATCTTTAGCCACCCGATTTGCCCAGAGGAGCTTACGAAGGGTACTCGGGAACGGGGCCGATCCTCCTTAGCATAACGGGCCACAGTCCCCTTTTTTTAATTAATTAGATTTCTAATAGAATTAGGATACTTAGATTAGTTAGGTTCCTAATAGGATTAGGAGACTAATTAGATTTCCAATATAATTAGGATATTTAAGTTAATAAAACTACTAGTTGAATTAAGAGATTAGAGTAATTAGCCTTTCAGTAGAATTAGAATATTTAGATTAATTAGAGTCCTAATAGAATTAGGAGACTAATACCAATTAGACTTCTAATAGAATTAAGATATTTAAATTAATCAGATTCCTAGTAGCATCAGAAAACTAAATTAATTAAAGTTGTGAGAGTATAAATTAGAGTTAGAATACAATTAGAAAATCAGGTCAATTAAACTCCCAGTAGAATTAGGAGACTAGGTTAATTAATTAGACTCCCAGTAGGATCAGAAGACCAAATCAATTAAGCTCACAACAGGAATAGGAAAACCAAACTAGCTAAACCTCGGGCAACCCACAGCTGCTGATGTTGGTAGGCCGACGATTCAGTAAAGGAGTTCAACCTGCAAGCCCCTGCTCCCCTTAAAGCATGATCAGTGACGTGTTACAGTGTCAATAAACATCTGCAGCTGGCGATCGCTTCTACACAGGTATTCTCCATTTAGAATTTGCCTTCCTTTATTTTTTTATATTAAATATTATCCTTTTATTATTCTAATATATCACTACAGCGGCACATAAATATTTTCCTATTATTATTTTATCACTTTATTATTCTATCGCCTTCTGCCAGAGTACACATAGACCAAATTAGGCCATTCTTTCCGGGGATAGAGAGGAACCCAAAAAAAGTGCATACCAAAAATATAATTTGGTACCTCATTATGAGGACACTTTTGTAACAGATCCTTCATCCATTCCCAGCTCTCATGAAATAGTTCTAGCTTTTGCCTAAAGTCTTGAATCGCTTGGGAAATTTGGTTAGTTTTATCAATTGGAAAGTATTCGCCCAGGAACTAGGAGTGCAGTTTGACCGGCTTATAGTATATATATATTTAAATTAAAATCAAGCTTTAACCTATTACAAGTGCACAATGGAAATTATAGCACTAATGATAGGATCGATCCCACGAAAAAGTGATTATCTTCTTATAGCTTTTTATATTCCTTTTTTAAAAACTATCTTTATCTCTTAAAACTTAGACTACTGGTGAAATATGAATAAAAGAATATTTTCTTAATCTAATTACATAAAAATAAATCCTAATCCTCCTTCTTCAGATTGAGGTCGTCAATCTCAACCTTTAGCTATCGGATGTTTATAAATTAAAAATACCGTTACACCGTATTGTAGCCTTTCAGAATTTGGTCGTTAATCAGAAACTAAAATTCTTCATCACAGATTTAATCTAATCAATAATCTCCTAAAATCTAGGCGTCAATCAAATTCGAGAAAATTATAGATGATAAAGTAAAACTGTTATCCTAATCTGCAAACTTTAACCTGAGTTGTCAATTCAAATCAAAATTCGAAGATGTTTACAAAGCATATAAAATCGAAACTAAAAATAAAATAAAATCTAACCTAGAAAGCAAAAGTAAAATCATCCAAAGGGTTGATCTTTCAGCTTCCTCAGCCTTGGTTGTTAGGCAAAACCTCAGAGAATTGTGGAGGATGTTACGTTATAAATTCTAAACTATTTTGATCGGGAGAAAACACAGATTTTAGTTGTCAATTGATGTTGTGAAATTCTTTGATAATTATTCCTATACCAATCCCTCTTATTTATAGATCATAAAGAGTTAGTTTACAAGACTTCTAATTCTAATAAAAGAAATAACTAAAATAAAAGATTCCTAATATAACTTTAATTCTAATTTTATTCTTCCTTATTTTCAATGGTTGATATGTTTCGAATGTCATTCCTTAATAGCAACTACAGAGTCCTTTTAAGATTCTTCTTCATCAATCTTATCAGATCCGTGATTAACCAAACTTCTAATTAAAGAGTTCTTCTAATTCTGTTCTTGGCTGTGGAAATTCTCACGTGATCGATAGCAATAGGAAAGCTTCTATAATCATAATCTTAATTCACGATTATTCTTTTTCTTTAGAAAATCGTAAATCACGATTTTCTCTTTCTTCAACTCACATGACTTTCATATTGGACAATTCTCTATAACGAACGATCACTTTCTTCTGTATCGCCTTTTACTCTTCTGTCGCTTTATGAAGAATCGTCTTTTGAAGAATCGTAAATTATGATTTCTTATTTTTCTTTTCTTTAACTTCAGTATTAGCACTCAATAGTAAAATATGATTTCTCAGCTTTCATTAGGTGGCGAATCGTCTTCTTACACTCAATCATCTTTTTACTGCCTTTTGAGTTTATTTTGATGAATATTAACACTTTGGCTCTCTTTTACTATTTTTCCTTAATATCTGTACATCATCAACTTATTAGTAGCAAACTAAGTCCTAGCATCACTAAATTAAGGGTGATAAAATGATCTATTCTGTGACTGATCATAGTTCCTCCCATGTAGTAATACTTCTAACAAGTAATGAAATTAACTATGCCTTTGCCCTATCCTTGAGAGAGAATGGGAACAAACATAGTTTTACGGCCTCTTTGTTGGCTAGTGATAGTTGCAACACTGTGCAAAGCTCTATGAAGTCCCTAAGATGCTGGTAGGATCTTCTCGATCATGCCCATGGAAGGTCGGTATAGATTGAAGTGTATTGAGCTTAATTTTATAATTTTAACCTGCAGGCACCTCTGGTATAACTATGCAAGAGGGTTCGGTCAAAACTATCGTGTTGAAATATGCTTGGATTGACAAATCGTTAGCCATAATTAAGGATTCTCTTGTTGGTATACAGTGTGATGCTAAATTACGCAAGAGGGTCCTTTCAATTTCTAGATCATGCTCGAAGAAGTCTAGGCTTCGAGATTAGTGTGATGCATATAAAAGGAATTTTTTTTTTTCTAATATATTAAACTTTATTTAATTTTTATTCTAGAAGGCAGGGAGAGAACAAATCTAAGCCTCTAGCTTCTCTAATCCGGGAATGTTGAAACTTTGATTCGTAACTCCGAATAAACCTATAAAAGATTAAGAAGTGATCAAAGAAAATTAAAAATATAAAGAAATATAAAAAGAGAAAGATAAATACTTATTTTCTTAAATTAATATATTAAAACGCCATCCCCAGCAACGATGCTAAAAACTTGATCGCTACTTATATGTGTATTTAATTAAGTCTTAACCTATTGCAAGCGTACAATGAAATTTGTAGAGCTAGTATAGGATCGTTCCCACGAAGACAGGTTTACTATATTAATTTAATTTTCTAAAAACTTATACTTATATTTTAAGCTCCTAAACTACTAGAGAAATATAAATAAAAAAATTATTTCTTAATCTAAATTTACAGAACATAATCTTAAATCTTCCTTCTTCAGATTATGGTCATCAATCACAATTTTTAACTATCGGATATTTATGAAATTAAATAGTACCATTACACTATATATCAAGTTTCCTAGCATTGGTCGTCATTCAATACTAAAATCCTATTAATACAGATTTAATCTAATCAACAATCTCCTAAAACTTGGGCGTCAATAAAATTCTAGAAAACTGAAGATGGAAAAGTAAAACTGTTACGCTAATCTGTAAACTTCAACCTGAGTCATCAATTCAAATTAAAATTTGAAGATATTTATAAAGCAGGAAATTTTAATAAAATAAATCTAAACTAGAAAGCAATAAAATTATATCTTTTACCCCTCAGTCGCAGTCGTCAATTGCTTCTGAGAAACTATAGATATCTACTCTAATCTTCAGCTCCCAATTGCAGTCGTCAATTGCTCTTGAGAAACCTTGGATATCTAATTTACATAGCAATATAATTCTACTCTAAATTTTATCGAAAGAGAGCCCAACCTCAATCGTCAATTGATGCTGAGAATTCCTTCGATGGTTATTCTTATATGTCGAGCCTCTTATTTACAGATCATAAGGGTCGGTTTACAAACTCCTTATTCTAATAAAAAAAATTACTAAAACAAAACTATCCTAATATAACTCTACTTCTAATTTTATCTTCCTTGCTTTCAATCTGTTGATGTACTTCTAGATTTTCTCCTTATTTTCAATAGCAGAGTCCTTGAAGAGTCTTCTTCGTCAATCTCTCAGATTTGTGGTCAACTAGACTTCTAAGTCAAGAATTCTTCTAATGTTATGCATGGCAGTGTTCATCTCTCACGTGATCAGCAACTTCGAAAGGCGTCTTCTCTAAAAAATCGTAAATCACGATTTTCTATTTCTATTGAAACTTCGTTTGGAAAATCGTAAATCACGATTTTCTATTTCTATTTAAACTTCTTCTGGAAAATTGTAAATCATGATTTTCTAACACGGCATCCTATGAACGATTCTTCGTTACGATTACAATTATGATTCATGGCTTCTCTTGTATCTTACTTTACTCTTGAGTGGCTTTCTTGCAAAATCGTAAATCACAATTTCTATTCTTCTCAGTACTTTATTCGACAAAATCATAAATTATGATTTTTTATTTTTTCAGGTGAATATTCGTGTTTGGTTCAATCGTCTTTTTATTGCTTTATGAGTTCTTTTTGACGAATATTAACACTTTGGTTCTCTTTTTCTATTTTTCTTTAATATCTGTACATTAGTAATATATTAGTAGTAAACTAAGTCCTAGCATCACTAAGGTAAGGGTAGTAAATTGGTATACTATATGACTGATCACATATGCACTGAAGTGCTAGATTTGACTCCAAATTGCCGGTCTCCGCCAAAGTCTCTAAGTAGGGACTTCGGTTACCAATCGGGAAGGTGTTAGGCACCCAATTAGCCCTCTCGTAAGCGGTCTCTACTATGGCTAAGTGGTAAAATAATTAAATAAATGAATGACACTTTCCCTTGCCTGAAGGCACTTTGATCCTATTGAGCTCTTCTCAATCACTAAAATTTTGGCGGCGTAATGGCTCAAATCCTACGATAAGAGAAAAGCAAAAGAGAAGGTAGAGTAAAAGAGGGGAGAGCCGAAGCTCTTAGGCCCTTATAGCATTGTTGTCGGATCTTCTCGTGGACACTAACTCTGGTGAGCTTCCGAAAGTAAATGGGTTAGAGAAGGGTGCTAACTTTGCTAAGGCATGGAGATTTGAGTGGTAAGAGAGATGAGCTAAGGTCTCTCACATGCTAAAACTTAAAGGTATTGATGAGGGGAGAGTAATGGTATGAGGAGTGATCAAGGGTTTCAAGGCTTGGGATGTTTAAGGCTTGAGATGAGAGGAGATTTCACTAGTGTTTTGTCTTTTGGATTTTTTTCATGTCCTTAAAAAGGAGGGGATGGGGGGGCTCAGTTTATTAGAGTGGGAGGTGATTAGTGATCCATTAAATCACTAATGGGGATAGCAATTAGGTAATGTAATCCATCTAAGGTTTTTGAGGATTTTTAGGGCTTAGAGAAGAGGGAATTGGGTATCAATGGTGGATGATGGGGTGAGTACTTTAATTATAAAAGAGTGAATTCTAAAGTCTATATGGGCATAAGGGTCCTAAAGAAATACACCCCAAACTCTGGGAAGGTCCACAAGTCAAACTGAAAAAGTCCAAATTTGTCATTTTTTGAAAATGAAGGTTTTTAAGGCATGCATGCATACTATGCATGCATGCTTTAAATACCAAACTGAAACTGAGAAGTTAAGGCCCCCGTCCTATAGCCCTCTTCTGGAGAAGTGACAGCTTTGGTTATGCGTGCATAGTATGCCTGCATGTGGAAAAATTACTCATGCGTGCATACTATGCATGCATAAGTTAAATTTACTTAAGCCCAATAGATGCATTGGCTCGAGCTACCCCAAAATGATATATTATAATATTCAATCGGGCTTTTCTATCAAAAGTTATAGCCATCGGACGTTCACCTTGCTATCGAGGGTCGCAAAAAATCATGAATCCATGAAATGCATTTCTTTGAGGCCTCGTGCATCCATTGGCTGACCTTGGGACTATTCGGGGATCTAAGATCTTTCTCTAAGGTTTCTCTAAGTCTTCCTAAGGGTATCTAAGGTTTCAAGGGTACGGGGGATGCTTTCGGAAGCTTGGATCATCATGAACTAGAGTGCTCAACTTCATACACTATTGAAAGGATTGGGCCAAAATTGAGTGTCTACAAATAATTTATTTGTTAATAGCATCAGTTTTTTACTATAAAAAATTGCTGCTCATACTCTTATTTTTTATAGTGATTATTATTTCAATAAGGGTTTCGTATCGATAATCGAGTCACCATTTTCAATCCTGATCAGATTTTTAGATGATTTTGAAACTCAGTGAAAGAGGTATGGGAGCCTGATCTTTTTTAAGTAATGGAACCCAAAGGTGATAAGACGTCACTACGTGAAAAAGCCAAAAAAACCACTGCCTTAAACCGTGGTTTTTTCAAAAAACCACTACCCTAAACAGTTGTAAAAAAGGGAGTGTTTTTTTTTTACCACTATACAAGATAGTGGTTTATGAACTTCAACAACAACTGCTCTTAACAGTCATAGAAAAAACCACTGCTTTTTTTACAACTGTTTAGGATAGTGGTTTTTTATGCAATTTTTTTAAAATATATATATATATTTTAAAGAAAAAAATTACGTCGACAATTTTTTATACAAATTTTTTTTAAATAATATTTTTTTTATGCTTTTTTTTAATGCAATTTGTTTTATGCTTTTTGTAATACTTTTTTTTAATACAATTTTTTAATTCTTTAAAAAAAATTATATAAAAAAATAAAGCTATTAATCTCACATTTAAACATATCCATTCAACTCAAATGCAAATCATTCAATGCCATTAATAACAAAATAGAGGCCCAATTCTTTTATTCAAACAAAAGATTGCATCTCAACCTATAATCCAACCTTTCAAATCAACCAAATATTTTAAACTTTACATGCTCAATCCTTTTATTCAAACAAAAAAAAAGAAGAAAAGAAAGAGAGTTAACAATCTAATGACCCCATGACCTATTTTCACAATTTATTTATTTTTTTAAAAATGTGCTTTGCCTCTCCTGCCAAGTATCCCCGTCCCCTAGTGATCTGTTTGAGGTGAGCTTTAAATCGAAAAGCTTCGCCTGAAATTAAAAGAAGAACATAATTAAATATTTATGATATTAAGCAATTAAATTGAGATACTAATGATATTAAGCAATTAAACTGATAATACTCTAAGCACATAACAAATTTCAAACACATACTTCACATAAGGATAGAAGAGCCATAGAATCAATCTTACTTTTGCGATACAATTGAAATCCCCACAAATAATAACAATCCCTAGACATATGCCATGATGAACAGCCAGGTAGACTGCATGACTTGAACAAAGATGTGTGCCACGTCGCGATTGAGAGCGACGGTCAATCACAGGCACAGGCGCACAGGCACCAAGGTTAAAAATCTTGGATTCAGTACAGGTACCATTCATGCCTGGTACTGGTACCATAGCAGAGATACTGGCAGTATAAATGGTATAAACTCCTAAAAAGGCCAATACCGTATGATATTAACTGTCCAGGTCTATCCAATACCTATATGTACCGGCCAGTATTCTAGTATTTTAAACCATGGCGCGCACACACGCATGCTGATATGAAATTTTTTATCAAGAAAATTATTTTTATTATAATTTCAAGGGATAGAGAGCATTTAAATTACCTTGTGATCCAACTGGTGTGCCAATTTTGGTTCCATCATAGTCAAAAAACATAAATCGATATCAGTTAATAATTAAACAATTCAAAGACATCAAAGAAAAAAAGAACCCAAGGAATGTACTGCCAGCCACTATGACTAACCTTGGACAGAAAAATCCTTGAGCGACATATGACAAAGACTGTAAATGTTTTTACTAACATTTGCCTTCTTCAACTGCACACCAAGCCGTGCAGAACAATCTAAAGCTTGCAAGTTGGTTATGAAGCTTTGCTTTTGCAAATGAGATATGTAACTACCCATAGCATTACAGCAAGCTATTCGGATATGTGCCACTTCACCACAGTAACTTGCAACATTCTGAGTGTTAGAGAAAACCAGTGGATAAGCTGCAGCAGAAAGAAAATTTACACACTCAACAACAACAACTGTTGTTGTAGAGAAAAGGAAAACCATGACATAGAAATGCAAACGGATGGATTAATATGTCAAGATAAATACACCACAAACACACTCATAAATGCCAAAATTCAAAGGGCTAAGATAATTTATGACTAAAGGGAAAAATGAATGAGAAAACTAGTAGGAAATATGACCTAGACCAGCCCCTCCAGGCCATTCCCTCAACAAGAAAATCAAGGTTTGGCCCATGGTTCTGACACGACATCGGCTTCTATTTTGGTTTGTGCCTCTTCTATTTTGGTTTTAGATCTTGTTCTAATTTCTTCTATTTTGGTTTCTCACCTCTATCAGATCACAAAATCACATTTCTGTGTTAAAGTCTTTGGTGATCACTATCAGGAAGAGTCTGCTACGTGATCTAGTTTTGCTCTGTGCATTGCATGCTATGCACTAAATCAGGTAAGTGACCTAGTGTGGACCTGCTCCTAACTAGATTAGGAAATGTCTTCAGTTTGTTTCCTTATTAATTTCAATTGGTAATTTATTCATAACATCCAGCATGCTCATGGCTGCTGTTCAACTCATTTATGAAGATTTGATGACTTATGTAGAGTTTGACAGGAAGTACTGAGAAAACGGACTCAACATTTCCTAAGTTTTCCTAGTACGTATATGTTTAGTCATACTTTGTTTTTGTAAGCTTTTTCAATATTCGTTATAAAGTCATTTTTGTAGTTGGCTGCTCCTCTATATAAAGAAGCTGAGTCTTTTCTAATTTTGCATACCAGTCACGATGTAGCTTCTTGTGCCTCTAGGAATTCTACTAAGAGAATATTTATGTTTGTTATTCTCATTTTTCTTTTCTTTTAGATCTCTACCATTGTGAAGAGGGAAATATTTTTTTAAGTGGCTACCAAACCTTGAACTCCAGACCTCTCATTAGTCATAAGAATATAACATAAAACAATGGAAAGGAGTACAATCAAACCACTAAGTAAGTGAATGACAAACAGAAAAGCATAAGGAAACAATATAACATAAATGATACATCAGAACAGGATGAGAGGATCAGTGTAATCACTTGACCTGAGACAATGGCAGTTAAAGATGAGAGACATTAATTGCACACGCATTTCCAGTAGTTGCATCGGGTTATAAAAAAAGTGATATTATCCTTTTTTTTAAATGTCTTTGTTACCCTAGTGGTTGCACCTTAGGTATAAGAGGCAAAATTTGGCACCACACTTTATTGTCTTTTAAGAGGTGAAGAGAGACACGAAGAGAACCCTAGCCGATTCACTTGGAGACAAAGACGAGACCAACAAACGAAGAGAAACAAAACTTGCCACGCTATACTGTGCTTGGGGACGAAAATTAAAAAATATATTGCACCTGAATACATAAAGTTTAATTCAGATGCAATATATCTTTTAATTTTAGGTGCAATCACATGAAGCATCTGCAAGGACAAAATTTATTTAACTCAGTTCAATCATTTGAAATGTATGTACAAGTAATGGCTCCCGTTAAAGAATTATGACTCTTATTTGTTGGATAGGTGGTTAAAGAATAATAACAAAGAAAGAAAAGAATGCCTACGCTTGAAACATGTAAAAGAATCCTCAGCCACTCAAAAGACGCTATTAGAGACTATTCCATAAGAAATTTATTCTCTACGATTAGTGTTTCTATTAGAGTTCAAAACTCGAACAAGACTTAAACTTGGCCAGAGGGTAGGGTTAGTTGATTTTTATGCGAGTAAATTATGGACTTGGAAAATTGAACTAGTTGATGGAAATTGTTAAAAGTGGATTTTTGGATTTTAAATAGTGACAGGAGATGGGACTTGGGACAAGCAAGAAGATGAAATCACGAAAAAAACTCAGGCAGTAGTTTAGAAGAAGAAGAATATGACAGAATAGCAAGAATGTGTGTGTGTGTGTGTGTGAGGGAGAGAGAGAGAGAGAGAGAGAGAGAGAGGTGAAAAAAATGAAATAAAAGTAAATTATAGAAAAAGAAAAATATTAAACACTAAATTCTATTAATAATTAGTTTTTCCCTACACCCCTTTTTGTGCTTTTTAACCAAAATAGCACGAGCCAAGAAATTCAAACTCTTGGTTTGCATTTTATTAATTGATCCCAACAGTTTTTTCAAAAAAGAATACTGGGGTGATGCATTTTTCTGGCAGGTACTTGGTTGGATCCAAATCAAAGTTGAGCAGACAAGTTCTGAGTCAACTTAGTAAATTTATAACATAATGGACTAAAAAACTCAATAACAGCATGTTTACTAAAGGATATCTATTATATTGCCATAAGAACTTCAGAATTATATTTCCTGATAGATTATATTCAGGCCCTGTGAATTCAAGGATGAAGCAAAAGTGGCAATTCTCTTGGCCTAATTTGAGAAACTTTCTTACTGCAAGGAAGCAAGAAATAATAGTATAAAAAGGAAATAAAAAGCTCAAGAGCCAAAAATCATTTTTATTTTTATTCAGAGCATTCCAAGTCTATCGAAAAAATTTCCGATACTATTATTTTCCAAATCAATAAGTAATAAAGATATTGGCGGAGCATGACAATCTAAGGAAAGAAGAAACCGAAGTGAACAAAAGACAATATATGTTCAATACCGATCATATCTCTATTGCATAATCTGATACACTAAGGCTAATACTTTGGAAAGAGAAATGCAATGTTACAAAGAAGAAACAAACTAATCTAGAGCATCTGGAGAATTTAAAGTAATGAAAGAAAGTTCTAAAAGGATCTATAAATGACTACTTTCTGATCAGCATAAATATCTGCATATATATGATCAATACATAGTTTCTATAATCATGAAGAAATTCTGCAATGAGCTTGATAGCATGTGGTTGTACTGTTAGTTACAAGGTTCATATGATGAAAGAAAAAGGTCAAATTTTAAATTCTGATCAATTGAACAATTACCCTCTGATCAATTGTTCAGTTATCAGTGAAGGTATACCTGGGAAACCAAACGGTTCAGATTCGTGTAAGTAGGTCGCTCAATGTCAAGTGAGTGCCTGTAGATATCGTAGATGGCTTCATTGTCGATACCTGTTGAAAGAGAATGTGTAACATCCCAAAAATTTGAACTTTGAATAGTGTGCCTCGAGATATGTGCCCGTCAGGTCACTAATTTTGAGCAGGTGAAAGTCAACTTGATGACTTAGATTGGATTAATTTTGGTGTGAAAAGTGCACACCTGTATAGTGTTAGATCATTTTATAGGGTCTGATACACCTATTGGGGCGTGTATGCGTTTTACACGTGAACCGAGCTTTTAAGTATAAGAGAGGGAGGGGATTCTTTTAGAAGCCATTTGGTTGAAAGGTTGAGGCTTTAGGTTTCTAGAGATAGAGAAGGAGAGGAGAGAAGAGCAAGAGCAAGAGGAGGAGATGGGCTTTGAATGCATTGTGTGCGAAGGATTAAAGAAGGTGTTCTAATCCGTGTGAAATCTGGAACTCCAAGCTAAGAAGATCTAGCTTGTTGTGTGAAAGCTCGAATCGAAGAATCAATGGATATAGGAGCTTTGTACGAAGCGTGTGTCGATGATCACCTAACGATCATGTCGAAATTGTGAAAATCGTGGGGCTTAGAAAGATCAAAAGGGGTTTGGAAACCCATTTGCTTGCTAGGAAGAAGACGATCCGATCGGGGAGAAAATCGTTGGATTAAAGGTAAAAATTTTGATTTAAGTTGTGATTTGTATGTAGATTAATCCTTAGTTAGATTATGAGTGAGAGATTTGAAGAAAATGGGTTAAGATTTAAAGAAAAATGAGTTAGAGATGCTTGAACCCGATTTTGGGTGAAATCTGATGAAACCGTTCAATCGAAATTAAAAATCGATCGAACGATTTCGTCAAGAGTGAAATCTGAAGGTTTCTGGTCGGTTTGGAAACCGTTCGATCGGTTTTGAAAACCGTTCGAACGAAGTTAGAAACCGTTCGATCAATTTTGAAAATCATTCAAATGAAATTAGAAACCATTCGATCAATTTTAAAAATCGTTCAAACGAAATTAGAAACCGTTCGATCGATTTTAAATCGTTCGAACGATTTTGACTGGGCTCGCCGATACTACTTCAGTATTTTCACCGTAACTGTTTACCCCGAACTCCGATTGACATGATTCTTATGGCGTTGGAAAGAGGATGATGAGCTCTACAACTTTTGTGTTTTGATAAACTCATAAATCTAAAGTTTTAAAGGTCAAACTTTAGGAGAAATGTTGCATCAAATTCTATATTAGCATGAATTTGCCCATTTCAACCTTGGTTTTGAGAAAATACTTAAATGTATATAAGTTATTAGTGAGTAGAGTTGATCTTTGATGCATCATTGTGTGCTTGTGATATAGATTGAAGCGAAAGGCCATTGAAAGGACCTTGCTTGGCTTCGCGCAACCTCAAGATTAAGGTAGGGGAAACTCGACCTAAATTTATATATTTGACTTGATTCATAATATTAGATGTGTTTCCATGAATATGATGAGTTGATCAAAGTTGGATATATTAGAATTGGAGTCTTATGATTTGGAATATGAACTCGTGAAATCATGATTATGCATGTGATAATGTTCGATTCTAGATAACCTTTGATATTGATGAGCTTGACTCGTGTTTTGAAAGTAAGATCTTGAGATCGCTGGTGACACTCGTGAATCATTTTTACACCCTTGGAACTGTGATTTACTCAACGACACTTGGAATTTTGACACTTACATTTGCATTATGAATCCATTGGATTCTTTGACTGCATCCCTTGGGCCGATACGGCGGCCTATCCATACACGCATTCATACATACGCTGCATATGCATCCCTTGGAACATCATTACATCCCTTGGACATCATTGCATCCCTTGGACACCTTGGAATCATTGGATACCTTTGGACATCATTGCATCCCTTGGACACTTTGGAAATATTGAACACACTTTGGAAACATTGAACACCATTGGACACATTGGAATCATTGAACACCTTTGGACACCCTTGGACATCATTGGATCCCTTGGACACTTTAGAATCATTGGACACCTTTGGATACCACTAGACATCGTTGCATCCCTTGGACACGTTGGAAACATGGAACACCCTTGGTTTTGTCTGATCCTAAGCATTAAGTCTCCCATGAGACTGAGAGCCCTAGCTATAGATGCAAGAATATAGTAGTAGGCCTAGAGATGTGACATTAGGTTCTATCAGGACATGGGCTGTGAAGTTTTGAATGTTCTATTTGAATATAATGACTGGTTATTAATTGAAACCTATGTTTTATTGTAACAGATTATTATGTCTGGTAGAGGTAGAGGTCAACCTAGAGGCGGTCGCAATAGAAATCTGAGTGAAGATGAGATCCCTGCGGGTTCTAGTAGAAATCAGAAACACCCGTCGGATGAGAGGGATCAGAGGAATGAAGCGACAGATAGGATGGCGCATGCAATGGAGGCCGTGGCCGCTTCCATGGCCCAACAGACTCAGCAGACTGCACTATTGGCTGAGCAGACTGCACTACTGGCTGCTAATAACGTGATCCATCAGCAGCCACCACCACCACCTCCACCAGCATTATTGCCTTCATCATTTGTGGACTTTAGGAGATTGAGGCCTCCTAGTTTCTATGGGCAGACAGACCCACTAGAAGCGAAAAAATGGTTGAATCAAATTGAGAAACTTCTACAGAGACTTCAGAGCTCTGAAGATGAGAAGGTAGGCTGGGCCTCCTTCCAGCTTGAGGGAGATGCCGATCCCTGGTGGAAATCGGTATTGAGAAGAAGGGAAATTGAAAACCCTCATCGTCTATGGACTTGGGCAGAGTTTGTAAGAGAGTTTAATCAGGAATACTTTCCCAAACAAGTGAGAGTTCAGATGAGAAGAGACTTTGCAAATCTGTAGCAAGGAAGTATGTCGGTGCGAGAATATGGCGTGGAGTTTACATGCTTATCACAATTTACACCTAAACTAGTATCCACAGAGATCATGAGGGCAGCCAAATTTGAGGAAGGATTGAAGCCGAACGTCCGTGAGCGAGTATCGATTTTCGAGCTAGAGACCTATGCTGAAGTGGTGGGAAAAGCAATTGTGGCCGAGAGAGATATAGATAATCAGTATCAAAGGCGGGATCAGCAGATCAAGGATAAGGCAGATCAAGAGCGATCAAGTACTTCTGGGCTGATAGACAAGAGACCAAAATTCTTGATGTCAGCACCACCTCAACCTACTCATACTGCTTATTCAAGACCGTCCATGTCCACGCCTGCGGTGCCCCTTCGCCTTACAAATCCCACGATCGCTGGGGCATCGCGAGTACAACAAACTTCCCACACTTCCTCGTCTGCACCGAGTGAGTCATGCTCAAGATGCGGGGGACGACATGCGACAAAGAGATGTCAGTGGACTACGGGTGCTTGTTTCAATTATGGCCAAATGGGACATCAGATTCGGGACTATACTGAACCAAGGAAAGAAAGAACAACTTCGGCGTCTATTCAGAGGCCCTAGGCCCACTTTGACTGTTGATATTTTGTTTTGTTTTGTTTCTTTTGTGGACATGATTTGTAATTCATGATTCACTTTTGATGCGTGATCGCATAACCTTTGTCATGATGAACGAGTTAAGTCTTGGGGTGTGTTTCCATGTTTTGTGGATATTATCATCGTCTCATTGGTTGTGATAGATAGCTTATGACTTAGCTTTTGTAGTTGGGAGATGTATTTTCTAAACTTATGATATATTATATAAGATAATTATTGTCCGTTTTATTAACATTTAGAGTTTTGGTTTATGGCGATATAGCTATGATCTGTGGGTTCTATGAGGTGGTTGGTGAATACATCATGGGTATGTATGCGAATAGCTCTCTTAGCACCATTTTTGATGAATCCGTTGTGGATAAAATCAACTTATGTAATCATAGCCAAATTTTATAGTGCCTTTGGTGGATATGCCGAGTGAGCTTTCTCGTATGGTCAATTCTCGAGAATAAAAAATTCCTTTAAGAGGAGTATATTGTGATAATCCTGGTTAGATGATGTTGAATTTTGATGAGGATACCTAGATGGGGTTGCCGAGAGATAGCTACAAACCTTGGATTGATTTCAAGACACATGAAATATTTCAAATTTTGATATTTTAACTTTTAGATGTTTATAAATCTTTAAAACAGGTACCTTGGACATGTGTCCTTTCAAACAATCACTGCTCACTATTTTTGACGATTGGGGCCTCGTTGCCACCAAGTGTTGTGATTACATGTGTTGATTGTGCTTTGCATACTTTCCTATTTTGATATATATGTCATGGTTCTGATATGGCTTAGTTTAGTTGGGTGTTCTCTATGTTAAAGGTATTGTTCTGTTTTGGTATATGTGGGTGTTGTGATTGCCTCGTTGAACAGGTGATCCTATGTCGTGATTGTTGTGACTACTTTGTCATGCAATTTTGTCGGTATTCTTTGATCAAACGGAATGCCTTTGCTGGTTCAATTAAAGTTTTTAGCGTATTGTGGCAACATGGATGTCAATTAGAATTGTACAGGATATATGGGTTGTGCAGGATATGTGGTTTGAATTTATGCAGGATGTGTGGATTTGTAACTTGGGCAGGATATGTGGTTTGAATTTATGCAGGATGTGTGGATTTGTAACTTGTGTAGGATATGTAGTTTGAATTTATGCAGGATGTGTGGATTTGTAACTTTTGCAGGATATGTGGTTTGAATTTATGCAGGATGTGTTGTTGTGTTTGCATCCATTGTGTGTGGGTCTCCCATGCGGGGGGGGAGCCCTTGAGTGCAATTTTTGGGGACAAAAATTCCTAAGGAGGGGTGAATGTAATGTCTCAGAAATTTCAGACTTTAAATAGTATATCTCGAGAAGCGTGCCCGACTGATCACTTGTTGGACTAGGTAAACGTTAACTTGTTTGCTTTAAGTTAGATAGGTCATATGACAAATGTAGAGTATGTACATTATAAGAGTTAGTTTGATTGGGTCATATACATCTATCTAGGTGTGTATGCTTTATACTCAAGTCATGAGTGAGTTATAAGGAGTTGGGAGGCTTTAATTCTCATTACATCATGTGTTGGTAGTTGAGAAGCTTAAGAGGAAGTGAATGAGACTTAAACAAGCTTTGAGTTATTATATTTAGCACAATTTCACGGTGAATAACTATATGTATTTCGCACAACTGATTTAAGGTTCGGAGAATACCCCACAAATGCGGCGTGAGTTTGAGTCAATGTAGAATGAAATTTTACTCATTTGAGTAGATTTTTGGAGGCGTGAGTTTTCAATGGGAAGAGGTATGGATTTTTATGCAAGTATGTATGTAGATGTGTACGCTATGGATGTGTGTATGTGTGGAGGTGAATGTTACTTGTGGATACGTATATGTGTGTTCATGTAGGATGTGAGTATCAGCACTATTGCTTTGAATGGTCTTCAGATTGAGATATGGACATCTTTCAATTAGTGTATGATTAGGTTCGATCAACATGTTACTACTTACGGCAATTTTCGAGGACGAAAATTTTATAAGGTGGGAAGAATGTAACATCCCAAAAATTTGAACTTTGAATAGTATGCCTCGAGATATGTGCCCGTCAGGTCACTAATTTTGAGCAGGTGAAAGTCAACTTGATGACTTAGATTGGATTAATTTTGGTGTGAAAAGTGCACACCTGTATAGTGTTAGATCATTTTATAGGGTCTTATACACCTATTGTGGCGTGTATGCGTTTTACACGTGAACCGGGCTTTTAAGTATAAGAGAGGGAGGGGCTTCTTTTAGAAGCCATTTGGTTGAAAGGTTGAGGCTTTAAGTTTCTAGAGATAGAGAGGGAGAGGAGAGAAGAGAAAGAGCAAGAGGAAGAGATGGGCTTTGGATGCATTGTGTGCGAAGGATTAAAGAAGGTGTTCTAATCCGTGTGAAATCCGAAACTCCAAGCTAAGAAGATCTAGCTTGTTATGTGAAAGCTCGGATCGAAGAATTGATGGATATAGGAGGTTTGTACGAAGAGTGTGTCGATGATCACCTAACGATCATGTCGAAATTGTGAAAATCGTGGGGCTTGGAAAGATCAAAAGGGGTTTGGAAACCCATTTGCTATCTAGGAAGAAGACGATCCGATCGGGGAGAAAATCGTTGGATTAAAGGTAAAAATTTTGATTTAAGTTGTGATTTGTATATAGATTAATCTTTAGTTAGATTATGAGTGAGAGATTTGAAGAAAATGGGTTAAGATTTAAAGAAAAATGAGTTAGAGATGCTTGAACCCGATTTTGGGTGAAATCTGATGAAACCGTTCGATCGAAATTAAAAATCGATCGAACAATTTCATCAAGAGTGAAATCTGAAGGTTTCTGGTCGGTTTGGAAACCGTTCGATCGGTTTTGAAAACCGTTCAAACAAAATTAGAAACCGTTCGATCGATTTTGAAAATCGTTCAAACGAAATTAGAAACCGTTCGATCGATTTTAAATCGTTCGAACAATTTTGACTGGGCTCACCGATACTACTTTAGTAGTTTGGCCATAACTGTTTACCCCAAACTCCGATTGACACGATTCTTATGGCGTTGGAAAGAAGATGCTGAGCTCTACAACTTTTGTGTTATGATAAACTCATAAATCTAAAGTTTTAAAGGTCAAACTTTAGGAGAAATGTTGCATCAAATTCTATATTAGCATGAATTTGCCCGTTTCATCCTTAGTTTTGAGAAAATACTTAAATGTATATAAGTTATTAGTGAGTAGAGTTGATCTTTGATGCATCATTGTGTGCTTGTGATATATATTGAGGTGGAAGGCCATTGAAAGGACCTTGCTTGGCCTCGCGCAACCTCAAGATTAAGGTAGGGGAAACTCGACCTAAATTTATATATTTGACTTGATTCATAGTATTAAATGTGTTTGCATTAATATGATGAGTTAATCAAAGTTGGATATATTAGAATTGGAGTCTTATGATTTGGAATATGAACTCGTGAAATCGTGATTATGCATGTGATAATGTTCGATTCTAGATAACCTTTGATATTGATGAGCTTGACTCGTGTTTTGAAAGAAAGATCTTGAGATCGCTGGTGACACTCGTGAATCATTTTGACACCCTTGGAACTGTGATTTACTCAACGACGCTTGGACTTTTGACATTTACATTTGCATTATAAATTCATTGGATTCTTTGACTGCATCCCTTGGGCCGACACCTATCCGCATCATACATTCATACATACCTTGGAACATCATTGCATCCCTTAGACATCATTGCATCCCTTGGACACCTTGGAATCATTGGATACCTTTGGACATCATTGCATCCCTTGGACACTTTGGAAATATTGAACACACTTTGGAAACATTGAACGCCATTGGGCACCTTGGAATCATTGAACACCTTTGGACACCCTTGGACATCATTGGATCCCTTGGACACTTTGGAATCATTGGACACCTTTGGATACCACTGGACATCGTTGCATCCCTTGGACACGTTGGAAACATTGAACACCCTTGGAAACTTGGAACACCCTTAGACACCCTTGTGTTGTTTGAGTTTGTGTTTGCAAATTCGACGTTATTTGGAATGTGTGTGAAATCTCGGATATTTTTGGATAAGTCTCATTGTTTTAAGATTCTTTTCAATATGTGTACTTTTGGATGGAATATCATGGTAAAGTTAAATGTTTAAGGTTGAGTTTTGAAATAGAAGAAATTGATGAATGCTTTGAAATATGTGTTTGAAAAAAAAAGGGAATGATTAAGTTTTGGAAGCAGAAATTAAATGATGGTTTTGATTCTTGATTCAAGCTATGTTTTCGAATGTTAAATGTGAATTTATGCTGTTTATCCTCTACTGAGCTTAGTTGTTAACTCACCCCGACTATACGTCACAGGTGTAGGTTTGGGAGAGCCCAAATTACATACTAAAAGAAGGGAGCTTCCGCAAAAGGATTTGTACTCTGTTTAGGAATCGTAGAATTGTGCTTTGTGGATTTGGTGAGTTAAGTTTTGGTACATTCGTACTAGTATACACCATTGTTAGGTGATGGTTGGTCGTCACTGGCGTTTATTTAGTTTTGTTCTTAATGAATTTTAAATCTTGAGGTTTTAATTTTGCCATATGTAATAATTGCTTTGATTTTTGTTTATTGATGGATGTGCCAAATATTCTATATCAAATTGTGGTCTACGATCTGGCAGTTCGGGTTTTCCCATTGGGTTTAGGATAAAAATATATATATATATATATATATATATCAGGAAATTTAGGTTGGGAAAATCTGGGCTATCACAGAATGATTTGAAAGAATGGTTTGAAAGAACACTGTTGTAGCCTGCAGTGTTCCAAAAGAGAATGGTTTGAAAGAACAATGTTATAGCCTGTAGGGTTCCACAACTGAGGTCAATACCTAGGGCGATGGATAAACTGTGAAGCCGAGCTTAGATTTTTTGTCGTAGTCAATAGAGAGACGCTACAAGAGAACTAAACCAAGGACTGACCCAGTGCCTCCACCGACAGCATTGAATACAAGGAAACCTGTGAGACCAGTATAGTTATCTGCAAGCTTACGGTTGCGATCCAAGCAGAGATCGACAATCTCTTTCCCAACTGAAGAATAACTGGGAAATATTAATGTCGAAGTAACGAAAAATATAGCAAGAGGGTGCACAAAAATTGGATATAGAGTTTTACTTGTGTAATGGCCACTAGCAAAGTTGTTAGCTGCATCTTCTTTTCCACTGATGAGTTGCTTTGGGTGAAAGAGCTGGCGATAAGTACCAGTCCTAACTTCATCAATGATAGTGGGTTCGAGATCAATGAATACAGCACGAGGGACGTGCTTCCCAACACCAGTTTCACTGAAGAATGTGTTGAATGCATCATCACCTCCTCCAACTGTCTTATCACTTGGCAGGAAAAGAACTACATATGAATAAACATAGGTTGCGAGTAAATACAGATTAAATGAAGGGAATAAAGCTTTAAGCTATTCTAAGAAATTTCCAATGAAAGGCAACATAATGGCTTTTCGAAGAAGGTTTAAAAAAGATGGAACATTGAAATCAGGGCATTTATTTTTTAACAACCAAATACCTTAAATAAGGGCAACTAATAAATTAGGGCATTTATTTTTAAATAAAGTGACTAAATGCACTATATAAATAAAGATGCAACTGGTGGGGCAATGCTTTGAAACCCAACACCCATGCCATTCATTTCATTTCCCTTTTTTCCCACCCCACCATTTATAATTCCACCAACCATATGAGTACTGCCCATCTTAATGTTTGCTCCATTATTGGTATTTTTCTTCTCAGATCCACTACCTGTGTTTTTCACCATGCTCTGATTATTACTATTTGCTGCAACATTTTTGTTGGTTTCCTCCATGACCACCCACACCAACTTTCTTCCCACCACTACCCATTTTATTACTGTTTGCTGCTACATTTTTCTTTGTATTGGCCTTATTTTCTTGCCTAAGAAGACCCATATGGTTTGCTTTGAGAAACTTCAACTCTTCTGCTTCCCCATCATCCTCATAGTCATCTTCCTCATCTTCAGAGCTAGAAGTCTAAAACTTTTTCTGGTGTTTGAAGACATTGAGGCCTTTCCTCAGGCCTTCCTTCTGCTCTTTGGTGTTCTTCCCTCCTTGGTGCAATTGGGGTCGCTGTGATTTCTGGTTTTGGTTGAACTTTTGTGACCAAACCTCTGCGTGCTTCCCAGATTTGACCTGTTTTGCAATCGAGACTGCAGAAAACACATTTCCTGAGACTGTAACCATTGTGCCCAAACATGGCATAGGAGCTTATCCATACAATATGTAGCATATATTGTTGTAACACCCAAATAAAAATTAGAACCCAAGGAATATCATAAATTAAAAACATAAGTAGCAGTAACACCCAACAGAACCCAAGGAATATCAAAAATTACAAAGTCCCCAACAATATATCTTTACAGAAAACCAGTGTTTATGATCTTCTGTTGTACATGTATACAAATATATCCCTCATTGGCATTAGACATTGATATCTTAAGATACAGGTACATCAAGCTAATCCTGTCTAATCCATGATCAGATGGTATTGGACGTTGGAATTTTATGTTGCATCACAATCTGTATATCTAGGACATGCTATTTTTAAATCTCAACACCTTTCAATCTTAGATTGGGTGGTATTAATATCCAACGTAGACAAAAATATATTTATTAACAGATTTTTTATGAATTTAAAAAAAAAAATGAGCAACATAGTTTAAAATAGTAAAACCTTCGTAACCGGCTGATATGAGAGTTGTTCTTTCTTTTTTAGATGTTGGAGCTTGCTAGGATTTGATCTGATTGTTTCTTTTTAAAATGAACTGCATGTAGTGGTGGAGTCAGTAAAGCCCTATCTCCCAAAAAGATAGCTAACATTGTGGATTATAAGTATGTGTGCTTGGTAACTACAATGCTCCATTCATTGAACCCCAAAATGCTATACTACTTGTCACAATAAAATAAAAGGACCGACTCTGTGGACCATCATTCAGATATTACTGCCTTGAAGGTATGAGATGTGAGCAATCCTGACGTCAGCACATCGTACTTTGGGGGAAATTTGGGAAGAGAAAGACCGAGGCTCTGCAATTGCTTATGCATGCATTGCCAGTTCTCTAGCCTCACCTCACCACAATGCATCCATTGCGAGATCTCTTAACAACTGTCAGCTCCTCTTTCTCTTGCAATTTCATAAAAGCCTAGAAAATCTCTGACGAAATTTATGTAAGAATTGGAGGAGATTTCAGAATAGTGTTCAAATAGATAGAATTACCTCCGACTCAATACAAGAAAAGTCAATATTGGATCAGGGAATAAAGCCATGCATACCTTTTTAGTGGCCAATTTTTCAGCCTTAAAGTAGAAGATGAACAAGATATTCTAAAAAAAAGATTGATGGCTAGTTCATTTCATGTATTGCTTCTTTTTTTAAAAGTCTGAAAAAAGAAACGAAAGTGCAGAGTTCTAATTTTTTCCTTCTCAATTTTCTCCAAATAAAAGCTATGGCATGTCAAAAGTTGACCATTCGCAGATGTTCTTAAATCATCTCATTTGATCGCAGTTCTTCATTTGATCTTTATTGTTCCTCCTTCACCTTTTGGGGCTTGGGCTGCAACAAGAAAAGTGAGAACTTCAACTTTTGCTTTATTTTATATATATATATATATATATATATATATATATATATATAAAGTATGCTCTAACAAATCACTTTCTATATGAAAACAATGAAACAATATTCAAAAGCAAGAACAAAAAATGATTGCACAATCAGGTTGGATCGGACATGATGTGAGTAGGCTAGATGGAAATATAAACATATTTATGAAAATAAAATCACTCATTAAAATAGAATCAAATTTACCCCTAAACAAGATCAAATAAAATCTATAAGTCCCTTGGGCCAAGTTATAATATCACCAATTGTAACATCGCCAAATGTTCCTTCGCTCGCATATAATTCTGTACTGACTTCGAAAATATTATCAATTATGATGGCGTATGAATCTCTTGACGTTGTCGCCTCTCTATGCATTCGCCCTAGTCCAATGGCTTTATTCTTTAAGTTTTTCAATAGATAGCGCATGGATGGTTGGTTCACAAGTATCTTGGGCTGAACCGATGACGGTCGAGTTCCCTAAAAAAATTATAGCCTTTAAAGTGTAGAGTTTAAGAGAGACTAAAACAACAATGCAAAAGTACTTTCAATAAGATATGACAATGACAACTCCAATGATTATTATTTCATAACATTGAATTTATACCTGATAAGAATCGAATTGGTCAACCGATGTCGATATAGATGTCCCTTTAAAAGGAGCTAGAGGTGATAGTAAATTCACTTTTTCCTCAAGGATCTTGCGTGCTCTACGCTCCTCATCAAGCACATGTCTAAGCATATCAACTTGTGATTGAATGCTCTCACGTGCTATCTGTTCCTGGTGAGCAATCTCCCTAGCCTGAGCGGACGCTTGAATGTAGGTCTTAGATATACCCGTACCCATACCCCTTATGTTGCCCCTTCCATCACGCCCACCAACCGTAGCAATAGGGTCATTATCTAAATCTTTTTCTCCGAGGAATGAATCAGATAAGGCAAGCCTCCTAATTTCATCCTGCATAAAATAAATAATGATTAAATATAGTGATACTAAAGATCAATATTAATTATTTATCAATGGCAAATGAATAGTTAAAATAATCTTACTATTTGTGTGCCCAAGGACGTCCCATCCTTCTTAGTATGAGAGGCTAAAAATATTTGTGTCCTCGTCACTGTACCAGTCGAACTCTGTTTTTTCTATACAATAAGGTCATAAGCAATTGTGAATATTCTAAAAAATTTATTTTAAAATTTTATGTAGTAGATTTTACCATCACTTCTGCCATCTTAGCTGATCCTCGTCTACCAGTGGTGTGTGGGTTCATCATCATTTTCCTACAAGTCTTCCCCTTTTCTCGGTGTGCTTTATCTTCCTTTGTTGAGCACATTTTAATAAATGCTTTCCAATCATCTCCCCTCACATTCTTTGGTCGATATTTCATCCGCTCTGCGTCCATTTCATATTTATCATAAATGGTGCGAAGGTCATGTTTCCATTGCTTCCAAGCTAAATTCGCTTTCGTTAAGACCATCTTTTTTTGACTAATTAGAATATTATATTTATCCTATCATGAAAATAAAACGATATCAAAATTATTTGTAGAATAACTAAATGAAAATGGTATGAACAACATGCACTCACAGAGACAAAGCGCCATATTTTCTCCTTTATAGAAACAGGTACAATTTTCCAAGACTCAATATGTAGGTGGAAAATGAGTCCTCGTCATCCGACCAACAAATGTGGCAAAGTGAGTTGAAGTATCTCCAATAGGCTGCCCATGTTCATTCATCTGAATTTTCAAACGCGTACCTGGATAAATAAAATATTGTTAATAATTTGTAAATAACATTTACCAAATAATAAAAAATAATCGACTAATCACTCTCTTGAGTTCCAACTGATTCAGATCCACTCGGTTCTGATCCAAACTATGCCATTATCTTTTGCTAAAAATATTGGCAAACTCTAGTTGTTGATCAAACTATCATTTAAGGATATAAAATGCATTAATAAGATAATTGAAAATTGTAGCTAACTTATAACAACATTAAAATGAGAAAATCAACAACAAGAAATATAAGTAATTCTTTTGTTACAATTATTGGATAGAAGAAATAAGGTTCAAGTGAACAATATGAAAGAACTAGATTAATCTTCGTCCTCGTCCTCATCCACAACATCAGTTGCTAATGCTAATGCTAAAGCATCTGCTTTTGGTCTTCCTTCAAGTGCTAAGGGATCTTCATAGGCATCCACATCCTGAGTCAATCTCTTTGGAGCATCCAATACGACATACCAATCATTCCTAGTTTGATCTTTACAATAGAGGACTTGAGTGGCTTGAGAGGCAAGAATAAACGGCTCATCACCTTCATTTGAAATCCTCATAATCTCCTAAGATTAACAAACACTAACCCAGTTTCTGGGTCAACCACACAACCATTTTTTTTATCTTCTATACAAGCCCAGTCGCAGTAGAAGACTATTTTTTTAAAGTAACCATAATCCAACTCAAGTATTTATTTGATAATACCATAATAAGTAACTTCTTCTTTCACATGGTTCTTATCTTTCACACTTGACCTGAAGCTAGTTAAAGCCTTCATGGATACTCCACTATTTTGTGTGCTTTTATGCATTTCTGATTGTGTGGTACAAAACTGATAACCATTGATCATGTAAGCATTATATGATATGGCATTAAAGTCTGGACCATCAGCAAGGCTCTTCATGATAGAATTTTCTTCATTTTCTAATTCTTTTCTTAACCAATGAATGTAGTTGTCCCTCTGATGCTTATTGCTTGACTTGTGATTTTGAAGATAAACCTGGTACTTCCTGTAAATATTAATTGTTAATTATATTATATCATTTTAAAAATAAAATATATAATTTAAAAATATAAAATAAATTACTTCCTTCTCCCACTCAATATTTTCTGGATAATGCTTTAGAACCCATCTACGTATTTGTTCATACTGCACGTATTGAAGAAGATAAGTTTTTCCACTTCCATCGATAGGGTACCCAAAAGCAACATCTTGTTCCATGAACACATTTTTTCCTTTCTTATGGCTTCCTCTACTAGAATTTGGCATATATTACATGCAATACCTCATACATTCTTCCATGAGATATTGTTCCATAATACACCCCTCTGGATATGTCTGATTTTTCACATAATGCTTATATGTCTTCATCATCCTACACAATTTTTTCAATTAGATATCAATGTTAACGTTATTAACTAAAAGAAGTTATTAATTTTACTGCGAGAATTTACCTCTCGAAAGGATACCTCCATCGATATCGGACAAGTCCGCAAACAAGCGCTTCCTCTTCTAAGTGAACAACAAGGTGTATCATAGAAACAAAAAATGACGATGGGAAGTACTTTTCAAATACACATAGTGTTTCGACTATATGTCTTCTCATGTTCAAAAGGTCAAAATGAGAGATAACCTTGGAACATAGGACATTAAAAAATATTGACAATTGTCGAATAACAGCTCTCAATGGTTTCTCTTTCTTGAATGAATGCATTAGCAAGACTGGCAGTAACTGTTGCATGAGGATATGATAATCATGTGACTTCAAGCCTTTGAGTTGGAATTCCTTCAAACATACCTTGTCCTTCTAATTTCCACTGTATCCAATAGAAACCTTCAAATTGTGCAAGGTTTTATAAATTATTTCTTTTCATGCTCGTGACAAGCAAAATGGAGCTTTAGGACAATATAACTTATCATTTTCTTCCACGGGCCACAAATTCTTTCTTATATTCATATCTTTGAGATCATAACGTGCTTCAACACCATCTTTGATTTTACCCTTTGTGTCCATAATTGTAGCAATTAGGTTCTCTGTGACATTTTTTTCCACATGCATTATATCCAAATTATGACGAATAAGAATATCCTACAAACATAAAGGACATGTGTTAATATTTGAGTGAAGTGAAGTACAAATTTCATATTAGAAAAATAAAATATATTAATTATCCACCTTCCAATATGGTAAATCATATAGGATTGATTTCTTTGACCATGCACTGCTCTTTTCATGCTCAGTCTCGGATCTCTTCCTCTTCTTGCTTGCTACCTTTTCAAATTATGTTTTGATACATCTCATTTTGCATAGTACTTCAGAACCACTCAACCGGCGGGGATGCTTTCTATGTTCTTCCTTCCCATTAAACTGTAACTTTTGAGGTCTGAAAGGATGACTCATATCAGTAAGAAATTTTCTGTAGCCCATGTACGCATATTTCTTTCCATGTGATAACAATGTCGAATCAACCTCTTCACTACAAACAGGACAACCATACTTTCCCGCTGTCCTACATCCCGAAAGATGGCCATATGCTGGAAAATCATATATTGCCCATAATAGAATTGCTTTCATGTTGAATATAGATTTTTTATAAGAGTCATATGTTGTAGCACCAGCGAACCATAATTCATTTAACTCTACAATCAGTGGCTGTAAGTAGACATCAATGTCGTGCCCTAGACCTTTTGGGCCTGGAATTAATAGAGTTAACATTGTAAACTCTTTTTGCATACACATAGATGGAGGAAGATTAAATGGAACAATCATAACAGACCAGCAACTATAAGAATTACTCTTGTTTCCGAAAGGATTAAATCCATCTGTTGCAAGTCCTAAACGAACATTACGTGTCTCAAGAGAAAAGTCACTCCAACGAGCTTTGATTGATTTCCAACTTGAAGAATCCACTGGATGACCCATGTAACTTTCATTTTCAATTGTATTTGCATGCCATGTCATCGTCTCTGCAATCCATGGTACACTGTATAATCTTTAAAGTCTTTGGGTTAGTGGAAAGTATCTTAACTTCTTCCACGGTAATTGTTTAAAATTTGGCTTTGAAGCTTCCACGGGTCTCCATTTGCTCTCACCACATGTAGGACACTCATTTTTATCTGCATGATCTCTCCAATATAATATACAATCATTACGACAAGCATGAATAATCTCATGTTTCATGCGCAAAGACTTAACCAACTTCTTTGCATCGTAGGTGCTATCAGGTAAAGTATTTGACGCGGGCAAAATTTCTTTTAGCATTTTTAACAACTCTGTGAAACTTTTATTAGACCACTGATGTCTAGCCTTCATACTCAACAACTCAACTGTAGTTGACAATTTTGTATGCTCACCCTTACATGACGGATATAGTGGTTCTAATTCATATTTCTTCAAGTTACTGTACTCCATATCCTCAGGTAAATCATGTGGATCTTGATCATCACCTTCATCCTGATCATCATCTTCATCCTTAGGTAAATCTTCAAGATGAACATGTCCAAATGTGTTGTTCAACATTTCTTCCATTCTTAGAAATATATCATTATTTTGGTTACTAGTTGAACTACTAGAAACCCCAACATTGACACAATTTGTAGAAGACGACTCCCCATGATACGTCCATGTCGTGTATGAACTATCCATGCCATCACAAATTAAATGCTCCATAATGGTTTCAAGGTTATGCTTTTGAAAATTTTGACATTTAACACACGGACAACAACACCAATTATCATCCTAAACATTTTGTTTTGCAAATAAAATAAATGATGCAATGCCATCGAGATATTCAGAAGACAGACGTTCTATTATTGTCATCGATTTTTTGTTTGGGATTGCTAGAGGCATCTTCTACAAAAAAAAAATAAAAAAAAACTCAAGTAGGAGAATTGAGGGAAAAGACAAGTATCAACAATATTAGCCATTAAAAACTAAAAGTGACAATTTGTTCACCCATGTTTGAAATGCAAGAAATCTTGTTTCGATGAAATTTAAAACCATTGCTATATACCCTTCTAGCCATGTTTATCTATGGATGGGAAAAAGATAAAGAAATATGCTTATTTAGCATCTTTGGAAGGCGGTTTCCCTTCCAAGCTAATTGCATGTATACAATCAGATGTTTATCTATGGACTGCCCCTGCCCAATTTGTAATTGGTCCAGGTATGGGCTAGCTCCAAGAGGCTCAATTATAATTGGCCCATTTAAGGCTGGGGCCAAACCGAGCCCGGCCCCTAAAGACCCCTAACCATACCTGAACCACAAATCCAACCCAATCATAAGTCATATCTAGATGATGCTTTTCGGATGGGTAAACTCTAGATATGAACCGAACGTGAACCTGACTCCAAAATCTAGACCCAAGGCCCTAATTAGGCCTTTTAAGAATAAATAAATAAATACACAGTATATATGTGTGTGAATGTGTGTAAGTGTATTTGTGGTGTTAGAAGTACCCATGTATTTTGTGTGGTAGCGACCAACAAGAGAGGAATCACTCTTTAATAATAACAATAATAAAGATTTTCAAATATGGTATTTATAAATTGGAATCAAGAGTAACAGAAAGAGGCGGTGTAAGGGCCCAGAATTTTATGAACTTCATTATAGGAACCAAACAGAGTACCAAGAAAAATGAGAAAGTAAAATCACATAATGCAAACAAAAAGGTTTATCATATCATCAATAAACACACTTATTGTCCCAAATACAACAACCAAAATGGATCTAAGTTGAAATCAATCAAATTCATAGGTTAACCATTCAATCACTACCAATATCAAATTATCAACTTACTAAGAAACCCAACTCACATGACCACTTTCAACAGATATTGCTATGAAAAGCACACATTTAGGTCACATGGCATACATCTTTGATCTTTTCTAAGTGTTTCACTGGGTATGGTCATCCCTATATAGAAATGGGCTGCCCGACAATTTCTTTATAGTTGACATGGAAATTTGCTTAAATGACTGGGTTGGGCTTCAACGGGCTGATTGTTAATCGAGCTTTTAGAAAAACTCATTACCCGACTCAAATACTAATTGGGGGGGGGGAGGGGGGAGGGGGGAGGGGCACACATCTATGATCAATCTTTGGCACTAAAGACCATATATCATGGCTCTCAAATAAGACTGGCTTAGATAGTGTTGCAAGTACCGAATCTTTCTTTTTAGACTATGTGCTGAGTGATAACATAAATTGTGTGCAAGTAGTCTATCATTTTCTATTATCATGTAGCAAAAGATGTAGCTTTGGCTATTAAGCAACCACAATATAACCATTTTGACTTCATAGGAAAGTTTCACTAAAGGAATGAATAACAATTGCTATCATACTTTATTTATAAATATTACAAACCTTATTGCAGATCAAGTCTTGTAGCTCCTCAGTAAATAATATAGACAATTTCTTTGGCAGATCAGCACGTTTGTGAATTGAACCAATGTTAGACAATGCAAGCTCTCGCAACTACAATTGACAAAAAGATTATAGTTGTGGTCATGATGGGTAAAATTTGAGGTCAAATATAGTAAAAAACTATAAAATGATCAGGTTTCTTAGGACTGCCCATACTTAAAAAGGCAATATGATTGATAGTTCTTATTGCTTAATATATCAAGTTCACTATATCAAACCTGTACCCATATTTTTTCACTTTGCTTTCAGGTCATATCTCATTAAGCAACAAGAATTAGATATATTAAAAAGGCAGTCTTCTAACTACTATTCCTTGACTCTTGTACGTATATGATAGTTAAACTATAGAACTAATCAGGAAGTTAAACTATAATACTTTGATTTTTTCACCAGAAATCCTGTAAGATGCTATTCAAATTTGATAAAAAAAAAAATCAAGAAGGATACCACTAACAAGGAAGTTAAACTATAGTACTTATCATTTTTTCACCAGAAATCCTGCAAGACGCTATTCAAATTTGATAAAAAAAAAATCATGACAATCGGGAAAAATCAAGATCTGTTGAGCTGTATCAGATAAGTAGAATTTAGCTGATCTGGTCTGTATGACCTGCTGACATAATCATACTGCATGATAACATCAGTAATGTATCACGGTCAGGCATGATTTCTTCATCAAGTTCCATTGAACTGAAGATTTGGGAGATAGGAGGAAGATGAAGAGCAAACAAGGTTTCTAGATTGGACTCTATGAATTAGACTGATGGGATATTTAGGCCAAGAGAAGGTCACATGATAGCCAACCACTTGAAGAAGTGGATTCTGAAAAATTCATTTACACGTCGCCTAAAAGTTAGCCACTATGGCAATTATCTATTGACTACCAGGGACTAGGGTGCATGTGTGGGGCAAGAGGCATCCATATGTAATGAGAGAAAGATGGAAGTGAAGAGACGAGACCTAGAATGGGACTGAATTACCGGTGGGAGATTATACTAGTAAAGATACAGGCACACCAAGCCGTTAATCCAAATCCTACATGCATAAAGCACAAATCTTACATCGGCGGCTATCAAGCAATACAAATTAGAGAGTAAACACATCAAATGATATTTTGAATTAACTTTGTATTTAAATATTGACCAAACAAATAATAAAGCTTAAAACACCTTTAGTGATATTTGATATATAGCTTCTATTTATTGTTTTTCCTTTCTCCATTTGGTGGCAGTTTTTTTTTAGATCCATAATAAAGAAGTTCATTAGAAAAACCCGGATACAATGGTGGCAATTAAGGGATCAAAACCAGGCTGCAGAGAGGAAGGGTTGTGAGCAGCTACCTCCCACACACCAGAGAAAGTAGACTCGCTCCAAGCAAAATAAAAAAATGAAGGTTTTGTTTGGGATTGCTCTTTGGAGACAAAGAGCAGCCCACTTAAAAGAGCTGGTTTAAATTTGAGCAGCCCACTTAAAAGAGCTAGTTTAAATTTCTCTTATAAAGAGACTCAAATTCAACTCTTTGATTCTCACAATTCCAAACACAGCCTAAGGCTGCATTTGGGTTAGCTCTTTTGGGGCAAAGAGCAGCTCTTTCACTTTTTGGCAATGGCGGGTAATATCCCTGATATTTTTGGCCTATTTTTCGTTTACCTCAGTAAGCGTGTCTGGAAATTATTACATAATTTTTCTGGATTTTTGGATAGCTAAGGTTATGATGGGAATATTGACCAAAGGTTTTTGTCTCGGGACTTGTGGAAGTTTTTTATGCGTTGACATACGCTATAAGATGGGTGTTTGTGTTTAGCACTGAAAACTTTTGCAAGTTAAGTGGATAAGTTGTAATTAGAAAAATCTAGATATTTGTTTTGCTTTGTTTTTATATTATAAGAGAGAGTTTGAAAGAGAAGTGTAACTTCTCTCTCTCTCATTGGATTTTAGAAACTTACAAGCCTTGCCTGATCTTGATCCTAGATCTAGGAAGTTAGTAAATTCCTCTCCCCATCTCAACCATTGACTAGACTAATATTTGAGTTATGATCGGTTTTCAGCTATTGGAAGAGAAGGATAGGGGAGAGGATGTCTCTGTATGGATCGGATCTATGCACTAGAGAAAGGTTTAAGTGGACTGATTAGGAGGCTCTGGTCTAATTAAGCCTTCATGTTTGGTTCCGGTGCGTGATTTGGTGCAACGGGATCAAGGGATTGAAGGTCAAAAAGGTAGGCTTTTCAAACCTCCTTATGTTATTTAAATTTATGTTTTGTTTAGAGTAAGAAATGATTTAAATTTGTGATAAACAAGCTGTGTTTGAAGGATGAAAAGGGTCCTAAGATTCAAAATTTTACAATCACAGAACTGAACAAATTCGAGGGTCGATTTTCAAATCGAGGGTCGAATTTTGAATTCAATCATCGATTTGAAATTCGAGGGTCGAAATCTGTTTTTATGGGCCTAATGCAGTTTTTGAAATTCGAGGGTCGAATTTGAAATTCGACCATCGAATTCAAATTCGAGGGTCCACTTCTACTTTGTTTCTGTCCTTCAAATTTTTTGGTTAAAAATCTTGTAGGCAAGCTTTTGGTTTAACTTTTGGTCCAATATTAACACTGAGAGTGTTAAATCTTTGTAGGTTTTGAATTGGGAGTCCTTTTTGAGGGCTGCTTATGGTTGTTTTTGAATCGTCTTTGTTGAGGTAGGGGAACCCTACACATTATTTGCATTCTATTATAAGTAGGGACTGTTTTGACTGTTTTGATAAGGAACATAAATTTTGGAAATATTTGTTTGAACACAGCATGAATAAGAATCTGGAATTATGATACAAATCAGAAATTTGAAAACTTTGTTATGACTAAGAACTGTGAAATTTGAACCTCAGAATCTCAGTTATTTTTGAATGAGAACTTCAAATCAGAACTCTGAAAAATCAGTAAATATGTTATGAATATAATCTTTAATATAAGTTAGCATTTGCATTCGATTTGAGGTACATACGAACGATACCCTAGATTCTACCAACCGTGTGGACGGTGTTTGTTTTGGCGCAAGTTTCCCTCATAGCGTAGGGGCTTGTTGCTAATTAGAAAATGGGTTCATGAACGACGATGGTCAGTAGGGTTTCCCATCGGTTACGTAGTCCGCTCTCATTCTATATGTAATTTGGGAGATAAAATTAAGTTATAATTTTAAGACAAGAAGCATGCTAATTCAGAAGATTTTGAACACATCAGATGAATTTATTTTAGTTTTGACTCATGATTAGAACTGGAGATTTAGTTTGCAAGGCATCTTTTGAAAAATCATATTTGATCCAATTTATGTCTTTGAAAACCTTTACTTATAATGAAATGCAAATAGACTTGTTTCCTCTATTGGGCTTTGTTGTTAGCTCACCCTCGACTACACGTCACAGTTGTTGAGACTGACCTAGGGTCAGAGGATCTGGAGGACTCCGATTACATACCTGAGGAGGAATTGGATACACCTGTAGAGGAGTTTTTCCCTTGATTCTAGATTACTTCTTTTTGGTACTTTTGTCGAAATATTATTTGAATATTGGGCCTTAGGCCTTTGTTTTGTCCTTTTGATATCACACGAGGAACCATTATTAGGAACCACTATTTTAGGTGTTGGATTGGCCATCACCGGTGGTTCTTCCTTATTCCTCAGGGTGATATATATTTTGTTTTTAAGCTTTTATCTTTGCTTATTCTATGCTTTGCCTCTGTCTTTAGATCCTTGTTATGTTGTCGGCTTCTGTTTGTTGCAGCTTATTGAGAAAGCAATAAGTCGATGAACCGGCCTTTCCTATACCTTAGGGATTGGAAAAGTCGGGTCGTCACAGTTGGTATCAGAACGAGGCTCTAGTTTCAGATGCTTATGACTAAGGGTTGGATTGTTTTAATAATCAATATTGATCAATTGTTATTATTTTTCAACAATGACAGATCAGCATGCCTCCGCGGTTCAGAGGCAGGGGCCAAGGTAGAGAAGGACCTCGCATGGCTCGTATTGAGGAGATTGATGAGGGAGAGAAAGAGTGGCTACCGGTCCTAACGTTGATCCTTTGGGAACAGGTAGAGGACAAGGAGGACGTGTTGACCAGGTGTTGGCAGCCTTGGCCAACAACATGGCTCAACTGATTGCAGCCATAGACTGACAGGCTGAGATGTTGGCCGCCAGACATCAGCCAGGAGGATTCGCCGAGTTCAGGAGGATGAGACCTCCTACATTCTCAGGGCAGACGGATCCGATGGAAGCCGAGGCATGGCTTGATGAGATGGAAAAGATTTTTGAGGTGTTACAGTGTATAGATGTTGAGAAGGTACGCTGGGCATCCTTCAAACTTTTGGGTGAGGCCAGTCCGTGGTGGAAATCTGTTTCTAGGATGCCAGAGCAGGACTACCCCGATACTCCATGGACTTGGGCGGAGTTCGTGGAAACGTTCAACGATCAATATTTTCCAAGGATCGTGTGTAACCAGTTGGAAGTCCAGTTTATTGAGCTGAAACAGAACTAGATGTCGGTGCGTGAGTATGGCGCAGAGTTTGATAGACTTTCCCGATTTGCACCCTTACACATGGCCACTGAGCTGATGAGGGCTCAAAAATTTCAGAGAGGTTTGAGGTCGAACATTCAGGAGAGGGTGTCGATGTGGGAGATGGAAACATATGCGGGTGTGATGGCAAAAGCTCTCATTGGAGAGGAAGACATTCAAAAACAATACCTGAGGCGAGAGTAGGGAAATAAAAATCGGTTTGGTTAGGGATAGTTGAGTGCTTCAGAGCAGGTGAACAAAAAGCCGAGGTTCTCTAAACCTCCTCCCTATCCTAGTCAGCCATCGTATTCCAGGGCGGCTATTGCTTCAGGACCAGTATCGTCTTCCTATCAGCGACCGCAGAGTTCGTCACCAGGGCGACCTTTCAGAGCCGGGAGCACTACTGCGAGTGGAGCTTCTGTGGCTCAGAGTTCAGTGCGGGGACCAGCTGTTACTCCTATTTCTACTCCAGCGTGTGCAAGGTGTGGGAAACCACATAAGACGAAGGATTGCCGACGAAATACTGAGGGAAGCTTCAGGTGTGGACAGATTGGTCATATGATCAAGGATTGTCCTACAGTAGAAAAGGGAAGGACTACGTCAGTCTCTACGAAGAAGTCGACGCGACCTACAGTTCAAGGTCGGGCTTATGCGGTGATTGCACAGATGCATTGATTCTATTATTTAATGTTTAAATTCATTTAAGTAAATTTTTAACAATATTGGAATCATTGCATATAATTAACAAACTTTTTAATAAAGGTACCCTTATGATGAGTCGTCGAGGCGACCTGAGTAAAATTGAAGCACGAGTACTTATAGACCCCGGGTCTACACACTTGTTTATTACTCCTCTTTTCTTCGAGAAGTTGGGTATCACTCCCGAACCCCTTGCCATCACTTTAGACGTGAAGATTCCTACGAGAAGTTTAGTGAGCACGGATACAGCATGTCAGTCAGTCATCGTGATGATTGATGAGCACGAGACAGTGACCGACATGATTACGTTGAGCATGGAAGGGTTCAAAGTTATTCTCGGGATGGATTGGTTGGCAGCTTATCACGCGAGCGTGGACTATCTACGGAAGATCGTGACCTTTCGACCGCTAAAATAAAAATCCTTCCGATTCTGTGGAGTCAAATCAAAGGTTGCGCTGTTGGTTTCAGCTATTAAGGCCGAATGCATGATGAGGAATGGTTGCAGTGGGTATCTGGCTTACTTGCAAGATTCTACAAAAAAGAAGAATGACTTGGCTCTTATCACGGTGATTTACGAGGATCCTGATGTCTTTCCAGAAGACTTACCTGGATTACCACCTGATAGAGAGATTGAGTTCGCGATCAAGCTAGCGTCGAGTACAGAACCGTTATCTAAAGCTCCATATCGGATGGCGCTTGCTGAGTTGAAAGAGCTCAAGGAACAGCTTCAGGAGCTGTTAGACAAAGGCTTCATTCGACCGAGTATTTCTCCTTGGGGTGCACCGGTTCTTTTTGTGAAAAAGAAGGATGGATCGATGCGTCTGTGTATCGATTATCGGCAGCTCAACAAGATGACAATTAAGAATCGTTATCCTCTTCCACTGATAGATGATTTGTTTGATTAATTACAGGGTGCAAGGTTCTTCTCAAAGATTGATTTGAGGTCAGGCTATCACCAGCTCAAGATCAAGGTAGAAGATATATCTAAAACTGCGTTTCGGACACGTTATGGCCACTATGAGTTTTTAGTGATGTCGTTTGGGTTGACGAATGTGCCTGCATCTTTCATGGACCTGATGAACTGAGTGTTCAAACCACATCTTGATAAATCTATAGTAGTATTCGTAGATGACATCCTCATCTATTCAAAAACTAGAGAGGAGAATCTGCAGCATCTACGAGTGGCTCTTCAAACACTCCGGGATCATCAGTTGTATGCCAAACTCAGTAAGTGTGAGTTTTGGCTTGAGGAAGTCAGTTTCCTGGGCCACGTAGTCTCTGGCGCGGGTATATCAATGGATCCTACAAAGATCGATTTGATGGTGAACTGGGAACAGCCTACGATAGTTACAGAAGTTCAAAGTTTCCTTGGTTTGGCAGGGTACTATCAGAGATTTTTTAAGGGTTTCTCGAAGATATCAGGTCCACTTACATAGCTCACGAGAAAGAATGCAAAGTTCGATTGGACAGAGCAGTGCGAGCAGAGCTTTTAAGAGCTGAAGCATCGATTAACTACAGCACCAGTACTTGCTATACCTTCTGGTAGTGGAGGCTTCGCAGTGTATAGTGATGCTTCTTATGGCGGATTAGGCTGTGTGCTTAATCAACACGAGCGGGTCATTGAATATGGTTCTAGGCAGCTGAAGGACCATGAAAGAAACTATCCGACGCATGATCTTGAATTAGCAGCAGTTATATTTTCCTTGAAGATCTGGAGACATTACCTCTACGGTGAGATATTCGATATATTCACCGATCACAAGAGTCTCAAGTACCTATTCACTTAAAAGGACTTGAATATGAGGCAGCGATGATGGATGGAGCTTGAAGGACTATGATTGCTCGATTCAGTACCATCCGGGAAAGGCAAACATCGTTGCTGATACTCTTAGTAGAAGGTCTTCAGCGCAGTTGTCACATCTTGTTAGCCGGATTCAGAGATGGAAGCTTTCAGAAGATATGGCTTTGGGTAGCTCACGGTTCGATGTGAAAGGCTCAGAAGCATTGATGGCTATACTTGTATTGCACCCTACACTCTTCGAGAATATCAGGAAGCTTCAGATGACCGATGATGAGCTGATGGCAATCAGACGAGAAGTGGAGAGTGGCAGCAAAAAGGATTTCTCCATTCGAGCATATGGTACCTTGTTGTTTCACGACCATGTATGTGTACCGTCGAGTGCTGAGCTTCGGGACACCATTATGGAAGAGGTTCACAAATCCATGTATGCCATACATCCTGGTAGCACCAAGATGTATCAAGACTTGATGAAGAGTTTCTGGTGGCGAGGTTTGAAACGCCACGTCACTGAGTACGTATCGTGGTGCTTGGTTTGTCAACAGGTTAAGGTTGATCATCAAAATCCTACAGGCCTATTGCAACCTTTACCTGTGCCTGAGTGGAAATGGGAAGCTATTTCAATGGACTTAATTCTCGGGTTGCCGAAAACACTAAGAAAGAATAATGCCATTTGGGTCATTATCGATCGGCTAACCAAGTATGCTCATTTCCTACCATACAATACTACGTATACAGCCAGTAGACTTGCAGAGTTATACCTCAAAGAGATTGTTAGACTGCATGGGATACCGGCTAGTATTGTGTCGGACAGAGACCCATTGTATACTTCACACTTTTGGCAGTGGTTTCAGGAAGGTATGGATTCTCGTCTTGACTTCAGTTCAGCATTTCACCCACAGACGGATGGCCAGACCGAGCGAGTGAATCAGATCATAGCGGAAATGCTGAGAGCTTGCATGTTAGATATTCACGAGTCATGGGACCAACACTTACCTCTAATCGAGTTCGCTTACAACAATAGCTTTCAAGCTAGCATCGGTATGGCTCCATTCGAGGCTTTATATGGACGACGGTGCAGATCTCTGTTGAACTGGGAAGAAGTGGGTGAGAATCTCATTATTGAACCTGAGATAGTCGAGCGCACGACCGAGACTGTTTGGTTGATTCGCGAGCGACTACGAGTAGCTCAGAGTCGTCAGAAGAGCTACGCCGATCTCAAACGGAGACATGTGGATTTTAAGGTAGCTTTCACTATATTAATGTGTATTTCATCACTTGATACATGTTTCATGTGAAAATTGGCGCTAACTATTGATTTTCAGGTCGGCAAGAATATTTTTGTTCGAATTTCGCCTATGAAAGGCGTTATGCGATTTGGAAAAAGGGGGAAACTGAGTCCTCGATACGTTGGGTCTTTTGAGATATTAGGTCGAGTCGAAGAGGTTGCATACCGCGTGGCGCTACCGCCGCAATTGTCAAGCATGCACAACGTCTTCCACGTGTCGATGTTGCGTCGATACATACGTGACCCGACTCACGTACTTGATTACCAATCCATCGAGCTTCAGGATGGTTTGACGGAGATTGAGGACCCAGTTCAGATATTGGATCGCAAGGAGTAGATCCTACGCACTAAGCGGATTCCTTTGGTTCTCATCCGATGGTGGAATCATACACCGGAGGAAGCCACCTGGGAGCGAGAAGCTGAGCTCCGAGAACAATTTCCACACCTTTTTTATTGATTTTACTTAAACAATGCATATGGAATGTCTTGTCTTTAGACTTTTGAGATGTACTTACTTGTTTTATATATATATAATTTTGGCGAGTAATTTTGGCGGTCCAATGTATATTAAACTTGTGCCTGTTTCAACGTACCTACTTTATGGAAAATCGAAAAAATTGCGACTTCGACCGAACCTGGACATGTTACTCCCTAATGGCGATGTGAAATAATTTGGGTAAATTTTAAGTTGTTTCTTTAAATTTTACACGCTAAATTCGGCTGTGATACTGATGTCATAGTTTGATTCGGTGATAAGAGTGAAATGGGCTCAATGGTGGTCCATTTGGACCCAAAGGAATGGTTTAAAATGTCAAATTTTTGGACATTTTTGAAGGCCACAGGTATTAGAAAAATCGAGGGTCGAAAATCCAAATCGTGTGTCGATTTTGGATGAATAGTACTTAGGCTGTTTGGGCCAAAATATGGCCTGAAAAAAGTTTAAGGAAATCGAGGGTCGAATTTGAAATCGACCCACGAATTTGAAATCGAGGGTCGATTTTGTCGATTTAAGATTGGTTCTGTTTTGGGGTTTGGCATTTCGTGCCTTGAACACAGAGGGTCTGGTTTGGGGGTTTTGCAAATTTTTTGCTTTCTTGGGTTCTCTTCCAAAATTTTTGGCCGAAATCAGAGGGGATTCCATTGCTCAGTGCCAGGGCCTTGGATTGCACAACTGGGAACCGGATTTGGGGCTTTCTCAAGGTAAAACCCTCATTAAATTATTTTTTTTTGTGGAGCTTTATCTTCTTGCTTCTGTTGGAGTTGTTGTTTTTGGTTTAAATGGGGCCTAAGAAAGCCACCCCCATCCGAAAGCCTAATTCTAAGAAGCCAGCTTCAAAGGTTGGTTCTTCAAGCCAACAGGCTCAGCCACCTTCACAATCGGCTCCACCACCCCCACAGCCGATTCCTACACCTATGCCCCCTCCAATCCGGGAACAGCCCAATGAATTTTGGAGTACAAAAGGCTTCGCCACTGAGTATGTTTTTCACCCTGAGCTGTTTGATCAACAAACAACCACTCAGTCGGCGGCGGAATATTTAGAGAAAGCCCAATTAACTTTGTTGTGTACGGCCTTTAGTGATCATTTCTATCCCCGTTTAGTGCGCTTATTTTATCAACATATGCGCCGCGAGGACGGTAAGAAAATTTATACTTCGATTGACGGCCGTGATTATACGTTTGACCTTGAGGACATTGTCGTGGCAATGCGCTGCCCTATGGCACATTCTAAGACTATGGGATTGGGTCCTCCTTTCCCTAAACCTGTCCCTTTTCAATAGGTCATTACCCAAATGACCCAGGGTCGTCATGGGTCGGGTAAACCAATCGTTCGTTCACACATGCCCGACTCCATGTGGATCTTGGACAAGATATTCAAGGCAACCCTCTACCCTTTTGGTAACAAATCTGAGCATATAGGTCCCATCCAACAGATTATGTTTTCCACTTTTAAGGAGCGTTGGTTTAGTGCCCCCGAAATCATTTTAAAGGGAATTATTAAAGCCCGAGAGAAAATGGGGAACCAAGTTAAGAAATCGAAAAAGGGCATTCCATATGCTCGTTTGATTTTGGTCATAATTGAGATTTATCTCGCGGGCCCCGCTTATGAGATTCCCCCTACTTAGTAGAAGTCTATGGATGGTCTCAAACTGTATAAACTAGTCAATTGGGGTCAGACCTACAATCGACTTGTCAAGGCTCCCAAGGGTGTGGTAGTTCCCGATGAGGAAGATGAGGACGAGGATCCGACGCACGTTGCTCCAGAGACTGATGCACCTGCACATGATCAGACCCCACAGAGCGACATACTCACGCTCTCAGAGTTTACACGTCAGATGACTGCTGTGAGCCAGTAGATCCAGGAGCTCGCACAGCATACCAGCTCTATGAGCCATGAGTTGCAGATACATGGCGGGGCTCTGACGTACCTCATGCAGCATGCATTCCCCACAGATTATAGCACGTACATGGCCGACATTCAAGCGTCCATTCACCACCCTTCGACATCCGGAGCAGGTCCCAGCATGCCTACCAATGAGAGTGTTGTTGGTGCGGATGATGGCAATGATGATGATGGGGATGGTGACCAGAATCAGGCTGGTCCATCTGCAGCGGGGGAGTTTTAGTGTTGCTCTGAGGGATGTGTGGTTATATTTTTATCTTTTGGGGCATGTATTTCTATTTCATGCATGGATTATCTTAGGACCAGGTGGTCCTACTTTTGCTATCTTTTTTATATTCTTGTTTTGGACTTTTGACCTGCTAGTTTGTCTTGTATATTTGGCTATGGACCTTGTCATTTCTGTATATTCGTGGTTTTATCTCGTTCATAGTTATCTTTGGCTTTGTTTTTGTACTTCTGAATTTTATTATATGCGTTTGCACCGTCAGTTTAATTTATGCTTCCTTATGGCGGGATCATCTTATTCTTGTGGATTCTATTTTTTTTTTTTGCTTTCATATTGGTTTGTTTTCATGCGTCACTGTGCGACGGTTTCCCGACACATGACACTTGGGGTGTAGGCATCCATGTACGGATGCAATCCACTATGGCCCTTCGGGTGCCACATGTAGTACATTCAGGTTACTACGGATCCCATCCCTTGACTTACGTGCCCTACAAGACCAGCGCACGGTAACCCATGTTTTCTTATTCGTTTCATTTTATGATGTGTGTTGCATTACATTTTCGATGACAAAATTTTCTAAGGAGGGGAGAATATAATATCCCTGATATTTTTGGCCTATTTTTCGTTAACCTCGGTAAGCGTGTCCGAAAATTATTGCGGAGTTTTCTGGATTTTAGGATAGCTAAGGTTATGATGGGAATATTGACAAAAGGTTTTTGTCTCGGGACTTGTGGAAGTCTTTTATGCGTTGACATACGCTATAAGGTGGGTGTTTGTGTTTAGCACCGGAAACTTTTACAAGTTAAGTGGATAAGTTGTAATTAGAAAAATCTAGATATTTGTTTAGCTTTGTTTTTATATTATAAGAGAGTTTGAAAGAGAAGTGTAACTTCTCTCTCTCTCGTTGGATTTTATAAACTTACAAGCCTTGCCTCATCTCAACCATTGATTAGACTAATATTTGAGTTCTGATCGGTTTGAGCTATTGGAAGAGAAGGAAAGGGGAGAGGATGTCTCTGTGTGGATCTGATCTGTGCACTAGAGAAAGGTTTAAGTGGACTGATCAGGAGGTTTTGGTCTAATTAAGCCTTCATGCTTGGTTCCGGTGCGTGATTTGGTGCAACGGGATCAAGGGATTGAACGTCAAAAAGGTAGGCTTTTAAACCTCCTTATGTTATTTAAATTTATGTTTTGTTTAGAGTAAGAAATGGTTTAAATTTGTGATAAACAAACTGTGGTTGAAGGATGAAAAGGGTCCTAAGATTCAAAATTTTACAATCACAGAACTGAACAAATTCGAGGGTCGATTTTCAAATCGAGGGTCAAAATCTGTTTTTATGGGCCTGATGTAGTTTTGAAATTCGAGGGTTGAATTTGAAATCGACCATCGAATTTCAAATTCGACCATCGAATTCAAATTCGAGGGTCAACTTCTACTCTGTTTCTGTCCTTCAAATTTTTTGGTTAAAAATCTTGTAGGCAAGCTTTTGGATTGACTTTTGGTCCAATATTAACACTGAGAGTGTTAATCTTTGTAGGTTTTGAATTGGGAGTCCTTTGTGAGGGCTGCTGATGCTTGTTTTTGAACTATCTTTGTTGAGGTAGGGGAACCCTACACTTTATTTGCATTCTATTATAAGTAGGGACTGTTTTGACTGCTTTGATAAGGAACATAAATTTTGGAAATATTTGTTTGAACACAGCATGAATAAGAATCTGGAATTATGATACAAATCAGAAATTTGAAAACTTTGTTATGACTAAGAACTGTGAAATTTGAACCTCAGAACCTCAATTATTTTTTAATGAGAACTTCGAATTAGAACTCTGAAAAATTAGTAAATGTGTTATGAATATAAGCTTTGATATAAGTTAGCATTTGCATTCGATTTGAGGTACATACGAACAATACCCTAGATTCTACCAACGGTGTGGACGGTGTTTGTTTTGGCGCAAGTTTCCCTCATAGCGTAGGGGTTTGTTGCTAATTAGAAAATGGGTTCATGAACGACGATGGTCAGTAGGGTTTCCCATTGGTCACGTAATCCGCTCTCATGCTATATGTAATTTGGGAGATAAAATTAAGTTATAATTTTAAGATAAGAAGCATGCTAATTCAGAAGATTTTGAACACATCAGATGAATTTATTTTAGTTTTGACTCATAATTAGAACTAGAGATTTAGTTTGCAAGGCATCTTTTGAAAAACCATATTTGATCCGATTTTTGTCTTTGAAAACCTTTACTTATAATGAAATGTAAATAGACCTGTTTCCTCTATTGGGCTTTGTTGTTAGCTCACCCTCGACTATACGTCACAGGTGTTGAGGCTGACCTAGGGTCAGAGGATCTGGAGGACTCCGATTACATACCTGAGGAGGAATTGGATACACCTACAGAGAAGTTTTTTCCTTTATTCTAAATTACTTCTTTTTGGTACTTTTGTTGGAATATTAGTTGAATATTAAGCCTTAGGCCTTTGTTTTGTCCTTTTGATATCACACGAGGAACCATTATTAGGAACCACTATTTAAGGTGTTGGATTGGCCATCACCGATGGTTCTTCCTGGTTCCTCAAGGTGATATATATTTTGTTGTTAAGCTTTTATCTTTGCTTATTCTATGCTTTGCCTCTGTCTTTAGATCCTTATTATGTTGCCGGCTTCTGTTTGTTGCAGCTTATTTAGAAATCAATAAGTTGATGAACTGGCCTTTCCTATACCTTAGGGATTGGAAAAGTCGGGTCGTCACAGGCGGAGAACTATTTTTACATTTGGTAACATAGCTCCTCACCTAAATTGCTCTAGAAGAAAGTTGTTTAAGTGATAAATTGTTCTATGCCTGTTCGATCCCAGAGCAGAATTAATCTACTCTGACAGAGAGCAGGGAAAGGGCGGATTCTGCTCTTATAAGAGCTAACCCAAACACAGCCTAAGAAACTACATGAGATAAAGACCCTGAACACTCCCCCTCTTCCAGTGGGGTGAAACCCAAGCCAGACCAGAGGAGTTGGCAAGGATAGTATCGGAGAAACGCTACTGCCACCCACACATCTACTTATGACACGTCAACTGATGCAAGTGCTAATCACTCAATTTATTATACGTAGACCCTTAACAAAAAATTATATCCACATTAACTATTGAAATGATTGAAGACACACCTATCAATCGATTTTTCCACTCCTGTCAATTGATTTTTCGCAAATAATCTTGTATGGTGACGTTTTTAGACCAGCACAAATGTCACACGAGGCTAATAATTTGGCTCAAGAGAGGCACATGCCTGCAGGTATCATGAAAAAAAGGAAATATAATCAATAAAGCAAAAAAAAAAATCTGCACAAATTTTCATAAACGAAATCAATGTGGTCACCTTTCGAATGGCACTCAGTTCATGCAATAAGACTTGATAAAACTGACCTTCACTTACACCATCCCTAGGTAAAAAGCAACATCAGTTCAATCATCAATGTAGGTTCTGGAAATAATATAACAAAGTACATAAAATTGAAACCTAACCTGTAGAATATTATCAGCTGAGGTTTTTGCCCACTTGCTCTACAAAATGATATCAGAAGTTCCCTGATTTAAGAGTTACAATCTATTTTATAAAAAATTCTCTCATTTGATGATCCAAACAAATTTGACTGATCTTAGTTACTGCAACATAATGCAACCTCAAAACAAAATAAATAATCATTTTAACAAGTTTAAGAGTGTTGGAAGAGATCGGCACTGTAAAAGATAATTGCAAAATGACTAAATCGAGAACTCTGTTTCACTACATCTATCAGCAATTATTTGCTTAATCAAGTCAACTATTTATCATAATTCAAACTTATATGACAACTTACAACTGAAACTAGGTTAAAAAGTTCCTAGGGAAAATGGGATACCTCCCCAATACTCGCAATAAAGTTGTAAAGATTATATAATCCATAAAGCAACAGACTTGCTAAAACCAAGATAAATTCAAATAAATGATTCATGCAATATTTCTTATAGCAACATACCTAGTCATGACTATAAAAAAACATTGGCTTTATGGCTTTTAAAATCAGACATTATGTGATACAAGCTGTAGAAGTTGAGAGTTGGAATGACAATGCTTTAAAACATAGAGAGAAATACCAATGCCATATCTGACTAGAGTATCTCATGTAAATGCAAATGGAGAATTTGAACCAGACATGACTAAAGAGAGATTAATGGCCCATGGATCCTTTACCTCGTATGGAAGCTCATAAAAATAGGGAAACTAAAACTCTATGGATTGAGCAACACAAAGTTTAGATATAACTATAGATTTTCAAAGATAAGAATGTAAATTAGAATAATTGGAAGCCCTTACCAATTTACACTCTGTTATGGAACTTTCAGAATTTGCAGCACTAACAAGTTCGACTAAATATTCAATTGGCTATCGCTCATGTTCATGTTAGTCATATAGACTGTTTATATATCAAGCACATAGGCATCCAATCTGTTTCTAAAACTGTTGATGGACAAGTTTCTAACATAGATGTATCATAAATGCTAAAGCATGCATGCATCAATGAGCATTTATTGGCCATTTCCAGAACCACGTGGTATTTCATAATTGATTGAGATATTGATTACTTTGAATATACAAACACTCAAATCTGCGTGTACACAGACACACACAAATGATTGGTCAGCAAGTCGAGCTGTCCAAACACTCTTGATAGGTCAAATGCTCACAACGTTTTCCCTTCCAGTAGACAATTTACTTCAGCTTAGTCTGCCAGAGTTTTAATTATACACCAGTATTTTTATTCCCTTATTTCTTCTTTTGAAAATAAATTTGATGAAGTCGGTGACTTGGCATTGGTCATAAATTGGTCTGGACTGGGATCAGTGTCTCTGGTTCTCTTTATATGTTTACCACAGCTGTATATCTAACACTGATATGTTGTTAACCGTACAGGTTGCACTCCAGCAACCTCCTCAATATGCTTGTAGGTGCCCATTGACATGTTCATGAGGCACCCATTGACATGTTGTAACTAAAAGTCTAAGGAGGTCCAAACCAACTTTTGCTGCAGAAGAAGGGTATTTGTACTAATTCATTTGTTGACTTATGGCCATTGTTTATAACAAACCCCCTTATATCAATTTTGTGCAACTTCTAACAGTTGTTTATCAGCCTCTTAGTGAGAGGTTTTATTCAAGTCCACATGACCTTTTCCTATCATGGTTCTTTATCATGGTGTTTCATCACATAATACATATAGCTCATATCAATGCATTTCATCACCTAAACCTGAACATATCAGTACTTGAATATGGAGTTTCAATGATTTCAGCATACAAACATCCTATAACATTCAACGTAAAACATCATGTAGGTTTAGTTCAATTGAAGGTGTATTCTTCAATATAAAAATTAGGTTGTTGGGTCAGTCGATCCAAGTAATTTAGGGTTGCATCCTGCCAAGGGAAATCTGGCTTGACAAAACCGATCGTGTTCCACATAAGTAGGGCTGAAACCAGACTTTCATAGCTGGGTTATGATCCACAAAATTAGGGATGAAACCAGCCAGTCATAACCTAGTTATGTAATTATGTTCTACAAACATAATTAGGGCTATAACCAGCCAGACATAGCCTGTTTATGTCACAATACATCGGGCTGAAAATAGCCTCACGTGACTGGGTTATATTCCAATGGTTAGGAATAACACTAGTCAACCATAACCTAGTTAGGATTCACTAAGCTGGGTTGTAATTCATATGCTTAGGGCTGAAATTTGTGAACCATGGCAATGGTAAAATGTCTAAAAACACACACTTGGCTATAAAAAATTTATGATTATGGCTGTAATGAGATTTTGACTGTAATCAAACAATAAGACTATGATGAGACAAGACAGTAATTAGAATTTTTAGGGCAATCATAACAGGTTTAAAAATTAGACCTATCACAGAGCTGAGAAAAACCCCAATACAAGAATTTTTAGGGCAATTCTTGCATAGATCTTGCTATATCACCAAGATCGAAATCATCTAATGTAGAAATTTCTACATTGATAAAATGCTTGTCAAATTTCTGACAGACACAGAGATCAAAATTGCAAGATGGAAATGGTACACAACTATAAAAAAGGATAATCCACACACAGAAATTTCTACATTGAGATCCATAAAAAAATCAATAAAAAGTAAAAAATCCCATAGATCTACGAAAAACAAAAAAAAAAAAACAAAGCATATCAGCAAAAAAAAAAAAATCAGAAATCTAGGAACTTGAAGAAGATAAAAAGGTGTACCTTGGATTGTGAAGCGGACAGACCTTGTTTGTGTAGAGAGGCACTGGATCACCAACTTTATACTTGTGATTTGATGCGTTCGAGATTTCTCTCCAAATCCAACGACATTTATTCCTTTGAGATTCTGCAATTTAAATCTCTACCTAGGGTTTTGATGAAGGAGATGGAGGCTAAGGTTTCGAAGAGGGAGATGGAAAAAAAGGAGAGATCTCGTATTTCAAGCAATTAGAAGAGAAATTTTGTAGCTCACCAGAGAAGAGACTAGGGTTCGTGGAGAGAGAGGAAGAGGAGAGGGAGGCTAGGGTTCCGTTCAGCTCATCGTGTAAAATCTAGCATTCACCAGCTCCCGATCCATCTCAAATCCTCCGATCCATCTCGATCCACCATATAACACGATTGAAATGGATTACACTGAAGAGCTGAACGGAAAGGATGGATGATTTTGAGAGAGACTCGTGCAAAATCTAGGGTTTGTAAAGAGAGGGAAAGGAAGAGGAGAGAGGTTGCTTCAGAGAGAAAGAAAACAAGTTTCTAAGGTAGACGGCAGTTGTATAGAAATATAAAGAGAGAAAGTTGGAAGTAGGGTTCCCGATGGCTTTGCACGTGACTTGAGGAAATAGTTGCACGTGATAATGATTAAGAATATAAACCACTATCTTAATATAATAAACCATTGGATTTGACCGTGGATTATTATACTACTGCTTGGGCAGTGGTTTTTTTCTATATTGCAAAAGTTGTTTTTTTGACTTTTTGACGTAGTGCGTGATCACAACCATTGGTTTACCGTAACTTTCATTGCCGATATCGGAATACGCAAATCAAAGCTTCTTGAAACTCGCTTTAAGTTCTCTACAATATTCTTTTAGATACCTGATGCTGAAATTATTAGATTTATGATATATTGAAGGTCATTTGATCAGATGTCCAATAGTGGTCACAGCAGGTCCCACTTGTAATTATTTTGTGCCTTTAGTTTCCAGAATTTTTATCCATCAAATTATATCTAAGTTAGGTGATAAATTTCTACGTAGAGTTAATACTATTATAAATCTATGTTTCCTAATTTTTATGTAGTTTTAAAGGTCAATTTTGCACATAAAATGATAGCTCCAAACTGGATCATATTTTTGTGCACTTTAGGACAATTTTGCACCATTCCACTCTAAAATTTGTGCAAGTCAAACCACATCAGGACTGTGGCTAAGATTTTACAGGAGCATACTAAACTTATTGATTCACCATGGGTGATTTTACCATTATTTCTTACCTAAATTTGGTCAAACTACAGATTTGTGTAGTTTTCAAAACACTGAATAGGTGAAGTGTACCAAACACCACACATCAATTCCATCAGTTTTACTAGGATTAATATGATGGTTATCATCTATCAACCCATTTAGAACATGCGATTCCATCATCATGATCGCCTATTACTTCTATTCCAATAACGGATTTGATCATGAACTAGTCTATTGTTCATCGATATATCTTTTACCATTCATGTCGATCATAAAAATTATCGACAAAATCAGTATTTTCATCAAGTATACAGATTCAAAATTATACAATCTATGATACCAAGCATCAATGATTAACATCTATCTGTCATCCCATTTAAGGCATTTAATCAACACAAATAATGGTACATCAAATCTATCAATCAACTATGGTCGAGCACCACTAATTCATATGATCAATATTCATAAAAAAGAATCAAAACTATAAAATAACAACATGCACTAAAGAGTAGAATCAAATAATCTAACAACAGAAACAAAATGTTTATACATTAATTTATCTATATAGTATAGAACTAAACAACTCGGTAAATCGATAATTTAATTTGAAACATCTATATTCATCAAAACCATAAAAACAGTGAAGATGTTATAGTCAAACAAATTTTCATTGATCATCAAATGGCATCCATTCTTTTAAATCAATACTACAAAAAATAAGATTATTAGCAGCAGTTTTTTCCAGTCAAAAATTGTCGCTATTAACAAAAAAACTATTAAAGGCTATTAAGACTATTAGCGACGGCAAGGGTATTAGCGGCAGTTTTTTTGTTAATAGCGGCAGTTTTTGGCCGCTGCTAATAGTCTTATTTTTTGTAGTGCAAATTATCTATGGCTCTAGATCATTTAAATTGATTATACAGGACTATCTCAAATCATTTTCAACCATAGATCAAAATCAATGGTTCAAATCATTTTTCAATAACTTTTTACAACAATAAATTAAAATTCATCCTTCAATAACCAATCTACACCATCAAAATCATATGGATGGATGACCTAAGAGCATGCATCATCACTAATGTGACCCATCCACTCACAATGGCCGATCTACATCACACGAGTGGATGTATACCATCGTAATGATTAAAGGCCATTGATTTGTGCCTTAAGATGCTCATGCATGATCATCAAGATCACAGGCAAAACTATATTTGCACCAAATTTTCAAAATGAAATAGAAAAATCAATCAACTGATTAAACTATGAGGAAATGACTAGAGGTTCGTAGAAGAACCTAGTCAATACTTTAACTTAGCAAATCCAAATTTTGCTTATTGATTTGTGGCTTTTCATCAGGTAAATAATGATCTTCGATTGGTGTGTGCTAATATTATGCGAAGTTTCAAGCCAAGTGGAATCAATCTATGGGTTTGGACTAGGAATTTAAGGGTTGAATTAGAAGCTTCAAGCTTGGAACGTTCTCTAAAGGAGGAAGAGAAGCCAGAAGAAGAAGAGCTTATGAGAGGGTGGCTTGGGCGTGTGGAATGGGAGAGAGAGAAGAATAGAGAGCTTTTAATCTCATTTAGAAGACAAGGTTGACATGTGGCAACCCTTCTCCATTCACTTTTTCTCTTTATCTTTTGGAGCAAGTCAAGGGGGATGGGACCCACTTTAACCTTCATGTGGCCTTTGATTTGGTCCTAACTTGGACTTTGCATTGTATGCTCTCTTGGTCCTAGCTCCAATGACAAGTCAAGATTTCCTCCATATCTATGTTTACATGTATAAGGTGTATCTATCACCTTAGATTTTTCTTAGGTATCCAAGGGTTAGAGATGTGGTCAATATTAGTCAAGCCCATCTATGGCACTACAAAAAATAAGATTATTAGTGACAGCCAAAAACTGCCGCTATTAACTAAAAAACTGCCGCTAATACCCTCAGCGGCAGTTGTAAAAGCTGCCGCTACTAGTACTGTCGCTACTTTGTTTTAGTGGCAGTTTTTACAATTGTCATTGAGGTATTAGCGGCGCTTTTAGTAAAAGCCATTGAGTTTTCAATAGTAGTGGCAACCAGTAAAAATCTGCCGCTGTCATATTTTTTCCGGCATTACAAGCAGGGAAATGCCCACTAGAAGCTTAATTTGCTGATGTAGAGATTCTGATAAAACTAAAATAGGGAAACTGATTGAGAAACTTATTGGGAAAATACGAGACTCAATTGAATCAAAAGTAAGAAGTACAATAATACAAAAACAAAAATATGTCGACTATAATTCGAACATCAGCACCGTCTATTTACAATAGTACAAAAACAAAAATAGAACAAGAAATTGCAATTGTGCTGTAAACTGTTTGATCAAAATCTGCTCAATAATCATAGGATCTGATGCTTTAATAGATATATCTTTGATATCATATATCATAAGAGCACCCAATGTGTCTGCAATCTGCATATGTGAAGTGCATGACTTGAGGCTTTGGCCGTGGCTTGCGATGACATATGATAAACCACCTGAGATATTTGCACTATGCAGAAAGAGACTTAAGAGCACCAACAGATTCTGCTCTAATAGAGGCTTCATTACAAGTACCCTGTAGTTTGAGTAGTTGCTTAGTAGCTCCTGTGGCTAAGATCTTCGAACAAACTGATGGTTCTTCTGTCATCATGCATGCAAGAAGAAAGCAAGCATTTGCTTGAGTAGTAGATTTCCCTGTTGCAAGCAATTTTACAAGTATGTCTACTCCTGCTTCTATTGTCGCAGACCAAAACCCTCAAGATCGATAGATAAGTTTCTTAAAGCTCCAGTCAGTAGATTATCGACAAACTTCTCAATGTTGATCCCATTTTGTAGCTGCTCCCAAAGCACGGGCACAACTCCTTCAGAGAGAAGATCTTTGATCCAACATGGTCCTTTGCACCACCTTGAGAAACAGCGTAGATAGCCTTTGCAGCTGCAAGTTAGCTTTCTGTTGAGCTGAATTTTAGAAGGCCAAGCAATAAGGTCTTCCAACTGCTTCAAAGAGTTCTCTTTCTCTTGCACTGTTGAAGAACTTCGCCGCAAGATTACATGATCTCACCCCAGCAGTGCCCACCACTAAGAAAGCAAACCCAGTCAGTGTACACAATCTCCAATTGCGCATCCTCCTAACACGTAAGAAGGCCGGACAACGACTGGGTAGCCTATATCAGCTGCAATAGTTAATGCATCAGCAGTATCAATGGAATCTCTCTCTATCCTCAGCAGCATCAATGGAATCAGGTGTGGTTCCCCAAATTTTGACATGCCCGGATTCACTTGCGCACATAGGTTTATGAGCATCTAAATAGGCTTGTATCGGGAGGGCCAACTTGAGAGGAGTTTGTCCTCCAAATTGTACAATTATTCCGTCAGGTCGCTCTAGGTCGATGACGTTCAACACATCCTCAATTGTCAGTGGCTCGAAGTATAGACGATGGCTGGTATCATAATCGGTGGACAGAGTCTCTGGGTTCGAATTCATCATGATCGTTTCATACCCTGCACCCTGAGAAGAAGTCATCGCAAATATAATAAAAAAAGAAGCATGGCCCAAAATAAGCAAAACCAACATGTGAACATGGGTAAAATTAAACTGCCATCAAGATGTCCCATGGTTACTACTAGTTATGCATAAGAGTTCATATTAGCTGCACTGGCTCGTAGGCATATTGTTCACCGCCTGCATGGCCAAAAGCTGACGTCCACAGATTTACAACATTTAAATCCCACACGTCTCTTGATGTTTGACTATGCAGGCAGTCCACCACAGCCTATGGATTTGAACATTATTTTGTAAGCTAATAGATTACTTTGTGATTATTTTGGAAACAGTGATTTAAGTTTTAAAACCATGAGCCTACTTAGTCATGTAAAGATGAAAATGTTGAAATTAGTAATCACTTGCTAGTTTCTTTATGATAAGAATGGATGTTGATCTTATTTTCAATGTTCTATATATTATAAAAAAAAATTATTTTATTTTTTAAATCATATTAAATCTTATGATTTACGATTAAAATCATCCCCCTCTTACGATTTTGACAAATTGACAGAAATTGATTAGCTATATACAAAATTACACATACTATATATTTTTTATACTTGATGTATAAAATATTTGTACTGGTACGTCTGCATAGAATCTTTCTTTAAAGTGTTGTATATATAACAAAGCACAGATATATCTTCTATTAATGCACGCAACATGAAAATGCACCTGCACATACACATTTTTAAATATATATTCATTAGGTGTGCACTATAAGCAGATGGTAGCATGGTATAAAACTCGGCCGATACCGATACGTATTGGTTTCGTCGAGAACCAATATTGATACCTCCCTGGTACAGGCATCCGAGGGGAAGGGGGTATCGTCTCGGTCTTGGCTGATACAGCCCGATACATATTTTTTTCAAAGAAAGAAAGTAAGACAGATTTAGTTTCGGCGATACCGTATCTGTATTGGCAGATATGTATTGGTCCAAGATAGACTGATACTAATACTGATACCTTGGTTGGTAGGCATGTATAATGCAAGAAAATGATGGTTAAGTGCTCACCACGGTAACCCCAGCCTCTGCGTCGCCCTCCACCTCGATTCCGATTCCATCCACCATTTTCTGTCAAATAAGGAAGATTTATTTTTATAAAAGGAGTCATAAGCTGTAAAATTATAGTACTGAACATAAATTATACCTTCGCCTGATAGAGCTGTCTAAGGGAAGCTTGTTCATGCTCAGGATACTCATCTTTGTGAACAAGAAACGGAGATTCTGTGAGGCTTGAACCAAAAAGAAATGGCTAGTCTTAGAATATCATTAAAAGATAATAATAAAATATAAAGAAGATCCACAAGACTAAATTTCAAAATAAATAAATAAATGAATTACAAGCACTTAATCAAAGAAATCATAACGAGCATGAATCTTGAGGGGCTGCAATTTCTATTGGACTAAAGAGGGGATGCAATTGGTATTGCATGGCCAACAAAGTAATGGCCTCTCTTAGACATGACATTGAAAACCAATAACAAAGCTAACTCCACTCTGCATGTGGTCTTGGGAGGCACTAAAATATGCAGCCTCAAAAACACTCAAAAGGTAGCATTAAGCTAAAAGAAGATTAAGATTTATACCAAATCAAACTTCCATTTCCTGAATCTAGAATTATGATGTAGACACCTCAACAATATACCAACTCCATTTTCAAAACGTAGACCTCAACGAAATAACAATTCCATTTCCAGATTCTAGTATTATAACGCAAACCTCATTTCCAATTACAAGCTATTAGCATGGAATCATGTTAAGGAATATTAATGAACCTCATCAAATATATGACTATATAAATAATCATCAAATATATAATATATGAGGTAAATTAAGAAATAAAGAAAACTAAAAGAACTAAAACAGGAAAAATAAATAAATAAATAAACAGAGCTCAAACCATTATATATGATTGATATCAAGATCTATCTTGAGATTTTATATCTTTGTACATACATCCTAAGCTCAGAAGCTTGGTTAGCTTACTACTATTATGCAAGTGAAGCAAATGGATTTTTGTCGATTAAATGAAAAATTGTTATGATATGAACAATAAACTTGATCCCTCATGAAAATTGTCTTTGATCCTTCACCACTCATTCCTTTTGAAAGGATTGGGCATAGGATTTTTTCTTGCTCTATATATACAGATGCTAAAGATTAAATTTCATTCAATCAACATCCTCTGTTAATGATTTTCTCAGCAAGCAGACTTGACACCTTATTGCTGCAAAATTACATTTTAACAGAAATTTTTGAAGCATGGGTATTCGTTTGCCTATGGTAATTCATGCCAAGCAGATTCTACGACGCTCTTTTAGTGGGAGTCAATTATCTCCGACTTCAAACTTCCCAAAAGAGCACTTTTCTATTTACGTTGGAGATAACCAAAAGCGATTTGTGATCCCAACTTCTTACTTGAAGCATCTATTGTTCCTAAACTTGTTGAGTATGGTGAAAGAAGAGTTTGGTTTTGACCATCAAATGGGTGGTCTAACAATTCCATGAGAAGAGGAAGAGTTCATAAATTTCACTTCTTAACTGAATGGATGGTGAGGATTAACAAAGAAATGAAAGTCTAACCCAGATAATTTGAACCCTAATTTTACCTGTGTATGGGGAACTTAGATTTTCAAATTAGAAGTTGATGACAGCCAATTCTTCAATCCAATAGAGGGACAAAATTCATTGTAATTATTTGTAAATCAGGGGAACATTACAGTTCTCCCTTCATACATCCTTGTAACTCATTGTAGTCTATTTGTAAGCAAAGGATGCTAAAATTTCCTATGACATCTATTGCCTTTTAAGTGTCCTATTTTATTCAATTACAATATAGAGGGAGAAAATTTCCTGGTTAAATTAATATGCCAATGGTGAACCCATATGTAATGAACTGGCTTGGAATTCGGTCCAGTCTAATTAGCGATCGAACTACTTCGCTTTGTAGTCATTTTTGGTCAATTTTGCCTATATTTTACTTTAATTTCTTCAAAATATGAAAGTGTTGGTGAAAGGATTTGAACCTTAAGCTAAGTTTTTGAAATTCGAGACTAAACCAACAAACTTCAAAACATTAATTTGTTATAGGATCAATGTTGGAGGGGTAGGGGACCCTCCAACCGCTTTTCTTTAAAATTTTGTTTAATAGCAACAGAGAAATGACCTCAAACTTATGAGTTTCTATCTTAGATTGATGAATACAAAGTACATGAATCAGAGTGAAAATTTCTCAAATCAGTGAAAAATGTTTTATATTAGCGCACAGATCTGCCTTGAAAGTTTCAAATAGGATATTTGTTACGAACTCAATTTCGTCGATATTAAGTTGGGGACACAAATCTTGGAATAACTGTCTTTGACTTAACAGTCAATAAAAACTGTTAACTTGCTTAGTTAACTAGTCATAAGTCCCCTTCCAAAAAAATTTCCCACATGCTTGATGCATGTCGTGGAGCAGTGAAGCAAATGTTTTTATTTTTTATTTTTTTATCGACGAATGAGTAATTTCATTGAATAATAAAAATACAGTCGGACCCGGCCTAACATGATGCTAAGCAAGAGAGAACAAAGAAAGAATGAACAACAGAAAAAACACAAAAATAGCTACGGCAGAAGTGCAGCAAAAAAACAGCCACAATCAAAGATAACCTAGAAAAAAATCCATAACTAGTTTTCGACATTCATTTTAATGCTCCTTTTCAAGAAACATGATGTCTTAGCAACCGTCCATTCAGAATCAGATAGTGGAATAGTAACTGTCCAACCTATAAGTAATAGTAATGCCTCAAAAGCTCAAGTAGTTCAACAAGCAGCTCAAGGAGTTGTAAAGTTACCCGAGACACATGAAGACCCGGCAACCTCGACAGAGCAAACACCAGCAAGGAGTTGAGACTAGATTTTTTTTCTTTTTTTTTCTGGTTTTATCTAACTACCTGAATAGCTTATGAGTTGCAAAAAATAACTAAACAAATTATGAGTTAATTATGTTTAATTATTTACATTAAGATCGTTATTAGTCATGCTTGGAGTAGTGTAATGTAGTCGTGTCGTATGTGTCACGCATCGTGATCAATCAGATCATTCATGCAGCCCGTCCACATCTGGATGGACTGTTGGTCCAAATAAAAATTAATCAGAAAATAATGTTAGCCTAAAAATAATATTTTTACATTAAAAAAAAAAAAAAAAATTGATCAATCATCAGAGATGGTATTAGGTGCTTGGGTAAGAGGATTAGGCTTAGCGTTTCAACAATCAATATCATACATGTGGTATCGACGAACAGAATGTTATCATGTTGGCCTACAAACCGATCATTTCAATCAGACAATGTTGTAAACCAAGGATCAAATTTTTGGTCTGCCAATTGTCAATCATTGATTCCTAGCTATTCTACACAAAATGCATGCTTCCACAGCACATGAGCATTGTCGTTTCCTTTCGTTAATGTAAGCTTTACTTCACTAAATCAGCAATTCCAACACACAAACATATGGCATGTAAGATCGGACCCAGCAGATCCACACGCCTAAGCATTTTATCAGGCTTTCAATATTTGTCTAGCCAATATTACTTGTGTGCACACAATGCAGATCCAGCTTAGCATAACACAACCACAATTCTAAATTCCAAATATATTGTATGTTAATTTGATTGCAAGTAAGGACACGTTTTATACCCAAAATTTTAAATTGGACCAATTGAAATCAGGATCAGTTTTAAATATTCAAAAAAATAAAGCAAAATTGAAGAACAAATCTCAAATATATGAATTACTCTAAAATATATTGACAAAATTCCCCAAAAAAGTCAGAAAATTTCAGAAATTTTTTTGGAATATATATAGGAAAATGATTTGAAAGAAATCAGATCGAGATCTGAAAAAAAAATGCCTTACAGAAGTAGCAGAGTTAATATTCCGCAGTATGAATGTCGGATTCGATCACTGACGAGTGCCGAATAGTTCTAGCGAGCAGAAAACGTTGGTTCCGTTTGATCGATCTCTGTTTGCAGCATCCTTGCTAGTGCTCGATCTGAATCAACATATCAAAATCAAAATCAGTCCTCTAAAGATCAAGATCAAAATCAAAATCGATCTGTAGCAGAAAATTAATCCTTGCAAAATTGAATCGTGAAGTAAAATTAATCCTTGCAAACTCACCTAAATCGTTCACGAGATCTAAAAAATTGAAGAGGAAGTTTATTTTAATTAGAAAATAGCCGAAAGGGTATTTTCTAATTAATCCTAGCAAAATTGAATGATCTGAAGCAAAATTAATCCTTGCAAACTCACCTGAATCGTTCACGCGATCTAAAAAATTGAAGAGGAAGCTGATTTTAATTAGAAAATAGCCGAAAGGGTACAAAATCTATCAGAAACAACTAGATTTTGTGCCGAAAAAATGAATTGAATTGGCGAAAACTTCCAGAAGAAGAGGAACCCTAGCTTTCGTCGGCGCAATGGGAGAGGAAACCCTAGCTTTCGTCAGCGTTAGCTGGAGAGAAGAGTTGGCAATTTGGAAAAGAAAACTTGTGTCGTTGGCTATTTATATGAGGCAAGTGTTGAGGAAGGTATGCCCGTTGAGATGATGGTGGTCGATAGAAAATCTCCTGCTTGTGGCGGTCTATGATAACAACTGCCAGTATTATAAAAAATAAAAAAAATTAGTAGCCGCCACTACAGGCCATTTATTTTGTAGTGTGGCTAGAATTAGATAGAACTTTGATTTTAATTTAATTTCTAATTTCTAAATTAGAGAAATTAGTTAGCTTAACCTTCATTTTTCTAGGCAATTTACATAAATTGCTATTGTTCCATGCCAAGTCGCATGCAATTAATGCATGCATAATTGCATCTTGAGCCATTGAATTTTAGCCAATTATTTAACTAGTCCCATGATGGCCCATCGAATGGGGGATATTCAATCACCTTCATTGATGATGATCATTAGATCATCATAATCAATTTTGGCTATACCAAGTGAACTATTGGGTGCCATTAGTAACGATCGAATGATGGGTGTCCTTTAAGGGTTCATATTGATTGTGGGTGCCCTTAGAAGTACCACCTAGTTAAACATATTAGTGTGGGTACCCTTAGTGGGTGCCACACCTAAATTTAATTATTGTGGGTGCCCTTAATGGGTGTCACACCTATTTTCGAATAATTGGGTGCCCCACACTTTTAATTGGGTACTGCCTATAACCATCTTTTGAAGGTGCCCGTGTCTCCGGTCTTCATTTCGAGTCTGTTAATGGGTCGGATTTTTGGTCAAAGGTTTGACTACCCCAAGTTTTCGGAGGCTGTTACAAATGTGTATTAGCATATATATATATATATATATATATATATATATATATATATATATATAAACAGGTGAATTTAGATAAGACGAGTTGATACTGAATTCCTAAACTGTATCTCGAGAGCGGTGCTCATCTCGCAAATAACATGTTAAATATTGGGATATGCCCAACATATATAAGCATGCATATGAGTGAAACTGTACTTTTGACATTTCAATGATTTGATAATCAAAAATAGAGTGCACCTCCTCACATAAAAGGGAAATTTAATCAAAAATAGAGTGCACCTCCTCACATAAAAGGGAAATTCATCCTTGCACCGCCCTTAGTGCACATTCAGGTACCTGATACACAATGACTCAGTAACTGGCTACCTTTCTCCAATTAGGATTGTGACTTGTTTGTGGGTCAATTTTTTTGACAATGGCATATACTTTTTTGATGTGATAAGTTATTTGAAGATCATGATTTAAAAATTTATAATTTTAAAGATTAGGATAAAAAATGTGATTCAAAATAAATTTTTATTTGTTCGTTAAGTGATTCAAAATAATCAATGTCTTTTTAAGATTTAATCAAATGTCAAAGTGTAACGACCCTAAAAATTTAAAACTGAATTTGTGGTGTTAGATTCATTTTGCACAGAGCGTGGTGTTAGTGCTCCATACCGGAACCTATCCTAGTTGAAAAAGTACACATTTTGGTTTTTCAAAAAGGTTTTATATTTAAAATTATCCTTATTTGACACAAGTTGTGTGGTGGCCTAGTGGTTGAAAGACTTTGCTTAACACCGAATTAATGCCCATATATTATAAATAAGAAAGCCGTGTCACTCCATCTTCTTCTATAGCCACCTTTTTCTAAAAACACCCTAATCTCTTTTAAATCTCTTGTGTGTTCTTCCACAAGAACCACTATAGTATTTTTCTATCGTCAAATCGAGGTGAAGACAGCGTAATCGTGGACGGCCCATCGTGTGGACGCCGATCTCTATCGCCCTAACCGCCATCGATTCGCCGAGCACGCTTCAAGAGGTGGGTGCCCCTCGATCGATCTTAAAATATTCAACTTTTTATTTTAATAATAATAAGAATAAATAAATATATATATATATATATTAAATGAATATCTATTTATCTTATTTAGGTATTCAAAAGTTATATATATATACATGTATTTCGGTGTGTATAATAGCATAAATCCTATACATGGACATATAATAGTTGCCCTTAATATATATAGATATATAATGAATATATATAGGGTTTTGTATTGCTTATATAGGTGTTTACAGTGGAGAGAGAGAGAGAGAGAGAGAGAGATAGCTCTTCTTCTCCACAATTTCGTCAGTGAAGATAAGATATATTTCGGGGATCGGCCCAACTAAACGCCGACAATGCCGGTGATAACTTGCCCGTGCCAACTATTGTAGTTGGGCACTTTAAAGAATTTTACCTGATATGAATATTTTGGTGCAACCATCCTTCTAGCACCATTGATTTCAAATGAAATAGATTCAAGTTGGACCTTATGGGCCCAACCCAAGAAATAGAACAGAGATGGACCATCTCCACAAATTGAAATCCTCGAGACATCTAATGGTTCAGAACTCGAGAATTTGGCCCACAAATCAAGAAAATTAAAAGGCTATTTAGATATCAGTGAACATGAAGGATTTGACCCTTAGATTTGAGACCTTAGAGGTCAAAATAAATTGGGCCCAACAACCTAATACCTTAGAATCATTTTTCTTAAATATCTAATGGTTCAGATCTGTTCAATCTGATCGCCACATGGTAGGTACACTAAGTGTGCACTTGACTGCTAGATCTTATGTCACGTTGTTGGAAGATCTAGTGTGCTAGAGATCGAATCGGGATCGGGACAAAAGAATCAACCTTAGGTAAAATTTTATTGTCTAACCATCAAATGGTTGATTAGAGGATAGATGACTCAAAGTTCGTGCCTTCTTATTTTAACCTTAGGTACCACATAGAATAATACGTGGGTTACCTTTGACCCTTAATTTTTGAGAATTAAGGCGCAAGTGGCCCATAGGACCAACTTCAAAACGATCTCAATAGTAACTCAATGTAATCTAATGACTCAGAAAGTGTCACTAAAATTTCTAGGATGCGCTTTGAGGCTCACAAATTGGAAAATTTAGTGAGGGATATTAACCCTTGTATAACTAGGCTAAGTGGATCATTTGACTGCCACATTGACCCACTCTTAGGTCAAATTAGTAAAAAGTGTCGATACTAAGACTGCACAAATATTATGAAACTTTAAAAATGAAGGCGATCGATGTCAATCGGCCCATAGAAGGTTTCTCCAAAATTTTTGTATGAAATATCTATGCTTTTCAAATATTAATTATTATTTTATATTCACAAGTATGTAAGATGTATGAAATAGTTTCTTTTGGCCAAGTTAGTCATTTCATCATATGGCATGCACCACATAGAAAAATCACGATAGGGCATACGCACAATTAAAAAGAAATAAGCTATGTCACACGACTTTTAAGCCTTCGTCATGGTGGGATTCCCGTCACGGTCACGTGGAACTTGGAATGTAGGCATCCATGTACGGATGCAACACCTCTATGGGAGTACGCCAAAGTATATCCAGGTTACTACGGAACCCGTCCCTTGGGAAGCGTGATTTTGTGAATCTTATCGCACCATGGCTCACTTTAAATTAGTTTTAAGCAAATGATAAGGAATTATATGTAAGATAAGGTAAGATACGAATACGGATAAGTTACGTTGTGAAGGCCAGCAAAATACGAACTAAGTTTCTACCGCGTGCCATGACTTGCGTGCCACCGCAAGACCTGACGTCTGCAGTCAAGACGGGACTTAAGGACAATATGATACGACAGCGTCCCGAATGTAAGGGGACACTGATTTAAATGCATGCAACCTCATCAGGCTGGATGGTGGTATACGATATGATATGGAGGTTAGGTGGTTATCTACACGTGGACCTCGCGTGATAGGCTCGGCGTGCCGCGCACAGTCGATATCGAAAATAAGGTAAGATGTGAAGTACGTTGTGTAGGCGTATGGAGCAATATTAAGTCTTAAGATATGCCACATGATAAAGGCATAATAAAAGGAGATCAGAACTTGATGCATCATATATATTTCATGTTATGTCAGGTCTTTTCATTTTATGTTACTTCTTGTTCTTTTTATGCTATATTTTTCAGTTTTGTTATGATAGATATGAGATCGTAGATGTTTTTGTAATCATTTATGGTTGTTTGATTTATTTCAAAATGTATCACAACTCAAACGATTGCACACACGATCACCTGAGTATTTTATGGTGGATCGATTGTGCAACCTGCTGAGTTTACGTGACTGAGTAAACTCACCCCCTCCCCAAAACTAACGATGGTGAGAACTCGATTTTCCATCAACGAGGATGGGGATCTCATTCTGATGCTCAAGAGCGTGAAGACGTCGGCTACCATCTGGATGAGGGAATAGATCCGGCGGATTACTTTGAGCATTGAGAGATTTGTAGTCATAGTTTTATTATTTCCAGGGGTGATTTGTTATTAGATACTTTTATTTTTCAGCACCAATTATGGGTTTGCGTTGGGACTGTTTTATTCCACGTAAAACCTCTGCTTGCTTTCAATTATAGATGCATGGTTAGGATTTATCACTTAATTAACGTCATCTACGTTTTCCGCTGTTGTTTGTTTGAATAATTTATATTTAAATGATGCCATTAAATGCCTTGATCCATATGCTAAATCGGTATAAGAATTATGTGTATGTCCGCTTATCGCCTTAACAAGCGTGCGGTGTCATAACACGGAATTCTAGGCCCTTGAGGTCGGGTAAGGATTCTGGGTCGTGACACAAAGTACCATGAAGATCATATGTGCCACGAAGATTGGGTCGTGATTCAAAACAATTAATGCCTTTTAGGGCTCTTTTTTGTTTCAAAGGAAACAAGAGGAAATAAGGAAAAATTCCTAAACGACGAATGAATTGTCAAGGTTCCTGTTGTTTGGATGACATTCAAAGAGTCGGAAATTATCTTGGTATTTTCCACCAAAATCCGAGAACAAATGCCGAAAGGGTCCCTCAGATTTCTATCTTTCGACCCGTTTAGTAATACCACACAATTTTTTCACAGACAAAAATCATTGACTGATTTGATTCTGACGATGGAGATTGTTTTTTTTTTCAATCTTCCTCATGATAGATCTTAAGATAATGACGCCCCTATCAGACGGTCTGATGTTGATTTTATGTGACACACATCCAAAAAAATCAAAGGTAGAGCTACGTTATGACTTTAGCGGTCAATTTACTACCCAAACTTCCTAAAAATTTATTACTAAGCTTGAGGGGTCCTAATTTATATTAGTGGATTCTCATCCATCCAAAATTATCTTGACCACCCAAAATTATCAAAAATCTTCAACCAATTTTTTTTATGGTATTTGTTTTCATAACAAATATTTCTTTAGTTTTTTTTAACTAAATCGCACAATTTTAGCCTATTTTTTAGCTCCCCCTCCATCTCTTTAGGTGTTGCCGGATTTATTTTTGGAGAGATTTCTCTCACAAGGGGTTCTACTATGTTATAGAGCTATATACTCACATATATGGTCTATATACTCTAGTATAATTAATTTAAAAAACTAAACAATTTATTACACATAACAAGGTTTGAACCTAGAACCTAACCTTTACAAAACACTAAGTCAACCACTAGAGCAATTCACTAAGATATGAAAAGAGAAAAAAAAACTTAATACATATATAATTTTTGGTCATTTGGCTATTTTTTTTGTTAGGATATGTTACTTTCCTATAATTTCCTACGTATGTATCCAAGCACAGGATTTAGTTAATCTTGTGTTTTCGCAGCTAGCAATGTGGTTATCTAAACAATGAAAAATAAAGGAAAACAAAGGAATCCCATGGTTTCCTACAACTTAGGAATCCATGGGAAAATATAAGAATATTATTTTACTTTCCCACGTTTCCCGTATTTTTATCCAAACATGCCCTTAAAGATCGTCAAAATGCTCAATGTTAAGCCAATGGCAATTGAGTCATTGATGAAGTTGATCGGAATGCATCGAACCGTTGGATTCGCATAAATAAACGACCCGAGTCTGCACTTATCACTATTTGGATAGCAATTTGTCTGTGTGAGAAATGTAAGAATATTCAAAATTCAGTGTTTGGATACATGTTTGGAAAACACTATAAAATGGAGTAAAAATGAGATGATTTCTACCATTATTACTGTTGATTGCCTTGAATCAAATGATGCATATTATTTTCTTGTCCCAATTTTCACACAATGGAGTTTGAGATCATGTCCCACCTATCTGACGGTTAGATATTGATTTCACATTTTTGAAATCCACAAAATTTAAGCAAGAACCCTCTCATGGTACACTATGATCATGGTAACTTTTGTAGAATCTGTGCTATATGGATCAACATATGACTGTTTGATAGGTGGGCTATGATCTCAAGATCTACTATCTAAATGATTGGGACGAAAAACAATCCTGATCGTCTGATTCTAGGCAGTCAACAGTGTTAATCATTGCTTGTGCATACTAAATCTTCAGTTGCAAATAAACATACCCTGCAGATTTAAAAAAAATAAAAAGAGAATGCAGAGAGAGAGAGAGAGAGAGAGAGAGAGATCTTAGAGCGAAAGAGAGGGCAAAGAGATCTAGAGAGATGAGTAGAGTGAGAGAGATCCTAGAAAGAGAGGCATAGAGAGAGATCTGGAGACAGAGACACTACAAAAAATAAGACTATTAGCGGCACAAAAAATTGTCTAGTAGTATTAGTTTTTTGTTAATAGCGACAGTTTTTGGTGCCGCTAAAGTCTTATTTTTTGTAATGAGGGAGAGAGAGAGATCTTAGAGAGAGATGCGTGTAATGAGAGCGAGATCCTAGAGAGAGAAGTGCATAGAGATATGGGGGGAGAGAGAGACGCATAGGGAGAGAGATCATAGAGATTTAGGACCTTTGTTTCTCGCCTATTCTCGAGGGGGGTCTCGTAATATGTTTTGGAGTTTTGAGGTAAATAAGATTAATAAATTTACCACCCTTAAAAAACACTGGAACGACTGAATCTACGATAAAACCTTTTACCATACCATATTTTACCATGTATTCCCCTGAATTCAAAGAAGGCCTAAATTATTTTTGTTGTACAGTTAATCTGGGCAGATAATGATCAAATTAATGGTTATAACGGTAACTTCAGGGGCAATCAAATTAAGTAATTGTGCCTAAAAGGTGGGACTGTCAACGGGTCAGATTGGGCCACAATTGGCCACGAAAAAATATACTCTACTCACCCGATGGTTCACCCAATCATTCTCAACCAAACCAATGGATTAAGGGTATATTGCCACCCGACCCAACCTGATTTTTCTCCTGATAACGTCGAATCGTCGACCCAACCCGACCTCTCAGTCGACCCAACCCAATTAACCATACTCAAACGTTCAGGCGGATGCCTCATGCACCACCGGAACCCATCAGCCACAAGTCAAATTTATGTTCCCAACCCAGTAAAAAAACAGGTCGGACTGGTCAGGCATGGGGCCAACCCAACTCATTGACGGCCCGACGCTGAATCACCTTCAAAATGTATTTATTCAACAATCACCTGCTTCATTCTCGTTTTTTTCGTTTCTCCCTAGTCTAGTTCGGTCCCAAGACCGATACTCTCAAGATTTAAAATAGGGTTTTTTTTTTTTTGCATATAAGCCCTATGTTTTGGCATATTTATAAATGCCACCCATGTTTCACCTATTTACAAATAAGTCCCTAATTTGCAGTTTTGTATTTAAATAAAACCATCAATTACTATTCGGTTAATTGCCGTCTTTAAAAAAATCAAGTAAACTTATCACCTACATTGTTTTTTTCTTGTGTTAGAAATACTTCTCTAAAGTCACTTCACTTTTTTTCAGAGAGGGCAGTTAATGGAGCAATAATTCAAGGTGTTATTTAAACACAAAATTGGAAAATAGGGGGTTATTTATAATAAGTGAAACAAGGGTGACATTTATAAATATGCCAACAGAAGGGGAAATATGCAAAAACAAAAAAAAAAAAAAAACTTTAAACTTTAAAATAAGAAAGACGAAATTACAAAATATTGAAGATGATTTGATACATTAAAAATACATTGCAAGGGAAATGGTTATGTTATGCGTATCTTTCCGGCAACCTTTGCATCGACCATCTGGCACTTATGATAGGAGAGAAATTGTGCTTAACCAAACATTATAAATGATGATTGATTCGTTTTCTTCTTTCCACGCGGGTGTCCGGGCCTCTTAGAGCACCTAATCAATCTTAGAAATTAATTTTCGCCTAAAATTAGCATTAGACATTTTAACATAAGATATAAATTCTTAGGGTAACCTTAAAGGGATTCTAATTATATTTTCTGTTTCCTTATGTGGGTACCTAACCATCACGCCAAACTCTTTAGGTGAAGTGATGGTCGTTAAATAAAGATAACGAGAATCTGTAGCATATCTTTTGTGATTCTAATTATTAGAAAAAACAAGTTTTGTGATTGTAAATTAACTAATGAAGATAATGGTTAAAGTAATAAAGGCAAATTACCATGATTCAGTCCATGTGAAAACAAGCACCATTACCTAATTTTTGTCACGTATATAGGGAAGGGTGAATTATATAAAGACTTGGCCACTGGTTGGTTTTTACACATAAAGTGGCCGCTCTCCCGACTCGTACCTCTCATTTTTGCAATTGACAGCTCAAACCTTTTATCAGGCTATCTCACAATTATGAGGTTTAAAATTGGCTAATAAATAGGAGGGTTGTAGCTGGCAAACTGATAAGTTCGCAATCTAGATCACCTATGTTATTTAATTTGCTCATTCACCCAGTGAACAGCAAATTAGGTACATTGAACTAATTCGCAGTTCAATTTAGTCCAATTCGATATGACAAACGAATTACTAGCTAATACTAATTATTTTGATTTAGAACAAAATATTAATAACAAAGCGAGAGATTTGAACCTAAGATATTATGAGTTTTAAATTTTATAACTAATCAAATAGTCATGTACATCTCTTTTATTAAAAGTCTAATTTTAAATTAAAAAATCAATAGAAACTTATAACACTCATACTACCCCTAGCAAATTGGGTTCACATGAAAATAGTGAATTGCAAATTACATACAAATCCGAATTCCATCGGAGCAAACTAGTGAACTAAGTAACTCTTACTACAAAAAATAAGATTATTAGTGGCAGCCAAAAACTGCCGCTAATTATTTTAATAGTTTTTTTTATTAATAACAGCAATTTTTTGCTGCAAAAAACTGCCGCTAATAATCTTATTTTTTGTAGTGTTTGATCAAGACACTATCAGTGTCGGCACTCGTGTGGCGGTTTTCCTGTGAGGATCGTGGGGATTAAGCGGTTAGTAGACCATCGTTGGCGGTTCATGAAGTGCGCTTGCAAGGGAGAATAGAAGAAGAGATGGCAAGATTTATACAAGATGAGAAGCTTCTTGCATTTGTGTCTCCTCATTATATTTACGGGTATCATATGTTAAGTTTGGCCCACAATTCTCTATATTATCAATAGGAACGGCTCGAGCCGGAGTTGCTGTCAAGACCAGACTCGTATTGAACTAAATTATTTTCTTTAAATTTTTCAGTTAATTTTAGTAAATCAAGAATATAATATGTGTGATAATAATTATTGTGTGTACGCTATGTACCGTATCCTAATCTATTAATTTAATATTATTTTTTATAAGCAACCAACTACTTGGGGTAGTAGTTGAAGCTAGTTCATGAGTTCAAACCCCAAAAGATAATTTTTAATAAGGAACCCTACCGATGGAGCAATAGGTCAATTGGTATTCTCTTCCTTTGTGAAAGAGAGGGCGTGGGTTCTAATCTCCAAGCTTGCTCCAGTCCTTTGTGCGGGTCTCCTCCCAGTGTATTGCGTCAAATACAGATCCTTTCTGTGTGCAAGTTTGCTATGACAGTACATCTGAACTGTCTATGTTGTATGGAATCCTAAAAAATAAAATAATAAATAAATAAAATAAAATAAGAAAACCCCAATTTGAAAGCAGCCACTTAATGATGTAGGGCCAGCTGCTAAGCGCTAGCGAGCTTTCATTAACTTAAAAATGATAAGCTGTGAGGGTCGAATCCTCTCTCTATGTTGTTAAAAAAAATTTATAAAGCAAAATAGTTAATGATTAACCAACACATTTACTTGTCATGATGAATGTGACTTGATTCGAACAGAGAAGTGATTCAATGTACATTGAGTCAATTGAACGAGTCACTAAGCTTTACAAAAGCAAGGAGCTCCGCATCTTGTTCAAATATGGCCATATCTTCCTCTGCCATGTTTGCCCAAACTTCAATTCCATCACCCCACCTCCTCCCCATCAACACAAAGCTATTCTTTACAGGCATCCAACCACTGCTTACCCAAATGGGCTTACCCCAACCAAAATCTACATCATAAAGAGGGAAACTACACCAACTGGTGAAGGAATATAAGTCCACATCCCCTTTGGAGAATGCTTCAGCAATCTCACCCCTCATATGATCAAAAAGTCCTCTCATTTTCTTTATGTAATCGCTATCAAACATCCTAATTGCTTCTCGTAATCTCCCCTCGAAGCAACGTTGCACGTCGTCATCACGACACTTACTCTCTGTTACCCCTAGTGCCACTGCAAACCCGAAAAGATTCCCAAACGAGCACTCAGGCAATGGAGGGACCATTCTCCGTCTCACATTCACCGCGTGAATTGCCACTGGCAGCCTACATGCCCCCAACTCTGGTCGAGTCCTCATCGCGCACCCCCAAATGAGTGCAGACACTGATTCAACCCGGGTGGAGTGCCCTGCACTTGCTCCCTTAGGGTCTTTGCCTCTTAGAATGTCTATCTTCGATTCCTCAAACACAAAGCTCTTGGTAACAATCTTCTCTTTCGTTACGAAATCCGTTGTCAGAGGTAAAGTCGGTACGTCATCTATAGGGAACAATGAGGTTGAGTCGAAAGAAGGGTCTACGAATTCACCCGAACCACGAGCCATGGAAGCCCATGCATTGATGAATGTGACGAATGAGGCGCCATCACAAATAGTATGCGAAAAGCACATGCCGATCGCCATCCGTCCACAATCAAAGACATTGACTTGGACGGCCAAGAGTGCCTTCTTTATTGATAGCGCCCTATAGTAATCACTTGGTAGGAGCGGCTTAAGTTTCTCGCCGTCGGGTTGTTGGAGGATTTCGGCGAGCTGGCCATCGACTTGGGCTTCATAGAAGTTAACGCCCATGTCGTTGCATTCAACTAGATAATTTGAGATTATCCTTCCTGCTAATGGATAGAAATGGGTTAGAGTTTCGGACAATGAACTCTTTAGCTGAGCAACTTCCACTACACGATTATGGTCGTCGGAGAAGAAAAGGATGATGGGCATGAAGGCTTTGGGAGCAAGAACGTCGAGGGAGGAGAGGCGGTAGCTACGAAGGTGAGTCGGAGTTGGAGAGGTTGGTTTGATGGCCTCTTTGGAGATGATTTTTACCTTCATGATCTTGCCTAAATGCCACCAGGTTTAGAAGATTATATCAACTTGTGTTGTCCACAAGGGCTTGCTTTCTTAAATAATGAAGCCTCTCTTAGGATTCTTTTTTTTTATTTTTTTGATACGGTTCTCTTAGGATTTTAATATCACTGTATTATATTTATTAATTAATCATTTATTATTGCTTATAAAGCAAGAAAGCCTCATTCAAAGAATGAAGCATCTAAATAAATCGCCTCGTCAGATATAAGCCGGATCAATATGTGATTTGTTGTGAGACTAGAGATCACCGATAACGTGAGTGTTTTCTCGGTAACGGATATACACTTTTGCGACCTTGGTGATATCTTTTCGAGATGTCTTTCGTAGGTGACGGTAAACTTTGTAATCTTTATAATCAAAGCATAACTTATAATCAATATACTTATGAGCAACTCCAAAGTATAATTGTTTGTGAAAGATTAACTTTATGTAATGATTTAAAATTATATCAACATATGACAAGGATCTTGTTTTGCTCCAATTTTATGTACCAGAGATCTATTGATCATGAACTTCAAATCAAACGGCCCATATGACATTTTTACATATCACATGTCCCTAATATATTAAGTCTTTTTCTAAATTCGGTGCAATCACTTGAAACATGTGTGCAAGCAATGGCTCCCTAATATATATACCAACATTTTAAAGAATTTGCTTTAAAAGCACCCATCGAATCTTGTTGGGCACCTAAGCTAAAAACTGCTCATTGCTTTAAATCAAACGAGAGAGGTCATTTTTCGCTCCAATCTTCAACACAAGGGATCTTACGATCATGGCAAACCTATCAGAGGGTCAGTTTTTGATTCCACATAGTACAAAGCCCAAAAAAATGGGTGCCCAACAAGATTCGAGGCTGCATTTAAAGCTACTCTTTGAAGAAACGCAATCCATGCTAGTCTAACGCAGGGAAAAAAAAGAAGCTTCCATGAGATCAATTCATTAAATGGTTTATGTCAAGGAAAAATTGGTTAGCACATATTAGCCCTCTAATAAAGAAATATTTTATTTTTTTCATTAATTAGTGTGCAGTTAGTAAATGTTGGTGTGTTTTGATGAAATTCATTAAAGTGTGTGCATCACAGGTTTAATAAAAACTAATTATTAAGGAAGCATGAAGGATTACTTCTATTCGTGCCTACTGGTTTACTAGTGGGCGCTTATGGTGAGAATCGTTGACTGTATTGAATCAAACGATGAATATAATTTTTCATCACAATCTTTTACACAATGAATCTTGACACCATGATAGTACCATCAGACTAATAATTTTTATTCACACATGGGACAAATCACTAAAAATCATAAGGAACCCATCACACTCAAACATGACCTTAATTCGGGCCACCTTATAAAGATTTGTGCCACATAGAAATAAAAATGGAACATTTGATGGTACGCTGGATCGTGATGTTAAGATTCATTATGTGAAAGATTGAAATGAAAATCCATCGAGCTCAAAGTAGGTGATCACTAGTAAACTTATATAGGCACAAATAGAGGTACCTTATGAGAAAATCCATGTTCTAATAAATAATATATCAAACATTTTTATTTTTTTTTATTATAAATATTATATATTAGAAAGCTATTTAAACAATAATGGCCATGCGTTGCAGGCATGCAGGGTGGGACCTTAAGCTCAATGGAAGGTTCATCACGAGGCAATCATGCCTAACATTAAAATTTTAATAATAATACTGATAATAATATATCAATAAATAAATAAAGCATCTCATAGCTTGCGTGGTGGAACCTGTAGGTCATATTCAAAGATAATTGATTAATTAATCAATTAAGATGCACACGCGATTCACGATTGAATATTTTCCGTACCAACCCTCCCAAATTGGACAGGTCGACGGGTTCTACCGATATGGATGGTGTCACACGTAGGACAAATTTTATGCAACAAAGTGTAGCTAGGCGACTAATGTGGCAGGATGGAATTACCACACTAAAGCACGGAAAGAAAGTTTTTATTATATATAATAATGCTTAATAAAATAAAAATAAAAACACACTAAAACATATGTAATCAAAAATCTATTACAACACTATTTACCTATTATTACATACATAAACAAATATATAAAAGAAAGAAAGAAAAGAAAACTTATCAATATATTGTGTAGCTTTTTCGATACAAACTCAAAAAAAGATAAAGAGAGAAAAGAAGGAAGTTTTGGTAGAGGATATCTATCTAAAATTTTTCAGTACTAAATTTTTAGGTGTCTTGGACAATCCTCAAGCTTACCTATTTATAGATGAGTGTGGATTTGTAACGAATTGAAATCCGTCGCTCAGTGGGACACGTGTGCTGAATGGATTGGATGCAGTCGCTTCATTTCTCAATAATTGCTCTTTGACGTTATGGCATGCGTCAGGGCTAAATAATTTGAATGGTGACATCATTGCTTTCGTTATTGACAACTGGGAAGATATTGAGCAGCTATTATTATTGATAACTGTATTGGCTGTTTGGTAACATTGATTGTGTCATTTAGTGGTCAGTCCTACTGATCCGACAATTATCTTAATGGCAGGATCCAGTAATATATAATTTGATTGTGAGAATGCACTGGCAGCTAGATTGGCAGCCTCAAAGAAAGATAAAGAGCAATTATCATTGAGACCTACAACTTTCATGTTTTGACCAACTCTTGAATGCAAATTTTTAAAGGTCGAAAGTTTATTAGAAGTTGGGTCAAATTCTGAGTTAATACGTTTTGACTGAAGTGTCGATACAGCTTCGGTATTTTGGCGATAACTTTTTACTCCGAACTCTAATTGATGTGATTTTTGAGGCGTTGAAAAGAGGACAACATGGCCTATAATTTTGTATTTTAACTATTTTGTGAATCTAAAGTTTTAAAAATCAAAATTTAAGAGGAAGTTACGTCAATTTCTAAGTTAGCACGAAATTGCCCCGTTCCAACCTCGATTTTGAGAAAATACTTAAATATGTCTAAGTTATTAGTGATTCGTGCTGATCTTTGATACATCATCATATGTTTGTGATGTAGATTGAGAGCGGGAATCCATCGATAGGGCTTAGCGTGGCTTCGCGCAACCTCGAGGCTAAGGTGGGAAGAATTCTAAAAGCCCTATGTGTCACTAAAATAAAAAACTGATTGTAAGATGGTAAGCTCGTGATCTCAAGATCACTCAAGTGAAATATTGGGGCAAAAGCAATCCCCATTGTCTGATTTAAGGCAGTCAATGGATTTTTAGTATGGATGTCTTCAAAGATTCAATAGGTAACTTTAAAGGTATCTCTATTTTGAGTGAAAATCAATTAGAGAGAGAGAGAACGAGAGATTAGGAGAGAGAAAAAGAGAGAATCGGTGAAAGAGAGTGTAGGAGAGAGGAAGAGAGAACAAGAGATATTAGGCGAGAAAGAGATCAGGAGAAAGAAATCAATTAGAACGAGAGAGATTAGGGGAGAGATAGAAATCAGAAAGAGAGAGATCGTAGAGAGAAAGATTGGGTGAGAGAAAGAGAAAGAGAAAGACTAGGAGGAGAGAAATGGAATGGGAGAGAGAGAACGGAATCATAGAGAGAGATTTAAGGACAGAGAAAGAGAGAATCAGTGAGACAGTGTAGGAGAGAGGAAGAGAGAACAAAAGTGATTAGGGAAGAAAGAGAGAGCAAGAGAGAACAACAAGAGAGATTAGGTGAGAGACAGAAATCAGAAAGAGAGAGATTGTAGAGAAAGAAAGATTAGGAGATAGAAAAATCTCAGAGAGAAAGACGGATTGGGGGAGAGAGAGGGAATGGGTAAGAGAGACAGCAAAATCGGAGAGAGAGAGATGGAGAGAGCATGGAGGGAGAAGGGAGATAGAGATCATGGAGAGCGAGCCTACTACCATGTAGAGAGAGATTGAGTGAGTTTTTCCTTCGAAAAGATAAAAATTTTTAATTTTTGGGGAATTTTTCCATTCCGAAGGATAGAAAAACATGTTTATTTTCTGCCCATTTCCGATGCCTTATTTTCGTTACCAAAAAAACATATTCTATCTCATTGCCAATTTTTTCCCATGGTTTCTTTTCCTTTCCCCTTATCCAAACATACCTTTAGCAAAAAAATTTGAAATACAATAAAAATTCCTAACAACCGAGTAGCAAAAACTACTAGTACTCATACTACTATTACTACTACTACTAATAATAATAACAACAATATTAATATTAATAAGCTCCTAACGCCACAGGCTAAAAATGATGCTCTGCAAAAAAAAATGTCACAAGAAAAAGTGAGACTGCTGCATCCTGTGTGTAGAGATTCGGGATACACTACAAAAAATAAGATTATTAGCGGTAATTTTTTTAACAAAAATCGCATTATTAGTCCCTTATACCAAAAGCTGTCGCTACTAAAAACCGTATTAACTTTTAGTCGTGATACCTATATTATAAAAAAATAAAAAAAAATAATCCTTACTATTATAAATCAAGGGTGTGTAATTCGTGAAATACTCATGATTTGAAAGGAGAGAGGGAATCCCTTAGAGAATAGTTCAAGCGTAAGCTTTGGATACCCCAAAGTTATCGAAAAATAGGACATAAATTAGACTAAAGGCAACAAACACATTCGAGTACTTTTGACGAGTGATTTTGAAAATCTCCTAAACTCACTAAGGAGTTGCATTATTTGCAAAAACTAGTGAAGAAAGCGTTGTGGTTGCAACTAATGTTACCCATCTCTAATATAACATCTCTCAACGAGATGTTGATTACGCCTTTTTTTATTATTGGGTTTTATGCAAATACCCCCAGTTATGTTGATATTACAAATAACCCCCCCAATTATAGTTATTTGCTTTAAACCCCTGAGTTAGCATTTTGGTATTTATAAAACACCCTCTTTAATGGATACTATTTTAAATGGTTAATCAGCCGTTAAAGAATAGCTTAAATACCATATTTATCCTTTTTAAAATTAATTACTAAATTGCCACCCTCTACACATGGTAAAAGTAATTTTAAATCCACTCCTCCACTTACAAAAAAGAATGGTTTTAAATCCACTCACCAAATATTTGAGTTCACCCACGCTGAAAAACATTGACTGCATTGAATCGGACGATGGAGATCGTTTATCGTCCCAACCTTTCACACGATGGATCTTGAGATCAAGGTGGCACTATTAGACGGCTGACTGCATTGAATCGGACGATAGAGATCGTTTATTGTCTCAACCTTTCACACGATATATCTTAAGATCATGGTGGCACCATCAGACAGTTGACTGCATTGAATTGGACGATGGAGGTCGTTTATCATCCCAACCATTCACACGATGGATCTTGAGATCATGGTGGCACCATCAGACGGTTGATTGCACTGAATCGGACGATGGAGATTGTTTATCGTCCCAAGCTTTCACACGATGGATCTTGAGATCATGGTGGCACTATCAGATGGTTGATTTTTTATTTCATGTGGTACACACCCAAAAAAATGACCTTAAAATTAATTTTAACCGTATACGTGATGTTAAGGTCACTTTTCTGAGATGTGTGCCACGAAATAAAACACTGATCGTCTAATGGTATGCCTAAACGATCTCCATCGTCTTATTCAATGCAATCAATGTGTTTTAGCGTGGGTGAACTCAAAGATTCGGAGGATGGAAGCAAACGCGGTTAGGCAATCCAATTCCTAAAAATGGGTCTTGAATCATATAGGAACTTGGAGGGACGAGTATTTTGAGTAGAACACGTAGATTGAAGGTTTTTTTTTCAAGAATAATTGCATCGTTTGCCACAAATCCTTCATTGGTTGAGTATTCGTCCAAACGTTGACATGCTTTAATGGGGGAATCATCCATCTGATGAGTCTTGAATCTGATGGGTGAATGAAGGGCCTTTTAGAATAGTACCTTTAAATCCACCCACTGAATCTTTAAGTTCACCCACGCTAAAACATGTTGATTGAATTGAATCGAACGATAGAGATCATTTATCCTCCCAATCTTTCACATGATGGATCTTGAGATCATGATCGTACCATCAGACGGTCAGTGTTTTATTTCACGTACATCTCAGAAAAGTGACCTTAACATCACGTGCATGCTTAAAATTGATATTAAGGTCACTTTTAGAGGTGTGTACCACATGAAATAAAAAGTCGACCGTCTGATGGTACACCCATGATCTAAAGATCGATCTCATGAAAGATTGGGACGACAAAAATCTCCATCGTTTGATTCAATGCAGTCGATGTGTTTCAGCATGGGTGAACTCAAAGATTTTATGGGTGGATTTAAAGGTACTCCTTTTAAAATAGTGGTAAATTATAATAGCATGATTTGTAAATAAAGGTGAATGAAGGGCCTTTTAGAATGGTGATAAACTTTAATGACATGACTTGTAAATATAGATGGATGAAGGGCCTTTTAAAATGGTGGTATTTTAAAAATATTGGTTTCATTAAGGGCAAAATAGGCTTTCCATCCATAAACTCACGACTAGTTAACGGCAGGGGGTTATATGAAACAGAAACACAAAAGTAGGGGCTAAGGAACAAATACTCATAACTCAGGGGATTTCTTATAATATTAGCATAACACGGGAGGGTATATGCAAAAAACCCTTTATTATTTATGTTACAACCACCTCATTAAAAATTTGTTCACTGCTTTAAATCAGGGAATAGAGATTGTTTTTCGTCCAAATTTTTCATACCATCTTGAGATCATGGACTTTCTAATGGTCATATATCACTACAAAAAATAAGATTATTAGCGACAGTTTTTTGCAGCCAAAAAATGTTGCTATTAATAAAAAAAATTATTAAGACTATTAGCGGCAAAAATATTAGCGACAGTTTTTTTTGTTAATAGCGATAGTTTATAGCTGCCGCTAATAGTCTTTTTATTTATTTATGGTGTATTGATTGCATGTGACGCACATCCAAAAAAATTGAACGTGAACAACATTTGATGGTAGATGATATATTAACTTTTTGGGATGTATGTTCTGTGAAATCAACATCTTACTATCTAATGGTAGGCTTATGATCTGGAGATATATTGTGTGGAATATTGGGACGAAAAATGATCTGCTTCATCTTATTTAAAATAGTCAATAAACTTTTCCTTTGTTTAAATGAGGTGATTGTGACAAGAAGTAGTGTGGTACTAACACATGCCGAAAATAATATATCTACACGTGCCACTCACTAGTAATAAAAATATTAGTAAAAGTACCTCTGTTCATGCCTCCAGGATTATTGGGGGTGTGTACGTTTGAAACTCACTGAAATCCATTGTACGTTTGAGACCATAGGAGGTGAAGTATTTTACTTCGCTTGGCCATAAAAAGCTTAAGACACATCACGCTGATCAACCGTGATTTTAGTGTCCTTGTTTTGAGATCCGCTCCACGTGAAATTAAAAATTGGTTGTGTGATTGTACGATAGATTGGGTGAAAAAAGATCTCTATTGTCTGATTCCAAACAGTGAATGGGTTCACTGGGTTTCAGACGGAGGTGCCTTCACTAATCCTATTCAGTTCATTACATAAAAAATAAGATTATTAGCGGCAGTCAAAAATTGCCACTAATGCCCTTGCGCCTAATAGTTTTTAATAATTGTTTTTGTTAATAGAAGCTTTTTGGGTGCAAAAAAACCTACTGCTGCTAGTCTTCGTTTTTGTTGTGGTCGTTGGCACAAACATGAGTACCCTAATGATAAAGAGTTAGTCTATAACGAATATCCACCTATATATCATAGGTGAGCATGGCAGTCCAAATATCTGTGTGACATGCACGGACTTCACCCTCCCAACGCCGTTAGTGCATTTAGGTACTGATAAGTAGTGAAAAATACCATTTTTCACCCCTAAACACGAGCCTTGAAAGACCCTTGAGAGGACTAAATAAGTGCTTTAGTGTTCATATTGCAGCTAACCAAAAAGACAGGTCCAAATCCGAAAACCATCCTAAAATGATCAAAAAGCTGACAACGCATGTCAAACTCAAAGAGGGAGTGAAGAAATAGCCTCAGCAATGGCTAAAAAGGTCCTAAAAGAGCAAGAAAAGACCTGAAGAAGAAGAAGGATCCATTCGCAAAGAAGAATGGAAGCTAAAGTTCAATTCGCAAAGAACTTCTACTATTCGCAAAGAACTTTGAACTTTGCGAAAAGAAGAAAACACTCTGCGAAAAGAAGAGAAGTCCTTTGCGAAAAGATCTCCTGAAGCCAAAGTCCTTTGCGAAAAGATTTCTGCCAAAGTCCTTTGCGAAAAAGATCTCCAAGCCAAAGTGCTTTGCGAAAAAAGATCTCCTGAAGCCAAAATGCTGCGAAGAGAGCTCGAGCCAAACTACTTGCGAAAAGACCCTTAAACTCTGCGAAATGGCATACCGGGAATTCTGAGCACTTTGAAGGGCATTTCGATAAGAACTGCACGCCCCAATGTAATTAAAAGCCGGAGACATTAGGAAGATTCCAAGCACAAACCAAAGGCATATTCTACGTGAAAACCCAAAGATGAAATCACGGGAACTTCTAGAAGCTCAAGCAGACTTTTGAATTCCCATAATGTAATTGATGCTTCTAACGCTGATTGGTGAACCAGATCGAGCATTTTCATTGGCCGTACAGATCTGGATCCCGGTGCTCGACTTCTATTGGTTGATACGATCTATCAATTACGATTGGTTGATACACATCCGAAATGGGACTTAGGAAAACTATAAACGAACCATTTGCCCAATTTGGGTATCCAGTTTTAGAGTTTTCATCTCTGTTTCCTCATTCCGGATAGCTTATCCGAACCCCTGTAATCCCTTCTTGTAGTTTACCTTTGAGAGCCATTGTGAGTAATTTGTACTTCCAAGTTGGATTCAAGATGTAACTCGAGGGCTCTCGAGAAGCTCGGTATCAAAGTCCGAGGGCTCTCTAAGAGCCGCTGTAATTGTAACGTTGGATTTTAAAGGTTCTTTGTAATTTGTGTCTTCTCCATTGGAGTCATGTCGAGGGTTACGAATGATCACCTTAGTGCATTAGACTTCTTTAGATTCACTTATCCGCATCCAACTTCCCTTAATTCATCATCCACATGCGAATTAGCGTTGGTAACCTAATTCAAGCGGCATTTACGATGATGTTCATGTACGAACTAAAGAATAGGCCTGACTAGGTGACAGATCTGTGACCATTTAAGTGACTGATCACGACCATAAGTCTAAACCTATTCCTTAATTGGATTTATTTCTCTTACATCTGTGGTAGCCGGATGAAGATTGAATCTGCTTCTGAACTCTGGATCCTCCATTAAAATTCAGAGGCTAAAGTACATGAAGCTATTATTTCGCATTTGTCTTATTTTAAACACCTCCCCAACTCGGATCTGGATCATGTAGTTAGTTCTTTTCTTTATTTGCTTATAGTTAAATGTGACACAATCCAACACTCTCTTTTATCTATTCTTTATTTTAGATAATTATAGGGCCAGATCTGGTAGCACAGATCTAGAGGTTTATCTCTCAGTTTAGACAAACTTCTCGTGGACGATCTTGAAATACTTACTTTTAAAACTTGCTACAATTGGCGATCTTGCAGGGCCGGTGTTAGCCCCAATGTCTTGATATCCCTTTCATAAGTTAACATCCATATAATTTAGCATTCTTTAATTCTTTAATTATTGATTTATAATGCACATAATTTTGGCACACTTGGAGCGACAACAAGTTTTTTGGCGCTGTTCTTGGGAAGTTTGTTCTAAAATAGATAAACCTATGTTTATTTTCATTTATTTTAATTTTTGCTTTAAAACGCACTTTGCATTCCAAGTGCTTGATTAAATGTCTACAATGTTTTGTATAGAAAACACATTTCTTTATGTAATTTTTTATTTTTTCGAGTTTTTATTCATGCCTTCTAGTTATTTGAATAAATGTGCCACTCTTTTGTCTTTTGTCAAATTTGGGCGTGCTTTGAGTTTCTTTTTATTTTTGTCAATACTTGAATAAGTCTGCTGCGGTTTTTGGATGTTTGCGAGATCCGAGGCCGTTCAACAAGGAGCATCTGGACCAAAGTCGAGCAGATCTCGCTTGAGTTTGCATCCTTCTCCTTTGTATTCATTTTCTATTTTAAATTCTTGAGAACCAGCAATTACTGTGTTTAATGTCTGCTTTTGATTTACATCGAAAATTTAAAAAATGAAAAACAGAAAATAACAAAATTGTTGAAAAGAGGAGGAGAAATTTGTTCCTCACCTCCCATTTCCCCATGCAATGAAGTTTCTCCTTTTGACAAAGGAAACACAAAAATTGAGGAAATGATGGAGACATTCAAGCAAGTTAAAATTAATCTACCGCTTGATGCAATCAACAGGTCCTCGCTTATGCAAAATTTCTCAAAGAGGTGTGCCCACAAAAGGCAATCTAGGATACATTTATCCAAGAAGGCCTTTGTGGAGAAATCAACCAAGTGCTATCAATTGCAACACCACCTAAGATGCAAGACCCTCGAATCCCCACAATCCTCGCATCATTGGGGAGCACACCATTGAGAAAGCCTTGCTAGATCTGGTGCTAGTGTCAACTCGCTTCCCTATTACATCTATGAGAAGCTAGGTTTGGGAGAATTGAAACCCACTCAAGTGGTGTTACTAATGACAGATCTGAAAGGAAACCTATGGGGTTGATTGAAGATGTTTTGGTAGGAGTAGACAAGTTTTTCTACCTACCGACTTTTTGGTGTTGGACATGGAACCAACCAAAAGTACCCTTGCCATCCTGTCGTGCAGGAAGACCATTCTGGCACACTTAATGCATGCATTCAATGCAGGTGTGGCATGATGGAGGTGTCTTTTGGAAATATGAAAGCTAAATTGAATGTCTATATTGCTGTTACTCAACCTCAATTCACGAGGAATGTTTCCATGTTGACATCATTGATGAGCTGGTGGAGGAGTCTTTACAAACATTTCTGCAAGGTAAAGACTCCACCACAAAATTTAGAAATAATTGGGGATCCACTGAGAATGAAGGAAAAGGGAGATCAAATTCAACGGGACTCTGCTTTGTGCAAGGCACTCTGTGATCATCAAGTTCTCTCTCTGGAGACCTCCTCCCCTCTTCCACAAGTTACCAAGGAAGCTTCAACTCACCGAATCGGAAGAACTGAGGATGGATGCCTACACTAGCTACAGATTGTACAAAGAAAAGGTTAAATCTTTCCATGATAGGAGCCTCATGACAAAAGAATTCATACCGGGGTCCAAGGTATGGTTATAATTTCTGCTGTCTTTTAGGCATGCTGTTTTTCTCCATTTGCATCCACTTTTCCCAACTGGACCTGCTGAGATCATTTTTCATTTTTAGGAATCATGTAGGATAATGAGTAGTGGATCATAGGCTGTTTTGAATATTCAATGGACCTTGATTTTATTTTCTTCGATATTTCTTCATCATAAAGGGTCTCATTGTGTGAACCTGCTTTTAATATGTGCTCCCATGCTTCATTATTTTTTCATACACATCATCAACAAAGGGTCAATCTTATGAATCTTGCTTTTCACCGTATTCTCGCTAATCATTTTTATAATCACTTAGATTCATAAGTATCTCGGGCTTTTGGGTTTGTTTCTTTGGGCTTAGGATATATCATTTGGCATTAGATTTTACATTTTAGGAATTTTAGTTTCAAATTCTGTTTTAGATCGCCGATTTTGTTTTCTTTCTTAGGTTAATGTGTCCTCGTTTCTTGATTTTCGTCATTTTTTGTGAGTCTGATTAGTTTCTAACTTTGTTTTCCTATTTTGCATTAACAAATTCTGTTTTTGTATCAACACTTTTCTATTTTTTCAACTTTGTATTCAGGTCCCTTACCTTGTTTTCTTGTTTCTGTTATTAGCATTAGTTTCCTTCCATTTGCATAGTAATCCTTCTATTTGTTAGATTTTATTTAGCAGTTCTAGCGTTGTTTTGTTGATTTTTCTTGCATTTGTATATCATGTTTTTTCCTTGCTCATATCTTCAGTTTTACATTTTATTTTCTCACGCATATAGTTTAGATTTTTTACATTCTTAGTTTTTCTTTCTTCTTTTACCCTGCCGCCTAGTCTCTCATTGTCTAGAACATTGAGGACAATGTTCATCTTAGGTTTGGGGTGTGGCGACAAGTCTGCCTAAGGAATAGTTAACATAAGGGCGAGAATCACCTAAGTAATTAGGAAATGTATTAATTTACTTAAGAATCATGACAACTAGAAAATTTAAAATTCCTTTGCCAAATTTAGACATTCTAAACCTTGCGATATTCTACATTTCCATGATGATTACACCATAAAAACATCCGGTATCAAAGACGTAGTAAGTCAAAAGGAAGAGAAAAGGTAAAGATATACTTAAAAGCTCAAGGAAAAACCATAACCGTGAGAATTGAGCCCATATATTTCCATCTCTGTTGAAGAGTGACTGAGACAATTTTTCGATTCAAAGGATTGGTGAGGCATTAGATCCACTAGAAGTTAGGAAACTTCAAATTAAAACAAGTAACAACACTCATGAAACGAGGAAAGATCAAGGCCTTCTTTGGACACTTGAACCTAACAGAACCAAGAAAAATCTGCCCTTGTTTGTACCCCATTTGAGTCAGAATCCTACAATTCTTCATCAAAAATACTCAAAAGTATTTGCACCGAACCTATGGAACTAATTCACCTTCCCTCACTCGAGAATTCGGGAGGTAAAGGAGAAAGAATCGAAGATGGACCATTTCTGGGCAACATCAAGAAAATGAAGAGAAAATACCTCAAAAACAGCAATATGGTGATGAGAAAAGAAGAGACAAACAATGTAAAAAGTTGTAAGCAAAAAGGCAAAAAGGGACCTTATGTTGAAAATGCAAGATCAAAGAAAGAACTGATCATCGTGAATGTGAGAATCTCAAAAGAAGAAGAAAGAAGCTAAACTCAAAAGGTGGAGTCATGAACCATCTCCGCACTTCTGAGTTCTCAAATTCAAACCTCTGCTCAAACCGCCTTTCCTTGAAACTTCACTCCATAAGCCATACAAACAAACCTAGATTAAAAGCCCTTGTGATCCAAAGTTGAGTGAGTGTCATGTGGAGATAAGAAGTGACCCAATCTATGGTGAGGAGATGTCAATGATGCCATTGCCTAAGAATCATGCCTATGCTCATGCTTACAGATCCATTTGGGAGATGTAACGCTCTTGAGCTTGAGTGAAAATGAACCCTCAACAAAAACACCGATGAGAGTATACCCGGTGAGTGTTTGGGTTGGAACTTGAGCACCTTAAGTATGACTTATAACCTAATTTTTATCCATAGGATGAGCTTCACGGCACATTTGTATGATTTTCTATGATGTTACAGATTGGAAATATTGAAACATTCATGAGGTTTATAAATGTTTAAATTCTGCAAACAATAATCAAATTTTACATTTCATCATTGATTCAAGAGTAACTAACCTGCTCCTTGATTGCTCATTTGATAATATTGCGATGTTAAGTTTCATGGAGAAGTTTGTGGGTACCTTCACTGAAAACCCTCAGAGACTTCACTCCTCCTCTAGGGATCACCTAGGGTTTAAAAGGCTTGTTGCATATGCTAAATGCACCGTGCTTCCTACAAAAGTGGCTCTTTACTTTGTTTTTTATGTTTCTTTGCTCGTGGACTAGCAAAGCTTAGGTTTGGGGTGTGATAAGTAGTGAAAATACCATTTTCACCCCTAAACACGAGCCTTGAAAGACCCTTGAGAGGACTAAATAAGTGCTTTAGTGTTCATATTGCTAACCAAAAAGATGTGTCCAAACCGAAAACCATCCTAAAATGATCAAAAGTCGACAACGCATGTCAAACTCAAAGAGGAGTGAAGAAATAGCCTCAACAATGGCTAAAAAGGTCCTAAAAGAGCAAGAAAAGATCTCAAGAAGAAGAAGGATCCATTCGAAAGAAGAATGGAAGCTAAAGTTCAATTCAAAAGAACTTCTACTATTAAAGAACTTTGAACTTTGCAAAAGAAGAAAACACTACTGCGAAAAGAAGAGAAGTCCTTTGAAAAGATCTCCACGAAGCCAAAGTCCTTTGCGAAAAGATCTCCTGAAGCCAAAGTCCTTGCTAAAAGATCTCCACGAAGCCAAAGTGCTTTGCGAAAAGATCCCCTGAAGCCAAAATACTTTGCGAAGAGAGCTTCTGGAGCCAAACTACTTTGCGAAAAGACCCTTAAACTCTGCGAAATGGCATACTGGGGATTTACAGGCACTTTGAAGGGCATTTCAGAACTCGTGACGCGCCCAATGTAATTAAAAGCCAGAGACATTAGGAAGATTCAAGCACAAACCAAAGGCATATTCACGTGAAAACCCAAAGATGAAATCACTTGGAACTTCTAGAAGCTCAAACAGACTTTTGAATTCCCATAATGTAATTGATGCTTCTAACGATTGATTGGTGAACCGGATCGAGCATTTTCATTGGCCGTAATGATCCGGATCCCGGTGCTCGACTCTATTGGTTGATACAGATCTATCCAATTACGATTGGTTGATACACATCTGAAATGGACTTAGGGAAAACTATAAATAGACGAACCATTTGCCCAATTTGGGTATCCAGTTTTAGAGTTTTCATCTCTGCTTTCCTCATTCCGGTCGATAGCTTATCCGAACCCCCGTAATCCCTTCTTGTAGTTTACCTTTGAGAGCCATTGTGAGTAATTTGTACTTCCAAGTTCGGATTCAAGATCAGAATCTGAGGGTTCTCTCGAGAAGCTCAGACCGTAAGTCCGAGGGCTCTCTAAGAAGCCGTGCTCGTAATTGTAACGTTGGATTTTAAAGGTTCTTTGTAATTTGTGTCTTCTCCATTGGAGTCATGTCGAGGGTTACGAATGATCACCTTAGTGCATTAGACTTCTTTAGATTCACTTATCCGCATCCAACTTCCCTTAATTCATCATCCCCGTACATGAATTAGCGTTGGTAACCTAATTCAAGCAGACATTTGATGATGTTCATGTTACGAACTAAAGAATAGGCTATTACTAGTGACAGATCTGTGACCATTTAAGTGGATGATCACGCCCATAAGTCTAAACCTATTCCTTAATTCGGATTTATTTCTCTTACATCTGTGCTGGTAGCCAGATGAAGATTGAATCTGCTCTGTTGAACTACAGATCCTCCATTAAAATTCAGAGGCTAAAGTACATGAAGCTATTATTTCTGCATTTGTCTTATTTTAAACACCTCCCCAACTCGGATCTGGATCATGTAGTTAGTTCTTTTCTTTATTTGCTTATAGTTAAATGTGACACAATCCAACACTCTCTTTTATCTATTCTTTATTTTAGATAATTATAGGGCCAGATCTGGTAGCACAGATCTGGAGGTTTATCTCTCAGTTTAGACAAACTTCTCTGTGGACGATCTTGAAATACTTACTTTTAAAACTTGCTACAATTGGCCCTGATCTTGCAGGCCAGTGTTAGCCCTAATGTGCTGATATCCCTTTCATAAGTTAACATCCATATAATTTAGCATTCTTTAATTCTTTAATTATTGATTTATAATGCACATAATTTTGGCACACTTGGAGCGACAACAGGTACCTAATGCAAACTTTTCATAAAATAGGTTGTTATAGGGTGGCTGACTCCTTGATTCTCATGAGTGGAGTTGTCAAGTCTCTCTTCAATATTTGACCATTTTAGGATCAGCTGATTGACCTGTCCATAATTGAGAGTTAACGAGTTGGTTACTAGCTAATACAAATTCTCACAAAACCTTATTTCTTTTCTACTTCAGCCATCAAACAAATACTTTAATATTCTACTTTTTAGCTTTAGATCTTGTCAAAGACTCCCTTACACATATTTAAGGCCCCTGAAAAATATTTGCATCATCATAAGATTTATACAACTATATATGTCACGACTCGAAATTCTACCTCATCCCGAAGGTCTAGAATTTCGAGTTATGACCCGCACATATCTCGAATATGCTAAGCGGACATACACTTAATCAGAGTTATAATGTAAAATAGGTTCCACGAAATCCGTGAAAGCCAACACATAAAGGTAGAAATAAAAACAGTCATAAATATTGAATATGTGTGATAAAATCATAATCCACCAATAAAATGTAAATCCGGTCGGAGACAAATTCGATAAAATAAACTATAAAATCTACAATACTACTATAAATAAAACTCAATACCAAGTCCACAATGATCAGTAACCGGCACTCGGATCAAGATCAGCACCGTAGTCCTCCTGATAACCAGCAGCGTCGCCCTCCAAAGGCTCCTGGTACTTAACGCCCGCGAGATCAATGAAATCAACGTCGGCGGGATCTAGATGGCTCGCGTCTACTCCACCAGCGTAATCACTTGTAACTGGTAGATTATCGTGGGATGAGTTAACTCAGTCACGTAAACTCAGTGGATACACCACCAATCCCCCCCATACTACTCAGGTGCATTGTGGGTACATTAAGTGAGTGATAAACATAATATCTCAAAGCAGATAGTAAAAGAAAGATAAAATCATATGTATATCATGAAACTCATATCATATCATAAATGCAAGATCATGATTTAGACACTCATATCCTAACGTACTTTACCATATCTCATAACATATCATACCATGTCTTATTATCATTCTCGCACATACGTCTGTACATCGCATGAGTGTAACTAGCATACTCGTGAAATCCTAAACGACCTGCGTCAGAGTCGTTGCTCGAGCTACCATGGGAGGGTCAATATAGTATCATACCACCATATCATAACGCCCTCGTGTCATACTCATACTCCACCACCCAGCCAATGGGGAGACATAATGGCCAAAGTCACTCATAACATACTCATACTCATAATCTCTCCTAGAGACCCGTCTTGGCTGAAAGACGTTGTTGCCCTTATAGTGGCTACGCAAGGAACGGCACGTACAAAGGCTTAAGTTCTTTATCTTTTACTGGCCTACACAGCGATATCTTATTGTTGTGCTTGTATCATAACTTATCTTATCTCATACTCATATATTATCATACTCTTATACTTAATCCTAGGAAAAACTATAGTGAGGTAACTGTTCTAATTCACGCTTCCCAAGAAAAAGGTTTCGTAGTAACCTGGATGTACTTTGTGTGTTAGTTTATATTATTATAGAGGTGTTGCATCCGTACATGGATGCCAATATACCGAGTTTCACATGACCGTAAAAGAAACCTCACCACAGCTAAGGCCCAAAGCCCGATTCACGTATCATATCTCATATCTTATCCTCTCGTATTAAGACTCGGGGTGATAGGATCACCGTATATGAAGTTACACTGAATTTACACTCACCCGACTCGCCATGGGTCCCATTCTACTATGAGTTGTAAGGCATGTGAATACGGTATATTCCTTGCTTCGATACCATCTTAGTGAGTCACCACGCCCAACCGTAGGCATGATCTCATACACTCTCGTACATATGTTCTAACTTACTCATAACTCATATAATGTAATTCAGATGGAAATATAGAAAGTCAGACGTACAAAAAGATTTATATTAGATTATCTTATATATATATATATATATTTATTTACAAACATTCTAATACAACATAAAATAGGATAATTATAAGTGTATTCTCGATAATGGGAAGGTCGGGGTTCGATGTTCATGAGGTTTCGAATTTCTAACACTTCGTGTTATCGAAGAGGTCGCGTTAAAGCGATAAATTGATATATATATATATAATAATTAGATAATTAAATTAAATGGTATTTATAATTATTAAGTTATTATTTATCATGACCATCGATCGAAAGACCTTACAATATAATATACACAGAAACTTTGGTCATGAGAATTAGAAAATAACACTAAATTCAAATAGCCTTGAGTCATTCAAAATTGAACCCAACTTCTTGCTCTATTTTGATCTCTAAAACGTTAGATTCGTGAAATGGCTATTTCACACAAAGTTGTAAAGCTCGCTGTCTTCTTTTCAATGCCATAAGAATCACATTAATCCGAGGTCAGGGTAAAAAGATATGGCTAAACTACAAAAATAGGTGCATCAATGGTCGCGAGCTCGGGTTCGTGGACACGAATTTGAGTTCGTAGCCGTGAGTTCGGACCCGAAACTTCAAGATGGTACAATCTATTATTCTTTTAAATAAAATAAAAATATAATTTAATTTTTAGACTTAATTAATTTTAAATAAATAATAATATATATTATTATAGTCTTAGTAGAAGGATAAATTTCTAATTACATAGATTTGGAAATAAACAATATCAATATAATATTATGCCAATTAAGTCAATCTATCAAATTTATAAATATTAGAGTTTAATTAATTTTATAAAAATAAAAGAGAAAGTAAATATATTAGATATGCAGACCTAATAGAAGGTAAAATATTAATGGCCAAAACAAAAGGGATTCTTGAAAAGAAAAGAGAAATAACATATAAACTCGATTTACAGTTCATGCAATTTTAATAGAAAAATAAAATACTAAACATGCAGATTTATCATACTTAAAGATATTCATGTTTAATTAGTATGTAAATTTAAAAGGAAGTAGACATATTAAATATACAGACCTAATAGAGGGTAAAATATTAATAGCCCAAACAAAAGGGTTCTTGAAAAGAAAAAAGAAATAACATATAAACCCGATTTACAGAATATACAACTTTCAAAGGAAAGCATATATTAAACATATAGGTCTATTAATTTATGAGATATTTGGGTTTAAATAGGATTTTTAAACCCGTCGATGCGCGATCGAACGCATCCTACGCGACGGGATCTGAGAAGAACAAGATGGATTGATGGGTACCCACCTCTTGAAGTGTGAACGGAAGATCAACGGCGATTCGGGTTGAAAAGGTCGATGCCTAGGGCGTCGGTTCGTCTAAGTCTTCAGAGAGAATGATTTTTTATTATAGAGAGTAGAGAGTTTTTAAAGTTTTATTTATAATGGTATAAAATTTTAGGTCAACTCTAATTAACACTTTTCGTAGAAGATTTAATAAATTAGGAGATTTTTACACCGAATAAGAATTCAAACTTAACTTGGATAGCTTGAGAAAATGTTTCGTTCCAGTGCTTTGTATAACCACCGAAGCAATTGGTGTTTCTTTCCCGAAATTACAGTTATACCCTTTAACTTGTTTGATCACTTAAAATGGGCATAACTTTTTATATTTTTGTCAGAAGTCGTCAAATTATATATCGTTGGAATCATATCGACGAGCACTTCGCAATGAGTCTAATATTGATATAGGAAAAATTCAAAAATTTCTATTTTAAAGGGTGGGTTCCGATTTCGATGTGGAGCGTTAGCACTGTGCATAGTGTGATACATCATCTAACACCGTTAAAATAAAGTCTAAAAATTTGGGTTGTTACAATATATGAATTGCCATTTAGTCTTAAACTGTGTGAAAGGCTAATCTATACAACATTTGAAGTTAAATTTTCTAATGTGGTAGTTTTTAACAGAATTCACATCTATGTGGCATATTTAGTCATGTAAAAGTTTATTTTTGTGAATCTTACTATAAAAATCTGAAACATCATAAGCTTTTTAGTGTTATATATTACCCTTTAGAAAAAAAAGCTAATTTACATGTTTCAAGGTCCATCAGGGTCTGATTCATGAGGATTCATGATATTAGACAGGCTATTATGTGTTTTATTATTTATGAAAGCTATTTAGAAGAGGGATTTGATGACTATGATCTATGCTGAACATTTTTTATACAGAATAAATATTTTATTAAAGACTCATAAAATTACTTATTATAGACAGACTCATAAAATAAGTTATTTTAGACACTCAATCCTGGACCATCAATTTATCTCATCACATAATTCGAAGCAATTAAGGTCATTCATATAGGATATTAATTCATACATAATCAGAAATTCATGCATCAGGTCTACAACCCACAAACCACAATTTACTAGCCACACTACTCCTACCTACTCTCACCTACTTCCACCCACTCCTTTTAATTTATATCATTCATTCTCACGTACTACCCATCTATTGTCATCAACTCTCACCTATTCTCACTAATCTCACTACAAAAAAATAAGACTAGTAGCGGCTGTTTTTTAGCAAAAAACTATTGCTATTAGTCTTGTCGCTATCAAAAACTGCCGCTGTTAGTCCTACCCCTACCAAAAAATGCCTTAATAGCAAGTGTCACTGAAACCCCTTATTTTTGTAGTGTCTCCACTCACTACAAACAAATCTCAACCCTTTTGTTATGTACTAGTGTTGTTTGATGCTCCATTTTGCCATCAATATTTTTATTTAAACCCTGTCATCTTATGAAATTTGGAGATACAGAAAGCTTGTGCTGAGAATTGTGATGATCTTCTAGATATTCTAAGCTTCAATTAAGAGCACTCTAGGTGTCCAATGCTTGAAGGTTTAGACCAAAAAAAGTTTAAGCTCAAGTAAGTCTTATTTTGTTTAGGCAATTTATATGGTATAACTATCACGACCCAGAATTCTACCCAATCTAAATGGCTTAGAACTTAGTATTATACCATCACACACTTGTTAAGGCGATAAGCGGACAAACATACGCTTCATAACTTATCTTAGAAAATAAGATCGAGGGGCATTTAAATAATAACTTATAATAAATAGCTCACAAGTAAAAGTGAAAAGTGTAAACGACAATTAAGGTAATTTCCTAATCATGTATCTAAGATATGAAATAAACTGAAGTTTCACGTAGGATAAAACCGTCCATACGTAAACCCATAAGAAGTACCAAAAAATGACTAAAACATATCTCTCAATGAGAACAATAATAACTTGAACTAAAGAATTCTCTCAATGCTCATAGTAGTCTGCCGGATCTACTCTCTCATCCAGGAGATGACCGACATTTTCATCCCCAAACGCCGGGTCAGGCATAGATGCCTCCACGTCCTCAATTGTGAAAAAATTTTGGTTCTCACCTGTAACTGTTAGATTTTGTGGGATGAGTTTATTTAGTAGTGTAAATTTAGTGGGTTGCACAATAGATCCATCATAAATTACCCAAATGATTATGTGTGCAATCACTTGAGTTGCGGTGATTTATGAAAATAAAATCAAATATCTTTATATGATTTCAAAAATCTCTACAATCTCATAACATATCATAATGAAACTGGAAGACTATATAGTACCAGGAATTGTATATGATGCATCAATTTCTTATCTATCTCGTCAACTTAACTTACATGGCATATCTTAAATCTTATCAGAGCTCCTTAGGTCTACACAACGTACTTCACATCTCACAAAAATTACGTGAACGACCTGTGCCAGGGCCGCTGCTCTAGCCTACCATACGAAGTCTACGTGTAGATCACTACCTAACCTCCTTATCGTATCATATACCATCATCCAGCACGATAGGGTTGCATGCATCGGTGCCCCCATATATTCATGACAACGCCATATCGTAATGTCCTTAAGACCCGTCTTGGTTACAGATGTTGTACCCTTATGGTGGCATGTAAGGTATGACATGTGTAGAATTTAATTCATATCCAACTGACCTTCACAGTGATTTTATCATATTTGTATCTTATTGTATCTTATATACTCTTCCTTATCAGCTACATACTATTTAAATTAAAATGAGCCACAATGTATTAGGCTTCAGTAAATCACGCTTTCCAAGAGACGGGTTCCATAATAACTTGGATGTATTCCGTGTGACAACTCATACTCTCCTAGAGGTGTTGCATCCATACATGGATGACTATATTTCAAGTTTCACGTGATCGTGAAAAGAACCCCACCAAGACGAAGGCTTAAAGTATAGGGTCGTATCTTATTTCTATATCCTAATATCTACATGACCTAGTGTATTCCTACAATGATGAACGTGAAGCGCTCTAATAAACATACTCAATTAAATAAGTATCTTATATATCCGAAGGAGATATCTTGATAATTGACATTTATGAAAGATAAAGGACATAAAAGAATACCATCTATCTAAATTTATAGTCAAGAGGAAATATAGTAGTTCTACCATAAGCATAACATATGAAATTTGAATTTATGAATACAAGCTACGATACGAAACAAAAAATATAGTATACTATGAAAATTGATATGTAAGGCAGTTAAATACAACATTGGAAGTATAAGCGACAACATTATGAAAATTGTTATTGAACTTATTTTGGTATTCGATCCATTAACTTAGGCACTCATGATTTTCAAGGTGAAAAACGAGTATTTATATTCAAATATTGTAATTCTATGATTGAGTTCAACTAGTCTTTCTTGGATGTAGTCATATCTATATAACTTGTGAACGAATCGGTTATGCGATCAGACTTGTTTCAAACTCTAAAGAGACACAAATATCCTTACAAGGATTGTAGGAGTCTTAAAAGATGTAACAAATATTTCCATTGTGTCGGATGGGTCAAAAAACTATAAGATTGAGTCGTGAATTGTCTAAATCGAACATTTTATCTTATTGACAAGTCTGATGGCTGTAGGAACGATAACCAATTATCCGTCGGACTGGTAAGACCCATACAAAGGTCCTAGTTCGGTCAAACTCCCATCAGGTAAGAAGAATGAACAGTTTGGGAGCTGTCAGTCTTGACCGGTCGAAGTTGAATCTCGACCTGTAAAGATTCCAGAAGAAAACCGAAACACAGGCAATCTCGACCTGTTGAAATTTCTGAAAAAAAAATAGAAATTAGAAATAAACAGAACTCAAATGGTCCAATATGAATCTCGATTGGTCGAGTTTCCTGAAGGAATAGACGTATAATTAATCTCGATCGGTCGAGTTATTATGTCAACCTGTCGAGATTTCTTAAGAAAGCAAAAGAGAGTTAATGTCTGTGTTAGAGGGTAAGGTGACTATTGGTACAGTGCTAAGCTCATTCTTCAACTCTTTGAAGCTTCCTTCACACTTGTAAGACCATAGAAACTTCGTATTCTTCTTTGTGAGGCTTGTGAGTGGCAGAGTAAGTCGAGAGATTCCTTCAATGAAGCATCGATAGTAACAGCGAGTCCGAGGAAACTTCTTATTTCGGTAACACTTTTTGGTGCCTGCCAATTAATTACCGCCTCAATCTTAGAAGGGTCAACAGTAACCCCTTCTGCAAATATCACTTTTTGGTGCCTTCTCGAAGTGCCTGAAGTGTGAGATGAAGGTATTCTTCATGTTCTTCCTCTGATCGCGTGTAGATGAGGATGTCATCTACGAATATGATTGTGAATTCCCCAAGATACCGCCTGAACACCTGATTCATCAGTTCCATGAATATAGCTGAGGCATTTGTTAGTCTGAAGGACAAGACTATGAATTTGAACAACCCATTCTTGCAAGCGAAAGTTGTCTTTGGAATATTTTCTTCTCTCACTTTTAGATGGTGAGAACCCGTTCTAAGATCAATCTGAGAAAAGCATTTGGAACCCTGGAGCTGATCAAAGCAATCATCGATACGTGGAAGGGGGTATCGATTCCTGATGATTATGTTATTCAACTAACAGTAATCGATTCATAAGCTCATCGAACCATCTTTCTTCTTTACGAAGAGCATTGGGGCTCTCTGAGGTGACTGACTGCGTCTGATAAATTTTTTATCTGAAGGCTCCTTGAGTTATATCTCTAATTCTTTTAATTCCGTAGGGCCCATCCTGTAGGGTGCCTTGGTAATTGGTGCGATCCCTAGAATCACATCGACATTTTGAATTTGATTTCTCGGTCGGGTGGTACTTTGGGTAAGTCCTCAGGGAATACATCGACGAAATCTCTAACAACTAGAATTGTTGTAGGATCGACCATCTTATCCTGTTCCTTATCTAATGCTGCCAATAAAGGTACGCCCTTCCATTTGATTCCCTGAAATCTGAATGGAGGGACTCCAAGTGGTTGGAAGGTGACCACTTTAGAGAAAAAATCAACAGTGGCATGATATGTGGCTAGCCAGTCCATCCCTAATATGATTTCAAAGTCATGGAAATCCAACATGATGAAATCTACCGAAAGATCATGACCCTTGATGTTTATGATAGTATTTCGACATATAAGGGTAGCCATCATCTTGCTTCCAGACGGTGTTCAAATTACTAATTTATTCTCTACGAGTGAAGGTGTTGTTCGTAATTCTGACACAAATCCTAGGGTGATAAAAGAGTGTGTGGAACTCGAATCTATGAGTGTGAGAGCTAGGTTTTTGTTAGCGCTCTTCGGTTGGATGACAAATAAATTACTTGCTTGTATGGTATAAAATTTAGAATATTTTTTATTTGATGGTGATTTATGCAACTATAAATTTCATAAGCGATGTTAATAATAACAATTGAAATAGTAACTTTTACTAAATAGTCATACCTTGAACCACTTCTTTGATAGCCAGGGTGTCCTGCTGCGATATTATTAATAACCATCCTTGGTTTGAAGCTCTCGCCTGTAGGCCTTGAGGTTTTTCTTGGCAGTCCTTAGAAGTATGTACTTCCTTCTCACAGTTATAGCATTTCCTGGTGTCTTGCATGCACACACAAGGTCGATGTCGCTCATTGCATTTAAGGAATGACTCAAAGAGTACATAACCCCCTTGTGGTTGCTATGTTGGTGGCATCAGATTCCTCGATTGGAAAGTAGGGACCGATCGAATTTGTTAGGGTGTTTTCATTTATAATTTGAAACCGTGCAAGTGCACAACAAGTCTGAATGTACTAGGGTGAATACAAGGGCGTCGAACCACAGAGACTTGTTGTTTACCTTATAACTACCATCTTAATCGAAAAGAATTTTTAAAGAAAGTTTTCTAATTTAAGGAACTAAAAAGCAAATAAAACAAATTTGAAAAAGTTATAAAAAGGCAGCCTTGGATCTCTCTTGGATCATAGACTCCTAAATAATCTAACTCCTATTCCTATCCTATTCGGAATTCCGGGAACTATCCAACTCTTTGCTACAAGCTAAAGCAAGGTATAAGAATTAGATCCTATTCATAGTCACGGACCCGTCCGGACGATATGATCCATCTAACCACTAGTGACCTAAACAGTAAGCATCATTACACGTAACCACTGAAACTAGGCCACAAGCACTAATCTGAGGGTGTCTATCCTATTAGATCTAATCCTAATCCCTACAAGGTCATTAACATCAAATAAAGCAAAAATAAAATGCTATTGGCACGTCCACGGTAATAACCACAGACCTCAAACATGCAATCGTATTATATGAAATTCGAAATAGAAAAAGAACATAAATTATATTAAATACTCATATGTGATTTACAGAGGATCCCAGCCTTGGAGAGGTTAGCCACGTATCACTAGAATGATCTTCATATTTTCTGATTCAATCATCTATTGATGGTTATAAATTACAATTTCACAAATCTCCAAAACTAGAAAACAAAACCTAAACTAAACCTTGGAAGAGTCACGACTGAAGAACTCTCTCCAAAGGACTCCCTGTCAAAAAAACTCCCCTAATTCTAAACCTAGGGTCTTTATTTATAGAGCATAAGGCCTTAGAACAAGTTTAAACATGATAGGTAATCTCCTAGAATCCCAAAAATCATGTTGAAGAATATTGCTTGAATTAAAACACTTGCCCGCCAAAGATCACAGGCTGTAAAGCCTAAATTTTTGTAGCAAAACCTTGTTTCAACCGGTCGAGAATGAATCTCGACCGGTCTTACTGTCAATTTACTCTCAGGTTCGCAATCCTCTCTGTCTTTGGATTTTGACTAGTTGAAACTGACTTTCGACCGGTCCAGCTTCTTCCTTGCAGAATGCTTCTTCTGACTCGACTGATCGAAATGTGCTTCGACCTATCCAAATTATATAAATAAGAGATATACAATCTCTGTCTGGTCTCGACCAGTCGAAATCACTTTTGTAACGACCTGAAATTTCCAACCCGAAAATACATGAAAATTTCGGATCGCTAGATCACAATTCATAATCTAATTACAGAAATTCTTTGGTATCAATTAGTGTACAAGCTATCAAAAATAAATTGTATGTAAAAATATACCTAACCAAATTAATCTCCATTAATGTCCATATCGAAAGAAAAAATTTAAAAGTAAAACCACCGGTGACGGCCGTTCGTCACACAAACAGTGACACTTAATATCTCAAAACAATAATAATAGACCCAAAAGTTCTTAAAAAAAAACTATACCAAGTCTATATACTCAAAAGTATCTAAAGATAAAACTCCTCAGGTGGAAGATCTGCTTCTTCTTCCGGTACAAAGTTGGGATTTTCTGAATCGGGATCTGGAACCACTTCTGTACCTGTGACACATAGTGTCGGGGTGAGCTAACCATCTAAGCTTAGTAGAAAAAGTTCAAGGCCAAAATTACATCTTATCCGATCAGTGCATAGTTCGATGATAGATTCAAACGCAATTTAAATGACAAAATAGAATTCGGAAAGTATCATGGGTTCAAAAGCACATATACTGAGTTCTAGTTTCATATGATATTCGATAGCATCGACGCTTAAGTTTTATGTTTTATTAAATCGTTTTATTATCAAATTTCAGGTGTAGTCTTCTTAATTTATGATGACTAAAAAAATATAACTTAAATATCACTAGCACAAAAATATAGCACTAGAGTCTCTAATTTCCGATGGGAATCCCCTCCTAACTATCGTCGTTCAATGAACAATTTTTTAAGTGCTCAAGCCCCTATGTTGTGAGGGATGCTTGTGCGGTTCAATGGGCCGTCGAAACAGTTCAAAAGTGCCGAAGCACAGGATTCGGTTCAAATTAATCTCTTTAAATCACATGTAGAGTTCTAATACATAGGTTCAATGATTCATAAAATAATTATCATTCTAATCCAGATTCAAATTCAAAGGGCTCGATGTTCAAAGGTTTAATGATTATAATTCATGCAAGTTATATATCAGTCAAAAGGATTCCAAATATTCCGTTGCAATGCAAAAGATATAATATTAAAAAATTCAATAATTAATGCACGTTATTTTCACTAATTCTAATGTTTAGATACCATACTATTCAAACAGTTCAGATTTAATTCTAATAATTATGGATCTAGTTCGAATATATCATTAAAGCCTATGATTTAAAGTCTAAAACATAATTTTGCATTAAAATTCCCCTACCTCAGGTCCTAATGTCGCAAGGAGAATCGAGACAAATATGTGTGATTTATTGATGATTGTAGCAAGGTGAGTCGTTCTAAAATTCCACGAATTATGCGTTCGATTTCTTCTTCTCGTCGTCGTTCTAAATAAAAGAGATAAGGAGAGATGATAGAGAGATTTCGGGTGAGGGACGGTTGCTTGGGCTGCTCGGATCGTAGAAGGTAAGAGGGAGACGTTTGAGGAAGAAAGAGTTAAATAAGAAATTGGGTTGCTGGTCTAGAGAGAGAAAGATTAGACATTTTTGAATTTATTTTGGTTTAGCCGTATTAAGAGACAAGAGGTATGTAGAGAATTGGAAAGTCAAGAAGCATAAAAATAGCAAGAGCTTTATATTATATTATTTAATTTAATAATAAAGAAGGGGAAGGAGAGTGGGGAAGTCGGCTACATAAAAAGAAGAGTCCAAAAGGGGACTTGAGATTTGCTTGGTTTGAGCAGATTTTATTATTATTCTAGAGAAAGAGAGTGAAAGAAAGTTAAAGTTAGAGAGAGAAAGAGAAAAAGTGAAAGAGACGTGTGAAAGTAATTAGCTTGGTGGAGGTTCACAAAAGACAAAAAAAAAAGAAACCATAAAGGCATTATTATATAGAGAGAGAGAGAGTTAGACTTAGAGTGAAGGCCTTTAATGTGGGGAGTCAACATTAATAAAGTAAACTAAAAAGTAACATTATAATAATAATAATATAAAGGCAACACTAATCATCAAAAAGGCAATACACTAATAAACGTAGGCAACCTAACTTGGGATTCGGGTGCCATCTTTGGTACCCGAATCCAATTCAATTTTTTTTTTTTTTTTAATTTCTTGTTTTGTATGGTCTAGGTGATAATAGGGTGTGGAGCACCCACATGAAGTTTGGTGCTCCACCCTATCTAACACCATACTTTTGGAAGTTGGGTATTACAACGGATCAGTGCAATTGGGATGGGTGCCAAAACCAATCTATCCCGGTACCCATATCTAATACCACACATGCATATTGTTTCTTGTTTATTTAATTATTATTTATTTATTACTATTATTTTTTTTTTCTTTTGAATTTGGGTTATGGCCATATTTGGGTGCATTCGCCCAATTTAAATATGTGGGCTAGAGACCACGCCACAAATGTCAAAAGTTTGACCAAAGTTAATTGGTCAAAATAATTGTATTATCATCAACGATCAACGAGTCAATGTTAGCGAAATCAGTATTATTACAAATTTTGACCAGTCCAATTCTATTTTATGGAGCTTTAAGGGACTCGACCGATCGAAATTGACATTTCGATTGGCCGAAACTTGCAGTTTCTTTTTATCTTGATCTTTTCTTTCTTTCTCTGTACTGCGCGATTTTGACCGGTCCAAAGTGGATCTCGACTAGTCAAAATTGTATGTTTTGGGACATCTTTACTCTATATCAAATTGTTCTCTACCATGGTTTTGGGCCTTCTTGTACTTTGCTCTTTTAACCTCTTTTGCGTACTTTCGGCCTTCAAACCTATTGTGACACATCTCATACTAACGACAAGCATTAGTAGTCAATTGAGGGTTAGCAAGGCATAGATTTGGGCATAAAATATGCAGTTTTGAAGGCTGATCACACTCCCAAACCTCAACTTTGCTAGCCATCATGCAAAGGCAAAATTTAAAACAAAACCCAAAAGCAAAAACTTAAATTATCCTAGAAAATACAAGTTATCGTATGAAAATAAATGTCACTTTCATAGGGAGCACGGTTGCATTTAGCGTATGCAACAAGCTTTTAAACCCCTAGGTGATCCCTAGTGGAGGAGTTGTGTCTCCTGAGGGTTTACAGTGAAGTTACCCACAAACTTTAAAAACTATTTTTGAAACCATCAGTAAATTGAGTTTTCAAAACCGGTTTTCATAACATATACACTTTCGAAAAATAAAAATCAATAATTGTTTTAACATGTGAATTTTCATTCTCAAATACCAATGTCATGCCAATCCTACTGATGTTCATTAGAATTAGTTCAATGCTCTGATCCTTAAATATTTCTTTCATTCATGCCTAGAGTGAAGTGTGTGTGCTTACCAATGCTTGATTCCTTCCATCGAGGGACTAATCCAAACAATGAATCGTCGGATCCCATGTCTCGACTCGATCCTCACCTTAGGTATACTCTTAAAATACAATCACTCCGATAAATGACTAAGTTTTCACACACATGTGAGAGAGCAATATAAAATAAATAAAAGAGTCTCACATGATAAAAGAAACACGGTGCATCAAAGAATAAAGCGAATCTCATAAAGACAGATGCTTGTATCCTGAGCATGTCATATCAAGTGCCATAGGCATCACATTCTCACTCTCCACAAGGCATTTACCATGTCAAGATTAGATCGAGAAGGCCTGTTTAAAGGGTTGTAACGGGGCTGAGGTAAGGGTTAAGAAAGAAAGGGAAATTAGGGATCAAAATTTATGAGAAATTGGAAAAGAGACTAATTTGATTTCTTTTTCCTAATTTTTTCACTTTTCTTTTTCTAATTTCTCAAAGCTTTTCTTTTGCTTTTTCTCAACTTCTTTTTCTTTTCTTTTTTTTCCTTATTTTCTTTTTGGAAACACCTCATAATTTTTCATTCTTTTTCTGTTTCTTTTCTCCCTTTTTCCCTGAATTATCCGCCAACCTAGTAAACCCCAACATTGATTCCCCTCCACTTACTTTCCTTTCATTCATTGTTGTCTCTCATTCCACATTTCTAAGAGATATAAGGGTAAAGCTTAAATTTTTAGAAAACGTGTAGGGGTACTATTAACGTGGCTTATAGGTGTAGGGGTACTATTAACGTGGCTTATCAAAGAACATATAAAGGCAAAATTTTCAAAGAGGCTCAAAATGGGTACTTAAAAGGTAGGTTTGTATGAGATGGGGCATTTTAAGCACAAACGAGCCAAGAATGGCCTTCAATCATTTCCTCACAAGATGATAAGGATGCCTATTTATCTTGAGCAAAAATATAATGTGTATTAGCACAGTGATATGAAAGTGATGTCATGCAAAGTAACAAACCAAAGTGAAATGCATGAGATTAAGCATGAAAATATGTATTCAAAGATACTCTAAGTTTGCATATTCACTCATCAAAGACGGATAGATGGATCTAAAGCTCACAGGGCTTAGTCTCCCTTAGGATTCTGAGATTCAAAGTTCAGACTAGTTCCTTGATTTCCGGACCCAATCATGGTAGTAGAGTAAAAAAAATTTCTAAGTAGAAATTTCAGAGCTATCCTTAAATGTTCACATTGAATTTTATAATCATAGACAATAGTAGTCCTAACATGGCATAATTATTCTCAAACCAGAACTCACATGCATCAACAACTTCAGTTTGAAAACTACAAAATATAAGTGCATGATGGTTCAAAAATTGGGTTTTGAGGGTGTCAAAATAGTGGTATGGCAAGATAAAATATTGATCAGTAAAAGATGCATATATTAAAAAACAATAACTACAAAAGTTACCACAAACACCCTCAAACCTGAGTGGTGCAATGCCCTCATTGCACAAAGCAATAAACAATAAAATAGCAAGAGGGTAATTAGAAAAATACGTAGTGTCGACTGGTCGAAATGTAATTTTGATTGGTTAAAATTGGTAAAACAAATACAAGGAAGTCAGCAGGAAGCACCCTCTTGACCGATCGAAAATCCATTTCGACCAGTCGAGAACCAAAAATTCTCAACACACATTTTTTTGGTGGATCTCCACACTTAACACCTGCACATACACAAACTCATTAAATCCTAAAAAATAAAATCCCTAAATTAATAGTATACAAGGGGCTTGGGTTGTCTCCTAAGAAGCGTTACGGATGCATCGGTAGCTCGACAAGGCCAATGGGTTCTTCAAGGCACTAGTGGATCAGGGGGAGAGGAAGTCTCCCCTGCCTTTAATTGACTTTTTGGGTTATTTACTGGCTAAGATGGTAATTGGCCCTCGTCTCTCTTACTCAACGCAATAGATAGATGCCCAATCTGGGTTTCTAGCTTAGCAATCGGCTACGTGTGAGAGTGGAGTTGTTGCGTGTGTTGTTGGGACTCTTATTGCCAGCCTTGGGCTGCCTGCAACATGGCCTCCTCAAAATTGCTACTCCATCGAGATTTGTACTGTTGCTGGCCCTAAGACTGCTAAGGGGGTTGCGACATATATATTGGCCTATAAGGCTTTGCATTGTTTCAAAAGGGTAGGTTCAGATGATTCCTCCAACTAGGATTATAGGTGTTTCCGAAGTTATTATGGTCCGATCTTTGGTTGGAATTCACAGCATTAATATACTCTTGTACCAACTTGGGGTATAAAGGAGCAGCAGGACACTCAGGAACCACATGAGCAGGGATGTGGTGAATGCCACAAGCTTCACTTATTTGAGATATGAGGTGTATTCTGTGAATTCTCAGGATTATTCCTAGTTGATGCAGTGTGTTACACCGAGTTCTCACTAAAGTTCTCGAAAAGTTCCCAAAAGAGGCATCAACCATGTGTTGCATCCTCTGCAGTCTTTGTGAGAAACATACTCCATAAGAGGCATAAATCATGTGCCAGTTTTGCTCAGTCAAGCCTTTGTAGAAGCTCTGCACTATTTGTTAGTTCGAAACCTCATGATGAGGACACTTGCGCAAAAGCTCGTTAAGCTATTCCCAACTCTCATCTAAGAACTCATCCGAATTCTGACGAAATGTAGTTATAGCTTTCCGGATCTAATTCGTCTTGCCACTTGGGAAGTACTTTGTGAGGAACTTGTTGTATGTATAACGCTTCCCAACTTGCAATTGAATCACAGGGAAAATATTTCAACCACTACTTTACCTAGTCTTTAAGAGAAAACTGAAATTGCCTCAATCCAGTGGCTTCTTTCGACAAAGTGTTTATTTTACAAATAGTGCAGACCTCTAGAAAGTCAGTGAAATGCTTATAGGGGTCTTCTTTATTAAGCCTGTGAAAGCTTGGAAGCATTTGGATAAAGTTAGGCTTAAGCTCGAAGGTCCCATTACCAGTGGCTATTGGAAAACGAATGCATTAGGGAGATACAAGAGTAGACGGTGTATAATAATCCCTTAGCGTCTTAGCCAAAGGTTGTTCCTCTCCCGCCATAGTAAAATGAATTGGGGGAAGGACGGGGATGCTAGAATGGTCAAAACTCATGACTTGTTGAGAGGAACATGAGCACGTGTGGATACGACGGAAAGTTCTCTCAATCTCAAGGTTGAGTCGCTCTAAAGAAGAGAAGTGCGACCTCAACCTTGGCATAAACTAAAAAAATAGAAAATAAAATAAAAACAACGAACCTATTCTACTGGAAATTAAAAACATGTACCATAGCCTCTCGCGGTATCCCATGACAAGCTTTGGTAGACTTGAGCCTTCGATCTCCCAATCCTATAAAACAAAAACAAAAGTAAACTAGCATTAGAAAATTTTACAGATTTTACAAATTAAGATAGAAGTTAAAAAGTAAAGTCGAAGCCCCCGGTAGCGACGCCAAAAAGTTGGTCATTTATAATCTGAAATCATGCAAGTGTATAAGTCCGAATATACTAGGGCGAATACGAGGGTGCCAAACCACAAATACTTGTCGTTTACCTTTTAACTACCGTCTTAATCAAAAAAGAATTTTTAAAGGATGTTTTCTAATTTAATTAACTAAAAAGCAAATAAAATAGATTTGGAAAAGCTATGAGATGGTAGCCAGGGATTCCTCTTGGATCACAAACTCATAAATAATTTAACTCCTATTCCTATCCTATTCCGAAGGTATAAGGATCAGGTACTATTCATAGTCACGGACTAGTCGGGATGATAAGGTTCGTCTAATCACTAGTGACCTAAACAGTAAGCATCATTGCACTTAACTACCAAAACTATGCTACAAGCACTAATTCGAGGGTGTCTATCCTATTAGATGTAACGCTAATCCCTACAAGGCCATTATAATCAAATAAACCAGAAATAAATGCTACTAAAACATCAATGGTAACAACCACAGACCACCAATAAGCAATCGTACCACATGAAATTTGAAATAGAAAAAGTACATAAATTATATTAAATACTAATCTGTGATTTTCAAAAGATCCCAACCTTGGAGAAGCTAGCCATGCATCACTAGACAGATCTTTATCATCTTTGATTCGATCATATACTGATGATTACAAATTACATTCTCACGACTCTCCAAAACTAGAAAACTAAACCTAAACTAAACCTAGGAAGACTCAAGTTAAAGAAAACTCTCCAAAGGACTCCTTGCCGAAAAGACTCTCCTAATTCTAACCTCCTTATTTATAGAACATAAGGCCCTAGTACAAGTTTAAGCACGGCAGGTAATCTCTTAGAATCCCAAAAATCACGTTGAAGAAGATTGCTTGAATTTGAACTCTTGGCCGCCAAAGAGCACAAGTTGTAAAGCGTAAATTTTTACAGCAAAACCTTATTTCAACCGATCAAGAATTAATCTTGATCGGTCGAATTGTCAATTTACTCTTCAGGGGCGTAGTCCTCCCTGTCTTTGGATTTCAATCGGTCTAGCTTCAATTTCCTGGTAGAATGCTTCTTCTGACTCAACCGGTTGAAATGTGGTTCGACTGGTCCAAATTATATAATTAAGAGATATACAATCTCTGTCTGGTATCGACTGACCCAATTCTATTTTTTGGTGCTTTAAGGGACTCGACCGGTCGAAATTGACATTTCGACCAGTCGAAATTGACATTTCGACCAGTCGAAACATACAGTTTCTTTTAATCTTCTTTTATTTCTTTCTCTGTACTACACGATTTTGGCCGGTCCAAAGTGGATCTCGATCGGTCGAAATTGTCTGTTTTGGGACATCTTTACCCTGTTTCAGCTTGTTCTCTACCGTGGCTTTGGGTTTTCTTCTACGTTGCTCTTTTAATCACTTTTGTGTACTTTCGGCCTTCAAACCTATTGTGACACATCTCATACTAAAGGCAAACATTAGTAGTCAATTGAGGGTTAGTAAAGCTGATATTTGGGCATAAAATATGCAATTTAGAAGGCTGATCAGGGTGCGATTCGAGGCTTTTTGTTCGCTAGAGGGTTAGTATAGGGCAAAATCCTCTTAACGTACGTAGGTGTCGGCCTCTAAGGAATAAAAGGGGTTCGTTGGACAACCTTGTTTTTCTGAGCCTCCAATCTAGTAGCTTTTCGGTTCATCATTTTTCCTGGGTCTCTCTCCTGGATCTGGGCGTGCTCAACTAGTTCACCGTAGGTTTCAATCTTCATTGCACCTAATCTCTCGCGAAGGTACGGTCGATGGCCATTTTGGAAGGCAAATAATTTTTCATCTTTGTCCATGATTAGGTTTCTAGCAAACCTAGACAACTGGTTGAATTGGGCTTCATACTCAGCCACTATCAGTTCTCCTTACCTCAGTTCCATGAACTCTTTCTCCTTTTATGATTTGGTGGCAATGGAGAAGGAGTTTCCAAAGAAGGCCTCTTTAAACTGTTGCCACGTCCACTCTTCTTCATACGTTCTTTCAGCGGCTCTCTTTGCCGCTCCCCACAAACTTTCTGCATCTTTATCTAGGCAGATTGCCGCCCACTTCACCTTTTCGTTCTCTTGGGGTTATTAAATTATGAAATTTTTTTCAATCTAGTTCACCCAATCTTCAATAGCGACTAGGTTGAACTAACCATTGAAGTAGGGAGGTCTAGTTCTGTTGAATGCATGGAACCTGGTTGGTGCGTGTGGTTGGTTCACCTGTCGAGGAGTAGGTTGACGTTGATTGATAAGATCTTGGATGGCTTGTCATTGTTGTTCTCTTTGCACTTTCATCTCGTGTAACAATTGAGTCCTTTCTTATTGATGAGACTGCGTTAGCTGGGACATCTACTGACTGAAAGTGATGGCCATCTCGCGTAATAGGCGCATCACCTTAGATTCTTGAGGACCTTCAAGGGATGAGGCCTCATTCACCTCTGAGTTAGCTGGTTCTTTACATCGTGGAGTGATTAAATTTTGGTTTTACAAAACATCATTTGTTAGTGAATTTGTATTACTTAGTCCGTAAGGAAGTAGAGCTCAGGCTCTAATACCAACTCTGTCACGACCTAAAATTCTAACTGATCTAAATGGCTTAGAATTCCATGTTATGACATCGCACGCTTATTCAGGCGATAAGCGGACAAACATACAATTCATAAGTAATCTTGAAAAATAAGATCGACGCATTTAAATGGCTCACAAGAAATTTAAATAACAACTAATAATAAATGGCTCACAAGTAAAAGCGAAAATTGTAACGACAATTAACGTAATTTCCTAACCATGCATCTAAGATATGAAATAAACTGAAGTTTCATGTACGGTAAAACAGTCACATACATAAACCTATAAAAAGTACCCAAAGATGACTAAAACATGTCTCTCAATGAGAATAATAATGACTAGAACTAAAGAATTCTCTAAACGCTCATAGTAGTACGTTGGATCTACTCCCTCATCTAAGTGATAACTGACGTCCTCATCCCCATACACCGCGCCAGGCACAGATGCCTCCAAGCCCTCAACTGTGGAAAAATTTGGGTTCTCACCTGCAACTATTAGATTTCATGGGATGAGTGTACTCGGTTGCATAAACTCAGTGGGTTGCGCAATCGATCCACCATAACTTACCTATTTTATCATTTGAGTTACAGTGATTTATGAAAATAAAATAAAACATCTTTACATGATTTTAAAATTATCTATGATCTCATAACGTACCATATTAAAACTAGAAGACTATAGCATAGCAGGAATTGTTCATGATGCATCACTTTCTTATTTGTCTCATCAACATAACCTATGTGACATATATTAAATCTTATCATTTCTCGATATGCCTACACAACATACTTCATATCTCACTTAACTTACATAAATGACCTGTGTCAGGACCGCTACTCGACCCTACCACGTGGCGTTCATGTGTAGATAATCACCTAACCTTCATATCGTATCATATACCACCATCCAGCCAAATGGTGTTGCATGCATCAGTGTCCCCTTATGTTAGAGACACTGTCATATCGTAATGTCCTTAAGACCCGTCTTGGCTGCAAACGTTGTATCCTTACGGTGGCACGTAAGGTATGACACGTCTAGAACTTATTTCATATTTAGCTGAACTTTACAACTGTAATGACTATAAAAATCTGAGACAGATTTGACTGCATTGGTATACGTGCCTAACATGGAAATCGAGATAAACTTAAAATTTCATAATAAGAATATTAGTATCAATATTATTAATCTGTAAGCGTGTAAAGTCATAGGTCATGCATTACGCGAGTATAAATTTATGTGGATGATATACACTGAGTATAGATGTATGAGCTCAACGCCGAAGCACATAGGTATGAGATCTGAGGAGTTACTTGGTGGATGATATACACTATAGATGTATTGTGACAGCCCGGATTTTCTTACCTAAAAATCCGTGCTATCAGATCAAGCACGCGATCTGAATTACAATGTTATGATGGTATCGAAGTGTATATCTCACTTCCAGACAACTCGATCTTTATGCAAATAAGAATTCAAAAAGATCGGGCCATCACCAAATGGTAAGCTTACAAGTGTGCGAAAGTAAAGTGCCCAACGCGGAAACTGAGCTATACTATAGAGCAATACGTGAAGTTAAACCAAATATACATTCCTCTTATCATGAAAGCCCAAAAAGTCTACCGGTGAAGGCCGTCCTTCACCAAACAGTGGAAACAATTACACAAGATTATATCAACTAGTATAGTGTACTATACCAATATCTAAAAATAGAAAATAACTCCGCACTCTGATCCTAAGCCTTTCCCTGGTGTCCGATCCTGATCCACACATGTACTTGTGATGTATAGTCGAGGGGTGAGCTTCATCCAAGCTCAATAGGGAATAAGATTTACGAAATCACTCATTTATCATATTCAAATTCATGAATTCTTGATGAAATTAAATATAAGAGAAATCCTTTAAATAATTAACATAAATAACAAAATCCTGAATTTGACTATATTATCAAAGCATATATTTTCAGATATGCAAATAAGCATGCTCACACTAATGCATGTCAAGTAGAGAGGGAATATAATGTGCTTACAAACGTGTCAATCAAGAATTTTTAAATCAGAACGCATATCGAGAGTTCTTACAAAAGACGGGTCAAATACCAAGCCCCAGGGTAACTTGGGCCAAGAATCCAAGCCCTTGAGCTACGTTAACAAGGCCACTTGGGACGAGAGTTCAAGCCCTTGAGCTTCATTTACAAGGTCGGTTGAAACGAAACCTTAAGCCCCTGAGCTAAGTTAACATGGTTACTTGCACTGAGATCATCAAGCCCCTGAGCTACGTTAATAGGGTCACTCGATCAGAGACACGACAAGGTACAAGGAACGAACATGTAAACAAAGCAGATGACAGTTGTGACGACCCGACTTTTCCAATCCCTCAGGTATAGGAAAGGCCGGTTCGCCAACCTATCGAATAAACGATAAGCCGGACAAACAGGGCACATATCAGAGTAAAGCGTAATAAAAATCCATAGCTAAAATAAATGTGGAAGTAATTAAAAGTAAAGAACCACCGATGATGGCCGACCATCATCGAAACATGGCTCATAACAGAAATCAATGTCAAATATAAAACTATGATATCCAACTAAAATGGGCCCACAAATTCAAGTCTAACTCTCACCACAAATAAGAAAATCAGTAAGTTCTATACTGGGAAAAACTCCTCAGGAGGAACCTCAAGCTCTTCCTCAGGCACGTAGTCAGGATCAGTCTCACATACCGAATAGCCACGCCGATACTGAACACATGGACGTATAGTCGGAGTGAGCTAACCAACAAAGCTCAGTAGAAGAAAGACATCTACGGCATTTTACTTTAACTAACATGGTTTCAAAACAAATATCGGAATATAGCTTGTCAAACATATAAGCAGATAATAAACTAAATTTAGGTGCGGAAATCATATGTAAGATTTATTTCTAAATGTGTGAAACAGCCAAGAAACAGATGGTATGAGTGTTTTCTCTAACTTCTATATGCAAAGTTCGGTAATTCATGACTTAATCCTCAACTTAAAATACCTCCGAGTAAACTATATCTCGAGAGCGAGCAGAATATAGCCGATGGGAACCCCTACCTACCATCGGTTCATGAACCCTTTTTCAGGATGCAACAAGCCCTGCGTAATGAGGGAAACTTGTGCCGGAAGTTGTTCAGAATTTTTGAGGGTCGTCGTTGTCAATCATAAAACAAATGCAGATACTAATATAATCAGATGGAAGTCTCTTATACATAGTTCAGGTTCTTGATTTCAGATCTTCAGAGCTTAAGCAGATTCAGGTTTCAGGATTCAGGTAGATTTAGATTTTTAGTCATTCATATCAATTTCAATTTACAGATATGATTTCAATGGCATATGCAAGTTCAAAGATTTTAATTCAAAATATCCATGCGAATTAAAATAAAATACTGTAAAGATGAGATTCTCCTACCTAAAACTCGGAGTTATGCGAAGTCAAGCAAGGTCCTATTGATGGCCTCTCGCCCTCAATCTACATCACAATATACGTTCATGTATTAAGATAAACTCTAATTACTAATAATATAGACCTATTTAAGCGTTTCCTCAAAAACAAGTCAAAACAGGCAAGTTGCGCCAATCCTAGAATTTGACGTAATATTCTCATATTTTTTTGACTATCAAGACGATTGATTCATGAGTTGGTCAAAACATGAAAGTTGTAGATTTTTATATTAGCTTTCCAACGCAAAACGAATCGTCTCAATCGGAGTTCGAGATAAAAAGTTATGACTAAAATACTAAGGCAATACCGGAGTTCGGTGATACCTCGCTCGAGCGATTTGACGTAACATTCTCATATTTTTTTGACCATCAAGACGATTGATTCAAGTTCTTTCTAAGGTTTAAGTGTTTTCAACAAAGAGGGTTCTAGAGAAGGAGGTTTTCTACACCGATCTCCTACGATGATTGAAGAAGAGAGAAGAAGGAGTTTCACACGGTTGGGTAACTATCCTCTCTTAACAAAACCTAGTATAATACGGGAATGCAATTCCTTCTTATTATAGGATTGCTCACAAAGTAAAATACACACACACATCTTATGTATTATACACTTCTAATTTTAAAACTCAAGTCCGGTGTTGAGCGGCTACACCGAGGTCGGTGCACAACTTTCGCACGAGGGTCCAAATGGGCTCTAAATTAAAATCTGTCCGCACAATCACATCTAGATAAAAATCCAAAACAAATGGTGACGTCGGTTGCCGAGCCGAATACACACACAGGGTCAGTCTAACTCAGGTTCAAAATACGGGTCTTTACATTCTACCCTCCTTAGGAATTTTCGTCCTCGAAAATATACGGATAGCTAAACCGAACTGCGGTAAGTCCTTATCCTAACACCAGTATAAAGCAAAATCGAAACAGTCTAAAGTCAAAGAACTTTGGTCGCGATCACGTGGCTTCACCAAGCGCTTTCAAGGGTCGGGATCCGTAGTAACTGGATGTCTCGTGTGGCATCCCATACTGCCATAGAGGATTGCATCCGTACATGGATGCATACCTTCCCAAGTGTCACGTGCCTGGAAATATACTTCACCATGACACAAACCTAGCACACACACCTACCTCACCCTTTTGGTAATTATTTGAGCAGAAATTTCAGATGTCAGAATCGAACACTTATTCAAAAGCATGATCACGTGCCTGGTAACATGTTCTAACTGATGACACGGGTTCCAACAGACATATGGTTCTAACCGAGAATGAATAAATATGACATTTAAGATTTTATTGTGTGATCGTTATAGATATATATGTAAAGCATCGATGTTATGAACCAATTTAACATTAAAGAATTTGAAGAAATTCTCCTTTTTTTTTTTTTTTTTTTTTTTTTTTTTGAAGTAAATTCAAGAATTTAAAGGTACGTATGATTTTCTTACATAACTATAGTTTACAATATACCTTCACTCGAAAAGTTATGGAAATTGCTCGCGAATCTCCGCTTCACGCTCCCATGTGGCTTCCTCTGAAGAATGGTTCCGCCACTTCACGAGTACTAAGGGAATGTTCTTTGTCCGTAAGATTTGTTCTTTACGATCCAAGATTCGTATCGGTTCCTCAACCAAGGATAGGTCTTCTTGGAGCTCAATGGGCTGGTAGTCCAATACGTGAGTCGGGTCCTTAACATATCTTCATAACATGGACACATGAAACACGTTGTGCATTTCCGATAGCTGCGGTGGCAAGGCTACTCGATAGGCAACCTCGCCGACTCGGTCCAATACCTCGAAAGGTCCAACATAACGCGGACTCAGCTTCCCACGCTTCCCAAAACGCATCATGCCTTTTGTAGGAGAGATTTTGACAAATACGTTATCTCCCACCTTAAACTCAACATGGTTTCTTTTCAGATCAGCGTAGCTCTTCTGACGACTTTGAACAATTCGTAGTCTCTCACGGATTAACCGAACTGTCTTGATTGTATTCTCCACGATCTCGGGACCTAAAATGAGTTTCTCACCCACTTCTTCCCAATTAAGCGGAGACCTGCACCGTCGTCCATACAAAGCTTCGTAGGGTGTCATGCCGATGCTAGCCTGGTAACTGTTATTGTAGGTGAACTCGATCAGCGGTAAATGTTGGTCCCATGACCCCTGAAAATCCAACATGCAAGCACGTAACATATCTTCTATAATCTGATTCACCCTCTCAGTCTGCCCATCGGTCTGAGGATGGAATGCTGTACTATAATCGAGCCTAGAGCCCATTCCTTCTTGAAATCGTTGCCAAAACTGAGATGTGTACATCGGGTCTCTATCGGAGACGATACTGACCGGTATACCATGCAACCTAACTATCTCCTTGATGTATAATTCTACGAGCTTGTTGGCGGTATACGACGTATTATAAGGAAGGAAGTGTGCGGACTTAGTCAATCGATCCACAATGACCCAGATGGCATTGTATTTTCTTAATGTTCTTGGCAATCCCAAAATAAAGTCCATAGAAATAGCCTCCCATTTCCACTCGTATCGGTAGTGGTTTACATTGATCTCGCCGATTTCGATGATCCACCTTTACTTGTTGACACACAAGACATCTCGAGACATACACAGCGACATCTTTCTTTAAACATCTCCACCAGAAGCTTTTTTTTAAGTCTTGGTACATCTTGGTACTGCCAGGGTGAATAGCGTATATAGACTTATGAGCCTCTTCCAAAATAGTGTCCCGAAGCTCAGTACTAGTTGGTACGCATACCTGGTTTCTAAACAACAAAGTGCCATCATCTTTGATAGAAAAATCTATTTTGCTTCCCCCAATCACATCCCGTCTGATAGCCATAAGTTTATCATCCGTCATCTGAAGTCTGCGAATGTTCTCATAGAGGGTCGAACGAATCACCAGCGTAGCCATTAATGCACCTGAACCTTTTACGTCAAATCTCATGCTACTTAGAGCCATATCTTCCAAAAGATGCCATCGTCGCACCCTTGTGGTGAGATGTGATAACTGAGCAGAGAACTTTCGACTTAACGCATCTGCCACTACGTTTACTTTCCCGGGGTGGTACTGGATGGTACAATCATAATCTTTCAAGAACTCCATCCATCGACGCGGTCTCATATTCAACTCCTTCTGTGAGAAGAGATACTTGAGGCTCTTATGATCGGTAAATATATCGAAGGTCTCCCCATAAAGGTAATGCCTCCAGATCTTTAGAGCAAAAATCATTGCTGCCAACTCAAGATCATGCGTCGGGTAATTCTTCTCATGGTCTTTTAGCTGTCTAGACCCATAAGCAATGACTCTCTCATTCTGGTTAAGCACACAGCCTAAACCCCCATATGATGCATCACTGTATACTGCAAAGCCTCCCCTGCCTGATGGTATAGCAAGTACTGACGCAGTAGTCAATCGTTTCTTGAGTTCCTGAAAACTTTGCTCACACTGCTCTGTCTAATGAAATTTAGTATTCTTCTTCGTAAGTTATATAAGAGGACCTGATATCTTAGAGAAGCCCTCCACAAACCTTCTGTAGTATCCTGCCAAACCGAGGAAACTACGAACCTCCGTAACGGTCTTTGGCTGTTCCCAATTCATCACTGACTCAATCTTGGCTGGGTCAACTGTAATACCGGTCTCAGAGATAACATGGCCTAGGAAACTGACCTGCTCAAGCCAAAACTCACACTTACTAAGTTTTGCATATAACTGATGGTCTCTAAGGGTTTGTAGAGCCACTCGCAGATGTTGCTCATGTTCTTCTCGCGTCTTTGAATAGATGAGGATGTCATCTACAAGAACTACTACAGACTTGTCCAAATGTGACTTGAATATCCGGTTCATCAAGTCCATAAATGACGCGGGTGCGTTTGTCAACCCAAATGGCATGACCAAGAACTCGTAGTGCCCATATCGGGTTCTCAACGGCATCTTGAATGTCTTGGACTTAACTTTCAGCGATGGTAGCCGACCTCAAGTCGATCTTGAGAAGAACCTTGCTCCTTATGGCGATCGAGCAGGATCATCAATTCTTGAAAGTGGATAACGGTTCTTAATTGTCAACTTATTTAGCGGTAATCGGCGCAAAGCCGCATTGAACCGTCTTTCTTCTTTACAAATAGAGCCGGTGCTCCCCAGGGTGACACACTCGGTCTAATAAAGCCCTTATCTAGCAGTTCCTGAAGCTGCTCCTTCAACTCTTTCAATTTGCGCAGCGCCATTTGATACGGAGTTTTGAATCGGTTGATGCGGCACTAACTCAATCGTAAACTCAATCTCCCTGTCAGGTGGTAATCCAGGTAGATCTTCAGGAAAAACATCTGGATACTCGCAAGCAATCGTAATATCGTAATATTTTCTTCTCCTCCTTATGATCTCGCAAGTAGGCGGATAACCATAACACCGTTCCTCATCATACGCTCGAATGGCGAGAGATAAGCGGTATCACACAAGATTTGACTCATAAAATCGAAAGATTTTCTCTTGACGGCGAAATGTTACAATCTTTCAAGACAATCCACTCGCATGGTAAGTAGATAACCAATCCATCCCTAGTATCACGTGAACCCTTCCATGCTCAAAATGATCAAATCACCCTTTGTCTCGTGGTCTTCGATCATCACAATCACTGATTGACACATGGTATCGGTGCTCACTGAGTTGCCCGTAGAAATTGACACTGCCAAGATGATATCAAGGGCCTTGGGAATGATTCCCAACTTCTCAGCGAACAATGGAGTAACAAAAGAATGTGTAGACCCAGGGTCTATCAACACTCGTGCTTCGGTTTTGCTTACATCGCTCCCCCGATGCATAAAAAGGGTACCTTAGTTTAGACAAGCGTTTCAATTAAAAGTTTCTAAGCATGTGTATTCATCCATAACTTATTAACAAAATTTATTAAATATCAAGCAATTATATATAACACATAAAATAAGAAGACATCTCAACTTTTAATAATACCTTGGATCACGTCGTTCGACGTTTCGGCTTCTTGAGCCATCACGGCATAAGCTCGACCTTGAACAGTAGGTCGGGTCGATCTTTGAGTAGAAGCCGAACTAGTTCTTCCCTTGTCCTCCTGAGGACAATCCTTAACCATGTGTCCGATTACGCCACACCAAAAACACGCTCCAGTGGTCCTCCTACAATCCTCGGTCTTGTGTGGTTTCCCGCACCTTAGGCACATAGTGACCGAAACAAAAGATGGTGCACGAGAGGATCCCTGTCCCACTGAAGCTCCACTAGCATTAGAACCCGCTGGTCGTACGGATTGCACAGGTGATGATGCTGCCAATCTCTGATAAGGGGTCGGTCCAGAAGAAAATGTTGGTCTAGAAAATGCAGGTTGAGTAAGGTTCACTGGCGGCTTTGTAAACTTGACCCTCTTATTTTCATAAGTACCTGACTGCCCTTGTACAACCCTGTCCTTGTTCGGCTGACTGCTTCTCAAAAACCGCTTTTGAATTTCTTCCTCTGCTATGAGGGCCTTTGACAGTACTCCTCCATATGTTTCCATTTCCCACATAGCCACGCTCTCAGATACTCGGCCTAAGACCCAATTTGAAATTTTCGGCCTTCATCATATCGGTGGCCACATGTTGAGGTGCAAACCTTGAAAGTCGTGAACTCATCTCCATACTCACGCCGACATTGTCCTCGCCTCGATGAACTGAACTTCCATCTGATGCCTAACGATCTTGGGAAAGTACTGATCGTTGAACGCCTCGATAAACTCAGCCCATGTCCAAGGAGTATTGGGAAATTCCTGCTCCCAGTGTCTAGCCACGGACTTCCACCATGGTCCAGCCTGTCCATCCAGTTTGAAGGTTGCCCATCTAACCTTCTCGACATCGGTGCACTGAAGCACCTCGAAGATCTTTTCCATCTCACCCAACCAACCTTGACTTCCATCGTCGGTCTGTCGGAAAAATTTGGAGGTCTCATCCTCCGAATTGGCAAATCTCGATGATTGTTGTTGTTGTCCGGAATCAGCTCTACTTTTTGGGCGATTCGGTCTCGAGCCATAGATGCGGTCTACTGAGCAATGCTGGTGGCCAGACTTTCCAATACTTGTTCCATTCTTTCACCCTGACCTCTATCAACTCCGGCTCCTATAGGAACTGCATTAGAACCGGATGCGAAGGCAACTCCCCTTGATGTACCGACACCTTCAGGAATGTCCTCTAAAGGCACCATCCTACCTCTGCCTCTAAATCTTGGGGCCATACTAATCATATTGTGAACACCACAACATCAACATTGATTGTAAAGACAATTACAAACAGTACTAGTGATTCTGGACCTAACGACATGACTCTGATGCGAACTGTACCGGGTCACGGTTAGTTCTCATGGGTCCTTAGAGAATCTAAAAACCATGGCTCTGATACCAACTGTGACGACCCGACTTTTCCAATCCCTCAGGTATAGGAAAGGCCGGTTCGCCAACCTATCGAATAAACGATAAGCCGGACAAACAGGGCACATATCAGAGTAAAGCGTAATAAAAATCCATAGCTAAAATAAATGAGGAAGCAATTAAAAGTAAAGAACCACCGATGATGGCCGACCATCATCGAAACATGGCTCATAACAGAAATCAATGTCAAATATAAAACTATGATATCCAACTAAAATGGGCCCACAAATTCAAGTCTAACTCTCACCACAAATAAGAAAATCAGTAAGTTCTATACTGGGAAAAACTCCTCAGGAGGAACCTCAAGCTCTTCCTCAGGCACGTAGTCAGGATCAGTCTCACAGCCCTGAATAGCCACGTCAGTACCTGAACCTGTGACGTATAGTCGGAGTGAGCTAACCAACAAAGCTCAGTAGAAGAAAGACACCTACTGCATTTTACTTTAACTAACATGGTTTCAAAACAAATATCGAATATAGCTTGTCAAACATATAAGCAGATAATAAAGAATTTAGGTGCGAAATCATATGTAAGATTTATTTCTAAATGTGGCAGTTTCAAGAAACAGATCACGGTGTTTCAGTGTCTTAGTTTCTCTAACTTCTATATGCAAAGTTCAGTAATTCATGACTTAATCCTCAACTTAAAATACCTCCCGAGTAAACTATATCTTGAGAGCAGGAATATAGCCGATGGGAACCCCTACCTACCATCGTCGTTCATGAACCCTTTTTCAGGATGCAACAAGCCCCTGCGTAATGAGAAACTTGTGCGTGAAGTTGTTCAGAATTTTGAGGGGTCGTCAGTCAATCATAAAACAAATGCGATACTAATATAATCGGATGGAAGTCTCTTATACATAGTTCAGTTCTTGATTTGATCTTGAGCTTAAGCGATTCGGAGTTTGGATTGGTAGATTTAGATTTTTAGTCATTCATATCAATTTCAATTTACAGATGTGATTTCAATGGCATATGCAAGTTCAAAGATTTTAATTCAAAATATCCATGCAAATTAAAATAAAATACTGTAAAGATGAGATTCTCCTACCTAAAACTCGGAGTTATACGAAGTCAAGCAAGGTCCTATTGATGGCCTCTCGCCCTCAATCTACATCACAATATACGTTCATGCATTAAGATAAACTCTAATTACTAATAATATAGACCTATTTAAGCGTTTCCTCAAAAACAAGTCAAAACAGGCAAGTTGCGCCAATCCTAGAATTTGACGTAACATTCTCATATTTTTTTGACTATTAAGACGATTGATTCATGCATTGGTCAAAACATGAAAGTTGTAGATTTTTATATTAGCTTTCCAACGCAAAAAGAATCGTCTCAATCGGAGTTCGAGATAAAAAGTTATGACTAAAATACTAAGGCAATACCGGAGTTCGGTGATACCTCGCTCGAGCAATGATAATAGCTCGCTCGAGCGATTTGACGTAACATTCTCATATTTTTTTGACCATCAAGATGATTGATTCAAGTTCTTTCTAAGGTTTAAGTGTTTTCAACAAAGAGGGTTCTAGAGAAGGAGGTTTTCTAAACCGATCTCCTACGATGATTGAAGAAGAGAGAAGAAGGAGTTTCACACGGTTGGGTAACTATCATCTCTTAACAAAACCTAGTATAATACGGGAATGCAATTTCTTCTTATAATAGGATTGCTCACAAAGTAAAATACACACACACATCTTATGTATTATACACTTCTAATTTTAAAACTCAAGTCCGGTGTTGAGCGGCTACACCGAGGTCGGTGCACAACTTTCGCCCGAGGGTCCAAATGGGCTCTAAATTAAAATCTGTCCGCACAATCACATCTAGATAAAAATCCAAAACAAATGGTGACGTCGGTTGCCGAGTCGAATACACACACAGGGTCAGTCTAACTCGGGTTCAAAATACGGGCTTTACAACAGTGATATCAAATTGAAACATAAAAGTCACATGTTCATGAAGCCAATGAAATCATGTATCAAGGTGCCACATGCTAAAACATGCAAACACGTACAATTTTATATTTTAACATTTAAATCATATCAAGATTTTCGTATATACATGTATATTTGGAAAAATTAGACATTTACTATGTACATCAATCTGGCAATTATTTATTCCCTACCTCGGTTGTTGATAATGTCCGTTAAAACCACGTGTCGAGCATCCCTCACTCCACCTAATTCACAATAGACTCGTGAGTTTCTATACATAATTAGGACATTAAACGCATATGGGTCAATTTCTAAAGAATCTGGTCATAATCTAACTAAATCTGGCGAAGGAAGAGGTCGTTTGGTCGGTTTTACCGATTTCAAGTGGCCCACAAAGTTGCCCCTTCAAGTGGAATCTAAAGCCGGCAACACACTTAAATCACGGGTAAAAAGGCTGTTCAACCTAATTCACGATAGATTCAACATTAGGTGAAGTTTCTAAGCATAACAAGGCTCTCAAGTATCAAAGTTTAAAGGTTAAAGGCCTGGTTGCAAATAACATTGCCCCCAAAAGGTTTTAAAAAGGCCACCCATGCTTTAAGTTCTAAATCCTTTTTAGGTGCCATATGAAAGTCACCCGGCTAATTGGTAAAGTCGCCCGGCTGCTGCCCTTTTAATTTCAAGTGGCACTTGAAAGTCGCCCGAGCGGCTTTTAGCCGAAAAATTTGGCTTATGAAACTCGCCGGGGCGAGTTCACTTAAGTCACAAAACCCCACGCCTTTAAAAGAGGTCGCCTGCCGAGCCTGAGATATCGCTCGGGCTCATCTATCAAGCCCACTTGAGTCCTCACCCTCTCCCAGTTGGATTTCGCCCGGAACTTTTGGTATAAAGGACTCGACCGGGCGAGTCTTTTGTTCTATCCTTTCCATGCCCATTGACAGCAACTCGCCCGGCAGTTTATACTTCGATCATCCCAGTTTCATTCTCCACCCCTTTCACACCGAAAAACTCCACAAATTTCCCCTGAAATTCTCAGCATGTTACTCCAATCATGCCTCATCTAAGCACATACCTATTCTAACTACTTAGGATTTAGATTTTACCATAATTTTGAATGCATGCAGGAGTTTTCGGCCATGGATTCTCGGTTATAGCTTATCGTTCTTTCCCGAATTCGATTGCCGAAAGCTCGCATGCACCCCCTTGCATTTATAGCTTATGCTTAATAAAATTAGTTTATAAACATAGATTTCAAGGTTACCTTATAGAAGTTCCCGTACACGACACTTCCGGTCTTTCGCACGCGCTTTCAACTAGCGAGAAGTGTTCGATTGCACAAGTCCTGTTCAAACGAATCCGTTAAGCTAATGTTCAATGGTTTTGGAAGGTTTTCCCCTGTCTCTATGGTCGCTTTGCTCGGTCGGAGGGCCCAAATCCCTGGTTTAAAGCTCTTACTGAGGAGGCGATGGAAAGAAGAAGGCAGAGATCGTCTTTCCACTGCTCAAACAGACACTCAAAACGCATGCATAGACTTAGCATGCATGACTTTAAGTCGGCTGGGTTGGTTTGCATGTGAAACCTATACACACAAATTAGGCGTACAACTCCTATTTAAAGGTTATAGATTTGGTATACATGGAGTTGTGGAACAATACCCAAGGGGTTCAGACGGGTATTGGCATGGTACCAACACAATCTCAATCGACACAGGGGTTTTAAGTCTATGGACCTCATACTTCAGCTAATGGGTCATTTCCTTGGGTGGTTTCCGTTTGGTGTGTAGGTTGCACACACTTAAGAGAGTGTATGGGCCATCCAATGGTTTTAAGTGGGCGTTTTGCATCTGGTGTGTAGGTTGTACACCTATGAATTTGTCTACGAGCCCACATGTGGTTCTCTCACATGGGTCTTCACTATTTTAGTCTTAGGTGATTTGGGTATCAAAGGGTTTCACATGGGTTAGGCCCGAACATCAAAAGGGCTTAATATCCTAAAAGTGATTGCTTTAGTGTGAGGCTTATACACACAAGTGTGGTGTGCAGCACCAAGGTATTGGTTTCGTGGCGAGATCTGGAATTAGCTCCCATTTAAAATCAGATCCGTTACATGACGACTTATATACCTGATTTGTGTCTTAGTGTACGGTCAGCACAAGGACGTGGTTATGCGGGCCATCTCCCCCAAATGGGTCTGGTGTCCTAGGGTATGATCGGCACAAGGATGTGGTTATGCGGGCCATCTCATGGCGCACCCCAAATGGGTCTTCTTCATTTGTTTTCAATGGACTTGGGTGGGCTGGGTCCAAGTAAACAAGATGGCCTTCATCTTAAGGGTTGTTGTTTCGGAGTGGGGTTTACACACTCAAGAGTTGTATATAGCCACAAGATGATGGCTTTGTGTTGGGCTGCAATACAGAAATATGTGCCGTCACTTAGGGTCAAAGGTTGGATCTTTGAGAGTTCCTAATAAACTCAGATCAGATCTACAACATGGTGGCTTCTATACCTGACTACTTTTAGCGTATAGCTAGTACAACTAGGCGAATGTATGGGTCTAATTGAGCATACATTCGACTCCTATTTGGACCAACAATCTGAACTCTTAGCGGCATATGGCACACTGTGCATATTACACTTGATGCCTAAAACTAATCGACGCACAAGTGTTTGGGAAATTGGGGCTTGGGTTAGGTTCATGCTTAGGGTGCATATGATCTAACTAAGATAGATGAGTCAGAGACCACATTTTTAGGCACCAAAAGTTTGACCAAAGTCAAACTGGTCTAAATACTCGTATCATCGTCAAAGGTCAACGATTCAACGATAGCAAAAATTCGGGGTGTTACATGTATGTGCTCAACACCGGAGCAAAAGAATTAGAAATAGAAATATCAAAGATATTTCCTAAGTTAGCTTATAAGAGAAGGAAGGTTAGAGAATATCACATATCTCTCTTCCTTGCTCTAAAAAATCTGCCTGCAAGCTAGTTCGTGTGTTAGAGAACTCCCTGTGTAACCAAGGTTTGAGAAACCCTAGATTATAGATCTTCTGAATTAGAGCATGAAGGATTCGACGTCTGTACGTCATATTGAATTTGGGATGGCTAACCGCATGTGTGTTAGCGTAGAGTTGCACTTCTTCTTCTTCGTCGGAGAGCTCATTTTGACAAGCTCTCGAATTTCGAATCTGAAACTCACCTTGAGCCGAGCATGCCTTAAACCACGGAGACAACATTAAAGAGGTGAGTTACTATGTTTTTATAGTAATTTAGACCTAATAAATAGGTAGATGCTTGTGCTTGTATGATTCGATGAGAATCATAAAGAGTTAAGGATGAAAAGGGTTAAAAATCAACGAACTGCATTAATGACAGAGACTGTCATTTCCGATTGATCAAATTTAGTATTTGATCGATCAAATTGTAATATGATCGATCAAATTATATAGAACCGTATATAACAGAAGGGTATTTTTCTAGAAATTGGTGCTCGATAAATCCGATCAATCAAATTTGAGATTTGATTGATCAAATTTGGAATTGATCGATCAAACCAAAAAGTGATCGATCAAATGCTAAACTGATCAATCAATTGAGAAATTGATTGATCGAACTGTGAAATTGATCGATCATTTTGGAAAAATGATCGATCAAATAGTATGAATGCCTTATAGAATGGGAGGTCTGAAATTTTAGAAATTTTAACTTTGAAATCCGATCGATCAAACTTGAGAATTGATTGATCAAATTGAGAATTCGATCGATCAAATAAGGAAGTTGATCGATCAAATTCCCTTGTTCTGTGTATGTTAGGCTCTGAAATCCGATTGATCAAATGAAGTGAATGATCGATCGAATAGTGAATCCAATCGATCAAATAGGGAAAATGATCAATCAGATTCCCCTGTTCAGTCTATGTAGGTTTAAGCGATTCGATCGATCAAATGAAGTGAATGGTCGATCAAATAATGAATTCGATCGATCAAACAAGGGAGTTGATCGATCAAATTTTTGGTTTTTCGGGAAAGACACTACTGGGAAGTGTACCAAGTGGTATTCAGACACTTTTGATACTTATTACACTGCACGTATGGTCTAGGTTAAAATTGAGGCACCTTAAAAAGTTTTGGATTTGCTTAGAAAGACCTGAGTTAAGGTTGGGGAAATTCAACTTCACTTATATCTGATTATGACTGCATGTTCTCATTGCATATGTATTCTGACTTTTGTTTTAAAAGCATGCCTTGCATATCAATAAAAGCATGTTTTGGTTTTCTGAGAAAGACACTGCTGGTTAGTGTACCAAATGGTATTCTGACACTTCTGACACTTATTATACTGTACGTATCGTCTAGGCTAAAATCGATACACCTTAAAAAGCTTTGGATTTGCTTAGAAAGACCTGAGTTAAGGTAGGGGAAATTCAACTTAACTTGTAACTGATTATGACTGCATGTTCTCATTGCATTTGTATTCTGACTTCTATTTTAAAAGCATGCTTTGCATATCAATAAAAGCTCTGTCATCTCTGATTCCTGTTATTTGATCTCTACTATCTAATTCCCAATGTTCTGTTATATGCATTTAAAGTTCATGTGATGAATCCCCCAGACATGGCAGGATATCCATGACCGGCTCGGAGGGATATCCGTGTATCTGATTTATAAACCCTTTGACACAAGTTGCTCTCCTTTGAAGAGGCATGTTGCACATATCTGAAATTGTTCATTGAACGACGATGGTCGGGGTTACCCATCGGCAAACATCTGGCTACCAAGTGCTATATTCACGGGAGTTATTTAAGTATAGAATTTAAGTCACTAAATACTGTATGCCTAACATCTGAAAACTCTGAGAATAAAGTCTATGATATTCTGCATTTGTTCTATTCTTTAAAGTTCTGCATCTGTCATCTGATCATTTCTGTCTATATTTTCTGATTTGACCACATGTTCTGAGATATGTTCTGCAAACCATGTTTTATATTTTAGATACAATTTAATTGAGTTTCTTCTATTGAGCTTAGATGGTTAGCTCACCCCTGACTCAATGTCATAGGTTCTGAGGCTCGAGCTCCTGGTATAGAGAATGATCCAGACTATCAGCCCGAGGCTGAGGCTGAGGAGGAGGATACTAACGTACTTGCTGACGAGTACTTTCCCTAGTTAGGGTACTTATCTTGTATTTTGGGGATCTGTATTTGTTACTTTTGGATTATTTGGGTTTGGAGACCCACTCTATTCTGTGTTATTTCCTGTAGATATTTTTACTTATGGTTTTATACATTCTATAGGAACCACTATTAGAAACTATTATTTTGGGTGATGGATGTCCATCACTGGTGGTTCTTCTTAGTTCCTTTTTGAGAATGTATATTCTTTTGTTATACATATATATTATTTTATTTTCTTTCTTTTTATTTAGAGCCTTATATGATGACTCGATCTGCCTCTTTAGAGGGTGTCTACTCTGATTTTCGATAGATGACCAGACATTCTTTGGTTTGTTCTGGGGATCATTAATGTTTATGATCCTGATGGCACGAGTTTCGAGTGCAGAAATTTGGGCTGTCATAGTTGGTATCTAAGCTAAGGCTTTAGGTCGAACTACGAGGACTATAGATTTGATTATTTTTATAATCTGTGTACTGATCAATGTTATTATTTTTACAATGATAGACTAGTATGGCCCCACGGTTGAGAGGACGAGGCAGAGGTAGGGACGGACCGAGAACTGTTCGTGTGGAAGAAATAGATGAGGGCATTGGTCCTTTACGTGGAGCAGGGTTTGCTTCTGCTTCTAATGTTATTCCCTTAGGAACAAGAACAGAAAGTGGTGATGGAAAAATGGAGCAAGTGTTGGAAGCATTGGCTGCCAACGTGGCTCAACAAACTGCTGCATGAATCAACGAGTAGCGAGACCACCTTATCAACCTGGAGGTTTTGCCAAGTTTAGGAGAATGCGACCTCCTAATTTCTCAAGTCAAACAAATCTGATTGAAGTCAAGGGTTGGATAGAGGAAATGGAGAAAGTGTTTGAGGTGCTTCAATGCACTAATGTTGAGAAGGTGCGTTAGGCAACCTTCAAGCTTGACGGTGAAGCTAGACCTTAGTGGAAATTTGAATAGAGACACCGTGAATAAGAATTCCCCAGTACCCCTTGGGATTGAGTTCGTTGAAACATTCAACGATAAGTACTTTCCCAAGATTGTGAGACATCAATGGGAAGTTAAATTTATAAAGTTGGAACAAGGAGCTATGACAGTGCGCGAGTATGGTGCTGAGTTTGATAGATTATCAAGATTTGGTCTGTAACACGTAGCCACCGAGTTGATGCGAGCTTAAAAATTTTAGCTTGGCCTGAGGCCAAACCTACAGAAGGAGGTAGCTATGTGGGAATTGGAGACGTATGGGGGTGTTATATCCAAGGCCCTCATTTCAGAAGAAGAGAATAAAAAGCAATTTGCATGGAGGGGTAGGCAGAATAAGGAGAGGTCTTTTCAGGGATATTCTAATGATCCTGATCAGTCAAACAAGAGGGCTAGGTTCTCAAGACCTCCTAGGTACCCTACTCACTCTAGACCAGGATCGAGTTCTTATCAGAGGCCAGCGGTACCTGTGTCATCCAGACCATTCAAATCTTTTAGTTCTTCTGCTAGTGGAGCTTTCATTGCACAGGAATCTTCTCGGGTCTCTTCATTTACTCCGGCTCCATCATGTGCAAAGTGTGGAAAGCCACACAAGACAGAGGATTGTAGGAGAGACACGGGAGCTTGTTTCAGGTGTGGCAAGATGGGCCACATGGTTAGAAATTATCCTGAGGAGAGTAAGGAAAGTAAGGAGAGAACTGGATCAGTATCCACTCAGAGATCTTCTCGACCTATTGTTCAAGGTCGAGCATATGCCGTCACAGCAACTGATGTCCTGACATCAAACGACGTCATTCAAGGTATCATTACGCTTGGAGAGTTAAATTGATTCATGGATATTCATATACTATAGCATGTTTTGATGATTTTATACATAGAGATATTAGTGACTGTTGTACACTTAACCTTTTATATTTTAATATATAAACTAAAGGTACCCTTTTCATGCATCGTAAAGGCAACATGAGTCAAGCAAATGCTCGTGTATTGATAGATCCCGGGTCTAGTCACTCGTTCATCACTCCTCTATTCTCTAAGAAGTTAGGCATTATTCCTGAAACCCTTAATTTTATATTGGTTGTATCAGTCCCTACGGGAAGCTCAGTGAGCACAGATATGGTATGTCAATCAGTTATCGTGATGATTGAGGATCACAAAACGATGACCGATATGATTATTTTGAATATGGAAGGGTTTGACATGATCCTTGGAATGGATTGGCTGTTAGCATACCATACAAGCGTGGATTGTCTTCAGATGATTGTGACCTTCCGACCCCCAAAGTGAAAATCCTTTTGCTTTTGTGGAATCAAATCTAAAGTCACACTATTCATTTCAGCTATCTGAGTAGAGCGTATGATGAAGAATGGATGTTATGGATATCTTGCTTACTTGCAAGATCATCAAGAGAAGACAAGGGACATCACTCTTATCACAGTTGCATGTTAATACCCAGATGTTTTCCCTGAGGAATTACTCGGATTGCCACCTGATCGAGAGATCGAGTTCGCAATCGAGTTAGCATCGGGTACTGAACCATTGTCAAAGGCTCCGTACCGAATGATGCCTGCTGAGTTAAAGGAACTGAAGGATCAACTTTAGGAGTTGTTGGATAAAGGTTTTATTAGACCAAGTGTGTCTCTCTAGGGAGCACCTATATTATTTGTGAAGAAGGATGGTTCGATGCCGCTATGCATCGATTACCGTCAGCTGAATAAGATGAAGATTAAGAATCATTACCCGCTTCTGCGGATTGATGACCTTTTTGATCAGTTGTAAGACACAAGGTTCTTCTCAAAGATTGATCTAAGGTCGAGTTACCATCTACTTAAGATTAAGGTGGCCGACATCTCCAAGACCGTGTTCTGCACGAGATATGGTCATTATGAGTTCCTGGTCATGCCTTTTGGGCTAACAAACACACCTACATCATTCATGGACTTGATAAACCGGGTATTCAAGCCACACCTCGATAAATTAGTGCTAGTTTTTGCTAATGATATCCTCATCTATTCAAAAACAAGAGAGGAACACATGCAGCATTTACGAGTTACTCTTCAAACACTCAGGGATCACCAACTATACGCCAAACTTAGTAAGTGCGAGTTTTGGCTTGATCAAGTCAGTTTCTTAGGCCACGTTACCTCTAAGAAGGGTATAATAGTCAATCCTATAAAGATCGAATCTGTAGTGAATTAGGAGCAACTGAAGACAATAACGAACGCCCGTAGTTTCTTTGGCTTGGCGAGATACTATAGACGATTTATAGAAGGGTTCTCTAAACTCTCAGGTCCACTTACTCAGCTTACAAAAGAGAATGCTAAGTTTGATTGGACGGAGCAGTGTGAGAAGAGTTTCCAAGAACTCAAGATGCGTTTAATTATAGCACCAATGCTAGCTATACCTTCTGGTGGAGGAGGTTTTACAATATACAGTGACACGTCTTATAGTGGATTGGGTCGTGTACTCAATCAAGATAAGAAAGTTATCACTTACAGCTCTAGACAACTCAAAGACCATGAGAAGAACAATCCCACTCATGATTTGGAGTTAGCAACGGTAATTTACGCTTTGAAGATCTAGATGCACTATCTGTGCGGTGAGACGTTTAATATCTTTACCGATCATAAAAGCCTCAAGTACCTTTTTACTTAGAAGGACTTGATCATACAACAGTGATGATGGATAGAGTTCTTGAAAGATTATGATTATTCCATCCAATATCACCTTAGGAAGGCTAATGTACTGGTGGATGCTTTGAGTCGGAAGTCTTCGGCTTAGTTATCGCACCTCATTACGAGAGTACATCGATGGCACTTACTTGAGGTTATGGCCTTGTGTGATACAAGGTTTGACGTTAAAGGTTTAGGCGCATTGATGGCCACCCTTGTTATCAGGCTAACACTATTTAAAAATATTCGCAAACTTCAAATGGTTGATGATGAGCTTATGACCATTAGATTGGGAGTGATCAGCGGAACCCGAGAAAATTTCTCCATCAGGGAGGATGGTACTTTGTTGTTTCGGGATAGAGTGTGCATACCTACCAGCATTGAGCTTCGGGACACCATTTTAGAGGAAGCTCATAAATTAATGTACGCTTTATATCCTGGAGTACCAAGATGTATTAAGACTTGAAGAAAAGCTTCTAGTGGAGAGGCTTGAAGAAGGATGTTGCAGAGTATGTGTCCAAATGCTTAATCTGCCAGCAAGTAAAAGTAGATCATTGAAATCCGGCGGGATTGTTGCAACCATTGCCGATACCTGACTGGAAATGGAAAGCCATTTTTATGGATTTTATATTGGGGTTGCCAAAGACGGTGAGGAAACACAATGCCATCTGGGTTATTGTGGATAGACTGACCAAGTTTGCATATTTTCTGTCGTATAGTACTTCATATACTACCGATAAGCTTGCAAAATTGTATCTTAAAGAGATAGTTAGACTTCATGGCATACCAATCAGTATTGTAACTGATCACGATCCACTCTACACATCTTTATTCTGACGGAGATTCCAAGAAGGCATGGGGTTCAAACTTGATTTCAGCTCAGCGTTTCATCCTCAGACAGATGGGCAGACTGAAAGAGTGAACCAGATCATAGAAGACATATTGCGTGCGTGCATGTTAGATTTTCATGGGTCATGGGATCAATATTTGCCTCTGATTGAGTTCGCATATATTAATAGCTATCAGTCCAACATTGGCATGGCTCCCTACGAAGCCTTATATGGACGATGATGCAGATCTCCTTTGAATTGGGAGGAAGTGGGTGAGAAACTTATTCTGGGACCTGATATCATGGATAGTACAATTGAGACGATTCGGTTGATCCGCAAGAGATTACGAGTTGCTCAAAGTCGCCAGAAAAGTTATGTCGATTTTCATCGAATGCAAGCTGAGTTTTAGGTATACTTGATTGTGTTCAATGCCTTAGGTTTTCCTTATCTACTCAATTTGTATAAAGTTAATACCTATTTGCAGGTAGGAGACAAGGTCATTGTCAAGATCTCACCAACAAAGGGCGTGATGTATTTTGGAAAACGTGGAAAGCTAAGTCCACATTACATTAGACCTTTTGAAGTGCTGGGCTAGGTTGGAGAAGTCATGTATCAGATTACGCTGCCCCCTTAGCTGGCAAGCATTCATAACGTATTCCATGTTTATATGCTGAAGAAATACATGAAAGATCCAACCCATGTCTTGGATTTTCAACCGATTGAACTTCAAGAGGATCTGACTCTGATAGAGGAGCCTATGCAGATTCTGGGCCATAAAGAGCAGGTATTACGGACTAAGCTGATTCCACTTGTGATAGTAAAGTGGCAGAATCATTCTTCTGTAGAGGCTACCTGGGAGCACGCGAAGCTAAATTTCGTGAGCAATACCCGCAGTTGTTTCATTGAGTTGTGAGGTAAATTTTAATTTTAAATTATAACTTTTGCTTGTGCAATATTCTTTGATTAATACAGTTAAGAGCATGCTAGATTCATATATTTTGCATATAATACTAGTGTAGCATTGCAAAATAATCTATGGTTCATAATACGGAGTTACCAGGTATTTCCAAAACTGTAATTTTGGGAAACAGCTTGCTGTCAAAGCTGATCGATCAAATTGAGGATTTGATCGATCAAATGCTAATCCGATCGATCAAATGGAAACGTTGATCGATCAAATAAATTTTTGCTTTGTTCTATTTTAGAACTCTCCGATCGATCAAATTGAGAAATTGATCGATCAAAATGGAAATCCGATCGATCAACTTAAGGATTGATCTATCAAATTTTTCGGGTTAGGGCATTTTATTTTGAAATTTGATAGATCAAATTTGTACATTGATAGATCGAATTTGTCGATTTAAGTTGTATTTGGGTTTTATTTTACCCATTGTATGATCGAAGAAACCAATCTTTCGAAGTGTTCTTGCATCCTTTGGGTTCGAAGTGATATTCTGACTACTTCCGGCTGATGGTGCGTCGCATTTTCACTCTGTGGATTGCGTGTGATCATTTCTCATGGTAAACCCTAAATTTCTCTATTTCTTTTGTGGTTTTTGTGTATTTTTCCACTTTTCAAATATGGGACCGTGAACCAAGAATGCTTCGCTTAAGGTTCCTAGTTTGCGGGTTCGTGCACCTGTACTGCCAATTTGTGCAACTGTGGGATTCATAACGATCTCGCCGTAGCGATGCGCTCGCTTGCAAAAAATATAGAGTCGCCACCCAGAGCTTTCGGTGTCCCGAGAAACCTAGTTTATTTTTATGAGAACCGAAGTACTAAAAGTATGACTCTAAATCCGGTCCACACCAAAGGCTCTTGGGTAGGGGGCTTCGGTTATCAATCGGGAAGGTGTTAGGCACCTGATCAACCCGCTTAAAGCGGTCTCTACTAATGGCCAAAAATAAAATGAAGTAAAAGAAAAGAAAATAGCTTCCTCTTGCCCAAAAGGGCTTTGAATCCTATTTGTGCCCCTCCGTCCCTACCGAAAGTCGGTGGCGTAACGGCATAAATGGGAGGATGGAGGGAGCTAGAAAGAGATAGGAGAAGAAAGGGGAGAGCCGTAGCCCTCGGGCCCTTGTAGCACCGTAGGAGAGCCTTGTGTGGCTTGCTTTGATGAGCTCTTGAAGGCTTGTATGGTGGAAAGAGGGGTTCTAACCTCTAAGGCTTTCTTGCTATGAAGTAGAGAGGGAAGGTAAATGGGTAGCATATACCTAAACTAAGGGATCTAAGGTGAAAAATATCACTCAAAGGAGGTTTTGAAATTATAAATTTTGTATGGAAAGTGTGCACGAAAGGGAGAAAGATCTTCTCACTTTAAGCTCTTTCTCTCTTAGGCCAAAATTCTCAACCATTAAACCAAGGGGTGGGGTCTCTATTTATAGGGAATGAGTGGGTTAGGAGGGTGTTTAGATGCTAATCAAGGTTAGAAATTAGGTAATCTAGCATCTAAGGTTTACTAGGGTTTCAAGGGTTTAGAGAAGTTTGAAGATGGGCTCTAATGGTAGATGATGGGTTAATGGTTTAGATCACTTATGGGTTGCAAATAAGTGTAAAAGGGTGCAATAAAGTTATAAAAACACACCCCAAGGATTAAAGTGTTCAATAAGTCAAACCCTAATCATGATTTCCGGGGTAAAATTCAGAGGTTACTGTTCATATGCCTGGCGCAACTAATAGTTGCACCAGGCAAATATACAATAAAACACTTTTATACAGTAGCCTGGAAGTTGGCTTCGCGAGGGGTGGGGAGACCTATTTATACCTGGTGCAACTATTAGTTACGCCAGGCCATTTCTAGGGGAAAAAAGCCTAGCGCAACTATTAGTTGCGCAAGGCAAATTCTAGGGGAAAATGGCTTGGCGCAACTATTAGTCGCGTCAGGCAAAAATTCCTTCAAAATGATCTGATTTTCAAATGGTCATAACTTTTGATATATAACTCCAATTGAGGTGATTTTTGACTTGTTGGAAAGCTAGAGAAGTCCATTTTCCAATGGGATATAACTCAACTCCTGAAGAGGTCTCTATAAATTTGGTACGCCTCTTTCCAACCGCTGCTCGGGAGGGTTTGACACTAGTCCAGGAAAGGGTTCTAATGAGTTTGGGAAGGATAGGGTTGATTCCTAAGGGTTCAGGAAGGTTCCTAAGGGTTTAGAAAGATTTCTAAGGATTTTATACATGCCATCAAAAGCTCAGAAGTGCACCTCTCTCGAAATATGTTTCGATCGAGCCTTGGACTAAATTTGAGTGTCTACAGATGCCCCTCTTTTGTATCCGATCATTAATGATCGAATGCCAATGAAAAGAGACATCCGAAGAGGCCCAAGGCACTACTGACGGGTCTGCTGCATTCAGAACATACTTCAAACATCAGATGAGTAACACGGTGGGAAAACAAAAGCCCTGGATGTCAGGCTAAACATTCATTTCTCGAGGTTTTCGGTTCTCAAGCACTTAGCGACATTACTGGGCATAACCGAGGTGGAATGAGTTGCGAACTCTCTATAGTCGGGAAAGACATTCTCTTCTCGGGATGATTTGAAGGTATTTAATGTTTAAGATTCATTCTGAATGCAACAACTTCGTAAGTAAGAGGGGTGATTGACCCACATTCAAAGATAGTCACAAAGTAAACATACGCAAGGCTCCACAGTTTGCGTCCTATCCTACGAGGCATTTGATTGCCCCATCCGACTATTCGTGGGTGCCCCTATTGAAAGCAGGGTTCGAGGTCTTTGGGGGAACCCATCGATCCTGAAGTTTATTTAGTATGACTGCCCGAGCAAAGTGAATAGATGTCACAACGCTTTTTAGGAGTGCATGCCATTTTCGAAAGCATGCCTTAGATTAACATGACCTAGAGCATCCAGCTTTGATTATCTTGAATAGATCCAATCAAATATTGGGGTATCCCCATGAAGGGACATCCAATCTTGATCTCTACTGAAAATGATCATAAATATCAATTAACTATGCATAATCATGCACCCATCAGGGGCAATAAGCAATAACAAAGGCGATGGAAGCTCCGACTCGGACTCGCCCGATTATAATTTACGGGGACAAACGACCATCATACGATATACCAGAGGCGCATACACTTTACAGGATACCGTTGCTAAAAATGAACCTTTCTGAATGCATGGTTACACATAGTTTGATTAATACGTAATCTCATTCTCAACAGGCTGGTCTCAACCAATGATTGACCTTTTCCAATGGAGAATATGAAGCTTAAGACACTTAAGTTTACATGAATCCTAAACAGAGTGCTTAGCTCGAAGATATAGTAGTGGAGCCAACCTGATCAAAATATTGACCGTTTGATCGAGATTGACACCGTTGCTCCTACTTTAAAGTAGGATCCAGAATCCAAGGCGTACTTTAGACTTAGGACGCTACTATAGCACAGTGGTGTTGCTGATAAAATATCGACATTTTACCGCATCGAAACACGCATGTGCGTAGCTCTGTTGGGAAGCACAGATTTATTTTTTCTTTTTCAAAATAATTTTCTCTCTCCTTTTTTTGAATAGACTTGACGTCAATGGTGAGATGCTTCATCTGATATGTCCATCGCTGAGAAGTTGCCCACTTTGAGGCTTTGGACTGTGTGATGTTCCTGCATATTCTCGAGAAAAGGTCAGTCCCTTTTTTGTTTATACATATAAAGAAAATTCATCATAAACAACAAAAGGAAAAGTAGATTTCTACCTATATTTTTTCATTTTCAATATATTTTTTTGAATTTTTATTTTCGGAGATTTTTTGCTATTTTTCTTCATTTTTGAGATTGAAATATGATGCTAGAAATATGAGTAGAAATATATGCACATTTTTTTGGTATTTGGATTTTTCTTGATTTTTTATTTTTGGCTTTCTCTCTCTTTTTTTTTTATGCCTTGACAGTGAGATGGAGTAACGGGTCCCATTTTGAGCATAGTCGAACTCTTTCATGCAGTCGGACCTGAGTGAGTTTCCAGATTTTACTAAGGCCGGAACGTTGATATCTTTGGATTGAGTTAAACCTTTCTCCTTGCCTCGGGTCATATGTTTGACGGTGTGGTTTCACAAAGATAATTTTGGTCAGGACTCGATTCGAACTAGCATGAGCAGCCCAGTCGGACAAGAGGGTACATGAAGAGTAATAAAAGGGTTCCTCAAACGTCAATCTTCTCAATCAGTCCAAACCTTCTTTTTCAAATCTTTCTCTCTTTTTTTTTTTATATATATTTATTTATCTCCTTTTTTTAATCATGGTGCCCTTTTGGGTTTTCACCACGTCCATGGGTTTACCTCTCTTACCCCAAGTGCCCTTTCGGGTTTTCACCTGGTCCGCTCAAGCTTGCTGTTTTTACCCATAATGCCCTTTCGAGTTTTCACCACGTCCAACTTGCTTTGAGCTTGTATTTTTATTTTTATTTTTTTTTCTTTTTTTATTCTTTCATTTTTTTAAAAGCCACGACATAGACGTCGATTCTGTCATAGCCGGCTAGATGGGCTTCTGGTGTTGTCTCACAACTTAGCTCGTGTTGACTTAATAGATATTATGATTGCTTGTGAACCTAAAAAGAGGGCTTCCTTCAGGGTGTAGCTTGGCCATGGGTTAGGTTAGGATTTGAAGGTATGCTAGGCTAAAAGGTTTCCTTGATACAGCTTCAGTTTTCTCAACATACTTTTTCCCTTGGGGGTTTTTACTGTACATGCCCCGTGATTCTTCTTTTTTTTTTATTTCATTTCAGGCAATCTCTTTTTGGGGTTTTGCTTTTCTGATTTTTTTTAGATTTTGATAGTAACTTTACTTCCCCTTTTTTATATATGTACACACATTTTTTTGGGGAAGGGGATTATTGAAAGAAAGGCCCAGGCTCAAATGGGGTAGCAAGGGATATCATCATTTTTAGAGATGCTTTCTGGCTACTGTGTTTGGAATGATGGCCTCTTTTGGGTGGTTCTTAAGCAGTCACGTATCTGTTTCACTAATACTTACCTTGACGTGATAGACTAAGGGTAGAACTGTCAGACGTATCCAGCGTTGATGGGCTCAAGAAGATGATCTCTGTCTATAGTGGCGAGGCGGATGGCGTATCTCGGTAGCACCTCTCGAACGACATAAGGTCCTTCCCAGTTCAGCTTGAACTTGCCTCTCGGATTGGCATGGAGGGATGGAAAGATCTTCTTCAGTACAATGTCTCCCACCTTTAGATCTCAACCGCGGACACATTTATTATAAGCGTGTGCGATTCGCTCCTGGTAAACTTGAGTATGACACAAGGCTAGGAGCCTTTTCTCATCTAGTAAGTTCAGCTGATCAAAGCGTGATCTCTCTCTCTCTGCTTCGGGTAAGCTAGATTCCATGAGGATTCAGAGTGAGGGTACCTCAATCTCAACTGGTAGGATGGCCTCAGTTCCATGCACAAGGGAGAATGGTGTTTCCCCTGTAGCGGTACGGATCGACGTTCTGTAGGCCCATAAGGCAAATGGCAGCATTTCATTTCAATCTCGATAAGTGACGACCATTTTCTCAAGTATGCAGACGACCGTCTTGTTGGCAGCTTCCACGGCTCCATTAGTTTGAGGCCGATAAGGTGACAACCGATGATGCTTGATCTGGTATTGCTTACAGAAGGCTCTGATACACTTATTTGCGAAATTGGTGCCATTATCCGTGATGATATCTTTGAGTATTCCAAATTGGCACACAATATTACTCTTGAGGAACTTCTCGACGTGACTGGCCATGATGTTGGCATATGATGCCGCTTCTACCCACTTAGTGAAGTATTCAATGGCGACGAGAATGAACCGATGTCCATTTGATGCTTTCGGATTAATCATTCCAACAATGTCAAGGCCCCAGGTAGTAAATGGCCAAGGAGTGGTCATGCAGTGTAGATCGATGGCAAGAGAATGTATCAGACTAGAGTGTTCCTGACACTTGTAGCATTTCTGAATATGTTTGTAGCAATCTGATTCCATAGTGGTCCAAAAGTATCCCTACCGCAGAATTTTCTTAGGAAGCATGCGACCGCTGACTTGGGCTCCGCATACTCCTTCGTGGATCTCCTTCATAATATTGATTGCTTCACTTTCTGTAAGGCACCTGAGTAAGATGTTATTGTACGACCACTTGTACAGGCAATCTCCACAAATGACGTAGCCTGCTGCTAAATGCTGGATGGTTCGTCGGTCCATCTTGGATGTTCCCTCAGGGAAAGTTAGGGTCTCGAGGAAATTTTTGATATCTGGGAACTAAGGTGGCTCATCATCAGGCTTCATAGGTTCCTCAATCTGGAGGTAGAAGGCCGGCTCATTCCTCTGCTTGATCATGATCGGCTTCATCTCAGCACCATATGGGATTTCTATCATTGATGCCAAAGTTGCTAGTGCATCAGCAACGCGATTCCTTATCTGAGGGACACATGAGAATGTCACATCTTAGAAGCAAGCTATCAGGTCCTCGAGGTGTTCATGATAGGGGAACAGTTTCTCATCTTTCATCTTCCAGTCACCGTTCGTCTGGCATAAGATCAATTGTGAATCGCCAAACACTCGAAGGTGAGTTATATCGAGGTCGAGAGCCGCCTACAGACCAGCGACACAAGCTTCATATTTAGCCATGTTGTTTGTGCAAGGGAAGTTGAGTTTGATAGAGACGGGTACGTGGGTTCCTTTCGACGAAATCAGAATGGTGCCAACTCTTTGGCCTTTGGCATTTGCTACCCCATCAAAGTGCATTACCCATGATTCTTCTGCCTCTTCTGTATCGACTTCTATCATGAACAAGATATCTTCATCTGAGAACTTGGTCCTCAAAGGCTCATAATCTGGCAGGGATTGTCGACAAGATGGTCGGCAAGTGCTTGCCCCTTCATCGACTTCTGAGTGACGTATGTGATGTCGAACTCAGATAATAAGACCTGCCAGCGTGCAGTCCGCCCAGTGAGAGCGGGCTTCTCAAACAGGTATTTCAATGGGTCCATTCAGGCCAAAAGTAGCACGGCTTGGGATAACAAGTAATGACGGAGCCTCTGAATAGCCCATACAAGAGCCAGGCATGCTTTCTCTAGATGAGAATAGCGCGTCTCATAATTAGTAAACTTCTTGCTTAGATAGTAGATGGCCTGTTCTCTTCTTCCTGTCTCGTCATGCTGCCCTAAGACACATCCCATCGAGACTTTCATCGTGGAGAGATACATCAAGAGTGGTCTCCCTGGCTCGGGTGGTACCAACACCGGTGGGTTAAGGAGGTAGCTTTTGATTTTATCGAATGCTGCCTGATAGTCGTCATTCCATTCAACGGGCGAGTTCTTCCTTAGTAGCTTGAAGATCGGCGTGCAGATTGGAGTTAGCTGTGTAATGAACTGACTGATATATTGTATTCTATCTAAGAACCCTCTGACCTCTTTCTTAGTAGATGGTGGTGGCATTTTTGTGATAGCTTTGACCTTGACTGGGTCGACCTCGATCCCTCTCCTGCTGACGATGAATCCTAATAATTTTTCGGACATAGCATCAAATGCGCACTTCTGTGGGTTCAGACATTGCCGATACTTTCTCAACCTCTCAAATATTTTATGGAGGTTTACCAGATGGTCGCCTCACTTTGGTGACTTGGCTATCATATTATCGACATACACTTCAATCTCTCGGTGCATCATGTCGTAAAAAAGCACAGTCATAGCTCTTTGGTACATTGCGCCGACATTTTTCAATCCAAATGATATGACTCGGTAGCAAAAGGTTCCCCACGGAGTGATGAACGCAGTCTTCTCTCGATCCGCCTCCGCCATCTTTATCTGATTCTATCCTGAGAATCCATCCATAAATGAAAGCATCCTGTGCTTAGAAGTTTTATCGACCAAGATGTCGATGTGTGGCAATGGGAAATCGTCCTTCGGGCTCGCCTTGTTCAAATTTTAAAAATCGATACACATGCGGACCTTTTCGTCCTTCTTCGACACAGGCACAATATTGGCTAGCCACTGCGGGTATTTGGATACCATGAGAAACCCCACATCATATTGCTTGATGACCTCATCTTTGACTTTCAACTTCCACTCGGGTCAGAGACGTCTCAGCTTCTGCTTAACTGGCTTCATATTGGGGTAGAGAGGCAACTCATGCTCGACCAAATTAGTGTCCAGACCAGGCATGCCCTCATACGACCAGGCAAAAACGTCTTGGTATGACTAAAGGAAGTCGATTATGCTTTTCCTTTTTTCAGGGGATAGCGACATTTCGATTTTGGTTATTCTGGGAATCTCCTCAGTCCCTAAATTGATGTCTTCTGTCTCTTCGACAACGGGGGTGGGGCCATGCTCAAAGTCGGCGAACCCGTCAAGGAGCTCATTGGGGAGCTCCTCCAAAGGACTATCATCGTCCAGACTCGTAACACCTATCTCTTCATGTATTTCTACAGGGAAGGGGTCGATTTTACATGGGAGGGCATTTCGGTTAAGGCATCATTTTGTGGGACTTTTTCTGGAATTTTAAATGATGATATTTTTAGACATTAGATTTTTTCAATGTTTTTGGGATTTTGTATTTTTTCCATGTTTTTGAGATTTTTGTTTTCTTCGGAGACGGACCCTTGGTAAGGCAGGTTACTATATATATACAAGGTATTGCCTGCCAAGGGCTTATCTCACTTTTTATAGATTGTTATTTTTTAGGAAACAGGTGCCAAACTTTAGGCCACTCCCTGCTTCCAGAGTTTGGGGCAAAGATGCCCAATTGCGTCCCAAGGGGTCGCTATTTTACCTGTTGGGATGGAGGGTGCTGACTGATATGACTCATTGGAGTTAGCTTCCATCATGTTGATCCCCATTTCGTCTGAGATGATGTCCTCAAATGATAAACTTAGTTTTGTGGTGATTTACCACAGGGGGAGTTTGTTTAAGTACTGGCCATCGTTCCTCGTAGAGGGACAACGTAGCCAAATCTATTTCCAGGCTAGGAAGGGAGATCTAGGGATTGGTGGGATGTATAGGGGCTGTGGATTTGTGTGGGGTCAAATGGGTTACCCTATTTTGATCGATCTTGATGACCCCGTGCTGACAAAGGGTTCCTTGATGTGAGGCCTAGGGCAAGGTTTCTCTTCTATGATGATTCCTCGTGCTCTAGCAGCTGTAGCAACCCTAGCTTTCTCTTTAGCCTCTCGAACCTCTTCCTCTGTGGGTTTGTAACCTAGCCCGAATCTTACTTTCTGTCCCTTAGCCACCACTGACTCTCTTCTGCCTTGTAATCTAGGCCCGAGTCCTCGACCTTTCTGATAGCCCCACTTTTGGAGCATAGCCACCGCCGCTACCATACCGCCTCCTGTTTTAGGCATGATGCCCTCAATGGGCTCCGGGAGTATCGTTGACACCTCATATTCAAAACTGTGGAGGTCAACATCCTCAGCAGTGTGCGGTATATCCAGCATATTGGGTTTCTCAATGCTATTAGCGACCTTTTCTTTCTCACTATGCCCCTCACCGATGATTGTGATAATCTTGTGCCCAGAGGCAAATTTGAGTTTCTGGTGCAATGTGGAAGGTATGGCTCCAACCTCGTGCAACCATGGGCGTCCCAACAATAGAGTAAACGAGGATTTGATGCCCATTATTTGAAACAAGATGGAAAAGGTCAATGGCCCTATCAACAGCTCAAGATCAACTTCTCCCATTATTTCTCTCCTAGTATTGTCAAACCCTCTTGCGCTGGTTCTAGTGGGCCATAGCATGCATGGATCGACCCCGATCTTAGTGGTGGTTCTTAACGGGCATATGTTCAATGCAGACACCCATTATCAATCAATACCAGGGGAATGGCCATATTTTCAGACTCAACTGTTATATTCAAAGATTTTGAGTGGCTACACCCTTCTTCAGGTAAATCAGCATCAGAAAACGAGATGGCATTCGGAGCCATCACTTGCCCAATTATCTGTCCGACTTCATCTGGGCTAACTTGGAGTGATATATGCGCATTTTTTTATGCCCCCATTAATGCTTGAAAATGGAGTGGGGACGTCATCAATAGATCCCATACGGTTATATGGGCGGGCATTCTTCTCAGTTGAGTCTCTAGTATATGTTCTCGACGTATTTTTTTAAAGGGGTTCACATCACTGCCTTTCTTCCCCTCTGGTTGGGCCTGTGCTGCTACTGGTGCTTCAAATTGTTTCGATATTCTCCCAGACTGTTTGACAAAATCCACTGCCGCTTCTCTACTGCTGCTGCTGATATTGACATCTGTTTGCTCGTAGCTTAGCGGAACCTGATGAGGGTCATAGGTTGGTCCAGAGAGCTGGAAAGGTATGGTTGCCGGTACTTGAGGCTCTTGCATTGTCGACTCAGGAGGTATGGGCAACACCTGATTTATTTCAGTGGTAGCAAGTTGGGTAGAAAAATTGGGCCAAATGAGGGTGGTGGTATTGGGGGGAAGGAGGAAAAAGTAAGCCATTGACAGCTGGTAGGTGCTGGTGGGAGATGGGGGGTTTGATGAGCTGTTAGGTAATTGACCGGGGTGGTGGAGTTCGCAGGCAAAACTTGGGGTGATGGGGTGGACGCGGACCATTGATAACCGACGGGTGCAAGTGTGGGATTGGAGGCCTGATGGCTTATTGGGTAATTGATGGGGGCGGTGGAGTTTGCTGGTAGTTGAACTGGGGGAAATGGGGCAGGCGCAGGCCATTGATAGCTTGCGGGTGCGAGTATAAGATTGGGCCTGTTGGCTCATCGGGTAATTGATGGGCGTGGTGGTGTATAGTTGGTATGCATTGATATATACATAATTGACAGGTGTGGTGGATGGAAAGTATGCCCTGAGATCCAAGGGTTCAATTTGCGAGGTCGGATTGGGGAATATTCTGACAAATTTAAGGGTTCAATTACCCTTATGTTCCTTCCTTCCATGTTTCTCGATAATGGTGCCACATAACTCTCCCGATCACTGATATGATCGGATGGGTCAAATTCAAACTCTCCATATTCTATCATTCCGACGGCGGGTCTGGGACCCGCTCCTTCGATAGGATATGGGGATAGTGGCACTTGGTGAATATTAGCATGCTGAGAAGGTGCAGGGGGAATGATTTTCCCTGCGTCGATCAAATCCTGGATTGTGTGCTTCAATGGGAAGCAACGATCAGTTGGATGACCTAGACCCTGATGAAAATTGCAGTGGGTATTCGAGTCATAGTTCTTTGGGGTCGGGTGAGGAGGAGGTTGCGGTTGACGGATAGTGACTAATCCCTTTTCCACTAACAAAGGTAGAAGTACACTCAATGATTGCCCCAGTGGCGTGAAAACTTGGTCGTAGCGGGCTCTCCTCTGCTCTGGAGTCATTTGCATTCCTTGCCCATTCCCTAATCTTTACATCTGCTCAGGCCTAATGGGTACTAGTGGGGCTGCCTGAAATTGAAACGGGGTAGTGTTGTTATTAAGCCTGGTATTGGCTATGTTCTGGACATCGGCCCCTGCTCTCTTATCGTTCCTTTACTCTGAAAACCTCCTAACCCTACTGGGTCCACTTGGCATGTTCTTACTCAGACGGCCCTCCCTGATGGAATCCTTACATCGATTAGCATTTCTCACTAGATTAGCAAAGCTGGACTGCTGCTGGTATACCAAAAAGTCCGAGATCACTGGCAGAGTATTCTTTGAGATTATCTTTATCTGCTCATCATCGGGTATTCTATTTCTGACCTGAGCTGCCAGTGCTGTCCAGTGTCCCAAGTAGTCGCTGAAGGTCTCATTCTGGTTCTGTTTTAAATGGGCCAAGTCTAACTTACGTGGCTCAATGTCTATATTGTAGACATATTGTTCTTGAAAGAGGTGCGTCAGGTCCTTCCATATTTTCATCATGGATGATTCTAAAGATGTGAACCATCTCAAAGTTGGCCCGGTCAGACTCTTCTGAAAGACTTTTATTACTAGTCTTTCATCCCCTCCGTATTGGCACATGTCCCCACAGTAGGACTTCAAGTGCGCAATAGGATTGCCAGTGCCATTATATTTGTCGAAGGCTGACATTTTAAATTTGGGGGGCAGGGGGACCTCAGCGAACAAGCATAAATCTGTGAAGTCTGTGGCGTGGATTTCAGCACCCCCCATTTTCATCGGCTGCTTCTGTATTTTGTCCAACTGTTCTTTCAGCTATTTTGACTCTTTTGATGCAGGGGCTGCTTTCTCGGCCATCGGTTGGACTTCACTTTGGGCCACCAAGGGTGGGCATTTATAGGAGGAGGGTTAAGGCTGGTCAATGCCCCAGCGTAGGCCCCACTATTTCTAATCTCGTCCTCCTCATACTGCTGGTCGGCATAATGTGCAGTGAGGGCGGGATTCTCTGGTTGTTGTTGCACGGGTTGGATTGGAATGACATGAGTGGTGGTGGGGTGAGCCCATTGGGGGTGAGGAAAGGTTTGTCGGTGATGGGAATTTGGTTTTGAGGAGGGGCCTCATGGGGCCATTGGGTATGGGGGGAGGTTTGAAGATGGCCTTGGAGTGTGGGGCCATGGGGAAATTAGGTTTGGGGTATGGCACGGGTTTGACCTGAAGGTTGGGTGAAATGTTGGGGGTATTGTGGAAGGTGTGAGTGTGGGGTATGGGTTTGGGCCATGAAGCCTTGGTCATTTTGGGCTGTAGGCCATTGATGGGTTTGGGCCAGGGGCCCTTGGTAGGTTTGGGCCATGGGCCATGGGTAGGTTTGGGCCAATGGGCCTTTGTGGGTTTGGGCCAATGGGCCTGGGTAGGTTTGGGCAAATGGCCCTTGATGGGTCTGGCCCAATGGGCCTTGGTGGGTATGGGCCATGGGTCCTTGGTTGGTCTGGGCCATGGGCCCTTGGTGGGTTTGGGCCATGGGCCCTGGGTAGGTTTGGCCCATGGGGCCTTGATAGGTCTGGGCCATGGGCCCTAGGTAGGTTTGGGTGGTGGGGTATTGGGTCATGGGGCCCTAGGATATGTGGGAAAAGGGGGTTTGGGTCAATGGGCCTTGGGGTATGTGGGAGGTTGGAGATTGGGCCATTTGGCCTTGGGGTATGTGGGTAATAGGGGTTTGGATGGTGTGGATTATGGGGGGTTGATGGGGGTCATTGAGGAGTGAGGCATGGAGATTGGCTAGGGTGTGAGATGGGTTCAGGGATGTGGGGTGTGGAGGAGGGGAGGTGTTTTGAGAAGCTTTCCATATAGAGTAGGCTTGGAACATCTCCTCCATTCTGGTCATGGAGGGAGGATTGGAGGTGGGTGGTGGAGATGGGATGGAGGGGAAATTGGGCATGGCCCTGGTATGATCAGGCATGGCCATGGTAAGAGATAGGGTATGGGGTGGATTGGAGAGTTGAGGTGGGGCGAAGGATGTGGAAGGATTAGGGATGTTAGGGGTGGATGCTTGAAAAAAATCGGGTATGGCCTCGGTAAAAACGGGCATGACCCAAGTAGATGGAGGGATTTGTGGGGGGTTGGATAGGGTGGAAGTGGTGTATGTGAATGTGGGTGGATCAGGCCTATAGGGGAAAGATGGGAAATGGGGCATGGGTATGGATTGGGAGAATGGATTTTGTGTGGATGTGGAAGGGAAATGGGTTGGACTTGGCATGGGTATGGTTTAGGCAAAAGATGGAGAATGGGGGGTTGGACTTTGGATATTTTGGGGGGTATCAGTTGGGAAAATGGGGGTGCCAAACGGGCCAGTAACTGTAAAGGGGGCTAGGTGAGGGGGATGGTGGAAAAAACTTCTCTCAAATGGGAGTGGGTTGGGGAATGTGGCGGGGATGAGTCGGGATTGGCGTAAGCCGGGTCCACTACCCACGACATTCTTCAAGAGCGGGTTGGGTAAGGGTGCCTTGGATATGGCCCAAAAATCCTCCTCCTTCTTCCCCTACGAGACGGAGGAGGGCAAGATGATGCCGTTGTGCCGTTATCACAGACTATTATCTTTTTGGGGTCTTGATTTATATATATTTTTTGAATTTTTTTGAAAAAGTTTTGAAAAATAAAGGTTCCGAGGCCTTGGAATTCCCTTCTCGAGTGGCCCTCGTACTTTAATTCAGGACCCGCGGCGACGATTCCGACGCACTTCAGAAGAATCGAAGGAGAACCTTCGATCTATTGAAGGCATAGAAATCGAGGCAAATAACCCGATCCCCCAGAATGAGCCAAAAAGAAGTTGCCCTCTTTTGACCGGCAGGGGTGTATTGGGTGTCGGAGATGGTGAGGCCTAAACAAGGCATTAAGCACACTGATCGGGGGATTCGGGAGGTGAAGAAGGCCATAGATTCGGGCTGGTGTGCTGTTAAACAAACCTGACGCAACTATTAGTTACGTCAAGGTAAAAATCTAGATTTTAAAGTAATAGTTGCGTCAGTTATAAATTCTAGTTTTTTTGTACTGGCACAACTAATACTTGCACCAGACAAAAAATGGTGTTCCAGAATGTATAACAGCAAAGACAGTAGCCCAAAATGAGTCTCTTTTTTTTTGTTTTTGTGGAAGCTAGGCTTCCGGGAACTGATTGTTTATATGTGATCGATTCTCTCCTCACCGAAGCCTAAAGGTTTGAGTCTAGTATAACTCGCTACCGCGCTCCCTAACTTGGAATGGGAACCCACCTGATATACCTTCGGCACAAGCGCCGTCTCAGATACTAGGTGGGTTGGGGCTTTTCTGGATCATCACCAATAGGGGCTGCCGCCATACTAAGACTCAGGTGGTTGTATGTGTGCCTAAACCCAACCCTTTTTTGAATATCTACCTTGTAAAAAATAAGTAGGCCCGTCAATCGACTAAGGCACTTTAAATGACGGAAAATTAAAAAAAAAAAAAGACAATGCTCAAGTAGGCCTGCCAATCGGCTAAAGTACCAAATATGATGAAAATGTAAGGAAAAAATAAAGACAATGCACAAGTAAGCTCGCTGATTGGCTAAGGCATGTAAATGACGGAAAAGTAGGGGTGAGTAAAATAAAATAAACAATAAAAAAAATAGCAAAATGGTTAGTAAAATAAAAATAAAAAAGCCAAATTTCAAAGAGAAGCTCTACAAGCTATCCCCAGCAGAGTCGCCATCTATGCAACTGTGAGATTCGTGACGATCCCGTCCCGGCGATGCGCTCGCTTGTAAAAAATATAGAGTCACCACCCGGAGCTTTCGGTGTCCCGGGAAACCTAATTCATTTTTATGAGCACCGAAGTGCTAAAAATATGACTCTGAATCCAGTCCACACCAAAGGCTCTTGGGTAGGGGCTTCGGTTATTGATCGGGAAGGTATTAGGCACCTAATCAACCTGCTTAAAGCGGTCTCTACTAATGAGCAAAAATAAAATGAAGTAAAGGAAAAGAAAATAGCTTCCTCTTGCCCAAAAGGGCTTAGAATCCTATTTGTGCCCCTCCGTCCCTACCGAAAAGTCAGTGGCGTAACGGCACAAATGGGAGGATGGAGGGAGCTAGAAAGAGATAGGAGAAAAAAGGGGAGAGCCGAAGCCCTCGGGCCCTTGTAGCACCGTAGGAGAGCCTTGCGTGGCTTGCTTTGATGAGCTCTTGAAGGCTTGTATGGTGGAAAGAGGGGTTCTAACCTCTAAGGCTTTCTAGCTAGGAAGTAGAGAGGGAAGGTAAATGGGTAGAATATATCTAAACTAAGGGATCTAAGGTGAAAAATATCACTCAAAGGAGGTTTTGAAATTCTCGATTTTGTATGGGAAGTGTGCACCAAAGGGAGAAAGATCTTCTCACTTTAAGCTCTTTCTCTCTTAGGCCAAAATTCTCAACCATTAAACCAAGGGATGGGAGTCTCTATTTATAGGAAATGGGTGGGTTAGGAGGGTGTTTAGATGCTAATCAAGGTTAGGAATTAGGTAATCTAGCATCTAAGGTTTCCTAGGGTTTCAAGGGTTTAGAGAAGTGTGAAGATGGGCTCTAATGGTGGATGATGGGTTAATGGTTTAGATCACTTATGGGTTGCAAATAGCTGTTAAAAGGGTGCAATAAAGTTATCAAAACACACGCCAAGGACTGAGGTGGTCAACAAGTCAAACCCCAATCATGATTTTTGGGATAAAATCCCAGAGGTTACTGTTCATATGCCTAGCGCAACTAATAGTTGCTCCATGCAAATGTGCAGTAAAACAGTTCTGTACAGTAGCCTGAAAGTTGGCTTCGCGAGGGGTGGGGGGACCCATTTATACCTGGTATAACTATTAGTTGTGCCAGGCCATTTCTAGAAGAAAAAATTCTGGCGCAACTATTAGTTGCGCTAAGCAAATTTTGGGGGAAAATGGTTTGGCGCAACTATTAGTCGCGCCAGGCAAAAATTCCTCCAAAATGACTTAATTTTCAAATGATCATAACTTTTGATATATAACTCTGATTGAGGTGATGTTTGACTTTTTGGAAAGCTGGAGCAGTCCTCTTTCTAATGGCATATAACTTCAATCTTGAAGAGGTCTGTGTAAATTTTGGTACTCCTCTTTCCAACGACTACTCGGGAGGGTTTGACACTGGTCCAGGAAAGGGTTCTAATGAGTTTGGAAAGGATAGGGTTGATTCCTAAGGGTTCGGGAAGGTTCCTAAGGATTGGAAAAGGTTTCTAAGGGTTTCATACATGCCATCAAAAGCTCAAAAGTGCACCTCTCTTGAAATGTGTTCCGATCGGGCCTTGGGCCGAATTTGGGTGTCTACACAGTTGAAGCTGTCGCACAACCCTTTGTGCAACCCGTGGCACCACCCGAATCACTGGTGCCACCCATGATCGTCACCAAATCGTCACCAAAATTGATGGGTTGCAGTACAAATTTAATCAACTCCATGTTGCCGCCGCATTACAGTGCCCGTTCGGATATGTCGAGACATGTGGATTATTGGAACCCTATATCAAGGACGTGCCATTCGAGGTTGTCATTGCCAACATGACACATGGTCAACAAGGGTCAGGTCAATCCGTTATCCGAGCTCAACTTTCAGATCGATTGTGGATGCTTGATACTTTTATCCAGCATACTATTTACCCCTTTCTGCACAAGTCAGAGCCAAGTGGGGTCATTCAGCAAGCCTTGCATTCAGCTTCTGAGAATCGTTGGTTTTCTATTACCGAAGTAGTCATTGATGGCTTGTTGGATGCTATGGATTTTATGTTGGAGAAGAAAGCAAAGACGAAGAAAGAAATGTTGCATGCTCGCTTGATTACATGGATGGCTGAGTAGTATAACGCAGTACGTGAGGCGTATAGCATGGCTCTTGGGGAGCCCGAGTTAACCAATAATGTCAAGGTTTTCAAGCTCAAGGACTAGACCAAGAGCTACGACCTTTTAGTGAAACGATTACCTGAGGAGGGGGTTGTACCACCAATCCAAGCCGGGGCAGAGCCTACAGAGTGAGCTCCAGATGTGGGGGAGGCATAGCCCGATCTTCCACCTCAGATGGACGTACCTGCTAGATCGGCCCCCATTCCTACACGCCGACCTACACGTGCTAGCACCTCTCGACGTTCTGAGTCCTCCACCACTACCCTTGAAAGTGTGCTGGCCGCAATCAATGAAGGCAACAAATGGGTTCATGGATAGCTTGATGAGATGCAGGAGTTCCAATGTCAGGTGCATCGACGATTGGACTTTCACGAGGGTATGCTTTTCTAGTTGATGTAGCAGGCATACCCCACTACTGCTACCCCAATGATTGGTCACGCTCACCAGCATGTCGCTGATCCATGTGACTACTGCACCGAGCCACCCAGACCCAGTAGACCTACACCTATGGAGCCTGGACCATCTGCTCCACCAGCAGGTAACCACTAGTTCTTTTATGTAACTTCATAATTATATACATATACTTCTCATTCCATGTTTAAATTTTGCTTTTAGTTCACAAATATTTTCCTGCATGAAGTAAATTTTTGACTGCTTTTGCCAGCTATATTCGATCTTTGTTTTGCATACTCTACACTCTGTACACCATGTATGTGGTATCTGCTCTATATTCAATAACTATCTATATGGATGATCTGTGTGTCTGGTCGTTTGAGTCACGGTGGGGTGTTCTTCTGAGCACGTGACACTTGAGATGGATGCATCCATGTACGGATGCAATCCTCTATGACAATATGGGATGTCATACGTAGTACATCTAGGTTACTACGGATCTCGACCCTTCAGCGGCGTGCTTAGCGAAGTCTATTGTGTTGTGACCCACTCTTTACTATTAGGACTATTTTGTTTATGATTAGTTCTGAGAGATTGTTAGGATTAGGGCACCGTAGACATGTTCTGTGTATGCCTGACATTTTTTAGGATGAAAATTCCTAAGGGGGGCAGAATGTAATGACCTTAAAAATCTGAGACAAATTTGACTGCATTGGTATATGTTCCTGACACTGAAATCGAGATAAACTTAAAATTTTATAATAAGAATATTAGTATCAATATTATTAATTTGTAAGCATGTAAAGCCATAGGTCATGTGTTACGCGAGTCTGAGATCTGAGGAGTTACATTGTGGATGATATACACTGAGTATGGATATATTGCTCAACATCGGAGCAAAATAATTAGAAATAGAAATATCAAAGATATTTCCTAAGTTAGCTTATAAGAGAAGGAAGGTTAGAGAATATCACATATCTCTCTTCCTTGATCTGAAAATTCTGCCTACAAGCTAGTTCGAGTACTAGAGAACTCCCTGCCAAACCATGGCTCGAGAAATCCTAGATTATAGATCCTCTGAATTAGAGCGTGAAGGAATCGACGTCTGTACATCGTATTGAATTTGGGATGGCTAACCGCATCTATGTTAGCGTAGAGCTGCACTTCTTCTTCTTCGTCAGAGAGCTCATTTTGACAAGCTCTCGAATTTCGAATCTGAAACCCACCTTGAGTCGAGCATGCCTTGAACCACGAAGACAACATTAAAGAGGTGAGTTACTATGTTTTTATAGTAATTTAGACCTAATAAATAGGGAGATGCTTGTGCTTGTATGATTCGATGAGAATCATAAAGAGTTAAGGATGAAAAGGGTTAAAAATCAATGAACTGCATTAATGACAGAAACTGTCATTTTCGATCAATCAAATTTAGTATTTGATTGATCAAATTGTACTCCGATCGATCAAGTTTGAGATTTGATCGATCAAATTATATAGAACCCTATATAACAGAAGGGTATTTTTCTTGAAGTTGGGGCCCGATAAATTCGATCGATCAAATTTGGGATTTGATCGATCAAATTTAGAACTGATCGATCAAACTAAAAAGTGATCGATCAAATGGTAAATAGATTGATCAATTGAGAAATTGATCGATCTAACTGTGAAATTGATCGATCATTTTGGAAAAATGATCGATCGAATAGTATGAATGCCTTATAGAATAGGAGGTCGAAAAATTTGGAAATTTTGACTTTAAAATCCGATCAATCAAACTTGAGAATTGATCGATCAAATTGAGAATCCGATCGATCAAATAAGGAAGTTGATCGATCAAATTCCCCTGTTCTGTGTATGTTAGCTTCTGGAATTCGATCGATCAAATGAAGTGAATGATCGATCGAATAGTGAATCCGATCAATCAAATAGGGAAAATGATTGATCAGATTCCACTATTCAGTCTATGTAGGTTTAAGGGATTCGATCGATCAAATGAAGTGAATGATCGATCGAATAATGAATTCGATCGATCAATCAAGTTAGTTGATCGATTGAATTCCCCTGTTTTGCCTATTTTGCTTTTCTGGGAAAGACATTATTGGGCAGTGTACCAAATAGTATTCTGACACTTCAAACACTTATTACACTATATGTATGGTCTAGGTTAAAATCGAGACGCCTTAAAAATCTTTGGATTTGCTTATAAAGACCTAAGTTAATGTAGGGGAATTTCAACTTAACTTGTATTTAATTATGACTACATGGTCTCATTGCATCTGTATTCTGACTTTTGTTTTAAAAGCATGTCTTGCATATCAATAAAAGCTCTATGATCTCTTATTCCTGTTATCTGATCTCTTATATGCATTGATTTAAAGTTCATGTTACAAATCCCCCTGACGTGGTATGATATCCACGACCGGCACAGCAGGATATCTATGTATCTGATTTGTAAACCTTCTGGCACAAGTTGCTCTCCTTTGAAGAGGCTTTTTGCCCATATCTGAAATTGTTCATTGAATGACGATGGTCGGTGTAATAACCCAAAAAATCACGTCAAACGAGGACCTCGGGATCCGTGTCCATTCGGTCTTAGGTTTGACCATGAGATAGTTCATTGATGAACTTAAGATGAGATGAGCGGATGTGATGTGTGAACCAGTGTAGAAGAGTGGAGAGATAGAGGGGTGTGTAGAGTAACACACACCGATGGGTGTGTATGTGCTCCACACCGAGAAAAGAGATAAGATAAAAAAAGGGTTGAAAACCCTAATTTTCATATTTTGGTTGTTGAGAGGAGCAAAGAAGAGAGAGAGAGAGAAAGAGAGGAGTAAAGGAGCTAGTGAGGAGTTATTGCAAGTTGTTGGAAGGGGATTTCTTGCGATCAAAGCGCCGGATTCGACGTGGGGGGATCTGTTCAAACAAAAGGCTGGAAACCCAAACCTTCCAACCCTACATTTAAATCAATTTGAGGTTGATTTAAGGTGAGATTCTTGTGAATAAATGGTGTAGATTTATAGAATAAATTGGGGTTAAAATAGGTGGAAATTGTAGGAATATTGCTTAGAAAATAACTGAGAAAAGATTGGGGAAGAAACAAAGAAGAATGGGGATTTCGACTAATCGAAATTGGGATTCGATTAATCGAAATTCACCAAGAAGTTGAAAAGTCGGATGACCACAATTCGACTAATCGAATTGAATTTCGATTAGTCGACTTTGAATCTCGACTAGTCGAGTTGGGTGTCGACTAGTCGACTGAGAGCCTCCAGTGGGGAGTAAAAATGGGTGGAGGAAAATCGACCAGTCGAAATTGGATTTCGACTAGTCGAAGGATTTCGACTAGTCGAATTGGACTCGATTAGTCGATTTTGTATGTTCAATTATTTAAGGGAAAATTGGACAGTTAGAACAGGGGATTTCGACTAATCGAGTTGGAGAATCGATTAATCGAAATTGGACCTCGACTAATCGATTTTGAGAATCGACTAGTCGAGTTGGATTTCGACTAATCGATTTTGAGAATCGATTAATCGAATTGGACCTCGACTAATCGATTTTGAGAATCGACTAGTCGAGTTGGATTCGACTAGTCGAACCAGAACTCGACTAGTCGTGACTTAGTTTTGTTGACTTTTGATTCTTACTTCAAGACTCTAGGGGTCTTGAGACTTATTCATTACATCTTTTGTGATGTTTGAATGTGTTTAATGGTATCATAGGTGATACGTATGGAAATGGGCACAAGGGCAGTGGGACCTTGATGCATTGAATCGATAGAGACCTAAGGTAGGGAACACCTTGAACATGTACCTTATTTTACAAGAGCATGTATGTAGTGATATAAATTTCCACTCAATTATTTTCTTTGCTTAAGAATTGTGAAAAGTGTGTGTGTGTGATATTCATAGAGTAAATTAATGAGCCATCCCGAGGATGAAGAAGTAAAGATAAGAGCGCATCAAAAGTGCGATGTAGTAAATGGATACATCCAGGATGTATCCAAAGATTGAATCATGTTTGATAGGGCCTAACGATATAAGATAGCACACTTACACGGTGAATAACTATATGTAAGGCACCGATATTTTTATTATTTGAGGTCGACGGGATATCCGCGGACCGATATACGGCGTAACGGGCAAACCGTAGGCCGCCATGGAGGCTTATCCAGACATAGTAAGCACACCTGTGGGTGTTGATTGAGACAAGTGAAACCCGCCACCAATCCCGGGGAAAGGGGCTTGGGTACTATATGGTATTCCTGTGAATACATTAAAGCTCTATATAGATGACGATGAAGGGTATCTCATCGGGCTCTCGATGCTATATTGCTCGGGATTACTTAAGTTGAAAGTTTAAGTTTTGCTTTAGGCCTTTTCAGCATTTTTCATGAGTAAATGAAAACATAAGAAATCAACAGTAAAACGAATGCTTCTAACTGTTTCATTAACAATTGCATAGATACATCATGCATGGCATATCATAGAATATATGTGAGTTATAACTTATATGTTCAACAGTGTTTGTTCCCTATTGAGCTAGGATGTAGCTCACCCTATAGACTATACGTCGCAGGTCCACTATTAGCAAATGCTTCGTGGAGACGCCGATCCCCGAGTCGGATCTGCGGGCGTGAAGAGTTGGAGCCACCTCCAGAGGACTTCTTCTAGAGGACTCCGTTGCGCCACTTTGAGGGATTGTTAACAGAGAGTTTTGTACGGCTTGGTATGTCAAGCCTTTATTTTGTTGAAAACATGTATATAAGGAGTCTGGATTATTCTTTTGGGACGAACCATCCGTGATGATTGCTATCATCGATGGTTCGGATCGGTTCTCCATTCATGCAGAGGCATGAGGGTAGAACTGTCTTTTGGGAAGTAATTAATATAGATTTAAAAATTTCGCAATTTCATTTATAGTACTTTTTGGATGCTTGATATACAAATGTTCCGTGCTTAGCTAAAGGGCACGGTCAAGATGATCGTGCTGATGGCACGGGTTTCGGGGTGCCGAAATTCGGGCTGTCACAGTTGGTATCAAAGCTATTTTCTTTTAGCAATTCTGACAAGGGTTCTTTCGTCAGAACATAGGGACTTCTGCTAACGAAACTTTAGTTTCAAATGCAGCCGCAAATGTCAGCTAGAGGGAGAGGCCGACCAAGGGGAGGCCATCAAAGGAGTTTGCGTAGTGGAGATGATTTCATCTCTCCTACCAATAGAGCCGAGGTCTCTTGAGGCGAGGCAGTAGTAGTAGACAGCAGGAGGAAGAGGATCGAGATCATCAGGATCAAGATCTAAGAGAGCAAGAAAGAGTGAGAGAAAGACAAGAAGATAGAGAGGAGCGACAAAGGATGATGCACACTATGGAGACTATGGCAGCTGCCATGGCACAACAAGCCGCATCCTTTGCAGCTCATGCGTCTAGAGAACAGCAGCCACCTACACCACCTGTAGGACCTGCGTTGCCTGTGCCCTCATCATTTACAGAGTTTAGAAGGATGAGACCTCCTACATTTTCTGGGCAGGCAGACACAATGGCCGCTGAGAACTGGTTAATGGAGATGGAGAAAGTCTTTAGCGTGCTAACTTGCACGGAAGATGAGAGTGTAAGATGGGCAGCTTATATGTTGGATGGGGAGGCTGGGCCTTGGTGGAAGTCTGTGATACGGACCCGGTCTCAGGAGACCCCAGAGTTGCCTTGGACTTGGGAAGAGTTTGTTGAGGAGTTCAACAAACAATATTTTCCGGAAGTGGTGAGGAATCAACTTGAGATACAATTTTTGCAGTTAGTACAAGGGAGAATGACAATGAGAGAATACGGGGTAGAGTTTCTACGACTCTGCTTTTGCTCCGGACACGCCGCTCAAGTGATGAAGTCCAAGAGGTTTCAGCAAGGTTTGAAGCCTGAGGTTAGAGGAGGCGTAGCTCCCTTCCAGCTGAGGACCTATGAAGAGGTCATGAGCATGGCGTTGGTCGTAGAAGAGGAGAACAATAATAGATATCGGCAGAGGGAGCAGCAAAGAGGAGGAAATGAACAAGGAAGAACGCGATTATGAACCGTGAACAAAAAGCTGAGGTTCATGGGCCAGAATCAGAGACCACAGTTTCAAGGGGTTTAGGAAGACCGCGAACAAAGAACAACTACAACACCAACAAAGGTTTCCGTTACTCGGCCGGGAAGACCTATTCGCTATGAGAGCCCCGCCATGTCATCGGCGCCCATGTTACAGTGGTTCTCAGATTTGCTTTCTTCCAAGATCTCGAGAGACTTGCAAAGTGTGGCAAGTCTCATAGGACGGTGGATTGTAGATTGGGAACTAGGGGCTGTTTCCGATGTGGCAAGGTGGGCCACTTGATCAAGGATTGCCAGAGACAGATAAAAAGAAAGACGGTTTGATTGCAAAAGACCACGACCAATTCAAGCAAGGAAACCGGTCGTCAGGGAGAACCTATGCCATCCGTCAGAAGCAGGGAACGTGCATGACGTCATACAAGGTGAGACCCTTTTTAAAATTAAAGAAAGTTTTCATTTCATCAAAATTTTAGATAGAGAAGGAGCATGCATCAGAAATTGAATAGATATATATTTTTATATATACAAAAGCTGTAAGTGAATTGAAAGTGTAAATTGATATGTAAATTATTGTATGTGTGTATGTATAGTATAGGTACTCTAAACATATATGAAAAAGGATGTTTCGGTGGATATGACGCTCGGGTATTGGTAGACCGCGGGTCTACCCAGTCATTCGAGAGTCCACGTTTCGCTAAGAAGATGAAGATAGTCCCAGAGACGTTGGATTTGGTCCTATGTGTGTCTATTCCGACTGGAGAGTTAGTAGACACGGAGTTAGCTTGCATATCCATCATCGTAGCAGTTCGAGATTTGGAGGTGCATGAACTAGAAGCAAAGCTGATACTGTTAGACATGCAAGGGTTTGATGTGATCCTTGGCATGGACTGGTTGACGCAACATTGTGCAGCCGCCGATTGCAAGAACAAGGTAGGTTATCTTCGCATCCAACACAAGAAGATCATTTCGTTTCAAGGAGTGAGGTCATCAACCGATCTCAAAGAAAGAAGGGCCGAAAAGATGATCAGAAAGGGTTGCAGTGGATACTTAGCTTTCTTAAAGGAGGACAAGGAAGAAAAGAAATTTTAGATAAAGAGCTAGATAGCGAGACTTCGCTGACGTGTTTCCAGAAGAATTGCCGGATTACCTCCAGAAAGAGAAGTAGAATTCGCCATTGACTTAGCACCAGGAACGGAGCCTATTTCGAAAGCACCTTATAGAATGGCTCCCGCTGAGTTAAAGGAATTGAAGGAACAACTACAAGAGCTTATGGACAAGGGGTTTGTTAGACCGAGCGTGTCTCCATGGGGAGCACCGGTCTTGTTTGTCAAGAAGAAGGATGGGTCAATGCGGCTATGCATTGACTATCGACAATTGAACAAACTCACTGTGAAGAACCGCTACCCTTTGCCTAGAATAGACGATCTATTCGACCAACTGCAAGGAGCAAGGTATTTTTCCAAGATCGACCTGAGATCTGGGTATCATCGCCAGAGAGTCAAAGCCGAGGACATTCGTAAGATGCCTTTCCTGACACGTATGGACACTATGAATTCTTGTGATGCCGCTGGATTAACGAATGCTCCAAAGGCCGTTTATGGATCTGATGAACCGAGTGTTTAAACCACACTTGGACTCTCGCGTCGTAGTTTGTTGATGATATACCGATATACTCCAAATCCAAGATGTAACACTAGAACATTTGAGGATTGCTCTACAGACGCTACGTGAACACCAATTGTACGCCAAACTCAGCAAGTGTGAGTTTTGGTTGGAAGAAGTTAGCTTTTTGGGACATGTCGTCTCAAAGCATGGTGTCACTGTGGATCCAACAAAGATTGAAGCAGTAGTTAAATGGGAGCAGCCAAAGACAGTGACCGATGTCCGAAGTTTTCTGGGCTTAGCAGGCTATTATCGACGTTTCGTTGAGGGGTTTTCAAAGATATCAGGACCTCTCACGAAGCTGACACGAAAAGATTCAAGGTTTGAGTGGAGTGAGACATGTGAGAAGAGTTTTCAAGAACTCAAAACGAGACTCACTTCGGCTCCAGTGTTAGCGATTCCTTCAGGCAGTGGAGGATACGCCGTGTACAGCGACGCGTCATACAATGGCCTTGGTTGTGTACTCAACCAACACAAGAAGGTGATAGCTTACGGATCAAGACAGTTGAAAGAACACGAGAAGAATTACCCGACTCATGACTTGGAACTGGCAGCAGTCATTTTTGCGCTAAAGATTTGGAGACATTACTTGTATGGTGAAACCTTTGAAATTTTCACCGATCATAAGAGCCTCCGATATCTGTTTACACAGAAAGAGCTCAATATGAGACAACGCAGATGGATGGAATTCCTCAAGGACTACGATTGCTCTATACAATACCATCCTGGCAAGGCGAATGTAGTGGCCGATGCATTGAGTCGAAAAGGTTCAGCTCAGTTAGCTTCCTTGATTTTGGGTATGCACCGATGGAAATTATTGGAAGACCTGGCATTCTATGATGCGAACATTGAGTCAAAGGACACTGGATCCTTTTTGGCTAACATATCCGTAAAGCCAGTGATATTTGAGCATATCCACGATCTACAGATGAAAGATCCGACATTAACAAAGATTCATCAAGACGTGAGTGAAGGCATCAGGTCGGACTTCTCAGTAAGAGAAGATGGTTCTTTGTTGTTTAAAGGCCGTCTATGCATTCCGGACAACGCCGATCTAAGACGAACGATTCTTGATGAGGCCCATAAGTCAAATTATGCTATCCACCCTGGTAGCACCAAAATGTACCAAGACTTGAAAAAGAATTACTGGTGGAGAGGACTGAAACAAGACGTGGCCGAGTATGTGTCACGATGTTTGACTTGACAAGTGAAGGTTGATCATAGACATCTGGGACTATTGCAACCTTTACCAATACCAGAATGGAAGTGGGAATCGATCTCGATGGATTTCATTGTTGGATTACCCCGTTGTGCCAAGAGACACAATGCCATTTGGGTCGTCGGAGATCGATTGACCAAATCAACGACTTTTGCCATACAACACTACGTATACAGCAGGAAGACTGGCAGATTTATACATGAAGGAGATTGTAAGATTACACGGGATTCCAAGCAGCATCGTTTCAGATCGTGATCCACTATATACGTCCAAGTTTTGGAAGAAATTTCAAGAAGGAATGGGAACTCGGCTAGACTTTAGTTCAGCTTTCCATCCTCAAACTGATGGACAGACGGAGCGAGTGAACCAAGTAATAGAAGACATGCTCAGAGCATGCATGCTGGATATGCAAGGATACTGGGATGAGTATCTGCCGATGCTCGAGTTCGCATATAATAACAGTTTTCAAACGAGTATTGGCATGGCACCGTATGAAGCTCTGTATGGACGACGATGCAAGTCACCTCTCAATTGGGAGGAAACAGGTGAGAAATTTGTATTAGGACCAAAGCTACTTGAAGATAACGCTACCGTCGTGCGAATAATTAGAGAAAGGTTGAAGACAGCACAGAGTAGACAGAAAAGTTACGCCGATATGAAGCGGACTAGTGTTGACTATAAAGTGGGCGAGCACGTGTTTGTGAAAGTATCACCTATGAAAGGTGTAATGAGATTTGGAAAGAGAGGGAAGTTAAGTCCACGTTATGTTGGACCATTCGAAATTTTGGGACGAGTAGGTGAAGTTGCATATCGTATTGGTTTACCACCGCTATTTGATCGAGTGCATAATGTTTTCCACATATCGATGCTCAGGAAGTACGTAAATGATCCGTCTCATGTATTAGGAAAGCAACCTATAGAGATGTGTGAGGACATGAGCATGATAGAGGAACCAGTGGAGATTTTAGATCGAAAAGAGCAAGTACTACGCACTAAAGTAATTCCCTTAGTGCTTGTTCGGTGGAACAATCATCCTAAAGAAGAGGCTACTTCGGAACGAGAGGCCGATGTGAAAGAACAATACTCAGCCTTGTTTCCAACGACGTGAGGATTCGATGTAAACCGCAAACGTAGTTGTGAAATCTCCACGATACTGGTAATTCAATGGAAATTTTGATCCAAATTATTCAATGGAAATTTTTGTGAAACTTTGACCAATTGAGACATTTCGACTAGTCGAATTGACAATTCGACTAATCGAAAGTCAAATCGATTAATCGACTGGCTATGCCAGTGAGCCAGAGTTCAAAAAGAATAAGTTAGAAAATTTCGACTAGTCGAATTCACATTTCGACTAGTCGAATTACTTAAAGAGTCTAAAAGAAATTTCTGAAAGTGGACAATTCGACTAGTCGAAAGGGAAATCGACTAATCGAATTGGACATAAAAAGGGAAAATCGATTAGTCGAAAATTTGCATTCGACTAATCGAGTTATGGAGGGAATTGTAGAAGTTTAAAAGGGGCACACGATTTCGACTAGTCGAATTATATTTCGACTAGTCGGTTAAAATTTCGACTAATCGAACGGATTTCGACTAGTCGATCGAGTCCTTCCAAAGGCTCCAAAGTTAGAATTTGAACCCCAAACATTTCGACCGATCGAAATGGGACTAGTCGAATCGGTTTCGACTAGTCGAATTAGGAAAATCGACTAATCGAATTCGGGAGTTCCTTTGTTTGGAATTGACTAGTCGAATCGAGAAATTCGACTAGTCGAGCCAACCACTATATATATGAGAAAGGGGTTTCAACCCATACGATTTTTTGAGTTTTTGGGCACCGATTCCTCTTCTTCTCGTGATTCAACTACCTAGGGTTTGCACCATTTCCGCCATTCTCGACCGGATTTGACTTCACACCTTCTCAAGATTGGGTAAACCCTAATCTTTGTTCTTTTCATATTTTTCATATAAGAAACCCTAATTCCTTGCGTTTTAGCGAGAATGCCGCCTAAACGCGATTATCATCGAAGAGGGCAGTTTCAAAGCGCGATGCAGCAAAACGCCGCACCACCACCAACCCCTTCACGTGAGGACACCCTCACCATCGACATCGGACACTACGTCCGAATTCGACTGGCAGTCTTCACATGGCGCAAGCCCTATTCCACCACCACCCGTCAACCCCGAGCAACCCACCGAATGGTGGGCAGCCAAAGGTCTTTGAGGTCGAACACATTTTACAAAACTCTTTTGACAAGGATGTGGTCCAAGGTGAGACCATATGGGCCCTAAACTACCTCAACAACGCCGGTCTCACCTTCCTCCTCAAACCAATCCGGAAGTTCTACTATCCGCGATTGGTTCGTTATTTTACCGTGGCCTCAAGGATGGCTCTTGACGACGTGGTGAAGACCACGATTGAGGGTCGTGAATACCTCATCACACGCCGTCATGTCCAAGAAGCAGTCGAGTGCTACTTGGACTATGTACCCGAGACCACACTACTACCACCCTTCCCAGAGCCGGCCAATGTCGAAGATATCCTTGCCGACATGACCAAGGGGAAAAAGGGATCGGGCACCTCGTCTAAGAGGGTTGACCTTCCACATTACATGTGGATGCTCGATTCTGTTTTTCACGCCAACCTCTACCCCATGCGCCACAGCACCGAGCGTGTTGAGTTGGTGCAACAGGCCCTCTATGCGGCCTATAACGGCCGATGGTTTGATGTTACCTTAGTCATCCTTGAAGGGATGAGGTACATCAAGGGAAAGCTCATGAAGGGCAACCTTCGAACTAGGGATGGGATGCCCTACGCGCGCATCATCTCTAGCATTCTAGAGGCATATTCATCCGACCCCGCCTATGCCGTCTCACCCCACGAGGCGACGGCCACCGATCCGGTGAAACCATTCTCCCACACCGAATGGAACAGGAGTTACAATCTCCTGAAGAAGACTTTACCACCACCAGGCGCGATAGACAGACCTGACTACAATCCCACCACCACCCCCTCCACCACAGCCACAGCCACAAGTACCTGTAGAGGGCGCAGTACCACCCCCAGTCGTTCCACCAGCTGCACCGCAGCCAATCATTCCACCACCACCACCAGCAGCTACACCACCACCACCTCGACCTACACCGGCGACCCCCTCTACTTCACGTCGCCGACCCGCCCCAGCCACCACCACCACCATTGAGGAGACTCTCGCCCGCTTCGAGGCCAGAATGGAAGTGAATAACGAGAGGATGAACAGGAGAATTGATTTCCTCATGTTTCACACCCTCAAGTTTATCTACCCTCACACCTACACCGGACATCTTTGGCCCGAAGAGGAATGGACACCGCACCACTGACCTTCCATCGTGGTCCGGTCTTTGACGCAATTACATGATGCCGGTGCTTCTACTTCCACCCCACCACCATCGACGTCTGACGTAGCCACCATCTACTTCCACTACCATTCCACCTCCACGAGATTCCCAGATTCCACCGTGACAGGACTTCATCTCACCGCCACCAGCCATCCAGCCACCCGTGGCAGATCCGCCAGCTCCCGTCGACCAGCTTGCTCCAGCTTCCGATCCACCAGCTGCGGGGCCGGCCTGACTGCCGTAGTTTTGTTTTGTTTTTGTGCATTGTACATCTTTTTGTATAGGGGTGAACCATTTTTGTTTTCTGTTGTGGTCCCCATTTCAGTAACTATTGTAACTTTTGATATTTTTTATATACAATTTTTGTTACTGTCATGTATGGTTCATTGATTGCCTATGTCCATGTACTTGCGTGTGTGCTAAGTGATAGACCACCTCACCTCCGCGTGTGCGGGGGGGGGGGGGAGTGCAGACCACCACACCTTTGGGTGATTTTCGAGGATGAAAATTCCCAAGGTGGGGAGGATGTAATAACTCGAAAAATCACGTTAAACAAGGACCTCAGGATCCGTGTCCGTTCGGTCTTAGGTTTGACCATGAGATAGTTCATTGATGAACTTAAGATGAGATGAGCGGATGTGATGTGTGAACCAGTGTAGAAGAGTGGAGAGATAGAGGGGTGTGTAGAGTAACACACCGATGGTGTGTATGTGCTCCACAAGAAAGAGATAAGATAAAAAAAGGGTTGAAAACCCTAATTTTCATATTTTGGTTGTTGAGAGGAGCAAAGAAGAGAGAGAGAGAGAAAGAGAGGAGTAAAGGAGCTAGTGAGGAGTTATTGCAAGTTGTTGGAAGGGGATTTCTTGCGATCAAAGCGCCGGATTCGACGTGGGGGGATCTGTTCAAACAAAAGGCTGGAAACCCAAACCTTTCAACCCTACATTTAAATCAATTTGAGGTTGATTTAAGGTGAGATTCTTGTGAATAAATGGTGTAGATTTATAGAATAAATTGGGGTTAAAATAGGTGGAAATTGTAGGAATATTGCTTAGAAAATAACTGAGAAAAGATTGGGGAAGAACAGCCAAAGAAGGCTGAATCTGGGGATTTCGACTAATCGAAATTGGGATTCGATTAATCAAAATTCACCAAGAAGTTGAAAAGTCGATGATGACCACAATTCGACTAATCGAATTGAATTTGATTAGTCGACTTTGAATCTCGACTAGTCGAGTTGGGTGTCGACTAGTCGAGAGCCTCGATGGGGAGTAAAAATGGGTGGAGGAAAATCGACCGATCGAAATTGGATTTCGACTAATTAGTAAGGATTCGACTAATCGAATTGGACTCGATTAGTCGATTTTGTATGTTCAATTATTTAAGGGAAAATTGGACAGTTAGAACAGGGGATTTCGACTAATCGAGTTGGAGAATCGATTAATCGAAATTGGACCTCGACTAATCGATTTTGAGAATCGACTAGTCGAGTTGGATTTCGACTAATCGATTTTGAGAATCGATTAATCGAAATTGGACCTCGACTAATCGATTTTGAGAATCGACTAGTCGAGTTGGATTTCGACTAGTCGAACCAGGAACTCGACTAGTCGGTGTCGACTTAGTTTTGTTGACTTTTGATTCTTACTTCAAGACTCTAGGGGTCTTGAGACTTATTCATTACATTGTTTGAGATGTTTCGAATGTGTTTAATGGTATCATAGGTGATACGTATGGAAATGGGCACCAGGAGCCGAGTGGGACCTTGTTGCATTGAATCGATAGAGACCTAAGCTAGGGAACACCTTGAACATGTACTTTATTTTACAAGAGCATGTATGTAGTGATATAAATTTCCACTCAATTATTTTTCTTTGCTTAAGAATTGTGAAAAGTGTATGTGTGTGATATTCATAAGAGTAAATTAATGAGCCATCCCCAGGGGATGAAGAAGTAAAGAGATAAGAGCATCAGGTGCGATGCAAGTAAATGGATACATCCCAGGGATGTATCCAAAGATTGAATCATGTTTGATAGGGCCTAAGCGATATAAGATAGCACACTTACGGTGAATAACTATATGTAAGGCACCGATATTTTTGTTATTTGAGGTTTGATAGGTTACCCACCGGCGTGGCGGGATATCCACGACCGACACGGCGGGATATCCGTGACCGTCTGGCGAAACCGTAGGCCGGTCGAGGCTTATCCGCATAGTAAGCACACCCGGTGTTGATTGAGACAAGTGAAACCCGCCACCAATCCCGGGGAAAGGGCTTGGGTACTATATGGTATTCAGGGAATACATTAAAAGCTATCTATATAGATGACGATGAAGGGTATCTCATCGGGGCTCGATGCTATATTGCTGGGGATTACTTAAGTTGAAAGTTTAAGTTTTGCTTTAGGCCTTTTCAGACATTTTCATGAGTAAATGAAAACATAAGAAATCAACGATAAAGCGAATGCTTCTAACTGTTTCATTAACAATTGCATAGATACATCATGCATGGCATATATATGTGAGTTATAACTTATATGTTCAGCGATGTTTGTTCTCTATTGAGCTAGGATGTAGCTCACCCTATAGACTATCGTCGCGAGGTCCACTATTAGCATGGGCGGCTTGAGGAGGCGATCGTGAGTCGGACCTTCTTGCGGCGGCCACCTCGGAGGACTTCTTCTAGAGGACTCGTTTGCCACTTTGAGGGATTGTTAACAGAGAGTTTTGTACGGCTTGGTATGTCAAGCCTTTATTTTGTTGAAAACATGTATATAAGGAGTCTGGATTATTCTTTTGGGACGAACCATCCGTGATGATTGCTATCATCGATGGTTCGGATCGGTTCTCCATTCATGCAGAGGCATGAGGGTAGAACTGTCTTTTGGGAAGTAATTAATATAGATTTAAAAATTTCGCAATTTCATTTATAGTACTTTTTGGATGCTTGATATACAAATGTTCCGTGCTTAGCTAAAAGGGCACGGTCAAGATGATCGTGCTGATGGCACGGGTTTCGGGGTGCCGAAATTCGGGCTGTCACAGTCGGGGTTACCCATCAACAAACATCTGGCTACTACGTGCTATATTCATGGAAGTTATTTAAGTATAGAATTTAAGCCACTGAATACTGTATGCATAATATCTAAAAACTCGGAGAATAAAGTCTACTTTTTGATATTCTGCATCTATTCTATTTTTTAAAGTTCTGCATCTATCATCTGATCATTTTTGTCTGTATTTTTTCATTTGACCATCTGTTCTGAGATATGTTATGCAAACCATGTTTTACATTTTGGATACAATTTAATCGAGTTTCTTCTATTGAGCTTAGATGGTTAGCTCACCCATGACTCTATGTCATAGGTTCTGCGGCTCGGGCTCTGATGCAGTGATCCGGACTATCGACTGATGTGAGGAGGAGGAGGATCTTGGCGTGCACACGAGTACTTTCCTTAGTTAGGGTACTTGTCTTGTATTTTGGGGATCTGTATTTATTACTTTTGGATTATTTGGGTCTGGAGACCCACTCTGTTCTGTATTATTTCCTGTAGATATTTTTACTTATGGTTTTATACATTCTATAGGAACCACTATTGGAAACCATTGTTTTCGGTGATGAATGTCCATCACCAGTGGTTCTTTTTGGTTTATTTTTGAGAGTATATATTCTTTTATTATACATATATATATATTGTTTTGTTTCCTTTCTTTTTATTTAGAGCCTTATATGATGACTCGATCTGCCTCTTTAGAGGATGTTTGTTCTGATTTTCGCTAGATGAGCATACATTCTTTGGTTTTTTCTGGGGAACATCAATTTTTATGATCCTGATGGCACGGGTTTTCGAGTACGAAAATCCGGGCTATCACTACATGAAAAAGCTAAAAAAACCACTGCCTTAAACAGTGGCTTTTTCAAAAAACCATTGTCTTTGACAGTGGTTTTTTGAACGTTTTTTTTTCAAAAAACCACTACCCTAAATAGTTGTAAAAAAAGCAGTGGCTTTTTTTTACCACTATATATGATAGTGGTTTATGAACTTCAACAACGACTGCTCTTAACAGTCATAGAAAAAACCACTGCTTTTGACAGTGGTTTTTATATGCAAATTTAAAAAGAAAAAAAAACTGTTTATTTTATTTTTCTAAATTACGTCGACGATTTTTTATGCAATTTTTTTTTAAATAATATTTTTTTATGCTTTTTTTTAATGCAATTTTTTCATGTTTTTTTTCATACAATTTTTTTAATGCTTCTTTTTTAATACAATTTTTTTAATGTTTTTTTTTTAATGCTATTTTTTTAATGCTTTAAAATTATATAAAGAAAAAAAGCCATTAATCTCATATTTCAACACATCCATTCAACTCAAATACAAATAATTCAATGCCATTAATAAAAAAAATAGAAGCCCAATTATTTTATTCAAACAAAAGGTTTCATCTCAACCTATTATCTAACCTTTCAAATTAGTCAAATATTTTAAACTCTACATGTCCAATCCTTTTATTCAAACAAAAGAAGAAGAAAAGAAAGAGTTAACAATATGAGAACCCCATGGCCCATTTTCAAAGTTAAAAAATAAATAAATAAAATTGCTTTGCCTCTCCTGCCAAGTGTCCCCGACCCCTAGTGATCCATTTGAGGTGAGCTTGAAATCGATCACCTAAAATCAAAAGGAGAACATCATTAGTGTCTAGGCCATGGTGCATTAATGGATTAATTCCCTTTCTTTTATAGTATTTATTCGGATGGCAATACTCGAAGATCAAGTCATGTAATAGGCCAACCCAACTTTAATAGACTGCAGCCCACAATACTCGAAGATCAAGTTACTGGATGAAAACACCTACTTGAAAATCAGTTTGACGTGTCAACACATGATCAAATTGCCTTTAATTTCACAGGATTAAAATAATTTTTACATGTTTAAAGAGGGCTGTCCAACAGCATTAAAAACAACACTCAAACTCCAATTTCTGTGAAAGGACGGTCACAATCAATACTAGAATGACCATAAAACTACACAAAAAATCTTCTTATCACAACATTAAAAGATCCAGAGAGCAGCATTAATGGGCTTCAATAAGAGTATATAAGGTCGGTTTCACAACACTTTTTCAGTAACAATAATCATTAAAGAATCTAAAAAAGACACAAATTGACACGGTAGAAGAGACTCCAAATTCTCGAGAGAAATCACAGAAAACAAGGCTCTCAGTCCCTCTTTTGTTTCTCTCAAAAATCCTCTTTCATTCATAAAAAACTCACAATCTATTCAAAAATCTGTCCAACAACTTACGATATATAGAAATAAAATAATAGGAAGTACACTACTAATTGCTTCCATACCTTTTCTGATTCTAGAAAAGTAACATAAACTAATAAACTTACCTTCCTAGTTCCTACTTATAAGGACTCTGGGAACTTTCAATTGAAGGTTTTTCTTTACTCCAAAATAACCAAGATGTTCCCCTCCCAAAATTTTGGAGACGGCCACTTTCTCAAGACTCTTGAAATCACACAAAAGTTGTACTTTCACATGGCTTGGGATTACCAAGACTCTTACTATTTTTGTATTCAAAATCTTAAAAAATCATCAACTTCAACTCATGAGACTTAAATCTGCCCATAAATACAGCTGTCAAATGACCCCCATCTTAGTCCAAATTATGAATCCAATAATCCCAATTATTAAGTCCCAACGGAACCTTATCTAAATCAAACTTTTGGGCCTTGCTAATGTCTCAAGTCTAACCCCTTTAAAACTAATTTTCTGCCCTGTTATGAACCTTCAACTATATAAATTTCTGGACTATATTAACTCGGATAATGCCTTGCATCACCAACTCATTCACAGCCCAAGCATTTGGTTGTCAACTACAAGGTTGGAGGTGTAGGCATGTTTTCTTGGGTTGTGTATTGATCTGATTATTTGAACCTTGGCATATATTGGATAGTCCTATTCTGAGTTAAGTATTGGGTCTACCTTCACATCTCTTGATGGTTTGTGGGTCTGTATATTTTTCATTTGTCTTTTGAATAAAATTCCTTATCAATTGAAAAAAAAAAGACGTGAGAAGATGAAATGAGCTCTATGAGGTTGATGCCCATACTGCAGAATGTGCAAGTAATGCTACCCATAGAAGGATTTGAGTAGCATAAAACATATGGTACTCTGGAGAGCATACAGCTTTGACTTCAAATAAAGGGGATCGTAATGCATCACATTACATACAAGATACACGTCTGTAGGGTTATCAAAGCCTCGATCAACGACTTTGGGAAATTGAGGGAACTCTTCGATGGCAAACAATATTGGAGCTGTTACAATCCCTTATAAAAAAAAATAAAAAAATCATTAATAAATTACAATAATACAGCTAAACATTGGTGCATCCTCTTCATTCCTGAACTATGTTCTGAAAGTCCAATCATTTTGTACAATTATAAGAGGATGTGTATCCACAGGAGGTTAAAATTTCTACAAAATAAGACATGACCTGATCAACCTTATTCCAGAATTTCACATTACATTTAAAATTCATTGTAGTTAACTTGGTTTTTCAGAAACGAGAAATATGAGTGGTCACTCTAACTTGGTTTTGAAAAATTAAATGAGAGAGAGAGAGAGATGAGAGAGTAGAGTTTTCCATTATAACTTTTTTTAATCATAAAAGTAATTGAACAAATCATGTTTTAATTGATCCAACCACCTATAAAGAAAAACTTGCAACAACTTGCAACAACTTTCCAACCACCACCCTATATAGAAAATTCATGAGAGTAGCTAAAACAACATATGAAATATATGAGTGCAAATGGGTCGGGTCAACCCGTCCTGATTGAACCCCACCCAGACCCGAATGACTCCACCAGATTGAAATTTGGTCTACGCCTGGTATATGTTGGCGGAGACCTGTCCCAGCAATAGGCAATCGGTGGAAGAGTTGCAAGGCACCGAATACTGTTGCCTCAATTTGGTTCGATAGCAGCAGGAATAGAAACAAGGAACACCAATCACTAATAGTATTACAGTGTATAGTGCTCCAGCCGTTGCACATGCTTAATACACATCAACATCATACACTATTAATCAACCATGTTTGAAAAATCAATAGATATATAAACAAACTAATTAATTATTTTTTTTTTTTTTTTTTTTTTAATTATAGTGCTTACTCGTAGATCCTCTATCGATGATCTCCGCAATCTGACCGAACGTGATGCATGGGCACCAGAATGTCAAGCAACCTGTACATAGTTACCAAGTTTAGAGGACAAAAAATCTAAGTTACTGAGGGCTTGTTTGGACAGTGAAAATCTCGGATGGCATAAAAGTTTTATTTATATATATATATATAAGTATCAATGCTTAAGGTTTAAAATTTCAATATCAGCATTTGGTGGTGCTTTCAAACTCATACGTTGGCTAAAACATTTAGGGTAGCTCTATTCAATCAATTGCGCCTACTTTAATCATTTCTTGAGTAAGCATTAGAAAGTCAGTCACAGCAATGATGTGGAGATTCGAAAGAAAAACATAGTACACTATATAATCAATCAATCACACCAGACACTCAGTCACACACACATAGGTTGGCATATGCTTTGGTTGATTTCTCCAACGAAGTGTTTGAATCAATGGCTGATAGTGGAAGTTCTCTTCAGTGGCATTAGGAATCACCACTCGGACCTCTCTTCCTAAGGATAGAATTAACTATGTTACTAATTGATGCAAACCTAAGCCTACTCCAATCAAGATAGTAGAACAAGAAAAAAAAAATGCCGTGAAGAACTAGAGAAGAAATTCACAAATGACTCAAAGCTAGCATCCTAGCAATAAAGTATCTTAACTTCTTCCACGAAAATTGTTTAAAATTCTACTTTGAAGCTTCCATGGGTCTCAATCTGCTCTTACCACATGTATGACACTTATTTTTATCTGCATGATCTCTCTAATATAATATGCAATCATTGCGACAAGCATGAATAATCTCATGCTTTATACGCAAAGACTTAACTAACTTCTTTGCATCGTAGGTGCTATCAGGTAAAGTATTTGACGTGAACAAAATTTCTTTTAGCATTTTTAACAACTTAGTGAAACTTTTATTAGACCACTGATGTCTAGCCTTCATACTCAATAACTCAACTGTAGTTGACAATTTCGTATGCTCACCTTTACATGACGAATATAGTGGTTCTAATGCATGTTTCATCAAATTACTGTACTCCATATCCTCAGGTAAATCATGTGGATCCTGATCGTCACCTTCATCCTGATCATCATCTTCATCCTAAGGTAAATCTTCAAGATGAACATGTCCAAATGTGTTGTTCAATATTTCTTCCATTCTTGGAAACATATCATTATTTTGGTTACTAGTTGAACAACTAGAAACCCCAACATTGACACGATTTGTAGAAGACGACTCCTCGTGATACGTACATGTCGTGTACGAACTATCCATGCCATCACAAATTAAATACTCCATAATGGTTTCAAGGTTATCCTTTTGAAAATTTCGACATTTAACACATGGACAACAACACCAATTAACATTCTCTATATTTTGTTTTGCAAACAAAATAAATGATGCAACGCCATCAAGATATTCAAAAGACAGACATTCTACTATTGTCATCCATTTTTTATTTGGGATTGCTGGAGGCATCTTCTATAAAAATAAAAAAAAATAAAAACTCAAGTAGGAGAATTGAGGGAAAACACAAGTATCAACAATATTAGCTATTAAAAACTAAAAATAATGGTAGATACTAGAATGCACAAATTTAGATGAAGCATGTTAACCATTCATGGGGTCATTATAAAGATTGAATACAACCTAAGATTATATCAAAATAGTATACACGTGAGTCAAAATAGTATACATGTGAGTAAAAAAAATAGCTCACCTTCTAGATTCTACCAGAAGGGCACGTTGTTCAAGAGTTTTATCCGAACTTATGTCTAGATCATTTGCAGTATAGCTGTACACAAAAGATCGGGGATAATATAAGTGAAGGGTGAGTCATAATTGTTAGGGCAGCTCACATTCACATGCCAATATCTTAGTCCACATAGATGGGTAAACCAAGATGGAAATATTTAGTAACATACTAACATCAAGTTGCCAATGGGTCTGCTAAAGATGCAGTAGGCCCGTCCTAAACTAAATTCTTTTGCATCATTTCAGGCAAGACAAGCTCATATAGTGCGAGACGAGCTTATAATAATATTCCACTACACCATCAAGTATCATTATCTTATAAACTTGAAAAAAATATTGATGAGTTTATAAAGTTGATAATTGATGTAAGATTATAAATTATAAGTACCAATTATATACCAATATCATAACCATGTCATATATATTGTGTATATATGTTGCACCATTATCATACCAAGGACCGTAGAATATAAGCCAAAACCTTCTTTCCCACATGGTACCAGTACCTTATACCAATTCTTGGCAACTATGAAGAGCACATGTGGGGGTCATAAAATGGACCATTATTCCATTAAACAGCAGAACAAAATAGAGAGACAGATAATCACCCTCATCTGTTTTAAGTCATTCCTGGAAATCCCTCCATGACCTGAAAATGAAGCTGTGACCTGAAATAAATGGGGTGTAGGGGAGGGGTTGTAATTCTGACCAATATACCCTAGCTATTGATATAGTATACTTGGGACGATTATTGGATATGCAGACCCTAATGCCTAATCTTTTATACATATCATATACTAGATACAGGAATTTTTTTTGCCCCACTAGGCTTGTCATTCATAATAGGGTTTTTGAACCATTAGCTTCTAGAATGCACATTGACCTGCCATAATTAATTTTCAATTTTCTTTTTTACATTGCTGCTTCATCATCTCAAATGTCAGTCCCAAGATCATTTGTAAATCTTCCATACATGGCATCCTAAAAATATATAACTGCTAAAGGTACAAAACTAATACTTAGGCACATTAAGATTCTTAGTAAGTTATATTCAGATCAACTATTTGTGTAGGCAACTAACTATTGTGTTTTACAAAGATTCCTAGTAAGTTATATGCAGATCGACTATTTATGTAGGTAACTAACTATTGTATTTTACAAAGATAATACACGACCTAGACAGAAAGCATAAAGAAAGTTACAAATAGAAGTTAAGGAAATAATAAATTTGCATATGAAGCGCAAGTGAAGAATAAAATGGTTTCATACTAATAGTAACATAAGTGACCATCATTCTCTCTTACTTACAAGGGACCTTATTTTGTAACAGAGTGGCTATAAAAGAAAAGAAAAGAAAAAGTGTCTTCTATGCAAAACCACAAAACTGCAAGACATCCATCATTTTATAGATTATAATAAATGTGTAATTAAAGCTAGCGTATACTAATTGAGTCTCACATGAGAATGCATGGGAGATTGGTGCATAAGATTCCCGTCGAACCCACTACAAAAACAGAGAATCATCAAAATCCTGAATTGCACATTCAAAACTTTCTACAACATTTTGTCTTAGATTGAAGTGGGAAAATTTGTGTAATTAAAGATAAAATCAGGCGTCCTTGTTCCGAAGGAACACAGCCCCACTAAAAGTAGTGAGGGAAACTTACATAGAATCGCTCTTTTTGTGATGGTCCAAACTTTTTGGTGGTCTAGATTCAGATTGTAGTCAGTAGGTTTCAACAAGCCAGGTTCTGACCTGGCTTTAAACAAGTCGATTGTAATCAATCATGAATTTTTGGATGGTTTCATCATACTATTTACCCCTGTGTGATGAAAAGTCTAACTATAGTGGTCTAAGATCATTTAAACACCATTTAGTGTTTAACTGTCAGTGAGGAACCATTATCCTTTTATTTAAGGAGCTGGTCCAAGGTAACCTTGTACCACTGTAGCAATATAAAATATTAATAAAAGGATAATGGTTAAAAGGAGCTGATAAAACATTTACTATTATTAAATATTAATAATAATTTAAACCATTTTTTAAAAATAAGGGAAAAAAGGTTTAATAAGAAAATTGAAGGTGATCCAAAGAGGGTAATAGGAAGGGTGAATTAGAGGAGCCCCCATAGGGATTGCCATAAAAAAATAAGGAAACTATTCATCTCCAGATTTAATACTTGATATTTCTAAAGATAATATACTAGAAAGTCAAAAAAATAGAGAAAAATATAACATATATACATTGTAAAAAAAGGGAGAAATGCATACGTTCACTAGGATCTCTAGCAATGTGCTTCACGTGGATTGAGGAAGGCAGCTCCATGAATGGACACTATGTCAAAATAGGAGAAAAACTACTCTAGCAATTTAAAATAAACTACTCCTTAAAATAGTGGTGTAATAATCCACTCCCTAAAATAGTGGTTTAAGAAATAATCTTCTTATCACATGATATCATCACGTGCAATCCATCGGGCCGACCCCCCAACCCTCTCTTTTCTCTATTTTCTCTCTTAACCATTCCTTCATTTTCTCTCTGAAACCTAGCCTCTCTCTCATCTTCCTCTCTCTCAACCCTTCTTCCGGGAGCTTTTTTTGGTTAGAAATCAAGATTTAGAGCAGAAATCCGATACCGGGTCAAATATGGGGCTAAGCTACTCTTCCAGGTCGTAGATCTCTATCTGGTTCATCTTTTTTCTCCATAGATGTTGGGTTTTTTTACCTTTTTCTGCTTTCACGGGGTTTAGATCTTGGTTTTTCTCGTTAAAATGAGTGGATTTCATGCAAATGTCATATTTTCCCGCGCATTCTGATATAGATGTTCGGATCTGGGTATGATTTTGGTTTTTTTAGTGTTTTAGGGCTCTGGTTTTTGGAAAATCGAGTGGAGTCTGTTTATTTTTTTATTACATGATTCAAAGGACTGGATTTCCTCTTTTGCTTTTGTTTCGAAGGTCTGGATTTCTGCTACGAAGTCAAAGACGATTCTGAGACCGATAAAGAAGCAGCTCCGTTAAAGGTTCATCATTTTTAGGTTTTTTTTGTTGGAATTTTGAATAAAAAATTAAGGCAATTATTTTTTAGGGATTTTTTTTGTAATAATATTTTTGTTGGAATTTCAAAATCTAATTGATGGAATCAGATCTCTTAAAAGGACGACTCTCGCTCATTTCTCTCCATTAGACTTTTTTATTCGGGCGAGATCTTCAGCAAGGCGATTCTGTGTTCCGATTCTGCGATTTTTTAGGTTTACGATTCACGTTTTATTTTGATTATGCAATTTTTTAGCTTCAGCAAGGCTGATATCTCTATCTTCTAGGTTGACGATTCGATTCTACGATTATTTAGCAAGGTGATCTCCAGAGTTCTTATTCAACCTAAGGTTAGATACTGAATTCTTTCTCAACTTTTTTGTAGTTCTGGTTCTAAGTTTGAAATATTTAGGATATTAGAGATTTTATTTATTTTTTTGAATTATATTTTCTCTGTTGTGATAGTTGAATGTTATTTTATTAATCTCCAAATCATTATTTTGATTTAATTCAATTATCCATTACAACACAGCCTTACAACCTTGTACAGAGTTTTCCTAAGAAATTCCATTACAACACAACCTTTTATTTTGATCTAAATTAATTATCCATTACAACACAGCCTTTAAGGACCTATTATATTAAGCCTCAAGTTACTCTATAGGGATCCTCCAAGTCCCCACGCCTCTATCTCTTGGTTCCACTTTTCTAGGCAACAATCTCTCTTTCCAACAAACCATACTCTCTCTCTCTCTCTCTCCCACAATCCCAGCGCACTCTCTCTCTCTCTCTCCCACAATCTCAGTGCTCTCTCTCTCTCTCTCTCTCTCCCTGTTCTCCCACAATCCCAACGGTCTCTCTCCCCCTCCCTCTCTCTCTTAAGTTTTCACGTTCGCCGGTCTCTCAAAGCTCTTGTGGCTTTTGTGCAGAATTTACAAATATATGATTATTTTAAATTTTTTAATAAGAAATAAAAGCCTCAATCTTACTGACAAATTTAGCCAAAATTCACAATTTTTGCCAAAATGGGAGTTAATTGAAAATTTAGGCGAGATTTCGGTGATTTCGTCGAATTAACGAAATTTTGGTGATTTTTGTTATTTTTGTAGCCTGACGGGCAACTCACGCCCGCAACCCACGCCCATGTCGCACCCCGGAAGTTACTTGCAAAACTCAGTAGTAAGTCTCTCGTTCTAGTTCATAAGCTTTGCAGCCTCTTCCAATAGTGCCTTCAACTCCACTGCCGCAGCTGATGCCAAACCTTTAGCATAGGAGCTCTCCTCTACTAGCTTATGATTTTGGGATTCTAGTTATATTTTTGCTTTTGTCAGTTCGATAGCTTTTTGCTTCATTTCTTCGATCTCAGATGCCTAGTTTAGTGAAGAATATGGTCTTCAGGTAATTATTGGTTCGAAATGATAATAATAATGGTCAAGCACTTCAAAAACTTGGAAATGCAATGTGGAACAAATTATTAAATACCATTATGTATCTGTAATTTTGCAAACTCTGTATTCAATTCATGGGGGAATGATAGTGTTTTCAATGGAACAATAGCTAAAATGTAGTGATTGGTTGTAATGATGTAATGAAACATGCCTAGGTTTGCTCTCATTAAGGATTGAAGATGAAAACAAGTTTGACTCTTTGGGAAGTCTTATTGCTCAATGTTTAAGGCAACATCTGCCCATTGTATCTGAGACCAACAAAGGTCATGTATATGATGATAGAACAAGTCTAGAAGGAATTTCTCCCAAGAAGCATCAATGCAGAAGATAATCTACGATTACCAGAGATATTTGATTTGCTCATGAAGTGATTTTTTTTATAGTTACTTTCTCGTTTTGAGCACCGCAGTATCTACCAGTTTTCTCTCTACAAAGATAATCTTGCTAAGGCGCACTACACGAAGAGAATCAGGATGTTTTCCTAGAACTATAAAACCATTGAGATTTATTTGACACACCGAGGTAATCATTTTGCAGAGACTTAGGTTTGGACATTCGATACTATTATGTGAATATAGTTCATATATATTTGGGATCATATGTTTGTTCTTAATTTTTCCCTCTTTAGACTGATTAGATGGTTTTGTTCTCTGATCAGAATATTTTAACCTTTGGCTGTATGTTTAGGTTTCTGTGTATAATGTCTGGCTTATACCAAGAATAAATATAGGACCATTACTCAGTTTCCATACTTATCTTGCGAGGTCTCGAATTTCTATCTTGTTACCCTTTCCTAGGTTTCTTTTTCCTATTTTCCCAACTTTTATATTTGTCTGATTTTTGGGATTTTAGACTATCCAAAGTGGATAGATTTTTCACCGACTTTGTGGTTTTTTGGTGATCATTTTGTTAAATTTTGATTTCTTTGTAATTGTTGTACTATATGACCAGTTTTAGAAGTTGAGTTCATGGGAGACCTCTGTGAATCCAGCTTAGTTGTTTTAATTTTGAATTGAAATTTAATTTTTTGTTTTCTTTTCTTGTATTGTGTGTGTGTTTTGATCTTGGTAATTTGATCAGTGTAGGCATTTCAACATTCCTTGTCTGAAGAAAAACATACTGACCAATACTGCAATAAACAAACAGGATATATGCAACTACTGGTTTAGGTTCTCTCTCATGGATAATCAATTTAGGGGTATCATATGAATGCAATAGTGTGAGAAAGGTGACAACAAGGGCTAAAGATGTTGATGAGGTAATGATTTGGAAAACATGAGAATTTGTTTCTATTTCATAATCTATATGGGGAAACCGATAAGAAAATCTCTGCCGTTCTTGTCTTGGATTTCCATGACAAGGTACTGTAGTTGTTGTCAAGTAAAAATTTAGTGCCATGGTACATAGAGTTCCATTATTTGGTATTGGGCCACTATAATTTATGCATTCTTAGCCACTTAGTTTATTCATCTTCCTTGCATTATGAAACTTTTCTTGTAGTCAAGTGTCAAGTTTATTCATGTAATATCCTGAAAAATTTCATAAACAGTGACTTCAGGATCCATGCCTGACTGGTCATAAGTTTGACCAAGTAGGAGTTCACTAGTTGACTCAAGAAAAGAGGAATGGATATGAAGTGAATATGAGGTAAGCGAGTGGAGTGTAGTGAAGATCTGGAGTCACATACACCTAGATAGGTGTATGTGCTTAACACCAAGACAAGAGGGAAATAAGGGTTTAATAACCCTATTTCTCTTTTGTTTGAACTATTGAAGAGAGAGTTAAGAGGAGAGAGAGAGAAGTAAAGAGGAGTTATTAAGGAGGGGGTGAATGCAAATCAAAGGGTAGATAAGAGCATTCATTGACGGATTCAAAGTGATTAAGATCGTGAAGCATGTGATGGAACCCTAGCCATCAAACCCAACAAATCTATCCCTTGAAGGGATTCTTGAGGTAAGTTTTAAATTGAAGTTAATGCATAGATGTAGGAGGATTAAATTCTGTCAAATATGCTTAGAAGGATAGATTAAAGGCATAGGAAAGAAAGGATAGAGATTTGGAAGAACAGCCCGAAAGGGGGCTGAATTTGGAAAAATTGATTAATCAAAATGGGAGTTCGATTAATCGATTTTGGCCTAGAAGTTGAAAAGTCATGGAAGCCCGATTTCGATTAATCGAAATGAATTTTGATTAATCGATTTGGATTTTCGATTAGTCGATTTGGAAATCGACTAATCGACTGAGAAGCTCCAGCCACTGGAGAAAAGAGACCTGGAGAAATCGACTAATCGAGTTGGGAAATTGATTAATCGATTTTGGATTTCGATTAATCGATTTGGGATCGACTAATCGATTTCAGACTTCGACTACTCGATTTGAGAATCGATTTCATTATGTTAGAGACTTCGATTAATCGATTTTAAATCGATTAATCGAATTTGAATTTTGATTAATCGATTTTGAGAATCGATTAATCGATTTGGGTTTCGATTAATTGATTTTGGGAATCGATTAATCGAATTGTATTTTGATTAATCGATTTTGGGAATCGATTAATCGACTTTGACAGTTTTGCTTAACTTTATGATTTTTCTTTGAGATTCATGGAGGGTCTAGGACCTTCATTACATCTTTAGTGATGCATTGCGTGTGTTATGATGTACCATAGGTGGTACGTGTGAAAGCGAGCACAAGGAGCCGCATGGGACCTTGATGCTTGGACCATCAGAGAATTGAGGTAGGGAACACCTTGAACATGTATATTAATTTCAAGAGCATGTATGTAGTGATATAAGTATCAAATTGAAGTTGTTTTAAATCGTGAAAAGCTTTGTGAAAATGGGTGTGTGTGTGACACCAAGAATGTGAGAAGGGCATCTGTGTGATGCAAGTGATTAAGAACCAGTAATCTAAAGAGATTGAGACATCCCCAGGGGATGAGTAAGTAATAAAGGCATCAGGTGTGATGCATATATGTATACATCCCAGGGATGCATACATGTGATTGAATAATTACTATTGAGGCCTAACTGATATAAGATAGCACACTTACACGGTGAACAACTATATGTAAAGCACATGTTATTTTTGTTATTTGAGGTTTGGAGGATACCCCACCGACGTGGCGGGATACTCACGACTGACGCGGCAGGATATCCGTGACCGATACGGCGGCGAATCCGTACACCAACACGGAGGTTTATCCGTGACCGTAAGTACATCCCAGGGATGTTGTGTGATATTTAACCCCGTCGCCTAGTGAGAAAGGGGCTTGGGTCGTATTCCCAGGGAATATATTTTTACAACTGTCTAATTAAATGACGATGAAGGGTATCTCATCGGGGCTCGATGCTATATTGCTCGGGGATTACTTAAGTTGAAGATTTAAGTTTTGCTTTAGGCCTGTTCAGTGTCATTCATGATAAATCAACAGTAAAGTAAGACATGCTAATAACCGGTAAACTTGAATGTAAATTCATCAGATTTAAAATGTTTCTTTCAAAAGCATAGACACATCATGCTTAGAGTATCATGGAATATATGTGAGTTTTAACTTATATGTTCATTGTGTTTGTTCCCTATTGAGCTAGGATGTAGCTCACCCTTTTGACTATACGTCGCAGGTCCATTGATAACAACTGCAGAGGCTTCGGGAGACGTAGATCCGGGTAATTCGGATTACGTACCTAGAGACGAGTTGGAGCCTCCACCTGAGGACTTCTAGGTGACTCTGCTGTGTACTTTGATAGAGAGTCAGTTTTGTGAGCAGATTAGTGCGGCTTGGTATGTCAAGCCTTTATTTTTGAAACAATGTAATTAAATTGGATATTCTTTTGGCGAACCATCTAGGGTGATCGGTTTATCACCGATGGTTCGGGTCGGTTCTCTGTTCATGCAGTGGCATGAGGGTAGAACTGTCTTTTGCATATGCCAATTGGGCTTATCAACGTTTTCCGCTTTAATGAGGTTAATTGCTTTATTTATTTAATTGTTCTTGTTATACCAATATTCCGTGCTAAGTTTTTGGGGCACGGTCTGGAGGATCATGCTGATGGCACGAGTTTCGGGGTGCCGAAATTCGGGCTGTCACAGTTGGTATCAGAGCTTTTTCTTTTAGAAACTTTGACAATTATTTTGTCAGAGCATAGGGACTTCTGCTAATGAAAACTTTGTTTTCACGTGCAGACTGTGATGTTACCTAGAGGAAGGGGCCGACCCAGGGGCGGCCATAGTAGAAGCTTGCGTAGTCGAGATGATTTTATCTCGGATACTAATAGAGTACCCATAGGAGATGGAGGGGCTCCTGGCAGTGGTGGCAAAGGGAGCCAAGATCAGGGAGAGAATTAAGATCGAGATCGCCAGGATCAAGATCAAAGAGAACAAGAGAGGGTTAGAGAACGAAATGAGGATAGAGAGGAGCGTCAGAGGATGATGCACACCATGGAGACCATGGCGGCTTCTATGGCTCAACAGGCAGCATCTTTGGCAGCTCATACAGCACATGAGCAACATCAGCCACCGATACCTCTAGTAGCTCCGACACCGCCAGCATCATCTGCTTTTACTGAGTTTAGGAGGATGAGACCTCCTAGCTTTTCTGGACAGGGAGAGCCCATAGTGGCAGGGCACTGGCTGAGGGAGATGGAGAAAGTTTTTAGTGTATTGACGTGCACGGAGGACGAGAGCGTCCGTTGGGCAGCCTACATGCTAGACCGGGAGGCTGGGCCTTGGTGGAAGTCCGTTTCTAGGATTAGGGCTCAGGAAACCCCAGACATGCCCTGGACATGGGACGAGTTCGTCGAGGAATTCAACAAGCAGTATTTTCCAGAGGTGGTGAGGAACCAAATGGAAATCCAATTTCTACAGCTTACTCAGGGGAAGATGACGGTGAGAGACTATGGAGTGGAGTTTATGCGACTCGCTCGCTTTGCGCCAGACTATGTCATCACCGATATGATGAAAGCAAAGAGGTTTCAGTAAGGTTTGAAGCCGGACGTGAGGGGAGGAGTAGCACCGTTCCAATTGAGGACCTATGGTGAGGTCATGAGCAAAGCCTTGGTAGTAGAGGAAGAGAATAACAATAAATATCGACAAAGAGAGCAACAAGGAAGATGGAACACTGATCAGAGTAGAACGGGGAACTATGAACCGGTGAACAAAAAGCCGAGATTCATACCAAATAATCAGAAACCACCATTTCAAGGAGGCTATGGAAGACCGGTGCAGCGGAGCAACCAGCAGAGATTTCCATTGCTCGCGTCGGGGAGACCGATACACTATGAGAGCCCTGCTATTACTACAGGCGCTACAGTCACACAGGGGGCTTCTCGAGCAGCTTCTTCCACACCTCGTGAGACTTGTGTCAAGTGTGGCAAGCCTCATAAGACACCGGACTATAGGGTAGGCACTCGGGATTGCTTTCGATGTGGCAAGGTGGGCCACTTGATTAGGGAATGCCCTGAGATGAACAAAGGGAGGACGGCCTCAGCACCTATTCCACGACCTATACAAGCAAGAAAGCCGATCGTCCAAGAAAGAGCCTACGCAGTCACAACTCAAGAGGCTCATAACACAAATGACGTGATTCAAGGTGAGCTTTCTTTTAAATAAAGAATTTCAATTTTTGAAAATTTTAGATAGAGAAGGTGCATCTATATTTAGAAAAATATGAAAAGAAACTTGCATACAATAAATTCTAGAATAATGATAAAAACTACGTATATGTGTATATGTATGATTAGGTGGATTACAAATTTATAAGAGGGGAAACGACGTGACATACGAAGCTCGAGTGTTGATAGACCCGGGGTCTACCCACTCATTTGTTACACCTCGCTTCACCAAGAGGATGAAAGTCAACCCAGAAGAGTTAGACTTCATTTTAACCATGACAGTTCCTACTGGGAAAGCGATTGATACCGAGAAGGGTTGCAACTCTGTGATCGTGAGGGTCATGGATGGAGACGTCTTTGAGCTACCGGCGAACCTAATCCTTTTGGACATGCAAGGATTCGACGTGATCCTTGGCATGGATTGGTTATCGACTCACTATGCGACGGTAGATTGCAAGAACAAAGTCGTCATTTTTTGACCCAACACGAGGAGATAGTTTAGATTTCAGGGAGAGAGGTCGACACACCTACCACTTATTTCGGCAGTCAGGGCCGAGCGATTGATCAGAAAAGGGTGTAGTGGATACTTGGCATTTTTAAAGGAGCAAAAAGAGGAGAAGAATGTGATATCTGAAATAGCAGTTGTGCGAGACTTCACCGATGTATTTCCAGAGGAGTTACCTGGATTACCTCCAGAGAGAAATAGAATTCACCATCGACTTAGCACCAGGAACGGAGCCTGTTTCTAAAGCACCATACAGAATGGCTCCTGCTGAGTTGAAGGAGTTGAAAGAGCAGCTATAAGAGCTAATGGACAAAGGGTTTGTTAGACCGAGCGTGTCTTCATGGGGAGCACCGGTCTTGTTTGTAAAGAAGAAAGATGGGTCAATGCGTCTGTATATTGATTATCATCAATTGAACAAACTTACCATCAAGAACCGATACCCTTTGCCTAGGATAGATGACTTGTTTGATCAACTGCAAGGAGCAAAGTATTTCTCAAAGATCGATCTGAGATCGAGAGACCATCAGTTGAGAGTCAAGGCAGAAGATATTCAAAAGACTGCATTCAGGACTCGATACGGACACTATGAGTTCCTAGTATGCCGTTTGGGTTGACAAATGCCCCGGCGTCATTAATGGATCTGATGAATAGGGTGTTTAAACCACACCTGGACTCTTGTGTCGTAGTGTTTGTTGATGACATCCTGATCTCTTTGAAATCAGAGGAAGAGCATGAAAAGCATTTGAGAATAGCCCTATAGACTCTATATGAACACCAGTTATATGCCAAGCTCAGCAAATGTGAGTTTTGGTTAGAAGAAGTTAGCTTTTTAGGACATGCCATCTCAAAGCTTGGTGTCATTGTAGATCTAGTGAAGATCGAAGCAGTAGTGAATTGGGAGCAACCAAAGACAGTGACCGACATCCGCAGTTTCCTTGGATTGGCAGGTTACTATCGACGTTTCGTAGAGAGTTTTTCAAAAATATCAGGACCACTCACGAGACTTACATGGAAAGATGCAAGGTTTGAATGGAGTGAGGCATGCGAGAAGAGTTTTCAAGAACTCAAGAAAAGACTCACTTCAGCTCCAGTGTTAGCTATTCCTTTAGGCAGTGGAGGATTTACAGTGTATAGCGATGCTTCGTATACTGGTTTGGGCTGTGTGCTTAATCAGCACAAAAAGGTGATAGCGTATGGGTAGAGACAGTTGAAAGAACATGAGAAGAATTATCCGACACATGACCTGGAACTAGTAGCGGTCATTTTTGCGCTCAAGATTTGGAGACATTATTTGTACGGTGAGACGTTTGAGATTTTCACCGACCACAAGAGCCTCAGATATCTGTTTACACAGAAGGAACTAAACATGAGGTAGCGCAGATGGATGGAGTTTCTCAAGACTGTTCCATACTAGACCATCCAGGCAAAGGCTAATGTAGTAGCCGACGCCTTGAGTTGGAAGAGTTCAGCTCAATTGGCTAGTTTAATTTTGGGTATGCATAGATGGAAATTGTTTGAAGATCTGGCCCTATACGATGCAAACATTGAGTCTCAAGCTACAAGAGCCTTCTTGGCTAATATCTCAGTGAGACCAATGATATTTGAGCATATCCATGAGCTACAGATGAAAGACCCGGCGCTAACAAAGATTTGTCAAGATGTGACTGAAGGCATTACATCTGAGTTTTCAATCAAGGAGGATGGTTCCTTATTGTTCAAGGGCCGCCTCTGTATTCCGGATAGCGCCGATCTACGATGAACCATTCTTGATGAATCACACAAGTCAAGCTATGCTATCCACCCGGGAAGCACAAAGATGTATCAAGATTTGAAAAAGAACTATTGGTGGAGAGGCTTGAAACAAGATGTGGCAGAGTACGTGTCGCGGTGTTTGACGTGCCAACAAGTGAAGATCAATCATAAACATCCCGCAGGTCTATTGCAACCTCTTCCTATACCGGAATGGAAGTGGAAATCGATCTCTATGGACTTTATCGTTGGACTTCCGCGTACAGCAAAGAGGTACAACGCCATTTGGGTAGTGGTCGATCGATTGACCAAGTCAGCACACTTCTTGCCTTACAACATGATGTACACGGCGGGAAGATTGGCAGAGCTCTATATGAAAGAGATTGTCCGTTTGCATGGGATTCCGAGTAGCATTGTTTCGGACCGTGACCCATTGTATACATCAAAGTTCTGGAAGAAATTTCAAGAAGGAATGGGAACGCGACTAGATTTCAGTACGGCATTCCATCCGCAAACTGACGGACAGACTGAGAGGGTCAATCAGATCATTGAGGACATGCTTAGGGCATGTATGTTAGAGTTACAAGGATCATGGGATCAACACCTACCCCTGATTGAGTTCACGTATAACAACAGTTTTCAGACGAGCATTGGGATGGCACCATATGAAGCACTCTACGGACGGCGATGTAGATCGCCCATCAATTGGGAGGAAACGGGTGAGAAGTTTGTTTTGGGACCTGAAATACTTGAAGATAATGCCACCTATGTTCGGATGATAAGGGCAAAACTCAAAGCGGCTCAAAGCAGATAGAAAATCTACGCCGATATCAAGCGGACGAGTGTAGACTTCAAAGTAGGTGAACACGTGTTTGTGAAAGTGTCACCTATGAAGGGGGTGATGAGATTTGGAAAGAGAGGGAAGCTAAGTCCCCGGTATCTTGGACCGTTTGAAGTTTTAGGTCGAGTAGGGGAAGTTGCTTACCGCATTGGATTGCCATCGTTATTCGATCCAGTACATAATGTCTTCCACGTATCTATGCTCAGGAAGTACCTTAATGACCCTGATCACATGTTGAGCGGTCAATCATTTGAGATGCATGAGGACATGACGATGTTCGAAGAGCCAGTGGAGATTTTGGATCGAAAGGAACAAGTGTTGCGAACAAAAGTGATTCCATTAGTACTTGTTCGATGGAAGCATCATCCGACCAAGGAAGCTACATGGGAACGAGAGGCCGATGTGAAGGAACAATATCCGGCCTTGTTTCCGACAACTTGAGAGTCAATTGTACCCCCGCAAGCATGTTTGTGGATTTTTAATAATACTTGTAATCCAATGTAGATTTTTGATCAAAGTATGAAATAGAAATAATTTTTATCCGCACATGGCCATGATGATGTGTTTTGAAGAACCAATGAGCAACTGATCATAAATTACCAAAAGAAATCAAGTAGACAAAAAATTTTGAAAATCTACAGAATATGATCAAAACCGATTAATCAATTTTCAAATCGATTAATCGATTTGGAAATTCGATTAATATATTTTATTTGATTAGTCGACTGGCATGTGCCAGTGACTGGAAAATTGATGAGGACTCAGAAAATGAAAGAAGGGAAATTTCGATTAATCGATTGGAGTTTCGATTAATCGATTCTGGATTTCGATTAATCGATCTGGAGGTTCAATTGATCGAATAACTTAGGAAATTTTGAAAAGTTTGAAGAATTTTGAAAAGTTTGAAGAATTTTAAAATTTCGATTAATCGAAGAACAATTCGATTGATCGATTTGGGATTTCGATTAATCGAACTGGAGGTTCGACTAATCGAGTTACTTAATAAATTTGGAAAAATTTTGCAGGACTGCTCGATTTCGATTAATCAAAGTGAATCTCGATTAATCGATTTTGAAATTTTAATTAATCGACTGGCTCAAGCCAGTGAGCTCTAAAACTTGAAATTTTTAACGGATACGATTTCGATTAATCAAAATGGTTTCGATTAATCGATTTTTAGTTTCGACTAGTCGATTTTTGAAATCGATTAATCAATTTCGCGTGGCTTACCCAAATTTTGAAACTCGATTAATCGAATTTGAATTTTCGATTAATCGAAGCCAGTCTATATATACATAAGTTGGGGTTTTGGTGCCCATTCGAAAACTTCAAGCTTTGGGCGCCATTTCTTTTTCTTCTTCCTCTTCTCCAACCGACCAAGGTAGCTAGGGTTTTGGGGCATCCTTCGTCGATTTTGGATCAAGATCACCTACTTTCACAACGAAACCTACGGTAAACCCTAATTTGACTCTTTTTCTTCAAATTTGAGCTATAAAAAACCTAGTTTTAGTTATTTTCACTAAAATGCCACCCAAAACACGGTTGTCTTCGAAGAAGGAGACCTCTAAGCTCCTGGTTCTGTGTAAGAACACCGCACCGCCACCACCTACCCCATCACCGGTGAGGACTCCATCACTGTTGGCATCGGAGACCACCTCCGGTTCGACGAGCGCGTCTTCACGCGAGTCGACACCCATGCCGCCACCACCCACCAATGTACTTCAACCAAATGAGTGGTGGGAGGCTAAGACCTTTGAGGTCGAGTACATAATCGACCCAACCCTATTCACCAACCCTGAGGTATGGGGCGAGACCCAATGGGCTCATAATTACCTTTAAAATGCCAGCCTCGGCAACCTTTTGAAACTAATCCAGGGGTCATACTACCCTCGCTTGGTCCATTTGTTTTACCAAGGGCTCGTGGATGGCCCTACCGGAAACCTAATTAAGACTACCATTGAAGGTCGGGAATACATAATCACCCGTCGTCATATCCACGAGGTCCTTGAGTGCTACCTCGACTTTACACCCGAGACCACCCTCTTTCCACCCTTTGAGGAAGAGGTTAACTTTGAGGAGATCGTCGCCCGTATGACCAACGGGAAGATGGGGTCGGGATCCTCCATTAGGAGGGTCGACCTTCCCCACTATATGTGGATGCTTGATTCAATAATCAAGTGCAACCTCTACCCCATGCGCCACGACACCGAGCACGTAGAGAAAGTGCAACAGGCACTTTACGCGGCCTTCTGTGGCCGTTGGTTTGATGCGACGATGCTCATCCTAGAGGGGATGAGATATATAAAGGGCAACTTGATGAAGGGCAACTTGAGGCCCAAGGAGAAGATGCCCTATGCTCGACTCATTTCGAGCATGTTGGAGTGTTACTCCGACGCCCCTGATTATGCCGTATCGCCTCACGAGGTGAGGGCTACGGATTGCGTGAAGCAATTCTCCATTGCTTCATGGCGCCGCAACTACAACCTTCTCAAGAAGACCCTACCGGCGGTAATCGCACCACCGTCACCCCCACCACCACAGCAGGATCCACCCGTTGGGGGAGCACCACCAGTGGAGGACGCCCCACCTATCATTCCACCACCTGAGGGAGCCCCAGCTCACCCCTCAGTGTTAGCTGGGCAGCAGCCCATTGTGCCACCTTCCAGCACATCAGCTACACCACCCTCCTGCTCAGCCGCGACGACACCTACTTCATCCTACCACTGCCGCGCACCTCACTCCAGCCCTACCATTGAGGACGTGTTGGCCCGCATGGAGGCCAACAACGAGCGGATGAACCAGAGGATGGACTTTCTGATGTTCCATACACTCTGCTACATCTACCCATTGGACTATCAGCGGCGTCTAGCTCAGGAGGAGGAGTGGACAGCAGGCCGGACCACCTTCCATAGGGGACCAGTCTTCCATCTGAGCACATTGACTGCCGGCGCATCTGGCTCGACACCACAGCAGCCCCAGCAGCCTGCTGAGACAGAGCACCCACAGGCCACGGAGCCACCACAGCCAGAGCAGCCAGTCCAGCCAGCCCAGTCAGAGCCTACCCCAGCATCAGATCCGCCGGCAGAGGGGACGACATGAGCTACACCTGATATTTAGATTTCCATTGTATTTTGTATGCACATTTTGTTATCTTACATATGTATTAAACCCAATTGTAAATATTTGAGTAAATCAATAGAACAAATTTTATTATCTGTTGCCAGTAGTCTAAATTTTGTAAACTCTGAGTATGTGACTTGTTAGCATTATCCATGGGTGACTTATTAGGCCACCTCACCTCCGTGTGGGGGGGGAGGGGGGTGGGGGTTACCCAAAGGATGGAACCTTGGGTTACTTTCGAGGATGAAAATTCCCAAGGTAGGGAGGATGTAATATCATAAAAAAATTTGTTAAACAGTGACCTCGAGATTCGTGCCCGACTGGTCAAAAATTTTACCAAGTTTGACCAAGTAGGAGTTCACTAGTTGACTCAAGAAAAGAGAAACGGATATGATGTGAATATGAGGTAAGTGGGTGGAGTGTAGTGAAGATCTGGAGTCACATACACCTAGATAGGTGTATGTGCTTAACACCAAGACAAGAGGGAAATAAGAGTTTAATAACCTTATTTCTCTTTTGTTTGAACTATTGAAGAGAGAGTTAAGAGGAGAGAGAGAGAAGCAAAGAGGAGTTATTAAGGAGGGGGTGAATGCAAATCAAAGGGTAGATAAGAGCATTCATTGACGGATTCAAAGTGATTTAGATCGTGAAGCATGTGATGGAACCCTAGCCATCAAACCCAACAAATCTATCCCTTGAAGGGATTCTTGAGGTAAGTTTTAAATTGAAGTTAATGCATAGATGTAGGAGGATTAAATTCTATCAAATATGCTTAGAAGGATAGATTAAAGGCATAGGAAAGAAAGGATAGAAATTTGGAAGAACAACCCGGAAGGGGGCTGAATCTGGCCAAATCGATTAATCGAAATGGGAGTTCGATTAATCGATTTTGGCCCAGAAGTTGAAAAGTCATGGAAGCCCGATTTCGATTAATCGAAATGAATTTTGATTAATCGATTTGGATTTTCGATTAGTCGATTTGGAAATCGACTAATCGACTGAGAAGCTCCAGCCACTGGAGAAAAGAGACCTGGAGAAATCGACTAATCGAGTTGGGAAATCGATTAATTGATTTTGGAGTTCGATTAATCGATTTGGGATCGACTAATCGATTTCAGACTTCGACTACTCGATTTGAGAATCGACTTCATTATGTTAGAGACTTCGATTAATCGATTTGGGATCGATTAATCAAATTTGAATTTTGATTAATCGATTTTGAGAATCAACTAATCGATTTGGGTTTCGATTCATCGATTTTGGGAATCGATTAATCGAATTGTATTTCGATTAATCGATTTTGGGAATCGATTAATCGACTTTGACAGTTTTGCTTAACTTTATGATTTTTCTTTGAGATTCATGGAGGGTCTAGGACCTTCTTCATTACATCTTTAGTGATGTATTGCGTGTGTTATGATGTACCATAGGTGGTACGTGTGAAAGCGAGCACAAGGAGCCGCATGGGACCTTGATGCTTGGGCCATCAGAGAATTGAGGTAGGGAACACCTTAAACATGTACTTTAATTTCAAGAGCATGTATGTAGTGATATAAGTATCAAATTGAAGTTGTTTTAAATCGTGAAAAGCTTTGTGAAAATGGGTGCGTGTGTGACACCAAGAATGTGATAAGGGCATCTATGTGATGCAAGTGATTAAGAACCAGTAATCTAAAGGGATTGAGACATCCCCAGGGGATGAGAAAGTAATAAAGGCATCAGGTGTGATGCGTATATGTATACATCCCAGGGATGTATACATGTGATTGAATAATTACTGTTGAGACCTAACTGATATAAGATAGCACACTTACACGGTGAATAACTATATGTAAAGCACATATTATTTTTGTTATTTGAGGTTTGGAGGATACCCCACCGACGTGGCGGGATACCCACGACTGACGCGGCAGGATATCCGTGACCGGTACAGCGGCAAATTCGTACACCAGCATGGAGGTTTATCCATGACCGTAAGTACGTCCCAGGGATGTTGTGTGATATTTAACTCCGCCGCCTAGTGAGAAAGGGGCTTGGGTCGTATTCTCAGGGAATACATTTTTACAACTGTCTAATTAGATGACGATGAAGGGTATCTCATCGGGGCTCGATGCTATATTGCTCGGGGATTACTTAAGTTGAAGATTTAAGTTTTGCTTTAGGCATGTTCAGTGTCATTCATAATAAATCAACAGTAAAGTAAGACATGCTAATAACCGGTAAACTTGAATGTAAATTCATCAGATTTAAACTGTTTCTTTTAAAAGCATAGACACATCATGCTTAGAGTATTATGGAATATATGTGAGTTTTAACTTATATGTTCATTGTGTTTGTTCCCTATTGAGCTAGGATGTAGCTCACCCTTTTGACTATACGTCGCAGGTCCATTGATAGCAGCTGCAGAGGCTTCGGGAGACGTAGATCCGGGTGATTCGGATTACGTACCTGGACACGAGTTGGAGCCTCCACCTGAGGACTTCTTCTAGGTGACTCTGCTGTGTACTTTGATAGAGAGTCAGCTTTGTGAGCAGATTAGTGTGGCTTGGTATGTCTAGCCTTTATTTTTGAAACAATATAATTAAATTGGATATTCTTTTGGCGAACCATCTAGGGTGATCGGTTTATCACCGATGGTTCAGGTCGGTTCTCTGTTCATGCAGTGGCATGAGGGTAGAACTGTCTTTTGCATATGCCAGTTGGGCATATCAATGTTTTCCTCTTTAATGAGGTTAATTGCTTTATTTATTTAATTGTGCTTGTTATACCAATGCTCCGTGCTAAGTTTTGGGGGCACGGTTTGGAGGATCGTGCTGATGGCACGGGTTTCAGGGTTCCAAAATCCGGGCTGTCACAATTCATCTTGCATTTTGAAATTTTCGCTATTGAAATTTTTTTACCACTATAAATGGTTGTTGTTCTTACTTCCATTAAAGGTTCAACAAAAGAAATTTTCGCTCTACCGAAGAACGAGAGATTCATCTAAGTACTAATTAGTAGGTTGTTATCATCTACTTAAGTATAAAGCATTCTCACTAGTAATCGTGTTAGGGGGAATCTTTCTAGCACGAGCTTCTCTTTGCCAAAATGGAATTCACCCCCCTCTTTCTTCTATATTGAGTCTTTGAGGGCCTTGCAAAAACAATGAGAAAGAAAATATACTACTTACGAAGGTTTTTATAACAAACACAAAGAACAAGTTTTTATGAATCTATACAACAAATGAATTAAATGCGAGCATTGACCAAACATACAAGAAAGCATATTAAAAAATCAAGGCATATCGGATTAATCCTAAATTGATCTAGCAAGCATAATCAATCAATCACACAATCACACGTACACAATCAAGGCAGTTTGAAAATGTCAATGATCTTTGTTTCCACATATAAAAGGCAAGTAATCATGGTTTGGTGCTGCACTACATGCACCAAAAGTCATGATTCACCCATTTCATAAATTTTTGATAATCCAATTGAAGAAACATCACCTACTTGTCTGTTGGTTTTTCTGTTGCTTTAGAGTTCTAGAGTTTTATGTACTTCTTGAATATAATGAAGTACTTTATTAAAAATTTATTTCCTATCACCTGATGTATTCAACAGCAAATGGGACATGCTTTTTAAATCAAACTAGCACTTTCCAATCTTGGATTGAATGGTGTTAGATTCATTTATACTTTATTTTAGCTTGGATGTAAATATTTCATAGCAAATATATTACTTAAATTTTTTCCCAATCTTTTATTTCCATCTTAAAATAAAATAAACTGCCTTGTTTTTTAAGAAGGGTGAATAGAGGCAAGTCCTTGCTCAACCATTGTGTTATATGGGGTTGTCTGCTGATGAGAGAACTTTGGTGGATGTCTGGGATGATCTTTCAAATGACTAGATTTTTTCTTGCTCTCTTGGGTTTCTTGATGTCAATGGTGTCATCAGTTGTGGCTTCCACAACACTAAAGCCCGAGAGCCATTTGGCCCAGTTATCTTCGCTGGGGTCATGAACAGTAATCGCATCACCAAATTCCCCGAGGTGAGTCCACTCGCCATGAGATCCACGTATCTCTGTCTACATCTTTTGTTGGTACCTTGGGCCCCAAATAGTCCCATCCATTCGCCATATCTTCTTTCTAGCTGATGGATTTTCTCCCTATTCTTTTCTCCTTCCAAACATAGCATTTTTGAAGGTCTTGCCACAGTCCCTGCCATTGCATTCCACCTGATTCCGGTTTTTGCACCAAAGACACCTCCAATCTCCCTCCCTCAGCTGGAAGCTGGTTTCCTTGTCGGACTGGCCTATCTTTTCTTCCAATCACTGATTTCTCTCTCAAGGTTATCATAAAACTTTCTCACACACCATCTTCAATTTAGGAGGTCTTGCCAATTCTTTCACACCCTTTCTTTGTGATTGTACAATTTCACCTTTTTTATTGCACATGAAAACTATGTCATCTGTACAATTAGGAAAGTTATGTAGTTTTGACAAGCAATGAATATACTACACCAATAACTAGTAGCACTTTTGTGTTGTTTCATTTACCCAAATTTTAAATTATATTTTCATTAATATCTAACTTCTTAGCTTTGAACACCATGCATCCCACGGGCTGTTAAAATTGTAGGGACTAATGAATGCATACAATGTGTATAATATTAATGAGACTACTATTTTTTTCTCTCTTTTATATGATGATTGGTTCAACCTTTTCTTTTACTCATGTGCTTCGCATAAGGTTTTTATAATATGCCAATGTGTGCCATTAAAATGTAAATCAAACTCAAATCACACAACATCTGAGGAGGAGCATCAAATGAAAACTCAGAATCTTCCAAATGATCATGTAACAACACTGTTATAGTTCAAAATTTAAATAATTAAAAAAAAAAAAAAGACAACACCAAAGAATTATTTTTATATGTTCCAACTTGAGCTAGGAGGAAAATACTTGTAACTTGAAAGACTGGGATTACACAAGGTCCCATATGCCTATGCTCAATTCATCACACCTTACATAAATACCAGAGCAACCTTGCAACACATTTTCTATATTAATCCCTAAACTAGACTAGCATGTATTAAGATAAAAAAATAGTATCATGAACGTATAATCCACTAGCTTCTTCATCTTAGGTCTTGAAATACAAGGAATTACAAAAAAGGTTACACAACAATTTAAATCCCTGTGTTAGTCTATTAACTGACAATAATCAACTGATAAGTTCTGAACATGAAAAAAGAAGACAGACAAGGATGGATTAGCTTGACCCATTCAACTACTATTGATATCGCGTAGGACCATCAGCTAGATTTACTTCTATGGGTGAGGTATCAAACTAAGATGAAAATAAATTTGACCTAACAATCATGTTAGAAATAGCCCTAGAATAAAGGACCCAAAAAGAATCAGATGAAGAGAGAGAGAGATTATGAAATGCTGAGGTAGAAGTATCTGGATACATGGCTTGATATGCGAACCTCTGGCGGTAGAGGTATCCCAAGTCAACTGGCCTATTGTTGAAGTTCAAATAATTGATCATTGAGAATTTGATCAATCTCATTATAGGTGGGCACATATTTTTCACAAGTCGTACTACCATCGTCAATCTTCTATTCTACATAAGAATTATGAGTATTTGATGGGGAGAGACAGAGTCAATCACCAAGATCCCAACAGCTTTCAAGGGTGAAATTTGATATACGACAATAAAAATCCCTCGGTGTATCACTAAAAGTTTCATCATTTGCCATGCTAACAATGACCTCACCTTGTTCACCTCAATCACGGCTCTTTTAGCAAAGAGCAAATCTCTCAGATCCAACTACAATGGGCTGCAGCAAAAATTTTTGCTCTCTTGTTCCAAGAAAGCATACATATATGCTAATTCACGGTGGAATAGAAACCTCTCCATGGATAAACTCTAATGAATTCTCATTTATATTTAATCCAACCAACAGTTTGAAGATCCTTCTTTCGTCAAGTTGCTTGTGATGCTTTGTAGAGACTTCAACACAATGAAGGTATGCTAACTAAATTTTCCCTTGTTCTCTAAGAAGATGAACAATATTTCCCAAGAGATTTCTCTCACTGACAATGGTGAGCAGATCCTTGATGGAGCTAACAAACATGAGCTATATTGTTTCTCTTGGAATACAACTCATGAACTCTATCCAATACTGATTTCATCATAAGGACAAAAAAATATTCCAAACTAATTGTAGTTTCATGGAGTCGATTAGACATGACATAACTAAAAAGTCATTCCCTTCCCTGCTCTTGATGGTCCTTAATGATATTCCTAGTAGTGGAATGGTTCAAGCTAGCAACACAGTACAAGACCTAATCCATGGAGTGAAATGGTTCAAGCTAACTAATTTGCGGTTCCATGGAGTTGATCAGACATGACATAACTAAAAAGCCATTCACATCAGCTAGCAATATTAAATTCAGGATCGATCATGTAAGTACCAAAAATACCTGGATAAAGGCTGTCACCTTGATTATAGAAGGCCCCTCCTCAAGCATTTCATGTAAATGCTTCAATACACTTAGCATCCCCTCAATGTTATGCTCACTAAAGTACAAACGGCTAGCTTCTTCTAATGCCTCATGCCACATCTCATGCTAGAGAATGGCAACCCTAATCAATTCCTTTGACACTAGTTGTGCCTGTACATTTAACAACTCATAGTAGGATCATAAATGATAGCATGCATCAACTTAGAAAATACCCAAATTTAATTTAATTTTTACCTGATCCACGAGTACAGCACTATGATGACGAACTTTGCGGGATTCACTTATTGATTTGCAAGCAACTAAGAGAGGATACATAAGAGCCTGAGCAGAAAAAAGGAGCACATATTCAAGCAAGCAAGGCACACCATCTAGAACAGGAAAATATCAAAGTGTCCATGAAATTATATATATATATATATATAAATTATGACATTTTCAGGCACAAATAACAGCTTGTAGATGGAGGAATTGTTAATAGTTTAAGGTCTCCTTGGACATCAAAAAGGGACCCAGATCAGTAGTATCAAAAACCATGAAAGTTGAGGACTATGGATATTTTCCTGTCAGTACCTTTAAATTGACCCATAGAATTTTTGAGGGCACCCATGCTGAAAACCCATAAAAGTTTGAGGTTGGATTTTATACACTTTGTTGTCAAAAGTTGTTTATTAATTTATTTGATTTACTCTTCATATATTTCCTTGGAGAGCAAGGTTTCTTTTATGAGTCTAATCCTTGGAGAACAAGTCTTATTTTCATATATTTGAATCATATATTAAACTTTAATTGATCTAATCTTAATTCTCAAATGAGTGTAAACAACCCTCTTGGTCAAGTCGTTTAGATTAGGGACAAAGTCAACAAACCCTGCCGCACGAAGTCATATCTCCACCATTATAATGTGAGAATGGGACTTGCCCAAAATCTTAAAACTCTTTCCTTGACTAAATTATGGCATCCTTTTCTCTTTTATTATGTATACTAATAAAATAGCTAGGGAGCATTACTTGCACACGTTTTTCAAGTGATTGCACCAAATTTAAAAAAAAGACTTTGTAATATCCTGAAAAATCCTGCTAAACAGTGACCTCGGGATTCGTGCCCGATTGGTCGCAGGTTTGACCAATTAGGAGTTCAATGGTTGACATAGAGTGTGATGAACGGATGAGATATGATGGTTTGAGAGATTGTGTGGTGTGTGATGTGAATGTGAAGTCGCATACACCTACAGCGGTGTATGTGCTCAACACACAAGGAAGGGGATAGATAAAAGGGTTAATAACCCTAAAATCTTTATCTTAGGTTGTTGAGAGAGAAGTAAAGAAGAGAGAGAGAGAGAGGAGTAAAGAAGGTGGTTGAGCAAGGAGTTATTGTGGGTGATTGAAAGGGGGATTCAAGCACTAAAGAGGCCGATTCAACGTGAAGAATCCGTTCAAGCCAAAGCTGGAACCCTAGCCTTTCCAACCACTTGATTTGAACTCAATTTGAGATTGATTGAAGGTAAGATTTTTGTAGTTTAAATGCATGGATTGAAAGGATAAATTGTAGTTAGAAATGGTGTAAAATGTAGGATAAAGGCTTAGAAAAATGGAGGAAAAAGTAAGGGAAGAGATTGGGAAGAACAGCCAAAAAGGGGCTGAATCTGGCCATTTCGATTAATCAAAATTGAGTTTCGAATAATCAATTTTGGCCAAGAAGTTGAAAAGTCAGAGGACCCCGATTTCGATTAATCGAATTGGGTTTCGATTAATCGAATTAGAATCGATTAATCGACTGGGAGCCTACAGTGGACTCCAGTGAAGAAAAGAAATGGGCTTGATGAAATCGACTAATCGAAATGAAGATTCGATTAATCGATTTGTAATTTCGATTAATAGATTTGGGATCGATTAATCGATTTTGGAAATTCGATTACTCGAGTTGAGAATCGACTTGATAGAGCAGAGGATTTCGACTAATCGAATTGGGTTTCGATTAATCGAATGGGAATCTCGATTAATCGATTTGAGAATTGATTAATCGATATTGACTTTCGATTAATCGATTAATCGAATCAGATTCGATTAATCGATTTTGGAAATCGATTAATCGACTCGGCCAATTGATGTTGACTTATGAGTTTGACTTTAAGATCTTTGGGGGGTCTTGGACCTCCTTTATTGCATCCTTAGTGATGTGTTTCACATGTTATATGGTACCATAGGTGGTACGTGTGAGCAAGTGCACAAGGAGCCACGTGGGACCTTGATGCGTGATCAAACGAAGACTTGAGGTAGGAAACTCCTTGAACATGTACCTTATTTTACAAGAGCATGTATGTAGTGATATAGATTTGAAATTTAAAATGTTGTATTGCTTAAAGAGTTTGGGAAAAGTGTGTGTGTGTGACATCAATAAAAGTAATCATAATGAGCCATCCCCAGGGGATGAATAAGTAAAGAGATAAGAGCATCAGGTGTGATACAAGTGAATGGATACATCCCAGGGATGTATCCAAGATTGAATCATGTTTGATAGGGCCTAACTGATATAAGATAGCACATTTACACGGTGAATAACTATATGTAAGGCACCGATATTTTTGTTATTTGAGGTTTGATAGGGTACCCCACCGACGTATCGGGATATCCACGACTGACACGGCAGAATATCCGTGACCGATACGGCGGCGAAATCGTAGGCCAGTGCGGAGGCTTATCCGTACACAGTAAGCACACCCCAAGGGTGTTGATTTGAGACAAGTGAAACCCCGCCACCAATCCCCAGGGGAAAGGGGCTTGGGTACTAATTGTATTCCCAGGGAATACGTTAAAAGTGTCTATATAGATGACGATGATGGGTATCTCATCGGGGCTCGATGCTATATTGCTCGGGAATTACTTAAGTTGAAAGTTTAAGTTTTGCTTTAGGCCTTTTCAGCATCATTCATGAATAAATAAAGGCATGAGTAAAGTACTAGTAAAATGTGATGTTTTAAACTGTTTTCATCAGTAACTGCATAGACACATCATGCATGGCATATCATGGAATATATGTGAGTAATAATTTATATGTTCAACTGTGTTTTGTTCCCTATTGAGCTAGGATGTAGCTCACCCTATAGACTATACGTCGCAGGTCCACTACTAGCAGCTGCCGAGGCTTCAGGAGACGCTGACCCCGGTGAGTCGGACCTTGCGGCCGAAGAAGAGTTGGTGCCACCTCCTGAGGACTTCTTCTAGAGGACTCCGTTGTGCCGCTTTGAGGGCTTTTGGATAGAAATTTGTACGGCTTGGTATGTCAAGCCTTGTTTTGGCTAAACAATGTACATGTATAAATTGGGATTATTCTTTTGGGGCGAACCATCCGTGATGATTTACTATCATCGATGGTTCGGATCGGTTCTCCATTCATGTAGGGGCATGAGGGTAGAACTGCCTTTTGAGAAATGCTTTTATGTAGATTTAAATTCCGCAGTTTTATTTACTATTTCATTTTGTGCTTGATATGCCAACGTTCCATGCTTAGCTAAGGGGCACGGTCAAGATGATCGTGCTGATGGCACAAGTTTCGGGGTGCCGAAATCCGGGCTATCACAGACTTGGTATTTTAGGGACATGCGATATGTAAAAATACAATAAGGACCATCTGATTTGATGTCAGCCACCAATTTTCTATTTGACCAGACTACAAGAGGAGGCATTCCTAGGATTACTGGTCCAGTCTGGTCTTCAACATATCGAGTGATGGTGTATACTCCTTTTGCCATTTAAATTATTTTTGACTGACATTAACTGCTTTGCAGCATGCATCTATAAGCCCAGATTGCAAGCTTCTTGTAGTCGTCGGAGACCACCTTGATGGATTACTTGTGGATGCTCAAAATGGAAAGGTAAGTAGAATTAGATTTGCCTATGGATGCCTATTCTATGGTTGAACTAGTTATCAGTTTGCAGTAAGCTCGACTATGGTGCCGTGACACCTGTGATCTCATGGTCATGGGGATTGAATCACTTGATAGATGCATGTTTCATAATCACTTGGACAAATAGCTTATTCACGATTTGTGTTATGCTATTTAGCACCGCTAAAATTTGTGATTCATCTACATCTTTACCCACTAATCAGTGCGTAAAAATTGCAGTGCTTGGATGATCCTAATCATCTGGCCAATTTTCTAGAGTAGGACATTGCCTACAGATTTATCAATAGTCCAAAAGTCTGATCGAGCACATTGTTTCTCTGTTTTTTTTTTAAATGACGCACAGACAGTCTCTTCACTTGTAAGCCATCTGGACCATATTCATTTGCTTCAATGTGGCATCCAGATGGGCGTGTTTTTGCCACAGGAAACCAGGACATGGCATGCCGAGTTTGGGATATTAGAAATCGGTCATCCCCTGTTGCAGTTCTGAAGTGCAACTTGGGAGCTGTCCGATCCATCCGTTTCTCCTCGGATGGGCAATTTCTTGCAGTAGCAGAACCCGTCAATTTTGTTCACATTTACAATACTAAGGTGGATTACAAGGACAACAAATGTGCATGGTGATGAGCTCATTGTCACCACAACAAGCCCCTACAAGCAAGCAACATTTGGGTCTAAAACTGATTGGCGAGTAAGAGCAATTTCAACTACAAACCTTTCTTTTCCGCTTTAGCTCTTCTGAACTAAAAAAAAAATTGAGGTGCACAATTGATCTTTCAAGTTATTTTTTGCAAGCAAGAGACAGGCTACACATACATCACGCCGAAAAACATTTTGAAAAAGTTTATTTGCATAGCAGATCTTTGGACTCAAATTGCAAGGTACCTCTATGGTGTGAGCCCCCCAGGTTTGTTTCTTACAGCTCTTTATCGTGTTTGTGATTTGATGTCCAAGCAGGAGTTAGTTCTGATTTATTCACGTATCAGGTTTAGATTGGTGTTTTATGATTCTTATTCTTCTTCTTCAAAAAGACCAATCTACCAATTATAAAGATAAACTTCATTTCTAATGCATGTTTTTTTATTCTGTTTTTGGCATCACCATCAATAATTTTGTTATTTGAAATGATGATTGAAGCTTACTGGTTTATTTATTTTTTAATTCCTCTTTTTTTGTATTGGTGTTTGTGGGTGAGTCCTTTTTCTAAGATAATTTTTTTACTGTATGAATTCAGGTACTCACAAATGGGAGGCTGAGGAGTGTGAGCCATAGGGTCATGGCCAACAGCTTCAAATCATCAGGAGGAGCTGAAGAGCTGGAGCTGATATGCTAATTTACTATTTTAGGAAATGAGTTAATCAAAATAGGTTGGCAATGACATTGATGGCTGACAAAATTAATTAAATATGAAAAAAGAAGGTTCTTTTGTTTCATGTAACTATCAACAGTGAATAAAATTTCATTTAATGGTGTTTTTACTTTTTTACATTTTCTTATTTTATTTTATATATTATTGACTAATATGTAAGTTTGCTCTATTTGCTCAGAGATATGGGTTGAGCCCAGATCGTTGTGCATTAGTTAGTTTTTTATACTTCATAGACTCCTCAAATTCAGATGCCTTTTCCGGATGGTACAGATCAAGTAGAGTTTCCTCTTTCCCAAAAAAAGTATTAAAAAAGGGTATTTAAAAAATTGCATTAAAAAAGGCATTAAAAAATTGGTTTAAAAAAAGCATTAAAAAATTGCTTTAAAAAGAGCATAAAAAAATTGCATTAAAAAGATATTATTTAAAAAAAAATTGCATAAAAAATCGTCGATGTAATTTTCTTTTTTATAAAAAAACAGTATTTTAAAAAAAAAAAATTTGCATAAAAAAACCATTGCCAAAAGCAGTGATTTTTTCTATGACTGTTAAGAGCAGTCATTGTTGAAGTTCATAAACCACTGTCTTGTATAGTGGTAAAAAAAAACCACTCCTTTTTTTATAATTGTTTAGGGCAGTGGTTTTTTGAAAAAGAACCACTATCAAAGACAGTGGTTTTTTGAAAAAACCACTGTTTAAGGCAATGATTTTTTTGGCTTTTTCACGTAGTGGGATCAGTTGTACTTGGCAATAACGCATGACATGTGTCTCAATATACCGTATGAACAATGTGCTCCAATAGCACATTGTTCATACGGTATATTGGGATCAATTGTACTTGGCAACAAACTGGAGTGTTGGTGTTTACATGTCAGGGCGTACTTGGCAATAACGCATGACATGTGTCTCAATATACCGTATGAACAATGCGCTTCAATAGCACTCCCGATTGCAGAAATTTTTGTATCGTAATATATAGAAAATGATGAAGACATTGGGAATGGATATGATATGGTGTTAATAGTGGGATGAAGATTACATGGTTTGATTTTTTATATTCTGTTTTCGTGGTTACGAACTCACAATGTCGAGAAACAAGTATATAGATACATCGATGATTTGTACAAGTATAGGATTTCTTGTTTATATTAGATGTTGGAACTTGAAAGACATTTTTACAAATATACAATACTACTAAAACAAGATCGTAGAACTGAATTTTGGATGTTATATGATGATCTTGAGCTCTGATAGCTCAAGTCTGAGTGTATATCATGGGATACACTGCTTTGGACTTCTTGATTTTATTGATATAATATGGCGTGACATAAATTATAGAGTTTATGGTGTTGTTTATTGTATATAACTGTATACGTTTTTATTTTCAGAACTTAAGTTAACCTCCAGCTGAAGAAAGTATTTCCATCTAAAGAAAGTATTTCCAGGAATATAAAATGAACTACCTGGGCAATATATGTGTTCTCTGCCTCAATGAACCTGATGAAAAGTCAACCTGCATTTTCATCATGGAGTCTTAGAAAATAAAATATAAATTGCTCCTGTCAATCTTGCAGAAATGTTATCTCTAACTAAAATTGACAGCTGATACCAAATCTTTTGAACAGAGATTTGTCAGAGAATCTGAACCCTCATAAGATCACATTTAAATCTATAGATATACTGCTATCTAAATGGGTGTCTAACAACTAAAAGTAATATTAGCAGCACACCATTTTATAGAACCAATATTCAGCTGTTGGTATTCAGTAATGGCAACAATGGTAAGTCTGAAATAGTGATCAAGGACTCAAAAGTCTGAGATCAGCCACAGAAAATCTGAACCCAGATCAGTAGCAAATAGCAGTAGCAAATAAGTCTAAAAAATCGTTAAGTACAGCTGTTATGGGAGACTCAAAAGTCTCGACCAATGCAAGGGAAGCTTAAAGAGTTTCAAGCCCTTTTTTCTTCTCTAAATCTTCTTTTCGCTAAAAATTTCTGTCCTACATGTAAATCTCAAGCATTCCCTTCTAAATTAAAGAAATAAATCCTAACTTCTAAGTTCAGACTTCAAGTAAAATCTAGGACTTTAACAAACTTTTAAAATGTAATTAACCTGGCAATTAAATTCCTATATTCTAGGACCCAACTCAGCATAAAAAAATAAAATTGTTGCTCTTTATGATTACCGAGAACCCATATTAGGTAACCCAATTTTCACTTTATCACTTCAAGTGCTCAAGTGAGCCTTATTTTTAACCCTCTTTTAAATCCATCAACCCCCCAGTCACCACAGATATGGGTATAATTTCAGGCCTCAAAGGGCCCCTCGACACCCTGTTATCTCCAATTATCAATCTTGTTTCAGCAATAGAAAGCCCTCCATCTCATCATATTTTCTCTGCATCACCTTTTTTGGTTTAATTAGGATTTTTACCTTACATCTATAAATCCATCTTGGACATCATGACTAAATCATGTCCTAACTTCAATAACTTTTAAAAATAGGATAAATGCTCTTGCTTCTAAAACATAGGCATTAATTGGGTTTAATTTATTGGCAACAAACATTGCATCTTCAATAGATCAACAAAATAAGTAGAAATGGTCAAAGCAAACAGAAGGAAGATTAGAACAACAATCTTCATGACTAAAAGAGCAAGAATTCTGGTAATGCAAGGAGAGGATAGGAACTAGGCTCTATTATGATTTTAGATTGCTAAATATGATTTCATAGAGCCTTGAGTTGGCCTCTTTAAACAAGCATAGATTCACCTGAGAAAAAATGTGTATTTGGAACATTTTTATGGTTAAAGAGCCAGGTCTCAAGATGCGTGAGAAATGACAAGTAGTATTTCTAGTATGAATTAGAATTCTAAACATGTTTTGAAAAAATCTTAAGTTGTCTTTTCAAATAGTCACAGATTCAACTGGTGAAGGTAAAACACTAAAACAAATTTACTTGGTATAAAAATCGCAATATACTATAAAATGTAATCAGTAGTAACCTTTTATGTTATTCCATTTATTTTAGCAAATCAATCATCAAAATAGGTCCTATAGTCCAGAACTAAGTTTTAAAACTCATTATTGGTGGTAGTATCGACAAACCCACGGAAACAATACATATCAGCATGGTATCAATACGTATCAGTTTCGTCGAGAACCGATATCGACGATACCACACTGATATAGGTAACGAGGTGTTATTGGTATCTGTATTGGACCAATACTGGTCATGACCGGAAATTATTCTTAATAAATCACATACATATAAACTCTGATTCATAGCAGTTTTCAATACACAGAAAATAGAAGCAAACAAAGAGACTAACAATCTCAAAACAGAAATCCAAGATATGTGAAAACAGACACTAATCAGAAGCCAAGATATTATGTTAATTCTGTGCATGGAACTGATATATTGCAAAGTAGAGAAGATATGTAGAAGCAGTAATGGCATAAATCATGTATGAGAAGATAGTAGATAACAGCAACAACAAACTTAGAAAGTCTCGGAAAATAACCACATGAACTCAATTATATGCTCATAAGAATAGCATCAATAGATGTTGACTAAAAAGTCATGAAAAATAATAAATGAATGAAAATCGAAAGTCATGATGATAAATCAGGCTACGAAAATAGAGGATGGAAAATCAGGCTATGAAATATGAAATTAAAATATTGGGAGGAGAAGATGATTAGATAACCTTCGATGCTGCCGAATTTGGGCGTCGTCACTTGATTTGATCCCCAATATGGCTCAAAATAGTAAAATTAGGGTTCCCAATATTATGATTGGATTAAAGGTTATAATATTGATTTCGATCTTCAATGCCAAATGATTCAATGGAATTTCGATTTCGATCTAAAACCTTCAATGAAATCTAGTTTGGCTCAAACAGCTTCGTCGCAAACCCGATCGATTTAGTTCGAACTGATTTCAATTGTCTCAAATCCTAGCTTAAACTCTTCGTCTCAAACCCTAGCTCACACCGATTTTGATCATCTCAAACCCTAGCTCAAACCGCTTCATCTCAAACCCAAGCTCAAACCAATTTCCATCGTCTCAAACCTTAGAGCAAACCGATTTCGATCATCTGAAATCCTAGCTCCAACCATTTCGATCGTCCGAAGCCCTAGCTCCAACCATTTCTATTGTCTGAAACCCTAGCTCCAACCATTTCGATTGTCTGAAACCCAACCATCGTCTCCAAACTCAACCTTGTTTTTTAGTTTCTGAAGTCTTCACAGCCTACATGAGAATAAATAGTTTTTTATTAGCGTTGGGATGTATCTTTGCACGAGATGTTTGCGGGATGCGTTCGCATTTGCTATATTTGAGAGACACCTTATTTGCAAGAGCCATCTCAATTGGTATGAAAATGGGTTTTAGAGACGGTTTTCTCTATGGTCTCAAAATTTTTGACCCACTACCAAATCACTAAAAGTTATGGAGACGGCTCTATAGGTCAAAGCCGTCTCCAATATACTCCAATAATAACAATAGAGACCATTTTTAGATAGATCGTCTCCAATAACCTCATTATTGGAGACGACATCCAAAGCCGTCTCTAAAATCCGTATCCAAAAGTTTTCTTTTTTGCAATGTCCCTTATAGTGTATATAAATGCACCTACACTTGATATATGGGAAGACTTGATCAAGAAGCTTCAACTTGACCATAACTGCAATGATGATGATGATGCTCTTGGATACTGCAAGGATGATTCAGATCCAAAAATTATCATCCAAGCAACTTGCAATTTTAGGCTGCACAAGCTATAATTCTTTAAGAAGCACCATAGAGTTGCCATCCAACATACTATTGGTTCCCTCAGTTGAAATTTTTTCAATACGGCCATCAAACAAAAATAAAACCTTGAATTTTTGCGCAGATGAATCATTCACTGCACAACAATAACTTTCAAGATATATCCAAAGAAAGATGCCAAAAATACTGTAAAATCCCTTAAAAATCAACACTATAATTGGCAAAATATATATCAGATAAAGGAACTTCAACCCACAGATGATTATTTATCAACACAACCAATCACCGATAAACTGAATCAATGTCATACATGTTCAAGGGACCGGTCATATATCCATAGCTTTTACATGATAACTTCAACAATGACCCCAAAAAATGAATATCATTCCTAAATCAGCCATCGTATCAGCAAATCATCACACAGAATTGGAACATAATAAGAATCGATCAACTATTGTAGAAAGAATACCCATCAGATGGATGGAGGGCATCTATCTCCCAAAATCAAAGAAATCAAGGCAGTTTCCCAAAGTTCAGAAGAACCGATAAAAAATTGATCACCAGTTCCCAAAAAATTTTGTAAAAATCATTAAAAAAACATTATACCAAAAAACATCTTCTTTGTAGCATTTAGAGGTAAAGATCCAACCTCGTGTTGATGTCAACAAAGCAAGGATTCTATTAACCAAACCTAATCTTTGAGTAGCTCTTATACGAGATTACCAGGTTAGGGATGCTGTTAACCAAACCTAATCGATCAACTATTAAAAAATAAAAAGAAAAACAAATAAAGGTTATTTGAAGAAGCAAAAGCCTCAATATTAATTATTTTTTAATCAAATCAAATGATAAAAAACAAATTAAAGCATAAATATAACAAGGAACCATCCCGTGGGGAGAAAAACCGCAACTTCAAACCCTAACCTCTCTAACACATAAAAAACAAATTAAAGTTGAAATATTAAGTAAAATGCTTTTGATGAACATACAAAAGACCTCAAACCCTAGTTTATTTGAAGAAGCAAAAGCCTCAATATTAATTATTTTTTTTTACAAGTTTTCTTCACAAAAACAATTATTTATGAAACTCAAATATTATCTAACAAAAAATCCAAAAACAAAGCAATACTTACAAAAACCAGAACTCATAGATCTGGATCTCTCAAACAAACTGCGGTGTGATGCTCTAGATCCACCATTAAAGTTCGAAACAGAACTTTGGCCCAACTGTGACGTAGAGACAGGCTCAGATCACGAGATTTCTCTCCAAATCCAACAACATTTATTCCTTTGAGATTCTACAATTTAAATCTCTAGCTAAGGTTTCGAAGAGGGAGATGAAGGTTAGAGTTTCGAAGAGGGAGATGGAGGAAGAGGAGGGATCTCGTATTTCAAGCAATTAGAAGAGGGATTTTGTAGCTCACCAAAGAAAACAAGTAGGAAATTGTTCAAAATCTAGGGTTGATAGAGAGAGAGAGAGGTTAGGGTTTGTCAAGATCTCGAGAGAGAAAGGCTACGATTTGTCGATCAAGAGAGAGAGAGGTTAGGGTTAATCGAGATCGAGCGAGAGAGAGAGAGAGGTTAGGGTTTGTCGAGATTGAGCGAAAGAGAGAGAGAGGCTAGGGTTTCGATGAGAAGAAGACGGCATGTGAAATGAGAGGGCGGGTCATGCATAGTGATATAACTGAAATGAGAGGGCCGGGGGGGGGGGGGGGGGGGGAGGATTGGGCTCGACAATATGACACGTGAGCACTTAATGATAGTCACGTGATAGGAGGAGGATTTATTTAAACCACTTATTTAATTTTAAAAAAAAACTATTTTAAGCAGTGGCATATTGCACCACTATTTTAAGCAGTGGTCTATTTTAATACTACTATAATGGTTTTTTCCCCATTTTGACACAGTGTGTCACAACAATGATTTTATCATATTCGTATCTTATCGTATTTTACATACTCTTCCGTATCATCTACATACTACTTAAATTAGAGTAAGTTACGTTGCGATAGGCTTCACTACATCACACTTTACAAAAGACGAGTTTCATATTAACTTAAATGTACTTTGTGTGGCAGCCCATACTCCCATAAAAGTGTTGCATCTGTACATAGATGCCTACTTTCCAAGTTCCACGTGATCGGACAAAGGCTTAAAGTCTAGTGTCGTATCTTATTTCTATATTCTAATATGTACATGCCCTAGCGTATTCCTACAATGATGACATGATGCGTTCTAATGAACAAACTTAATTAATTACGTATCTTATATATCAGAAGGAGATATCTTGATAATTGACATTTATGAAAGAAAAATGAAATAAAAGAATACCATCTATCTAAATTTATATTCAAGAGGAAATATTATAGTTCTCCGTTAAGCATAACATATGAAATCTGAATTTACGAATACAAGTTACGATACGGAACAAAAAATATTGTATACTATGAAAATTGATATTTAGGGCAATTAATTACAATACTAGAAGTATAAGCGATGACATCGTGGCAATTGTTATTGAACTTACTTTGGTATTCGATCCACTTAGGCACTCATGATTTGCAAGGTGAATACGAGTATTTATATTTAAATAATTTTATTCTATGATTGGGTCCAACTACTCTTCCTTGGATGTAGTCGTATCTATATAACTTGTGGACTAATTGGTAATGCGATCGGACTTGTTTTGAACCCTAAAGAGACACAAATATCCTTACAAGGATCGTAGGAGTCTTAAGAGAGGTAACAGGCATTCCCATTGTAAGAGAGTAGAGTAGCCGAGTTTGTAGTTAGGACTGTTGTTGCCAGCTTTGGGCTGCCTGCAACATGGCTTCCTCAAAATTGCTACTCCAACGAGGTTTGTATTATTGTTGCCCCTGGTATTGTGGAGGGGGTTGAGATATATATGTTGGCCTATAAGGCTAAATGGCACCCTACTCCGAATTGTTCCTCCAAGTCAGTTTTAGGTGATTCCTCCAACTTGGATTATAGGTATTTCCAAAGTTATTTTGGTCCGGTCTTTGATAGGAATTTGCAACATTAATATGCTCTTGTACCGTCTCAGGGTATAAAGGCACAATGGGACAATCAGGAACCACATGAGTACGGCTTTGGCATATGCCACAAGCTTCACTTACCTGAGAAATTGGGTACGACTTTGCACTCAACATGGACACGAATTTCTTTTCCAAAGCCTCGACTTTGGTAGAAATATCCATTGTCGATTTCATTTCATACATCCATCCTCGCTTAGGAGGTGTAGTTCATGAAACCTCAGGATCAGTCATACTCGACGCAACTTGTTGCATCGAGTTCTCACTTAAGTTCTCAAAAAGTTCTCAAGCATCTTTTGCAATATTCGTGAGGAACATACCCCACAAGAGGCGTCAATCATTTGATGGTTTTGCTCAGCTAGTCCTTCATAGAAACTCTACACTATTTGCCAATTCGGAACCTCGTGATGAGGGCACTTGCGTAGAAGCTCGTTAAGGCATTCCCAACTCTCATGAAAGGACTCATCCAGATTTTGATGAAACATTGTAATGGCCTGTAACATTCTAAAAATTTTGACTTTAAAGAGTGTACCTCGGGATGCGTGCCTGCCTGGTCACTTATGCGATCAAGTGAAAGTAAACTTGATGACCGAGATTAGACTAGGTTTAAGGTGAAAATATACCTAAGGGTGTGGTGTGGATCATTTGATAAGGTCGCATACACTTGTTATGGGTGTATGTGTTTTACACCAAAACATGAATTGGGTTAAATAGGTTAAAGGCTAAGAGAAACTTATTTCTCTTTGATTTTGGTTGGTAGTTAGAAATTTAAGAAGGGAGAGAGAGAGGTTAGAGAGAAAGAAGAGGAAATGCTTGGGAGTAAATGCAAAATATTTGTGTGTGGTATTGCAGATTGAAAATCGTACACGAGCTTTAAATTCTGACAAAATCGCACGTGGGATCTCGTGGAGTTGAAGCTAAGAGCCCTAGCTCTAGATCCAAGCCCTTGAATCACTCATACGTCAGATTAGAGGTAAGGTTTTGTTAATTGATGATATGTGTGAAGTTTGAGCTTTAATTTAATGTATAAATGTTGGATTAAAAGAAATAAAAGAAGAAATTTTTTTTGAGAGAAAATCAAGCTAGATGAACTGCCCGAAAAGGGCTAGTTTTCTGTCAAAATCGATCAATCAATTTGGAAATCGATTAATCGATTTTTGACAGAAAGCAGAATTGGGAATTGCAGTATGAAATCGATTAATCGAATTAAATTTCGATTAATCGACTGGGCACTACCAGTGGCTGAAAAAGCTTGCTTTTTTTGAAAAACCGATTAATTAATTTTGGGGTCAATTAATCGATTTTGGAATTTCGATTAATCGATTTTGGAAATTCAATTAATCGATTTTGGGGTTGATTAATCAATTTTGATTGTGTTTGCCATACTACTTCCGTATTTCGGCCATAACTTTTACTCCGAACTTCGATTGATGCCATTCTTATGGAGTTTGAAAGAGAATAACAAACTCTAAAACTTTTGTGTTTTGACTAATTCATGAATCTAAAGTTTTAAAGGTCATAATTTAGGGGGAAGGTTTCATCAAATTCTATATTGGCATGAAATTGCTCGTTTCAACCTTGATTTTGAGAAAACACTTAAATAAGTCTAGGTTTTTAGTGAGTAGAGTTAGTTCTTAATGCATTATGGTGTGTTTGTGATATAGATTGAGGGTGGGAAGCCGTCGATAAGGGCTGTAGTGTCGCTTTGAACGGCTCCGTGCGTGAGGTAGGGAACACCTTGAACATGTACTTTAATTACAAGATTATATATGTAGTGATATAGAAAAGAGTAATTATGCATTAAAACTATGAATCTTAAGTGTGTGTGTGTGTGTGAACACTAAGCAAGGAAATGAAGTATAATATGAGCATGTGACGTCCCCAAGGGATGTGAATGTTATATGGGCATCTGTGTGATACATTGAGCTAGTCACATCCCAGGGATGCATGGATAATATAAAGCAAAGTGAATGAGAATTGATAAGACCTAATATAATATATTTAGCACAATCACACGGTGAATAACTATATGTAGTACACTTTTGATATTTAAGGTTTGGAGAATACTCCACCGACGTGGCGGGATACCCATGACTGACTCGACAGAATATCCATTACCGGTACGGTGGCCAATCCGTACACCAATTGCACATCCCAGGGATGTATGTATGAGACTTCAACCTCGCTGCCTAGGAGAAAGGGACCTGGATAGTACTAAATGAATGAAAAAGGATATAAAAATGGTCTGATTAGACGACGATGGAGGGCATTCCATCAGACGCAAGATGCTATTGTAAATCGAGGAATATTTAAGTTATGATTTAAGTCTTTAGGCCAAATCATTATCTTATATGAGCAATTGAAAATAAAGGAATACATATAAAGTAATAGTAACATTCAGTGCATCTTTTCAGCCATTTAAATTACTTTTCCAGCTAATTTATTGATACATCATGTTTCTAAATGTCATGGAATATATGTGAGAGATTAACTTATATGTTCAATCAGTTGTTTCCCTATTGAGCTAGGATGTAGCTCATCCCTAAACTATACGTCATAGGTACATGTGTAGATCGAGATCCGGCTGCGGAGAAAGGCTTGGGATCTCCCGTTTGGGGAACTTTACCTTAGGTAAGGTTTGGACATGGGTATGTTTTGGGTTTGTTTAATGGAGGTTTTGAGGTCTTTTGGATCATGAACTGGGTATGTAGGGGGATTTATTATTGTATTAAGATTTATTTTATAAGTATGTTTGTAGGTCACTGTTTAGGTGATGGTCGGCCATCACCGGTGGTTTTCTTGTGGGCCTATTTTATTCAGTCTTTATATATAGAAGAACTTTTATTGTTGTTATATTTTACTTTGACTCTACCTTTGTTGGCATACCAAGTAAATTCTGTATTCGGATTGTGATATGTGCTACTCGACGGTCTGATTTTCCCTGAGTTTATGATGTAAGGAAGAAAAAAAAATATTGTGTCAATTTTTATGGAATCGGGGAAAATCGGGCTGTCACAGTTGGTATTAAAGCTTAGGCGTTAGGTCTTATTGGGATGATGTGGCAGTAGAGCTTAAGCATTAGGTCTTGGCTAAGGACTTTTTGGGACCCAAGACTATGGCAGTAGATTCTATTAGGGTATAGGAGATCCAATTAGGACTCTATCATGGTTGGTGGAAACCTTAGGCTTTAGGTTCTGGAAGTCTCAAGTCGTGGCAGTAGGTTTCGTTTAGAGCTTGGGTTGTGGATCTTCACGATCTCTTATAGTGGAGATAATTGATGACTGTGATAGAAGTGCGGTGATAAGATACATGATATGTTTTAGATGTTTTGTCAGAATATAGAGCCATAATGATCTTGATCGCTGTTGATTAAAACATTTATTTCATTATGACAGATCGCAATGGCACTACAGAAAAGAGAGAGAACTGGACGCACCGGATAAAATGAGCAGAATAGGCAGTTGCTTGAGACGATAATCAACACAATGGTTCAGCAGACTACATTACTCACGACAATATTGAGAGAGACGACTCACACCTCTCCATTGACACAGGTTGAGTCATGCTCGAGGTATAGAAAATGACATAGACATCGGACTGTAGACGAGGCATGAGAGGGTGTTTCAAGTGTGGGCGAATGGGACACCTGATAAAACATTGCCCAGCATTGAGGAAGGGGGCGATGACCTCGGAAATGACGTAGGATACGTCTCGGTCCACAGTATAGAATCGTGCACTTGCCACCCCTGAATTTGTCCACGTACCTTCTCACTCTTCAGATCCTACACCGATCAGTATATGCGCGCATTGTGGGAAGCACCACAAAACGGAAGAGTGTTGGTTAGTTTTGCGCACATGTTTTAAGTGCGATGAGAAAGGGCACCGGATCAAGGATTGCCCGGTGAGACATCAAAGGCGGGTAACATCGACGTCTACTTCCAAGCCGATCCTCCCTACAACTCAGGGTCCTACAAGTGAAACATCGATGCACGATGTCCAAATGGCACATGAAGTTTTCCAAGGTATAGATTCATTATCGATTGTCAAGGTTTTACTCAACTTTTAGATGACAAATGCCTTAGAAATTGTGGTTGCTTTCAACACTTATGGTATATCATGACACCATCATATGTGCATTTGATTAAATCACCTGCATGACATAAACAAATTTCAATTTCCAACGATTAACTAAGTAGGTGATCAATAGAAGGATGGGACTTGAATTTGTCGTGATAGTTAGGGTGACATTACGTAAGGATAGATTGTTAGTAATCTAAAATTGAGTTGATATTATGAGTAATGATGATTGAACTAAGACTTGTAAATTTACACTTAACGGATCTAATTGTAATGTTCTTCTTTCTAACTAATAAATCATGAGTGCATTGTGTTCGAAAGCTCTCCTTTCAACTTTGAGTGCAGTTGTTAAACACTATAGTTTTAAGTGGACATCCTTAGGGAGTTACAAACCTAGAGAGCTGGGACAAAAAAAAGAAGAAAAAACTCTTTAGGATTTGGAATGTTAAGGAAATATTGTTGATAGTTGACATAGATTTTGATGGCCCACATTAGGGACTCAACCCTTAGTTTGAAGGAAACTAATTAAGAAAAGATAGAATTCATAGTGACTTCTCAATTCACTATTGGATTAGCTATCACTACTATAACCTTAGACTTTGTCTTACCGTTATGATCACACAGTTACAAATACTTTAAATCCATATTGACGACGGTGGATCAATAGGGACAACAAGAACAATTAGTGACTCTATTGATTGTGTTGAGGTCTGTGCACATGAAGAGACATTTCATCTTAAGCTGAGATGTATGTAAGACCTTAATATTATGAATCGAAGGGGTGTTCTTTAGAATTGCTATCTAGAATTATCTCCTTGTTAGAATGATTGGATACATTGTGATCGAGTGTCTTTTCTTTTATAATCTGAATGGTATTTGAGTGTGATAAGAATGAGTGAAGGCACAAATTTGAGATGTTAAGATCATTATTACAGGTTTATAATAAAATCATTTTGTAATGACTTCATACCTTTGTGGATGTATGTTATGGCTAACGATGGTAGTTATTATGGTATGCTTACAGTGATGGTAATTTAAATCGTGGAGGAAGTCGCTCATTTAGACTAGTGGTTAAGATTATTCCAAATTGATGGTTATCGAAATTCCCAATTTCACGGGAGTGTATTTTCAGCTTTGTGGATGCGTGCTATCATGGGTTACGTGATGGTATCAAATTTCATTATGGTAATGACTAGTTGGGCCATAAGAAATTTTATTAATTGATATATTCAACTGATATATTCAACTTTTCCTGTATTGTAGTTAGATTTTATTCTAATGGATATAGTATCAATGGGGTGAGTCAACTTTTCTCTGACTGATTGTGTCAGAAGTCTAGACCCAACTGTGACTGTCACAGTTGGTATCAGAGCGTGTAAGTTTCATAAGTGGGAGACTGTGTTAGATAAGTATTATCTGAGATCTGGAGGTGTCTATTGGAAATTTTTCAGTATGATTATTGACGTGATGCAATCATTAAGGGATAATTTGATGATTTGCTAGGTTAGTAGTAAGTTGGGAAATGCTTGCCAGTTGGAGGGTCCTGCTTATGATTTCGGTTTTTGGATTGATGGTTGTAATCTCAAGGTTAATATCTCTTTCTTGTGGATATATTCTTGCCAACTATTTATAAAGATACTTCTTAGGTAGTGGAAGTGAGGTTTGTAATTACCTGTGCATGAGTTAACTAATCTATCACTACGACTCCTGAGTGAGCACCAGTCCGGTTAGTGCTAGATGGACATCCTTATTGTAAAGCTCAGCATATAGATTTTTACCAGTGTGTGATCAATCTTTAGATGATGTGTAGTAAATCTCCATTCAATTCTGCGGCTTTGACTGTGTGTAATTCTAATTCATCGTAATGTATGTAATTCCAATTCATTGCAGCATTCGCTGTGTGTGATTTGAGTTTAACAAATGATTACTGTATTGACTATCCAAACGTCACGTCGTTCACTTTCGAGGGAGAAAATTCCTTCCGGAGGGGTAGTGGAGTACCTTCTTCTCTTTTACATAAATTTTGAAGGGTGGATTGTCGGTGTGAACACGTGTGGATATGCTGATTTTGGGTGTAGCTGATTTGACTATGACAGTGAGTGTGTGATTGTGTCAAGTTTTGTAGTTACAAATATTTTTATACATTATTGATAATTGAGTTCTTACTCAGATTTCCTTCCATGCATTTTGGAAGACGGAAATTCCTTTAAGTGAGGAGACTGTGATGACCTGGTCAAGAGGACGTTGAATCTTGGTGAGGATACCTAGATGGGTGGCGCTGAGAAATAGCCGTGGACCTAGGATTGGATTGATTTCGAGGTAATTGAAAAAAAAAAAAAATCGAAGTGAATATTATTTGAGGCGATATATATATGTGTGTTCATGTGGGAATTAGAGACTTACATCGATGTGATAGGTAAGACGTTGGTTGCAGAGAAAATCATAGTGTATACCTTACAGTGTGTGTTTAATCTCAGAACATGTTAATGTGGTGTTTTGGATGTATGATCGATGCTATTTGCTCATCTGTTGATACATGTATGTGGGGATCTTTATTGCAATTAATAGTACATGTTGACAATTAATGATTGGACGATTTTATTTTCTTTTATGACGATGGTTAAATTTCAATTATGATCCAAAATTTTTAAGGACAAAAATTCCTATGGAGGGAAGAATGTAACAACCCCGAATTTATTTGTGTATAAATCGATTCATATCTGAACGTGAGTGTTCAACTTGATGCGCATGGTAAGACCTAGTTACTTAAGGCAATTTTCGAGGACGAAAATTTTATAAGGTGGGAAGAATGTAACATCCTGAAAATTTTGACTTTAAAGAGTGTACCTCGGGACGTGTGCCTGCCTGGTCACTTATGCGATCAAGTGAAAGTCAACTTGATGACCTAGATTAGATTAGATTTAAGGTGAAAATACACCTAGGTGTGTGGTGTGGATCTTTTGATAAGGTTGCATACACCTGTTATGGGTGTATGTGTTTTACACCAAAACATGAATTGGGTTAAATAGGTTAAAGGCTAAGAGAAACTTATTTCTCTTTGATTTTGGTTGGTGGTTAGAAATTTAAGAAGGGAGAGAGAGAGGTTAGAGAGATAGAAGAGAAAATGCTTGGGAGTAAATACAAAAGATTTGTGTGTGGGATTACAGATTGAAGATTGTACACGAGCTTTAAATTTCGAGGAAATCGCACGTGGAATTTCGTGGAGTTGAAGCTAGGAGCCCTAGCTCTAGATCCAAGCCCTTGAATCACGTTGGATTGGAGGTAACGTTTTGTTAATTGATGATATGTGTGAAGTTTGAGCTTTAATTTAATGTATAAATATTAGATTAAAAGAAATAAAAGAAGAAAAAAATTTGAGAGAAAATCAAGCTAGATGAACTGCCCGAAAAGGGCTGGTTTCTTGTCAAAATCGATCAATCGATTCAAAAATTGATTAATCGATTTTTAGCAGAAAGAAGAATTGGGAACTGCAGTACGAAATCGATTAATCGAATTAAATTTTGATTAATCGATTTTTGGGTTCGATTAATCGATTTGAAATCGATTAATCGACTGGTGGCCAGTGGCTGAAAAAGCTTATTTTTTTGAAAAATCGATTAATTGATTTTGGGGTCGATTAATCAAATTTTGAATTTTGATTAATCAATTTCAGGGTCGATTAATCGATTTTGGAAATTCGATTAATCGATTTTGACTGTGCTTGCTGACACTACTTCGGTATTTTGGTCATAACATTTTACTCCAAACTTCGATTGATGCAATTCTTACGGCATTCGAAAGAGAACAACGAGCTCTACAACCTTTTTATTTTGACCAACTCATGAATCTAATGTTTTAAAGGTCATAATTTAGTGGGAAGGTTGCATCAGATTCTATATTAGCATGAAATTGTCCGTTTCAACCTCAGTTTTGAGAAAACACTTAAATAAGTCTAGGTTTTTAGTGAGTAGAGTTAATTCTTGATGCATCATGGTGTATTTGTGATATAAATTGAGGGGGAAAGCCATCAATAAGGACTGTGGTGTCGATTTGAACGACTCCGTGCGTGAGGTAGGGAACACCTTGAATATGTACTTTAATTGTAAGATCATGTATGTAGTGATATAGAAAAGAGTAATTATGCATTGAAAATATGAATCTTAAGTGTGTATGTATGTGTGTGAACACTAAGCAAGGAAATAAAGTATAATATGAGCATGTGGCGTCCCTAGGGGATGTGAATGTTATATGGGCATCTGTGTGATACATTGAGCTAGTCACATCCTAGGGATGTATGAATAATGTAAAGCAAAATGAATGAGAATTAATAAGGCCTAATATAATATATTTAGCATAATCACACAGTGAGTAACACTATATGTAGTACACTTTTGATATTTAAGGTTTGGAGAATACCCCACTAACGTGGTGGGATACTCATGACTGACTCGGCAGAATATCCGTGACCGATACGGCGGCCAATCCGTACACCAGTTGCACATCCCAGGGATGTATGTATGAGACTTAAATCCCGTCGCCTAGGAGAAAGGGACCTAGGTAGTATTAAATGAATGAAAAAGGATATGAAAATGGTCTGATTAGACGACGATGGAGGGTATTCCATCGGGCGCCCGATGCTATAGTAAATCGAGAAATATTTAAGTTATGATTAAAGTCTTTAGCCCAAATCATTGTCTTATATGAGCAATTGAGAAAAAAAGAAAACATGTAAAGTAATAGTAACATTCGGTGCATCTTTTTAATCATTTAAATTATTTTTTCAGCTAATTCATTGATATATCATGCTTCTAAAATGTCATGGAATATGTGTGAGAGATTAACTTATATGCTCAATCACTTGTTTCCCTATTGAGCTAGGATGTAGCTCATCCCTCGATTATACGTCATAAGTACAGGTGTAGATCGGGATCCGACTGTAGAGAAAGGCTTGGGATCTCCCATTTGGGGGACTTTACCTTAGATAAGGTTTGGACATGGGTATGTTTTGGGTTTGTTAAATAGAGGTTTTGAGGTCTCTTAGATTATAGACTAGGTATGTACGGGGATTTATTATTGTATTAAGAATTATTTTATAAGTATGTTTGTAGGCCACTGTTTAGGTGATGGTCGGCCATCACTGGTGGTTTTCTTGTAGGCCTGTTTTATTCAATCTTTATATATAGAAGAACCTTTATTGTTGTTATATTTACTTTGACTCTACCTTTGTTGGCATACTAAGTAAATTCTGTATTCGGATCGTGATATATGCGACCCGACGGTCCGATTTTTCCTAAGTTTATGATGTAAGAAAGAAAAAAAAATATTGTGCAGGTTTTTATGGAATCGGGGAAAATCGGGCTGTCACATGGCCTTTCGAATCTGATTCGTTTTGCTGATTGGGAAGTACTTTGTGAGAAACTTTCTTTGTAGCGCTGCCCAACTTGTAACCGAATCACAAGACAAAGAGTTTAACCACTATTTTTCTCGGTCCTTAAGAGAGAACGGAAATAATCTCATACGAGTGGCCTCCCAAGAAGGTCACACATGATAAAAGAAATAAAATAAAAGGTCTCACATGATAAAAGAAATACGGTGCATCGAAGAATAATAAGGATCTCATAAAGAAAGAGCGTATCCTAAGCATGTCATATCAAGTACCATAGATGTCACATTCTCACTCTCCACAAGGCATTTACCATATCATGGTTGGATCAAGAAGGTCTTCTTGAAGGATTATAACGGGGCTCTGGTAAAGGTTAAGAAAGAAAGGGAAGTTGGGGATCAAATTTTTCTGAAAAATTGGAAAAGAGAAACTATTTTGACTTTTCTAATTTTTCCACTTTTTTTTTTCTAATCTCTCCTGAGTTTTTCTTTTTCTTTTCTCAACTTTCTTTTCTTTTCTTTTGACTCCTTTTTATTTTGGAAACACCTCATATTTCTCATTCTTTTGTAAACTTTTCTTTTTCTTTTATCCCCTTTTCACAGAATTTTCTGCCATAAGCTCTTTGTAAACACCACACTTATTCCTAGGATCATAAGATTCAAAGTTTGAAATAATCCCTTGATTTCCATACATAAGCATGGTAATGGTGCAAAAAATTTTCTAAGCATGAATTTCAGACCTCTCCTTGAATGTTCACATTGAAGTTAATAATCATAAACAACGGAAGTCCTAACATGGCATAAGTATTCTCAAACTAGAACTCACATACATCAACAATTATAGTTTGAAAACTACGAAAAATAAGCATAAGATGGTTCAAAAATTTACAAAAATTGAGGCTTTGAGGGCGTTAAAACAGTGGTAAATTAGAAAGTGCATAAATATAGAAATGCAAACCACCAAAATAATCACGAACACCCCCAAACTTGAGTGGTGCAATGCTCTCATTGCACAAAATAATAAACAATAAGATAGCAAGAGGGCAATTAGAAAGAAATGAAGCAATGAAACACAAGCACCAATGATGCTCACTTATCGTCCCTTTTGCTTATGGGAGGACGAAGGGGGAAGGGGTGGCGTGAAGGCCACTCCTTTCCCACAAGAGGAAGGGGGGGCTCAACCCAAATTTGTATCATTGACATCAAGAACAATGGGAGATAACTGGGCACATAAATTGCTCATCTCTTTCTCCCATTTCTCCCTAGCCTCCGCATGCTGTTTAACCGTCGCCACATGCTTTTTGGCATTCACTTCACGAAAATACCTCTCATAATTTTAAGTAGAGTTGCATGTCTTCATAATCCTCCTCTATCTTTAGTCAATTATGCCAAAGAGAAACAGTCATCGATTGTTCGGCCACCAAGGTGGCGTTGGATCGACTTAGTTCCTCCTCAAAGGCATCTGTATAGACTTCCATGGAATGGATGAAAGTGACATTACAATGACCTGGGACGACATAGGTTCTCCCTGATAAGACACAATAGCCCAGGTCAAAGAGTCAGAAGCGACGAGATCATGTGGACCCTCGCCACTCACAATTAAAGCCATGGAGGGCACTTAGTAGGCTCCTCCCGGATATCCCCCTCAGGAATGGGGGGTGAGGAAATGGGCTCCTCAGACTCCATGGGCTCAGGAACAGTGTTGACCCCCGGCTCCTCCGATGAAGAAGGGGGAGTAGGGCTAGTAGGCTCCATGGTCGGGACATCGGAATGGGCAATGTCTAAACCCTCCTCCACAAAGGGCTCGCTAGACAGTGGGGGGGAGGGGGGGTGGACTAGGTGGAGGAGCAGGTCCGTCATCATGGGAAGACCCACTCAGATCGGACCTTGACAATAAAATTGAGACCCCCCACTCACATCTGCCAAAAGTCCCCTCATGGAGGCGATCTCAGCTTGAATCTCTCACTGCTCCGTCTCTAACGCACTGAGGCGTTGCTCCACTATGGACTGAAAGGTGGAAGTGAAAAATGAGTCCACAAATGGGTCGCCCCCTATTGATGGCCTCATCCATCAACCAACTAAAGCCACCGGCACCTATGTCAAAGGTGTCGGGCATAAAAGTAGTGGGGAGGGGTATGGATGGAGGGGTCATGGTGGATTTGGCGGTCAAACGCTTTGGGGTAATGATGGGGTCAGCGAAAAGTATGGTGACCAGAGGTAGTGTGATGGAAGGGGGTATGGGTGGAGTCTCGGCCCAAGGAAATGGTGATGGGGGCCGAGGAGACGAAGGGGTAAAAGGTGGTGTCCCCCGTCTCCAGAGGTTGTGAAGGTGATGGAGTGAACTGAATGGGCTGGGCAAATGAAGGTATAGGTAGGGATGGGGTAGGAGTAGTGGTGTTGGCTGTTCCAGCAGCAGATTCAACAGGGCTAGAGACGGAGACTACAGGAGTCTCCGTCCGAGGTGCAGCCATGGAAGAGGCCACAACAGCCTACTCGGAAGTAGTGGGTTGGGCCTTCCTCCATTGGCTCACCTCGTAGAGATTTGGGAGCACTGTCAGAGTGGGCTCCTTCTGGTCGATGTTGTACCCTGATGGAGTAATAAGCGAGTAATGGCTCGACCGTACAGGAGTCCATGCAACACCCGATGGTACCGTGACAACGCTAATTTTCTTAAAGTATCGAGTAAACCATAGAAAACTAGTTTTGTCGGCTCAAACCACCAACCATTAAGGACAACATAGAGGACTTGAAGAAGGTCCCCACGCCTTTGGGTTTTATGATATATCAGAAATAGTTTTTTATATAACACTACGTCTGCAAAGAATAGGTCGGGTAAAAGGGCTGCTCTGGTGGTGAAAGTGGCACCCACAGGTTGCTTTACTAAAATTGCAAACACTAGTTCAGAGAAGGTTGGGAAATCATGGCACCTCGGCATGTCACAACCAAAAGGAGGTGTAGTTAGGATGCCACAGCCTTCAGCCAACCGTACCCGATCAAACGAAATCGAATCCATCAACCTTTGTCGAAAAGCGGCCTAGTCCAGCAGAATTATAAACAAGATTTTGATAAAAGAGTTGGACCAGCTGGGGGTACACTGGCGTCAGTGAAGGGACCAGCAAGTCTGCGAGGCCGAATCGCTTAAAATAAGCCTGTGAAAACTAGGCCTCAGGTAGCTTCTCAAAATACTTCATGTTGAACTCAGGTTCGCCAAAGAAGTCATGGTGCATCATGGTGGACAATGGGTTTTCCCTCCACTAGTTCTGGGTCACAGAGGCAATGGGTGGTGATTTAGATGCGGTAGTCAAAGCCCTGGTGCCAATAAAAATAGCAACACCTCAGTTCAGAAGCACGGAGGGGCGTGCTTTCCTCTTGGGCGGGGCATCCGCCATGGGTGCCTTGCCCTTGCCATGTTTCTTACCCATTAAAAAAGTATACAACAAAATAAAAATAAACGAAATAAAGAAAAATGACTACACAACGAGAAGAAATTACCCTTCAAGCGTGAACATGCGTCGATCACGGCCGATGGATAAAGAATGTCCGTCCCGTGCATTGGAATTATAGTTGCGAACCAGCTGGACGTGAATCGGCAAGGAAACGGCGTGATTGAAGGTAAATGGGTGCTTGAATGGGGTGTGTAAGGTTGGGAGGTGAAAAAACGCCCAAAAATAGCAAGGGATTTGAAAAAATGGAGTCGCAGGAGCTCGAGGAAGAAGAAGGAACCTAGGGCTTGGACCAGTCGAAATGCGATTTGATTGATCCTGGGGCCTTAAATAAGCCCCAGCCTCTAAAACTTGACCAATCGAAATCAATTTCGACCGGTTGAAAAAATAGGTAGAGAGTTAAATTCTCGGGCCTACATCGGTTCTGAAGCAAAAGTTCCAATTTCGACCGGTCAAAACCCAAATTCGGGCAGCTGAAACACAACAGAAACTTTTGTCTTTGTTATAAATTTAATTTGAGAATCAGTCTTGACCAGTCAAAATTAATCTTTTCTCTTCTCCATGAGCAAAACTGACCGGTTGAAATCCACTTCAACCGGTCGAAATCTGAGAAGAGAGCAAAGCTCTCTACTCAAATTCCACGTAACTTACTCTTTTCAACCAAAAATTATATTACATTTTTTTTTAATTTCTTTTCAACTTTACACCTAGACACTTGCACATACACAAACTCATTAAATTTAATAAAAATAAAATCCCTAAATTAATAATGTACAAGGGGCTAGGGTTGCCTCCCAAGAAGTGCTACGGATGCATCGGTAGCTCGACAGGGTCAACGGGCCTATCAAGTCACTAGTGGAACAGGGGAAGAAGAAGTCTTCCTTGCCATTAATTGACCTTTTGGGTTATACACCCGTTGAGATGGTAGCCGGTCCTCAGCTCCCTTGTTCAACGGGATAGCTAGTTGCCCAATTTGGGTTTCTAGCTTGGCAATGGACTGTGTGTGAGAGTGGAGTAGCTGCATTTTTGATTGGGACTGTTGCTACCAGCTTTGGGTTGCCTGCAACATGGCTTCCTCAAAATTGCCACTCCAACGAGGTCTATACGGTTTCTGGCCCTAGGGTTGTGGAGGGGGTTGCAGAGGAGGCTGCGATATATATATATATGTTGGCCAAGTTTGGGTGATTCCTCCAACTCAAATTATAGGTATTTCCAAAGTTATTCTGGTCTGGTCTTTGATAGGGTTTTGCAACATTAATATGCTCTTGTACTATCTCGGGGTATAAAGGAGTAGTGGGACAATTGGGAACCACATGAGTACGGCTTTGGCATATCCCACAAGCTTCACTTACTTGAGATATTGGGTGTGACTTCGCACTCAACATGGACTCAAATTTATTTTCTAAAGCGTTGACTTTGGTAAAAATATCCATCGTCAGTTTTAGTTCATACATCCCTCCTCACTTAGGAGGTGTAGTTCGTGAAACCTCAGGATCAGTCCTACTCGACACAACTTGTTGCACCGACTTCTCACTTAAGCTCTCAAAAAGTTCCAAAGCATCCTCTGCAGTCTTTGTGAGGAACGTACCCCCACAAGAGGCATCAATCATTTACCGATTTTACTTAGTCAGTCCTTCATAGAAACTCTGCTCTATTTGTCATTTCAGAACCTCGTGATGGAGACACTTGCACAGAAGCTCGTTAACGTGTTCCCAACTCTCATGAAAGGACTTATCCAGATTTTGATGAAACGTTGTAATGGTCTTCCGAATCTGATTCATTTTGCCGATTGGGAAGTACTTTGTGAGAAACTTGCTTTGTAACGCTTCCCAACTTGCAATCGAATCATGGGGTAAAGAGTTCAACCACAGTTTTCCTGGTCCTTAAGGGAGAACGAAAATAGTCTCATATGAGTGGCCTCTTCCGACAAAGTGTGTCTTAAAAATCGTGCAGACTTCTAGAAAGTCTGTCAGATGCTTATAGGGATCCTCATTTCTAAGCCCATTAAAGCATTTAAATAAAGTTGGGCTTAATCTCGAAGGTCCCATTACAGGTGGTTGCAGGCAAACAAATGCATGAGGGAGATGCAAGTGTAGACGGTGTATAATACTCCCTCAACGTCTTATCCACAGGTGGTTCCTCTCCCGCCATAGTGAAATGAATCAGGGTAAGGACTGAGCTGCTAGAACGGTCAAAACTCATGACTTTTTAAGAGGAACGTAAGCTGGCGCAGATACGCTAGCAAGTTCTCTCAATCTCAAGGTTGAGTAACTCTAAAGAAGAGAAGTAGACCTTAGTAAACTAAAAATAGTAATTAAAATTAAAACAACTAAGCATCCTACTAGAAAGTAAAAGCACATACCTTAGCCTCTCGCAGCATCCCGTGACAAGCTTCAGTAAATTCGAGCCTTTGATCTCCCAAGCCTATAAAACAAAAACAGAAAGCAAACTAGGGTTAGAATAATTTACAAATTGTATGAATTAAGATAGGAATTAAAAAGTAAAGTCGAAGTCCCCAACAATGACGCCAAAAATTTGGTCTTTCATAATCTGAAACTTTGTAAGTGCACAAGTTCAAAGTACAAGGGCGAGTATGAGGGGTGTCGAACGACAGAGACTTGTCGTGCACTTTTCAAACTACTATCTGAAACTAAAATAATGAAAAGGAAGTTTTCTAAATTAATAAACTAAAAAGCAAACTAAAATAATTTTTGACAAGTTATGAGAAGGCAAACTGGGATCCCTCTTGGATCACAGATTTGTAAATAATAAAACTCCTATTCTTCTCCTATTCCGAATTCCAGGTACTCCCACTCGCTACAAGCTAAAGCTAGGTATAAGCATTAAGTCTTATTATAGTTACAAACCAGTCTAAACCGATATGATCTGTCTAATTAGTAGTGACCTAAACAATAAACATCAATGCATCTAACCGACGAAATTAGGCTACAAGCACTAATCCGCCGATGGGTATCTTATTAGATCTAATCCTAATCCCTACAAGGCCATTAAGATTAAATGAAATAGAAATAAATCGCTACTAGCTCGTTTACGGTACAACCAAATCCTCAAACATGCAATCGTACCGAAAAGGGAATTCAAAATAGAAATTGAACAGAAACAATATTAAATACTCATTTGTGATTTACAAAGGATCCCAGCCTTGGAGAAGTTTAGGCTCGCATTGATAGATCGATCTTCATCATCTCTGACTCGATTATCTATTGATGATTACAATATACAATCTCACAACTTTCAAAAACTAGAAACTAAACCTAAACTAACCTAAGAAGAACTCACGGCTGAAGAACTCTCTGCCAAAGGGACTCCCCAAACTCTAACCCTCGGATCCTTATTTATAGAATCGTAAGACCCTAGTACAAGTTAAACGGGATAGGTACTCTTTAGAATCCCAAGAAATCAACTGAAGAAGAAGAATCTAGTAGGAGTCTCGGATGCTAGAAGGAACAGGTTGTAAAGCCTGATTTTTCGTGAAATAACCACTTTTCAACCGGTCGAGAATGACTCTCGTCCGGTCGAGCTACCAATTCTTTCTTCAGTCACGCCAGCTCTTAGTTTCCTTAATTATCGACTGGTCGAACTGATTTCGACCGGTCCACTCTTCAATCTCCTTTAAACTACATCTTCTGCCTTAATCGGTCAAAAAGTGTTTCGACCGGTCGAGATTATATACAAAAACATATAAAATCATTGTTTGTACTACAAAAAATAAGCCTATTAGCAGCAATTTTTGGTTATTAAAAACAACTACTATTAATAAAAAAACTATTAAAGGTTATTAAGACTATTAGAGGAAAGGGTATTAGTAGCAATGTTTTTGTTAATAGTGGGAGTTTTTGGCTGCCGCTAATAGTCTTATTTTTTGCAGTGTTGGTTTCGACCGATTCACTTGATAATTTTGGATCTTCTTTGAACTCGACTGGTCGAGATTAACATTTCAACTAGTTGAAATGTGCAGTTTCTTTTCTTCTCTACTGCCCTATTTCGACCGGTCCAAAGTGGATCTCGACTGGTCGAAATTGACTGTCTTGGACTTCCTTTCCTCTCTTTCTCCTCTATTTTTTATCCTGGCTTTGGGTTTACTTCTTCTTTTCTCTTTTAATCATTTTTACAAATTTCCGGCCTTGAAACCTGTTGTAACACATCACATACTAAAGGCAACCATTAGCAGTTAAATGTGGCCTAACATTGCCCAGATTTGGGCGTAAAATATGCCATTTTGAAGGCTAATCACTGATCGAAACTAGATTTCGACCGATCGAAATTACCAAACAGAGGACGAAAAGGCCTTATACAAACTCGACATGTCAAGTTACACAGATAAGATAAATCTCGACCAATCGAAGTTGAATCTCGATCAGTCGAGTTTGCTATTTCCGGCAAAGATCGAGTTTCGACAGCCGTCTGAGATTTCCTTCTTTACCGATTTTTATTAGAGTTGTTTTAGAATTTCCTTTTTGAAATAACTGAATAATCTATAATGGATTGAGGAGCACCCACATGTTGAAACGTGAACCATGATTTTCACGGAGATTTGGGTTGACGGGGATCGGATTCGACGGCCCGTGGTTACTGATTACACCAATTCAGATCATCATCGCACAGACCTATATATATATATATATATATATATATATATATATATATATATATATATATATATATATATATATATATATATCATCAATTTTCTATTCATTTTTCATCATCTTTTACCCCTTTCTGATGAAGCACTTCTCATAGCCTTCACTTCGACCCGTAACTGGAGCATTCAGTCGAAGCTAGTAATACATGCAGTCCCTTAAATTTCTCTACATTTATTTTCTTCTTCAAACCAATTTAAATAAGAAAGATAAAGCCAAACTCCTACTTGTCGGGTGAATCGGTTGCACTTACTTGAAATTAGGCCAATTATTACCTATACGATTCGGTTCTAGCACTAATTTATATCATCAGTCTCCTATACTTGCTATTTATATTATCATTTTTTTCCTCATCTACACTTTCATCTTTTTCCAATGGAACGCTCCTTATAGTCCCATTAAATCCAGTAAAAGGAACATTCAGTCCAAGCTACTAATTATATCTTCTTCAAAGTAATTGAAAAAGAAAGATAAAGCTATATAGTACGTAGAATCTGACCACTGTTGGGGAAATCAAGTGCGGTTAGGCCATTTTCAGTTTGTAACAGAAGACCATGCACGGATCTCTTCGTAGTGTGAACCTTATTTTTATCGCAGGCAGCTGGCAACTGGTTTGAATTTTGTTTTTCAATTTCGCACGTACAGAGTCATCTTCCATTTATCAGCCATATCAATGCACTTTTACATATTAATTATGAACATCTAATTTTTAATATAAATTTCTCATGAGAGGAGTTGATAAAATGGTTAAGTACGCTAATCATTTGTCCACAGCAAATGGTTTTGATCTATGGTGCATGACTGTTTATATTGTACTAGATGGAAGAAGTTTCTACAAAATTTTAACTCTTTCCAAATCAACCTTTTGATTGAGTTGGTTATGGGCTTATAATAAAAAAGCAATACAGGGGATTTATTGCAGTTTATGGCTATTCTTCCTTTGGTATCTACTTTGAGAGACCTAGGAATGAATGGTTTGGGAAAAATAATGATTTATGAACTCTTATCACTGCTTTACATAAATATGGTCCTGAAAAATACCAATTTAGGCCATATGGTATACATCTTTAATTATTTTTTGGGTTTAAAGGTTATTGTTATCGTTGAAAATGATTACACATGCAAATAGGGCTATCAATCGGTCCGGTCAGGGTGTGCTTGGCTTAGGTCGGGCCAACATCTACTCAGCCCTTGCCCAGCCAGGGGTGGGCAGGGGTCGAGTACCAGGCCATTTCTTATATATTTGTGTGTGTATATATTTATTTTATTCATAAAATCAAGTCTTCAATCGTAACTATTTCTTATATATTTTTTATAAATTTATTTCTAATTTACATTTTTACAAAGTATATAGAGTATTAATATAAATATAAATTAGGATTATATATATTAGAAGTTTACATATTTGTATAAATATATATTAAAAATCAAACATATTCATATTTACGAATAAAAATTAAGACGGTAACATTAAATGCATTACGCACGAGCGTAACTCTTAAATAGATAAATTAATGCATAAAAAAGATCTCCCTGGAATAAAAATTAAGAGGGTAACATTAAATGCATTACGCATGAGCGTAACTCTTAAATAGATAAATGCATAAAAAAGATCATCCCGGAATTTTCATTGCGGGCTGAGCCTGCTCCTGCCACTTCTTTTTCTCTTTAGGAGTGAAGAGGTTCTCCCCTCCTCTGTGCGAACACCACCACAGATGTTTACCGACGCTCGTAGACTCATCCTTGACCATGCCTACTTCCTCGCAGTTTTGATTTAAAGTTCCTCTTCACTGGGCAACTGCCGGTTATCCCAGCGGCCTCGTGCACTACAAAAAAACAGATTATTAGCGGCAGTTTTTTGGAGCAAAAAACTGCCGCTATTAACAAAAAACTATTAAAGACTATTAGCAACAGTTTTTTGTTAATAGCGGCAGTTTTTGGTTGCCGCAAATAGTCTTGTTTTTTGTAGTGGTGGTCTTGAAAGCTCCTTCTCCTCTCTTTGATATTTCTCTCCCCTTTTGTGTGCCCTTCCTTGAAATAGCTCCTCTGATTATGTCACGACCCGAAATTCTATCCCATCCTGAGGGGCCCAGAATTCAAAGTTATGATCCGCACGCATCCCAGATATGCTACGCGGACTTACTCATAATCAAAGTTCTCACGCAAAAATGATTCTACGAAATCTGTGAATCCAATAAAATAAGAATGAAATAAATGAGCAGTCATAGATAATGAATAAATACTATAAAAAAATCAATGAAATATCTAATAATCGACGAGGAAATAAAACGTCTCACAAGAAAGTAAAATAAAAAGTCTAGAACTAAGGAATGCTCAAGGCTCGTAGAAATCTGTCGGATCTACGCTCTCATCTTGGTGGTAGCCAACATCATCATCTACATAAACTGCCTCCGATACAGCTGCCTCCATGTCATCATAGGCAAATTGATCAAAGTCTTCACCTGAAATAGTTAGATTTTGGGAGGGAGTGAGTTTACTCAGTAACGTAAACTCGGTGGATTGCACAATCGATCTACCATAACTTACATAGGTGATTGTGTGTGTAATTGCTTGAGTTGCGATGTATTTTAAAATAAACAAAGCGAAAAAATATCCAAAACTTTTTTTCATGACACATCAAAACTGAAAAACATATCATAGAATAGAATGTGCATTATGATTTTTATTCTTATTTCTTTTTCTAACTATCTCATCAACTTGTCATATGTGAGATATCGAAAGTTTTATTATTACTCCATACGCCTACACAACGTACTTCGTATCTTACTAATCTTATTTAGATGACCAATGCCATGGCCGTTGCTCGAGCCTACCACGCGAGGTCCACGTGTTGATAACCACCTATCCTCTACATCATAACATAAATCACTATCTAGCCAAATAAGATTATGCGCATAGTAATCATAATGTTCCCTTAGTTCGAGATAAAGCTAACATATTGTCCTTAAGACCCATTTTGACTGAAGACGTTGGACCCTTAAAGTGGCCCGTAAAGTATGACATGCGTAGAATCTTGATTCATATTCAGCTGGCATTCACAGCGTGTCTAATCATATCATTATTAAATTCTAGGCTCAGGTCCCCGCCTCAATTTTATTTCTGGAATGGACACTATGTTCGTCGTCCTCATCCCATTTATCTAATGAGCACTATGTATCGCCATCCCCATTTCATATTTGCGTGAGCTTAAATCCCAACTTTCTTATCATCTCGTATCTTAACATATTTATTTCTCATTTTTATTTAAAACTTATTTTGAATAGGCCACCGTGCGATAGACTTCACTAAACAATGCTTTCCAAGGATGGGTTCTATAGTAACCTGGATGTACTTCATGTGGCATCCCATACTACTATAGAAGAGTTGAATCCGTATATGAATGCCTGCATTCCAAGTTGTACGTGACTGTGAAAGAAACCCCACCGTGACGAAGGTTATAGCATGTGTCATATCTTATTCTTAAGTTATCATGCTCATGCCTTGTCATAGTTTTCTACATGATGCATGTCATATGAAGATGGTGACACATATATCAAAAAGAAACTACAGCATGCACCCTAAACAATGCAAATATATATTGAAAATTAACATGGAGCCTCATGAAGCATTGAGTAAAAAAGTGAATAAGAAATGATTAACTGTATTTATTCTAAAATTGAATCTAATTACTCTTCATTGGGGTGTGATCATGTCTATGGAACTTGGCAATTGATCGGTATAGCGATCAAATTTGTTTTTAACTTTAAAAGGCATACCAATGTGAATATACAATGAGTGCAGTCTCAATGTAAGCATGATGAAAGGTTAAGATTTTGACTTCATAGATGGCATTAAAATTCTAAAGTTTCTATGCCATTATGAAGATCACATCGAGGCAAAGAAAATTTATATATAATACATAATGATAGGACAACTACATCAAAAGATATGGCAATTTCAAGTCAGACTTATTATGACCAATCATAGATCACGATTGAACATGATTATGCAGAAAGGGGACACGATTGGTTGCACCGTGTCACGATTTGAGTGAATGGTGTCATGATTGAGTGAACGACATCATGATTTGAGTTAACAGTATCACGATTTGAATCGTAACTATTAGAAATGCCTATTTTGACCAATCGTGGTTGGATATTTCATGCATAGTTCAAGATTTCTAATTGCTATCTGAGATCTCTTTCTTCCCTAATCTTTCTTAGGTTTAAATTTTGGGTTTCTTTATGTATTTGGAAAAAGACTTAATAATTTAAGATGAATTGAGAGGCACCCACATATTGAAGCATGAATCAATTTCCGTGGCATTTTAGTTTGATGGAGATCGGATTTGAGCGACGATTTGCCCAAGTCCTTTTTACCAAAATTCTTTTCTTACGATTGAATCTTTACAACGATGAAGATCCTTGATGGGGGAGATTAGGCTTCAAAATAGGATGCATGAGTCGCCTATAAGATTAGAACCCGTTGTGTAGTTCCGCTGTGAAACCCAATAGTGATGGAGATTCGGCGTGGAGGGTGTAGAAGATGGAGTTGTCGGAGCTTTTGCAAAGAAGAGAGAACAGAGAGAGAGAGATGGCTGAGAGGAAGAATGGTGTATAAATTTCTAAATCTCTCTAGGTTTTATATTTATAAAGAAAAGAATGAATTAGGGAAAGAGTTCGAAACGACAAGTTAATCCTTGCTAAAGGAGCAAGAGTCCTTTTAGGATTATAATTGCTTACCAAAAGAAATCCCATGAATATTGAGATTAAAACTTGCTTTAGTTGTTTCAGGTACACAACTCTTGGAAATTTAGTTACTATTTTTGTGTAGCCCATATCTTAATTAAAATTTTCTATATTTATATTATGTGAGCCATGATACGATGTGTGCTCAAGTACCGGGTCTTGGTGCTTCACTCATCTAAGACCATATAATCGGGATTTAAAAAAATATGGGTCATAACAGATTGCTTCTTTCTGATTGATTTTCCCCTCCTTAGACCCCCTTGGGCTCCTTGCTTGGCCTCCCCCCCCCCCCCTTCCCCCTTTCAAGTAACCTCCATTGGTCGGCTCTCTCTCTCTGTCATAGGCACCTTCCTTGAATAGGCTTTTGCCTTTGCACCTTCTCTATTTTCTATGTCATTCATGTTTTTTATTGTTATTTTCTTTCAATTGAGGGGGTAATTGATAGCATCAAGTCCTTAATATCGTACATGCCCACCCAACACGCAATTGTAGATCTTCATAGATTCTTGTCAAGTATTATGTGCTCAAAAGGTATGTACGTGACTAGCTTTTCATCATGGTTTTTGGGGGATTACACATTATTTGTCTCTGCGAGCAACAACTACATGAATTTTATGAATGATGAGATATGGTTATCGTATTACGCGTCATTAGTAAATGCAGTAATCCATTACTTAGTTGTTAAGTAATCATTTGCCTACATTCGAGGCATGTGTGTGATCAGCCTACATTCGAGGCATGTGTGTGATCAGCCTTCAAAACTGTATAATTTGGATCCGAATCTCCGTGTTGCTAGGCCTCATTTAACTACTAATGTTTTCTTTTAGTGCATGATATGGTGTAACAGATTTTGAAGACTAAAAGTACAAAAAGTGATTAAAAGAGTAAAGTTAAGGAAGCCTCAAAGACATGACAGAAATAGAGGAAAGAAAGGATAGTTCCACGGTTTAAATAAATATTTTCAAGAACTGAGGCTTATACCATTCAAAAGTAGAGGGTCTCAGCTTTCTAACGAGCCAAGAAATGCCCAAATCCGAGTTTTATATCAAAAGTTATGATGAAATGAAGTTTACAAAAAAGTGCAGGAATTTCCAATCTCGACTAGTTGAGTTTGGACGAAATACAACAGAAATTGGACTGATTGAGTTGGTTAAAGCTTCAGAAATAGCAAAATTTTATCAGTCCAAATGCAAATATGGACCGGTCGAAGCTGAACAACAAAACAAAAGGAAAAGAATGTATAAACTCGACTGGCACAAATGCAATTTGGACTGATTGAGTTCATTAAGCTTCATAAGCAAAAGTAATTTGGATTGGTCAAAAATCATTTCGACCAATCCAAATCAAACAAGAACTAGGCCACCGCAAGGCACTGAAACAAATACAAAGTGAACCGGTCGAGTTCCATTTACGACTGGTCGCAATGGGTTTCTGTTGCGATTTTTCTTGCTCGGCAACCTAGTTTCTTACGGAAATCAAGACCCCGAGATTTCTTTCTCTCCTCGCTCGATTCTAGGGCGGTTTAGAGGATACCTTTAGTGTTTAAACATTGTACTAGGGCCTTAAGATCTATAAATAAGGATCCTAGGTTTAGTAATAGAGGAGGAGGGGCTTGGAGCCGAGAGCTCTTCCTTAGTTTTCGTTTTCTTCTAGTTTTTGCTTTCTACCCTTCTAGGTCTTTAGTTTGGACTTAGTTTCTGATTTGCGAGAGTATGTGAGATTGAGGGCTTTGTAAATGATCAGACGATGATTGATTCAACGATGAAGATGGCAAGAGCTGCGATGCGTGGCTAAATCCCGAAGCTCAGGATCTCTGGTAAAATCAAAGATAAGTTGTTAATTTAATTTCTATTTCTTTTCTAATATGAATTTTTGTGGTAATGATTGCATGATTGGGATCTGCATTGATATGATAGATGATTTTAAATTGATTTATTTCTATTTTTGATAATTCTAATGACCATGTAGGGATTAGGATTAGAATTAATCGAATATGCACCTTCGTGCTAGTACTTGTAGTCTAGTTTGATAGATTTTGTGCAATGGTGCTTACGGATTAGATCGCTAGAGATTAGACGGATCATATTGTCCCGACTGGTCCTTGACAATGAATAGGATCTGATTGTTATACCTACTTTAGCTTGTAGTGAAAAGAAGGTCGATTACCAGGAATTCGGATTAGATTAAGAATAGGATGTGAGTTATTTACGAATCTGCAATTAAAGGGATCTTAGGCTGTTTTTTCACTATTTTCTATATCAGATTTACTTGCTTTCCTAGATAACTTAATTAGAATTTTCCTTTTATAAAACCACCTTTATATAAGGCTTTAGTTTAGATAAACGACTAGTCCCTATAGTTCGACACCCTTGTATTCGCCTTAGTACTTCAAACTTGTGCACTAGCAAGGTTTTAGATTTTAAACGATCAAGTTTTTGGCGTCGTTGCCAGGGACTACGGTTTTATTTGAATTACTGCCTTTTAGATTGTTCCTATTAGTGATTTTCTAATTATAGTTTACTTTTTTCTAGATTTGGAGATTGAGGTCCGAGTCTGCCAAAGCTTTGAAGGGGACGCCCACGAGAGGTCAAGGTATGCACCTTTGTTTTTAGATTTAGTTTGGTTTTTGTATTTGTATTTTTTACAAAGTATATAATGTATTTATATAAATATAAATTAGGATTAAATTTATTAGAAGTTTACATATTTGTATAAATATATATTACAAATCAGAATTATGGTTAATTACATATTCATATTTAAGAATAAAAATTAAGAGGGTAACATTAAATGCATTATGCACGAGCAAAACTCTTAAATAGATACATGCATAAAAAAGATCACCCCGGAATTTCCATTGCGGGTTGGGCTTACTCCCGCCACTTCTTTTTCTCTTTAGCCGTGAAGAGATTCTCCCATCCTCTGTGCGATCGCCACCAAAGATGTTTACCGACGCCCGTAGACTCATCCTTAACCACGCCTACTTCCTCGCAGTTTTAATTTAAAGTTCCTCTTCATTGGGCAACGGCCAACCGTTCTAGCGGCCTTTTCGTCTCTCTGAAAGCTCCTCCTCCTCTCCCCTTGATCTTTCTCTCCCATTTTGGGTGTGCTTCCTTGAAATAACTCCTCTGATTGCTTCTTTCTGGTTGACTTTCCCCTCCTAATACCCCCTTGTGCTCTTCACTTGGTCTCACCCCTAATCAGCCTGTAAAATAGCATATTTTATGCACAAATCTCGGCCTTGCTAATCCTCAATTAACTACAAATATTTGCCTTTAGTATGAGATGTGTCACAATAGATTTGAAGGCCGAAAGTACACAAAAGTAGTTAAAAGAGCAAAGTAGAAGAAGACATAAAGCCACGGCAGAGAACAAGCTGAAACATAGTAAAGAAGTCCCAAAACAGACCATTTCGACTGGTCGAGATCCAATGTGGACCAATCGAAATAGTGCAGTAAAGAAAGAAAAGAAGAAAGAAGAAAACAAAAGAGATTGCATATCTTGACCGGTCGAAATGCCCATTTCAACCGGTCGAGTCCCTTAATGCTTCAGGAATTGCAATTGGACTAGTTGAAATTGAATTTGATCGGTTGAGACCAAACAACAATAAAGGGCTTCTTATATATATAATTTTGACCGGTCGAAAAGCAGTTCGACAGGTCAAGTTTGAAGAAGCAGTTGGCAAAGAATTCAAAGCTGGACCGGTCGAAAGTCAATTTCGACCAGTTGAAATAGAGTAATAGAGAGAGCAATGAGCCTGAAGAGTAAATTGACAGCTCGACCGGTCGAGATTCATTCTCGACCGGTCGAAACAAGGTTATCTTGCAAAAATCCAGCCTGTAATCTTTGGCACCCGAGAGTCCAACTTCAAGCAATCTTCTTTAAGGAGATTTTTTGGCTTCTAGGAGATTACCTGTCGTGTTTAAACTTATGCTAGGGCTTTATGTTCTATAAATAAGAACCCTAAGGTTAGAATTAATGGAATCCTTTGGGAGTCCTTTGGTAGAGAGCTTTTCCCAACCGTGAGTCTTCCTAGGTTTAGTTTTCCAGTTTTGGAGAGTTATGAGATTGTAATTTGTAATCATCATCCAATGATCGAGTAAGAGATGATGAAGATCCATTAGATGATGCATGGCTAACTTCCCCAAGGCTGAGATCCTTTGTAAATCACAGATGAGTATTTAATAGAATTTTTTTTCTTTTTCTATTTCGAATTTCATATGGTATGATTGCATGTTTGAGGTATGGGGTTGTTACTGTAGACGTGCCAGCAGCATTTTATTTCTATTTTATTTAATCCTAATGGCTTTGTAGGGATTAGGGTTGGATCTAATAGGATAGACACCCTCGGATTAGTGCGTGTAGCCTAGTTTCGGCGAATACATGCAATGATGTTTACTGTTTAGGTCGCTAGAGAGTAGACAGATCATATTGTCCTGACTGGTTCGTGACTATGAATAGGACCTGATTCTTATATCTCATTTTAACTTGTAGCGAAGATCAGGACAATACCTGGAATTCATAATAGGAGTTAGATTATGTACGAGTCTGTGATCCAAGAGGGATCCTAAGCTGCTTTATGATCAAAACTTTTCCAAATCTATTTTATTTGCTTTTTAGTTAATTAAATTAGAAAAGTTCTTTTAAAATTCTTTTCAATTGAGACGGTAGTTAAAAGGTAAATGACAAGTCTTTGTAGTTCGACACCCTTGTATTCACCCTAGTACATTCGGACTTGTGTAATTGAAAGGTTTCGAATTATAAACGATCAATCCCCCCCTCCTCTTTCAAGCAAACTCCTTTGGTCGGCTCTCTCTCTTTCACAGGCACCTTCCTTGAATAGGCTTTTTCCATTGTTCCTTCTCTATTTTCGCTTGTTTTCTATGTTATTCATGTTTCTTATTGTTATTTTATTTCAAGTGAGGAGGAAATTGATAAGGTCATGTCCTTAATATCGTGCATGCCCACCCAACACACAATTGTAGATCTTCATAGATTCTTGTCAGGTATTATGTGCTCAAAAGGTATGCACGTGACTAGTTTTTCATCATGGCTTTTGGGGGATTACACGCTGTTTGTTTCTATGACCAATAATTACATGGATTTTACGATGATGAGATATGATTACTGTATTACCCGTCATTAGTAAATGCAGTAATCCATTACTTAGTTATTAAGTAACCATTTACCCCCCTTCGGGTCATGCGTTTAACTACTGATAGCCTGTGTTGAATCATTGAATCCTAACTATTTATTTCAACGTAGATAGTATCTACGTGAAATTGAGATTTTCTCGGCATCCTCCTAATGATTAATTGCTCTTTCAAAGTGTCATTGATGCGAATTTTAGATTCGCGTGTTTGAATTGTGATTGAATAAAGAGGAGACGTTAAAAGAGAAAGTGGACCTGCGAATGGATTTAAAAAAAAAATGCCCGTTAAAGACCCGTTTGATCAGAAAGAAGAAAATTTAAAATTTATTAGGGTCTTCAGCTTTCAATCCCGTCACTTTTATATTTGGACTATTTTGAAGTGTCAAACAAAGTCCGATTGATGTAAAATTGGTCATATTAGAAAGCTTATCGAAGTAGCTTTCCAACGAGCCAAAAATTGAGCAATTCCGACAAGTATTGAAGAAGTTATGGTCAGTTCTCGAAAGCTGCACATAAAGTGACGAATTTCAAGAATCCTAATTGAATTAGGATTAGTTTATTTTATTATTTTATTTTAGAAAGTAAGAGTTGTTTCTTTTATTAGAAATAAGATTAGTTTCCATATTGTTTTAGGACTTTATTGTTTTAGAAGAATTAAGATATTTCTTTTATTTGAATTAGGAATTAGAGTTATACTAGGATTTTTAATTTTATGCATTGGTTAGCCTATTTAAAGGCTTGTAAATATTTCTATTATGAATTTTTGGTTAATGAAAATTGCTTATACAAATTAAGAGTTTTAAACTTTCGTGAGGGTATGATTTTCTAAAAATGGACAGCCATTCTTCGATTCCCGCTTGCAGTTTGGTGCAAGGCCAACTCTTCTTCAATTTCTATCTTCTTTAGATCTATGGTTTGCGTAACTAACGTAATCCTAATTATTTTATTGATCTCATCAAAGCCCAAAATCAATATTTTGTTCATCATTAATTTTATTAGTCTTTTATTTTTGTTTGATATTAAGAGAACCCGCTTGCGAGTTTGTTTGACGCCCTAAAACTATCGGAGATCTAGCCGTTCATAAGAACCCTAATCTTCTAAATCTGCGATAGGGAACGCACACTAAAGTAACGCTATATTGGGCAGAAATTAAATCAATTAATTGAATTTCTAAAAAATTTTGAGATAATTTGTTATAGGAAATTATTATTTTTTTAATTAATTAAATTAATTTTAATCCTATTCTCAGCCCTAACATTGCATTTAGTAAGTTCCCGCATCAAATTGGTATCAGAGCGTCAGTTTAGTTTTAGGGTTTATTTAAAAAAAAAAAATCATTATTTCAGATCCGTCTGGCTTTTGTCTGAAAATTTTCGTGTAGTTTTTGTCTGAAAATTTTTATCTGCAACTTTTGTTTAAAAATTTTCATCTGACTTTTGTCGGAAAAGTTTTGTCTAGCTTTTATCTATAATTTCTGTCTGTCATTTGTCTACTTTTTTTTATCTAAATATAGTCTAGCCTTTGTCTAACTTTTGTCTTGCTTCACTTAGTTTCATAATTGTATGTCATTTTAATCTTATTGCATTTTATTTCATTAGTGTGCACGTCTAGTGCTTGACAAAAGTCATCATCCATTGTTGGTTCATAATGTTTGTCTTTTCTAGTATTGTGTCTGAGTTGTGTTTGTGTCAAGTATCATGTTTGAGTTACTTACATGTCATCGTGAATTCCTTACTCATCATGAAAGGGTACTAGCCGAACAAGGAAACCGCTACACCCTAAATTCTTGGCAAAGTTCCAAAAATCGTGATGAGATCAGAGTTAGGGGATACCCTCATCATCGTAAACCCGAGTACAACCCTACCGAGAAGTTTCTCAAATCTATTCAGAATGAGGTTCCAAGTTTTAGGGGATGGTTAAACCTCAAAAACTTCATGGAATGGTTGTCTAGTATAAAAGAATATTTTGATTAGTATGGCATGCCAAATGAGTATAAAATTAGGCTAGCAAAAATAAAGTTGGAGGGTAATGCCAAAAAATTTGGACTCGCGTAGAACGTCGTACTGAATCTCTTCGGAATAAACACATCTCCACATGGGAGGAAATGACGGTGAAACTTATTGAAAAGTATGTCCCTTTAACACACCGTCACCTTCTACAGAATTTGAAAACTAAGACAGATAGGTATCCTGATTTCCTTAAGTGTCAAGGCTTCAGACACTTTGCATATTAATGCCCCACAAAATTTTCCACTCCGACTTTATTGACTAAAAGAGTGAGTCCTAAGGAGCCGGAGAATAGGGAAGTGAAAGAAGTGTATGACCCTTGTACCGTGCTGAGTGAAGCGGAGATAGAAGAAGCTGATGAAAGTCTAGTTTGTACTAAAGAGCCTTCTATTTTCCTTGTGAGTAGTAATGTTGAGTCACTCACACTTGAACCAATCGAGCCAGTTGCTTATGAGTCATTGGTACCCGAAGAGTTGAGCGCACACAACTTGTTAGTGCCCATTGGGTCGAATACATGTGAGTCCATCGAACTGGGTATACAAAAACCATTAGTGTCAATTGAATCAAGTATCCCAGAGTCTTTGGTTTTGGTTGAAGTGAGTACACTCAAGTTAATCGAGTCGAGTGTACATGAGCCATTAGTGTCCTTTGCATCATTCACACAAGAGTTGTTAGTGTCAGTAGTGTCACTTACACATGAGCCTATAGAGTCTGTAGATGCACGTACACCTTTTTTAGGCTTAGCAACAAAACCTTCAGACCCATTCCTTGATGCCTATCCACCTGAGTCCAATCCTATATACTCATTGATTTCCAAATACCCGCTTGAACAATATGTGAATAGGTTAGATGGAAAGGTTTTGGAAGATCCATATTTTGTTACTAAGGTAAAGACACACCAAGTATATTGAGAGTATCTTTTTAAGTGGAAAGGTAAATCGAAAATTTACAACACTTGGACTGCAAGGAGAATGCAATCTGACAAACATTAGGCATATCTCATCCAGTGGAAGGGTAAGTCAAATATTAGAACACGCATAGATTTTCTCCCAATATCTATTCCTCAAAGGTCATCAGAGGCTGTATCTACTTTTGCATATTACATTCATGAGTTGCATGCTGAGATTAAGAAAAGAATTAACTTATAGAATGAGATATACAAGTTCTCTGTAGATTTTCACATACGATTCAAAAAATTTCAAGAGGGTAATTTTGTGATGGTTCAGAATAGACCCGAGCGATTCCTGCAAGGAGTTGCAAAGAAGTTACAAGCTTACGGTGCTAGACCCTATCAGATCTTGAAACGTGCTGGTTCTAATGCTTACATCTTAGATCTTTCGCCAGATTTGGAGATTAACACGAATTTCAACGTGGAAGACCTTGTTCCATTCTATGGCCCTTCAACCATCCCTGCCAATCCCTTTGAGCCTTTTACATCTGATGAACCAATAATTTTCCTACCCACACCTACTTAGTAAACTCGTGATATCATCGAAGATGTACGGGAAGATCAGATTGTGTCCACCAACCAAGGGAGACTTCAGAAGTATTTGGTCAAGTAGAAGAACAAGAGTGATTCAGAGAATATGTGGATTACACAAGAGTTTTAGCAGGTTGATCCGGATCTCTTGGAGCTCTATCACAACTTGTAATGCCCCAACCTTTTGGGCCTTGATCCGTAAGACTCGGTGCCCGTGCCGATGGATCATGCACCGAGGACCCCCTTTAACAATGATGTAATGTCTATAGATCAAATCCAACGGACCGAATCAATCTTATGTAGACTGGATGTGGGAGCTTGAAACTCTCACACACGTCCCTTCAGTATAGCTGTTTTACACCCAAACGTAGGAGCTAGACTATGAATAGAAACCTAGGACATTAAATAACCTAGTTAATACTGATCAGTGGGAGTAAAGAAAGATAGAGAGGAAAAATTTAGGGCATTGAATTCTTGTGAACAACATGGGAATGAGTTGATAGCGCGGAAAGAAGCGATTGATCTAATGGGAATGAGGATGAACAGCTGTCATTAGAGGAACCTTAGTTCCGATTTTGAACCACGGAAGAGGATTCGTTGGAGCAAGGTATGGAATATGAATGCGTGTTTTAGTTTGTGTTATGGAGATTTAAATTGGTGTGTGTTCATATGAGAATCTCAAGAAAGTGAGATCGATTCAAAGTGAGAAGAGATCGAGGGTGAAAAATCCCAAAAATGAGCGAAATCTGCTCATTTCGATCGATCGAATTATGGTTCGATCGATCGAAATGGCATTAAAAATGGGAAGAAACGAAGTCTTGAGATCGAACGAAAATTTTTCGATCGAACGAAAATTTTTCGATCGATCGACACCTAAAGTTCGATCGATCGAATTGTATAGAAACAGAACGATAGAATTCTGTTGTGAGAATTCGATCGATCAAATTAAATTTGATCGATCAAATTATGTAATTTTGATCGAACGAATTGGGATTCGTTTGATCGAACTGTGTTAAGGTAAAATGCCTTCTGTGGAATTCGACCGATCGAATTTTGTTTCGATCGATTGAATTACTTTCGTTCGATCGATTTGAAAATTTGTCCGATTGAATGAGAGTATGTTTTATAGTTTCTGAGAGAGGTCGACTGATTGAAATTTATTTCGATCGATCGAAAATGGATTTCGATTGATCGAAACAGGGATTCGATCGATCGAATTTCCCAAATTTTTGCGTTTGGGGAGTTTTGACTTTGAGATTTCAAGGGGACCTCTAGCTATGTGTTTTGCATCATTCAAATAAATAAAATGATCATGTTTAGGTGAACCCTTGTGAGTACGGAGAACCGACCTTTGCGGCGGCTTGAGTGCGCGCGGGTCGAGATTGTGAGGTAGGGAAAACTTGGTATCATGTGCATTATTTCATAAACATGTGTGTTATGTTATGATACGTTCTTCGATCCGATTATATGATTTTCGTTTATGATTTTGAAGAAATGAGGTATGTGTTTATGTATGATTTGGAAACATGTGAGACTTATGGAATCTTCGAGATTCATTTGATACGTGTATAAGAGACTTTCGTACGTTGTTTCGACTTCTGATGTAAATTATAATTATCACTTCACACGGCAATAAGCTATATGTATGCACTTTTGGTTTTATGGTTATGTGAATATCCGCAAGTGACGATGACCAATCCGTACACCCTTTGTGATATATGCTTTGTGATTCCTATCGTATAACGGTAATTATGTTCGGCCAAGTGTCCAACTCTACGGGACCTTGGATTTATGTACAAATGACTCATGTGAGTGACGATGGTGGGTATTCCATGGGGGGCTTGAGGCTATAGTTTCTCATTCTAGTACTTAAAGTAAACACTTTTAAGTTTTTCTTCTTTCTTATGTCGGAATAGAAATGTGAGCATGTTCATGATTCTATTAGCATTGCATATATATGTTAAGGTTATGAAATCACCACCCAGCATGTGTTCAAAACAACTTTGTGTACGTTATGCCATAAGATATGTGTTTGATGTCATGATAAGCATGTTATTAGTTTTTCCCTACTGAGCTTGGATGAAGCTCATTCCTTTACAAATGTCATAGGTTCAGGTGAAGGTGTTGAGGCAGAGATTCTGGAGAAGGAAGATCCGGACTACTCCCCCGGCGAAGACCTTGAGAAGCCCCATCCCGAGGATTGTTTCCTTTGCACTAGACCTGGGTAGGTCCGGCCCTAAGTCATGTAATAAATTTTGGTTGGTTTTGGATAGAGAGAGAGAGAGAGATGACTTCTAAATGGTATAAGTGATTGATTTTGTTGAACCATGTTCGGTAAGGAAAGGCCCTTACCGGTGGTTCTCAACGGTTCTTTTTCCATAGGCTTTCTTATGGAATTAGAACCGTCTTTTGGTTTCTGGGATGAATGATGGTGTTTCATTATTTTGTTATGTTACGAGTTCCCAATGGTTCTGCTTAGATTCCGGTGTGCATTTTGAGACGCGATGTGATCCGTTTGGGGCCTTGAGTTTGGCGACTGAAATCCGGTCATCACGATTGGTATCAAAGCGTGGCTTTAGAGACCCGACAAGTCTTATCCTTTCGAGATTGAGATTTTGTTGTGTACAAGGGACCTTCTGTTAATGAGACTTTTGTTTCATTATGACAGATCCTAATGGAACATCGTGGAAGCGGTCGACTAAGAGGTAGTCGCCAAAGAAGTGAGAGGCATACTGAAGACATCCCTTCGGGATCCGGGAGAGGATTGAGACCACCTCCTGAGGCCGAGGGAAGCCGTAGAGATGAACCTTCTGACAAGTTGACCAGGGCCATGGAGACGATTGCTAATGCAATGGCCCGGTGACGGCGTTGCTACGCCAACAACAACCCGTGACGATACCACCACCACCTCCTCCTGCCCTCTTTCCATCCTCATTTGTAGATTTCAGGAGATTGAGACCTCCTCTATTCCATGGGCAGATGGATCCGCTTGAAGCGGAGAAATGGCTAAAGCAAATGGAGAAGCTACTGGAGAGACTACAGAGCCCAGAGCATGAGAAAGTAGGATGGGCATCTTTTCAGTTGGAGGGTGATGCAGACACATGGTGGAAGTTTGTACTGCGAAAAAGAGAAGTAGAGTGTCCATACACTCAATGGACTTGGGCAGAATTCGTAACGGCGTTTAACAAGGAGTATTTTTCGAAGCAAGTTCGTAACCAGTTGAAGAAGGACTTCACGAATTTAGTCCAAGGGAACATGACCGTACGGGAGTACGACAATGAGTTTGTGAGATTATCAAGATTTGCTCCTGAATTAGTTGCTACGAAGGAAATGAAGGCCGGAAGATTTGAAGAAGGCCTGAGACCGAATATCCAAGAAAGAGTATCCATCTTTGAGCTAGAAACATATGCCGAAGTCATGGGAAAGGCGATTGTCGCCGAAAGGGATATAAACAAGAGGAGAGACTGGAAAGGTAAACCAAGTTCTGCACCTGCTCCAGTGCCAAGACCAGCCTACTCCAATTTTCAAACGTCAAACGCATCTATCCCGACGAGACCGTTCAGGAGAGAGGGCCCTACTCAGACTCAGACATCTGGGGTATTAGTCACACAAGGACCTTCTCAAGCTGCATCTACAAATCCACAATTGAAGTGTGCTCGTTGCGGTAAACCGCACAAGACGCCCGACTGCAGAAGAGACACGGGCGGATGTTTTAAATGCAAGAAGATTGGCCACATGATACGTGAGTGCCCTGAGATGAGAAAGGAGGGCTCCGTTCCGGCCACTACAGCATTGAAGCCTGCACAGTCCACGAGACCAGTTGTGAAGGGACGTGCATTCGCTATAACCGCCGAAGATGCCCGCACAAGCAACGACGTGATCCAAGGTATAATTTTCTTTGGTGTTTAAGTTCACTTATTTGTTTTCTAGATGAAGAAAGTGCATTAATAGAACAGATCTAGGTGCATTGTGCTGTGTGTGTGCATGCCATGCATGTCTGAATGTTAGTCTGTATCTTAAATCATATAGGTACACTATAACTCTACCATGAAAACGACGGCGATCGTTGTGTAGCACGAGTTTTGATAGACCCAGGGTCTACCCACTCATATATAATTCCTGAGTTCGCGAAAAAATTAAAGATTGTTCCCGAGGAGTTACAGTTTATCCTGGATGTATCAGTCCCTACTGGTAGTGCCGTGACTGCAGACACGTGTTGCCGATCAGTCATCGTGCAAGTGGAAGATCAGGAGACTGTCACGGACCTCATTTTATTAAATATGAGAGGACTCGATGTACTTCTTGGCATGAATTGGCTATCTGCATATTATGCAAGTGTGGATTGCCTACGGAAGGTAGTTACTTTCTGTCCTCCGAGACAGAAGTCGTTTCGATTCATCGGTGAGAGGAAAGGTAGCACCGATCATCTCCGAGTGCGAGCTGAACGAATGATGAGGAATGGATGCGACGGGTATCTGGCATTCATGCAAGAGAAAAAAGAGGAAAAGAATGTCATCACAAATATTCCAATTGCCTGTGAGTTTGAGGATGTATTTCCCGACGAATTACCAAGATTACCACCTGATCGGGAGATCGACTTCGCTATCGACTTAGCTCCAGGCACTGAACCTGTTTCCAAAGCTCCATATCGAATGGCTCCAGCCGAACTGAAAGAGTTGACGGAGCAACTGCAAGAACTATTGGATAAGGGTTTTATAAGACCGAGTGTGTCTCCTTGGGGAGCACCGGTCCTGTTTGTTAAGAAGAAAGATGGGTCGATGAGACTTTGCATCGACTATCGTCAGTTAAACCAGCTCACGATCAAAAAAAAGTATCCATTACCTAGGATCGACGATCTATTCTACCAGTTACAAGGAGGAAAATACTTTTCAAAGATTGACTTGAGATCCGGGTACCATCAATTAAGGGTGAAGGCCGAAGACGTGCAGAAGACCGCATTCAGAACCAGATACGGGCATTACGAATTCTTAGTGATGCCTTTTGGCTTGACGAATGCTCAAGCCTCATTCATGGATCTCATGAATCGGGTCTTTAAACAATACCTTGATACGTGTGTGGTGGTGTTTGTGGACGACATTCTCATTTATTCAAAGACCAGGGAGGAATACGAACATCATTTACGCATTGCTTTGCAGACCCTTCGAGAGCATCAGCTGTATGTTAAACTCAGTAAATGTGAATTCTGGTTGGAATAAGTGAGCTTTCTTGGCCAAATAGTATCTGAAGCAGGCGTAGCTGTTGACCCAACAAAGATTGAGGCAGTGTTGGATTGGGAGCAACCCAAGACCGCGACGGAGATTCGCAGTTTTCTCGGTCTAGCGGGATATTACCGACGCTTTGTGGAAGGTTTCTCCAAGATTTCGGGACCACTTACCCGACTTACATGAAAGAATACAAAATTTGAATGGACCAAAGAATGTGAGGAAAGCTTCCAAGAACTCAAGAAACGGCTTACTTCCACTCCAGTGTTGACCATTCCATCAGGTAGTGGAGGTTTTGCTGTTTAAAGTGATGCGTCATATGGTGGTCTGGGGTGTGTATTGAATCAGCACAGTAAAGTGGTCGCCTACGGCTCAAGACAGTTGAAAGAGCACGAAAAGAATTATTCGACTCACGAGTTAGAGTTAGCCACGGTGGTGTTTGCGCTCAAAATTTGGAGGCATTACCTGTACGGTGAAACCTTTGAGATCTTTACGGACCACAAAAGCCTCAAGTATTTGTTTACGCAGAAAGAGTTGAATATGAGGCAACGATGATGGATTGAGTTCCAAAAAGACTATGACTGCGCAATTCAATATCACCCAGGTAAAGCCAACGTCGTGGCTGACGCACTGAGCCTGAAGCACACATCCCAAATGGCTAGCCTTATCACAGGACTTCACAGGTGGAAGTTATTAGAAGACCTTTCGTTGTATGATAAGGCTATTACAGCCAAGGATACTGGAGTATTGTCGGCAAACCTTACAATTAGACCAGCTGTCTTTGATCGCATTTATGAACTACAGATGAAAGATGAAGAACTTATGAGACTATGACAAAAGGCAACTGAAAATGGGGACTTCACTATCAAGGAAGATGGGCCACTACTCTTTCGTGGACGATTATGTATACCGGTTGATACCGAGCTAAGGCAAACCATTCTGGACGATGCTCATAAATCCAAATACGCCATTCATCCGAGTGGTACTAAGATGTACCAAGATTTATGAAAATGTTATTGGTGGAGGGGATTGAAGAAAGACATCGCCGAATATATGTCCAAGTGCTTGGTGTGTCAACAGGTAAAGGTGGACCATCGACACCCAGTAGGCCTCTTACAGCCTCTACCGATACCGGAATGGAAGTGGGAGTCCGTTTCTATGGATTTCATTGTGGGATTGCCGAGGACATTGAGACGCCACAATGCCATACGGGTGATAGTGGATCGACTGACCAAGTCGGCACACTTTTTGCCCTATAACACAGCATACACTGCAAGCAAGTTGGCAGAATTATACATGAAAGAAATTGTCCGACTACATGGTATTCCTAAGAGCATTGTGTCCGATCGTGATCCATTGTATACGTCGATATTCTGGCAAAGATTTCAAGAAGGCATGGGCACGAGATTGGACTTTAGTTCTTCATTACATCCTTAGACTGATGGTCAGACAGAGAGAGTCAATTAGATCATTGAGGACATGTTGCGAGCATGTATGATAGATTTTCAGGGATCATGGGATCAACATCTTCCGATGATAGAGTTCGCGTATAATAATAGCTTTCAGTAGAGCATTAGAATGGCTCCATATGAAGCCTTATATGGACGGAGATGTAGATCTCCGATCAACTGGGAGGAAACCGGTGATAAGTTTGTGTTGGGATCGAAAGCTATAAGGAAGAATGCCGAAACTGTGTGTATTATCAGAGAAAGAATCAGAACAGCACAGAGCCAGCAGAAGAGCTATGCAGACATTAAGCGTACAAACATGGATTTCCAAGTGGGAGATCATGTGTTTATCAAGATATCCCCAATGAAGGGTGTGATGCGCTTTGGAAAGCGCAAAAAGTTAGCTCCTCGCTACATTGGACCATTCGAGGTATTGGGGAGAGTTGGTGAAGTTGCATATAGGGTTGCATTACCCCCGCAGCTTGATCGAGTGCACAAGGTATTTCATATTTCTATGTTGCGGAAGTACGTGCACGACCTGACTCATATCCTCGATGCACCACCAGTAGAAGTCTACCGAGATTTGACAGTCATCGAAGAACCAATGCGCATTTTAGACCAAACTGAACAAGTATTGCGCACAAGACGAATTCCTCTGGTATTGGTCCAATGGAAGAACCACTCTAGAGAGGAAGCGACGTGGGAACGCGAAGCTGAGATTCGCGCCTAGTATCCCTCGTTAATTACCGAGTGAGAGTTGTTGTAAATGCCAAATTGTAGGTTAACGTATGTAAACTAGTGAAATTATGAATAATAAGTGTGATTTTACGGTTGAAAGTGTCAAAATGTTAAAGGGAATTTGAAAACATAAGGATCAAGTGTTTTCTGGAAATTCGATCGATCGAAATTCAATTTCGATCGATCGAAGTATGAGTTCGACCGATCGAGTATGCTGGCAAGGACAGGCTAAAAAAAACAACAAAAAAATAATAATAATAAATAAATAAATAAAATAATAATAAATAAATTTCTACCTAAGGCTAGGTGAATTCGTTCGATCGAAATTTATTTCGATCGATCAAATTATGGTTTCGACCGGACGAAAATTTATTTCGTTCGATCAAAAATTCTGAAACCTGAGAAAATTTGACCGATCGAAATTTTTTCGATTGATCAAATGTTTGGATTTCGACTGATCGAATTAAAATTCGTTCGATCAAAATGGTGGGACCCAGTTGTTACTAGACGAAATTCGACCGATCAAAATGTGTTCGATCGATCGAAATCATTTCAGTTCCTGTTAAAGTCAATTTTCGACCAATCGAAACGAATTCGATCGATCGAATTTCTTCTTTATATATATAAACTGTGAAATTTTTTTCTTTTGTCCGTACGAATTTTCTGAAACTTTGAGTGTTCCGTTTGGGTTTTCAAGAGTTTTTCCTGTTGGGAATCCCAAGACAATCCAATTGTGCCTATTTTCGCTCGAGAATCGAACCAAAGTGTCTTCAAACGGTAAGCATTTGGATTTTTAAATTATCAATCTCTCATTTTCACCTAAAATTTTGAAATTCCCAAAAACCTAGTTCTTCTTTACAAACCCTAATTTTCATGGCACCTAAGAGGAAAGCTGCCAGATCCAAGACCTCGACATCGAAGCGGCCCAAATCCGCTACGGGTCCTTCGCAACCATCCGTTCCCCCACCTCAACCACCCATTCGACCACCCGTTCCGCCACCTACATTGCCTGTCGAGCAACTCGATGCTCCGCAAGCACCTCAACGCAATTTTCCCATCCAGTGGTGGGCGGACAAGGGCTTCGCCTACGAATATACCATCGACCCAGCCCTTTTTGAAACACCCGATGTGCCCGACATTGATGCTTGGGCACTCGACTATTTGGGTAAGGTAGGGCTTGATAACCTTTTGAAGCCCATTCATCCTTACTTCTATCCGTGCCTCGTGCTCTTATTTTACCAAAATATGTTTGATGGGCCAAACCCCGATACCACAATATGTACCAAGGTCGATGGCAAGACCTATACTTTTACCCATGCGATGGCCTGTGCGGCCTTAGAGTGTTTTGATGTCTTCGGCGAAGGGATCGAATTATTACCACCCAACCCCCCTAATCTAACCCATACCTTTGTAGCCCAACAGATGACGCAAGGGCGCGTTGCAAAAGGGCGAGCCATTAACCGAGCTCACCTACCGAGCTACATGTGGATCTTGGATACCATTTTTAAGTGTAATTTGTATCCAATCTGCCATAAGACCCAGCGATTAGGCATTTTGATGAATGCCCTATTTGCCGCCTTTGAGGGCAAATGGTTTGACGCCGCAGCCGTTGTTTTTGAGGGAATTAAACATGGTAGGAAGAAGCTCCTACCGGGAGCAGAGAAACCCGAAGAATACATTCCTTACGCCAGTTTCATCTCCGCTATGTTCGACGAGTTTTCTGCCACCTCCGTGCACAAGGTCTCCCCAAAGGAACCTAAGTCGTCTGACAACGTAGTCTTCTACACGTTTAAGCATTGGAGGAAGACCTGTAACAGCCTGAAGCCGCACTTACCGCCAGCCCCTCAAGTACCTCCCGTCCCTCCACAACCCCAAGGTGTGCCTACTCAGGATGCCCCTATTCCTGATGCACCACTCCCTGACCAACCCGTTCCAGAGGCTCCTATTCCCATCACCGAGATTATTCCACCGCCAGATGTGCCTACCTGGGACAGCTCGCTGATTTACCGATGCCGCCACTAATTCAGCCAAAGTAACACCAATGACAAACGAGGACTTGGCAGCTCTCATCCAGGAGAGCAACCGTCAGGTCAATCAGCGTTTGGATTTCTTCGAGCTGCTCATCGGAGACGTGTTGCAGGCCGTGTATCCCACCGATTATATGCAGAGGATCACGGCTATGCGAGCACAGGTGTATGACGTAGCTCCATCCGGCTTGGATGCGAAGGACGTACAACCTAGTGAGGACCAGGCCGACGTTGATGACGAGCACGCCGACATTCAAGGGGAGCAAGCTGATATGGTACCGGAGGAGGCAGATGAACCGGAGAGTGGAGCTAATGTGGGAGTTTCCCCACGGACATGCTGAGCTGAGAGACATTTCTTTTCTTTTGCAAATTATTTTGGGGGGCTAAATGTATAAAATTTTAATTGCTGTGGCATGATTGCCATTTTGTTTCTTTTAATTGTTAGAACTATGGTGGCATGGCTGCCACAATGACGTTTATAGATAGGATACTACTAACTTTTGACGAATGATGTACCTCAATTATAGACCTGCTAGAAATCGTGATGTGTGGACTCTGTGTTTGTGCATGGGCTGAAATCTTACAATGATATGGATTGCATTAATTTTAATCCTAAACTCAGCCTTAATATTGCATTTAGTAAGTTTCCGCATCAGTCATGCTCTCTCTGAGCATATGTGCAAACATTCCTCAATGCACTGATATCCTCATGGATTTGGGTTATGATTGTGTTTTTACTCGATAGGCAGTAGTGCGCTTATTTATTGTATTGTTGTTTAGTTCCGTTGCACATAACTGCTTTCTTGGGGATTTTGAAGTGTCGAAAATGGGTTGTCTACAACTGCCCCTTCTTCGGCTATCTTATGCGTGAGCGGGAAACGGGCGAAGAAGGAAATGAACTATTTTCTTCGTTTGTGCATATGAATGTGAAGCGCATAATTTGTTCTAAACATTCCTTCTAAGAGCATCTCCAGCAAGGAGAGCTAAATTTGGGTAGCTAAACACCATTTTAGTTACTGCTACAGTACTTTAGCTACTACAACAGTAAAAATCACTCCAACAGACACTCTATTTTAGCTACTCCTTTATTTAAAATATTATTTTTCATTCTTATTTTATTATATTTTACTACCCACACTTAGGGATGCAAGTTCGGTATACCGAACCGAACCTGAAATTTTTGGTGTTCGGTTCGGTACACCCCAAACCGAAACCGAATCAAAACCCATTTGGTTCGGTTCAATTCTTTTTTTTTGAAATCGAAACCAATTTCGTTTGGTTCGGTGCAGGTAAAATACCTATTTTTTATTTCTTTAGGGTATCTTTTTATTTTTTTCGGGTTTTTTTTTGGCTTCAAGCCACCCAAACAAAACTGAATTGAGGTTCGGTTCGGTTTGTGTCAGTTTCAATTCGGTTCAATTTTTTTTTCTGAAATCGAAATCGATTTGGTTCGGTTCGGTTCGGTGTAGGTAAAATACCTACTTTTTTTTTTTTTTAGCGTATTTTTTTGGCTTTTTCGATTTTTTTTCAAGTATTTTTTGCTTTCAAGCCACCCAAACCGAACCAAACCCCAGTTCAATTCGGTTTGTCGGGTTTCAGTGTTGTTCGGTGTAGGGAAAATACCTACTTTTTAAAATCTTTTTAGGGTATGATTTTGATTTTTTTGAATTTTTTTCGCTTTCAAGCCACCCAAACCGAACCGAATTGGGGTTCGGCTCGGTCTGATTTGTATTGGGTTTTGCTACGGTTCGGTCCGGTTCGGGACCCTCGGGTTTTGGTGCGATTTTGATTTATTTTGATTTTATTATTTTACAATTAGATAAGAGAGAGAAGAGAGAGGAGAGAGGAGAGAGGAGTGAGGAGAGAGGAGAGAGGAGAGACTTATCTTTAAAAATAATATTATTTTAATATTTAGCTACTGTTATAGTAATAGCTAAATTTAGCCATTACTGTAGCAATAGCTATTTATAGAGGCTGGGATGGCGCTCCTGTTGGAGCTCATTTTATAGACATTGGAACGCTATATGCAATATAGCATGTGAGATAGCTCTCGAGTTGTAGATGCTCTAACAACAGATCCTTTACCGTGCAAGTGTCAAAACCGCATGTAAATGGGGTACTACGCGCACAACCTGCACACACTCAATTGTAGGTCGGTTGACGGGGCCTCAAAGTGTTCCGTCAGTTCTGTCAGAGCTAGCATTCTGCTTTCGATATTATTTCTATGAGGTTGGATTATGCAGCTTTTGATATTATTTCTATCAGGTTGGATTATGCACCTATTGCCCATGCTTGTAAACACGCTCTTCAAGCTTTATAAATTTAGGCCCAATTTGATGTTAACACCTTCAGCTTTCTATGAATGACGTATTCTTTCGTCTCACCCTTTGACCCCTTCCATCCTGGATATATCATGACTTAAATCAATGAGATCTCTTTTCCCCGGAAGCTTAGAAAGGGTGCCTCATGCCCCTCATAGCTTAGAAAGTGTCTCTCCCTTGTGTCTTTAGTTTATTGACATTTATTTTTTATTGATTTTTTTATTTGTGGGTTTTACTCTAGAGGCCGTGTTAGAAGTATAAGCTAGACCGGCTCATCTGACCCATTTTGTCTTTTGGGTCATTGGCCTATTTGCAATTATATTGATCAATCTTGAAATTCCTTTTTTTGTTATAGGAAATTGGTGTATTTAATGTGAGGTTTTGAAAATATGGAATATACTTTAAGAATGTAATTTTCTATCTTTTTCTAGGCTAGGTTGTTATTTTGGAAGTGTATGCTTATTTACTATCGGATTTGTAATTTGGGCTTTATTTATTACTCATGTATTTTCATTTTACAAGTCATATGAATGAAATTTGAAAGGTTCTATGTAGTATATTACTTTAGTATTTATTTTTGGTGTTTTTCTACACAAGAGAATAACTTTCTTCTCTTTAGAGTGTCATCTTCTTCCAATTCTAGTTAGTGTAATCCAACAAAGTGGTATCAGAGCTTGAGATTCATGACTTCCAATATGTTACAACCTCAACTTCCTCATTTCACTGGTAAAAACTACAATCAATGGAGTATTCAAATAAAGGTTTTATATGACACTATGTGAAAATGAGAAAAAAATGTCACGGGTATGAAAAGAACAACAGCTAAAAACAGTAGTGAAACAATCGATTGCCTAAAGCAGTTGTTAAGTACCTTATAACCGTTGTATTTTAAGAAAATAATAGGCGGATAATTCTATATTTTTAGAAGGGTAAACTTGTCCTTTTAATAAACCTAAGGTATATATACTAAAAGAAAACAAAAGCTCCAAGTTATTCCAAATCCTTTCCTTCTTTCTTCCTCTATTACCAAACCCTAGCCGCTCCCATCGGATGATTTTGCTGCACAAAAGAAGAAGACGATATGGGTTTTTCTCGCCAAGAGGTGGACCCTAACCCTAGGCATCCAGTATCCCACAGAGACCTCCAATCTCTCTGGCGACCTCTAGCGACAACCTGCAATACCTCTGGTGACATTCAAAATCTGTGGGTATTAATAATTTTTTTAAATCTTAAATCCATTTTTTTTCTTTACTCTAATTTCTTCTTTGAATCTCTCTGTTTGCTCCTCTCCAATGTTCGACAAATGACGATGGCCTATATGGTCTCTAGAGTCATCTTCTTTAGGTTTTCTTTTTTCCTTATCCTTTTTAATGAACCCTTATTCAATCTTTATGTTGGATTCATATATTCAACACCCCATTGTTATTTTTTTTTTGCAAAGTATAAGATATAGGGATTATATAATAGATATAGTATTGCTTGATACTCTCTAATTATTTCTGATTTTTCTCCGATTTTTCCCTGAATTTATCCGAATTGAACCGATCCATCCCCTTGCCGAGTTACTGCCGAATAGGGACTTTGTGACTATGCCTTCACACCCTAACCATACTAAAGCATTATTCAAGTAGATTTTCAAATTAGTTGACTCTTCTGTTGGCTAATGCTCGTGTATTTAGCTTTTCCCATTGTTTTTCTAGTAGACCCTATTATTTACCTTACCACTGAAATTGATTGGTTCCAGTAGCTTAAGTATTCTGTGGGCTGGACTTCTATGAGTTGCACTTCCAATCCTAATGTTAGGTGCCTAAGATGTTATGTGAGCCATGTTTGGATTTTGTTAATATCTGATATCTAGCAATATCTCCTGGGTTTATTTTTGGAGATTTTGGGTTCTATGAAAATATCTAACTATATCTACTACAGTAGAGTAACATAAAGCTGCCTTTGGTATTGTATGCAAATTCGAGTTGCTATTTGGTCAGAATTTCTTGGTTGAAAATTTTCAGATTAAATGAATTACGATGTACAAATTTGCAGATTGCTGGATCATATTTCTTTCCTGTAAATTTCTCTTTTCTTGACAAGTAACTACCCTTTTCACTTGGTAAGTGATCGTTGCAAAGATCCATAATATAGACACCTTCAATTTGCTTTTTTTAACTTGCTATTGAGTTTATTATTAATTTATTAATTCCACTCTGTTACCAGTTTAACTTTTTTCGTTTTTAACATAGCTTTAATTTTTTCTCTTTGCTTAGCATTATATGTTTATGTGATATTTGGTTTTTGTGAAGCTGCTTTAAGAATATTTTGAGTGCCTTTTCAATTCTTGCTTAACTAACCAAAAAATTAAATAAAATTTGAGTGCTTTAGTAGTTTTTACATGTCACATCGTTGAATCTTCAATCAGGTTTAGCACCTGTAACAATGAATAGGCACTGTTGTGGACTGATGGGCGATACTACTTGTAGGAAACAAAGCAGGTTAGAAGCTCATGCGAATTGGAGAAGATCCTAGTGTAGAGATTTGGATATTTGATGTGAGTTACTATTTTCTTAAAAAAATTAATTGGAGAAGATCCTAGTGTAGAGATTTGGATTGCTGTATGTTTATTGTACTCAACAATGCCCACTAGATAAATGGGCTTGTAACTATAGAAAGGTTTTCTTGTCGAATACTGGGATGCATATTTCCCAAAAGGATACCTCTATTCGTGCCAACATATATTCTGAAAGCGCCAACGTGTACAACCCTGTGTTACCCATTGACTGCTTGAAATCAGATGATGGAGATCGTTTTTACCCTGATTTTCCACGCAATGAATCTTGAGACCATGATCTTTCCATCAGATGTAAGTTTTTTATTCCACGTGTCACAGATCTCAAATAATGGCTCTAAAATCACGTTTGAGTGTAATGTGTGCCATATGATTTTAGGGGCACTTATGGGGTATCCATGCCTCATGGAATAAGAAATTACCGTTTGATGATACGCTTATGGTCTCAAGATCCATTGGGTAGAAGATTAGGGTGAAAAATGATCTCCACCATCTGATACCAAGCAGCCGATGGTTCGCTTTCAGTAAATCTGTTGACGTGAATAGAGGTACCCTTTCGAAAATTGCAAGGCCCAGTGCCTTGGTGATGTTGTGGTCCCATGTTTTTTATTTGCACTGTTACATTGAGGAATCATTGGAAATATATTTATATCGATGCATTTTGATGAACTTGAAATTTTTTTATATTCAGGCTGCTATGAATTTCATATAAGATTTTTTCTTATTGAGAGCTTAATAAGAAATTTCAGAAGTTCTACTTGTAAACATAACCTATGATTACTTTTTAACAGAGTCTGCTTGATGTTGCTGCTGTTGGGATCGAGCCTTGGTGTGTTCCTATAGAAACTGCACAAAGATGGGAGAATACTTTCTCAAAGAAAAAACAAAAACTAATTCAGTTGTCTACTGAGTTGGTAGATGAAGTTTGGAAAAACCAGCCTTCACCTAAAATTTGCCCTGTCGTTATACATCCGCTAGAATTTGCAGGTCGTGTAGTTGAATAAAAGTTAAGGGATCTAAGAGAAAAGCTTTCTCAGGTGAAGGCATATGGTGTAATTATTACGGCCCTCGATGAGGTATCCTCACATCTTTTTCCTAACATTCTATGCCCCTAGGATTGTATGAGTTTGTGGTTGCACCTACTTTGAAGTATAGTGTGTTAATTTGCATCTAAATGTATATTTGGACAATTATATGTTTCATGGCTAGGCATACTAATGATATCTGGTTTCATTAACTATGCAGGTTGCTTGGTTGTATAATGTTCGTGGGAATGATGTAGCCTACACCCAAGTTATTCATGCATTTCGAGTTATGTCGTGCAAGAAAGAAAGAAAAAAATTTATTTTTATTTTTATTTTTTAATAAATGCAGTATTAGAGCTAAAGTCTTCAAAAAAATTCAATTTGCGTGGGGGAAGTTTTTGCTTAGTTATCTTCTCTAACATCTTCACATGGATTAAAAAAAATGGGTTGTATAATTTCACATGTCTTATGGTGTCATATGGAAAGAATGTGGCCCTGTCCAGCCTCAAGCATGCTAAGGAATGGGTTGGAATTGTGTATTTTACTTTGGTTAAGTGAAGTTCACACTGGTACTTCAGATTTTACCCTTGTAAGTTATGACTTAAAAGTAAAATATTCAGACTCGTGACTTTTGAAGTCCATGGTTAAAGAGGTTATAAATAGAAGGGAGTATAAGGAGATGCTAATGAATTTTGATAGATCTTTTGTAACTTATTTAATTTCATAATTTACATCTTCACTTATATGGTTTTACTTGGTCTTCTAGAAAGCTGGAGGACAGTGAAGCAACTGAGCAATATTGTACAGAGATTGGCAAACATGATGCCTATATGCAGTAGGTTTTTATTCGTTTTCTCTTCGGAAAGTTTTTCAATGACTGCTGACTTCCTTACATTTAATTTCCATATCAGATTATAATTGAATAGTTTGTGCCTCAGGTTACTGGATATGTATTTGGATCCAAAAGATGGGAAAGAACCTATGTTTAATGTTGCAATTCACCTTCTCCACAAGCATGGAGAGTCTTTGGATCCTCTCCAAGTGCTAGAGGTATCAAACTTCATCGTTTCTGCAATGAGTTAAAAATTGGAACTGGAAACCGAATTGAAACTGGGAAATGGATTCGGTTTTAGTTTCTTATATATATATATATATATATATATATATATATATATATATATATATATATATATATTGTTTTTTGGTTTTTGATTTATATTTTTTCTATTGTTTTGAGGTTATTTATACCCATCTGGTTTTTGGTTTCAGCCACCCAAAATTGAACTGATTGGGATTCATTTTCGGTTTTTTCAGTTTAGTTTCGGTTACTTCGGCGAATTGGTTTTTGTATTAGATTTAGTATACCCACTGGCCATATGATCTTGAATTTCAGTCTATTGAAGCTGCTAATCTATGACAAACTACTTGATTCCTACGTAATTTAAAATTAAAGTAATCCTATAATAATTGCACATAAATTAGTTAGTTTTCTAAGTAATAGTGTTCTTATTCTAAAATAAACTTCCAACTGAAAGAACTTTTGCTAATCAAAATAAATGTCTAGATTAAATGATGCAAATACCTTTTCTACTGCTAAAAAACTCGACCATCTCATGTTGCCCATCTTTGACCTAGGTTATTGGCATTTAATAGCTAGTAAAGGGTAACTCACAGTTCCCCTTTGAGAATGAAATGATCACTGATTGGGTATATGTAGCACTATTCTTCATCAAGTGGCAAACTTGATGCATAACCGATGTAAAAATATGATGGGTTAAAAGCTTGCATCAAAAAAATAGTTCAATCGTGTGATTGAAAGAGTTACGGTTTTAAAATGAAAGGGTATCATGTAAATCTCCAAACCTATTTTAGCCTTTCATTAACTGTGATCATCTCTAATGGGAACAAGTCGACTACTTTATACCGGGTGCTACATGAAACCTATCATAACTTTTTAAGATAAATATTAAGCATCTTGACTGTTTTAAGCCGTCCAAGTGACAAAATATCATATGAATTAATGCATTCTTAAAGGGTTTGTCATCATTCATCAAATGGTTCAAACAATTTGATCCAAGCCCTTTTATACAGATCCATATTAAAGCGCCAGATCAAAATGTTCAAACAATCAAATGGACAACAAATGTGCTCTAGATAGTCTGAAAGTGTAATAGTGAGAAGGTTATATATTGATGTCAATTTCTTCAAAAATAGAGAGCACACTTTAAAAAACTCGACCATATCATGTTGCCCAGCTTTGACAACTTGGAGGTCTTTGACATCAAGAATGAAGATGGTAATATCATAACGAACGTCAGATTTTTTTTTTAAGTTTCATTTTTCATTTTTGGCATTTTTAATTTTATATTTCATATTTGAAAATATGATGATATATTGGTATGCCAATATAAGAGTTCTCCTATATTTTCTTTTCCTTGCAACTATGTATGGTTATCTCCAAATTTTACTCATTTGGGATTTAATATTTATAAGTGATGATATTATCAGATAATTTCTCACTTCGATCTCTTTCATGGTCTAAATAATGTCATGGAGAGAGTGCATTTAGTATCTCCAATTCTTGTAAATGAGGCTTGTTTGCATAGGTGGTGTGCTTTCATAGGTTGGTTTATCTAATTTCTTGTTGTTGTGGATTTTATTTGTATTTTTTTGGTAATTTGTTGATGAATCAATGTGTTGATGGGGTTTTGTGAATCTAATCGGCTTATTTGAGGGAGAAAAATTGAGGGAGATTGCGTGCCTTGGGAGTAGGCAACAGTTGAATAGATTTGGATGGAGTTTATGATACTTAGAGCTGATTTATTTACTTTAAAAAATTGATTTAGTGTGGACTAGGGTTAAGTGGGAGTAGAGTAGTCTTGCTTCATATGTACATATTTAGACTGCGGTGCATGGTTCATCCGCCAGCGTTAGGCATGCATACCGTGCACTGCATGGACTTTGAGGCGTGCACAGATCTATAGGTTGTTGAAGTCAGCACACACCCATTGAAAACTAGTGGGAACGAGTTGCACCATATTCAAACTTATTTTTTTGCTATGTGATTAAAATGAAGCTGAACTCTTTATTGTAGTCAATCCAAAGCAAAAACCAACTGAATTTAACGTACCAAGGCAGCGGGAGAACAAGAGTCTATATGTTGTCGAATGCAACCGATTCTCAGATACGACAGTAATGTGTACTCAGCTTTGCAGTTGATATATATGTAGATATAAACTCGCCCAGGCTAGGGTCCTAAGGTTTACACAGTGCTGCACTGTTATTTTATATAGAAATGAGATACATATACATTTTTGGGTTTTGGGCCCTTGCTTCAGTATCTTATTCTTTGATTCGATAGCAAGTTCTCTTTGCTGGAATTTGGGTTGATCGGTATCCGATAGATAGAGACTTTGAATTTTATCTGGAATTAGTGTTATGTGTTGTCATTTTTACTGTACGTGGGGTGGAGGTAATGTTGGATCTGAACCTTCAATGTGGCAGGTCAACCCTTGGATGGAACAGAGCCCAAAATTAGGCGGTTTAGATGATCATGACCATTTGATTCAAAAAAATTAATGGTTAACATTTTTTATGTGTAACAAAAGCATTTGTCGATTGGATGCTCAGAATCAGCCCATTGGCTTGATCTATTGGCTCTGCCCCTTCCAAGAAATGGCCTGTCATAATCACTTGTACAACATAAATACCTAGAGCACCAAATACCCTTTCTTCTTTGTTTCTAAAAGAGTAAAGAAATTGGGTTTTCTAGTTTGATGCACTTTAACTAAATGAGCTATATTTAATAGCCCATTTGGTGAAATTAGTCACTTAGTAAGCCCATTTGGTGAAATTTATTTATATATTTGAATGAGAATATTGATATTTCAGAGAAGAGAAAAGAGGGCTAAAATCTGTCTTCTTTATCAAATCGAGACTTCTTAGTCTCCATTGATGGCTCTACTTGTTAGTTGTTACTAGCCTCTTCAGACTGTTGTTCACGTGCTTATTTATGTGAATTGTGGTACTGCTGCTGCTATTTTTTGCATCATCTATTGCTGCTGTAACAGATTTTTGGGTTCTAAAATTCAAGACTTTTGAGTCACCTTCCCTGTTGTAAAACCTAGTGACTTTACAGGCTTATCACTACAGAATATTCAGATTTGTGATTGTTCCGAGACTTCAAATTGAATTCCTGATTTCATTGGCAATTGGACGAGACTTAATAGATTGTTAGTACTATATATCTTTTAACTTCTATGCATGTGTTTTTTAGAACCAATATACTATACAAAGGCAATTAAATGAATTGTGGTTGAAATCCATTGCAGAGACATGCAAGGTTTATGGAGGGGCCAATTCCATCTAACATCCGTTTATTGCAAAACATAACTGAACTATGAGCTATTTTCTACCATTCTAAATGTTTTCCGTATAGTTTGTAAACTACGGGGAAGGAGAAAGATGCATAGTCTTAGTTACTGGATCTGACTTTGGCATGTTGTGATTTTAGAAGGATATCCAACTTGAATGGACTAAGCATTGGTTTCCCTAATTTACAGAATTTGACAATAATTAGGAGATTGTGAGTTGAATGGATCTACTTCTAGATGTGCTATTACATCTGTTGGTTTCTTCTCTCAAAACGTCCATCGGTTGCCTTGTATGATGCAAGATACTCATAAATTGCTCAATTTCAGGTGTTATCCCACGTTATCTTTGGAGCATGGCTAACATAACAACCTTGGAAGTCACTCTGGATAAATGCTTCTCAGATTTTCTGTAACTTTCTTGTTGAGGAACCCAATATTTTCTATGTTTCATTCTCTTTAGTTTAGTATCACAGTCATGATACTCGTGCATTTAGGAGCTCTAATATTTTGGAGCCCCCTTGTGTTTCTAATGGTTAAACATTTTTTTAAAATGATTATATATATATATGTGTGTGTGTGTATGTGTGTGTGTGAAAATGTTCAAATGACTAAAGTTATGGTCCTGGTAGATTTTGATTTTTGTTGTTATGAAGGTTTTACAGGCAACATGGGAATGAAAATAGAGCCATCCATAACCAAGTGCAAAGAAGGGGAAAACTGGACAAAGGTCACATTTAAGCCTGATTTGGCTAAATTCAACATGAACCATGTATATATATATATATATATATATATATATATATATATATATATATATATATATATATATATATATATATATATATATATTAATACTCCAGTGGTGAATACAAGATAGGTACTCCAACATCAAGTTGATCTTCACTTGGACCCCCCAAAATACTATTTTGATGTAATGTGGAGCTCCGGTAGGGTATATAGATCAATTAAAATAAATAAAATTGAATTTAAAATTGAAATTCAAATGTTGACTGTGATTATTTAATCCTAAAAAATACGTAGTGGAGATGAAATTAATTTTTTTTTTTAATAAATGATCAAAACAAAGCTGCCTTGCTCCACATAGCACCCAAAAGCCTAAGAAGGTAATTTATCTATCAGAATGCTTACCATTTTATCTGTTATCTCCCCTTCCTCTAATTTGTTTTTAAATGTGCTATGTTGAAAATAACTAGTGATTGAAAATAATTGTTAATGTAATTTGATGACTCCAGTCTTTGTGTAAAACAGATATACAACTACTGCAGGTTCTTCTTTGGCAGTGGGACTGGTATTGTGCCTAATGATTATTTCGTCTCCATTGGTTCATTAAGCTCAAATGCTGACAAAAGAGGCAGCCATACTAATAGTTTGAAATTAGGTTAACCTAGTTGTATTTATTCTATTTTCTTTTTCCTTCTAGTGATTCGATTCCTAGAGTCGAAGAATCAGATCTTTCTACTTTAGAAGCTGAAAATAAGTTTCTTTCTCCATTCTCTATAGACCGATTTGTAAATGATAATTTTATAATGATATTTCAGTTATGGAACTTTATTTATCACTTAAAAGAAGATCTATCTTATTTCTTTTTGTGTTTTTACTGCTTGTGTAATGGTTACTAGGCCTCCTTTGGATGTTTATTCAGAGATCGGAATCCGATCATTGATCGGAAGCATTAATTTTTTATATGCAGGTGAAAGATTCTGTGTTAATTTTGTTCTGAACTTAATTTATTTTATTATTATTTTTTAAATTAATGTATTATTTTTTTTTGAAAAAATATAAATAAAAACGATGGCCGAAAACCGTCGTTCTTCTTCTCATCTATGACCGTCATTGTATGAGAGAAAAACGACAGTCAAAATGGGTCGTAAAAAAATGGGGTGAGTGTTTTTTTTTTTTTAAATGATATAAAAAATAAGAGCTCAAAACCGTTGTTCGTAGTCGACAGTCGAAGACAGTCGTTACTTTGATGAAATGAACGACGGTCTAAATATGTCGTTGAAAAATACTACTGTTTTTTTAAGGACAGCTCACTCGATTGTCTAAAACTGTCATTGTTTGGGAAAACGATAGTCATGGGCTGTTGTTTTTTTTGCATTTTCACGTAGTGTGAGTCTCAAGATTTGTGGGATATTATTGAGACCGGATATGTAGAATCGGAGGATCAAGCGGCTCTCACACAAGCTCAACTCAATGAGTTGAAAGAAAATCGCAAGAGGGACAAGAAGGGTTTGTTCTTCATCTATTAAGCTATGGATGAAGTTATTTTTGAAAGAATTTCATCGGTGTCATCGGCAAAGCAAGCATGGGATACTCTCTATGCTTTATACAAAGGCAAAGATAAAGTCAAATTGGTGCGGCTCCAAACTCTTTAAAGTGAGTTTGATTCTATAAGAATGAAGGATTCGGAAGCGGTTGAAGATTTTTTCAATTGGGTAAGTTCTCTTGTTAATCAATTAAGGATTAATGGTGAAAATCTTCAAGATCAAAGAATTGTAGAAAAAAATCTTAGAAGCTTGACTCGTAAGTTTGAATATATTATTGTTGCATTTGAAGAATCTAAGGATTTATCTACTTTGTCTTTGAAAAGTTAGTTGGAATCGCTTCAATCTCATGAACTTTGTATGAAATAATTTGATTCTTCTCCTCTAGAGCAAGCTTTTCAAACTCAAATTTTCTTTAAGGAAAGTTCTAAAGGTGGAAGAGGAAGACATTCTAATCGCAGACGAGAAAGGCATAATGAAGGAAGATATCAAGCAAAAGAAAGAGATGATGATGGATCATCTTCATCATCAAGAGGAAGAGGAAGAGGAAGAGGCCGATCTTCTCTTTCTAATGTTCAATGTTATCATTGTCAAAAATATGATCACACCATAAAATATTATAGAAAATGATTGGCGGAAGAAGAAAAAAAGGAATCGAATTTTGTTCAAGAGAATAATCAATGTAAGGAAGATGACACTCTCTTTCTTGCTTGCAATGTTTGAGAAGTTGCATTCAATGAAGATTGGTATCTTGATAGTGGTTGCAGTAACTACACGGGAAACAAAGACGTATTTGTTACTTTAGATAAATCTATTCAAAGTGAAGTAAGGACTGACAATGATAAACGACTTTTCGTAAAGGGTAGAGGTGATATTCTTGTTCAATCAAAAAATGACATCAAACACATCTCAAATGTTTTCTATGTACTCGGCCTCAAACACAATCTTTTAAGTGTTGGACAACTCTTTTTGAAAGAACACAATATTTATTTCAAAAGAGATGCATGTGAAATCAAGGATATGAACAATGCACTCATTGCTAAAGTAAATATGACTCCAAACAAGATGTTTTTACTTAAGTTTCAAAATAAAGTTCTTCCTTCCTTCAATTCTATCATCCAAGATAAATCATGGCTATGACATCTTCGGCATGGCCACTTGAGTTTTAACTCTTTGACTCTCATGTGCAAAAATCACATGGTGAGAGACATGACAAATATTGATCGCAAAGACCAAGTTTGTAAAGGATGCGTACTTGAAAAACATTAAAAAAATTCTTTTCCGATTGGGAAAGCGTGGAGGGCATCAAATCCTCTTGAGCTTGTTCAATTGGACCTATGCGGGCCTATGCACAAACTTCTATTGGCGGTAATCGTTTTTCCTCATTTTTATTGATAATTATAGTCATAAATCTTGAATTTATTTTTTCAAAGAAAAATTGGAGGTATTAGGCCACTTCAAAGCATTTAAGGCCTTAATTGAAAAGCAAAGTGATTTTATATTGAAAATTTTGCGTACCAATCAAGGTGGTGAATATGTTTCTCATGATTTTGAGAATTTCTTAAAAGATAATGGCATTCGGCATCAATTAACCACTCGGTACACACCTCAGCAAAATGAAGTTGCCGAAAGAAAAAATAGAACACTTATGGAATTGGCTAGAGGTATGTTAAAAGTCAAAGGGATGCCAAATATATTTTGGGCTGAAGCTGTTTAATGTGCTAACTATCTTTTGAATTGTGTCTTATCCAAAAGTGTTGAAGGCATGATACCACAAGAAGCATGAAATGGATACAAACCATGTGTGACAGCCCGAATTTTCCCAATCTTAAATTTTTGAGACATATATATATATATATTTTTTTCAAACTTATACCAAATGGGAAAACCCGAACCGCCAGATCGTAGATCACAATCTGATACAGAAAATATTGGTACAACAAAGCGAAAACATAAACTCCAGTTATACAGTGAAAGAACAGTAATTAAGTACCTACAAGTGTATTCAAAGAATTACAAAACTATACTTACCAAAACTCAAATACAATCTACGATCCCAAAATCTTACTACTCCACAAGTCCTCAACCCCAAATCCCGTATCTTGCTAACTGCCAAACCTGTGACGTATAGTCGAAGGGTGAGCTTCATCCAAGCTCAGTAGAAGAAATTCAAACACAATTCACATCTTATCATTGAAGTGCATAGATTCGGTGACATAATTTCAAAACCATTTTGTATCAAACTGAGTTGCAAATATTATATTTCATTTTCAAAACATAGCGCAGCGGAAACAAAGCATATCGAGAACAAATACATATGAAAAACAAAGATACTTATCAAAACATAGCTGAAAATAGAAGCATAATAAATTAAAACAGAATATGTTAGAGACGGTGACATATCACGGTAAGAGCATAACAAAACGGGACAACATATCCTCAAATCGAAGCATACAAGAAACGAGACGTACCAAGAAACGGAACAAACATATCGAAAGCCAAAGAATCACATAGCGGGAACAAGGTAAAAACCTCAGGGACTCAACCCCTCTTTCCACACAAAGTATGACCAACACATCCCATAAGCGAGGAACCGAAGCACATATATCAGAAGGCCAAAGCATCCCATAAGCGGGAACAAGGTCATAGCCTCGGAGACTCAACCCCTCTTTACACACAAAGTATCATCACATCACATTACATATGGTCACAAATCAACGAGGGCCAAAGCATCCCATAAGCGGGAACAAGGCATCCCATAAGCGGGAACTGAGTAAAAACCCCGGGGACTCAACCCCTCTTCGGAGACTCAACTCCTCTCCGCCACTCGTTGTTCAGATTCAAAGAGTTCTTATCCTTACCAGAAACATAAACGAATTCAAAAACGGAACGAAACACAAACTGATACGGAATAAAACACAAACGGATACATAATCAGAACGAACACCGATACATAATTGGAACGGACATACACATGCGTTCAATTACTAATTCATACTTCAAAGCTTTCATATTTTCTAAAACAATTACAAAACATTCATTTATATCACATCATCTATGAACGAAATAAAAAATGCAATTAGATGGTGAATTTCCCCTACCTTAACCTCGATGCTGCACGAAGCCAAGCGAAGCTCTATCAATGGCTTTTCATCCTCAATCTACATCACGAACATAACATGTATCAAAGACTAACTCTAGTTACTAGAAACTTAGACATCTATAAATGTTTCTCAACACGAGGCGGAAACAGACAAATTCATGATAATCTGAAATTTGATGTACCTTACCATAAACTTTTGACCTTTAAACATTTAGATTCATGAGTTATTCAAAACATAAAAATTGTAGATCTCAAAGTTATATTTCCAACGCAATAAGAATCGCATCAAGTGGAGTTTGGCACAGAAAGTTACGGCTAAAATACCAAGACTGTATCGGTACCTCAGTCGAAACGCGCCAACTCAAACTTTATGTAGCTTCCCTCCACATTTTAACCTTTAAAAAATTTGATTCACCAATTCTAATATACATAAAAGTTGTATTTCTATTTTTCCTCTTTCCAACGCCTCAAGAATTACTTGATTCTAAGTTCGGGGCAGAAATTTATGGCTAAAATACCGAAGCATTGTCGGCGCGCACAGTCAAATTCGATCGATCGAAATCCATTTCGATTGATCGAATTTCAACAGAAGTCCATGACACTCCCTGTTCTATACCTTTCGATCGATCAAATTTGAAACTCGATCGATCTAAAACCATTTTGATTGATCGAAATCTATTTTGATCGATCGAAAACCTCCAGAAATCGAAATTCATCAGTCTTAAGCCAAATTCGATCGATCGAAATTTGCAGATTTCGCCCAAACCTTCGTTTTTCTCAATTTTCACCATTTTTCTTCTCTTAATCCATCATTTACACAATAAATCTAAGCTAAATCATCATGCACAACATAAATCTACAAAACCTTACCTCAAATCGGTCCGATTAACCCATAGATCGGATCATCTTCTCCGTTTCTCAAAAAGGGTTTCCAAACCCACATCGGTTTCTTCCAAGCTCCACAATCACGACCAAGCACTCGAAAATGTCAGAAATCTCCCCACGCACACTCCACACAAACCCACGCTACGATTTGCAGCTCAAATCATACGATCTCTTCGCATAAGAAATGGGTTTCAAAAACCCTACACAGCTAAACCACTCCAATCTTCGAAATCGACGGTGGATCTCTTCCTCACATGATCTCGCAACCCTTTTTCACGCACCCAAACTCAGAGCACGCAAATCCGGCGCTTTCTTCACCTTCTTCTCCTCTTTCTTCTTCCTCCTTTCACAAGAACCCAAACCCTCTTTTCTCTTGAACAAATGGCTTCTAAGAGAAGCCCTTCTTTCTCTTATAACACAAGGAGTCCAGCTCACCTGCCAAACACACATACGCTTAATAGGTGTATATATAGCCCAATCCAATGGTTCTCATACCACACTAGTGTGCATTTTCACACCAAAACTAAGCCAACCCAAGTCATCAAGTTGACTTCACTTGATCAAATAAGTGATCAGACGGGCACGTATCTCAAGGTACTCTATTCAAGGTCGGGCATGCATCCCGAGGTACACTTTTCAAAGTCTAAATTTTTGAGATGTTACACCATGTGTTGCGCATTTAATGATATTTGGTAGCATTGTATATTCTCATGTGCCGAATGAAAGAAGAAAAAAATTGGATGATAAATCCGAAAAATATATTCTTATTGGTTATAGTGAAACTTCAAATGCATACAAATTATTTAATCCCATCACCAAAAAAACTATCATAAGTAGAGATGTAAAATTTATTGAAGAAGAAGCTTGAGATTGGGATTTCCATGAAAAGACACAAAAGTCTATTTGTGTCAACGAAGAATAATTGAAAGATGCTCAAAATTGCGAGCATGAAGAGGATAGAACTTCCTCTCCATCTTCATCTTCACCATCTTTATCATCATCATCATCAAGTTCTAATTCTCCTCCAAAGAATGCTAAAAGCATCAATGAAATTTATAAAGCATCAAGAAGACTTTTTGATAAATATGAGATTAACTTTGCACTATATGCCGATGCCGATCCATTTTCCTTTGAAGAAGCATCTCAAGAAGAAAAGTGGAACCATGCAATGAATAAAGAAATTGATTTCATCAAAAGAAATGAGACTTGAGAGTTAACGAAACTTTTAAATGGGCAAAAATCTATTGGTATAAAATGGATATATAAAACCAAGTTAAATGCAAAAGGTGAAGTCAAAAGGCACAAAGCTCAATTAGTGGTGAAAAGCTACAAGCAAAGACATGGCATAGACTTCAATGAAGTTTTTGCTCCCGTTGCTTGGCTTGAGACTATTAGATTGGTCTTAGCATTGGTGGCTCAAAGAAATTGGAAGGTTTATCAAATGGATGTCAAATCAGCATTCTTAAATGGTATTCTTGAAAAAGAAGTTTATGTTGATCAACCTCCCGGGTTTGTGAAAAAGAGTAAAGAGCATAAAGTTTGTAGATTGAAGAAAGCACTTTACGGTTTAAAGCAAACACCAAGGGCATGGTATAGCCGTATTGATGAGTACTTCATAAAGAATAGATTCAAAAGGTGTCCTTTTGAACACTCTCTTTACATCAAAGAAAACACTTAATGTGAGTTCTTAGTTGTTTGTTTATATGTTGATTATTTAATTTTCACCGGTAATAGTTCAAGCATATGTGAAGAATTTAAAAAATCCATGTTGCTTGAATTTGAGATGACTGATATAGGTCTCCTACATTTCTTAATATAGGTCTCCTACATTTCTTTCTTAGCATTAAAGTAACGGAAAATGAAAATGGGATTTTTATATCTCAAAAGAAGTATGCAAAAGATTTATTGAAAAAGTTTAGAATGAAAGATGCAAATCCTACTTGCACTCCAATAGAAGTTGGTTTGAAACTTAGGAAAAATGATATTAAAAAAAGAGTTAATGAAACTCTTTATCAGAGTCTTGTTGGTAGCCTCACGAACTTGACCGGTACAAGACTGGATATTATATTTGCAGTTAGCATGATTATCCATTTCATGGAATCACCTAGAAGAAGTCATTAGAATGCCGGAAAGAGAATTTTGTTATACGTATGTGGTACCATTAATGATAGTATACATTAAAAAATGGTTTAAAATTCATGTTTGGTTGGATATTGCAATAATGATTAGGGTGGAAGTATAGATAATGAAAAAAGCACTTCTGATTATAATTTTAATATTGGTTCGGGTTCAATTTCATGAACTTCAAAGAAACAACAAGTTGTTGCTCTCTCTACAACTGAAGCGGAGTACATTTCATTAGCATTTGTGGGTTGTCATGCACTTTGGTTAAGATGGGTCGTAGAAAAACTTAAGCATCCATCAATTGAAGCTACAAATTTGTTTTGTGATAATCGTTTAGCTATTGCACCAACCCATAATCTCATTTTTCACTATAAAAGTAAGCACATTCGAATTAAGTATCATTTTATCCGTGACTTGAACAATGATGGTGAAATTAATGTGAAACCTTGTATATCACAAGATCAAATAGCAGATATTTTTATAAAGGCATTGAAGAGAAAAACTTTTATCAAGATCAAAGAAAAACTCGGCATTCGATCGGTCTAGCTCAAGGGGGGCTGTCAGAATTATAAGCTAGACCGGCCCATCTAGCCCATTTTGTCTTTTGGGTCATTGGCCCATTTGTAATTATATTGGTCAATCTTGGAATTCATTTTTTTGTCATAGGAAATTGGTGTATTTAATGTGAGGTCTTGAGAATATGGAATATACTTTGAGAATATGGAATATATTTAATGTGAGGTCTTCAGGTTGTTGCTTTGGAAGTGTATCCTTATTTATTCCCAGATTTATATTTTGGGCTATATTTATCACTCATGTATTTTCATTTTACAAGTCATATGAATGAAATTTGAAAGGTTCTAAGTAGTATATTACTTTGGTCTTCATTTTTGGTATTTTTCTACACAAGAGAACAACTTTCTAGTTGGTGTAATCCAATAGGCAGCACCTTCCCATGCTGCATCTGGTGATTGCTCACTTGGTTTATCTTGTTCCCTCTTGTTCATTGTGATCTTTCTTTCCTTTCTTTCATGATGGTGTTGTCTTTCTATGAAGACTCATGATTGGAGTTAACGTAGGGCACTCTTGATTCTCAGGTATCTTGCGTTCCCTCTTGGTGTAGTTATTGTCTTCTCCCCATTTAGCTTTTTATTACTAATGGATTTTGTTTGGGTTTTATGTTTTAGACCCGGGCTATGGAGTCCTCCTATGTTGCAGTTGCTGAGATTCCTTTTCCTCATACGACTATAGCCAAGCAGAGGTGAGACCTGGAGACTGCCCATGCCATTGCTAAGCCTTGCGCCCTATAGCAGATCACTCATCTAATGAGTTTTCTTTCTCTTTCGAGTTGCCGCTTAGGCCCTGTTTGATAGCAATGAAACTCAAAAGAGGAAATGAAATCAATTTCTTAGTTGATTTCCTGGGAAATGATTTCCTCTATAAATGAATTTTCTAGTGTTTGATTAGTGTGTTTGAGAAATGAATTTCATTGGAAATTGATTTCTCTTGTTTGATTGGTATCATTAAAAATGAATTTGAAAATGAGCTTTTAAGTTTTGATCATTTATTATTAAAATCATAATTAAAGTAAAATATTAACCAATAATTTTTTTAATGATATTCTATTAAGTTACAAATTAATACCATAGTAATCATTATTTATTAAGTTATATAAATCAGAGTTTGAAAAGTCAAACTCAAATAAAAAGTCAAACTTTGACCAAACTTAAAATTTTGATAAAAAAAATATGTAAAGTTAAATAATAAAGTTGTAAATGCTAGTATCTAATGTAAGTTTATACGTTGAAATGAAATTAAAATTTTATAAAAGTCAAACTTTGACCATAATTTCAACTTTGGCCAAGAGAAAATTTTGCAATGTACCAACAAGTTAAAAAAAATCCAACTGTAAATTAATATAACGGTATTCATATATATTGTTAGGTTACACTAGTCAAAATTTGATCAAATATCCACTTTTAATAAAAGTCAAACTTTGATCAAATGTAAAACTATGATTAATAAAAAAATTTAAAACTAAAGTATAAAGTTATATAGGAAATGCTAGTATGTATTGTAAGGTTACATGTTCAAACAAAATTCAATTTTTAAACTCCAAAGAAAATTCAATTTTTTTAAAAAGTCAAACTTTGACCAATAAAAAATTCGACAATCTACTGCCAACATACAAATTAATATAATAGTATTCGTATCCATTGCTAGGTTATACTAGTAAAAAATTGGACTAAATATCAACTTTCAAAAAAGTCAAACTTTGACCAAATGTAAAAAAAAAAGTAAAATAAAATTTGATAATGTACTACAAAGTAATAAATTAAAAAATAAAAGTGTCATTGGGGATGCAGAAGTTCAAAAAAATCAAATTGTGTTTAAAAGTCAATTTGATCAAATATCTAATTTTGACCAATAAAAATTTTTATTACCAAAATACAAATAACAACAATAATAATTACAACCTACTGTCAAGATATACTTCTCAAATTTTGACTATAGTCAAAACTTGAATAAAAGTCAAACTTTGACCAATAAAAATGAGGCAATGTAGTTTCAAATTATAAATTAAAATAATGATAAATATTTTTAATTATAATATTTCACTAATAAAAATTTATAACATTTTATAGAAAATCAAACTTTGACTAGAAAAATATTACATTGATACGGTATAAATTTATGTAGTACTAGACTCTATCGATAAGCAGGTTTCGAGTTTGACTAAAACTAAATTTTGTGTAAAAGTCAAAGTTTGACTAAAGGTCAAACTATTGACTAATACAATTGAGAATCTAGAATCAAATTATACATCAACGCGGCAATATCTTTTTTTCGCCATCAAATTATTGAAGTCAAAGTTTAATAAAAAGTTAAATTTTAATTAAAAGTCAAAGTTTGACCTTAAAATCAACCTTTGACCCCTAAAAATTTGATAATATATTACTAACTTACAAATTATTATCATGTTTCAATAGTCAATGTTTGATCAAAAGTTAAAACTCTATATAGCTTATAAATTCAATTAAAGTTTGATTAAATTCAAACTTTGACCAAAGTCGAATATTAAATGAAAGGGTTTTTTGCAAATACCCCCCTATGTTATGCTTAAATTGTATAAAACCCCCTGAGTTATGCCTATTTACACTTGCCCCCCTACTTTTATGTTTCCTTTATAAATACCACCCTGCAGTGAAATGACAGTTAAATAGGCATCATTTTTTCAATTAAATGACTTGTTTGCCCTTACCTAACATTATATAAAAAATGGCCATTATATTTTTTCCAACTTGGACTGCATTTTAAATGGTAGATAAGTATCGGATCTGGCCTAAATTTTTTGGGTGGTACATGATTGATCTCCTATAAGTTGTCGTATTACCTGATTTTCGATTTGGATGTCTATGACGCTCGCTTGACTCGTAGGTAGCGCTAAAATGTTACTCCCGTTTGTACCATCCGGACCCTACCATTGTTACGAACCAACTGAGTATCATGGACACCCAAATCAAAAATCAGGTAACACGGCAATTTAGAGGAGATCAATCATGTTCCACTCAAAAAATTTGGGCAGGATCTAATGCTTATCCACCGTTTAAAATGCAGTCAAAGTTGAGAAAAATATAATGGTCATTTTGTATATAATATTAAGGGTAAATGCGACATTTAATTGAAGAAATAATGCCTAGTTAACTGCCAGTTAACGGCAGGGGGGGATTTGTAAAGGAAACATAAAAAGAAGGGGTGCAGTGTAAATAGACATAACTCAGAGTGTTTTATGTAATTTCAGCATAACATAGGGGGATATTTGCAAAAAACCCTAAATGAAAAGAGTATGATGTAAGTAATGTGGTGGTCATAGTGATCGTGCTGGTATGATGATCATAGAAATTGAAGTTACTTTTTAATAGTCAAAAAATAATTTTTTTTGCTTTGTAGGTTTTTTACAAGTAACTTTAGATTTGCAATAACAAAAAATTATTATTTTGTTAGTAGGAAACTCAATTTCAGCCACTTAAAAGGTTGAAATGATTTCCTCATAAAATGATTTGGTGTATGGAAATTCAATTTCCATGCGGGGGCGACTTAATTTCATTTTCATCTCCTTAACACTTTGTGAAAATTGGCAAAAAACAACGGCCCAAAACCATTGTAAAATTCATAAACAACGGTTATGAGCCGTGGTAACGACCGTTGTTTATAGCACAGTGGTTTTCATAAACCACGGCCGAAAATTGTTGTTTATATTCCAAATAAACAATTGCCTATGTCCGTTGCAAAATAACAACAATTTTTAGCTGTTGTTTTTAACGAAAAAAGGATTGTTATTTTTCATCATAAACCACGGCCTAAGTCAGTGGTATATGAAGACAACGCCAATGAATCGTTGTTAATTTACTCAAATTATAATGGTGATAATCCATTGTTTTAATTTTTTTTTTTTTTTTTTAAATGCATAGCTACTATTTTTATTTTTTTTGCCCCAAGCAGCAACATCCACAACCTGCATTTTAAAAAAAAATAAAAATCCGTAACTTGTATTTACATACTCACATTTTCATTCACATTAGCATAAACACATTAACATGCTCAAAGCTCATTCACAAAAATAAATTTTCACTCACAACAACACAATTTCATTCACAACAAATTTATGTGTACAAGCAATGACTCCCCTTTTTTCTTGCTATAGTATTACGAAATAAACATGTATAGCATATTCTAGATTTGTAATTTTTTTCATCAGCGAAAACTTCTCTGATATGCCCCATTCCACCAGTATTTGGACTTGTATCACCATTGTCGATTCATTTATGGTCCTGTAAAGAAGGAAGCTTCTCACCATCCACCAAAGCAAAGAAAGAACTCGCCTTCAAGAAATTCCTCAATGACGACTCGGCAACCAGCAGCCCCAAACTACCCTTTACCAGCATAGAATCAACAACTTTGAATGCATACTCCACCTAAAAGAGAAAAAGCTTGATGGTAAAACTAAAATCATAACTTCAATAACCAAAGATAACTTCACAGAATTTGATTATTGAGTTTGACAACACTAATCACAAAGAAATATCATATAAAAAATAGAATTGAGAGTCAAAAGAATAAACTTCCACATATATGACAATTTTTCACAATCACACAAAGCGAAATGGTAAATTGATTCACCAATAATGGATATATCCCATCATGTTTGAACAATATGATGATGAATACTTAGTTCACACAAGCCATCCTTTAAAAGCATTACCTTTCACGAGGAGTTATTGATAGTGGCAATAATAACCACTATCTATGAGGGGCTGCAGCAGCTCAAGTTTTTGCAAAATTTCTGACATCAAAATTAAAAGATTACAAGAAAGAAGATACCACATTATAACTGCGATAGAACAAAAAATCAAAACAAAGTAGATTAGGGATCTGCCACAAAAATGTACAATGTAATTTTATTATTAACATATTGCAGGATCAGTAGCTGCGTAGGTTGATAATTCTTCTCATGTGAGTAAAAAGTGTCCCTTTCAGTTATAATCTATATAATCGAAGCTGAAAAAATCTAAGGATCCACATCCCACCTAAAAAGATGATGATTAGGTATGTAATCTATGTGACCTATAGGAGGCCTATTTGTTTCGCAGATTCTTATCAGTAGTTTATGATCATATCATAAATCATGTGCCTTGGACGAAGGAGATGCAAGATGAGGCACCAACAGGTCTAAATGATAAGAACTTGATAGTGTTGGATGTGGGTGGTGGGGTGGGATTGGTTTCATTAATGAGTCATGGTGCGTTGAAGTTTTCTCTAATGAGTCATGGTGCGAGGAGTAATTGATAGAGTAACGATACTTAGATGCTATTTTCTTAGGTATGAGTGGTTTTTGTGCTTACCCATTGTACCAGAAGCATCACCACCTCCACAGAAAGTGCCATGAACCCTACTCCAACAACCTCTAGACCCATGAACAGATTTCAACATGGTGAGAAGAGCCATCCAGGGAGAAGCCAAGAAACTCTATCCTGCAATATGAAAGAGAATAAAACTTATAATTTTATTTATTCTGTACCAAAAGAGAGAATGAAACATACACCCATAATCTCCCAAGCGACATATTCACTTACCAAAATGACATTTGAATGAGTCTATTGGATGATTAGGTTCAATAAGCTTGCAAGCATCCATCACTACAGCTATTTAGAAAGCATCGGTAGTATCAAAAAGTACAAATGTGCAAGTATTCCTCCTCTTAATTTATCAATTTGAATGTTAAGAAAACCAAAGGAAAGCCATTTGTAATAATTTAGGTCCACTCAACAAGGAAAGAGCGAAAGAGAATGAAATGAAATGTGACAGTCCTAGTTTCGACACCCCGAAGCCCGCGCCGTCAGTGGGCTGGCGCCAAGGCCGAGCCCCCGAACGAAGCACGCAACGTACAGTTGCATTGCGAAAAACAAAGCAGAACCAAGTCCAATGAATCATCATAACAAGAAAAAAAACTAGGACTATCATTTAAAAGCTCAAAATGACGGTTCTAATTCCATATGATTCCTTATGGAAAAAGAACTGACAAGAACCACCGGTAAGGGCCGTATCTTACCGAAACATGGTTCACCAAAAAGAAGTACAATCATTTAAAAATTTACATCCTTTATAACCAACGTTAAACCACACATCCTGAATCCTAGGGCCGAACCTACTCTGGCCTAGTACGAAGAAAGCAGCTCTCAGGGTGAATCTCCTCCAAGTCCTCCCCCGAAGCTAGCTCAGAAACCTCCCTCTCGAAAATCCTGGTGTCAACGTCTTCACCTAAACCCGTGACATATAGTTGAGGAATGAGCTTCATCCAAGCTCAGTAAGTAAAAACCCATAGCATGTATATTTTAATGGCTACATAAATCTTATGGCATAATGAAACAGAATAATCGAAACGTATGCACAGTGTATGATCATGGCATGAAACATAGGTATAAAGCTTATTCGGAATTTTAAAAGAGATAGGTCCACATCTTCTCCCACTATAAGAAAGGAAAAACTTAAAGTGCTATGCTTAAAATAATAGAATGAGAAACTATAGCCTCAAGCCCCCGATGGAATACCCACCATCGTCACTCATATGAACCATTTTCACATATATCTAAGGTCCCATAAAGTTGGACACTTGGCCGAACATATTTACCGTCATGCGGTAGGAGTCACAAAATACATAGCACAAAAGTGTACGAATTAGCCGCCGTACCGGTCGAGTATTCACATAAAACCTTAAATCAAAGTGCATACATATAGCTCATTACCATGTAAAGTGATAATTATAATTTAGATCAAAGGTCGGAAAAAAGTGTGAAGATACTTGCACAACACAATAGATTGAATCTCGAAAGATTACATAACTCATGTATGAATCGAGAACGTATGAATGTCCATGTCCTTCCAAATTTTATTCGTAACCACATAATCAATTCAAAGAAACAAGTACGTCATAACACACACATGTTGTGACAGCCCAAATTTTGGCACCCCGAAACTCGTGCCATTAGCACGATCCTCCAGACCATGCCCCATGGATACGTACGGAACATTGGCATAGCAAGCAATAATAAAGAGAATGAAACGCATTAGAACTAATACTGAAATAATTCTCCAGTTCTATACATATATACTCCAAAATCTATAATCCAAAAGGTGGTTCTAAACTCATGCCTCTGCATGAGTAAAAGAACCCACCCGAACCATCAGTGACATCACTTAGTCACCCTAGATGGATCGCCAAAAGAATATATCTATTTAATTACATTTTCCAAAATTAAGGCTTGACATACCAAGCCATACAATGAGATCTCAGAACTCTCCCTATCAAAGTCTACAACGGAGTCTCCTAGAAGAAGTCCTCAGGAGGAGGCTCTAACACGTCTCCGGGCATAAAGTCTGAATCCCCCGGATCAGCGTCTCCCGAAGCCTCTACGGCTGCAAGCAAAGGACCTGCGACGTATAATCTAAAGGGTGAGCTACATCCTAGCTCAATAGGAAAAAACACAATGAACATATAAGTCAAATCCTCACATATATTCCATGATATAATAGCATGATGTATTTATGAACTTAATGAAAAACAGTTTAAAGGGTTATATATGCATTGAAGTTTACTGGTGGTTTACATGTTACATTTATTATCATTTGTTCATGAATTATACTGAATAGGCCTAAAGAAACTTAAATCTTCTACTTAAGTAATCCCCGAGCAATATAGCATCGAGCCCCGATGGAATACCCTCCATCGTTTTCTAAATAGACAGTTGTTATAAATATATCACTTTGAATACTATCCAGTTCCCTTTTTCATAGGCGACGGGGGTCTAATCTCATCTCAACATCCCTGGGATGTGCTACTGTGTACGGATAGACCATCGCATTGCAGTAATGGATTGGCCGTGCACGTCATGATATTCTCATGAGTCCCTTTGGGTATCCCGCCACATCGGTGGGGTATTCTGTTCAAACCTTAAATAACAAAAATATCATGTGCTTTATATATAGTTATTCACCATGTAAATGTGCTACTTTATATAAATTAGGCCTTATCAGACTTTGTTTAATCTTACTTTACAATCTCACTTACATCCCTGGGATGTCTAAATTACTCGCATCACACTGATGCCTTTATCACTTTCTCATCCCCTGGGGATGTCTCATTTTCATATGCTTACTTGGTGTCACACACACACACATACATACTGAGAGGATTATATGATTAAAGCATTTTCATTTCATTAGTGTATCACACACACATGGAGATTATATGATTTATTTCATTTCTATATCACTACATACATGCTCTTATAATTAAAGTATATGTTCAAGGTGTTCCCTACCTCAAGTGTTTGACTGTCCAAGCATCAAGGTCCCACACTATTCCTCATGCTTGCCTTAGCTCGTACCACCTATGGTACATCATAACATATGCACAACATCAATAAGGATATAATAGAGAAGGTCCAAGACCCTCCATGAACCTCATGGTTCAATTAAGAAGCCAACTAAAATTGCCAAAATCGATTAATCTATCTCCAAAATCGATTAATCAAAATCCTAAATCGATTAATTGATTCTCAAATTAATTAATCGAAATCCAAAATCGATTGATCGAAAGTCCACAATCGATTAATTGATTCTCAAATCGATTAATCAAAATCCAAAATCGATTAATCGATTCTCAAATCGATCAATCGATTTCCCTAAGCCTTATTTCTCCAGCCACTGTAGGTGCTCAGTTGATTAGTCAATTTTCAAATCGATTAATCGATTAATCTCGAGCTTTTATGCCTTTTCAACTTTCAGACCCAAATCGATTAATCGATTTGGCCAGAACTCAGTCCCTTTTCGGGCTATTCTTTCAAATCTTTTTCTTCCTATTTTTCTTTCTTTTCTGTCTTCAATTCATCATTTTCACTATACTTGACTGAATTTAATCATCAAAACTTTATGTATTTAAATCTAACAAAACTCACCTCAAATCAATCTCTTAAAGAATGGATTGGTTAGTTTAATGGCTAGGGTTCCAGCTCTTGCTTCAACGGTCCTTCACGCGTCGAATCTGGCATTCAATGCTCAAACCCTTCCTTCAATCAAGCCACATTAACTTCTCCTTGCCATTAACTCCCCTTTGCTCTCTCTCTCTCTCTCTCTCTCTCCTCTTAACTTTTCTCACCAACCAAACAAGAGAGTAGCTTCTCTTAGGTTATTAAAACCCCTTATAACCATCTTTAGCTTTGGTGTTAAGCACATATACCAGAGATAGGTGTATGTGACCCTTAACTAACACCACACACTATGCTTAGGGTCATACTACATCACGTAATACTTTCCTTCTCAAGTCTACCGTTTGACCATCACTTGGTCAACCTATGACCAATCAGGCACGGATCTCGAGGTCACTGTTCATCACTCAATTTTCGGAGATTTTACATTCTCCCCACCTTGGGAATTTTTATCCTCGAAAATGAACTCAAAAGGTGTGTCGATTGGGTACCCCACACACAGTTGATGTCACGTACTCGATCACGAAAAATTAAATAATTTTGCCACATGCAATACAAGAAGTAACGTAAGTGCAAGCGAATTAAAAAAAATATGATTTCCATTTCATGTATTCCAAAAAGTTTACAATTGTCTCGTTTCTCAATAATTACAATTCAATGTTTAATTACAATACCACAAAAACTTAAAAAGTGATCACGAAAGAATATTATTGCCGCAAGCTCACGCCGTCCCCTCTCTCGGCCGGTCTGGTGCTGGGTGACTCACCTCGCCTGGTCGCTATGGCACCGAGCCAGATGTGCTGACATCTGCGACACCCAAATGGAAAGTGGTCGCACCTGCAGTCCAAGCCTACTCTTGCGCGAGGCACTGTTGGTAGTCTAAAGGATAGATGTACCGCATGGTGTGGTACATCAAAAAGTCCATGCGCCTGCTCATCTGCTGGTTGTTGGCCTCAATCCGAGCCAACACATCCTCGATCGTGGGCGCCGGGCGAGCTACTCGTCGGCGATAGGATGATGTAGGTGTGGCAGCCGCTGACTGTGAAGGTGGCATAGGGGATGTGGTAGCTGGTGCAATAATAGGGTGTGCTCCCCCTACTGGCGGGTCCTATTGTGGTGGTGGGGGTGGTGGTGGTGCTACTGCTGCTAGGCCCTCAACTGGCAGGGTCCTCTTCAATAATCGGTAGGTACGACCCCATGAAGCGATGGAGTAGTGCTTCACGTGGTCCGTAGCCTTCTCTTCATGGGTGAGATGGCATACTCTGGAGCGTCAGAATAGCACTCCAGCATGCTCAAAATGAGGCAGCGCAGATGGATGGAGTTCCTCAAGGACTATTACTATTCCATACAGTACCATCCAGGCAAGGCTAATGTAGTAGCCGATGCCTTGAGTCGGAAGGGTTCAGCTCAGTTGGCTACTTTGATTTTGGGTATACACCGATGGAAGTTGTTTGAAGATCTGGCACTATATGATGCGAACATCAAGTCGCAAGCTACAGGAGCCTTTTGGGCTAATGTATCAGTGTGATCAGTGATATTTGAGCATATCCATGAGCTACAGATGAAAGACTCGATGCTAACCAAGATTCATCAAGATGTGATTGAAGGCATCAAACCGGACTTCTCAGTGAAAGAAGATGGTTCCTTATTGTTCAAGGGCCGTCTCTGCATTCTTGACAATGCTGATCTACGACAAACTATCCTTGATGAATGTCACAAGTCAAACTATGAGATCCACCCTGGTAGCACGAAAATGTATCAAGATATGAAAAAGAATTACTAGTGAAGAGGTTTGAAGCAAGATGTGGCTAAGTACGTGTCACAGTATTTGACATGCCAGCAGGTGAAGGTCGATCATAGACATCTTGCAGGATTATTACAACCTCTACCTATACCAGAGTGGAAGTGGGAATCGATCTCTATGGACTTTATCGTTGGAATATCACGTACTGCAAAGAGATACATTGCCATTTGGGTAGTCGTAGACCGATTGACCAAGTCAGCACACTTCTTGCCTTACAACACGATGTGCACGGCGGGAAGACTTGCAAAGTTGTATATGAAAGAGATCGTGCGCCTACACAGGATTCCAAGTAGTATCATTTCTGACCGTGATCCATTGTACATGTCAAAATTTTGAAGATATTTCAAGAGGGAATGGGAACGAGATTGGATTTCAGTTCAGCATTCCATCCGCAAACTGATGGGCAAATAGAGCGGGTAAATCAGATCATCGAGGACATGCTTAGGGTGTGTATGTTAGAATTGCAAGGATCATGGGATCAGCACCTACCGTTGATTGAGTTTGCATACAACAACAGTTTCTAAGCGAGCATTGGCATGGCACCGTATGAAGCTCTTTATGGGAGACGATGTAAATCGCCCATCAATTGGGAGAAAATCGGTGAGAAATTTGTTTTAGGTCCCAAGATGCTTGAAGATAATGCCACCTATGTTCGGATGATAAGGGTAAAACTCAAAGCGACTCACAGCAGGCAGAAAAGCTACGCTGATATCAAGTGGACCAGTGTAGACTATAAGGTGGGTGAACACGTGTTTGTCAAGGTGTCGCCTATGAAGGGCGTAATGATATTTGGAAAGAGAGGGAAGTTAAGTCCCCGTTATCTTTGACCCTTTGAGGTTTTGGGTCGAGTAGGAGAGGTTGCCTATCGTGTTGGCTTACCGCCACGATATGATCGGGTACACAATGTCTTCCACGTATCTATGCTCAGAAAGTACATGAATGATCATTCTCATATCTTGGGAGGACAACCTTTTGAGATGTACGAGGATATGAGCATGATAGAAGAACCGACAGGGATATTAGATCGAAAGGAACAAGTATTGTGCACCAAAGTCATCCCTTTAGTACTTGTTTTATGGAAAAATCACCCGACCGAAGAAGCTACGTGGGAAAGAGAAGCCGATGTGAGAGAGCAATACCTGAACTTGTTTACGGCAAGTAGAGGGAGTAAAGATGTCATCGCAAGCATATTGTAAAATCTTAATTGATTATGTAATCCAATATTGGCCATTTGGCCAATTTATCCAATGGAGAGAATGTTAATCGAAAATTGTGTTGTGATGCGATATAGAATGCATAGTTAGGATTCATCATAACGCAATGGCTATGAAGGCATGCTTCACAAAAGTAATGACCCATTGGTCATGTATTACCAAGAAAACAAAAGAGACATAAAGCAAGAAAATTTGATCAAAACGTATCAAAATTTTGAATCTGGGAATTTTGATCGATTGAATCCCAATTTCGATCAATCGAAATCATGTTTCGATCGATCGAGCAAAATTTGATTGGCCGCTCTCATGGAAGCCAAAAATAAACCTACTTCGATCGAAACGAATCCCCTTTCGGTTGATTAAAAACTTATAATTCGATCGATCGAAAGTATTTCGATCGATCGAATCTTCCAAAAGAAATTTAGCTATCACACCTTTCGATCGAACAAATCTTACTTCGATCAGACAAAAATTCATAATTTGATCGATCGAATATATTTCGATCGATCGAATTCTCACAGAGGGTTTTCTCCACGTTCCTGTTTAATTACGTTTCGATCGATCGAGTGTGAGATTCGATCAATCGAACCCATTTCGTTCGATCAAATTTGACTTCAATCGAACGAATTTCCTCATACTTCGAAGTTGTCAAAATCTAAGTCCATTGACCATTGATAGACTAAAAAGGGCATTAATGCATAAAACCACTCAAGAATGCCCAAAAAGGAGTTATCTCGCAGCACAGGACAAACCCAACAATAGCACACTAGAGGGTAGCCGTCTGTCGATTGGTCACCTGAAGATTTCAATAGGAGCTGAAAGCAAAGAAAGGAGGAATTTGTGCCGTTGAAGAGGTTTTCGATAGGATCTGAAGGCAGAAGAAGGATGAATTCGTGTGGATAGAGGAGTTCAATAGGATCCAAGAACCTATCGACTAGCTGAAAGGAAGGAAGAAATCATCCTATTGAAAAATTGTCTGAAGCATCAAAGGAACCTATCGAATGGTTTCTTGAACCTATCGAAGGGTGATTGAGCCTTTCGATAGGAGTGAAAGCAACTCTATCGAAATGATGGCATGTAAAGCGAAACTTGTCGAAATGGGTCTCCAACCTATCGAAGAGTCCCTCCAACCTATCGAAAGTTTCCTGAACCTGTCAAAATCGTGTAGAACTTCTCATAAATTCAGCTGTGCATACGTTGTGATTTGGTGACCTGCTGCACGCAACCTAAGGCACTTGGTGGCCGACACGACGGTTCTAGAAGATTCCCTAGGAAGCCCTAACCGACCCATGTGCTCTAACAGAACTCTAACAAACACTAACGACCTTCTAGAAGGGATTTTTGGTGAGAAAAACAGAGGAGAAAACTATATATAGAGACCCCCAATTGCGATTAGGGGGGGATCGAGATCTGAGCCAAATTATGGAGATTAGCACTTACAGAATAATTTCATTTTCTCTCCTTTGGCCCAACAGTGGTTGGCTAATTCCCCTGGAGTAGCAAGGAGAGAGGTTAGATCTGTAATTGGGTAAGGTTAAGATTGCTATTGTGGGTTCTCAGTTGCACAGACTACAGATCTGAGAGTGTTTTCCATTGTAGAGTGACTTTAATTACAATGTAAATTATGTTTTTAATGCTTTAATTAGATCTAAAGTTCCTTTGGTTCTATTTGGTGATCGATCGGATTTGTATAGAGTTGTAGATCAGCTCACCCACTTAACTGGTAGGCCTCTTGGATACCACCCGATCTCCCTGGATCTGATACTCCTGTGATTCCTTGAGTCTGTGACTTGAGAATTACAACATCTGTAGTGATTTTAATTGCTCTAATTGATGTTCTAGCTCTGGAGGAGATCCGTAGGATGGTTTGTGACCATTAAAGTGGACATATCATAACCTTAAGATTAGCCCAAGCTCAGGCTCCAATTAGATTTGTCTGCTGCAAATCCATGGATTCGATAAAGTCTATATGATGGTCTGTAACCATTAAAGTGGACAGATCATAGCCTTAAGACCAAGTGAATCCTGTGATTTTGAGTGGAATTTATACCCTGCAGTTGTGCTTATAGCCAGCGAGGGATTCGTATGCTCTGAACCTCTGTAGCATGATTAATTGAATCTGATTTCAGTGAAGACCAATCTCTAAGCTACTCTTCTCCATTTTCTGCTTTTTACTCTCTTCGCCTACAAGATCTAAGTTCCTAAACTCGATCCAATTTTAGTCGATGTTTAATTTTAGCGTAGTTTATGTGACAATCCATTTTGAACCTCTCCCCTACCTTTTAGCTAACTTAGCAATAGTTAGGGTGCCAGATCTAATACAGATCTGGAGATTTATCATATTTTAAAACTAACCTCCCTGTTGACATTCCCTTATTCACCATTTCTGTAAAACTTGCTACAACAGACCCTGACTACTTGCAGTTCTGTGTGAGTGTGTCTGCCAAGTTTTATTGATGATTTTAGACCCTCATTTGAGGGGAGGCAAATACAGCCAACAAGTTTTTGGCGCCGCTGCCGGGGAGGTAGTTTTAGAAATTGATAGATCTATGTTTTGATCCTAGATCTATAGTTTTTGTTTGATTTTTACTAACTGCATTTGTAAGTTTTATTATTTTTCAGTAGTTTGTGTGCATTTCATCAGATCTAAGGCAAAAACTTGTTGGCTGTGTTTGCCTCCCCTCAAATGAGGGTCTAAAATCATCAATAAAACTGGGCAGGCACACTCACACAAACCTGTAAGTAGTCAGGGTCTGTTATAGCAAGTTTTACAGAAATGGTGAATAAGGGAATGTCCATAGGAAGGTTAGTTTAAAAATATGATAAATCTCTAGATCTGTATTAGATCTGGCACCCTAACTATTGCTAAGTTAGCTAAAAGGCAGGGGGGAGGTTCAAAATGGATTGCCACTTAAACTACGCTAAAATTAAATATAGGCTAAAATTGGATCGAGTTTAGGAACTTAGATCTTTCAGGGGAAGAGAGTAAAAAGTAGAAAATGGAGAAGAGTAGCTTAGAGATTGGTCTCTACTGAAATCAGATTCAATTAATCATGCTCTGGGTTACCACAGATCCACTCGGCTGGCTTAAATAAATAATTAGATAATTCCATCGAGATCCATGGATCTTTTTGGTCATAAGGCTTATGATCGTCACTTTAATGGTGGTCAGGGATCTAGAGAACATCAATTAGAGCAATTAAAACCTAGGATATGTGTCAGACATCAATTGGAGTGAGTAATCACAGGATGATCAGTCATGGTGATCACAACTCTACAATTATCACCAACTGGAACTTTAGATCTAAGGATTGTAATTAAAGTCACTCTACAATGGAAAATACTCAATAGTAACCGAGATAATAGCAATCTTAACCTTAGATCTAACCTCACTGTTGGAATTAGCCAACCATTTTTGGGCTAAAGGAGGGAAAATGGAATTGCTCTGCAAGTGCTAATGTCCAGAATTTGGTTCAGATCTCGATTCCCCCTCAATCGCAATTGGGGGTCTCTATGTATAGCTTTCTCCTCTATTTTTCCCGCCAAAAATCCCTTTCAGAAGGTTGTCAGAGTTTGCTAGAGTTTTGTTAGAGCATGTGGGTCGGTTAGGGCTTCCTAGGGCATCTTATGAAAATGTCGTGCCGGTCAGCAAGTGCCTCAGGTTGCCTGCAGCAGGTTACCAAATCCCAATGTATGCACAGCTGAATTTCTGAGAAGTTCTACCCACGATTTCGATAGGTTCAGGAAGCTTTTGACAGGTCCCCATAGAGCTTTTTGTTCCTTTCGCTAGGTTCTCAGACTTGTTCGATAGGTTCCGATAGGATGAGTCTTCGCATAGAGTTTCAGCATTCTCAGCCCTAGGTCTGGAGTACTCGACAGGTTGGAGGGACTCTTCGACAGGTTGGAGACCCATTTCGACAAGTTCTGCTTACATGCCATCATTTCGATAAGGTTGCTTTCACTCCTATCGAAAGGCTCAATCACCCTTCGATAGGTTCAAGAAACCATTCAATAGGTTTCTTTGACGCTTCAGGCAGGTTTTCGATAGGATGATTTCTTCCTTCCTTTCAGCTGCTCAATAGGTTCTTGGATCCTATCAAACTCCTCTGTCCACACGAATTCATCCTTCTTCTGCCTTCAGATCCTATCGAAAACCTCTTTAATTGCATGAATTCTTCCTTTCTTTGCTTTCAGCTCCTATCAAAATCTTTAGGTGACCAATCGATAGGACTTTTTCAGCCTGCTTTCACTTCCTTCGCCTTGCCCTGCTGTAGCCACGCGCTCCAAGGGTCCAGTGATGTGCTAGCATCTGGTGTGCTGTTGTTGGATTTGTCCTGTGTTGAGAGATAACCCCTTTTTGGGCATTCCTGAGTGGTTTTCTGCATTAATGTCCTTTTTTATTGCTCTCTACAAAATGCTCTTGACAGAAGCTTATTAATGTGCTCACAGGTCTATCAATGGTCAGGTTAGAGGGTGAAAGGTGGCATTTTTCACCACTTAACACACCCCCAAACCTAAGCTTTACTAGTCCCTGAGCAAAGGAGAATGATAAAACAAAATTAAAATGCCACTTTCGTAGGGAGCACAGATGCATTTAGCATATGCACCAAGCCATTTAAACCCCTAGGTGATCCCTAGTGGAGGAGTGAAGTCTCCTGAGGGTTTTCAGTGAAGGTACCCACAAACTTCTCCAATAATGTTAGTTAATCGTAGTACCTCCTGCTAAACAGAGTTTTAGTAAACTAGAATAAATTCTCACCATGTCTTTTCAGTTCTAGAGGGTTTTCAACAGAAAAGTCACCAACTTAAATCATGAAATTTTGTAGTAATTCCTTCATCATCACTCAGTTCATGTCAAGGAATTGTGTCTAAAGATTGATGCATGGCTCACCTTTCACTTGAGAATTCTGTTTTGATACTACCCCCATCAAATTGGATTTCAAGCCCAAATCTCACTAGGGCTGTTAGCTCACAACAACAATGAAGGGTGTAGAATTTCACACAACTCAAGAGCAGTTACAGTCCTCAAATAGGGCTGTAAGCATGAGCATAGGCATTGCTCTAATCTCTGAAATTTTTTAACTCTTTTCACCATAGATTGGACAAATCCTTATCTCCACATGACAACTCAATCCATTCCAGATCAGGAAGGTCTTTTTATTGGGTTGTAAAGGTAAGGAGGTGGTCTAGACAACACCTTCATCATTTCAGCACAATTCCATTTATTTCTTGAATTTTCAGAGCCAAAGTGGCAAGCTTCTTCTCTTTTCTTTCAATCTTTCAATGAAATGACTTCTCTCTCTCATTCTTTTTCTCTATTTTTTTTTTAAAAGTTGGAATACCACAAATACCACCAACTGTGTTTTTCTTTCTTTCAACCAGATTTAACACCTTGCTCCTCTAACCTTGCTTCTCCTTCCTCTCCCTGATTTCTCAGATGGGGGGTGAACTGAAATAGGTCAAAAGGTTTTGGGTTAAAAATTTCTGGTTTTCATTAAAGAAAATTGGGACTTTTAAGGCTCAAGTGGTGTGCATCAAGGGCAGTTCAAAGGTGGGACATTTTAAGCTCAAGCTGGCCAAGGAATGGCCTTACTTCATGTCCTCAATGTCATGAATGCTATCAAGCTGTTTCAACTTGGAATTGCCTAACTTCTAGTGGTTAAATTAGATCCAGTCAGTTCATAGAGTAGAAAAATTGCCAAGGCACTCTTCAAGGAAACTTTTTCAGACCCAAATCTCACTGGGTATGGCCTTCCATCTAATTTTCAGGGGTGTGTCTTCAGAATTTCCTCTCATTTCAAGTTTACTGCACATCAAAATTATTTTTCACAATTTTTTGACATTTGCCTCATGAAGTCTATTGGACTACGGCTTATTTCAGTTTCAAATAGTTGTTTTCTTAATTTCCTCTTTTTATTTCAAGTGGGAATTTATTCTAATTAATTCCAAACACTTCCATTTTAGCCTAGCTGCACTAAAATTAACTAATTTATTGGCATACATGCCATACCCTCAAAACTAAACTAAACAGTGTCCCCACTATTTTACACTATGAAAGTAGGAGAGAGGCATGAGGGTGAAATGAGTGATACAGAAAGAAAAAATAACAAAACTACATGAAGACAAAATTATATTTAAAAAGCTACATATATACATGAGACCAGTGAGGGAGAAACTAAAACAACAAAACTGCCACAGCTATTTACAAGCATCATCTGGCCAATCATAGAGGTCAGCCAGGTTTTTCAGCTCATCCTTAGATAAGGGAGCTTTCCCTTTAGATTTAGCCTTCGGTTGCGGCTTCTTTCCTGCCCCCTCAGACTAGGCAGCATGTTGTTTTCCTTTGGGATCAGCAGCATCAACAAAATCTAAATCTAAATCAGAAGGAAAAAAGGGTAGTGGGGTCCAATCTGAGAGCCGCAACAGCCTTCCTTCTTTCCTCCCTTGACAGTAAGGTGAAAGAGGCATCAGGTTGGGTTGGGGGTTGGGTGGGAGGAGCGTCTTTAGACCGGGCAGCGGGCGTATGTCTAATCTTGACAGAAGCAGCCGAAGGAGAAAATCTCTTTGAAGTAACTTTCTTCATGGGGGGAGCCCTTTTAGGTTTTGAAGGGTCAGGTTGAGTAGGGGGAGGCTCCTGGGCGAGGGGAGGGTTTACATTCACAGAGGGGGTGGGGGGGGGGGGGGGGGGGTTGAGTTGTAGAAGGAGGTGCGGTGGCGAGAGGGGTAGGCTGAAATGGCTGAGAGGTAATGGAAGCAACCTTTTTCTCCAATATATCAATTTGTTTGGCGGCATAAAGTAGGTTGGCATCAGAGAGTTCCTTGGTGGCCTTGAGTATCTCTTGAGCATTGGCTAATTTTTTCTTGAGAAGCTCAGAAGCCTTCTTCTCATATTTGGCAATGAGACTCTCAGCAGCTGCCAATTTTTTTGCTGACTCATAACGAGTCAGGATTTCAGACCACCCTTGAGAGATATCGTGGAGTTTAATTCTATGTTTCAATTCGATGTTGGCAATCCTCTCCTCATAAGGGGCCTCAATGGAAGCTCGAAGTGCAACTATACCTCTCAGGACATCCCTGTGGATGTAAGGGTTGTCCCTCATGGCATACAGGAGGGTGAGGTAAGGGGGAGTGTACATGAATTGTCTAAGGACAATGGGTAAGGACAGGGGTGTAGTGGATGAAGGGGAGGGGGTGGAGAGAACTAGATCCTCCCAGGGATCAGTTTGGGTAGAGGCATCCTAGAAAATAGGTGGGGGGGGGTGGTGAAAGGTAGAGGGGATTAAACTACTATAGAGGCTAGCAAATCTAGGGAGGAGGGTAGAGTGGCCTATGGGGAAGAAAATATGGGGAGAGCTGGTGCGGCCACATCCTCAGGCTGGGCAGCCGCAGGGTGTGGGGTAAGTATAGGGGAAGCAGGAGGGGATATGTGAGGGGGTTGAGTAGTAGAATAGGATGGGGTAAGGGTGGATTGAATTGATTGGAGACATGAGGTCATGAGGGTCTAGTTGTTGGTGTTGATAGTTAATTGGGACTGAATGGTTTGAAGGAGGGATAGAATTTGAGTGAGGGTGTCAGGCATGGTAGGGGTAAAAGGGGCAGGTGTTTGGACATGATGGAAGGGAGAAGAGGGTGCATGGGTAAAATGAGGAGTGGGGCATGGGGAGTAAGGAAGTAGAGTGTACTCATGAGCAACATCCTCCACAATGGAGGTCATGAGGGCCGTGAACCCAGTAGTGGTGAATAGGTCCACACCCTGAGGGTGCAGAGGGGTTTGTGATGGGGGAGCAGAAATGGTAGGGGTAAGCTCAGAGAATGTGGGAGGTTCCAGGATATCCGGTTGGAACACCGGGGAGGTGGGTGAAGGTAAAAGGGGTTCAGAAGTGGGTGGAGAGAGGTCTGTGTGTGGGGGGGTACTGATACAAATGGAAAAAGCAAAGTGGGTGGAGGTGTGGTCTACCAGAATAGAGTGGTGCCTCCTCCCTTCCTCTTCTTGACTCTTCTTAATCAAGGTGAGGCTAGTTGACCAATCCCTTTTTCTATACAATTTGATGGTCAGTTTCTCCATAGGCTCATGTCACTTGATCACATACTTTCCAGTCTTGAGTAGACATGTGATGAGTCTTCAAAAAGGTAGACCTCCTCCTTTAGCAAAAGCTTGCCTCTTCAGCACCTTGTCATTGATGTCCATCATGGTTTCAAAAATCAGTTTAGGTGCGTTCACAAATTACCCCTTTGAACAAAAGTATAGGGCATCTGTTGAGAACTGGAAAATACCATTTTTCACCCCTCAACTTGAGTCTTGATAGACCTTTGAGAGAACTAAATAAGTGTTCTAAGTGCTTGTGTTTCAGCTAACAATAAAGACAGGCTTAACCATGAAAGCAGCTTAAAAGTGTCAAAAAGATGATAATCCATGTCGATCCAAAGGAAGAAAGAGAAGGGACAACCTCACTAGCTGTTAAAAGGTCTTAACTGAAGAGGCAAAGACCTGGTCTCAACCCATAAAAGAAGTGTGGAGCAATTCGAACAGAAAAATGCACTACAGAGTGCTTTTCGAAAAGAACCTGAACTGTTCGAAAAGAACCTGAACTCTGCGAAAAGAACTAAAAACTCCAGGCTTAGTTTTCGAAGAGCACCTGAACTCTTCGAAGAGATGATTGACCTTTTCGAAAAGAAGAGAACTCCTTTCGAACAGAACCTGAACGTTGCGAAAAGAGCTTCAGGAGTTACAGCACCTTGCGAAAAGTCTCCTAAACTATGCGAAATGGTATTCTGAAGATTCTCAGCTTTTGCAAGGGTAATTCAGTAATCTTTTTCACGCATCCCAATGCATTTAAAAACCTAGGGACATTTCAGAAGATTCTAAGCATGAAGCGAAGGCATATTCCACCCCATGTGAGCACCCAAAGATGAAATAACTTGGCGGGAACTTCTAGAAACTCTAACAGACTTTCAAAATGCATAACAGAATTGATGCTTATGTCGCCTGATTGGCTGAACCAGATCGAGCAATTCTGATTGGCCAGAACAGATCTGGATCCTTGTGCTCGACTACCATTGGTTGATACAGATCTGAGCACTTCTGATTGGTTGATACACATCTGAGCTGGACTTAGGGAAAACTATAAATAGACGAACCATTTGCCCAATTTGGGCATCCAGATTTTGAGTTTCATTCCTATTCCCCCATTTCCAAACCAGATAGTTTGTCTGAAATCCCTGTAATAGCCTCACTTTTACTTGCAATTGAGAGCTGTGAGATACTTCTGTAATTCAAAAGGGAGTTGTATTCAAGACTACAAATCTGAGAGCTGTTTAAGCTGTGCTCTGTAATTGTAATGGTGAATTTGAAAAGGTTGCTGTAAACCGTACATTCTCAATTGGACTCATGTTAAGGGTTCCCTCTGATCTCCTTATTGCATTAGACTCCTTTAGATTTACTGTTTTTCATGCAATTTCCCTTGATTCATTAAACCTGTGAGAATTAGTGTTTGTAACCTAATCTCTCACGGCATTTGTAGTGATGTTTCTTGTTCTAAATTAAGGATTTAGATTAAAGACTATTGGATGGTATGTGGCCATTAAAGTGGATAGACCATAGCCATAAGCCTAAATCTAATCCTTGAGTTAGATTTATTTCTCTTACATCTGTGCTTGTAGCCAGATGAAGATTGGATCATCTCTCATTTGATCTTCATATTTATCATTTTAAGGACCAAATCAAAGTTAGATATTATCTCTCCATTTTTATAAGTTTACATCAAAATTTCCCCAACTCAGATCTGGATCATTTAGTTTAACTTTTACTTTTATCATTTAGTTAATGTGACAAATTCAACCTCCCATCTTATGTGCCTTCTAGATAGGATAAGAGGCCAGATCTGGTAGCTCAGATCTGGAGGTTTATCTTGCATTTTAAACAAATTCTCTGTGGACGATCTTTTAGTCACTTACATTTATAACTTGCTACAATTGGCCCTGATCTTGCAGGCTAATTCACTTCTCTCTGTGCTGATATTTCTTTACTCTTTTTAATGTGCTAGATTCATTATAACTTTGCAGTTGCAAATCTGTTTTCAAAACACAAAGAAATCATGCACACTTAGAGGAAACAAGTTTTTGGCGGCGTGGCCGGGGAATTTGTTTTAAAATAGGTAGACCTAAGTTTTCATCTTTATTTTTATATCAGTACTAAACTATTCTATTGTTTATACCTATGCAGTTATTCATATCCATTTTTTGAAGGAGGGAAACTACTTAAAAAGGAATTTTGAAGGTTTGCTGTGAGCAATCTGATTTTTTGTTCTGAGTTGTATGTTTGGTAGGAGGACTCTCAGCCCTGAGATTGTCCCACTGAATTTAGAAGTTGAAAGACTATTACGAACCAAACAAACAACACAGAATTCTGCTACTATGGGTGAAGAACCTCGACTTTTGAGGGATTACTTTGCACCTGGTGCTTATAATTCTCCCTTTTGCATTCAATTTCCTACTGTTGAAGGAAATTATGAGATCAAATCATCGACCATCCAAATGCTTCCTTCTTTCCATGGGTTGAGTAAGGAAGATCCATACAAACATGTGGATGAATTCTTGGCTCTTTGCACCACATTCAACATAGCTGGACTTGGTCCAGAGGCAACCAAGCTTAGGCTCTTTCCTTTTTCATTAAAGGACAAAGCTAGAGCATGGTTATCTATGTTAGCACCAAATAGTATCACTTCTTGGAATGATTTGCAGTGTCAATTTTTAGCCAAATACTTCCCAATGTCTAAAACAAGCCAATTGAGACAAAGTATCATTTCCTTCTCACAAAACTCAATTGAAACTTTCCATGAAGCATGGGAAAGATTTAAGGAACTTTTAAGGCAATGTCCTCATCATCAAATTCCCAGATGGCAGCTGGTTCAAAGCTTCTATCAAGGAATTGATCAAAAAGGCAAAAATATGGTGGATGCCTCCTGTGGAGGCACTTACTTGCAAAAAATAGTTGAGGAGGGTTGGGACTTATTTGAAGTAATTGGTGAAAACTCAACTCAACAGGAATCTCTGTCAAGAGATATTGAAAATCCTGCTAGGTTGAACAATCAGCAAACCACCAAAGGAAAGATTTATGAGGTGAATGAGTTGGAAAGAAAGATGGACAATTTAACCACAAAGTTTGATAGATTGATGGACTCACTTAAAAATCCAATGGTTGCAAGAGTAGAGGAGGCATGTCTGATATGCCAGTCCCCTACTCATTCAATTGACCAATGTCCTGTTGCACCACAGTTCCCAGATTTAGTGGTAGAACAAGCTCATGCTACCCAATCATTTGGACAGATGCAGTCAAATGAATATCCATGGAGAGGGCACCCCAATTTGAGGTGGAGCCAAGGGAATTATCAATCACAACAGCAGCAGCAACCAAAGAACCAAATGACTTTCAAAACTGCACAGCCTTATCAGCAGAATTTTTATGCCAAGCCAAATTTTCAGCAGCCCATTCCACAACAACCTGTGCAGCAATCTGTCCCAGTTCAAATCCCTTCCAGGTCCCCTTCTTTCGAACTCAGACTGTGAACTTTCATAGCTAGAGCATAAAGAAGATTGAAGAAACATTGGGACAGCTTTCAAATACTTTGGCCAAAAGAGAGGAAGGAAAGTTACCCAGCCAACCTTTGAACAATTCAAAAGGACAGTTCATGGTTGGAGAAACTTCTATTTCACATGAAGAAGTAAAAACTGTCACAACTTTGAGAAGTGGAAGAATTATAAATAACAAAGTGGGTACTGAAGAAGAAAAAAATAAGGAAAATGATAAAGATATGCAGCAAGAGCAGCATAATGATAGCAGTGGGGGTGCTGATGTACCTCAGAAAAATCAAACAAATGAAAAACAAAAAATTCAAAAAGATTCTGATAATGCTTCTAAAGCTGTAGATGAAGGACTGGTTCCTCATTTGCCATTTCCTCATGCAATGAAATCTGTATCCCCTTTTGATAAAGGGAACACAAAAATAGATGAAATGATGGAGACTTTCAAGCAAGTCAAGATAAATCTACCTTTGCTTGAGGCAATCAAACAAATTCCAGCATATGCAAAATTTTTGAAAGATGTTTGCACTCACAAAAGACAGTCTAGGATACAGTTATCCAAGAAGGTCTTTGCTGTGGAAAGAGTTAATCAAGTGTTGTCTATTGCCACACCTCCTAAACTTCAAGATCCTGGAATCCCCACAATCCCTCATTATTGGGGAACATACCATTGAAAAGGCTTTATTAGATCTAGGTGCTAGTGTCAACCTACTTCCATATTCTGTATATGAGAAACTAGGTTTGGGAGAATTAAAACCCACTCATGTGGTGTTACAACTAGCAGACAGATCTGAAAGGAAGCCAGTTGGGATGATTGAAGATGTATTGGTGGGAGTAGATAAATTTTTCTATCCTGCTGATTTTCTAGTTTTGGACATGGAACCTACCAAAAGCAAAACTTCCATCCCTGTCATTTTGGGAAGACCATTCCTGGCTACAGCAAATGCTTGCATTCAATGCAGGTCTGGTATTATGGAAGTCTCTTTTGGAAACATGAAGGTAAAATTAAATGTTTATAATGCAGTCACACAGCCTCAATTCAGCTCTGAGGAATGTTTTCATGTTGATCTATTGGATGAACTGGTAGAAGGGACTTTACAACAGTTTCTGCAGTGTGAAGATTTCACCACAGATGCTAAAGATGCTTGGGGAAATTCTGAGGAAGAAACAGTTTGTATCTCAAAGTCTGAGGAAGTAAATGTTGTTCAAGGAACTTTCTCTTCTTGGAAACCTGCTACTCTTCCCCTTCCACAAACAGCTAAGGTACCTTTGTTACCTTCTTTTCTCAGCCCACCTGATTTAGAACTAAAGCAGCTGCTAGAAAATTTGAAATATGTGTTTTTAGGAGATCATAAATCATTGCCTGCGATTATTTCTTCCTCCCTCACAAAGGAGCAGGAGGAAGAGCTGTTGATTGTTTTGAAAGAACATAGAAGGGCAATTGGTGGACTATTACCGATTTGGGAGGAATCACATTTGCATGCATAAATCCATTTGGAAGAAGATGCAAAGCCTTCTAGGGAAATGCAAAGGAGGCTGAACCCTCATATGCAAGAAGTGGTCATGAAAGAGGTTGTTAAGTTGTTGGATGCAGGGGTCATTTACCCCATTTCAGATTCAGCTTGGGTGGCACCTACACAGGTGGTACCTAAGAAATCTGGGATCACTTGTAACCTCGATTCTCGTGAGCTTATGTCAACCGCATAAAACAATCGGGTGGAGGGTCCATTGATTGATTACAGAAAATTAAATTCAATGACCAGAAAAGACCATTTCCTTCTCCCATTCATTGATCAGATCTTAGATAAGCTAGCAGGAAAAGCTTATTACTGTTTTCTTGATGGTTACTCTGGTTACAACCAGATTCTTATGTACCCACAAGATCAGGAAAAGACCACATTCACTTGCCTTTTTGGCACTTTTGCCTATAGGAGAATGCCTTTTGGTCTTTGTAATGCTCTTGCTACCTTTCAAAGATGCATGTATTCCATTTTCTCTGATATGATTGACCAATTTATGGAGATTTTTATGGATGATTTTTCAATCTACGGAGAGAGTTTTTCCCAGTGTTTACATCATCTCAAATTGGTGTTACAGAGATGTGAAGAAACCAATCTAATTTTGAGCTGGGAGAAGAGCCATTTCATGGTCACCCAAGGCATTGTCCTTGTCCATGTTGTTTCCCACAAAGGCATTGAGGTGGACAGAGCAAAAATTGATTTAATTGCACATTTACCACCTCCCAAAACTATTAAACAAATCAGAAGTTTTCTGGGACATGCTGGATTTTACAGAAGATTCATTAAGGACTTCAGTAAAATAACCAAGCCTCTTTGTCATTTATTATGCCAAGATGTCCCTTTTGTTTTCAATAATGAATGCATGAAGGCATTTGAATTCTTAAAAAACTGTTTGATTTCAGCTCCAATATTGCAGTCTCCAGATTATTCACTACCCTTTGAACTGATGTGTGATGCATCAGATTATGCTTTGGGAGCTGTCCTTGGACAGAGAAAGGAAAAGCTGCCTCATGTCATAGCTTATGCCAGTAGATCAATGATTGATGCTTAGCTCAATTACACAACAACTGAGAAGGAGCTGCTGGCAATTGTTTTTGCTTTAGAGAAATTCAGGTCATATGTCTTGGGTTCACAAATAGTGGTGTTCACTGACCACTCTACCTTGAAATACCTTCTGTCTAAGAAGGACACCAAACCAAGATTAATCAAGTGGATTCTCCTATTACAGGAATTTGATTTACAGATCAAAGATAAAAAAGGTGTGGAGAATGTGGTGGCTGATCACCTATCTAGAATTTAAACTTCTGAGATTGATAGGCTGCCTATCAATGAATCTTTCCCTGATGAGCAACTTTTTGCTATTAGTGTATACACTCCTTGGTTTGCTAACATAGTCAACTTTTTGGATACTAGAAGAATTCCTCAACATTGGAATAAAATGGATAAAGATCTTTTCTTCTCAAAGGTTAAACATTTCATCTGGGAAGATCCTTATCTGTTTAAGAGTTGTGCAAACCAAATAATAAAAAGATGTGTCCCTGACCAAGAATTTCATAGAATACTTTCTATGTGTCATGAACAGGCCTGTGGAGGTCATTTTAGTGGAAACAAAACTGCTGCAAAGGTTTTGTAGTGTGGATTTTATTGGCCTACACTTTTCAAAGATGCTCTGCAGCACTGTAAGTCTTGCCAGAACTGCAAAAAATTGGTAGCATTTCCAAGAGAAACTCAATGCCTTTACAACCTATTTTGGTAGTTGAGTTGTTTGATGTTTGGGGGATAGACTTCATGGGTCCCTTTCCTCCTTCCAATGGGTATAATTTCATTTTAGTAGTTGTGGATTATGTATCCAAATGGGTTGAAGCCACAGCCACTAAAACCAATGATCACAGAGTGGTTCTTAAATTTCTAAAGGATCACATTTTTTCTAGGTTTCGTTTTCCCAGAGCTATTATCAGTGATGGGGGAAGCCATTTTTGTAATAAACATTTTGAAACTTTATTGAAAAAATACTCCGTGACTCATAGAGTAGCTACTCCATATCATCCACAAACCAGTGGACAAGTGGAGATTTCCAATAGAGAAATCAAACATATACTAGAAAAGACTGTGAAGAAGGACAGAAAGGATTGGTCCTTTAAGCTGAATGATGCATTGTGGGCATATAGGACAGCCTATAAAACCCCAATTGGCATGTCCCCATTCAGGTTGGTCTATGGCAAAGCATGCCATTTACCAGTAGAATTAGAATATAAAGTCTTTTGGGCCATTAAAACATTGAACATGGATCTAACTACTGCTGGTAATTACAGGAAATTGCAACTTGCTGAGTTGGAGGAGCTGAGAATGGATGCATACACAAATTCAAGAGTTTACAAAGAGAAAGTCAAAGCCTTCCATGATAAAAATTTGTTAAGAAAAGAGTTCACAGCTGGCTCTAAGGTATGGTTATTTAATTCAAAACTTAAGTTTTTTCTTGGAAAGCTGAGATCCAGATGGGAAGGGCCATATACTGTCATTCATGCAGCTCCTTCTGGAGCTGTTGACATCTTAGATCCAAGTAATGGAAGAATCTTCAAAGTAAATGGTCAGAGGCTCAAACCATGCATTGAAAATACCCAGGAGCCTGTGCTGCCCATCTATCATCAAGAGCCTCCCCAAATCTGATGGTATACAACTGTACAATATGATTTTATTTCATAGTTTTTGCTTAGTTTTCTTTTTCTCTGTTTTTATTCATGTTTGTTCTCTTTTCGCATGGTTTAAATATGTGAAAAGTTAAGTCGCAAAGTAAAAATTGTCTTTTCGCAAAGTTCAATTTACTTTTCGAAAAGAATCTGGATTTATAGTCGAAAGCAAGGATTTGCTTTTCGAATAGTTGTTTCTGAAGCCATTTTCTTTTCGAAAAGATGTTTCAGAAGCCATTTTCTTTTCGAAAAGATGTTTCTGAAGCTATTAGCTTTTTGAATGGTACTGATGCCATTCTCAGTTGTAAAAAGGTCTGTTTTGGAACTTTTCGAAAACTTAAAAAGGACTTTGCGAAATTAACTTTGAGGATATTTAAACCCTTTCGAAGTAAGGGTTTCATATTCGAAAGCTTTCTGAGAACGTCCTGTTCCACAGAAACCCTATTTCTTTCTTCCCTTGCGTGATTCTAGAATTCAGCCACACTTTTCTTCTCCTTTGTTCGATCATTTGAGCTTTTAGAGAAGGATTTTAGCTTCTAGTATGGGGGATTTCAGCAAGCAAGCAACACGTTCAATCAAAAAATCCTAGATCTCGGTATTTTTCTGCGCATTCCCTCTGTTTATCATTTGAAAATTTTGATTTTGTGTCAGCATTTGTTGTGGGCATTTTCATACACAAATTTAGAATGGGAAAATTTGAAAATCATTCGCCATGTTCCCAAAATCTTCTGCTAAGAAAGTTAGCAAACCTACCCCAAAAGGAAAAACCAAAACTTCAGCCAAAAGAAAACTATCAATGGACAAAGCAGATAGGATGGAGAAAGGGAAGAAAGTGAGACATGAGGAACCCATCCCTGCAGCTGCTAGTCCTGAGCCTGAGCTTCCTCCTCTGCCTATGCATTTGGTACTGCCAAATCCATTCATTGAAGCTCATAAGCTAATTCCTGAGCTTATTGTGGACAAAACTTTTTTCGTCAACAAACCGGACTGTCTGCTATCTTTAAGATACATGAGAGATGCCTCACTAAGCAATATCCTTACCTCTCTGCCAGAGAAAATTTATCCGCGAATGAAGTTATGGTACCAAAACCTGGTAAAAGTCACTGAAAAAGATGCTGATGTCCCTACCCTGGTTATCTTTATTGATGATTGCGATCTAACTGTCACATATGAAGACATTGGGAATGCTTTGGGGATACCTTTCCAATTTGATCCTTCTGGTCCATTGGCTGCACCAGAAGCAGCCTCCTTTAGAGAAATGGCTGCACATTTAACCCAAGGGATCGTTGGCACTGGACAGTCCATAATGAGGAGAGACCTAGCACCTCAATTTTTATTGATGGATTCAATTTTGAGGGGAAGTTTTTATGACACCGGGCACAGCCAAGAAAGGAGAACACCAATTTTAGAGGCTCTCTTTCATTTTTCTAAGGGGCAGTTTTTCAATGCCCCTATGTTAATTTTTGAAGCCATGGCTGATATTAGTGCCAAGTTGAAAAAGGAGCAGAAATTAGCTGGACTCCCATTTGGTAGACTGATCACAGCCCTCCTAAGAGCTAAGTTTGACATTGATGACCAGGAGCCATTTGAAGTCATAGCTCCTCACAATTTTGGGAAAAAGGCTTGGACTACAAGCCAAGCCATGCTGAAAAGACTGAGAGAGGAAGGTGAACCTGCACCTGCAATTGCTACTGAACCTGCACCTACAATTGCTACTGAACACATCATGGTTAATGAACACGCCCTGGCTCCTTAGAACCGGCTTTGCCAGATCCTGAGGTGATCAGCTCTTTAGCTGCACCCATTCTTGAAGAAGCTTTGCCAGACCCTGTGGTGACCAGCTCTTTAGCTGCACCCATTCTTGAGGAAGCTATCCTTCCCATGGTGACCAGCTCTTCAGCTGCACCAATTCTTGAGGAAGTTGGCCTTTTACCCTACTCACCTAGTCCAGCTCCTGCCACTTCACCTATCCCAGCTGTCCCATCTCCCATACCCACGATTATCCCAATTGCAGATTCCCCCTCTACACCAACCACTCCAACCATACTCACACCACCAATTTCTCCCACCAATGCCCAAGTTTTGGCTACAAATTTTATTGCCCAATCTCCTTGCACTTCTCTGCTCAAAAGCCTCTCAAGGTCACCTACTCATTCAGCCCACACACCTGAAGTATCCCATACACCTGAACCTGAGCCTTTCACTACAGAGGCTTATTCCTCATTCATGGGGTCTATTTTTGAGAACGTTGGGCTTGAACCTGTCCCTATACCTGACTCTCATCATTTCACTCACTTACCTACTTCTCCCTTTACAGCCATTTCACCCATTGCACCTCCACCATCCACTTCAGTTGTACCAGTCCCTGCTATGCATACCTCCCCCACACCTGAATCTATTAACCAAATACTTACCTTCCTCCAATCCATCCAAGCCCAACTACAGATCAACACTGAAAATCAGTCTGTGACCAATGACCTTCTCCAAACCTTAGCCTCTACATCCCACACAACTACCATTACCACTGTACCTGCTGTTGATGACCATGCTACCCAAACTGAACCAGAGGTAGTATTGGTTGATCTGCCCACTCCCACCACTACTGCCCATGCTACCCAAACTGAACCTGAAGTACCTCTGGTTGAGTCCCCTTCAACACTCCTCACTTTCTCTGATCAAGCCACTTAGACCGACCCTGAAGTCATCCTTCTGGACACTTCTTCTCCCACTCCCACAGCTGCGATACCTTTGGTCCCCTACCATTCCATTCCCCTTCCCAGATTTGCCACCCTCAGAAGGGCCATGGAAGAAAATCCATATATCTGTAGAGATGTCCTCAAGGGGTTAGCTGATTTGCAAACTTACATTAGAACCCCTCATGAAAACCAGATTCGAAAATTGGAGTTATTTATGAAATTTGAGAGAGAAAATGAAGGACCTGCTGGGTCAAACTTTTCAGATGGTTCGGAGTGAGCAGCACAAGGTGACCATGCTACAAGCACAGCTTGACCAGGAAAAACTGAGGACTACTCGACTTGGAAAGTACATTGGCCTCACCAAAAAGATCAAATCAGAGGAATACACTGAGCTGCAAAACACAATCTAGGAGAAAGCTAAATCAAGTTCAGACTCCAATACTGATTCTAGTTCTGACTCGACAGCGGTGACTCGATTCGATCCCATTGAACCAACTTATGATACAGATTTTGACCCCAGTTATTAAATCACTTTGTACTTATCTGTGTTATGAGTTTGTAATATAAAATTCTGGTTTTTCTTGTGAAATTACTGTCCATTTCTGTTCTTTCTTCTTGTCATTATGATTTTTTTTTCCTGATTGTTCTTTTCTTTGCTTTGGACCAGTGTGGACCCTGCTCCCCTTAGGTTTGGGGGTGTGGCAGAAATGTCAATAATCAATAATTGAGTTAACATCAATACAGCTTATGATTCAGTAAAATTTTTGAAAATGAAGTAATTTCACACCTGCTGTTTTGAAAAATGAAGAAGTTAAAAACTTTTTGAAATTAATTTCTACTGTAATTCTAACACTTTCATGAAGTGAATGTCAGAAAATTTCCAAAAGAAAATTGATGTTTTAGTAAACCTAAAAAGAGGGAAAACAGTGGTGATATACCTAAGGAATTTGATTAAAAACCACACCTAGTGAGGTTTGGGCCTGAAATGTATTCTTTGGAGGTATGAATTGGCAATTTTTTCTGCTTTAGGGACTGATTGAACCTGCTTACTTTCACTAGAAGTTACACATATCCAAATTGAAATAATTTGACAGGAGTCGTGATATTAAAGACATGATGTAAGGCCTCCTTCTGGACAGTTTGAACCTTACAAAGCCCCACCTTTTGAAACTGCCCTTGATACACACCATTTGAGCTCTCCAAATCTAAGATTTCTTTGAAACCTCATCAAATAACCTCATCAACTTCATTTAGCCTAACCCTCACTTTGAGAAGTCAGAAGATAAAGGGAAGGAAGCGGAAGAAAGGAGAATTGAGTAACAGTTTGACAACAAAAGAAGAACAATAATTGAAGGCAATGATGTATCAGCAGAAGAAATGTGGCATTCCAGTCAATGCTAATTTGAAAAAGAAAAAAAAAAAAAGGAGAAGAAAAAGAGAGAAGGCATTTCATTGGAAGTTTGAAAAAGAAAGAGAAAAAGATGGCCACCTTGGCTCTGGAAATTCAAAGAAGAAGATGAAAATATGCTGAATTAAAGAAGGTGTGTTTATCACCTCCTTACCTTGACTGACTTCTCAATTTTGAACACCATTTCACCCCTTTATTCTTGATAAATTTCACCCATAAGCCACATACAACCCAAGTAAAGTCCTTACTGATCAATGATGGATTGAGCTGTCACATGGAGATAAGAATTTGTGTAATCTATGGTGAAAAGAGCAGTGAATTCAGAACTAAAAAGCAATGCCTATGCTCATGCTTACAGTCCTATTTGAGGGTCAGAATCGCTCTTGAGCTGTGTGAAATAGTACAACCCTTTTACTTGCATGTTGAGTGAAAATCCTGGAGAGAGTTGGGTTTGAAATCAACTCATTGGGGTAACATCAAAGCTAGATTCTTAAATAAAAGGCAAGCTGTTCATTAATTTTTCTTGTAAATAACTTTTGACACAAATTGACTGAATGGTAACAGGAATTACAGCAGAATTTTAGTTTTGAACTGATGTTTTTCTTGAAAATCTTCTTACAACATGACTGATGCAGGTGTGAATAATCAGATTAGATGAAAGTTTGCTTAATGTAATCGCATGATCTTAACTGATTTATTGAAGAAGTTTGTGGGTATCTTCACTGAAAACCCTCAGGAGACTTCACTCCTCCACTAGGGATCACCTAGGGGTTTAAAAGGCTTGTTGCATATGCTAAATGCAACTGTGCTCCCTACAAAAGTGGCTTTTTACTTTATTTTTAATTTTGTCTTTGCTCAGGGACTAGCAAAGCTTAGGTTTAGGGGTGTGTTGAGAACTGGAAAATACCATTTTTCACCCCTCAACCTGAGTCTTGATAGACCTTTGAGAGAACTAAATAAGTGTTCTAAGTGCTTGTATTTCAGCTAACAATAAAGACAGGCTTAACCATGAAAGCAGCTTAAAAGTGCTAAAAGGATGATAATCCATATCGATCCAAAGGAAGAAAGAGAAGGGACAACCTCACTAGCTGTTAAAAGGTCTGAACTGAAGAGGTAAAGACCTGGTCTCAACCCAGAAAAGAAGTGTGGAGCAATTCGAACAGAAAAATGCACTACAAAGTGCTTTTCGAAAAGAACCTGAACTGTTCGAAAAGAACCTGAACTCTGCGAAAAGAACTAAAAACTCCAGGCTTAGTTTTCGAAGAGCACCTGAACTCTTCGAAGAGATGATTGACCTTTTCGAAAAGAAGAGAACTCCTTTCGAACAGAACCTGAATGTTGCAAAAAGAGCTTCAGGAATTACAGCACCTTGCGAAAAGTCCCCTAAACTATGCGAAATGGTATTCTGGAGATTCCCAGCTTTTGCGAGGGTAATTCAGTAATCTTTTTCACGCGTCCCAATGCATTTAAAAGCCTAAGGACATTTTAGAAGATTCTAAGCATGAAGCGAAGGCATATTCCACCCCATGTGAGCACCCAGAGATGAAATAACATGGCGGGAACTTCTAGAAACTCTAACAGACTTTCAAAATGCATAACAGAATTGATGCTTATGTCGCCTGATTGGCTGAACCAGATCTAGCAATTCTGATTGTCCAGAACAGATCTGGTTCCTTGTGCTCGACTACCATTGGTTGATACAGATCTGAGCACTTCTGATTGGTTGATACACATCTGAGTTGGACTTAGGGAAAACTATAAATAGACGAACCATTTGCCCAATTTGGGCATCCAGATTTTGAGTTTCATTCCTATTCCCCCATTTCCAAACCAGATAGTTTGTCTGAAATCCCTGTAATAGCCTCACTTTTACTTGCAATTGAGAGCTGTGAGATACTTCTGTAATTCAAAAGGGAGTTGTATTCAATACTACAAATCTGAGAGCTGTTTAAGCTGTGCTCTGTAATTGTAATGGTGAATTTGAAAAGGTTGCTGTAAACCGTACATTCTCAATTGGACTCATGTTAAGGGTTCCCTCTGATCTCCTTATTGCATTAGACTCCTTTAGATTTACTGTTTTTCATGCAATTTCCCTTGATTCATTAAACTTGTGAGAATTAGTGTTTGTAACCTAATCCCTCACGGCATTTGTAGTGATGTTTCTTGTTCAAAATTAAGGATTTAGATTAAAGACTATTGGATGGTCTGTGGCCATTAAAGTGGACAGCCCATAGCCATAAGCCTAAATCTAATCCTTGAGTTAGATTTATTTCTCTTACATCTGTGCTTGTAGCCAGATGAAGATTGGATCATCTCTCATTTGATCTGCAGTCATTCTCACTGTATTTTAAGGACCAAATCAAAGTTAGATATTATCTCTCCATTTTTATAAGTTTACATCAAAATTCCCCCAACTCAGATCTGGATCATTTAGTTTAACTTTTACTTTTATCATTTAGTTAATGTGACAAATTCAACCTCCCATCTTATGTGCCTTCTAGATAGGATAAGAGGCCAGATCTGGTAGCTCAGATCTGGAGGTTTATCTTGCATTTTAAACAAATTCTCTGTGGACGATCTTTTAGTCACTTACATTTAAAACTTGCTACAATTGGCCCTGATCTTGCAGGCTAATTCACTTCTCTCTGTGCTGATATTTCTTTACTCTTTTTAATGTGCTAGATTCATTATAACTTTGCACTTGCAAATCTGTTTTCAAAACACAAAGAAATCATGCACACTTAGAGGAAACAACAGCATCCACTAATGGGGCCCTTCTCTCTTGCAAATGGCCAGAGACAGACTTTTTTCCTTAGAATAGTATCAATAAGTCTGAGTGTAGGATGGAGGTCTCTTCTCATCAAGGATTCACCAGAGCCCACTATTCCATTAGTAAGTTGTTTAGCCATTTCCCGAAATGTGGCCCCTGTAGGTGCTCCCTCAGCTCTGGTGGAGTCAAATTGATATGGGACTCCCAAAGCCATCCCAATATCTTTGTAATCGATAGTTAGCTGTCATTCATCAATCAAGATTTCCAGTGTATCCTTAGCTCCAGGCACCACCTTCTTTTTCAGGTTCTGGTACCACAATTTCACTAACCTGGGGTAGACATTTTCCTTTAAGGGTGAAAGCAGAGGTAGCAGACCTTCTTTTTTCAAATATTCCAATGTCCCCTTACATTCCCTAATGTTGGAAAAATATGCCAGATCAAAATTCGACTCAGGGACAAGACTCACTTTTTCTACAAACTCATTGGGGGTAGTTAACCCCGCTGGCAGCTCTACTGGAGGGGCAGCTCTCGCTAAGGTTTCTACTATTCTAGGCTCTTGAATCTCAACAGCTTTGGCTTTCTTATCTTTAGGAGTCTTTTTGGGTGACATCTCGGTGAGCTTCCTCTTGATAGGTGGTTTGTCAGCCGGCTAAGACTTCTTGGAGGATTTAGGGGTGGAAGCAGTTGTTCTCCGGCGTATGTTCGTGAGAGTTTCCTCTGGCTCATCCATTTTACTCTTCAAAAATTAAGCACTCACCAACTTGACGTGGAGTTTGAAGTTTAAAAAATAGAGGAGTGACAGATTGATGGTGGGAAAGCAACTGTTCTCGGAATACCAACAGAAATCGCACTGCACAACTTCAAATTTTCCAAAATTAGGGGCAAAATGCTCCTCTGTGCAAGCTGAATGTATTGACAAAATGGCAGCCTGCATAGCTGAAGGTTCTGTGAGGAATTAGTGGAGAAAGAGGGAGGCGAAAGAGAGAGGACAAGAGCTAGGGTTTTGCAGAAGGTATGGAATGAGGTATAAATGACCTCTCGACAGGTATATAAGGGGTGGAATACGATTCCGATAGGGTGAACTGGATGGTTTCGATAGGTTCATGTGTCTTGTCGAAAACATGGCAGACAAAACTCTGAAAGGGGGAGATTCGATAGGATCCCGATAGGTGGAACTATCCTTTCGATCAGTTTAAACGGCAGTTGAGTCTTCATTTCGATAGGTTCCTGATTGGTGTCTAAAACCTATCGAAATCTCCATTTTGCTCTTTTTTAACCGATCGAAAAGTTAATTTCACCTGTCGAGAAGTTCAGTGCCTATCGAAACCATCAAATATCCTGTCGAAATCACCATGTGACCTATTGAAAGGTGAACTTGACTTGTCGAAGACTTCTAAAAACCAAATAAGGCTGCATTTCGGGATACTTTCAGTTTCAGCATTCAGTAGGCTCGTCTGCAGTGCTGCTCTACAATTTGTTTTCCCCGTGGCCAAGCTCCCATTATCTTAGGATAACTGGTAATACTGAAATGACGGCCTAGTATTAAGCATGGCAGTTTTGTTTCTCTCCCTAATTTATTTTCTTTTCATGTTGCAAGAAATAAAAAAAATCAATTAATAATAAAGTAAACACCTAAAATAAAAGCAAAGTATGGTACATATGATACATACTAACTGCAGGGGCTATTCTGGAGGGTCTGGAAGGTCCATAGTCCCCTCAGGCTCATCAAACTTGGCACTTTTCATAGATCTTTTCCTCAGCCAGTGTCCATTTCCTAGGTGCAGTTTTTCATTTGTGACCCAAGCATTGTCCTGCACCAGCCAATGTGGATTATCATGCATCACTTTCTTTCGGCATTAATGGAAAAGCAAGCCTCTTCAGAAGAGGGTTGATAGCCAGTGTTATACACATTCAGCTTAACCTTCATGTTCCCAAATGACACTTTCATGATTCCATACCTGCATTATATGTGGGCATTGGCAGTGGCCAAAAAGGGTCTGCTTAGAATCACAGGTATGGAAGAAGCACATTTGCTTGGTTCCATGTCCAATACCAAAAAGTCAGCAGGATAGAAGAATTTGTCAACTCCAAATAAAACATCCTCAATTATCCCCACAGGTTTCTTTTCAAATTTGTCAGCCAGCTGGAGGACCACATGTGTGGGCTTCAATTTGACTAAGCCCAACTTCTCATATACTGAATATGAAAGAAAATTTACAGTGGCTCCCGGATCTAATAAGGATTTGTCAATGATGTGATCCCTAATGATGCAGGGGATTGTAGGGGTTCCAGGGTCTTGGAATTTGGTTGGGGTTGCAATCGACAAAATTTATTTCACTCTCTCTACTGAAAAAACTTTCTTGGATATGTGTATCCTGGATTGTCTTTTATGGGTGCATAGTTATTTTAAAAACTTGGCATAGGCTGGGATTTATTTAATGGCATCAAGTAAAGGCAAATTGATCTTTACTTGCTTGAAAGTCTCCATCATTTCCTCAATTTTTCCTTGCCCTTTATCAAAAGGGGAAGGTGCTTGTAGTGCCTTAGAAAATGACAGATGTGGGATTGCTCCCTCACCTGTAGCCTTAGCCAATGGGACCTCTTTCTTTTTGAGTTTTTTCTTTTCTTGAGGATCCTCATTATCCTCTTTATTCACAGCTGATTGTTCCTTCAAGTCCACCATTGGTGGTCTTTGTTGTGTGCTGGTAGAAATCACTGCATTTTCTTCCTCCAAGTTCCTCACAGGCTCACAGCCCACTTGGTTGTCCACTAGCTTACCACTTCTCAAAGTTGTAACAGATTTGGCTTTCTCATAGGTGGAGGAAACTTCAGCCACTATAAACTGCCTTCGTGGGTTGTCCTGTGGTTGACTGGGCAGCCTTCCTCCCTCTCTCCTAGTTAGAGCAGAGCATCAAACAGCTGACCAAGTTGGTCCTCTATCTTTTTGATGCTTGTGTTGTGAGAGTGCACAGTTTGGGTTACGGTGTTCAAGCTCTGTAGTGAAGACAGAACTTGTTCCTTAAAAGATGGTGTGCTCTCATGAGGAGGTGCAATTGTCGCACGAGGAGCCAGTGTTGGGCCATGGGTTGCTGATACTGAGGCCTTAGGACATAACTTTCTCGATAGGGCTGAGCATTTCTGTAGGGCATGGGCTGCTGAGGCTGCTGCTATTGGCTGGGGTATGCATCTTGTCACCACCTCAGATTGGGGTGGTTCCTCCATTGATACCAAAGCAGGTGTCACGCCCATAAGACCTGAGCAGCCCACATGCTCGTTATAAAATCAGAAACCGGGCCGCCAGATGGGCATTCTCTAGGGATGCCCATTAGCCTATCAAATCAAGCTTGTTATCCACTTTCCTTTCCAACTCACTTGGCACACTTACATATATCTTTCCCTTGAGGTATTCTCTTTCATCAATCTAGGAGGCTCTAGATCTTGCTAAAGTTTCCCTTTGCATAGAGTTCTCACTAATAATATCAAAGATCCCATGCCTCCTCAGGAAGCTTTTATGGAGATACCACAGAAGCATCTATCATATTCTCAATTAGCATCCTCATAAAAGCTTTGAACCAACCATTCAAGGATGGGGGCATTTATTGAGGAGTTAAATCTCTCCTGGGATTGATGAAAATCTTGATTGGATCTTGGGTAAAAGAGATGATACCTTCCTAAACCTTCGGTCTTTGACATAGGGAAGAATTTGAATTGGCGCGAGATCACTCAGATCGAATGATGTTGGGTGGAAGCAAGGTCTCCTCGTCCTCAAAAAGGAAAGAGTCTCATCCCCGTGACCTCTTCCCCAAACCTATGATATTAAATATAGTGCATCCCCAAGAACTCATCAATGTGCTTGTAGACTTCTTGTTGTCCATGAAATGAGAAGTTTGAATGATGGATGATTTTATCTCATAGTCGACTGAAATGAATAATTTCTATGAAAATGTGCATGTTAAGACCTAAAGTACCACTTTCCACCCTTAACTTAATCTCTCATACTAATGTTTAATAAAATGTAAAGGTAATTTAAGCTATGTAATAAACCCAACTATGCCAAGAAGCCAAAAGCTCCTCCCTAACGAAGATGAACCTGCATGTAGAGTAAGATGAGTTGGGTCATCCAATCAGTAAATTAATAAAGAAGAATGCCTCACGCAAATGTCGCAGGGATCAATTGAGCTAGAGATAATGCCTTTAGCGTGTTGTCTTCGAGGAAGTAACACCGGTTGCGCAGCTTTACGATCGTTCTAGTGCTTGCCGTAAAGAATTAAAAAGTAGCATGAGGTCCATGAGGCTCGAGTCTAAAGCATTAAGCGGTCTAGATCTCAAAGAAGAATCGTTAAGCAGCTCACTCGTAAGAGAGAGCTTGGTATCAGCAAGAATGTCATGAGCAGAGAGAAATTCTTGCGCGACTCATAAACTCATGAACACTGCTTCTTCGCGAGGATCTCTCACGAGATTCGCCAAGGGACGAACCGCGCAAGCAATCCCCGCGCCATTCAAAGCTGAAAGAGCAATCTCGCGATAGACATTTGTATTCCGCGAAGACTAAAATGCCAATCCCGCGACTGCATGAATTTTAAGTCAATTCAACCCCGCGATGCCAATTCTATCATGCGGAAAGATCTGAAATCGTTTCTACCTAGCGAGGATCGAATTCTAAACTTCCCCCCACTTTTGCAAGGGCAATATGGGAATCTCCAGCAATTAGGGCATGCACTCCAATGCTTCAATCTTCGTGCACACGCCCCGAGGCATCCAAGGGATAAGAATGGGCCGCAATTACATTGAGAAATTAGGGTTTTCTTAACCCTAATTGGAGGGGAAGCCGACTGCTATATAAGCCTAAGCCTAGCTTAGGTTTGAGGATCGACCCTTTTTGGGACTTAACTTCTATGCTTTTTCCAAAACCAATAGAATTAGTGAGGTTAAGGTTAGGAGTTTATTCTTTTTTTCTCTCCATAGTCCAAAGATTTCGGCTATGCCTTTATATGATTAGGTATAGATTTTAATGGAGTTTTTGTAATAGGATGTATGTATGGAATGTGATTTTGTGTGAGTTTTGTATTAGCAGAGTTCCTTGAGATCTCCATTGCTGTTGTTGAGATCCTCCATGATTGCTTCTAAGGTACTATTTAGATGGAGGATGTGTAGGTTAGGCACTGGTGTGCCTTCCTGGGACTACTGAATCCCCATGGTAACTTGTGCTTGTAGCCTTGTGAACATTGTATGGCGCAATGTTCTTATATTCGCTCTTAGACCTTTGTGAGGAGGATAGCCTCGTGGATAGTCTGACCATTCAATGATGCATTATAGCCCTAGGGTGAGGCCAATTCATGGAACTAAAAGATTCTTCTTCTTCTTGCTTGTAGCTTGTAGCCTTGTGGGAGTGACAAACTCCCTTATAGTTGAATAGATCCACCATCAGATTGCCGATCTGAGTTGGCTGTAGAGATTGTAGGCTTAGGATGAATCACCGCATCTTTCTAAAGCAGCCCATGCTTAAAAGCTAGTACTCAAACTCTTGTCAGTCCTGTGTGTCTTTGTGTGCACTTTGTAGGCCTAGCCCCACACACAGAACTTTAGAGGATGAGGTTCTTATGGATTCTAGAGCTTGTAGCCTGGATGAAGTAGTGCCTACAATAGTAAATGTGTTCTGACTCATCTCTGGATTGTGGTTCCCCTATTGGATAGTCTGTGACCATTTGAGTGGACAGGTTATAGCCTTAAGGGATTGGATCATGGCACAGGAGTGAGTTAGATTCTTTCTCCTCTTTGGTGATAATGTAGCCATTGATTATTATAGCAAGTCAGATCAAGACCCCAAGATCCCACGATCTAATAACATACTTCTCACCCTTTTTCATTTATTTTCTCACTCCACCACTCTTCTTAACCCTTTCTGTAATCTAAACAGTAAGTTGCCTTAGGATTAAGATTATAGTGACTTTAAATCTCCTTCCACTTAGGATTGCCAGATCTGTAGCCATATCTGGAGAGCCTACTAAGGATAGCTTCCTTAGAGCTTTAGATCAACTTTCCTTTGGGACAAACTCTTACTTATCAAAACTTGCTACAACAGGACCTGTATCTTGCAGGACTATGCATATTTTAGCTTGCTGCTCCATAACCATCACTCTACCTTTCACTCATTTTTCATTTACCCCATTCTTACCACTGTCTTCAATAAATTCAGTAGCAAGCACTTAAAATAGACAAACAAGTTTTTGGCGCCGCTGCCGGGGACATTGATCTTTTAGTAGACTCTAGATTTTTTATTCTTTATTCTTTGGTAGTTGTACTTGAGAATAATTGATACTGCTGAATTACATTTGGAATTTTTTTTGCAGATCTGGACCGTAGCAGAGAAGGAGAGTAGAATTGCATTGGGAGTCTAGCTACCTATGTTTGCACTTCTCTAACCCTCAAAACTCGTAGAGATTCCATAGGATAGTTGATTAGGATAGTTTGCAATTTATTAGTCTTCCAATAGTCTTGCTGTGTGTACATGTTAGGAAGGAGATCCCTAGTCCTACATTTCGCTAACCCCGAGATAGAAAGGGTAGAAGACCGAGAAGGCGACACCACAGTTGAGCCCCCTATTGAAATTGAGATAGCAGGGTGGTGAAGAACAACCTAGAACATTGAAGGAATTGAATGCGGATGATTATAATTCTTCATTCAATTCCAATTCATGTTCAAGGAAACTACGAAAATCAAAACTTCCATCATCCAAATGCTTCCTCTTTCCATGGGCTTAAGAAGACTTACAAAAGACCCTTACACATTGGCCCCTGTACATTCTCGACATTCTCCATTGTTGGTTTGGGACCAGAAGCCACTAGGTTAAGGCTCTTTCCTTTCTCCTTAAAAGAAAGGGCCATGACCTGGTTATCTACTCTCCCAAACAACAGTATCACTTCCTGGAAAGACCTCCACACAAGATTTCTGTCTAAATTTTTCCCAGAGACCAAGAACCAGAGGAAGGCATACTTTCTTTGCCCATGAAATTTTAACCAAGCGGATAGATTTAAGGAGATGCTCAAACAATGTCCTCACCACAAGATCCCTGACTGGCAGCTTGTCCAGAGCTTCTACAATGGGATTGATGAGAAGAGCAGAGACATGGTAGATGCCTCTTATGGTGGAACATACATGCATAAAACAGCTGATGAGGCATGGGACTTGTTCGAGGTCATAAGTGAAAATTCTTTCGAGAAGATGTCCTCATCTAGAACTGTTCAAGAGCCTCCTCCTAAGCTGGGGCTTGCTGAAACTTCTAAAGGAAAGATGTATGAAGTTAGAGGAAACGATGACCTGCGAATGTAGATGGCCAATCTGACTAAAAGATTTGATAAACTTCTAACTGTGGTGCAGCCCAGAATGGCTGCACAAGTGATGGAGGCATGTCTAATATGCCAATCTCCACAACACACAGTAGAAGAGTGCCCATCTGCGGGGCAATACCCTGAGTTTGTAATGGAACAGGCTACTGCAGCCTAATCTTTTAGACAACAACAATCTGGGGGCTACAATAAACAACCATATGGATACCAGCACCAAAATGCTGGTTACCAATGGAGAGACCACCCAAATTTTAGGTGGAGGCAAGACAATTATATGCAGTCACAACAGATGTTGGCCTTACCTAAAAGGCCACAACAGCAGTTTAACCAGGGTTATGCCCCAAGGTCGAATTTCCAACAGCAAAGAAATTTCAACAACAAAATCAATTGGTAGTTCCCCCACCTCAGCCCCGAAGTGCTTCTTTCGAGGACCAGGTTTTGGCCCAATTGCAAAGCCTTGGACCCTTGAATCAGACTGTGACTTCTCACAGTCAAAGCATTAAGAAAATAGAAGAGCAGCTTGGCCAAATAGCCAATGCTCTGGCTAAAAGAGAGGAGGCGTTGTCAAGCCATCCCAAGAGCCAACCCTAAGGGCCAGTATTCCATTGGAGAAAGCTCCTCAAATTTTGAGGGGGCCAATGCCATCACTGCCCTAAGGTATGGCAGGCTGGTAGACAACCAGGTGGGAAAGGAACAAGGAGAGGTCTTTCCCAAGGAAATGTCAAGTGAAAGTGATAAAGACTTTGTTAGAGCACATAGTCAATAATTGCCTGCTACCCTTCAACAAGGAAAAAATAAAGAGGTTGTAATTGAGCCTCAGCAGGAGATAAAAATAGATAAAAGAAAAAAACAAAAGTTCTGTCATAGGCTTGCAGCTGAGGAACCAGCAGTACCTCAGCTTCCATTTCCTCAAGCTTTGAGTGGCCCTGCCCCTTTTGATAAGGGTCAGGCACAGATCAAGGAAATGATGGAGACCTTTAAGTAGGTCAAAATAAATTTACCTCTGCTTGATGCAATCTGACAGATCCCAGCCTATGTAAAGTTTCTGAAAGACCTTTGTACTCAGAAAAGGAAGGCCAGGGGCCATTTGTCCAAAAAAGTCTTTGCGACTGATACAGTTAATTCTGTATTAACCATGACAATGCCTGAGAAGTTGCAAGACCCAGGGATACCCACTATTCCCTGTATTATTGGAGACCACATGATTGGGAGGGCCCTTTTAGACCTTGGAGCCAGTGTTAACCTGCTGTCATACAGTGTGTATCAGCAGCTAGGTTTGGGGGAGCTCAAGCCAACCCCCATTGTTCTTTTGATGGCTGATAGATCTGAGAGGAAACCCATGGGAGTGGTTGAGGATGTCCTAGTGGGGGTAGACAAGTTCTTCTATCCTGCAGACTTCCTTGTTTTGGACATGGGTTGCAGCAAGAGTACATCCCCAATACCTATTATTCTGGGCAGACCATTCGTGGCCACTGCCAATGCATGTATTCAATGCAGGTCTGGGATCATGGAGGTCACTTTCGGACATATGAAAGTTGAGCTTAATGTGTACAATAGTGCAAAGTACCATCAGCTGGACAATGAGGAATGCTTTACAGTGGATGTACTAGAAGAAATTGTTAAAGAAGAACTGCCCACTCTGCTGGAGTGGAGCAACATTGTCACTAATTTAACTGAAGTTTGGAACATGGTGAAGGAAGGAAGCCTAGCTTTAATGCCAGAAGACATACCCCTAGTAAGGTCTTCTGTGGGCTTAGTGCAGCGTTCCAATTGGAAACCAACATTGCTGCCCCTTCCCCCTACAAACAATACACCAATCTTGCCATCCATCCAACAAGCCCCTGATCTGGAACTCAAGAAGCTTCTAGAGACATTGAAGTATGCTTTCCTCGAGAATGACAAGAAACTCCCTGTGATTATCTCCTCTTCTCTTACCAGTGAGCAAGAGGAGGAATTGCTAACAGTTTTGAGGAAGCACAAGAAAGCAATTGGCTGGACCATTGCTAATCTAGGAGGGATTGATGCATCAATCTGTATGCATAGGATTCATCTAGAGGAGGGTTCAACACTCTCCAGGGAAATGCAGAGGAAATTGAATCCTCACATGCAAGAAGTGGTTCTGAAAGAAATCATTAAGTTATTGGATGCTGGGGTAATTTACCCCATCTCTTATTCTGAATGGGTGGGACCAATCCAGGTGGTACCCAAGAAATCTGGCATAACAATGATCACAACCGACTTTGGAGAGTTGAGACCAACCAGGGAGACCACTAGCTGGAGGGTTTGCATCGATTATCGAAAACTCAACTCCAAGACCAGAAAAGACCACTTCCCTCTCCCCTTTATTGATCAAATTTTGGATAAGTTGGCTGGGAAGGCTTTTACTGTTTCCTTGATGGGTACTCAGGGTACAACCAGATCCTTGTGCACCCTTTGGGTCAAGAGAAAACTACTTTTAATTGTCCTTTTGGCACCTTTGCTTACAGAAGGATGTCTTTTGGACTGTGTAATGCCCCAGCCACCTTTCAGAGGTGTATGTATGCAATTTTTCTGATATGATTGACAAATTCTTGAAAATTTTCATGGATGATTTTTTAGTTTATGGGGATAGCTTTGACCAATGTCTACAACACCTCCATCAGGTCTTACAAAGATGTGAAGAGACCAATTTGGTCTTAAGTTGGGAAAAGAGTCACTTCATGGTAACACAGGGAATTGTGTTGGGCCATGTAGTCTCTAAAGACGGAATTGAGGTAGACAAGGCCAAAGTTGACCTCATTAAAAATTTGCCCCCTCGAAACAGATCAACAAACCAAATCTTTCCTTAGACATCTTTGGATTCTAGGGGTTTATCAAAGACTTCAGCAAAATTGCTAAACCATTGTGCCACCTGCTCTGCCAGGATGTGCCCTTTGACTTCTCTGCTGAATGTCTGAAGGCTTTTGAAACTTTGAAAATTTGCCTCACCTCTGCCCCTGTACTCCAAACACCTGACTATACCCTACCCTTTGAGTTGATGTGTGATGCATCTGACTTGGCAATAGGTGTTGTCTGGGCGGAGAAAGATAAAGTACTTTGTGGTCATTGCATATCTCAGCAAATCACTTGCTGAAGCTCAGCTAAACTACACAACAACTGAGAAAGAGCTTCTGGCAGTGGTTTTTGCTGTAGATAAGTTTAGACATTACCTACTTGGGTCTAAAACTATCATCTTCACTGACCACTCAGTATTAAAGTACCTACTGTCCAAGAAGGATGCAATGCCCAGGTTGATTCGATGGATACTCTGAGAGTTTGACATCAAATCAAGGACAAAAGGTGTAGAAAATGTGGTGGTGACCACTTGTCCGAATTATGTTGGAGAAAGGTGTTGATGACCTTGCTACAAATGATGTCTTCTCGGATGAGCAATTGCCATTAATCTTAGTTTCTGGTATGCACATATTGTCAATTATCTAGTTATAGGCAAGATTCACCATTAGAAAAAATGGACAAAGACCTATTTTTCTCACAGGTCAAATTCTTTTTAGGAGGAACCTTGCTACAAGTATTTCATAATGTGTTCCCGAAAGTGATATCCCTAGTGCCATGAAAATGCGTCACTTTAGTGGAGAAAAATAGTGACAAAGTCAGTGTGGGTTCTATTGGCCTTCTCTTTGAGATGCCAGATGTCGAGAAATTAGGAGGAAATTCAATGCCTTTACAACCCATCCTTGTTGTAGAAGTTTGATGTGTGGGGTATTGATTTTATGCTTTCCACCTTCAAATGGTTTTCATTTCATCTTAATGGCGTGGATATGTTTCAAATGGGTAGAAGCCATTGCCACAAGAACTAATGATAATCAGTTGTCCTCAAGTTTATAAAGCATAATATCTTCTCAGTTTGGCAAGAGCCATTATCGGTGATGGGGAAGCCATTTCAATTTCCTACCACCCATAAACTAGTGGGCAAGTTGAAATTTCAAATAGGAGATCAAGCATATCCTTGAGAAATCAAACATTTAAATCTAGATCTAACTTCTGCTTTGGTCATCACAAGTTCTTTGTATGTCCAATTGGAAGAACTAAGGAGGGATGCGTATGCCAATGCCAGGATCTACAAGGAAAGGTCCAAAGCTTTCTTTGACAAAGGGCTGTTGAGAAAGAGTTTCATTGCTGGTGATAAGGTTTGGTTGTTTAACTCCAAACTTAAAATTTTTTCGGGCAAATTGAAATCCAGATGGGAAGGTCCTTACATTGTCATGCATGTTTCCCCATCTGGTGCTGTGGAAATCAAGGATCCCAAGTCTGGGAGAACCTTAAAAGTGAATGGTCAGAGGCTTAAGCCTTGTTTTGAAAAACCTGTTCAACCCATGGACACCACTCACCTTCAAGGAGATCCTTCTTCAAATTGATCCACAAGTGCGTCATTACTGTATCATATGTATGTTATTTTTGGTTGATTTATCTTGCTTTCTTTTGTTTCTATTCTTTAGGATTTGTTCATGGTCTTATCTGAATCTGGACCAATCTATTTTAAACTTATGATGCATGGTTTGATTCTTACTATTTTTCAATTGATAGCTTCTCTTGCATGCCTAATGTGGGTGGTCATTTTTGATTGAATGATTGAGTTTATAGGTGTTTAGAGGTAGCCATAGGAGATGCCTAGATATACCCCAGGATCAACCACGAGCACATGCTCTCTGATTTATACTTCGTCGTTGGGTCCAAAAGGAGAAAGGAGACTATCGCAAGATTCAAGAGTTCTCGCGAGGTTAAAAAGGAAGTCTGGGAGAATTTTGCCCATTTGACATGGAAACATTCTATAGCTGTCACGAGATTCATGTGTACCTGAGAACCTCTCACGCGATTCACATAGGGCCATCCATCAGCTGTCGCGCGATTCATTTACACCAGCGAACCTCTCGCGCCATCCCCATAGAGATATATATATTTGCTATCGCGAGATTCAAAAGTTATCGTGAGGTTCAATAGAGACCTAAGAGCAGCTCGCGCAATTCAACAAAAATACTATATTTTCTGTCGTGAGGTTCTCAGTTTGTCGCGCGATTCAAAATGAACCTCAGACCTTTTCGCGTAATCCAATTAGAGACCTTAGAGCCGCTCGCGCAATTCACAGAAATTCATCTCACTCTGTCACGCGCTCCAAGGACAACTTGGGAGATTGTTGCGCAATCTAGATTGAATCAACACTTTCGCTAGGTTCATTTCCAACCTCGCGACCAGATGTTCCAAAGCGCGCCAAGCTTCGCGATAAGCATTTTAATCCCGCGCTTGGTCCCTTTTCCATTATTTCCTTCTTCCCTCTGCGAAACCCCTAGCATTTTAGCTCTTCACTTCTCTCCTCCAAAGATCACTCCCTCGACTCATCATTCACTCCACAAATTTATACAAGTGTTCCTAGCATCACCATCATCTATTGCCCTCTCTCGAGAGATCTTGAGGTGCCCCGATCACCAAACCCTAAAAAACCCTAGATCTCGCCTCCTTTCTCAAATGAGAAGATAGAGTTAGAAATGGCTCCAAAATTGCACAGAAAAGGGAAGGACAAGGACCTGCAGAGACCACCCTAAAAAGGCCAAGACTTCAAAGTCCCCAAAAAGGAAAGGAAGTGGTTGAGGAGGTGGAGGAACCAACCCCTAAGTTCTCTACTCGCCGAGCTCATGATGTCAATTCCATTGGAGCCTGAGACAATTTGATCTACCATTTTTGAGAAACAACCTCTCTACCCCAGTTGTTTATGAGCAAAGCGGGCTGATGCCATTGATGAAGAATTCCAGCACTAGCCTACCCTAGGCTAGGCAATTCTATCGACATTAGGGTCAAGAAGGACAAAGATGGACAAGATGCTTGTTGGAGTGTTGATTGATGACTTTGATATGTTGGTGAGCCCTAAGGTGATTGCTGAAGTTTTGGGCATCCCAGCAGCATTTGATCCTAGCTGTGGATATGGCCCCCCTCTGAGTGAATCGATTGATACAATTGCAGGGGCCCTAACTAGAGGATTAAAGCCATAGGGGACTTAATCGGAAGGAGAGAATTAGAACCTAAACTCCTGTTCATTGACCAAGTCCTGAAAGAACATATATTCTCGGGACATCAGAGAGAGAGAACCCCATTACGGATCTTGTCTACTCCTTCCACATGGGCCATGGCTTCCATGCAGCCTGGCTAATTTTTGAGGCAATGAAAGACGTAGTGGAGAAATTAGGGTCTAACAAGAAGCCTCACACTCTACCCTACGCAATAATCATTACCTTGCTACTGATCAAGGGGGGATACAAGATAGGAAGGATTGAGGCGGACCACCACCCTTACCCCTACTACCTTTGCCAAGAGGCAATGGGGAATCGGAGAGCTTGATGGAGACCTAGAAGAAGAAGAAAGGCTCAGGCTTGCCCCAAGAAGAAGAAGGCGGTAACGGATCGAGGATCTACCTCTATCAAGGAGGTGCCCCAGAGCCTATCGGTACCATCACGCGACCACCTCCCTCCACCTTTTTCTCCTGCATCCACTACCCCTCTTGCATCCATCTCTCACCCCCCTCTCATCCATTCTCCATTCCCCTCCCCTTCACCCTATGCTTGGTACAGGAGGACTCCCCATCCCCTACCTTACCTCAATACACAACCACAATTCTCCATCAACCCACATAAACCTCCCCTTCACTCATCTCCTATACAAAAATGAAAGACCAGAGACCATCCCAACCATCTCCTAGACACCACCTCAATCCCTTCTATCCCCATTGACACACCACACCTTGAAGAAACCACCACCCAAGCCATATCTACTACATCTCCCCTCACACACATTGACTTAACCCTCAACACATCCATAGGCTTCCAAGCCTTTATGTCTGGCTACCTTCCTTGAAACAATGCCTACCCTACACCCCTCTCGGACTCTAACTACATCATGGCATCACTCCCAGAACCCCATCTTCCCTCCCTCCACTTTCCATCATGCACCTTCCTCACCTTTCCAACCAGTGTACCCTCTTCTTCCCAAACCCAACCTCCTATCCACACACTACCCTTATCCTTTCCCTTATCCAAGACATCCAAGCCTAGTTATCCACCAATACCCAAACAGGATCGGATGCTAACTCACCTCCATCAATCCACCCTACACACCTTAACCAATCCACCCATCCCTCCACCATCCACTTCAACCCCCCTCGGTCTTGTTCCACTAACAAAGACACCCAAACAAACTTCCTCCTCGACTCACACCCCCCACCATCCACATTACCTCTTACCCCTCCATTTCCTTTCATTCCTTTCACCATTCCCATTTTCCCCCCCACCACCCCCTACAGCCTCACCATTTCCTTTCCCCTATACCCTCCATCCCCTCTTATCCTACCTCCTCCAACGTTCCAGACAAAAAAGACACAGACCCGAACCTATCCCCTTCCCCCAAATAGACTTCCTTACCCACCTTCTTCCCCCAGGACCAATCACACTTTGCTCCTTCCACTTCCCTATCTTCCCGCCCCCAAACTTCATTTTTTACCTCCCTACCTCACCATCCTCCATCATGAGGGATAATGCTTACCTTAGGAAGGATGTCACGAGGGGCATGGCCAAGCTTCACCAATCCATTGAGACCCCCTGGAGCAGATTGATGAAATGATGGAGGCCCACAAAAGCAACTATTGGGCATCTCCTTGGGTGGAAAAACATTTTGGAGCCTATCAAAAGGCCAAGACTACATCTACTTATCAATCATTGAATTTGGGAGTTGGAGAAATCAAATCTTACTGCGAAGATGAGAAGCAAAATGTTTGAAAAATGGCTTAACAATGCTCAAGAGATCTTCATAATCTAAAAGGAAATCCATGAGTGACCATCCTCAAACACCAAATCAAATAGCCTCCTTGGAATGCATTGGCTCAGCTGAAATGTCCTCTCACACCCCCATCTCTATTCACATGCATGCACAGAGCCGAACCACTCCATCTCCACCTACCCATCGAGGAGGCACAACCTAAGACCCAACAAGAAAAAGGAAGCCCCTGCTCACCTCCCAATCACCTCCCTCTGAGCAACCTCCACCTACCAAAGGCCTCTCTTGCCTCCAAAGAGCAAACTTATTCTAAGCAGAGGAAAGTCAACTGCTAAGAGGTTTGCTCCCAAAGTTGTCCCTTTAAAATTGGCAAGAGCCTACTACCCAGTCGAAGGCACATCCACTGACTGAGTCCCGAAAGGGAAATCCCAGTGGTCCCCCCGAGTCTCAAGGAAAAGGAAAATCCCTTGCCACCCCCCCTGCTAAGCGTAAAGGAAAAGCCCCTCTTGAACTCAAGGAACCAAAAGCTCCCAAGCAACCAAAAGTAAGGGTGAGGGCACCTAAAGCTCCAACTACAAAGAAAACACTAGCCGAAAAGAAAAGGAAAGGAGGAAAAGAAGAAATGAGACGAGATGCCCTTAGGGCACATGCTAAAAGATGATTTGGGAATTTCCTTACAGATTCAGTAGATTAGATCCTAGTTTCTAGATTGTAGATTAGGTTTTTCTTCTTGTAACTACATTTGTAAATATTTTCTTCCACCTAAATAGAATTTCTAGTTTTTGTCTATTGCTCTGTTCTGTGTGCTTCTTTCTGTTTGTTTGCTAGTTTTCATTTTGTTCTTTTTTGCCATTCATGGGAGAAGAGTTTAGGGCGGCTATGTTTCTTTGAAATAGTAATCCATGTGGAGGATAGATGTAGATGGTGGCTAAATAAATCAGCAATACCGCCTCGTGGATTTCAATGGCTTCTTTTTCAAATTGATGAGCCATGTCAGCTACCTCATGGAGATCCTCAAATTTCAAGCGAGAAATGTACTACTCATCATGATTGTTCTTTGCAAGGATCCCCACAATGCAATACACCATCCCCTTAAATACCATGCCTATCTTTACACATTTATTTATGCTCATTCTCTTTTCCAAAGAGCTAGTTGTATGTTTCCTTCTTTCCCCACAATGCTCATTTATTGCCAAGTTTGAAAAGGGCACAATTAAATTCCATGATTCATGTTCCCTCGTCCCCCTCTTTTAAACCGGCCATCAGTCCCTTTTCATCTCATCCCTCCTATTCTAACCCTAGAAGTCCATACCTCCTCACACAAATGGTGGATGACAACCCCTTCGGGTTCTCAATCAAATTCTATCCCATCTGGGAGGATCCCCCACCGCCAAAGGAGCCGGACCCCTTGCAATTTCTCTGGGATGAATTTGACGAGGTCCAGCAGATCCTCGCTAAGGAGGAAAAGAAAAAGAGAAAAAGAGAAAAAGAGAGAAGAGAAGAAAAAAAGATACGCATCTACCATCTTCCTCAAACCCTCCCCACCGACTCTCCCTTGATCCCTTCCCCCCATTTTGTCTTTTCCTTTTCCATCTTTTATATTTTTTTTTTTTTAATGAAAGTTTCTTTTAGTTCCTATAATTCTTAGCATTCTTTTTTCAGTTTCTCTATCTTTTGGTGTGTTTCTTTTCTTCGATTGGATTCTACCTCTTTTATCACCTCTAAACTAGTGAGGACACTGCTCCGAATGGTTTGGGGGTGTGGCAGTCTGCCAATAGAATAGTTAATTTTAGTGCTGCAATGGTAGTCCAACTGGAATGAATAAAGTTAATTTCCACCTAACATGATTCAATGAGTAATCATGTAAAAACTTAAATAACTTAACAGACTTTTGGAAATAGATAAAAGTGATCTTGACACCACCATGAAGCCAATATTAGAAATTTTTTGAGCTAAGTACTCAGCGAGCCTAAGAGGAGAGAAACAAACGAAAATACACCCCATGAGTTAAAATTGAAGACCATACCTAGTGAGATTTGGGCCCATCATTTTCTTTTAAAGTGTTTTTGGCATTATTTTTGCTCTAAGGATTGAGTGAATCAAGATTTTTCACTAGAAGTTGTACAACTCCAAATCAAAACTAATTGACAGCGCTCATGAGACTAAGGAAATTATCCAAGGCCCTCATTTGGACAGTTTGAGCCTAAAAATCAAACCTTTTAAAATCTACCCTTTTGCATACACTAGTTGAGCCTTAAAATCATATTTTTTCTTTCACAAACACTAGAAAACTTGCACCTTAACCTCATTACTTGAGTCAACCTTACCCTCACTCTGAGAATTCAGAAGGTAAAGGAGAAGGAGGTAAAGATACTGCGAATTGTCCAATATTCTATGGAAGGTGAAGAAAAGCAACTTGTGAACAGCTGTGTATCAATGGCAGTTGTGTAGCATTTCTTCAAAAGAATGAATAAAGAAAATAAAAAGAGAAAAAGAAAGAGAAGTCTAGAGAATATCATCATCTGAAAATTGAAAAGAAGAGGAGAAGCTGGCCACTTTGTCTCTGAAATAGAAGAGGAAGATGAAGTTTTTACTGGAATGAAGGTTGTAAAGTCATGAACCACTCCTTACCTTGTTGATTTCTTAATTTGGACTCCCTTTTTACCCCTTTATTCTGTACACCCCTCAGCCATAAGCCACATTACAACCCATTCTAAAAGACCTTGTGAATCCAAAGTCAAATGAGCTGTTATGTGGTGATGAAGAGTTGTCCAATCTATGGTAAACGTTCATGAGGATATCGGAAATTAGAAGCTTAGCCTATGCTCATGCTTGCAAGCCCATTTGGGGTCTGCAACTGCTCTTGGGCTGTTGAGAATGTGAACACCCTCAGGATATTAATGTTGAGAGATAGCCCAAGTGAGAATTAGGTCTAAATTTTAACCCCATTGGGATTGTATCCAACCTGAATTTTGAATCAAAGGCAAGCTGGGTATTGATTTTCATACATTGAAATTCTAATGTTAAATGAATGGTGGTCAGGCAAACACATGTTAACTTTTAAGTTCTAAATGGCCTGCAACATTGCTGCAGTTTCCTCTAAGTATTAAAGAATGGGTGTGGAATGAAACTTTGTACATTTAAAGTTGTGTTGTCATTACCTGCACTATACTTAACTGATTCTAATGGTGAAGTTTTCGAGTCTCTTCACTAAAAACCACCCTCAAGAGACTTCACTCCTCCACTAGGGACCACCTAGGGGTTTAAAAGGCTTGGTACATATGCAAAATGTATCCGTGATCCCTACGAAAGTGGCGTTTATAGCTTTGCTAAGGGACTAGCAAAGATTAGGTTTGGAGGTGTGTTAAGACCTAAAAAGTACCACTTTCCACCCCTTAACTTAATCTCTGTTAGACCCTTAATCATTTAATAAAAGTATTTTAAGCATGTTCTATAGGTAATAAGCAGCAGCTGCCAATAAACCCCTAACCATGCCAAGAAGCTCACTGTTGCTCCAGAACTACCTCAGTAGAACGAAGGATGAACCCAGACAGAGAGTTGGCTAAAGCACAGGCACATCGAACCAGAAATAAATCAAGAAGAATGCCTCGCGCAAATGTCGCAGGGTTCAATTGAGCCAGAGATAATGCCTTCGTGCAGTTGTCACGGTCTTCTGGAGGAAGCACAACAACTAGTCGCGCAGTTTGCGCACCGTTCTCACGCGGTTTGGTGCCAGAAAGAATTGAAAAGCAGGCTGCGCGAGGTCCTCTCGAGGCCCAGTCTAAAGCATTCGCGTAGCTCAAAAGAAGAACTGTTGCTTCATGACTCACTCGTAAGAGAGAGCTTGTGTATTCTGCGTAATTGCCGCGGCCGTGAGATACAGACCTTCAGAGAAATGCTCACGCGACCCAGAAACTCATGAACACTGCTTCTTCGCGAGGATCTCTTGTGAGATTCACCAAGGGACGAACTGCGCAGGCAATCCCCGCGCCATTCAAAGCTAAAAGAGCAATCTCGCGATAGCCATTTGTATTCCGCGATGACTAAAATGCCAATCCCGCGACTGCATGAATTTCAAGTCAATTCAACCCTGCGATGCCATTTCTACGACGCGGAAAGATTTGAAATCATTTCTACCCAGTGAGGATCGAATTCTAAACTTCCCCCCCACTTCTGTAAGGGCAATCTGAGATTCTCTAGCAATTAGGGCACACACTCCAATGCTTTAATCTCTGTGCACACGTCCCGAGACATCCAAGGGACAAGAATGGGCCGCAATTACATTGAGAAATTAGGGTTTTGCTAACCCTAATTGGAGGGGAAGCCGACTGCTATATAAGCCTAAGCCTAGCTTAGGTTTGAGGATCGACCCTTTTTGGGACTTAACTTCTATGCTTCTTCTCCAAAAACCAATTGTAGAATTACAGTAGATTAAGGTTAGGGTTTAGGAGCTTTCTTCTTTTTCCTTTTTCTTTCTCTCCATAGTCCAACATTTGCTGGCTATGCCTTTTGTATGATTATCTGGTATAGATTTTAATAGAGTTTTTGTAATAGGATCTGTTGCATGTATGGGATGTTGTTTTTGTTGTGAGTTGTGCTGTACAAGGCTGCTGCCTTGAGATCCTCCATTGCTAAGTTGTTTTGTAAGTAATGAAGGATTGCTTCTAAGGTACTATTTAGATCTAAGTGGCCTGTGTGTCTAGATTAGGCACTTTGCAGGCCTTCCCCTACCACAGGACTCACTAAATCTGAATCCCCATGAGAACTTATGCTTGTAGCCTTGTGAACATGGTGGAGGCAGCAATGTTCTTGTTCTGTCTTAGACCTTTGTGATGAGGATAGCCTTTGTGGATATTCTGTGACCATTCAAATGGACATATTATAGCCCTAGGGTGAGGCCAATTCATGGAACTAAGATAGATTCTTCTTCTCTGCACTTGTGCTTGTAGCCTTGTGGGAGATTATGCAGTGACAGAATCCCCTATAGTTGAATAGATCCACCATCAGATTGCAGATCTGAGTTGGCTGTAGAGATTGTAGACTTGTGATTGAATCACTGCAATCTTTCTAAAGCAGTGAACAACCATGCTTAAAATCTAGTACTCAAACTCTTGCTGGTCTTGTGTGTCCAGGCTTGTGCACTTTGTAGGCCTAGCCCCACACACAGAACTTTAGAGGATGAGGTTCTTATAGATTCTTGAGCTTATAGCCTGGATGAAGTAGTGCCTACAATAGTAAACTTGTTCTGACTCATCTCTGGATTGTGGTTCCCCTATTGGATAGTCTGTGACCATTTGAGTGGACAGGTTATAGCCTTAAGGGATTGGATCATGGCACAGGAGTGAGTTAGATTCTTTCTCCTCTTTGGTGATAATGTAGCCATTGGACAAGATTTCTATAGCAATAGATCTGAGTCTGAGTTACAAGACCCCATCAGATCTGTATCTAATAACATACTTCTCACCCTTTTTCGTTTATTTTCTCACTCCACCACTCTTCTTAACCCTTTCTGTAATTTAAACAGTAAGTTGCCTTAGGATTAAGATTATAATGACTTTAAATCCCCTTCCACTTAGGATTGCCAGATCTGTAGCCAGATTTGGAGAGCCAACTAAGGATAGCTCCCTTGGAGCTTTAGATCAACTTTTCTGTGGGACAAAGTCTTACTTATCAAAACTTGCTACAACAGGCCCTGTATCTTGCAGGACTGTGCATATTTTAGGCTTGCTGCTCCGTAACCATCACTCTACCTTTCACTCATTTTTCATTTACCCCATTCTTATCATTGTCTTCAATAAAGTCAGTAGCAAACACTTAAAATAGACAAACAGTGCATTAAACTCCTTAAGGGTTCTTAGCTACTGTTGCTCACCCATTTCTACAGAATCAAATGCACTAGATGTGGGTGTTGTTGGTCTGTTAAGCGAAAAGCATGTCGGTGGGAAAAAATCCTAGGTAAATGAAGAAATCTCCCCCCGGCTCAGGGATATCCCCAGCCTGCATCATGTGGAAGAGGAACTGTAAGCCAAGAAGGGAGTTGAGAACGTGGTGGCTGACCACCCTACAAGCACATTGATGAGTTCTTGGGACTGTGCACTACATTTAATATCATAGGTTTGGGGAAAGAGGCCACAAGGATGAGACTCTTTCCTTTTTCATTAAAGGACAGAGCCAGGACCTGGTTGTCCTTGCTTCCACCCAACATCATTCAGTCCTGGAGTGATCTCCAATGTCAATTTCTGGCCAAATTCTTCCCTATGTCAAAGACCAGCCAGTTGAGGAAGGGTATCATCTCTTTTACCCAAGATCCAACTGAAGATTTTCATCAATCCTGGGAGAGATTTAAGGAACTCCTCAAGAAATTCCCCCACCATCAAATCCCTGAATGGCAATTGGTTCAAAGCTTTTATCAGGGAATTGATGCTAAAAGTAGAGATATGATAGATGCTTCCTGTGGTGGAACCTATCTCCATAAAACTGCTGAGGAGGCATGGGAGCTCTTTGATATTATTAGTGATAACTCTATGCAAAGGGAAACTTTAGCAAGAGATCTAGAGCCTCCTAGATTGATGAAGGAGAACACCTTAAGGGGAAAGATATATGAAGTGAGTGTGCCAAGTGAGTTGGAAAGGAAAGTGGACAGCTTAACCCTGAAATTTGATAGGCTAATGGGAGCAATGTAGTCACCTGTGACTGCTAGAGTGGAGGAGGCATGTGCCATATGCCAATCCCCTGCTCATCCCCTTGAAGAATGCCCATCTGCTGACTAGTTTCCTGATTTTATAACAGAGCATGTGGCAGCTCAGTCTTATGGGCAGCAGCCTGCTGCTGGGTACCAATGGAGGAACCACCCCAATCTGAGGTGGTGACAAGATGCATACCCCAGCCAGCAGCAGCAGCCCGAGTAGCCCATGCCCTACAGAAGTGCTCAGCCTTATAGAGAAAATTATGTCCCAAGGCCTCAATATCAACAACCCATGGCCCAACCCGTAGCTCCTCCTGTGCAGCAAGCTGCACGTCCTCCAACTGTGAGAACACCATCCTTTGAGGAATAATTTCTATCTTCACTGCAGAGCTTGAACACCTTAACCTAAACTGTGCACTCTCACAACTAGAGCATAAAAAAGATAGAGGACCAACTTGGTCAGCTGTCTGATGCTCTGACAAGGAGAGAGGGAGGAAGGCTACCCAGCCAACCACAGGACAACCCATGAAGGCAGTTTGTAGTGGGTGAAGTTTCCTCCACCTATGAGGAAGCCAAATCTGTTACAACTTTGAGAAGTGGTAAGCTAGTGGACAACCAAGTGGGCTGTGAGCCTATGAGGAACTTAAAGGAAGAAAATGAAGTGATGTCTACCAGCACACAACAAAGACCACCAATGGTGGACTTGAAGGAACAATCAATTGTGAATAAAGAGAATAATGAGGATCCTCAAGAAAAGAAAAAAATAAAAAAGAAAGAGGCCCCATTGGTTAAGGCTGCAAGTGACGGAGCAATCCCACATTTGCCATTTCCTAAGGCACTACAAGCACCCTCCCCTTTTGATAAAGGGCAAGGAAAAATTGAGGAAATGATGGAGACTTTCAAGCAAGTAAAGATCAATTTGCCTTTACTTGATGCTATTAAACAAGTCCCAGCCTATGCCAAGATTTTAAAAGACCTGTGCACCCATAAAAGACAGTCTAGGATACACCTATCCAAGAAGATCTTTTCAGCAGAAAAAGTTAATCAAGCCCTGTCGATTGCAACTCCCCCCAAACTTCAAGATCCTGACCTCCCCACTATCCCCTGCATCATTGGGGATCATACCATTGATAAAGCCCTATTAGATCTGGGAGCTAGTGTAAATTTGCTTCCATATTTAGTATATGAGAAGTTGGGCTTAGGCAAATTAAAGCCCACACATGTGGTCCTCCAGCTAGCTGATAGATCTGAAAGGAAACCTATGGGGATAATCAAGGATGTTTTGATTGGAGTTAACAAATTCTTCTATCTTGCTAACTTTTTAGTGCTGGATATGGAACCAGGTAGGAGTGCCACTTCCATACCTGTGATTCTAGGCAGACCCTTTTTAGCCACAGCTAATGCTTGTATTCAATGCAGGTTTGGAATCATGAAAGTGTCATTTGGAAATATGAAGATCAAATTGAATGTATACAACGCAGCAAATCAACCTCATCCAGATGAGGATTGTTTTTCTCTTGATGTGATAGATGATATTGTCCAGAAAAATGTGAATATGCTGCTACATGGTAAGGAATGGTTTAATGAGCTAGCCACATCATGGAAGGAAACAGAGGTAGAGAAGGATCCCACCTCTGAGATTAAGCATGTGAAATTTGTCTCGTCTGAAGCTCCACCAGCATAACACCATCCATGGAGGCCTACTTTTTTACCTCTACCAACCCCTTCTAAGGCACCCCTATTGCCCTCCCTCATCAGTCTTCCAGAGGTGGAGTTAAAGTAACTCCCCAAATCTTTGAAATATGCCTTTTTTAGGAGACAACACCAAATTGCCTGTGATAATCTCTTCTTCCCTCACTCTCGAGCAGGAAAAGAACTCCTTTGTGAACTAAAAAGACATAAGAAGGCAATAGGATGGACCATTGCAGACCTTGGGGGAATCAATCTTGCTGTGTGCATGCATAAAATTCATCTCGAAGAAGGTTCCAAACCTTTCAGAGAGATGCAGAGAAAACTTAACCCACATATGCAGGAGGTTGTGATGAAGGACGTAGTCAAACTCCTAGATGTTGGGATCATTTACCCCATCTCGGATTCACAATGGGTGGCACCTACCCAGGTAGTACCCAAGAAATCTGGCACTACAGTTGTTGAAGCAGATTCAGGTGAGTTGATCCCAACCAGACAGACCACGGGTTGGAGGGTATGCATAGATTACCGAAAACTCAATGAAAAGACCAGCAAGGATCACTTCCCACTGCCCTTCATAGACCAAATTTTGGACAAGCTGGCAGGCAAGGCCTATTACTATTATCTTGATGGATATTCAGGGTACATTCAGATCCCTGTATACCCCCAGGACCAAGAAAAAACCACATTCACTTGCCCATTTGGGACCTTTGCATACAGAAGGATGCCATTTGGGTTGTGTAATGCACCTGCCACGTTCCAAAGATGCATGTATGCTATATTCTCTAACATGATTGATAAGTTTTTAGAGATCTTTATGGATGATTTCTCTATTTATGGAGATGATTTTAGCCAATGCCTACACCACCTCAGCTCCGTACTGCAAAGGTGTGAGGAGACCAACCTAATTCTGAGTTGGAAGAAAAGTCACTTCATGGTGACTCAAGGCACTGTTCTAGGATATGTTATCTCTCACAAAGGAATTAAGGTTGATCAAGCTAAGATCGATTTGATTGCTCATTTTCCCCCTCCGAAAACTGTCAAACAAGTTAGGTCATTTCTGGGTCATGCTGGCTTCTACAGGAGGTCCACCAAAGACTTCAGCAAAATCTCCAAACCCCTCTGTCACCTGTTGTGCCAGGATGCTCCTTTTGACTTTAATGATGAATGTCGAGTTACTTTTGAACTGTTAAAAACTTGTTTGACCACAGCCCCCATCTTGCAATCCCCTGATTTTTCTTTGCCATTTGAGCTGATGTGTGATGCATCAGATTTTGCCATTGGGGCAGTGTTGGGGCAAAGAAAAGACAAGGCACCTTTTGTGGTAGCATATGCCTGTAAATCAATGGCTAATGCTCAATTGAATTACAGTACAACTGAGAAAGAGCTATTAGCTATTGTCTTTGCCTTAGAAAAATTCAGATCTTATGTATTGGGATAAAAAATTATTGTGTTCATTGACCACTTAGCTTTGAAATACCTCTTGTCCAAAAAGGAAGCTAAAGCACGACTAATCAGATGGATTCTTCTCTTGCAGGAATTCAATTTAGAGATTAAGGACAAGAAGAGAGTTGAGAACGTGGTGGCTGACCATCTGTCAAGGATCCCAACAACTGACATGGAAAGCTTGCCCATCAATGACTCCTTCCCAGATGAGCTGCTTTTGACTATCCAGATGAGTTTGCCCTGGTTTGCCAATATTGTCAATTTCCTTGCTGTGGGTAGGATCCCTCCACATTGGACCAAGGATGATAAAAATCTATTCTTTACACAGATTTGATATTACATGTGGGAGGATCCTTACCTATTTAAGCATTGTGCAGACCAGGTGATCAGATAGTGTGTACCTGAAACTGAGTTTCAAAACATCCTAACCATGTGTCATGAATAGGCTTGCAGGGGACATTTCAGTGGTAACAAGACTGCGGCCAAGGTTCTTCAAACTGGTTTCTACTGGCCTACCCTATTCAAGGATGCCCGGCAACACTGTAAAGCTTGTCATCGATGCCACCAAATGGACAGTATTACAAGGAGAAACTCTATGCCCTTCCAACCTATACTTGTCATTGAACTATTTGATATTTGGGGAATCAACTACATGGGACCTTTTCCCCTTCTGTTAGATACAATTTCATCCTTGTCGCTATGGATTACGTATCTAAATGGGTAGAAGCCATAGCTACAAGGACAAATGATCACAAAGTCATCATTCAATTCCTGAAAGACAACATCTTCTCAAGATTTGGCTTTCCTAAAGCTATTATTAGTGATGGGGGAAGCCACTTTTGTAACAAACCCTTTGACAAACTGATGGAAAGATACTCTGTTACCCATAGAGTAGCAACTTCCTACCACCCACAAACCAGTGGACAAGTAGAGATTTCCAACAGGGAAATCAAACATATTCTCGAGAAGACTGTGAGGACCGACATAAGAGATTGGTCCAACAAGTTGACTGATGCCTTATGGGCTTATAGAACAACCTATAAAACCCCCATAGGCATGTCCCCATTCAGACTAGTATATGGAAAGGTGTTGAAGACTGGAAAATACCATCTTCCACCCTTTAACCTGGGCTTTGATAGACCCTTGAGAGAACTAAATAAGTGTTTTAAGTGCTTGTGTTACAGCTAACAATAAAGACAGGCTTAACCATGAAAGCAGCCTTAAAGTGCCAAAAATATGACGATCCATGTTGATCCAAAGGAAGAAAGAGAAGGGACAACCTCACGACCTGTCAAAATGCCTAAACTAAAGAGGACAAAGGCCTGGTTGTAACCTGGAAAGAGGTGTGGAGCTATCCGAACAGAAGAATGCATTACAGAGTACTTTTCGAAAAGAATCTGAACATTTCGAAAAGAACCTGAACTTTGCGAAAAGAACTAAAAGCTCCAGGCTTAGTTTTCGAAGAGCACCTAAACTCTTCGAAAGGATTTCTGACCTATTCGAAAAGAAAAGAACTCCCTGCGAACAACACCAGAACTGTGCGAAAAGAGCTTCAGAAGTCACAGTACCTTGCGAAAAGTTCCCTAAACTATGCGAAATGATATTCTGAAGATTCCTAACATCTGCAAGGGTAATTCAGTAATCTTTTGCACACGCCCCAATGCATTTAAAAACTCAGGGACATTTTGGAAGATTTTGAGTACAAACCAAAGGCATATTCCACCCCATGTGAACAACCGAAGATGAAATCAACTGGCGGGAACTTCTAGAAGTTCTAACAAATTTTTGAAATACATAACATAATTGATTTGAACCAAATCAAGCGCCTGACACAAATAGATCTGGATCCTTGTGCTCGACTCCCATTGGTTGATATAGATCTAACCAATTCTGATTGGTCGATACACATCTGAGCTAGACTTGGGGGAAACTATAAATAGATGAACCATTTGCCCAATTTGGGCATCCAGATTTTGAGTTTCATTTCTATTGCCTCGCTTCCACTTCAGATCTCTTGTCTGAAACCTCTGTAATAGCTTAGCTATCATTTGTACTTGAGATCTATGAGATACTTTTGTAATACAAGTGAGATTTGTATTCAAGACTACAAATCCGAGAGCTGTGTAAGCTGAGTGCTGTAATTGTAATGGTGAATTTGAAAAGGTTGCTATGAACCGTACGTTCTCAATTGGATTCGTGTTAAGGGTTCCCTGTGATCTCCTTATTTCATTAGATTCCTTTAGATTTACTATTTTATAAGCAATTTCCCTCAATTCATTATCCCTGTGAGAATTGGCGTTTGTAACCTAAGTTCTCACAGCATTTGTAGTGGTGTTTCTTGTTCTGAATCAGGAATTCGAATTGAAGACTAATGGATGATCTGTGTCCATTAAAGTGGACAGATCATAGCCATAAGTTCAACGCAATTCTAATCCTTGAATTGGATTATTTTCTCTTACATCTGAGCTGGTAGCCAGATGAAGATTTGATACTTTCTTGAATGTGCTGCACTAGTTCTCATTCAACCAAATCAAAGCTTAAGTCAACTATTATTTCTCCATTCTTATTAATTTTACTTCCAATTCCCCCAACTTGGATCTGGATCATTTAGTTTACATTTTGCTTGTAGGTAACTTAGTTAATGTGACAAATTCAAACTCTTATCTTATTTGCTTTGTAGATAGGATTAGAGGCCAGATCTGGTAGCCCAAATTTGGAGGTTTATCATATATTTTAAATCAATTCCCTGTGGACGATCTTTTACTCACTTACATTTAAAACTTGCTACAATTGGTCCTGATCTTGCAGGCTAATTAAGTTCTTTCTGTGCCGATATTTCGTTATTCTTTTTAGTTCTCCAAATTCAGTATAATTCATCATTTACAAATCTGTTTTCAAAACACAAATCATGCACACTTAGAATCAACAACAAGTTTTTGACGCCGTTGTCGGGGAATTTGTTTTAAAATAGGTAGACCTAAGTTTTTATTTTATTTTGTTTTTATTACACCAGTGCTAAACTATTCTATTGTTTAAATCTGTGCAGTTATTCATATACATTTTGAGCGTGGAATCTACTTTAAAAGGATTTCTAAAGGTTTGCTGTGCATAATTTGATTCTCTGTTCTGTGTTGTATGTTTGGTAGGAGGACTCTCAGTCCTGAGATTATCCCTCTGAATTTAGAAGTTGAAAGGCTACTACGAACCAGACAAACATCACAGAATTTTGTTGAGACTGCTACTATGGGTGAAGAACCTCGACTTTTGAGGGATTATTTTGCACCTGGTGCCTATAATTCCCCATTTGCATTTAATTTCCTACTGTTGAAGGAAATTATGAGATCAAATCATCAACTATCCAAATGCTTCCTTCCTTCCATGGTTTGAGTAAGGAAGATCCATACAAGCATGTGGATGAATTTTTGTCTCTTTGTACCACATTCAACATAGCTGGACTGGGTTCAGAGGCAACCAAGCTTAGGCTCTTTCCTTTTTCATTAAAGGACAAAGCTAGAGCATGGTTGTCTATGTTGGCGCCAAATAGTATCACTTCTTGGAATGATTTGCAGTGTCAATTTTTAGCCAAATACTTCCTTATGTCTAAAACCAGCCAATTGAGACAAAGTATTATTTCCTTCTCACAACACTCAACTGAAACTTTCCATGAAGCATGGGAAAGATTTAAAGAACTGTTAAGGCAATGTCCTCATCATCAAATTCCCTGATGGCAGCTTGTTCAAAGCTTCTATCAAGGAATTGATCAAAAGGGCAAGAACATGGTAGATGCTTCCTATGGAGGCACCTACTTACAAAAAACAGTTGAGGAGGTCTGGGATTTATTTGAAGTAATTGGTGAAAATTCAACTCAACAAGAATATTTGCCAAGAGACATTGAGAATCCTGCTAGGTTGAACAATCAGCAAACCACCAAAGGAAAGATTTATGAGGTGAATGAGTTGGAAAGGAAGATGGATAATTTAACCACAAAGTTTGATAGATTGATGGACTCATTTAAAAATCCAATGGTTGCAAGAGTAGAGAAGGCATATACGATATGCGGTCCCTACTCATTCACTTGATCAATGTCGGTACCCAGTTCAGATTTAGTAGTGGAGCAAGCTCATGCTCCCCAATCATTTGGACAGATGCAGTCAAATAAATATGCATGGAGAGGGCACCCTAATTTAAGGTGGAGTCAGGGCAATTATCAATCACAATAGCAACAGCAACCAAAGAACCAACTACCTTTCAAAACTGCTCAACCTTATCAGCAAAATTTTTATACCAAGCCAAATTTTCAGCAGCCCATTCCACAACAACCTGGATAGCATTCTGCTCCAGTTCAAACCCCTTCCAGATCCCCTTCTTTTAAAGATCAAGTTCTAAATTCACTCCAGAATTTAGGGTCTTTAACTTCAAAACTTTCACACGGAGCATAAAGAAGATTGAGGACACATTGAACTTGCAAATACTTTGGCCAAAGAGAGGAAGGCAGTTACCTAGCCAACCTTTGAACAATCCTAAAGGTAGTTCATGGTTTGGAGAGGCTTCTGTTTCACATGAAGAAGTAAAAGTTGTCACTACTTTGAGAAGTGAAAGAATTGTAAATAACAATGTGGATACTGAAAAGGAAGAAGCAAAAATTAAGGAAACTACTAGAGATATGCAGCAGGAGCAGCATGATGTTAGCATTGGGGGTACTGATGTACCCCAGAAAAATTTAAAAAATGAAAAAAAAAAAAATCAAAACAATTCTGGTAATGATTCTAAAGCTATAAATGAAGGACTAGTTCCTCATTTGCCATTTCCCCATGCCATAAAATCTGCATCCCCTTTTGATAAAGGGAACACAAAAATAGATGAAATGATGGAGACTTTCAAGCAAGTCAAGATAAATCTACCTTTGTTTGATGCAATCAAACAGATCCCAGCATATGCAAAATTTTTGAAAGATATTTGCACTCACAAAAGACAATCTAGGATACAGTTATTCAAGAAGGTCTTTGTTGTGGAAAGAGTTAATCAGGTTTTGTCCATTACCACACCTCCTAAATTTCAAGATCCTGGAATCCCCACAATCCCTTGCATTATTGATACCATTGAAAAGGCTTTATTAGATTTGGGTGCTAGTGTCAACCTGCTTCCATATTCTGAATATGAGAAACTAGGTTTGGGAGAGTTAAAACCCACTCATGTGGTGTTACAACTAGCAGACAGATCTGAAAGAAAGCCAGTTGGGATGATTGAGGATGTGTTGGTAGGAGTAGATAAGTTTTTCTACCCTGCTGATTTTCTGGTATTGGATATGGAACCTACAAAAAGCAAAACTTTCATCCCTGTCATTTTGGGGAGACCATTCCTGGCTATAGCCAATGCTTGCATTCAATGCAGGTCTGGTATTATGAAAGTCTCTTTTTGAAATATGAAGGTGAAGTTAAATGTTTACAATGCAGTCACACAACCTCAATTCAGTTCTGAGGAGTGTTTTCTTGTTGATCGGTTGGATGAACTGGTAGAAGAGACTTTACCATAGTTTTTGCAGTATGAAGATTTAACCACAGATTTTAAAGATGTTTGGAGAAATGTTGTGGAAGAGCAAATTTGTATGCCTCAAAGCGAGGAAATAAATGTTCAGGAACTCTTAAAAATAGCAAGGTTTTCTTCATGGAAACCTGCTATTCTTCCTCTTCCACAAACAGCCAAGGTACCTTTGTTACCTTCTTTCTTTCAAATTTAGATGTAGAACTAAGCATTGCCGAAAATTTGAAATATGTATTTTAGGAGACCATAAAATCATTGCTCGTGATTATTTCTTCCTCCCTCACAAAGGAGCGGAGGAAGAAGCTGTTGTATTAAAACAGCATAAGAGGGCAATTGGCTGGACTATTGCTGATTTGGGAGGAATCAGTCCAGCTGTTTGCATGCATAAAATTCATTTGGAAGAAGATGCAAAGCCTTTTAGGGAAATGCAAAGGAGGTTGAATCCTCATATGCAAGAAGTGGTCATGAAAAAGGTTGTTAAGTTGTTGGATGCAGGGGTCATTTACCCCATTTCAGATTCAGCTTGGGTGGCACCTACACAGGTGGTACCTAAGAAATCTGGGATCACAGTTATAACCTCATATTCTGGTGAGCTTATGTCAACCAGAAAAACAACTGGTTGGAGGGTCTGTATTGATTACAGAAAACTAAACACAATGACCAGAAAAGACCATTTCCCTCTTCCATTCATTGATCAAATTTTAGATAAGCTAGCAGGAAAAGCTTATTATTATTTTCTTGATGGTTACTCTGATTACAACCAGATTCCTGTGTATCCACAAGATCAGGAAAAGACCACATTCACTTGCCCTTTTGGCACTTTTGCCTATAGGAGAATGCCTTTTGGACTTTGTAATGCTCCTGCTACCTTTCAAAGATGCATGTACTCCATTTTCTCTGATATGATTGACCAATTTATGGAGATTTTTATGGATGATTTTTCAATATATGGAGACAGTTTTGCCCAGTGTTTACATCATCTCAACTTGGTGTTACAGAGATGTGAAGAAACCAATCTAGTTTTGAGCTGGGAGAAGAGTCATTTCATGGTCACCCAAGGCATTGTCCTTGGCCATGTTGTCTCCCACAAGGGCATTGAGGTGGACAGAGCAAAAATTGATTTAATTGCACATTTGCCACCTCCCAAAACTGTTAAACAAATCAGAAGTTTTACAGGGACATCTTTGGATTTCTGAAGGTTCATTAAGGACTTCAGTAAAATATCCAAGCCCCTTTGTCATTTATTGTGCCAAGAAGTCCCTTATGTTTTCAACAATGAATGCTTGAAGGCATTTGAATTCTTAAAAAATTATTTGATTTCAGCTCCAATACTACAGTCTCCAGACTATTCACTGCCTTTTGAGTTAATGTGTGATGCATCAGACTATGCTTTGAGAGCTGTTCTTGGGCAAAGAAAGGATAAGCTGCCTCATGTCATAGCTTATGCCAGTAGATCAATGATTGATACACAGCTCAATTACACAACAACTGAGAAGGAACTGCTAGCAATTGTTTTTGCTTTGGAGAAATTCAGGTCATATGTTTTGGGTTCACAAATAGTGGTGTTCACTGACCACTCAGCCTAGAAATACCTTCTGTCTAAGAAGGATACCAAACCAAGATTAATCAGGTGGATCCTCCTATTACAGGAGTTTGATTTGCAGATTAAAGATAAAAAGGGTGTGAAAAATGTGGTGGCTGACCACCTGTCTAGAATTCTAACTGCTGAGATTGATAGACTGCCTATCAATGAATCTTTCCCTGATGAGCAACTTTTTACTATCAGTATACACACCCCTTGGTTTGCAAACATAGTCAACTTTTTGGCTACTGGAAGAACTCCTCAACACTGGAATAAAATGGATAAGGATCTTTTCTTCTCAAAGGTTAAACATTTTATTTGGGAGGATCCTTATCTGTTCAAGATTTGTGCAAACCAAATAATAAGAAGATGTATCCCTGAAGAAAACTTTCATAGCATACTTTCTATGTGTCATGAACAGGCCTGTAGAGGTCATTTTAGTGGAAATAAAATTGCTGTAAAGGTTTTGCAGTGTGGATTTTATTGGCCTACACTTTTCAAAGATGCTCTGCGGCACTGTAAGTCTTGTCAGAACTATCAGAAATTGGGCAGCATTTCTAAGAGAAACTCAATGCCCTTACAACCTATTTTGGTAGTCGAGTTGTTTGATATTTGGGGGATAGATTTCATGGGTCCCTTTCCTCCTTCAAATGGTTGTAATTTCATCTTAGTAGCTGTGGATTATGTATCCAAATGGGTTGAAGCCACAGCCACTAAAACCAATGATCATAGAGTGGTTCTGAAATTTATTAAGGACAACATCTTTTCCAGGTTTGGTTCCCCCAGAGCTATTATTAGTGATGGGGGAAGCCATTTTTGTAATAAGCATTTTGAAGCTTTATTGAAAAAGTACTCTGTGACTCATAGAGTAGCTACTCCATATCATCCACAGACTAGTGGGCAAGTGCAGATTTCTAATGGAGAAATCAAACATATACTGGAAAAGACGGTGAAGAAGGACAGAAAGGATTGGTCCTTTAAGCTGAATGATGCATTATGGGCATATAGGACAGCCTATAAAACCCCAATTGGCATGTCTCCATTCAGATTGGTCTATGGCAAAGCATGCCATTTACCAGTGGAGTTAGAATATAAAGCCTTTTGGGCTATTAAAACCTTGAACATGGATCTTACTACTTCGGTAATCACGAGCGCAACTTCTTTGAGTTGGAGGAGAGATGGATGCATACATTAATGCAAGATCTTACAAAGAAAAAGTTAAGGCTTTCTATGACAAAAATTTGCTGAGAAAAGAGTTCATAGCTGGTTCCAAGGTATGGTTATTCAACTCAAAACTTAAGTTTTTTCCTGGAAAGCTTAGATCCAGATGGGAAGGGCCATATACTGTCATTCACGCATCTCCTTCTGGAGCTGTTGAAATTATGGACCCCAGTGATGGGAGAACCTTGAAAGTAAATGGTTAGAGGCTCAAACCATGCATTGAAAATACCCTGGAGCCAGTGCTGACCATTTACCATCATGAGCCTCCACAAATCTGATGTTAAACAACTGTATCATATGTATTTTACTCATGTTTGTTTTGTCATTTTTGCATAGTTTATTCCTCTCTGTTTTTAGTCATGTTTACACTCAATTCGAGAAGTTTTAATATGCGAAAAATTAATTCACAAAGAAAAATATATATATATATACATTTCGAAAAGTTTAATTTCCTTTTCGAAAAGGATCTGGACCTGTAACTAACTACTCGAAAAGAATGTTTTGCTTTTCCAATAGTTGTTTTTGAAGCATTTTGCTTTTCGAAAAGTTGGTTCTGAAGCTATTTGCTTTTCGAATGGTACTGATGCCATTCTCTTTTGTAAAAAGGACTGTTTTAAACTTTTTGAAAACTTCAAAGATACTTTGTTTGAGCATATTTAAACCCTTTCGAAGCAAGGGTTTCATATTAACCTTCTCGAGCGTCTGTTTCACGAAACCCTTTGTCTTTCTTTCCTTGCGTGTTTTAGAATTCTTTCACACTTTTCTTCATATTTGTTCGATCATTTACAGTTGAAGAGACTTTTTGCTTCTAGTATGGTGGACTTCATCAAGCAAACAACAAGTTCAACCAAAACCCTAGATTTGTATTTTTACACATTCTCTGTTATGTTATCATTTGCAAAGTTTAATTTGGTATAAGCATTCATTGTGGGATTCAAACAAAGTTTTAGAATGGGAAAAGCGAAAAATCACTATTGGCCATGTTCCAAAATCTCTGCTAAGAAAATTAGCAAATCCACCCCAAAAGGAAAAGCAAAACCTTAGCTAAAAGGAAACTATCGATGGATAAAGCGGATAGGGTGAGAAAGGAAAGAAGATTAGATATGAGGAACCCACCCCCACAGCTGCTGCTAGTCTTGAGCCTGAGCTTCCTCCTCTGCCTTTACATTTGGTACTGCCAAACCCATTCATTGAAGCTCCGAAGCTAATTCCAGAGCTTATTGTTGATGAGAACTTTTTCTCCAACAAACACAGAATGTCGATATCTTTGAAATACATTAGGGATGCCTCACTAAGCAATATCCTTACCCCTCTTCGAGAAAATTTATCCCACAAATGGTGAGATTATGGTACCAAAACTTGGTAAAAGTGACAAGAAGGATCTTTGATGTCCCTACTCTTGTAATTTTCATTGATGATTCGATTTAATCACTTATGAAGACATTGGAAATGCTTTGGGGATACCATTTCAATATGATCCTGGTCCATTGGTGCCGCTGAAAGCTTGACCTCCTTTTAGAGAAATGGTACATTTAACCCAAGGCATAGTTGGGACAATCCATCATGAGGAGAGACTTAGCACCTCAATTTTCTTTGATGGATTCTATTTTGAGGATGTTTTTATGTCACTTTGGGCACACCAAGAAGAAGACACCAATTTTGGAGGCTCTCTTTCATTTTCTAAGGGCAATTCTTCAATGCCCCTATGTTGATTTTGAAGCCATGGGTGATATTAGTGCCAAGTTGAAAAAGAGGAGAGTTAAATTTGGGAATACAATTTGGTAGGTTGATCCACTCCTACTAAGAGCCAAGTTTGACATTGATGAGCAAGAGCCATTTGAAGTTATATCTCCTCACTTTTGGGAAAAAGGCTTGGACTACAAGCCAACCATGTTGAATAGAATGAGGGAGGAAGGTGAACACTGCTGCTGCCATTGAACTGCCATATCTAAACCACCTGCGGTTCCCTTGAACACCATACAGAACCTATGGTGAAGAATCTTCTTACTAGACCACGGTGACCAGCTCTTTAGCACCTATTTCAGCATTGACATTGAACAATTTGTCCTTCTGTGGTGACCAGCTCTTGGTTGCACCCATTCTTGAAGAAGTTATCATCTTACCCACTACACTAGCAGCTCCTATTCCCTCACCCATTCAGCAATCCCATCTCCCACCAACATTAATCCCAATTGTAGACTCCCCTCTACACCAACCACTCCAACCATACTCACACCACCAATTTCTCCTAACAATGTCCAAGATTTAGCCCAGTTTTGTTGACAATCTCCTAGCACTCCTCTTCTCCAAAGTTTCTCGGGATCACCTCATTCAACTCATACACACAATAACTCATACCCACAGACACAGATATTCACTCTGAGGAGGCAATTCATCATGATGGGATCTATCTTGGAGAATATTGGGCTTGAATACATCTATACGACCCTCCTCATTTCACCCATTTGGCTACTTCCCCTTCTGACCATTTCACCCATTGCACCTCAACCATCTACTTCAATTTTACCCTACTCATACCACACCCACACAATCAATTAAGCCAAATATTTGCCTTTCTCCAATCCATCCAAGCCCAACTACAATCAACACAGACAATCGATGCATGACAAATTCCTTCTCCAAACCTTAGCCTCCACATCCCAAACAACCACCTTAGCCATTGTATGCTGCTGATTATGCTACCCAAAGCAGATCCGAGGTAATAGTTTTAGATTCACCCATCCACCACCACTACCCATCATACTACCCAATTTGAACCGAGGCACTACCTTTGGATACACCTACACCTCCATCCTTAATGTAAGCCACCCAAGACCGACCAAGGTCATACTTTTGGACTCCTCTTCTCCCTCCCCTACCATTCCATTCCCATTCCCAGTTGCCACTCTCAAAAGGGCTATGGAAGAATCCTTATATCTGTCAGATGTCCTCAAAGGGGTTAGCTGATTTACAAGCTTACATTAGAACCCCTTATGAAAACTAGATTCGAAAGTTGGAGTTGTTCATGAAATTTGAGAGAGAGAAAGATTGAAGGACTTCTACTAGGTCAAACTTTTAGGATGGTTAGGAGTAAGCGGCACAAGGTCACCATGTTGCAAGCACTGACTTGAGCAGGAAAAATTGAGATACTAGACTTGAAAAGTATATTGGCCTCACCAAAAGATCAAATTTGAGGAATACCGAACGAAACACAATCCAGAGAAAGGCTAAATCAAGTTCGAGACTCCAATAGATTCTAGTTAGTAGTGACTCAGTTCGATCCCATTGAACCAACTTATGATGATTTTGACCCCAGTTATTAGATTACATTGTACATGTTTGTTTTATGAGTTATGATATAAAATTTCTGGTTTTTCTGTTATTTGTAATTTACATTGTGCATTCTTTTCTTCTTCTTGTCATTATGATTTGTTTTTGCTTTTCTTTGCTAATACTTTGGACCGGTGGACCTACTCATCTTTGGTTTGGGGGTGTGGCGAAATGCCAATAAATTAAGTTAACATCAATGACTTATGATCTGAGAATTTTTGAAGATAAAGTAATTTCACACCTGTTGTTTTGAAAAATGAGGAAGTTAAAACTTTTTAAAACTGATTTTTTAGTGTAATTCCAATTCTTTCATGAAGTGAATGTCAGAAAATTTTCAAAATAAAAATTGATGTTTTAGTAAACCTAAAAAGAGAGAAAACAGTGATGATGTATCTCAGGAAGTTGATAGAAAACTACACCCAGTGAGACTTGGGCCTGAAATGTATTCTTGGGAGATATGACTTGGCAATTTTTTCTGCTCTAGGGACTATTTGAACCTGCTTACTATCACTAGAAGTTACACACATCCAAGTTAAAATAGCTTGACAGCAATCATGATATTAAAGACATGATGTAAGGCCTCCTTTTTGGACAGTTTGAACTTCAAAAAGCCCCACCTTTTGAAATTGCCCTTGATATACAACAGTTGAGCTTTGTAAATCCAAGATTTCTTTGAAACCTCATCACCTCATTTAGCCTAACCCCCACTCTGAGAATTCAGAAGGTAAAGGAAAGGAAGCTGAAGAAAGGAGAGTTGGGTAAAAGTTTGGAAAAAGAAGAAGAAAAATAATTGAAGGCAATGATGTATCAACAAAAGAAATGTGGCATGTCAGTAAAAGTATCCAAAAAAAAAAAAAAATCATTTCATTGGAAGTTTGAAAAAGAAAGAGAAAAAGATGGCCACTTTGGCTCTGAAAATTCAAAGAAGAAGATGAAATTGTGCTGAAATAAAGAAGGTGTCCATACCACCTCCGTATGTAGACTTCTCAATTTTGAACTCCAGTCCACCCCTTTATTCTTGATAAATTTCACCCATAAGCCACATTACAACCCAAGTTAAAGTCCTTACTGATCAATGATGGATTGAGCTGTCACATGGAGATAAGGATTTGTGTAATCTATGGTGAAAAGAGCAGTGATTCCAGAACTAAAAAGCAAAGCCTATGCTCCTGCTTACAGTCCTATTTGAGGTAATTGCTCTTGATGTGAAATAGTACAACCCTCTATTTGCATATGGTGAAAACCTGGTATGAGTTGAGTTTGAAATCAAATTATTTGAGGTAACATCAAACTGAATTTTCAAATAGAAGGCAAACTTTTCATTAATTTTTCTTATAAAGAACTTTTGACACAAAGAGTGAATGGTAAAAGGAATTCTGACAGAATTTTAGTTTTAAAGCGATGTTTTCTTGAAGATCTTCTTACAACTTGGTGCGGTGTGAATAATCTAATTGGATTAAAGTGCATTTTATTAACTAATTTATTGGAGAAGTTTGTGGGTACCTTCACTGAAAACCCTCAGGAAACTTCACTCCTCCATTAGGGATCACCTAGGGGTTTAAAAGGCTTGTTGCATATGCTAAATGCAACTGTGTTCCCTACAAAAGTGGCTTTTCATTCTGTTTTAATGTTGTCTTTGCTCAGGGACTAGCAAATCTTAGGTTTGGGGGTGTGTTGAAGACTGGAAAATACCATCTTCCACCCTTTAACCTGGGCCTTGATAGACCCTTGGGAGAACTAAATAAGTGTTTTAAGTGCTTGTGTTACAGCTAACAATAAAGACAGGCTTAACCATGAAAGCAGCCTAAAAGTGCCAAAAAGATGATGATCCATGTTGATCCAAAGGAAGAAAGAGAAGGGACAACCTCACGAGCTGTCAAAATGCCTAAACTAAAGAGGACAAAGGCCTGGTTGTAACCTGGAAAGAGGTGTGGAGCTATTCGAACAGAAGAATGCATTACAGAGTACTTTTCGAAAAGAATCTGAACATTTTGAAAAGAACCTGAACTTTGCAAAAAGAACTAAAAGCTCTAGGCTTAGTTTTCGAAGAGCACCTGAACTCTTCGAAAGGATTTCTGACCTATTCGAAAAGAAGAGAACTCCTTGCAAACAGCACCAGAATTGTGCGAAAAGAGCTTCAGAAGTCACAGTACCTTGCGAAAAGTTCCCCAAACTATGCGAAATGGTATTCTGAAGATTCCTAGCATCTGCAAGGGTAATTTAGTAATCTTTTGCATGTGCCCCAATGCATTTAAAAACCTAGGAACATTTCGAAAGATTCTGAGCACGAACCAAAGGCATATTCCACCCCATGTGAACACCCGAAGATGAAATCAATTGGCGGGAACTTCTAGAAGTTCTAACAGATTTTTGAAATACATAACATAATTGATCACTTACATCATCGATTGGTGAACCAAATCAAGTTACGATTGGCCAAAATAGATCCTTGGATCCTCGACTCCCATTAGTTGATACAGATGTAACCAATTCTGATTGGTCGATACACATCTGAGCTAGACTTGGGGGAAACTATAAATAGATGAACCATTTGCCCAATTTGGGCATCTAGATTTTGAGTTTCATTTCTATTGCCTCGCTTCCACTTCAGATCTCTTGTCTGAAACCTTTGTAATAGCTTAGCTTTCATTTGTACTTGAGATCTGTGAGATACTTTTGTAATACAAGTGAGATTTGTATTCAAGACTACAAATCCAAGAGCTGTGTAAGCTGAGTGTTGTAATTGTAATGGTGAATTTGAAAAGGTTGCTGTGAACCATACGTTCTCAATTGGATTAGTGTTAAGGGTTCCCTGTGATCTCCTTATTTCATTAGATTTCTTTAGATTTACTGTTTTATAAGCAATTTCCCTCAATTCATTATCCCTGTGAGAATTGGCGTTTGTAACCTAAGTTCTCACAGCATTTGTAGTGGTGTTTCTTATTCTGAATCAGAAATTCGAATTGAAGACTATTGGATGATCTGTGTCCATTAAAGTGGACAGATCATAACCATAAGTTCAATGCAATTCTAATCCTTGAATTGGATTATTTTCTCTTACATCTGAGCTGGTAGCCAGATGGAGATTTGATACTTTCTTGAATGTGCTGCACTAGTTCTCATTCTGCAATCAATTACTAAGCTTAAGTCAACTATTATTTCTCCATTCTTATTAATTTTACTTCCAATTCCCCCAACTTGGATCTGGATCATTTAGTTTACATTTTACTTGTAGGTAACTTAGTTAATATGACAAATTTAAACTCTTATCTTACTTGCTTTGTAGATAGGATTAGAGGCCAGATCTGGTAGCTCAGATTTGGAGGTTTATCATATATTTTAAATCAATTACCTGTGGACGATCTTTTACTCACTTACATTTAAAACTTGCTACAATTGGTCCGATCTTGCAGGCTAATTAAGTTCTTTCTGTGCTGATATTTCGTTATTCTTTTTAGTTCTCCAAATTCAGTATAATTCATCATTTACAAATCTGTTTTCAAAACACAAATCATGCACACTTAGAATCAACAACACAAGGCATGTCACTTGCCTGTTGAATTGCAACACAAAGCGTATTGGGCCATTAAAGCAGTCAACTCTGACTTACACTCAGCTGGTACTCACAGGAAACTCTAGTTATCTGAGCTGGATGAATTGCGACTAGAAGCTTACGCAAATGCTCGGAGTTACAAGGAGAGGACCAAAGCCTTCCATGATAGACATTTGCTCCGCAAAGAGTTTAAGCCCAATGACAAGGTATGGTTGTTCAACTCCAGAATCAAATTTTTTCCAGGAAAGCTACAGTCCAGATGGGATGGACCTTTCATAGTTGTACACGTTTCCCCATCTGGAGCTGTCGAAGTCATGCATCCTACAGATGGAAGAACCCTTAAAGTCAATGGGCAGAGGCTGAAACTTTGCGTTGACAACATTTGTGAGCCTGAAGAGACCATTAATCTTCAGGATCCTCTAGGTTAATACTTAACTTTGATTTGTATCATATGTATTATATTCTATTTATACCTCGATTCTTTCCAATAATTTTTTGTGTAATAAAATGGCCATGTCTAGTTCATGTTTCGTTTCAATATCGCCCGCAGTCCAGGAATCAAAGGCATAAAGTTAGAGGCCAATTAGCTAACTGGGAGGCCAATTTGCTAACTGGGAGTGCAGCAGAGGAGTTTCTGGGTGCTAAGGCTAGAGGCTCTGCACACATAGACCATGTTATTGAGCTCATTGAACCTCTCGATAGGTCATTTGGACCTTTCGTTAAGTCAGCCGCTAATGTCGATAGGATTGGTGAAGATTTCAATAGGTGCTGAGACTTCTCGATAGGTAAGAACAACTTTACGATAGGTTCTGGACTAAGAGTCCAGAACCTATCGACAAGAGTGATAAATGTCATACCCCACCTATCGAAAGGTTGCTCTCACTCGCCTGCATCCTAACGAAGTGAATGTTTTTATCCACCCTCCGTTCGACAGGACACCGACCTATCGCAAGCGGCTGTTGAGAACTGGAAAATACCATTTTTCACCCCTTAATCTGGGCCTTGATAGACCCTTGAGAGAACTAAATAAGTATTTTAAGTGCCTATGTTGCAGCTAACAATAAAGACATGCTTAACCATAAAAGCAACTCAAAAGTGCCAAAAAGATGACAATCCATGTCAGTCCAAAGGAAGGAAGTGAAGAAACAACCTCATCAGCTGTGGAAAGGTCTAAATAGAAGAGGCAAAGACCTGTAAGAGAAGCAGGGAACATTTCGAATAGAGAAATGCACTACAGAGTTCTTTTCGCAAAGAACTTGCACTTTTCGTAAAGAACCTTGAACTTTGTGAAAAGAAGAAAACACTCCTCGAAAAGAAGATTAAACTTTGCGAGCAGCTTGAAGTCATTGAACTTTGCGAAAAGGCCCTAAACTCGTGAAAAGGACTAAAACTCCGGTGTAGCTTTGAAGAGCATCAACTCCTCGAAAAGAAGATTGAACTTTGCGACGAGCTTGAAGTCATTGAACTTTGCAAAGGCCCCGAACTCTGCGAAAAGGTATTCGGAGATTCGCGGCTTTAACAAGGGCAATTCGAATCTGCTACACGCTAATGCATTGAAAAGCCGAGACATTAGGAAGATTACGAGCACAGACAAAGGCATATTCCACCCCATGTGAACACCCAAAGATGAAATTACTTGGCGGAACTTCTAGAAACTCTAACAAACTTTCAAAATGCATAATGAATTGATGCCTCTATTTCACGATTGGTGAACCGGATCAAGCGATTCGATTGGCGAATAGATCCGATCCTAGTGCTCGACTCCTATTGGTTGATACAGATCTATCCAATTCGATTGGTTGATACACATTTGAGTGCTTAGGGAAAACTATAAATAGGCGAACCATTTGCCCAATTTGGGTATCCAGTTTTAGAGTTTTCATCTCTGTTTCCCTCATTCCGGTCGATAGCTTATCCGAACCCCTGTAATCCCTTCTTGTAGTTTACCTTTGAGAGCCATTGTGAGTGATTTGTACTTCCAAGTTCGGATTCAAGATCGTAAGTCCGAGGGCTCTCTAAGAAGCCGTGCTCAGAATTGTAATTTTGGATTTTAAAAGGTTTCAGAATTTGTGTCTTCTCCATTGAGTCATGTCGAGGGTTCCAATGTTCACCTTAGTGCATTAGACTTCTTTAGATTCACTCATCCGCATGCAACTTCCCTTAATTCATCACTCAATGCGAATTAGCGTTGGTAACCTAATTCTAGCAAAGATTTACGATGTTCATGTACGAACTAAAGAATAGGCCACAACTATTGGATGATCTGACCATTTAAGTGGATGATCATAGCCATAAGTCTAAACCTATTCCTTAATTCGATTTATTTCTCTTACATCCGTATGGCCGGATGAAGATTGAATCTGCTCTGAACGATTCTCCATTAAAATTCAGAGGCTAAAGTACATGAAGCTATTATTTCTGCATTTGTCTTATTTTAAACATCTCCCCAACTCGGATCTGGATCATGTAGTTAGTTCTTTTCTTTATTTGCTTAGAGTTAAATGTGACACAATCCAACACTCTCTTTTATCTATTCTTTTTTTTAGATAATTATAGAGCCAGATCTGGTAGCACAGATCTGGAGGTTTATCTCTCAGTTTAGACAAAATTCTCTGTGGACGATCTTGAAATACTTACTTTTAAAACTTGCTACAATTGGCCCTGATCTTGCAGGCCAGTGTTAGCCCCAATGTGCTGATATCCCTTTCATAAGTTAACATCCATATAACCTAGCATTCTTTAATTCTTTAATTTTTGATTCATAATGCACACAATTATGGCACACTTGGAGCGACAACAGCGGCCATCCCAGCCTATCGAATGCATGTTTATTCTATTCGATAGGACGGGTTAAACCTATCGAGAGCATTCAATTGCCAACCCCATACTTGTGCGACTTCGATAGGAAGCCTTAACTTGTCAACACTCTTCACTTATCCTATCGAAATCGCCCCCCCCCCTCACTCCTTCCATGCTTATTGTGTACTTGCGTTGCTCGAGAAATGTTACCCATGTGTACCATGTACAACTGCGCACAACACAAGCCTTAAACTCTGCATCCCCCGGTTTTCTGCCCAACGCTATAACTCCCTAAGCTAAATATAGGCTGTCGGTTAATGCACATTTTCGTTCCCCAGGTTGATTGATAGAAGTACCCATTCATCCCTTTTCATCGACGGCGGCGATATTGAATGCACCGCTTCATATTCCCTCACACTTCCACCTTAAATAGATGCAAATAGCTCGACTTCAGACCATCCCTTCTACCCTCTACACTCCTCATAATTATGGCAGATGGCAAGCCCACGCTCACTCCTGTGCAGCTTTACCTCTTCTGGCTGGAGCCATTACCGCCCAAGGAACCAGACCATTGCAATTCCTTTGGAATGAATATGAGGAGGTACAGCGGATCCTCGCTACGGAGGAAACAGACAAAGATAGACAGGAGAAGAAGTGGCTGAAGACCGAGTTACCGGCCTCGCCGCCACCATCCTCCACCACCCGCCCCCCTTTCCCCTGACCCCCTTCTTTTTCCTTTTCTTCCTCCCCTCCTGGCTTACAGTTCCTCTTCCACCTGATGCAGGCTGGGGATATCCCTGAGCCGGGGGGGACATTTCTTCGTTTGCCTGGGATTTTTGCCCACCAGCCTGCTTTTTGCTTCTTTCTGCTTGCCCATTGTAATAAAATGCTTTAGTTTCTACTCTGTTTACCTCTATTAATAATATATATTTTTTTGTTTAGTTGTCTACTTGCTTTGGGTTTTGCTCTGTTCATAAACTGCTACTCCCCTGATGCTGAAAATAATGAGGACACTACTTAGTTTAGGATTGGGGGTATGGCATGTATGCCAATAAATTAGTTAATTTTAGTGCAGCTAGGCTAAAAAGGAAGTGTTTGGAATTAATTAGAATAAATTCCCACTTAAAATAAAAAGAGGAAATTAAGAAAACAACTATTTGAAACTGAAATAAGCCGTAGTCGAACAGACTTCATGAGGCAAATGTCAACAAATTGTGAAAAATAATTTTGATGTGCAGTAAACCTGAAATGAGAGGAAATTGTGAAGACACACCCCTAAAAATTAGATGGAAGGCCATACGCAGTGAGATTTGGGCTTGAAAAAGTTTCCTTGATGAGTGCCTTGGCAAGTTTTCTGCTCTATGGACTGACTGGATCTAATTTTAACCACTAGAAGTTAGGCAATTCCAAGTTGAAACAACTTGACAACATTCATGACATTGAGGACATGAAGTAAGGCCATTCCTTGGCCAGTTTGAGCTTAAAATGTCCCACCTTTGAACTGCCCTTGATGCACACCACTTGAGCCTTAAAAGTCTCAATTTTCTTTAATGAAAACCAGAAATTTTTAACCCAAAACCTTTTGACCTATTTCAGTTCACCCCCAATCTGAGAAATCAGGAAGAGGAAGGAGAAGCAAGGTTAGAGGAGCAAGGTGTTAAATCTGGTTGAAAGAAAGAAAAACACAGTTGGTGGTATTTGTGGTATTCCAACTTAAAAAAAAAAAAGAAAAAAAAAATAGAGTAAAAGAATGAAAGAGAGAAGTCATTTCATTGAAAGATTGAAAGAAAAGAGAAAAAGCTTGCCACTTTGGCTTTGAAAATTCAAGAAATAAATGGAATTGTGCTGAAATGATGAAGGTGTTGTCTAGACTACCTCCTTACCTTTACCGATTTCTCAATTTGAACCCCTTTTACCCTGTCATTCTTTTACAAACCTCATCCCTAAGCCACACTACAACCCAATAAAAAGACCTTACTGATCTAGAATGGATTGATCTGTCATGTTGAGATAAGGATCTGTCCAATCTATGGTGAAAAGAGTTAGAAAATTTTAGAAATTAGAGCAATGCCTATGCTCATACTTACAGCCCTATTTGAGGATTGTAACTGCTCTTGAGCTGTGTGAAATTCTACACCCTTCATTGTTGTTGTGAGCTAACAGCCCTGGTGAGACTTGGGCCTGAAATCCATTTTGATGGGGGTAGTATCAAAACAGAATTCTCAAGTGAAAGGTGACCCATGCATCAATCTTTAGACACAATGCCTTGACATGAACTGAGTGATGATGAAGGAATTACTACAAAATTTCATGATTTAAGTTGGTGACTTTTCTGCTAAAAACCCTCTAGAACTGAAAAGACATGGTGAGAATTTATTCTAGTTTACTGAAACTTTGTTTAGCAGGAGGTACTACGATTAACTAACATTATTGGAGAAGTTTGTGGGTACCTTCACTGAAAATCCTCAGGAGACTTCACTCCTCCACTAGGGATCACCTAGGGGTTTAAAAGGCTTGGCACATATGCTAAATGCATCTGTGCTCCCTACGAAAGTGGCATTTTAATTTTATTTTATCATTCTCCTTTGCTCAGGGACTAGCAAAGCTTAGATTTTAGGGTGTGTTAAGTGGTGAAAAATGCTACTTTTCACCCTAACCTGACCATTGATAGACCTGTGAGCACACTAATAAGCTTCTGTCAAGAACATTTTGTAGACAGCAATAAAAAAGGACATTAATATAGAAAACCACTCAAGAATGCCCAAAAAGGGGCTATCTCTCAGCAAAGGACAAACCCAGTAACAACACACCAGAGGGTAGCACATCACAGGACCCTTGGAGCGCGTGGCTACAACAGGGTAAGGCGAAGGAAGTGAAAGTAGGCTGAAAACGTCCTATCAATTGATCACTTGATGATTTCGATAGGAGCTGACAGAAAAGAAAGGAAGAATTCGTGCAGTTGAAGAGGTTTTTGATAGAATTTGAAGGCAGAAGAAGGATGAATTCGTGTGGACAGAGGAGTTCGATAGGATCCAAGAACCTATTGAGCAGCTGAAAGGAAGGAAGAAATCACCCTATCAAAAACCTGCCTGAAGCGTCAAAGGAACCTATCGAATGGTTTCTTGAACCTATCAAAGGGTGATTGTGCCTTTCGATAGGAGTGAAAGCAACCCTATCGAAGAGTCCCTCCAACCTATCGAAATGGGTCTCCAACCTGTCGAAGAGTCCCTCCAACCTATCAAAAGCTTCCTGAACTTGTCGAAATCGTGTGCAGAACTTCTCAGAAATTCAGTTGTGCATACGTTGTGATTTGGTGACCTGCTGCAAGCAACTCGAGGCACTTGGTGACCGACACGACGGTTCCAGAAGATGCCCTAGGAAGCCCTAACCGACCCACGTGCTCTAACAGAACTCGAATAAACTCTGACGACCTTCTAGAAGGGATTTTTGGCAGGAAAAACATAGGAGAAAACTATATATAGAGACCCCCAATTGCGATTGGGGGGGGTTGAGATCTGAGCCAAATTATGGAGATTAGCACTTGCAGAGCAATTCCGTTTTCCCTTCTTTAGCCCAACAATGGTTGGCTAATTCTCCTGGAGTAGCAAGGAGAGAGGTTAGATCTGTAATTGGGTAAGGTTAAGATTGCTATTGTGGGTTCTCAGTTGCACAGACTACAGATCTGAGAGTGTTTTTCATTGTAGAGTGACTTTAATTGGAATGTAAATGCTATTTTTAATGCTTTAATTAGATCTAAAGTTCCTTTGATTCCATTTGGTGATCAATCGGATTTGTGTAGAGGAGTTGTAGATCAGCTCACCCACTTAACTGGTAGGCCTCTTGGATACCACCCGATCTCCCTGGATCTGATACTCCTGTGATTCCTTGAGTCTGTGACCTTGGAATTGTAGCATCTGTAGTGGTTTTATTCGCTCTAATTAATGTTATAGCTCTGGAGGAGATCCCTAGGATGGTCTATGACCATTAAAGTGGACAGATCATAACCTTAAGATTAGCCCAAGCTTAGGCTCCAATTGGATTTGCCTGCTATAAATCTATGGATTCGATAAAGTCTATAGGATGGTCTGTGACCATTAAAGTGGACAGATCATAGCCTTAAGACCAGGTGGATCCTGTGACTTGGAGTGGAATTTATACCCTGCAGCTGTGCTTATAGCCAGCGAGGGATTCATGTGCTCTGAACCTTTGTAGCATGATTAATTGAATCTGATTTCAGTGAAGACCAATCTCTAAGCTACTCTTCTCCATTTTCTGCTTTTTACTCTCTTCCCCTGCAAGATCTAAGTTTCTAAACTCGATCCAATTTTAGCCTATGTTTAATTTTAGCGTAGTTTAAGTGACAATCCATTTTGAACCTCTCCCCTGCCTTTTAGCTAACTTAACAATAGTTACGGTGCCAGATCTAATACAGATCTGGAGATTTATCATATTTTTAAACTAACCTCCCTATGGACTTTCCCTTATTCACCATTTCTGTAAAACTTGCTACAACAGACCCTGACTACTTGCAGGTCTGTGTGAGTGTGTCTGCCTGATTTTATTGATGATTTTAGACCCTCATTTGAGGGGAGGCAAACACAACCAACACTAAGGTGTTGAATGCAATCCGAACTGAGGCATTTAATTTCTCTCTTATACTTGAGTCCTAGGTTTAGGCGTAAAATAGCTGCACTAACGTTGGGTGTACGAGAGTGCACTAACCCACAACCTAGCCTACATATGTCAAATCCCATCCGTTGGATTTGATCTATAGACATTAAATCATCTATCGATACCATCCCCGACGTGCGGACCATCGGACACACGTATCGAGGTATGCAGATCAAGGTTTTAAAATGTTTAGGACGTTACATCTTCCCCACCTTAGGAATTTTCGTCCTAAAAAATTATCCTAGTGCCCGGCATGACACAGGAAGGGTTACCTCGTAAGGTACCACACATGGCTAAACAGTCCATGTCGCTATACGATCGCATCACACACACGCAGACGCACAGATTCCACATAATAAATTCTAATGGATTAAATTCAGGCACATCATCAATGAAAGGTTAGCATGATTATGAAAAAAAAACATCGTGGCAGCCATGCCACCATATTTTTAAAAAGTAAAATCAAAAGTGGCAACCATGCCACAATAGTTAAAAATTTATAGACATTGCCCAAAAATTGAAATTTTCAAAAAGAAACACTCTCAAGCTCAAGATCCCTCAACAGTCGCTCCTCCAGACGCTCCAGCAGGATCCGTCGGACTAGTAGGATCCGCTACATCCTCCGGCTCCTCGTCGACGTGATTCCCATTGGCCGTCTCATCAGGCCATGGATCCTCAACAGCAGCGTCTGCCGTAGAAGCACCGAATACCCATGTACGCATGGCCGCCATCCTCTTGGCATAGTCAGTAGGAAACATGGCGTGCAACACATCCTCCACGAGCAGCTCGTAGTAGTCCAGGCGTTGATTGAGCTGGCAATTGCTCTCTTGGATGAGAGTAGCCAACGTCTCATTGCTTATTGGAGCTACTTGATGAACTGGCGGCATCGGTGGGTCAGCAAGTTGGTGAACGGGAGGGATAACCTCCAGAGCATCAGGAGCCTCAGGAGCAGGTTGGTCAGGTAGTGGTGCGTCCTGAGCAAGTGCATCATGTGGTTGAGGAGGGACAAGTGGCACTTGAGGGGCTGGCTGTAGATGTCATTTCAGCCGGTTATAAGTCTTCCTCCAATGCTTAAAGGTGTAGAACACCACATTGTTGGGGGACTTAGGCTCCCTGGAGGAGATCTTGTGGACGGAGGTCGCGGCGTACTCATCAAACATAGCTGAGACCAAACTGGCATACGATATATACTCCTCGGGCTTTTCCGCCCCTACCAATAGCTTCTTCCTCCCATGCTTGATTCCCTCAAAAACCAAAGCGGCGACATCAAACCATTTACCCTGAAAAGCCGCGAATAGGGCTTCCATCAACACCCCTAGTCTCTCAGTCTTGTGGCGGATCGGGTAGAGATTGCACTTGAAGATTGTGATGAGCATCCACATATAGCTTGGCAAATGGGCTCGCCTAATGGCTCGACCCGGTGCAACTCGTCCCCCAGTCATCCGCTCGGCGACAAAAGTATGGGTCAAATTTAGGGGATTTAGGGGTAAGAAGTCAATCCCCTCGCCATACCAGTCAAAACATTTCAACGCTCGACAGGCCATTGCGTGGGTAAAAACATGTCTTCCCATCGACTTTGGTGCAAATGGTATTAGGGTCAAGGCCATCAAACATCTTTTGGTAAAACAAGCGCACGAGGCGCAGGTAATAGTACTGATGAAGGGGTTTGAGAAGATTATCCAATCCCTCCTTGCCTAAATAGTCAAGTGCCCAAGCGTCAATGCCGGGCACATTGGGCATCTCGAATAAGGCTGGATTGATGGTGTACTCATGGGCAAAACCCTTATCGGCCCACCATTTGCTTGGTTGGTCGCGCTGGGGAGTTTGCGGAGCAACAGGTTGCTCGGCAGGTGGTTGCGGTGGTGGAATAGGTGGTTGTGGTTGAGGTTTTGGTGGTTGCGAACGACCCGGAGTGATCTTGGGTCGCTTCGATGTAGGGGTTTTAGAGGTGGCAGCCTTCTTCTTAGGTGCCATGGTCTAAGAAAAGCAAAACGAGGGTTTTAATCAAAGAAGAAAATTTTCAATCCAAGGCAAGAAATCAAGAAGCAAAATTTAAAGGTTTACCGCTTTGAGGCGATTTGGGTTCGATTCCTCCAAGGATCAAGTGCAATTGATTGTTCGTTTGATCCTCCAATGCAAAAACCCTCAAAAACCCGAACGGAAACCCCAAAATTTTTAAAAAATATGAACTTCAAAACACGGTTTATACATATATATACGTGAAATTCGATCGATCGAATTCATTTCGATCGGTCAAAATCTAACTTATATAGAATTCGCTTCGATTTTGATCGATCGAAACTCATTTCGATCGATTGAGAGTAGCGTTAGAAAAAGAAGGCCTCACATTTCGATCGAATGAATTTTTATTCGATCGGTCGAAACGTCAAAGTTCGATCAGACGAATATTTTTCGTTCGATCGAGCTCGTCAGGCCTACAGCAATTTCTAATCGAATGAAAATTGTTTTCATCCGGTCGAGAAGAAATTCAATCGATCGAAATTAATTTCGATTGAACGAATTCAATAAACTTATAAAATACAGGGAACAATCGACTTTCTGCTAAGGTGATTTCGATCGATCGATTTACACCTCGATCGATAGAAATCATATTCAATCGAACGAAACTAAACTTCGATCGATCGAATCAGCAGAACAATAGAATTTTTTTGTGTTTTTGAATTTTCTTTGTTGTTCTCATGTTTCATCATCCAATTCGTCCTTGTCATTGATCATTCAAAGTATTTACATATAATTTGATCACAAAGGACCATTACAAAATTTTCTTCTCATGATTACTCAAACAATGAAGGATGTTGGGCGCGAATCTCGGCTTTGCATTCCCACGTTGCTTCCTCTTTAGAGTGACTTTTCCATTGGACTAACACCAAAGGAATCCATTTTCTGCGCAACACTTGCTCGGTTCGGGCTAAAATTTGCACTGGTTCTTCAATGACCGTTAGATCCCTATAAACTTCCACAGGTGGTGCATCGAAGATATGAGTGGGGTCTCACACGTATTTCCGCAACATTGAAACGTGAAATACGTCGTGCACTCTATCAAGTTGCGGGGGTAATGCGACCCTATATGCAACTTCACCCACTCTCCCTAATACCTCGAATGGTCCAATAAAGCGAGGACTCAACTTTTCACGCTTTCCAAAGCACACCACACCCTTTATTGGGGATATCTTTACAAACATGTGATCTCCCACTTGAAAGTCCATGCTTGAGCGCTTAATATCCGCATAGCTCTTCTAGCGACTTTGTGCCGTCCTGATTCTTTCTCGTATAATATGAACAGTCTCAGCATTTTTCTTGATGACTTCCGGTCCCAACACAATTTTGCCACCCGTTTCCTCCCAATTGATCGGAGATCTGCATCTCCGTCCATATAGAGCCTCATAAGGAGCCATCCCAATGCTCTGCTGAAAGCTATTATTATACGCGAATTCTGTCATTGGAAGGTGCTGATCCCATGATCCCTGGAAATCAATCATGCATGCACACAACATATCTTCAATAATCTGATTGACTCTCTCTGTCTGACCATCGATCTGTGGATGAAATGCGGAACTAAAGTCCAATCTCGTACCCATACCTTCTTGGAATCTTTGCCAGAATACTGATGTGTATAGTGGATCACGATTGGACACAATGCTCGTAGGAATACCGTGGAGTCGCACAATTTTTTTCATATATAACTCCGCCAACTTGCTTGCAGTGTATGTCGTATTATAGGGTAGGAAGTGAGCCGACTTCGTCAATCGATCCACTACCACCCATATTGCATTGTGGCATCTCATCATCCTTGGTAATCCCACAATGAAGTCCATAGAAATGGATTCTCACTTCCACTCCGGTATTAGTAGAGGTTGTAATAGACTTGCTGGGTGTCGATGATCCACCTTTACTTTTTGACACACTAGACACTTTGACACATATTTCGCTACATCTTTCTTCAATCCTCTCCACCAATAACACTTTCGCAAATCCTGGTACATCTTAGTACCACCCGGATGAATGGCATACTTGGACTTATGAGCTTCGTCCAATATGGTATGCCTCAGCTCGGCATCCACATGTATGCATAAATGGCCACGAAATAGTAATGATCCATCTTCTTTGATAGAAAATTCCCCCCTTTCATCTGCAGTCACCTTTTGACATATCCTCACCAGCTCTGGGTCTTTCATCTGGAGTTCATAAATGCAATCAAAGATAGTTGGTCTGATCGTGAGATTTGCCAATAGTACCCCGGTATCCTTGACTTCAATGTTCTTAGTATACAACGAAATGTCTTCCAATAATTTCCATCTTCAAAGTCCCGCAATGAGACTAGCCAACTAAGCTGTATTCTTCCTACTCAACGCGTCAGCCATGATGTTAGCTTTTCCTGAGTGATATTGTATAGTGCAATCGTAGTCCTTGAGAAACTCAATCCACTGTCGTTGCCTCATATTCAATTCTTTCTGCGTAAACAAATACTTGAGGCTTTTGTGGTCCGTAAAGATCTCAAAGGTCTCACCATACAGGTAATGCCTCCAAATTTTAAGTGCAGATATCATTATGGCTAACTCTAGATCATGTGTCGGGTAGTTCTTCTCGTGCTCTTTCAACTGTCTTGACCCATAGGCTATGACCTTACTGCTTTGATTCAGTACACAGCCCAAACCACCATATGACGCATCACTGTAAATAGCAAATCCCCCGCTGCCTGACGGAATAGCCAACACTGGAGCAGAGGTAAGCCATTTCTTGAGTTCTTGGAAGCTCTCCTCACATTCCTTGGTCCACTCAAATTTTGTGTTCTTCCTTGTAAGTCAGATGAGTGGTCCTGAAATCTTGGAGAAACCTTCCAAAAAGCGTCAGTAATATCCAGCTAGACCGAGGAAACTACGAATCTCCATCACGGTCTTGGGTTGTTCCCAATCTAACACTGCCTCAATCTTTGTCGAATCAACAGTCACACCTGCTTGTGATACTACGTGACCGAGGAAACTCACTTGTTCTAGCTAGAATTCACATTTGCTGAGTTTGGCATACAGCTGGTGTTCACGGAGGGTCTGTAAGACAATGCACAAATGATGTTCGTGTTCTTCTTTGGTCTTGGAATAAATAAGAATGTCATCAACAAACACCACTACACATGTATCAAGGTGTTGTTTAAAGACCCGATTCATGAGGTCCATAAACAAGGCTGGTGCATTCGTCAAGCCGAAAGGCATCACTAGGAATTCGTAATGCCCGTACCTAGTCCTGAATGTCGTCTTCTGCACATCGTCGGCCTTCACTTTTAGTTGATGATACCCGGATCTCAAGTCAATCTTTGTAAAGAACTTTCCCCTTGCAATTGGTCAAATAGATCGTCGATCCTGGGCAAAGGGTACTTGTTCTTGATCGTGAGTTTGTTCAACTGACGGTAGTCAATGCAAAGTCTCATCGACCCATCTTTCTTCTTAATGAACAAGACCGGTGCTCCCCAAGGGGACACACTTGGCCTTATAAAGCCCTTATCTAACAGTTCCTGTAATTTCTCCTTCAACTCCTTCAGTTCAACTGGGGCCATTTGGTATGGAGCTTTGGAAACTGAATCAGTGCTTGGAGCTAAGTCAATAGCAAATTTGATCTCTCGATCAGGTGGCAAGCCTGGCAACTCATCAAGAAATACGTCCTCAAACTCACAGGCAATAGGGATATCAGAAATAATGTTCTTTGCTTTCATTTTCTCTTGCAAGAATGCTAGATATCCCTCGCATCCATTCTTCATCATCCACTCAGCTCGTACTGCGGAGATGATCGACGCTACCTTCCCTTTCTCGCCAATGAACTGGAAAGATTTCGGTCTAGGTGGACGAAAAGTGACTACTTTCTTTAGACAATCTACACTGGCATGATATTCACATAGCCAATTCATGCCAAGTAGTACATCAAATCCTTACATGTTCAACAAGATAAGATCCATGATAGTCTCTTGATCCTCCACTTGCACGATGACTGATCGGCAACACGTGTCTGCAGTCACAGTACTTCCTATAGGAACGGAAACATTCAAAATAAAATCCAACTCCTCGGGAACAATCTTTAATTTCCCCACGAATTCTAGAGTTATATACGAGTGGGTAGACCCTGGGTCTATCAGAACTCGTGCAACACAAGGATCGCCATCATTTTCTTGGTAAAGCTATAGCGTACCTATATATCATTTATTATATACACTACGTTCAGATATGCATGTCATGACCACACAAAATACACCTAGAAGTTTTCCTATCAATGCACTTTCCTCATCTAGAAGACAAATAAATAAGTTCAAACATAACAAGAAGGTTATACCTTGGATTACATTGTTGCTTGTCCGAGCGTCTTCTGTTGTCATGGCAAAGGCACGACCTTGAACAACAGGTCTCGTGGATTGTGTAGGTCTCGATGCGGTAGCAATTGAGACGGTGCCCTCCTTTCTCATCTCGGGGTAGTCTCGTATCATATGGCCTACTTTCCCATATTTAAAACATCCGCTCGTGTCCCGTCTACAGTCTAAAGTTTTATGTGATTTGCCACAATGGGCAGATTTTAGTTGTGGACTCGTAGATGCCGCTCTAGAAGGTCCTCATGTGACAGATGCCCCAGACGTTTGAGTCTGAGTAGGGCCTTCTCTGCAGAATGGTCTCGAAGAAGTGAAAATATTTGACCTTAGATAATTTGCATAGGCTGGTCTTGAAACTGGAGCAGGTGCTGACAACCTCGACTTTTTATTTCCCGAGTCATAGTCACTCACCCCCCCAAACTTGGCTTGTTCTTCCACTCACGTCTTTTGTTGATGTCCCTTTCAGCAATGATGGCCTTTCCCACCACATCAGCATATGCTTCCAATTCAAATATGGACACTCTCTCCTATATATTCGGTCTCAATCCGTCTTGGAATCTGCTAGCCTTCATTTCTTTAGTAGCTACTAATTCTGGTGCAAATCGTGATAACCTCACAAGCTCGTTGCCATACTCCCGTACGGTCATGCTCCCCTGTACAAGATTCGCAAAGTCCTTCTTCAACTGATTTCGGACTTGCTTAGGAAAGTACTCCTTATTAAATGCCATTACAAAGTCTGCCCACGTCCATGGGTTGTACGGACCCTCAGTTTCCCTTTTCCTCAACACCAACTTCCACCAAGCGTCAGCGTCGCCTTCTAGTTGGAAAGAAGCCCAACAAACTTTCTCATGCTCAGGGCTTTGCAGTCTCTCCAACAATTTCTCCATTTGCTTCAACCACTTCTCCGCTTCAAGCGGATCAGTCTGCCGGTGGAATACAGGAGGTCTCAATCTCCTTAAATCCACAAATGAGGATGGCAACAAAGCAGGAGGTGGTGGTGGTGGCGGTTGCTGCTGATGGCTAACATTGCTTGCAGCTAACAACGCCGTCTACTCAGTCAAAAGTGTAGTCTGATGGGTCTGTTGAGCCATAGCAGCGGCTATAGCCTCCACAGCCCTGGCCATCCTATCAGAAGACTCATCTCCGTGATCTCTCTCCGCCTCGGGAGGTGGTCTCTGTTCTCCTCCGGAACCTGAAGGAATATACTCCATATGCCTTTCACCTCTTTGGCGGCTTCCCCTAGGTCTACCTCTTCCTCACTGATCCATTGGAAACTGTTACGATGAAATCAAAGTCTCATTAATAGACAATCCCTAGTATCCAACAAAGTCTCAATCTTGAACTAGTTTAAGACTTGTCAGACGCCTCTAAAATCATGCTTTGATACCAAGTGTGACAGCTCGGGTTTTAGCACCTCGAAGCCCGTGCGATCAGTGGGCTGGCGCCAAGCTGAGCCCACGAACGAAGCACGTAACGTATAGTTGCACAGCAAAAAACAAAGCAGAACCAAGTCCAATGAATCATCATACCAAAAAAAAGAACTAGGACTATCATTCAAAAGCTCAAAATGACGGTTCTAATTCCATATGATTCCTTATGGAAAAAGAACCGACAAGAACCACCGGTAAGGGTCGTACCTTACCGAAACATGGTTCACCAAAAAGAAGTACAATCATTTAAAAATTTACATCCTTTATAACCAACGTTAAACCACACATCCTGAATCCTAGGGCCGGACCTACTCTGGCCTAGTACGAAGAAAGCAGCTCTCAGGGTGAATCTCCTCCAAGTCCTCCCCCGAAGCTAGCTCAGAAACCTCCCTCTCGAAAACCCTGGTGTCAACGTCTTCACCTAAACCTGTGACATATAGTTGAGGAATGAGCTTCATCCAAGCTCAGTAAGTAAAAACTCATAGCATGTATATTTTAACGGCAACATAAATCTTATGGCAAAATGAAATAGAATAATCGGAACGTATGCACAGTGTATGATCATGGCATGAAACATAGGTACAAAGCTTATTCGAAATTTTAAAAGAGATAGGTCCACATCTTCTCCCAACACAAGAAAGGAAAAACTTAAAGTGGTATGCTTAAAATAATAGAATGTGGAACTATAGCCTCAAGCCCCCGATGGAATACCCACCATCATCGCTCATATGAACCATTTTCACATATATCCAAGGTCCCATAAAGTTGGACACTTGGCTGAACATGTTTACCGTCATGCGGTAGGAGTCACAAAACAATAGCACAAAGGTGTACGGATTAGCCGCCGTTCCGATCGGGTATTCACATAAAACCTTAAATCGAAGTACATACATATAGCTCATCGCCGTGTAAAGTGATATTTATAATTTAGATCAAAGGTCGGAAAGAAGTGTGAAGATACTGGCACAACACAATAGATTGAATCTTGAAAGATTACATAACTCATGCATGAATCGAGAGCGTATGAATGTCCATGTCCTTCCAAATTTTATTCTTAACCACACATATAATCAATTCAAAGAAACAATCATGTCATAACACACACATGTTAACGTAACAATGCACATGGTGTCAAGTGTTCCTTACCTCGAGATCTTAACCCGCACTAGCTCACACCGCCGTTTGGGTTAGCCCTCACAACATACCATACCAAGTCACCTAAAATATAAGATCTAATGTTCACTCATTAGAACAGTGCAAAACATGTTAGGATAACTCCCTTCAAAATCTCACAGTCAAAACTTACCAAAATTCTGAATTTGGAAATTTCGATCAATCGAAATCACATTTCGATCGATCGAGCTAAATTCTATCGGTCGCTCTCATGGAAGCCAAAAATCAAACCTACTTCGATTGAACGAATCCTCTTTCGGTTGATCGAAAACTTATAATTCAATCGATCAAAAGTATTTCGATCGATCGAATCTTCCAAAAGCAATTTAGCTATCACACCTTTCGATCGAACGAATCTTACTTCGATCGATCGAAAATTCATAATTTGATCGATCGAATATATTTCGATCGATCGAATTCTCACAGAGGGTTTTCTCCACGTTCTTGTTTATATACGTTTCGATCGATCGAGTGTGAGATTCGATTGATCGAACCCATTTCGTTTGATCGAATTTGACTTCGATCGAACGAATATCCTCATACTTCAAAGTTGTCACAATCTAAGTCCATTTCGATCGGTCGAAATGAACAGAAGTCACCCGTTTAAGGGTTTTCCCCCTCTACAGCAAGTTAAACTCGATTTCTCACCCTCCCATGATCTAAATTTACGTAAAAATAGTTAACGACTTAATTTCAAGATCTCGATCAAATTTTCATACCTTGATTTCCTCCGAATCCCTAATCCTAGCCTCTAGATCTGACTCGGGCTCACCAAAAGAGCATCAACTCGTTCGTCACTCTAATTACGTCACCACAAGCTTCGAGAATGGATTATTCTTGCATGCAATCAGCGTTTAATCTCGAATCTCTCTCATTCCTCTTAACTCCCTATGATCAGCAATAACTAAGGTGTTGAATGCAATCCGAAATGAGGCATTTAATTCCTCTCTTATACTTGAGTCCTAGGTTTAGGCGTAAAATAGCTGCACTAACGTTGGGTGTATGAGAGTGCACTAACCCACAACCTAGCCTACATATGTCAAATCCTATCCATTGGATTTGATCTATAGACATTACATCGTCTATCGATACCGTCCCAGACGTGCAGAGTGTCGGGCACACGTACCGAGGCTTGCAGATCAAGGTTTTTAAATGTTTAGGATGTTACATGAAATATACCCTATAGGTTAGGGTTGAGTTTTTTTAGGGCCCTCCCTTTTAGTGTAGAACTGCTACCATTTCCCAAGCAAGATTGAGAATGGCTCATTTTTGGAAAATGCAACTCTATTTTTCTGCTAATGTAAAGGCATTTAAACAATTTGAATCACATGGAGATATTTTTTGAAGCATTCCCACCGGATCTTTGTATCATGTATAGAGGCGCAAACTGGTCAAGTTTGGGTTGGGTAGACATCAAGCTGACCCGACCCAATCCGTTTATTGGAACCCTCAATCGGAACCCAAACTCTCCTGTTTAAAAAAAACTTAGGTCGGGTTGGATTTAAATATAAGGGAGGGAGTAAGATCAAGACAGGTCAGGTGGGGTTGAAGTCAAGAAACCTCAACCTAAACCCAACCTGTTAAATACAATGGTTGAGATTTTCAACTTGATCCAATGTCAAAAATCTAAACCCAAACCCAACCCATTTTGGGTCAGGTCGATTGACCCATTTTGTAGACCCAATCCATTTGCACCTCGAATCATGTCTATCTACTAGTTTCTTAAAAATAATGGCGCATCTAAATCAGTAGCACTTTCTGAATCCTGCTTCGGACCGGGTTATACCATATACCAAAACTTCGTGCAATGTGGGGACCACAACCCCATTTAGCTTTTGAAAATATATAGAATAGGCTTCTCTATATAGTCTTATTTTATATATCAACAAACACTCCCCCTCCCAAAGCCTTACAAAATCCCAATTCTGTTGTAAAACAACTATTACCATCTCTAACCATTGCTAGTCCCACCAGAAGAAAATCTTGCCAATTCTATGTAATAGGTCATGTGAAAATCTAAAGCATTAGTGAAAAATTATAATATAAATCAACTAATTTTTTCTAAGGGTGGGTGCTTACCAATAAAATTAGTAACAGCAACACAACAACAACATTTTGCCTGACCTCTACCACAAACGTCGACTGCAGTATTTCCAGGGCCATCGCTCCACATAAAGCTTCGATGATGCAATTAAAAGTTAATTAATTCCTCTGCTCTTTCTATGATCACACAACCCACGTAGCTTCGATGATCACACAACCCACATAGCTTAAATTATTTTGAAATCTGCTCCTTAAATCATCTCAAATTCAATCTTAAAGACTTTATAAGCTCGTAATATGTAATGACCATGAAGAGTGTAGATTCTCTACCCACTAATCTGTGGAAAAATTGCTCATAATTCTGCGTGAAAATAGACTTATAAGTTATAACAGTGACAAGAATCACTGTTCTACCCTAAAAGTTGTGTGAAAACACAGTCCAAACCCTCATAAAACCACTATGAATTCTGAATAAGTACTACTAAATAAGTGAATTATCAGGCAGAATAAATATGTGCAACATACCAGTGCCAGCAACAATGAAATATAGAGTACCAGTAGCAGTATAAGATCAGAAATAAGCAACAATATTCACAGTAGGATATGGATTCACAAACCCTTGAGATCAGCCGGTCTAGTACTCAGAGTGTCACAACATCCTAAAAATAAAGAGTCAAAACTCTTGTTCTTTATTTCTTAAAAGAAAATCTTCATCTTAAAATAACCCATGCTATTTCATTGATCTCTCAGTAGTTTTAAAAAATTAAAGAAAGAAAAAGAAACCTCCTATTCTAACTGTAAGGAGTCTCCTAATCCTGATTGGACTCTAAGCAACAAATAAAGAAACTATTCCTAATAATTATCTCCTAGTTTTCTAGAATCTAAAGTGACAAAAAAATAAGAGAATAGATTTCTGCAGGCCTCGTGATTACTAACAACGCCCTACTTTGGCTTTCTCTATTTCTCAAAAGAAAACCCAAATTAAAAAAAGATAGAAAATTAAAAAAAAAGTAAATAGTAGAAGTAGACTGGATTGTACCTTGATCATACCATTTTACATAGCACAATCGTGTGGTGGATCAAATATGGATTGCACCACTTATAGATGGACGCAGTCCACAGTTCTAGGGTGCCATCCAAAGAGACCCTAAAACTTGGGGAAAGAAAAGTTAAATAAACTTGCACTTTTCTATAAGCAAGTAGTACTCTCCTCATTACTGCTAGAACTAGTAAAAGTCATTAGATCAACCCTCTGTTTTGTTTCTTTTACTATTACAATATATAATTATAATATATCCTTAGCATCAACAGCAGCGTTGATTGTTACTTGCAAACTCTCTGTTTTTATAATATATCATCAACATCAGCAGCAACAGCAGTAGCGTTGATCGTTAATTATAATATATCATCAACATCAACCCTCTATTTTTTTTCTATGTGGATTACTCGTTACTTGCAAACTGCGTTGATCAAATAACTTATACATTTGATTTTGGAGCTAAGGCCTATCACACGTGTTGGTGTTTCTCGTGTATAATCAAGGTCTATGCACAGTGTTTCATGCTCGTAGTATCGATGACTCAAACACCATCATTGATGGTTGGGCCCAGCCATTTAATAATGCCAACTAAACAAAATCATGTTATTCCCTAACACTATTTCCTAATAACCACATTTTGCTTGTAGTTCATACTTATAAACAAGGATTTAACAATCGATATATATTGGCATAGCGTGGACGATACGTATAGGACTAGCCAAACAGGTAGATATTAAAGTATTTTTTTTTAATATTAAAAAAAAAATAATAAAATAAAATAAAATATATATATAAATTTTTTCCCAAAGGGAATTTTGCAATTTTATCGAGCTCATCATCCTTGTAAAAAATCTAACGAACTACATAAATTTTGGCCAACTTAGATATATAAATTCAATGAAAAACAGAAAAAGTTTAATAACCTTCTCTTGGGAAATTTATCAAACACTTCATGTATTTATCAAACACTCCATAGAACTGAGCTATTAAAGAAAATAAAAAATTTAAATAAGTCAAGCATCCTACCAGTAAAGGATGATGAAGATGATGTTGGCCACTATCCTCTAATCTCTTAATCGGCGATAGGAATCAGAAATGCACTTAAAGGATCAGCAACAATCCTCTGAGCTCCCAGTATTTGGGCAAACAAAGATTATGGCGCGATGATGATGAAAATCTCTCAATCTGCGATGGGGATCAAAGGATCTGCGAGATACTCCTCTAATCCTCAATATATGGGTGCACAAAGATTAGGGCAACCAGAGATTGGCGATTAAGGCGAAGGTGATGGAATTTGTTTTAAATCATGATGGGTTTTTGGCGAGCAGAGATTCATTTTCTGTTGGGAACAAGAAGACGAAGAAAAATTAGGGCTCCGAGTGCCAATTGCTTTTAGAAATGGGTATTTGCGCGCCCAAATCCCTTTACAAAGGTCACGAGTTCCAACTCTCTTAACTTAAAAAAAAAAGCCATTTAAGTGGGCAGTTGCATTTCCTCAACCACTAATTTGTGCCGTTGTATAGCTGGATTTCTTCTACAACGGTCAATGTTTGTGGTTTTTTAAAAGCAAGTGATGTTGCTTTTTCTTCATTTTCACATAGTGTAAATGGATATCAAACAATAGCAATTGGAAACTAAATTTCATGTCCACAATGAAATTACATTTCCATGTCATCAAACAAGGCCTTAGATATATTTCATTAGTATTTTTGGACCAAGCCTATTGTAATTCTTTTGAGATGCCCATTTGATTTATTTCATTAGTATTCATGGATTGAGTTCATTTTATTTTGTTGTTAATTTTTCTTCATGATTTAGGAGGCAGTGAGGGTCTCTTAGGCCTCACTTCTTGATGAGTGAATTCGTTTAGTTGTGGCGTCTCCCACCCAGCTCTTACCAATTGAAGCTCATGACTTGCATCGAGGGGTGTAGGTGCATTGGTTGAGGATTGTACTGGTATAAATCAGGTTATTGTAACGGTCACAATGGATAGATCCTCTGTGATTCATGGCATCCTGCAGTTGCTTGGTCATCCTACACCTTCGATGATGACCAGTGTAGGAAGTTCTCTAGCTCCACCTCGGCATCACATGGCGTGCTTGGCTCTCCTCCACCACTGGGAGGTTCTTCTCCAGTGGCCCCCATCATCATTGGTGATGCTCTAGATGTTGTGTTTTCGCTGCTCCTCATGATCATGGGGTCCAGGATATGGTCTAGTCTCCAGAACCTACCTCCGACCTAGAGGTTCCACTTGGGTTGAGTACATTTTATATATTTTCTTCGGGGGTATGCCCCCATAGTTGGATGTATCTAATACATTTTTCTTTTAAGTTGTGATGACTTGGATTGTCACGCCCCCAGTCCTTGACACGTACACTAGATCATCTATCATGTCCTAGCGTACTAATTTACGAACCCAGCGCGTGGCAAGTCAATTGAAGATCCAAGTAATCAAAGCTTTCTCTAAATTTAAAATAGTTACGGACGCGTATTTTCATTATTAAAGATATTTTCTAAGAATTCATAATCAAAATCTTAACTGAACACTAATTGCAGTCTAATACATCAATTTTATATGTCTCATCGTATAGTTAGAATCATGACTAGCTTTTGTAAATTTCAATTCTAGATCTTGGGCCTTTCTCTAAGGTTCTAACTCCACAAATTCCAATTCAACTTGATATCCTAAGCTTTTCAATCTTGAGGCTAGGATGCTAAAATTTGTCGTGAAGTACCAGAAATATTTTGGTCATGAAGCGACCATAAGTTGTGGTACTTAGCAACAAGCAAAACTGAACCAAATAAAATCTAGTTAAAATGTATATAGCAAGATATATCTAGATGAATTCCAATGTTTATTGTACTAAGCGTTAATCACAAGATCAAGTTGCAAATTTAAGCATTCGATGCATTATATTCATTTAATGTTGATCATAATTGTACTTTTTTTAAAATTCAGGCAAGTTGTCTAGGTGTCTCATATATTTTCAATGTTCAACCTAATGCTATTTAATTTACCGGTTCTCATTAAGAGAAACTTATGAAAGAAGAGTGAGTTCTAAGTTAAAACATAATACAAGATAGAAGTGGCTATTCAAGTTTATTCCTAGTATTAGAATACAAGTTAGGAGTGACTATTCAATTTTTTTCTGAGTATTAGAGACTATCACCTTGTGTCTTAAAAGTAAGAGTGTATCGATACAAGGTGATGTTCCACACATCAAAATCAGTTGTCTGCTAGCTTCTTGTCAAGGAGGGCATATTCAAGCATTCCATTAGAATGTTCTCTTGGTACATATCTTTATTTCAAATGAGACATGTGGTATTCAGACAAATTTTATAAAATTGTTTACATTAATGGTGCTGATATTAGACACCAACCGGTTCAATGAGGTTCTCATGTTTGATTTTTAAACATGAGAGTGTCGCCCTAGCGCAAGGGTGGATGCAGGCACCCTGGGCCAACAAGGCATCATGTGCGATAAAGTACAAGGCAGAGCTCCTAAACGTTAGGTTGCCTCCAGCATTTCAAGAGATGAAACATAGCATATCATGTCTTACTACTTTCATTATTAAGTTAGTTCGTGATTTAATGATTCTTATTTGTGTAATTTCAAGTCCAAATTCAATCTAGCTGGGAGTTGCTATAAGAGCATATTCCCAAGATGAGCCTCTTCAAGGTTATTCATCTGAAGATAGTTATGTTTAAAGATCCATTTTAAATCTTGGAGTTGTTATCAGAGCATATTCCCAAGATGAGCCGCTTTAATGTTATTCATCCGAAGATAGTTATATTTAAGGGAAAATTTCATATAAACCTCTAAACTTTCACCCCAATATCTGAGAGGCACATGAACATCACTAAATGCAACATAACACCTCGATGATTACAAATCCCCAAAATAAGACCCATACCATCAACCTTCATCTGCCTATTCGACAGAAACTACTGACGAAGTAGTTAACGCTCGTTATCTTCCTACATGGACTTGCCAATGTGGCAAAAACAAAAGACAATCCTTTATAACGTCTGGAAGATGCCCCATTTCTCTCTCTCTCTCTCTCTTAAGGTATATTGGCGCCAAACAGAGCTCCTACCCTGTCTCATCTACTTTTGTCTTCTTCAGCTGAGAACCTTCCACACTATCATCGTCTCTGCTCTTGGATCAAGCGTGATTCACAACACCTAACTCCTCACTATGGTAATGAATTATCCTTGTAACTGATTTTGAAGCATTTTATGTTGTGTTATTTACTGGATTAGGGATTAAGATTTACTGGATTAGCGATTAGGGCTTACTAGATTAGGGATTAGGGCTTACTGGATTATGAATTATCCTGCTTTCTAACTAACTTCAGTACATTCTAAGTTGTATTTCTTATTGCAATGTAGGTTTTATTTTATTTTTTGCTCTTTATTTGATGGATTTTACAAATTTAGATTATTACGGATGGGTTTACTAAATTTCAGAATGCATCATTATAGGTTACAAAGTCCATCATTTTTTTTTGTAGTTCCCATATTGATTACGCATGAGAATTGATTTTGCATTCCATACTTTTACACTCAAATTGCAATGAGTATATGATTTAAAAAAAAATCAATTACCCAAATTATAGATACCCAACGTTAGTTACCCTATAAAGTTATCATATGCTTCATTTCTTGCGACATAGCAACTCAATGTTGGTTCTTCATCTTAATTATTGTGTGGTCGGTAATTCTTGATTAGTCACCCCTCGAATTATTTGATTTAGGTGTGCTTGATTCATCAACCAAATTACTTGTCAATATTAGTTACCTTATACATTTATAAGTAAGCTAATATCGAAATTTATGCTTGATTGCTTTATATTAGTATGCTTGAGTGGTTATAAATTGAATATAAATCTCAATATCAGTATGCTTGGTATCTTTCATACTTGGTTGCTTTATATTGGTTAGTTCATAATAGTACATCAACAGTTTATGCTCAACAACAACTCACATATTTGCCCTTTCAATATCAATTACCCGTTGACAATAATAAATTGTACATAAGCAGTAACAACAGTGGCCTCTTTAAATTTGTAATAATAGTACAAGATCAGACTTATGAGTTACAACTACCATTGAATATTCATATGTTTTTGATGTTGAACATCAGTTTTATACCTTTGTCAGCAGGCCCTTCTATATTTATGTTGTTGAATAATCCATTTATGTATATTTCTCTTAATTTTGCAGATCCTTCTGATGGGTATTTAGCTATACAACTGCACTACGGGAGTGCCTTTAAGGGTACATGATCGGTCAAAATTGAAACCTTGCAAGTGCACAAGTTCGAAGTACTAGGGCGACTACGAGGGTGTCGAATCACAAAGATTTGTCATTTACTTATAACTACAGTATTAACCAAAGAATGGTTTAAAGATGGTTTTCTAATTAAATTAACTAAAAAACAACTAAATCAAAGAAGGTAAATCAGTGAGAAAATAGTCTGGGATCGCCCTTGCATCACAGACTCGTAAATAGCCTAAACTCCATCCCTAATCTAATGCGAAATCTGGGCAACAATCCTACTCTTCGCTAGAAGCTAAAGCTAGATAAATGAATCAGGTCTTATTCATAGTCATGGACCAGTCGGGACGATATGATACATCTAATCTCTAGCGACCTAAATAGTAAGCATCATCATATGTACCCGACGAAATTAGGCTACAAGCACTAACCCAAAGGTGTCTATCCTATTAGATCTAATCTAATCCCTACAAGGCCATTAGGACTATCAACAATAGAAATAAATCAATAAAGCTCATCTACGATAACAAAAGTAGATCTCCAACATACAATTGATACCACAAAAAAATCGAAATAGAGAAAGACATAGAATTCAAATTAGATACTCATTTGTAATGTTACAATTGGAGAGTTTTAGCCACGCATCATCGGATTGATCTTCATCATTGTAGAATCGATCATCAAATGATGATCACAAGTCACACAATCTCTCACAACTCACCAACTCTAGAAACTAAAACCTAGAGAGCAAAGAAACTAAACCGATGAAGACTCTCGGCTAAAAGACTCCCTTTATTCTAAACCTAGGGTTCTTATTTATAGAATCATAAGGCTCCAGTACACTGTTTATTCACGGCAAGTAATCTCCTAAAATTTCCCAAAAAATAAGTTGCAGAAGGATAGACATGGATTCTCGAAAGCCAGCAGAACTAGGCTGTCAAGCCTAAGAAATTGAAACGAATGCTTGTTTCGACCAATCGAGAAAGGATGTTGACCTGTCGAGCTTTGAATCGTTCTTAGTTGCGCAAACTCTTCATTGTATTGAATTTCAACTGGTCGAATTAATTTTTGACCGGTCCAACTCTTATTTTGTTGAACTGCAGTCTCCAGGTTTGACAGGTCAAGATTATAGCTATAAGAGAGCTCTTTTCTCTGTTTCATCTCGACCGGTCGATTTCACTGTCGACTAGTCCACTTTCGCTCTTCTGAAGCTTTTGTGCACTCAACTGGTTGAGATGTCTATTGTTTCTTTATTTCTTCTTCTTTTCTTCTGTTGTAGCATCTTGACCGGTCCAATTGCAATCCTAATCGGTTGAAATAACTTCTTTTAGGCTCTCTTGCCTCTATTTCAACTCAGTACTATGCCATGGCTTTGGGTCTTCAATATCTTTGCTCTCTTAACCACTTTTGCATACTTTTAGCCTTCAAACCTGCTACACAATATCTTGCACTAAAGGTAGCCATTGGTAGTTAAGCGAGGCCTAGCAATGCGAAGATTCGAGTCCAAATTATACAGTTTTAAAGGCTGATCACACCCCTAAGCCTCAACTTTGCTAGTCCTCGAGCAAAGGCAAAATTAAAACTTAGACCAAAAGCAAAAATAATAATTATTCTATGCAAGTAAATGTCACTTTCATAGGGAATACGGTTGCATTTAGCATATGCAACAAAGCTTTAAACTCCTAACTGATCCCTAGTAGAGGAGTTGTGTCTCCTGAGGGTTTACAGTGAAGTTACCCACAAACTTCCAAAATGTTTTTGAAACCATCGGTGAAGTTGAGTTTTCAAAACTGGTTTTCATAATAGATATACTTTGCAAAATAAAAACCATTAATTGCTTCAACATGGGAATGCTTAATCTCAAATACCAACTACATGCCAATCTTACTAATGTCTATTCAAGTTAGTTTAATGCTCAAATTTGTAGATACTCCTTCCATTCATGCCTAGACGTGAAGTGTGTATGTACCAATGCTAAAATCTTTCCATCTCGGGACCAATCCAAACAGTGAATCATCGGATCCCTTGTCTCGACTCAATCCTCACTTTACGTAGGGTCTCAAAATAAAATCGCTCTGATGAATGGGTAATTTTTCACATGCATGTGAGAGATCAGTATAAAGCAAATAAGAGGGTCTCACATGATAAAAAACATGGTGTATTAGTGAATAAAAAGAAATCACATAAGAAAGGATACTTGTATATTCTATGTATGTCATAACAAGTGCCATAGGCATCACATAGTCACTCACAACAAGGTAGTTACTATATTATGATCGGATCATGAAGTACTTTTTAAGGTTGGAATGGGGCTCAGGTAAAGGTAAGAAAAAAAGGGAAGTTGGGATTCAAAAATTTCTGAGAAATTGGAAAAGGACTCACTTGATTTTTCCATTTTTCCATTATTGCTTTTCTATTCTCTCACTGTTTTTCTTTTTCTTTCTCTCAACTTTCTTTTCTTTTCTGTTCACCCTTCTTTTAAATTTTTTTTTTGATACATCTCATATTTTTCATTCTTTTTCATGTTTTTCTTTCTTCATTTCTTTTCTCCCCTTTTCATTCATTTTTCACCATACATTCTTAGTAAACACCACAACTCCTTATCTCTTCACTTACTCTCTTTTGATTCACTCTCATCCTTCGTTCCTAATTTCTCATAAATAAGAAGGGTAGGGCTGAATATTCGAAAATGGTGTAGATGTAAAGGTTAACGTAGCTTATCAAAGAACATATAAAAGCAATATTTTCCAGAGATGTTCAAAGGGGTCTAGAAGGTAAAGTCGTATGAGGTGGAGCATTTTAAACACAAACAAGCCAAAGATGCCCTTCAATCATGTCCTCACAAGATGGTAATTAGGCATATTTGTCTTGAGCAATTCTACAATACGTTCTAGCATAATGATATGATTTAAATGTCATGCAAAGGCACAAGCCAAGGTAAAATGTATGAGATTGCAAAATAATTCGTATTCAAAGAAAAACTTTAAATTTTTGTACTCACTCATCAAAGGTGGAAATATGGCTTTAAAGCTCACCAGGTTTAGTCTCCACTTAGATCCTAAGGTTCAAAGTTCAGACTAGTTCCTTGATATCTTGATTCTAGCATGGTATAAGTGCAAAAAGTATCTAAGCATGAATTTCATAAATATCTTCAAATTTTCACATTAAATTTCATAATTGTAGAAATCAACAATCAAGATATGGTATCAACATTCTTAAAATAACACTTACATGCATTAATAAATAAAGTTTGAAAAATACAGAAAATTAACATATGATGACTCAATATTTTTATAAAAATGGAGGTTTTAAGGGTGTCAAAACTGTGGTATGACAAAATAAAACAGCGGTCTACAAAAGATACATATATATACAAATAAAAACCACAAAAATGACCACAAACAACCCTAAACCTGAATGGTGCAATGCCCTCATTACACAAAGTAATGTACAAGAAATCAAGACAAGAGAGCAGTGAACAAAAGGGAAGGGAAAGACCAAGCAAGACCAATCGAAGACCAAATTCGACCGATCGAGATTCAAAAATTCAACTTTCCTATTTTTTTGTGAAAAATTCTACATGGTATCCAGACCGGTCGAGATCTAGACTCGATTGGTCGAAATTGGACAGGGAAATGGTTTCTTTGTTTAGTTACTACTTCGACCGGTCGAGATCCATCTCAACCAGTCGAAACTGAACGGAGAATTGGCATCTCTAGTTAGTATATAATTTTGAATGTTCAAGATCAAACTCGACCAGTCGAAATAGGTGAAAGAGGACAACTCTCTATTTTTCTTCAAAATCGATTGGTTGAAAGGTCCAAAGGTGCTTAAGCACAGGATTCGTTCCACATGAATCTCTATAAATCACATGTAATTTCTATCACATAATTCAATGTTCATGGTCCATAATTCGAAGTCCAAAGAGTTTCAAAGGGTTCCAAAGTTCAAAAGTTGATTCAGAGGGTTCAATATGAGGCTTTTAATTCAATATCCAAAATCCAATGCAAAAATAAATATTTAACGTTCAATCATTTCGATGCAAAAGTTTTATAATTTGAAGTAAATTCTAATGTGCAATATTCAAAAGATTCTAAGTTTCGATGCAATAATTTCAATGAGTTCAATACTAATATTTCATAGGTTTATTTCGAGAATATCATTAAAGCCACAAATCAAATTCAAAACATAATTATGCAGTGAATTTCCACTACCGCGATTTCCAAAGTTGTAAGGAACGAAGTGAGATGTCTCCTTTGTACTACGTTCGATTCTCTCTTCTATAGTATATGTGCAATTAACACATAAAAGAATCAATGGTTGATTGAATCGTATAGGTAATATTTCATATTTTTAATGTTCACAGCTCGTTGGTGTCATGTGACAGCACACTGTGACTCATATGACAATGAGCTGTGAAGTACTCACAGCGAGCCATCACTGCAAAAATTCTAAGTTCTCGATGTCCACAGTGCATTGTGGTCTTTATGACAACACGCTATTGTCTTTATGGTAGCGTGTTGTTGTCTTTATGACAACACGTTGTTGTCTTTATGACATCGTGGTGTTATCTTTATGACTATGCGCTGTTGCTGCTTTTGAGTCCATTGGATGCATTGTCTCAAGCTACCCCAAAACAATATATTATAATGATAAATCAGACTTTTTCTATCAAAAGTTATGGCCTTCGGAAGACAGCAATGCTAATTTTTCTTTGAGTAACGGCGAGCCGTCAGGATCATCTTCAGGATCCGAGTTTCTATGTATTCAAGATCCGAAGTTCATGACTTACTTATTATTTTAATGATTTGAAATATATATAATTGATTATCTATTGTGATTTCAACCCTATAGATCATCATTAATGATTAGAGTTACCTTTCATAGCGTGGTCGATGATCCTATGGTGGTTTGTTAGAATCCCAAAGTTTCATGCGACACGATTCTTCTTCTCCTTCATATGGATGGTGGTGATTAAGGTGCTCTATGGAGAAATACCTTAATGTTTTGAAGAAGGTTGAAGAAGAAGGGTTGAAGAAGAAGGCTAGGTTTTCCTATGGAGAAAACTAATAGGTTACAAATTAGGTTTTCTCCCGATTCTTTTCTTAGAAGGTTTTCTTCCAGTTCTTTTCTTAGAAGGAAACCTAATAGGTTACAAATTTAGAATTTTAGGGAGATTTTAATTAGTCTCCCTGTATCCAACCTTTTTCTAACTTGTTGGAGTTTGTCCCATGTGGAGCCAACACACCAAGTGTGGATGTGTAGGCCTTTAGTCTAAAGTCCAAAATAAGGTTTTTAAGTCTCTAGCAAGGTTTGATCCCTAGACCTCTTGCCTAGAATTCAAGCCTCCTACTGCTAATGCTCTCACGGGGCATGCGTATTTATTTACATAATTACATATTTGAGTTATTTAAAATATGAAATTTATTTCCCATAAATATTCAAGGAACTTTCATAGCATACGTTGTATATCTTATTAAGCACATGCACTTAATTAGTGTATTAGTGTTTTGGAAATTTTAGGGATGTTACAATGAACATCGAACTGCAAACCTTAAATATGAATATGGATATTGAATTTGAACTTTGAATATGACTTTGAAATCTGGGGAGAGGAGTAGAGCCTCCAGAGAGGGGTGGAGGCCCCAAGGTTTTGACCTTATTTCTGCCTAATGGAATGCTATGTTCCCACTTAATGGGATGCTTTAGCCCCAATGGAATATCGATCATAATATGAATCTGAACTTTAAACTTTGCACTTGAATCTGAATTCCTGATATGACACGTTTTAGATCTTGTGATTCCGAACTCGATATTTTTTTAAATTCTCTATTTGACATAAGGAAAATGCTTTTGAATTTAGTCATTGAAATCTATGCATTGTTTTGATAAAATAAAATTGGTATTGAGCTTTTCTCTACTGAGCTTAGACTGTCAGCTCTTCCTGACATCATATGTTGTAGGTGTAGATCTTGATCTGGACCCTAGACTAGAGGAGGATCCTGACTACGTTTTGGAGGCACAAGAGGACCTTCTGCCGGAGGATTTTTATCCATAGTTCAGTACTTTTAGACTTCGTATAGTGTGGATTTTCGAGATATTTGGACTTGGCACAATATGTATACATATATATATATATATATATATATATATATATATATATATATATAAACATACACATATTTTGTTTGGCACTGCATGTATATATATATATATACACATATTTTGTATACCACTGTTTAGGTGACGGTCGACCACACCGGTGGTCACGTTGGTCGTGATTTTGCGTTTTGTATTTATTGGAACCTTTTGTTTATGGCCATATATGATATCTGTTTTATTTCTGCATTTGTATAAGATATCTGCTTTGACTTTGATGTCCGAATATTGAACGGTCGTACTTTTCTTAAAAATCCGCATAGGGGAAAGTCGGGTCATCATAGTTAGTATCAGAGTGCTATGGTATTAGGTCCCGTGTGACACCATAAGTGCAGGTCAACTGTGACACCCTGCGTCATAGTTGGTATTAGAGCGATGGCTTTAGATTCCATAGGACTATGGGCTAGATTTTCACGATCAATACTAATTGAAACTTGTGTTTGATCATGACAGATCAGTATGGCCCCACGTGGTAGACCTAGAGCCTTTCGCAATAGAGGCACCTCAAGCGGTGAGGGGACATCGAGTTGTGAAGGAATCATAATACTCCGTTGGGAGGAGGAAACAACAATGGACTGACTGGGCAACTGTTAGAGACAATGGTCAACACGATGGCCCAGCTTACAGCAAGACACCCACCTTCTGGATTCCAGGAGTTTAGGAGGATGAATCCTCCAAGCTTCCATGGTCAGGTTGATCTGCTCGAAGCGGAAGAATGGTTGAATCAGATGAAAAAACTTCTTCGTGTGATTCCGAGGACTAAAGAAGAAAAGGTTAACTGGGCTGCCTTTCAACTGGCAAGAGTAGCAGACTCTTAGTGGAAGTCTATGGAAAGGACCAGGCGACAAGAAACACCGAATGCCCCATGAACCTGAGCTTAGTTTGTTGAAGAATTCAATGAGCAATACTTCCCTGATGCAGTAAGGGAGTAGTGGAAAGTCAAGTTCGTATCGTTGGAACAAGGCCGGATGTCAGTACATGAGTATGAAGTAGAGTTTACTAGGCTTTCCAAGTTCACACCCCTACATCTTGCCACGAAACTGATGAAGGCAAAGAAGTTTGAGCGTTGCTTGAGGCCTAATATTAAAGAGAGACTTTTGTTGTTTAGGCTGAGGACCTTTGTAGAGGTCATGGACTTGGCTTTAATCGTCGAGCAGGACATTGAGAACATGCAAAGGAGAAGAGAGTAGCAGAATAGGAGTAGGACAGGTCAAACGCAGTCCTATGCCTTCGAGCAGGCGAGTAAGAGGCCAAAGTTAATGATGTTAGTGTTAAGTCTACCTGCTCAGACCACCTACTCAAGACCGACTGTGTTTGCACCCACAAGGCCTCCCCGCCCTTCAAACTATACTACGACACTCTAGTCAAGGGTTCAACTAGCTTCACGCATTGCTTCCTCCACACCGGTAGAATCATGCTCGAAATGTGGGAAGCAACACAAGATGGAAGAGTGTAGGTGGATAATGGGGGGGTGCTTCCAGTGTGGTTAGCAAGGACATGGGGTAAAGGATTGTCTCGAAGCAAAGAAGAGAACGGGGACGGCGGTTGCTACACAGAGGTCCCCCTCGGCCTACTGTTCAGGGCGTACCTATGCCGTCTCGGCACAGGATGCTCAATCTACTAACAATGTCATCCAAGGTATGATTTCATTATTGATCATCAAATTATTTCAGTATTCTTGGTTGATAGTATCCTTGGAATTTGTTTTGACTTTAACACTTCATGAATATCACTATACCTCATATGTACGCTTAACTAAAATTGCATGCATGACACTTAGGTACCTTGCATATGTACTAGCGTAGTGACATCTGTCAGCATAAAGCACGTGCTTTGATAGACCCAGGGTCTACACATTCCTTCGCGATGTCTCAATTCACAGCCGAATTGAGTATCACTCCTGAGCCCTTAGACTACATCTTAGCAGTGTCAATTCCTATAGGGAGCTCAGTCTTAGCAGTGTCAATTCCTATAGGGAGCTCAGTCAGCACGGACACAATTTATCAGTCAATCATCATCCGGATTGAAGACGGCGAGACAATGACAAAATCTAATTTTGTTGTATATGAAAGGATTTAACGTAATCCTCGATATGGATTGGCTATCCGCTTACCATATAAATGTCGATTGGCTTTTAAAAGTGGTTACCTTCCACCCTCCAAAAGGGAAGCCTTTCCGATTCTACAAGGTCAACACGATGAGAAGGTCAATATCGCTGACATCCCCATCGCATGTGAGTTTCCAGATGTGTTCTCAGGGGACTTACCAGGATTACCACCAAGTTGAGAGGTTGAGTTTGCCATTGATCTGGCTTCAGGCACCGAGCTGATATCGAAGGCACCATATTGTATGGCTCTGGCAAAATTGAAGGAGCTCAAGGAGCAACTACAAGAGTTGTTAGAGAAGGGGTTCATTAGACCCAGTGTCTCTCCATGGGGAGCACGAGTTCTGTTTGTCAAGAAGGACGGTTCGATGAGGCTTTGCATCGACTACCGTCAATTAAACAAGCTAACCATCAAGAATCGATGACCTCTTTGATCAGCTCCAAGGCTTAAGGTACTTCTCAAAGATAGATTTAAGGTCTGGGTACCACCAGTTAAAATTAAAAGTCGACGACATCCTGAAAACTGTGTTTTGCATGCGATATGGCCATTATGAGTTTTTGGTGATGTCTTTCAGTCTAACTAATGCCTTGACATTGTTCATGGACCTAATGAATAGGGAGTTCAGACCATACAATTGTGTAATCATGTTTGTAGATGACATTCTCATCTATTCAAAGACTAGAGAAGATCACGAATAGCATCTACGTGTCGCCCTTCAACCACTTCGTGATCACCGACTGTATGCAAACCTGAGCAAGTGTGAGTTCTGGCTAGAGAAAGTGAGGTTCTTGGGACATGTCGTCTCTGAAGTAGTCATAATAGTCGATTCAGCCAAGATCGAAGCTATCATAAAATGGGATCAACCAAAGACAATGACAGAAGTGTGTAACTTCTTCTATTTGGTTGGTTATTACCGATGATTCGTAGAAGGATTCTCCAAGATTTTGGGACCGCTCACACAGCTCACAAGGAAGAATGCCAAGTTTGAGTGGACCGATTGTGTGAAAAGAGCTCTCAGGAGCTCAAGAAGAAGTTGACCACCGCGCTGGTGCTCGCCATACCTTTAGGCAGTGGAGGTTTTGTGTTATACAGTGACATGTCACATAGTTGATTGGGCTGCATGCTTAAACACTCAAGAGAGTCATTACTTATAGCTCTCGACAACTTAAAGATCACGAGAAAAATTACCCGACACATGACCTTGAACTGGCAGCGATAGTTTTTGCACTGAAGATTTTGAGGCACTACCTTTACGAGGTGACATTGAGATATTCACCAACCATAAAAGCCTCAAATACCTTTTCACTAAGAAAGATTTGAACACGAGGTAGAGAAGATCGATGGAGTTTCTCAAAGACTATGATTGCTACATCCAGTACCACCCCAAAAAGGCAAACATAGGGACAGACGCTCTGAGTCGGAAGATCTCAGCTCAATTATCGAATATCCTCACGAGGGTTCATAAATGGCATTTATTCAAAGACATCTCCTTATACGACTCAAAGATCAAGGTGAAAGATTCAGTAGCCTTGATGGCCAATATCACCATCCTGTTGACGATCTTTTATAACATCCATGAACTTCAAATGAGCGATGAGGAGCTTATAGCAAGCAAACAGGGAGTGATCAATGGTACTAAGTCTGATTTCTCCATCAGGGAAGATGACTCATTGCTTTTTCGAGGCCAATTGTGTATACTGACCAATGCTGAACTTCGACACACTATCCTAGAAGAAGTCACAAATCAAGATACGCCATTCATCCTAGTTGTACGAAGATGGACCAGGACCTGAAAAAGAGCTTCTGGTGGAGAGGTTTGAAGAAAGACGTCGCAAAGTATATTTTGAAATGCCTAGTATGCCAACAAGTAAAGGTCAATCATCGGAACCCCCTCTGAATTGCTACAACCACTCCCGATATCAGAGTGAAAATGGGAAGCCATATCCATGGACTTCATTCTGGGATTACCGAGAACAGTGAAAGGGCATAATGCTATCTAGGTAATCATTGATCCATTGACCAAGTCAGCCCACTTCCTGCCATACAACACAAGGTATACAGCCAGCTGGCTTGTAGAGTTATATCTCAAGGAGATTATCAGACTGCACGACATACCTGCTAGCATTGTATCGAATAGAGATCCTCTGTATACTTCGCAGTTTTGACAACAGTTTTAAGAAGGAATGGGTTCATTATTGGATTTTAACTCGATATTTCACCCTCAGATGGATGGACAAACTGAAAGGGTGAATCAGATCAATGAAGACATGCTCCAGGCTTGCATGATAGATTTTCAAGGATCAGGAGACAAGCATTTACCCCCGATCAAGTTCGCTTAAAATAATAGCTATTAGGTGAGCATTAGAATGGCCCCATTCAAGGCATTGTATGGTTAGAGATGCAAGTCTCTACTTAATTGGGAGGAAGTCGGCGAGAAACTCATTTTGGGTCTAGAAATCATCAAAAGCACAACCGAAGCAATCCGATTGATTCGGGAAAGATTGAGGGTTGCACCGAGCGGACAAAAGAGTTATGCCGACCTCAAAAGGACGAACGTCTAGTTTCAGGTATACTTGATAGGATTACTTACTTCCAATTTCCTGCTATATATATATATGTATATATCTACATATACGATACTCACACTACACATTCTTTTCAGAATGGGGGCCATGTTTTCATCAAGATTTTACCGACTAAAAACGTGATGCATTTCGGAAGGCGTGGAAAGCTAAGTTCACGCTATGTTGGACCCTTCGAGATACTGGGTTGGGCTGACGAAGTGGCATATGGATTGCTTTGCCGCCACAACTAAAGAGTATGCACAATGTATTCTATATATCAATGTTGCAAAAGTACGTGAAGGACCCGACTCACTTCTTAGACTACCAACCCATCGAACTCCAAGAAGATTTGTCTGTAATAGCAGATCCGATATAGATTTTGGACCGTAAGGAGCAGACCAAGCGGATTCCACTTGTGCTAGTGAGGTGGAAAAATCACTCAATCGTTGAAGCCACTTGGGACCGCGAAGCAGAGATCCATGACCAATACCCACATCTTTTTTATTGAAGTCAGTTAAAATTTTAAGGGTATTTGTATACTAAGGAATGAAAATTCAATGAGATTTCGACTAGTCATGTAAAATGTAAAGATATTTGTGAGACGGGGAATCTTCTTGGGTCCTTACACTCAAATCATGTAATATGGGCTAATGTCCCAACTTAGTCATTTGGTTGCAGTAATTGCCCCTTTCAATGTAATTGCAAGATGTTTCACAATTTTAGTCATCCCATGGTAGTGCTTCTCCGTCAGTGTGGTTGCCAACATATTTCGGTTTTATTACGGTTCATTACATATAGCAAATTTTAGGTGTGGGGTGACTGAGTCTCCAAAGGACTCGAATACCATTGACCAAATTCAATTACATCCTTGGTAATGCAAACTATGAAGAAAGTGATAAAAAATTCTATGAATAGATATGTGTGATTTAAGGTTATAGATTGTGGTTCATTTCTATTCAAGGAAATGCATTCTATGGTTGTCGCGCTTGAGAATTTGGAGTTAGTCTCTATAATAGCACTATACTTGGCAATCGAAGATTCAAATTTTAATTCAGTATGATGGTGGATGAATGAAAATATGACTGTAAAATATCTGAGTGCAGATGAAGTGGAACAAACAGGTTTTGAAACCATGAGAACAGTCCTTGGACTATTTCAGCTACCAAGACACCTAAAGAATTCGCTCGAGCGAATTGCAAAACCGCTCGAGCGAAACCTTCATAACAAAATCTTCTCAAGCGAAAAAGTCGCTCGAGTGATTTTTTGACCGGCTATGTGTAATTTGAAATTTGCTTGAGAGAATTTGGTTTTTGCTCGAGTGACTGTGATAGTATATATAGGCTAAGTGCCCATTTCTCTTCATTCGCATGACCCCACTTCGAAAATTAGGGCTTTTTCTCTTTTCTTCCACGAGAACTCACCACATTCTCTTCAAGAACCACGAGTACTCCTATTTCTCCCACGAGGATTCATTTCATTCTCTCATTTAAATTCAAAATTATTTATTCCTTGCATGGCACCTAGGAAGAAGCTTGCTTCCAAAACCTCAACTTCAAAGGTCAAGGCTTCGAAGAAGCAAAAGACCAATCCCCCACCGCCACAAAGGGATCAACCCACTGCATGATGGGATGCGAAGGGGTTCAAGACCTCTTTGACGAGCAAGACACAACCCTATGGACGATCAATTACATTGACGCAATAGGATTGAAATCCTTGCTTGAAGCCTTCAACGATTACTATTACCCGAGGCTTGTCAAGCTGATCTACCAGAATTTCCATGTTGGTGAGAATAAAGGAAACCTATGCACGAAAGTTGATGGGGACATTAACCACGTCGCCACCGCAATGGATGCCTCACCAATTTTTGCTAAAGGTAAGGGTTTACTGGAACCACACTCTGAGACAGTACCCTTTCACCAAATTATGGCAACAATGACCCATGGGGAACACGGGTCCAGGTGGTCGATTAGAAGGTCGCAGTTGCCAGCCGACATGTGGCTGTTGGACATCATTTTTCGGAGTAACCTCTATCCGTTATGACATGAGTAAGAAAGGGTAGGGGTGTTTCAACAAGCTTTGTATGCAGCTTTAGAGGATCGATAGTTTAGCACACCGGAAGTGGGTTGGGAAGGGCTAAAATACACCCGTGATCAGATGTTGGAGACGAAAAAGAAACCGTTGAAATTGATGCCCTACACCTGCCTCATATCACCAAATGAACCACAATGGTCCAATAATGTCAAGAGGTATCGAATCGAGGATTGGAATTTAAGCTATCAGAAGTTGAAGAAGAGTGTCTTAGATCGACGCTACCATCATGTTGTGGGCCAAGCCCAAGATGAGCCAGCTCAACCAGAACCTACTGCACAGTCTCAGATGCCTCCACCCCAGCATTTTCCATGTCAGCCGCCACCCACCTCAAACGGCGATGTGGTCACTATGGCGGAATTTGATCAACGGATGAATTTTATGGATCGAAGGTTGGATTTCCACGAGGCTAAGCTTATGGACATGATGTGTCATCTATTCCCGACTACCGCCTCTCAACATATCGCAATGGCACAGACATATACACCTGGTGCATCCAATTCACAAGCGGGAGATGGTGTGGAGCAGGGAGCTGATCGAACGGATGAGGGAGCAGGTCAATGATGGACCCAACGCATGGTAAGTGGTATTGATTATTGATTTTGGTTATAGAAACTTTCAAATTGGTTATTCAGCTTGTTTAAGACTAACTCAGGAAATGGTGAATGGTGGTTAACATTTTGAATTTTGGCTGATAAACGTAGTTTGTAAGTAAATGATTTAAGACCTTGTGGTGGGATATGCTTGTGGGTCAATGATTGACCTTTATTAGGTAATCATATAAATTTTGCTGTAGTGGTGGATGTTAATGATCGGTTAATTACCGGTTAGTGAACTATCATGGGTTATTTTTAATGGTTAACTTAGTTAATTAATCAAATAAATTGTTGGATTGTATATCTTTGATGAATGGTACCTTTGGTCTATGGTATAAATTGTTTATTGGATGATTGTGCTAGTTTTGATGCTGGGATGGTGGTTAGTGCAGAAGTGTTCTGCTAATCGGGTGTAAATATGCTTTGATAATTAGCCATTGGTGTTTCATAAATTAGTTGTGGATGTGTTCACGAGTTAATTGTAGTGATGTATGATTTATCGTTAAGCTTTGAATGGTTTAGATATCCCAGAAACGCCACAAAGTGAGTTTTCGAGGACAAAAACTCCTTTAAGGAGGAGAGGATGTGACGTCCTGAATTTCTGAACTCTGACACACCCGACAAAGGTGTGCATGTTTAATAAGGTATATGCTACATGCGTTAGATTTTTGGAATAAGTTATTTTGAAAATGTGCATTTTAGTGTGAAAGGATCTCATAAATAATGGCTTAAATAGTTACGCAAGCACCAATGGTGAGAGAGTTGGTTGGTAAGTGAGAGGTCCTAGGATCGAAACCTATTAAGTGGGTTTGGACCTTGTTTTTTTTTTTCTTTTTATTAAAAAATCCTGTACACTGCTTATAGTGTATCAACTTAGTACCCAATCGAACAGTTATAAGTGAAATCACGTACCAAAATTCTAAATTTGCAAATTCATTTGATTTTTGGTTGAGAAAGAAGACCGAGAGATTCTTCTCCTTCTCGGATTTCCCTGCGTGAGGTCCCAACCATCGATTTCTATCTCCGACCCCACCTTCGTTCTATTCTGCATTGGAAGAGAACTCCGATCATCAACACTGTTAAGATCAACAAAGGGTGGAGATCGAGCATTGCATGAACGATTAGTTTTGACGTCGATATCTCACGATACCGACGATCTCAGACTCCGCATGCTTGATCTATGAAGGTAAACATCGTAGTGTGATCGTATAAACTCTGATTTCTGAAATTTATATTTGATTAGTGTATTTGGATTGCATGTAAGGATTTTGAGGATCGGACGAACACGATTTATGAGCGTCGATATCTTCCGATATCAATCACCATGGACGTTGCATGCATTAGTTTAAAAGGTAAGATGCATGATTTGCTAATGTGGAATTAGTTTAGTTTCGATTCAGGTATGATTTGGGATTTGTATGCAAGGATGCGAGTTTTCCGATATGTTTTCTGAAGAGTTACCGGGATTACCGTCAAACAGAGAAGTTAAATTCGTAGTGGACATAGCTCCAGGCAAAGAGCTAGTATCGAAGGCACCATACCATATGACACTGACAGAGCTCAAAGAACTCAAGGAATAGCTATGAGAACTCCTAGACAAAGGATTCATAAGACTGAGTGTTTCCCCATGGGGAGCACCCATACTATTCGTCAAAAAGAAGGATGGTTCTATGCGACTTTGCATTGATTATCGTCAATTGAACAAGTTTACGATCAAGAACCATTAACCACTTCCTCGTATTGACGAGAATTTCAATCAACTTTAAGGTGCAAGATTTTTCTTGAAGATAGATCTGAGATCAGGATACCATCAGCTGAAAGTTAAGGCAGAAGACATTCTGAAAACTGCTTTTCGCACAAGATATGGCCACTATGAATTTCTAGTGATACCATTCGGGTAAACGAATGCACCAACATCCTTCATGGACCTAATGAACAGAGTGTTCATACCATTGATCATCTTAAAATATGACCTTGCAAGTGCACAAGTCCGAATGTACTTGGGAAAGTACAAGGGTGTTGAACTACAGGGATTTGTCATCTATCTCTTATTTAACATCAATTATCGAAAATATTTTATAACATTAGAATTCCTAATTTATACTAAAATAAATAAAATAAAATCTAAATAGTTGGAAATAGGAGGAGAGAAGGTAGTTACGAATCTCTCTTGGATTTCAAATTAGCACGCAATAAAATATACTACTTTCTGTTGTGATTTTAATTGAGTTTTACTCACAAGCGCATGAATCGGATTGTAGTCAGTGGGTGTGAAGTACGAGATCATTCCCATGAGGATTGGTCAGAAATTTTAAAAGAGGAAACGTAATCAACAAAGGAACTATCACAGATCTAACATAATATTTAACTAGTTTAAAGGTTTTGAGAGTTTGATGGATGAGATAAACGCTAAACAATAAACTAGAATTTAAACAAATAATGAAAAGGTAAGGATTAGGATACTAAATCCTCCCATCGTAGGTTCATCATTTATACAATACAGATCTACTAATTAAGATATGAGATTATCATAGGATGCTCTGCATGAAAACATTGAACTCAAGCACACATTGCCAATCCAAGATCGTGGAGATATATGATTAACCTTCCATGGACATGTGGTTAACACCTATATCTTTGATAGCAATCAGAGCTTGATTTCTGGGTAAATCTCACATTACAGATCAGAGGTCAAGGATATGTATGATTAACACCCCATGAATGTGTGATTAACACTCATACCTTTGATAACAATCGAAATTTACCCAGAGGTATTAAAGAAGAAGATTAGTGTGAGATCCCATTGCTGATCCAAGATCATGGGGATGCATGATTAGCCTCCCATGGATGTGTGATTAACTCCCATACCTTAAATAGAAATCAGATCTTATAACTTATACAATAATCACAAATAAAAATAAGACATCCATGACAATCTGATAACTTGATCGTAGATCTACATTACAATAAATGAATACCTCGAATGGGGTTTATTAGATCCCCATCCTCTAAAAGATTTAGCTATGCATGATGGAAATGAACAATACAATTGAAAGACAAATCAAAATAAACATTAAAATAATGTAAAGATGCTTCATAAAGATCCACAAAACTTTAATCCATGCGAGTGCAATCTTCCTCAAATGCAAGAATTGAAACTAATACTATAGAGAAAAAAAACTTAATCTAAAAACTTAAGCTAAAAATTGAAAGAACAATATTTCGAAGGGAAAAACTCGAAAGAAACTAAAACTAGAGAGAAAAAAAATAAGACTAAAAAAGATCCCTAATTAATTCCTTGAATTTTGCTTAAATAGCTCTTTGGTTCGGAGATTTGAAAATTGAAATCGATCAATCGATTTCTGAATTTGAAATTTTCACATCTCAATATTTGTACTCGATTCATCGATACTATACTAGTCGATTAATCGACTTTCATGTGACAGAGAGTTGCTTTCAGGCTCCTTTGTTATGTCGATGCATCGACCTAAATGGACGATTAATCGACCACTGAGAATAGTTGAGCTCCGCTTTTCCTTTGCTCCAGTGTTAGTTGACTTTATGCTCTTTCATGCTTCTTAGTGCATCCAATGGCCAAATTTATCTGAAACACTTAAAACTTTACAAATCTTATCAAATAGCTTTCATCAGATGGCTAAATGTAGGCCTTAGGGGTGAAATATCTTTATATTTCACTACTCATCACACCCCCAAACCTACACTTTGCTAGTCCTCAAGCAAAGAAGAAAATAAGCAAACTAAAGAATAACCAAGCATCAATAAATGCCACTTTCGTAGGGAGCACGATTTCATTTAGCATATGCAAGAAGCCTTTAAACCGTTAGGTGATCCCTAGTGGAGGAGTTTTATTTCCTGAGGATTTTCAGCGAAGTTACCCACAAACTTCAAAAAATTTCAGTCATAAATTTTCGCGGAAATTATTAATTGTTTGTATCATGCAACTCCTCATTATCAAATACGCATGCCATGCTCATTGACATTTATTTGAGTTAGTCCAATGCTTTGATTTTCAGGTATATCTATTATCCATCCTTAGAAGTATTAAGTATATTTACGAGACCGAGCTCTTCCCATCTAAAAATTTATCTTATTTGTGATTTGTTTGGGTCTGTGCTTGGACTCAATTCTTACAACAGGTGTACTCTCAGCAATGAAAATTCTTCGATGATAGTTAAATTTTCCCTCACACGTGAGATATTGATGCAAAACGAAATAATTGTGACTCACATAATTATCAAAACATGGTGTAATAATGAATAAAGGGAAATCTCATGAGGAAAGATGCTTGTTGTTCCATGCATGTCATATTAATTTTTCACAGACATTGTGTTCTCTAATCTCCACAAGGTAATTACCATTCAATGATTGGATCAAGAGGGACTTTTATGAGTTGTAATGGGGCTCCGATCAGGGTAAGAAGAAAAAGGATATAGGATTCAAAAATTCCTGAGAAACTAAAACTCTACTCTATTGATTCTATGTTTATTCACTCATTTTCTCACTTTCATTTTTTTTTTCTTCCCCTCTTTGGGTTTTATTGTGCTAAACACCTCATACTTTCTTCTCTTTCTTCTTCTTCTCTCTCTCTCTTTTTTTTTTTTCTTTTAAACTTGATGAAAATCACAACTCTCTTCTTTCACTTATATTCCTAATTTCTAATTTTTAATGCGGCTGTAAAGGGAAAAGTGAGTGTGGTTCAACAAAGAACATTACAGGTTAATATTTTTCAATTAGGCTCAATAGTGTATGAAAAAGGAATAATTATATAAGGTGGGGTATTTAAGCACAAACGATTCAAAAAGTGGCCCTCTATCATTTCTTCTCATGATGGTAATTATACCTATTTGTCTTGAGTAATTAACACAGTGTGTTCTACCAAAATAATATGAAGGTGACATCATGCATGGTTACAAACCGAAAAGAACACATGAGATTAATTTTACTGATTTGCGTTCAAAAGAAAACTCCGAGTTATTTCATTCACTCATCAAAGACGGGAATCAGGATCTAGAGCGCACTGGCTTTAGTCTCTACTCAGACTCTACAGTTCACATTTTAGATAAATTTCTTGATTTTTTAGACCTGTGACATGGAATAAAATATGATGAATTCTAAGGATGGATTTAGATCTACCTAGCAATATCCACGTTGAACTTTACCCTTATAATTACAATAATCATAACATGGCACTTAGTATTCTCAAGGCAAGGTTTGCATGCATCAACAATTTAAATTTCAGAAAATTAATCAAAAAATTCTTTGGAAATTCAGACTTGGGGTCGGTGTGCTAAGTCGATCGATCGTACCATATTTCTTGATCAATCGAGTTTATAAAATCCGAGTAATCACACAATTTTTTTTTTTTGTAAATATCAGTATCAATTCTTACCACCCCCAAACCTAATCTGTGCAATGTCTCATTGTACCACAATTGAAAGATACCCCCAAACCTGTATCAAAATACTCATAGACCAAGAGGCCGAGAAGAGGTGAAAAGCATCACTCATATAACATTAAGAGTAGAAATTAAAGATAATTTTATTAATTGAACGGTGTTAATTACACTTATTAACAAGCAGAAATCAAATCCTAAATCTACCTAAAAACAGACACGACCCAAAAAAAACACTATAAATCATGAAATAAATAAAACAAATCCTAAAACACCTTAAAGAATTTTCAACTTCTTTAAACATCCTCATTGTTTCGCGGCCCTGACTTTGGTTTTGGGAAGGTGAAGTTCCACATCGCATCAGTGATACAACCAAGATTGGATGGATTAGGAGTGACATCAAGGGGAGGCGGGGTTGATGGGGTGACCGCGCTACTGGTGGCCAGATCTTGAAATGTAGGTGTCAGGTACAGCTTTGCCCAAGTTTTAGTAGGGATCAGGTCGATAATCGCTCTCGGGATTGATCTTGGAATGAATGTCGTTAATGGATTGCGGCATTGAGATGGTGGCGGTGAAGAAGGTGATGTGGGTGGTGGTGTTGTTTTGGTGGTTAGGGATGGTGGGACCAAGTCAATCATTTCAATGTCTTCCGGGATGAATGGTTTGGGATGGTTTGATCGATTAGTCAGTTTTTGTGTCGGCTTTTCCCATGAAGGAACAAAAATTGAATCTAAATCGACCATCTCCACATTGGTGAGGTCAAGAGGAGTTGATGGCCCATCGCGCCTTTCCCTTTTTTGGGCGAACTTGTCCATCTTTTTCTTGGTTGAGCGTGTTTGAAGTCGGTTGCCGGCCATTTCTGAGGATTGATTAGAGGAGGAAAGTTTGAAGATGATTCAATGATTATGAAGGAATGATAAAACCTTTTGAGTTTTGAATTAAATAGAAAAAGAATTCTAAACCATCTAAAAGAGTCCTACTAAAGAGAGACAAGAGTCCTAAATCAACTAAACCTCTAAAATTCTAAAGATTTCGGAAGGAATCCTGAGAAAATTGTCCAGTCGATTAATCGATAGAAGTTGCCCGATTGATCAACTATCAATGTCAACATGCTTTTAAGCTTTTGACTCTATAAATTTTCGATTGATCGACAGTGCAGTTAGATCGATCGAGTATCTATAAGGAACCTATTCTGAACAGAGGCAGTTTTGCTTTATTTTCTGAAGGTCAATTAATCGAACTATAGAGTCGATTAATCGACTGTTTGAATGTTGCACAAAATTTTACTCGAAAATGGAAGTTTTTCATTGATTTTACTTTTATTACATCACACCAACAAGTTCCTAATCCTAGACAGCCTAAAAATCCTAAACCTAAATTTAAACAAACTTGAAATAAAAGTCCTAACCCTAAATAGACACTCAAACTAACACCAACAAGAAATCCTACTCTAATCATCATCTTCCTACTCTGCTTGGCGTGCTCTTGCACGCATTTCGCTATAACCATCCGGCCACAATCGTTGTCCTAGCTGATGCATGAAGGATCGATCGTAGCGGCTTCGACTAAGAGTTGTACTATTCTGCCGCTGTTGCTCATCAATTAAAGAATTGATTTGAGCTTGGATCATATCAAGGGAAACTCCCTCATTCTTCTTGGGGCACATGGCGGCGCTGGCATGGTGGTTGAGCAGGAGGAGGAGGTTGAGGGGCAGCATCTGTTGCTTCATCGAGTACTGCCTTTGGAGGGTTTCTCAAAAGGTGCATGCTTCTATTCCATTGCATCACCCCATAACAATAGAATTACAAATCCTCGTAGTCATCATCCCGATAAAAGGGGAAGCCCAGGTGCTGCAAGAGTTGCATCACCATGCGAGGAAAGTATATGAGTGAGGTGAAGGAAGAGGTGGGGTTAACAATTTCATCGTGGCATCGCCACATCGCATCATGCAAGATTGCAGGAACATTGATCCAAGCAATTTTATAGGCACCGTACAACACCTTTACTTGATCTCCAATACATTTCGAGACATGGCCCCTAGGGCATAGATTGGAATTAACAATGACATCCCAAAATAAAATTTTGCGCAGAAGCGCCTATCGCTTGGTAGCGATTCCCGATGCATATACTCCATTGCACATGTCGTCAATCATCTCGTTCTGGGTAGCATTAATTTCTTCCCCAAGTGGGTGATCCAGTGGATGCTTACAATGAATGTGCCAAGCGTCGGCGATCGTATGTGGATAGATCTCTATTTCCTAGCCGTCAATTGAGATGATGAAGTGGGTATCGACATTGTGTTCGTTTGATGCACTAACCCACTTCATATTCTGATAGAAAATTTGGGCCACATGCTCAGAGACTTTGATTGAAGGCGGTGTCATCAGGAAGTTCAGATGATGAATTTTTGCATAGATGATTGAAATGGCGCACTCAGGGAGAGTGCAGAATGTAGACATATCAAACGAGTACTTGGAGCATAGTTCTTTATTCTTAAAGCACCCCCTTGGTCTTTCGCAAAATATCCCTTCTGGTCGAGTAGGCAGCCTTGCAGGAGCAGCAGATGATGATGCCATTGCGAAGAAGTTAGCGAAGGTCAGAGAATTTTGGAGAGAACTAGGAGTGCAGGAGTGAATGAAAGAAAGAAAGGACTTGTAGTCCTTAAATAAGTGTAGAGGCTCTCTGCTTTTTCAGTCACGCCGCTTAACCTAGATTAATCGAGACCACAGAGCCGAATAATCGAGACTTACATTGAAAAGGCGCGCCATAAAGACGGTCCATAAAATGTATGCATTTTGAATATCCTCGATGCATCGACTAATGAGGTCGATCCATCGACCTTGACATATGTCAGTTTCCCAAGACATTGGAAAGGTGTGACAATCAATGCTCCTGGGCGAACGAGCAGTTGAATCGACTTTTTATAAAGTCAATTAATCGATAGTATAGGTCGATTGATCGAAGACGACACATGTCAATCGCTAAATATTTGAAAAGACGTGATAATTAAGTCACCTGGGAATATGTACAGACACATGCATTTCAACTTAAAGTCGATTGATCGACTATTGTAGTCGATTGACCAACACAATAAATCACTGAGTCAAAAATATTTTAAGAGACGCTTGCCAGAAGATTGAATGTAGTTCGATAATTGTTGGACTCATAAATAAAGTCAATCAATCGACGCATAGCATCGATCCATCGAATTTATTATTCCGACGCTATCAAAGGATTTGAAAATACTTGATTTACGCATGTGCCTGATCAATCAATTGAAACTACAATCGATTCATCGACATGGGACATCGATTAATCGACTACAAAGGCATCGATCGAACATCGCCGACTTCTTTTTATTTATTTATTTTAAAAAAAAAAAATTTAGAATAATTTACAAACTTGGGTTGCCTCCCAAGAAGCGATAGGTTTTATGTCCTCAGCTTGACATTCCATAATCTCAATTTCACCCCAGTTGATTGGGATCACTCAACAAGATCTCTTCAAAATCCAGCATGGTGTTTTCAATAAATGGTTTTAGTCGTTGCCCATTGACTTAAAATTTACTGCCATTCTGAGGGTTACTAATTTCAATCACCCCATTTGGGAATATGCGATTAACCTGGAATGGACTGTTCCATCGGGTTTTAAGTTTTCTCGGGAACAAATGGAGCTTTGAGTTGTACATCAACACCTTTTAGCCAACAGTAAATGATTTCTTTAGGATGGACTGATCATGGATACACTTCATGTTGTCCTTGTACGACTTGAAACAATCATAACCATTAGCTCTGATCTCTTCCAGTTCATCAATCTTCAAACTTCTCTGAGTACCCACTTTTTAAAAATCAAAGTTCAGCAATTTGAGGCCTAATATGCTCGGTGTTCTAGCTCAACAGGTAAGTGACAAGCTTTACCAAAAACCATCCTGTATGGAGACATCCAATGAGAGTTTTGTACGCTGTCCGATAAGCCCATAAAGCGTCGTTCAATGCATTTAAGCTCCCGATTTGACACCTCAACTTGTCCGCTCGTTTGAGGGTGGTACGGTGTAGCAACTTTTTGAGTGACACCGTACTTTTTCATGAGCTGTCCGAACACTTTATTACAGAAATTCTTTCCACCACCGCTAAGGATAGCACGTGGAATACCAAATCGAGAGAATACTTGCTCCTTAAGAAATTTCACGACCACTTTGTGGTCATTTGTCTTACAGGCTATAGCCTCAACCCACTTACAGACGTAGTCCACTGCAACAAGAATGTACAGATTCCCGAAGGAGTTGGGAAATGGCCCCATGAAGTCTATCCCCCAGACATCAAACAATTCAACTTCTAGGATAGGGTTCAAGGGCATCATGTTTCATTTTGAAATTCTGCCCAACATCTAACAATTGCTGCATGAGGTGCAATGTTAGTTACAATCTTTGAAAATTGTCGACTAGTAAAAACAACTCTGTAGAATTTTTGTGGCTATCTTCTTTGAGCTAAAATGTCCTCCACAGGACAACTCATGATAAAACGTGATTATATCTAGTTGCTTAGATTCTGGAATACACCTTCTGAATATTTGGTCGGGACAGTATTTGAACAAATATGGGTCCTTAAAGAAATAGTGCTTCGCCCGTGCCAGAAAAATAGAATTTTCATTTTTAGTTCAATGCTTTGGTACTTGATTTATCACCAAATAGTTGACCAGATCTACATACCATGGCATACACTCAATGGTAAATAATTGCTCATCAGGGAAGTTTTCTAAAATCTAAACCAGATCATCAAATTTCTCCATAATGATTCGAGATAGGTGGTCAGCTACCACATTCTCACGGCCCTTCTTATCCTTGATTTCTAGATCAAATTCCTGAAGCAGTAAGATACACCTAATTAAATGAGCTTTTGTATCCTTTTTCTCAAATAGAAAATGAAGAGCTGCATGGTCTTTGAACACCACAACCTTGGATCCCAAAAGATAGGATCATAATTTGTCTAATGCAAAGACCACTGCCAAGAGTTCCTTCTCTGTGGTAGAGTAATTCAGTTGCGCATCATTGAGAGTTCGACTTGGATAGTAGATGACATGAGGCACTTTCTCTACCCTTTACCCTAGAACAACTCCAATTGCATAATCCGATGCATCGCACATGACTTCGAATGGAAGCGTCCAGTCTGAAGATTGGATTATAGGAGCTTGGACGAATTCTGCCTTAATGGTTTCAGAGGCATTTTGACATTTCTTATCGAAAAGAAATGGAGCATCTTTAGCAAGCAGACTGCACAGCAGTCTTGTGATTTTACTGAAATCCTTTATAAAACACTGATAAAAACTAGCGTGTTCAAGGAAAGATCTTATCACTGTAACTGATCTTGAGGGTGGAAGGGTTGCAATTAGATCTACTTTTGCCTTATCCACTTCAATGCCCTGAGACAATATGATATGTCCCAAAACAATACCATTTTGTACCATAAAATGTCACTTTTTCCAATTCAAAACAAGGTTCTTCTCCTGACATCTTGCAAGAACAAGGGATAGATGGTGCAAGCAATTACTGAAACTGTCTCCATAGATTGAAAAGTCATCCATAAAGACCTCTAAAAATCTTTCCACCATATCGGAGAATATACTTAGCATACATATTTGAAATGTCGCTGGGGCATTGCAGAGTCTGAATGATATCCATTAATAGGAGAAAGTTCCAAAGGACATGTAAATATAGTTTTCTCCTGATCTTCTGGTGCTATGACTATTTGATTGTATCCAGAATAGCCATCAAGGAAATAGTAGTATTGGTGTCCGGCCAGCCTTTCGAGCATTTGATCAATGAATGGGAGAGGAAAGTGATCATTTCGTGTCATTGAATTAAGCTTTCTATAATCAATGCATACTCTCCAGCCAGTTTGCATTTTTGTTGGTACCAGCTCATTCTCTTCATTCTTCGCCACTGTTACTCCAGACTTTTTGGGAATCACTTGTGTGGCACTAACCCATTTACTATCGAGAAGGGATATATAATTCTAGCATCCAATAATTTTATCACCTCATTCTTGACAACATCCTACATGATCGGGTTTAGTCTACATTGGGGTTCTCGGGAAGGTTTTGTGTTCTCTTCCAGATGAATGCGGTGCATGCACACCATCAAGCTAATTCCCTTGATGTCCTTAATAGACCATCCGATTGCACTTTTGTAATTTTGGAGAACTTATATAAGTTACTCCTCCTAATCCCCGTTCAAATTTGATGAAATTATCACTTAGTGAGTTTTGTCATTCTCCAAATAAGCATATTTCAAATTTGCAGGAAGAGGTGTTAGTTCCAACCTCGATTTCTCCTCTTCTCTTGGTGCTTCTTTCCTTTCTTCCTCCTTGGCCTTAACTTTCAGTTGCTATTCATTGTCTCCCAATAGTGGTGTGGAATCCAACATCTCATTAACTTCTTGGATCATGTGATCCACATCGAAGTCCTCACCGAAATGGCCTTGGCAGGCCTCTAGAGGGTCCTTATATTCTAAAGCACAAAATGTATTTTCCACAATACTATCAATCATGCATACTTGCGCATGTTCCTCATCCTCAACTGGGTGTTTCGCAATGTGGAAAATGTTAAGCTCCACCGTCATGTTCCCAAATGATAAGTTCATTATCCTATTTCGGCAATTGATCAATGCATTTGATGTTGCTAGGAATGGTCTTCCTAGGATCACTGGAACATTATTCTTCATATTGAGGATAGATTCGGTGTCCAAGACAACGAAATCAACTGGAAAGTAGAAGGTGTCCACATTGATAAGGACATCCTCCACTATTCCCCTTAGACTTTTGATTGACCTATCAGCGAGCTGATGGGTCATTCTCGTGGGCTTTAGTTCACCCAATTCAAGCTCCTTATAGACCGAGTACGGCAGCAAATTAACGCTTGCCCAAGATCAAAAAGCACTCGATCAATGTGATTCTCCCCTATGAAGATTGAGATGGTAGTACATCCAGGGTCCTTGTATTTAATTGGGAGTCTTGCTTGTAGCACTGAACTAACCTGCTCAGTTAGGAAAGCTTTCTTCGGGACATTGGTCTTTCTTTTGATTGTGACCAGGTCCTTTAAGAATTTAGCATAAGCTGGTACTTACTAGATGACATCCAAAAAAGGGATGTTAATCTTCAACTACTTAAACATTTCAATGATCCCTTCTGGATCATGATTTTTCTTTAGTGCCATTAAAATTTTAGGATATGGGGCCTTAGGCACGAAACTCTTTTCTTTTTCATCCTTTCCTTCAATCTTTTTCTCTTCTTCCTCCTTCTCTTCAACTTCTGCTTTCCCCTCAATTTAAACTTCAAGTTCTGATTTCTCATCTTCCTCTAGCATTTTCACTTTATTATCAATCTACTTTTCAGATCTCAACATCGTGATTGCTTTGATTTGCTGTTGATTTTCTTCTTGCCCTGAGGTTGAGGCTTGCTCAGTAACCATGTTCCCTCTTAGATTTGGAATTGGTTGACTCAGAAATGATCCTTTTCCTCTTTCACAGAGGAATGTTTCCAATTGACCAATTTGAGTCTCCATCCTCGATATCAAGGAGGTATTTGATTGGATGAGCTTCAACAAATCGTCATTTTGAGGGTATTGGTTCTGAGGATGATGTTGTGCACCGTTTCCTTGCTGATTGTTGAATCCAGGTAGTGGATGCATTTACGCAAGATTAGGCTGGCCCATGAGTTGTTGTGTGGGTTGGTTCTGATACTCGATTATTGGTTGTGAGAACTAAAAATTCTGCCTAGATTGCTCACTTTGATTCTGATTTTGGCGGACTTGGTTTCCACCACCAAAGTTTTGTTGTTGAAACTGCCCTTGACCAAACTGTTACTGGGGTGTTTGACTAAAATTTTGCTAAGGATAGAAGTTCATCCCCTGTCCTCTCGCTTGATGTTTTTGATTTCCTTGCCTCCATGAGAAATTTTGATGATACTTCCAGCTATTCGGATTATTCTCATTGAAGACATTTCCTTGATTACGCCCATAGTTATCAATGCGTTCAATTGTTCGGAAGGGTCCTCTGAATAATTTTGCATTGACGGGCAACCATCGGTCGTGTGCATTAGACTTGCATAATAAGAGCATGTTCTAGTTGCACATTTACAACACTCACATTTTTCTTCAGTTTTAATTCCTCAACTTGTTGAATGAGAAAATCTATCTTTTCCATAAGATCAAGTGTTTCTTTTACCACGTACAGTCCTCCTTTCTTTGTTGATCTCCCGCTTGGTCTTGACTCTTGATTAGTTGATCACGAGTTTTCATGAAGTCCCATTACTGTGAATCCTCGGCCAACTTTTTCAAAAAATGATATGATTCATTTTTCCTAAGTCCAAGGAATCCTCCACTATTCATTGATTCGACCAGATGTCGATTGGCCTGATCCAATCCATTGTAAAAATATTAGACCAATCTCCACTTTGAAAATCCACGGTTTGGACTTTTCAATAAGAGGTCCATGAATCTATCCCACGCTCCATAGAATCTTTCACCATCTTCTTGGGCAAAATCAGTGATTTCGCATCTTAAGGCATTAGTTTTTGCCATGGGAAAAAATTTTGACAAAAATTTCTTAACCATCTGATCCCATGTAATTATAGATCCGACTGGTAATAAATTTAACCAGGCTTTAGCCTTATGCTTTATAGAGAAAGGAAACAAATGCAACCTCATAGATTCCTCACAGAAGTTTTGATATACTGATGAACAAACTTCAACGAAGTCTTTGATGTGCTGGTACAGGTCTTCTCTATCCATACCATGAAAGATTGGGAGAATTGAAATCACATTTGTCTGGATCTCAAATCTGTCACCAGGTGTGGCAGGATATGGGATGCACAAGGGGTTGTTTGTGGTGATTAGAGCAAAAAACTCTCTCAATGTTGGTTCTTCCTCGTTCTCATGCGGGGGTTCCCCATTTCCATTCATAGCCATCTCGAGTTGAACTGAAGTTTCAACTTCGGCTTCACGTCTTAATTTGGTCTCTTTTCGAATCGAACAACAGGTACGCTCGATCTCAGAATTTAGAGGTTCTAAAGATTTCTTTCACAAGGACCTATTGTGCATACAAATTTCTAGAGGCCAAGAGTCTCAATAGTTTAAGATGCTTTGGAATGAACACCTCAGGAAATTGTTTAGGTTCGATTGATCGAGTGGTTAGGCTTGATTGAACGGATCACAAGTTGATGGATCGAAAGGTTAGGTCGATCGGTCGAATATTTTGAATTTGAAATTTGATTTTAAAATTTTAATTTTTAAATTTGAATTTCAAATTTTAAATTTTGGAATTTTTTTGTTTTAATTTTTTTTTTTAATTTAAATGTAAATTTCAAATTCAAATTTCAAATTTAAATTTCCAATTTTTAAATTTTAAACTTCTGATTTTGAATTCGAATTTTGAAATTCCAAAAATTTGAATTATGCAAGTGAAAAGAAAATTTTTTTGGAGTCGATTAATCGAGTGGTTAGCTCGATTGATCAAAACTCAAAACTTTTTAGTTTTTCCAATTTTTTTAATTTTTAATTTTTTATAATTTTAAAACTAGAAAAAAATGTTGATTTAAACTCACAGAAATTCCTAAATTAATTTTCAATTTCTAAAAAATATTTGAATTTTCTACGCCCAATCCCCGGCAGCGACGCTAAAAACTTATGATTTTAATTGAGTTTTACTTGCAAGTGCACGAATCGGATTGTAGTCAGTGGGTGTGGAGTACGAGATTGTTCACAGGAGGATTGGTAAGAAATTTTAAAAGAGGAAACAGTAATCAACGAAGGAACTATCACAGATCTAACACAATATTTAACTAGTTTAAAGGTTCTAAGAGTTTGATGGATGAGATAAGCACTAAACAATAAACTGGAATTTAAATAGATAATGAAAAGGTGAGGATTGGGATACTAAATCCTCCCATCGTAGGTTCATCATTTACACAATACTGATCTACTGATTAAGATATGAGATTATCATAGGATGCTCTGCACGAAAACACTAAACTCGTGCATACAATGCCGATCCAAGATTGTGGAGATGTATGATTAACATCCCATGGACATGTGATTAACACCCATATTTTTTATAGCAATCAGAGCTTGATTTTCTGGTAAATCTCACATTACAGATCAAAGGTCAAGGAGATGTATGATTAACACCCCATTAATGTGTGATTAACACTCATACCTTTGATAACAATCAAAATTTACCCAGGGGTATTAAAGATGAAGATTAGAGTGAGATCCCATTGCTGATCCAAGATCATGGGGATGCATGATTAGCCTCCCATGGATGTGTTATTAACACCCATACCTTAAACAACAATCAGATCTTACAACTTAGACAATAGTCACAAATAAAAATAAGCCATCCATGACAATCTGATATCTTAATCGTAGATCTACATTACAATAAATGAATACCTTGGATGGGGTTCATTAGATCCCCATCCTCTAAAAGATTTAGCTATGCATGATGGAAATGAACAATACAATTGAAAGACAAATCAAAATAAACATTAAAATACCGTAAAGATGCTTCACAAAGATCCACAAAACTTTAATCCATGTGGGTACAATCTTCCTCAAATGTAAGAATTGAAACTAATCTAAAAACTTAAGCTAAAAATTGAAAGAACAATATTTTTAAGGGAATAACTAGAAACTAAAACTAGAGAGGAAAAAGAAAACTGAAAAAGATCCCTAATTAATTCCTCGAATTTTGCTTAAATAGCTCTTTGGTTTGGAGATTTGAAATTTGAAATCGATCTATCGACTTAAGGGGTCGATCAACCGATTTTTGAATATGAAATTTCCACATCTCAATATTTGAACTCGATTCATCAATACTTTTCTAGTCGATTAATCAACTTTGCATGTGACAGAGAGTTTTTTTCAGGCTCCTTTGTTATGTCGATGCATCGACCTAAATGGGCGATTAATTGACCACTTAGAATAGTTGAGCTCTGCTTTTCCTTTACTCCAGTGTTAGTTGACTTTATCTCTTTCACGCTTCTTCGTGCATCCAATAACGAAATTTGTCTGAAACACTTACAACTTCACACATCTTATCAGATAGAATTCATCGAATGGCTAAATGTAGGCTTTAGGGGTGAAATATCATCATATTTCACTAATCATGACTTTCCTATAATAAATCCCTGGTATCCAAGCTCCTGACTACATGCTCAACTGCATCATTTATGACTTAGCGAGATCTAATCATGAGTTAGATAACCTAATCGTTAAGCATCATTGCATGTAACCAACTAAAACTGCCCTACATGGCCTAGTTCGTCGGCGAGTATTCTACCTAATCCAACCCCAATCCCTACAAGGCCACTGAGGTTTCATTAAATAGAAATAAACCTCTACAATCACTCATTCTCAATGACTCTTGGAACCTTAAACGTCCAATCATACCATTCTGGGGATTTAAAAATAGCAAAAAGAAATAACAGTTTATTGAATACTCATCTGAAATTTATAAGAGATCCCTTGCCGAAGCTTTACAAACACATCGATTCAGAGTTCTTCTTCATCACTGAAGAAGACTCTAATCGATGATCATAATCAATCTCCCTTCATTCCAGACTATTCCTAACCTAATCTACTGAAACTTACGGTAGAGCCCTCTAGAAATATTCTGGAGCGCGAGTATACAGCTATTACCGACCTAATTTCTCGCACAGAAACTTTGTTTCGACCGATCGGTGTTGGTGACCCAACCGGTCGGCTTTACTTTCCTTCTACAGGTAGAAGGCAACCCGTGAAGGCTTCAGAAGTCCTTATTTTCTAGACTGGTCGACTTCATTTTCTGACTGGTCAATTTATTCCCTGAATATAATTGCATGCTGTTATTTTAATTTCGACCGGTCGGCTTAGTCCGACCCATTTTGCTTTATACTTCTGAAGCTCCTTTTGGATGCTGACTGGTAGAAAGTGATGTTTCGATCGGTCCAGTTAAGACCTTTTCTCTTTAAATAGAAATTTCCTCTGTTGCGCTATTTCGACCGATCGGATTTGAAATTCCGACTGGTCCATTTAAGCTTTGAAACACTTCCTTCAGTGCATCTCCTTGGATTGCTTGCCTTATGCTCGGGTTTCTTCCTATCTTTGCACTTTTAACTCATTTTAGCAATTAATCCACTTTCACACCCATTGTAACACAACATGAACTAAAAGCACTCGTTAGTAGTTAATTGAGCTTTAACAAGGTCGGGATTCGGGGATATTTTATACAACTTTTGGGTTCGATCACACCCCCAAACCTCAATTTTTCTAGTCCTTGAGCAAAGGCAACATTTAAACCATAACCCAAAAGAAATTTATTCAAATATACAGCTCGTTCTAAGTAATTAAAAGCCACTTTCATAGGTAGCACGATTGCATTTAGCATATGCAACAAGTCGTCAAACCCCTAGGTGACCCCTAGTGGAGTTGTGTCTCATGAGGGTTTTCAATGAAGACACCCACAAACTTCCAAAACTGTTTCAAACCATCGGTAAAAGTATTTTCAAAATTGGTTTTCATATAACATATATACATTTAAAAATTGAAACCTATAATCATGTCAGCATGCAAATTCTTATTGTAAATATCGATACCAGGACAGTTCCACTGTTGTTTATTCCAATCAGCCCAATGCTCCGATCCTTGGACCAATCTTTCTCCCATGGCTAGAGTGCTGAGTGTGCAGGTGCCCATGCTTAAATCGTTTTACCTCTGGAACAATCCAACTTGGGAATCGTCGGATCCTAAGTCTCGATTCATCCTCACTTTAGGCATACACTCAAAATAATGTCACTCCGATGAATGGGCTATACTTTGGCCACATGTGGGATAGAGTTACAACACAAGTTAGAGGATCCCACATAGTATCATAAAGATGGTGCATCAAAGAAATCTAAGAGTAACCTCATAGAAGAATGATGTTTATTTCCCATGCATGCTATACTATGTACCATAGTCATTCTGTCATCACCCTCTACATGGAATTTACCACCCGAGAGTGGATCAAAAAGGTCTTTTTACCAGGTTGTAATGGGGCTCAGGTGAAAGTTAAGAAGGAAGGGGGAGTTGGGATTCAAACGACTCTGAGAAATCAGAAAAGAACTCAATTTGATTTTCTATTTTTGGCTCTTTCTTCTTCGGATATTTCATAATTTCTCTTTGTTTTCTTTTCTCAATTCTTTCTTTTTTTTATTCCTTCTTGTTCTTTGGATACCACCTTATATAATTTTTTTTCTATATTTTTCTTTTCTTTTTCTTTTTCTCTCCCTTTTTCTTCTTTTTAGTTTTGCAATAAGCTTCTGGAAAGCATATCTCCCCACTCCCCTCTACTTCCTCTTTTGCTCCCATTCTACTTCTCCAATTTCTCTGAGATTGAAGGGTAAAGTTTGGCATTTATAACACTGGTGTGGGGTATGGTTAACATGGCTTATCAAGAAACAAATAAGCGCAAAAATTATCAATTATGGCTTAAAAGGGGTGCAAAAGGTAAATGAGTGTAAGGTGGGCCATTTTGGGCACAAACGAACCAATAGATAGCCTTTGATCATTTCCTTTTTCAGTGGTAACGATGCCTATTTGTTTCAGGTTCAAATACAATAAGTTCTAATATTATAATAATATAAACGATGCATCATCAACAAACCAAAGTAAAACATATGAGATTTACACAATTTATCACGATTTTCAAGGATACTTTGGATTTATCACTCATCAAGAACGACAGACAGAGGTTCTAAAGCTCACTGGTTTTAGTCAATTCTTGGAATCCTAAAATTCCAGATTTGAACCAATCTTTTAACTTCCAGACCTAAGCATGGCAAATGGTGTAAGTATTTTCTGTGAAAACCGGACTAATCCTTAAATGTTTACATTGGGGATAATTGTCCTAAACAACCGCAGTTTTTTCATGTTATGGGTATCTAAATATTAAAATTACATGCATCTTTGATTAAATTTTGAAAACTATGGCAAATAAAATTTTGATGGTTTTAAAGCAAGGGTAGGGTGTATAAAACAATGGTCGAGGATAGCATCAACCATTCATTTAGTATACACCCCCCAAAACCTAAGTGGTGCTTTGTCCTCATTGTACAAAACTAAAAATACTATACAAGCAACAAGGCAACCATGAGAGGTGGGCAGATAATAAGCATTGTAGCTTGGTTAACCCAAGGCTATAATATAGCATTCAAGTCAGCAGATAGGTTGGGTCAAAGGCCCCAATGTTTGTTAAACAAAAATACTCAAGGGTTAAGAGGAACTATGTACCTCCCCCCCAAACCTATGCAACAGTACAATCCACACATTCACAGAATATTAAGCAACCACAAGATAAAACAAAAAGATTTATATATCAACTAATTGTAATTTTACAAACCCCAGTGTACAAAGATTACAAACCTAGGAAAAAGCTATACTGGTTTGAACAGTGGCAGCGACCCATGAAGTAAAGGCGCGATGGAACTGTGACAGCGACCCAGAAGGTGACAAATAATCGGACCCAGCAACAGAGTCATGCCGGAGGCGGTGGTAGAGGCGGTGGTGCAAGCGAAGATGGTGGGTGATGGCGCTGGTGTTTGGGAGGAGGAAGGGGAGAAGATGGCGAAGAAGAGGACGCTGGATTTGGGCATTCGGTGTCCAATACAAATAGGAGAAGAGCCTCCCAAATGTCCTTCTCGGTTTCTGGCATTATGTTAGCCACCCTCTCCAGACAGTAGGTGATAGCCCGCCGGATTGCTGACCAATTAGTTTCATCGGCCATGGTTGAAATTTTTTTTTTTTTTGTTCTTTTTTGAAGGAAAAGATGGATGAAATGGGCGAAATGGGTGTTAGTTTTATAGTGGAAGGTGATGGAGAAGATGAAGGGTCGTGTTTAATGGGGAAGGTGGATGGTTGGAAGGTGGAAAGTTGCGCACCAACATTCAAACGACACAAAGCTCAAGGATAAAGAAAACTGTTTGGGAAAACTAGTCAAGACCGGTTGACAATAGATTTTGATTGGTCTGAAGGGCTTTAAATAGCCCAAGGCTAATAAATTTGACCGGTCTAAAAATTAGAGAAAAATAGATTTCTCTTACACTCCCTCAGTTCTGAGGTTCAGGGTGGATATTCGACTAGTCGAAATCTACTTTCGACCAGTCTGTGCACAATAGAAATCTGGTACTGTTGTGTATCTTCCTTGTGTGAGCCTCTTGACCACTTGAAATCTGTTTCAACTAGTCAAAACCTGCTAGAGAACTCTGTTCCCAGCCCATATTACACTGACACACCCTAAAAACTTAGAATTAATAATTTTACATTTGCTTGGGTTGCCTCCCAAGAAGCATTACGGATGTGTCGGTAGCTGGACAAGGTTAAAGCGCTCATTGGAGCATTGGCAACTCAATGGAAAAGGAAGTCTCCCCAGCCATAGCTTTGCCTTTACGAACATCAACCGGTCACATAGGCAACTGGGCCTCCTCTCTTTTTTAAGACTACAGTTAGCTCCTCAATGCGAGTGACCAAAACAGCTCGAGAATCCGTGAGAGTGTGAGGTAAATTCTTGTGGCATTGGCTCTATTGCTGCCAGGTCTGAACTGTCAGTAGCAAAGCCTCCACACAAGAATCATTCTCGCGAGGCGAATGATGTTGTCGTCCCATAAATGGCGGAGCGTGCATTGGCCTAAAAGACTGATTATTTCTCCACATCCCATTGTGTTGTCGGGACAGACATGGGTGGTTCCTCCAGGTTGGATTGTAAATATTTACACAACCAAAATTATTATCCAAACGCTGGAAGGAACATGCTGCAGCCAGATGATCTAGGGACACTGTGGGGGGCATAGGGGCAGCAGGATACACAGGAACCTGTTGGGAATGATTCTGGTTAAGACCACGAACCTCACCTCCTTGTGATGTTGGGTGCGATTTTATTCCCAACATGGACTAGAGTTTTATCTTCCAAAGTTTGAACTTTGGAAGAAAAGTCATCCCGGATTTCAGGTTGTACAACCCTCCTTGCTTAGGAGGTGCACTTCCTAATATCTCCACTCCAGTCGTACTTGGTGCCAGGTGCGACATCGATTCCACATTGAGGGTCCATAAAAATCCCATGCATCTATTGCCAAAAATGAGAGGAACATACTCCCACAGATATCATCAATCCATTGCCGGGTTTGATCATTCAAACATTCATAGAACTGAGCACCAAATCCCATCACAGAACCCCATGGTTTGGGTAACTCAGCAAAAGCTCGTTGAAATGATTCCAACATTCAATAAACGACTCTTCCGGGATTTGATAATATGATGTAATTATTTTATGAAATTAACTTGTCTTACAAGTTGGGAAATATTTGTGGAAAAATACATACCGTAGCTCCTCCCAACTAGTAATTGAGTCAATGGGCGAAGAGTGGAGCCACTACTTTGCCCTATTCCTTAGTGAAAATGGGAAAAGTTTCAACCGAGTTGCCTCTTCTGTTAACTTTTTAATCTTAAATAAGGCGCAAATTTCCAGAAAGATCATTAAATGCAATTGGGGATCTTTGTTACCATGCCCATGAAAAATAGGTAACAGTTGAATTACTTTGGGCTTGATCTTGAAGAATCCATTCCCGGTGACTGCAGGTACTCGAATACATGAGGGAGAGGCTAAACTAGCTGGTGTGTAATACTCCCTCAATATTCTAGTCATATGGTCTCCTCCCACCATGGTAGATCTGATTGGAAAAAAAAATAGAGTGGGGGACTAGAACACTCAACTATTTCGACGAACAAGGGCTAGCGTGAAAATGCCAGTTCGTTCACTCAAACTCAAGATTTGGTTGAACAAGACAGAAAAGAACTGTAACCACACCTTAGCTTAAACAGAAATTAAACAAAAAATAAAATTCCTAACCTAATTCCTAAAAATCGCAAGCATGTACCTTAAGGCCTCTCGCAGCGTCTTGTAAAAAACACCTTTGATACGTTTCATAGCCCACAATCTTCCAAGCCTAAGAAGAAAATTGAAGCTACAGTTAGTATAATGGTACAAAAATATAGCAAAATAGAGATCAAATAAGAAATAAAGCCGAAATCCCCAGCAACGGCGCCAAAAATTTGATTGTCTTAAAATATGACCTTTCAAGTACACAAGTCCGAATGTACTAGGGCAAGTACAAGGATGTCAAACCACAGGGATTTGTCGTCTATCTCTTATTTAACTTCTATTGTCTGAAATATTTTATAACATTAGAATTCCTAATTTATACTAAAACAAATAAAAGAAAATCTAAATAGTTGAAAATAGGAGGAGAGAAGGTAGTCACGAATCTCTCTTGGATTTCAGATTAGCACACAATAAAATCTACTCCTTTCCTCTAATAAATCCCTGGAATCCCAGCTCCTGGCTATAAGCTCAGTTACATTGTTTATGACTTAGCGAGATCTAATTGTGAGTTAGACAACCTAATTGTTAAGAATCATTGCACATAACCAACTAAAACTACCCTACAAGGCCTAGTTCGTCGGTGAGTATTATACCTAATCCAACCCCAATCCCTACAAGGCCACTGAGGTTTCATTAAATAGAAATAAACCTCTACAATTGCTCATTCTCGATGACTCTCGGAACCTCCAACGTGCAATCATACCATTCTGGGGATTTAAAAATAGCAAAAAGAAATAACACTTTATTGAATACTCATATAAAATTTACAAGAGATCCCTGGCCGAAGCTTTACACACGCATCGATTCAAAGTTCTTCTTCATCATTGAAGAAAACTCTAATCGATGATCACAATCAATCTCCCTCCATTTCAGACTATTCCTAAACTAATCTACTAAAACTAACGTAAGAGCCCTCTAGAAAGATTATGGCATGCGAGTCTCTCAAATTAAACCCTAGGGTCCTTATTTATAGATTACAAGGCCCTAGAACAGATATACACGACAAAGATTCCTAGATCCTAAAAATCCTCCAAGGAAGATGAGCTTAGAAGGAAATTTGAGTGATTTGGAGTTATCCCGATTGTTGAAGAGAATCCCGGAGAAGATCTCAGAGTTTGAGGATATATACAGCTATTATCGACCTATTTTCTCGCGCAGAAACTCTATTTCGACGGGTCGGTGTTGGTGACCCGACCGGTCGGCTTTACTTTCCTTCTACAGGTAGAAGACAACCCGCGAAGGCTTCAGAAGTCCTTATTTTCTAGACTGGTCGACTTCGTCTTCTGACTGGTCAATTAATTCCCTGAGTATAATTGCATGTTGTTATTTTAATTTCAACCGGTCGGCTTAGTCTGACCTATTTCACTTTATACTTCTGAAACTCCTTTTGGATGCTGACTGGTAGAAAGTGATGTTTCTATCGATCCAGTTAAGACCTTTTCTCTTTAAATGGAAATTTCCTCTATTGCGCTATTTTGACCGGTCGAATTTGCAATTCCGACCGGTCCATTTAAGCTTTGAGACTCTTCCTTCAGTGCATCTCCTTGGATTGCTTGCCTTATGCTCGGTTTCTTCCTATCTTTGCACTTTTAACTCATTTTAGCAATTAATCCTCTTTCACACCTGTTGTAACACAACATGAACTAAAAGCACTCGTTAGTAGTTAATTGAGCTTTAACAAGGTCGGGATTCAGGGATATTTTATACAACTTTTGGGTCCGATCACACCCCCAAACCTCAACTTTGCTAGTCCTCGAGCAAAGGCAACATTTAAACCATAACCTAAAAGAAACTTATTCTAATATACAACTTGTTCTAAGTAATTAAAAGCCACTTTCGTAGGTAGCACGATTGCATTTAGCATATGCAACAAGTCGTTAAACCCCTAGGTGATCCCTAGTGGAGGAGTTGTGTCTCATGAGGGTTTTCAGTGAAGATACCCACAAACTTCCAAAACTATTTCAAACCATCGGTAAAAGTATTTTCAAAATTGGTTTTCATATAACATATATACATTTAAAAATCAAAACCTATAATCATGCCAGCATGCAAATTCTTATTGTAAATATCGATACCAGGACAGTTCCACTGTTGTTTATTACAATCAGCCCAATGCTCCGATCCTTGGACCAATCTTTCTCCCATGGCTAGAGTGCTGAGTGTGCAGGTGTCCATGCTTAATTCGTTTTACCTCTGGATCAATCCTACTTGGGAATCGTCGGATCCTAAGTCTCGATTCATCCCCACTTTAGGCATACACTCAAAATAATGTCACTTCGATGAATGGGCTATACTTTGGCCACATGTGGGATGGAGTTACAACACAAGTTAGAGGATCCCACATAGTATCATAAAGATGGTGCATCAAAGAAATCTAAGAGTAACCTCATAGAAGAATGATATTTATTTCCCATGCATGCTATACTATGTACCATAGTCATTCTGTCATCACCCTCCACATGGAATTTACCACCCGAGAGTGGATCAAAAAGGTCTTTTTACCAGGTTGTAATGGGGCTCGGGTGAAAGTTAAGAAGGAAGGGGGAGTTGGGATTCAAACGTCTCTAAGAAATCAGAAAAGAACTCAATTTGATTTTCTATTTTTGGCTCTTTCTTCTTCGGATATTTCAGAATTTCTCTTTGTTTTCTTTTCTCAATTCTTTCTTTTTTTTATTCCTTCTTGTTCTTTGGATACCACCTTATATAATTTTTTTCTATATTTTTCTTTTCTTTTTCTTTTTCTCTCCCTTTTTCTTCTTTCTAGTTTTGCGATAATCTTCTGGAAAGCATATCTCCCCACTCCCCTCTACTTCCTCTTTTGCTCCCATTCTACTTCTCCAATTTCTCTGAGAATGAAGGGTAAGGTTTGGCATTTATAACACTGGTGTGGGGTATGGTTAACATGGCTTATCAAGAAACAAATAAGTGCAAAAATTTTCAATTATGGCTTAAAAGGGGTGCAAAAGGTAAATGAGTGTCAGGTGGGTCATTTTGGGCACAAACGAACCAACAGATGGCCTTTGATCATTTCCTTTTTCGGTGGTAACGATGCCTATTTGTTTCGGGTTCAAATACAATAAGTTCTAATATAATAATATAAACGATGCATCATCAACAAATCAAAGTAAAACATATGAGATTTACACAATTTATCACGATTTTCAAGGATACTTCGGATTTATCACTCATCAAGAACGACAGACAGAGGTTCTAAAGCTCACTAGTTTTAGTCAATTCTTGGAATCCTAAAATTCCAGATTTGAACCAATCTTTTGACTACTAGACCTAAGCATCGCAAATGGTGTAAATATTTTCTAAGTGTGAAAACCGGACTAATCCTTAAATGTTTACATTGGGGATAATTGTAATAAACAACTGCAGTTTTTTCATGTCATGGTATCTAAAAATTAAAATTACATGCATCTTTGATTAAATTTTGAAAACTATGGCAAATAATATTTTGATGGTTTTAAAGCAAGGGTAGGGTGTATAAAACAATGGTCGAGTATAGCATCAACCATTCATTTAGTACACACCCCCCCAAACCTAAGTGGTGCTTTGTCCTCATTGTACAAAACTAAAAATACTATACAAGCAACAAGGCAACCATGAGAGGTGGGCAAATAATAAGCACTGTAGCTTGGTTAACCCAAGGCTATAATATAGCATTCAAGTCAGCAGATAGGTTGGGTCAATGGCCCCAATGTTTGTTAAACAAAAATACTCATGGGTTAAGAGGAACTATGTACCTCCCCCCCAAACCTATGCAACAGTACAATCCACACATTCACAGAATATTAAGCAACCACAAGATAAAACAAAAAGATTTATATATTAACTAATTGTAATTTTACAGACCCCAGTGTACAAAGATTAAAATCCTAGGAAAAAGCTATACTGGTTTGAACAGTGGCAGCGACCCATGAAGTAAAGGCGCGATGGAACTGTGGCAGCGACCAAGAAAGTGACAAATAACCAGACCCAGCAACAGAGTCATGCCGGAGGCGGTGGTAGAGGCGGTGGTGGAGGCAAAGATGGTGGGTGATGGCGCTGGTGTTTGGGAGGAGGAAGGGGAGAAGATGGTGAAGAAGAGGACGCTGGATTTGGGCATTCGGTGTCCAATACAAATAGGAGAAGAGCCTCCCAAATGTCCTTCTCGGTTTCTAGGATTATGTTAGCCTCCCTCTCCAGACAGTAGGTGATAGCCCGCCGGATTGCTGACGAGTTAGTTTCATCGGCCATGGTTAAAATATGGTTTCCAAAAGGGTTTTTTTTTTTTTTTTTTTTGAAGGAAAAGATGGATGAAATGGGCGAAATGGGTGCTAGTTTTATAGTGGAAGGTGATGGAGAAGATGAAGGGTCGTGTTTAATGGGGAAGGTGGATGGTTGGAAGGTGGAAAGTCGCGCACCAACATTCAAACGACACAAAGCTTAAGGATAAAGATAATTGTTTGGGAAAACTAGTCAAGACCGGTTGACAATAGATTTTGATCGGTCTGAAGGGCTTTAAATAGCCCCAGGCTAATAAATTCAACCGGTCTAAAAATTAGAGAAAAATGGATTTCTCTTACACTCCCTTAGTTCTGAGGTTCAGGGTGGCTATTCGACTAGTCGAAATCTACTTTCGACCAGTCTGTGCACAATAGAAACCTGGTACTGCTGTGTATCTTCCTTATGTGAGCCTCTTGACTAGTTGAAATCTGTTTCAACTAGTCAAAACCTGCTAAAGAACTCTATTCCCAGCCAAGCTTTCATCATGTTTATCATGGGCTCGCCCGAGACCCTGTCCTCAAACGCCAGCATGGGTTTGTGGTGGTTTACCGTAGGGGGGTGCATTGATTGGGGAGCCTCTTCCTCAAAGAGGGATAGGGATGCTTACTCTATTTCTATATCAGGGGGAATGATTTGGGCATTACTTGGGTGGATAGCGGCTATCGATTTTTGTGGGGTCTGCTATGCTGCCCCATTCTGATCAATTTTTATGACCCCTGCACTCACAAACGTGCTCCGGATGTGAGGTCGCAGACGTGGTTCATCTTCTAGATCTATTCCCTGGGCTTTAGCTGTGGTGATGGTTCAGGCCTTCTCCTTGGCTTCCTGAACTTATTCCTCGGTGGGCTTGTAACATAAGCCGAATCTGACCTGCTGTCCGCCCTTGGCCCTGACTGGCTCCTTCCAAACGCAGTCCCAATCCTTTACCTTTTTTATAACCCCATTTCTGGAGCATGGGCACAGCTGTGACCATTCTGCCTCTGGCCCTTATGGTGATCCTCTAGAGGGGTTCAAGGATTACTATCGATACATCATATTCAAAGCTATGGAGGTTTGTGTCTTCAGCTATGTGTGGCACGTCCAATACTTTGAGGTTTTTGATGTTGTGGGTAACCGTTTCTCCTTCCTCCTACCCTTCACTCAAAATGGCGACGATCCTCTACTTTGAAACAAATCTAAGCTTTTGGTGCAAGGTTGAAGGAATTGCCCTGTCCTCGTGTAACCATGGTCACCCTAATAGTAGATTGAATGTGGATTTGATGTCCATAACTTGGAAAGGTATGGAAAAGGGCATTGGCCCAATGATGAGCTCAAGATCAACTTCTCCAATTATTTTTCATCTTGTGTTATCAAATCCTCTAACACTTATTCTGGTTGGCCTGAACGTAGAGGGATCCACCCCTATCTTGGTTGTTGTTCTCAAAGGGCACACGTTTAAGGCCGATTAGTACTAACAGAATCACCAAGTTCTCAGCATCTACCGTGATGTTCAGGGGTTTGGAATGATTATTTCCCTCATCCAAAAGATCAGCATCTGAAAAAGAGATGGCGTTGGGAGCCAACACCTGCCCAATTATCTATCCTACTTCATCTGGGGTCACTTGGATGGACACATGTGCATGTTTCAGTGCTCTGATTAGGGCTTGAAAGTGGAGCAAAGGTGTCATTAATAGGTCCCGGACTATGATGTGGGCCGACATTCTCTTTAAATGTGTTTCTAATATGTGCTCTCTGCTTATTTTTCAAAGGGTTGTACTACAGTGGGTTCCTTTTTCTCTTCCGACAGGGCTGGTATCGATACTTCAGGTTGTTTAGAGACTCTTCTTGATCGAGTAACAAAATCAACCACCCCCTCTCTACTACTACCTATGTTGATATCCCTCTAATCATAACTGAGGGGAACTTGATGGGGATAATAGGTTAGTCTCAAGATCTGAAATGGAGTGGGTGCATGCCTCGGGGGTGCTTGGATTGGTGAATGGGGATAGGTGGATAACACTTGGTTAACCTCTGCTAGAGGTGGATAGGTCGGAGGAGTGGCAAAAGTGGGCTAAATGGGGTTGATGGGATTGGTGGATATCTATATTGGCGGTGGTGTGATGGGGGTGGGCCACTAGTAATTAATTAGTGCCAGAGGGGGAGATGGGGCAAAATCTGTCATTGGGTAATTGGTAGGAGTTACTGCTACATATGGTTGATATGGATATAAGTTGGGTTGGACGTAATTGACGGGAACTGGTGCCAAAAAATACCTTCTCAGATCTAAGGGTTCTGCCTGGGGTGTGGGATTGGGAAAGTAATTAGCCAAGTTTAGGGGCTTGATTACTCCTATGCTTTTATCTTCCTGATCTCTCTGATTCTGTGCTGTAAAGTCTTCCCGGATGAGGATATACTGCGAAGGGTCAAACTCTTCGCCATCTTCCTCTATTATGTTGATGGTGGGCCTCAGGCCCGTTCCACTTGGTGAATATGGTGGCAACGAAACCTGATGTATATTGGCATGCTGGTTTGCTCGAGGAAGTACTAGAGGAATGATTTTGTCGGCCTCTATTAAATTTTGTATCGCATGCTTTAAGTGAAAGCATCGATCAATCGGGTGGCCTGGTCCTTGATGGAAACTATAGTGGGTAATGGGGTCAAAATTTCTTGAGATCGTATTTGGCGGAGGTCACGGCTGGAGTGCGGTGATCAAACCCTTTTCAATTAATAAGGGCAATAGGATATTCAAGGACTGCCCCGAAGGTGTAAAGGCTTGATCGAAACGGGTCCTTCTCTGTTTTGGGTCATCTGTGCCCCTTGTCCATTTTCGGTTCTCTGCATCTGTTCACTTCATGTTGAGGCTGGCTGTACTACCTTAAACTAGAATGGGGTTATGCTGGTATTGGGCCGTGTATTTATGACTGTCTATATATCCGCCCCGATTCTTCTCTCATTCCTCTGTTCAGTGAACTTTCAGACCCCGCTGTTTACCATTTTATTTAATCGCCCTTCTCTTATGGCATCTTCACATTGATTGGCATTCCTTACCAAGTCAGTAAAGTTGGACTGTTGTTGGTAATCAAGAAATCTTAGATGACTGGCAGGGTATTTTTTAAGATCATCTTGATTTGCTCGTCATCGAGTATTCTGTTTCTCACTTGAGCTGCCAATGCCCTCCATCGCCCAAGGTAGTCACTGAATGCTTTGGCAGGCTTCTGCTTTAGTCGGGCTAGATCTGACTTGCAGGGTTCAATGTCTATGTTGTAGACATACTGCTCTTGGAATAGGTAGGTCAAATCTTTCTAGATTTTAATCATGGATGGTTCAAGGGAAGTGAACCATCTCAGAGCTGACCCCATAAGACTTTTCTAAAACACTTTGATGAGGAGTCGTTTGTCTCCATCATATTGGCACATGTCCTCGTAGTAGGATTTGAGGTGTGCAATGGGGTTTCCCGTGCCATTGTATTTGTCAAAGATTAGCACCTTGAATTTTTGGGGTAAAGAGACTTTCACGAATAGGCACAAGTCGGAAAATTCCGTGGCATGAATTTCAGCTCCACCCGTCTTCATCAGCTATTTTTTGATTTTGTCCATTTGTTCTCTTAATAGATCTGACTCTTTGGATAGTGGGGCTGGCCCCTCAAGAGGCTGCCTCAATTCACTTTGGGTTGCCGGTGGGTTGGTGAATATGGGATGTGGGGGATTGAAACTGGTGAATGCTCTCATATAGGCTCTACTATTCCTAATCTCATCCTCTTCATACTGTTGATCAATATACGGTGGAGGAAGGGTGAGGTTATCCTGTTGGTTCTGAGTGGGTTGAATTGGTGCCTGGTGGGACCACCGTACATGGGGAAAACCTTGGGGATGGGTTTGAACTGTAGGAGGATGGGTGAATTAGGGATGGTTGATGGTATGGAATAGATTCCCATATTAGGTTGGGTGTGAGATATGTGGAAAAATAGGGCCCATGCTGGGTTGGGGGATTGGGTGAGATGGGTTCATTATTTGAGGGGGAATGGGGGCTTGTTGGGTATAGATGAAGGTGGGATATTGTGGGAATGATGGAGGATTTGAAAATGGGGCTCCCGAGTGTGGGCCTTGATGGGCTTGGGCCTGGAGTATTGGGCCTTGATGGGCTTGGGCCTGCGCTATTGGGTCTTGATGGGCTTGGGTATGGAGTAGTGGGCATTGATGGGCTTGGGGTATTGGGCTTTGATGAGCTTGGGTATAAGGTACTGGACCTTGATGGCTTGGTTGTCGGGAATTGGGCCTTGATGAGCTTAGGCTTGGAGTATTGGGCCTTGATGGGCTTAGGATATTGGGCCTTGATGGGCTTGGGTATGGGATATTAGGCCTTGAGGCCCACTCAAATGACCCCATGTTTGATGGGGGGCTTGGATGGTATGGACAATGGGAGGTTGATTAGGATTTTGGGGGAATAAGGTATAGAGATTTTGGAGTGTGTGGGATGGCTTTAGAGGTGCTTGAGATAGATGAGGGAGTCTTTGAGAGGCCTTCCAAAGGGTGTAAGCCCTAACCATGTCATCCATCATAGCCATGGGATCGGGTGTGGTGGTGGACGTAGATGGTCCATCCGATGAGGGAAGGGTATGGGGAAAATTAGGCATGACCCGGGTAGATGGGAGAGGGAAGTTGGGCATGGTGGATGGGTAAGGAAAATCGGTCATGTCCTGGGTAGATGGGGGGACATGTGGTGGATTTGGGTTGGAGGGATAGTGGGGAGTGGATATGGGAGAATTGGGCATGGCTTCGGTGTATGTGGGAAAATGGGGGTTGTTTAAATTGCATGTGGGGGAAAAATGAGGGGTTTGGGTGTGGGAAAATTCGGGGTATCTTGCTTTGATGTAGAAGGATTGGGGATGCTTTGATTTGAGGTGAAGGGAAATGGGGGTGTATGTGGGATGAATGTGGAAGATGAATTTGGAGTGGATGCGGGGGAAAAGTGGGATGGATTTTGAGAGAATGTGGAGTATGTGGATGGAAATATGGGTGCATCGAAGGGTCCGGTGACAGTAAATGGGGATTGGGCGATTGGAATGGAGATAGGAATCTCTTCCAATTGGGAGTGTAATGGGAAATGTTGTGGGGATGAATCGGGGTCAGTGTAGATTGGATCAACCGCCCACAACATGGTTTGTAGGCAGGTTGGGTACGGGTTCCATGGGTGAGGACCAAAGACCTGTCTTATCCTTCCCCTACGGGATGGCGGGTAAAGCGATGTCGTTGTTCCGGCACCACAAAGTCTTTATTTTAGATTTTGGTATTTCTTGATTATTATTATTTTATTTTTTTGGATAAAAATTTTGAACCTTTTTATGGTGCTTTTTCGGGGCCTTAAAATTTTCGTTTCGAGTAGCGTTCACACCCTTAATATTTCCCACGACGGGATCCCGACACACTTTGGAAGAAATAAAGGAAACCCTCTGTTCTATGTGAAGGCACAAAAGTCCACGCGACGACCCGATCCCTTGATAAAAGTCAATAAGAGGGTGACCTCTTTTGACCAGTGAGAGCGTATTGGGTGTCGAAACATGTGGGATTTATCGGGGATACTAAACCACTAAGTGGGGGATTCAGGGAACAGTAAAAAAGGCCTCAAATTCGAGCTGCCCAGCCAAAATAGGCTAGCATATGTATTATATACGCTAGGCCAAAAAATATGAAGATTTGGCTTAGCGTGTATATTATACACGCTAGGCTAAATCTAAGGATTTTTGGCTTTAGCGTGTATATTATACACGTTAGAGCAATTATGGGGATTTTTGGCTTAGCGTGTATATTATACACGCTAGGCTAAAAATATATATATTTATATTTTGAGATAGCAACAACAACCCCGAATTGGTAACCTTTTTTTGGGTTTTCTGGAAGTGGTGCTTCCGGGGACTGATTTTCTTGGTATTTTGGGTCCCTCCTCACTAAACCTAAGGATACAAGGTTGTTTTGGTGTATTCTAACACACTTCCCTAAATGTTTTAGGCTTTTTAACCAGATCAGTCACCCACCCGATATACCTCCAGCATGAATACCTTTTCAGACACTAGGTGGGGTGGTTCTTTTCGGGATCATCACCACTAGGGGCTACCGTCATTGTATCGCTGCCTAAATTCCCACCTCTCTTGTAAAAGCTACCCAACGTAAAAATGAATTAAGTCCGTTAGTTCACTTTTAAGGTTCAATTTTAAAATTCAATTTTAAAAAGGGAGTTTGCTTAATGTTCAAAGATGAGTTGTGACAATCCCGTGCCGCCTCTACAGCCTGGTATCCACTGTTGGTATATGAGGCTAATTTAACAAGTAGCCTGCCAAACGACTAAGGGGTGTAAATGACAAAAAAGAAAAAGATGCTCAAGTAGGCCCGTCGATTGGTTAAGGCGTGTAAAATATAAATCGTAAATGTTAAAGTAAGCCCGCCAAATGGCTAAGGCATGTAAATGACGGAAATGTAGGGGTGAGTATAAAAAATGCCGAATCATAGGGGTGCGTACGGAAAGAGACAAAAAAGAGGTAGTAAAATAAAATAAAAAAGAAAGAGAAAAAAACATACAAAAGAAGCCAATACTTCAAGGAGAAGCTCTACAATCTCTCCCCAGCAGAGTCGCCATCTGTGCAACCGTGGGCTCTCGCGAGTCCATCGCGATGATGTGTTCGTATTGGTAAATAGATTTGCCACCCAGAGCTTTTGGTGTCCCGGGAAACCTAAGTTAATATTGAAAGCACCGAGGTGCAAAAATATGACTCTGATTCCGGTCTACGCCAAAGGCTCTTGGGTAGAGGCTTCAGTTATTGATTGGGACGGTGTTAGACACCCGATCAACCTGCTCGTAAGTGGTCTCTACTTATGGTAAAATACAAAGCAAAATATATAAAATAAAACAACACTTCCTCTTGCCTGAAATCACTTTGATCCTATTTAAGTCTCCCGCAATCACCAAAATTTCGGCGACATAACGGCTCAAATTCTAGGATAGAGGATAAGTAAAGAAGGTAGAGGAATAGAGGGGAGAGATAGAGTTCTCGGGCCCTTGTAGAGCAACCGTGGACCTTCGCGTAGCTGCGTTCCGATGAGCTTCTGATAGCAAATGGTTGGAGAAACAAGTTTTGATCTCTAAAGCTAGGGAGCTAGGAGGTAGGAGAAGAAGGCTAGGGGCTAGTTTTCCCCTAAGGTAAGGGATTAATGGTGAAAAATGGAGTGTAAAAGGCAAACTAAGGTGCTGGAATTTTTTAGGTATTAGTGCTGGAAAATGGGAGGAGAACTCACCAGAATTTTTCTCTTTTGGAAAAAATTTCAACCCTCTAATCTAGCGGGGGGATCTCTATTTATAGAAAAGGGAGGATTAGTGAGGGGTTAAAGTCCTAATTGGGTTAGCAATTAGGTAATCCTAGATCTAAGGATTTTGGGTTTTTTAAGGTTTTGGATACATTGGAATTGGGTTTAATAGTAGATGATAGGGTGGGGCTTAAAATGGCTAGAGGGTTACAAATAGGGTTAATGGGGGTGCAACAATCCTAATGAAACCCATCCTAAACATTGGGGTGGTCAACAAGTCAAACCCCAAAAGTGATTTTTGGGTAAATCCTAAAAACACTGTAGCTAAGCCTAGCATATATATTATACACGCTAAGCTGAGGAACAATGTCTTTTTGAAGTCCAGAGCCCGTTCTGGAGCTCAAATCTAGCGGAAGAAGGCCAATTTTGCCTAGCGTGTATATTATACACATTAGGCCAAATTCCTACATTTCTGCCCCATTTTGAAGCAGCCATAACTTTTGATAAATAACTCAGATTGAGGCAGTTCTTTACTCATTGGAAAGCTGGAAACATCCCCTTTATGATAGGATAGGTCTTAGCTCTAGTAGAGGTCTGTTCAAACCTTGGCACCCCTCCTCCCATCCACTATTCAGGAGGATTCAAAACTGGTTCGGGAAGGGTTCTAATGGTTTAGGGTTGATTCCTAAGGGCTTGGAAAAGTTCCTAAGGGTTTGGGAAGGTTCCTAAGGGTTACGGAGGTGCTATCGAAAGCTCAGGGGTGCGCCTTTCCAAAGTATGTCTCAATCGGGCCTTGGGCCAAATTTGGGCATCTACACTTCTTCTGAAACACCTCTATATAATGCTACATATAGTTGTCCATGTAAGAACACCGGTTCTGGAAGTAGATTCCAACTTGTTTGATTGTTTGCCCTTGAGAGTTGTTAATAGTCATTACATAAGAGAGGCGAATTGGAAATTGCTTATGTTTAAATTGGAAAGGGTAGCCCTCATTTTCTGCAATACATAGAAAGGTATTCTTGGTATGAATACTTCAATTATGTTGTGCTGCCCTGATGTAATTTCAGCACATATAACATTTTTATAAAATCTTCTGCAAACTAATCTGGTACCATTACATAATCCACTTCTTGGATCAAGGTTTCGCAGTAGGATAATGGTACAATTCTTTTTTAGGGTTAATTTATGAGGAGGCAAACCATTTGGAGACAAAGAATTTAGAAATTCTTGTGGGATATATCCATCTTCTGTATCAACAGCACTGTCGAAATTGTAATAAATGATTTCTTCATCAATGATTTTTTAAATTATAAATGGTTCAACTCATCAACATATTCATTTTTCGTACTAAGAATAGCCCTATCTGCTAGGTACTCTACATTCTCTATTTCTTTTTGTAAATCAGGGAAAATGATGTTTATCAAACGACTAATACTTTCTTCATTGCTAATGTATGGTATCAACATGCCTGTAGAGATCCTAATTAAGTTATCGATTAGGACTTCCTCAACACCATCACCAATTCAAAGCAAGTATTCACTACACTGAAGATACCCCTAGCTCGCATGTTATGCGTTAGTTTATTTTTTTTTGCAGTAACCTAAAGTATGCGTTAGTTTATTTTATCATAACGCATGTTATGCGTTAGTTTATTTTAGGAAATCTCCTCCTAAAATTATGAGTTTTCCACCAAAAACAATAGACGTGTCTATAATATCTTGGAGTGTATGATCAAGTTCTTTGAACGCATATCTTTTTGACATTGGTTTGACATTGGTGCTTCATTCCATATAATTATTATTACTCTTCGAAGAAGTTTGACAACGGGACCTTCCTTACTAATTCCACACAAACTTGAAGGGTTAATGTCAATAGGTATTTTAAACCTTGAGTGAGAAGTATGTCCACCGGGAAGTATGGAAGCAGCAACCCCAGATGTCGTTGTAGCAATATCAATATCTCCATTTGACCTAACTTTTGCAAGCAAGGCTCTGTAGAGATATGTCTTTCCTGTGCCACCTGGTCCAACTATAAAGAAGAAACCACTCTTACGTTCACTCACACAACTCATTATTGTATTGAAAGCATATAATTGAGCTGGATTAAGTTGTGTGATAGTTTCCATAACTTCTATTGGTGTAATTATTGACATTTCTTCTAGCACTTCTCGTAATTGGTTTCCTCTGACGGTTTCAAAAGAGTTAACATGTGGGAGGTTATAATCCATTAAGGAGTTACCCATACTTTTTAAATTATCACCTATGGCATTTAAGACGAATGTGTCACGAAGTGAAGAGTTAGTTTCAGGAATATCTTCCAAATCTTCTCCCATTTTTTATGCCATTACTCCCCAGAGAGGTCTTACATTTCGTGGTTCACAATATACTAACATTATAGCAAATAATCTTCGAATAGATGATGGCATTGCTGATTTAGAAAATTTTTGTAAGTAGTTTAGGATATCAGTTACATCTTCTAAGAGACCATGTAGGTGTGCAATGTCGCGGAATGATGTAGTCAATTCTCCATTTATAGTTAGCAAATTTGTAAATGAAGTTGGTCCACGTAGATGATTAAGTAGGATATGTAGGTATTATCGTTCACCTTCTTGTAGATTAGCTGTAGCTACACAACCAACAACTCTCAAGTGCTTTCGTTTACTCTAAAAATGCCCTATTGAATTCCATATATAGTGCTTTGGAAATTCTCGGTATAGATGCTTTCTTGCATAAAGATCAGATGCATTTGTGGAGAATAACTCTGTAAGAATGGTACGTTTATTGTAATCATTAAGGATTACATGGCTAAGATTTTGATTTTTCCAATATGTTACAAGTTGTTGGTTTGGCAAATGCAATTGTAGATGTTGAACATAAGGATATGTTTCACTCAAAGGGAAGCTATAAATTCTCCAAATTGCCTATGGAGGAAAAACACCCATCTTGCATTTTGGAAAGACTGTATTTCATCTATGATTTGCTCACCTGAACCTTCCTGTAGAAACAGTGAGATACGATCATGACCCTTGTAGATATATTTATAAAGATATTTGACAGCTTTGATTGTCGAACAAATTTTGACATTAATATGACAATTGTAACGAATCAGGAGGTATGCATTATAAGGTGCAACCCAATGATTATTTAGAAGATGTCCAAGAACATCCACCTGGCGACCATCATTTCTTCTTCTATATGAGGGATAATCACACTTATTTTGTATAGTTGTATCATAGAATGAGTGAGGGTAGAGAAATCGTGTAATATCCTGGATATTTTAGACCCGTTTTCAATTACTTCAGTAAGCGTGCCGAAAAAAGTAGAGAAATAGTGTCATATCCTGGATATTTTAGACCCATTTTCAATTACCTCAGTAAGCGTGCCCGAAAAAGTTATGGGATGGAGTTTGATTAGTTGGGTAAGTTAACTTAAAAGAAGGAAATTGGTCAAAGAAATTTGGGTTTGGACTTGAGGAAGTCCTAATTTTGATAACTTATACACTAAAGTACATAACACTGAAAATAAATTAAAGTTAAGTGGATAGACTTGTAAATAAAAGATCATGATATTTAATTAAAATATCATGATATTTTGGGTATGATATGGTTATTATAAAGAGAGAAGAGTGAAGGAGAAGCTTCATTCTTCTTCCCCCTCGTGAGAACCAAAACTTTGAGCTCTAGCAAACTCCTATCCCCCTTGCTTAGATCCCTTAGTGCATACACTCACTCTCCCCATCTTAACCGTAGACATGCCTCGAATTCAGCCTCTGATTTGTTTAGATACATTTAGAAAGAAGGAAAGGGGAGAGTGGATACATGTGTGGATAAATCTGGGCTAACTGTTGCTCTAGTAGCAATGTTAGAGAAGGACTGATTTGGAGTCCGACTGATTGAGGCTTGTGGATTTGTTCCGACGCTTGGAATTTTGATCAACGAAAGTCGACGGAATCAACCTTAAGAGGTAGGCTTTTAAAATTCTATTGGTTAAACTAATTGTTATCTAGATTATATTAGACAAACTGTGGAAACAGAATTAATGGCAGTGTGGATTTTGGAAGAAAAATCAAGTTAAGAAGAACAAATTTTGAACAGCACAGACCTAGAGAAATTTGAACATCGAAATGAAATTCAATGATCGAATTTTGGAAATTCTGGCTGATGCACTTTTGGAGGAATTTGAAATTCGATGATCGAATTTTGTCCTGTTTCTGGCCTTCAAAATTTTCTTGGAAAATTTATGGGGAGCTTTTGTCTGATCTTATAGACTCCATTAACACATTATGGTGTTAACCCTTGTAGGTTCTGAATTGAAAGAGTTCACTGCGAGGACCTCTGTGAGGACTTAGACCAATTCAAAGTTAAGGTAGGGGAACATTAAAACTTATGACATTTTATATAAGCATTGTTAATCTGTTTTCAAGCATAGATCCTGAAATTATTAGAATATAAACATGATGCTGAGTAGCATTACTTTGACTTAAGAAATTCTGAATAAACTTTGCAATAAATATGAACTCTGAAATTTTGGAACATCCGAACCTCACCTTTGAATATAAAATGCGTATTAGAACTCTGAAAATCAGGAAATATATTAATTACATAAAATCCGATATGTTTAATATCCGCATGTGATTTGAGGTTAATTAAAACGAAACCCTAGATTCTATAAACCGTGTTGACGGTGAATCAGCCTAGCGCAAGCTTCACTCATGACACAGGGGCTTGTTGCACTTTCAGAAAAAGGGCTCATTGAACGACGATGGTTAGTAGGGTTTCCCATTGGTAATAATTTCGCTCTCATTATATATTAATTTGAGGGAAAATCTTAAGTTATAAATTTAAGGCCAGAAGCATGCATGAAATCAGAATCTGAAAACATAAGAACTTTAGACCTGTTAAATTTCTCTTTTGGCATACTTTTTTAGAATTGAAATTTAGTAATCAAAGCATATTTTGAAAACCATATCTGATCCGATTTGTCTTCGAAAACCATTGCTTGTGCTAAAATGTGAATAAATGAGTTTCCTCTACTAAGCTTTGATGTTAGCTCACCCCGACTATACGTCACAGGTGCTGAGACTGACTTAGGCTCCGACGACCTTGATTTAGAGGACTCTGACTACATCCCTGAGGAGGAGTCAAAGATCCCAGTAGAGGAGTTCTTTCCCTGATCTCGGTTTACTTATTTGGTATACTTTTATCTTAGAATCTTTTTGAATTATGGGCCTAAGACCTTGTTTGGATATTTTTTATATCATTCTGAGGATGCATCTTTAGGAACCATTGTTTAGGCGATTGGATTGGCCATCACTGGTGGTTCTTCTTTATTCCTTTTTGAGATATATCAATGGTTTGAGATGTGTTCTTGTCTTATTAGTTTTGTTTCTATTTAGAACTATGCTTATACTGCCAGCTTTAGTTTGATATGTGGCTTATTGAGAAATCAATAAGTTGGCAAACCAACCTTTCCTATACCATAAGGATTGGAAAAGTTGGGTCGTCACAGTTGGTATCAGAGCGTGGCGCTAGGTTCGGAGTCTTAGGACTAAGGGCATGATTGTCTTTATAATCTATACTAATCAGTTGTTATTATTCTTCAACAATGACAGATCAACATGGCTCCAAGGTTTAGAGACAGGGGTAGAGGTCAAGACGGACCTAGTACAGTTCGTGTCCAAGAGGTTGATGAGGGCATAGGTACCTAACAAGGCAGAGAGAGATTTATGTCTGGTCCTAATGTAGACCCCTTGGGAGCTGGTAGAGGTGGAGGAAATGTTGACCAAGTATTGGCAGCTTTGGCCAATAATATAGCTCAGCAGACTACGACGATGACTCAGCAGACTACAGCTATGACTCAATAGACAGAGTTGTTGGCGGCCAGGCATCAACCAGGAGGTTTAACTAAATTCAAGAGGATGAGACCTCCTACCTTCACGGGTTAGACTGATCCATTGGAAGTCGAGGGTTGGCTCGACGAGATGGAGAAGATATTTGAGGTGTTGCAATGCACCGACGTTGAGAAGGTGCGCTGGGCAACTGTCAAGTTATTAGGCGAGGCCAGTCCTTGGTGGAAGTCTGTATCCAGGATCTGAGAGAAGGACTATCCTAACACTCCATGGACTTGAGCAGAGGTTGTGGAGACGTTCAATGATCAGTATTTTTCCATGATCGTGCGTAATCAATGGGAGGTCCAGTTCATAAAGCCAGAACAGAATGAGATGTCTGTGCACGAGTACGGAACAGAGTTTGATAGGCTTTCACAATTCGCACCTTTGCATGTGGCCACCGAATTAATGAAGGCTCAGAAATTCTAGCGTGACCTGAGGCCAAATATAAAAGAGAAGGTAGCAATGTGGGAGATGGAAACCTAAGGAGGTGTCATGTCAAAGGCCCTCATTACTGAAGAGGAAATTTAGAAGTTGTATCTGCAAAGGGATCAAGGAAATAGAAACCGATTCGATCAGGAACAGCCTAATGTGTCTGAGTAGGCAAACAAAAAGTTGAGGTTCTCAAAACCTCCTCGCTATCCTACTCAACCATCTTACTCCAAACCGGCTGTTACCTCTGGACCTGTATCTTCCTCCTATCAGAGACCACAGAATTCTTCACGCGCATGACCTTTCAGAGCTGCTAGCACCACTGCGAGTGGGGCCTCCATGGCACAAGGATCCTCGTGTGGACCATCTATTACTCCGGTATCAGCTCCAGCATGTACATGATGTGGGAAACCACATACGACAGAGGATTGTCGAAGGAACACTGGAGGATGCTTCAGGTGTGGGAAGATCAATCACATGATCAAGGATTGTCCTAAGGAGGACAAGGGAAGGACTATTTCAGTTTCTACATAGAAATCCTCTCGCCCTACTGTTCAGGGTCGAGCCTATGCAGTGACTGCACATGATGCTCAAACGTCGAATGATGTGATCGAAGGTATCATTAAAATTCAGATGTTAATTCTTGTATTAGTCTCTATTAATTTGAATTATGAATTCTTTAAAGATAAATTTGAAAACTACAATCATTGCATATAACTAATGAAAATTCTTGATAAAAGGTACCCTTATTATGAGTCATGAAGGCGACTCGAGTAAAATAGAAGCACGAGTATTGATAGACCCCGGGTCTACACACTCGTTTATTGCTCCTCTTTTCTCTGAGAAGTTGGGCATTACTCCCATACCCCTTATGTTTATCTTGGAGGTATTAGTTCCTATGGGAAGCTCAGTGAGCACGGATACGGTGTGTCAATCAGTTATCATGATGATTGATGATCACGAGACAATGACCGACATGATTGCACTGAGCATGGAAGGGTTTGACGTGATTCTCAGGATGGATTGGTTGTCTGCATATCATGCGAGCGTGGACTGTCTTTGAAAGAATGTAACCTTTCAACCTCCAAAGTAGAAATCCTTTCGATTTTGTGGAGTTAAATTGAGCATTGCGCCACTTATTTCCGCTATCCGAGCTGAGTGTATGATGAGCAGCTGCAGTGCATATCTTGCTTACTTGCAAAATCATAAGGAAGAAAAGAAGGACATTGCGCTTATCATGGTTGCATGTGAATATCCCAATATCTTCCTTGAAGACTTGCCTGAATTGCCACCTGATCGAGAGATCGAGTTAGCTCTGAGTAACGAACCATTGTCCATGGCTCCATATCAGATGGCGCCTGCTGAATTGAATGAGCTAAAGGAACAGCTTCAGGAGTTTTTGGATAAGGGCTTTATTAGACCGAGTGTTTCACCTTGGGAGCGCCGACACTCTTTGTGAAGAAGGACGGATCGATGCGTCTGTGCATCGATTATCGCCAGCTCAACAAGATGATGATTAAGAATAGTTATCCATTTTCGCAGATAGATGACCTGTTTGATCAACTGTAGGGTGCAAAGTTCTTTTTGAAGATTGATCTGAAGTCAGGCTATCATCAGCTCAAAATTAAGGTAGAAGATATCCCCAAGACTACATTTCGTACGAGGTATGGTCACTATGAGTTCTTAGTGATGCCATTTGGGTTGACGAATGCACCTGCATCATATATGAATCTGATGAACCGAGTGTTCAAGCCACACCTTAATAAATCAGTGGTATTTTTCGTAGATGACATCCTCATCTATTCGAAAACCAGAAATGAGCACGTACAGCATCTACGAGTGGCTTTTCAAACACTCAGGGACCATCAGCTATATGTCAAACTCAGCAGTGTGAGTTTTGGCTTGATCAGATTAGCTTCTTGGGCCACGTCATCTCTGAGATTGGTATATTTATTTATCCGACAAAGATTGATTCTGTGGTGAATTGGGTGCTGCCGATGATGGTTACTGAGGTCCGTAGTTTCCTTGGTCTGGTAGGATACTATCGGAGATTTGTCAAGGGCTTCTCCAAGATATCGGGCTCGCTTACATAGCTTACGAAAAAGAATGCTAAGTCGATTGGATAGAGCAGTGTGAGCAGAGCTTTCAAGAGCTTAAGTAGAGATTAACTAAAGCACCGGTACTTGCTATACCTTAAGGCAGTGGAGGCTTCGTAGTGTACAGTGATGCTGCTTATGGGGGATTAGGTTGTGTGCTTAATCAAAATGAGCGGGTCATTGCTTATGGTTCTAGGCAATTGAAGGACCATGAAAGAAATTATTCGACTCATAATCTCGAGTTAGCTGCTATTATCTTTGCCCTGAAGATCTGGAGACATTACCTCTACGGTGAGATATTTGATATCTTCACCGATCACAAGAGCCTCAAGTACCTATTCACTCAGAAGGACTTGAATATGAGGCAGCGGCGATGGATGGAGTTCTTGAAGGATTATGATTGCTCTATCCAGTACCATCTGAGAAAGGCGAACGTCATTGCTGATGCTCTTAGTAGAAAGTCTTCAACGCTATTATTGCATCTTATCAGTAGGATACAAAGATGGAAGCTACTGAAAGATATGACCTTAGGCAGCTGGCGGTTTGATGTGAAAGGCTCAGAAGCACTGATGGCTACCCTTGTACTTTGTCCTACGCTCTTCAAGAATATCAGAAAGCTACAGATGATGGACGATGAGCTTATGGCATTAGACAAGATGTGGGAAGTGAAAGCAAGAAGGATTTCTCCATTCGAGAAGATGGGATCTTGCTGTTTAGCGATCGAGTATGTGTACCGACGAGCACTGAGCTTCGGGATACCATTTTGGAAGAGACTCACAAATCGATGTATGCTATACATCCTGGTAGTACCAAGATGTATCAGGATTTGAAGAAGAGCTTCTGGTGGAGAAGTTTGAAATGGGACATCGCCGAGTACGTGTCTCAGTGTTTGGTTTGTCAGCAGGTTAAGGTCAACCATCAGAATCCTGCAGGGTTGCTACAACCTTTACCTATACCCGAGTGGAAATGGGAAGCCATTTTAATGGACTTCATTCTGGGGTTGTCAAAAATACTGAGAAATAATGCCATATGGGTCATTATCAATCAGTTAACGAAGTTCGCTCATTTCCTACCTTACAATATGACATATACTGCCAGCAAACTCGTCGAGTTGTACCTCAAAGAGATAGTTTGACTGCACGGTATACCAGCTAGTATTGTGTCTGATAAAGATTCGTTGTTTACATCTCAGTTTTGACAACGGTTCCAAGAAGGAATGGGTTCTCGTCTTGACCTCAGTAAAATATTTCACCCTCAGACTGATGGCCAAATTGAGCGAGTGAATCAGATCATTGAGGACATGCTTCGAGCTTGTATGTTGGATTTCCACGGGTCTTGGGACCAACACTTACCTCTGATCGAGTTCGCTTACAACAATAGCTTCCAAGCTAGCATCGGTATGGCACCGTTCGAGGCTTTGAATGGATGGTGGTGCAAGTTTCCACTGAATTGAGAAGAAGTGGGTGAGAAGCTCATTCTAGGCCCAGAGATCATGGAGCGTACAATCAAGACAGTTCGGTTAATCTGCGAGAGACTACGTGTGGCTCAAAGTCGTCAAAAGAGCTATGCAGATCCCAAGAGGAGACATGTGGATTTTCAGGTGAGCTTAATTGCTTTCATCACCTTATACATCTCTAAGCAATAAAATTGTTGCTAATACGTGTATTTTAGGTTGGCGACAATGTGTTTATTTGAATCTCACCTACGAAAGGCGTGATGCAATTCGGCAAATGAGGGAAGCTAAGTCCCCGATATGTCAGGCCTTTTAAGATATTAGGTCCAGTCGGAGAGGTTGCATACAGAGTGGCTTCACCACCGTAATTATCCAGCATGCATAATGTGTTCCATGTGTCTATGCTATAGAGATACATTCGCGACCCGACTCATGTGCTTGATTACCAACCCATTGAGCTTCATGATGGTTTGACGGTGATTGAGGACCCGGTATAGATCTTAGACCACAAGGAGCAGATCCAACGAACCAAGAGGATTCCTTTGGTTCTCATAAAATGGCAGAATCATACATCAGAGGAACCCACTTGGGAGAGCGAAGCCGAGCTCCGAGAACAATTCCCGGAATTGTTTGAGTAATTTTTGAAAATTGTAAATTATGGTGGTGTCAACAATGTATGAAACTTTTGGGGTTGCAAGATATATATATATATCAGAGTCCATACTGATGTACAAATTTTGAGGAATTGGTACATACATACTTCTGTTTATTGTGGCTAAATCACTTATGATCAATCAGGTCTTGTCTTGATTTTTTTTTTTATTGCAATATCGAATTATTGTTTGCACACTTGCATCATTGACTGGGATAAGTTTCAAAAGTGTAAGGGCTTAAGGATGTCAATAAAGGACCAAAAAGCAACTTTAAAATCTTAAAATTTTCAAAAATCTGGAAGAAGACAGGTTCTGACAAATTCGAACCTCGAAATGAAAATTCGAAGTTCAAATTTTCACTGCACCTGACAAGGTTTTTGGAAATTTTGAAGGTCGAATTTAATTCGATGATCGAATTGAAATTAGATGCTCGAATTCAAATTCGATGATCAAATTTGTTGGGATAAGTTCGGCTAGGGTTTTTATTTTTATCATTTCGCACCTTTTAAAAAGGTTGAGCTTAGGTTTCTTTGGGGGTCTTTTGGAGTTCTTTGGGTTTTTCTTCCTTCTTGGGCAAAAATCAAAGGGATTGCATTTGGATTTGCAAGGAGCGTGGGTATGCATTGACAAGGAGTCGATTTTATCATTCCAACAAGGTAAACCCTACCTACATTGTGCTTGCTCTTGCATTTTCAAATTTGTTTGCTGTTTTGTTATGGGACCTAAGAAAACCACAATTCCTAGGGTCCTTACTTCCAAAAGACCAGCTTCTAAGGCTAGATCTTCTAGCCAACCTCCACCTCAACCTCAACCGCCGATTCCACCACCTCAGCAACCCATGCAACACCCACTACTTCGGGAGCAACCCAATGAATATTGGAGTGCTAAGGGATTTGCTGATGAGTGGATTTTCGATCCCAAGTTGTTTGATCAGTAAGACACTACACAATGGGCCTCTGATTACTTGGAAAAATCCCAGTTAAGAACCCTTCCACAACCACTTTTATCCCCGATTGGTATGCCTCTTTTACCTACGCATGCGACAGGAAGATGGGAAGAAAATCTATACTACCATCAACGGGCACGACTATGCCTTTGATGTCGATGACATTGCTGCGAAAATGAATTGTCCAACCAAGGGTCTGGCTCCACCAAACACTAAAACCGTGGCTGTTCATGATGTGATAGCCCGGATGACCTAGGGACGTCATGGATCCGGCAGATCAATAGCTCGTTCCCAACTACCGGATACAATGTGGATGCTTGATGCAATTTTTAAAGCGACCCTATACCCTTTTGGACACTGATCGGAATAAAGGGGCCCCATCCAACAGGTCCTATTTTCTACATTCCAAGTGAAATGGCTCAATGCCTCGGTAGTGGTATTTCAAGGTATCATCAAGGCCCGAGAAAAAATATTCGGGATATTACATTCTCCCCTCAAAAATTTTCGTCCTCAAAAATGTAAAATACACACAAACAGGTCTACAAGGAACCCCTTCCTAACAAAAGTCCTGAATCAAAGTGAAAGCAAACAACTCTAAAGCAAAAGAACATGGGTCACAGTGCGATGGCTTCACAAGGCATGCAAGTCAAGGGATGGGATCCGTAGTAAGCTAAATGTACTGTGTGTGGCACCCGATGGGGCCCTAGTGGATTGCATCCGTACATGGATGCCTACACCCCAAGTGTCACGTGCCGGGAAACATACCTCACTGTGACTCAAGGTGAACGAACTAGAATGGAATCAAATCAGGTTATCAAAGTACTCACGTACCCATATTGGAAAAACCAAGTACGTAATCCGGTATAGTCAAATAGATCGAATCAAAGAACCATATTCAAAAGTTAATATAGAAGCAGAAAATAAAGAAAACCAAAAGTAACTAAGCATGAGAAGTCAACTCATAGTCCCATAATTCATAGACATATAACCCGTATGCAAGGCACATTATCCACATGCAAAGCACAGAACCACAGTAGTAAGGCCAAAACCATAACATAGACAAAACACCAAGAATAACCATATTCTAATAACCCAAATTCCCACATGCAAGCACCCATATAACTCGGAACTCATATGTAAGCATCCATATATTTCAGATTGGTAGAGCAAAACAGAGGAAAGCTAATTAACAAAATAAAGCAAACAAAAATGTTATAAAAAGAAAGAAAAAGTAGAACCACCAGACTCTAATAATCCATCAACATTTAATAATTACAACCCCAACATAGATTGCAAAAAGTGAAACAATTAAGTCACCATAGCTGCTCTAATCCTCCCCATCTAGATTGGATCCAACTGCATGATCAGCCAGTGCCTGATCATCATCCTCGTCGTCATCACCAGCATCCGTAAGCACCTCATCACCTTCTCCAAAAGTAGAAGCGCGGTGCACAGATGCGTGGATATCGGCCAAATATGTCGCATAGTCAGTAGGGTAGGCATGTTGCATCAGATAGGTCAAAGCCCGCCCATGAATCTCTAACTCCCTGCTCATGGAGCTCGTGTGTTGAGTCAGCGCCTGGATCTGCTGACTCATAGCTGTCATCTGGCGGGTGAACTCCGATGCAGTGAGCACGTCAGTGTGTGGGGGCTGGTCTGTGTCGGGAGCAACATGTTCAGTAGCTAGTTGATCTTCATCCTCCTCATCCTTGTCAAGAACCACAGTATCTTTAGGAGCCTTCATCAACTTGCTATAACTTCGACCCCAATCAACCAATCTATAGGTCTTTAAACTAGCAATGAACTTAGGCTCATCATGTGGAATCTCATAGGCCAGTCTCGCACGATAGTCCTCAAGCATCAGCGATATCAACCGGGCGTAGGGAATGCCCTTGACCAGGGTCTTTATAAAGAGAGAAGAGTGAAGAGTGAAGGAGAAGCTTCATTCTTCTTCCCTCTCGTGATATCCAAAACCTTGAGCTCTAGCAAACTCCTATCTCCCTTGCATAGATCCCTTAGTGCATACACTTACTCTCCCCATCTTAACCGTAGACATGCCTTGAATTTAGCCTCTGATTTGTTTAGATACATTGAGAAAGAAGGATAGGAGAGAGTGGATACATGTGTCGATAAATCTAGGCTAACTGTTGCTCTAGCAGCAATGTTAGAGAAGGACTTATTTGGAGTCAGACTGATTAAGGCTTGTGGATTTGATCTGGGGCTTGGAATTTAGATCAACGGAAGTCGAAGGAATCAACCTTTAGAGGTAGGCTTTTAAAATTCTATTGGCTAAACTAATTGTTTTCTAGATTAGATTAGACAAACTCTGGAAATAGAATTAATGGAGTTTGATTTTTGGAAGAAAAATCAAGTTAAGAAGAACAAATTTTTAACGACACAAACCTGGAGATGATCGAACATTGAAATAGAATTCAAAATTTGAACATCAAAATGAAATTCAATGATCGAATTTTGGACTTTCTGGCTGATGCACTTTTGGAGGAATTCGAAGTTCAAATTTAAATTCGAACATCGAATTCCAATTGAAAGAGTTCACTGTGAGAACCTCTATGAGGATTTAGACCAATTCAAAGTCAAGGTAGGGGAACCTTAAAACTTATGACATTTTATATAAGCATTGTTAATCTATTTTCAAGCATAGATCCTGAAATTATTAGAATATAAACATGATGTCGAGTAGCATTTCTTTGACTTAAGAAATTCTGAATAAACTTTTCAATAAATATGAACTCCAAAATTTTGGAACATCCGAACCTCACCTTTGAATATAAAATGTGTATCAGAACTCTGAAAATCAGAAAATATATTAATTACATAAAATCTGATATGTTTAATATCCGCACGTGATTTGAGGTTAATTAGAATGAAACCCTAGATTCTACAAACCGTGTTGACGGTAAATGACCTAGCACAAGCTTCCCTCATGATGCAGGGGCTTGTTGCACTTTCAGAAAAAGGGTTCATTGAATGACAATGGTTAGTAGGGTTTCCCATCGGTAATACTTTCGCTCTCATGATATATTAATTTGAGAGATAATCTTAAGTTATAAATTTAAGGCAAGAAGCATGCATGAAATCAGAATCTGAAAACATAAGAACTTTAGACCTGTTAAATTTATCTTTTGGTATACTATTTTAGAATTGGAATTTAGTAATCAAAGCATATTTTGAAAACCATATTTGATCCAATTTTTTTCTTTGAAAACCATTGCTTGTGATCAAATGTGAATAAATGAGTTTCCTCTACTGAGCTTCGATGTTAGCTCACCCCGACTATACGTCACAGGTGTTGAGACTGACTTAGGGTCCGACGACCTTTGTCTAGAGGACTCTAACTACATCCCTGAGGAGTAGCCAGAGATCCCAGCAAAGGAGTTCTTTCCCTGATCTCGGTTTAGTTATTTGGTATACATTTATCTTACAATCTTTTTTAATTATGGGCCCAAGGCCTTTTTTGGATATTTTTGATATCATTCTGAGGACGCATCATTAGGCATCATTGTTTAGGTGATTGAATTGGCCATCACTGGTGGTTCTTCCTGGTTCCTTTTTGAGATATATCGATGGTTTGAGATGTGTTCTTGTCTTATTAGTTTTGTTTCTGTTTAAAACTATGCTTATATTGCCAGCTTTAGTTTGATATGTGGCTTATTGAGAAATCAATAAGTTGGCGAACCAACCTTTCCTATACCATGAGGATTGGAAAAGTTGGGTCGTCACAAATCGACAATGTCCATTAATCATGCAGGGTGAAGAAAGCCTTAAATTACCACAAGGACCATGCATCATGTGCCTCACAACCCGCTGGAATAGCAACGGATCTTCATCATCATCTAGAATCTCAACATATATTATTTTATCATAATCAGTTGGGTTTTGTAGCTTATCCTCTGTTTGTAATATCAGGAGAAAGTGTGCATATGGGAGCATCCCCTTTTCTGAAATTCTATAACATGAACATGTGCCACCACACGACCAAAAATACAATGAATGAATAATTGTTTTTTCAAATCCTCAAATTTTGCTCTAAAACTTCAAATCATAATATCTGGTCGGTTCTGTGCTGCTTCCCCAGGTCCTTGCAAGTTCTTTATTTTTGGCCACTCTGGATTACATGTCATTGTGAGGAAGATATCTGGTTTCCCATATCTCTAACCTAAAGCTATTGCGACCAAATATCTACGCCTCATATCTCTAGGTCCTCCAATAAAAGAAGCTGGTAGGATAATTCTTTTCCCAACTTTACAATCTTGTTGTTCTCTAGCAGCAATACAATCAACGATCCTTAGTATAGGTCGGTACTTATAGAAGATTGGTTACTGTAGTAATAACTCAATCGAGTTGTTTCAATTTTTACATACATATCAACGACATATTGTTGAAATAGACGACCACTATTCATTACATTCCATTGTATATGATCTCTTATTTGAAACATGTATGCATAATACTGACGGCATGAGACTCCTTTACCCTTATCTCCATTTATATCACCTGGGAAAGCAAATGTGGGAAGCCCTAAACTTGGTTATCTTGTATATTGATTTCATAGAAAGGGATGAATGCATATTATATATTTTCTATCACATAGCTTCTCAATTTAACGTGCGTACATTCTTCATTATGGAGAAGTTCTTGGAAGGTAAAATCATCTACTGGGACAAAACCAGATGCACTCTCTGTGGTTGATGGAATTTTAGATGTGATCTTCTTTGGTATTCCCCTATGCCACCTGGTTTCACCAAATGGGAAAAGTAGAGGATATTGTAATGGATCGTAACAACCATAGTTGGAATGAACCTTGTAACATTCACCTAAGTGTCCATGGACTACAATATCTATTTTATATCACCTGGTTTCATTATATCCCTCAGTTATAATAGAAACGACTTGAGATGTTGTTGGTGCATTACATGCTCGTTGGTCAAGCCGACAATTCTGTCTAAAAATAATGGAGTAATTTTCGATAAGATGCCGGTTGCATAGGCTTGCATAAGGATTTCGATGAAGAATGAAAATTAATTTTTCAATTATGTCTCGACGCAACTCGGGGAAATGACAATTTCTATTATCAACTTCATGCTCAGTGTCATAAAATTATAGTTGTAAGTACTAAGCGACATCATTTACAGGTATTAATGATGAAAGGGAATGACAAATTTGGCCATGAACTTTGAATGTATATATACCCGTAGAAGAATTGTGAAGCTGGTTATAAAGTTTCACCCCCATCGATGTGAAAGCAAAGACACTATTATAAGCATGAATATATTTGTGAAACTCCTTTGATTCCTCAGTCTGAGACGTGTATAAAATATATGAAGTAGTTGGGATGTGATTAATATATAACAATATCTCTCCGTTCAAGCAACATAATGTTGAAGGCTCACTCCTGAGTTGCTTTTCATGACAATAAACACAATTAGCAACTAATTGAACTTCATGTTCCTTCCTTGATAGTCTTTTGTTGCTTCGACCTTTGACGTGTTTTGTTATGTTTATATCATTATTCTTTTCGTTGCTTTTGAAAGTAGAACTTGGCGTACCTGAAGAGAATGAGTAAGGAGGAGTAAGAAGGTTTTATTCTTTCATCTTAATTGCAAAGGATGGGGGAAGCAGATGCATTTTGAAAGGGAATATGCTATGTAATTTTACCAATCGATGGTAGTACGTACTCAGGAAGTTAAGACAAGCTATTTGTCCAAGGTTTCTATTATCATCTTCTAATCCCTTCTTGATTATCTATGTTCTGGAAGAAGCAACCATAACTTCTGCTTGCTCTAAGTTGAAGTTGCCGCTACTGCAACCTCAAAGTTGATTTTTTCTTCCATATATTGTTTGACGTTTTGATAGTAGACGTTCCTTTTCATCAATGTCTATTGTTCCATAGCGCTCATGAGCACTATTACGTTTCCTTTCTTTTTACACATATATCAGTTTTGACTTGTGTTCGTTTTGAAATTATTATCCATGAGCAATATTCCTTCAAACTATATGGATGGTCACTTATAGATATTGCTCATTTCTAGAAAGAGGAGGAATATATGTACTTAGATAAATATCAAGATGTATACAATGGAGGATAACCCACCATCCCCAGATGAGCTATGTTTTGGAATATTTATTAGTCCAGATAAATTTGGTAATTAAATAATGGTGAAAGATTTCAAGATAGACATAGTAGATTATCACATGATATACCAAACAATATGTATGAACCAAATGTAACCGAAACTGAAAATAATAGGAATGAATAAAATGAAATAGAAGTGTAAGTTAAATATTGTTCACATTGAGAGAATTAGTTCATTCTCAAAAGACAAATATGAAAAAAGAATGAGAAGATCGACATGTAACTAAGATAGTTGGGGATTATCTAAGTCAGATGAAGCCCCATACTCCCCTTTGGTATCAGTTGGACTCCTACATACAAGTAGATTCTATCCGTGTCATTAAATGAGAAGGAAATTTATATTCTAAGCTTCCCTATTTAAACATAAAGATAGATCTTTAAAGACAGGTAACATGTTTTATTAATATTATCCTACTTCTATATGATGTCCCTATTCAATCACGGTCCTCCATGGAGAACCTCAAGGTGCAACATAATTTAAGGATCCTATATAGTTACATTGACACACTTGATCATCCTAGCTAAGCATGCCTAATTTTAATGTGTACTTTCATCCTGTGCTTCTTATAGGCCAAGAAAAACATAAATGTGTTTTGTCCAATTATTATCACCACTTAATATTCTCATTGTCACTTTGGGTTAGCATTTACTAAGTTTAATTGAACATTCTGTAGTTGTTTTCTTTTCATTTGTAATTAACGCTAGTTGACATTCTATTTCGATCCTTAATTTATAATGTAATTCTTACCAGTGAATTGTTTTCTACTAAGAGAATTTGTTCTAGTGTTTGCATGTATCTCAGCAATTGGTATTTGTGCAAACCTCCTACTACATTGTTACTTCATATTTGTAACTCCAAGTATGATGAGTTGGTATAGGGTAATTGATCCGTTTTTGGTAGAATGACATTAACCAATTGATAATCGAGAGGGAATGGGTTGGATACCCTATAATCTTCTTGCTTGTGAATCTAGTTTACCGATAACCTTCTCACATAATTTAACTTTAATCAATATATTCACCTTGTCAAACTTTTAATGGAGTGGTAAATGCTTTTCTCTCGTCTTCCTCAACCGTACTTATAGCCACTGTTCTGAAAGTTGTTTGGGGCGTCTGCTCAGGTAGTTCAGGCATCCCGATTTAGGTCGGGGCACCCCCTGGGGTGGGCCGAATTTGGGGCGGCCGTCCCGTGCCTGCCCAAGTGGCCGCCTCCCCCCAGTCCCAATTTTTTATTTTCTTTTATTTTAATTTTTTTTTCTCGAGAGTCATTATTTGGCATATTTTGAAAGGGCCCTTGCACTCAAAAGTTGGCCCTTGCACCGACTTTAAAGAGAGACTTGGTATTTTAGGGACATGTGACATGTGAGGAACATTGCTGGCATTAGATCAGATGACGACGGTCATGTTTCACCCTGTTATTCCACACAAAAGATCTCATGGGTGTTCTTGGGTGCAATTAACACCACCCTAATTTAGAAATTGGGGGCAAATAAGCAAAGAATCCTTCTTAGGTGCAAGTAACACAACCCTAAGTTATAAATTGGGTGCAAATAACACACCTTAAGTTGTAGGGTGCAAATAACTTCACAAGAAAGGGTGCAAATAATATATATATATATATATATATATATATATATATATTATATAGATGAAAAAAATATATATATATATACATAGTGGTGCCCCGCCTAACGATTTCTATCTGAACACTTGAATCTCTCAACCGTCCAATCTCTACGATTTTAAGAACATTACTTATAACATAAACTTGCTTATTAATCTCTCTTTTTTTTATAGGAACTTCTAAATTAATCAACAAGCGGATGTCGTGAGCAGCCCAACTTATGGTTGTATCGGTGCTAGCTCCTACCTACAAAACCAAGTCTCCTAACTTCAAATGCAGCTTGCATTAGCCAAAGTAGAGATCTTTTGCAGTCGAATACAGTAAGACCCTCCATTGCCCATTACGAAGTAGAGCAATAACAAACGTCCATGTATTTTAACAACAACTTTGTTGACCATCCACAGTTTAATAACTTTGTATCTTCGAGCAATGTGATTGAAGACCCTCTAAAGAGAGAGTCTCTTTGGACATGAGGTGGTTCTTTTTTCTAATGAAATATGAAGTATTTTGGTTCCTTTTTTTCTTTGTTCTTTTTCTTCCTTTCTTGGGTTCTTTTTGTAGCTTGGAATCAGGGATTTAAAGATCGATATAATGACATATCTGTCAGGTCACAATCTGGTATATATCGGATCTATCGGGCAGGTTGGCCAAAAATGACCGATATTTAAGTACCTTAGTTTTAAATTTTAAATTTTAAATTATTAATATCGAGCATTGCATTCTTAATTCTTATGGACAATCATGATCATATGTCTGAGTTGGTAGTCAATGATGACCAAGGCTGTGAAGTAGGTTGTTGGTACTCATTCCTTTAAAAATAACCCAACTAATTATGATGTAGAATAGTTGTAATATTTCTAACTACATTAAAGAGTTATACATGGGCAATAATCTTAGGAAGAGTTTTTAAATTATAGATAATCACTTCATAAGTTCAAAATTGAAGTGAAGAACATAATAGACTGAGAGGAAATGACGTTAGACATTCTACTCTCTCTATTGCATATTGAATGTGATCTCCACACATGCACTAACTGTCACCTTAGGCTTCTCACTTTTCTTTCCTTTCTTTCATTTCTCTTTCTCTTCCATTGCCTCAGAAGTCAACCTATTTAAAAATAAATCAGTACATTATGAACTTAATATGATAAGAGAGGAATCCTTCTACAAATGTAAATAAGGAATGTGGAAGGGAAGAAATCAGCCAACCAACCTTTCCTTAATTTTAGATCGGACATAGCTGTTGAACCAACCAGAATGCATATCTATTTTCGTTGGCGATTCACTGGGGAATATATCTAGTGTAGTACCTTGGATTTTAATGTTCAGTTTCATAGAGAGAAGATTCAATTAGATATAAGAATTGGGAAACTAAATATAAACTAGGGGAATATCAATTAAACATTTACCATATTGTCAATGTGTAGGAGGTCTTGAACAACCGATGTATGCATAGGTTCTTCAGTAGAAAAGAAGTCTTATGATTTATTTTTCTTGAAGCGCACCTTAAAGTTATCTTCCTTTATTTTCTCTCTTCACTTTTAACACACCTTGTTCTGCCATCCCTATAGAAATTGCACCTAGTTGAACCCACCTATAGAGGAGGAGCTATTTTTTAGGCCATAACATGCTTTCTTTTATGTATTTTTTTTCAATGTTCTTTCTAATACCAAGTTACAGTGGTGGAGTATTTAGTTTCAGCACTATTCTTGGTTAGAAACAAACCAAGAATAGGTTCAAGCTACTTACAAGTTTGCCAATTTGGATGTTTTAAACATTTTGAACGACATGATTGATGGCAATAAAATGAGGCTACAACAAGTGCCTCCTATTAAAGATTTGAAGCTCTCCAATCATATTTCGATTTCACGTTATTGTTATAATTCAAGTCAATGAATTATTGTATGAAAATATCAATACACTATTAAGAACCCACCAGAATTCCATAAAGCACCTTGATATAAGTTATAACCTACTCATTACTATCCTCATAAAAACGATAGCATGATAACAAGGACATAGAAAGTCAAGGTGGAAGCCAACACCATGTCAAATGGAAAAGCAAATCAGTACAAAATTTTGACTTGGTCTGGACCTATTTATCTCATTTGTATTTGAAGTTCAAACCAGAAGTGAGGAAGAATGGAATGTGCGTCAACTTTAGTGACAACTAAGAAATTAAGGGTATTGCTATTACAACCTCCTCGGAACAATATTGTAAATACTTTTACAATAGTTATATGATGGAAAAAAATTTTGTTGTAATTTTTTTATTTTGACTTTTTCTGCTCATTATTTGAAGGAGAAAATCCCAATTTTGTCTTGGAAATATATCACAGCAAATGGTGTGCATCTCCAAATACTAGCTGCCTAATTCATTAACCAATTTGGGTAGTCATCAGCTTCAATGCTTTCCAATTGAAGTCATGGTTTTCAGATTGCATCATTGTGGTGTGTCATTGTGGAACCATAACAGTGCTGAGCATATGAAGAGCCTTTTTCACCCTTCAATCTGGTCAAAATCTTCCTTTTGTAGTTGTCATTAACCCTGAAAATTTGTGGAAGGTTGTTCAGGAATTTGGTGGCTGAAGGGGGTTTATGTCTTATGATGTTGATGTCATGGGGCAGTAGAAGCATCATAAGTCATTAATTTCCTTTAACCATCAAATTTCATAGAAAGCTGATCCTCACAGGTATGAGGGCCTTCGAAATGTATAGTTGTTAGATTTTTTATGGGATTTAGTGGCTCAATTGGCACTTCATTTAATTGATGGCTCAAGAACGGTTTTTAGAGATAAATTTGTATATGTTGTTAGGATACCACTCAGTTTTATAAATGTGTTGCTATTTTTCAGGCACTATTTTCACACACACTAGCTATATCCAAATCTGTGCACTCTAATATCTACTATTATCCAAATCTGTGTAGTTTAAAATTTGCTATATTTCTATTTTTGGAAGACAATTTTTTTACAAAACTAAATGTCATTTTAAAGATGAAGTGAAAGAGAAATAGAGATATTATGTTATGTAAAAATGGTACAAAGATGGAACACACATAAACCTAGAGGGTATTACAATATATGTAGAAAGGTACAAAGATGGATCACACATAAACCCAGAGGATGTTACATTATTTGCAAAAAGGTAGAAAGATGGAGCACACATAAACGCAGAGAGAAATAAACATACACAAAGAAAACATACTCAAAAAAGGAAAACCTGTATGCAAAGGTTGCTTAAGTTTTTCCCCTAATGTATCCAACTCCAACGCGGTCTGACAGTACAAATTTCTTTGCTTTTGATGGTAGATTGGGCCACTTCCAAAGCTTATGTTTCACTCCTTTATAAGCTTCAATGCATAGGAAATGTGCTACTTGATTACCTTCTCTATACAAATGTGTAATCTTATATGGGGAGGCTTCTTTAAGTAGAGCCTACATTTCATCAGCCATATAGGAAGGGATATGCTTTGGGTGCATACCATATGCTATGTGATGAACTAATGTTTTGTCATCTCCCTCAATCCATATATTATGCCAATGACGCTCAACTGCGAGTTGAAGACCACGAAAAAGAGACTTAATTTCTACAATATAAGGCTTACATCAGCCTATATGATCTCCAAACGCAAGAGTGATGAAGCCTTTGTGATCTCTAAAAATACCACCTCGACTGCAGTCAATAGGAACAATATCTTCCAACCCACTCTCATTTTTCTCATAATTTCCTCTCGAAGAACCATCGAAATTCAGTTTTATCCAACCAAATTGTGGTCACTTCCATTTCACAATACATTGATGATGAACATGTTCTTTTGAATGTGCAATTAAGGATGGTATGGAAAAACGAACAGGGACAACTTGTTCTTCAACTTCTAAGATGTTTACATACGCTGTAACGACTCAAAATTTTCAAGCTAGAAGATATAGAAATACCGGTTCGCTAGATCATAGTCCATAATCTATGTACAAAATACATTTGGTATCAATGGGGAAAAAATTACAAAATAAACTGGAATAAATGCTTCAATGTCAACAATAAGGAAAACAAATCCAATAATACCACCGGTGATGATCGTACATCACACAAACAGTGGTACTAATATCAAGTACATGGAAAGAAATAAATAAGTATTCAAGAATGTCTTTTAGATTATACCAAGCGAGGTTGTTCTTCTTTTAATGGCAGTGAGCTTATGGTATTACCACAACGAGCTGTCATTGCTATTTTCAGAACGTCTTCAGTGTTTGAAACTAGATTCGAAAATAAAAATAAATGATTTGGGGTTTGGAAATCAGATCTAACATTAAGAAATAATCTCCGTGATTAAGAGGCGTATAATCCCGACAATGAGAGATGATGATATCTACCTCTTGAAGCGTGAGTGCTTACTCTATGACGATCTAGGTTGGAGAAGATCGACGTTCCACGCTATCGTTGTCCAAGGCTTCTTCCTCCTTTGATCTTGATGGTGGAAATAATCAAGATGATTTTTGTGGTAGAAACCCAAAAGATTTTATGGTGGTTTGAAGAAGGGTTGGGGGATAAGGGTGGTGACGGCTAGAGTTTTCTTAAGGTGAAGAAAAAGAAGAGATAACTAGGGTTTTCTTAAGAAGAAGTCTATTCCTCATAACAACTCTCAGAGAAATTATGATTTAGGTTTCTCCATAAGACACCTTTTTATAACTTTTTTGGGGATCATCTGGTGTTAGGTTGTCACACCAAAGAAGGGGGTATAGACTTTTTTTTTCAAGATCCAAAATAAAGTTTAATTTTCACATACCAAGGTTTGATCCTTAGACCCCTTGTCTCTAACTTAAGCCTTTAACCAGTAGGCTACCACATAGCTTGTGTCAATTAATCGAGCAATAAGAATAAGAGTTGAGAAAACCACAACATGTGTCCTTTAGTTATAAGGTTTTGAATAGTTCAGGCATGCGGTGTATACCTTATTAATCGCATATAAAAATTTAGGTATATCAACGATACGAAAATTCGAGTAGCTACATTCTTCCCTCCTTATAGAATTTTCGTCCTCGAAAATTTGCATACCTAATAATTCGAAGATAAATTCAGATTTCATACTATCTACACTCCCTAAAATAAAGGTGGGTCAAAAAATCACATCTAATGGGTCAATGGTTTGACCAAGGTCATATTAGTCAACCAAAAGTCAAAATTTTCTCACATGTCAACGATTCAACATTTGCTAAAATCCGGGTTGTCACAGACATCATCCTAGTCATTTTTGAACTACTATTATATGTAGAAGACCATTTTCCTCTTGAATATTCTGCATCTTCTTCCTCTTCGGTTGATTGTGCAGTGCCAACTAAGGTGGAAATATGAGAAGTCATAACTGTACTCACATTGGTGTCTCTAGTGTTGGCTATGTAACCAATTTTGTTGCTTACAGAGGAGGAAGTAGCCTATCTGTATACAAGAGGTTAGGCTGAGGTTTGAAGGGGGAGTACTGTCTCCAAAGTTGTTGATGCCTAATTGCATGACAACCTTCCATCAGAAAGAACACTTGAGGTAGATGGTAGGTTGTTAAGTGGTGAAAAATGCCACTTTTCACCCTTTAACCTGACCATTGATAGACCTGTGAGCACACTAATAAGCCTCTGTCGAGTGTATTTTGTAGACAACAATAAAAGATGATACTAATGCAGAAAACCACACAAGAATGCCCACAAAGGGGCCATCTCTCAGCACAGGACAGACCCAGCAATGGCACATCACTAGACCCTTAGAGTGCTTGGCTGCAGAAGAACAAGGCGAAGGAAGGGAAGACAGGACAAAATCATCCTATCGAGAGGACATATGAAGATTTTGATAGGAGCTGAGAGTTGAATTAGAGGAATTCGTGCAGATTGGCGAGGTTTCAATAGGATCTGAAGGCAGAAAGAAGAAGTCATGAGGATTGTGAAATTCGATAGGATCCAAGAACCTATTGAACAGTTGAGAGAAAGACAGATTTCATCCTGACGAAAGCTACCTGAGGAGAAAAGGGAACCTATCGAAGGGTTCCTGAACCTATCGAAGGTCTCCAGAACCTATCGGAAGACCGCCTGAACCTAACGAAATGGAGGTGCTAGATCAGCACCTAGTGAAGGATGTTTATGCCTTTCGATAGGAGTGAGAGCCATCCTATCGAAGTGATGGAATGCAAAGCTACAACCTGATGAAACGGTCTCCCAACCTATCGAACTACCCCTCCAACCTGTCGAATGCTCCAGATAATGTGCAGTGAAGCTGAAGCCTCAAAGCTTATCCTGTCGGAACCTATCGAAGGGGGAGAACCTGGTAAAAGGACTGAAAAGCTTTATCAGAACCTGTCGGAAGCTTCCCCAACCTGTTGAAATCGTGTGCAGAACTTCTCAGAAACTCAGCTATGCACACGCTGTGACTTGGTGACCTGCTACACACAACCCGAGGCACTTGGTGACCGGTACGACAGTTCTAGAAGATGCCCTAATCGACCCACGTGCTCTAACAGAACCCTAACAAACTCTGAGGACCTTCTAGAAGGGATTTTTAGCAAGAAAAATAAAGGAGAAAGCTATATATAGAGGCCCCCAATTGCAACTGGGGGGAGATCAAAGCTGAGCCAAATTCTAGAGATTAGAACTTGTAGAGAAATTCTATTTTCCCTCTTTTAGCCCAACAATGGTTGGCTAATTCCCTTGGAGTAACGAGGAGAGAGGTTAGATTTATAATTGGGTAAGGTTGAGAGTGCTGTTGAGGATTCATTGATGCATAGACTACAGATCTGAGAGCATTTCCATTGTAGAGTGAGTTTGATTGCAATGTAAATGTTGTTTTTAACGCTGTAATTAGATCTAAAGTTCCTTTGGTTTCATTTGGTGCTTGATCGGATTTGTGTAGAGGAGTCTGTAGATCAGCTCACCCACTTAACTGGTAGACCTCTTAGATACCATCTGATCTCCCTGGATATGATACTCCTGTAATTCCCTGAGTCTGTGACCTTGTAATTGAAGCATCTGTAGTGGTTTTAATTATTCTGATTGCTGCTTTTGCTTTGGAGGAGATCCCTAGGATAATCTGTGACCATTAAAGTGGACAGATCATAGCCTTAAGAGTAGTCCAAGCTCAGGCTCCAATTAGATTCGTCTGCTGTAAATCCATGGATCAGATAAAGTCTATAGGATGGTCTGTGACCATTCAAGTGGACAGATTATAGCCTTAAGACCAATGAGATCCTGTGATTTGGAGTGGAATCTTCTACCCTGCAACTGTGCTTATAGCCAGTTGAGGGAATCGTATGCCCTGAACCTCTGCAACATGATTAATCTAACCTGATTTCAGTGAGACCAATTTCCAAGCTACTCTTCTCCATTATCTGCTTTTTACTCCTTTCCCCTGCGAGATCTAGATTCTCAAACTCGATCCAAGTTAGTTTTTATTTAATTTTAGCTTAGATTAAGTGACAATTCCTTTTAAACCTCTCCCCTGTCTTTTATCTGACTTAGCATTAGTTAGGGTGCCAGATCTCTTACAAATCTGGAGATTTATCATATTTTTAAACCAACCTCCCTATGGGCATTCCCTTACTCACCATCATTTTAAAACTTGCTACAACAGACTCTGATTACTTGCAAGTCTGTGTGAGTGTGTTCTGCCTAGTGTTATTAGTGATTTTAGATCCTCTTTGAAGGGAAGGCAAACACCCTAACAAGTTTTTGGCGCCGCTGCCGGGGAGTATTTTGTGTGCATTTCATCAGATCTGAGGTTGCAGTGTGAGAGGAGAATTGTGTTGGAGGCTGCTCTGTAGTTTACATCCCTCTACTCCCCTTTTATTTTTCAGATCTATTGATTTTTAGAGTAGTTAGAAAGTGTGGTTGATTCTACTTGTTGTGTTGAGGATTTGTTCTGCATTCAGATTTTTAGTGTTGTATGTTTGGTAAGAGAACCCTCCAACCTCAGATTATTCCACTAAATCCAGAGGTTGAAAGACTCCTCAGATCTAGACCAACTACACTCACATTTGTTGCAATTGACTCTGTAGAAATGGGTGAGCAACAGCAGCCGAGAACCCTCAAGGAGTTTAATACACCAAGGGTTTATAATTCCCTCTTCTGCATTCAATTCCCAGCTGCTCAAGGAAACTATAAGATAAAATCTTCCATAATTCAAATGCTGCCCTCATTTCATGGCCTGACTAAAGAAGACCCCTACAAGCACATTGATGAGTTCTTGGGACTGTGCACTACATTTAACATCACAGGTTTGGGGGAGGAGGCCACCAAGATGAGACTCTTTCCTTTTTCATTAAAGGACAGAGCCAGGACCTGGTTGTCCCTGCTTCCAGGCAACAACATTCAGTCCTAGAGTGACCTCCAATGTCAATTTTTGGCCAAGTTCTTCCCTATGTCAAAAACTAGCCAGTTGAGGAAGGGTATCATCTCTTTTACCCAAGATCCAACTGAAGATTTTCATCAATCCTCAGAGAGATTTAAGAAACTCCTAAATAAATGTCCCCACCATCAAATCCCTAAATGGTAATTGGTTCAAATCTTTTATCAGGGAATTGATTCTAAGAGCAGATACATGATAGATACTTCCTGTGGTGGTACCTACCTCCATAAAACTACTGAGGAGGCATGGGAGCTCTTTGATATTATTAGTGAGAACTCTATGCAAAGGAAAACCTTGGCTAGAGATCTAGAGCCTCCTAGGTTGGTGAAGGAGAATACTTCAAGAGGAAAGTTATATAAAGTGAGTGTGCCAAGTGATTTGGAAAGGAAAGTGGACAGCCTAGCCCTGAAATTTGATAGGCTGATGAGAGCAATGCAGTCACCTGTGGCCACTAAGGTGGAGGAGGCATGTGCCATATGCCAGTCCCCCACTTACTCCCTTGAAGAATGTCCATCCACTGGCCAGTTTCCTGATTTTATAACAGAGCATGTGGTTGCAACTCAGTCTTATGGGCAGCAGCCTGTTGTTGGGTATCAATGGAGGAACCACCAATCTTAGGTGGAGACAAGATGCATACCCCAGCTAGTAGCAGCCCATGCCCTACAGAAATGCTCAGCCCTATCAAGAAGGTTATGTCCCAAGGCTTCAGTATCAGCAACCCATAGCCCAACCTGTAGCTCCTCCTATGCAGCAATCTGCACCTCCCCCAGCTGCGAGAGCATCTTCCTTTGAGGAACAAATTCTATATTCACTGCAGAACTTGGACTCCTTATCCCAAACTGTGCACTCTCACAACTAGAGCATCAAAAGATAGAGGACCAACTTGGTCAGCTGTCTGATGTTCTGACTAGGAGAGACGGAGGAAGGCTACCTAGCCAACTACAAGACAACCCACGAAGACAGTTTGTAGTGGGTGAAGTTTCCTCCACCTCTGAGGAAGCCAAATCAGTTACAACTTTGAGAAGTGGTAGGCTAGTGGACAACCGAGTGGGCTGTGAGCCTAAGGAGCTTGGAGGAAGAAAATGAAGTGATTTCTACAAGAACACAATAAAGGCCACCAATGGTGGACTTGAAGGAACAACCAGCTGTGAATAAAGAGGATAATGAGGATCCTTAAGAAAAAAAAAATTTAAAAAGAAAGATGATCAATTAGCCAAGGCTGCAAATGAGGGAGCAATCCCACATTTGCCATTTCCTAAAGCACTGCAAGCACCTTCCCCTTTTGATAAAGGGCAAGGTAAAATTGAGGAAATGATGGAGACTTTCAAGCATGTAAAGATTAATTTGCCTTTACTTGATGCCATTAAACAAGTCCCAGCCTACGCCAGATTTTTGAAAGACCTATGCACTCATAAAAGACAATCTAGGGTACACCTATCCAAGAAGGTCTTTGCAGCAGAAAAAGTGAAGCAAATCCTGTCTATTGCAACTCCCCCCAAACTTCAAGACCCTGGAACCCCCACTATCCCCTGCATCATTGGCGATTACACCATTGACAAGGCCTTATTAGATCTGGGAGTCAGTGTAAATTTGCTTCCATATTTACTATATGAGAAGCTGGGTTTGGGAGAATTAAAGCCCACACATGTGGTCCTACAGCTGGCTGACAGATCTGAAAGGAAACCTGTGGGGATAATTGAAGATGTGTTGGTTGGAGTTGACAAATATTTCTATCCTGCTGACTTCTTAGTGCTAGATATGGAACCAAGCAAGTATGTCAGTTCCATACCTGTGATTCTAGGCAGGCCCTTTTTGGCCACTGCCAATGCTTACATGCAATGCAGGTCTGGAATCATGGAAGTGTCGTTTGGAAACATGAAGGTTAAGCTGAATGTGTATAGCACTGGCTATCAACCCTCTCTTGAAGAAGCTTATTTTTCCATTAATGTACAAAAGAAGGTGATGCATGAAAATACACATTGGCTGTTGCAGGACAATGGTTGGTTCACAAATGGAAAACTACACTCAGGGGAGGGACATTGGCTGAGGAAAGAATCCACGGAAGGTATTGATCATGCAGATGCTGTGGACCTCCCAGATCCTTCGGATTAGCCCCTGCAGCCCAGTATGTATCATATGTATTATATTTGATTTATATCTTGATTCTTTCACACGATATTTTTTCTGCAATAAAATGTCCATGTCAAGATCAAGCTTCATTCCAATATCGCCTGCAGTCTAGGGATCATGGGCACAAGGTCAGAAGCAAACTCAACTGACTGGTAGCACAGCAAATGAGTTGCTGGGTGCTAAGACTAAAGCCCTGCACACACAGGCCATGTTATTGAGCTTATAGGACCTCTCGATAGGTCACTGACAACGATACGATTAGAGAGGATTTTGATAGGTGCTGAGACTTCTCGATAGGTGAGAACAACTTTGCAATAGGTTCTGGACTCTTACCTGGAACCTATCGACAGAACTGACAAATGTACTACCCAACCTATCGAAAAGTTGTTTTCACCCCTCAGCATCCTAGCGAATTGAATGTTTTATCTACCCTGCGTTCGACAGGACACCGACCTATCGAAATCAGTCATCCTAGCTTATCGAATGCAATATTTATTCATTTCGATAAGAAGGGTTGAACCTATCAAAAGCATTCCATTGCCGGCCACATACTTGGGCGACTTCGATAGGAAGCCTTAACCTGTCGACATTTTAAAAACCCATCCTATCGAAATCACCCTCACTCCTTCCATGCTTGTTGTACACCTCTGCTGCGCATGAATTTTATCCCACATGTACCATGTGTACAACTACGCACAGCATGGGCTTTAAACTCTACACCCCCCTGGGTTTCTGCACCACGCCGTAACTCCCAACGCTAAATATAGGCTGCCAGTTAATCCACAATTTCGTTCCCCATGCTGAATGGTGGAATTAACCATTCATTCCTTCTCATCGACGGTGGCGATATTGAATACGCTGCTTCATATTCCATCATGCACCCACCTTAAATAGATGCAGATGGCTCGACTTCGTCCCATTCCTCTCCTTCTACCCTTTGCACTCCTCATAACTATGGCAGATGACAAGCCCACCTTCACTCCTGCTCAACTCTCCCTCTTCTGGCTAGAGCCGCCACCACCTAAGAAACCAGACCCACTTCAATTTCTCTAGGATGAATATGAGGACGTTCAGTGGATCCTCGCCAAGGAGGAGAAGAAACTAGAACAGAGGGAGAAGAAGAGGCAGAAGACCGAGCCACCGGCTTCTCCACCACCACCCTTCACCGTCACCCCACCCCCTGCCCCCTGATCTTGCCCTTTTTCCTTTTCTTCCCCCTCTCCTGGCTTGCAGTTCCTCTTCCACCTGAAGCAGGTTGAGGATATCCCTGCGCCAGGGAAGAGGACATTTTTTTAACCAAGGATTTTTTTGTCCACATGTATGTCTTACCTTTCGTATCCTTGTGCTTGACCATTGTACTGGATATCTGCTTAGTTTATTTTTAATAAAATGCTTTGTGTATTCTAATTTCTTTTTTATTTTCTGCTATCTTATTGTTCTTCTATTTATTTTTATTTTTTTTTCTGGATGTCTGCACGGCTACACCCACTATGCTATAAATAGTGAGGACGCTATTTCGTTTAGGTTTGGGGGTGTGGCACGTTGTAGACCCCCAAATTCGGCCCAAGGCCCGATCAGTCTGTACTCCAAGAGAGATATACCCCTGTGCTTCTTATGGTACTCCTAAACCTTTAGAAATTATCCTAAACCCTTTAGAACCATTTCTCCAACCCTTAGGAATCGCCCTAAACCCTAGGATCCCTTCCCAGACCCAACTTAAACCCTTCTGAGCATTTGATGGGAGGAGAGCTACAAATTTTACATAGATCACTACCGAGGATGATCCACATACCATTGGAAGGAGGACTTCTCCAGCTTTCCAGCAGGCCAAAGATCACCCAATTTGGAGTTGTGGTTCGAAAGATATGGTCGATTGAAGTTTTACATAAAATCATGACTTTTGCTCAGGTGTATGTATTAGATACGCCTAGCAAATTTGGCCCCATTTTGGTTAGGCATATATATTATATACGCTTGGCATTTTTGGGCCAAATTTGGCCGGGCGTACATAATACATGCGTCCAGCATAGGTAGGGCCCACCGCAGACACCCACCTTCTCAGGTCTCCTTTGGTTTACATGGAAATCACTGTACATAAACTGGGCGTATGTAATATATACGCCCAGCTTAGCTACAGTAACTGTCATCAAATGCTCGAAGTTCCTTCACCAGGATTGACCTTTTGACCATCCCCTTGGTTGAGGTGGGTGTCCTAAGGTTGGTTGCACCCCCTTTGAGCTTATATGCAACCCTTAAGTCACCTATGGTCTCACCCCATCATCTATCATTGAAACTAGTTCCCCAAACCCCTAGGACCCTAAAAATCTAGAAAACCTTAGATGGAGGATTACCTAATTTCTAAACCAATTAGCTCTTAAATAACCCTCTAACCCACCTCTTCTCTATAAATAGAGAGGCACCCCCTCTTCCCAAAGGGTTGAAAAATTAAGGTTGAAAGTTGAGCTTAAGAGAGAGAACCCTAGTGAGAGAAAGTTTTTTTTATTTTTGCATTCTTCAACCAGGATTCCAGCATGCTTAGTTCACCCCTTCTAATCAATTTCAACAATGAGACCACCCCTCTCTTAGTCAAGCTTAGTCCCTAGCTTCATCCTACACTTCCCATCTATCGAATACTAGCATTAGAATCCATTTCCCTACCGTTTAAGCCCTTTAAAGCCATCGGAAGTACGCCAAAGCAAAGGTCATTTACGGTGCAACAAGGGCCCATGAGCTCCGGCTCACCCCTCTCTTACTCTACCTTCTTGGTGTTTCCTCCATCCAAGGATTCAAGCCATTACGCCGTCGAAATTTTGGTTTTGGCTCAAAGCTTGATAGGACCATATTGCCTTCAGGCAAGGGGAAGCTCCGCCCATTTATTTTTTTATTTTGGCCATAGATAGAGACCGTTACGTGCAGGTTGATCGGGTGCCTAAACCCTTCCCGATCGATAACCGAAGCCCCTACCCTAGAGTCTTTGGCAAAGACCGGTAAATCAGAGTCATATTTAGCACTTCGGTGCTCAAAATATTGATTTAAAGGTTTCTCGGATCACCAAAAGCTCCGGGTGGCAACTCTACATTTATTCCATCGCGAGTGCATCGCCGCGACGGGTTCGAGTGAATCCATGGTCGCACAGATGACAACTCTACTGGGGACATCACCCTAGCGCTTCCCCTCTTGTTGGCCTTTTTTTTTTAATCTTTACTAACCATTGCTATTTTTTCTGATTTTCTACTATTTTTTCTTCATTTTTGTTGTTTTTACTAACATACTTACCCCTACGATTCGGTCCTTTAAGTGCCTTAGCCGATTGGCGGGCCTACTTGCACCTTTAAATTTCAGTTTTTACGGTTTTGTCATTTAAGCCGCCTTAGCCGTTTGGTAGGCCTGCTCGCATCTACTTTCCACGTCATTTAAATTTTAGTCATTTACGAGCCTTAGCCGTTTGGCGGGCCTATGTGGGCTCTTTATTTCAGTCATCATATCACACCATTGAATGCCGGCCCGTTGAGGCGGCACGAGCTTGTCATCCCCGACCCGAACTTGGACTTAAATTCACTCCCCTTTAAAAACCTACAATTAAAAGTGAACCAACATTGTGGGGACATAATCAATTTTATTTATGTGTATTTTGGGGTAGTTTTCGAGGGGTTTAGGCACAGATATAACTTACCCGGTTCCCAGTAAGGCGGTAGCCCTAGTGGTGATGATCCTGAAAAGAACCACCCCTTCCAGTACCTAAGAAGGTGCTTGCACCAGAGGTATATCAGTTGGGTTGCCAATTCCGATCAAGCTATAAAACCTACAATGGTGAGAGCGTAGACAGCCCGAAATCAACCGTGTATCCCTAGGAAGCGAAAAGGAGTGACCTGATAACATACACAGCAGTCCCCAGGAGCATCCCTCCAAGGAAACCAGTTCAAAAAGACTCATTGTGGGCTTGCTGTTCACTGTCAAAACAAGCTGGAAGAACAGTTTTTGTCAGGCGTATATATTCAATATGCCTGGCAACAAATCTCCAGAAATACTCAAGCGTATATAATATATACGCCCAACCAAAATCCCCAGATTTAAGCCAGGCGTATATAATATATACGCCTAGCCAAATCTGCTAGTTTTGGTCAGGCGTATATAATACATACGCCCAGTATAAAGTGGGTTCAGGCAGCCTGATCTGAGGCCCAATCCACCACCCAAGTTCCCCGATTAGCGGTATTAGTGCCCACAGTAGCCTCCCACATTCTGTAACGCCCAATATGCCCCCGCCCAGTCAAAAGAAGGTGACTTCTCATTGATTTGCTCCAGGGGATCGGGTCGTTTGCGTGGATTCCCTCACCTTCAATAGAACGAAAGGGTTCCCTTTCGCTTCTTCCAAAGTGTGTCGGATCCCGCCGTGGGACCTACTAAAGGTGCATATATCACTCGAGACGGGAATTTTTCTACGGCACCAAATCATCATTCATTTAGATAGGGGAGTTAATTTCCATTTGAAAAATCCAAAAAAATAATATATATATATAGAAAAATCAAAAATCCATATATACATGTAATTTTGGTGTGACCGTCACTACGGCGACCTCAAACCCAACCCGTAGAAAGAGAACTAGGAAGGTATTCGGCCCTTACCCAAGACATCGATACAACACTCATCAACAGATCATGTTGGGCACCGATACATCCCCACCATCATCCCCATCCCATTCCCATATAGGAGAAGACCCGATCTCCGACACCTTCACCCAAACCCGGTTCGATGTCACGGGTCCGTTTGGGGCACCCGTGTTTACATCCACCCCATCCCCCGCCCTTAAATTTTCCCAACATACCCCCATCTCATCCCCTACTGAAATCCCTCATTTCCCAACCGACCCATACATCCCCATCTCCCATCCATACACCCTTACCGCACCCCCCTACTCCCAAAGACCCCATCGAGAGCCCCATCCCCCGCCTACCTCCCACATCCCATCCACCTCATCATCCACGCCCCCTACATCCTATATCCCATCCACCTCATCTCACATCCCATCCACATCACATGGCTCATCCGCATCCCAACATACCCCCCCATTTACCGAGGCCATGCCCAACTTTTCCCAGGGTATGACCAGTAACCCACCATCTTCCATAGCCATACATCCATACCCTCCAAGCATAATCACCCATACCCCCCATACCCGGGTCATGCCCAATTTCACCCAACCCCTTCCATCCTTGAATGGGCCGTCACCCTCCAATCTCACACCTGAATCCATGCCCTCAATGGAGGACATGAGAATGATGTATATACCCTATGGGCTGTCTCTCGGAACCCTACATCCAAACCCACATCCAGGTCTCCAAAACCTCCATACCCCATTCCCTCATGACCATGCCCAACCACCCATCATTCATACCATCCAAAGTGGCCATCTTTTTCTCTTTCTTTTTCAAACTTCCAATGAAATGCCTTCTCTCTTTTTGTTTTGCTCATATATATATATATATATATATATATATATATATATATATTTCAAATTAGCATTGACTGGAATGCCACATCTCTTCTGCTGATACATCATTGACTTCAACTTGTACTCTTCTTTTGTTGTCAAATTATTACTCAATTCTCCTTTCTTCAGCTTCCTTCCCTTTATCTTCTGACTTCTCGGAGTGAGGGTTAGGCTAAATGAAGTTGATGAGGTTATTAGATGAGGTTTCAAAGGAATCTTAGATTTGTAAAGCTCAAATGGTGTGTATCAAGGGCAGTTTCAAAAGGTGGGGCTTTGTAAGGTTCAAACTGTCCAAAAGGAGGCCTTATATCACGTCTTTAATATCATGAGTGCTATCAAATTATTTCAATTTGGATATGTGTAACTTCTAGTGCAAGTAAGCAGGTTCAATTAGTCCCAAAAGCAGAAAAAATTGCCAATTCATACCTCCAAAGAATACATTTCAGGCCCAAACCTCACTGGGTGTGGTTTTTTATCAAATTCCTGAGGTGTATCATCACTGTTTTCCCTCTTTTTAGGTTTACTAAAACATCAATTTTCTTTTGGAAATTTCCTGACATTCACTTCATGAAAGTATTAGAATTACACTAGAAATTAATTTCAAAAAGTTTTTAACTTCTTCATTTTTTTTTTTCAAAACAGCAGGTGTGAAATTACTTCATTTTCAAAAATTCCACTGATCATAAGCTGTACTGATGTTAACTCAATTATTGATTATTGACATTTCTGTCACACCCCCAAACCAAAGGGGAGTAGGGTCCACACTGGTCCAAAGCAGAGAAGAGACATAAGCAAGAAAAAAAAATCATGATGACAAGAGGACAGACAGAAATGCACAGTAATTTCACAAGAAAAACTAGAATTTATATTACAAACTTATACCACAAATAAGTACAAAGTTCTTTAATAATTGGGGTCAAAATCTGTATCATAAGTTGGTTCAATCGTAACTAGAATCAGTATTGGAGTCTGAACTTGATTGAGCTTTCTCCTGGATTGTGTTTTGCAGCTCAGTGTATTCCTCTTATTTGATCTCTTTGGTGAGGCCAATGTACTTGCCAAGTCTAGTGGTCTTCAGTTTTTCCTGGTCAAGCTGTGCTTGCAGCATGGTCACCTTGTGCTGCTCACTCCAAACCATCTGAAAGGTTTGACCCAGCAAGTCCTTCATTTTCTCTCTCAAATTTCATAAATAACTCCAATTTCCGAATCTGGTTTTCATAAGGGGTTCTAATGTAGGCTTGTAAATCAGCTAACCCCTTTAGAACATCTCTACAGATATAAGGATTTTCTTCCATGGCTCTTCTGAGGGTGGCAAATCGGGGAAGGGGAATGGAATGGTAGGGGACCAAAGGTATCCCAGCTGTGGGAGGGGGAGAAGAAGTGTCCAGAAGGAGGACTTCAGGGTCGGTTTGAGTGGCTTGCTCAGAGAAAGTGAGGAGTGGTGAAGGGGATGCAACCAGAGGTACTTCAAGTTCAGTTTGGGTAGCATGGGCAGTAGTGGTGGGGGTGGGCAGATCAACCAATACTACCTCTGGTTCAGTTTGGGTAGCATGGGAATCAACAGTAGGTACAGGGGTAATGGTGGTTGTGTGGGATGTGGAGGCTAAGGTTTGGAGAAGGTCATTGGTCACAGACTGGTTTTCTGTGTTGAGTTGTAGTTGGGCTTGGATGGATTGGAGGTAGGCAAGTATTTGGTTAATAGATGCAGGTGGGGGAGAGGTGTGCATAGTAGGGACTGGTACAACTGAAGTGGATGGTGGAGATGCAATGGCTATAAAGGGAGAAGTAGGTAAGTGAGTGAAATGATGAGGGTCAGGTATAGGGATAGGTTCAAGCCCCACGGTTTCAAAAATAGATCCCATTAAGGAGGAATAAGCCTCTGTAGTGAAAGGCTCAGGTTCAGGTGTATGGGATACTTCAGGTGTGTGGGCTGAATGAGCAGGTGAATTTGAGGGGCTTTGGAGCAGAGGAGTGCAGGGAGATTGGGTAATAAAGTCTGTAGCCAAAACATGGGCATTGGTGGGAGAAATTGGTGGTGTGAGTATGGTTGGAGTGGTTGGTGTAGAGGGGGAATCTACAATTGGAATAATGGAGGGTATGGGAGATGGGACAGCTGGGATAGGTGAAGTGGCAGGGGCTGGACTAGGGGAGGAGGGTAAAAGGCCAACTTCCTCAAGAATTGGTGCAGCTGAAGAGCTGGTTACCATGGGAAGGATAGTTTCTTCAAACTGGTCACCACAGGGTCTGGCAGAGCTGCTTCAAGAAGTGGTGCAGCTAAAGAGCTGGTCACCTCAGGATCTGGCAAAACCGATTCTAAGGGAGCTGCAGAGGCAGGTTCATTAACAGCTGTAGGTGCAGGTGCAGGTTCATTAATAGCTGCAGGTGCAGGTGCCGATTCACCTTCCTCTCTCAGTCTTCTCAGCATGGCTTGGCTTGTAGTCCAAGCCTTTTTCCCAAAATTGTGAGGAGCAATGACTTCAAATGGCTCCTAGTTATCAATGTCAAGCTTGGCTCTGAGGAGGGCTGTGATCAATCTACCAAATGGGAGGCTAGCTAATTTCTGCTCCTTTTTCAACTTGGCACTAATATCAGCCATGGCTTCAAAAATTAACATAGGGGCATTGAAAAACTGTCCCTTAGAAAAATGAAAGAGAGCCTCTAGAATTGGTGTTCTCCTCTCTTGGCTGTGCCTGGTGACATAAAAACTTCCCCTCAAAATGGAATCCATCAATAAAAATTGGGGGGCTAGGTCTCTCCTCATGATGGACTGTCCAGTGCCAACAATTCCTTGGGTTAAATGTGCAGCCATTTCTCTAAAGGAGGCTGTTTCTGGTGCAGCCAATGGACTAGAATGATCAAATTGGAAGGGTATCCCCAAAGCATTCCCTATGTCTTCAAATGTGACAGTTAGATCGCAATCATCAATAAAGATAACCAGGGTAGGGACATCAGCATCTCTTTCAGTGACCTTTACCAGGTTTTGGTACCATAACTTCACCATTCGCGGGTGAATTTTCTCTGGCAGAGGGGTAAGGATATTGCTTAGTGAGGCATCTCTCATGTATCTTAGAGATAACAGACAATCTGGTTTGTTGAGGAAAAAAGTTTCGTCCACAATCAGCTCAGGAATTAGCTTCTGAGCTTCAATAAATGGATTTGGTAGTACCAAATGTATAGGCAGAGGAGGAAGCTCAGGCTCAGGACTAGCAGCTGCAGGGATGGGTTTCTCATGTCTCACTTTCTTCCCTTTCTCCACCCTATCCGCTTTATCCATTGATAGTTTACTTTTGGCTGAAGTTTTGGTTTTTCCTTTTGGGGTAGGTTTGCTAACTTTCTTAGCAGAGGATTTTGGGAACATGGCAGCCAACGATTTCTCCACTTTTCCCATTCTAAATTAATGTATGAAAATGCCCACAACAGATACTGACACAAAATCAAAATTTTCAAATGATAAATAGAGAGAATGCGTAGAGAAATACCGAGATCTAGGGTTTTTGATTGAACGTGTTGGTTGCTTGCTGAAATCCCCCAGACCAGAAGCTAAAATCCTTCTCTGAAAACTTAAATGATCGAATAAAGGTGAAGAAAAGTGTGGCAAGATTCTCAAATCACACAAGGAAAGAATGAAATAGGGTTTCTGTGGAACAGGTCGTTCTTCAGAAAGCTTTCGAATATGAAACCCTTACTTCGAAAGGGTTTAAATATGCTCAGAGTTAATTTCGCAAAGTCCGTTTTAAGTTTTTGAAAAGTTCTAAAATAGACCTTTTGACAACTGCGAATGGCATCAGTCCCATTCGAAAAGTTAATAGCTTCAGAAACATCTTTTCGAAAAGAAACTAGCTTCAGAACCAACTATTCGAAAAGCAAATCCTTGCTTTCGAGCAGTTCGTTACAAATCCAGAGTCTTTTCGAAAAGTAAATTGAACTTTGCGAAAAGATAATTATTACTTTGCGACTTAACTTTTCACATATTTAAACCATGCAAAAAGAGACAAATCATGAATAAAAATAGAAACAAAGAAACTAAGCAAAAACTATGAAATAAAAACATAATGTACAGTTATCTACCATCAGATTTGGGGAGGTTCGTGATGATAGATGGGCAGCAGAGGCTCCTGGGTATTTTCAATGCATGGTTTGAGCCTCTGACCATTTACTTTCAAGATTCTTCCATTACTTGGATCAAGGATGTCAACAGCTCCAGAAGGAGCTGCCTGAATGACAGTATATGGCCCTTCCCATCTGGATCTCAGCTTTCCTGGAAAAAACTTGAGTTTTGAGTTAAATAACCATACCTTAGAGCTAGCTGTGAACTCTTTTCTCAATAAATTTTTATCATGGAAAGTTTTGACTTTCTCTTTGTAAAATCTTGAATTTGTGTATGCATCCATTCTCATCTCCTCCAACTCAGCAAGTTGCAGTTTGCTATGATTACCAGCAGTAGTTAGATCCATGTTCAATGTTTTAATGGCCCAAAAGTCTTTATATTCTAACTCCACTGGTAAATGGCATGCTTTGCCATAGACCAACCTGAATGGGGACATGCCAATTGGGGTTTTATAGGTTGTCCTGTATGCCCACAATGCATCATTTAGCTTAAAGGACCAATCCTTTCTGTCCTTCTTCATAGTCTTTTCCAGTATATGTTTGATTTCTCTATTGGAAATCTCCACTTGTCCACTGGTTTGTGGATGATATGGAGTGGCTACTCTATGAGTCACAGAGTATTTTTTCAATAAAGTTTCAAAATGTTTATTACAAAAATGGCTTCCCCCATCACTGATAATGGCTATGGGAAAACCAAACCTGGAAAAAATGTGATCCTTAAGAAATTTAAGAACCACTTTGTGATCGTTTGTTTTAGTGGCTGTGGCTTCAATCCATTTGGATACATAATCCACAGTTACTAAAATGAAATTATACCCATTGGAAGGAGGAAAGGGACCCATGAAGTCTATCCCCCAAACATCAAACAACTCAACTACCAAAATAGGCTGTAAAGGCATTGAGTTTCTCTTGGAAATGCTGCCCAATTTCTGACAGTTCTGGCAAGACTTACAATGCTGCAGAGCATCTTTGAAAAGTGTAAGCCAATAAAATCCACACTGCAAAATCTTTGCAGCAGTTTTGTTTCCACTAAAATGACCTCCACAAGCCTGATCATGACACATAGAAAGTATTCTATGAAATTCTTGGTTAGGGACACATCTTCTTATTATTTGGTCTGCATAACTCTTAAACAGATAAGGACCTTCCCAGGAAATGTTTAACCTTTGAGAAGAAAAGATCTTTATCCATTTTATTCCAATGTTGAGGAATTCTTCCAGTAGCCAAAAAGTTGACTATGTTTGCAAACCAAGGAGTGTGTACCCTAATGGCAAAAAGTTGCTCATCAGGGAAAGATTCATTGATAGGCAGCCTATCAATCTCAGTAGTTAAAATTCTAGACAGGTGGTCAGCCACCACATTCTCCACCCCCTTTTTATCTTTGATCTGTAAATCAAATTCCTGTAATAGGAGAATCCACCTGATTAGTCTTGGTTTGGTGTCCTTCTTAGACAGAAGGTATTTCAAGGCAGAGTGGTCAGTGAACACCACTATTTGTGAACCCAAGACATATGACCTGAATTTCTCTAAAGCAAAAACAATTGCCAGCAGCTCCTTCTTAGTTGTTGTGTAATTGAGCTGTGCATCAATCATTGATCTACTGGCATAAGCTATGACATGAGGCAGCTTTTCCTTTCTCTGTCCAAGGACAACTCCCAAAGCATAATCTGATGCATCACACATCAGTTCAAAAGGTAGTGAATAATGAGATCGCAATATTGGAGCTGAAATCAAACAGTTTTTTAAGAATTCAAAAGCCTTCATGCATTCATTATTGAAAACAAAAGGGACATCTTGGCACAACAAATGACAAAGAGGCTTGGTTATTTTACTGAAGTCCTTAATGAACCTTCTGTAGAATCCAGCATGTCCCAGAAAACTTCTGATTTGTTTAACAGTTTTGGGAGGTGGTAAATGTGCAATTAAATCAATTTTTGCTCTGTCCACCTCAATGCCCTTGTGGGAAACAACATGGCCAAGGACAATGCCTTGGGTGACCATGAAATGGCTCTTTTCCCAGCTCAAAACTAGATTGGTTTCTTCACATCTCTGTAATACCAATTTGAGATGATGTAAATACTAGGAAAAACTGTCTCCGTAAATTGAAAAATCATCCATAAAAATCTCCATAAATTGGTCAATCATATCAGAGAAAATGGAATACATGCATCTTTAAAAGGTAGCAGGAGCATTACAAAGACCAAAAGCCATTCTCCTATAGGCAAAAGTGCCAAAAGGGCAAGTGAATGTGGTCTTTTCTTGATCTTGTGGGTACACAGGAATCTGTAACGAGTAACCATCAAGAAAACAAGAATAAGCTTTTCCCGCTAGCTTATCTAAAATCGATCAATGAATGAGAGAGGAAATGGTCTTTTACGGTCATTGAATTTAATTTTCGTAATCAATACGGACCCTCCACCCGAGTTGTTTGTCCTGCGGTTGACATAAGCTCACGAACTGAGGTTACAACAGTGATTCCAGATTTCTTAGGTACCACCTGTGTAGGTGCCACCCAAGCTGAATCTGAAATGGGGTAAATGACCCCTGCATCCAACAACTTAACAACCTCTTTCATGACCACTTCTTGCATATGAGGGTTCAGCCTCCTTTGCATTTCCCAGAAGGATTTGCATCTTCTTCCAAATGGATTTTGTGCATGCAAGCAATTTGGTGATTCCTCCCAAATCAGCAATAGTCCAGCCAATTGCCCTTCTATGTTCTTTCAAAACAATCAACAACTCTTCCTCTTGCTCCTTTGTGAGGGAGGAAGAAATAATTGCAGGCAATGATTTATGATCTCCTAAAAACACATATTTCAAATTTTCCGGCTTGCAGATTCTAAATCGTGGTGAGAAAAGAAGGTAACAATACCTTAGGCATTTGTTTGTGGAAGGGGAAGAGTAGCAGGTTTCCAAGAAGAGAAACTTGCTGATTGATTATGAGTTCCTTGCACAACATTTATTTCCTCATAATTTGAGATACAAACTGTTTCTTCCTCAGAATTTCCCCAAGCATCTTTAGCATCTGTGGTGAAATCTTCACACTGCAGAAACTGTTGTAAAGTCCCTTCTACTAGTTCATCCAATAGATCAACATGAAAACATTCTTCAGAGCTGAATTGAAGCTGTGCGACTGCATTATAAACATTTAATTTTACCTTTATGTTTCCAAAAGAGACTTCCATAACACCAGACCTGCATTGAATGCAAGCATTTGCTATAGCCAGGAATGGTCTTCCGAAAATGATAGAGATGGAAGTTTTGCTTTTGGTAGGTTCCATGTCCAAAACTAGAAAATCAGCAGGGTAGAAAAATTTATCTACTCCCACCAATACATCTTCAATCATCCCAACTGGCTTCCTCTCAGATCTGTCTGCTAATTGTAACACCACATGAGTGGGTTTTAATTCTCCCAAACCTAGTTTCTCATATACAGAATATGGAAGTAGGTTGACACTAGCACCCAGATCTAATAAAGCCTTTTCAATGGTATGTTCCCCAATAATGCAAGGGATTGTGGGGATTCCAGGATCTTGAAGTTTAGGAGGTGTGGCAATGGATAACACCTGATTAACTCTTTCCACAGCAAAGACCTTCTTGGATAACTGTATCCTAGACTGTCTTTTGTGAGTGCAAACATCTTTCAAAAATTTTGCATATGCTGGAATTTGTTTGATTGCCTCAAGCAAAGGTAGATTTATCTTGACTTGCTTGAAAGTCTCCATCATTTCATCTATTTTTGTGTTCCCTTTATCAAAAGGGGAAACAGATTTCATTGCATGCGGAAATGGCAAATGAGGAACTAATCCTTCATCTACAGCTTTGGAAGCATTTTCAGAAATTTTTTGAATTTTTTGTTTTTCATTTGTTTGATTTTTCTGAGGTACATCAGCACCCCCACTGCTATCATTATGCTGCTCTTGCTGCATATCTTTATCATTTTCCTCATTTTTTTCTTCTTCAGTACCCACTTTGTTATTTATAATTCTTCCACTTCTCAAAGTTGTGACAGTTTTTACTTCTTCATGTGAATTAGAAGCTTCTCCAACCATGAACTGTCCTTTGGGATTGTTCAAAGGTTGGCTGGGTAACTTTCCTTCCTCTCTTTTGGCCAAAGTATTTGAAAGCTGTCCCAATGTTTCTTCAATCTTCTTTATGCTCTGGCTGTGAAAATTCACAGTCTGAGTTAAAGATCCTAAATTTTGGAGTGAATTTAGGACTTGATCTTCAAAAGAAGGGGACCTGGAAGGGGTTTGAACTGGGGCAGATTGTTGCACGGGTTGTTGTGGAATGGGCTGCTGAAAATTTGGTTTGGCATAAAAATTCTGCTGATAAGGCTGTGCAGTTTTGAAAGGCATTTGGTTATTTGGTTGCTGCTGCTGTTGTGATTGATAATTCCCTTGGTTCCACCTCAAATTGGGGTGCCCTCTCCATGGATATTCATTTGACTGCATCTATCCAAATGATTGGGCAGCATGAGCTTGTTCCACCATTAAATCTGAGAACTGTGGTGCAGCAGGACATTGGTCAATTGAATGAGTAGGGGACTGGCATATCAGACATGCCTCCTCTACTCTTGCAACATTTGGATTTTTAAGTGAGTCCATCAATCTATCAAACTTTGTGGTTAAATTGTCCATCTTTCTTTCCAACTCATTCACCTCATAAATCTTTCCTTTGGTGGTTTGCTGATTGTTCAACCTAGCAAGATTTTCAATATCTCTTGACAGAGATTCCTGTTCAGTTGAGTTTTCACCAATTACTTCAAATAAGTCCCACACCTCCTCAACTATTTTTTGCAGGTAAGTGCCTCCACAAGAGGCATCCACCATATTTTTGCCTTTTTGATCAATTCCTTGATAGAAGCTTTGAACCAGCTGCCATCTGGGAATTTGATGATGAGGACATTGCCTTAAAAGTTCCTTAAATCGTTCCCATGCTTCATGGAAAGTTTCAGTTGAGTTTTGTGAGAAAGAAATGATACTTTGTCTCAATTGGCTTGTTTTAGACATTGGGAAATATTTGGCTAAAAATTGACACTGCAAATCATTCCAAGAAGTGATACTATTTGGTGCTAACATAGATAACCATGCTCTAGCTTTATCCTTTAGTTAAAAAGGAAAGAGCCTAAGCTTGGTTGCTTCTGGACCAAGTCCAGCTATGTTGAATGTGGTGCAAAGAGCCAAGAATTCATCCACATGTTTGTATGGATCTTCCTTACTCAACCCATGGAAGTAAGGAAGCATTTGGATGGTCGATGATTTGATCTCATAATTTCCTTCAACAGTAGGAAATTGAATGCAAAAGGGAGAATTATAAGCACCAGGTGCAAAGTAATCCCTCAAAAGTCGAGGTTCTTCACCCATAGTAGCAGAATTCTGTGTTGTTTGTTTGGTTCATAGTAGCCTTTCAACTTCTAAATTCAGTGGGACAATCTCAGGGCTGAGAGTCCTCCTACCAAACATACAACTCAGAACAAAAAATTTGATTATTCACAGCAAACCTTCAGAATTCCTTTTTAAGTAGTTTCCCTTCTTCAAAAATTGGATATGAATAACTGCACAGGTATAAACAATAGAATAGTTTAGTACTGATATAAAAATAAAAGTGAAAACTTAGGTCTACCTATTTTAGAACAAATTCCCCAGCAACGGCGCTAAAAACTTGTTGTTGTTCTAAGTGTGTTTGATTTATTTGTGTTTTGAAAACAGGTTTGCAACTGCTAAGTTATAATGAATCTAGAATATTAAAAAAGAGTAAAGAAATATCAGCACAGATAGAAGTGAATTAGCCTGCAAGATTAGGGCCAATTGTAGCAAGTTTTAAAAGTAAGTGAGTAAAAGATCGTCCACAGAGAATTTGTCTAAAATGCAAGATAAACCTCCAGATCTGAGCTACCAGATCTGGCCTCTTATCCTATCTAGAAAGCACATAAGATGGGAGGTTGAATTTGTCACATTAACTAAATGATAAAAGTAAAAGTTAAACTAAATGATCCAAATCCGAGTTGGGGGAAATTTTGAGGTAAACTTATAAAAATGGAGAAGTAATATCTAACTTCGATTTGGTCCTTGAAATCTAATGAGAATGACTGCAGCTCAACTGAGAGATGATCCAATCTTCATTTGGCTACAAGCGCAGATGTAAGAGAAATAAATCTAATTCAAGGATTAGATTTAATCTTATGGCTATGGTCTGTCCACTTTAATGGCCGCAAACCATCCAATAGTCTTTAATCCAAATCCTTAATTTAGAACAAGAAACATCACTACAAATGCCGTGAGAGATTAGGTTACAAACACTAACTCTCACAAGATTAATGAATCAAGGGAAATTGCATGAAAAACAGTAAATCTAAAGGAGTCTAATGCAATAAGGAGATCAGAGGGAACCCTTAACATGAGTCCAATGGAGAATGTACGGTTTGCAGCAACCTTTTCAAATTTACCATTACAATTACAGAGCACAGCTTGAACAGCTCTCAGATTTGTAGTCTTGAATACAACTCTCTTTTGAATTACAGAAGTATCTCACAGCTCTCAATTACAAGTAAAAAGTGAGGCTATTACAGGGATTTCAGACAAACTATCTGATTTGGAAATGGGGGAATAGGAATGAAACTCAAAATTTGGATGCCCAAATTGGGCAAATGGTTCGTCTATTTATAGTTTTCCCTAAGTCCAGCTCAGATGTGTATCAACCAATCAGAAGTGCTCAGATCTGTATCGACCAATAGTAGTCGAGCACAAGGATCCAGATCTGTTCTGGCCAATCAAAATTTCTCGATCTAGTTCAGCCAATCAGGTGACAAAAGCATCAATTCTGTTATGCATTTTGAAAATCTATTAGAGTTTCTAGAAGTTCCCGCCAAGTTATTTCATCTCTGGGTGCTCACGTGGGGTGGAATATGCCTTCGCTTTATGCTTAGAATCCTCTGGAATGTCCCTATGTTTTTAAATGCATTGGGACGCGTGAAAAAGATTACTAAATTGCCCTTGCAAAAGCTGGGAATCTCCAGAATACCTTTTCGCATAGCTTAGGGGACTTTTCGCAAGGTGTTGTAACTCCTGAAGCTCTTTTCGCAATGTTCTGGTTCTATTCGAATTGAGTTTTCTTCTTTTCGAAAAGGTCAATCATCTCTTCGAAGAGTTCAGGTGCTCTTCGAAAGCTAAGCCTGGAGTTTTAGTTCTTTTCGCAGAGTTCAGGTTCTTTGCGAACAGTTCAGGTTCTTTGCGAAAAGTACTCTGTAGTGCTTTTTTCTGTTTGAATTGCTCCATACTTCTTTTCTGGGTTGAGACCAGGTCTTTGCCTCTTCAGTTCAGACCTTTTAACAGCTAGTGAGGTTGTCTCTTCTCTTTCTTCCTTTGGATCGACATGGATTGTCATCTTTTTGGCACTTTTAAGCTGCTTTTATGGTTAAGCCTGTCTTTATTGTTAGCTGAAACACAAGCACTTAAAACACTTATTTAGTTCTCTCAAAGGTCTATCAAGACTCAGGTTAAGGGGTGAAAAATGATATTTTTCAGTTCTCAATAGGTAGTCCCAGCTACAGCCTCAAAAGAATCAGAGCAGCTGAAAGAACATATAGACAGAATACAGAAGCAGCTGACGAAGATGGGAGGAGTAGAACTGCATTCGAAAGACTTTTCAGCCTTATGTCTGTTCTCGGATGTTCCCCTGCCACAAAAATTTAAGATGCCATCCTTCGATAAATATAATGGCACTGGCAACCCCATCGCCCACTTAAAATCTTACTGTAGGGATATGTATCAGTATGGCGGAGATGAACGACTCCTCATCAAAGTGTTCCAAAAGAGTCTAACGGGCCCAACACTGAGATGGTTCACGTCCCTAGAACCATCCATGGCAAAAACTTGGAAAGATCTGACACACTTATTCCAATAACAATATGTCTATAACATGGACATAGAGCCAAGGAAGTTGGATCTGGCCCATTTGAAGCAAAGACATGATGAAACTTTCAGTGCCTACTTAGGAAGGTGGAGAGCATTGGCCACCCAGGTGACCCACCGGATTTCTGATGATGAGCAGATTGAATTGATAACCAAGGGAGCTCTCCCAGTCATCATAGATTTTTTAGTATATCAGCAACAATCCAGTTTTGCTAATTTGGTCCGAAATGCCAACCATTGCGAAGACGCCATTAGAGAGGGCAGGTTGGGAAAGAGCGTGGCTAACGGGGCCACTGGGGTTCAAAAAACTGCCTAACCAAGAATTGAAAGATGACCAGGGACACAGGTAATGAACATCGTTTACCCTCAGGCCAAAACCAATGCCCCCCCGATACAGCTCCAGCCGCACAACCACCCCCAGCCCATTTCGAGCAAGCGCCAAGGCTAAACAACGGACTGAGAGCCCTATTTACCCAGGAACATATGAGAGCACGATTCGAACGGGTGTTCATGCCATTAGGGCAATCTTTAAGTGTCTTATTACCAATGTTGCTATAAAAGGGTCTGGTCAATTTACTCCAGCCTCGCCCACCACCCAATCCAATCTCGAGAAACTATGACCCAAACCTACATTGTAACTTCCACTAGGGACCGGTTCACCCTATGGACCGGTGCTTCCTACTAAAGCACGCGGTCCAAGATTTAATAGAGGCAGGAAAAATTATTCCCCTGCCGCTTCCTCAAGAGCAGAACCAGAACATCCATCAAGCCCCTCTACCATCGCACCCAAGAGGCCCCAGGGTTAACATCCACTGGGTGGAAAAGGAAGAAGAAGAGTTTGACCCCTCGAATTACATCAGTAATCAAGAGGAGTTCTCATTTCCCAGGTTGAATAAGGGCGAACCATTTGTGGGGGTGATCGAGCCGTTGTATTTAGCCGATTACTTCCCCACCCTGACATGGCAAGAGGAGCCCTTAGATTTAGGGCAGTATTTTTCCACTCTCACTCCCTCCTATCAAATCCAAACGGGCACAGCCCCGTCGCAATCATACACGTATCCGCCCCACTCCCAATTTACCCCATATACCTCTCCGTCACACCCAAATCACCCCACACCATACATAACTCCACCATCCCCATACACACCCCCGAATCTCTCCACCCACTACACCACTCCGCCATCCCCAAATTATCCCATCCCATACACACCCCCAAATCCCACCACCCAGTATACCACCTCGCCGTCCCCAAATCATCTTGCCCAATGCACAACTCCACCATCCCCAAATCACCCAGCTCCATGCACAACTCCATCATCCCCAATTTACCCCGTTTCATCCACGAACCCATCATCACCCCACCATGCCATCCATATACAAACCCTTCATATCCATACCCCCTGCTCTATCCGCTACCTCGTCATATCCCAATCACCCCGCTCCATGCACAACTCCATCATCCCTAATTTACCCAATTTCATCCATGAACCCATCATCGCCCCACCATGCCATCCCATATACAAACCCTTCATATCCCTATCACCCCGCTCCAACCACACCCCGGACGTCTCCCAGTCACTCCATCCCAATCACACTCCCACCATCCCTTCACTATTTTGCCCCCAATCCAAATCCACCCCCACCCAAACAAACAACCCCTCACCCACTCCCCTCATCACCCACTCCCAATCACCACTGGCCTTATCACACCCAGGTAATGCCTGTACAAGCCCCCTCTGTGCCCACAAACCCAACCTCGCCAATTCCCGCCACTACCATTCCGCCCCCTATTGGAGTCAACCAGGTTGGACCCGAGAATCTGACATACCCAGCCCAATCCTCCCCATAATCCCCATGCACTCCCTTCCTTATCCCGAAATCTGCCTATGACCCGCATCAAGTACCGTTAAGCTATGAACAGACGGACATGAATGCTGGTTGCAATCGAGAGGAGACTGTTGAATTCATTACCCGGTGTGGCAGGATTTCTACATAGTCGGAAGCACCGGGGGCCGTCAAAGGAGAAGGGAAGAAGAAAGAGCAGACTACAGGGAACCCCTTTGAGAAAATGGCCAGAGAGCACGTGTTGGAGACATAGCGCAAGAGAACACCCGCACATATTACTGTGTGGGATTTGTTAATCACGTCCCCGCTCCACTTTTAACCCTTAATGGGAGGATTCAAAGACGCACATGTTTCCACCCACGTAACCCCAGATGAGGTGGGAGAAATAATCGGGCAAGTATTGGTCCCAAATGCCATCTCATTCACTGATGTGGATCTGCCGCTTGAGGGGAACAACCACTCTAAGCCCCTGAATATAACAGTGGAAATAGGAAACTTGGTGGTGCCGTTGGTCTTAATAGATAACGGGTCGGTACTGAACGTATGCCCTCTAAGAACGACAATCAAAATTGGTGCGAATCCCAACACCTTTCGGCCATCCATACCAAGCGCCAGGGGATTCGATAACACCAGGAGAGAAATCATAGGAGAAGTAGACCTCGACCTGATCATCGGGCCGCAAACCTTCACCGTCCCCTTTCAGGTGATGGACATCAAGTCTACGTTTAATCTACTGTTGGGCCGGCCGTGGCTACATGAGATCGGGGCAATACCATCAACTCTACACCAAAAACTCTAATTCATCTAAGAGGGAAGAATCGTCACCATCGTAGGTGAAGCAGAGAAGATAGGGAGAGGAGAGCTCTGCATATTGAGAATCCGAAAGTGCTTAACATGCCGCATACAACAGATGACACCGATCTCCATCGATTTGAGTATGACTTCTCAGCCGTTACCCTCGGGTCGACTGAAAAAACCCTTGCCAAAACTGGAGTTGGAATGGATACAGTTGTGTTCATGCACCACAAATGGGGCCACCAAAAAGGGAAAGGGCTGGGCCCGCACCTTCAAGGAAGAAGAGAGCCCGTCAGGGCCAAGGGGCAGCAAACCAAATTTGGCTTGGGCTACAGGCCCATTGAAGAAGAAGTCAGTGAGGCCAAGGAAAAGATAAGAGCTGCAGCAGTCACCAGGGCTAGAGGAATCAACCTAAAAGAAGAAACTCCCACCCGACCCCACATCCGTCAAACCTTTGTGAGTGCCGAGGTGGTAAAGATTGATCTGAATGGGGAGACGAGGGTAACCCCACACAATCCTGTTTCCGCCCATCCCACCAACCCTTACATCACCCCCCTAGACCTCGAGGTGGACTTAGCCGCCCTCTCCTTATTTGAGGAGGAGATCCCCCGGTCCACCCGTCACTCTAGCACCAGCCACTTTGGGCCCATCCTAACCATAGAGGACAGGGTCGCAGAGGATCCCTCCATAAACATGCTAAGGGAGGAACTACAAAAGCCTACCGATGCCACTTCCAACCAAAGAGGTAAAGGCCAAGCTTCGCAGGTAAATAACTAGGCATCTTTGCCCCAACTCCTGGGAGCCGCCAAAAGCCATGAATACGGCACCGGCTCTCAAAAAAAAAACAACCTGTAAAAAGTGAGGTTAGTCTCTGGGACACTCTACCCTATATATATAGAGATCCACCGTGCCAGGGGCTAACCTTCGAAAAATTGTAAAAAACCATAAAAATAGAAAAAATATAAATTCCAAAAATATTGTCTTTTAATATTCCCAATAAAATCGAAAATGATATCGTAATACTCGTCCAGCATGAAGCCAACCCCTTTCCTGTAGAAATACAAGAAGAGGTAGGAGCCGCAAGTCTGGACGATCAAATCGATGAGCTCCCCAATGACCTCCTCAAACAATTTGCTGATTTTGAGCATGGCCCGACCCCGATCGTCGAAGAGACGGAGGACGTCAATTTGGGCACCAAAGAGGCCCCTAAAATCACAAAAATTGGAACATCGCTGTCCCCTGCGGAGGGAAAAGGTATGATAGACTTCCTTCGGTCATACCAAGACGTCTTCGCATGGTCGTATGAAGACATGCCTGGTTTGGATACCGATCTGGTTGAGAATGAGCTACCACTCTACCCTAATATTAAGCCGGTTAAACAGAAGCTGAGACACCTCCGACCTGAATGGATGTTGAAGGTGAAGGACGAGGTCATTAAGCAGTATGACGCGGGTTTTCTCATGGTGTCCAAGTACCCGTAATGGCCGGCCAATATCGTCCCCGTACCAACGAAGGATGGGAAGGTTTGAATGTGCATTGATTTCTGAAATCTCAACAAGGCAAGCCCTAAGGTTCGAATGTTCCCCGATTAGCGGTTTTAGTGCCCACAGTAGCCTCCCGCATTCTGTAACGCCCAATATGCCCCAGCCCAGTCAAAAGAAGGCGACTTCTCATTGTTTTGCTCTGGGGGATCGGGTCGTTTGCATGGATTCCCTCACCTTCGATAGAACGAAAGGGTTTCCTTTTGCTTCTTCCGAAGTGTGTCGAATCCCGCCGTGGGACCTACTAAAGGTGCATATATCACCCGAGACAGGAATTTTTCTAGGGCACCAGATCATCATTCATTTAGATTGGGGAGTTAATTTCCATTCGAAAAATCCAAAATATATATATATATATAGAAAAATCAAAATTCCATATATACATGTACTTTTGGTGTGACCGTCACTACGGCGACCTCGAACCCAACTCGTAGAAAGAGAACTAGGAAGGTATTCGGCCCTTACCCAAGACATCGATACAACACTCGTCAATGGATCATGTCGAGCACCGATACATCCCCACCATCATCCCCATCCCATTCCCATATAGGAGAAGACCTAATCTCCGACACCTTCACCCAAACCCGATTCGATGTCACGGGTCGGTTTCGGGCACCCGTGTTTACATCCACCCCATCCCCCGCCCTTAAATTTTCCCAACATACCCCCATCTCATCTCCTATTGAAACCCCGCATTTCCCAACCGACCCATACATCCCCATCTCCCATCCATACACCCTTACCGCACCCCCCTACTCCTCCCAAAGTCCCCATCGGGAGCCCCATCCCCTGCCTACCTCCCACGTCCCATCCACCTCATCATCCATGCCCCCTTCATCCTATATCCCATCCACCTCATCTCACATGCCATCCACATCACATGGCCCATCCACATCCCAGCATACCCCCCCATTTACCCAGGTCATGCCCAACCTTTCCCAGGGTATGACCAGTAGCCCACCATATTCCATATCCATACATCCATACCCTCCAAGCATAATCACCCATACGCCCCATACCCGGGTCATGCCCAATTTCACCCAACCCCTTCCATCCTTGAATGGGCTGTCACCCTCCAATCTCACACCTGAATCCATGCCCTCAATGGAAGACATGAGAATGATGTATACCCTATGGGCTGTCTCTCGGAATCCTACATCCCAAACCCCACATCCAGGTCTCCAAAACCTCCATACCCCATTCCCTCATGACCATGCCCAACCACCCATCATTCATACCATCCAAGATCCCCCACCTCAATTCCAGACCCAGGCCCAACAGGCCCAAGCCCACTCATCTCAGGGTCAAACCCACAAAAATCCATGGGCCCAAGCCCACTCATCTCAGGGTCAAACCCATAAAAATCCATGGGCCCAAGCCCAAATATCTTTAGAACCATGGGCCCAAGCCCACTCCCAAACCCAAGCTCAAGCCCAAGCCCACCAAACCCATCAGACCTAGGCCCAAAATCCTCAATGCCCATGAACCCAAGCCCAAACCCAACAGACTCAGGCCCAGGCCCAAAACCCTCAAGGCGCATGGGCTCAAGCCCAAACCCATCAGACCTAGTCCCAGGCCAAAAACCCTCAAGGCCCATGGGCCTAAGCCCAAACCCACCAGACTTAGGCCCAAGCCCATCAGACACAATCCCAGTTCTAAGCCCCCTAGGGCCTGTTAAGACCTGAAAAGTACCACTTTTCACCCCTTAACTTAACCATTGATTAGACCCATAGCCACCTAATAAGTCCTTGTTAAGTGTTTTATGTAGGTAGTACCCAGCAGTGAAATAAGGCCAGGAATCCTGCTAAAAAGCCTATTTTGGCACCAGAAGTCCCTCAGAAGGATAAAGTTTGAATCCAGACCTAAAAATGAGCCTCACGCAGTCCAGCTGAGCTTCCTAAGACTCTATAACAACTTCTCGCGCAGATGATTGACTGAAGAGCCTCAGAAACATAAACTCGCACAGCTCTCGCAAAGCTCAAGAATAGAACACCTCGCACAGTCTCGCACAGTTCAAAGCAGACTTCTCTCAACCGTGCACAATTCGCTCAGAGCGGCCGAGAAGAGAGAGCTTCAGAAGACTCCTCGCACAGCTGTCGCCCAGTCGCTGCGGGATGCAATTATCAAAAGAGAACTCCTCACGCAGTTCTCGTGCCATTCAAGAAGAAAGCATCCTTGTGAAGGCAAAGCTACCCTCACGAAGATCAGTTAAGACATGGAACCTCGTGCAATTCAGAACTCATCAAAGCCTGGCGAGGTAACTCGTGAAGCTCAATGAGGATAAGTGCTCACAAAGTTCTCGCACTATTTAAATCTATCCTCGTGAAGATTATCCTCACGACTGCTTAAGCTCCAACCCCGCTACATCTGAGGCTCTGATGTCCACTCAACCTCACGACTGGCTGAAGAGCAAACCAAGCCAACCTCGCGAAGGTGGAAGCTTCAATTTCAAATCATCCTAGCGAAGAACAAAAGCTACCACACGATAAGTCTGGGAAATAATGGCTACCTAGCGAAGCTCTGAACCTCAAACTTCCATCTCTTCAGCTGAGGACTTTCTGGGAATTTCTAGCGATTAGGGAACGCACTCCCACACTTAAATCTCCGTGCATGCGCCCCAAGGAATCGAAGGATCACTATTCGGGCATGTGGCATCGTTATAATTAGGGTTTCCTAACCCTAATGCGCCGCCACACCACTGCTATAAATACCCACACTTAGCTTAGGTTTGGTGAGCTTAGACTTTCTTTTCTTTCTACATCCTAGAATAGCTAGGAACCCATCTCATTTCTGGGAGACCTGATCTGAGATCATTTAGTTTTTCTTTTTGTACTTGTAAGTAGCTTTCTTTTTCTTTTTCCTTCTCTCCATAGCCCAGCACTAGCTGGCTATGTCTTTGTATGTATTTTGAACTAGATTAATGGAAGTTCTGTAATAGGATCTGTACTTTATGGGATTTGTGTTTGTGTGTGAGATGCTCTGTGCAAGGCTGCTGCCGTGTGATCCGCCATTACTTTGGTTGTGTTTCAAAGCAATGGAGGACTGATTCTAAGGGCCACTCAGATCCAAGTGACCTGTGTGTCTGGGTTATCATGGTCCTATACAGCCTTAGCCCCACCACAGGATCCACTAGATCTGAAATCCCCATGGGAGCTTGAGCTGGTAGCCTTGTGACCATGGTGGTAGCAGCGATATTCTTGTTTTGTCTTGGGCTCTGTGAGGAGGATAACCTCTGGGATAGTCTGTGACCATTTAAGTGGACAGATTATAGCCTTAGGGTGATTCTAATCCACCGATCCAAGATGGATCCTTCTTCTTTACACATGAGCTTGTAGAAGCCTGATGGGAGATTGTACAGAGGCAGACTCCCCTATATTTGTATAGATCCGCCATCAGATGTTGGATCTGATTTGGTTATAGAGATTGTAGGCTGGTGACTGGACCATTGTAGCCTTACTCAAGCAATGGACAGCTAGATCGAAGGTTGTACTCAATCTCTTGCTAGTTCTATGTGTCTGGGCTATCATGGTCCTATACAGCCTTAGCCCCACATATAGAGCTTTAGAGGTTGAGCTTCCTTATGGATTCTTGAGCTGGTAGCCTGGATGAAATAGTGCCTGCAATGATTTATTGGTTATGTTTGACCCATCCCTGGATAGTGGTTCCCCTATGAGATAATTTGTGACCATTTGAGTGGACAGGTTATAGCCTTAAGGGTGGAATCATGGTTGAGTGATGGGTTAGATCCTTTCTCCTCAGTGGTGATAATGTAGCCACTGGACAGGATTTCTATAACATCAGATCTAAATCTGAGTGACAAAACTCCTCTGATCTGGGCTCAATAACATACTTCTCACCCTTTTATATTTATTTTCCACACTCCATCCATCCTCTCAACCCTTTCTGTAGTTTAGACATTAGAATACTTAGAATAAGTGACCTTAAACTCCCCTCCTTTTAGGACTGCCAGATCTGTAGTAAGATCTGGAGGGACTACTAAAGATGGCTCCTTTGGAGCTGTAGATCACCTTTCCCTGTGGGACAAACTCTTACTTATCAAAACTTGCTACAATGGACCCTGTATCTTGCAGGTCTAGGATTTCTTAGTTGTGCTGATTCCATCTCCTGTTTTACTCTTTCTTTGATTTTCAAATAACTTTCACCACCAACCAATAAAGTAAGCACACACTCAGAACTCCGCCAACAAGTTTTTGTCGTCGTTGCCGAGGAAAGATGATCTATTAGTAGACCCTTAGTTTTTGTATTCTTAGTATTCTTTGCACATGTGAATAATTGATACTGCTAAAATAATTTTGAATCTTTCTTACAGATCTAGACAGCAGCAGTGAAGGATAGTTGAACTGCAATTGGAGCTTAGCTACCTCTGTTTGCAAACTCTCTGACTTTTAAAACTCTGTCTATCTTTCTTAAAAAATTTCTAGCAGTATCTAGGATAGTTTAAATGTATTCTTTGAATAGCTGTAAACTAGTTAGATAAATTTGTTAGTGTACTATTATTCTTTTGCAATGTGCCTGCAAGAAGCTTTCCTTGCTGTTGGTGTGCTTGTATGTTAGGGAGGAGATCCCTCAGCCCTGCTTTAGAGCCTCTTAACCCTGAGTTAGAAAGGGAAAGGAGACTTAGGACAGACAGGCACACCACAGGAGAGCCCCCAAGTGAATCTGTGACAGTAATTATGGGTGAAGAACAACCCAGAACCCTCAAGGAGTTGAAGGCTCCAGATGACTATAACTCCCCTTTTGGCATTCAATTCCCTGATGTTCAGGGGAACTATGAAATAAAAACTTCAATCATCCAGATGCTGCTAGCTTTCCATGGGCTTAGCAAAGAGGACCCTTACAAGCATATTGACCAGTTCTTGGCCTTGTGCACCACTTTTAATATCACTGGTTTGGGACCTGAGGCTACTAGGCTCAGACTCTTTCCCTTCTCTCTGAAAGATAGGGCCAGTACTTGGCTGACCACTCTTCCCAACAATAGCATTGCTTCATGGAAAGACCTGCAGACCAAGTTCCTAACCAAGTTCTTCCCTGAGACTAAAACTAGCCAGTTGAGGAAAGAGATTCTTGCGTTTGCTCAATCCCCAACTGAGGATTTTAACTAGTCCTGGGATAGGTTTAAAGAGATGCTCAAACAATGCCCCCACCACAAGATCCCAGAATGGCAGCTTGTACAAAGCTTCTACAATGGGATTGATGAGAAAAATAGAGATATGGTCGATGCCTCTTGTGGTGGATCCTACATGCACAAGACTGCTGAGGAGGCATGGGAATTGTTTGAGGTGATTAGTGAGAATGCTTTTCAAAAGCCATCCCTGGTAAGAACTAGTCAGGAGTCTGAGTCAAAGGTGGGGCATGCTGCTGGATCTAAAGGAAAATTTTATGAGGTGTCTAGGAACAATGACCTGCAGCTGCAGATGGCAAACCTCTCTATAAAGTTTGACAAATTATTAACTGTGATGCAACCCAGAAGGGCTGCTCATGTGGCAGAGGCATGTCTGATATGCCAGTCCCCACAGCACACAGTGGAGGAATGTTCATCTGCAGGGCAATTTCCTGAATTGGTTTTGAAACATGCTGCTGCTGCTCAATCTTATGGCCAGCAATAATCTAGGGGCTACAATAGGCAGCCATATGGATACCAGCACCAAAATGCTAGTTACCAATGGAGAGACCACCCAAATCTGAGGTGGAGGCAAGACAACTACATGCAGCCCCAGCAGATGTTGGCCTTACCACAAAGGCCACAGCAGCAGTTCAATCAAGGGAATGCCCCTAGGTCTACCTTCCAGCACCATCAGCAGCCCCATCAGCAGCAAAATCAGTTAGCCTTACCCCCTTCTCAACCTAGAAATACTTCTTTCGAGGGCCAGGTCTTGACCTCACTGCAAAACTTGGGTTCCTTGGCTTAGACTGTGAACTCTCATGGTCAGAGCATTAAGAAGATGGAAGAACAGATTGGACAACTAGCGAACACCTTAGCCAAAAGAGAAGAGGGAAGGTTGCCCAATCAACCAGTGGTTAATCCCAAGGGCCAAGTTTTGATTGGTGAAGGATCCTTAGACCCTGAAGGGGATCTTTCATTGAATTGATGATAAGAACTGTGCACCTCTGTATAATATGTACTTTACAGTTTAGAGAAATTTGTAGCAATCTTGTTGGAATATGAGTTTAGTGCTTTATGCCTACTTTTATTCCTGTTCCCCTTGTTTGCTAATTTCAAGTGATTGAATTATAATGGTAGTATTTGAATGCTTTTCATGATGTGTGAATTTAATGCTTTGAGAGTATGGGAATTTGTGAATGCCTTATAATGCTTATGGGTGTCCCTGGAAGAGAGTCTGTGAGAGAATCCACCCATAAAGTCAGGGTCAAAAAGCTGACTAGTGGGTGAGTGAATTCTAACTTGGTTAAGCCATCGCGAGGTTCTGAATAATGGGTTTGGTCCCCTCTCGCGCAGTTCATAAAGAACTACTTTGTTTTGCTATCGCGAGCTTCAGATATAACTAGGTGGGCTGCCTCACGCAGTTTAAATGAACATCTAATCTCGCGACCCATTCATGCCCACCCAGCGAGCAGATATTTTCAAAGCACGCCTAGCCTCGCGATATTTAAATCCCACCCGGCGCTGCTTTTCTTTACTACTTTCTCTTTCCTCTCCTGCCCGCGAAACCCTAGCTCCCATTCCTCTTAATCTCTCTCCTCCAGCTTCCTGTCTACAGTTCATTGCTCACTTTGAAATTCTGGATTTTTGTTCTTAAAGCTTCCATCAACAGTTGCCCCCTGGTAAGAGCTCTTGAGATCCACCGTGCGTCCAATTGAATAGAACCCTAACTTTTAGGGTTAGAATCGGCTCTTGATCTTTCCTTTCAAAATTTCAACTGCACACTCACCAAGAAGAATCTTGATGGTTCCTAAAAGTGCACCTGTGAAGAGAGCAAGGGACCAGGCCACCGTGGAGCCTGTCCCTAAGAAAGCCAAGTCCTCTACGGCACAACAAAAAGGGAAGGCGGTGATTCCTGAGGTGGCTGCAAAAGCACCTAATTACTCTACTCCCTCTGAGCTCCTCATTTCCATTCCCTTAGAACCAGAAGCCATTTTTGATATATCGTTCTTTGAATCTGAGCTGTTGTCAGCTCCTGCCATTGAGTTCTTGCGCAAGGCTGGTTTGTTCCCCTTGATGCAAATGATTCCTGCACTAGCCTATCCTAGGTTAGTGCAACTCTTTTACCAACACCTTAGGGTCAGACCAGACACACATGGGCAGCCTGGCCTCCTTGTGTTAGTTGACAATTTTGAGATGCTGCTTAACCCAACGTTGATTGCTGAAGTCATGGGCATCCCTGCTATTTTTTATCCCAACTGCGGTTATGGTGCCCCTGTGAGTGCCCCTCTCGATACCATTGCCCAGGCCATTACCAGAGGCTTGAAAGCCATAGGGGACTCCATCAGAAGAAGAGATTTGGATCCCAAGCTGATGTTCATCGATCAAGTGCTAAGGAAGAATATCTACTGCTCCGGCCATCAGCAAGAAAGGAGGACACCAATTGCTGATACTCTCTATTCCTTCTCTCTGGGCCACGGATTTAATTCTGCATGGTTGATTTTTGAGGCCATGAAAGATATGATGGTGAAGCTTGGGCTGTAAAAGAAGGTCCACACTCTCCCCTACGAAAGCCTCATCACCAAATTACTTCTAAATGGAGGATACAAGATACCAGTGGGGGAGTTATCTGCTGACCTCACTCCCACCTCTTTTGCCAAAAGACAATGGGGGATCAGCAGAAGTGCCCCTCTCGATACCATTGCCCAGGCCATTACCAGAGGCTTGAAAGCCATAGGGGACTCCATCAGAAGAAGAGATTTGGATCCCAAGCTGATGTTCATCGATCAAGTGCTAAGGAAGAATATCTACTGCTCCGGCCATCAGCAAGAAAGGAGGACACCAATTGCTGATACTCTCTATTCCTTCTCTCTGGGCCACGGATTTAATTCTGCATGGTTGATTTTTGAGGCCATGAAAGATATGATGGTGAAGCTTGGGCTGTAAAAGAAGGTCCACACTCTCCCCTATGAAAGCCTCATCACCAAATTACTTCTAAATGGAGGATACAAGATACCAGTGGGGGAGTTATCTGCTGACCTCACTCCCACCTCTTTTGCCAAAAGACAATGGGGGATCAGCAGAAGTCTAATGGATTCCCAGAAGAAGAAGAAGAAGGCTAAAGCTTAGAATGTCTCTGAGCAGGGAGAGGGAGCTGCTGTGGCAAAGGCCACCCCTGCCCCCCAAAAGAAGGCTAAAGCCCCTGCCCCAAAGAAGGTGGCGTGAGCTTCTGTCACCTCTGCTTATGCAGCAATCCCTCCATCCACCACACTTGCCTCTCCACTAATTTCTTCACCTATTCCATCTCTTCCTTTCCCTCTCTTATCTCCCTTTTCCATTCCACCCCCCACTGTGATTCATTCCTGGGTGGAAAGTGTTAAACCCCATGACAACACTCTCCCTTCACCCACCTTACCTCACATCCTCCCGACTCCTCAATCCAATGACCCTCCCTTGATAACATACCTTAAAAAGAAAACCTCTCACACTACCCCTACCTTATCTTTACCCACTTCCACCTCCACTGTCCTTCCCACAGACACACCCCATATTGACCAACCCCTAGTCCAACCCCTCCCAACTACATCTTCCCTCCATGATCTTGACTTTAACCTAGCCACCACTTCAGGGTATCAAGCCTTCATGACTACCTTGCTTAATACCTTGCCCACCCATGACGTCCCTCTCCCAGATTCATCACTCCCTTCACCACATCACTCCCCAGCCCTTTCACCTTCTCCCCCTACCACTTTCCATCATGCCCCACTTCCCTTTCCAACTGCTCCCTCCTATCCTCATACTCCACCCCAACCAACCTCAGATACCCTTACCCATATCCTTTCCCTCATACATGACATCCAAACCCAACTCTCCAACACCACACAGACCCAAGCCCAAATGCAAACGGACATCACCAACATACAATACACCCTTCAAACATTGACAAACCCAATCATCCCTACACAACCTCCTACCACCCCATTGACCCAACCCCCTTCCACCTCTGACCCCACAGTTCCAATAGACCTCACCCACATTGACTTACCTACACCCTTCACCCCCCAAGACACCATGCCCTACCACTCCTTCCCCTCTCTACCTACCCTACCCCCTCTAATATTACCTCCACCTCAATTTAGCAACACTTCTATCCAAACTGACCCCATTCCCTTCCCATCCACCTTTCCCATTCAACCCCATCCTTTCTATTTCGACCCTTCACCATTCCATTCTTCCCTTACCCAGACCCATCCACATCCACTGCCCTTCCTTCATTTCACTTTCCACCCATACCTTCCATTCCACCTCTTCTCCCACCCCCTCCTCAATTCACTGACCATTCAACACAGACTACCCCAGCCACTTCCACCCCTTCTCTTGACTTCATCCTTACACCACCCACTCTTCTCCCCCAGGATCAATCCCCTTCTACTTCTTCCACTCCATTTCTACCCATCTTACCCAAACACTCCTATTTCACCCCCCCTACTTCACCCTCCTCCATGCCATGAGGGACAATCCCTATATCAAGAGGGATGTTCTCAATGGCATGGCCCAACTCCGCCAAGCTATCGAATACCCCTTGCTGTAAAAACTTAGTGACTTGAAGCTTGCTCACCGCGAGCAGCTGAGAGATATTTCCAAAGGGTGGGAGGCAATTTTGGAGACCCTAAATGCGAATAAGGCTATGGCAACATATTACAGAATGACTACTGAGATTGAAAAAGCCAATGTAAAAAGGGTGAAAAAGCACAACCGATTATTAGAGAAAAAATTGAACAATGCTCAAGAGATCAACCGACTCAGTAAGGAGCTTGCAGATACCAATATGTTGTGGGCTAATAAGAAAATTGAAATCTTAAAACAGAGAGTTGCCTTCCTACTTTCCCAACCCATACAGGCCACCCCTCTCGCCACTGCTCCCCCTGAGGCCCCATCTTCTTCCACACAACCAGGCCCATCTTCTTCCACTGCCCCTACCCCAACACCTACACAACCTATTCCCCCACCTCCTACAGCCCAAACTCAGGTACCTCCTCCTGTTCCTCCTCCAATGCCTCATGCAGCCTCTCAGCATCCTACACAAACGATTGTTCTGCCTAAAGTCCCTGCAGCTCGCCTCCTGCCTCAAGGCCCCCCTTGTTCCCTCTCCTACTCCCAAAAGAAAACGCACTCCTTCCAAGAAAACTTCCACTTCTAAAAGAGCCACTGCAGCCCAAAAAGGTAAAAGGTCGGCCCCTCCATCCCCACCTCCAAAGGTCACCAAAGCTTCTGCTTAGGATGATCCCCATGGTCGCCTACTTTCCAAAGAGGAACATGCATACGTCGCCCTTGGATTGGATCCTCCGAGCTTTTTCCTTCTCAGACTCTAATTTCGACCACCTAGGGATCCCAAGACTTCACCATCATCATCGCTCCTTCATCAAGCCCTGCTGAACAATCCTATCCTCAGCGACGGAAGGTTGCTGCCAAGAGGACTACTCCCCCAAGTGGCTCTTTGAAAATTAGCAAAGACAAATCTGCCCAGTCTGAGGAGGCACCACCACTAAGCCAGCCTGTGAAAGGGAAGAGCCCTGCCATTCCTACAGCCAAAGTACAAGAACCATCTTCTATGGCTCCCCCTAAACCAGTGAAAGGGAAAAGTCCTCTCCTGCCTCAGGTGAAAGCAAAAGCTAAATCCCCTATTGTCCCTCTTGAGCCAGCACCAGCCCAATCCCCTCTTATTTCCCCTCCGGCCCAGCAAGGGCAAGCCTCCAAAGGTAAGGGCCCCAAAGGAAAATCTCCCACCAAACCCCCTGAGTCAACCATTGATAAATCTTCAGAGATCCCTCCTGAACCAAAGAAGAGAAAAATGAGGGTCAGGGCTTCAACCATACCCAAAACGGCCGACCAAAGAAAGGCAGAGAGAGACCAAAGGAAGAAAGAGGAGGAGGCTTACCTTCAAGAACATACCAAGAAAATGGGTTGGGACAAGTTTTGAGCCAGATTCTGACTAGATTGTCCATAGGATTTTATCTATTTTCGCACTCTTTTTCTTCTGTTTTCTTGTAGTTTGTACACTTCTCATTTTTAATAAACTTTATTCTCTTATCATTACTATTTTGCTTTGTATGTTGTGTGTTTGTTTCTTGTTCTGGTCTTTATGTCAGAATAACTCTCAAGACAGACACCTTTGAACCAGTGAGGACACTGCTCCTCATAGGTTTGGGGGTGTGCCAGGCCGACCCTTCCAATGGAATAGCTAACATAAGTGCAGCAGACTCATCTGAGCAATATGGAAATGGACCTCTGTTCACTTAAGAATCATGAAAATAAGAAGTTTAAAATTTTTTCAAACCTTGGACATTATAAACTTCTAATACTCCACATTTCCATGATAATATCACCAAGGAAACTCACTTGTATCAACACTTAGTGAATTAGCAGAGAGAGAAAAAGGTGAGGACATACTTAAAAGTTCAAAGGAAGACCATAACCAGTGAGAATTGGGCCTATATAAAAAAAAATTCCATCTTTTGAGGAGTAACCAAGGCAATCCCTTCTAGTTCTAAAGACTGACTGAGTCACTGTGCTCACTAAAAGTTAGGTAAATCCAAGTTGAAACAACTGACAATACTCATGAGACTGAGGAAAGGATCAAGGCCTTCTCTTGGATAGTTTAAGCCTAATAAGACCAACCCTTAAGTATCTGCCCTTGTCCATACCCCCTTTGAGCTTTAAATCCTAAATTTCTTCAAAATACACCTGAGTACTTGAACCTGAACCTATGAACCTGCTTCAGCCTACCCTCACTCTGAGAATTCAGAAGGTAAAGGAGAAAAAGTTGAAGATGGACTAGCTATGGTCAACAGTAGGTGAATGGAAAAGAGATACCTCAAATCTGGCAGTATGATAATTGGGAGCATGGTGGCATTTCTGAAAAGTAATAATAAAAAAAAATAAAAATCAGAAAATTCCACAAGAAAGAAACAAAAATAACAATGAAGAGAAGTAAGGGAGGAGTCAAGAGGAACTTTCATTGGAAAATCAAAATCAAGAAGAGAAACTGATCACTTCAAATTTGAGAATCTCAAAGAAGATGAAAGGAGCTGAATTCAAGAAGGTGAAGTCATGAACCACCTCTGTCACCTACTGATTTCTCAATTTTGAACCCCTTCTCAACCCTCCATTCTTTCAACCCCACTCCATAAGCCACATTACAGCCTAGTTAAAAGCCCTTGTGATCCAAAAGTTGAGTGAACTGTCATGTGAAGATAAAGAGTTATCCAATCTATGGTGAGAAACTGCCAATGATGTCAGCACTTAAGAACTCTGCCTATGATCATGCTTACAGACCCATTTGGGGGATGTAACTGCTCTTGAGCCTGTGAGAGAATGAACCCCACAACAAAACCCTTATGAGAGTATGCCCTACAAAGTTTTTGCGTTTGAACTTGAATGCATTATGTATGACCTTAACCTAATTTTTGACCTAAGGATAAGCTCAGTGCTGGCACACACTAGTGCAGTTTTCTGTGATTGTAAACTAATTGGAAATGTTGTGCAATCATGAAGAGTTTCTGCTGTTTAAGTTACTGTGCAACCAATGAATTAAATTTCTTTTATGCTTAATGATGCAAGAGTAAACTAAGTCTGCCCCTTGATTGCTCATTGGATGATATTACACTCTTGTTAACTGTTTCATTAAAGAAGTTTGTGGGTGTCTTCACTGAAAACCCTCAGGAGACTTCACTCCTCCACTAGGGATCACCTAGGGGTTTAAAAGTCTTGGTACATATGCTAAATGTATTCGTGCTCCCTTCGAAAGTGGCATTTAATTTTTATATTAGGTTTAATGTAGCTTTGCTAAGGGACTAGCAAAGATTAGGTTTGGGGGTGTGTTAAGACCTGAAAAGTACCACTTTTCACCCCTTAACTTAACCATTGATTAGACCCATAGCCACCTAATAAGTCCTTGTTAAGTGTTTTATGTAGGTAGTACCCAGCAGTGAAATAAGGCCTGGAATCCTGCTAAAAAGTTTGTTTTGGCACCAGAAGTCCCTCAAAAGGATGAAGTCTGAATCCAAACCTGAAAATGAGCCTCGCGCAGTCCAGCTGAGCTTCCCAAGACTCTACAACAACTTCTCGCGCAGATGATTGATTAAAGAGCCTCAGAAACATAAACTCGCACAGCTCTCGTGAAGCTCAAGAATAGAACACCTCGCGCAGTTCAAAGCAGACTTCTCTCAACCGTGTGCAGTTCGCTCAGAACGGCTGAGAAGAGAGAGCTTCAGAAGACTCCTCGCGCAGTCACTGCGGGATGTAATTATCAGAAGAGAACTCCTCGCGCAGTTCTCGTGCCATTCAAGAAGAAAGCGTCCTTGCGAAGGCAAAGCCACCCTCACGAAGATCAGTTAAGACATGGAACCTCGCGCAGTTTAGAACTCATCAAAGCCTCGCTAGGTAACTCACGAAGCCCAGTGAGGATAAGTGCTCGCGAAGTTCTCGCGCTATTCAAATCTATCCTCGCGAAGATCAACCTCGCGACTACTTAAGCTCCAACCCCGCGACATCTGAGGCTCTGATGTCCACTCAACCTCGCGACTGCTTGAAGAGCAAACCAAGCCAACCTCGCGAAGGCAGAAGCTTCAATTTCAAATCATTTTAGCAAAGAACAAAAGCTACCACGCGATAAGTCTGGGAAACAATGGCTACCTAGCGAAGCTCTGAACCTCAAACTTCCATCTCTTCAGCTGAGGACTTTCTGAGAATTTCCAGCAATTAGGGCACGCACTCCCACGCTCAAATCTCTGTGCATGTGCCCCAAGGCATCGAAGGATCACTATTCAACCATGTGGCATCGCTAAAATAAGGGTTTCCTAACCCTAATGCGCCGCCACACCACTGCTATAAATGCCCACACTTAGCTTAGGTTTGGTGAGCTTAGACTTTCTTTTCTTTCTACATCCTGGAATAGCTAGGAACCCATCTCATTTCTGGGAGACCTAATCTGAGATCGTTTAGTTTTTCTTTTTGTAGTTGTAAGTAGCTTTCTTTTTCTTTTTCCTTCTCTCCATAGTCCAGCACTTGCTGGCTATGTCTTTGTATGTATTTTGAACTGGATTAATGGAAGTTCTGTAATAGGATCTGTACTTTGTGGGATTTGTGTTTGTGTGTGAGATGCTCTGTGCAAGGCTGCTGCCTTGTGATCCACCATTGGTTTGGCTGTGTTTCAAAGTAATGGAGGACTGATTCTAAGGGCCACTCAGATCCAAGTGACCTGTGTGTCTAGGCTATCATGGTCCTATACAGCCTTAGCCCCACCACAGGACCCACTAGATCTGAAATTCCCATGGGAGCTTGAGCTGGTAGCCTTGTGACCATGGTGGTAGCAGGGATATTCTTGTTTTGTCTTGGGCTCCGTGAGGAGGATAGCCTCTGGGATAGTCTGTGACCATTTAAGTGGACAGATTATAGCCTTAGGGTGATTCTAATCCACCGATCCAAGATGGATCCTTCTTCTTTACACCTGAGCTTGTAGAAGCCTGATGGGAGATTGTACAGAGGCAGACTCCCCTATATTTTTATAGATCCGCCATCAGATGTTGGATCTGATCTGGTTATAGAGATTGTAGGCTGGTGACTGGACCATTGTAGCCTCACTCAAGCAATGGACAGCTAGATCGAAGGTTGTACTAAATCTCTTGCTGGTTCTATGTGTCTGGGCTATCATGGTCCTATATAGCCTTAGCCCCACATATAGAGCTTTAGAGGTTGAGTTTCCCTATGGATTCTTGAGCTGGTAGCCTGGATGAAATAGTGCCTGCAATGATTTTCTGGTTATGTTTTAACCCATCCCTGGATAGTGGTTCCCCTATGGGATAATCTGTGACCATTTAAGTGGACAGGTTATAGCCTTAAGGGTGGAATCATGGCAAAGTGATGGGTTGGATCCTTCCTCCTTAGTGGTGATAATGTAGCCACTGGACAGGATTTCTATAACATCATATCTGAATTTGAGTTACAAAACTCCTATGATCTGGGCTCAATAACATACTTCTCACCCTTTTATATTTATTTTCCACACTCCATCCATCCTCTTAACCCTTTCTGTAGTTTAGACATTAGAATACTTAGAATAAGTGACCTTAAACTCCCCTTCTTTTAGGACTGCCAGATCTGTAGTCAGATCTGGAGGGACTACTAGAGAAGGCTCCTTTGGAGCTGTAGATCACCTTTCCCTGTGGGACAAACTCTTACTTATCAAAACTTGCTACAATGGACCCTGTATCTTGTAGGTCTAGGATTTCTTAGTTGTGCTGATTCCATCTCCTGTTTTACTCTTTCTTTGATTTTCAAATAACTTTCACCACCAACCAATAAAGTAAGCACACATTCAGATCCATGCCTACAGCATCCCGCCACATCAACCACACCCCCATCACCCCCTGAATGTGCACCCAGCTCAGCATATCATTCATCCACTAACCACTGATCCATTCACTCCTTCCCATCCCCTATAAACCTTGAGGCCCCGCCAGGTCATCCAACCCATCTCCCCCCAAATCCAAATAGTGGACTTCACCCCTCACCAGTACAATGACCAAAAGTACGAGGAGGACGAGGTCTACAACAGTGGAGGAGCTGCCAGCTTCAGCCCCCCCAAGCCCACCATAGTCACACCCAGGGCCGAACAAAATCAGGGGGAGGCAGTCCCAACTATAGCCTCAATAGAATCAGAGCAGCTGAAAGAACAGATAGACAGAATACAGAAGCAGTTGATGAAGATGGGAGGGGTAGAACTACATTCGACAGACTTTTTAGACTTATGTCTATTCTTGGATGTCCCCCTGCCACAAAAATTTAAGATGCCATCATTCGATAAATATAATGGCACTAGCAACCCCATCGCCCACTTATAATCTTATTATGGGAATATGTGCCAGTACGGCGGAGATGAACAACTCCTCATCAAAGAGTTCCAAAAGAGTCTAACGGGCCGAGCACTGAGATGGTTCATGTCCCTAGAACCATCCATGACAAAAACTTGGAAAGATCTGACACACTTATTCTAAGAATAGTATGTCTATAACATGGACATAGAGCCAAGGAAGTTGGATCTTGCCGATTTTAAGCAAAGACATGATGAAACTTTCAGTGCCTACTTAGGAAGGTGGAGGGCATTGGCCGCCCAGGTGACCCACCAGATTCCTGATGATGAGCAGATTGAATTGATAACCAAGGGATCTCTCCCAGTCATCCCGGATTTTTTGGTGTATCAGCAATAGTCCAGTTTTGCTGATTTGGTCCGAAATGCCAACCGTTGCTAAGACGCCATAAGAGAGGGCAGGTTGGGAAAGAGCGTGGCTAAAGGGGCCACCGGGGTTCAAAAAGCTGCCAAACTAAGAATTGAAACAAGGCCAGGGACAGAGGTACAGAACATCATTTACTCCCAGGCCAATACCAATGCCCCCCCGATACAGCTCCAGGCCGCACAACCACCCCCAGCCCGTTTCGAGCAAGCGCCTAGGCTAAACAACAGACCGAGAGCCCCATTTACCCAGGAATAGATGAGAGCACGATTCGAACAGGTGTTCACGCCATTGGGGCAATCATTAAGTGTCTTATTGCGAGTGTTGCTACAAAAGGGTCTGGTCAATTTACTCCAGCCTCGCCCACCACCCAATCCAATCTCGAGAAACTATGACCCGAACCTGCATTATAACTTCCACCAGGGACTAGTTCACCCTACGGACCGGTGCTTCTCACTAAAGCATGTGGTCCAAGATTTAATAGAGGCAGAAAAAATTATTCCCCCGCCGCTTCCTCAAGAGCAGAACTAAAACATCCATCAAGCCCCTCTACCACCGCACCCAGGAGGCCTCAGGCCTAACATCCACTGGGTAGAAGAGGAAGAAGAAGAGTTTGACCCCTCGAATTACATCAGTAATCAAGAGGAGTTCTCATTTCCCAGGTTGAATAAGGCCGAACAATTTGTCGGGGTGATCGAGCCGTTGTATCTAGCCGATTACTTCCCCACCCTGACATACCAAGAGGAGCCCTTAGATTTAGGACAGTGTTTTTCCACTCCCGCTCTCGCCTATCAAATCCAAACGGGCACAGCCCCGCCACAATCATACACGTATTCGCCCCACTCCTAATTTACCCCATATACTTCTCCGTCACACCCAAATCACCCCACGCCATACATAACTCCACCATCCCCATACTACCCTACCCCATACACACCCACGAATCTCTCCACCCACTACACCACTCTGCCATCCCCAAATTATCCCATCCTATACACACCCCCAAATCCCACCACCCAGTATACTACCCCGCCATCCCCAAATCATCTTGCCCAATACACAACTCCACCATCCCCAAATCACCCCGCTCCATGCACAACTCCATCATCCCCAATTTACCCCGTTTCATCCACGAACCCATCATCGCCCCACCATGCCACCCCATATACAAACCCCTCATATCCATACCCCCTGCTCTATCCGCTACCTCGTCATATCCCAATAACCCCGCTCCATGCACAACTCCATCATCCCCAATTTACCCCGTTTCATCCACGAACCCATCGTCACCCCACCATGCCATCTCATGTACAAACCCTTCATATCCCTATCACCCCGTTCCACCCGCACTCCCAACGTCTCCCAGTCACTCCATCCCAATCACACTCCCACCATTCCTTCGCTATTTTGCCCCCAATCTAACTTCTCCCCCACCCAAATAAACAACCCCTCACCCACTCCCCTCATCACCTGCTCCTAATCACCACTGGTCTTACCACACTCAAGTAATGCCTATACAAGCCCCCTCCGCACCCACAAACTCAACCTCATCAATTCCCACCACTACCATTCTGCCCCCTATTGGAGTCAACCTAGTTGGACTCGAGAATCTGACATACCCATCCCAATCCTCCCCAGAATCCCCATGCACTCCCTTCCTCATCCTGAAACCTGCCTATGACCCACATCAAGTACCGTTAAGCTATGAACAGATGGACATGAATGCTAGTTGCAATCGAGAGGAGACTGTTGAATTCATTACCCGGTCTGGCAGGATTTCTACATAGCCGAAAGCACCGAGGGGCGTCAGAGGAGAAGAGAAGAAGAAAGAGCAGACCACAGGGAACCCCTTTGAGAAAATGGCCAGAGAGCACTTATTGGAGACACAACTCAAGAGAACACCCGCACATATTACTGTGTGGAATTTGTTAATCACGTCCCCCGCTCCACTTTCAACCCTTAATGGGAGTATTCAAGACGCACATGTTTCTGCCCACCTAACCCCAGATGAGGTGGGAGAAATAATCGAGCAAGTATTGGTCCCAAATGTCGTCTCATTCACTGATGCGGATCTGCCACTCGAGGGGAACAGCCACTCTAAGCCCCTGAATATAACAGTGGAAACAGGAAACCTGGTGGTGTCGTTGGTCTTAATAGATAACAAGTCGGCACTGAACGTATGCCCTCTAAGGATGACAATCAAAATTGGTGCGAACCCTAACACCTTCCGACCATCCATACCAAGCGCTAGGGAATTCGACAACACTAGGAGAGAAATCATAGGAGAAGTAGACCTCAACCTGATCATCGGGCCGCAAACCTTCACCATCCCCTTTCAGGTGATGGACATCAAGTCTACGTTTAATCTACTATTGGGCCGGCCGTGGCTACAGGAGATCGGGGCAATACCATCAACTCTACACTAAAAACTCTGATTCATCTCAGAGGGCAGAATCGTCACCATCGTAGGTGAGAGCAGAGAATACAGGGAGAGGAGCTCTCTGCATATTGAGAATCTGAAAGTGCTTAACATGCCGCATACAACAGATGACACCGATCTCCATCGATTTGAGTATGACTTCTCAGCCGTTACCCTCTAGTCGACTGAAAAAACTCTTGCCAAAACTGGAGTAGGAATGGATGCAGCTGTGTTCATGCACCACAAATGGGGCCACCAAAAAGGGAAAGGGTTGAGCCCACACCCCCGACGTCTCCCAGTCACTCCATCCCAATCACACTCCCACCATCCCTTCGCTATTTTGCCCCCAATCCAACTCCACCCCCACCCAAACAAACAGCCCCTCACCCACTCCCCTCATCACCCGCTCCCAATCACCACTTCTCTTACCACACACAGGTAATGCCTGTACAAGCCCCTCCGTGTCCACAAACCCAACCTCGCCAATTCCCGCCACTACCATTCTGCCCCTTATTGGAGTCAACCTAGTTGGACCTGAGAATCTGACATTCCCAGCCCAATCCTCCCCAGAATCCCCATGCACTCCCTTCGTCATCCCGAAACCTGCCTATGACCCGCATCAAGTACCGTTAAGCTATGAACAGACGGACATGAATGCTGGTTGCAACCGAGAGGAAACTGTTAAATTCATTACTCGATCTGGCGGGATTTCTACATAGCCGGAAGCACCGAGAGCCGTCAGAGGAGAAGAGAAGAAGAAAGAGCAGACCGCAGGGAACCCCTTTGAAAAAATGGCCAGAGAGCATGTGTTTGAGACACAACTCAAGAGAACACCTGCACATATTACTGTGTGGGATTTGTTAATCACGTCCCCGCTCCACTTTCAACCCTTAATGGGAGCATTCCAAGACGCACATGTTTTCGCCCACGTAACCCCAGATGAGGTGGGAGAAATAATCGGGCAAGTATTGGCCCCAAATGCCATCTCATTCACTGATACGGATCTACCCCTCGAGGGGAACAACCACTCTAAGCCCTTGAATATAACAGTGGAAACAGGAAACTTGGTGGTGCCGTTGATCTTAATAGATAACGGGTCAGCACTTAACGTATGCCCTCTAAGGACGGCAATCAAAATTGGTGCGAACTCCAACACCTTTCGACCATCCATACCATGCGCCAGGGGATTTGACAACACCAGGAGAGAAATCATAGGAGAAGTAGACCTCGACCTGATCATCGGGCCACAAACCTTCACCATCCCCTTTCAGGTGATGGACATCAAGTCTACGTTTAATCTACTGTTGGGCCGGCCGTGGCTACATGAGATCGGGGCAATACCATCAACTCTACACCAAAAACTCTAAATCATCTCAGAGGAAAGAATCGTCACCATCGTAGGTGAGTGCAGAGAAGACAGGGAGAGGAGCGCTCTGCATATTGAGAATCCAAAAGTGCTTAACATGCTGCATACAGCAGATGACACCGATCTCCATCTATTTGAGTATGACTTCTCAGTCGTTACCCTCAGGTCGACTGAAAAAATCTTTGCCACAACTAGAGTAGGAATGGATGCAGCTGTGTTCATCCACCACAAATGGGGCCATTAAAAAGGGAAAGGGCTTGGCCTGCGCCTTCAAGGAAGAAGAGACCCCGTCAGGGCCAAGGGGCAGCAAACCAAATTCGGCCTGGGCTACAAGCCCATTGAAGAAGAAGTCAAAGAGGCCAAGGAAAAGATAAGAGCCGCAGCAGTCGCTAGGGCCAGAGGAATCAACCTAGATGAAGAAACTCTCACCCGACCCCACATCCGTCAAACCTTTGTGAGCGTCGGGGTAGTAAAGATTGATCTGAATGGGGAGACGAGGGTAACCCCACACAAGCTTGTTTCCGCCCATCCCACCAACCCTTACATCATCCCCCCATACCTCGAGGTGGACTTAGCCGCCCTCTCCTTATTTGACGAGGAGATCCCCTGGTCCACCCGTCACTCTAGCACCAGCCACTTTGAGCCCATCCTAACCATAGAGGACAGGGTCGTAGAGGATCCCTCCATAAACATGCTAAGGGAGGAACTATAAAAGCCTACCGATGCCACTTCCAACCAAAGAGGTAAAGGCCAAGCCTCGCAAGTAAGTAACTGGGCATCTTTACCCCAACTCCTGGGAGCTGCCAAAAGCCATGAATATGGCACCGGCTCTCCAAAAAAAAATAACCTATAAAAAGTGAGGTTAGCCTCTGGGACACTCTACCCTATATATATAGAGATCCACCTTGCCAGGGGCTAACCTCCGAAAAATTGCAAAAAACCATAAAATTAGAAAAAATATAAATTCTAAAAATATTGTCTTTTAAAATTCCTAATAAAATCAAAAATGATGTCGTAATACCCGTCCCGCATGAAGCCAACCCCTTTCCCTTAGAAATACAAGAAGAGGTAGGAGCTGCGAGTCTGGATGAGGAGGGTCAAATCGATGAGCTCCCCAATGAGCTCCTCAAACAATTTGCCGATTTTAAGCATGGCCCGACCCCAATCATCGAAGAGACGGATAACGTCAATTTGGGCACCAAAGAGGCCCCTAGAATCACCAAAATCGGAACATCGCTGTCCCCTGCGGAGAGAAAAGGTATGATAGACTTCCTTCGGTCATACCAAGACGTCTTCGCATGGTTGTATGAAGACATGCCTGGTTTGGATACCGATCTAGTTGAGAATGAGCTGCCAGTCTACCCTGATATTAAGCCGGTTAAACAGATGCTGAGACGTCTCCAACCTGAATGGATGTTGAAGGTGAAGGACGAGGTCATTAAGCAGTATGACGCGGGTTTTCTCATGGTGTCCAAGTACCCGTAATGGCTGGCCAATATCATCCCCGTACCAAAGAAGGATGGGAAGGTTTGAATGTGCATTGATTTCTGAAAAGTGCGTGTTCGACGCTATGTCAGGAAAACTGTTAGGCTTTATTGTCTGTAGGAGAGGGATTGAGGTCGATTCGACCAAGATCAAGGCCATCACTGAAATGCCACCACTGTCTATAGAGAAGGTGGTCAGGGGTTTTTTAGGTATAATCCAATACATCAGTCGGTTCATTGCACAATTAACTTCGATATGCGCACCGATCTTCAAACTACTAAGAAAGGATTCACCAGTTGAGTGGAATGATGACTGCCAAGCTGCATTTGACAAGATCAAGGGTTACCTCCTAAATCCTCTAGTATTGGTACCACTTGTACCTGATAAACCCTGATAATGTACCTGTCCATGACAGAGTTTTCCATGGGTTGTGTGTTAGGGCAGCATGATGAGACAGGAAGGAGAGAGCAGGCCATCTACTACCTGAGCATGAAGTTCACTGATTATGAGACGCGCTATTCTCATCTGGAGAAGGCATGCTTAGCGCTCGTTTGGGCTACTCAAAGACTCCAACACTACCTGTTATCCCAAGCCGTTCTACTTCTAGCACGGACGGATGGATCCGTTGAAGTACCTGTTCGAGAAACCAGCTCTCACTGGCCAACTGCACGATGACAACTTTTATTATCTAAATTCGACATCACGTACGTCACTCTGAAATCTATCAAGGGGCAGGCGCTCGCTGATCATCTTGCTGAGAACCCTCTGCAGGACTACGAGCCTCTAAAGACTAAATTCCTCAATGAGGACATCCTATTCATGACAGAAGAGGATACGGAGGAAACAGAGGAGTCCTGGGTAATGAACTTTGATGGGGCATTGCATGTTGTAGGCCAAGGAGTTGGCGCCATCCTAATTTCACCAAAAGGATCCCATGTACCAGTCTCTATCAAGCTCAACTTCCCTTGCACTAACAATATGGCTGAGTACGAGGCTTGTGCCGTTGGTCTGCAGGCAGCTCTCGATCTAAATGTAACTCACCTTCGAGTATTTGGCGATTCATAGTTAATCATATGTCAGATGAATGGTGACTGGAAGACGAAAGATGAGAAACTGATCCCTATCATGAACACCTCGAGGATCTGATAGCTCGCTTCCAAGATGTGACTTTCTCATACGTCCCCCGGATAAGGAATCGCTTTGCCGACGCATTAGCAACTTTGGCGTCAATGATTGAAATCCCCTATGGTGTTAAGATGAAGCCGATCATGATCGAGCAGAGGAATGAGCCGGCCTTCTGCCTCCAGATTAAGGAACCTACAAAGCCTGATGATGAGCCACCTTGGTTCTCAGATATCAAGAATTTCCTCAAGACCCTAACTTTCCCAGAGGGTACATCCAAGACAGACCGACGAATCATTTAACGTTTAGCTGCAGGTTACGTCATTTGCGGGGAATGCCTCTACAAGCGATCATACTATAACATCTTCCTCAGGTTCCTCACTGAAAGTGAAGGGGTCAATATTATGGAAGAAATCCATGAGGGAGTATGCAGAGCCCATGCTCACTAAGAAAATCCTACGCCAGGGATACTTTTGGACCACCATGGAATCGGATTGTTGCAAACATGTTCAAAAATGCTACAAGTGTCAAGAACACTTCAGTCTGATACACGCTCCTACCATTGATCTTCACTACATGACTACTCCTTGGCCATTTGCTACCTGGGGCCTTGACGTTGTTGGAATGATTAATTCAAAAGCATCAAACGGACATCGATTCATCCTCGTCACCATTGAATACTTCACCAAGTGGGTAGAAGCGGCGTCATATGCCAACATCACGGCCAGTCATGTTGAGAAGTTCATCAAGAACAACAGCATTTACAGATTCGGCGTGCCCAAGGATATCATCACTGAAAATGGCACTAATTTCGCTAATAGGCGCATCCAGGCCTTGTGTGAGCAGTTCCAGATCAAGCATCATCGATCATCCCCATATAGGCCTCAGACGAACGGAGTTGTAGAGGCGGCCAACAAAACTCTGATTCGCATTCTGGAGAAGATGGTAGTCACTTGCAAAGATTGGAGTGAGCAGTTACCCTTCACACTTTAGGCCTATAGAACGTCTATCTGGACTGCTATAGGGGCAACCCCATTCTCCCTTGTATATGGAACCAAGTTCGTCCTCCCGGTAGGGGTTGAAGTGCCCTCGCTCCGAATCCTCATGGAATCAGGCTTACCCGAAGCAGAGGGAGAGAGATCCCACTTTGAACAATTAAACTTGTTGGATGAGAAGAGACTCCTAGCCTTGTGTCACACTCAAGTTTACCAGGGGAGAATCGCACGTGCTTACAATAAACGTGTTCGCGGTCGAGATCTAAAGGTAAGAGACACTGTGCTGAAGAGGATCTTCCCTTCCCTCCATGCCGATCCAAGAGGAAAGTTTAAGCCGAACTGGGAAGGACCATATGTCGTTCGAGAAGTGTTGCCGGGATACGCCATCTGCCTCGCCACCATGGACGGAGATCATCTTCCTGAGCCCATCAACGCTGGATACGTCTGACGGTTCTATTCATAGTCCATCGCGATAAGGTAAGTATTGATGAAACAGATATGTGACTGTTTAAGAACCACCCAAAAGAGGTCATCATTCCAAGCACAGTAGCCAAAAAACATCCCTAAAAATGATGATATCCTTTGCTACCCCTTTTGAGCCTGAGCCTTTCTTTTAATAAACCCATTCCCCCCAAAAAAAAAAAATATATATATATATATATACGTATGCATATACCAAAAAAGAGAGAAAATACGCATGTGTATAAAGTTACCATCAAATAAAAAAAAATCGAAAAAGCAAAACCTCGAAAAGAGATTGCCTTAAATGGAGGAAAAACAATGACAAAAAAAATGTGTAGAAGAATCACGAGGCATGTATAGTAGAAACCCCCAAGGAAGAAAGTATGTTGAGAAAACTGAAGCCGTATCAAGGAAACCCTTTTAGCCCAGCATACCTTCAAATCCTAACCTAACCCATGGCCAAGCTACACCCTGATGGAAGCCCTCTTTGTAGGATCGCAAGCAGTCATAGTATCTGTCAAGTCAACATGAGCCGAGTCGTGAGACGACACCAGAGCTTCATCCAGCCGGTTATGACGGAATCAATGTCCATGTCATGGATTTCCGGTTCTTCTAAAAAAAAAGAAGAAGAAAGATAAGAAAAAGGAGAAAAATAATTAATTTGAGTTCACAGCAAGATGGACATGGTGAAAACCCGCATAACCGAGTAAAAACAACGAACTCACGCGGACCAGGTGAAAACCTGAAAAGGCACCTGGGGCAAGAGAGCGAACCTATGGACGTGGTGAAAACCTGAAAGGGCGCTACGGGTAAAAATAGGGATGACAGACATAGCGAAAACCCATCTTGGGTGCTGTGAGCAAAAATGTCAAGAAAAGAGAGATTAGGAGAGGATCTATTCTAGCCCACCCATTTTAGTATGGACCCCTTGAGCCTCTTCTCCCCTTTGCTGGGCCGCTCATGTTAAAATTGGATCGTATCCCGATCAAGTATATCGTCTCTACCGCGTCGTCTGACACATGACCAAAGGTAAAGGCGGAAGACCAATCAATCTCGGGGAAGCTGACCTATGCATGTTTAAAAAGAAAAATCGGAGCCTCATAAACAGGGTTCGACCATACTCAAAAAAGGACCCACCAGTTGGTCTCGTAAATACTGACATCACAAAAAGGAGAAAATTTTCAAAAAAGATAATAGATTTTCCTTTTCCATAAAAAGCCTCACACTGTGTAGGAGAAAATTTTTTAAAAGGATAATAGATTTTCCTTTTCCATAAAAAGCCTCACACTGTGTAGGAGAAAATTTCAAAAAAGATAATAGATTTTCCTTTTCCATAAAAAGCCTCACACTGTGTAGGAGAAAATTTCAAGAAAGATAATAGACTTTCCTTTTCCATAAAAAGCCTCACACTGTGTAGGAGAAAATTTTTAAAAAAGATAATAGATTTTCCTTTTTCATAAAGAGTCTCACACTGTATAGGAGAAAATTTCAAAAAAGATAATAAATTTTCCTTTTCCATAAAAAGCCTTACGTTGCGAGACGTATGGAAGAAAATTCGAACACCAAAAAAAAATAAAATAATATATATATATATATATATATATATATATATATATATATGTATATATAGCAGATTTCATTTCTTTTCTTATAGCGTTACGCATGAAGTGTCACGTTCCAAAAAGATAACAACATGACACACTTTCTGTTTTCTGCCTTGTTTACAAGTATATAAAAAAAAAAAAAAAAAAAAGAAGAAACAACCCAAAAAGAGGAAAGAGATCTCTGTTAAGGGGCATCAGCCCCCCCTCTGTGTATATGATATATGGTATGTACAGGAACAGGTCAGGGGCAGGAACCACACTTCAAAGCACTGATCTCTGCAAGAAGAGAGTCCTCACGGGCATTTAGATCAGACAACCACCTACCATGAAGACTCTTCTGCCGCCTCCGCAAAGCGTCAACTGCACTACAAGACTCAGTCAAAAGTCCAGTCAACCGAAGAACCTCACTCTCGGCCATAGCAGATCTGGCCCTTTCCTTCTCCAAAGCCTTAGTCAAAGCCAGCGTCTCTACAGAAAGATACTCAATCCTAGTCCGGAGTATCGTTTCCTTATATGGCCAGGGTCCCGTCTCTATCTCATCTACCGAAACCGGGTTAGGGGAAGGTAAGCCCTCGGATGCCAGCCAAACCTTGTAATCAGAAGAGAGAACGCCCCCCTGAACTAAGCTGCACATGTGCGCAGATTGGCGGGTCTCCCAGAGGGCTGCTATGCGGTCTAGGTCACTGAGAGAACCCCGAGAGAATATCAGAGAGCACAAGGGCGGCCTCTCAGTGCACGACACGTGTTGGGTATATCCAAATTGACGGAGCACCCGAGATGGGAAATAGTAGGTACTACCAGTCAACCCTAAAAGCGTGATACCCTCACAATCCCGAGAGCAGACAATTGGAAAGGTGTCGTCCATCCAGGGAAGTTGCCAGATCAACTCCACATCAAATAGCCATCGGCTCAATTCCTCGATGGTCCCATGGGGTAGTCTCGAGCACCAGGTTAGAAAACCTCGAGCCACATCCCCTCTTACCAAGCAAAATCTCGGCACGGGCCCCATGATAGCCAAATTCTCTCCTAGCCAAATCTGAATAAGGAGTGGACTCCTGCTAAGAATCCTGACCTGGCCCGAGGCCAAGGCATCCAGGCCCAGATACATCTTAGCCAGGACCAGGTGTACCAGTGAACGACCTCCCTCCAATTCGGTAAAGACATCGCATAACTCGAGGGAAAATGTCTCGCCCCCAATAAAGAAGAGAACTTTCAACAGTAAATAAAGGGCAAAGGCCTTTACATTGAAAGGATCTCAGATAGGCAACTTTCAGAGACTCGAGTCGCCGAAAAGTTCTCTCAGGAATTTCACCGAGCACCTAGTGGGCCCCCCGGCGAAGCCCTTCTCATACCCACCCTTTTTCAAACCGAGAACCGCGTGGACCACCTTTGCATACCCCGGTTTGGGCACCACTTTGGCAAGTCCCCGATGCATCCTCAAGCCAGTAATAGAGGCTAGCTCCTCCAAGGTTGGGGTGAGATCCCTGGACCCGAATCTGAAGACATGGGCCCTATGGTCCCACGACGCCAAAGCTGCCTGCAGGAGGTTGGGCAACAGAGGAATAGCAAGGAGGGAGGAAAGGCGGGATAACTCGAGGTGATTCAGAACAGCGAGCTCGCCTTTGGCCAAGCTATCACACCATTTTTGCAAAAAACTGGGCCCCGAGTCCAAATAGGGAAGTATACTAGCCCTAGCCCCCGTATGAGAACTTGGGCCTTTTTTAGGAAGCGGGTCCATGGACGTACAAAGATGTTCTTTATAAAAATCAGCCAATATAGGGTGACGGACCCACTTGTAAAAAAAAAACAGAAGAGAGAGAAAAGAAAGAAAAAATGAGGGGCAAAAAGGTCAAGCCCTGATGAAAAGAGAGGCGAAGAGGGCCAGGTTTGGGTTATAAAGAACCCGTTGAGCCCAGTTATATGAGGTGTATATATTATATACGCCAAGGAAAAATTATAAATATTCTGCCAGGCGTATATAATATATACGCCAAGGCAAAATTATAAATATTCTGCCAGGCGTATATATTATATACGCCAAGGCAAAATTTTAAATATTTTAACAGGCGTATATAATATATACACCCAATTAAAAAAGCAGGGAAGTGTGGCTCCCCTCACATTGGTCCATTCTTTTTTTACTTCCCCAAGGGAGGGACGGGTTTCGCTTAGCCTACTTTTTTATCTCGGGGCAGTCTACAAGCGGGCACGCTCACGCACATGGGAAACCCTCGGATGATGGGGTATCCGTGGGTCATATGCGGAGACTGACATGCGGGCTCAACCCCATCATTGGAGGGGCTTAGGCCCGCTTTATGCCAAAGAAAAGGAAACCATAAAAGCAGAGAGAACAGAATAGAGCATTCATATAGACCATAAAAATCATAAAACCATCCAAAAAAATTGTTGTTTAAAAAATTACATATTCCCTAATAAACAAAAGTCTAAATTGTTTCAATGTTTCAAATTTTTGGGAAATAAACTAGTCTTGGGCAGCCCCCTTCGACTTCTTCAGGCGCCGGGTCACGCTTTGAAAAGTACGAGCCTCCCCCACCCGAGTCCACGCCTGAGAGATGCGGCCGAGCAGAGAGCGTGACTCCTTTTCACGAGCACGCTGCAGGAGCACACCAGAGACTATCAGGTAGGGAAACAAGCAAAAGGCAAATAAAAAATGATCAGGTTTGGTCAGCATTCACTCACCACCTCCGCCTCTCTAAGCCTGACGATGTTGCAGTAATATTCGGCTTGGTTCACGGCCGACTCATACTTCTGCGCAGCAAGAAAAAGAGGTGTCAGTCACACAGGTCATCAGCATAATTCAAAAAAAGAAAGAGAGCAAAGCAACAAGGGAGAGATTACCCTGGGGATCAGCTCAGGAGGTGGGATCCGAATAGCTTTAGCGGATATGCGTTCCTTCTCAGCCACATCGGCACACATACGTGACAGGAAAGCATCATCCAAGCGCTTAAGGGTCCCCTGGACCTCAGCTGGCGAACTTCCAGAAGCACCAGCACCGGAAGGGTTAGAAGGTCCAGCACCTGTAGCCTCATCAGGAGCAGCTGTCTCATCCCCCTCATCTGAGTCGCCACTTACCCAAACTGTAGAGAGAAATAGTTTTTGTTCAAATGGCAGGGCAATCAAGGCAATCACAGGAAGGTTGCTAAATAAAAAGAGGAAAGAACATTACCTGAAACCGCGGACTGCCAAAAGCCAAAAAGTTTGCACCAGGCACAAACCGGGGCAGTAGAAAATGATAAGGCAGAGACTCATACAACATATTATATCCCCCCGAAAAAAGAAGGTCATCAATGGGGACCCCATGATGGAGAAAGCGAGCAGTAAGCACTTCAATAGAACCTTCAGGAGCCAACACATCAGCTGGAGGAGCTTGAGGCACAGCGAAAAGAGGACGGTACTGATGAACCACCCTCTCTCCTAGGTAATAGGCCCTAGCCCAGAACCCATAGAAGAAAATGATGCGTCGATCTAACAAAAAATGAGAAGGACCCACTGTAGCCAGGTTCCAGAAGGGAGATCCGACGTAGGGGTCAAGGATGACCTGCTTAAAAACAAAAAGGAGGAGGAATATATACATTTGGTCAAAACCCACAGCACAAAAGAGCTATCAAATTTGAAAAGAGAGAAATTTTTATACCTGCTCAGGGATCAATAGATGAAATTGGGAGCGCAGCCCTAACTCCAGGTGCTTCATGCCTACGTCCCGACGGCGGTTCGCGTGCCAATTGCTCATATGGGGGAATGTAGGAACTTCGGATAGAAGCAGAGGACGACTAGGTTGGAAATGCAGATACCCCCAAACCTGAGAAAGCAAGCAGATAAAAATAGATATGCCATAAAAGGGAAAAGTTGAACAAACTGAGACCAAAGGATAAAATCAACTCAAAGCGGGCCAAAAGCCCTAGAGCCGACTCCCAATGCACGGCTCGCACCAGGCTAGACATGAGCACCGCATAGCCAGCACCACCCCAATCAAACTGATGCACATTGTCCCAGTTCACCATAAGACTGAGAAGAGACAATGAGACCTGCCCTCCGCTGGTATTTGAAAGAAGAGTCTTACCCAAAAGGAACAACAGAGAAATACAAGCCAGCATCAGTGCACGCTCTGGCTCGAGATAAATGGCTGCATTGGGTTGGCCCAGATGTATTAACTCACGAGGCTCAAATAGACTAACCAGTCAGGACAACTTGACTTCAGAATCGTGAACATTCCCTGAGGTTGGGTAGGCCCCTATCAGCCGAGTCACCTCCTCCCTATCAGGTGTGCAGGTAGGTGTCACTGACACCCCTCCGATGCGAACCCCAGTAATCATGGACTAGTCCATAGGTGTAAAGGTCATCTCAGCCATGGCCATATGAAACGTCATGGTCTCAGGGTGAAAGCGCTCTATCAGGGCATTCACATAGGCCGTGTCGGCCCTCACAGCGGGGCACGAAATGAAATCCCCAAAACTGGCTTGAGCAAGCAGGTCCTTCACCACTGGGGGAAGATAGAGCATGAGGTGCTGGAGATTGAACCAGCCACCCGGAACATGATATGAGGTAAAGGCTGCAAACAAAAGGAATCTATCAAATAAGAGCGAAATGGTATAGCAAAAGCTTCAAAGGAAAAGAAAGGGGCTCATTTGTTTACCTGGCCAGCAATCTCGAAGTTGGAGATATGGGTGTGCTGACAATGGAGGAGGCCGGTACGGGCGTCTTCACCTTGCATTTCATACCAGGGTTGAGAGGAGCGCTAAGAAACGGTAAACTGCTCCCAATGAGGACCATAGGCCCTCTCTGGCCCCTCCTGTTGATCTTGTCCTTCGTCACCAGACATCCTGAAAATGTGGAGCACATCGGTATAAGGAAAGGTTGCTAAAGAAAAAAGAAAAAAAAAAGGAAAAAAAACAAACAAATAAAAAAAAAACAACAACAAACAAAAAAGAGAAAAAAGAGGAAATGTACTAATCCATCATGAAAGAAACATAATAAAAAAGAAAAAAAAAATGAATGATGAATGATGAATGATGATGATATAACAAAAAAAATGAATGAAGAAAGAGGAGCATAGGCGTAAGGAATCACATATACTTGAAAAAAAAAGCATTAATCTTTCACCACAAAAAGGAAGAACATCAAGCATTTCAAACAAAAAAAAAAGCATTATCAAAATCTAAAGGAAAGATGAAGGAGGGGTGGTGATTACCTTCAATAGGAGAGGAAATAGATCTAAAGATCGGCGGAGAGTGAACCCTTTTAATCGGCACAAGCGACCCCCGGTGGTAGAACTCAAGCAAAATCAAATACAAAAACCCTAGGAGGCTGTCCCAGACTTGAGAAAGAAGGAGGGAAGAAAATGAAATTTGAAAGGAGGGCCCCTTTTGTGCTCGGGCTCAGGCAATTTTCATAACTGCCAGATTTTGGTCAAACGTATATAATATATACGCCCGGCCATTTTCGCTGCAGATTTGCCAGGCATATATATTATATACACCCAGCCAAATTTTGGCTTTGATGACCCGACAGGACCGTTGTATGCCCCAAATCTAGGCCCGGCCCCTCTTAGAAGCCCACATATCACCAGGCGATGGTACACGCATCCCCAAATGGCCCTTCGAGCTCCATTCGATTGGCCCAAAGGGATCGTGCTACAATAAGCAGATCTAGATCTGTAAGCACCCACCGAGTGCTCCCATAAAATCATAAAATCATTAAAAAAAAGAGAGATTCACATAAAATAACAAAAAAGAGAAAAAGAAAAATGCCGAAACACAACAGTAGTTCTCAAAAGAGCGTCGCAACACCTGTTTACCCCACTCCAAGAGCCGTGTTAAATCAACTCGGAATGATCGGGTTCACCCAAAAATTTTCAAACCCTGTTTTACACAGGGACACTTCACGCCTGATCTGGCAGGCAAGATACTGGTCATGTTTATCCCCGGCCATTTGGACCCCGCTTCCGAACCCACTTTCCTGAACAAGATATCTGGGTCTAATTTGTTTAAAAACCAAGACCCTACATCCCCAGGAGTCGGGACCTAATCCGGCAGGCAGATAACTTTACCCATCCCCGGTCACTATACCCCGCATCCCCAAGAGTCAGGGCCTGATCCGATAGGCAAACCAAAGACCTATCAACGGAATGCGCGCGTCCTTAAGGTATATCAACATGGCAAGTTAATCTGCCTAAGGATACATGCGAAAATAAAAATAGTTTGAGATGGGTGTCCTAAAGTTGGTTGCACCCCCTTTGAGCTTATATGCAACCCATAACTCACCTATGGTCTCACCCCATCATCTGCCATTGAAACCAGTTCCCCAAACCCCTAGGACCCTAGAAACCTAGAAAACCTTAGATGGAGGATTACCTAATTGCTAAACCAACTAGCTCTTAAGTAACCCTCAAACCCACCTCTTCTCTATAAATAGAGAGGCACCCCCTCTTCCCAAAGGGTTGAAAAATTAAGGTTGAAAGTTGAGCTTAAGAGAGAGAGCCCTAGTGAGAGAAAGTTCTTTTTATTTTTGCATTCTTCACCCAGAATTCTAGCATGCTTAGTTCACCCCTTTTAATCAATTTCAACCATTAGACCACCCCTCTTTTATTCAAGCTTAGTCCCTAGCTTCATCCTACACTTCCCATCTACCAAACCCTAGCATTAGAATCCATTCTCCTACCGTTTAAGCCCTTTAAAGCCATCGGAAGTATGCCCGAAGCGAAGGTCTTCTACAGTGCAACAAGAGCCCGTGAGCTCCGGCTCACCCCTCTCTTCCTCTACCTTCTTGGTGTTTCCTCCGTCCAAGGATTCAAGCCGTTATGCCGCCGAAATTTCGGTTTTGGCCCAAAGCTTGATAGGACCATATTGCCTTCGGGCAAGGGGAAGCTCCGCCCATTTATTTTTTTATTTGGGCCATAGATAGAGACCGCTACGTGCGAGTTGATCGGGTGCCTAAACCCTTCCCGATCGATAACTGAAGCCCCTACCCTAGAGTCTTTGGCAAAGACCGGTAAATCAGAGTCATATTTAGCACTTCGGTACTCCAAATATTGATTTAAAGGTTTCCCGAGTCACCAAAAGCTCTGGGTGTCGACTATACATTTATTCCATCGCGAGTGCATCACCGTGACGGGTTCGAGAGAATCCATGGTCGTACACACGTATGCCAATAAATTAGTTAATTTCAATACGGCTAGGTGTAAAAGGGAGTTTGAGGAAATAAAAGTGAACTCTCACCTAATTCAGAATTTCTTTTTTTTTTGGAATTGAAATGAACTGCATTTTTAACATTGTTCCTAAAGTGAATGTCAACAAATTTTGAAAATAAAAAATTGATGTTTAGTGAACCTGAAAGGAGAGAAAACTGTGAGGATACCCCTTAGAAAATTTGATGGAAGGCCTACCCAGTGAGACTTGGGCCTGAAAATTTTTCTTTGAAGAGTGCTGTGGCAAATTTTTTCTGCTCTAAGGACTGACTGGACCTAATCTTGACCACTAGAAGTAGGCACATCCAAGTTGAAACAGCTTGACAGCATTCACGACATTGAAGACATGAAGTAAGGCCATCCTTTGGACAGTTTGAGCCTAAAATCCCCCACCATTGAACTGCCCTTGATACACACCTTTTGAACCCTAAAAATCCTAAATTTTCTTTGCTAAATCAAGAAATTTGAACCCAAAATCCCTTGGCCTATTTCAGTTCACCCTTGATCTGAGAAATCAGGAAAAAGAAGGAGAAGTGAGGTTAGAGGAGCAAGGTTTGACTTTTGGTTGAAAGAGAAGGAAGCTCATTTGGCGGCCATTGTGGCATTCCTACATGTAAAAAAAAAAAAAAAAAAAAAGGATGAGAAAGAGAAGTCACTTTATTTGAAAATCTACCAGAAGATAAGAAGTTGATGAAACTGATCACTTTAAGTTTGAAATTCCAAAAAGAAAGTGAAGAGGTGTTGAAATGAAGAAGGTTGAGCTACAAACCACCTCCTTACCTTTACTGATTTCTCAATTTGAATCCCTTTTACCCTTTCATTCTTTTACAAACCTCAGCCCTAAGCCACATTACAACCCAATAAAAAGACCTTACTGATCTGAAATGGATTGAGCCGTCATGTGGAGATACGGATCTGTTTAATCTATAGTGTAAGGAGCTAGAGAAATCAGAAATCGGAGCAATGACTATGCTCATGCTTGTAGTCCTATTTGAGGGCTGTAACTATTCTTGAGCTGAGTGATATGATGCACCCCTCTTCCTTGTGTTAATGAGTGAACAGCCTTGGTGAGAATTGGGCCCGCAATCCAATTTGGCAAGGGAGTATTAGCACAGAAAGCATAAATGAATGGTGAGCTCTGCATCAAAATTTTGAAAGAAAGGCCTTGACACAAACTGAATGACGATAAAGAAATTGCAGCAGACTTTCATGATCCAAGGGGATGCTCTCCCTATTGAAATTCCTCTAAATGTGCATGGTGTGAATCCATTTTATCTACTCAAACTCTACTTTAACCAGTTGCACTATGAATAACTAAAGTTAATTGGAGAAGTTTGTGGGTACCTTCACTGAAAACCCTCAGGAGACTTCACTCCTCCACTAGGGATCACCTAGGGGTTTAAAAGGCTTGGTGCATATGCTAAATGCATCCGTGCTCCCTACGAAAGTGGCATTTTTAATTCTTTTTAATTCTCCTTTGCTCATGGACTAGCAAAGCTTAGGTTTCGGGGTGTGTTAAGTGGTGAAAAATGCCACTTTTCACCTTTAACCTGACCATTGATAGACCTATGAGCACACTAATAAGCCTCTATCGAGTGTATTTTGTAGACAACAATAAAATATGATACTAATGAAGAAAACCACTCAAAAATGCCCACAAAGGGGCCATCTCTCAGCACAGGACAGACCCAGCAATGGCACACCAGAGGGTAGCACATCACTGACCCTTAGAGTGCTTGGTTGTACCAGAACAAGGCGAAGGAAGTGAAGACAGGCCAAAAGCATCCTATCGAGAGGACATCTGAAGATTTCGATAGGAGCTGAGAGTTGAATTAGAGGAATTCATGCAGATTGGCGAGGTTTCGATAGGATCTAAAGGCAGAAAGCAGAAGAAGTCGTGAGGATTATGAAATTCAATAGGATCCAAGAACCTATCGAACAGTTGAGAGACAGACAGATTTCATCCTGACGAAAGCTACCTAAGGAGAAAAGGGAACCTATCGAAGGGTTCTTGAACCTATTGAAAGGTCTCCAGAACCTATCGGAAGACTGCCTGAACCTAATGAAATGGAGGTGCTGGATCAGCACCTAGTGAAGGATGTTGGTGCCTTTCGATAGGAGTGAGAGCCATCCTATCAAAGTGATGGAATGCAAAGCTACAACCTGACGAAACGGTCTCCCAACTTATCGAACCACCCCTCCAACCTGTCGAATGCTCCAGATAAAGTGCAGTGAAGCTGAAGCCTCAAAGCTCATCCTGTCAGAACCTATCGAAGGGATTGGAGAACCTAGCAAAAGGACTGAAAAGCTTTACCATAACCTGTCAGAAGCTTCCCCAACCTATTGAAATCGTGTGCAGAACTTCTCAGAAACTTAGCTATGCACATGCTGTGACTTGGTGACCTGTTGCACGCAACTCGAGGTACTTGGTGACTAGCACGATGGTTCTAAAATATGCCCTAACTGACCCATGTGCTCTAACAGAACCCTAGCAAACACTGAGGACCTTCTATAAGGGATTTTTGGCAGGAAAAATATAGGAGAAAGCTATATATAGAGACAAATTCTGGAGATTAGAACTTACAGAGAAATTCTATTTTCCCTCTTTTAGCCCAACAATGGTTGTCTAATTCCCTTGGAGTAGCGAGGAGAGAGGTTAGATCTGTAATTGGGTAAGGTTGAGAGTGTTGTTGAGGATTCATTGATGCACATACTACAGATCTGAGACCATTTCCATTATAGAGTGAGTTTGATTGCAATGTAAATGTTATTTTTAACGATGTAATTAGATCTAAAGTTCCTTTGGTTTCATTTGGTGCTCGATCGGATTTGTGTAGAGGAGTCTGTAGATCAGCTCACCCGCTTAACTGGTAGACCTCTTGGATACCATCTGATATGCCTGGATCTGATACTCCTGTAATTTCCTGAGTCTGTGACCTTAGAATTGCAGCATCTGTAGTGATTTTAATTATTCTGATTGATGATTTTGCTTTGGAGGAGATAGATCCCTAGGATGATCTGTGACCATTAAAGTGGACAGATCATAACCTTAAGAGTAGTCCAAGCTCAGGCTCCAATTGGATTCATCTACTATAAATCCATGGATCAGATAAAATCTATAGGATGGTCTATGACCATTCAAGTGGACATATCATAGCCTTAAGACCAGTGAGATCCTATGATTTGGAGTGGGGTCTTCTACCCTGTAGTTGTGCTTATAACCAGTTGAGGGAATTGTGTGCCCTGAACCTCTACAGCATGATTAATCTAACCTGATTTCAGTGAGACCAATTTCCAAGCTACTCTTCTCCATTATCTGCTTTTTACTCCTTTCCCCTGCGAGATCTAGATTCCCAAACTCGATCCAAGTTAATTTTTGTTTAATTTTAGCTTAGCTTAAGTAACAATCCCTTTTAAACATCTCCCCTGTCTTTTAGCTAACTTAGCATTAGTTAGGGTGCCAGATCTCTTACAGATCTGGAGATTTATCACATTTTTAAACCAACCTCCCTATGGACATTCCCTTACTCACCATCTTTTTAAAACTTGCTACAACAGACCCTGATTACTTGCAGGTCTATGTGAGTGTGTTCTCCTAGTGTTATTAGTGATTTTAGACTCTCTTTGAAGGGAGGCAAACACGCCAACATAGGTGAACTACGGAAGGTACACATCCATGATGAATACTTCTGCTGAATGGTAGTTGATCCATGGAAGGCATGTTGCAGGACGTCATTATACACATACCATGAAAAACAACTTCCAAAGATTTGACATTTAAGCAAGAGAAGGGAAGAACATTAGTTATGAATAATGAAATGAAAGTATAAAGTAAAGAGTAGCAGAGAAGTCATAACTTGCATAATATTTGTATTGACACTTATGGGAGCACGAAAGAGAAATTCATTTGTTTGATGGATTATCAAACCTTCAAAAAAAGGGTAAACAAGAGTGTTAGGTAGAGAGAAATGTTTCGAAAAGGCCAAAGAATATTAATTAAAGTTAAATGCAATTGTCAATAGTGATTGATGTACTCAGTCATTCATAAACGACCCTAAATACCTTCAGTCATACTTGTACTACATAGGAGGGCTGCCAAAATATTGGCGAAAGAGAGTGGGAGTGAGCTCAAACCCATGTTTGCACAATGGAGTGGCTTGGTTTCGTTTAGTGTTTTGGAGGATTCAATTTTTTTCTATATTTTATTTCGAAAGTTGCTTTGGAATTTCATTTATGCCCATAAATTCTACATGTTTGGTCTTCCTAATCTGATGGTTTTGATAATTGACATTTATGACATTGAGTTAATCTATATGATGGATATAACATTGGCAGATCCAGTAGACCAATATAATGCATGCCCAACGGAGGTCGTGCTGCAACAATAATGGTTGCCGTTGTTGGATCTTGAATTAACATTATAGATCATTCTATTATTGGGATGATAGTTTACAAACTAGTATTATTCCTCTCTTTTGGCTTTGATATTGGGATTAGTAAGAATATATATATATATATATATATATATATATATATATATATATATATATATATTCTTGTAATATTATTTGTTATTCTTGTTGGATAGTAGATGATCTTTTTACAGGGCAAAAAAACCATCAATTTTGAAATCAATTGGTGAAGAGGTTTGGTGAAGAGATCATATTATCATGAACTCTTTATAAGATTAATAATATGACAGCAAGGGAGTAGAGAGCATTTCCCTGAACTTGTCATTGTTTTATCAAGGTTAGTAAAGAACCTACCCATGATGAAGGGAAAAAAAGTTAGTAAGCAACATTGATGATGCATATTTCCAGTCCAATTTCTAAATGAACACTAAGATAATTAGTTTTATCTTTACCACCTCATGAATCACAACACGCTAGATTAAGTGGCACAATTAGTTCTCTTTCTTGCACTCTCGGAAAGAAAGAAAACTTTATTGGATTTGTAGTTTTCTTAGCAGGTGCATTAAAGGGAAAGCTACCTAACATTGGGATTTGAAGTTGTCAATGGTAGCTGAAATACACATTTTGGAAACTCAATTTTCTCTTGAGCTGAAATTGAAGTACCTCGAACCTCTCATGTTGATGGAGAAGTCCCAAATATTACCCAAACAACAGGCATAGTAATTGCAAATCAAATTCACTTAGTGGGTAAAAGAAATAGATGTTGCTAAAAGAAGATCTTGTTTAACAAGAGAAAAAGTTACTCAAAATTGAGTTCCCCCAGAAGCTATACTACTGTTGGAAGTTTGGTCCAATAACTTACTGTAGACACCCAAAATTGGCCCAAGGCTCAATTAACCCATTCTTCGAGAGTGGCTTACTCCCTAGCTTTCGAAAGCACCTCTCAACCCTTAGAACTTAATCCAAACCCTTAGGAAACTTCCCAAACCCTTAGGAACCTTCCCAGACCCATAGAACCCTTCCTGGACCCGATTCGAACCAACCTGAGTAGTGGATAGAAAGAAGAATGAAAATTTTACATAGATATCTTCTAAGGCAAAGGCCTATACCATTAGAAAGTATAGGTTCCCAACTTTCTAACGAGCCAAGAATTGCTTGATTCTCAATTGTATATCAAAAGTTATGGCGATTTGAAGAAAGCACAGAATTGCAGGAATTTACTCATGCATACATTGGATGTACGCATGGGCAATTTCTGACCAGAATTTGGCTATGCATACATCCAATGTACGCACAACCAAATTTGAATTTTTACTTCAGAATGAACTCCAGAATTCTCAATTTTTTCAGGAAACAGTGTTCCTAAGCTATGCATACATCCAAAGTACGCATAACTTAAAATCTTGATTTTCTTCCAAAATGGCCGAATTTCAACTTGTGGGTTTGACTTGTGGACCATCCCAGGTTTCAAGGTTTATTTATTTAGAACCCTAGTACCCTTAGTAGCTTAATATAACCCTTTTTGTCATTTAAACCATCACCCCATCATCCACCATTAAAATACAGCTCCCTCTTCTCTAAGCCCTTAAAAACCTCAAAAACCTTAGACGGACCATTACCTAATTTCTAAACCAATTAGCACCCTAAACCCTCCCTAATTACCCTCTCCTCTATAAATAGAGAGTCACCCCCCCTTGTTTAAGCACTTTTGAAATTTTAAGAAAAGAAACTCTAGAGAATTGCTCCCAAACCATCCCCATTCCTAACTTTCTAATCCAACCTCTAGCTCTCATTCCCCTCAAAACATTACACCATTAACTCCATCACACCCAAACCTTGATACCACAGCCTAGCTTTCTCTCATACTATCTATTACAATCCTATACTTCCAAGTCTTAGAAGTTAGAACCTATCTCTAAGCCATTGTGCTATCTGAAGTTCATCGGAATCGGCATCCACGTGAAGATCAGGCGATAGTGCTACGAGGCCCCGAGAGCTCCGACTCTCCCCTCTATTCCTCTACCTTCTTTTACTTTTTCTCTATCTTAGAATTTGAGTCATTACTGTGACAACCCAGATTTCCTAACCCTGAAATCCAGACCGTTGGACTGCTGATAATGACGATCCTCGAACGGAACACTTGGCACATCCACACACACAGCAGAATTCAAAGCAGCTATACTCTTATGACAAAAGAAATCTCCAATACTATATATATTTATATATATGATTAGATACAAAATAATTGTTCTATTTTTATATAGATCACAAGTCTGATAGAACCAAAATGAACCATCGGTGATGGCTGACAATCACCTAAACAGTGGTTCACACAAAAATATTTGTACAACATTTCATGTATCCAAAGTTTTACAACAAAATAATGGCTGGACGTACTAAGCCCTAGTCACAAGATTTCAAAATAATCAGGCGTCCCCTAAGGGAAGTACTCGTCTGGTGAAAGATCTGAATTTTCTTCAGGAATGTAATCAGGATCTTCCTCATGCCCTGAGTCCTCAATTGTCGTATCTACAACTGTGCCTGTGATGTATAATCGAGAGGTGAGCTAACAGTCTAAGCTCAATAGGGGAATATCAACAACATTCACATCATATTTCAAAGCATAGATATCATGACTGAATTCGGAAACAAATCTCACATAAAACTGATTTTTTTTAAGATGATTGAATCAAATAAAAATAGAATCTTGACACAAGTTCAGAGTTTGTTTCTTTATTTCAAATCTCTTGATTGTTTTCGAATTTTACATGCCTTTTTATGTTTCATCATAACTTAAAACAATAGCTTAATTAGTCTCTCAAGAGAAATATAGCTTTGAAAGCCACACATATACAGATAGGAATTCCCGAACCATCGTCGTTCAATGAATCATTTTCAGAGTGCGCAAGCCCCTATGCTATGAGGGTACTTGTGCGACTAAAGTTTACCGTTTGCTGGTGCAAATATATGGATATCAGGCCGTACTGGTAAACGAAGGGGATTCATTCCACGTGAACATTAAATCATTGTGCAAATTCTAACATATAGTTTAACATTGCGTAATATGCTTATTTTATAGCAAATTTTAGAAACATAGAATTCAAGGCTCAAACACGAAGTTCATATTCGAAGTCACACACACATATGCAAATCACGTTCACATTTCGAATCAGGAATTTTAAAATTCATGTGTAAAGCTCATTTTAAAAGATTCATAAGTCAAAGATTCAAATGCATATTGAACTTATTACAATTGCCTAATCACATCACACTATCTATATAAATTTCATCGAATATAATATTATTGAATTTTTCCTACTTCAAGGCTCACAAAACAATGCAGTTTATGCAAAACAAGGCGGCACACACATCCAATTTACCACCTAGATTACAATGCATCCGAAGGGCATGAATCAATGCCTAGAGAAACATACTCATTAACGTTTCAAAGAATTTTCCCAAAAAGATCCAAAATATCCAAAACTAGCTCAGTTGCATGCGTGAGTTCCAAAGTCGCGTGTGATATCCCCAAATTTCGAGAATCATGTAAGTCAGTGGGGTACACATGTCAGTACGTCACGTGAAACCGTTTCAGAGTTTGAACGAATTATTTGGAATTGTCTTAGGTCCTTTTGAACTTGTTGGATAGAAGGCTAACACTTGACATAGGTATGTTGGGTGGTTCTCAAATGAACCAAACCGATTAACAAACGCTTGTTGGTATGTGTGTGCTTCACATGAAGTAAAATCAAGAGTATAAGAGGAGTAAGCCATCTCCCATTTACATTTGTTTGGAAATAGAGAAAAGAAGGGTTGAGAGAGGGAGTTCCTCATGCGAGACCTTGGCACTTTCAAACCGGAATCGTTGACATTTTGCCATGCAAATTGTTCCGTCACACTGATCGTCAAGACAAAAAGTGATAATCGATCGAGTGTGTTTGATTTGTAAAGGGTGTGAGAACCATCATAAGAAACCCTCATGATTTGAAACCCCTTTCATGGGGAATCCATCTTGAAATCACCATAGAATGAGAAGTGTGATTGGTTGTGCATTGGAAGGAGTCGCGTGCATTCCAATACGATCGTGGGGAGGTGAGTACAAACCCTTGGGATGCATGTGGCGAAAATGCCATTGAGCACGTTCCTTTGATCAATGTGCACATAAATCTTCATGAGTTAATAAGGTGAGATCTCTTATTTAATTGTGGTTTATTATGGCTTAGATTGAGCATTTATTGTTCTAGAAGTGAAGCATTTAATGTGGGCTAAGGAAAGGAAAAGAGGGAACGAGGAAGAAAATTGAATTTTGAGCAAAATTGTTGAAGTCCCGAAAGTCGCTCATGCGACATTAGATCTCGTGCGTGTGGCATGAGGTTGCTCACACGAGATAGGCTTTAGAATAAGCATAAAATCAGATGAGAGCATTCGCTCATGCGACTAGGAAGGTGCCATAAAAGTCGCTCGTGTGACTTTAAAGCTTGTGGGCGCGACTATCTTAGGCTATTTTGACAAGAATTAAATGAGCATAGTCGCCCGTGCGAGGCTGCGCGATTGGGGTGTGCCACTAAAACTCGCTCGTGTGATCTTGGGACTCGCATGCGCGACTGAGCCAATTTTGGCTATTTTAGATATTTTTGGAAATTTTCTTTGGAACTTCGATTAGTATGTTTCTCTAAGCATTAGTTAGTGACTTTTGGATGCCTTGTAATGTAGGTTATAAATGGGATGTGTGCGGGAGGTCATGTGCCGTGTTTGTGTGATTTGCGTGATTTTGTGAACTATGAGGTTGGGGAAATTCAATAACATAAAATTTGATGCGATTTGTATAGATACTACAATGTGATAAGGCACATGCAATATGTTTGATAAGTATTTAAACCTTTGATTTACGAATCTTTCGATTAAGCTTTGCACATGATTCGAAATGTGAACGTGGTTTGCGTATGTGTGTGTGTGACTGCGAATATGAGCCTTGTGTGTGAACCTTGAAGCCCGAAACTAGCTATAAAATAAACACATTATACGCTAATAAATTATAAGTTAGAATTTGCACAATGATTTAAGATTCATATGGAATAAATCCCCATCGTGTACCGGTACGGTGGGATATCTATACATTTGCATTGGCCAACGATAACTTAGCCACACCAGTGCCCTCATAGCGTAGGAGCTTGTGCACTCCAAAAATGGTTCAATTGAACGACGATGGTTTGGGGATTCCCATCGGTATATGTGTAGCTCTCAATGCTATATTCGCTTGAGAGATTTTTAAGTTATTATTTAAGTCATGATGAGATATGAAAAAACATGTGAAAATAAACTTCGAACTTGTGTTTTAAATTCTATTTATGTTATTCAAACATCTTGAAAATTCAGCTTTATGTGAAATATGTTTTCTGAAATCAGTCATGAAATCTATACTTTGAAATATGATATGCATGCTGTTGATATTCCTCTTATTGAGCTTAGACTGTTAGCTCACCCTTCGACTATACGTCACAGGCACAGGTGTAGATATGACAGTTGAGGATTTAGGGTGGGAAGAAGACCCTGATTACATTCCTGAGGAAGATTCAAATCTTCCACCATACGAGTATTTCCCTTAGGGGGCATCTAATATTTTGAAATTGTGTGACTAAGGCTTGGTATGTCAAACCATTTTCTTGTTGTAGAACTTTGGATATATGAAATGTTGCACAAATATTTTGTGTGAACCACTATTTAGGTAATGGTCGGCCATCACTGGTGGTTCATTTTGGTTCTATCAGGCTTGTGATTTGTACAAGGATAGAACCATCATTTTATTTCTAATCATAGATATATAGAATTGGATATTTCCTTTGCCATAAGAGTATAATAGCTTTGAATTATGTTGTGTGTGTGGATGTGCCAAGTGTTCCATTTGGGGATCGTCGTTATCGGCGGTCTGTCATTATTAGAGGGGGGAGATGGTATCAAAGCCTATGGCTTTAGAAATTTTTGACAAGGCCTAGACTAGTATTAGAAGTTTAAGATTTTGTCAAAGAATAGGGACCATCTGTTGATGAAACTTTTATTTCCTGATAATAGATTAAGATGTTTACTAAAGGTAGACCGAGGGGTGGTTGTAATTGAAATACGAGACGTGGGGAAGGAATCTCCACTAGTTCAAATAGAATTCCAATTGGTGAGAGAGGTCCTTCAGAAGAAAGAATGGCACAAGCCCTGGAAACTGTGGCCAACGCAATGGCACAACAGATAGCGTTGATGGTTGCAAACAATGCAAATAATCATTAGCCACAACCTTCGACATTCATAGAGTTCAGGAGGATGCGCCTTCCATGTTTCTCAGGATAGGCCGATCCACTTGGGGCAAAAATGTGGCTGAACGAGATGGAGAAAATCTTCAGTATGCTTCCTTGCACTAAGGATGAGAGGTTAGGTGGCCTGCTTTCAAGTTGGACGAGGAGGCCGATCTATGGTGGAAATCAATGTCAAAAACTAGAGAGCAAGAGAATCCTAATATATTATGAACTTGGGAAGAATTCGTGGAAGAGTTCAATGAAGAATATTTTCCCAAAGTGGTAAGGAACCAGATGGAAGTTAAATTCATTAACTTGGAACAAGGTAAAATGACCGTCAGAGAATACGGAATGGAATTTTTAAGACTATCAAGGTTTGGACCGAAACATGTAGCTTTGGATGCAATGAAGGCCAACAAGTTCCAACGCAGCTTAAGCCCGGATATTCGAGATAGAGTCTCTATGTTTTAGTTGCAGACTTTTGCAGCAGTAATAAGCAAGGCTCTAGTGGTAGAAGAAGGTACTGAAGAAATGTATAAGAGGAGGGACCAACAGAGTCGAGGCAGAGCAGGTCTGGTGTGATCAAATAATTATGAATCGACAAACAAAAACCGAGGTTCATAGTACCGTCACCAAGACAACCTACTTAGAGTGGCCATTTATGCATACGCCCACTAGAATTTCTCGCCCACCAGGTCCTGCTATGACAACTGGGGCTTCAGTTGCCTAGCGTCATTCACGAGCAACATCGTCTACTTGACACATAAGACGAAGTATTGTAGGCATGGCTCAGGAGCATGCTTTAAGTGTGGTAAGATGGGGCCCATGATAAAGGATTGCCCGAATATCATAAAGGAAGCGACGACATCAGCTTCTACACCAAGGTTTTCACGATCTGCGTGACCTACCGTTCAAGGTCGTGCGTCTGTTGTTTCTGCACTGGATGCTCAGACATCAAATGATATTATCCAAGGTATAATTTAAATTGGATTATTAATTTTTTACTTTAGTTCCATTAGTAAATATCATGATGGTGATTACAAGAAAATTACAAGTCATGAATGTCATCAAACATTTTTCTCTTTAATGAATTGAATTGCATACATGACACGTAGGCACCCTACAAATGTATCAACGTAGTGACATATGTCAACACATGGCACGGGTATTGATAGAACTAGGTTCTACACTCTTTCGTAACTCCATAGTTCGTGACAGAGTTAAGTGTCATTCCAGAACTCTTAGATTTTATTCTGGTCATGTCAATTCCTTCGGGAAGTTCAGTGAGCATGGATATGTTTTACTAATCAATTGTTATTTCAGTTGAGGATCATGAGACGACAACAGATCTCATTCTATTAGAAATGCAAGGATTCAATGTAATCCTTGGCATGGATTGGCTATCCACTTACATGCAAGTGTTGATTGCCTACATAAAATAGTCACTTTTCGCTCTCCTAAAGGAATGTCGTTATGATTTCATGGTGTCCAGATGAATGAAGCACCGTTTATCTCCGTGATTCGAGCCGAATAGCTGATGAGAAACGAATGCAATGGATACTTCGCATTTTGCCAAGAGCAATAGGAAGAGAAGAATAACATTGTGGATATTCCAATTGCATGTGCGTTCCCAGATGTTTTTCATGAAGAACTACTAGGATTGCCACCAGATCGAGAAGTTGAGTTCGTAATTTACTTAGCCCCAGGCACGAAGCCAGTATCTAAGGCACCTTATCGGATGGCTCCAACTGAGTTGAAGGAGTTGAAAGAGAAATTACAGGAACTCTTAGAGAAAGGGTTCATAAGACCAAGTGTTTCTCCTTAGGGAGCTCCGATCTTATTTGCTAAGAAGAAGGATAGGTCGATGAGGTTGTGCATCGACTATCGTCAGTTGAACAAGTTAACGATCAAGAACCGTTATCCACTTCCCATAATTGATGATCTCTTTGATCAGTTATAAGGAGAAATATTTTTTTCTAAGATAGATTTGAGATCCGGCTACCATCAGTTAAAAGTTAAGGTCGAAGATGTTCAGAAGATAGCATTTAAAACCAGATATGGGCATTACGAGTTCTTAGTGATGCCTTTCAGCTTAACTAATACACTAGCTTCATTCATCGATCTCATGAATAGGGTGTTCAAATCACATCTCGATAAATGTCTAGTCGTGTTCATAGATGATATTCTCATCTACTCAAAGTCAAAGGAAGAACATGAGCAACATCTACAGATTGCTATGCAGACATTACGTGAACACCAACTTTATGCGAAGCTCAACAAGTTTGAGTTTTGGTTAGAGCGAGTCAGTTTCTTGGGACATGTTGTCTCTAAAATGGGTATTACGGTCGATCCAGTGAAGATTGAGGCCATGGTACAATGGGAACAACTAAGGACAGTGATAGAGGTATGAAGTTTTCTAGGTTTGGCTGGCTACTACAAAAGGTTTATAGAAGGCTTTTCTAAGAAATAAGGACCACTCACTCAGCTCACGAGGAAAAATATAAAGTTTGAATAGACCGAGTTGTGTGAGAAGAGTTTTTAAGAACTTAAGAGAAGGCTTACCTCTGCACCAGTGCTTGCTATTACATCAGGCACTGGAGGCTTTGTCGTGTTTAGCAATGCTTCACATAGTGGGTTAGGCTGTGTGCTTAGCAAGAACTGGATAGTTAGTGCCTACAGTTCGAAGTAGCTCATATATTATAAAAAGAATTACCAAACACATGATCTTAAATTGGTAGCAGTGATCTTTTGTGCAACCACAGATTTTTATCAAACTCATCGTGACAATGCGCTCCTGTGAAAAATATAGAGTCGCCACCCGGAGCTTTTGGTGTCTCGGGAAACCTAAATCAATATTATAAGCACCGAAGTGCCAAAAAAATGACTCTGATTCCGGTTTAAGCCAAAGGCTCTTGCGTAGGGGCTTTGGTTATTGATCGGGAAGGTGTTAGGCACCCGATCAACCTGCTCATAAGCGGTCTCTACGAAGGCACTTTCCCTTGCCCGAAGGCACACCGATCCTATTGAGCCCTTCCTGCCAACCAAAATTTAGGCAGTGTAATGGCTCAATTCAAGGATAGAGGAAAAGTTAGAGCTCTCGAGCCCTTGTAGCACCGCTGTGGTCCTTCATGTGAGAGCATCGCCGGTGAGCTTCTGATAGCTAAGAGGTAGAGGTAATGGGAAATCGTCCTTTGGGCTCGCTTTGTTCAAATTGTGAAAATCGATACACATGCAGACCTTTCCGTCCTTCTTCGACACAGGTACGATATTGACTAGTCATTGCGGGTATTTAGATACCATGAGAAACCCCACGTCATACTGCTTGATGACCTCGTCTTTGACTTTTAACATCCACTCGGGTCAAAGACGTCTCAGCTTCTGCTTGACTGGCTTCATATCAGGGTAGAGGGGCAACACATGCTCGACCAAATCAGTATCCAGACCAGGCATGTCCTCATATGACCAGGCAAAAATATCTTGGTAAGATCAAAGGAAGTCGATCATGCTTTTTCTTTCCTCAGGAGACAGTGACGTTTCAATTTTGGTTATCCTGGGAACCTCCTCAGTTCCTAGATTGACGTCTTCAGTCTCTTCGACAATGGGGGTAGGGCCATACTCAAAGTCAGCAAATCGGTCAAGGAGCTCATTAGGGAGCTCCTCGAAGGGGACATTCTCGTCCAGACTCGTGATCCCTACCTCTTCTTGTATTTCTACAGGGAAGGGGTAGATTTCACGTCGGACGGGCATTTTGATTAAGGCATCCTTTTGTGGGACATTTTCTGGAATTTTAAATGACAATATTTTTGGACTTTGGATTTTTTTAATGTTTTTGGGATTTTGTATTTTTTTCATGTTCTTGAGATTTTGTATTTTTTCCATGTTTTTGAGATTTTTATTTTCTTTGGAGACGGACCCTTGGCAAGGCGGGTTGCTATATACACAAGGTATTATTTGCCAAGGGCTTCTCTCACTTTTTATAGGTTATTTTTTTGTTGAGAAACGAGTGCCAAATGTTAGGCCACTCCCCGCTTTCAAGGTTTGGGGCAAAGATGTCGAGTTGCGTACCTGAGGGGCCGCTTCTTTACCTGTTGGGATGGAGGGTGCTAACTGATATGGCTCATTGGAGTCAACCTCCATCATATTGATCCCCATTTCGTCTGAGATCATGTCCTCAAATGATAACTTAGTTTTGTGGTGATTCACCACAAGGGGGGTTTGTTTAGGTACTGACCATCATTCCTCAAAAAGGGACAATGCAGCTAAATCTATCTCCAAGCTAGGAAGGGAGATCTAGGGATTGGTGGGATGGACTGGGGCTGTGGGTTTGTGTGGGGTCAAATGGGTTACCTCGTTTTGATCGATCTTTACGACCCCTGCATTGACAAAGGAATCCCTGATGTGCGACCTAGGGCGAGGTTTCTCTTCTATGTTGATTCCTCGAGCTCTTGCAGTCGTGGCTACCCTGGCTTTCTCTTTGGCCTCTCGAACCTCTTCTTCTGTGGGCTTGTATCCTAACCCGAATCGGACCTTTTGCCCCTTGGCGACAACTGGCTCTTTTCTTCCTTGTAATTTGGGTCCCAGACCCCTTCCTTTCTAATAACCCCACCTTTGGAGAATTGCCACTGCCGCTACCATACTACCTCCTGTTTTAGGCATGATGCCCTCAATGGGTTCTAGGAGTATGGCTGATACCTCATATTCAAAATTGTGAAGGTCGACATCCTCAGCGGTGTGTGGTATATCTAATATATTAGGTCTTTCGATGCTATTGGCGACCTTTTCTTTCTCACTGTGCTCCTCCCCGATGATTGTAACGATCTTGTGTCTAGACACAAACTTGAGTTTCTGGTGCAAGGTGGAAGGTATAGCTCCGACCTCGTGCAGCCATGGGCACCCCAATAATAGATTAAATGACGATTTGATATCCATGACTTGAAACAAGATGGAAAAGGTCATTGGCCCTATCAACAGCTCAAGATCAACTTCTCCCATTATTTCTCTCCTGGTATTGTCAAACCCTCTAGTGCTGGTTCTGGTGGGCCTTAACATGCACCGATCAACCCCGATCTTGGTGGCCGTTCTTAACGGGCATATATTCAATGTAGACCCATTATCAATTAGTACCAATGGGATTACCATATTTCCAAACTCGACTGTTATATTTAAAGACTTTGAGTGACTACCCCCTTCTTCCGGTAAGTCAGCATCAGAAAATAAAATGGCATTTAGAGCCATCACTTGCCCAATTATCTGCCCGACTTCATCTGGGCTAACTTGGAGTGATACATGCATATTTTTTAACGGCCCCATTAATGCTTGAAAATGGAGTGGGGACGTCATCAACAGATCCCATACAGTGATATGGGCAAGCATTCTTCTCAGCTGAGTCTCCAGTATATGTTCTCGACTCATCTTCTTGAAGGGGTTCACCGCGCTGTCTTTCTTTCCTTTGGGTTGAGCCTGTGCTGCTGCTAGTGCTTCTGGCTGCTTTGATATCCTCCCTGACCTGGTAACAAAATCTACTACCCCTTCTCTGCTGCTGCTGCTGCTGGCATTGACATCTGTTTGTTCGTAGCTTAGCGGGACCTGATGAGGATCATATGTGGGTCCCGAGAGCTGGAAAGGTATGGCTGTCGATACTTAAGGCACTTGTACTGTCGGCTCAGGAGGTGTGGGCAATACTTGATTCACCTCGATGGTAGCGAGTTATGTGGAAAGATTGGGCCAAATGGGGGTGGTGAAGCTTGAGGGTGGTGGCATTGGAGGGAAGGAGGTAAAAGTAGGCCATTGATAGCTGGTGGGTGTTGGCAACAGATGGGGGGTCTGATGGGTCGTTAGGTAATTGATCGGGGTGGTGGAGTTTGTCGGTGGCTGAACTAGGGTTGATGGGGTGGGTACAGGCCATTGATAACTGATGGGTGCGGGTGTTGGATTGGAGGCCTGGTGGCTTAGAGGGTAATCGATGGGGGTTGTGGTGTATGGTGGTAGTTGAAATGGGGCGGGCGCAGGCCATTGATACTGGTGGGTGCGGGTGCAGGATTGAGGGCCTGGGGGCTTATAGGGTAATTGATGGTGGTTGTGGTGTATGATTGGTATGCATTGATATTTACATAATTGACGGGTGTGGTGGACGGAAAGTATGCCCGGAGATCTAAGGGTTCAAATTGCGGGGTTGGGTTGGGGAAATATTCAGACAAATTTAGGGGTTCAATTACCCCAACATTCCTTTCTTCATCATTCCTCGACAATGGTGCCACATAATTCTCCAGATCACTAATATAATCAGATGGATCAAATTCAAACTCTTCATCTTCTATCATTTTGATGGTGGGTCTAGGACCTGCTCCTCCGATGGGATGTGGGGGCAGTGGCACTTGGTGAATATTAGCATGTTGAGAGGGTGCAGGGGCAATGATTTTCCCGGCATCGATCAAATCTTGGATGGCGTGCTTCAATGGGAAGTAGCGATCAGTAGGGTGACCCAGACCCTGATGAAAATTACAGTGGGTATTTAGATCATAGTTCCTTGGGATCGGGTGAGGAGGAGGTTGTGATTGGCGGATAGCCACTAATCCCTTTTCTACTAATAAGGGCAAAAGTACACTTAATGATTGCCCCAGAGGTGTGAAGACTCGGTCGTAGCGGGCTCTCCTCTATTCCGGGGTCATTTGCATTCCTTGCCCATTCCCCATTCTTTGTGTCTGCTCAGTGTTAAGACCTGAAAAATACCACTTTTCACCCCTTAACTTAACCTTTGATTAGACCCTTAGCCACCTAATAAACTCTTCTTAAGTGTTTTGTTCAGGAAATAATCAGCAGTGAAATAAGGCCAAGAATCCTGTTATGGAGCCTGTTTTGGCACCAGATGCCCCTCAGCAAGAATGCACTTCGAAGCCTCGCACAGATCAGCTGAGCTTCCCAAGGCTTTACAGCAACCTCTCATGCAGATGAATGACTAAGGAGCTTCAGAAACTCAACCTTGCGCAGCTCTCGCAAAGCTCAAGAGTAGAACACATCGCTCAGTGTCGCACAGTTCCAAGCAGACATCTCTCAATCTCGTGAAGTTCGCTTAAGACAGCAGAGGAGAGAGAGCTTCAGAAGATTCCTCGCGCAGCTATCGCGCAGTCGCCACGGGGAACAATTCTTAGAAGAAGAACGCCTCGCGCAGTTCGCGCGCCATTCAAAAAAGAAAGCATCCTGGCGAAGGCAAAGCCAAGCTCGCAAAGATTGAGTGAGACAAAGAACCTCGCGCAGTTCAGAACTCAAAAGAACCTCGCGAGGTAACTCACGAAGTCTAAGTAAAGAGAAGACCTCACGCAGTTCTTGCGCTGCTGCCCAGCGAAGTAATCTGTCGCGCGACTGCTTGAATTGCAACCTCGCGATGCTTGAGACTGTGTTTTCTATTCAACCTCGCGAACTCCAACCCAGCGAGAGCTGAACTCTCTACCGCGCGACTGCCTGAAGAGCAAACCAAGGCAACCTCGCGATGGCTGAAGCTTCAGTGTCAAATCATCCTAGCGAAGAGCAATGAGATACCACGCAACAAGTTTAGGAAACTACAGCTACCTAGCGAGGCTCTGAACCTAAACTTCTCTTCAGCAGAGGGCATTCTGGAAGTTTCCAGTGATTAGGGCACGCACTCCCATGCTCAAATCTTCATGCACACTCCCCAAGGCATCCAAGGATCAGTATAAGGCCATGTGGCATCGTTAAAATTAGGGTTTTCTAACCCTAATGCACTGCCACCCCACTGCTATATATACCCAGGCCTAGCTTAGGTTTAGGTATCTGGGAACCTATCTCAGATCACTTTTCTTTTCTCTTTCTTTTTAGCAGTAAGTAGTTTTTCTTTTTCTTTTTCTTTTCTTCTCTCCATAGTCCAGCAATTACTGGCTATGACTTTGCATATGTGTTTGAGTTAGATTAATGGAAGTTTTGCAATAGGATTTATACTTTGTGCGATTGTTGTTTATATGTGAGATGCTCTGTGCAAGGCTGCTGCCTTGTGATCCCCCATTTCCTTGGCTGTGTTTCAAAGCAATGGAGGACTGATTTTAAGGGCCACTCAGATCCAAGTGACACATGTGTCAGGCTATCATGGTCTTCCATTTTAGCCCCACCACAGACCTACTAGATCTGAAATCCCCATGGGAGCTTGAGTGGTAGCCCGTGAACATGGTGGTAGCTGATAATCTTGTTTTATTTTGGGCTCCGTGAGGAGGATAACTCTCGGGATAGTTCAGACCATTTAAGTGATAGATTATAGCCTTAAGGTGATTCTGATCCACCGATCCAAGATGGATCCTTCTTCTTTTCACCTGAGCTTGTAGAAGCCTGGTGAGGGATTGTACAGAGGCAGACTCCCCCATATTTGTATAGATCTGCCATCAGATGTTGAATCTAATCTGGTTATAGAGATTGTAGGCTGGTGACTGGACCATTGTAGCCTCTCTCAAGCAATGGACAGCTGGATCGAAGGTTGTACTCAATCGCTTGCTGGTTCTATGTGTCTGGGCTATCATGGTTTTCCAGCCTTAGCCCCACATATAGAACTTTAGAGGTTGAGGTTCCCTATGGATTCTTGAGCTGGTAGCCTGGATGAAATAGTGCCTGCAATGATTTATTTGTTATGTTCTGAGCCATCCCTGGATAGTGGCTCCCCTATGGGATAGTCTGTGACCATTCAAGTGGACAGGTTATAGCCCTAAGGGTGGAGTCATGGCAGTAGAGATGGGTTGGATCCTTTCTCCTCAGAGGTGATAATGTAGCCTCTGGACAGGATTTCTATAACATCAGATCTAAATCTGAGTTACAAAACTCCTCTGACCTTGGCTCAATAACATATTTCTCACCTTTTTATAATTATTTTTCACACTCCATCCATCCTCTCAATCCTTTCTGTAATTTAGTTATTAGAATACTTAGAATAAGTGACCTTAAACTCCTCTCCTTTTAGGACTGCCAAATCTGTAGACAGATCTGGAAGGACTACTAGAGACGGCTCCCTTGGAGCCTTAGATCACCTTTCCATGTGGGACAAACTCTTACTTATCAAAACTTGCTACAAAGGACCTTGTATCTTGCAGGTCTAGGATTTCCGAGTTGTGCTGATTCATCCCCTGTTTTATTCTGTTTTTGATTTTTAAATAACTTTCACCACCAACCAATGAGCGAAGCACACTTGGGACAACAACACTCAGGCCTAACAGGTGCTAGTGGGGCAGCCTGAAATTGAAACGGGGTTGTATTGTTATTGGGTCGGGTATTGACTATGTTCTGGACATTGCCCCCTGTTCTCTTCTTGTTCCTTTGCTCTGAAAATCTTCTAACCCCACTAGGTCCACTCAGCATATTCTTATTCAGATGCCCCTCCCTGATGGCGTCCTCGCATCGGTTAGTATTTCTCACCAGATTAGCAAAGCTAGTCTGCTGCTGATATACCAAAAAGTCAGAAATCACTGGCAGAGTTTTCTTTGAATTCATCTCTATCTGTTCATCATCAAGTATTCTGTTCCTGACCTGAGCTACCAATGCTCTCCATCGCCCCAAGTAGTTCTTTGAAGGTCCGCTGCGTTCTACGCTTTTCGCGGTCCTATATTGTAGGCATACTATTCTTGAATGACGTGCATCAAGTCCCTCCACGTTTTCATCATAGACGTTTCTAAAGATGTGAACCATCGTAAAGTCGGCCCGGTCAGACTCTTTTGAAAGACTTTTATTTGCAGTCTTTCATCCTCCCCGTATTGGCACATGTCCCCACAGTAGGACTTCAGGTGCACAATAGGATTGCCAGTGGCATTATATTTGTCGAAGGCTGTCATTTTAAATTTGGGGGGCAGGGGGACCTCAGCGAACAGACATAAGTCCGTGAAGTCCATGGCGTGGATTTCAGCATCACCCATTTTCATCAGCTACTTTTGTATTTTGTCTAACTGTTCTTTCAGTTGTTCCAACTCTTTTGATATAGGGGTCGCTTTCTCGGCCGTCAGTTGGACTTCACTCTGGGCCACCAGGGGGTGGGCAGTTATGGGAGGAGGGTTGAGGCTGGTCAAAGCTCGAACATAGGCCCCGCTATTCCTAATCTCGTCCTCTTCATACTGCTGGTCGACATAGTGTGCAGCGAGGGCGAGATTCTTCTGTTGTTGTTGCAGGGTTGGACGGGAATGCCATGAGTGGGGGTTGGGTGAGCCCATTGGGGGTGAGAAAAGATTTGTTGGGTGATGGGAATTTGGTTTTGAGGTGGGGCCTGATAGGGCCATTGGGTATGGGGGAAGGTTTGGAGATGGCCTTGGGGTGTGGGGCCATGGGAGAATTGGGTTTGAGGTATGGCATGGGTTTGACCCGGCTATGAAGGTTGAGTTAAATGCGGAAGGTATGAGTGTGGGGTTTGGGTTTGGGCCATGAACCCTTGGCCATTTTGGGCCACAGGCCATTAATAGGTTTGGGCCATGGACCCTTGGTAGGTTTGGGTCACAGGCCCTTGGTGGGTGTGGGTCAATGGGCCTGGGTAGGTATGGGCCAAGGGCCCTTGAGGGGTTTGGCCTAATGGGCCTTGATGGGTTTTGCCTAATGGGCCTTGATGGGTCTGGGTCATGGGCCCTTGTGGGTCTGGCTAAATGGGCCTTGATGGGTCTGGGCCATGGGCCCTTGGTGGGTCTGGCCTAATGGGCCTTGATGGGTCTGGGCCATGGGCCCTTGATGGGTATGGCCGAGTGGGCCTTGATGGGTCTGGGTCATGGGCCCTTGGTGGGTCTGGCCCAATGGGCCTTGATGGGTCTGGGCCATGGGCCCTTGATGGGTATGGCCAAGTGGGCCTTGATGGGTCTGGGTCATGGGCCCTTGGTGGGTCTGGCCCAATGGGCCTTGATGGGTCTGGGCCATGGGCCCTTGGTAGGTCTGGGTGGTGGGGTATCGGGCCATGGGCCCCTGGGATATGTGAGAAAAGGGGGTTTGGGCCAATGGGCCTTGGGGTAAGTGGGTAATGGGGATTTGAGTGGTGTGGATTATGGGAGGTTGATGGGGGTCATGGGGGAGTGAAGCATGAAGGTTGGCTAAGGTATGGGATGGGTTCATGGATGTGGGGTGTGGATGATGGGAGGTGTTTTGAGAAGCCTTCCATAAGGAGTAGGCTTGGAACATCTCCTCCATCATAGTCATGGAAGGAGGATCGGATGTGGATGGTGGGTTTAAGGGATGATTGGGTATAGATGGGGTGGAGGTGGCGAAAAAATTGGGCATGGACTCGGTATAATCGGGCATAACCATGGTAGGTGGGGGGGTATGGGGTGGATGAGGGGATGTATTGGATATGTTTTGGGATGATGGGGGGTATGATGAGGAGGGATGAGGAAAGTTGGGCATGGCCCCGGTAAAAATGGGTATGACCTGAATGGATGGAGGATTTTGCGGGGGCGCGGATAGGGCGGAAGCGGTGTATGTGAATGTGGGTGGATCAGGTCTATAGGGGGATGATGGGCATTGGGGCATGGATGTGGATTGGGAAAATGGGTTTGGGTTTGGCATGGGCATGGTTTGGGCAAAAGATGGAGAATGGGAGGTAGGACTTTGGATATTTTGGGGGGTAATGGTTGGGAAAATGGGGGTGCCAAATGGGCCGATAACGGTAAAGGGGGGTTGGGTGAGGGGAATGGTGGAAAAAACTTCTCCCGAATGGGAGTGGGTTGGAGAATGTGGCGGGGATGAGTTAGGATCGGCGTAAGCCGGGTCCACTACCCACGACATTCTACGGGAACGAGTTGGGTAAGAGTGCCTTGGATAAGGCCCAAAAATCCTCCTCCTTCCCCTACGGGACGGAAGAGGGCAAGATGATGCCATTGTGCCGGCACCACAAACTATATATATTGTTTTGGGTTTTGATTATATATATATTTTTGAATTTTTTAAAAAAGTTTTGAAAAACAAAGGTTCTAAGGCCTTGGATTTCCTTTTTCGAGTGGCTCTCGTACCTTAATTCAAGACCAGCGGCAATGATTCCGATGCACTTCGAAAGAATCAAAGGAGAACTTTCGATCTATTGAAGGCACGAAAATCGAGGCAAACAACCCGATCCCTCAAAATGAGCCAAAAAGAAGTTGCCCTTTTTTGACCGACGGGGGCATATTGGGTGTCGGAGATGGCGGGGCCTAAACAAGGCACTAAGCACACTGATCGGGGGACTCGGGAGATGAAGATGGCCATAGATTCGGGCTGGGGTGCTGTTAAGCAGAACTGGCACAACTAATGCATGCACCCAAGTTGCAGGGCACTATTTTTACACTGGCACAACTATTAGTTGTGCCAAGGTAAAAATGTGGATTTTAAAGCTGGCGCCAGTTATAAATTCTAGTTTTTTGCATTTGCGCAACTAATACTTGCGCCAGGCAAAAACTGATGCTCCAGAACTGATGACAGCAACCACCAACACCCGAAATGAGTCTCTTTTTTTTTGGTTTTTTTGGTGGAAGCTAGGCTTTCGAGAACTGAGCTATTTTTTTGTGATCGATTCTCTCCTCACTACACCTAAAGGGTTTGAATCCGGTATAACTCTCTAGCGCGCTCCCCAAGGGTTTTAAGCTTCGAAATGGGAACCCACCCGATATACCTTCGGTGCGAGCTCCTTCTCAGATACTAGGTGGGCTGGGACTTTTCTGGATCATCACCACTAGGGGCTGCCGCCATACTAAGACCCGGGTGTTTGTATGTTTGCCTAATCCCAACCCTTTTTTAAAATCTACCCCATAAAAATAAATTAATTAAGCTCTCTAACTTGGTTCAATTTTAATTTTTTCAAAGCTTTTCTTTTTTTTGAAAGTTTTCTTTAGTTCAAAGACCGGGGGTGATTATCCCGTGCCGCCACTACGGGCCGGTGTCCACTGATGGAATATGAGTGCACAAGTAGGCCCGCCAATCGGCTAAGGCACTTTAAATGATGGAAATTTAAAGGAATTGAAAGATAAAGCTCAAGTAGGCCCGCCAATCGGCTAATGCTCGTAAATGACGTAAAAGTAGGGATAAGTAAAGTGACTTAATCGGAGGGGTGAGTGAAAAAAACAACAAAAATAAAATAAAAAATAACAATAAAATGTTAGAAAAATAAAAAAGGCCTAGTTCAAGGGGAAGCTCTACTAGCTAGTCCCTAGTAGAGTCGCCATCTGTGCAATAGTGGGAATTGGGATGATCCTGTCACGACGATGCGCTCTCTAACAAAAATATAGAGTCACCACCTGGAGCTTTCGGTGTCCCAGGAAACCTAGTTCATTTTTATGAGCATCTAAGTGCTAAAAATATGACTCTAAATTCGGTCCACACCAAAGGTTCTTGGGTAAGGGCTTTGGTTATCAATCGGGAAGGTATTAGGCACCCGATCAACCCGCTTAATGCGGTCTCTACTAATGGCCAAAATTAAAATGAAGTAAAAGAAAAGAAAATAGCTTCCTCTTGCCCAAAAGGGCTTAGAATCTTATTTGTGCCCCTCCGTTCCTATCAAAAAGTCGGCGACGTAATGGCACAAATGGGAGGATGGAGGGCTAAAGAAAGATAGGAGAAGAAAGGGGAGAGCCGGAGCCCTCGGGCCCTTGTAGCACCGTAGAGGAGCCTTGCTTGGCTTGCTTTGATGAGCTCTTGAAGGCTTTGTATGGTGGAAAATGGGATTCTAGCTCTGAAGGCTTGAAGCTAATAGGTAGGGAAGGAGGGCAAGGGGGTCACACACACCTAACCTAAGGGTTTTTTATGAAATGCTAAGGGTGGGAAGAGGTTTTGGAATTCTGGTTTTTGTATGGGAGGGGTGCACCAAAGGGAGAAAAATCTTCTCACTTTAAGCTCTTTCTCTCTTAGGTAGAAATTCTCAACCCTTAAACCAAGGGGAGGGGGGCTCTATTTATAGGAAAAGGATAGGTTAGGAGGCTACCTAGATGCTAATTAGGGTTAGCAATTAGGTAATCTCTAATCTAAGGATTCCTAGGGTTTCAATGGTTTAGAGAAGTGTGAAGATGGGCTTTAATGGTGGATGATAGGTTAGTGTTTCAAATCACTTAAGGGTTGCAAATAGGCATTAAAAGGGTGCAACAAAGTTATCAAAACACACCCCAAGGACTGAGGTGGTCAACAAGTCAAACCCCAATCACGATTTTTGGGGCAAAATCTAACAGTTACTGTTCATATGCCTGGCGCAACTACTAGTTGAGCTAGGTAAATATACAGTAAAACAGTAATGAACAGTAGCCTGAAAGTTGGCTTTGCGAGGGGTGGGGGGACCCATTTATACCTGGCGTAACTATTAGTTACGCCAGGCCATTTGTGGGGGAAAAAGGCCTAGCACAACTATTAGTTGCGCCAGGCAAATTCAGGGGGAAAATGGCTTTGCACAACTATTAGTTGCGCTAAGCAAAAAGCCCAAAATTCTACCCGATTTTTGAATCACCGTAATTTTTTATATACAACTCCGATTGAGGTGATTTATGGCTCGTTGGAAAGTCGGAGAAGTCATCTTTCCAATGGTATATGATTTGATATCAGTAGAAGACCTTAGCTAGTCCGGTGCACTATTTTTTATCCATTGCCTGGGAAGGTTAGGTTTAGGGTTTTGAATGGGTTCTAAGGGTCAGGACTAGTTTTTAAAGGTTCGAGATAGGTTCCTAAGGGATATAGGGTGATTCCTAAGGGTTTGGAGTGATTCCTAAGGGTTCCATACATGCCATCAAAAGATCAAAAATGCGCCTCTCTCGAAATGTGTTTCGATCGGGCCTTGGGCCAAATTTGGGTGTCTACACACTGCTTCTGTAATCTAAGCCCCAGATTACTCACTCCCCTTTGAACTGATGTGTGATGCATCAGACTTGGCCATAGGTACTGTCTTAGGAAAGAGAAAAGATAAGTTACCTACAGTGATTTATTATGCAAGCAAAACACTAGATGAAGCGCAGCTCAATTACACCACCACTGAGAAGGAGCTGCTTGTTGTGGTATTTGTTATGGACAAGTTTAGACCCTACTTACTGGGGTCTAAATTATTATTTTTACTCATCACTCAGCCTTGAAATACCTATTGGCTAAGAAAGATGTAAAACCAAGATTGATCAAATGGATCCTCCTATTACAAGAGTTTGATCTTGAGATCAAGGACAAAAAGGGAGTTGAGAATATGATGGCTGACCACGTCTCTAGAATTATTTTGGAAGAATGTGCAGCATTACCTGTCAATGAGTTATTCCTTGATGAATAGTTATTTGCTATACAGTCTAGTGTGCCCTAGTTTGCACACATTGTCAATTTTCTTGCTATTGGTAGGATCCCCCCTCACTGGTCCAAGATGGACAGAGACCTATTTTTCTCTCGGGTCAAATATTTTCTGTGGGAGGATCCATACCTTTATAAGCATTGTGTAGATCAGGTTGTTAGGAGATGTGTGCTTGAAAGTGAGTTCCACAGCATTCTTTCTATGTGCCATGAGCAAGCCTGTGGAGATGTGGTTTTTATTAGCCTTCCTTGTTCAAAGATGCATACATACGTTGTAAAGCCTGTGCGAGATATCAAAGGTTGGGAAGCATTTCCAAGAAAGATTCAATGTCATTGCAACCCATCCTTGTGGTAGAACTTTTTGACATCTGAGGCATTAATTTTATGAGCCCCTTTCCTCCTTCTATGGGTTTCAATTTCAAACTTGTGGCATTGGACTATGTGTCTAAATTGGTGGAAATCATTGCCACAAGGACCAATGACCACACAATTACCCTTAAATTTTTGAAGGATAATATCTTCTCAAGATTTGGCACCCCAGAGCTATCATTAGTGACAGGGGGAGTCATTTTTATAATAAACCTTTTGAGAACTTGCTCAAAAGGTATTCTGTCACACACAGAATTGCAACTCCCTACCACCCACAGACCAATGAGCAAGTTGAAATTTTTAAGAGGGAGATCAAGCATATCTTGGAGAAGACTATGAGAACAGATAGAAAGGATTGGGCACAAAAGTTGAATGATGCTTTGTGAGCTTATAGGACAGCCTATAAGACCCCTATTGGCATGTCTCCATTTAGGCTGGTTTATGACAAGGCCTGCCACCTACCAGTAGAGTTAGAGCACAGAGACTATTGGGCTATCAAAACACTGAATTCTGATCTAACTACTACTAGTTCTCATAGGAAATTACAAATATCAAAGCTTGATGAATTGAGAATAGAGGCCTATACCAATGCCAGAATTTACAAGGAGAGAGCAAAGGCATTCTTTGAAAAGAAGCTAATGAGGAAGGACTTCAATGCCGGTACCAAGGTTTGGCTTTTCAACTACAAATTAATATTCTTTCCAAGGAAGTTAAAATTCAGATGGGATGGACCTTACACTGTCATCCATACACCCCCATCCGGTGTTGTGGAGATCTTGGATCCTATGTCTAGAAAAATCATGAAAGTAAATGGTCAAAGGCTAAAAATTTATATAGAAAATTCAGTGGAGCCTCCTCAAACCATTCATCTACATGAACCTCCCAATGCTTAGTGATCCACAGCTTTGTAAAATGTGTACCATATGTGTTAAATGTGTGTTTTGTTTTGGTTTGCTTAAAAATCTGTCAAGTAATGTTTTTAGTGTGATGTTGATTTGCCTGCTTTGTTTTGTTTTATTCTTCTTTGAGTATATGTGCATATTTGTCATCTGAATTTGATGTGCATGTCTGTTGCTGCTATGGTTGAGGCGTTGTCATTGTAATGGTCATGAATCTGATTTAAATGAACATCTTTAGCATTCTGAATTTTTTATGTACACATGTTGGTAATGGGCAACCAAATTATCATGATGAAATGGAGTACATGTGAAGGAGTTGGTGTTGATGCACAATAGATAAGTGCATGATACTATGGAGCACTGGATAAGGTGTAACACTGAGAAAAGGACTAAAATTATGCTTTCTGACAAGGCTCTGTGGCCTAAACTTTTAAACTTGCGAGCCACCTAAAGCTTTCTAGTGGAGTTCTGATGGTAGTTTTGTACCGCGCGAGAGCTTCGCGAGCAAAAGGCTCTAGCTTGGCAACAATATGAAACTACGCAAAGAACAAAATTCACACATTTTAAGCCTCGCGAGGCCTTGCTACTCTAGCTGCGCCAGGGATGCAAAACTACCTCGCGCGCTAAGGCCCAGATTCAACTCCGCAAATGACTTCGTGAGGCAACTTTCTTCTTCCCGATAGCACTCCTCGCGAGACTGAATTTTTACTATGTGAGAAATCTACCCCGTGAGTACCTAGTGACAGTCGCGCGAGGCACGAGATCAGTCTTATAGACCCTACGATTTCTTCCATTTTCTCCATTCTATCCCTTTGCCCTAGCCTTCACTGAGCACTTTCGAGCTCCCTCTTTTCTTCTTTCTTCTATACAGCCTAATCCACTCCACCTCAGCTAGTTTCCTCCTACAATTTTATTTCCCAACACCTCCTGATCACTGCGAACTCGATTTGGGGTGATTTGAACTATTGTGCAATGTGTGAGCTGGAACCCTAGCAAATTGTTGGTAAGATCTCTCACCCTTTTATTTGATTTCACTTGCTACTATTTTAGAGTTAAGAGGTGAGGGATTTGTGGGCATTCCCTCCATTAAAGTGTGAGCTATCTCTATCTGTCAGTTTAAAGCCCTAATTTTGAAGGATTGAGTAGCCATGGCCAAAAGTTTAAAGTTCATAGACACATTGGCTGCCATGCTAAACCCTCCACACACTGGCACCCCGGGGCAACTCGTAAATCAGTGAGGATTACACAGGCTTCCACAATAGAGCCCCAAATGGAGCAAACTGAGAAGAGGGCAGTCCCAGTAGGAGGCCAAGAGTGTGGCCTCTGATGCCTAAGCTGCTAAAAAGAAATCTGCTCCTAAGAAGAGGGCCAAGGAGCACCCACCTGCCAAAAGCCCTGAAAAATTTATGAAAAAGCAGAAAAAGGGCAAGGCGGTGGCCCATGGGGTCCTTGAGGTAGACCCTGAAGAGGAAGAAGATAATGAGTACCTCAGGGTCACCTCTGAATTTGTGACAACAATTAAACTGGAGGCAAAGACAATTTTTGATAAGGTGTTCTTTGAGGACCTACCTGAGACATCAACCTCCATTGAATACCTAACCAAAGCCACTTTGCTGCCCCTATTGAGGCCCCCAGTGCAGCTAGTCTTCCCTAAACTAGTGAGGTTATTTTATCTGAATATTAGAGTGAAGATTGGGGATGATGGGAACCCAGCATTGCTGGTGTTAATAGATAAGTTTGAGATGTTGTTCAATCAGGCAGCCATAGCTGAAATACTTAGGATACCAACCAAAGTACAGCCCTGAGTGTGGCTTGGTCCCCCTTTGAGAACCACCATCCCAAAAATTGCAAAGGAGCTTACTAGAGGGATCACTATATCAAGGGTGTCCATCAGGAAGAGAGATATGCACCCCAACATGAGATTTAAGGATGGGGTGCTGAGGAAAAATGTCTATTACTCTAGCCATGACCAAGAGAGGAGGTCTTCCATAGCGGATGCACTCTACTCATTCCATATGAACCACTACTTCGATGCTGTCAAGTAAATTTTTGAGGGGATGAAAGATATTCATGAGAAGGTGAAGACAAAGAAGAAACCCCACTCACTCCCCTACTCCAGGCTCATTATAGCCTTACTGAAGCTTGGAGGATATCCATTTCAAATGGATGAGGTGACTATTGCCTGGCCCCCAGAAAATGTGGAAAGAAAAAATGGGGGATTAGTAGCACTTTGATAGAGAAGAAGAAAAAGAAGGAGGAGTTACTAGCTCCAGCAGCCCCCACTATTCAAGAAGTAGCAGCTGCTGCTGCTACATCAGCAGCCCCCGCCTCTGCAGCCACTACTTTAACCTCTGTTATGCCAGCCAACTCTTCCATCCATATCCCCATCCCTGAGGCAGCCACCTCAAGTGTGCCAGCCAGCACTCAAGCCATTGCCTCATCATCCATACCATAACCACTACCATACTCTCACCTCTAGCTACACCCATAACCCCTGCACCTACTACCTCAACCCCAACCTCACAAACCCCCATAGTTCCACCATCCTTACCTCAGCCAATTTTAACCTCAACCATAGCCACTTTAGCCTCATTACCACTCACCATACCTACTGAGACCTTACCCACACCTATACCTTGCCTACTTATCCAGCTCACCCTAGCCCACCTGTGAAGACCACCTATAAAAAAAAAAAAAAAAAATTAACCAAAGCCCACATAGAGCCCCAACCCACCTATATATTCCAAACCATCCCACTTTCTGACACCACAGCCATACTAGACCCAACCATTGGCCTACCACCACCCTCACCACCCAAGCCTCAACAGCCCAAGTCTTTGAACCTAATACCCTTGAACCTTTAGCCCAAGCCATCCCTTCTTCTCCTACCCATGACCAAAACCCTTTTTCAGAAGAGGGATACTCAACTATGATATCCTCTATTATAGAGGAAATCAATTATGAGTTTACCCCTCTCCCAGACTCCCCTTCCCCTCCTCATTTCACCCCTCCTCCAGATTCACTACACCCTCATCAATTTTCCCTTACACCTCCATCACCACAGCCCACCACCTTCACTCATGCACCCACTTCCCCATTTCAACCAGTTCCACCCCTCACCCCTGATTTCCTACCTCAAATCTTCAACCTCTTACTCTCCCTTCAAGCCCAAGTGTTGGCCAACTCCCAAACCCAATCATCCATTGCGGCCAATCTCCAATCCATGCACTCCACCCTCTTAAACCAGGCCTCCATTCACACCAGTTTAGAAGCCATCCAAACAACCTTATCATTTCTAACCCAACTAATACAGCAGCCACCTATCTCTACACCCACCCATTTTCCTACTCCAACCACTTCTCCCTAACCCATAACCTCAGTTGTAACCTCCCCTGTTGTTGCACCCTTTACACCTATCCTAGAAATCCTTCCTACTATCTTTACCAATGCCTCCATTCAAACTGAACCTGAACCAGAACCCCAACCTGACCCTATCCAACTACCCATTATTCCATGACCTCTGCCAATCACCTACCCACAATCCCAACCTGATATCCCAATTGTTGTAGCTACCTTTAATGCTATCACAGATGTGGAGGACCTAATCCCAACCTCCTCAATTCCAACCCAAACAGACCCTGAGCCTGAACCTGTAGTCCATCACCCTTTACCCTCAATCTTCACCCCACCCATGCCATCATCCATCCCTTCCTCCAGTGCTGAGCGGCCCATAAAACCTACTTCATCCTTTTCCATACCTCCATGCTCAGCCCTCCTACATGCCATGCAACAAAACTCATACCTTAAAAGGGATATCATTCAAGGCATGGCTGACATCAGAACCTCCATCAGGCAGCCCTATGAAAAGAAGATAAGTCGAATGGAGCTGAATCACAGAGTTTAGTTGCTGGGAATATCAAAGGGGTGGGGTAGAATTTTGATTCAATATGAAGCTCAAAATCATACTGCAGCAACTAAGAAATTGAGAGCAGATGGACTTGAAAAATGGTTAGCTGCTTCCAAAGAGGTCACAAAGGCCACCAGGAAACTCTATGAAAGTAGAGTGTTGCTTGCTAAAAAGAAGGCTGAAATCCTTGCAAGGAGAGTTGCTGAATTGACTCGCACAAAGCTTGCATAAGCCACTGCCCCTCCAGCCAGTTCAACTGCTGCTGCTGATAAGAATGAGAAAGGAAAAGGAGTCCAAGCCAAGGCTGAGCTAGTAGATAATTGAGATGATTAGACTTGCACATGTCATTAGTTAGGATATTTTTGTACAATCTTTTTGTAGTTATTTTCCTTTGCATTGTATAAATTTCTTTGTTATAAATGAAATTTATTTTTGGTATAGTTTGTGTGGTTCGCTTTATGTCTTTTTGTTTATTTGTTTGTGTATTTTAATTGTTCATGTGTGTCTTGTTTGATTCTGCTACTTGCTTGATTTTGTGTCTGATTTTGTATTTTTACCTACTACACATGCCCTTTCTTTTTTAATCAGTGAGGACACTACTCTTCATAGGTTTGGGGGTGTAGCATGGTTGGCCAATGATGTAGTTAACCTAAGTACAGCAGAATCAAGTGAGTAAGATAGATATGGAGCTGTGATCACCTAAGAAACTTTGAAAATGAGGAAATGTAAATATTTTACAGACATTTAGGCATTAAAAGCTTTTAAATTTAAACATTTCCATGAGGTGAACACCAAGAAAACTCACTTGTGTCAGTACTTAGTGAACCATTAAAGAGAGAAAAAGGTAAGGACATTCCTAAGAGTTCAATGGAAGACCATACCTAGTGAGATTTGGGCCTAGAAAAAAAAAATTATCTTTGAGGAGTGACTGATGCAATTCTTTTTGCTCTAAGGACTGGCTGAGTCAATGTCCTCACTAGAATTTAGGCATCTCCAAGTTGAAATAGCTGACGGTATCCATGACATTTAGGAAAGGATCAAGGCCTTCTCTTGGATAGTTTGAGCTTTAAAATACCAAATCTAGTAAACTGCCCTTGTGCATACACCTTTTGAGCCTTAATTTTTAGTTTTCTTTAAAATATACCTGAGTACTTGCACCTAAACCTGTGGACCTGACTCAAACCTACCCCCACTCTGAGAATTCAGAAGGTAAAGGAGGAGTTGAAGATAGATAAGCTAGGGTCAACATTGGGTGAATGGAGAAGAAATATAAAGGAGGATAGCAGTGTAGCAGCTGGGGAGAGGGTGGCATTTTAGAAAAATAAAAACAAAAAGAAAAGACAAAATTTATCCAAAAGAAAAAAATAGAAAAAGAATAATGAAAAGGAAGAGAGAGGAGTCAAGAGAAAATTTCATCGGAAAAAGTAAAAACAAGAGGAGAAACTAGCCACTTCAAGTCTGAAAAATCTCGAAGAAGATGAAATGTGTTGAACTAAAGAAGGTGAAGTCATGAATCACCTCCTTCACCTACTAATTTCTTAATTTTGCATCCTTTTCACCCTTCCATTCTTTATAACCTACACCCATAAGCCACATTATAACCTAGTAATAAGACCTTGTGATCTTAAGGGTATAATCCATTTGAAGCATTAGTCCTTACTTGAATTTCTTAATGGATTTTGTTGTAGTTTGTTTTAATACGTACAAATCATCAGTACCATCGCACACAGTTATATGCTCTAAATCGAGTTGCATGTTTTGACACATAGGTACTCTATGCGTATATCAAAGTAGCGACATTTTTTATCATGAAGCACAGGTATTAATAGATTTTATTCTGGCCGTGTCAATTCCTACGGGAAGTTCGGTGAGCACGGATATATTTTTTCGATCAATCGTAATTTTTGTTGAAGATCGTGAGAAAACGGCAGATCTCATTCTATTGGATATGTAAAGATTTGATGTGATCCTTAGCATGAATTGGCTATCTGCTTACCATGCAAGCGTCGATTGCCTACGAAAAGTAGTTACCTTTCGCCCTCTGAAGGGAAAGTCGTTTAGATTTTGTGGTGTCAAGTCTAGTGTAGCACCATTTATTTCTGTAATTCGAGCTTCACGAATAATGAGGAATGGGTGCAGTGGATACCTCGCATTCTTGTAAGAGCAACAAGAAGAGAAGAACAGCGTTACCGATATTCCAGTTGCATGCGAGTTTCCAGACATGTTTCCTGAAGAGCTACCAGGACTACCACCAAATCGAGAAGTTGAGTTCGCAATTGATTTAGCTCCAAGCATGGAGCCAGTATCTAAGGCACCTTACAGGATGGCTCCAACTGAATTTAAGGAGTTGAAAGAGCAATTGCAGAAACTCTTGGATAAAGGGTTTATAGGACCAAGTGTTTCTCCTTGGGGAGCACCGGTCTTATTTGTTAAAAAAGAGGTTGGGTTGATGAGATTGTGCATCGACTATCGTCAGTTGAACAAGTTGACGATCAAGAACCGATGTCCTCTATCCAGAATCGATGATCTCTTTGATCAATTGCAAGGAGCAAGTTTCTTTTTCAAGATCGATTTGAGATCCGGCTACCATCAGTTAAAAGTTAAAGCTGAGGATGTTCAGAAGACGGCATTCCAAACCAGATATGGGCATTACAAGTTCTTAGTGATACCTTTTGGCTTGACTAACGCACCAGCTTCATTTATGGATCTCATGAATAGGTGTTCAAAGCACATCTTGATAAATGTGTAGTCGTAGTCATAGATGATATCCTCATCTACTCAAAGTCAAAGGGAGAGCATGAGCAGCATCTATAAATCGCTCTATAGACTTTACTTGAACACCAAATGTACGCGAAACTCAGAAAGAGTGAGTTTTGGTTAGAAAAAGTGAGCTTCTTAAGACATGTTGTCTCTTAAATGGGTGTTACGGTCGATCTAGCAAAGATAGAGGCCGTTGTGCAATGAGAACAGCCAAAGACCGTAACAGAAGTATGAATTTTCCTAGGATTGGTTGGTTACTATGAGAGATTTGTAGAAGGCTTTTCCAAGATATCAGGGCCACTCACTCAGTTTATAAGGAAAAATGTGAAGTTTGAATGGACCGAGTTGTGTGACAAGAGTTTTCATGAACTTAAGAAAAGACTTACTTATGCACCAGTGCATGTTATTCCATCAGACTGTGGAGGTTATGTTATGTTTAGTGACTCATCACATAGTGAGTTAGGCTGTGTGCTTAACCAGAACCAGATGGTTATTACTTATGGTTCGAGACAGCTTAAAGATCATGAAAAGAATTATCCAACACATGATCTTGAACTAGCCATAGTAATTTTTACTTTGAAGATATGGAGACATTACCTGTACAAAGAAACTTTTGAGATATTTATAGACCACAAAAGCCTTAAGTACCTGTTTACTCAACAGGATTTGAATATGAGGTAGGGAAGATGGATTGAGTTTCTCAAAGACTATGATTGCTCTATTCAATATCACCCAGGCAAAGCGAATGTTGTGACAGATGCGTTGAGTAGGAAGAATTTAGCTCAGTTATCGAACCTCATTATGGGAATCCGTAGATGGAAATTATTGAAAGACATCTCATTGTTTGATACGAAGATCGAGGTGAGAGATTTAGGAGCCTTAGTGGCAAACATCATGATCAAAGCGCTGATCTTTAACAATATTTATGAGCTTCAGAGGAAAGATGCGAAACTTACTGAGATCAGATAATGTGTGATCAACAGTATAAGACCAAATTTCTCCATCAAGGAGGATGGATCACTACTATTTAGAGGACATCTATGTATACTGACCGATGCCGATATACGACATGCCATTTTAGAAGAAGCCTATAAATCAAAGTATGTTATTCATCTAGGTGGTACCAAGATGTACCAAGATCTAAAGAGAAGCTTTTGGTGGAGAGGTTTGAAGAAAGATGCCGCTGAGTACGTCTCAAAGTGCTTGGTGTGTCAGCAAGTGAAGGTGGATCACCGTCATCCATCAGGTTTATTACAACCGCCACCGATACAGAAATGGAAGTGGGAATCCATTTCTATGGATTTTATTTTGGGATTACCAAGGACGGCAAAGGGACATAATGCAATATGGGTAATCATCAATAGGCTGACCAAGTCAGCTCATTTCTTACCTTACAACACCAAGTATATAGCGAGTAATCTTGCAGAGATGTACATGAGGGAGATTATCAGATTGCATGGTATCCCTGTGAGCATTATTTCAGACAGAGACCCATTGTACACATCACAGTCTTGGCAGAAATTTCAAGAAGGAATGGGTTTAAGGTTAGACTTCAGCTCTGCATTTCACCCACAGACAGATGGAGAGATCGAGAGAGTGAACCAAATTATAGAGGACATGCTACGAGCTTGTATGCTTGATTTTCAAGGATCATGGGATCAATAACCATCCTGATTGAGTTCGCATACAATAACAGTTATCAGACAAGCATTGGTATGGCTCCCTACGAAGCACTATATAAAAGAAGATATAAATCTCTGATTAACTGGGAAGAAATCAGAGAGAAATTTTTTTGGGTCCAGAAATTGTTGAAGCTACCACTGAAGTAGTTTGCTTAATCCGTGAGAGATTAAAGGTAGCACAAAGTCGACAAAAAAACTATGCTGATCAGAAAAGAACAGGCATTAAGCTTCAACACGGAGATAATGTGTTTATAAAAATTTCACCCACAAAGGGTGTAACGCGCTTCGAAAAATGTGAAAAGTTGAGTCCTCGTTACGTAGGACCTTTTGAAGTTTTGGGATGCGTTAGAGAAGTTGTGAATAGGGTTGCTCTACCCCCACAACTCTCAAACATGCACAATGTATTTCATGTGTCGATGTTAAGTACGTGAAGGATCCGACCCATGTCCTGGACTACTAACCGATTAAGATTCAAGAAGATTTGACGATTAGGGAAGAACCAATGCAGATTCTTGTTCAGAAGGAGCAGGTGTTGCATACAAAGCGCATCCCATTAGTGCTTGTAAGATGGCGAAATCATTCATGAGAAGAAGCTACATGGGAATGTGAGTCGAACATAAGCGACGCATATCCACGGCTCTTCAAGTGAACTTTTAAAGGGAGAAACTATGTAAATTTTGAGTTGTTCTAAAGAATGAACTTGTAAGATCTCAGGCTTGCATGTATCGAGTAGCAGAATGACCACCTCATGCGCCAGCTCTACTACCATGAGACCCTGCTAAGCGATGCAATGTGTTACATGTATCCATCTGATTACTTACAGCGCATTGCAGCGACACAAGCATACATGCCAAACGCATCTACTTCTAGAGCTGGGGGCGCAGAGGACAATGCCAAGCAGCCTGGTGGTGATGAGGATTAGCCTGGGACTACGCTCTTTGGCTTCGGGTGTTGTGATCAGATAGTGTAAAACTTTTTGTTTAACTTGTAATTTTTGCAAATTTTGGATACCAGTTTTAAAAACAATGATTGGAAATTTTGGTGAAGCCAGTTGTAATTATTTAAATGGTTTATGTGGATTGTAGCATGGTTGCCATGCTTGGATGGTTTTAGGATTTGAATGGTTATGGATGTGAACAATATTAATAGTAATTATTTTGCATAGTTGTGGGTAATTATCTTAATTAGTTTACCATGAGTGATGGATGCCTTGTGATGTGGTTTTTGTGGATCATTGTGGTCATGTGAATGGATGGAGTATGATTTCATTGCTCAATAATCATGGGTGTGAATGTTTACATTAAGGTTGGCATATTTAAATAGTAGTGGATAAAGTTGTGCAGGTGCAATCCATAAATTTTTATGGAAGATCATAGATGTGATGAATGACGGGATATATTAGTTGTCATTAAATGGTGTTCAGTAGTTGTGGATAAATCAATCCCGTCGTATGTAAACATGTATGGGTGGACATGAATGTGATTTTATTATGAATTAAGGGATCAAGCAGCATGCTCAATGTTTAGTCATAGACGTGTTTGTTGCAGGTACCAATTTAAGCCTTCCATGTCAAATTGCCTTGGATGTGTATAGTTTTTATTTGGAATTGTGTTATTAAAAATATGTTTTATACATCGTTCTTCAGTTATGTGTTCTGGTTAGTTCACCATTATTAATTTTGATTAGATAGTGATTAGTTTTGTTGGGGGCAGCTGTATGGTTTTGTTGTGGAACATGTGTCATTTCATTGTGGATTCTGTACTGTGAACTTAGTTTAATCCCTGTAGATGGGTGCAAACCATGAACAATGAACTTTGTAATGTAATGGCAGATGCCTTTGCTTATGTACCCAATTTCGAGGATGAAATTTTTTATAAGGTGGGGAGGATGTAATATCCCCAAATTTTTGAACCTAAAATGTTTCGTTAGGTGTGCGTATCAGTTGCAACACCTGATAACACCTGACTTAAGTGCATTGGGTTCATAAATGTACCAAGCCAATTGACAAACACATAATAGTGTGTATGTGCTTCACATGGAAGCAAGACCAAGTATAAAAAGGCAATGGCTTATGGGAGAAGCCATTTCCCTTTGTTGTTTGGCCTTTGGATGAGAGTTAAGGAAAAAGAAGAGAGAATTGCTCTCCACTTGAAACCATTGCATGCCAAATCTTTGACTCATGATCGACTCTCTGCTCACAACCCTCCGTCGTCTTGATTGCCCATGTAAGGGGACATCGATTATGCGAGCAATTTCTATCTGAAAGAGATGTGTAAACCGTTCTATGAAACCCTCTCATTAGAAACCCTCATTCATAGAAAGTTATGTCGTGCGATTGCCTCCGTGAGAGGTGGTGGATGACTATAGTAATTGGGAAGGAATTGATCATCGCGTGCGTCGCAATTCGACCACAAGAACTTGGGGTTTCAAACCCATTGGGTGAGTGCGGCAAGAGCGTCGATCGTTCCAAAGATTTCGATCGTTGAATCCGCGAATTAGAAAGGTGAGTTCTCATAGATCACTAGTGGTTTAATTGTGGTTTAATGGTGTATTTATTACCTTAGATGTATGTAATTAAGGTGGGTTTAGAAAGGGGTAAAAAGGGAATGAGAACGGAAATCTGAATTCAAGTGGAATTGCATAAACCCCAATAGTCACACGCGCGACTTTGAGACTCGCTCGCGCGAGTTGGAGTTACTTGCGTGAGATAGACTTCAAAATAGCCTGAAATTCAGTAGAGAACAGTCACTCACGTGACTGAGAATGTGCCAGGAGGGTCGCTTGCGCGCGCGACTGTCTCAGGCTATTCTAGGAAGAATTAAGTGAACACAGTTGCTCGCGCGATTGGGGTGTGCCTGGTGATGTTGCTCGTGCAACTGAGTACATTTTGGCCATTTTAGATTTTTCTTAGAAAATCTTCTGAATATCTGATGTGTGTGATCCCTTAAACATTAGTTAATGACTTTTAAATGCAATCTGATGTAGGTTGAGAGTCGGAAACAAATGTGAAGAGAATTAGCATCGTTTCATGTGTTTCACAACTGAGCTAGGGAAATTCAATAAACTTACATGTGATATGATTTGTATAGGCAATGTGATATGATAAGTTCGATAAGGCTGTGTGTGTGATAAGCATGTGTGTGCAACATGTAGAAATGAGAAATAAACATGATAAGTGTGTGTGAACATGATAAGTGTGTGTGAACTCAGAATATGAAATGTGATAAGCATGTGTGTGTGTGTGAACTCCAAATTCGAACTGTGTAAGATCTCCAAATCTAGCTATAAATTAATCACATTGATCAATTACACAGTGGTAAACTATATGTTAGAATTTTACACTATGATTTGAGGTTCATATGGAATGAATCCCCATCGTGTATTGGCATGGCAGGATATTCGTACAAATTATACCGGACAATAGTAACTTTTACTGCACAAGTAACCTTGTTAACTTAGCTCACTCTAGGACAAGTGACCCTACTAACGTAACTCAGGGGCTTGGCATTGTGCTTCGAAAATGGTTCAATCGAACGACAATGGTTCAGGGATTCCCATCGGTATATGTGTGGCTCTCAATGCTATATTCTGCTTGAGAGCATATTTAAGTTCTTGTTTTAAATTAACTTGAGATAAGACATCATGAAAACTCTAAAATAAGCACGAATGTGAACTGTATTAAGAATGTGAATTTCGTGTGAGAAAAATGTGTATTCAAAATGTGTTTTTTTCAATTCATACATCGTGAAAATTCAGTTTTGTGTGAGATAAGATATGCTTTGAAATCAGTCATGAAATCTATGTTTGTCATATACTATGCATGTTCATTGGCAATCCCTATTGGGCTTAGACGGTTAGCTCACCCTTCGACTATACATCACAGGCACAGGAGTTGACACAACTATTGAGGATTCAGGACGTGAAGAAGATCCTGATTACGTCTCTGAAGAATAGTCTGATCTGCTACTTGAGGATTTCTTTCCTTAGGATATTTAGAGTGATTTTGTGATTTGGTAGATCAGGCTTGGTACGTCCAGCCTTCATATTTAGTTTAGAACTTTGGATTCATGAAATGTAAACTATGTTGTGAACCACTGTGTAGGTGATGGTCGGCCATCACGGGTTGTTCATTTCTATTCTGTCAGACTTATGATTTGTATAAGGATAGAACCATTATTTTGTCTTATTATATATATATATATATATATATATATAATTGGAGTTTTCTTTTACCATATATGATGACTCTATTTGCTTTGCAAGAGATATCTGCTTTGAGTTTCGCCCTCTATGTGGACATACAAAGTGTTACATTTGGGGATCATTGATAATGGCAGTCAAACAACACGGATTTTGGGATTAGGAAATCTGGGTTGTCACAACAACATTCTCAGCAACAAACGCAGCTACTCTACTTTCACACGCAGTCAATTTCCAAGCTAGAAACCCAGATTGGGAAACTAGCTACTGCGTTGAATAAAAGAGATGAGGGTCGGCTACCATCCCAACTAGTGAACAATCCTAAATGTAGGGTATTGATGGGGGAGACTTCTTCCCTTGGACAAGTGCAAGTTGTTGATACCTTAAGGAGTGGGAGGATGGTGGATAATAATGTTGTGATGTCGCCAATGTCGAAAGAGGAGAATCAATAGAGAAAAAAAGATTTGGTTGACGAGGAACATGAACCAGAGGCCTATATTCTACAAGTGCCTCTAGAGGTACTTCTTCCTCCAAGGAAAGACCCGCCCAAGGCCACTGCTGAGGCACCTTATGTATCTAAAGTCCCCTTTCCCTAAGCCTTGGGTTGGTCCTCGTCTTTTGATAAGAATAGTGTGCGGATGGAGGAAATGATGGATACTTTTAAATAAGTAAAAATCAATCTCCCACTTTTAGATGCCATCAAACAAGTTCCCACATATGCTAAATTTCTTAAGGACTTTTGCACGATTAAAAGGAGATCATGATCTCACCTTTCGAAAAAGGTCTTTCTCACCGAGCAAGTAAGCTCTATTTTAACCAATACCATCCCCCTAAAATAGAAGGATCCAGGAGTGTCCACTATTCCTTGTGTTATTGGTTACCACACCATAAACAAGGCACTTCTAGACCTTAGAGCAAGTGTGAACTTGATTCCTTACTTTGTTTACCTAGAGCTTGGTTTGGGGGGACTAAAACTGACATCGGTAACTCTTCAATTAGCCAATCGGTCGGAGAGGCAACCAGTTGGGGTCATCAAGGATCATCTGGACAAAGTAAATAAATTCTTCTTCCCCATTGACTTTTTGGTTCTTGATATGTAGCAGACTCAGAATGTTGCTAATAACATTCCCATCATTCTCAGTGTCCTTCTTGGCTACAGCCAACGCGTGCATTAATTGTCGGACGGGAGTGATGGACGTGTCGTTCAGGAACATAAGGGTCAAGCTGAATGTTTTTAATGCTGCCTAAATTCTGCCCTCCAAGATGGGAGAGTAATACTTTCTGATGGACTGTATTGAGGATTGTGTTGAGGAAGCATTGCCTACCCTGTTGATTAAGGACCCACTAGACGCAGCCATGTGTTATCTGGGGGTGAATGAGATGGACGTTAGGACATCGATTGAGGAAGTCAATAACACATCGACTTTCTCAAAACACATGATTTCAGTCCCTTGGATTCCAAGGTTCGATGCACTGCTGCTTTCTAGCTGGCATTTGTTAAAGCCATCAATCGAAGAGCCTCCATCGTTGGAGCTAAAGAAACTGTCCGACTAGTTGAAATTTGCATTCTTGGGACCGAATGAATCTCTCCCTATTGTCATTTCTGCTACCCTCATGGGTACTCAAGTGGAGAGGCTCCTTCATTTCTGAAAAAGCATAAGTGAGCAATCAGGTGGTCCATTGCTGATTTGAAAGGGATTGATCCTTCCGTGTATATGCATAACATTCACGAGGAGGACACCTGTCCTTCTCGAGAGATGCAACGGAAACTCAACCCTAACATGAGAGAAGTGGTCATGAATGAGGTTGTCAAACTTTTATATGCGAGAATCATCTACCCGATCTCAGATAGCAAGTGGGTCAGACCGACTCAAGTGGTGCCTAAGAAATTTGGCATCACTGTAAAAGCTAGCTCTGATGGGGAAATGGTTGTCATAAGAGAGACAACGAGATGGAGAGTGTGAATCGATTACCATAAGCTGAATACTATGAATTGCAAAGATCACTTTCCACTACCCTTCATCAACGAGATCCTAGAAATGTTGGTGGGACAAGAATGCTACTATTTTCTTGACGGATATTCGGGGTATAACCAAATCTCCGTGTTTCCCGCCGACTAAGAGAAGATCACCTTCACATGCGCATTTGGCACCTTCGCTTATCGAAGGATGCCCTTTGGGTTGTGCAATGCACCCACGACTTTTCAACAGTGCATGATGTCAATCTTCTCTAACATGGTGGACAAGTTTGTAGAGGTCTTCATGGACGACTTTTTTGTCTTTGGAACTTTCTTTGACTCATGTCTATAGAATTTAGAATTCATCCTTGAATGGTGTGAAGAAATCAACTTAGTTCTAACTTAAGAGAAAAGTCATTTCATGGTCCACAAGGGTATTGTGTTGGAGCATGTGGTCTCTAGTCAAGGGATCATTGTGGATAAGGCCAAGTTTGACTTGATAGAAAATTTGCTGCCTCCTTCATCTGTGAGGCAAATCCATTCATTCTTAGGCCATGCGGGGTTTTACTGAAGGTTCATCAAAGATTTAGCAAGATTGCCCAACCCTTGGGCCATCTCTTGGCGCAAGACGTCCCTTTAGTCTTTGATAAGCCGTGTCTTGAAGCTTTTCTAAAACTCAAAGAACTCCTATACACAATGCCTATCATCAAGGCCCCTGACTACTCTCTCCCATTTGAGGTTATATGCGATGTGTCAGACTATACGATTGATACCGTTTTGGGCCAAAGAGTGGATCATGTTCCACAATGTTGTTTACTACGCAAGAAAAACCCTCTCCGATGCTCAGTTGAACTACACTACGACGGAGAAAGAGTTGTTTGCGGTGGTTTACGCGTTGGACAAGTTTCAATCCTACCTCTTGGGTTCGAAAAATATCATTTTTTTCTAACCATTCCATACAGAAATACCTACCCTCTAAAAAGGACACCAAACCTCAACTCATTCGATGGATTATGTGACTACCTGAACGTGGATTTCTAGGAAAATCCGAACTGTCCAATGCTCGGACATCAAAGTCAAAGTAGATATCTTATACAAATGCGAAAACAAAATAGATATCATATATGGTCGTAAACAAAATGTTCCAATAAATACAGAATGCAAAATCATGCCCAACGTGACCACCGGTGATGGTTGACTGTCACCTAAACAGTGGTATATAAAATATGTGTATATATATACATACTGTGCCAAGTCCAAATATTCCAAAAATTGACACTATACGGAGTCCAAAAGCACTGAACTATGGATAAAAATCCTCCAGCGGAAGGTCCTCTTCTGCCTTCGAAATGTAGTTAGGATCCTCCTCTAGTCCAAGGTCCTGATCAAGATCTACACCTGTGACATATGATGTCGGGATGAGCTAATAGTCTAAGCTCAATAAAGAAAAGCACAATACCAATTTTATTTTATCAAAACAATGCATAGATTTCAATGACTAAATTCAAAAACATTTTTCTTTTGTCAAATAAAGAATTCAAAAAAATATTGAGTTCAGAATCACAAGATCTAAAACATGTCATATCAGGAATTCTTATTCAAGGTTCAGATTCAAGTTCAAAGTTCAAAGTTCAGATTCATATTATGATCAATATTCTATTGGGGCTAAAGCATCCAATTAAGAGGGAACCAAGCATTCCATTAGGCAGAAACAAGGTCAAAACCTTGGGGCCTCTACCCCTCTCTGGAGTCTCTACTCCTCTCCCCCGATTTCAAAGTCACATTCAAAATTCAAATTCACGATCCATATTCAAATTTAAGGTTTGCAGTTCGATGTTCATATTCACATAGAAAGTTCAAAGTTCAAGGAGTTCGATAATTCGAAAAAATTAAATGCAATTTAATAATCTAGTAAATTCAAATATGCAGTGCAGTAAGGTTTAACAAATTCTATTTCAATTCTAATGATCATTAGTTCATTTCTATCATTAAGATCTATGGATCAAGTCAAAAACGAAATCGAGCATTGAATTTCCCTACCTTAATTCTGATGTCGTATGAAAGCAATGCAAAGGTTCCTATTGAAGGTTCCTAGTTCTCAATCTACATCACATTAAGAACATATACTACATGTCAATGACGGAGGGATCGAATAACTCAAGTTTCTTTAAGCTTTTCCAAAGAAAGGATTGAGGAAGCCAAAATAGAACAATTTGCTCGAGTGATTTCTAAATTCGCTCGAGTGATTTCCAAATTCGCTCGAGTGAATTTTACAAATTCCATGTGACACACTTAAACTCGCTTGAGCAATTTTGACCCAAAAAATTTGACCTGATTCTAGGAAAAATTCACTCCAGCGAATTTTCCCAAGGCCTTTTTCTTTATTCTGAAGGGGCCTCGCTCAAGCGGATTCATATTCGCTCGAGTGATTCTGTGTGATTCTACACTTTTCAGAACTCGATCTTCTTCCCCGAATTTCCAAATAAATCCTAACATCATGTGATGGGAATATCGGTAATGGTGACCACTTCTTGTTGATTTTATATGAATGCGAGATAACCGTAGCATCCACTAATCATTAACCGTCTAGCTCGAATAGTGGATATAAAAGGCATAATTTTCGGCTTAGTGCCATAAAATCTGAATGGTTTTCCCCCCTTGGGGTGAAAGGTAGCCCACATTTGCATGATGGGTAGATAGCCAGTCCATGCCAAGGATTACATCAAATCCTTGCATATCCAAAATAATCAAATCGGCTGATATCTCGTTACCTTCAATCGGAATAATTACAAATCGACAGATAGTGTATGTGACTACTGAGTTCCCTATAGGGATTGATACCGATAAGATAAAATCCAAGGGCTCTTGTGTGATGCCCAGTTCAGCAGCAAACTAAGCGGTCACGAACGAGTGTGTAGAGCCCGTATCAATCAGGACACGTGCGTTGTGTTGGCAGATGTCGCTACTCTGGTATATATTTAAAGTACCTAAGGTTCATATGTTTAATTCAATCAATAATGTGTAGTGGGTTGCATTTATCATGCAATGACATTGCGCAATTCCAAATTCGAAGAGAATTCACTCTTTAAATTTACGGTGATTGGTTTAAAATTTAAATAGAATTGTACCTTGGATGACGTCATTTGTTGTTTGGACATCTTGAGCAGAGACTGCGTAGGCACGTCCCTGAACTATAGGTTACATAGATTTCTGTGTAGATGCAACTAACATCTTTTCCTTCTTCAATTCAAGGCAATCCTTGATTAAATGCCCATGCTGGCCACATTGGAAACATGCACCCGAATTCCACCGGCATTCATTTAATTTGTGACGCTTTCCACATCGTGGGCAAGATTCAGTTAGTACTGAGGGGGTAGTATATTGTGTTCTTTGTGCTATCGATACTTTGGAAGTAGCAGGCTGTGATGGACAAAAAGGTCTCGTAGGTGCTGATGAGACTTGCCTAGATTAAGTAGTCTGAACCAAGGATCAAAATTTCGACCGAAATGACCAAAATTTCAGTCCAAATTATCAATTTTGGTCCTCACCGAAACAATAATTTGGACCAAAATTTCGGTCATATTTTGTATGGGACTCAAATTATCGGCTGAAATTTTGGACCAAATTTTCGGTTTGGACCATGCCCGAAACCAAAATTTTGCTCGATATTTTGATCCTTGGTCTTAACTGATCGAGAAGGTACTGGGACTAAATATTTTATCTGCTTGTTTGACTGGTCATCGGTATTCGCTTGCCTTTGACTCATCCTACTTTTATTTTGTTATTACCTCCGCTTATACATCTTCTCAATGTCTTTCTCGGCAATGAGTCATGTCCATCACCTCAGCAAAGGTTCTCAGCTTGAAAAGGGATATTCTTTCTTGGATTGTTGGTTTTAATCCCCGTTCAAATTTCTTTGCCTTCATTATTCTCAAGGCCACGAAATCTGGTGTGAACCTTGAAAGTAGTGTGAACTTTGTCTCGTATTCTGTCACAGTCATTTGGCCTTGCTGCAGTGAAATAAAATCTACTTCATATTGATCTCTGACTGCTTCAGGGAAATACTTTTTATTGAACTTCTCGATAAATTAAGCCCAGGTCCACAGTGTATTCGACATTTCTTGTTCTTGTGTCCTTCCCACGAATTTTCACCATGGATCTGCTTCCCCTTCCAATTGGAATGACGCCCATTAGACTTTTTCATCTTTCGTACAAGATATCATGAGGAAAAAATTTTCCATTTGGTTCAGCCATGCTTCTACTTCATCATGGTCTACTTTTTCGAAGGAGCTGGGAGGTTTCATCCTTCTGAATTCTTAGAATCCAAAGGGTTGGTACCTAGTTTAAAGTAGGGTAGTCTGTTGTGCCATAGTGTTCGCCTAATGTGCCATGGCATTCGCCATTGTCTCCAAGGTTTGATTGACACGTGCATTATTATTTTCTCCCCCCACCGAAATGTCATTGGCACCTGTGGCAATTCCGACTCCTGAAATGCTCTCAGTATTAACAGTCCTTGGTCTACCACCTAGTGCCTTGAGGATCTGTTTCGAATAAACAAAAGTTTAGATTGAGTGCGACCGCGAAGTCTAAGCCATGTTTTGATAAAATCTAAGGTCAGATTTTGGTATCAATTGTAACACATGGTGTCATAGTTGACCCGCTCTAATGGTTCCACATGGAAATCTAAAGTCGTGGCTTTGATACCAACTGTGACACATGGTGTCACACTTGACCCGTTCTTATGGTGTGACATGGGATCTAACGCCATATCTCTGATTCCAACTGTAACGACCTTGAAATTTCCAACCCAAAACACATGGAAATTCTCGGATCGCTAGATCATAGATCATAATCTAATTAGAAAGATTCTTTAGTATCAATAAAAAGCAAGTCATTAGATTAAAACCATTGCATAATTTCCATAATGAAAACTTAAACGAAAAAATAAAACCACCGGTGACGGCCGTTCGTCACACAAACAGTGGCAATTAACATCCAAAACAATATTAATAGTCTCCAAAAGTTCATTTAAACTATACCATATCTAAGTGTCCAAAATAAATCTATGGATAAAACTACTTTGGAGGAAGATCTGCCTCGTCCTCTGGTACGGAGTCCAGATCTTCTTCTAACTCAGGTCTGAAACTACTTCAGTTCCTGTGACACATAGTATCGGGGTGAGCTAACAGTCTAAGCTCAGTAGGGTAGTGCAATACACAATTATATTTTATATGATCAAAACATAGTTCCATTGATAGATTCTAAGTAGTTGCTTAAATGACAAAATATAATTTCTGAGTTGCAAAGAGTGAAACACATATGTTTATAATAATTTTCATGCAAGATTTAATGAGACTACTCCTTAGGGTTCACATGCAGTTCCTTATTCAATGTAGATCTTAAATCCATAACTTAAATAATCTTTAGATCGTGAATATAGCACTAGAGCCGCAGTTAGAATCGATGATAATCCTAACCATCGTCGTTCTAAGAAAAAATTTCCAAAGTACCCAAGCCCCTACGTTGTGAGGGATACTTGTGCGATCAAAAAGTCCAAAGGTGCCAAAGCATAAGATTCGTTCCACATGAATCTCTATAAATCACATGCAATTTCTATCACATAATTCAATGCTCATAGTTCATAATTTAAAATCTAAAGAGTCCAAAGGTTCCAAAGTTTCAAAAGTTGATTCAAAGGGTTCAATATGAAGATTTAATTCAATATCCAAAATTCAATACAAAAATAAATATTTAACGTTCAATCAGTCCAATGCAAAAGTTTCATAATTCGAAGTAAATTCTAATGTGCAATATTCAAAAGATTCCAAGTTTTGATGTAATAATTTCAATGAGTTCAATGCTAATATTTCATAGGTTTATATCAAGAATATCATTAATGCCACGGATCAAACTCAAAACGTAATTATGCAATGAATTTTCACTACCTCGGTTTCCAAAGTCGCAAGGAACGGAGTGAGATGTCTCCTTTGTATTACGTCTAATTCACTCTTCTATGGTACATGTACAGTTGACACATAAAAGAATCAAATCATCAATTGTTTATTGAATCTAATAAGGACCATTCCCTACTTTTAATGTTCACAGCTTGTTGCTATCATGTGACAGCAAGTTGCGGCTCATATAACAGCGCGCTCTGAAGTACTCACAGCGAGCCATCACTGTAAAAAGTTCTCAATTCTCGATGTCCATAGCGCACTGTGGTCTTTATGATAGTGAGATGTGGCTGCTTTCAAGCCCATTTAATATATCATCTAGAGCTACCCCAAAATGATATATTATAATGGTCAATTAGAATTTTCTACCAAAAGTTATGGCCGTCGAAAGAAACTCTCTTCTCAACAGCATTGATTTTTCATTTCAGTGATAGCGAGTTGTTGTGTTACCATAGCGAGCTATCATTTATGACAATGAGCTATCATGTATACCACAACGAGCTATGATACTTGTCACAGCACACGGTGACATATGACAGAATGTTGTGGACTTTATCATAGCGAGCTGTCATTGCCATCTTCAAAATTTATTTTTTCATGATCCCTTCTTTGAAACTCTAGGGTTCGAAATAGGGTCTGACTATCCGCATAAAATTTTTCTATCACGAGACTAAGATTTCTAACACAAGTTTAACACACTAATTACAATAGTTATCAACTCTACCTCTTGTAGCGTTAATCTGTGAATCGAGGGTAATCTATCAACGCTTCATGCGTTCATTCAAGCCGTTCTTCTTCTACTTGTTTGTGGAGATGACGATGATCAAGGTGTTTTGTGGATACCTTGATGATCTTAAGGTGGTTGAAGAAGAAGATTGAAGGAGATGGGTGATAATGGCTATGATTTTTCGTACGGTAGATTCTATGAATAATAGAAAAAAGGAGGCTAGGGTTCTTATTTATAGAGAATAGGTTGGGGTTCTCTTACGGTCCTTCTAATTAGAGTTTTAGAGGGTTTAGGAATTAGAATTCTCAAGAACCCACAATTTCTAATTTGTACGTGAGTTGCCTTTTCCAACTCTTTGGATAATGTTTGGTGTTGGGCTGGCACGCCTAGCTTAGGTGTATAGGCTTTTCTCCCAATGTCCAAATAGGATTTTACTCCACTTAGCAAGGTTTGATCCCTAGACTTCTTACTTAGAATTCAAGCCTCCTACCACTAATGCTCTTACGGAGATTGTGTATTTATTTATACAATTATATATTTGAGTTATTTAAACTAAAGAATTTATTTCCCATAAATTTTTAAAGAAAATTTTGTGGTATGAGTTGTACATCTTACTAAGCACATACACTTATTTAGTATATTAATGGTTTAGAAATTTTGGAGATGTTACATCCTCCCCCCCTTAAAAGAATTTTCATTCTCGAAAATTAACATACCTTATTCGAAGAGGTGTGGGTACTGATCGCGAATCTCTGCTTCTCGTACCCAAGTGGCTTCTTTAGAGGAGTGATTCTGCCACTTAATAAGTACGAGCGGGATCCGCTAGGTACGTGAGGTTTACTCCTTACGATCAAGGATCTGAACTGGTTCTTCGACTACCATCATGTCTTCTTCGAGCTCGGTGGGCTGGTAGTCCAAGATGTGAGTTAGGTCCTTAACATATCTCAACATGGATATGTGGAATACATTGTGCATACTGGACAACTAAGGTGGTAAAGCAATCCTATATGTGACTTCTTTGACTCATCTAGTATTTCAAAAGGTCCGACGTAGCGTGGACTTAGTTTTTGATGTCTTTCGAATCTCATCACACCCTTGGTGGGCGAGATTTTAATATAGACGTTGTTCCCAACCTACAAGAAATGTGTTGTCTTAGTGATGCTTATAATCACAAGGGAACTAACAAACAATTCTCACTAAGTTTTCCTGAAATTTGGTACTTGTTCGCTTGAGGTCAGCATAACTCTTTTGTCGACTTTGTGCGACCCTTAATCTTTCTCAAATTAACCGAATCGCTTTGATTGTAATATCAATAATCTCTGAGCCTAATATGAATTTCTCGTCATTCTCTTCCCAATTGAGCGGAGACTTATATCTCCGGCCATAGAGTGCTTCAAACATAGCCATTCTTATGCTTGCCTGATAACTGTTATTGTAGGCGAGCTCAATTAAGGGTAGTCCAACATGCAAGCTCGAAGCATGTCTTCAATAATCTGATTCACCCTTTTGGTCTGGTCGTTTATCTGAGGGTGAAATGCAGAACTAAAATCCAATCTTGTACCTATTCCTTCTTGAAATCGTTGCCAAAACTTCGATGTGTACATCGGATCTCTATTTGAGACGATGCTGACTGGGATGCTATGAAATCTAAAAATCTCTTTGAGATACAACTCTGCAAGCTGACTGGCTGTGTATCTCGTGTTGTACGACAAAAAGTGTGCGGACTTGGTTAAGCGATCAACGATCAGCCAAATCGCATTGTTCCCTTTCATAGTTCTTGGTAATCCAAGGATAAAATCTATGAATATAGCTTCCCATTTCCATTCTGGTATCGGCAAAGGTTGCAATAAACCAGAGGGGTTTCGATGGTCAACCTTCACTTGTTGACACACTAAGCATGTTGATACATATTCTATTATATCTTTCTTCAAGCCTCTCCACCAGAAGCTCTTCTTCAGGTCTTGATATATCATTGTACAACCAAGATGGGCAGCTTATATTGACTTGTGTGCTTCTTCGAGAATTAGACATCAAAGGTCGGTATCTGACGGTACACATAGTCGATCTCTGAATAGTAAGGAATCGTCCTCTCTAATGGAGAAATCTGGTTTATCCCCATTGATTACACCCTGTCTGATTGCCATAAGTTCTTCATCAGTCATTTGGAGTTTTCAGATATTATCAAATATTATTAGCTTGATGGTGATGTTAGCCAGTAATAATCCAGATTCTTTAATGTCAAACTTTTTATTTTATAGTGATATATCATCAAACAATCACCATCAATGAATTTTCATGATGAGGTTTGACAATTGAGCATATGACTTTTTGCTCAGAGCGTCAGCTACTACATTCACTTTACCAAGGTGGTATTGAATGGTGCAATCATAATCTTTTGAGAATTCAATTCATCTTTTTTACCTCAAGTTCAAGTCCTTCTGAGTGAAAAGATATTTTAGGCTTTTATAATCGGTCAGGATCTAGAATATTTCATCGTAGAGGTAGTGCCTCCAAATCTTTAACGCAAAAATAACAGCTGCCAATTCCAAGTCATGAGTCGGGTAGTTCTTCTTATGATCCTTGAGTTGTCGAGAGCCATAACCAATAACTCTCTCATTTTGGTTGAGTACACAACCCAATCCACTATGCGAGGCATCACTAAATACTATGAAACCTCCACTGCCTTGTTAGCTCACTTTGGGTTGTGTTCTTTTTATTACAAATAATGGTCAAAATATAATAGAAATAAAGAAAGGCAAATAAAAGGGAAAAAAAAAAAGATGAAATAGAACACAATCCAAACCTCATGCAAGATACAGGGCTATTGTAGCAAGTTTTAGATAAGTAAGGGTTGTCCCACAAGGAGTGGTGGATCTAAAAATAGTAAATCTCCAGATCTACTATAGATCTGATAGCTCTAACCTAATCTATCTTAATCTAAGAAATTAAGGTAAAGAGAGGGTGTTTTGGGGTGTCACTAACTAACTAAAAACAGAAATAAAAACTAAATCTAAAATAACAAAAAGGAGGTGAAGAAGAGTGAAGATGGGTTGGTAAAATAAATAGAAAATATGCAAAAGTATGCAGTTAGGGGCTGATCTTTAATGCACAAAGTAATGTAAAACAGAGTGAGAGTTGGATCTGCAGTAATCCTTCATTTGGATACAAGTACAAATGCACGGAAGAAGAATTCAACTCACCTTGAGATATGGACTAGTCCTAGGGCTATAGCCTCAAATGGTCAAAGGCTATCTCATGGACATAATCCAGTCATGGGGGTACAAGATGGAACAGTAAAATCACTGCAGCCACTATGTTTGCAAAGCTACAAGCTCATGCATCCATAGGAGCATAAAATCTATAAGATCTAATAAAAATCAAAAGAGATTACAGATTCAATGAAACAGTAAACTCAGCTATTCATTGCTACAAGGAAAACTTACAATGACACAACCCTCAAGTCTGCAGTCTGTTCATGACTCCAAGCTCTTCACAAAGTTATTACAAAGTAATGCACAATAAAAACTAGCCCTAACTACTACAAGAACTTAGCCTGACATGATGAGCTAAGGAAGGAAGAAGAAATAAAAAAGAAAGAAAACCTAAACCCTAAAATGAGCTCAGCTATCCTCTATTGTGTGTGGTGTGTTCTCCCCAATTTCATACTTTCTCTTTCTTTATATACACACCCAAAAAGTACTTTTTGCTCTGGCCAATCAGAAGGAAAGAAGATCAAGATAGTTAGGAGTTGCTGTCGTGGCCAATTATCAGTCAAGTATTACCCTAGGTTGCATTACACACTTGGGCAGGTGTCCCATGTGTTCAGCAGTTCCAAAATTGCCCCTGAAGTTTGTCAAAATATGTTCAGACCTGAGCCTCAAGTGGATGGAGGCTTCAAAATATAATCTCAAGCAGATCTCGAGTGGCTAAAGGTCTGAAGTTAGATCTGGTCAAGTGAATGGAATGATTCTGAAGGCAGCTCGACAAGTTCTCGACAGGTGCTCTAAAGGCACTCGATAGGATGGGATGCAGCAGTCTTAAACTACTCGAGACTACTTGGCAGTTGCTCTAGATGAGATTACTAAATCATTGATGTGCTCGATAGCTGATCGAGAGTAGACTTCTGAAGGTCTGTCTCCTCGAGAGCTGCTCAAGGGAAATAACCTGAAGGTGTTGAACTGCTCGAGGCAGCTCGAGTGGATAGATTTGCAAGTTGTGGTCTACTCGAGCTGGCATTTATTCTTCTCTGCTGGTTTGTCCAGTCTACTGTTGCACCCTTTCAAGTGTGTGCCCCACTTTTCTCACAACGTAAATCTTCTAGGGGTTCAAAGTATGCTGAAAAGCCCATTGGTGGGGGACCACCATGGTTCAATCTCTATTTTTCCAATAGCTCCAATGCTTGGCTCTGATTCCTCTCCTCTTAACACTTATTACATGGGTTTCTGCACTAGTCTGTAGATTATTTCTAACTATAAAATACACTCAAAAATCAATTAAGACAGCTTTCAGGTCTAATAAGGGTTAGGTTAGGAGGTGGAAAGTGGCATAATTCAGTGATTAACACACCCACAAACCTAATCTTTGCTAGTCCTTGAGCAAAGGGAGAATTAAACAGTTATTCTAAAAATTAAATGCCACTTTTGTAGGGAGCACGGATGTACTTAAAATAGTTAAGTACAATGCAGCCTATAACAAATCAGATTTCAATAAATTAAGCTTCATTACACACCCTATTCTTTCAAATTCAGAGGTGTTAAAATAGAAATGCAAATAGTTTAACACTTAAATCAACATCTATTTCCATCACAACCAATCAACTTACATCAAGAGTATAGTGTGTGTGAATTAGTGTTAAGCTTATCATGAATTCAAGAATCGGATTTAGATATTGCCCCAATGAGTTTAATTTCAAACCCAATTCTCACCAAGGCTATCACTCAAAAAATAAAATTCCAAGGTGTATCTCATTTACTGCTGCTCAAGAGCAATGACAGACCTCAAATAGGCCTACAAGCATGAGCATAAGCATTCCTGCTAATTCATGGCATCTTCATGTTCTTTCCACCATAGATCACATATCCCCTCATCTCCACATAGCAGCTCACTTCACTTTGGATCAATAAGGACTTTTTGTTGGGTTATAATGTGGCTTAGGGTTGAGGTTTAAAAAGAATGAAAGGGGTAAAATGATTCAAAACTGAGAATTCAACTAAGGAGAGGAGGTGATTCATGACTTCACCTTTTTCATTTTATCACAGCTTCATTTTCTTTTTATATTTTTCATATCGGAAGTGGCCAGCTTCTTCTCATCCTTTTACTTTTTTAGATGAAGTACTTCTCTTGACTTCTCTCTCTCTTTTCTCTCTTTTTTTTTTTTACATGGATGAGATGCCATAACTATACAGCAATCACACTGCTTCTTTATAGGTTTCTTCTCTTCTCCTTTCACCAAATGTTGAACCCAACTCCACTTCTCTGAATAACTTCTCCTTTACCTTCTGAAATCTCAAACTGAGGGTAAGGCTGAATTAGGTCAATGAGGTTTAGGTTCAATTACTCTGGTGTTTGTCAAAGAAAAGTGAATTTTTAAGGCTTAAACAGTATATACAAAGGGCAGTTCAATGGGTAGGTATTTTCAGGCTCAAGCTGTCCAAATGAAGGCCTTAAATCATATCCTTGGTGTCATGAGGTTTTCCAATAGTTTCAATTTGGGGTGGATAATTTCTAGTGAAAAGGTGTTGATTCAGTCATTCCTTAGAGCAGAAAAATTTTGCCAAGACACTCTTTAAAGAAAATTTGGTACGCCCAAATCTCACTAGGTATGGTCTTCAAATAAACTCATGGGGTATATCCTCACCTTTTTCTCTCTTTTCTGGTTCACTAAGCACTGATTGTGAAAAAGTTTTCTTGATTTTTGCTTCATGGAAGTATTAAATTTTCAACAGATTTCAATTTTAAAATGGCTACTAACAGTTATAATTTCCTCTTTCTTCATTGGTTAGGTGAGAATTTACTTTATTTATTTCATTTAACTAATATTGTTGCACTAAAATTAACTAATTTATTGGACTACCCTGCTATACCCTCAAACCTAATTTAAATATTGTCCTTAATATTTCAACAAAAAGTTTATTTAGGGGCAGCAGGGTTAGGAAAAGAAGAACAAAAATTACAGAAAATAAAGAGACAAGTATGTTAACAAAATAATTTTTATTCTCAAAAACAGAATTCATACAAGATTGTATACAAAATAAAACACTGTGTACAACATGCCAACTGATAAATCAAAACAAAACAGTACATTCCTAAAAATAAAAAAATTTCTACATATGGTCTGAATCTGAGTCAACATCTATGTGCTCTATTGCTGGTTCTTTCACTTTCTTCACATTCTCGGTCTTTGCAGTACCAGCTTTGGTCCTGGAAGCAACTGGTTTCCTCTGTTTGGGGTTGCCCTTCTTGAGTTGAGGCTCTTGAATTTTAACTCTCTTGGCTGCTACTGGAGGCTATATATCTTTAACACCCAGAAACATAAGTTTGGCTGATAAAGATTCATACAGCCTTTCATATTGGTAGCCCTCTGCTCATACAATTTATATATAGTTATATTATTATCCAATCCTTCTTGCATGGCCCTCAACTCTCTCTGATGCTCTAGTATGACTGCTTCCAAACTTTACCAATTTGCAGCCTTCATCAGTTCCAGCCGCTCTTCACAGGTCTACAGGGCATTCTCTCTCACAGAGCAGACCGGCAGACACATATCCCTAGCCAGATATGAGTTGGCTTGCATAAAAGTTGTAAGGGTAGGTGTTGTAGGTCCTTGAATTTGGTTAGCTGGGGCAATGGCCCAATTAGATGGATCATGAGCAGAGATGGAGACAAGAGCAGTTTCAGGAGCAGGGTGGGTGGATTGGAAAGAAATGGGTGGCAGGGAAAGGATTAGCTCCTGGAAAGGGATCAGCTCCTCCTCAAGGATTTCTGTCTGGATAGAGATGGTGGATGTGGAAGTAGGGATCTAAATTAACTCTTCCTCTTCAAAATTAGTTTGGGTGGCAACATCAAGTGTTACCACAGTTGTAGAAAAGGGTTGGCATGGAGGAGGGGTAGGGATAGGGTTGGATTGTTTGGGTATGAATGAATGAAGGGTTGATTGGATGGAAGTCAGGCTGGTTTGAATGGAGGAATGGTTTTTTGTGTTGGTATGGATTTGAGCTTGAAGGGAGGTTAGGAGGGATATGATTTGGGTTAGAGGGTCTGGTAGGGTAGGGGTAACATGTTAGGTGGGAACTGGTTGAAATAGTGAGATAGGGGCATGGTTAAATTAGTAGGGTTGTGGAGATTTAGGTAGAGGTGTGTACTCATGCCTAATGTCATCCACAATGGAGTCCATTAGGGCTGAGAAACCCTCTGTGGTAAATTGGGTTGATGTGGTATGAAATGGGTCTTGGATAGGGGAAAGGAGAGGGTAATGGGTAGGGGAAGGAAAAGGAGTGAGGTTGGGTGCAGTGGGTTCAATGGGCTCAAAGTCAGGATGGGTAGATGGTAGGACGGGTTCAATGGGCTCAATGGGTTCAGTGGTGTAATGGATAAATGGTAAAGGTTGGTCAGGTGTTGGGCTTTGGATGGGTGGGGGTGTGGTAGTGGATAGGCTGGGTTCTGTGGTGGGGTGGTGGGTCTTCTTTTTGTATGTCCTTTGGATGGGAGGTGTAGGAAGGTTAAAGGGGAAAGTGATGGAAGTAGGAGGAGCTGACACTGGAATGAGTTAGGAAGATAAGGTTGGTGGATTGGAGTAGACAGGTAAGGATTGTGGAGCTACTATTGGAATGGGCTCAAGGGTGGATGATGGATGATCTTTTGATGTGGCTGTTGAAGCTTGCACAGGAAGTGTTGCAGAAGTGGCTACTTCAGTCTCCTTTTTCTTCATCATTGTCATGCTAATATTCCATTGCCTTTCATCAAACATAGCTAGTGACAACTCAGCAGTGGGCTCTCCTACTTTCCACACATATCCTGCTTTTTTGAGCAAGGCTGTGATGAGCCTGTTGTAGGATAAACCTTGCATTGTCTGCCTCTTCTTCACTTTTTCATGTATATCCTCCGTCCCCTCAAAAATTAGCTTGGGAGCATTGAAGAAATACCTCTTGGAGAAGGAATACAATGCATCCACAATTGGGTGCCTCCTTTCCTGCTGATGATCAGCCACAAAAAAATTTTTCCTCAACACATTGTCCATGAATAAAAGGTTTGTACTGATGTACTCCTCATCATAGAATCTCCTGATGCTTTCTTCCCCTGAGCTAAGTGTTGAGCAATCTCCTTAAATGATGCACTGATTGGGGCCCCAGGCTGCAAGATGGATCATATGTTGCAGGGATCCTCAACACCTATGCTATATCAGTTGTGTCCCCAACTGCCTCAAAATCATTAATTAAAATTATCAATACTGGGTCTTGCCCAATTGGTCCTCCTTTAGATTCTTTCATTCTGATATTCTGATACTACAACTTCACTAATCTAGGGTACACAGTTTCATCCAAAGGCTTCAACAGGGAATCCATGGAGGCCTTGGTTAAAAACTCTAATGCTTCCTTAGACCACTCTTCCTTAGTGAAAAATGACCTATCAAAAGTGGTCTCTGGTACTAGACTAAGATTATCTACAAAGTCATTAGGGGTAGTGAGGGGGTCAAACTCAGGTGTGGCTCCTTTACCCTTCTTCTATTTCTTGGATTTGACAAATTTAGGCTCATGGGTGCCAGTTCTTGATTTCTTCTTTGGGGCTGCTGAGTCACCTGAAGCAATAACTTTTCTTTTAGGTTGGGCCACAGGGGCTACAGGAGATGAGGATGAGGCTATTCTCTTAGATTTTCTTATTGGTGAAGGAGGCTGGGTTTGGGCAAGACTAAGCAAGCTAGTTTGGGTTTCCTCTAAATCGAGATTGTCAGCCATGTTGAAACCCTAATCTTCTATCTAATTTCTCCAAACCCTAGGTTTCCCTAAACTCAAAATCCACTAATCCTCAATAAAGGTTCTCAATCTAGTAAAAATTACTCACTGAACAAAATGGACTGAGAAAGTAGTGAGCTTACCCAAGACTAGGTGCGAACTGTGTAGCTTGAGTAGCTGATCAAAGTGTTAGCAATATCGGACGAGTGGAGTAGTAGGTAGCAAGCAATGTAGTGTCAAGAATAAAATCGAAGCAGTGAAGGGGTGAGAGTGTTTAGCAGAGAGATGGAAACGGAGACTAAACCTCATGAGAGCTTTATAAGCTCAAGAAATTGAGCTTCGATAGGATGAAGCTTCAGGAATGACTTTCTCTAGCAGATATCGAGCGGATGTAATCAAGTGCAGGATCCTATCTAGGCTTTCGATGTATGGCTCGAACAGATGCTCGAGCAGTTGCTTTTAAGCATTGGAGCCTGTCGAAGCTCTGAAGCATTGGCTCGAGCAGTTTATTTAAATGCATAATCCTGTCAAGGCTCCAGCTATTTTCTCGAGCAGAGCTCAAGTAGTTGTTGTTAAGCACGGAGCCTACTGAAGCTCTGTATTTCCTCCAGAACAACTATCCCGAGAGGATGCTTTGAAGCAAAAGATCCTCTCAAGGGATAGTAAGTTCAGCTAAAATGGTCTCGAGAGGATGCCTGAAGGTCTCTGATCCTCTCGAGAATGCAAAAATGCAAGGGTAAACTTGTGATTGACATTCTCTTATGCAAATCACCTCATTGATCCTAATGCTAAACAAATCCATTCAACATTCAGCAGCACATCACACAGACTTAATCAAAATTAAACCACTAGAAACACAGTACTAAGAAATTTTAAAACACTTCTGCAATTATATTACACATGGTACAAGGGTTGAGATCATGCATCAGTGGGAGGCTCTTGAAAGTGGATGGTCTCAGACGGCTCCACAACATTCTCAATATATAGCTTGAGCCTCTGGCCATTGACTTTCATGACCCTCCCAGAATTAGGGTCCATGATCTCAGCAGCTCCAGATGAGGATGCATGTACACCAGTGAAAGGACCATCCCATCTGGACCTCAGTTTTCCTGGAAAGAACTTCAGCTTTGAATTAAAAAGTCATACCTTGGCACCATTAGCAAATTTCTTTCTAAGAAGGTTCTTGTCAAAGAAGGCTTTGGCTTTCTCCTTGTAGATTTTTGAATTTCCATAGGCATCTAGCCTCAGTTCTTCCAACTCAGCAAGTTGTAGCTTCCTGTTTAACCCAACAAAAGTTAGGACCATATTTAAAGTTTTAATGGCCCAATAGGCCCTGTGCTCTAACTCAACTGGGAGATGACAAGTTTTTCCATAAACAAGTCTGAATGGGGACATTCTAATAGGGGTCTTATAGGCAGTCCTATAAACCCACAGTGCATAAGCTAGTTTCATGGACTAGTCCTTCTTATCTGTCCTCACTGATTCATCTAGAATGTGCTTGATTTCTCTATTAGAAATCTCCACCTGCCCACTAGTCTGTAGGTGATATGGAGTAGCAATTCTATGTGTAACAGAGTACTTTTTGAGCAAGCTCTCAAAGTGTCTGTTACAGAAATGGCTCCCTCCATAACTGATGATAGCTCTGGGAGTGTTGTTGGTTGCCATTGCTTGTGCTATTATCTTATTATAAAAGTGTGGTAAAAATATGGCAATAAAATAAATTAGAAAAAGGGGAGTAAAATGAAATGAAACAGCACCAAAAAGAGTAATCTATATATACAATCTTGCAAGATCCAGGGCAGTTGTAGCAAGTTTTGATAAGTAAGAGTTTATCCCATAGGGAAATTTAATTTAAGAACACAAGGTTGAATAGTAGACCTCTAGATCTAGCTATGGATCTGACAGCCCTAACCTATACTATGAAAGCACAGGTGAAGAAAGGGAGTTTTGGGGTGTCACAAAACAAAAATAAAATAGAAGAGAAAATTACAGATCTACTTTACAAGAAAGGGGTTTTGAAAAGGATGGAAATGGATTTGAAAAATAAATGGAAAATGGGTGAGAAGTAATCAGATAGGGATTGATTTTTCACTGAAAAGGGACTGGTCAAGCAGAGTAAGGATTGGATCTACATCTCTCCTTCATTTGGTTATAAGCTCAAATGCAAGGAAGAAGAATCCAATCCAACCCTGAGATATGGACTAGTCTTAGAGATATAACCTATCCACTTGAGTGGTCACAGATTATCCCAGAGATATACTCCAATCATGGGATAAAAATCAGTACATAAAAACTACTTCAGCCACTCTGTTTGCAAGGCTACAAGCGCATGCATCCATAGGTGCAGAAAACCTATAAACTATATGCAAGCACAAAAGATTATAGATTCAATGGATCAAGAAAAATAGCTTTCATTGCATAAAAAAGTACTTACAATGGTCAACCCTTAAGACTGCATCCTGCAAAACTTCAAGTCATTTACAAGCTTACACACAGTCCTTTTTACAGCATGAAATCAGTCCTAACTATTAACAAAGGACTTAGCCAGCAAATGTTGAGCTAAGGAAGGAAGAAAAAGGAAAAAGATGACCTAACCCTAGAAATGACCTAAGCACAGACTATCCTCCTAGCTTAGCTCAGATTAGGTTCTATTAGATGCCTATTATTGGCTATTTTTATAGCTTATATACAATTCACACAAAATATCTCAGTGTCTTGGCCAATCAGAAAAAAGAAGGATCAAGTTAGTTAGGATCCTACTGATGTGGCCCCATTACATCCAAGTGTTGCCTTGGTTAGTGGGGAACATCTTAGCACATTGGGGAATATGCCTCAGAGACTGTGGAATCCCAAAAGCACCCTTGAATGTTGAATGGGAGGGCTAGAACCCAAGTCTCAAGTGGTTGAAGCTTCAGATTATGAATCTCGAGAGGTTCTCGAGAGGCTAGTGGCTTCAGGCATTGCAGCTCGAGAGGCTGATATTTCAGTAATATAACTCGAGAGGATGGATAGCTTTAGGAATACAACTCGAGAGGCCGATCGAGTGGCTGATTTGCAACACTGAACTACTCGAGAATATTAATTGTTTAACTTTAAACCACTCGACTGGTTGCTGGCTTCAAGTCTTCAGCTCGTGGGGTTCAGATCTGCAGCTCAATAGGCTAGTTCTTTAGCATTTGCAGCCCGACAGGTTGAACCATCAGCACTAAAGTGCTTGAGTGGCTGCTGGCTTCAGCAATGAAGCTCGACAAGATCACCTCAGAACTGCTCGACAACTTCTTTGCTTCAGCATTCAGCTCGTGAGGCTGGTGTTTGCAGCTTCTCGACAACTAGGTTTCAGCATTAGTGTGCTCGAGTAGTTGCTACAGCTATAATGTACTAAACTTGGGCTCCACTTCTCTCTCTCAGTAGGACTTCTAAGGCCCCGAGGCATGCTAAATAGCCCCTATGGTGTGAACCACCATGTTGTATTTTCTATAAATCCATCAGCTCCACAGCTTGGCTCAAAATTCTTTTTTCTTGGCTCATAAATATTGGATTGCTGCACTATGCTATAATTTATTGTGATCTACAAAAACACACTTAAAAATTTATTATTAACCAGCCCAAAGGGCCATTAAAGGCTAGGTTAGGAGGTGGAAAGTGGTATATTTCAGTGATCAACACACCCCCAAACCTAATCTTTGCTAGTCCTCGAGCAAAGGAAAAATTAAAATAGTTATTCTAAAAAGTAAATGTCACTTTCGTAGGGAGCACGGATGCATTTAGCTTATGCATCAAGCCTTTTAAACCCCTAGGTGATCCATAGTAGAGGAGTGAAGTGTCCTGAGGGTTTTCAGTGAAGGTACCCACAAACTTCTCAATAAAAATAGTTAAACCAAGTGCACATAGTGACAAGTCAAATTTCACATATAAAGTTTCATTCCACACCTTGATCTTTCAAATTAGAGGAGTTTAAAATAGTGGATGCTCATCACAACCAATCAGTTTACATTAAGATTATAGTGTGTGTAAATCAGTATTAAGCTTACCATTAATTCAAAATTAAGGTTTAAATAGTGCCCCAATAAATTCAATTTCAGACCCAATCCTCACCAGGGTTGTCTCTCTCACAAATGAATTGAAGGGTGTTTCATTCACTCCAGCTCAAGATCAGTTACAGACCTCAAATAGGCTTGCAAGCATGAGCATGGGCATTTGTTTCTATTTTCTGACATCCTCATATTCTCTTCACCATAGATCAGACATCCCCTCATCTCCACAAAGCAGCTCAATTCACTTTGGGTCACTAAGGACTTTTATTGGGTTGTAATGTGGCTTAGGTTAAGGTTTTAAAAATAATGAAAAGGGTAGAAATGTTCAAAACTGAGAAATCAATCAAGAGGCAGGAGGTGATTCATGACTTCACCTTCTTCACCCAACACTGCTTCATCCTCTAATAGGTTTTTCATATCTGAAGTGGCCAGCTTCTTCTCCTATTTCCAATTTTTTTAAGATGAAGTTATTCTTTTTACTTCTCTTTCTTTCTCTCTTTTTTTCTTTTTTTTTTAATTTTTTTTTATTCTTTTTTTATGATGGTTGCCACAACCATATAACTGATAAACTGCTTCATACAGATTTTCTCTCTTCTCTTTCTCCTTCTACCAAATGTTAAACCTTGCTCTCCTATCTTCAACATCTTCTCCTTTACCTTTTGAATTCTCAGAGTGAGGGTAAGGCTGAATTAGATCAAGAGTTTCAGGTTCAATTACTCTGGTATTTTTTCAAAGAAAAAAGGATTTTTTTAAGGCTCAAAGAGTGTATTCAAAAGGGAGCAGTTCAATGGGTAAGACTTTCAAGCTCAAACTATCCAAATGATTGCCTTAGATCATCTCCCTAATGTCATGAGTTCTGCCAAACAGTTTTAATTTAGGGGTGCCTAACTTCTAGTGAAAAGATTTGAATCAATCAGTCCTTAGAGCACAAAAAATTGCCAAAGATACTCACTGGGTATGGTCTTCAATTAAACTCATGGGGCATGTCCTCACCTTTTTCTCTCCTTACTGGTTCGCTATGTACTAATTGTGAAAAAATTTCTTGATGATCACTTCACGGAAGTGTTGAATTTTTAAAAGATTCCAGTATTAAATAGTCTACTATACATTTTAATTCTCCTTTTTCAAAATTGCTTAGATGGAACTTCACTTTATTTGTTTCAATCTTTACTATTACTGTTGCTCTTAGCTTAACCATCTCATTGGTCTACCCTTCCATACCCCCAAACCTAAGATAAACAGTGTCCTCAATGTTTCAATAGACATGTATAGGGGCAACAGGGTTTTGAAAGACAAATCAAGCTACAGCAGAAAACTAAGAGAAAATTAACTAACAACAGTTTGCAGAAAAGGAAGAGAATCATGCTAATTAATCTGAAATTTATTTATACAAATATAGATTGCCTTACAAAAGATTATACAAACTAAACAAGTAATTACATCATGCTACTAGAAAACAAAATAATATAAAACAGGAGAACTCTTAAACACACTCCTAGAAACAAAAAATATCTACAAATATAACTAGTCTGAATCAAAATTTAGAGCTATGGGGTCTCCTACATCTTTGTCTTTCCCTTTCTTCATAGTTTCAGCATGTGCAGCACCAGCCTTGGTTCTTGTTGCAGCTGATTTCTTGGGCTTGGTGCTGCTCTTCTCTTGGGAAGGCTCCTTTATTGACACTCCCTTGGGCAGGGTTGGATTCATTACTGAAATGGTGGAGGTGAGTGTCTCCACCAGCTGTGTAAAGTGGGTTGTCCTCTGCTCATAGACTTTATACAAGGACATTGCATTGTCCAATTGCTACTGCATTACCTTCTTCTCTTTCTGATGATCCAGGATGGCTTTCTCCATCAGCTTCCAGTAATCAGACTTCATCAAGGAAATCTGGTTTTTGTATGCCTGTTGGACCATTTCATTGACAGACTCGACAATTATATGTACATCCCTCTGCACATATGGGTTGGCATTCATAGACTTGCTGAGGCTGTAAAACATGGGTATGGGGATGCCTTCAGCAGGTATAATGGCCTAGTTAGAAGGGTCATCTAGAGGCTCAGAGATAATAGGTAGCTCAGTACCTGTGTTTGGAGATGATGGTGGGCTAGATGGAAGGATAACTACCAGCTCCTCCTCAGGGGGTTCTGTCTAGGTGAAAGTTGAGGTGGAGGTAAATAGGATTAGGGCAAGCTCTTTATTTTCAAAATTGGTCTGTGTGGCAGCATCAGTTGTTGCTACTAAAGTTGAAGGCTGATGTGTAGGAGGAGGGGTAGGTACAGGTGTAGGTGGTTGGGGTGTTGGGATAAAGGTTTGAAGGGTTGTTTGAATGGATTGTAGGTTGTTTTGTATGGTGGCTTGGTTTTCAATATTGGTATGGAGTTGGGTTTGGAGAGAGGTAAGGAGCGAAATTATTTGGGATAAGGGGTCTGGTATGGCTGGGGTTATAGGATGGGTGGGTGGGATTGGTTGGAAAGGAGAAGTAGGGGCATGGTTGAAATGGTAAGGCTGTGGGGAGTCTAGGAGGGGTGTGTACTCATGCCTGATATCCTCTACAGTGGAATCTATCATGGTTAAGTACACGTCAGTAGTGAACTATTCTTGGTTATGGGTAGGTGTAGGTGGGAGGGAATGGGTAGGAGAGGTAATTGGGTCAATGTGTTCACAGGTGTCAGTGGGGATGGGTGGTACAATGTCAGTGACCATTAGTTCACTGACATCATAGGTGAATGGTGTTGGTGGGTCTGGTGTGGGGCATGATATAGTAATGGGTTCTGGGCTTCGAATTGGTGTAGGTATGGTAATGGATAGGCTAGGTTCAGTGGATGTTGTGGTTGGTTGATGGGTTTTCTTTTGATGGTGGGAGTGGGTAGGTTAAATGGGAAGGTGGTTTGAGTTGGAGTTGGCACTTGGATGGTAGTGGTGGTGGTGGGTGGTGAGGATGGAATGGTAGGCATGATAGTTGGAAGTGGAGATGGTGGTACTGAGGCTCCTGCTGTAACTACTATGGGAAATGTGGCTGAGTTGTCAACAGAGGGAGCTACAGGGATAGTAGCTGTTGAGTCTACTTCAGGGAGGGTTGCTGGTGGCTCCTCAGATACCTTCTTCTTCTTCTTCCCCATCAAAATCATGCTAATGGTCCGTAGCTTTTTCCCAAACACTACTGGGGGCAATTTCTCAGTTGGCTCCCCCATCTTCCATACATAACCTCCTTATTTGAGCAGGGTTGTGATCAACCTGCTGTTGGGGAGTCCATGTGGCTTCTGCTTCTTGTGGACTTTAATGTGGGCGTCATTCATCCCCTCAAAAATTAATTGGGCAGCATTAAAGCAATGCCCTTGAGAGAAGGAGTACAGGGCATCTGCTATGGGGTGCCTCCTTTCCTGTTGGTGCCCAGCTACAAATATGTTCTTTCTGAGAACACTATCCATGAAGAGCAAGTTGAGGCTGAAGTCACTCGTCATGAGTGAGTCCCCAGAGGCTTTCTTTCCATTTGTCAGCTTCTCTGCAATCTTTGAGATGGAGGCATTTAGTGGTGGCCCCAAATTTCAAGCTGGGTCATAGGCAACTGGAATGCCCAGAGCCTTTACAATATCAGTTGTGTCCACAACTATTGCAAAATCATCTAGTAGAATGACCAGCATAGGGTCTTCTCTGTTAGGTCCACCCCCAGACTCCTTGAGTCTAATGTTTTGGTACCAAATCTTGACTAGCCTAGGATACACCAACTCCTCTATAGGCATTAATAGGGTATCCAGGGAAGCCTTGGTCGAAAACTCCATGGCTTCAACAGTCAAGGCTTCCTTGGTAAAAAATGCCTTATCAAAGGAAGTTTCAGGCTCCAAACCTAGGGCAGCCATAAATTCATTGGGTGTGGTCAGTGGATCAGATTCAGGGGTGGCTTCCTCTTGTTGTTTCTGCTTCTTCGGCTTGACGAATTTTGGGTCTTTTGTGGTAGTCCTTGCCCTTTTCTTAGAAATAGCCCTCTTCTTACATTTTTCCCGTGGAGGTTCTATGGCTTCTAGGGTGGAGAATGTAGCAATCCTCTGGGATTTTCTTGTGGGAGCGGGATGGTTTGTTTGGGCAGGGCTCAACAGCCCCTACAAGGTTTCTCCAAATTTTGAATTATCAGCCATTAAAACCCTAAATTTGATCTCTCAAACTTCAAATCCTAGATTGCCTACAACTCCAATGAATGAACCCAGTAAATACTCCTCAACAAAAACTAAATCAACCCAGTACAAGTGTCTTGACCACTAACAGTTGAGAAGAGTTTAGAAACTTACCCCCAAAAGATAGGGTTCTGCAACAGAAAATGCATAGTGGACCAAATAGCACTTTGCCAGGTGCAAAATACTCGGCCTGTGTTTGTTAGCAAAGTAGTAAAAGCAGGGTGTGAATGAGGGAGCCAAAAAATCAGTGAGTAAAGAAGAAGAAAAATCCGGCTGAGGTTGTGTTCAAGCGTTTTATCAGGAAATGAAAATGAGAGAACTATTGGTCGAGAGGCTTTAAAACAAGGAAACCCGGGCCTCGAGAGGCTGATTTCTCAAAATATGGAACTCGAGAGGCTCTCAAGAAAATGAGTTAGCTAGAAATTAGCCTCTCGAGCAGATCAAATCACTAGAAAACAGCCAGTCGAGCAGTGAATTTGAACTGCTCGACAAGTGTACTTGTTGAAAGTCCAAGCCTCGCTAGGCTGAGCTTCAGGTGTTTCTGCTCAAGAGGATCTCGAGCAGATGTTTTTTATACATCAGAGCCTGTCGAGGGCTCTATTCTCCTCAGGTATTAGGGCTTTAGAGGCTCTTATGCAGTGCCTTAGCCTATCGAGCAAGTCAAATATGTATTTACAATGGCTCAAGAGGATGCTTGATCCTCTCGAACAGGCTAAAAGTAGTACATTTTCACATGTGTTGTCAGGCCCATTGTCATGCTACACATGCACACTCTCATTCCTAATAACAATGTATTCCTATATTAAACATAGCCTCACACCATAGTAGACCAAGATTCATACACATAGATCAAGATCCACACACAGATCACACAAAACACAGTAGATGACAGAATTTGAAACAACAAAAACAGCTATGTTACACAGTGTACAAGGCTGGAGATCACTGAGCATTGGGAGGTTCCTGGAAGTGCATGGTTTCAGAGGACTCCACAATATTTTCCACACAAGGTTTGAGCCTCTGACCATTTACTTTCATAACCCTTCCTGAAGTGGGGTCCATGATCTCCACAGCCCCAGATGGGAATGCATGGAGTACTGTGAAGGGTCCATCCCATCTGACTCTTAATTTGCCTGGAAAGAACTTAAGTTTTGACTTGAAAATCCATACCTTGGCTCCATCAGTAAATTCCTTCCTTAGAAGGTTCTTGTCAAAGAAGGCTTTGGTTTTCTTCTTATAAATTCTAAATTTGAATAGGCATCCAGCCTCAGTTCTTCTAGCTCAGACAACTGCAATTTCCTATTTGCACCAGCAGAAGTTAGGTCCATGTTTAAACTTTTAATGCCCCAAAAGGCCTTGTGCTCTAACACCACTGGGAGATGATATGCTTTGCCATAAACCAGTCTAAATGGGGACATTCCAATTGAAGTCTTATAGGTTGTCCTATAAGCCCACAAAGCATCATTTAATTTCAATGGCCAATCTTTCCTTTCAGTCCTAACTATTTTCTCCAAGATATGCTTGATTTCTTTATTAGAAGTCTTCACCTGCCCACTAGTCTGTGGGTGGTATAGAGTAGCAATCCTATGTGTAATAGCATACTTGTTGAGCAGGATCTCAAAGTGTCTGTTACAGAAATGGCTTCACCCATCCTTGATGATGGCACTAGGGGTGCCAAATCTAGAGAAAATGTTTTCTTTGACAAACTTGAGGACAACTTTGTGATCATTTGTCCTTGTGGATTGCAGCTTCCACCCTTTATTAGTTGTTGTACTGCTCACCTTGCAATTATTAAATGGCTAAAACAACAGATTAACTGCACAAATTACAGAGATGAGGGATCAAGGCAAGCAGCCAGTCCTGCAAGAACCAGGGCTGTTGCAACAAGTTTTAATACGTAAGTAGGAGTTTATCCATAGGGAAATGTGATTTAAACTATGGTAAATCTCTAGATCTATAGCAGATCTGGCACTCTATCCTAATTTAAACTAGAATTAAAGAAGGAAAGAGGAGAGGTCTTTAAGGTTTGTCACTTGCTAAAAACTACAAATATCAAATGCAAATGATCTAGATTTGATTAAACACAGAGTTAAAGGAATATGGAGAAAAGATTAAAATTAAGAGATGGAGAATAGCAGCTAGGGGTTTTGGTCTTTACTGAAAATTGTTTAGTTCAAAAGCAATGCAAGGAACTGGTTTGCAGCAATCCTTCATCTGGATACAAGCTCAGATGTAAGGTATAAGAATCCATTCTCAATCAGAGAATTGAAGCAATCCTAAGGCTATGATCTATCCACTCGAATGGTCATAAATCATCCCAGAGATTGTTCCAATTCAGGGATCTTAATTGGAACATCTAAACCATTGCAAATACTGTGGATGCAAGGCTACAAGCTCAGGCATCCACAGGGATATTAGATCTAGGGAAATCAAATGGCAATCAAAAGATCTATGGATCTAAATTAGCATTACAATCAACAATTACTGAATCAATACAACTTACAGTCAATTGTTCACTGATCTACAATTTGTGTGACTCATAATCCTACTATAAAGTTTTGAACCTCTCAATTTATAGCTCTCAACCTCACCCTAGCTATCAAAGAGGGTTAGCCAACCATAATTGACTAAGAGAAGAATGGGGAAAAAGGAAGAGAGAGAATTTCTGGAGGGAAGATGGAGATCGGATTTGGCTCTGGTTCTCCCAATTCTGGATGACAGCTCTCTAATTTCTTCAAGCTTTTATACTCTCTCTCTACCTTCAGATCCGTTTCAGCCAATCAGAGCTCAAAAGAATAATTTTGTTATTCCCAGTTGCTGATGTGGCTGATTTCTCCTCTAGAAGCACTTTCCCCATTGGTCCAAAACAGGTAGATACACGTGAGGTAGTTAGGGTTTCCATTTGTGCCCAGTTGCATACCAAAAATACCCTCAGGGGTCACTAACGTTCTTTGGAATGTGTGCACAAAGCATAGGCGTGTGGTAGCTGCTATGAAAGGAACTAAGAAGTTCCCAATTCAAGTGTCGACAGGTTCTGGGAACCTCTCGACAAGTTGAAATGGCTTTCGATAGGTTGAAATGACTAGTCGATTGGATTGGAGACTTCTCGACAGGTTCATGAGTCTTCATAGCGTTCATTTCGACAGGATGGAGTAGCTCTCGATATGTTTGGAGCTTTCTCGATAGGACTTGAGTACATCTCGACAGGTTGATGTGAACTGGTCGACAGGATTGGAGTACTTCTTCACCTTCTGTCCAATTTTTCATTCATCCTCTCAACAGGTTATAGTCAACCTGTCGACTTGTTATACGATCTTTTAGTTGAGTGCTTGACAGGTTGGCTCAATCCTCGCGAGAATGAGCATAGCTTCAGGTAAGTTGTCAACAGGTTGCCTTGCGTTATTCGACAAGTTCAGTTAAACCTCGCGATAAGTAGATGGAACCTCTCGACTTCTTCTGCACCTCCAGGTATCCTCTCGATAGGATCCCCACTTGTACCTTCAACCTCTTGATAGGTACTGGAACCTCGCGAGATCTTCATGTTTCCAACTCCATTCCTCTCGACAGGTTGGCCTTTGCTTCCAAAACCTCTCGACAAGTATTAGGAAGCTCTCGATGGGATCTTCTGTTGTGCCTCCAACCTCTCGACAACTTTACTCTAAGCATCCAAACCTGTCGACAGGTTAGTTTATCCTCTCGAGAAGTCATGTCCTTTGTTTCCACAGCTGGCATACAATCCTGTGTTGTTGTTCTTTATTTGTCCAACACTCAGCAGCCTCTTAGTGGGTTTACTCTTCATTCCTTGCAACTGCTCTTGGTTCCAAGCATGTCCAGTTGGGCTCAAGACATTCTCATGAACCTCTAAGGCTCTGTGGGCTGCTTGGTTTGCTTTGGTCTATCCAAGCACATGTTGAGATGTATGAGTAGCTTTTTTGGCCATTTTAGGTGGATGTTTGCACTAAGACTATAATTTATTGCTTATCTATAAAATACACTCAAAACACATTATTAGTCAGCTCAAAGGTCATATTAGGAGGTGAAAATTAGTATTTTTCACTGCTTAACAAACCCCCAAACCTAAGCTTTGCTAGTCCCTGAGCAATGGAAAAAGTAAAAATAATTATTGAAAATGAAAATTGCCACTTTTATAGGGAGCACAGATGCATTTAGCATATGCATCAAGCCTTTTAAAACCCCTAGGTGATTTCTAGTGGAGGAGTGAAGTCTCCTGAGGGTTTTGAGTGAAGTTACCCACAAACTTCTACAATGAATCAGTTAATATCAATGCAACATGCTAAAATAGAGTTTAATTAAAATAAAATTCATTCCACGCCTTTCTCATTCCATTTTTAGAGGATTCTTAGCAGGAAAACATCAATTTAAAACTAAAATTCTACTGTAATTCCTTCACAATCACTCAGTTCATGTCAAGGCATTGTGCCTGAAAATTAATGCAAAGTTCACCATCAAATTAAGAATTCTATTTTGATAAAGCCTCCAACAAATTTGATTTCAGACCCAAGTCTAACTAGGGCTGTCACTCACAATAAAAATAGAAGGGTGCATCATTTCACACAGCTCAAGAGCAGTTATAGCCCTCAAATAGGACTGCAAAGCATAGGCAATGCTCTAATTCTTGAAATCTTCTAGCTCTTTTCACCATAGATTATACAAATCCTCATCTCCACATGACAACTCGATCAATTTTCATATCAGTATGGTCTTTTTATTGGGTTGTAATGTGGCTTTATGGATGAAATTTACAAGGAATAAAAGGTAAGGAAGGATTCAAAATTTTGAGAAATCAGTAAAGGTAAGGAGGTGGTTATGATAACACCTTCTTCATTTCAGCATAATTCCATCTACTTCTTGAATTTTCAGATTTGAAGTGATCAATTCCTAATCTGCTTTTCAATTTTTTTTTCAATGAAATGACTTCTCTCTCATTTTTATTTTGTTTTTCTGTTTTTCTTTTCTTTTTGTATGCTTTTTGTATTTTTCTCCATTTTTCTTTTTATGAGCTAGCATGCCACAACTACCACCAAATGTGCTTTCTTCTCTTTCAACCAGATGTCAAACCTTACTCCTCTAACCTCACTTCTCCTTCCATTTCCTGAATTCTCAGATTGAGGGTGAACTGAAACAGGTCAAGGGGTTTTGGGTTCAAATTTTATGGTTTCTATCAAAGAAAAACTTGGCTTTTCAAGGCTCAAAATAGTGTGTATCAAGGGCAGTTCAAAGGTGAAAAATTTTAAGCTCAAACTGTCCAAGGGATGGCCTTACTTCATGTCCTCAATGTCATGAATGCTGTCAAGCTGTTTTAACTTGGATTTGTCTAACTTCTAGTGAGCAAAACTAGATTCAATTAGTCCTTAGAGCAGAAAAAAAAATTGCCAAAACACTCTTCAAAGGAAATTTCTCCGACCCAAATCTCACTGGGTATGGCCTTCCATCAAATTCCTGGGGTATATCTTCACAATTTTCTTTCATTTCAGGTTCACTAAACATTAATTTTTGAAAATGCTTGGCATTCACTTTATGAAAAATGTTAGAACTATAACACATTTCAGTCTTAAAAAGTTTTTAATTCCCTCTTTTTCAAAAATCAGGTGGGAAATCACTTTATTTTCTCAATTTCTATTAAAAACCTGTTGCACTACCATTAACTATCTATTGGCATACCCTGCCACACCCCCAAACCTATGAGGAGCAATGTCCTCACTGATTTAAAAAGAGAGTGCATGTGCAGCAAGATATATCACATAAAATCAGACACAAGATAAAGTAAGTAAAAGAATTAAACAAGGCACACACAAACAACTAAAACAAACTAACATATATAAAGACAGAAAGTAAATCAAACAAATCATAACAAAGGGAAATTTCATTTATACACTAAAATTTATGCAATGTAAGGGAAAAGAACTACACAAAAATTATACAAAAACATCTTAACTAACTACATGTACAAGGCTAAGCATCTGAATCCTCTACTACATCAGGTGGTTCTTGGATTCCTTTTTCCTTTTCTTTCTTCAAAGCAGCAGTAGCAGACTGTGACCTTTTGGAAGTAGTGTTTCTTGGCCTGGAGGTGCTTTTCTTCTTGGGAGTGGGCTTCGGCTTTGAAGTAGGTTTCTAGATTTTAATTCCAGGCTTGACTGTGCTAGGCTCCTTGGGTTTAGGGGTTGTTTCCTTGTGAGGTACATCAGGGTTTAATTATTTGGAAATAACTTCTACTAACTCTCGGTCACTATTTTCAGTTAAGGTTTTTTGCAATGCCGCAATAGTCACTCCATAGACATAAGTTTTATCCTTTGCTACTCTCAAGTTTGTTTGTAATTTCTTGATGACATCCTCCATCCCCTCAGCCCTATTCTTTTCTTGCTTATATTGGATCATTATCTCCCTCCAACCCTGCTTGATTCTCTTCTTCCCTAACTTGTGGGCTAGCCGCACTGATTTGAGTTTATCAAGGAGGGGCTACCTAACTGATGTTCTGAGGTCAGCCATTCCTCAAACCACATCCCTCTTGATATAAGCATTATTCTTTATGGCTTGAAGGAGGGTGTAGTATGGAGGGTTAGGATTGAAAGAGGCTGGTAATATGGGCTGCTCAGCACTGAAGGATGGGCCAACCAGTAAGGGAGAGGGGATGGATGATGGCATGGGAGGGGTGGAGGTGGAGGGTATGGGCTTGGGGACTTCAAGGGCATGTTCAGGGTCTGTTTGAGTGAAGGCATTGATAAAGGTAGGAGGAGGGATATCTAGGATAGGTCCAGTGGGTGTAGAGATAGCTGGTTGTTGGGATGGTTGGGTTAAAAGGGACAAAGTGGATTGGATGGCTTGGAGGCTAGTATGCATGAAAGCCTGGTTTTGAAGGGTGGAGTTCATGGATAGCAGGTTGGCCTCAATTGATGATTGGGTTTGGGTATCGGCCAACACTTGGGCTTGAAGGGAGAGTAATAGGTTGAAGATTTTGGGTATGAAATCAGGGGTGGTGGGTGGAATTGGTTGAAATGGGGAAGTGGGTGCATGGGTGAAGGTGGTGGGTTGTGGTGATGGAGGTGTAGGGACAAATTGATGTGGCTGTGGTGAATTTAGAGGAGGGGTGAAATGACGAGGGTGAGGGGAGTCTAGGAGAGGGGTAAACTCATAGTTGATGTCCCCTATGATAGAGGACATCATGGCTGAGTAACCCTCTTCTGAAAAAGGATTTTAGTCATGGGTAGGTGAGGAAGGGATAAAGTCTGTGATAAGAGGAAATGGCAAAGGTGTGGAGGTGGTGATGGTTGAAGGGGTTGCTAAGCTGCTAGGGGAAATAGAAATTGGAATGGAAGGTAAGGAAACTGAGATGGATGGTACAACAGAGGGGGGATGGTGAGGCTGGCATCAGAGGAGCTGGCCATAGGCAAAATTAGATCGATGGAGGGGATGACTGTGGGTGCAAAGGTCATAGGTGGAGGCTCCAAGCTAGGAGCAGCAGATGGGAGCAGAGGCTCATAGGCAGTAGAAGTAGATGTGCAATGTACAGTAGCAGAGCTGACTGCTTGTGGAGCTTCTATCTCAGGGTCCTCACCTGATTTGGTCTTACTCTTCCCAATTAGGGTCCTACTAGTAGACCAAGCCCTCTTCCCAAATGCTTTTGGAGTTACCTTCAATACTGGCTCAACATTCTTGAAAGCAAATTTTCCTCTCTTAAGTTAGGCAGTGATGAGCCTGCTGTACGGTAGGCCAAGTAAGGCTTGCACTTTCCAGATTTTCTCATTGACATCCACCATTACATCAAATACCATCTGGGTAGCATTCATAAACTGGCCCTCGGAGAAAAAATACTGGGCATCCACCATGGGGGTTCTACTTTCTTACTGATGTCCACTGACATATATGTTTTTCCTTAAAATTGAGTCAATGAATAGCATGTTGGGGTATAAATCTCTCCTCATTATTGACTCCCCAGACCCCACAATGCCTTGAGTGAGGTGCCTGGCCATTCCTTTGAAATGCACATTTTCAGGTTTTGGCAGACCATAGGATGCATAAAAAATAGAAGGGACTCCTAGAATCAACCTTATATCACTGTAATTCACAATAATCTCTTGGTGATCAATTACAATCTCCAGACAAGGATCAGTTGAGTCTAGCCTGGTCTTCTTCCTGAGGTTCTGATACCAAAGCTTAACCAGCCTAGGGTAAGATTTTTCACTTAATGGGGTTAGCATGGGTGTGAGGCCTGCCTTCACCAAATAATTCAAGGTATCCTTACACTCTTCCTTAGGAAAGTAGGGGGTGTTAACAATTGTCTCTGGAATCAGGCCTAACCTATCCACAAATTCATTGAGAGTGGCTAAGTGCACAGGGACTTCAAATTCCTCCTCAATGTTAGGCTCAAGCATGGGTTCTGTCTCAGGGGCTTCCTCAACAATTTCTTCACTAATTTGGGCCTTCTTGGATTTCTTAGTTTTCTTGGGATTGACAGATTTCTCAGCTTGATCCATGGCCAGCTTTCTTTTTGCAGGTGGGGTTTCCTTGGGCTGTTTGGTGAGCCTACTAGATTTCCTAGCAGCTTTTGTGGCGGATTTGGAGGTGGCTTTGAAAAGGGTGGCTAGGGTATCCTTTGGATCAGCCATTGGACAAGCAATTCTCTTAATATTAGCTCTCAACAACCACAGCAGACTTATTTGCTCAATGAAAGTGACCACGAACACTTGGAATTGAACTACTGGAAAATCACAAAGTGGAGCTGGAAGAAAACTTATCCACAAAAACCTAGGGTTTTCAGATCTTGATGTGCACGACACCAAATTGGCAAAGGCTAGGTGCAAAATTTACCACTTGAGGAATGATAGCAATTTGAACAATGGCAGAGCGATTGGAGTAGACACCAGGGAGGTAGAGGCAGAAGAAAGAAAGTGGAAATTGGCAGAGAGAAGATGAAACTCAAAGACAAGCTGTCGAATGGTTGGAATGAGTTGTCGATAGGTTTAAAAGGATGAAAAATGAGCTTCAACAGGATTGGGGTAAAGGTGTCGACAGGTTGCATCAACCTATCAAAGAGTGAGAAGTAGTTGGCCCTCTCGAGAGGTTCACTCAATCCTGTCGATGGGTTCAAGGTTTCAGAAACAATCGATTCGAGAGGTTCACAGAACCTCTTGATAAGTACTCTGAACTCAATGTTTAATCCTCTCAACAAGTTCCTAAACCTGTCGAAACAAAGCTTATACCTTCATAACCTCTCGAGAGGTTTTTTTTATCAACATCTCGACAGGTTCAACCATCCTGTCAAAAACCATTTGTGTGCCTTCCGAACCTATTGATAAGTTCACAGATCCAATCGACAGTCACATTTACAGCTTCAGAACCTGTAAAAAATTTACTCAAACCTCTCAACAGGTTCCAAAACCTGTCGAAATGCATTCAGGGAACCTTCAAAACCTGTCGAAATGTTCTCCACTCCTCTCGACGGGTTGTATCTCAATTCAAACAGAGTTTTATCAATTTAAAATCCATTCTACTTATAGATTTGTCAATTCCCAACTCAATTCAAACAGTTCATGCTTCAAACCAACTTATGACGGATTCATGATTTGTACATGTACACATTAAGCAACATTGACAATCATATTCACAATGCCAAATAGTAATAAACATAAACAAAAATAGCAATACACACTGACAAAAACAACAGCTATGATACATAGTATACATTGTTGAGAATCAATCACATTTTTAGTGGTTCTTGGAGGTGGATGGTCACCACAGGCTCCACCACATTATCAACAAAAAGTTTGAGCCTTTGACCATTCACCTTCATTGTCCTACCATATTTGAGATCCTTGATTTCAACAGCTCCAGATGGGGATACATGCTCTACCATGTAAGGTTCCTCCCATCTGGATCTCAACTTACCTAGGAAAATTTTCAATTCAGAGTTGAATAACCATACCTTATTGCCAGCTATGAACTCTTTCCTTAGCAAATGCTTGTCATAGAAGGCTTTGGTTCTCTCTTTGTAGATCCTAGCATTGGAGTATGCTTCCAATCTTAGCTCTTCCAGCTCTAACAGCGGGAGCCTCCTGTGCATGCCAGCAGAAGTTAGATCAATGTTCAATATTTTAATAGCCCAATAGGCTCTATGTTCTAACTCTACTGGCAAGTGACAAGCCTTGCTATACACCAATCTAAAAGGGGACATGCCAATTGGGGTCTTATAGGCAGTCCTATAAGCCCACAATGCATCATTAAGCCTCATGGCTCAGTCCTTCCTATATGCCCTAACTGGCTTCTTTAGGATGTGCTTTATCTCCCTATTTGAGATTTCAACCTGCCCACTAGTCTGGGGGTGGTAGGGAGTTGCAATCCTATGTGTGACAGAATATTTTTTGAGCAAGCTCTCGAAATTTCTGTTACAGAAATGGCTGCCTCCATCACTGATGATGGCTCTAGGGGTGCCAAATCTTGAGAAAATATTTTCTTTGATAAATCTTAAGATAACCTTATGGTCATTAGTCCTTGTGGAAATGGCTTCCACCCATTTGGACACAGTCCACTGCCACCGGGATAAAACTATACCCACATGAAGAAGGAAAAGGGCCCATAAAATCTATTCCCCAGATATCAAAAAGTTCAACCACAAGTATAAGCTATAAAGGTATGGAATTTCGTTTGGAGATATTTCCCATCTTTTGGCATCTTTCACAAGCTTTGTAGTGATGCCATGCATCCTTGAAGAGAGTGGGCCAATAAAATCCACTTTGGAGCACCTTGGCAGCAGTCTTGTTTCCACTGAAATGGCCTCCACAAGTCTGTTCATGACACATGGTTAGTATGCTGTGGAAATCCTCATCAGGGACACATCTCCTCACCACTTGGTCTGCACAATGCTTAAATAGATAAGGATCCTGTCACATGTAATGTCTGATCTGTGAAAAGAACAACTCCTTATCCATTTTATTCCAATGTGGGGGAGTCCTACCTACAGCCAAGTAGTTCACAATGTTTGCAAATCAAGGTGTAGAGGTGCTGATAGTAAACAGTTGTTCATCAGGGAAGGAATCATTGATAGGCATCCTATCAAACTCCTCAGCTAGGATCTTGGATAAGTGGTCTATAACCACATTTTCAACCCCTGTTTTGTCGTTAATCTCAAGATCAAACTCCTGTAATAGGAGGATCCATCTGATTAATCTTAGCTTTGCATCCTTTTTTGACAAAAGGTACTTCAGGGCTGAGTGGTCTGTGAACACCACTATCCTAGACCCCTGAACATAAGACTTGAATTTCTCTAAAGCATAGATAATTGCCAACAATTTCTTTTTAGATGTAGTGTAATTTAACTGAGCATCAATCACGGTTTTGCTTGCATAAGCAATCACACAAGGAGCCTTATCCTTCCTTTGTCCCAAGACTGCACTAATAGCAAAATCTGATGTATCACACATTAGTTTGGATGGCAAAGAAAAATCAGGTGCTTGTAACGATAGGTGCAGAGGTTAAACAGCCTTTCAAAAGCTCAAAGGCATGGAGACATTCATCATCATACTCAAAGGGAACCTCTTGGCACAACAGGTGACAAAGAGGTTTTGTGATCTTGCTAAAATCTTTGATGAATGTCCTATAGAACCCAGCATGCCCTAAGAAAGATCTGACTTGTTTCACAGTTTTTGGTGGGGGTAAGTGTGCAATCAGATCAATTTTAGTCTTGTCTACCTCAATGCCTCTGTGGGAAAACACATGGCCAAGGACAATGTCGTGATTAAACATAAATGGCTCTTTTCCCAACTCAAAACCAAGTTGGTTTCCTCACATCTCTGCAACACAAGGCTGAGATAGTGTAGACATTGGCTAAAACTGTCCTCAAAGATAGAGAAATCATCCATGAATATATCTAAAAACTGATCAATCATGTCAGAAAATATAGCATACATGCATCTTTGGAAAGTTGTCAGGGCATTGTACAGTCCAAATGGAATCCTTCTATAGGCAAAGGTGCGAATGAGCATGTGAAAGTTGTCTTTTCCTAGTCTTGTGGGTAAACAGGGATTTTGTTATATCCTGAATATCCATCAAGAAAACAATAGAAAGCCTTGCCTGCCAACTTATCCAAAATTTGGTCAATGAAGGGCAAAGGGAAGTAGTATTTTCTGGTTTTCAAATTGAGCTTCCGATAGTCTATACACACCCTCCAACCTATGATTTCCCTAGTTGGAACAAGCTCGCCAGAATTAATTTTAACAACAGTAATTCCAAATTTCTTAAGGACCACCTGAGTAGGTGCCACCCATTTGGAATCTGAAATTGGGTAGATGACTCCAGCATCTAATAATTTGACCACTTCTTTCATTACCACTTCTTACATGTGGGGGTTTAATTTTTTTTGTATTTCTCTAGAGGGTTTGGAACCCTCTTTCAGGTGGATTTTATGCATGCACACAGCAGGGCTGATGCCCCCAAGGTCAGCAATAGTTCAGCTTATTGCTCTCTTATGCTTCTTTAGAACACAACAATTCTTCCTCTTGCTCATCAATGAGAGAGGAAGAAATAATCACTGGCAACTTCTTGCTTTCATCCAAAAAAACATATTTCAAGGTCTTAGGCAGTTGTTTCAACTCTACATCTGGTGGACATACGAGAGAAGGCAACAGAGGTGCCTTTGATGCTAGTGGAAGAGGCAACACAGCAGGTTTCCATAGTGGATATCTTATTGCTGGCCCCATATCAGAATTTAAGGCTATCACCTCTTGAACCATGGGTGTGGGGGCCTTCTCTTCACTATCTCACTCCACACATTTTCAAAAACATCACAAAAATCATCATCATGCAGCAGCTTGGGTAAAGTCTCTTCTACAAGCTCATCAAAAATATCAATTAAAAGGCAATCCTCACTATCCAAGTGAGGTTGATTGGCTGCATCATACACATTCAATTTCACTTTCATGTTACCAAAAGACACCTCCATTACTCCTGATCTACACTGAATACAAGCATTGGTAGTGGCCAAGAAAGGCCTGCCCAAAATCACAGGAATGAAGGTGGTGCACTTGCTTGGCTCCATGTCAAGCACCAAAAAATCTGCTAGGTAGAAAAACTTATCAACCCCAACTAATACATCCTCTATCATTCCCACAAGCCTCCTCTCATATCTGTCAGTTAGTTGTAGCACCACATGTGTGGGTTTCAATTCTCTCAAGCCTAACTTCGCATAAACTGAATATAGAAGTAGGTTTACACTAGCTCCTAAATCTAATAAAGCCTTCTCAATGGTATGATCCCCAATGATGTAAGGGATTGTGGGAACTCCAGGGTCTTGAAGCTTGGTTGGGGTTGCAATGGCTAGCACTTGATTCCTTTTTTTAGCGTAAAAGACCTTTTTGGATAGATGTATCCTAGATTGTCTTTTGTGGGTGCACAAATCCTTTAAAAAATTTGCATAGGCTGGAACTTGCTTGATAGCATCAAGTAAAGGTAAGCTGATCTTTACTTGTTTGAATGTTTCCATCATCTCCTCCACTTTTCCCTTATCAAAAGGAGAAGGTGTTATTAATACATTGGGAAATGGTAAATGGGGGACTGGTCTCCTATTTTCTGCCTTAGCAAGCTCATCAACTTTTTCTTTATTTTTGTTTTCAATTTTTTCTTGGGGTACATCAGCATCCCCCTTATTTTTTATATGTTGCTCCTGTTGCATATCATCATGGGTTGGTCCTTCAGTTCCTGCACTTTCCACAACAGGCTTAACACCAATTTGGTTATCAACCAGCCTTCCACTCCTCAAGGTGGTGATAGATTTTGCTTCTTCATAGGAAGAAGTCTCACCCACCATGTACTACCCTTTTAGATTATTCATGGGTTGACTAGGCAGTCTCCCTTCCTCTCTCTTAGTCAAAGTATTAGATAGCTGACCAAGGTAGTCCTCTATCTTCTTGATACTTTGGCTATGGGAGTTGACAGTTTGTGACAAAGGGCCTAAATTCTATAGTGAAGTCAGAACTTGCTCTTCAAATGTGAGGGATCTAGAGGGTGCTGGGGCTGGTGCACTTTGATGCACAGGTTGAGCCACTAGCTAAGCCATAGGCTGTTGGTATTGGGGCCTTAGAAAATAATTCTGTTAGTATGGCTGGGCATTCCTATAAGGCATCAGATGCTGTTGTGATTGCTGCTGTTGCTGGTTTGAGAAGATATCTTATCTCCACCTCAAATTGAGGTGGTTTCTCCATTGATAACCAGCAGTATGTTGTTGTCCATAGGACTGAGCATTATTCTCATGTTCCATCACAAAGTCTGAAAATTGGGCAGCAGAGGGGCATTCCTCAAGGGAGTGAATGGGGGACTGGCAGATCATACATGCCTCCTCCACTTGGGCAGCCATTGGAGACTGTATTACTCCATGAGCTTATCAAACTTTTGAGTCAAGCTGTCCACTTTCTTTTCCAAATAATTGTATCCACTTACCTTATACATTTTCCCTCTTGTAGTGGTCTCTCTCACCAATCTAGCAGGGGTCTCAAGGTCTCTTGACAAGGTCTCCCTTTGCATGAAGTTTTCACTAATGATATCAAATAATTTTCAAGCCTCATCAGCTGTCTCGTGGAGGTATGTACCACCACATGAGGCATCAACCATATCCCTGATCTTGGGATCAATTCCTTGATAGAAACTTTGGACAAGTTGTCGTTCAAGAATTTGGTAATGGGGGACATTGCTTCAAGAGTTCTTAAAATCTCTCCCATACTTGGTGAAAGTCTTCAGTTGGGGCTTAAGCAAATGAAATAATCCTCTTTCTCAGCTGACTTGTTTTGGATATAGGGAAAAACTTGGCCAAAAACTAACATTAAAGGTCATTCCAAGACTGAATACTATTGGTTGGGAGCATTGACAGCCAAGTCCTGGCTCTATCCTCTAGTGAAAAAGGAAAGAGTCTCAACCTGGTTGCTTCCTCCCCCAAACCTGTAATGTTGAAGATAGTGCACAGTCCTAGAAATTCATCAATGTGCTTATATGGATCTTCTTTACTCAGGCTATGGTATGAGGGTAACATCTGTATAATGGAAGATTTGATCTCATAGTTCCCTTGGACAGCAGAGAATTGAATGCAGAAGGGGGAATTATACCCCTAGGGCATTGAATTCCTTTAATGTCCTAGGTTGCTCACCCATTGCAGAACTATCACAATCAACTATAGGTGTGTGTATGGGATGCTTAGGTCTAAGAAGTCTCTCAACTTAAAGATCTAAGGGAGCAATCTTAGGATTAAGAGATCTCCTACCAAGCATACACACAACAGAAACACAATACAACATAAACAAAATACAGAACAGATTCAGCAAAACAAATTCAAAAACACACAACTACTATCACATATCTAAAAAAACTATAGATCTAGAAATGTAAATAGAGTTAGGAAATATAAACTTAAGTAAAGATTGCTCCTCCAATTAGCACAATGCTCCTATCCTCGACAGCGACGCCAAAAAATTTGTTACACTGCTCACCTTGCAATTATTAAACGGCTAAAATAGCATATTAACTGTACAAATTATAGAGATGAGGGATCAAGGCAAGCAACCAGTCCTGCAAGAACTAGGGCATTTGCAGCAAGTTTTAATAAGTAGGGGTTTGTTCACAGGGAAATGTGATTTAAACTATGGTAAATCTTCAAATCTATAGCAGATCTGTAGCAGATCTGGCACTCTATCCTAATTTAAACTAGAATTAAAGCAAGAAAGAGGAGAGGTCTTTAAGGTTTGTCACTTGCTAAAAACTACAAATATCAAATGCAAGTGATCCAAATTTGATTAAACACAGAGTTAAAGGAATATGGAGAAAAGATTAAAATCAAGAGATGGAGAATAGTAGCTAGGGAATTTGGTCTTTACTAAAAATTGTTTGATTCAAAAGCAGTGCAGGGAACTGGTTTACAGTAATCCTTCATCTGGCTACAAGCTCAGATGCAAGGTATAAGAATTTATTCTCAACCAGAGAATTGAAGCAATCCTAAGGCTATGATCTATCTACTCGAATGGTCACAGATCATCCCAGAGATTATTCCAATTCAGGGATCTTAATTGGAACATCTAAACTATTGTAGATGCTATGGATGAAAGGCTACAAGATCAAGCATCCACAGGGATATTAGATCTAGGGAAATCAAATGGCAATCAAAAGATCTATGGATCTAAATTAGCTTTACAATCAATAATTATTGAATCAATACAACTTACAATTAATTATTCTCAGATCTATAATCTGTGCAACACCTAATCCTCCTACAAAGCTTTGAACCTCTCAATTTACAGCTCTCAACCTCACCCTAGCTACCAAAGAGGGTTAGCCAACCATAATTGGCTAAGAGGATAATGGGGGATGAAAGAAGAAAGAGAGAATTTTTGGAGGGTAGATGGAGATCGAATTTGGCTCTAGTTCTCCCAATTCTGGATGATAGCTCTCTAATTTCTTCAAGCTTTTATACTCTCTCTATCTTCATATTCGTTTCAGCCAATCAGAACTCAAAAGAATAATTCTGTTATTCTCAGTTGCTGATGTAGTTTATTTCTCTTCTAGAAGCTCTTTTCCCATGAGTCCAAAATAGGTAGATACATGTGAGGTAGTTAGGATTTCCATTCATGCCAAGTTGCATACAAAAATACCCCCAGGTTCTGGGAACCTATGAAATGTGTGCACAAAGTATAGGCATATGGCAGCTACTATGAAAGGAACTGAGAAGTTCCTAATTCGAGTGTCGAGAGGTTCTGGGAACCTCTCGATAGGTTGAAATGGCTTTCGACAGGTTGAAATGACTAATCGACAGGATTGGAGACTTCTCGATAGGTTCATGAGTCTTCCCAGCATTCACTTCGACAGGATGGAGTAGCTCTCGATAGGTTTGGAGCTTTCTCAATAGGATTTGAGTACATCTCGACAGGTTGATGTGAACTGGTCGACAGGATTGGAGTACATCTTCGCCTTTGATCCAATTTTTCGTTCATCCTCTCGACAGGTTATAATCAACCTATCAGCTTGTTATACGATCTTTTATTTGAGTGCTCGACAGGTTGGCTCAATCCTCGCAAGAATGAGCATAGCTTCAAGTAAGTTGTCCACAGGTTGCCTTGCGCTATTCGACAGGTTCAGTTGAACCTCACGATAAGTATCTAGAAGCTCTCGACTTCTTCTGCACCTCGAGGTATCCTCTCGACAGGATCCCCAATTGTACCTCTAACCTCTCGATAGGTACTGGAACCTCGTGAGATCTTCATGTTTCCAACTCTATTCCTCTTGACAGGTTGGCCTTTGCTTCCAGGACCTCTCGATAAGTACTGGGAAGCTCTCGACAGGATCTTCTACTGTACCTCCAACTTCTCGACAACTTTACTCTAAGCATCCAAACCTATCGATAGGTTAGTTTATCCTCTTTGCAGGTCGTGTCCTTTGTTTCCCCAGCTGGCATATAATCATGTGTTGTTGTTCTTCATTTGTCTAACACTCAATAGCCTCTTAGTAGGTTTAATCTTTATTCCTTGCAACTGCTCTTGGTTCCAAGCCTGCCCAGTTGGGCTCAAGACATTCTCATGAATCTCTAAGGCTCTGTAGGTTGCTTGGCTGGCTTTGGGCTGTCCGAGCACATGTTGAGATGTATGAGCAACTACTTTGGCCATTTTAGGTGGATGTCTGTACTAAGACTGTAATTTATTGCTTATCTATAAAATATACTCAAAACATATTATTAGTCAGCTCAAAGGTCCATCAAAGGTCAGGTTAGGAGGTGAAAAATGGTATTTTTCACTACTTAACACTAGTCATTGAAAAATGCTACTTTTTACCTCCTAAACTAGCCTTTACTACACCTGGGAGCCATCTAGTAATTGTCTTTTGAGCATGTTTTATAGTCAAGAATAAAACTGCAGCTTAGTGCAATAGTCCACACTTTGAAGCCCAAGAAGAGAGGATTAAAATCCAAATCTTGGAGTTGTTTGAAGACCATAAAGTACACCATGGTGGTACACACCATAGTGATTATTTGGATTGCCTAAGTGGGCCCTAGAAGTCTAACAGATGAAAGGAAGTTTGCCCCAAGCAGAGGAGACTATTGTAGTAGGCTCTACACAGCAGCAGATAAGCACAGAGGAGCCCTCATGTAGTTGAAATTGCTCTGAAAATCCCCTCATGCAGTTCTCGTGAAGCTTAAGCTTGCAGTGCATAAATAGCTCACACAGATCTTGCTCAATTCATTGTAGAAAAGCTTCAGAAAAGCACCTCGTGCAATCCTCGCAAGGATCAAAACTCTAAAAGATTTACATCGCACAGATCTCGCGCAGACCTCGCGCACTTTAAAGACAGAACCAGTCACGTGAGAAGTGCATGTCATCCTGGAGAAGCTCAAAATCCATCCTCGTGAGCCGTAATTCAGCCTAACGAGGTCCTCGCGACCTAGGCTACCTGGAGCCCCATCTGCGTGAGCTATACTATTCACAGTAAGTTGAACCTAGCAAATGCTTTCAGTAGCTAATCCAGCCACGCGAGAACCACGCGAGAGGCAAAACAGGTAAATTTAGTCTCGCGAGGCACGGGCTCCCTACTTCTCAGTTCATACACAAGGGTATTCTAGGGATTCCACAACATTTAGGGCACCCATCACAAGGTGCCAAGTTGTTTCCCACATCTCGAGGCAATACTTGGCCACAAATGGGCCATGACAACAACTAAAATTAGGGCATTTCTCTTCTATTTTTTGATTGACCAAGGCATAATATATTTTTGGGTGGAATTATATATAAGCTGCAGAATTCAGCATAAATATATCTAACTTTTTACCCTAATTTGGTGCTTGCTTAGGTCAGTTAGGGTTAGGGTTAGGTCATCCTCTTTTCTTTTCTTTTTCTTCTTGCCTTAGCACAACAAAAATGTTGGGCTAAGTTCTTTGTAGAGGCTATGGTTATTCTGCGTTGTAATTAGTTTTGTAATATAGAGTGAGCTATTTTGGGATTCTCTGCAAAGGCTGCTGCCTTGAGGGCAACCATTGTAAGTTCTATTTATTCAATGGAATGTCATTTTTAATGTTCATTTTATTTGTATTTTTCTATGCTATTCACAGAGATTTATATAGATTTAATGCTCCCATGGCTGCTTGAGCTTATAGCCCTGCAACCATGGTGACAGCAGTAATATTCATGTTCTATCCCCTTTGTATGTGATTAGGATAACTTTTGGGATAGCCTGTGGCCATTCAAGTGGATAGGGTATAGCCCTAGGGCTGGTCTAGATCACAGGGCTGAGATGGATTCTTTTTCTCTACACTTGAGCTTGTAGCCAAGTGAGAGATTGTTGCAGAGCCAAACTCTCCCTTGTTTTGCATCATCTTCATCACTATTTATATCTGAGTTTTTATAGAGATTGCAAACTTGTGAGCTGAGTCATTGCAGGCCTTTTGTAGCAGTGACCAACTGAGTTTAAAGTCGTCCTCATTTAGCCTGGGATTTCTTATGGTTTCCACTTGAATTTCTACGATTGTTTGCTCCTATGAATGCATGAGCTTGTAGCCTTGCAAACATAGTGTCTGCAATGGGGTTCATGTTCTAATTTACTCCAATGATTGGATGAAATCCCTGGGATATGTTGTGACCATTGTAGTGGACAGCATATAACCCTATGATCAGTCTTTACCTTTGGGTTAGGTTAGATTCTTTTACCTAGCAGATGTGCTTGTAACCATCTGGAGGATTACTGCAGATCCTGTTCTAACACTAAGATGCATTGCTGATTTAACCTGAGTTGTCTATTTCTCATCATTTTTATTTTATTTTCTCACCCCATCATCATCCTTCTTTCCCCTTTTCTTTAAGTTTTTTTTTCTATTTTTGAAAGTAGTGTAGATAATGACACCCCAAACACCCTTTTTTTAGGATTGTCAGATCTGTAGCTAGATCTGGAGGTCTACTATACAACCCTTGTGGTTCTTGATCAGACTTCCCTGTGGGACAACCTTTTCTTATCAAAACTTGCTACAACAGGCCCTGAATTTGGTGGACTGTGTGTTTTTAGATTACTATTTTCATCCATTTTACCCCATCTTTTGATTTATTTTTTACACCATTTCTTTGCCACCCATTTTCTTATTAAATAATCAGCAAACTCTAAAGAACAAACCAACAAGTTTTGGCATCACTGTCAGGGATCTTTGATCTAATTAGTAGACATGAGTTTTTATTTTCTATGTTATAAACTCATTTGTTACAGTATCTATGTTTGAATAAAACTGCTACTGAATTTATTTTGGATTCTTACAGATCTGGAACAGCAGTAAAAAGTGGAGTTGGAAGCTGCAGTTGGAGCTTGTTTGCCTTAATTTACACCCCTCCTCTCCCTTTCTTTTTATTTCTTTTCTGTTAATGCCTTAAATTTAGTAGTAGAATTTTAGCAGTAATTTTTGTTTATAATTTATTTATTTTTAGTGTGTTATAGTGTCTTTCTTTACTTGTTTTTGTGTGTGTGTATGCTTGGTAGAAGGTCTCTTAGACCTCCAATAGAACCTTTAAATCCTGAGGTAGAGAGGGTCCTTAGACTTAGGAACACCACACAAGCCCCTACTGTTAATATTGAGCCAGCTGTGATGGGTGAGCAACAAAGAACACTGAAAGAATACAACACACCAAGGGTGTGTTCATTCCCCTTCTATATTCAATTTCCTGTAGTAGAAGGCAATTATGAAATCAAATCATCAACCATCCAAATGCTACCATCATTCTATGGGCTAAGTAAAGAAGACCCTATATAAGCACATAGATGAGTTCCTTGCTTTATGCACTACATTTAATATTACTAGCTTGGGAGAGAAAGCCACCAAACTAGGGCTCTTTCCTTTTTCATTAAAGGATAAAACCAAAACTTGACACTCTATACTCCCAGCAGGCAGCATACAATCCTGGAATGATCTCCAATGCCAATTTTTGGCTAAATTTTTTCCTATGTCTAAAACCAGCTAGTTGAGGAAGAGCATACTTTCCTTTGCTTAATTCTCAACTAAAGATTTCCATGGAGCATAGGAAAGGTTTAAAGATCTGTTAAAGCAATGTCCACACCATCAAATTCCTCCATGGTAGATTGCCCAGAGCTTCTATCAAGGAATTGATCCCAAGAGTACGGATATGATGGATGCCTCATGTGGGGACACTGACCTCCACAAGACAGCTGATGAGGCTTGGGAACTTTTTAATGTCATCAATGAGAATTCCATACAGCAAGAGTCTTTGTCCCGAAATGACATTGAGATTCCAACTAAAATGGTAAAAAAAATCCACCTCTAGAGGAAGGATGTATGAGGTCAATGTGTCCAATGACTTGAAAAGGAAGGTAGACAATCTGAGCTTAAAATTTGACAAGTTAAAGGGTGTGATACAACCTAGGCTGGCTACGCAAGTGGAGGAGGCATGCTAGATATGCCAGTCCCCCACACACTCACTTGAGGACTATCCATCAGCAGGTCAATACCCTGAATTGGTCATGGAGCACGCAAATGCTACCCAATCATATGGGCAGCAGCCTGTTGGGTATTAATGGAGAAACTACCCCAATTTGAGGTGGAGGCAAGACAATTATCAATAACCCCATGTAGACACCCAAATTTGGCCCAAGGCCCGATCGAAACATATTTCGAGAGAGGCGCATTTTTGAGCTTTTGATGGCATGTATGGAACCCTTAGGAATCACCCCACACCCTTACGAATCACCCTAGATCCCTTAGGAACCTATCCCGAACCTTTAGAAATCAGTCCCGACCCTTAGAACCCAATCCAAACCCTAAACCTAACCTTCCCGGGTAATGGATAAAGAGTGGTACACTAGGACTAGCTGAGATGTTCTACTAATATAAAATCATATACCATTGGAAAGAGGACTTCTCCATCTTTCCAACGTGCTAAGAATTGCCTCAATCGGAATTGTATATCAAACGTTACGGTGATTCAAATATCGGGTAGAATTTCAGGTTTTTTGCTATTTTCTCCCCAGAAATGGCTTGGCGCAACTAGCGAAGCCAACTTCCCAACTACTGCTCAGCACTATTTTACTATACGGTTGCCTGGCGCAACTAATAGTTGCGCAAGGCATATGAACAGTAACTGTTGGATTTTGCCCCGAAAATCATGATTGGGGTTTGACTTGTTGACCACCTTGACCTTTGGGGTATGTTTTGCTAGTTCTATTATACCCTTTTAATGCCTATTTGCAACCCTTAAGTGATTTGAAACACCAACCTATCATCCACTATTAAAACCACCTTCACACCTTTCCAAGCTCTTAAAATCCTAGGAAACCTTAGATGGCCCATTACGTAATTCCTAATCTTACATAGCCTCTAAGTAGCCTCCTAATCCACCCATTTTCTATAAATAGAGACCCCCCCCTTTGGTTTAGAGGTTGAGAATTTTTACCTAACAGAGAAAGAGCTTAAAGTGAGAAGACCTTTCTCCCTTTGGTGCACCATTCCCATATAAATTCCAGAATTTCAAAACCCCCTTTTAGTGATATTTTCTACCTTAGATCCCCTAGTTTAGGTGTATGCAATCCATTGGCCTCTCTTCCCTACCTCTTAGCTAGTAAGCCTTAGTGGTTAAAACCCCTTTTTCCACCATTCAAGCCTTTAAAAGCTCATCAAAAGCAAGTCACACAAGGCTCTCCTACGGTGCTACAAGGGCCCGAGGGCTCTGGCTCTCCCCTTTCTTCTCTTATCTCCTTTTGGTTCTTCTCATCCTCCCATTTGTGCCGTTACGCCGCCGAATTTTCGGTAGGAACGGAGGGGCACAAATAAGATTCTAAATCCTTTTGGGCAAGAGGAAGCCATTTTCTTCTCTTTTATTTTATTTTTGTTTTGGCCATTAGTAGAGACCGCATTAAGTAGGTTGATCGGGTGCCTAACACCTTCCCGATTGATAACTGAATCCCCTACCCAAGAGCCTTTGGTGTGGACCGGATTCAGAGTCATATTTGTGGCACTTCGGTGCTTATAAAACTGATATAGGTTTCTTGGGACACCAAAAGCTCCGGGTGGCGACTCTATATTTTTTGCAAGCAAGCTCATCGCCGCGACGGGATCGTCAAAAATCCCACGATTGCATAGATAGCGACTCTGCTAGGGACTAGTTTGTAGGGCTTCCTCTTTTTTTACTCACCCCTATGTTTTCGTCATTTACATGCCTTAGCTGATCGGCGGGCTTACTTGCGCATTTGTCTTTTATTTTTCTTACTTTTTCGTCATTTTAGTGCCTTAGCCGATTGGCGGGCCTACTTAAGTATTGTCTTTCAATTCTTTTAAATTTCCATCATTTAAAGTACCTTAGCCGATTGGCGGGCCTACTTGCGCACTCATATCCCAACAGTGAACGCCGGCCTGTAGTGGCGGCACGGGATAATCACCCCCGGTCTTTGAACTAAAGAAAACTCCCAAAAAAAAAAAAGCTTTGAAAAAATTAAAATTGAACTAAGTTAGGAAACTTAATTAATTTATTTTGCGGGTTAGATTTTAAAAGGGTTGGGATTAGGCAAACACACAAGTATCATGGTCTTAGTATGGCGGTAGCCCCTAGTGGTGATGATCCAGAAAAGTCCTAGCCCACCTAGTATCTGAGAAGGCGCTTGCGCCGTAGGTATATCTGGTGGGTTCCCATTCCGAAGCTTAAAACCCTTGGGGGAGCGCACTAGCGAGTTATACCAGACTCAAACCCTTTAGGTGCGGTGCGGAGCAAATCGATCACTAAAAAATAGTTCAGTTCCCAAAAGCGTAGCTTCCACAAAAACCAGAAAAAAAAGACTCATCTTGGGCTGCTGTCTCTGCTGTATTTCATTCAGGAATTCCATTTTTGTCTGGCGCAAGTATTAGTTGTGCCAATACAAAAATTGGGAGTTTATAACTGGCACAACTAATATTTGCGCCAACTTTAAAATCCCCAAACTTTACCTTGGCGCAACTGATAGTTGCGCTAGTGTAAAAGGAGTCCCCTGCAACCTGGGCGTAGGTATTAGTTGTGCCAGGTCTGTTTATCAGCCTACCAGCCCGAATCTGTGGCCTTCTTCACCTCCTGAGTTCCCCGATTAGTGTGCTTAGTGCCTTGTTTGGGCCCTGCCATCTCCGACACCCAATACGCCCCCGTCGGTCAAAAGAAGGCAACTTCTTTTTTGCTCATCTCGAGGGATCGGGTTGCTTGCCTCGATTTCTGTGCCTTCAATAGATCAAAGGTTCTCCTTCGATTCTTTCGAAGTGCGTCGAAATAGTCGCCGCGGGTCTTGAATTAAGGTACGAGGGCCACCCAAAAAGGGAGTTCCAAGGCCTCGGAACCTTTGTTTTCCAAAAACTCTTTCAAAAAATTCAATATATATATATATATATAATAAATCAAAAACTTAAAAAAAAGGGGTTTGTGGTGTCGGCACAACGGCATCATCTTGCCCTCCCCCGTCCCACAGGGGAAGAAGGAGGACTTTTGGGCCTTACCCAAGGCACCCTTACCCAACCTGTTCCCATAGAATGTCGTGGGTAGTGGACCCGGCTTACGCCGATCCCGACTCATCCCCGCCACATTCTCCAACTCACTCCCATTCGGGAGAAGTTCTTTCAACCATCCCCCCTTTACCGTCACCAGCCCATTCGGCACCCCCATATTCCCAACCATTACCCCCCAAAATATCCAAAGTTCTACCCCGCATTCTCCATCTTCTGCCCAAACCATGCCCATGCCAAACCCAAACCCATTTTCCCAATCGACATCCATGCCCCAATTCTCATCATCCCCCTATAGACCCGATCCACCCACATTCACATACACCACTTCTGCCCTATCCGCCCCCCCGCAAAATCCCCCATCCATCCGGGTCATGCCCATTTTTATCGGGGTCATGCCCAACTTTCCTCATCCCTCCTTATCATGCCCCCATCATCCCAAAACATACCCAATACATCCCCTCATCCACCCCTACCCCCACCTACCATGGTCATGCCCGATTATACCGGGGCCATGCCCAATTTTCCCGCCACCTTCATCCCATCTATACCCCATCATCCCTTAAATCTCCCATCTCCATCCAACCCTCCCTCCATGACCATGATGGAGGAGATGTTCCAAGCCTATTCCATGTGGAAGGCTTCTCAAAACACCCCCCCTCCTCCTTCACACCCCATTTCCCTAAACCCGTCTCACACCCTAGCCAATCTCCATGCCTCACTCCCCCATGACCCCCATCAACCCCCCATAATCCACACCACCCAAACCCCCATTACCCACTTACCCCAAGGCCCATTGGCCCAATACCCCACCACCCAAACCTACCTAGGGCCCATGGCCCAGACCCATCAAGGCCCACTCTGCCAGACCCATTAAGGGCCCATGGCCCATACCCATCAAGGCCCACTCGACCAAACCCACCAAGGGCCCATGGCCCAGACCCATCAAGGCCCACTCAGCCAGACCCATCAAGGGCTCATGGCTCAGACCCATCAAGACCCATTGGTCCAGACCCACCAAGGGCCCATGGCCCAGACCCATCAAGGCCCATTGGGCCAACACCTCAAGGGCCCTTGGCCCAAAGCTACCCAGGCCCACTGGCCCATTCCCACCAAGGGCCTGTGACCCAAACCTACAAAGGGACCATGGCCCAAACCTATCAATGGCCCGTGGCCCAAAATGGCCAAGGGTTCATGGCCCAAACCCAAAACCCCACACTCATACCTTCCACAATACCCCCAACATTTAACCCAACCTTCACAGCCGGGTCAAACCCATGCCATACCTCAAACCCAATTCTCCCTTGGCCCCACACCCCAAGGCCATCTCCAGACCTTCCCCCACACCCAATGGCCCTATCAGGCCCCACCTCAAAACCAAATTCTCATCACCCAACAAATCTTTCCTCACCCCCAATGGGCTCACCCAGCCCCCACTCATGCCATTCCCATCCAACCCATGCAACAACAACAGGAGAATCCCACCCTCGCCGCACACTATGCCGGCCAGCAGTATGAAGAGGACGAGATTAGGAATAGCGAGGCCTATGCTGGGGCATTGACCAACCTTCACTCTCCTCCTACAATTACCCACCCCCTGGTGGCCCAGAGTGCAGTCCAACCGATTGCCGAGAAAGTGGCCCCCCATCGAAAGAGTCAGGGCAGCTGAAAGAGCAGTTGGATAAAATTTAGAAGCAGCTGATGAAAATGGGTGGTGCTGAAATCCACGCCACAGACTTCACAGATCTATGCTTGTTCGCTGAGGTCCCCCTCCCCCAAATTTAAAATGCCATCCTTCGACAAATATAACGGTACTAGCAATCCTATTGTGCACCTAAAGTCCTACTGTGGGGACATGTGCCAATACGGGGAGGACGAAAGACTGCTAATAAAAGTCTTTTAAAAGAGTCTTACCGGGCCGGCTTTAAGATGGTTCACATCTTTAGAATCGTCTATGATGAAAATGTGGAGGGACTTGACACATCTCTTTCAAGAACAGTATGTCTACAATATAGACATCGAGCCGCGTATGTCCGACTTGGCCCATTTAAAGCAGAACTAGAATGAAACCTTCAGCGACTACTTGGGGCGATGGAGAGCATTGGCAGCTTAGGTCAGGAACAGAATACCTGATGATGAACAGATAGAGATGATTTCAAAGAATACTCTGCCAGTGATTTCAGACTTTTTGGTATATCAGTAGTAGACCAGCTTTGCTGATCTGGTGAGAAATGCTAACCGATGCGAGGACGCCATCAGGGAGGGGTGTCTGAATAAGAATGTGCCGAGTGGACCTAATGGGATTAGAAGATTTTTAGAGCAAACGAATGAGAAGAGAACAGGGGGCGATGTCCAGAACATAGTCAATACCAGGCCCAATAACAATACAACCCCGTTTCAATTTCAGGCTGCCCCACCAACACCCATTAGGCCTGAGCAGACGCAAAGAATGGGGAACGGGCAAGGAATGCAAATGACCTCAGAATAGAGGAGAGCCCGCTATGACCGAGTCTTCACACCTCTGGGGCAATCATTGAGTGTACTTTTACCCCTATTAATAGAAAAGGGATTAGTGGCTATCCGCCAACCACAACCTCCTCCTCACCCGATTCTAAGGAACTATGGCCCAAATACCCACTGTAATTTTCATCAGGGTCTAAGTCACCCTACTGATCGCTGCTTCCCATTGAAGCACACCATCCAGGATTCGATCGATGCCGGTAAAATCATTCTCCCTGCACCCTCTCAGCATGCTAATATTCATCAAGTGACACTACCCCCACATCTCACCAGAGGAGCAGGTTTCAGACCCACCGTCGGAATGATAGAAGATGAGGAGGAGTTTGAATTTGACCCATCCAATTATACCAGTGATCGGGAGAGTTATGTAGCACCTTTGTCAAGAAACATAGAAGAGGGGAACGTAGGGGTAATTGAACCCCTAAATTTGTCAGAATATTACCCCAACCAAACCCCGCAATTTGAACCCTTGGATCTCCGGGCATACTTTCCGTCCACTACACCCGTCAATTATGTAAATATCAATGCATACCAACCATACACCACAACCCCCATCAATTACCCTATAAGCCCCCAAGCCCCCAATCCTGCACCCACACCCGCCATTTATCAATGACCTGCGCCCGCCCCATTTCAACTACCACCATACACCACAACCCCCATCAATTACCCTTTAAGCCACCAGGCTCCCAATCCCACACCCGCACCCGACAATTACCAATGGCGTACGCCCATCCCATCACCCTAAGTTCTGCCTGCAAAATCCACCCCCCCGATCAATCACCTAACGGCCCATCGACCCCCCATCTGCCACCAGCACCCACCAGCTATCAATGGCCTACTTTTACCTCCTTCCCTCCAATGCCACAACCCTCAAGCTTCACCACCCCCATTTGGCCCAATCTTTCCACCCAACCCGCTACCACTGAGGTGAATCAAGTATTACCCACACCTCCTGAGCCGACAATACAAGTACCTCAAGAACCAGCATCCATACCTTTCAGCTCTCGGGACCAACCTATGATCCTCATCAGGTCCCGTTAAGCTACGAACAAACAGATGTCAACACCAGTAGCAGCAGCGGAGAAGGGGCAGTGGACTTTGTCACCAGGTCAGGAAGGATATCGAAGCAGCCAGAGGCGCCGGCAGCACCACAGGCCCAACCAGAGGGGAAGAAAGACAGTGCTATGAACCCTTTCAAAAAAATGAGTCGGGAACATATATTAGAGACTCAACTAAGAAGAATGTCTGCCCATATCACCGTCTGGGTTCTGTTGATGATGTCCCCACTCTATTTTTAAGCATTAATGGGGGTGTTAAAAAATGCGCATGTATCACTCCAAGTTAGCCCAGATAAAGTCTGGCAGATAATTAGGCAAGTGATGGCTCTGAATGCCATTTCATTTTCTGATGCTGACTTGCCGAAAGAAGGGGGTAGCCACTCGAAGTCTTTAAATATAACAGTCGAGTCTGGAAACATGGTAATCCCCTTGGTACTAATTGATAATGGGTCTACATTGATATATGCCCATTAAGAACCGCCACCAAGATCGGGGTTGATCCGTGCATGTTAACGCCCACCAGAACCAGCACTAGAGGGTTTGACAATATCAGGAGAGAAATAATGGGAGAAGTTGATCTTGAGCTGTTGATATGGCCAATGACCTTTTCCATCTTGTTTCAAGTCATGGATATCAAATCCTCATTTAATCTATTATTGGGGTGCCCATGGTTGCATGAGGTCGAAGCTATACCTTCCACCTTGCACCAGAAACTCAATTTTGTGTCTTAGCACAAGATCGTTATAATCATCGGGGAGGGGCATAGTGAGAAAGAAAAGGCCGCCAATAGCATCGAAAGACCCAACATGTTAGATATACTGCACACCACTGAGGATGTCGACCTTCACAGTTTTGAATATGAGGTATCAGCCATACTCCCAGAACCCATTGAGGGCATCATGCCTAAAACAAGAGGCGGTATGGTAGCAGCAGTGGCAATGCTCCAAAAGTGGGATTATCAGAAAGTAAGGGGTCTGGGACACATATTATAAGGAAGAAAAGAGCCAGTTGTCGCCAAGGGGCAGAAGGTCTGATTCGGGTTAGGATACAAGCCCACAGAAGAAGAGGTCTGAGAGGCCAAAGAGAAAGTCAGGGTCGCTGTGGCTGTAAGAGCTCGAGGAATCAACATAGAAGATAAACCTCGCCCTAGGCCGCACATCAGGGATTCCTTTATCAGCGCAGGGGTCGTAAAGATCAATCAAAATGGGGTAACCCATTTGACCCCACACAAACCCACGGCCCCAATCCATCCCACCAATCCCCATATCTCACTTCCCAGCTTGGAGATAGATTTGGCCGCGTTGTCCCTTTTCGAGGAATGACGATCAGTACCTGAACAAACCCCCCCTGTGGTGAATCACCACAAAACCGAGTTATCCTTTGAGGAGATGATCTCAGACGAAATGGGGATCAATATGATGGAGGTTGACTCCAATGAGCCATATCAATCAGCACCCTCCATCCCAACAGGTAAAGAAGCGGCCCCTCAAGTACGCAACTGGGCATCTTTGCCCCAAACCCTGAAAGCGGGGAGTGGCCTAACATTTGGCACCCGTTTCCCAAAAAAAAATAACCTATAAAAAGTGAGAAGCCCTTGGAAAACAATACCTTGTGTACATAGCAACCCGCCTTGCCAAGGGTCCGTCTCCAAAGAAAACAAAAATCTCAAAAACATGGAAAAAATACAAAATCTCAAAAGCATGAAAAAAACACAAAATCCTAAAAACATTGAAAAAATCCAAAGTCTAAAAATATTTTCATTTAAAATTCTAGAAAATGTCCCACAAAAAAATGCCTTAATCAAAATGCCCGTCCCACATGAAATCGACCCCTTCCCTGTAGAAATATAAGAAGAGGTAGGGATCACGAGTCTGGACGAGAATGTCCCCTTCGAAGAGCTCCCCAATGAGCTCCTTGACCGATTTGCCGACTTTGAGTATGGCCCTACCCCCATTGTCGAAGAGACTGAAGACGTCAATCTAGGAACTGAGGAGGTTCCCAGGATAACCAAAATTGGAACGTCACTGTCTCCTGAGGAAAGAAAAAGCATGATCGACTTCCTTCGGTCATACCAAGACATTTTTGCCTGGTCGTACGAGGACATGCCTGGTCTGAATACTGATTTGGTCGAGCATGAGTTGCCCCTCTACCCTGATATGAAGCCAGTCAAGCAGAAGCTGAGACATCTCCGACCCGAGTGGATGTTGAAAGTCAAATACGAGGTCATCAAGCAGTATGATGCGAGGTTTCTCATGGTATCCAAATACCTGCAATGGCTAGCCAATATCGTACCTGTGCCAAAGAAGGACGAAAAGGTCCGCATGTGTATCGATTTCTATAATTTGAGTAAAGCGAGCCCAAAGGACGATTTCCCATCACCACACATCGACATCTTGGTCGATAACACTGCTAAGCATGGAATGCTCTCATTTATGGATGGATTCTCGGGATACAACCAGATAAAGATGGCAGAGGTTGATCGTGAGAAAACAGCATTCATTATCCCCTGGGGAACCTTTTGCTATCGAGTCATGCCATTCGGACTAAAGAATGCCGGTGCAACATACCAGAGAGCCATGACCGCACTATTTCATGACATGATACACCGAGAAATTGAGGTATATGTCGACGACATGATAGCCAAGTCACCGGAGCGAAGTGACCATCTGGTAAACCTTCAGAAGCTGTTTGAAAGGCTGAGGAAGTATCGACTATGATTGAATCCACAGAAGTGTGCATTTGGTGCTATGTCAGGGAAACTTCTAGGGTTCATCGTCGGCATGAGGGGGATCGAGGTCGACCCAATCAAAGTCAAAGCCATCACTGAAATGTCACCGCCGTCAACTAAGAAAGAGGTTAGAGGGTTTTTGGGTAGAATACAGTATATCAGCCGATTCATTGCACAGCTAACTCCAATCTGCACGCCAATCTTCAAGTTACTAAGGAAGAATTCGCCCGTTGAATGGAACGACGATTGTCAGGCAGCGTTCGAAAAAATCAAAAGCTACCTCCTTAATCAACATGTTTTGGTACCACCTAAGCCAGGGAGACCACTCTTGATGTATCTCTCCACGATGAAAGTTTCGATGGGATGTGTCTTAGGGCAGCATGATGAAACGGGAAGAAGAGAGCAGGCCATTTACTATCTAAGCAAGAAGTTTACTAATTATGAAGCGCGCTACTCTCATCTTGAGAAAGCATGTCTGGCTCTTGTATGGGCTACTGAAAGGCTCCGCCACTACTTGCTATCTCAGGCGGTTCTGCTCTTGGCCTGAATGGACCCATTGAAATACCCATTTGAAAAGCTAGCTCTCACTGGACGAACCACACGATGGCAACTTTTATTATTAGAATTCGACATCACGTACGTCACTCAGAAATTGATCAAGGGGTAGGTGCTTACTGATCATCTTACTGATAATCCTTTACCTGATTATGAGCCTTTGAGAACTGAGTTCCCCGATGAGGACATCCTGTTCATGACAGAAGATGATATAGAAGAAGCAGAAGAATCATGGGTAATGCACTTTGACGGGGCAGCAAATGTCGAGGGCCAAGGAGTTGGCGCCATCCTGATTTCACCGAAAGGATCCCATGTGCCGGTCTCTATCAAGCTCAACTTCCCTTGCACTAACAATATGGCTGAGTACGAAGCTTGCGCGCTGGTCTGCAGGCGGCTCTCGATATGAATGTAACTCACCTTCGAGTATTTGGTGATTCACAGTTAATCATATGCCAGATGAATGGTGACTGGAAGACGAAAGATGAGAAACTGATCTCCTATCATGAACACCTCGAGGATCTGATAGCTTACTTCCAAGATGTGACTTTCTCATACATCCCCAGGATAAGGAATCGCTTTGTCAACGCATTAGCAACTTTGGCGTCAATGATTGAAATCCCCTATGGTGTTGAGATGAAGCCAATCATGATCGAGCAAAGGAATGAGCCGGCCTTCTGCCTCCAGATTGAGGAACCTATAAAGCCTGATGATGAGCCACCTTGGTTCTCAGATATCAAGAATTTACTCGAGACCCTAACTTTCCCAGAGGGTACATCCAAGACAGACCGATGAATCATTCAACATTTAGCGGCAGGTTACGTCATTTGCGGGGAATGCCTCTACAAGCGATCATATAATAACATCTTACTTAGGTGCCTTACTGAAAGTGAAGCAGTCAATATTATAAAATAAATCCATGAGGGAGTATGCGGAGCCCACGTCAGCGGTCACATGCTCACTAAGAAAATCCTACGGCAGGGATACTTTTTGACCACCATGGAATCAGATTGTTGCAAACATGTTCAAAAATGCTACAAGTGTCAAGAACACTCCAGTCTGATACACGCTCCTGCCATTGATCTTTACTGCATGACCACTCCTTGGCCATTTGCTACCTGGGGCCTTGATGTTGTCGGAATGATTAATCCAAAAGCATCGAACGGGCATCGGTTCATCCTCATCGCCAATGAATACTTCACCAAGTGGGTAGAAGCGGCGTCATATGCCAACATCACGACCAGTCACATTGAGAAGTTTCTCAAGAATAATATTGTGTGCCGATTTGGAGTACCCAAAGATATCATCACGGACAATGGCACAAACTTTGCGAATAAGCGCATCTGAGACTTCTGCGAGCAATACAAGATCAAGCACCATCGCTCGTCCCCTTATCGGCCTCAAACTAATGGAGCCGTGGAAGTCGCGAACAAGACAGTCATCCGCATCGTTGAGAAAATGGTCGCCACTTATCGAGATTGGAGCGAAATGTTGCCATTTGCTTTATGGGCCTATCAAACATCGATCCATACCGCTACAGGGGCAACACCATTCTCCCTTGTGTATGGAACCGAGGCCGTCCTCTCGATAGAGGTTGAAGTACCCTCACTCCGAATCCTCATAGAATCAAGCTTACCCAAAGCAGAAAGAGAGAGATCCTGCTTTGAACAATTAAACTTATTGAACGAGAAGAGACTCCCAGCCTTGTGTCACACTCAAGTTTACCAGGGGCGAATCGCACGTGCTTACAATAAACGTGTCCGCGGTTGAGATCTAAAGGTAGGAGACACTGTGTCGAAGAAGATCTTCCCATCCCTCCATGCCGATCTGAGAGGAAAGTTTAAGCCAAACTGGGAAGGACCTTACCTCATCCGAGAAGTGCTGCTGGGATACGCCATCCGCCTCGCCACCATGGACGGAGATCATCTTCCTGAGCCCATCAAGGCTGGATACGTCCGACGGTTCTACTCTTAGTCTATCGCGATAAGGTAAGTATTGATGAAACAGATATGTGACTGCTTAAGAACCACCCAAAAGAGGCCATCATTCCAAGCACAGTAGCTAAAAAAAAGTATCCCCTAAAAATGATGATATTCTTTGCTACCCCATTTGAGCCTGGGCCTTTTTTTCTTTCAATAACTCCTTTCCCAAAAAAATGTGTGTATGTACATTCAAAAAAGAGAAGTGAAATTACCATCAAGCAAAACTCCAAAAAAAAAAAAGGATTGCCTGAAATAAAACAAAAAGAACAAAAATCATGGGGCATGTACAGTAAGATCCCCAAGGAAGAAAGTATGTTGAGAAAACTAAAGTCGCATCAAGAAACACTTTTTTAGCCCAGCATGCCTTTAAATCCTAACTTGACCCATGGCCAAGCTACACCAATTGAAGAAAGCCCTCTTTTTAGGTTCATAAGCAGTCATAGCATCTGTTAAAGTCAACACAAGCCGAGTTGTGAGACGACACCTGAACCCCATCTAGTCGGCTATGATGGAATCAACGTCTATGTCGTGACTGTTGAAAAAAGGGAATGAAAAAAATAATAAAATAAAAATACAAGCTCAAAGCAAGATAGACGTGGTGAAAACCGGAAAAGGGTGCTACGAGTAAAAACAACGAGTTTGTGCGGACCAGGTGAAAACCTGAAGGGGCACTTGGGGTAAGAGAGCTAAACCCATGGACGTGGTGAAAACCTGAAAGGGCGCCACAAGTAAAAAAGGAGATAAATGAAAAGAAAAAAAGAGAGAAGGAGAAAGAAAAGAAAAGAAGGGTTGGAATGATTAATTAAATGTTTAAGGAGCCCTCTTGGTTACTCTCCCTGATCTCTTTTTAAGGGCTGCTCATGCCAGTTCGAATCGGGTCCCGACTAGAATTGTCTTTGTGAAACCGCATCGCCAAACGTATGACCTGAGACAAGGAGAAAGGTTTGACTCAATCCAAAGGGATCAATGTTTCGGCCTCGGTAAAAATCGAAAACCCACCCAGGTCCGACTTCAAAGAAAGGGTTCGACCATGCTCAAAGGTGGACCCAGGGTTTCCCAAAGTTTGACCCAGTAATTAAGGCACCAAAAAAAATATCAAAAAAAATGCACAAAATAAAACCAAAAGGCCAATAGATCTATATAGATGTATATAATAAACTACCTTTTGCACCACTTACACCACGTCCCAAAAAAAACAGTCGGTGTGATGACTAACGCGTTTTCCTTTTTACAAGTATAAACAAAAACAACCAAAACATAAAGAAAATATGTATACAAAAAAAATGTGTGTATCTGTAAGGGGGTTTTTACACCCCTTTTCTGTATATCTGATCTGTGTAAAAAGTTCTGTGCAGGAAGGAGTTAGCGACCCAGCTCGTGCTTCAAAGCACTAATCTCAGCATGAAGGTCGTCTTTCTGGACATTCCGTTCAGTTAGCCAACGACCATGCAGGCTCTTGAACCTCTTTCGAGAAGAATCAGTGGCTCCAAAAGCGACGCTCAGTGATCCCTTCAAACGGAGGACCTCACTCTCTGCTATTTCTGCTCTAACCTTTTCATATGCCAAAAGTTCTCGCAAGATCCTCTTCTCATCCACCAGTAACTAGATGCGGGCTTGGAGTGTCGTCTCTTTCTTTGGCCAGGGGCCTCCAGTGTCAATTATCTTTGACAAATCTGGACCATCAGCAGTAGGCCGCTCAATCAACAGCCAGGCCTCGTACTCAGGAGAAGTCCTAACCGAGTCTCCCTGCTCAATATCACACATCAGCATCGACTGACACGTCTCCCAAAGAGCAGCAATCCGATCTATGTCCCCAGAGGACCCCCTAGAAAAGATCAAATCGCCTCACAAGGCACTCCGAGGACCAGAATCGACGAACACTGGAATGGGAAGTAAAAGGTGTTACCCATCAATCCTAAGAGGGTGATGCCCTCGTGATCTCTACTACAAATTATCGAGAAGGTCCGGTCCAACCAAGGAAGCCTCCATATCAGCTTAGCATCGACCAACCAAAGTTTTAGAGCTGACACATCGCCCTAGGGAAGAAGTGGCATCTACCCAGAAAAGATTGGGCCACCTCGCCTAGGGCAATATTAAAGCAGGGCACGGGCCCCAAAATAGCAAAATGCTCACCTAACTAGACCTAAAGCAACAAGGGGCATCCCCGAAGGCCCTCCACCTTACTCGAAGCAAAGGAATCAAGGCATCGGTACAGCTCGGCAAGCACCAAATGCATCATGGACCGACCCGCCTCCAGCTTTGTTAAAATATCACAAACTGCCAATGAGAAGCTCTCTCCCCTAGTGAAGAAGAGGATTTCAGAGATGAGACCGAGTGCCAGATCTTTCACATTAAAAACATTCCTAACCGGCAATTTTCGAAGGCTTTCATCACCGAAAAGTTCTTTGAGGAATTTCAGCGAACACCTTGTGGGCCCCCCGATGAGGCTTTTCTCATACTCGAATTTCTTCAAATCAAGAGTAAGGTGAACCGATTTGGAATAGCCTAGCTGAGGTGTAACTCTTGCAAGGCCCCTGTGAAGCTTCAAGCCAGATAGATTGGATAGCTCCTCAAGGGTTGGGGTTAGCTCCCGCTTCCCAAAATGAAATACATGGAAGTTCACATCCCAAAATGAAGCGGCGACATGAAGAAGTTCCCACCGAAGAGGAACCTCTAGGAAGGAAGGAAGGAGAGATAGCCCAAGATGCTCTAAGTCGGCGAGCTCACTCTCATTCAAACTCCCAAACTAGGCCGCTAAAAATTTTGGCTCCAAGCCCAACGAAGGGGGTAAATTGGCTCCGGGCCCTCCATGTAAGGGAGGGCTAGAAAGCGGGTCCATGAATGTACAGAGATCTTTTGAGAAGATAAAAATTGATGTATGATGATGGACCCGCCTTGAAAAAACAAGGGCAAAAAGAACCAGTCAAAGAGACCAAGTCAAATAAAAAAGAACTAACTTTTGGATTAACTCAGGTATATAAGGACCCATTGCTCCCCAGGTTAAACCTGGCGCAACTAATAGTTGCGCCAGTGCATTAGCACAAATTGGCTGAGATTTTGACCTGGCGCAACTAATAGTTGCGCCACACTTCGAACTACCCTTCTTCAGCCATTTCGGGGCCTAACTGGGGGACTTACACCCCTTTTGTTTGTTTCACACACCCTGTTCATTTAACAACTGGGCATTTGTTTTGTTTATATATGTGCAGGATTGATCCTACATCAAGGTATGCAACCCAAGGGGTCACTTTCTGAGAGCATTTTCGGGCAAACACATCCTGCAAAGAAACTGATCTGATACTAATAAAATCAAAGCATAAAATCAAAGCGGAACTATCTTCCAAAAATAATAATAATAATTTGTTTCCAGAGTATCACATCAACCATCCCTCAAATTGTTTAAATAGATCCAAATTCCAAAAGTACTGAGTTTGTTTCAAAATAAAACTAAAGGCTTATCCCTACTTTGCACCCTTTGACTTCTTACGGCGGTGAGAAGAACTCTAAACAGTTCACATGTCCCCCACCCTAGACCACGTCTGCGAGATCCTGCTGAGTAAGGAGTGTGATTCCTTAGCATGAGCACGCTGCGAAGCACAAACCAAAGTCAGGAGTCAGGATCAGTTAAAGGGCAAATGATGATAAAATAAATAAAGAGGAATAGAACAGCAAGGAACTCACCGTCTCTGCCTCCCTAAGCTCCACCAGGTGATGATGGTAAGAACAATGCAATATCAAATGTCAGGACAATCCTGAAAGTGTGTGCAGACCGAAATCGAAATGGAGAGAGATTGGGCCATCAAAAGACTTACCCCTAGGACCACCTCAGGAGGGGGAACGCGAGCCGCTTCGGCAGCGAGTCGTGCCTGTCAATCTACATCAGCGCAGAGGGTCGAAAGGAAGCTATCATCAAGGCACCGGAAGGTCCCATAGACTACGGATGGATCACCAACAGGGATACCAACGTGAGAAGTCCCCAACGGACCAGCACCCGACGAGCCCTCACCCGAGGGACCCACACTAGAGGGACCAGCACCAGAGGGATCCACCCCCAACATATCCGCCGCACTGGGTTCGCCTTCAGCATTCGAATCATCCCCTGGGCGAACTGTGAACAAAATAAAGATCCACTTAGAGGGGGGCAAAAGCCAAATAAAAGCAGAAAAGGAACTAATCCAAGCCAAGATAAATTACCTGATCGAGCGGGCCGCCAAATGCCAGAAAATTGGTTCTAGGAACAAAGGGCAGCAAGATGAACCAATGGTGCAAGCACTCGTACCAAAGGTGATAGTCCCCGGGCACCTGAAGGGCATGGATAGGGAGCCCATTGTTGAAGAAGGCTGCTGTGAGCTTCTCGATACTGCCAGCAGGATACCAGACATCTGCCGGAGGGTCTACGGGTATGGCATAATACCCCTGAAACTGGTGCACCACTCACTCTCCCAAATAATAAAATTTAGCCCACGCTCCATAGAAGAACACAACACGGTGATTATTGAATAAGAGGGAGGCACCTACAGCTGCTTGGTCCCAGAAGGGGGATGCAAGGTACGGATCGGGGAGGATCTGCTCAAGTCAAAAAAGAGAGAAACCAAGCAAGCAACACCTCAGTCAAAAGAAATTTCCAAGCTAAAAATAAACAAAGGTTGAAAAGAAGAGAGGGAAGTTGTTACCTGCTCGGGGACCATCAAATCAAGTTGGGACCTTAGACCCATTTCCAGGTGCTTTAGGCCCATGTCACGGCGTCGGGCCTGATGCCAGTTGCTGAGAAGAGGATAGGTGAGCGCCTCCAAGTGAAGGAGCAGGCGCCTGGGGTGGAAGTGGTGGTATCCCCATACCTAAAAAAGAGACAACACATAAGAGCAGGTCGATAGCACATAAAGGAGATGCAAAAAAAATTCACAAGGGCAAAGGGATATAGAATTACCTCCAGGGCGGCCCAAAAACCCACGGCAGACTTTGAATCCCCGGTCGTAACCTGAGACAAATTGTACATCAACCACACATACCCTGCCCCTCCCCAGTCGTGCCTAGGGACGTCACCCCAATTGTCCATCACGCTCAACAAGGCCAAGCTGACTCAGCCCCCGTTGGCATTTGTGAAAAGGGTCTTACCCAGCAGGAGTAAGAGGGTGATGCAAGCTAGGACAATCGCCCGCTCTAGAGTAATGTAGAGCACCCTATCTGGCTAACCCAAGTCCACCAACTCATCAGGTGAAAAGAGGGAGGTCAGCCAAGACATCTTGACCTCTGTGCCATGGGTCTGCCCGCGAGGAGGATAGGCCCCAATTAGTCAAGTAATGTCCTCCCGGCTCGGTACCGCTAGATCGGATATTGGCATCCCCCCACCCTGATACCGATGATCATGGCCCAATCGACGGGCGTCAACGTCATCTCGGCATACGGCATATGGAATGTCATGGTCTCAGGATGAAACCTCTCGATCAGGGCCTTCAAATAGGCAGCATCGGCCCTCATGGCGGAACAGGACAAGAACTCCCCAAAGCCCACCTGCTCCAACAAGACCTTCACCACGGGGGGGACATAGAGGTAGAACTCGTGAAAGTCGAGCCATCCCTCATGGAATACAATATTAGGTAGGTCCTGCACCCAAAGGAAATGGGCATCAGATCAAAGAGGCAATGCAAAAAAAGTGCATAATGGAAATAAATTGAACCTCTCTTTTACCTTGCCCGCTATCCCAAAGTTTGAAATATGGGTGTGCTGCTGGTGAAGGAGGCCGACCCAGGCAGCCTCGCCCTGCATCTCAAGCCACGGGCCTGCTTTCCGTTCCACCCAGACAAATTCCTCCCCCCGCGGGCCATACACAATCTCAAGTCCCTCCTCGGGGCCCTCCTCGAGAATGTGCTCATCACCGCATGACATACTGGGGCAACAAAAGGCAATCACATCTGGTCAAGTACAAAGATACACGTGCAACGAGTTCTTTCAAAAAAAAAACAACAAAAAAAAAACCCTTTTACTTTGTCTTTCAAAAAAAAAACAACAACAAACAAAGAACCCTTTACTTTGTCTTTCAAAAAAAAAAAAACAAAAAAAAACCTTTTACTTTGTCTTTCAAAAAAAAAAAAAAACAAAGTTCTTTCAACAAAAAAATCCTTTTCACTTTGGTAGAAAAGTTCTTTCAAAAAAAATTTATAATCCTTTTCACTTTGGTAGAAAGGTTCTTTCAACAAACAAAATCCTTTTCACTTTGGTAGAAAAGTTCTTTCAAAAAAAAAAGAAAAAATTCTTTCAACAAAAAAAATCCTTTTCACTTTGATAGAAAAGTTCTTTCAAAACAAAAAAAGAGAAAAAAAGCAATCATTTTCACTTTGTTAGGAAAATTCTTTCAAAACAAAAAAGAGAAAAAAGCAAATAAAATCATTTTCACTTTGTTAGGAAAATTCTTTCAAAACAAAAAAAACAAATAAAGCAAATAAAATCCTTTTCACTTTGATAGAAAAGTCCTTTCAAAATACAAAAAAAAAATAAGATCCTTTTCACTTTGTTAGAGAAAAATTCTTTCAAAACAAAAAAGAGAAGAAAAAGCAAATAAAATCCTCTTCACTTTGTTAGGAAAATTCTTTCAAAAGAAAAAGAAGAAAAAAGAAAAAGAGCCGTCTACCTTAAAAATTCTTTCGGAAAAAAAAAAACCTTGTACTTCATTTAAACAAATCCTTTCAAAAAAAAAAAACAAAAACAAAACAAGGTTCCTTCAGAAACAAAAAAAAAACAACACAAAAACAAAAAATATGTGTAAACAACATAATACAAAAAAAAAAATGAACCATCCACACAAAACTACAAAAATAAACCCATAAAACTACAAACAAAAATAATAATAAAGCATTAATCATAAGGAACCATCCACACATCGTCAATAAGCATAAAAACAATAAAAATGAACCATTTCCCATCTAAAAATGTAAGATCATCATCTTATTTACAAAGAAAAGCAAGAGAAATCAAAGGAAATAAGTTTTGAAGGTTACCTATCGAAAGATATTGGGTCTTTGGTCTAGCGTGAGCCGACGATTGATCCACACAAGCAAAACGATGGCAATGGAGCGCACGTAGGGACAATGAGAGGAAACCCTAGGAAGAGGCGGTTTTCGGTTTCAAAGGAGAAGAAGGGGGGAGAAATTTTTGAAATAAAGCCCCCACCAGCCCGAACTCGGGTTGTTTAAATTCCCCAGCCAACTAATAGTTGTGCCAGGCTATTTTGTGGCCCCTAGTGACCTGGCGCAACTATTAGTTGCGCCAGGCACTTAGGCCAAGTTTTGGGCCTGGTACGGGCCAGATAGGAAGGCCGGTTCCCCACTTCTTCCTTATTTGTTTTATCGCCCACGACCGATGCACACACTCCCAAGACGGCATTTCGATCATCCATCGACTCGCCGAGGAAGCCGTGCTAAAATAAAGACTGACCGAGGTCAATAATCACCTCGGTCCTACACACAAAAAGAATCCAAAATCCCCACAAAGAAGCCAAAAAAACAAAAAAAAAATCCCAAAAATTCACATAACTTCAAAATTCCAAAAAAATCACATAAACTAGTTTGAAAAATATCAAAGAATTTCACATAAAATAATAACTTAAACTAGTTTGAAAATTCCCAAAAATTCACATAACTTCAAAATTCCAAACAATCACATAAACTAGTTTGAAAAAATCCCAAAGAATTTCACATAAACTAGTTTGAAAAATTCCAAAAATTCACTTAACTTCAAAATTTCGAAAAAAATCACATAAATTAGTTTGAAAAATACCAAAAAGTTATTACAAAATAATAGTTGGAGATCGGAAATAGAGAATCCCCACAGAAACGCATAAGCACAAGGTGGTAAAATGTCAATATTTTATCCGCAATGCAGTTGTGCCATACTAAAGTCCTGAGTCGGAGGTTCGTCTCAGATTTTTGGATCTTACTTTAAGGAAGGAGCAATAGTGTCGGTCCCAGTCAAACAGTCAATGTTTCAATCGAGTCGACTCCACTGCTGCATTGCGGATATGAACGTGGGTGTCTTCAGCTTCAGATTATCCGTTGGAAAAGGTCAATCGTTGGTTGAGACCAACCTGTTGAGGATGAGATTACATATCAATCAAACTATGTGCAACCATGCATTCAGAAGGGTTCATTTCCCTTTTATTTTCTGCAGGCTTAAAACCTGTATAGGCAGTGGTATCCCTATAAAGTGTACTCCATGCGTCTGGGTATCCGTATGATAGTCATTTTTTCTCGTAAATTATACTCGAGCAGGTCCGTGTCGGGGCTTCCATCGCCTTTATTGTTGCTTATTGCCCCCGATGGGTGCATGATTATGCATAGTTAATTGATGATTATGATCATTGTCAACAGAGACTAGGATTGGATGCCCCCTTTTGGGAGGTGCCTAATGTTTGGCTGAATCTGTTCAAGGAAGTCGAAACTGGATACTCTAGGTCATGCTGAGCTGAGGCATGCTTTCAGAAAAATGATGCGTACTCCCAAAAAGCGTTGTGACATCTATTCACTTCTCTCAGGTGGTCATGCTAAATAAACTTTGGGATCGATGGGTTCGCCCAAAGATCTCGAACCCTACTTTCAGCAGGGGCACTCGTGAATAATCTAATGAGGTCATCAAATGCCTTGTAGGATTGGACACAAATTATAGAGCCTTGTGTATGTTTACTTCGTACCTATCTTTGAATGTGGGTCGATCACCCCTCTTACTTACGAAACTGTTGTATTTAGAATAAATCTCGAATATCAATCACCTTCAAATCATCTCGAGAAGCGGACATTTTTTCTGACTAACAGGCTTTCGCAACTCGAGAGGCGAACATTTTTCCCAGCTATTGAGCTTTCGCAACTCATTCCACCTCGGTTATGCCCAGTAATGTCGCTAAGTGCTTGGGAACCGATTACCTTGAGAAACGAATGATTAGCCTAGCACCCCAGGGCTTTCATTTTCTCACCATGTTACTCACCAGATGTTTAAAGTTCATTCAAAATACAGTGAACCCATCAGTAATGCTTTGGGCCATTTCGGATGTCTCTTTTCTTTGGCATATGATCACTAGTGATCGGATACCAAAGAGGGGTATCTGTAGACACCCAAATTTAGCCCAAGGCCCGATCAAAATACATTTTGAGAGAGGCGCATTTTCAAGATTTTGATGGCATATATGGAACCCTTAGGAATCACTCCAAACCCTTAGGAATCACCGTAGATCCCTTAGGAACCTATCCCGAACCTTTAGAAATCAGTCCCGACCCTTAGAACCCATTCCAAACCCTAAACCTAACCTTCCCGGGCAATGAATAAAGAGTGGTGCACCAGGACTAGCTGAGGTCTTCTACTGATATTAAATCATATACCATTGGAAAGAGGACTTCTCCAACTTTCCAACGAGCTAAGAATTGTCTCAATCGGAGTTGTATATCAAAAGTTACGGAGATTCAAAATTCGGGCAGAATTTCGAGTTTTTTGCTTGGCGCAACTAATAGTTGTGCCAATTTTTAAGTGGACCCCACCCCTCGCGAAGACAACTTCCCAACTACTGCTCAGCACTATTTTACTATACATTTTTCTGGCGCAACTAATAGTTGCGCCAGGCATATGAACAGTAACTGTTGGATTTTGCCCCGAAAATTGTGATTGGGGTTTGACTTGTTGACCACCTTGACCTTTGGGGTGTGTTTTGCTAGTTCTGTTGCACCCTTTTAATGCCTATTTACAACCCTTAAGTGATATGAAACATCAACCTATTATCCACCATTAAAACCACTTTCACACCTTTCCAAGCTCTTAAAATCCTAGGAAACCTTAGATGGCCCATTACCTAATTCCTAATCTTACTTAGCCTCTAAGTAGCCTCCTAATCAACCCATTTCCTATAAATAGAGAGCCCCCCCCCTTTGGTTTAGGGGTTGAGAATTTTTGCTTAAGAGAGAAAGAGCTTAAAGTTAGAAGATCTTTCTCCCTTTGGTGCACCATTTCCATATAAATTCTAAAATTTCAAAACCCCCTTTTAGTGATATTTTCTACCTTAGATCCCCTAGTTTAGATATATGCAATCCATTGGCCTCTCTTCCCTACCTCATAGCTAATAAGTCTTAGTGGTTAAAATCCCTTTTTCCACCATTCAAGCCTTCAAAAGCTCATCAAAAGCAAGCCACACAAGGCTCTCTATGGTGTTACAAGGGCCCGAGGGCTCTGGCTCTCCCCTTTCTTCTCTTATCTCCTTTTGGCTCTTCTCATCCTCCTATTTGTGCCGTTATGCCGCCAAATGTTTTATAGGAACGGAGGGACACAAATAGGATTCTAAGCCCTTTTGGGCAAGAGGAAGCCATTTTCTACTCTTTTATTTTATTTTTGTGTTGGCCATTAGTAGAGACCGCGTTAAGCGGGTTGATCAGGTGCCTAACACCTTCCCGATTGATAACCGAAGCCCCTACCCAAGAGCCTTTGGTGTGGACCGGATTCAGAGTCATATTTGTGGCACTTCGGTGCTTATAAAAATGATACAGGTTTCCCAGGACACCAAAAGCTCCGGGTGGCGACTCTATATTTTTTGCAAGCAAGCGCATCGCCGCGACGGGATCGTCAAAAATCCCACGGTTGCACAGATGGAGACTTTGCTAGGGACTAGCTTGTAGAGCTTCCCCTTGAACCCTCATATGTAGGAGGTGGTCCTAAAAGAGATTGTAAAACTATTAGATGCAGGGGTCATATACCCCATTTCAGACTCTAAGTGGGTCTCACATATCCAGGTGGTCCTCAAAAAGTCTGGCATCACAGTTGTTACTATTGAGTCTGGGGAGTTAGTCCTAACTAGGGAGACCACTGATTGGAGAGTGTGCATTGATTATCGAAAACTAAACTCAAGACAAGAAAAGACTATTTCCCCCTGCCCTTCATTGATCAGATTTTGGATTACCTGACTGGAAGATCATTCTATTGCTTCCTGGATAGATACTCTAGTTACAATCAGATACCAGTTTACCCATAGGACCAGGAGAAGACCACATTCACATGTCCATTTGGCACTTTTTCTTATAGAAGAATACCTTTTGGGCTGTATAATGCTCCAGCCACCTTCCAAAGATGCAAAGTATGAAATATTTTTAGACATGATTAAAAAGTTTTTAGAGATTTTCATAAATGATTTCTTTGTATTTGGGGATAATTTTAGTCAGTGTTTGCATCACCTCAGCCTGGTTCTTCAAAGATGTGAAGAGACTAACCTGGTCTTGAGCTGGGAGAAAAGTCATTTCATGGTCAACCAAGGCATTATGCTTGGCCATGTGGTCTCCCCTAAAGGCATTAAGGTTGATAGAACAAAGGTTGACTTAATCTCACACTTGCCCCCACCAAAAATAGTCAAACAAATCAGGTCTTTCTTAGGACATGTAAGATTTTACAGAAGGTTCATCAAAGACTTCAGTAAAATTTCCAAACCTCTATGCCACCTGCTATGTCAGGATGTGCCATTTAATTATAATGCTGAATGTCTTGATGCTTTTGAGGTGTTGAAGAAATGTTTAACCACTGCCCCTGTGATCCAAGCTCCTGACTACTCCCTGCCTTTTGAATTAATGTGTGATGCATCAAACCTGGGTGCTGTTTTGGGTCAGAAGAAAGATAAACTGCCTACTGTGGTTTATTATGTCAGCAAGTCACTAACAAAAGCTCAGCTAAATTATACAACAATTGAGAAGGAGCTTCTGGCAGTAGTGTTTACTGTGGACAAATTTAGATCCTATCTACTTGGGTCTAAAATTATAGTCTTCACTGATCATTATGCCTACTGGCTAAGAAAGATGCAAAGACAAGGTTGATTAGATGGATCCTCCTACTATATACTATATAAATTAACTATTTTTATTTGATGTTGAAATTCTGTCATTTACTGTTTTTGTATATTTTTTGTGTGTTGTTGAATTTTATATGAGCATTATAGTGTCTAGGGAATCTATATCTAAGTATATGAGTCTTCATATACTGAGGGTTGTGTAATCTACATGTGTGAACTGGGTGTTAGGTGAATTGTGCAACTTGGTTTTTATGCTTCATTATGAATTTGCTTATGAGAATGAGTGAACTATGTTATGAGTAATCTGTGTGCATAAAGCATGAAAAAGTGTGCATGAGTCATGAATCATGAAGGGAGCATGTTTCAAAATTGATGTGCAAAAATAGAGCTGTGACAGAAATGGCCTTGAAAGGCTCTGCTGTGTAACAAATGAGTTGCACGAGAACTTCGCGAGCCAAATGGCCTGAAGCAGAGCCTAGCAAGAGCCTCGCGAGACCCTAATTTTCACCAAAATAGTCTGTCATGCAAATCAAAAGTGAACTGTGCGAGTTCATTCCTGGTCTGTGTGAGCTCGCGAGGATCATTTTTACTTTATTTATTCTTGTGAAATCTTTGCGAGGCTCTGGTTCTGTGATTTAAAACCCCTCGCCAAGTTCTTTCACTTCTATCTTCTGCCAGGGCTCTTGAACCCACTGCCGACCATACCTCTCATCTTCTCCTCCCACTACCAGAACTACTCCACCATCCATCCTTCACTCTTGCACTTTGCTCAACTTCACAAGCCACACATTTTGCACCTGGCAAAGTCAAATTTGGTCCATTGAGCACTCAAAAATTCAAAACCCTAGCGGTTTGGGTTAAGATTTTCAATTTTCTCTAGCTATGTATATTGGTCTGTTGTGCCTAGATAATAGTTGGATTTTTGGGAGGAGATTTGATTAAGAGACATTTGAGAGTTGTAGGCAACCTTGGGTTTCTAAACTAAAGGGGTACAAATCTAGGTTTTGAACAAATGGCCTCCAGCTCTATCAGATAATCTATGAGAATTGCTACATCCTCTACTATGGAGGCCACTGATGCCCCAGCACCCACTATTGAGATCCCTAAAAAGAGAGCCAGAATTGTCACAAAGAGTCCTAAAAAGTCAAAGAAGTAAAAGAAGGGGGAAGAGGTTGTCCCAGAGATTGACCCCTTTACCACTCCTAGTGAATTTATGGCTGCCATCAAATTAGAACCTGAGACTGCCTTTGACAAGGCATTTTTTGAAAAGGAGCCCTTGGCTGCTGCAGCCATTGACTTTCTGACCAAGGCCTCCTTGGAGCCTTTGTTGACATATTTAAAGGAGTTGGTGTTCCCCAGACTGGTACAATTGTGGTACCAACATCAGGGTAAAGAAGTATGATGCTAGACACCCTAGGCTGTTAGTCCTAATTGATGACTTTGAGATGCTAGTGGGCAATCTGAGATTCCCCTAGCTCTAGGCATTCCAACTGCCTATGACCCAGCATGCAATATGGGAGCTCCACTGAGTGCCTCCATCACTGAAATTGCTAAGAAGCTTACCAAGGGAAAGAAGGCTTCTGGGGACTCAATCAAGAGGGGAAACTTTGAGCCCAGCCTATTGTTTATGAACCATGTTCTTAGAAAGAACATCTATATGACTGGGCACCAGCAGGAGAGAAGAGCACCCATTACTGATGCCATCTACAGCTTCTCTCAAGGGCATTGCTTCAATACAGCCCAGTTGATTTTTGAGGGGATGCAGGACATTCACACCAAAGTGTGGAAGAAATAGAGGCCCACTAGACTTCCATACTACAGGTTGATCACAGTCCTGCTAAAACAAGGAGGATACCACTGGAAGATTAGGGAACCAACTGAGACACTTCCCCCAGTTGAGTTTGGGAAGAGATTGTGGACCATCAGCATGTCCATGATGAAGAAGAAGAAGAAGGAAGCTGAGACCCTCCCTGAAGTGGCTGATGCAGCTACTGCCACAGCTGCAGCAGCTACATCATCTACTGCCACAGCTACAACAACCACCACCAATTCAAATCTACCCACCATCCCTACCCCCATGTCATTCCAAACACCTTCCACAATCCCCATCCCTATTTCAGTGTCAGCTCCTACTCAACCCACCTTTCCATTTAACCTGCCTACCCCACTTATCTAAATAAAATATAAAAAGAAAACCCATAAACTAACCAAAGCACCCATTGAACCTACCATACTCATTACCTTACCAGCACCTATACCAAGCTCTGAACCTATTCCATTAACCCAGCCCATACCAAACCTTGAGCAAACTCACAAACCTAGCCCAATTCCAGACCCACCTTCCCCTTTCACAATGGATGACAATGAGCCCATGACCACTAACATTAAACAAACCACCACCACTAAACCACCCACCAACTGGGAAGCCATATACCCATTTCATCCCATTACCTCCCCCACCCATTCCATTCCTTTTTCCCCCACCCATGACCAGGATCCATTCACATCTAAGGGACTCTTAGCAATGATGGACTCCATTGCGGAGGACATCAGACATGAGTATTTACCCTTTCCTGACTCTCCACAGCCTACCCAATTTAACCATGCCCCCACTTCCCCTTTCTAACCAATTCTAACAACCACACCTATAATCCCAACCATTTCAGATCCCTTAGCCCAGATACTTTCCCTTCTTACATCATTACAAACCCAAATCCTGGCTAATACCCAAGACCAGAACACCATGCAAACCTACCTCCAATCCATTCAAATCACTCTTCAGACATTAAACCAACCACAACCACCTACATCTATAACCATACCTATACCCACCCCACCACCTTCACCCCAGCCCTCACCTCTAATGATAACAGCTCCTGCTACCACCCAAACAGACCCTAATCCTGAGGAGTTGATCTCTGTCCCACCTACCTATACCTCCACCTCCACACAGACAGATTTTGAGGAGGAGGTGCCACTTATTTTCCCTACCTTTATATCTCTCTCTACCCACACTGACTTCGATGAAGAGCAGCTACCCACTTTGCCTATATTTACCTTAACCATTACCTCACTCGCCACCCAACCTGAGCCACTTGAGGAAGAGCTGCAACTTGACCTTACCTCCAACCCACCATCACCTCCACCCATAAGCTCTGAGTTGGATATCATACCTCACCCAATGGATGACCCTAACAACTAGGTCATAGTCCCTTATGGTTCCATTCCCATTCCCAAGTTCTACACCCTCACCAAAGCCATGGATGTTGACCCCTATGTCAGGAGAGATGTTGAGTTGTTGCTAGAGTCTATCACACCCATGGTGAAGCAACCATATGAAGGCTAGATTGCCCAGATCAAGAAAGATAGTGACAAGGAGCTAAAGAGGCATTGGCAGATGGTATTGAATTCTCTGGACCTATATAAAGTATATAAGACTAAGTCAATCCAGTTGAAAAAATTGGTGACCACGCTCTACTCCACATTCTCAGTCCTGAACCCTGATGTTCCCAAGGGCATAACATTCAAGGAGTCCTCCAGTACTAAGCCCAAGAAACCAGCTACCAAAAGATCCAAGGCTGGTGCTGCAACAGCCACCACTATGAAAAAAGAGAATGGCAAATATGAGGAAAAATATGAATGGACTCCACCCTTTGTATTAAGTTCAGACTCAGATTCTGATTAGGCTATAGTATAATTTTTTGTAAATAAAGTTCTTTGTGTATTTTCTGTTTTAGAATTAGTTTTATATTTTTTGCATGTTGTTTCAACTATTAACAGTCTAATGTAATATTCATTTTTGTTAGTAAAAATAGTCTTTTGTGTGTTATTTACATTGTGTTTCTTTTTTTTTTATTTTCTTTCCTTTCAGGCTGTTCATTCTAGTTTTTTTTTGCTGCACTTTTATTGTCTTTCCTGTTATACCACTGCTGCCCATATACATATATGCTGAAACAGTGAGGACACTATTTAACTTAGGTTTGGGGTTATGGCAGGGTAGGTAGGCCAGAAAAATAGTTAATTTTAGTACAACAGTGATGATTAAATTGAGATGAATAAAGTCAATTCTTACCTAATCATGTAGAGAAAGAAATTTAAAAAAATTTGTAGACATTTTAAACTAAAAATCTTTGAAAAATTGGCACTACCATGAAGCTAACATCAGGAAAAAAATTTCAATTGGTACTTAGTGAACTAGAGAGGAAAGAAAAAGGTAGAAATACACCCCATGGGTTAATTTGAGAACCATACCTAGTGAGACTTGGGCCTAATAAAGTTCTTTTGAAGAGTGTCTTTGGTATTTTTTCTTCTCTAAGAAATGATTTACTCAACATTTGGTCACTAGAAGTCAGGCACCTCCAACTTGATACTGATTGACAGCACTCATGACACTAAGGAGATGATCTAAGGCCTTTATTTGGATAGTTTGAGCCCAAAATTCCTATACATTCAACTACCCCTTTGCATACACTGTACGAGCCTTAAATCCATTTTTCTTTAACAAACACTAGAGTACTTGAACCTAAACCCCATGACCTGATTCAATCTTACCCTCACTCTGAGATTTCAGGAGGTAAAGAAGAAGAAGTTGAAGACAGCTGAGAGGAGTTCAACATTTGGTGGAAGGAGAAGAAAAGTATAGTGCAGACAAGCAGTGTATCAGTAGTATATGTGTGGCAATTCATCATAAAAATCATAAAAATATATATATAAAAAAGAGAGAGAAAAAGAAAAGAGAAGTCAAAGAAGTACCCCATCTGAAAATTAAAAAGAAGGGAAGAAGTAGGCCACTTTGACTCTGAAAAATACAAAAGAAGATGAAGTTGTGCTGAAATGAAAAAGGTGAAGTCATGAACCACCTCCTCCCCTTGCTGATTTCTTAATTTTGAATCCCTCATACCCCTTTTTTTTCTTTTTAAACCCCAACCATAAGCCACATTACAACCTATCAAAATGACTTTATTGATCCAAAGTGAAGTGAGCTGTCATGTGGAGGGGAAATGTCTAATCTATGGTAAAAATACTTGAGGATGTCAGAAACTTAGAAGCAATGCCTATGCTCATGCTTGCAAGCCCATTTGGAGTCTGTGACTGATCTTGAGCTAAGGAGAATGTGAACACCCTTGGAGTCTCATTGCTGAGAGATAGCCCTGGTGAGGATTGGGTGTGAAATTTAACTTCATTGGGGTACCTTCTAAACCTAATTTTTAAATTTAAGGCAAGCGTAGTACTGGTTTGTGCACATTGTATTCCTGATGTAAACTGATTGGTGATGATGCAAAGACATGTTGATTTTGAGTTTTAATTAGCTGCATTACTGCTGTAATTCCCTCTGATTTCTAAAGAATGGGTGTGGAATGAAGCTTTATTCATTGAATTCTGTTTTGTCATAGATTGCACTCTACGTAATTGTTTAAATGGTGAAGTTTGTGAGTACCTTCACTGAAAATCCTCAGGAGACTTCACTCCTCCACTAGGGATCACCTAGGGGTTTAAAAGGCTTGATGCATATGCTAAATGCATCGGTGCTCCCTACGAAAGTGGCTTTTACTATTTCGAAGAACTGTTTTAATTTTCCCTTTGCTCGAGGACTAACAAAGATTAGGTTTGAGGGTGTGTTAGTCACTGAAAAATGCCACTTTTTACCTTCTAACCTAGCCTTTACTACACCTTCTAACCTAGCCTTTACTACACCTTGGAGCCATCTAATAATTATCTTTTGAGTATGTTTTGTAGTTAAGAATAAAACTATAGCTTAGTGCAACAGTCTACACTTTGGAGGCCAAGAAGAGAGGATTAAAAGCCAAATCTTTGAGCTGTTTGAAGACCATAAAGTACACCATGGTAGTACACACCATATTGATCATTTAGATTGCCTAAGTGGGCCCTAGAAGTCCAACAGATGAAAGGAAGTTTGCCCCAAGCAGAGGAGAGTAGTGCAGCAGGCTCTACATAGTAGCAGATAAGCACAGAGGAGCCCTCGCACAGTTGAAATTGCTCTGAAAATCCCCTCGCGCAGTTCTTGCTAAGCTCAAGCTTGCAGCACATAAATAGCTTGCATAGATCTCGCTCAATTCACTGTAGAAAAGCTTCAGAAAAGCACCTCGTGCAGTCCTCATGAGGATCAAAACTCTAGAAAATTTATGTCGCGCAGACCTCGCGCACTTCAAAGATGAAACCAGCCACATGAGAAGCGCATATCATTCTAGAGATCATCCGCGCGAAGCTCAAAATCCATCCTCACAAGCCGTAATTCAGCCTAGCAAGATCCTCACGACCTGTGCTACCTGGAGCCCCATCTGCGTGAGCTATACAATTCACAGCAAGTTGAACCTAGCGAGTGCTTTCAACAACTAATCAAACCACGCGAGAACCATCCGAGAGGTAAAACAAGCAAATTCAGTTTCGCAAGGCACAGGCTCCCTACTTCTCAATCCATACACAGGGGTATTCTGGGGATTCCATAGCAATTAGAGCACACATCCCGAGGTGTCAAGCTATTTCCCACATCTCGAGGTGACACTTGGCCATAAATGAGCCACGACAGCAGCTAAAATTAGGACATTTCTCTTCTATTTTCTGATTGGCCAAGGCACAATTTATTTTTGGGTGGAATTTTATATAAGCTGCAGAATTCAACAGAAATGTATCTAACTTTTTACCCTAATTTGGTGCTTGCTTAGGTCAGTTAGGGTTAGAGTTAGGTCATCCTCTTTTCTTTTCTTTTTCTTCTTACCTTAGCACAACAGCAATGCTGGGCTAAGTTCTTTGTAGAGGCTAGGGTTATCTCTGCATTGTAATTGGTTTTGTAATATAGAGTGAGCTGTTTTGGGATTCTCTGCAAAGGCTGCTGCCTTGAGGGCAACCATTGTAAGTTCTATTTATTCAATGGAATGCCATTTTTAATGTCCATTTTATCTGTATTTTTTTGTGCTTTTCACAGAGATTTATATAGATTTAATGCTCCCATGGCTGCTTGAGCTTGTAGCCCTACAACCATGGTGACAGCAGTAATATTCATGTTCTATCTCCTTCATCTGTGATTAAGATAACCTCTGGGATATCCTATGGCCATTCAAGTAGATAGGGTATAGCCCTAGGGCTGGTCTAGATCACAGGGCTGAGATGGATTCTTTTTCTCCACACTTGAGCTTATAGCCAAGCGAGAGATTGTTGCATAGCCAAACTCTCCCTTGTTTTACATCATCTTCATCAGTGTTTAGATCTGAGTTTTTATAGAGATTACAGACTTGTGAGCTGAGTCATTGTAGGCCTTTTGTAGTAATGACTAGCTGAGTCATTGTAGGCCTTTTGTAGCAATGACCAGCTAAGTTTCTAGGACTATTTCCTCCTATTAATGCATGAGCTTGTAGCCTTGCAAACATAGTGTCTACAATAGTGTTCATGTTCTAATTTACTCCATTGATTAGATGAAATCCCTGGGATATGCTATGACCATTGTAGTGGACAACATATAACCTTATGATCAGTCCTTACCTCTGGGTTAGGTTAGATTCTTCTACTTAGTAGATGTGCTTGTAGCCATCTGGAGGATTGCTGCAGATCCTGTTTTAACACTGAGATGCATTACTGATTTAACCTTAGCTGTCTATTTCTCATAATTTTTACTTTACTTTCTCATTCCATCATGATCCTTCTTTCCCCTTTTCATTAAGTTTTATTTTATGTTTTTAAAAGTAGTGTAGATAGTGACACCCCAAACTCCCTTTCTTTAGGATTGCCAAATCTGGAGGTCTATATACAACCTTTGTGGTTCTAGATCAAACTTCCCTATGGGACAACCCTTTCTTATCAAAACTTGCTACAACAGGCCCTGGATCTTGCAAGACTGTGTGTTTTTAGATTGTTGTTTTCATCCATTTACCCCATCTTTTGATTTAATTTTGACACCATATCTTTGCCACACATTTTCTTATAAAATAATTAGCAAACTCTAAAGAACAAACCAACACCTATTTGGAAACATATTCAACAGCCACAAGGATAACGTTAAAGCCCATAGAAGGAGGGAAGGGGCCCATGAAATCTATCAAAAAGGGATTCTATAGTGGCATTGAATCCCTTTTCTATATGCCACCCATCCTTTGACATCTTAAACAGGTTTTATAGTTTTCAAAGGCATCCTTGAATAAGGAAGGCCAGTAAAACCCACAATGCAGAACCTTGATTGCTATCTTTTTTCCTCCAAAGTGTCCCCCACGGGCATTTTCATGACACATGGTTAGAATACTATGAGTGTCACAGTATTCTAATTATCTAGTCTGCACAATACTTATACAAGTATGGATCCTCCCAGAAAAAATATTTGACTTGTGAAAAGAATAAGTCTTTTTCCATCTTGGACCAGTAGGAAGGGATCCTACCTACAGCAAGGTAGTTTACTATATTGGCAAACCAGGGTACACTTGACTGGATGGAAAATAATTGATCATCAGGGAAGGTGTCTTTCAATGGTGTTGCAGCATAATCTTCACTCAAGATCCTTGACCAGTGGTCTGCAACCACATTCTCTACCCCTTTCTTATCTTTGATTTCAAGATCAAACACCTGCAGGAGTAAAATCCATCTAATCAGCCTTGGCTTTGCATCTTTCTTTGTCAGCAGATATTTTAGGGTAGAGTTGTCAGTGAAAATTATAATTTTAGACCCTAGTAAATAAGGTCTAACTTTATCCAAAGCAAAGACAACAGACAGAAGCTCTTTCTCAGTTGTTGTATAGTTCAACTGAGCTTCTGTTAATGTCCTGCTAGCATAGTAAACTACACAGGACAGTTTCTCTTTTCTCTATCCTAACACAGCTCCAACAGTAAAATTAGATGCATCACACATCAGTTCAAAGGGCAGGGCATAATCAGGTGCATGGATCACAGGGGCAGAGGTTATACATTTCTTCAAAATATCAAATGCTTTAAGACATCCAGCATCAAACACAAATGGCACATCTTGACAAAGCAAGTGGCACATACGTTTGGAGATCTTGCTGAAGTCTTTGATAAACCTTCTATAAAATCATGCATGTCCTAAAAATGATCTGATTTGCTTGATTGTTTTTTATGGGGGCAAGTACGAAATCAGGTCAATTTTTTCCTTGTCAACCTCATTGCCTTTTTGGGATACCACATGGCCAAGCACAATGCCTTGGGTGACCATGAAATGGATTTTCTCTCAACTCAAAGCCAAGTTGGTTTCTTCACACCTTTGAAGTACAAGGTAGAGGCGATGCAAACATTGACTAAAATCATCCATGAAAATCTCTAAAAACTTATCAATCATATCAGAAAAAATTACATGCATATACCTTTGGAAGGTGGCAGGAGCATTGCACAATCCAAATGACATTCTTCTATAAGCAAAAGTGTCAAATGAATAAGTGAAAGTGGTCTTTTCCTGGTCTTGTGGATATACTGGTATCTGATTATAACCAGAATATCTATCAAGAAAGCAGTAATATGCTCTGCCTGCTAGCTTATCCAAAATCTGATCAATAAAGGGTAATGGGAAGTGGTCCTTTCTAGTTTTAGAGTTCAATTTTCTATAGTCTATTCACACTCTCCAACCAGTGGTCTCTCTGGTTAGTACCAATTCTCCAAACTCATTTATTGTGAGAGTGATGCCAGACTTCTTGGGGACCACCTGGATAAGTGAGACCCACTCAGAGTCAAAAATGGGATAAATGACCCCAGCAATCAGCAATTTCATAATTTCTTTCATGACTACTTCCTGTATATGAGGGTTCAGTTTTCTCTGCATTTCCTAGAGGGTTTGGAACCCTCTTCTAAATGAATTTTATGCATATAAACAGATGGGTTTATTCCTCCCAAATCAGTAATGGTCCAGCCAATTACTTTCTTATGCTTCCTAAGGACCTTAAGTAATTCCTCCTCCTCCACAGTGAGAGAGGAAGAGATAATCACATGCAGCTTTTCATTCTCTCCCAGGAAAGCATATTTCAAAGATGTTGGAAGCTCCTTGAGCTCCATATCTAATGGACTAACTACTAAAGCTAGCAAAGGTGCCTTGGAGGGTTGAGGTAGGGTCAGCAATGTGAGTCTCCATATAGAGTGTTGCACTAGGCCCACTGAAGAATCCAATGTGTTCCTTTCTTCAGCAATGGAAGTTTGGGCCTCCTGCTCAACAATCTCAGTTCACACATCTTCAAAATCATCACACATTTTATTCTAATCCAGCAAATTGGATAAATTCTCTTCCACCAATTCCTCTAGTATATCAACTACAAAGCAATCCTCGTTGTCCAGCTGAGGTTGCTTGGCAGCATTATACACATTAAGCTTCACTTTTATATTTTCGGAAGTGACTTCCATCACCCCAGACCTGCATTGAATACAAGCATTGGCTGTGGCCAAAAATGGCCTGCCCAGGATAACAAGGATTGAGGTGCTATATTTGGTAGGTTCTATGTCAAAAACCAGAAAATCAGCAGGGTAGAAAAATTTATCCACCCTCACCAGCACATCTTCAACAATTCTCATAGGCTTCCACTCATACCTATCAGCAATTTGGAGAACTGCAGGTGTTGGTTTTAGTTCCCCCAAACCTAGTTGTTCATACACTAAGTATGGCAGCAGGTTTACACTGGCTCCCGAGTCTAAAAGAGCTCTGCCTATGGTATGATCACCAATAATACAGAGGATAGTAGGTATCCCTGAGTCATAAAGTTTAGCTTGTGTAGCTATAGACAAAACAGATTTGACTTTCTCAGTTGCAAAGACTTTCTTAGACAAATGAATCCTTCCCTTTCTCTTTTGGGTACACAAGTCCTTAAAAAATTTAGTATAGGCTGGGACCTGTTTAATGGAATCAAGCAGTGATAAATTGATTTTAACCTACTTGAAGGTCTCCAACATTTCCTTCATTTTGGTATTCCCCTTGTCAAAAGGAGAACGGCCTTTGAGAGCATGAGGAACTTGCAATTGAGGTACTGCTGGTACCTCAGCTGCTTGCTGTATCATTAACACTTTTTTTATTTTACTTTTCTCATTTTTTTCTTTTTGAAGGGGCTCAACAGCAGCCCCATTATTATGCTCCTACTGCTTATCAGCAGGAAATGAGTCTTCTCCTCCTTGTACACTCTTTCTTGCTTCCATACCCACTTGATAGTCCACCACCTTACCACTCCTTAGGGTTGTGATTACTTTAGCTTCCTCATGGGTTGAGGAGCCTTCACTAATCATATATTGACCCTTGGGGTTGGTCATGGTCTGCCTTGGGAGCCTACCTTCTTCTCTCTTGGTCAGAGTGTTGGAGATTTGACCAAGTTGGTCCTCAACTTTTTAATACTCTGACTGTGAGAGTTCACAGTCTGTGATAAGGAGCTCAGGTTTTACAGTGATGACAAAACCTACTCCTCAAATTAGGGTGCTCTAGGCTGTGGTGGGGGAAAAGTCAACTGATTTGGCTGTGGAGAAAACTGGGGAAATTATTGTCTATGAGCATAACCCTGATTATACTGTTATTATGGCCTATATGGCAATGCTTGCACTGCTGCTTGCTGCTGGGGTTACTGATAATTATATTGTCTCCACCTCAGATTGGGGTGGTTCCTCCATAAATATCCAACAGGCAGCTACCCATATGATTGGGTGGCATTAGCATGCTCTATAATCAGTTCAAGGTATTGACCAGCATATGGACAGTCCTCTAAGGAGTGTGTTGGTGATTGGCATATCAGACATGCCTCTCCAACCTGTGCAGCAGTTTGGGGATGTAACACACTAAGAACTTTGTCAAATTTTTGGGACAAACTATTCACTCTCTTTGCCAAGTCGTTGTACACATTTAATTCATACAACTTTCCTTTAGAAGTGGGGTCTTTTGTAGCTCTTGCAGCAGGCTCAACGTCACCTCTTGACAGAGTCTCTTGTTGCATAGAGTTTTCACTGATTACATCAAACAGATCCCAGGCTTCTTCATCAGTCTTGCTGAGGTAAGTTCCACCACATGAAGCATCTGCCATATCTCTACTCTTAGGATCAATCCCCTGGTAGAAGCTCTGGACAAGCTACCACTTAGAGATTTCGTGGTGTGGACATTACCTCAGTAGCTCTTTAAACATTTCCCATGCTTCATGAAAATTTTCAGTTGAAAATTAAATAAAGGAAATTATACACTTTCTCAACTAGCTGGTTCTGCTCATGGGGAAAATTTTAGCCAAAAACTGGCACTGTAGGGTATTCCAAGATATTATGCTATTTGGTGGGAGCATGTTAAGCCAATTCCTAGCTTTGTCCTTTAATGAAAAAGGAAAAAGCCTCATTTTGGTTGCTTCATCTCCCAACCCAGAAATTTTTAATGTGGTGCACAAAGATAAAAACTCATCAATATGCTTATAAGGGTCCTCCTTACTTAACCCATAAAATGATGGCAGCATTTGGATGGTCTGAGGCTTTATCTCATAATTACCTTGAGCATTGGGGAATTGAATGCCAAAGGGGGATGAATATACCCCTGATGCATAGTAATCCCTCAAAGGTCTTGGTTGCTCTCCCATCTCAATTGGCTCTATATTATCAACAGGAGTTTGTGTGGTCTGCTTAGGTCTAAGGACTCTTCCTATCTCAGGATTTAAAGGTGCTAATTTAGGACCAAGTGACCTTCTACCCAGCATACAACACAAAAAGTAAATAGGCACTTGCAGCAACAATAAAAGAATGCTAAAAACTACTGCAAAATATAACAGCTGAAATTAAGGCACAACAGAAGTGAAACAAAAGTAAGGGAGAAAGGGATGCAAACTAAGGTAAACAATGCTCCAGCTACAGCTATCAGCTCCCCTCTTTGTTGTTGTTCCAGATCTGCAGGAAACTAAAATAAATTTAGCAGTACCTTTATTCAAACACTGGAACTGCAACAAATAAATTTATAGACAAACAAATAAAAACTCAAATCTACTATTTATATCAAATATCCCTGGCAGCGACGCTAAAAACTTGTTGGTTGTAATTGTTTGTGTTGTTATCTTATTATAAAAGTGTGGTAAAAATATGGCAATAAAATAAATCAAAAAAAGGGGAGTAAAATGAAATAAAATGAAACAGCACCAAAAATAGCAATCTATAAACACAATCATGCAAGATCTAGGGCTATTGTAGCAAGTTTTGATAAGTAAGACTTTTTCCCACAGGAAAACTTGATCTAAGAACACAAGGTTGAATAGTAGACCTCCAGATCTGGCTATAGATCTGGCAGCCCTAACCTATACTATGAAAGGAAAGGTGAAGAAAGGGAGTTTTTGGGTGTCACAAAATTAAAATAAAATAAAGAAGAAAATTACATATCTACTTTACAAGAAAGGGGTTTAGAAAAGGATGGAAATGGATTCAGAAAAATAAATGGAAAATGGAAGAGAAGTAATAAGATAGGGATTGATTTTTCACTAAAAAAGGGCTAGTCAAGCAGAGCAAGGATTGGATCTACAGTTATCCTTCATTTGGCTACAAGCTCAAATGCAAGGAAGAAGAATCCAATCCAACCCTGAGATATGGACTAGTCTTAGGGATATAACCTGTCCACTTGAGTGGTCACAGATTATCCCAGAGATATACCTCAGTCATGTGGTAAAAATCATAACATAAAAACTACTGCAGCCACTATGTTTGTAAGTCTACAAGCTCATGCATCCATAGGTGTAGAAAACCTATAAAATATATGCAAGCACAAGAGATTATAGATTAATAGATCAAGAAAAATAGCTTTCATTGCATAAAAAAGTACTTACAATGGTCAGCCCTTAAGACTGCAGTCCTGCAAAACTCCAAGACCCTTTACAAGCTTACACACAGTCCTTTTTATAGCATGAAATCAGTCCTAACTATTACCAAAGGATTTAGCCAGCAAATGCTGAGCTAAGGAAGGAAGAAAAAGGAAAAATGTTACCTAACCCTAGAAATGACCTAAGCACAGACTATCCTCCTAGCTTAACTCAAATTAGGTTCTGTTAGATACCTATTTTGGCTATTTTTATAGCTTATATATAATCCACACAAAATATCTCTGTGCCTTGGCAAATCGAAAAAAAGAAGAATCAAGTTAGTTAGGATCCTACTGATGTGGCCCAATTACAATCAAGTGTTGCCTTGATCAGTGGGGAACAGCTCAGCACATTAGGAAATGTGCCTCAGAGGCTGTGGAATCCCAAAAGTACCTTTGAATGTTGAATGGGAGAGCTGGAACCCAAGTCTTGAGTGGTTAGAGCTTCATATTATGAATCTCGAGAGGTTCTTGAGAGGCTGGTGGCTTCAGGCATTACAGCTCGAGAGGCTGATATTTCAGCAATATAACTCGAGAGGATGGACAGCTTCAGGAATACAACTCGAGAGGCTGGTCGAGTGGCTTATTTGTAGTACTGAACTGCTCAAGAATATTAATGCTTCAGCTTTAAACCACTCGACTGGTTACTGGCTTCAAGTCTTCAGCTCGTGGGGTTCAGATCTAGCTCGACAGGCTAGTTCTTCAGCATTTGCAGCCCGATAAGTTGAAGCATCAGCACTAAAGTGCTCGAGTGGCTGCTGGCTTCCGCAATGAAGCTCGATAGGATCACCTCAGAACTACTCAACAGCTTCTTTGCTTCAACATTCAGCTCGTGAGGCTGGTGTTTACCGCTGCTTGACAATTAGGTTTCAACATTGGAGTGCTCGAGTAGTTGTTACAGCTGTAATATACTAAACTTGGGCTCCACTTCTTTCTCTCTGCAGGATTTCTAGGGCCTCGAGGCATGCTAAACAGTCCCTATGGTGTGAACCACCATTGTGTATTTTCTATAAATCCATCAGCTCCACAGCTTGGCTCAAAATTCTTTCTTCTTGGCTCATAAATGTTGGATTGCTTCACTAAGCTATAATTTATTGTCATCTATAAAAACACACTTAAAAATTCATTATTAACCAGCTCAATGGTCCATTAAAGACTAGGTTAGGATTGGAAAGTGGTATATTTCAGTGATCAACAAGTGTTGAATGTGCGTACCGACCAACGCAGATCTTCAGCAGGCGATCCTAGAGGAAGCTCACAAGTCGAAGTATGTCATCCACCCAAGGAGTACTAAGATGTACCAGGACCTGAAAATGAACTTTTGGTGGAGAGTTTTGAAGAAAGAAGTCACAGAGTACGTATCAAAATGCCTGGTTTGTCCGCAAGTAAAGTGGACCATTGGATCCCTTTGAGTTTATTGTAGCCCATGCCAATACCAGAGTGGAAATGAGAAGCCATATCTATGGACTTCATTTTAGGATTGCCGAGAACAGTGAAAGGGCACAATGCAATCTATCGATTGACCAAGTCTGCCCACTTCCTGCCATACAACACAAGGTATACATCCAGTAAGCTAGCAGAGTTACATCTCAAGGAGATTATCAGATTGCACGGTATACCTGCCAGCATCATCTCAGACAGAGACCCCCTGTACACCTCACAATTTTGATAGCATTTTCAAGAAGGATTTGGTTCCCGTCTAGAGTTTAGTTCAGAATTTCACCTCCAGACGAATGGACAAACTGAAAGGGTGAACCAGATAATTGAAGACATGCTCCGAGCCTGTATACTTGATTTCCAAGGGTCATGGGAGAAGCATTTGCCCCTGATCGAATTCGCATACAATAATAGCTATCAAGCGAGCATCAGGATGGCCCCTTTCGAAGCTTTATATGGTCAGAGATGCATGTCACCACTCAATTGGGACGAAGTCGGCGACAAACTCATATTAGGTCCAGAAATCATCGTGAGCACGACCGAAGCAATTCAAATGATTTGGGAAAGATTGAGGGTTGTGCAAAGCCGACAAAAGAGCTACGTCGACCTCAAAAGAACAAATGTCAAGTTTCAGGTGAACTTGATATAAATAATTTTCTTTATTTCTCAGTTGCCTTTACACGATACTGACATCCCCCACAAATTTTTTAGATTTGGGACAGCGTATTTGTCAAGATCTAGCCCACGAAAGGCGTGATGTATTTTGGGAAGCATGAGAAGCTAAGCCCACGTTATGTTAGACCTTTCGGAACTCGATGCAAAGTCTGTTAAGCAAAAACTCTGAAGGATGCACCCATAAATAACCCTTCAAGTTAAAGAGGAAGTTGATAAGTTACACAAAGTCAAATTCATTCAAGTCGTCCTCTACCCCAAATGGGTCGCCAACATAGTACATGTTGCTAAGAAAGATGGCAGAGTACGAGTTTGCATTGACTTCCGAAACCTCAACCAGGCATGCCCAAAAGACGACTTCTCACTTTCGCACATTGACACTCTAGTCAACAACAATGCTGGACATGAGATGCTATCCTTTATGAATGACTTCTCTGGGTATAATCATATCAAATTAGCAAAGTCCGACTAAGAGAAGACTTCTTTCACCACACCATGGGGGACTTACTACTACATCGTCATACCTTTCGGGCTCATGAACGTAGGAGCCATGTATCAACGTGCCATCATGGCTATTTTTCATGACATGATGCATAAATATATAGAAGTCTATGTTGATGACATATTAGTGAAGTCCCAAACACGAGCAAGACATATTGAAGCACTCCGACTGGTGTTACAGAGAGCTAAGAAGTATCAGCGAAAAATGAACCCAAAGAAATGTGTCTTTGGAGTCACCTCAAGAAAATTACTCAATTTCATAGTCAGTGTTAAGTGGTGAAAAATACCACTTTTCACCCTTTAACCTGACCATTGATAGACCTGTGAGCACACTAATAAGCCTCTGTCGAGGGTATTTTGTAGACAGTAATAAAAGATGATACTAATACAAAAAACCACTCAAGAATGCCCACAAAGGAGCCATCTCTCAGCACAGGATAGACCCAATAATAGCACACCAGAGGGTATCACATCACTGGACCCTTAGAGTGCTTGGCTGCAGCAGAATAAGGTAAAGGAAGTGAAGACAGGCTAAAAACATCCTATCGAGAGGACATCTGAAGATTTCGATAGGAGCTAAGAGTTGAATTAGAGGAATTCGTGCAGATGGGTGAGGTTTCGATAGGATCTGAAGGCATAAAGAAGAAGCAATCAAGAGGGTTGTGAAATTCGATAAGATCCAAGAACCTATTGAACAGATGAGAGAAAGAAAGATTTCATCCTGACGAAAGCTACCTGAGGAGAAAAGGGAACCTATCGAAGGGTTCCTGAACCTATCGAAAGGTCTTCATAACCTATCAGAAAGACCGCCTAAACCTAACGAAACAAAGGTGCTGGAATAAGAACCTATAGAAGGAGTGAGAGCCATCCTATCGAAGTGATGGAATGCAAAGGTACAACCTGACGACACAGTCTCCCAACCTATCGAAGTACTCCTCCAACCTGTCGAATGCTCCAGATAAAGTGTAGTGAAGCTGAAGCCTCAAATCTCATCTTGTCGAAACCTATCAAAGGGATTGGAGAACCTGATGAAAGGACTGAAAAGCCTTACCAAAACTTGTCGAAAGCTTCTCCAACCTGTCAAAATCATGTGCAAAACTTCTCAAAAACTCAGCTATGCACATGCTATGACTTGGTGACCTATTGCACGCAACCCGAGGCACTTGGTGACCGGCACGACGATTCCAGAAGATGCCCTAGGAAACCCTAACTGACCTACATGCTCTAACAAAACTCTAACAAACTCTGAGGACCTTCTAAAAGGGATTTTTGGCGAGAAAAATAGAGGAGCAAGCTATATATAGAGACCCCCAATTGCAATTGGGGGGGAGATCAAGATCTGAGCCAAATTCTGAAGATTAGAGCTTCCAGAGAAATTCTATTTTCCCTCTTTTAGCCCAACAATGGTTGGCTAATTCCCTTGGAGTAGCGGGGAGAGAGGTTAGATCTGTAATTGGGTAAGGTTGAGAGTGCTGTTGAGGATTCATTGATGCACAGACTACATATCTGAGAGCATTTCCATTATAGAGTGAGTTTGATTGTAATGTAAATGTTAGTTTTAACGTTGTAATTAGATCTAAAGTTCCTTTGGTTTCATTTGGTGCTCTATCAGATTTGTGTAGAGGAGTTTGTAGATTAGCTCACCCACTTAACTGGTAGACCTCTTGGATACAATCTGATCCCCCTGGATCTGATACTCCCGTAATTCCCTGAGTCTGTGACCTTGGAATTACAGCATCTGTAGTGGTTTTAACTATTTTGATTAATGCTTTTGCTTTGGAGGAGATCCCTAGGATGATCTGTGGCCATTAAAGTGGACAGATCATAACCTTAAGATTAGTCCAAGCACAGGCTCCAATTGGATTCGTCTGTTGTAAATCCCTGGATCAGATAAAGTCTATAGGATGGTCTGTGACCATTCAAGTAGACAGATCATAACCTTAAGACTAGTGAGATCCTGTGATTTGGAGTGGAGTCTTCTACCCTGCAGCTGTGCTTATAGCCAGTTGAGGGAATTGTGTGCCCTGAACCTTTGCAACATGATTAATCTAACCTGATTTCAGTGAGACCAATTTCTAAGCTACTCTTCTCCATTTTTTGCTTTTTACTCTTTTCCCCTGCGAGATATAGATTTCCAAACTCGATCGAAGTTAGTTTTTGTTTAATTTTAGCTTAGCTTAAGTGACAATCCCTTTTAAACCTCTCCCTTGTCTTTTAGCTAACTTAGCAGTAGTTAGGGTGCCAGATCTCTTACAAATCTTGAGATTTATCACATTTTAAAACCAACCTCCATGTGGACATTCCCTTACCATCTTTTTAAAATTTGCTACAACGGACTCTGATTACTTGCAGGTCTGTGTGAGTGTGTTTTACCTAGTTTTATTAGTGATTTTAGACCCTCTTTCAAGGGTAGGTAAACACCCCAACAGTCAGCAAGTGAGGAATCGAAGTCGACCCTGCAAAAGTCAGAGCTATCCTTGATATGCCACCTCCCAGTAATATCAAAGAATTATGAGGTCTGATAGGAAGGTTGCAATTCAGTAGGAGATTTATCTCCCAGCATTCAGACAGATGCGATCCTTTCTACAAACTACTTAAAGGAGAAACTGAGTACAAATGAGATGACCAGTGCCAGCAAGCCTTCGATAATAACAAGAAGTACGTCCTTAACCCACCAATACTATCGCCACCAGTTCTTAAAAGACCCCTAATCCTCTACCTCTCAATAAACGATAAAGTAATGAGAGTAATTCTGGGACAATATGAAGAAGACAGCAAAAGAGAGAAGGTTATCTACTACCTTAGTAGGACGATGGTCGAGTAGGAACGAAAATACACTTCGATGGAGAAGACCTGTCTCACATTGGTGTGGGCCTCAACCAAATTACAACACTACTTCAGAGCACATAAGATACTTGTACTAACCTGAATGGACCCTTTAAGTACGTATTTGAAAAACTCGCAACATCAGGAAAGATCGCTCATTGGCATATGCTATTGCAAGAATTCGATATCGCCTATGTCACACAAAAGTCGATCAAAGGGCAAGCAATCGCCGATTACCTCACAGACCTCCTACTCCCAAGCAATGAGCCCATACACGCGGATTTTCTCAATGAAGACCTACTCACAATTCATAACGAAGAGCCTGATAAGACGTCATAGACACTTTATTTTGACAGTTCTCTAAATCACAGAGGAAAAGGCATCGGGATAATCCTGCTAACCCCAGAAGGAGTTGTCATACCTAATACTTTTCAATTAGACTTCCTTGTCACTAATAATGTCGCGGAATATGAAATTTTCATAGCTGGACTATGAGCAGCACTACAATTAGGCATTAAATAATTGAAAACCATCAGTGATTCCAAGTTTGTAATCTCGCAAGTTATAGGAGAATGAAAAACCAAAGAAAGGAGACTGATAGCATATCTAGAAATTGCTCAATATTTGGTAAAGAAATTTGAAAGAATCTCTTTCATGCACATCCCTAGATTAGAGAACGAGCTCGCAGACTCCCTTGTCACGTTAGCCTCGATCATCCAAATACCCATCGGACAAAGTACCAAGACCTTCTTTATCAAAAAGCTGACAGTACCTACTCACAAGGTAGCATCGACCGTCAAGAGAGAATTAACAATCCTCTCCACCAGCACGGGACCAAATGAAGCAATCACTTCTAAAAATTACATCAAGTTAGAAACCAAAGTGGCTATGTTCAGATTTAAAAAATCACCCACCGATGACGGACAGTCATGGTATTTTGACATCTAAAACTTCCTGAAGTATCAACATGTTCCTCCATACGTTATAAATATCGAACGGAAGACTATACAGAATCGATGTGCCTGATTTTGCATACTCGATGAAATATTATATAAAGAAGCCTTCACCGAAGGAGTACTGCTACGATGCGTCACAACCACTGAAGGACAATACATAATCTGAGAAGCACACGCCAGTGTCTGCAACACCCACATCGGTAGATAGAGACTCGCCGATCAGACCGTACGACAAGGCTACTTCTGGCCGAAAATGATAAGAGACTGCCACCTTTACGTCCAATTCTGCAAACAATGCCAAAAACACGCCGCACTCATCAAAGCTCCATTAGTTGCATTGAACACTATAACCTCGCCTTAGCCATTTTTTATGTGGGCCTTCGATGTCATCGGACCTTTCACAGACACAATTCGGAATACTCACAAGCACGTGTTCATACTTACGGCAATCGAATGCTACACCAAATGGGTAGAAGCTGAATCCTACGTCAGAATCACCACTTCAACACTCATGAGGTTCATCGTTCAAAATATCATCACCAGGTTTGGAGTACTCAGGATGTTTATTATCGATAACAGACTGCAGGTCATCGCAAAGAAGATGAAGAAGTTATGCAAGAAGTTCGGCATCGATCTACGCCACTCCTCACCGTTCTACCCTCAAGGAAATGGACAAGCAGAAGCTATAAATAAAATGCTGATTCAGATTCTAAAGCACACAGTAGAGACGAGCAATGGAGCTGACTAGCCTGAATGACTATCAGAAGCACTATGGGCTTATAGGACCTCTATTCATACGGCCACTGGCCAAACTCTCTACCTCCTTACCTATGGGATGGAGGCAGTCCTACCATATGAGATATAAGTACCATCCTTACGGATTCAACTCAATAATGAGCTATCCTTAGACAAGAGGAGAATTGTCCTACTCGCGTAGCTAGAGTAGCTCGATGAGACACGTCTAAGGGTAGCTAATCACGCTCAGGTATATTAGATGAGAGTGGCTAGGGCTTATGATAAGAAAGTCCTTGAACGAGCCTTTAATATTGGAGAATTAGTCTTAAAGAAAATCATGCCTTCTAAGCACACTCATCCAAAAGGAAAACAAAAATTGAATTGGGAAGGCCCTTATGTTATAACAGTCGCATACCCTGGGAATGCATACAAACTGGCGAACTAAGACGGGGAAGAACTCCCTAGCCCTTGGAATACCATGTACCTTAAAAAATACTACCCTTAGCCCAGTGATCATTATATCCCGTGGTTAAATACTTATACTTATCACCCTCGTAGTAGTCAAGACCCGTTCATTGGTCGTACACCTTCAATTCTCAAAATATCCTTAAGACCTCCAATTTATTGCCCACTTGCTCATTCGAGTGAATTGATCAAAGGACTAGTGACATACCTAACTTATTTCAAAATCATAAGTAACACCTGACTCTCATCCCCCTTTCCCCGCCATTGGAGGAGACGTTAGAGCAAAAAAAAATGAAGATGTCAAGTTCAATCAAAACTCATTATTCTTGCGCTAGCAGGATGCTTTTAAAAAAATATACATATATCCAAAACAAATCAAGTGAGAGCAATACGACGAATGAATAAGTCAATGAGCTCAGGGAAGCATAAGCAGGTCGTGAGGACATCTCTGATAACTTTATTAGAAATGTATAAGCAAGCGGTAAGGGCATCCCTAATGTCCTCATACTACTAGATGTCGTCGTAAGGTGGCAGGAGGAGGACAAACTCCTACTAACCATAGAATGTGAGATCTTAATGGTATCGAAATATAACAAAGAGCTCAATCATGGCACCCCGTATCCTCTCTGAGAAAAAGATTGTTACTCATCCCTTTTGCAAAGTGTTAGTTACAAATTACTCCCCACATCACTGTGCCTTACCCCTCTTCTACTTTTTATTTCTTTTTTGGATGATAAATCGGAGACCCTTTAGGATACCCCTAAGAATGAAACTGAAAGTCAATGAATGATGACTGATGCAATCACTTACTATATCTTTCACACCCTCTCTGATAATGACCATGAGATAGGACGACCACCACCCAAAGGTAGACCCCAGTATACAACTGACATTATCAAAATGACCTCCCCCGATTCGATGGCAGTACTGAGGCACTTTTCTTCAAAACTAACTCACCAAATACCAATGGCTTTTTATAGACCCAAAGTGCACATCTAAAGCTCAGAAAAAAGCTCCATTGCATCTAGACACTGGGGCATTTTTTTGGTCAAAAGGAGAATCACCTTAGAAGCGTCGACTTGCCTATAAAGAAGATGCGGACTAATGAAGTCACCATCCAGAGAATGCTACCGAAGATACTATATTGCCAATCCTACCACGCTCCTACACTGGGGCATTTTTATTTTTATTTTTGTTATTGTTTTAGTTATTTACTTTCCCTGTTGCATTATTTTTAGTTCCTAAAACGAAAGAAAAAAGAAAGAAAAGAAAAAAGAAAAGAAAAAAAAAGAGAAAAAAAGAGTATATATTTATCTTTTACTACCAGACCCCGGTCTGAGACACTTACCCCCCTTAACAACTGGCAAAGGGGAGAATAAAAATTATTGATAGCCTTGCCTTTACATGTACAGATACAAAGCAACCTTCAACCACCATCGGGCCAGCTCAGGAAGCATCCAAGTCTCGATGACATCTGACGGCATTAAAAATGAAAGGTAAATACAAGAGGTAACTAAAAGAAAAGGAGCTAATAGGTACATCTAAACCAAAAATCTTCATATATATATATATCAAAATTTTCCTTTTTACATCTCACCGAGGGCATACCCCCTGTATACACAATGAACACGCACAATGAACATAAAAAATACACATGCACCCCTACTCCCTACGTTGTCGCTGCGATGGTCGATCACCACTGTCCCCAGTATCATTAGCTCGAAGGTCCATAGACTGATCTTTTGAAAATACAATCCCGACACCCGGAGTCCACGAAACCTCTAGACGACGAGGCCCCGCTATTGAACCCCCCTCACTCCCCTAACTAGCAGACTGCCTCGATCGAGAACGAGGAGGATACCCGGCAAGAAACTCATGAATGACAGAATCCTATCGAACATAATCCCTGACACGATCACATGTCGTACGATGAGGCTGCCTGGTCGAGGAACCCGTAGCTCTCGACTCCGATCCAGCAAGCTGACTAACCATCCTGTGCACTCCTTGCTCACCCCTCGTCAGACAATACTGCAGTCGATCTAAGGTCGCCTGCATCTCTGCTCACATCGTTCGACGTGCTGCCTCCAGCTACTCAGTTTAAATCCTCTGTGCTACCATCATCTCAACAAGTAGGTCCTCGCGGCTCTGCGTGTCCCCAAGGATCGATCTCGCCTCAAGAATGGCACGAGCTCGCGTCGCATCTAGATGCACCTTGTCAAGCTCACATACCTATGCCAATATATATATATACAATCATAGAAAAAATTGAAAGAGAAGAGAGTCATACCAGATCAACCCTCTCCCCAAGAAGGCGCTCAACTGTCACAACGGTCACTAGATCAGTGCACAGAAGGAATAGCAAACATGGGCAACTGCAAAGAGAATAAACAAATATATCAGATAACACTACGATGATGAATAAACTATAAATACATTAACTAAAACATACCTGAGAAGGAATAGGGGCAGACCCCTGAGGGGGAGCCTCAGGAGCAGAGTCCGAAACAACCTGCATAAAAAAACCAAACAAACCGACACAAGATATGTCAGAATAAAATAAATGAAATAACCTAAACTAAATTACACCAAACCAGAAACTATACCTGACTCTCGGGGTATAGAGAGGCAGTAGTCGCCTCCCTCGTCTGAAAATCTTCGGCGACCTAACACTGAAATACCACATGATGTTAGTAAACTATTAAGAAAAGCAAAGTAATAACACCCAATGAACTACTACAGTCATACGGACTGGTCAAATGATTGAAGAAACTCACCCAATGCTCTAGCTCGGTCGGTAGCTGAGCCATCGTTGGATCCTCCCGACTAGAAGAAGCAACTAAAGAAGGATCGAATGCCTAAGCAGGAGCCCCTACGGTAAGAAGCTCTGCCCTCTTACTAATCAATCAATCTCAGATCGCAGGCTGGCCTCCACCTCCCAGCTAGCCTGCTGCTGACCACTTAACAATTCGACCATCATCTCATGACTGGCGACCTCAGCCTCCCTCTCGGACTGGAAAAAAAAAAATGAGACACCACAACTATATCAGAATGTCTGGAAAACTAAGTCAACATAATATATAAACAACATACCAATGAACTAACATACCAAGAGCCGTCGAGTCTCCACAAGTTGAACCCTCATCTCGTCCTCCGCTCCCCCTAGCCTGAGCAACCGAGGAGGCGAGGGAGCATAGCATCTCCTCATCAGGATGAGGAGTGCACCCCGTCTGCTCCATTGCCCTATGAAGGGAATCCAATGCTCCCTGGACACTTACCGTGAGATGGCCCTGCTCTAATGCAGCCAATCTCTCCCTCAATGTTGATGCCGACTCAGTCCCGCCGACCGCAAAAGAACCACTCCCATGGAAGGGACGTGTGAAGAGGCGCCCACCACCCAATGCCCCAAACCATCTCACAAACTCTCGGACATCTGCCTCATCATGCATCCCTATCACACTGGTCCCCCCAGCTCTAAAATCAGCTATCTGAAGCGCCATCTTCTTTGCGAAGTCCCGACCAGGGGGCCGATCATTCTCTTTGCCACTTTGTGATGAAACTCTGAAGGGACTCCCTGAGCGAGCCCCAGCTGCCGAACCACTCGAGATAGGTGGATCCTCTCCACCTTCTCAAAATAATAGACCCATATGTCCACATCGAAGAAAGTCTGGCTAAACTAAATCACTGACACACCGGCATCCTCCTCGACCGCATATGGCCTCCAAATCACCTACAACCAAATAAGCAAGCCAACCCATCAGAGAAGCCTTAGATCCTAAAATCCATAAAACAAAATGAAAAAAAATGTGTATATGATGATATATATACCTACCCCTCATGCATGTCCTCAAAAAGGCCTCGCACGGTTTAAAGATTCGAAGACCAACGGCGACCTCTCAACGCTATCCGCCACACATGCATCCGCAAAAACATGAAGGTAATCTCCTCCAGGACCCATGGACGGAGAAAGGCAAAGTGATCATATGCCCAAAACTAGGAAAACATAAAATTAAAAAAAATGCTAAATAGATGTTACGACAAAAGAAGAAAACAAGAAAAAAAATTGAAGACACTATGAGCCTAATTAACTAAAACTCACCTAGAGGAAGGGAAGGAAACCTCCGATCATCACGACACCTCGCCCCCAACGATAAAGGTGCTCATAGAGATGCGCCAATGCGACCTCACCCCAAGCATAGGTAGGGACTCGATCCAAATCTTCGAGAAGCATCAAAAACAACCTAGTGATGCATCCCCGAGTCAAAGAAGAGAAGAGTACCGCAACAAGGAAATTTATCAAGAATGCTTGAAGCACCCTATCTGCAGCCAACCTCGGCTCAACCATAGGCTCTTGACCTGCCATCGCCACGTAACACACCTCGTAAGACATCCTCGGCTCCGAATGACGCCTTAGAGGGATGAAGCCACTGGAAAATGTGTCAAAGAACCAAGTGACCTGAACTACCCCTAACTCCGATCCACTGGATCTATACGGTACACCCAAAATCTCCTCACACACCCCTAGATAATATCCCACCATTCGCCCCGTGATCGGCTCACCCTCAAAATGAAGACCAGTGATGCGGACCTAGTCCTCTGGGGTAGGCAGCAACATACCAACCGGAAAGAGAAGTACCTAATGCTCCACCCTCTACCTCTTCAGAATCACCGCGATCAGACCACGATCGACCTGAAAAGGCCCCAACTCTAAGATTGGCCCAAAGCCGAAAGACACCAGCCGTGCCCACTAAAACTCCAGCAAGGCACGATACCAAGTGTGAGACTTCATCCATGCCAAGCTAATAGTCAACTGCGGGGGCTCCTATCGAATGAAAAAAATAAACAAATAAGACTAACGCACATACCTATGACGAAAGACAGGTAGACCTAGAGCTAAAAGTAAATAAGGTAAATTAAAACACATAGTAACAATTCATAACATGCATGTAAAACATGATAAGAACAACAAAATAGAAACGTGACCTGTCATTAGACGCATTCATGATGCATGAATGAGCACACAATCAATAATCGATGTAGGTTTGACATAAATTAAAAAGGGTTTTCAGATCCTAATAAGTCTATGTCATGACCTAAATGCCTAAGAAAATGAAGAAAATCTTGCTCAGGGGTACCTACCTGGCCTCGAGTGAAGAAATCCTCTAGTAGGAAATGTGTGTGAGCCCGACGTTCCTCACCCTGACCCTGACACTCCTCATCCTCTGCTCTCTCAGCCTCACCCTCGCCCTCACCCTCAGCTACACCCTAATCAATCTTGGGTACCTCCTCCCTGACCACCACCTGGTCACCCTCGGTACCTCCTCTCTGACTATCTCTGACATCCTCCTCCACGACAACGACACCGGTCCAAGCCTCAGAAGACTCACTAATCTCTGCCGCTAGCATCCGCTCGACCTCCGATACAGATGAATAGAACTAATCACTACCTCTAGACTCCATCCTAGAAGAGAGCTCAAAAAAATTGGAAAGAACAGAATAAACAGTGCCTGAAATGAATGATCGGATCAATAGATATCGCGAAAACATGAAAACTAAAGCTCAAGGAAACAAGGAAACAGGGAATCGAAGACAAAAATGGATAGCACGAGAAGAATGACGAATCTCAAAGTATATATAGAGCACAATCAAATTGCTTGCTTAAACTGACGCGCTCAATGTGCGTACTGACCAACGCCGATCTTCAATAGACAATCCTAGAGGAAGCTCACAAGTCGAAGTATGTCATCCACCCTGGGAATACTAAGATGTACCAGGACCTGAAAAGGAACTTCTGGTGGAGAGGTTTGAAGAAAGAGGTCGCAGAGTACGTATTGAAATGCCTGGTTTGTCAGTAGGTAAAAGTGGACCATTAGAACCCTTCGAGTTTATTGCATCGAGTTTATTACAGCCTCAGACGATACCACTGTGGAAATGGGAAGCCATATCTATGGACTTCATCTTAGGATTGCCGAGAATAGTGAAAGGGCACAATGCAATCTGGGTAATCGTTGATCAATTGACCAAGTCCGCCCACTTCCTACCATACAACATGAGGTATACATCCAATAAGCTAGCAGAGTTATATCTCAAGGAGATTGTCAGATTGCACAATATGCCTGCCAGCATCGTCTCAGACAGAGACCCCCTATACACCTCAGAATTTTGATAGCATTTTCAAGGAGGAATGGGTCGCGACTAGAGTTCAATTCGGCATTTCACCTCCAGACGAATGGACAAACTAAGAGGGTGAACCAGATAATTAAAGACATGCTCTAGGCCTATATGCTTGATTTCCAAGGGTCATGGGAGAAGCATTTGCCCCTGATTGAATTCGCATACAATAACAGCTATTAGGTGAGCATTAGGATGGCCCCTTTCGAAGCTTTATATGGTCGGAGATGCAAGTCTCCACTCAATTGGGAAGAAGTTGGCGAGAAACTCATTTTGGGTCCAGAAATCATCGTGAGCACGACCGAAGCAATTCAAATAATTCGAGAAAGATTGAGGGTTGCATAAAGCTGACAAAAGGGCTACGTCGACCTCAAAAGAACAAACGTCGAGTTTCAGGTGAACTTGATATAATTAATTGCCTTTATTTCTCAGTTACCTTTACACGATGTTGACATCCCCCACAAATTTTTTAGATTTAGGACAGCATATTCGTCAAGATCTAGCCCACGAAAGGCGTGATGCATTTTGGGAAGTGTGGGAAGCTAAGCCTGCGTTATGTTAGACCTTTCGAGGTGTTGGGTCGAGTTGGTGAAGTTGAGTATCGGTTCGCTCTGCCGCCGTAACTTTCAAGTATGCACAATGTATTTCACGTGTCCCTGTTGAGGAAATACGTGAGAGACCCGACGCATATCCTAGACTACCAACCTATCTAGATTCACAAGGACTTGACCGTAATGGAAGGACTAGTGCAAATCCTCGATCGAAAGTGTAGACACCCCCATTTTGCCCTCTTGGAATATATAAATTTGTTTGGTCAACCTTTGACCTCACCCGTGACTTTTCATAAATGACTTACCTTCTCTGGAAGTTTCACAACCCTAACATGTGGGACCATATACTGAAATAATAGTATATGATTGGACGCAGGCTAAAACAATAGCTCTGTGGCTCAAGCCCATGACCCTAACATAGGGACCATGCACTGAAACAATAGTACATGGCTGGACGCAGGCTAAAACAATAGCTCTGTGACTCAGATCCTGATGTAGGGAGACTATATACTGAAACAATAGTATATAATCGAAATACAGACTGAAACAATAGTTTGGCATTTCAGACCCCCTAACCCTAATATGGGAACCATGCACTAAAACAATAGTACATGGCTAAACACAGGCTGAAACAATAGCTCTGTGGCTCAAATCTCGATATAGGGAGACTATATACTGAAATAATAGTATATAGTCAAGATGCAAGCTGAAACAATAGTCTGGCATTTTAGACCTGACCCGGACCCAGACAACCACGAATTAAGCGCCTAAAACCATGCGCACAATTCGATTGCACGCAAACCCATAAATGTGCAATCAATCCCTTTTCAGACCAACCTCTTTTCTTCAGACCACCTCGAGACTCGATTACGCGCTCCATATGGAATGCATGATCGGAATGAGCGCTCCATCATAGGTGCGCAATTGGTCTGCGCCCGACCTAGTCTCACGGTCCTTGACCTCCAAGATTCCACGATTAAGCACTTCGAATGAAGTATTTAATCGGATTGCGCACTCCAAACCAGGCATGCAATTAGTCCTAACGTGATTAGAACTAGGGAACTCGACTAAGCCAGTCAATCGGTCACTCACTGGGTTGGTGACCGACTCAAAGCGAATAAGTGCCAGAGAACTGGCGCGCAATTCAATTAAATGCCTGAAAAAGGGCGCATAATTGGAAAAAAACCTATAAAAGACCTTTTTTATTTTGCCCCAAAAGAGGACGAAAAAAAGAGAGGGCACTTAGAGCGAACACAGAGAGAAACACAGCAATGATTTCGAGATCCGAGCTTCAAGTCCTCCGCATCCAAGCTTCGAATTTCGAGATTCCTCTCTACAGCCCCAGCCATAGGTAAAAATTTATTTTTTAGTTTTGATTCTAGTTTTTAGTTCTTAGATTTAGCTTTTTTTTAGTTTTAACCATTAATATCAAATTTTCAGTCTTAGATCGTAGCACCCCTTTTTTTTAGACCGTAATTTTAATCTCTGGTTCTAGTTCTTAGTTTCTAAAACCAGCCCTTAATCGGACGGCCTAATCCCCAACCCTAGACATTAATTTTGTTTTGAAATATCAATCTCCAATCCTATTATTAATCTCTGGTTCTAATTCTTAGTCCTTAATCATACAGTTTGATTTTCTAATTTCAGTCCCAAATTCAATCCTTAGATTTTAAATTCTAGTTTTAATTTCTTAATTTGAAATTTCTAAAATCCCAATTTATAATTCAGTTCTTAATTTCTAGTTTCATAATTATAATCCAAAATCGACTAAAAAATCCAAAAGGACTATCTTATAATACAAAATTCAATTTGCTTTAATCTCAGCCACCCGATTTGCCCAAGGGAGCTTACGGAGGGTACTCAGGAATGAGGCCAATCCTCCTCAGCATAGCGGGCCCAAAACTCCTTTTTTTTTATTTTCCTTAGTAAACTTAGTTCATTTACTTTAATTAGAATCTTAGTAAAATTAGTTCATTTACTTGCTTTGATCAAGATTTTAGTAAAATTAGTTCATTTACTTTAATTAGAATTTTAGTAAAATTAGTTTACTTCAATTAGAATTTTAGTAAAATTAGTTCATCTACTTTAATCAGAATTCTAGTACATTTAGTATATTTGCTTTGATTATAATTTTAGTACAATTAGTATATTTGCTTTAATTAGAATTTCAATAAAATTAGTATACTTACTTCACTTAGAATTTCAGCAAAATTAGTTCTATTGCTTTACTCAGAATTTCTGTACAATTAGTATACTTGTTTTGATTAGAGTTTCACCAGAATTAGCATATTCACATTCCTAGTACAATTAGAAAACTAATATTAACTAGACTTCTAGTAGGATTAGGAAACCTAATTAATTAGATTTATAATAAGATTAAAACATTCAAATTAATTAGATTCCTAGTACGATTAGGAGACTAATATTAATTAGACTTCTCATAGCATTAGGAAACTAAATTAATTAGACTCCTAGTAGGATTAGGAGACTTAATTAATTAGATTTTCAATAAGATTAAAATATTAAATTAATTAGACTTCTAATAGCATTAGGAGACCTTTTAGAATCACGGTAGAATTAGGACACCTAATCACAGTAGAATTCTAATAAAAATAGGATACTCAAAAGTAATTAGATTTCAAACTAATTAGGCTGCTAATAAGATTAGAATATTTTAACCACATAGACTTACACTAGGATTAAGATATTAGAATAGTTGATTAATTCACCACAACAGGTTCCCACAGTTAGACTCATAATAGAACTAGGAAACTTAAGCCAATTAGAATTACAGCAATAATAAGGAAAGGAAAACTAAACTATCTAAATTACAAACAAGAGCCAGTGTTGTTGACATTGGCAGGCCGACAATTCAGTAAAGAAGTAACCTACACCCACTCCAAAGCGTGATCATTGACGCGTTGCAGCGTCGTTAAATATCTGCAGCTGGCGATCACAACAAACTAGGAATCTTCCTAGAGTCTCCCTTTATTTTCAACATTCAAAACACCACATTTTCAGAGTCCTCTCAGGATATAATTGAGCCACTGATTCACGGGGATCGAAAGGAACCCAAAAAAAGGGCGCACCAATAGAAAAGAGCAGGTCCTACGCACCAAGCGAATTCCCCTCATGCTAGTGAGGTGGTGAAATCACTCAGCTACTGAGGCCACCTGGGAACGCAAGACGGATATACGCGAAGCATACCCGCACCTTTTCGATGAATTGTAATGGTGAGCGAGTACTGAGTAACAAGGAATGAACGTTGTGAAGCGATAGAGAGTAAATTGTAATGAGTTTACTGTTGCATCAAATTAAATTTTGATGAATTATTGTTACTTTAAACTAAGCTTTGATGAATCTATTAATGTAATTGTTGGGTTGAAGCCAAGTTAGATAAAACTGTTGTCTTGAATTAAACTTAGTGTAATGGTTGTGTGAATCTGTGACTATCGATGGAAAATTGTGTAAATGTAATGATGATAATGAACACCTGCTATGGCTGATTGTAAACTCAATGGTGTTTAAAATGTGATGATAATGGACTATTCATTCAAAAAGGCCACCTGACTAATTTGCTCGAGCAAACTTAGAAAATCGTCCGAGCGAATCCTTTAGAAAAGCCCTCCTGATAGTATAGAAGAAACTCGCTCGAGCAATTTTTCCAAGCCAAAACTTTCTGGTGGAATTCACTTGAGAAAATTTTCAACCGGCCCTATGTAAATTGGTTTTGGTTCGAGCGAATTTTGGTTTCGCTTGAGCAATTTTTGCAATATATAAGGACTGCGAGTTTCCTTTTCCTTTTCCTCATTTCGTAGGAACAAAGTCATCCATAAAATACCAACCTTGAAGATGTCCGCTTTGAAGGCCACTTCATCGCAGTGATCTAAGGATGATCCCCCACCACTGCCAAGGGATCAACCCAATGAATGATGGGATGCCAAAAGATTTGAAATTGAATGGTCTTTTGATAAAGACCTTTTTGGAGACCAAGACACGACCTCTTGGTTGTATGAGTACCTGAACACAACCAAGCTACAACCCTTGTTAGCCCCTTTCCACGAGTACTATTTCCCAAGACTTGTGAAACTGTTCTAGCAAAATTTTTTAATTGGTGAGAACGGGAATTTGTGCACTAAAATAGATGGCAAAGTGTTTAAATTTGGCATCAAACATATTGCCAGTGTAATGGAATGTCCCCTTTTCTTCATTAAGGATAAGGTCCTATTAGAACCGCGCTCTAAACTGACCCCATTTCATAAAATAATGGCAAACATGACCAACAGATAGCACGTCTCTGGTCGGTCCATTAGGAGGGAGCAGTTGCCTCCTAAGATGAGGATGTTGGATATTATCATAAGGTGCAACCTTTACCCCTTACGACACGAACAGGAAAGGGTAGGAGTGTTTCAACAAGCCTTGCATGCGGCTTTTGAAGAACAATGGTTCAGTGTACCAGAAATGGTGTACGAAGGAATGAAATACGCACTAGAGCAATTGCTAAAGGAGAGAAAGAAACCATTGAAATCACTACCATACGTTCGACTCATCTCCTGAATGATCGAGGAGTACGAGGATGAAGACAACGATTATCAGATATTGTCGAATGAGCAGCAATGGTCCAAAAATGTCAAGGGATACTGACTTAGGGATTGGAACTTAAGTTATCGAGGTCTGAGGAAAAGTGTCCTAGACCAACAACGCCATCAAGTTGCAGACCAAGATCAAGATCAGCCAGCCCAGCAAGAACCTCAGATGCCCCCACCTCAGCAAGTACAAGCCCAGTAGCCACACGCCTCACATGGCAATGTCCTCAGATTAGCAAAATTCAGCCGACAGATGAATGCGATGAACTTGTGGTTAGACTTCCACGAAGCCATGCTGATGGACCTGATGCGGCAGGCATACCCGACCACTGCCACTCCACGCATTGCGATAGCATGAGAGTTCATGTCAGGTGCATCGACTTCCGGAGCTGGTGGAGCTAGTGAACAAGGAGAGGAGCAATCGGAGAAATGATGGGTCCAAAGTTGGTAAATGATTTGTTGTCTTTTGTTGTGGCACTATGATGCCTTGAACAATGGCTAAATTGTAATTATCATCGTTAAAATTTTGATTTCCAGATGGTTGTAAATGAATGGTTTAAGTGAGTGGTGACAGAACGTAAGCTTTTGGGAAGGAGATTAACCCTTGTTAAAGAATGGGAGAACCTTGAACAAATTTTATTTAAGGTGTAAATTTCGTAATGGCGACGGTAGGTGTTAACAAATGGTTAACTTGTTATGTGAATGGCACATTTTAGTCAGTGGTAGCTTTTGATAGTCAATGAGCAATGAGCCACACTTTGTTTTGTAGCAAGGATATATTGTGATTAATGATTAATTTTAGCAGTTAATGGTATAATCTTTTGTGGAAATAGCATATTGAATCCAATTGGTGATGATGGTTACTTCGATAAGCAGTTGACTTGGCTAGTTAGTGATTTAAAATTATTATGGCAATGTCATGCTTGATGGTTATTAGTAACTCGATTAACGGTAGATATATATTCTATAAATAGTGGTTGTGTTCCTTGTAAATATGTTGTTTAGATGGCTGACGAAAATTCTGATTTAGTTGTGGAGGTATACTATCTAAGTTGTGGATGATATGCTTTCATGGGAAGTTAACTTTTGGTTACGGAAAATTGATACGGTAATTTTCCGTTAGACTTTTGGTAAAGTGATGGTTTAAATAGATGGTGGATATTTTCTCCTACTTTAGTTATGAATGTTTTTCTAATTGCGCAAGCATGTGTACTCTGTGAGAAATAATAGGGATTAGGACGTGATAGTAAATACGTATCATTACGTATAGTTGTGGATATATATATATTTTAAATTGTGGTTGTGTTGCTTGTAAAGGTATGGTTTGGATGGCTGATAGAATTCCTGAACCAGCTGTGGAAGTGCTCTTAATCATGAAACCCTTGAATGAGCACCGGTTGGTGAGAAATGGACACCCTTGGTGTAAAGCTCAATAGATAAGTTTTAACAGCATGATGTAGATTTTTAGCTAAACAATGTGTTCTCTTGCTCCAGTGTTACTGCCACTGGCAGTAGCCGTGTTGTCATGATTTTGTGTGGTATCAAGGTATGTCTTCCAACCCACATGTTACATAGTGAATTTTTGAGGAAGAAAATTTTGTTAAGGGGGGAGGATGTAACACCCCAGAAAATTTCGAACCCGAACACACCGACCAAATGTGTGCGTTCGATATCGTAGGTGTACTATGACACTAACATTATATATTTAAATGTTTGGATTGTTTCACAAGCTCCGTGAGAGCACCAATGGTTAAGACCGCTTTGTAAACTAAAGGTCCAAGGATCAAAACCCATTAGGTATAATGTGACTATTACTATGGACCATGAGATAAAAGATCGTACACCAATCCATGGTGTACCGGTTGCACACCGGATCAAGCATTAAGTATAAAAATCAAGTTCACACATGAGTGAACTATTTGCATGAAATTGGATTTGAGAGGAAGAAGGAACTCTCCTTCTCCACTATTTTTCATCCCCTTGACAGATCTGAACCGTCGATCACTGCGTAAATCCTCTTTGTGACACGAGGGAAACCTTTACTTCGCTTTCAATCACGAGAATATTTCATTCATGGCACCGTTAAGATTAAAGAGAACGAGCGAAGCAATCGCAGACACGCATGCACGATTCGAAGGTGAGAATCGTACGATAATCGCTTAAATCTCGATTTCTGAAACTTAGATTTGATTTGTACGCATTTGGATTTTCGCATGCAAAGATTTTAGGAAAGAAATAGAGCATCGAACGATCGGTGAGTTGCGGCGCCAATTCCATCAATCCCCATCAACGCGGACGTCGCATGCGTGTTTAGAAGGTAAGATCTAAGTTTTGATGTTGTGGAATTGGTTTGAATTTGGATTCATGTGTGATTGAGACTACATGCAAGATTTCTTTTGGATTTATTTTAGAATTTTGAGAAGAAGATGAAAATCTAAAAAATTGTAGGATCACAGAAATTCGCTCTAGCGAATTGGAATTCGCTCGAGCAAATCACCTTCAGAACAAGGGAAAATTGACTTGAGAAAATTCGCTCAAGCAAATTTTCTTCAGTTTTCATGCCAAACTCAGGTAAAACTCACTCGAGCGAGTTTTGTGTGTGCCACAGGGAATGGTCAAATTTGCCCAAGCGAGTTTGGAAATCGTTCGAGTGAATTCCCCAGTTTCTGGCCACCTTGATCTTTCCTCTGGAAAGTCTTGAAAAACTTTAGAGTATTTGATTCCTTCGACATTGACATGTGGTTTACGAACCTCTTGTAATCTAGATCGAGAACGGAAGGACATCGATAGGACCTTCGCATTTTTATATACGACTTTAGAATTTAAGGTAGGGGAAATTCCATGCTTACTTGTACTTTGATCTTTGAAGCATAGACTATGAATATGGAAATTTGAACTCAAAATCTGAATTTTTTGCATGTGAATCATTGAATCTTGAACATAATCATTTGAATATGATTTCCAAAATTTGAATGTGAATCATTGCATCTTGAATGTGAATCGTTTGAACTTTGATTTCTGAATTTCGAATGTGAATCTTCTGAACTCTGAATCTGAATTCGAATATGAATCTTCGAACTCCGAACTTTGAAATGAAATATAGTTATGAATCATCGACACCTTACTATGTGTTAGAATATTTGATTTGAGGTTTACACGAAAGAATCCCCACTTCAGTGCGACGGCACAACCGATACGGCGGGTCATACCGTAAATTTGAACCGGTACAGCAGTTAATCTATAATTCAACGCTGATACGGTAGGTTATACCGTAATTCAAACCATGACAATGGCCCCTTTTAAAAAAATGTTCCATGAACGACGATGGTTAGGTGGGGATTCCCATTGGTATTTTGGCCCAACAACGCTATACTCGCATTGGAGTTATTTAAGTTAAAGTTTAAGTCAGGCATTAAGAAGTAAAGTTGCATATAAAATATGAAAATGAAAAGGAAATCAGAAGCCATGAGAACCTTTGAAAATTGGTCAAATAAGTGATATTTGAAAATGACTTTTGAAATTGGTTTCGGATATGGAAATGCTTTCATTTTTGTCATCGAATTCTGTTTGAGATAAAATGCCACCAATTTTATGTTCTGATTTGATAAATGTAAGTTGTATTGAATTTATTCCTACTAAGCTTAGGTTGTTAGCTCACTCTTACATTTATGTCACAGGTTTAGATCTCGACCAAGATCCTAGACTAGAGGAGGATCCTGACTACGTTCCTGAGGCAGAAGAGGACCTTTCGCCTAAAGAGTTTTACCCGTAGTTGAGAGTTCGGTTTGACTTGGTATACTATGGACCCTTATATAGTTTTGGGATCTTCTGTTGTAGATTTGGTACACCCTCATGATTAGTTCTCTGAATGTACTTGAATATAGCTTTTATATGCCACTGTTTAGGTGACGGTCGGCCATCACTGATGGTATATTTTGATGTCGTTCTATAATCGGCGATAAATAGAATCTTTGATTAGTTTTGCCATATGTTTTATCCTCTTGAACTCAATAATTGTACAGATGTGCCAAGAACAGGACGACCCGGCATTCCCTGAAATCCATGTGGGAAGGTCAGGCCTTCACAGTTGGTATTAAGGAGTTCAATGTGGATTCTCAATATCAGATCTGACGGTTTGGTTTTCCTTGAAATCCTTGTAGGAAAAATCGGGCTGTCATAATATCTATCAACACAAGGCACACGTCTTAATAGACCCAGGATCTACACATTCCTTTATGACTTCTTAATTTGCGACTGAATTGAGTATCACTCCCGAATCCCTTGACTTCATCTTGGCGGTATCAGTTTCCAGTCCTACAAGAAACTTTGTAAGCACAGACACAATTTGTCTATCGGTTATCATTCTGATTGAATACCAAGAGATGATGATCGATTTAACTCTATTGGACATACAAGGATTTGGTGTAATCATCGATATGGATTGGCTATCCGCTTACCATGCAAGTATAGATTGCCTTCGAAAGGTGGTTACCTTTCGCCCACCAAAAGGAAAACCCTTCTGATTTTATGGTATTAAGTCCAACATCGCACCATTTATTTCTGCCATTTGAGCCGAACATCTGATGAAGAATGGATGCCATGGATATCTCGCATTCGTACAAAATCAACGAGAAGAGAAGGTCAACATCACCGGCATTCTCGTTGTATGCAAGTTCTCAAATGTATTTCCTGAGGACCTACCTGGACTACCACCAGACAGGGAAGTCGAGTTCTCAATTGACTTAGCTCCAGGCATAGAATTGATATCAAAAGCACCATACCATATGGCACCGGTAGAGTTGAAGGAGCTTAAAGAACGGTTACAAGAACTCTTGGACAAAGGGTTCATTAGACCTATTGTCTCTCCATGGGGAGCCCCTTTCCTATTTGTTAGGAAGAAAGACGGTTCGATGAGGCTATGCATTGACTATCGTCAGTTGAACAAATTGACGATCAAGAACCGCTATCCACTTTCCCATATTGAAGACCTCTTCGATTAGCTTCAAGGCGCGAAGTTCTTCTCGAAGATAGACTTGAGATCAGACTACCATCAGTTAAAAGTCAAGGCCGAGGAAATTTTGAAAATCGCTTTTTACTCAAGATATGGCCATTATGAGTTTCTGATAATGCCTTTTGGGTTAACCAATGCACCAGCATCATTCATGGATTAGATGAACAGTGTTCAAACCACATCTCAACCGATGTGTGGTTGTCTTCGTAGACAACATCCTCATTTATTCGAAGATAAAAGGAGATCACGAACAACATTTGTGTATCGCTCTCCAGGCACTTCGTGATCATTAGTTGTATGAGAAGCTAAGCAAATGTGTGTTTTGGTTAGAACAAGTCAGTTTCTTGGGGCATGTCATCTCTGAGGCAGGCATAACGGTCGATCCAACTAAAATTGAGGCAGTTATGAAATGGGAACAACCGAAGATAGTAACTAAAGTATGAAGCTTTTGGGCTTGGTTGACTACTATAGAAGATTTGTCGAAGGTTTCTCTAAAATTGTGGGGCAACTCACTCAACTGACTAAGAAAAATACAAAGTTTGAATGGAGGGACTCTTGCAAAAGGAGCTTTCGTGAACTTAATAACAAATTGACTTTTGCACCAGTTCTTGCCATACCGTCAGGTAGTGGAGGCTTTGTGTTATTCAGCGATGCATCACACAATGGATTGGGTTGTGTGCTTAACCAACATGAAAGGGTCATTGCTTACGGTTCTCGATAACTCAAGGATCATGAGAAGAATTATCTAACGCATGACCTAGAACTAGCAGCAGTCATTTTTGTCTTAAAGATTTTGAGGCATTATCTCTACAAAGAAACATTCAAAATCCTCACTAATCACAAGAGCCTTAAATATCTTTTCACTCAGAAGGATTTGAACATGAGACAGAGAAGATGGATGGAATTCCTTAAGGATTATGATTGCTCCATTCAGTACCACCTCGGGAAAGCGAATGTAGTAGCAAACGCATTGAGTCAAAAGTCCTCTACTCAATTGGAAAATCTCACTATGATAATAAACAGATGGTGTTTGTTTGAAGATATATCCCTATAGGATACGAGGTTCGATGTGAAGGATTTAGGAGTCTTAATGGCTAATATTACCATCCGAACGATAATCTTCGATAACATCTACAAACTTCAGAAGACCGATGAGGACCTTATGGCCATTAGACAGGGCGTGACCAGTGGAAATCGACTGGATTTCTCCATCAGGGAGGACTAATCGTTACTCTTTAGAGGCCGACTGCATGTACCGACCAATACCGACCTTCGACACATGATTCTAAAAGAAGCCCATAAGTTGAAATACGCCATCCACCCTGATTGTAGCAAGATATATGAAGACCTAAAAAAGAGCTTCTGGTGGAAAAGTTTGAAGAAAGAATTAGCAGAGTACATGTCAAGATGGTTAGTATGCTAACAGGTGATGGTTGACCATCGGAACCCCTCAGGTTTATTGTAACCCTTACCAATACCTAAATGGAAATGGAATCTATATCCATGGAACTTATCCTTGGGTTACTGAGAACAACGAAAGGACACAATGCAATTTGGGTCATCGTTGATCGCTTAACCAAGTCTGCCCACTTCCTATCCAACAATACAAAGTATACATGTAGTCAGCTTATAGAATTGTATCTCAAGGAAATTGTCAAATTACACGAAATTCCTGCTAGCATTGTCTCGGATAGAGTCCCATTGTATACGTCAAATTTTTGGCAACGATTCCAAGAAGGAATGGGTTCGAGATTAGACTTTAATTAGGCATTTCACCCTCAGACAGATGGCCAGACAGAAAGGGTGAACCAGATTACAAGCTTCGGGCTTGCATGTTAGATTTTCAAGGGTCATAGGACAAGCATCCACCACTGATCGAGTTCACCAATAACAATAGTTATCAAGCAAGCATTGGGATGGCCCCTTTTGAAGCACTACATGGTCGGAGATGTAAGTTGTCGCTCAATTGGGAAGAAGCCAGAGAGGAATTCTTATTGGGCCAAGAGATCATTGAAAGCACAACCGAAATGATTCGATTGATCTGTGAAAGATTAAGTGTTTCACAAAGCTGACAAAAGAGCCATGCCGACTTCAAAAGGATGAATATCGAGTTTTAGGTAACTTGATAAAATTACTTCTTTTGTTCCCTTGTTATCTACATACAATAATAACACCACACATCCCTTTCAGAATGGGGACAATGCCTTCGTCAAGATTTCGCCTACTAAAGGCGTGATGCGCTTCAGAAATATGGAAAGCTAAGCCCACGCTATGTCAGACCCTTTGAGATATTGGGTCGAGTCAGTAAAGTTGCATATCGAATTACCTTACCGCCGCAACTTTTGAGCATGCATAACAAATTTCATGTATCCATATTGAGGAAATACGTAAAGGATCCAACGCATATCTTGGACTATCAGCCCATCGAGCTCCAAGATGATATGATCATAGCGTAAGAACCAATACTAATTCTGGACCGTAAGAAATAGACCATGCATACCAAACAGACCCCACTCGTACTAGTGCGGTGGAAAAACCTCTCATCCGCTAAGGTCACCTGGGAACGTGAAGCAAAGATTCATGACCAATATACACATCTCTTCGAATAAGTTATGTAAATTTTCTAGGATGAAATTTATTTTAAGTGGGGAGAATGTAACAACTCACATTTCCAAACACTAATACGCCCAATTAGATGTTTGTGTTTAACAAGCTATACACAACACGCCTTGAATTTTCAAAACATTTTAAACTTAAGATACACATTTTTGTTTAAAAGACACTTATAATTAATTTTGTCACTAATTGCACAACTACATGATAGCATAGTGGTTAGAGGCTTGAGTTATAAACAAGAGGTCTTAGGATCAGACCTCACTAAGTGGATTTTAAAAAAATTTATTTTCGACCTTGGTGTAAAAGCTTGTACACCCTTCCTTGGTGTGTCAACTTAACATAGAATAATCACCAATAAGTTATAAATAAGTACCTTACGGGGAAACCTAAATCACAATCTCTCCGAGAGTTCTTCATGAGAAGAGAGTCATGAGAAAACCCTAGCCGTCTTTTCTTCTCTTTTCTTCTTTTTAAGAAAAACCCTAGCCATCACCACCTTTTTCGACAACCTTCTTCTTCAACCCCTCTAAGATTTTTTGGGTGTTCTTCCACAAAGATCACCTTGATCTTTTAACTATTGAGGTCAAGGAGGGAGAAGATAAGAGCATCGGGCGGACAATAGCTTGAACACCGATCTCCTTGACTCTAATCACCGTAGAGTCGCAATTTACACTTCAAGAGGTAGATATCATCATCTCTTACATTATTCCTTAAATTTCAATATTAAATTCTTAATCTTAGATTTGATTTTCGAACCTTATGATCATTTGTTTTGCTATTCGGATATGGAAGACTTCTAAAATTTTAAAATCAATCTATTGATTTCCAATTTTCAATCTATTGATTCCCCTGTTTCAATCTATTGATTTCCCTATTTCAATCTATTGATTTCCCTATTTTCCAATCTATTGATTTTCTATTTTCAATCTATTGATTTCCCATTTTCAATCTATTGATTTCCCTATTTCAATCTATTGATTTCTTATTTTCAATCTATTTATTTCCCTGTTTCAATCTATTGATTTTCGTTTTCAATCTATTGATTTCCCTGTTTCAATCTATTGACTTCCCTATTTCAATCTATTGATTTCCCTGTTTCAATCTATTGATTTCCCTGTTTTCACTCTATTGATCTCCTTGTTTTCAATCTTTTGATTTCCTTGTTTCAATCTATTGATCTCCCTATTTCAATCAATCGATTTCCCTATTTCAATCGATCGATTCATGAGATTCAATCGATCGATTCTAAATAGAACTGACCAAGTCAATTATATCCACCTTAAATTTTGATTTATTGACCATTGAAATACCACTTGTGTATGTGATGAAGAATAGGGATTCGGCCGCAATCAATAGGGATCACCTCACTTCCTTCTTGTGATGTTAGGAACCGAGGTAGGGGAATTTCTATGCACATTTACATTTCAGACTTTGAATCATAGATTTTAATGACATAAATGAACTGAATTTGTGATCATTAGAAATTGAATTAGAACTTGTTGAATTTGATTGCATCTGAATATTTGAAATCCTTTGAATATTAATTCGCATCGAAGCATTGAATCTTTTGAAATATCGGACCTTTTGAATCGAATACTGATATGAACATTGAACCCTTGAACTTTGAATTTGGAATAGAATGAGAATTATCTATGAATTGATAATACCTTACTATGTATTAGAACTTGCATATGATTTGAGGTTGATGTGAACGAATCCAGTTCTTCGACACTTTTGAACCATTTCGACGGCCCTTTGAACCGCACAAGTATCCCTCACAACACATGGGCTTGGGCACTTAGAAAAATTATTCATTAAATGACGATGGTTAGGAGGGGATTCCCATTGGTTATCGGAGACTCTAAACGTTATATTTACGTTGGAGACTTTTAAGTTATGGATTTAAGTCATATATGAAATAAGAAGTTGCATGTAAAAGGTGAAAATGAATAAGTTAAATAGATACTCATGTGAAACTTAAGAAATGATACTATCAAATCTTATATGAAAATCAATCTCAGATTATGTGATTTTGAACCCAAGGTTCATCGAATTCTGTTTTGACATTAAAATGCTTTATAATTGGTCATTGAAACTATGCATTGATTGGCTGAAATTTAATTTGGCATTGAAATTTTTCTACCGAGTTTAAACTATTAACTCACTCCGACACTATGTGTCACAGGTACAGATATTAGTCAGTGCTAGAAAATATTAGGAACAAAAATCCAAAATTGATGAAATGGGTAAGAGAAATTAGACTCGAGGCACGTAATCACTATCTTTAAAACACTACTCGCTCCCTACTTGAGTAAATCCTCGAGTTTGCAAATGGTTTTCAGTGAGACATTTCTAGGATACAACAAGCCCAATCCCTTGGATGCGATCCGTTACTTTGCAACAGTAGAGGATTGCCCCAGAAAACTCAATCTAACGAAGTACCAACAAAAGAAGAATGCAAGAGGAGTTCTCAAATTGTATGCAAGGATTTAGATGGATTTTCAGAGTGTCTAAAATTATGTCCAGAGATCTCCTTATATAGATATCAAGTGTATTTTCAATATGACTGTTGGACCAACAATCATATTTTGGACGGCTCAAATCTTTCAGAGATCTCAACCGCTTCATCCAATGACTGTATATGCTCCTTTTTGAATTCAAATTTGAACAGTTACACACCTTTATAAGCGATTATGAAACGGTTAAGTCCAATGGTCAAAATTTTGACCAATTCGTTTGGCCCAATAGAATTAAATTAACCCACTGATTAGTGGCCCGACTCAGCCCATGAATAATCTGATCGTTGAATCTATATAGTCAAAAAGTCAAACCTCTCCTTGCGACGATGTGCACTTGAGAAGTGCAAAGTGTGTGCGCCTAAAGCGCCAATGCGCCTAAACGCTAATCACCACACACATGCGCTCGTGTGTGTGAACGCGACAGCTCGCCGCTAGGCACACTCTTCTCTTCTTATTGTCAAACAATAATAGAATGTCCAAGGTACTATACAGCATAGACACTTTTTATATTTACCAATGTGAGACTATTTACTTGCATACAAAACTTGAGAACATCTATTGCCTAAAACCCAACCCACAAACTAAAAAATCAAAATAAAGTTTTTTTCTTTAAATTTATTAAAATATTTATTATATTAGTAATAAATATAACAATTCCTGATAAATTTCAAATAAAATAAAGACACCACTACTGAAAATATGTGCATACCGTGAAAGGTACCTTTTGGGTTTGAACCTTCACTTAGTGCAAACTTATCAAAGTCTTATTAGAGTACACAGAGACCATGGTCTTGAACTGAGAACCCTATATAACATACCAGATAAATAGCACAAACAAAATTTCTTAAGATCTAGTTTTTTATAAAGCTAACACTATTATGGTCTTGTGCTTATATCCTGATTTCATGAATATTTTTTGAGAAAAAACTATATTCTCATAAGAAGCGGCCACACCTCCACATTCACATAGGTAAGTCTGTCAATCTGTTTTTGTAATTAAACACATTAACATAAAATATTATAAACTTATTAAGAGTAAATACTCATCCTTCGTATTTTCATTACAGATTCTAAGCACCTTACACATGTCTTGGGATGAACATTTTAACTATATTAAAGTGCTTCTAATCATCACTCTTATGTCATACTCTTCAATTATATTTAAGAATTTATTGTACAAATATTAAGTTGGGTTTCTGACATAGGTGATCAACTATATGGTTTTAGTCTTATCCCGATAGATATTTTCTTTACCAATTCTCTAGAAAGTCCTTTGATAAACGGATCAGCCAAATTATTATTGGTTCGAATGGAATCTATCCCAATTACTCCCTCTTTGAGTAATTTTCTAACATAATGGTATCGTAGACCAATATGTCTATTCTTTCTATTATAAACTTTATTATAAGTTTTTGCTTTTGTAGCCTCACTATCATAATTTATTGTAATAGGTGACATAGGCTTTGACAACATAAGAATTTCCAAGAGTAAATTCTGAAGTCATTCTACCTCTTTGCCATATGTCGTTAAGGCAATAAATTTAAATTTCACTGTGGAATGAGTAATACATGTTTGCTTTTTAAATTCCCATGAGATCACAGCATCACCAAGAGTAAATATTTATCCACTCGTTGTCTTGGATTCATCTAAATCTGAATTCTAACTTGCATCACTGTATCCTTCTAAAACAATAAGAAAATAAGAAAATTTTAATCTATAATTTACAGTTCCTTTTAAATATCTAAATACACGAGATAATAGTATTCCAATTATCATGACATGAATTATTAGTATATCTGTTAAGACCTGAAAAGTACCACTTTTCACCCCTTAACTTAATCTTTGTTAGACCCTTAATTATTTAATAAATGTATTTTAAGTCTATCCTACAGGTAATAAGCAGCAGCTGCAAATAAGCCCCTAACCATGCCATGAAGCCTACTATTGCCCCAGAAGTTCCTCAGAAGAAAGAAGGTTAAACCCAGACAGAGAATTGGTTGCAGCATAGGCACAGCAAAGTATAAACAAATCAAGAAGAATGTCTCGCGCAGATGTCACAGGGCTCAATTGAACCAGAAAGAATGCGTCGCGCAGTTGCCGCAGGCTTCTGAAGGGAGCACACCAACTGGTCGCGCGGTCTTCGCATCGTTCGCACGCAACTGGATGTCAGCAGGGAGTAAAATGCATACTTCGCATAGTTCTCACGAGTCTCAGTCATAAGCGCTCGCGCAGCTCAAGAAATGAGTCTTCAACCTTTGCGCGATTCACTGAATAGAGAGAGCTCCAGGCATTCTAGCGTGCGGCTGTCGCACAGTGGCCACGGGATACATACTTTCAAGGAACTGCTCGCGCGATCTAGAAGCCCATGCACATTGTTTCTTCGCGAGGATCGTCGCGGGATTCATCAAGAAATGAACTACGCGCGCAATTCCCGCGCCATTCAAATAGAAAGAGCAATCCCGCAATGACCAAAGCATCCCCGCGATGACCAAAGACCAATCCCGCGATTGCAAGAGCTTCAAGTTAAATCAACCCCGCGACTCCAATTCTATCGCGCGATAAGACCTGGAAAGCCTTTCTACCTAGCGAGGCTCAGGTTCTTAACATCAACCCCACTTCTGTGGGGGCAATCTGGGAATTTCTAGCAACTAGGGCACGCACTCTAATGCTCTAATCTTTGTGCACACGCCTCGAGACATCTAAGAAATAGAAATAGGCCATGATAGCATTGATAAATTAGGGTTTTCCTAACCCTACTTCACGGAGAGCCGACTGCTATATAAGCCTAAGCCTAGCTTAGGTTTAGGGGACTTGACTTCTGTACTCCTTCTTGAAACCGACTGTAGAATTACAATAGGCTAAGGTTAGGGTTTAGGAGTTTTCTTTTTTCTTTTTCCTTCTCTCCATAGTCCAGCACTTGCTGTCTATGCTTTTGTATAATTATTTGGTATAGTTTTAATGGAGTTTTGTAATAGGATCTATTGCATGTATGGGATTGGTGTTTTATGAGTTATTCTGTACAAGGCTGCTGCCTTGAGATCCTCCATTGCTAAGTTGTATTGTAAGCAATGGAGGAGTGTCTTTAAGGTTTTACTTAGATTCAAGTGACCTGTGTGTCCAGGTTAGGCACATTGCAGGCCTAGCCCCACCACAGAACCACTAAATCTGAATCCCCATGGGAGCTTGAGCTGGTAGCTTTGTGAACATGGTGGCGGCAGCAATGTTCTTATTCTGTCTTAGACTTCTGTGAGGAGGATAGCCTCTGTGGATAGTCTGTGACCATTCAAGTGGACAGATTATAGCCCTAGGGTGAGGCCAATCCACAGATCTAAAACAGATTCTTCTTCTCTGCACTTGTGCTTGTAGCCTTGTGAGAGATTGTGCAGAGACAGACTCCCCTGTATTTATATAGACCCACCATCAGATGGCAGATCTGATCTGGCTGTAGAGATTGTAGGCTTGTGACAGGATCACTGCTGTCTTTCTAAAGCAGTGAACAGCCAAGCTTAAAAGCTAGTACTCAAACTCTTGTTGGTTCTGTGTGTCCAGGCTAGTACACGTTGTAGGCCTAGCCCCACACACAGAACTTTAGAGGTTGAGGTTCCTATGGATTCTTGAGCTTGTAGCCTGGATGAAGTAGTGCCTACAATGATAAACTTGTTCTGACCCATCTCTGGATTGTGGTTCCCCCATTGGATAGTCTGTAACCATTTAAGTGGACAGGTTATAACCATAAGGGATGGCACAGGGGTGAGTTAGATCCTTTCTCCTCTTTGGTGATAATGTAGCCATTGGGCAGGATTTCTATAGCAGTAGATCTGAGTCTGAGTTATAAGACCCATCAGATCTGTACCTAATAGCATACTTCTCACCCTTTTATATTTATTTTCTCATACTCCATCCTCTTTCTTAACCCTTTTTGTAGTTTAGACATTAAGTTACCTTAGGATTTAGACTATAGTGACCTTAAATCCCCTTCCATTTAGGATGGCCAGATCTATAGCCAAATCTGGAGAGCCTACTAAAGATAGCTCCCTTGGAGCTTTAGATCAACTTTCCCTGTGGGACAAGCTCTTACTTATTAAAACTTGCTACAACAGGCCCTGTATCTTACAGGTCTGTGTATTTTTAGGCTTGCTGCTCTTCAATCCACCTTTGATTTTCACTAACCCAATTCTTATCACCATTTCTAATAAAGTCAGTAGCAAGCACTTGAAAATACCTTAACAATATCTACTCAATTTTTTAACTGCATATGCTAAGTCAGGTCTAGTACAGTGCATTACATACATCAAACTACCGATTACTATAATATATTCTAACTGATTTATAGATCTACCTTTATTATAAAAAAAGTTTGATGCTAGGATCATATGATATAGATGCAGGTTTACCTTCTAAATGATTATATTTCTTAAGAATTTTTTCTATGTAATGAGACTAGATTAAAGTAAGTTCATTATCATTTTTTATTATTTTGATTCCTACGATGACATCAGCATTACCCATATCTTTCATATCAAAATTGGAAGAGAGAAAAGATTTAGCATCCATTATACTATATAAATAAGTACCAAATATAAGCATATCCTCTACATATGAACATATGATAACTCCCTTATTTGTAAAAAATTTACTATAAATATATTTATCGAATTCATTAATTTTAAAATCATTAGAAATAATAACATATTCAAATTTTTCACGTCATTGTTTAGGAGCTTGTTTTAAATCATAAAGAGATTTAATTAATTTACAAACTTTATGCTCCTGTTTGGTTATAACAAAACCTTTAGGTTGTTCCATATAAACTTCTTCTAATTCACCATTTAAGAATGCAATTTTTACATCTATTTGATAAATTTATAAATAATAAATAGAAGCAAGTGCTATTAAGATCCTAATAGTCAAAATTCTGACTACCGGCGCATAAGTATCAAAAAAGTCAATACCTTCTTTTTGTCTAAATCCTTTTGTCACTAATTAGGCTTTAAACTTATCTATAGTTCCATCAACTTTTAGTTTTCGTTTGAAAACTTATTTACAAATTATAAGTTTAGATCCTTCAAGAAGATCAACTAGTTTCCATGTTTTATTACCTATTATAAATTTAATTTTATTATTTATTGCTTCATTCCAAAAGGCAGCATCTTGCGATTTCATAGCCTCATCAAATATTAAAGGATCATTTTTGATATGAAAAGAAAACATGATTTTCTTTACTTGTTCTGATCTTCTTCCCTCTACTATAAATATATAAAAATTTAAACTAAAAGATTTTTCTTTTCACACTCCTTTACTTCTTCTGAGATCCGTATTTTCTAAATTTTCAAAATTTATAATTAATTTTTCTTTATCAGAATTTTTATTAATTCTAGAAATAGAAGAAAACTAATATTCATAAAATTCAGCATCTTCAATTATACTGTTTTGATCAATTGCACCCTCAGATTCAGTTATCAAATATCTGTAGGCTTTACTGGTTAATGAATATCTAATAAATACGCGTTCAATAGCTCTATTACCTAATTTAAGTCTTTTAAGATTTGGTAATTTAACCAGTGCTCGACACCCCCACACTTTGAGGTATTTTAGATTAGATTTTTTTTTCTTTCATAACTCATAGGGAGTTATACTAGAACTCTTTTGTGGCACTCTATTTAAAAGATGGCAAGCAGTGAGAAGTGCTTCACCCCACAAATTTAAATTTAAACCAGAATTTAAAAGCATAGCATTTACCATTTCTATTAAAGTTCATTTTTTTCTTTCTGATGTACCATTTTGTTGAGGAGTGTAAGGTATAGTCGTCAGATGTACGACCCCCACATTTTTATAAAATTCACTAAAATTATTTGAAGTGTATTCTCCTCCTCTATCAGATTTAAAGTTTTAATATTAAAATTTAACTAATTTTCAACTTCTTCTTTATAAGCTTTAAATTTTTCTAAAGCTTCAACTTTATGCTTTAACAAATAAATATAAGTATATTTAGAATAGTCATCAATAAATATTATAAAATATATTTTTCTTCCTCTAGTTAAAATACTATTTAAATCACAAATATCGGTATGAATGAGTTCTAAAATTTGAGATTTTCTTTCTACATTATTGAAAGGTTTTCTAGTGATTTTAGTTTGAACACATTCTACATTTTTTATGAATATTTTTCTTGTATCTAGGAATTAATCTTAATTCTATTATAGAATTTAAACGATTAATATTCACATGCCCTAATCTATCATGCCATAATGAAAGAGAATCAATAATATAAACGAAAGAAGGCATTTCATTGATTACATTCAATTTCAACATCCCATTACAGACATATCCTTTCCCTACAAATACACCACCCTTAGTGATTACAACTTTATTTGATTCAAATACTAACTTGAAACCATCTTTATTGAGTGAGATGGTCGAATTTAGATTCTTACGAATCTCAGGAACATACAGTACATCGATCAAAGTAAGGGTCTTATCAGAGGTCAATTTGAGATTGATTTTTCCTGAACTCTTGACCTTTGCAGTTGAAGCGTTCCCCATGAAAATCTCGTGTCCGTTCGTGTCTTTCACATAGTTGGCGAAAAAATATCTGTAGTTAGAAACATGCCTAGTGGCACCAGAATCGATCCACCAGTATTTTTTGCTTTCAACCACATTGATTTCGAAATTTATGGCTACGAACTTTTCTTCAACCACATTCACTTGAGATTCTTTCTTTCATTTTAGAAGTCTGCAATCCTTTTTGAAGTGATCAATTTTACCATAGTAATAACAACTATCCTTTTTCTTCTGGCCCTAATGACCTTGGCTCTTATTTTTCTTATTAGTCTTATCAGAATTGAAGTTGTCTTTCCGCTTTCCATGTGATTTGGACGTGTCAACTTTCACCATATGAGCCTTTGAAGTTAATTGAGATTGCTAGCCTTTCTTATCGCGAACACGAAGTTCGTCTTCGACTCGAAGATGGTGGCACAACTCTTTAAACAAAAGTTCTTTCTTTTTATGTTTAAGAGTACTTTTGTAGTCCTTCCATGAGGCAGGCACTTTGTGGATAATTGCATGATTGTGACAGATGGGATCCATTTTTATGCCCTCTTAATTAATATGGCTGATAATATATTAAATCTCATGAACTTGATCAAGAATCGATTTATTATCAGTCATTTTATAATCTAAATACTGACTTACAATAAAAAAATTTATACTGGCATCTTCTATTTTGTACTTTGTCTCCAACGCCTTCCAAAGTTCCATTATAGACAGCAAGCTCTAGTACACATCGAAGAGTGTATTTGCTAGCATATTGAGAATGTTCCCTTTACAGATATAATCATCTTGCTCCCATTTCTGGCGATCATGAATATTGGCAAGAGATTCTCTATCAAAATCTTTAGGCTCCGCAGGTTTTGGAGTGGTTAGAACATAAGCAACTTTCAAAGTCATCAATACGAAATATATATTTTGTTTCCATCTTCTGAAGTTGTTGTCTTCCAATCGCTCTAATTTGATGAAGTCGTGAGTTATCACTTTCATGTTTGAAGCCATTATGATATAGAATAGCATTTTTAAATTGTTAGAAAATATTAGGAACAGAAATCCAAAAATGATGAAATGGGTAAGAGAAATTGGCCTCGAGTAATCGCTATCTTTAACACGCTATTCGCTCCCTACTCGAGTAAATCCTCGAGTTTGCAAAAGGGTTCCAGAAAGACATTTCCAGGATACAAAGAGTCAAATATCTTCGATGTGATCCGTTACTTTGCAACAGTAGAGGATTGCCCCAAAAAACTCAATCTGATGAAGTATCAACAAAAAAAGAAAGCAAGAGGAATTCTCAAGTTGTATGCAAGGATTTCGGTGGATTTTCAGAGTGTCTGAAATTTTATCCAGAGATCTCCTTATATAGATCTCAAGTGCCTTTTTAATATGACTGTTGGGCCAATAGTCATATTTTGGATGGCTCAAATCTCTCAGAGATCTCAACCGCTTCATTCAACGATTGTATAAAATGTTGCACCTTATCAAATTCAAAGTCGAACAGTTGCACACCTTTATAAGCGATTATAAAATGATTAGGTTTAATGGTCAAAATTTTGACCAATCCGTTTGGCCCAATAGAATTGAATTTATCCACTGATTAATGGCCCATTAGGCCTAACCCGACCCATGAATGATCTGACCGTTGGATCTACATGGTCAAAAAGTCAAACCTCTCTTTGTGACAATGCGCACGTGCGAAGTGCAAAGTGTGTGTGCCTAAATCACCAATGCGCCTAAACGCCAATCACCACGCACACAAAACTTGAGAACATCTATTGCCTAAAACCCAACCCACAAAACTAAGAAATCAAATTAAAGTTTTATTTTCTTTAAATTTATTAAAATATTTATTATATTAGTATTAAATATAACAGTCAGAACCTCGAACTTGAGGAAGATCCGTATTTCATGCCAAAAGAAGAAGAAGATCTTCAGCCCGAAGATTATTATCCGTAGTCAAGTTGATTTGGGACTTTGTACAATTAAAAAATTAGCAGGATAATTGAATCAGTTCCTTTTATATACTTCTTGTACACCACTATTAGCGTGACGTACGGGCCTCACCGATGGTTTTGTTTTTTTCAATTTATGTTCGTTACGACAATGGAATCATTTATTGTTCGTATATGTATTTATATACCAAGTATTTAACGACTCGATGTTCCTAGAATTCCGTGTGGACAAGTTGGGTCATTACATATAATCTTTTCTTTCTTCTCATAATACTAGCTCACATTTCACCTCATATATTTGTTCACAAATCCATCTTCATAATCATAAGTATTGGATGTGAGCTAAGATTGGTGATGGCAGTGGTACAATTTAGATTGGTATATTTAACAAAGAACTTGAAAAGGTGCTACGGTATACCATGGCAGACCTCCAAACATTGAAAGTAAGTTTCTTGTCCACTCCTCTTCACATATTTACAGCATTCATGTCAGCATTTCTAAAATCTATACTTTCCCTCCACAGGATTCCAACATCTCCGACTTCCTCAAGTGCATGTCACGATGTATTGGCAAGAAATTCATTTTCACCATCAAAGTTAATATTTGGGGAAATGATGTCGAGAAAGCGCAATCATATACCTGCATTGATCTCTCTGAGCCTGCTTATCTAAATTGATGTTTTTATTATACTGTATATCACTTCTAAGTGCTATGGACATTTTCTCTTACTTAACTGCTTCATATAAACTCCAAATACATAGTAATCTCTAGAGTAATTCCTCTACATTTGCAGGTTGCTCTATATTGCTATATTTCTATAGGTCATGAATATAATTTCTATAATCATCATATAGGGGACAAATTTAATTCACCTACTTCATTAATTATCATTATCTCAAACTTAAGTGTCAAACATGCGAAGCACATGCATTAACTAGTATAAATATATATACATACATATATATATATATATATATATTTATATCAGCATTTTGTTGCTTACCAACAAAAAATATAAAATAAAACATCTAACACTAAAAACTCATTCTAACCCTAGCGAAGTGCGTTCACATGGGAGTAGTAAATTTCGAATCACGAACTCAAACTCAAATTGAGCGAATTGCGAATTAAGAAACATGGGGTCTAATAGGAACCCACAATCACAATTTACTTGCCACACCATACCAACTCCACCCACTCCTTTTAATTCATATCATTCACCCCCAGCTACCATAGATCTATTATCCTCAACTCTCACCTATTCTCACCCACCCCACTCACTATAATCAAATCCAACCCTTCATTATTACCTGCTAGTGGTACTTGGCACTCCATCTCACCATCAATTTTTCTATTTAAGCCCCTCAATTGTGGACACTAGAAAGTTTGTGTCAAAAAATTTTTGAGCTTCTAGAGGCTCTAAGTTTCAAGTAGGTACACTCTTGGTGCCTAATGCTTGAAGGTTTAGAGCTTAAAAAGTTTAAGCTCATGTAAGTCTAATTTTTTTTAGGCAATCTAAATGGTAAAAGCTCCTTGTTTCGTTCAGCTTCATTTAATGTTCCTATATGCTAAAGAATAATTTCATATTTATTTCCTATTTTAATCATTGGTGCCTTTAAAACACCATAGAAATTTCGAACCCGAATACTCCAGGTGTGTACGCGTGGTTGAGGCTGAGAGCAATTTGCGCCTTGGAATTTTAATCCAATTATTAAAGTGTAGGGAGTACCTTCGAAGTAAAGTATATCTATTAAATTGTGTAATTAGTTACACAAGCTCCGTGAGAGCACCAAAGGTAAAAGATCGCTTTGCACTTAGGAGGTCTTGGGATCAAGACTTGCTGGAACCATACTTTTGTTTCTTTTTTTATCAGACCCATACACCGTCCTCGTTGTACCTGTTTCACACCGAAGCCATCCACACGTGTATAAAACCCAAGCTTGATACAAATTAAGAAATCCTACATGAACTTCAGTTTTGAAGAGGAAATGGGAGAGAACTCCATTTCTCCTTCTCTTCGCTTTCCTTTTTGAAGAAATCACAGTTGTTCGACATCCCCCGATATCTTCTTCTACTTCGAAACATTTTCTATTCACCTCGACCACAACCAAACTAGATCTCAACATCGTTACAATCAAAGCGACGGAAGATCGAACCATCGGACGATAGAAAGTTCGAACACCAATAATTCCAGACACCGAAGGTTATAAGCCGCGAATGCGCGAAATCTACGGAGGTAAACGTCTTTACCTTATCATGCACATCTCCATTTCAGAAATTTAGGGCTAGGATCACATGGGATTGACTCGCATGCAAAGATTTTGGAAATCTAAAGCATTGGAAACATTAGCACTGATGTTCCCGTTTGTCGTTCCTCGAAATCTTTGCATGGAAATCGTTTCATGCACAAGATTTCAAGGTAAATGATTTGTTATTTTGTCTTGTAGCATGAAACTAGATTAGATTAGATGTTTAGGATGGGATTGTGTGAAGAAATTAAGAATTCGGATTTAGGAGGAGGAATAAAGGGTCACAAAGTCTGACAAACTCATTGCAGCAACCTTTGAAACTGACTGCAGCGATGTCCTTCCCGAAGCACTCGCTACAGCAAGTGCTACATGGAATTTCAGGCAAAAATTGGCACTGTTCATACTCACTGCAATGAGATTGAAGGTGCCACATGAACTCGCTGCAGTGACTTTGCAGCTCACTGCAGCGAGATACCATGTTCCCTGAAGGTTTGTATTTTTACCTGAAAAAGCTGAGAGGACCCTGTTTTATACCAAATCCCCGTCATTGACATTAGTATATGGACATTGTATGATCTAGGATAATTGTAGGAAACCATTGATGGGAACTTTGCTTTGACTCACGCTTGTATGTCCGTACAACTCCGACATTAAGGTAGGGAATTTTCAATGTAATTTCATCTTGCTTCTGATTCATAGACTCAATGATTCTTTGAAATTAAATTGATTTCGTTATTCAATATTTGAATCCTCAATTTTTTGCTCAATGATTGACTCGTTAAAATTGAATCTGAATATGAAATTAAATCTGAAGTTTGAATATGAAATCGAATTTGAACTCCAAATATGAATTTGAACCAGAACTCTGAATATGTCCCTGAATTTGAATCAGTTATGAATTTGAATCAGAACTCTGAATATGTCCCTAAGTTTGAATTAGTTAGCTACCTATGCTTTATGAACAATGACACCTATTACATATTAGCATATGCATTTGATTTAAGGTTCACATGAACGACTCCCCCACCGACACGACGGGATATCCGTGACCGGTACGGCAGGATATCCGTGTATTTGTCTGTGAACCGACAAGGTTCTACTTGATTGTTGGTGTGCACTTTTCTCGGTTCCTCTCGGTCCCTATTGAATCAATGGCTCCAATTCTGTCCAAGTAGACTCTAGCGATGCGACATTTGGAATGGTGGAGGTAAAATAAAGGATTTTCTAGGAATGTTCCTAGTTTATTGTGATCACCAGCTGCAGATGCTTAACGAAACTGTAGCACGTCAATGATCATGCTTGAGAGCGGGTGTGGGTTACTTTACTGAATCGTCCGCTTGCGAACATCAGCAGCTATGTCTTTTCTTATAATTTAGATAGTTTAATTTTTCTTTTATTTTCCGTTATTGTTATAGTTCCGTTATTGTTATATAAGCTTATTCTAATCCTATTAAGAGTCTAGTTAATTTTTACTATTCCTATCCTTATTGAAAGTCTAATTAATTAAGTGTCCTAATCCCATTAGAAGTCTAATTGTGACCAGGTTTCCTATTTATACTAGGAGTGCACATGTAGTAGTTCTGGTGAAATTCTAATTAAATCGAGCATGCTAATTATACTAAAGTTCAAATGGAGCAAGTATGCTAGTTGTATTGGAATTCTAATTAAATCACGTATAACAGTCTTACCAGAATTCTAATTGAAATAGAGAACCAATTTTACTGAATCTCTAATTTAAGCAATGAATTAATCGGACTGAAATTCTAATTAAAACCAAAAATTAACCAATTAAAATCTGGTTTAAAGAAATTAATCAATCATACTAAAATCTAATTAATTTAATTAATTAATTATGCTGAAATAAAATAAATCTACTAGTTAATTATACTAAAAAGATAAGAAAAGCAATTAATTAATTTTAGAATTCTAAGAAAAAGAGGGGTTTTGGGCTCGCTATGCTAAGGAGGATTGGCCTCATTCCCGAGTACCCTCTGTAAGCTCCCTTGGGCAAATTGGGTGGCTGATATTGAAGATAAATTGGATTTAGGATTATAAAATAGTATTTTGAGCTTTTCATAGTTGATTTTGGAGTAATAATTATGAACGAAATTGAGAAACTAGAAACTAAAATTAATATTTAAGATTTTTAGAAATATTAAATTAAGAAATTAAAATCAAAATTTCTAGGACTGAATTTAGGTCCGAAATCAGAAAAATAAGACCGTATGATTAAAGACTGGCTCTAGAATCCACGGACTAGAACTAGAAATTAATGATAGGACTAGAAATTGAGATTTTAGAATGGAACTGAAGCCTAGGGTCGGTAAATTAGGCCATCGGATTAAGGACTGGTACTAAATTCATAGAACTAGAAGCAGATATGAAAATTTGCGGTCTAAAAAAGGGTGCTACGGTCTCGGACTAAAAATTAAAGCCTATAATTAAAACTAAGAGAAATATCTTAAGTCTAAAACTAAGATTTTACCTAGGACTGGGGCTACGGAGAGAAACCTTGAAGATTCAAAGCTTGAATTTCGAAATCATGGTTAGGTTGCACTATGTGCTCATTCTCGGAGTTCTCTGGTTTCGGACTCCCAAAAAAAATCTATTCTCTCTTGAAAATTGTCAGCCTCTCTGAGCGAATTAAGAAAAAAATCTTTTATAGGTTTTTCTCTAATTAAATGCCCTATTTCAGGCGTTTAATCAAATTACGCATCATTTTTTCGGTGCTTAATCGCTTTGAGTCGGTTACCGACTCAATGAGCGACCGGCCGACTTGCTCAGCGAGTTTCCTAGTCCTAATAGCATTAGAACTAATTGCGCACCCATTTTGGGGTGCGTAATCCAATTAAACGCCACTCTAGAAGTGTTTAATTGAGGAAACTTAGGGACCGAGGGCGATGAGGCTAGGATGGGCGTAGGCCAATTTCGCGCTGGTGATGTGGCGCTCAATCCGATCGTGTGTCTGGGAAAAGGAAGTCTGGTCTGAATAGAGATTGTTATTCACTAAAAAGTATCACTTTTTACCTCTTAACCTAGCCTTTGCTGGACCTTAAAGCTAACTAATAACTCCTTTTTAGCTTATTTTGTAGTTAGGAATAACATGTGCAGCTTAACACAAAGTCTATGCTTTTAGTGTCAAGAAGAGAGAATTTAAGTAAAAGATGATAGTTGAACTAGAAAGTGATGAAACACCATGGTGGTACACACCATAGTGACTATTTTGCATGTCACAATGGACCAAGACAGTCCAGCAGATGAAAGAAGTATAGGTAAGAGTGGAGGAAGCTGCAACAGAAGCATGTGCATAGCAGCAGAGGAGCCAATGACCTATCTCGCACAGTTGAGGTGCTACCTCGCACTGTTCAATTCACTGGCAAAGCTCCCTCGCACAGCTAAGACATACAGCATATTAGAGCTCACAAAGAAGTCGTGCAACTCAATGAAGGGATTATTACAAAGCAGCTCTCGTGCAACAGTCGCGCACTTCAGCTGCAATCAACATGTGAAGAACTCACAGAGCTCTCGCACACTAAGCCTTCAAAAATATAGCTAACGAAGTTCTCGTGAGGGTCAAGCCTTAATACAGCCGCGCGCTACCTCGCAAGTCCAATTGGTACGAATAATAGTAAAGGCCTCGTGAAGTTCTCACATGGCTCTGAAAGAGAGAGACGCCCAGAAGTTCTCTCACGCAACTCTCGCGCGCTAGAAGCTTAACCCTGAACCGAGTGAGATGGGTAGTCCATCTACGTAAGTACCCCACGACAGGAGTTTTTGAAGCTCTGCTGCGCGAGTGCATTCAAAGCTAAAGTAGTTGTACAATCATCCAAAGTCGTACTACGCGAGACAACAATATTCAAAGCCAAACTCTACCCCGCGAGCACTCTGCACCTACGCGACAGAAGTGATATGCAGGAGCCAACCTCGCAAAGCTCGAGCTCTCCACTTCTCAATTTTAACTCGAGGACCTTTTAGGGATTTCCCCAAGTCTAGGGCACACAACCTGAGGCACGAATCCCGATGCATGCATCCCAAGACATCCAAGGGTTATAACAGTACCACATCTGCTTGAAAAATAAGGGTTTACTCTCCTCTCAGCCACAGCATTAGGACTAAGTATATAAGTTATGCTTGTAACTTAGAATTTATCAATCACTTTCTCCTTCAACTTCTGTCGGCTGAGAGCTCAAGCATATTAGAGTTTGATCACTTCTTTTTCTATTTTTTCTTCTCTCTTAGCCCAACACTTGCTACCTAAATCTTTGGTAAGCAATTAGGTGTAGTTTTACTTAGTTTTGTAATAGGTCATTTAAATATTGGGATATTTTGTGAAGAGCTGTTATGCACAAGGCAGTTGCCTTGAGAAATTTCATTGTTGGTAACTTAGATCAATAGAATTTGTGCTTTAAATATTTATTTAACTTGTTATTTTCCTATTTGCCCATATTTTTGTTCAGGCTATAGCATGCATTTAGGATTTAAGCTTATTGAAAGGCCCATGGAAGCTTGAGCTTGTAGCCCTGGGACCATGATGGCAGTAACAGTTTATATATTCTATCTCATCATTTGTGGGTAAGGGAGCCTCTGGGAATAGCCTATGACCATTAGAGTAGACAAATTATAGCCCTAGGGCAATCTTGGTCACAGATTTGAGATGGATTCTTTTTCTCTGCACTTGAGCTTGTAGCCTAGTGAGAGACTGTGCAGGAACAGGCTCCCCTCTGTGTTACTTGACCACTATCAGATGTTAGATCTAGCTTCTCTATAGTGATTACAAATTTGGGGGCTGAGTCATTGCAAGCCTTTTGTAGCAATGATCAGCTGTGTCTAAGTCCTTATTCAACCTGTTAGTTTTCCTATGTGTTAGCTCATTGTGCTGACGGCCTTTAATAAACCCATAGGATTTTATGTGTTAGAACTCCTATGAATGTCTGCCAGATCTGTAACCAGATCTGGGGAGCTTGTAGTCTGGCAAATATAGTGTATGCAATGACATTCATGGCCTGATTTGATTCATTGGATTAGATTAGATCAGCCCACTCCTTTGGATTAGGTTAGCTTTTCTGACTCAATCAATGGGATTTAACAGACTCTATTGGATAGTCTATTGGATGGTCTATGGACAGATTATAGCCTTAAGAGCACCCCAAATGGCATGGGTTAAGTTGGATTTTTCTACCTTCCTGAGGTTGTTGATAGCACTTCAGTAAGGATTTGCTACAGAGATAGCCCTAAATCTGAGTTACATAACTAAATGAACTTTAACCTTGTAGACACCCAAAGTCGGCCCAAGGCCCGATCGGAACATATTTTGAGAGAAGCACATCTCGGAGCTGTTGATGGCATGCATGAGACCCTTAGGAACCTTACCAAAACCTTAGGAGCCATCCCTAACCCTTAGGAATTACCCTAGATCCCTTAAAGAACCTTCCCGAACCCTTAGAAACCAATCCCCATCCTTATAAGCCATTTTGAGCCTAACCCTAGCTTTCTCGGGCAGTGGATGAGGTGTGGTGCACTAAGGCTAGTTGCGGCCTTCAACTGTGATCGAATCTCATACCATTGAAAAGTATAAGTCGTCAACTTTCCAATAGTCTAAGAATTACCCCAATCAGAGCTATGTACGCAAAGAGGTAATTTGTAACATCCCCAATTTTTGGGCAATGAACAGTGTCCTCGAGATACGTGCCTTACTAGGCATAGATTGACCGGGTGAAAGTCAACTCGATGACCGTGTTTACAACTTAGGTTGATGTCATCAGTAAGTGTGCAAGTGTGTCTAGTTTAAAGTTTAGTGAGTAACAATGTACACCTATCTTAGGTGTATATGCCTAACACCGAAACAAGGGAAGTTATAAGGGACTTAATAACCTAAGAGAAGTTAATTCCCTTGTTTTGGGTTGGTAAGAAGAGTTGTGAGGAGAGAGAGAGAGAGATCAAGGAAGGAGTAATGGCTAGGAGTTAATGCAGATTTGAATTGAAGACGGGTTTGAACATTTAAGGTCGCATTCAAAGTGATTGGAACCGTTGAAGTTAAAGCTAGGAGCCCTAGCCTTCAAGCCAAATCATTGAATCAGCCAAGGGTTAATTTAAGGTGAGTTATATTAGATTGTTTTAAACATGCTGTTGAGTAATTAATTGAGGTTTAAATAAAGAAATAAAGAAGGAAAATGAAGAGAAATGAAAAGGAAGAGATTTGGAAGAAATGCTCGAAAGAGGGCTGAGTTTCTGACCAAATCGATTAATCAATTTGAAAAATTGATTAATCAATTTTGGTTCAGAAGCAAGCTGGGCAGAATTGACTTTCAGAAGTAAGCTGGGCAGAATTGCCCGAAATCGATCAATTGATTCTGGGATTTCGATTAATTGATTAATCGTCTAAGCACTTCCAGTGGCTGGAAAATGGAGAGTTGGGAAAATCGATTGATCAATTTTAAAATCAATTAATCGAGTTTGAATTTTCGATTAATCGATTTGGGATCGATTAATCGAAGTTTGGATTTTCGATTCATCGAATTGGGATCAATTAATCGATTTGGGATTTCAATTAATCGATTTTGGGAGATCGATTAGTCGATTTTGATAGTTTTAGTTGGCTTTTGAAATGGACTTTGAGGTTCAAGGAGGGTTCTTATACCTTCTTTATTGCATCTTTCTTGATGCTTTGCATATGCCATGGTATACCATAGGTGGTACGAGGGAACGCAAGCATAAGGAGCCGTGTTAGACCTTGATGCTTGGAAATTCAGAGACGTGAGGTAGGGAACACCTTGAACATGTATTTTAATTTTCAAAAGCATGTATGTAGAGTAATTCAAATGAATATTTATGCATCAAAATGTGAATCTTTAAATGTATGTGTGTGTGACACCAAGTAAATAAATGAAAATGAGACATCCCCAGGGAATGAAAATGTGATAAAGACATCTATATGATGCGATTTACTTAGACATCCCAGGGATGTATGTGACATTGTAAAGCAAAAGTGAACAAAGATTGATAAGGCCTAATCGATATGAATTAGCACAATTGTATGGTAAATAACTATATTTAGTATACATTTGATACTTTTATTATTAAGGTTTGAACACCCACTGACGTGGCGTGATACCCACGACTGACTCAACAGAATATCCGTGACCGGTACGGCGGCCAATCCGTACACCAGTTTGACATCCCAGAGATGTGTGTATGAGACTAGAAACCCCGTCGCCTATGAGAAAGGAACCTGGGTGGTATTCAAGAAAGAAACAGATATGAAAATTGTCTATTTAGACTGCGATGGAGGGTATTCCATCGGGCGCTCGACTCTATAGTAAGTTGGGGAATATTTAAGTTAAGATTTAAGTAATTAGGCCAAATCAGTAACTAATATCAGCAAGTTGAAAATGAATAAACACATGTAAAGTAATAGTTGCATCTTGTACATCTTTTCAGTTATTTAAGATGTCTTCTCAGTAATTCTATCAGATAAATTATGCTTTTAAATTGTTATAGAATATATGTGAGAGCTTGACTTATATGTTCAATTGTTGTTTCCCTATTGAGCTAGGATGTTGCTCACCCCTTTAGACTAAACGTCACAGGTCCACTACTTGTGGCTACTAAGGCTTCAGGAGACGTAGATCTGGGAGATTCAGAATACGTGCCCGAGGAGGAGTTGGAGCCTCCTCCTAAGGGCTTCTTCTAGAGGACCCATGTGTACTTTGAGAGTGAGTTTTGAGAGAATTTTGTATGGCTTGGTATGTCAAGCCTTATTTTGAGAAAAATGTAATTAAATGATATATTCTTTTGGCGAACCATCGGGGGTGATCCTACTTATCACTGATGGTTCGGGTCGGTTCTTCTGTTCATGTGTTGGCATGGAAGTAGAACTGTTCATTGAGCTTTTAGTTTTCAAATAGCAGATTTTTATTATATACTTGTTGCAGTCCATATGTTTTACTTGATTCATTGTCGCTTGGTTATCCCAATGTTCCGTATGGACTTCAGGGGCACGACCTAGAGGGTCGTGCTGATGGCATGAGTTTCGGGGTATCGAAATCTGGGCTGTCACATAATTTCATGTGGCCCCTTTAGGGATTTGGCACAACTAATAGTTGCGCCAGTTATATTTGTAGCTTGGCGCAACTATTAGTTGTGCCAAGCCATCATCTCCCCAGAAATGGCCTGGCGTAACTAATAGTTGCGCCAACATTAAGGTGGGTCCCCCCACGGGCAGCCAACTTTCAGGCTACTGTACAGCACTGCTTTACTATGCATATGTCTAGCGCAACTAATAGTTGTGTCAAGCATATGAACAGTAACTTCTGATTTTACCCCGAAAATTGTGATTGAGGTTTGACTTGTTGACCACCTGGGTCTTTGAGGTGTGTTTTGACAACACTGTTGTACCCTTCTAAAAGCTTATTTGCAACCCCTAAGTGCCTTAAACCCTCTACCCTATCATCCACCATTAGAGCTTCATTTCACACATCTCCAAGCTCCCAAAACCCTAGGAATCTTTAGATGCTAGATTACCTAATGACCAAACCCAATTAGCATCTAAACACTCTCCGAATCCACCCTTTTCCTATAAATAGAGCCCCCATCCCCTTGGTTTAGGGGTTGGAAAAATTGCTTAAGAGAGAAAGAGCTTAGAGTGAGAAGATCTTTCTCCCTTTGGTGCTATTTTTTTCACACAAATTCCAGATTTCCTGACTTTCTTTCAAGCCTTATCCTTCACCAAAAGCCTATAGGTTAGATGTGTGCTCTACCCTAGCACCCTCCCTCTATCTCTTAGCTATCTCCCTTAAGAGTTAGAACCCATTCTCAAGCATTGCAAGCCATCAAGAGTTCATCAAAAGCAAGCCACACAAGGCTCTCCTACAGTGTTACAAGGGCCCAAGGGCTCCGGCTCTCCCCTTTCTTCTCCTATCTCTTTTTAGCACTTCTCATCCTTGCATTTGTGCCGTTACGCAGCCGACTTTTCAGTAAGAGCGAAGGGGCACAAATAGGATCTTAGAGCCCTTTGGGTAAGAAGAAGCTTCTTTTACTCTTATTATTTCCTTTTTGTTTTAACCATAAGTAGAGACCGCTTTAAGTGGGTTGATCGGGTGCCTAACACCTTCTCCGATCGATAAAAAAAGCCCCTACCCAAGAGCCTTTAGCATAGACCGGTGAACCGGAGTCATATTTTTAGCACTTCGGTACTCATAAAAATGAACTAGGTTTCCTAAGACACCAAAAGCTCCGGGTGGTGACTCCTATATTTTTGTTAGCGAGCGCATCGTCGCGACGGGATCATCACAAATCTCATGATTGCACAGATGGCGACTCTGCTGGGAATAGCTTTTAGAGCTTCTCCTTAAAATTTGGTAATTTCTTTTTATTTTACTAATCACTTTTGCTATTTTTTTACTATTTTTTTTTTTTCTCACCTCTACTCTTCCGTCATTTACATACCTTAGCCGATCGGCGGGCTTACTTGCGCATAGTCTTTAATTTTCTTTACATTTCCGTCATTTTTTATGCCTTAGCCAATTAGCGAGCTTACTTGTGCATTGTAATTTAATTTCTTTATATTTCCATCATTTAAAGTGCCTTAGCCGATTTGCGGGCCTACTTGTGTAAACATATTCTAATAGTGGACGTCGGCCTGTAGGGTGGCACGAGGTCATCACCCTCAACTTTTGGACTAAAGAAAACTTCCATAAAAAAGAAAGTTTTGAGAAAAAAATGTTAAAATTGAATCAAGAAGAGGGAGCTTAATTAACTTATTTTTACGGGATAGATTTTCAAAGGGTTGGGTTTAGGCACACATACAACCACCCGGGTCTTAGTATGGCGACAGCCCCTAGTGGTGATGGTCCAGAAAAGTCTCGGCCCACCTAGGATCTGAGAAGGCGCTTGCGTCGGACGTATATCAGGTGGGTTCCCATTCCTACAAAGCTTAAAACCCTTGGGGAGCGCACTAGCGAGTTATATCGGACTCAAACCTTTAGGCTTCGGTGAGGAGAGAACTGATCATATAAATAGTTAGTTCTCGGAAGCCCAGCTTCCACAAAAAACCAAAAATAGACCCATTTCAGGCTGTTGTTCTATACTATCATAAAGTTCTGGAGCTTCATTTTTACCTGGCGCAAGTATTAGTTGCGCCAGTAGAAAAATCTTGGAATTATAACTGGCGCAACTAATAGTTGCGCCAGCTTTAAATCTGCTAACTTTTACCTTGGCGCAACTAATAGTTGCACCAGTGTAAAAAGGAGGCTCTTCTAACTTGGCGCATGTATTAGTTGCGCCAATCCTGCCTAGACAGCAGCAACCCAAAATCTAAGGCTTTCCCTCTCGAGTACCTCGATTAGTGTGCTTAGTGCCTTTGTTTAGGCCCCGCCATCTCCGACACCCAATACGCTCCCGTCAGTCAAAAGAATGTGACTTCTTTTTTACTCATTCCAGGGGATCGGGTTGTTCGCCTCGATTTTCATGTCTTCAATAGATCAAAGGTTTTCCTTTGATTCTTTCGAAGTGCTTCAGAATCGTCGCCGTGGGTCTTAAATTAGGGTACGAAGGATACCCAAGAAGTGAATTCTAAGGCTTCGAAACCTTTATTTTCACAAAAAAGGTTTTCTCTAAAAAAAATAATTAAAATTTCAAAAAAACCTAAAAATAGAATCTTTGTGGTGCCGGCACAACGATATCATCTTGCCCTCCATTGTCCCATAGGAGAAGAAGAAGGAAGATTTTTGGGCCTTATCCAAGGCACCCTTACCCAACCCGCCAACAAAGGATGTCGTGGGTAGTGGACCCAGCTTACACCGATCCCGACTCATCCCTGCCACATTCTCCAACCCACTCCCATGCGGGAGAAGCTTTCACCTCCATCCCCATCACCTTATCTCCTTTTACCATTATCGGCCCGTTTAGCGCCCCCATTTTCCCAACCACCACTTCCCAAAACATCCAAAATCCAATCCCCCATTCCCCATCTTTTTCCTAAGCTACCTTTCCCCCCATGTCCATGCCAAGCCAACCACCCATTCCATCCACATCCCCTCAAAATCCAACACCTTTCCCATCCACATTCATGACAAACCCAACCCCATTTTCCACCTTCCCCATATAGGCCCAATCCACCCTCATTCACCTATGTCACCTCCACCCTATCCAACCCCCCCATCTACCCGGGTCATGTCCATTTTTACCGGGGCCATACCCTATTTTTTCCAAACATCCACACCCCACCAATCATCATCCCTAAACATCCTTAATCCTTTCCCATCTTTTGCCCCACCTCAACTCTCCAATCCACCCCATATTCCATCACATACCATGGTCATGCCCAATTATACCGAGGCCATACCAAATTTTTCTTCCGCATCCATCCCATCCATACCCAATCATCCCTTAAATCCACCATCCACATCTGATCCTCCTTCTATGACCATAATGGAGGAGATGTTCCAAGCCTACTCTGTATGAAAGGCTTCCCAAAATATCTCTCCCCATCCACACCCCACATCCATGAACCCATCCCATACCTTAGCCAACCTCCATGCCTCACTCCCCCATAACTACCATCAACCCCCCATAATCCACCATCAACCCCCCATAATCCACACTATCCAAACCCTCATTTCCCAAATACCTCAAGGCCCATTGGCCCAGAACCCCGCCATTCACCAAGGCCCATTGGCCCAAAACCCCACCACCCATGATCTCCAAGGCCCAATGGCCCAACACCCCATCACCCATACCCAAGGGCCCATGGCCAAATTTACCATGGGCCCATTGCCCAAACCCATACCCAAGGCCCATGGCCCAAACCCGTCTAGGGCCCATGGCCCAAACCCATACCCAATGGCCCATGGCCCAAACCCATACCCAATGGCCCATGGCCCAAACCCATCTAGGGCCCATGGTCCAAACCCATCAAGGGCCCATGGCCCAAACCCACCAATGGCCCATGGCCCATACCACTCAAAACCCAATGGGCCCAACCCACATACATCAAGGACCCATGGCCCAGGCCCAAACCCTCGAAGGGCCCATGACCCATACCCTCCAAGGACCCATGGCCCATACCCCTCAAAACCCAATGGGCCTAACCCAAATCCACCAAGGGCCCATGGCCCATACCCATCAGGCCCAAACCCACCAATTGCCCATGGCCCAAACCCTCCAAAGCCCAATGGGCTATACCCATCAAGGCCTAATAGGCCTATACCCGCCAAATCCCTTGCCCTTTGCCCAAACCACCCAACCTGATCAAGGCCTTATGGCACAAACCTACCTAGGGCCTATGGCCCAAGCCCCATACTCATACCCTCCACAATACCCCCAAAATTTCACCCACTCCCAACCTTCACAGCCGGGTCAAACCCATGCCATACCTCAGACCCAATTTTCCCATGGCCCCACACCCCAAGGCCATCTCCAAACCTTCCCCCATGTCCAATGGCCCCATCAGGCCCCACCCCTAAACCAAACTTCCACTCATCCCATCACCCCACAACACTTCCCTTACATTCAAGGGGCTCACCCAACCCATATCCAATCCAATCCCATCCAGGCCATGCAACAATAGTTTGAGAATCATGTCCTCACTGCACCTTATATAGATCCGCAGTATGAGAAGGACGAGATCAGAAATAGTGGTGCATATGTCGGAGCAGTGACCATTGTTAATCCTCCACTTATAGTTGCCCCACCTTTGATAGCACAGAGAGTCCAGACCGGCTGTTGAAAAAGTAGCCCCCATGTCCAAAGAATCATAATAGTTAAGGGAGCAGCTGGACAAGATCCAGAAACAATTATTGAAGATGGGTGGTGCTAAAATCCACGCTACAAATTTCACGGATTTGTGTCCGTTTGCCGAGGTCCCCCTACCCCCAAATTTAAAATGCCAGTATTCAACAAGTACAATGGCACGGGCAACCCGATTGCACAGCTCAAGTCTTATTGTGGGGATATGTGCTAGTACGAGGGGGTGAGAGACTGCTAATAAAAGTCTTTTAGAAAAGTTTAACCGGCCCAGCTCTGAGATGGTTCACGTCTCTTGAACCGTCCATGATGAAGACATGGAAAGACTTGACGCATTTATTCCAAGAACAATATGTCTGCAATATTGATATTGAACCGCGCAAGTCTGATTTAGCCCGGTTGAAACAAAATCCCAACGAGACCTTCAGTAACTATTTGGGGCGTTGGAGAGCACTGACAGCTCAAGTCATAAACATAATACCAGACGATGAGCAGATAGAGATGATTTCAAAGAACACTGCCAGTAATTTTTTATTTTCTTGTCTACCAACAGCAGTCCAATTTTGCTGATTTGGTAAGGAACGTCAACCGCTGTGAGGATGCCATCAGGGAAGGACGGCTCAGCAAGAATGCTTCAGAGGGACCTAGTGGGGTTATAAGGTTTGCCGAACAGAGAAACGACAGGAGGGCAAGGGCAGAGGTGCAGAATGTGACCAATACCAGGCCCAATAATAATATAGTCCCCTTTCAATTTAAGGTGGTGCAACCAGCTCCCGTCAGACCAGGGCCAGTGCAGAGAGCAGGGAACAGACAGGGGGTACAAATGACCCCAAAAAGGAGAGCCCATTATAATCATATTTTTACACCCTTGGAGCAATCTTTAAGTATACTTTTACCTTTATTAATTGAAAAGATATTAGTTACTGCGCTCCAACCACAACCTCCTCCCAATCTGATTTCATATAATTTTGACCCAAATACTCATTGTAATTTCCACTAGGGTTCGGGTCACCCGACTGATGGCTGCTTCCCATTGAAGCACGCGATCCAAGATTTAATCGATGCTGGGAAGATCATTCTCCCTGCACTCACCCAAGCAAACCAGCATGCGAATATTCACCAGGTGACTTTACCACCACACCATACCGGAATAGCAGGTCCCAGACCCACCAGAGGGATGGTAGAGGAAATTGAGGAAGAGTATGAATTTGACCCTTCTGATTACATCAGTAACAGAGAAAATTTTGTGATCCCAAGGCAGCGAGACCAAGAAGAAAGAACTATTGGGGTGATTGAGCCCCTGAATCTGGCAAATTATTTTCCTACCCCTACACCAGCAGTGGAACCCCTAGATCTTAGGGCCTATTTTCCACCATCCACCCCCATTAACTACGTACAAATAAATACATATTAACCATATTCCACCAGCCCCATCAATTACCCAATAAATCAGCAGGTCCCCCAATCCTCCACCATCAATAAACCCCACCCCATTACCCCTGCTCAAATACCAGAAACTCCACCACCCCCGTCAATTACCTAATGGCCCATCAAACCCCCGATCCCCCGCCAGCACCTATCAGCTATCAATGGCCTACTTTTACCCCCTTTCCCCCAGTACCACCACCCTCAAGCTTTACCACCCCCATTTGGCCCAATTTTGCCTCCCAACCAGCTACCACCGAAATAAATCAAGTATTGCCCACACCTCCTGAGCCATCAGTACATGCACTTCAGGTGTCGGCAGCCATACCATTCCAACTCTCAGGACCAACCTATGATCCACATCAAGTCTCGTTGAGCTATCAGCAAACCAATGCTAACGCTGGCAAAACAGCAGGGAGGGGCCAGTGGACTTCGTTACCAAATCGGGAAGAATATCGAAACAGCCCGAGGCAACAACAGTAACAATAGCAATAGCACCAGCACAGGCAAAGGGGAAGAAGGACAATGTAGTCCACTCGTTTGAGAAGATGAGCCGGGAGCACATTCTCGAGACTCAATTAAGAAGGATGTCAGCCCATATCACTGCATGGGATCTCTTGATGATGTCCCCACTCCATTTCCAAGCTCTAATGGGGGCGTTAAAGAATGCCCATGTGTCCCAACTGGTGATCCCAGATGAAGTAGGGCATATAATCGGACAAGTGATGGCACCCAATGCCATTTTGTTTTCAGATGTAGATCTACCTGAGGAGGGAAACAGTCATGCCAAATCCCTCAATATTACTATCGAATCCGAAAACATGATAATTCCCTTGGTTCTAATTGATAATGGATCGGCTCTGAATGTATGCCCATTACGAACTGCCACCAAGATCGGCATGGACCCCTGTCTGCTAAGGCCGACAAGGACTAGTGCTCGAAGATTTGATAATACAAGAAGATAAATAATGGGAAAGGTCGATCTGGAATTAGTAATTGGGCCCATGACCTTCTCTATACCTTTTCAAGTGATGGATATCAAATCTTCTTTTAATTTGCTGATAGGATGCCCGTGGTTACATGAGGTCGGGGCGATACCTTCTACCCTCCATCAAAAGTTAAAATTCATATCCGGACAGAAGGTGATCACCATCATTAGCGAAGGGCACAATGAGAAAGACAAGGCCATCCACAACATTGAAAATCCAAAGGTAGTGGATGTGCCACATACTGAGGAAGACACTGACCTTCATAATTTCGAGTATGAGGTATCGGCAGTAGGCCCGGAACCCCCGAGAAATATCACGTCAACAACCGACGATGGAATGGAAGCAGTGGTGGCCATGCTCCAAAAATGGGGCTATCAGAAAGGCAGAGGACTCGGGCCTAGACTACAGGGGATAAGAGAGCCAGTTGTTGCCAAAGGGCAGAAAGTTCGATTCGGGTTAGGTTACAAGCCCACTGAGGAAGACGTCTGAGAGGCTAAAGAGAAGGCCAGGGTCGCTGCAGCTGCAAGAGCCCAAGGAATCAATATTAAAGAGAAACCTCGCCCTAGGCCGCACATCAAGAAATCCTGTGTCAGCGTCGAGGTCGTAAAGATCGATCGAAATGGGGTAACCCATTTGACCCCACACAAACCCATAGCCCCTGCCCATCCCACCAATCTCAACATCTCCCTTCCCAACCTTGAAATAGATTTGACTGCCCTATCCCTATTTGAGGAGTGGCATTCCATACCTGAACAAACTCCCCCTGTGGTAAACCACCATAGGACTCTGCTGGCGTTTGAGGATGAAATATCAGACGAACCTATGGTTTATATGATGAAGGCTGGTCCAAAAAAGTCACATTCACCAGCCTCTTACATCCAAAAAGGTAAAGGGGCAGGGCAGCAAGTCAAGTATGCAATTGGGCATCTTTGCCCCAAACTCTGGAAGCAGGGAGTGGCCTACAATTTGGCACCTATTTCCTAAAAAAAATAACCTATAAAAAGTGAGATAGGCCCTTGGCAGGCAATACCTTGTAAATACACGGACTCATGCTACCAAGGGTCCGTCTCCGAAGAAAATAAAAATCTCAAAAACATGGAGAAAATATAAATCCCAAAAACATTGAAAAAATACAAAATCCCCAAAATGTAGAAGAAATACAAAACCCAAAACTATTGTCTTTTAAGATTCCAGATAAAATCACACAAAAAGATGCCTTAATCAAAATACCCGTCCCACGTGAAATCGACCCCTTTCCTATAGAAATACAAGAAGAGGTATGTGTTATGAGTCTGGACAAGGATATCCTTGTGGAGGAGCTCCCCAATGAGCTCCTCGACCGATTTACCAAATTTGAGCATGGCCCTACCCCCATTGTCGAGGAAACCGAGGACGTTAATCTAGGGACTAGGGAGATTTCCCGAATTACCAAAATTGAAACGTCGCTATCTCTCGAAGAAAGAAAAAGCATGATCGACTTCCTTCAGTCATACCAAGACATTTTTGCCTGGTCGTATAAGGACATGCCTATTCTGGACACAGATTTGGTCAAGCATGAGCTGCCTCTCTACCCCGATATGAAGCCAGTCAAGCAGAAGCTAAGACATCTCCGACCCGAGTGGATGTTGAAAGTCAAAGACAAGGTCATCAAGTAGTACAACACGGGATTTCTCATGGTATCTAAGTACCCGCAGTGGCTAGCCAATAATGTGCCTGTACTGAAGAAGGATAAAAAGGTCCATATGTGTATCGATTTTTACAATTTGAACAAGGCAAGCCCGACAGATAATTTTCCATTACCGCACATTGACATCTTGGTCGATAATACCGCTTAGCACGGGATGCTTTCTTTTATAGACGGATTCTCTGAATACAATCAGATAAAGATGGCAGAGGCAAATCGAGAGAAGACTGCGTTCATCACTCCTTGGGAAACTTTTTGCTACAGAGTCATGCCATTCGGGCTAAAGAATGCCCGTGCAACGTACCAGAGAGCTATGATCGCACTGTTTCACGATATGATGCATCGAGAAATTGAAGCATATGTCAATGATATGATAGCCAAGTCACCGGAGCGAGGCAATCACTTGATAAACCTCCAGAAGCTGTTTGAAAGACTGAGAAAATACGACTTACGTCTAAATCCACAGAAGTGCGCATTTGGTGCTATGTCGGGGAAACTATTGGGATTCATCGTCAACAGGAGAGGGATCGAGGTTGACCTAGTCAAGGTCAAAGCTATCACGGAAATTCCATCGCCGTCTACTGAGAAAGAGGTTAGAGGATTCTTAGGCAAAATATAATATATCAGTAAGTTCACTACACAGCTAACTCCCATCTGCACGCTGAACTTCAAGCTGCTAAAGAAGAATTAATTCGTTGAATGGAATGACGATTGTCAAGCAGCATTTGATAAAATCAAAAGCTACCTCCTTAACCCACCTATTTTGGTACCACCCGAGACAGGTAGACCACTCTTGATGTATCTCTCCACGATGAAAGTCTCAATGGAATGTGTCTTACGGCAACATGACGAGACGGGACAAAGAGAGCAAGCCATCTACTATCTGAGCAAGAAGTTTACTGGCTATGAGACGCGTTATTCTCATCTAGAGAAAGCATGTCTGGCTCTCGTATGGGCTACTCAGAGGCTCCGCCATTACTTGTTATCCCAAGCCGTGCTACTCCTAGCCCATATGGATCCGTTGAAATACTTGTTCGAGAAGTCGGCTCTCACTGGACGAACTGCACTATGGCAGCTTTTATTATTTGAGTTTGACATCACGTACGTCACTCAGAAGTCGATTAAGGGATAGGCACTCGCCAATCATCTTGCCGATAATCCTTTGCCATATTATGAACCTTTGAGAACTGAGTTCTCAGATGAAGATATCTAGTTCATGACAGAAGATGATACAGAAGAAGCAGAAGAATCATGGGTAATGCACTTTAACGGGGCAGCAAATGCTGAGGGTCAGCGAGTCGACGCTATCCTAATCTCGCCAAAAGGATCCCACGTACCCATCTCTATCAAGCTTAAGTTCCCTTGCACTAATAACATGGTTGAATACAAAGCTTGTGTCGCTGGTCTATAGGCGGCTCTCGATCTGAATGTAACTCACCTTCGAGTATTCAGCGATTCATAGTTAATCATATGCCAGATGAATGGTGACTAGGAGACGAAAGATGAGAAACTGATCCCATACCATGAACACCCCAAGGATCTGATAGCTTGTTCCAAGACGTGGCATTCTCATATATCCCCTGGATAAGGAATTGCTTTGCCGACGCACTGGCCACTTTGGCGTCAATGATAAAAATCTCGTATGGTGCTGAGATGAAGCCGATCATGATCAAGCAAAGGAATGAGCCGGCCTTCTGCCTCTAGATTGAGGAACCTACCAAGCCTGATAATGAGCCACCTTGGTTCTCAGATATCAAGAATTTCCTCGAGACACTAACTTTCCTTGAGGGTACATCCAAGACGGACCGACGAACCGTTCAACGTCTAGCAGCAGGCTACGTCATTTATGAGGAATGCCTGTACAAGCGATCCTATAATAACATCTTTCTCAGGTGCCTTACTAAAGGTGAAGCGATCAATATCATGAAGGAGATCCACGTGGAAGTATGCGGAGCCCACACCAGCGGTCACATGCTCGCCAAGAAAATTCTATGAAAGGGATACTTTTGGACTACTATGGAATCAATTGCTGCAAACATGTTCAAAAATGTTACAAGTGTCGGGAACACTCCAATCTGATACACACTCCTGCCATCTATCTTCACTGCATGACTACTCCTTGTCCATTTGCTACCTGGAGCCTTGACGTCGTAGGAATGATTAATCCAAAAGCATCAAACGGACATCAATTTATTCTCGTTGCCATTGAATACTTCACCAAGTGGGTAGAAGCACCGTCATATGCCAACATCACGGCCAGTCACGTCGAGAAGTTTCTCAAGAGTAATATTATGTGCCAATTTGGAGTACCCAAGGTATTATCATGGACAGCATCACAAACTTTGTGAATAAGCGCATCCGAGCCTTTTGCGAGCAATTCAAAATCAAGCACCATCGCTCGTCACCATATCGGCCTCAAACTAATAGAGTCGTGGAAGCTGCGAACAAGATGTTCATCCGCATCCTCGAGAAGATGGTCGTTACTTACCGAGATTGGAGTGAAATACTGCTGTTTACTTTATGGGCCTACAGAACGTCGATCCGTACCGCTACCTGGGCAACACCATTCTCCCATGTGTATGGAACTAAGGTCGTCCTACCAGTTGAGGTCGAAGTACCCTCGCACTAAATCCTTATGGAATCATGCTTACCCGAAGTAGAGAGAGAGATCCTGCTTCGAACAATTGACCTTATTAGACGAGAAGAGACTCCTAGCCTTGTGTCACACTCAATTTTACTAGGGGCGAATCACACACGCTTATAATAAACATGTCCGTGGTCGAGACCTAAAGATAGGAGACACTGTGTTGAAGAAGATCCTCCCATCCCTGCACGCCGATCCGAGAGGGAAGTTCAAGTCAAACTGGGAAGGACCTTATGTCGTTCAGGAGGTGCTACCGGGATACGCCATCCACCTCGCCACCATGGACGAAGATCATCTTCCTGAGCCCATCAATGTTGGATACGTTCGACGGTTCTATGCTTAGTCCATCATGACAAGGTAAGTATTGGTGAAACAGATACGTGACTGCTTAAGAATCACCCAAAAGAGGCCATCATTTCAAGCACAGTAGCCCAAAAGCATCCCTAAAATGATGATATCCTTTGCTACCCCATTTGAGCCTGGGACTTTCTTTCAATAAACCCCTTCCCTAAAAAGAAAAATGTGTGTACATACAAAAAAGAAATCAGAAAAGCAAAACCTCAAAAAAAGATTGTCTGAAATAAGATAAAGAAAAAAGAAAAAAATAGAAGAAATCGTGGGGCGTGTACAGTAAAATCCCCCAAGGAAGAAAGTATGTTGTGAAAAACTGAAGTCGTATCATGAAAACCTTTTTAGCCTAGCATACCTTTAAATCCTAACCTAACTCATGTCCAAGCTACACCCTAAAGAAAGCTCTCTTTTTAGGTTCACAAGCAGTCATAATATCTGTTAAGTCAACACGAGCCGAGTTGTCAGACGACACCAAAACCCCATCTAGCTGTCTATGACGAAATCGACGTCTATGTCATGGCTTCTAAAGACTGAAAGAAAAATAAAATAAAATACAAGCTCAAAGCAAGATGGATGTGGTGAAAACCTGAAAGGGCGCTACGGGTAAAAACAGCGAGTTTATGCAGACCAGGTAAAAACCCGAAAGGGCGCTTGGGGTAAGAGAGCTAAACCATGGACGTAGTGAAAACCCGAAAGGGCGCCATGGGTAAAAAAGGAAAAAAAAACAAAAAAAAGAGAGAGAAAAGGGAAAAAAAGAAGAAAAGAGGAAAGGTTTGAAATGATTGATTAAAGTTTGAGGAGCCCTCTTCGTCACTCTTCCGGATCCCCTTTTCTGGGCCGCCCATGTTAGATCAAATCGGGTCCCGACCAAGTGTGTCTTCAGAACTGCTTTGTCAAGTGTATGACTCGAGGTAAGGAGAAAGGATTGACTCAGTCCAAGGGGACTGACATTCCGATGTTGGTAAAATTGTTGAAACTCTCTCATACCCAACCATTTAAAAAGGGGTTTCGACCATGCTCAAAAGAGGGCCCGAGACCTCACCCAGTGATTAAGGCACCACACCCAAAAAAATACACAAAACAAAAAGAACAAAAAGAGTTTATGTAAATTATAACTTCCCTTCTTTTACAAATGCACTGCTTACACCACATCCCAAAAAAAATAGCCGGTGTGATGTCTAGCGTTCTTTATTTCCTTTCTTACAAACAAAAATAAATAACAACAAAAATATAAAGAAAATATGTATACCAAAAAGATGTTTGTATTTATAAAGGGGTTTCTTATGCCCATTTTCTATGTATCTGATCTGTGCAAAAAGTTATGTGTGCAGGAAGGAATCAACGGCCTAGCTCGCGCTTCAAGGCGCTAATCTCAGCACGAAAATATCTTCCAGGGCATACCACTCAGTCAACCAACGACCATGCAAGCTCTTATACCTCTTCCGAGAAGTATCAGCGGCTCCAAGGGCAACACTCAAGGATCCTTTCAGACGAAGGACCTCGCTCTCTGCTATCTCTGCACTAACCTTTTGCTGCACTAAAAGCTCGTGCAAGACGCTCTTCTCATCCACCAATAGCTCGATGTGGGCTCGGAGTATCGTCTCTTTCTTTGGCCAAGGGCCTCCCGTGTAAATACTCTCCATTGGATCCAGACGATCGGCAACAGGCTGCTCAGTCAATAGCCAAGCCTCATACTCGAGAAAAGATTGAACCAAATCTCCTTACTCCATATCACATATCAACGTCGACTGATGCATCTCCCAAAGAGCGGCAATCTAATTTATGTCCCCAGAAGACCCTCTAGAAAAAATCAAGTCGCATATAAGGGGGCTTTACCTCGCAAGGCACCTGTTGAGAGGAGCCGAACCGACGCAACACCCGGAATGGGAAGTAGAAGGTGCTGCCAGTCAATCCTAGGAGAGTGATGCCCTCATGGTCTCTGGAGCGAACTATGGGGAAGGTCTGGTCCAACCAAGGAAGCCTCCATATTAGCTCGGTGCTAGTCAGCCAAAGCTTCAAATCTGATGAATTGCCCTGCGGCAGCAAGTGGCACCTACCTGAAAAGCATCAAGCCGCCTCACTTCGAGCAATATAAAAGTGTGGCACGGGCCCCAAGATAGTGAGATGCTCACCTAACCAGACCTGAAGCAGCAAGGAACACCCCCGAAGGCCCTCCACCTTACCCAGAGTAAATGCATCAAGGCATCAATATAGTTCAGCAAGGACCAAGTGCATCACTGATCGACCCTCCACCAACTCAGTCAAAACATCACAAAGAGCCAGGGAGAAGCTCTCTCCCCCAGTGAAGAAAAGGACTTCTTAAATGAGACCAAGAGAGAAGGCTTTTGCATTGAAAATGTTCCTAACCAGTAATTTTCAGAGACTTTCATCACCGAAAAGTTCTTTGAGGAATTTTAGCGAACACCTTATGGGCCCCCCAACAAGACTTTTCTCATACTCAGATTTCTTCAAACCGAGGGTGAACTGAACGGATTTGGCATAGCCCAACTTTGGTACAACTCTGGCAAGGCCTCTATGAAGCTTCAGGCCGGACGAATTGGATAGCTCCTTAAGGGTTGGGGTTAGCTCCCACTTCCCAAAATCAAATATATGGATATTTGCATCCCAAAATGAGGTGGTGGCGTGAAGAAGGTCCCACCGTGGAAGAACACCAAGGAAGGAGGGAAGGTGTGATAGACCAAGCTGCTCACGCTCGACAAGCTCGCTCTCATTTAAACTCCCAAACCAACTTCTAAGAAAATTGGGCCCCAAGCCCAAGGAGATGAGTAAATTGGTTTCGGGCCCTCCATGTAAGGGAGGGTAGGAAAGTGGGTTCATAAATGTACAAGGATCTTTGAGGAATATAAAAATTCGATGTATATTGATGGACCCGCCCCAAGGAAAATGAGAACAAAAAGAATCAGTCAAAATGACTAAGTCAAATAGAAAAGAGAAGGATTTTGGACTGGCTAGGGTATATAAGGCCCCACAGCACCCCAAGCTAAAACTGGCACAACTAATAGTTGCGCCAGTGCATTTTTGTCCCAATCATTACCTGGCGCAATTATTAGTTGTGCCAACACAATTTCTCCTTGGATTTAGCCTGGCGCAACTAATAGTTTTGCCAGACTAAAGTTCCCTCCTCCAAAGCCAATTTTGGGGCCTGATTGGGGGGAATTTCAAACCCCTTTTGCCAGCCCTATAAAAATCTGTCAACCTGTTGGTAGTCATGGGCAACATTCACAAATCTTTAGATACCCCTAACAGTTTGAAACTACTTTGTTTCTTTGTGTGCAGGTTTGATCCTACTTCAAAGCATGCGACCGAAAAGGTCACTTTTGGTGAACATTTGGCAAACACGTCCTACAGAAAAATAGATACGGTACAAGGAAACCATGGCACGCAATCAAGACAAAGCACTGAAATATTTCCAAAATAAAAATCATCCACAAAGTGCCTCATCATCCATCCCAAACTGTCTAAATTTTCAAATCATCAATCCTAAAAGTGCTTATGTGCAAGTTAGAAACTGAAGCCTATTCCTTGTCTGCGCCCTTTGATTTCTTCCAACGATGAGAGGAGCCCTGGTAAGTTCGCATATCCCCCACCCAGGACCAGGCCTGAGAAATCCTACTAAGCAAAGTTCGCGACTCCTTGGCACGCGCACGCTACAAGTCAGGGCCAAAAATCAGAGATTAGGGCCAATTGAGGGACAATAACCAAAAGTGAAGGAACCAATAACAGGAAAAGAGGAATAGCAAAATACTCACTGTCTCCACATCCCGAAGCTCCGCAATGTTACGATGATATGCCACGTACTCCATAGCCGAATCAAAGTTCTACATTTAGAGGGATACAATGTCAGCTATCAAGGCAATCATAAGACATGTGCAAAAAAGAGGTTGGAACAAGAGAGAGACGGGTCGTCATGATGCTTACCCTTGGGATCACCTCAGGAGGAGGGACACGGGCCGCTTCAACAGAGATACGCACCTGCCTGTCCACATCAGCACACAGGCCCGAGAGAAAGTTATCATCAAGGCATCGGAAGGTCCCATAGACCACGGTCGGATCACCCCTGGGGCACCAGCTTGAGAAGTACCCAATGGACCAACTCCGAAAGAACCCTCTCCCAAGGGACCCACACCAAAAGGGTCCTCACCAGAAGGACCTACCCCTGAGGAATCCACAGTACCCGCCGCTGCCTCGCCTTCATTATCTGAGCCATCCCATTGGGCGAACTACGCACACAATAAAGATCTGCTTAGGAAGAATAAGGTTCCAAATTAAAATCGAGGGAGACTAATTTGAAAAGCGAAAGGAGAGTACCTGCCCGTGTGGGCCGTCGAATGCAAGAAAGTTAGCGCTAGGGACGAAGCGCGACAAGATGGACTGATATGGCAGGCACTCATACCGTATGTGATAATCATCGGGCACAAAAAGGGCATGGATAGCGAACCCATTATTGAGATAAGTCGTTTTGAGCAACTCAACGCTACCAGCAGGGTCCAAAACATCAGCAGGAGGGTCCGTGGGTATGGCATGGTAATCCATGACTCAGAAAGCCTTGTGCAGCTGTCGCAAGGTTCACATGACTCAAAAAGCCTACCTCGCGCAATCCTCGCGAGTTTCCCATGACATCATACCAATTGTCTGCACTGTTCTCACGCAGTTCAGTGACAGAAGAGCTCCTGCAGCATAGTTCGCGCAGCTCTCACGAAGCTCAAATATAAATGATCGCGCAGTCTCACACAGCTCAAGAAAGCAGCTCTCAAACCTGGCGCAGTTCACTAAGATCAGCTGAGGAGAGAGAGCTCCAGGTATTTCTGTGCGTAGTGGCCGCGGGATGCAAAACTATAGAAAAACTTCTCTCACAATTCAGAGACTAATGCACATCACGCCCTCGTGAGGATCCTCACGAAGATCCATTGAGGAACAAAGTGCTCGCGCGATTCCCGCGCCATTCAGAAGGAAAGTGCAATCCCGTGAAGGCCAGAGCAATCCAGCGAGGATTCAATGCTCTATCGCACTACTGCTTAAGCTGCAAACTGAGACAACCCCGTGACGGCTAGAATTTCAAGTTAATCCAATCTCGCGAAGACCGTGCTACCACGCGATAGTCTTGGAAACCAATGCTACCTGGCGAGGCTCTGAACTCTAACTCTCCCTCACTTCTGTAGAGGACATCCTGAGAACTTTAAGCAATTAGGGCATGCACTCCAATGCTCTAATTTCCATGCACGCACCCCGAGACATCCAAGGAATAGTATTAGGCCATGTGGCATCATTAAAATTAGGGTTTCCTAACCCTAATGCGTCGCCAAACTAACTGCTATATAAACCTAAGCCTGGTTTAGGTTTAGGGGACCTGATAGAATAGAACTTAGTTTTGCTTCTTCTGGAATCGGCTGTAGATCTCCAGTAAGTTTAGGTTAGGTTTAGGTAGTTTCTTTTTATTATTTTTCTTCTCTTCATAGTCCAACATTTGCTGGCTATGCCTTTATATGACTATTTGGAATAGATTAATGGAGTTTTATGATAGGGTGTTTTACATTTATGGGATTTATGTTTGTGAGTTGTTCTGTACAAGGCTGCTACCTTGAGATCCTCTATTGCTAGGATGTATTGCAAACAAAGGAGGACTGATTTTATGGTTTACTCATATCCAAGTGACCTATGTGTTTGGGCTAATATGCTCCCATACAGGCCTAGCCCCACCACAGGACCCACTAGATCTGAAGTCCCCATGGGAGCAATGAGCTTTTGTAGCCTTGTGAACATGGTGGTGGCAGCAATGTTTCTTGTTCTATCTTGAGCTTTGTGAGGAGGATAGCCTCTGGGATAGTCTGTGACCATTTAAGTGGACAGGTTATAGCCTTAGGGTGAAGCCAACCCACAGACTTAAGACAGATTGTTCCTCTCTGCACTTGTGCTTGTAGCCCTGTGAGAGATTGTGCTGAGACAAACTCCCCTGTATGTGTATAGACCCGCCATCAGATGGCAAATCTGGTTTGGTTATAGAGATTGTAGGCTTTATGATCGGATCACTGCAGCTCTCTAAAGCAAAGGGACTGGATCTAAGGCGACTAAACTCTCAACTCTTCTATGGTTCTATGTGCAGGCTAACATGCTCCCATCATGTGCCTAGCCCCACACATAGCACTTTAGAGGTTGAGGTTCCCTATGGATTCTTGTGCTTGTAGCTGGATGAAATAGTGCCTACAATGATAAACTTGTTCTGACCCATCTCTGGACTATGGTTCCCCAATTGGATAGTCTGTGACCATTTAAGTGGACAGGTTATAGCCACAAAGGGATTGGATCATGGCACAGAGATGAGTTGGATTCTTTCTCCTCAGTGGTGATAATGTAGCCTTTGGACAGGACTTCTATAGCAGTAGATCTGAATTTGAGTCATGAAACCCATCAGATCTAAACCTAATAGCATACTTCTCATCCTTTTATATTTATTTTCTCACTCCATCTTCTTTCTTAACCCTTTCTATAGTTTAGACATTAGGATACCTTAGAATTTAGATTTTAGTGACCCTAAATCCCCTTCCATTAAGGATTGCTAGATCTGTAGTCAGAGTTGGAGGGCCTACTAAAGATGGCTCCCTTGGAGCTCAAGATCAACTTCCCTGTGGGACAAACTCTTATCAAAACTTGCTACAACAGGCCCTGTATCTTGCACGATTGTGTGTTTTTAGGCTTGCTGCTCCATGTTTTTAGGCTTGCTGCTCCATAATTCTCACTCTATCTTTCATCCATTTTTTATTCATCCCATTCTTATCACTGTCTTCAATAAAGTCAGTAGCAAGCACAAAAAAATACATCAACAAGTTTTTGGCGCCGTTGCTGGGGATATTGATCTTTTAATAGACTCTAGATTTTTGATTCTTTATTCTTTGGTAGTTGTACTTGTGAATAATTGATATTGCTGATTTACATTTGAAATTTTTCTTACAAATTTGGACTGTAGCAGAGAAGGAGAGTAGAATTGCACTGGGAGTCTAGCTACCTCTGTTTGCACTTCTCTAACCCTCAAAACTCAGTCTATTTCTTATTTGAAGATTCCATAGCAGTTGATTAGGATAGTTGCAATTTTTATTAAGTGCAATGTGCCTGCAAATAGTCTTCCCTGCTGTTGTTGGTGTGTGTGCATGTTAGGAAGGAGATCCCTCAGTCCTACATTAGAGCCTGCTAACCCTGAGATAGAAAGGGGTAGAAGGCCGAGAAGGCATAGACACACCACAGTTGAGCCCCCTATTGAAATTGAGATAGCAGTTATGGGTGAAGAACAACCTAGAACATTAAAGGAATTGAATGCTCCGGATGATTACAATTCTCCATTCAGCATCCAATTCCCTGATGTTCAAGGAAACTATGAAATTAAAACTTCCATCATTCAAATGCTTCCCTCTTTCCATGGGCTTAGCAAGGAAAACCCTTACAAGCACATTGACCAGTTCTTGGCCCTGTGCACGACATTCTCCATTGCTGGTTTGGGACCAGAAGCCACTAGGTGAAGGCTCTTTCCTTTCTCCCTAAAGGGCAGGGCCATGACCTGGTTATCTACTCTCCCAAACAACGGCATCATTTCCTGGAAAGACCTCCAGACAAGATTTCTGTCTAAATTTTTCCCAGAGACCAAGACTAGCCAGTTGAGGAAAGGCATACTTTCTTTTGCCCAGTCCCCAACTGAAGATTTTAACCAATGCTGGGATAGATTTAAAGAGATGCTCAAACAATGTCCCCACCACAAGATCCCTGACTGGCAGCTTGTCCAAAGCTTCTACAATGGGATTGATAAGAAGAGCAGAGACATGGTAGATGCCTCTTGTGGTGGAACGTACATGCATAAAATAGCTGATGAGGCATGGGACTTGTTCGAGGTCATAAGTGAAAATACATTCCAGAAGATGTCCTCTTCTAGAACTGTTCAAGAACCTTCTCCTAAGCTGGGACTTGCTGAGACTTCTAAAGGAAAAATGTATGAAGTTAGGGGAAATGATGATCTGAGAATGCAGATGGCCATTCTTACTGAAAGATTTGATAAACTTTTGACTGTGGTGTAGCCCAGAATGGTTGCACAGGTGATGGAGGCATGTCTGATATGCCAATCTCCACAGCACACAGTAGAAGAATGTCCATCTACGGGGCAATACCCTGAGTTTGAAACGGAAGTTGTCACGCCCAATCTTTGGACAACAAATAACTGTGGCTATAATAAACAATCATATGGATACCAAAGACCAAAATGTCAAGTTACTAATGGAGAGACCACCCAAATTTGAGGTGGAGGCAAGACAATTATATGCACAGATGTTGGCCTTACCTCAAAGGCCACAAAGCTAGCTTAACTGTGGTTATGCCCAAAGGTCGAATTTCCAACAACAACAGTTTCAAAGAATAAAATCAATTGGTAGTTCCACCACCTCAGCCCCGGAGAGCTTCTTTCGAGGGCCAAGTTTTAGTCCAATTGCAAAGCCTTGGATGACTTCTCACCAAAGCATTAAGAAAATAGAAGAGCAAATTGGCCAAATAGCCAATGCTCGCTAAAGAGAGAGGAGGGCGGTTGCTAAGCCAACCAATTGCCAACCCTAAGGGCCAAATCCATCGGAGAAGGCTCCTCCAATTTTGAGGGGCCAATGCCATAATCGCCCTAAGGTGCTGTAGGATGGTAGACAAACTGTGGGAAAGGAACAAGGAGACGCTCATCGAAGGAAAGTCATGTGAAAGTGATAAGGATTTTGTTAAGGCCGAGTAAAGACTGCTGCCCCTTCAACAAGGGAAAAATAAAGAGGTTGTAGTTGAGCCTCGCAGAGATAAAAATAGAAAAAGAAAAACAAAAGTTCAACCATGGTTTGGTGAGGAACCAGAAGATTACCTCAGCCATTTCCTCAACTTTGAGTGACCCCTTTGATAAGGGGCTGCACGATCGAGGAAATGATGGAGACCTTTAAGTAAGTCAAGATAAATTTACCCCTGCTTGATGCAATCCGACGGGTCCCAGCCTATGCAAAGTTTCTGAAAGACCTCTGTACTCAGAAAAGGAAGGCCAGAGGCCATTTGTCCAAGAAGGTCTTTGCGACTGATACAGTGAATTCTATATTAACCATGACAATGCCTGAGAAGTTGCACCAGGGATACCCACTATTCCCTGTATTATTGGAGACCACACGATTGGGAGGGCCCTTTTAGACCTTGGAGCCAGTGTTAACTCGCCATCGTGTGTATCGGCTAGGTTTGGGGGAGCTCTAGCCCACCCCCATTGTTCTATTGATGGCTGATAGGTCTGAGAGGAAACCCATGGGAGTGGTCGAGGATGTCCTAGTGGGGGTAGACAAGTTCTTCTCTCCTGCAGACTTCCTTGTCTTGGACATGGGCTGCAACAAGAGTACATCTCCGATACCTGTTATTCTGGGCAGACCATTCTTGGCCACTGCCAATACATGCATTCAATGCAGGTCTGGAATCATGGAGGTCACTTTCGGACATATGAAAGTTGAGCTTAATGTGTACAACAGTGCAAAGCACCCTCAGTTGGACAATGAGGAATGCTTTGCAGTGGATGTACTAGAAGAAATTATTGAAGAAGAACTGCCCACTCTGCTGGAGTGGAGAAACATCGTCACTGATTTAACTGAAGTTTGGAACTTGGTGGAGGAAGGAAGCCTAGCTTTGATGCCAGAAGACATACCCCTAGTGAAGTCTTCTATGGGCTTAATGCAGCATTCCAATTGGAAACCTACATTGCTGCCCCTTCCTCCAACCAACAATACACCAATCCTGCCATCCATATAACAAGTCCCTGATCTGGAGCTCAAGAAGCTGCCAGAGACATTAAAATATGCTTTCCTCGAGAAAGAAGAGAAACTTCCTGTGATTATCTCCTCTTCTCTTACCAGTGAGCAAGAGGAGGAGTTGCTAACAGTTTTGAGGAAGCACAAGAAAGCAATTGGCTGGACCATTGCTGATCTAGGAGGAATTGATGCATCAATATGTATGCATAGGATTCATCTAGAGGAGGGTTCGTCGCCCTCCAGGGAAATACAGAGGAAACTTAATCCTCACATGCAAGAGGTGGTTCTGAAAGAAATCATTGTTCTTTCGGATCTAGTAATTTACCCCATCTCTGATTCTGAATGGGTGGCACCAATCCAGGTGGTACCCAAGAAATCTGGCATAACAGTGATCACAACTGACTCTGGAGAGTTGAGACCAGCCACCAATCCAGGTGGTACCCAAGAAATCTGGCATAACAGTGATCACAACTGACTCTGGAGAGTTGAGACCAGCCAGGGAGACCACTGGCTGGAGAGTTTGCATCGATTATCGAAAACTCAACTCCAAGACCAGAAAAGACCACTTCCCTCTCCCTTTCATTGATCAAATTTTGGACAAGTTCGCTGGGAAGGCTTTTTACTATTTTCTTGATGGGTACTCAGGGTACAATCAGATCCTTGTGCACCCCCTTGATCAAGAGAAAACTACATTTACTTGTCCTTTTGGCACCTTTGCTTACAGAAGGATGCCTTTTGATGTGTACATACCGCCACCTTCGGAGGTGTGTATGTATGCCATTTTTTCTGGTATGATTGATAAATTCTTGGAAATTTTTATGGATGACTTTTCGGTCTATGGGGATAGCTTTGACCAATGTCTACAACACCTCCATCAAGTCCTACAAAGATGTGAAGAGACCAATTTGGTCTTAAGTTGGGAGAAGAGCCACTTCATGGTAACACAAGGAATTGTGTTAGGCCATGTAGTCTCTAAAGATGGAATTGAGGTAGACAAGGCCAAAGTTGACCTCATTAAAAATCTGCCCCCTCCAAGAACAGTCAAGCAAATCATATCCTTCCTTGGCCATGCTGGATTCTACAGGAGGTTTATCAAAGACTTCAATAAAATTGCTAAACCATTGTGCCACCTGCTCTGCCAGGGTGTGCCCTTTGACTTCTCTGATGAATGTCTGAAGGCTTTTGAAACTTTGAAATTTTACCTCACCTCTGCCCCTGTACTCCAAACACCTGACTATGCCCTGCCCTTTGAGTTAATGTGTGATGCATCTGACTTGGCAATAGGTGCTGTCTTGGGCCAGAGAAAGGATAAGCTACCTGTGGTCATTGCATATCCTAGCAAATCACTTGCTGAAGCTCAACTGAACTACACAACCACTGAGAAAGAGCTTCTGGTAGTGGTTTTTGCTGTGGACAAGTTTACACCTTACCTACTTGGGTCTAAAACTGTCATCTTCACTGACCACTCAGCATTAAAGTACCTACTGTCAAAGAAGGATGCAAAGCCTAGATTGATTAGATGGATACTCCTGTTGCAGGAGTTTGACATCAAAATCAAAGAGAAGAAAGGTGTAGAAAATGTGGTGGCTGACCACTTGTCCAGAATTATGTTGGAGAAAGGTGTTGATGACCTCACTACAAATGATGTATTCCCGGATGAGCAATTGTTTGCCATCTAATTTTTAGTTCCTTGGTATGCACATATTGTCAATTATCTAGTTATAGGTAAAATCCCTTCCCATTGGACAAAAATGGATAAAGACCTATTTTTCTCACAGGTCAAATTCTTTCTCTAGGAGGAACCTTGCTTGTACAAGTATTGTGCAGACCAAATTATTCATAAATATATTCCCGAAAGTGATATCCCCAGTATTCTGGCCATGTGCCATGAAAATGCCTGTGGGGGTCACTTTAGTGAGAGAAAAAAAGCTGACAAAGTGTTGCAGTGTGGTTTCTATTGGCCTTCTCTTTTCAGAGATGCCCATACACACTGCCAGGCTTGTGAAAGATGTCAGAAATTAGGAGGGCTATCCAAGCAAAATTCAATGCCTTTACAGCCCATCCTTGTTGTAGAACTGTTTGATGTGTGGGGTATTAATTTTATGGGGCCCTTTCCTCCTCCAAATGGTCTTCATTTCATTTTAGTGGCAGTGGACTATGTTTTCAAATGGGTAGAAGCCATTGCCATAAGAACTACTGATAATCAGGTTGTCCTCAAGTTCATAAAGCAGAATATCTTCTCCAGATTTGGTACCCCTAGAGCCATTATCAGTGATGGGGGAAGCCATTTCATGTAAATTCGAGAGCTTCCTCAAGAAATATTCTGTCACCCATAGGATTGCTACTCCCTACCACCCACAAACCAGTGGGCAAGTTGAAATTTCAAATAGGGAGATCAAGCATATCCTTGAGAAGACTGTGAGGACTGATAGGAAGGATTGGGCTAACAAGCTTAATGACGCACTGTGGGCTTACAGGACTGCCTATAAGACTCCCATTAGTATGTCCCCATTCAGAATGGTTTATGGCAAGGCCTGTCATCTCCCAGTGGAGTTAGAACACAAGGCCTATTGGGCCATCAAATATTTAAATTTAGATCTAACCTTTGGTCATCACAAAGGTTCCGCATTGCCGAATTGGAAGAACTAAGGATGGATGCATATGCCAATGCAAGGATCTATAAGGAAAGGTCCAAAGCTTTCTTTGACAAAGGGCTGTTGAGAAAGAGTTTCAATGCTGGTGATAAGGTTTGGTTGTTTAACTCCAAACTTAAATTTTTTCCAGGCAAATTGAAATTCAGATGGGAAGGTCCTTACATTGTCATGCCTGTTTCCCCATCAAGTGCTGTGGAAATCAAGGATCCTAAATCTGGGAGACTCTTGAAGGTGAATGGTCAAAGGCTTAAGCCTTGTTTTGAAAAACCTGCTGACCTTTTGGACACCATTCACTGTAAAGGGGGTCCTTCTTCAAACTGATTCCACAGGTGTGTCATTACTGTAGCATATGTACTTAGTTTTTGGTTGATTTATCTTGCTCTCTTTAGTTTCTATTCTCTAGGATTTGCTAGTGACCTTATCTGAATTTTTGCCCTATCTATTTTTTAACTTTTAATGCTTCGCTTGCTTCCTACTGTTTTTGAATTGATAGCTTCTGTTGAATGCCTAATGTGGGAGGTCATTTTCGTTGTCCTTGAGTGTATGATTGAGTTTACATATGACTAAAGACAGTCATAGGAGAGGGTCATGCCCAGGATTCAACCACAGCAAACATGCAAAAGGGCAGAACAGAGAGCACATGCTCTCTATTTTATACCTTATTGTCGCTGGGTCCAAAATGGAAGCCTGGGAGACTATCGCGAGATTCATATGCTCTCGCGAGGTTAAAAGAGGAAGCCTGGAAACCTATCGCGAGGTTAAAGGAGGAAGTCTGGGAGAAGTTCGCACAGTTCACCTGGACACATTCTATTCGTTGTTGTGAGATTCATGTGTAGCTGAGAGCCTCTCGCGCAATTCATATTGAGCCATACATTACCTGTCGCGAGATTATCAGGCTGTCGCGAGGTTCACAAGATAAACTGGGAGAATCTCACACAATTCAACAAAAATATTCCATTTACTATTGTGAGATTCTAAGTCTGTCACGAGTTTCAAAATGAACCTCAGAGCTTTTCGCGCAATCCAAATAGAGCCTTAGGAACCGCTCGCGCAATTCACATGAATTAATCTCACTCTGTCGCACGCTCCAAGGACGACTTTAGAGATTGTCGCACAATCCAGATGTAATCAACACCCTCGCTAGGTTTATTTCCAACCCTGCGACCAGATGTTCCAAAGCGCACCGAGCTTCGCGATAAGTATTTCAACCCCGCGCTTTGTCCCTTTTTCATTATTTGCTTCCTTCTTCCCTCTGTGAAACCCTAGCTTCTGCCTCTCTCCCCTCTCCCGTCCAGCATCACTCCTACAGCTCATCATTCACTTCACAAATCTATAGAGTTGTTCCTATCATCACCCCCATCCATTGCCCTCTGCTCTGAGATCTTGAGGTGCCATGTGCATCAAATCAAACCAAACCCTAGATCTTAGTCTCCATTGCTCATACTAGAGGACAGAGTTAGAAATGGCTCCCAAAATTGTACAAAAGAGAAAGAGGAAGGACAAGGACCCTATAGAGACCACCCCTAAAAAGGCCAAGACTTCAAAGACCCCCAAAAAAGGAAAGGAAGTGGTTGAGGAGGCGACAGTACTAACCACTAAGTTCTCTACCCCTTCTGTGCTCATGGAGTCAATCCCATTAGAGCCTGAAACAGCCTTTGATGTACCCTTTTTTGAGAAAGAACCTCTCTCTGCCCCTGCAGTACAGTTCATAAGCATAGCGGGCCTAATGCCATTGATGAGAGAAATTCCAGCACTAGCCTACCCAAGGCTAGTGCAGCTGTTTTACTAGCACATCAAGGTCAAGAAGGACAATGATGGACAAGAGTGCTTGCTGGTGATGATTGACGATTTTGATTTGTTAATGAGCCCTAAGATGATTGCTGAAGTATTGGGCATCCCAGCAGCATTCAATCCTAGCTGTGGATATGGCCCCCCTCTGCGTGCATCAATTGACACAATTGCAAGGACCCTAACAAGAGAATTAAAAGCCATCGGGGACTCAATCAGAAGGAGAGAACTAGAACCTGAACTGCTGTTCATTGACCAAGTCCTGCGGAAGAACATCTATTGCTCAGGACATCAGCAGGAGAGGAGAACCCCCATTGCGGATGCTGTCTACTCCTATCACATGGGCCATGGCTTCCATGCAGCCTGGCTAATTTTTGAGGCTATGAAAGACACAGTGACAAAATTAGGGTCAAACAAGAAGCCTCACACCCTACCCTATGCACGAATCATCACCTTGCTGTTGATCAAGGGGGGCTACAAGATAGGAAGGACCGAGCAAACCACCACCCTTACCCCTACTACCTTTGCCAAGAGGCAATGGGGAATCAGCAGGAGCTTGATGGGGGCGAAAAGAAGAACGATTGAGGCTCAAGTCACGCCTAAGAAAACAGAAGTAGGATCAGGGTCTACCCCTGCTACAAAGGAGGTGCCTCCATAGATTATCACTTCCATCCCTGCAGCAGCAGCCACACCCCCTCCACCTTTTATTCATGCATCCTCTACCCCTCTTGCATCCATCTCTCACCCCCCTCTGATTCCATTCTCCATGCCCACTCCCCCTTCACCTGTGCTTGGTCCATGGGAGGACTCCCCATCCCCTACCTTACCTCAGTACACTGCCACAATTCCAACTAAGCCTGTCAGCCCCCCACTCATCTCCTACAAGAAACGAAAACCTACTCAGACCATCCCAACTATCTCCCAGACACCACCCTCAATACCTTCCATCCCCATTGACCCACCCCACCTTGAAGAAACCACCACCCCAGCCATATCTACTATATCTCCTCTCCCAGACATTGATTTAACCCTTAACACATCCATAGGCTTTCAAGCCTTCATCTCTACATTCCTTGAAACCATGCCTACCTACTACACCCCTCTGCCAGACTCCCTAACTACCTCACAGCACCACTCCACAGAACCCCACTCTTCCCCTCCCTCCACTTTCCATCATGCTCCTTCCTCCCCTTTCCAACCAGTACCCTCTTCTTCCCAAACCCCACCTCCTAGCTTTGACACACTAACCCTCATCCTACCCCTGATCAACGACATCCAAGCCCAGTTATCCACCAATAACCACAAATAGGACCAGATGTAGGCTGAACTCACCTCCATCCAATCCACCCTACACACCTTATCCACTCCACCCATCCCTACCCCATCCACTTCAACCCCCCTGGTCTTGTTCACTGACAAGACCACCCAAACAGACTTCCCTCCTGAATCATTACCCCTCCCACCATCACCATTATCTCTTCCCCACCCATTTCCTTTACCCCCTTTCACCATTCCAATATTCCATCGCCCATCACCCCCAACTCCTGTTGAGCCTACACCCTTCACCTTCCCCCCTATACCCTCCATCCCCCCTCTAATCCTCCCCCCTCCCACCTTCTCTGCCAAATCTACCCAAACAGACCTAACACGACCCCATTCCCCACCACTTGACTTCCCTACTATCATTCCCCTCCCCCGGGACCAAGCACACTTCGCTCCTTCCACCTCCTATCTGCCAATTGCACCAAAACATCATTTCTACAGCCCTCCTTACCTCACCATCCTACATCACATGCGGGATAATGCTTACCTGAGGAAGGATGTCCTGAGGGGCATGGCCAAGCTACGCCAATCAATTGAGACCCCCTGCTGGAGAAGATTGATGAGATGACGGAGGCCCACAGAGAGCAAATATTGGGCATCTCCTTGGGGTGGAAAAATATTGTGGAGGAATATGAGAAGATGAAAGCTACATCTACTTATTATCAGATGAATTGGGAGTATGAGAAATCCAATGCTGCTGCAGCGACTGCCCGGGCAAGAATGCTTGAAAAATGACTTAACAATGCCCAGGAAATCTAAAAAATCCAAAAGGAGATCCATGAGACTGACGCCCTCAAATTTCAAGTCCAGATAGCCTCATTGGAATCTGCATTGGCCTCTGCCAGAAATGAACCTTACCACCCAACCCCACTCTCTGTTCACGTGCCTCAGCCTGCGCCAACTACTACTCCAACTCCACCTGCCCAGTCTGAGGAAGCACCACCTAAGCCCCAACAAGATAAAGGAAAAGCTCCTACTTCACCTCCAACGGCGCCGCCTACAACTACTGAGCAGCCTCCACCTCCAAAGGCCTCTGCTGCACCTCCATAAGAACAAACTTATCCTCAGCTGAGGAAAGTCACAGCCAAGAAGTCTGCTCCCAAAGTTGTCCCTTTAAAAATTGGCAAAGAGCCTGCTGCCCAGTCTGAAGAGGCACAGTCCCAGGCAAAACCTGAGTCCACTGGAAAAGGAAAGTCATCAGTGGTCCCCATTGAGGAACCCAAGGCTAAAGGAAAAGAAAAATCCCCAGTGGTCCCCCCTGCAGACACTGATGCCACAAGCAAAGGCAAAGGAAAATCCCCTGCCACCCCCCCTGCTAAGCGCAAAGGAAAAGCCCCTCAAGAACCCAAGGAACCAAAGGCTCCCAAGGCACCAAAAGTAAGGGTGAGGGCACCTAAAGCTCCATCTACAGCAAAAACACCAGCTGAAAAGAAGGAGAGGGAGGAAAAGAAGAAACAAGACAAAGCTGCCCATAAGGCAAAGGCTAAACAGATGGGCTAGAATTTCCTTACAGATTCTTATTCAGATTAGATCCTAGCTTCTAGATTGTATCTTAGGTTTTTCTTCTTGTAATTCCACTTGTAATTATTTTTATTACACTTTAATAGAAATTCTAGTTTTATCTATTGCTCTGTTCTGTGTGTTTCTTTCTGATTGTTTGGTACTTTTGATTTTGTTCTTTTTGCCATTCATGGGAGAAGAGTTTTTGGGGGGGATATTTTTCTTTGAACCAGTAATCCATATCGCGGAGATGGTGTTTATATAAATTTGTGCAAATACCTGCTTCAGGGATTGCAATGGCGTCCTCTTCAAATTGATGTTCCATGATAAGTGTACCTCGCGAAGATCCCCAGCTCAGCTGCGCGAGAAATGTCCTTTCCTCATCACTTATTGCTCCTCGCGAGGATCCCCGCGCGATACACTTACGACTTTAATTTCCATGCCTATATTTGGACATTCATTTAATGCTACTTCTCGTTTCCAAAGAGCCAATTGTGTATTTTCTTCTTTCCCCACACAACACTCATTTATTGCCAAGAGTGAAAAGGGGCGCAATTTCCATTCTGCCAATTCATGTTCCCTCGTCCCTCTCTTTTTGACCGGCCCTCAGTCACTTTTCATCTCATCCCTCCTCTTCTAACCCTAAAAGTCCACCCCTACTCACACAAATGGCAGATGACAGCCCTTTAGGGTTCCCAATCAAATTTTACCCCATCTGATAAGATCCCCCACCGCCTAAGGAGCCGGACCCCTTGCAATTTCTATGGGATGAGTATGACGAGGTCCAGCGACTCCTCGCAAAGGAAGAAAAGAAAAAGAAGAAGAAAGAGAAGAGAGAAAAGAAGAAGAGAAAAAGGGCGCCACCTGCATCTCCCCCTCCCTCTTCCTCAAACCCTCCCCCGGCTACACATTAACTCCCCCCCCCCCCATCTTGTCTTTTCCTTTTCCCTTTTTTTTTGTCATATTTTCTTTTTCTTTTAATGAAAGTTTTCTTTTAGTTCCATATTGTTCAATTTTGCATTTTTATTTCTCTCTCTTCTTCTATGTTTGTTTCTGTATGTTTCCTTGGATTCTACCGTTTATTCTCACCTTTGAACCAGTGAGGACACTGCTCCTCCTAGGTTTGGGGGTGTGGCAGGTAGGTCTGCCAATAACATAGTTAACTTAAAGTGCAGTAGAATCATGTGAGTAATATAGAAATGGAGCTGTGTTCACTTAATAATTATGAATATTAAGGAATTTAAAACTTTTTGCAAATCTTTAGACATTATAAATTTCTAAATTTTCACATTTCCATGATGAAAACACCAAGAAAACTCACTGGTATCAGCACTTAGGGAATCATTGAAGAGAGAAAAAGGTAAGGACATACTTAAAAGTTCAAAGGAAGACCATCACCAGTGAAAATTGGGCCTACAAAATTTTCTTTTATTTGAGGAGTGATTGAGGCAAATTTCTTCTAGCTTTAAGGAGTGGCTAAGTCAATGTGTTCACTAAAAGTTATAAGCCACATTATAGCCCAGTTAAAGCCCTTGTGATCCAAAGTTGAATGAGCTGTCATGTGGAGATAATGAGTTGTCCAATCTATGGTAAAAATCTGCCAATGATGCCAGAACTTGAATGCTATGCCTATGCTCATGCTTACAGACCCATTTGGAGGATGTAACTGCTCTTGAGCTTGAGAGACAATGAAACCCTCAAAAGTTCTTTGTGAGAGTACGCCTTGGAGAGTTTTGGGTCTGATATTGAATGTATTGGGCATGACCTACAACCTAATTTTTAATTTAATGGTGAGCTCAGTGCTAACACACATGCGTAGTTTCCCTATTGTGAACTGATTGGTAATGCTATGCTATCATGTGAAGTTTATGTTGCTTAAACATCTGTGCAGACAATGTATTTTAAATTTCCTATATTTTTATCGATTCAAGGGTGAACTGATACTCTGTTTCTTGATTGCTAACTTGACAATCTTGCACTATTGTTAACTGTTTTATTGAGAAGTTTGTGGGTATCTTCACTGAAAACCCTCAGGAGACTTCACTCCTCCACTAGGGATGAGCTAGGGGTTTAAAAGGCTTGGTACATATGCTAAATGTATCTGTGCTCCCTACAAAAGTGGCATTTAATTTCTGTAGATTTTTAGCGTAGCTTTGCTAAGGGACTAGCAAAGATTAGGTTTGGGGGTATGTTAAGACCTGAAAAGTACCACTTTTCACCCCTTAACTTAATCTTTGTTGGACCCTTAATCATTTAATAAAAGTATTTTAAGCTAGGTAATAAGCGATTCTTTTAATAAGGCCTTAATCCTGCTAAGGAGCCCACTTTTGCCCCAGAAGTCTCCCAGAAGAATGGAAGACAGAGAGCCTGACTGCATGAAGGCAGAGCACAACAGCAGCAAAGAAAGAAATGAGCCTCGCGCAGCTGTCGCAAGGTTCACATGACTCAGAAAGCCTGCCTCGCGCAATCCTCGTGAGTTTCCCATGACATCATACCAATTATTCGCACTGTTCTCACGCAGTTTAGTGACAGAAGAGCTCCTGCAGCATAGTTCGCGCAGCTCTCACGAAGTTCAAATATAAATGATCGTGCAGTCTCGCGCAGCTCAGGAAAGCAGCTCTCAAACCTGGCGCAATTCACTCAGATCAGCTGAGGAGAGAGAGCTCCAGGTATTTCTGCGTGCAGCTATCGCGCAGTGGCCGCGGGATGCAAAACTACAGAAAAACTTCTCGCGCAGTTCAGAGACCAATGCACATCACGCCCTCGCGAGGATCCTCACGAAGATCCATTGAGGAACAAACTGCTCCCACGATTCTCGCACCATTCAGAAGGAAAGTGCAATCCCGCGAAGACCAGAGCAATCCAGCGAGGATTCAATGCTCTATCGCGCGACTGCTTAAGTTGCAAACTGAGACAATCCCACAACGGCTAGAATTTCAAGTTAATCCAATCTCGTGAAGACCGTGCTATCACGCGACAGTCTTGGAAACCAGAGCTACCTGGTGAGGCTCTGAACTCTAACTCTCCCTCACTTCTGCAGAGGACATTCTGGGAACTTCCAGGAATTAAGGCACGCACTCCAACGCTCTAATTTCCATGCACGTGCCCTAAGGCATCCAAGGAACAGTATTAGACCATGTGGCATCATTAAAATTAGGGTTTCCTAACCCTAATACGCCGCCAAACTAACTGCTATATAAACCTAAGCCTGGTTTAGGTTTAGGGGACCTGATAGAATAGAACTTAGTTTTGCTTCTTCTAGAATCGACTGTAGATCTCCAGTAAGTTTAGGTTAGGTTTAGGTAGTTTCTTTTTATTATTTTTCTTCTCTCCATAGTCCAGCATTTGCTGGCTATGCCTTTGTATGACTATTTGGAAGAGATTAATGGAGTTTTATGATAGGGTGTTTTACATTTATGGGATTTCTGTTTATGAGTTGTTCTGTACAAGGCTGCTACCTTGAGATCCTCCATTGCTAGGATGTATTGCAAGCAAAGGATGACTGATTTTATGATTTACTCATATCCAAGTGACCTGTGTGTCTGGGCTAACATGCTCCCATACAGGCCTAGCCCCACCACAGGACCCACTAGATCTGAAGTCCCCATGGAAGCAATGAGCTTTTGTAGCCTTGTGAACATGGTGGTGGCAGCAATATTTCTTGTTCTATCTTGAGCTTTGTGAGGAGGATAGCCTCTGGGATAGTCTATGACCATTTAAGTGGACAGGTTATAGCCTTAGGGTGAAGCCAACCCACAGACTCAAGACGGATTGTTCTTCTCTGCACTTGTGCTTATAGCCCTGTGAGAGATTGTGCTGAGACAAACTCCCCTGTCTGTGTATAGACCCGCCATCAGATGGCAGATCTGGTTTGGTTATAGAGATTGTAGGCTTACGACTGGATCACTGCAGTCTCTCTAAATCAGTGGACAACTGGATCTAAGGCTGCACTCAAACTCTTGCTGGTTCTATGTGTCTGGGCTAACATGCTCTCATACAGGCCTAGCCCCACACATAGCACTTTAGAGGTTGAGGTTCCCTATGGATTCTTGTGCTTATAGCCTGAATAAAGTAGTGCCTATAATGATAAACTTGTTCTGACCCATCTCTGGACTGTGGTTCCCCAATTGGATAGTATGTGACCATTTAAGTGGACAGGTTATAGCCATAAAGGGATTGGATCATGGCACAGAGATGAGTTGGATTCTTTCTCCTCAGTGGTGATAATGTAGCCATTGGACAGGACTTCTATAGCAACAGATCTGAATTTGAGTCATGAAACCCATCAGATCTGAACCTAATAGCATACTTCTCACCCTTTTATATTTATTTTCTCACTCCATCTTCTTTCTTAACCCTTTCTATAGTTTAGACATTAGGATACCTCAGAATTTAGATTTTAGTGACCCTAAATCCCCTTCCATTTAGGATTGCCAGATTTGTAGTCAGATCTGGAGGGCCTACTAAAGATGGCTCCCTTGGAGCTTAAGATCAACTTCCCTGTGGGACAAACTCTTACTTATCAAAACTTGCTACAACAGGCCCTGTATCTTGCACGATTGTGTGTTTTTTGGCTTGCTGCTCCATAATTCTCACTCTATCTTTCATCCATTTTTTATTTATCCCATTCTTATCACTGTCTTCAATAAAGTCAGTAGCAAGTACAAAAAAATACATCAACAGTCATACCTATGGACATCGCCCCAGTTTTCCATAACGCTCAGCAATGCTAGGCTGACTCGGCCACCGCTCACATTGGTAAAAAGGGTCTTACCTAGCAGTAGCAGGAGAGTGATGTAGGCCAAGATGATCGCCGGCTCGGGCATAATATAAAGCTCCCTATCCGGCTGCCCCAAATCCACCAACTCACCATCTGCGAAGAGGCTAGACAACCAGGACATCTTAACCTCAGTGTCGTGTATCTGACCTCGAGGGGGATAGGCCCCTATCAATTGAATAATGTCCTCTCTGTTTGATACTGTGAGACTGACTATCGGTACGCCAAAATCCTAATACCCATAATCACTGCCCAATCAACGGGCGTCAAGGCCATCTCAGTGTACGACATATGGAAGGTCTTGGTCTTGGGGCGGAATCGCTCAATCAGCGCCTTCAGGTATGCCGCATCGGCTCTCATAAGTGGGCAGGATAGAAATTCCCCAAAGCCCACCTGCGCCAGTAAGAACTTCACCATGGGGGGGACATAGAGGTAAAAATCATGGAAATCAAGCCACCCCCCGCGGAATACGATAGCGGGCAGGTCCTGCACACCAAGAAGAAAATGCATCAGAGTAACGGAAGTAAAGCAAACCTGCACGAAAGAAAGAATTGAACCTTCTTTTACCTTGCCCGCTATGGTAAAATTCAAAATATGGGTATACTACTGATGTAGGAGGCCAACTCGGGTGGCCTCGCCCTGTATTTTGAGCCAAGGGCCCGCTTTCTACTCTACCTAAAAGAACTGCTCTCCCCGTGAACCATAGACTATCTCGGGCCCCCCCTCCTGGCCCTCCTCGGGAACATGCTCATCACCACCCGACATGCTGAGGCAACAAAAAACAATCACATCAAAGCAGATCAGTGACAAAAAACCATTTTATGCTACGCTACAAAGGAAGGTAAGTAGTGCTCACCCTTTTTCTTTCAGAAACCAAGATGCACATGTAAAAACAAAAACCAAAAAAAAAAATCCCTTTACTTTATTTGCAAAAATAAAAACCAAAAAAAATCCCTTTACTTTATTTACAAACTCAAAACAAACAAATAAAAATAAAAACCAAAAAAAATCCCTTTACTTTATTTACAAAACAAAAAATAATAAAAACAAAAACCAAAAAAATCCCTTCATTTTAGTTGCAAAATCAAAACAAAAAAACAAACACAAAAAGAAAAAAAAAAACAAACGAAAAAAACAAACAAGAATAGAAGCCCCTTTCTCATATGTACAAATAAAAACAACAAAAAAGGGGAGAGTATACAAATATATATTATGCATCAATAAAATCCATAAAGCAACAAAAAAAAGGTATTATTCATAAAAATTATTAATACATCATCAATAAACTTGTTTACAATAAAAATAAATCATTCATCATCTAAAAGTACAAGATCATGATCATATTTGCAAGAAAAAAGTAAGAAAAATCAAATAAAGCGGATTTTAAATAATTACCTTTCAAGAAAAGGGGGTCTTTCATCTAGCGGAAGCCAGCAATCGATCAGCACAAGCAAGCAACGGCAATGAAGCACGCGTAGAGGAATGTAAAGAAACCCTAAGAGGGTTTATTTTTAGTTTTAAAGAGAAGGGGGGAGAAAATTTTCGAAAAAATACCCTACAACTCGAACCCGGCGTATTTAAATTACTCCCCAGCCAAGCTTGGCGCAACTATTAGTTGCGCCAGGAAATCTTAGAGCACTTTTTGGCTTGGCACGACTATTAGTTGCGCCAGGCAATTTTGGCCTCCTTCTGGCTTGGCACAACTAATAGTCGCGCCAGCCATTAGTAGGTCGAGTCTTTGGCTTGGTACGGGTCAGATGTGTAACCCGGTCCCCCTCTCTTTGTTTTGTTTACTCCCGACAGATGCACGCGCTCCCAAGCGGTGTGTTGATCTTCGTTCGACCTACCCAAAAATCCGTGCTAAGAATAAAGTGGACCGAGAGCAATAGGCGACCCGATCCTACATAGGAAAATATAAGTCCAAAAAAATGATTAAAAAATCCCCACAAAAAAGTCAAAAAGATGACTCACATTAAATTTTAGAGTAATTCGCATAAAATAATAACTTTGAAAAAAGAGAGAAAATAAGAAAATAAAAACAACAAAAAATCCATAAAATAATAAACCAAGAAATAATAACTTTGAAAATAATAAAAAATCACATAAAATGACAGAAAAATCACAAAAATAAACAACCTGTTTGTGTTTCCCCACAAAGCTACGCATATGCATAATGCGGTAAAAGGTCAATGTTTTATTAGCAATGCAGTGGTGCCATATTAAAGTCCCGAGTCTAGGGTTCACCCTGGATCTTTAGATCCTACTTTAAAATAGGAGCAACGGTGTCAATCCCGATCAAACGGTCAATGTTTTGCTGAGGTTGGCTCCACTACTAAATGTTCGAGCTAAGCACTCTATTTTTTTATTCATATGAACTTAAGTGTCTTAAGCTTCAAACTCCTCAGAGGAGGTCAATTGTTGGTTGAAACCAACTTGTTCAGAATGAGATTACGTATCAATCAAACTATGTGCAACCATGCATTCGGAAGGGTTCATTTCCCTTTTATTTTCTCTACAAGCTTAAAACTTGTACAGGCAACGATATCCCTATAAAGTATACGCCATGCATCTGGGTATCCGTATGATGGTCGTTTATTCTCGTAAATTATACTCGGGCATGTCCGGGTTGGGGCTGTCATCACCTTTGTTATTGCTTATTGCCCCTGATGGGTGCATGTTTATGCATAGTTAATTGATATGTATGATTATTATTGACAAAAACCAGGATTGGATGTCCCCTTTTGGTAGACACCCAATAAGTGGTTGGATCTGTTTAGTGGTACTTGAAGTTGGGTGCTCTAGGACATGTTGATCTGGGGCACATTTTTGAAAATAGTATGTCCTCCTAAAAAGCGTTGCAACTTCTATTTACTCTGCTCGAGTAGTCATGCTAAATAAACTTCGGGATCGATGGGTTCGCCTAAAGATTTCAGATCCTGCCTCAAGAAGGGGCACCCGTGAACAGTCAGATGGGGCAATCAAATGCCTCATAGGATTAGATGCTAACTGTGGAGCCTTACATATTTTTGCTTTGCACCTATCTTTGAATGTGGGTCAATCACCCCTCTTACTTATAAAGCTGTTGTATTCAGAATGAATCTTAAACATCAAATACCTTTAAATCATCTCAAGAAGTGAATGTTTGGCCTGACATACAAGGCTTTTGCAACTCGTTCTACCTCTGTTATGCCCAGTAATGTCGCTAAGCGCTTGGAGACCGATTGCCTTGAGAAATGAATGTTTGGCTTGGCATACAGGGCTTTCATTTTCTCACCATGTTACTCATCTGATGTTTAAAATTTGTTCTGAACGTAGTGGACCTGTCAGTAATGCCTTAGGCCTCTTTGAATGTCTCTTATCTTTGAAATTCGATCATTAGTGATCGGATACCAAAGAGGGGCATCTATAGACACCCAAAGTTGGCCCAAGGCCCGATCGGAATACATTTCGAGAGAAGCGCATCTCTGAGCTATTGATGGCATGCATGAGGCCCTTAAGAACCTTACCAAAACCTTAGGAGCCATCCCTAACCCTTAGGAATTACCCTAGATCCCTTAAATAACCTTCCTGAACTCTTAGAAACCAATCCCCATCCTTAGAAGCCATTCCAAGCCTAACCCTAGCTTTCCTGGGCAGTGGATAAGGTGTGGTGACCAGGGTTAGCTGTGGCCTCTACTATGACCGAATCTCATATCATTGAAAAGTAGAAGTCATCAGCTTTCCAACGGTCCAAGAATCACCCCAATCGGAGCTATGTACGCAAAGATATGGCGGTCCGAACTCAAGGGGTAAAGAGGTAATTTCATGTGGCCACCTTAGGGATTTGGCGCAACTAATAGTTGTGCCGGTTATATTTGGAGCTTGGCACAACTAATAGTTGTGCCAAGCCATCATCTCCCTAGAAATGGCCTGACGCAACTAATAGTTGCGCCAGCATTAAGGTGGGTCCCCCCACAGGCAGCCAACTTCCATGCCACTATGCCGCACTATTTTACTGTGCATATGCCTGGCGCAACTAATAGTTGCGCCAGGCATATGAATAGTAACCTCTGGTTTTGCCCCAAAAATCATGATTAGGGTTTAACTTATTGACCACCTGGGTCTTTGGGGTGTGTTTTGACAACACTATTGCCCCCTTCTAAAAGCTTATTTGCAAACCCTAAGTGCCTTAAACCCTCTACCCTATCATCCACCATTAGAGCTTCATTTCACACATCTACATGCTCCCAAAATGATAAGAATCTTTAGATGTTAGATTACCTAATGACTAAACCCAATTAGCATCTAAACACTCTCCTAATCCACCCTTTTCCTATAAATAGAGCCCCCCTCCCCTTGGTTTAGGGGTTGGAAAATTTGTTTAAGAGAGAAGGAGCTTAGAGTGAGAAGATCCTTCTCCCTTTGGTGTTATTTTTTTCACACAAATTCCAGATTTTCCAACTTTCTTCCAAGCCTTATCCTTCACCAAAAGCCTCTAGGTTAGATGTGTGTTCTACCCTAGCACCCTCCCTCTATCTCTTAGCTATCTCCCTTAAGAGTTAGAACCCATTCTCAAGCATTGCAAGCCATCAAGAGTTCATCAAAAGCAAGCCACACAAGGCTCTCCTGCGGTGTTACAAGGGCCCGATGGCTTCGGCTCTCCCCTTTCTTCTACTATCTCTTTTTAGCACTTCTCATTCTTGCATTTGTGTCGTTACGTCATCGACTTTTCGGTAAGAGCGGAGGGGCACAAATAGGATCTTAGAGCCCTCTGGGTAAGAAGAAGCTTCTTTTATTCTTATCATTTCCTTTTTATTTTGGCCATAAGTAGAGACCGCTTCAAGTGGGTTGATCGGGTGCCTAAGACCTTCCCAATCGATAACTGAAGCCCCTACCCAAGAGCCTTTGGCTTAGACCGGTGAATCGGAGTCATATTTTTAGCGCTTTAGTGCTCATAAAAATGAACTAGGTTTCCCGGGACACCAAAAGCTCCGGGTGGCGACTCCTATATTTTTGTTAGCAAGCGCATCATCACGACAGAATCGTCACAAACCTAAACTGCTTACTTCCCATCCTTTTATCTTTATTTTAACACACCATCACCACCGTCTTCATAACCCTTTCTTAGGATAGGACTGTACTTTTTTTTTTCTTTTTAATTTGTAATTTAGTGAAGTTGTGACACCCAACTCCCTTTCTTTAAGATTGTCAGATCTGTAGCCAGATCTAGAGGCCTACTATTATAGCCTATTTTGGGTTCTAGATCAATTTCTCTGTGAGACAAACTCTTACTTATCAAACTTGCTACAATAGCCATGTATCTTGCAGGCTTAGGATTATTTTAGTTGTGTTATTTCCATCTTTTATTTTACTTTAATTTTTAATTTGTTCTCACCACACAATAAAATCAGCACACTAGAATAACATCAACAAGTTTTTGGCACCGCTACCAGGGATATTGATCTTTTTAATAGACCTTAGTTGTATTATAATTTATTTTAGAAATTTTTTTATAGTTGTGCCATAGTAGAGTAAAATTACTACTAATTCTTTTTAGAATCTTGCAGAATTAGACAACAGTAGAAGGGAAAAGCTAGAGCTGGAATTGGAGTCTAGCTAGCTCTGTTTGCACTTCTTTCACCCTAATATTTAGTCCTTTAATATTAAATTCCCTGTAATTAGTCTAGTTGTAAATTTTTTTAGTTGTTAATTTAGTTAGAAAATTTTTTTGTGCTATGATCATTTTCCTTACTTAATCTGTGTGTGTATGCTTGGAAGAAGGTTCCTTAACCCTGAGTTGGAACCTCCAAATCCTGAGGTTGAAAGAGTCCTTAGACCAAGACACACCACACAAGGCCCTACTGTTGAAACTGAGCCAGCTAATATGGCTGAGAGGCAAAGAACCCTGAAGGAATACAATGCACTAGGGGATTACACATCTTCCTTTTACATACAATTCCCTTCAGTGAAAGGAAACTATGAAATCAATTCCTCCACCATCAATATGCTGCCATCTTTTTATGGGCTTAGTAAGGAAGATCCTTACAAGCACATTGACCAATTTTTAGTACTTTACACCACTTTCAATATTGCTGGCTTGGGACCTGAAGCCACCAAACTGAGGCTTTTTTCCTTTTTCCCTAAAGGACAAATCCAGCACCTGACTCTCTAAGCTCCCAGCCAATAGCATTCAAACATGGAGTGACCTCTAAAGCCAATTCCTGACTAAATTTTTTCCCATAAATAAAACTAGCCAGATGAGGACAAATATTTTGTCATTTACTCAGTCCTCAACTGAGAATTTTTATAAAGCATGGGAGAGATTTCAGGAGATGTTAAAATAGTGCCCCCACTATCAAATTCTAATGTGGCAACTGGTGCAAGTATTTTACCAAGGAATTAATTCTAAGAGTAGAGATATGATGGATGCCTCATGTGGTGATAGTTACCTCCACAAGACAGCTGAGGAGGCTTGGGAGATGTTTGGCATCATAGGGGAAAATTTCATGTAGCAAGAGTCACTATCTCGCAATGACAGCCAGACCCCTGCTAAGTTGGTGAAAGAGCCCACCCCTAGAGGTGAATATATGAAGTTAAGGTGAAAAGTGAGTTGGAGAAGAAGGTGGACAATTTGAGCTTAAAGTTTGATAAATTGATGAATGTGATGCAGCCTCGGATGGTTGCACAAGTGGAGGAGGTATGTCTGATATGCCAATCTCCCACACATTTACTCCAGGATTGTCCATCAGCCAACCAATTTCCTGATTTTGTTATGGAACATGCCAAAGCTGCCCAAGCATGTGGGCAGCAACCTGTTGGGTACTTATGGAGGAACACCCAAATTTGAGGTGGAGACAAGATACATACCCTCAACCACAGCAGTAGCAGTTGACAGCTCCATATAGACCTCAGCACCAGTTTAACCAAGGATACCCACCTAGATAGAATTTTCAATTGCCTGCCCCACAGCCCAACCAATTGGCCTTGGCCCCACAACAGCCCAGATCCTCTTCTTTTGAAGAGCAAATGCTGATATCTATACAAAATTTGAGGAGCTTAGTCTAAACTGTGAACTCTCATGGCCAAAGCATTAAGAAAATAGAGAACCAGTTGGGTTAAATCTGTAATGTTTTGAACAGGAGAGAAGAGGGCAAACTGCCTAGTCAACCCTTAGCCAACCCCAAAGGACAGTATATAATTAAAGAAGCATCATCTGCCCATGAGGAGGCTAATGCAATCACTACCCTAAGGAGTGGGGGAGTGGTTGATAATTTAGTGGGCAAGGCAACTGAGAAGGTCATAGAAAGTGAAATTGAAAGAGATGAGAGTGGTGAAAAGCCCAAAAAGTCATCCTCTATTTGGATCAGTAAGGGAAAAATAAAGGGGCAGATGTTGAGCCCCGACAGCAACCAATAAGTGAAGAAAAAACAAAAAATAAAAATTGACCATGATGTGGTTAGGCATGCAGCTGTGGCACCAGCAATCCCACAGCTGCCATTTCCTCATGCATTAGCTGGCCCATCTCCTTTTAATAAGGGGAATGCTCAGATGGAGGAGATGATGGAGACCTTCAAGCAGGTCAAGATCAATTTGCCCTTTCTTGATGTCATAAAATAGGTCCTTGCCTATGCTAAATTTCTGAAGGACCTCTGCACACATAAGAGAAAAGCAAGGGTGCAGTTATCCAAAAAGGTTTTTATTGTTGAGCATGTTGAGTCAGTTCTGTCCATTGCCACACTTGAGAAACTACAAGACCCTGGGGTACCTACTATCCCCTGCATAATTGGAAACCATACATTGGTAAAGCCCTCTTGGACTTAGGGGCCAGTGTGAACCTACTCCCATATTCTGTGTATGAGGAGCTAGGTTTGGGGGAACTTAAATCCACATCAGTTATACTCTAACTGGCTGATAGGGCTGAGAGGAGACCTGGAGGTGTGGTGGAGGATGTTTTGGTGCAGGTGGACAAGTTCTACTATCCTGCTTATTTCCTTGTTTTGGACATGGACCCTTGCAAAAGTAAAGTCCCAATTCTTGTCATCCGTGGAAGGCCATTCTTGGCCACTGCAAATGCTTGTATATAATGCAGGTCAGGGGTGATGGAGGTGAACTTTGAGAATATGAAGGCCCAATTAAATATGTACCATGCTGTTGGGCATCCTCATATGAACATTAAGGACTGCTGTGCAATAGATGTACTAAATGGCTTAGTGGAAGAGGAATTATCCAATCTGTTGGATTGAGATAATATTGCTGATGACCTGAAAAATATTTGGAGTTTGGTTGAGAAGGAAGCCCAAGTTTTCATGACAAAAGACAACACCAAAATAGTCTTTTGTGGGCCTAGTGCAATATTCTAGCTTGAAACCTATATTGTTGTCCCTTCCTCAAACCACTAAGGCACCATTGTTTCCTTCAATTGAAAGTCCCCCTGAGCTGGAGCTGAAACAGCTCTCGGCCACATTAAAATATGCCTTCTTGGGGCAGAACAACAAGCTTCCAGTGATTATCTCCTCCTCTCTCACTAGTGAGCAGGAGGAGGCATTATTACGTGTTCTCAAGAAGCATAAAAAGGCAATGGGGTAGACAATAACTGATCTTGAAGGCATTGATACCTCAGTCTGCATGCACAGAATTCACCTGGATGAGAGTGCAAAACCCTCAAGGGAGATGCAGAGGAAACTTAGTGGTCCTCAAGGAGATAGTGAAACTGTTGGATGAAGGGGTAATTTACCCCATTTCAAATTTAGAATGGGTGTCACCTATCCAGGTGGTACCCAAAAATTCAGGCATAACAGTTGTCACTACGGATTATGGGGAGTTAATGCCAGCCAAAGAGACCACTGGCTGGAGAGTTTGCATTGATTATAGAAAACTCAACTCCAAGACCAGAAAATACGACTTTCCCCTCCCTTTCATTGACACAATTCCTAGATAAGCTGGCTGGGAAGGCATTTTACTATTTTCTTGATGGATACTCAGGGTATAACCAAATCCCTATGTATCCTCAAGATCAGAAAAAAATTACTTTCACATGACCCTTTGGCACCTTTGCTTACAGAAGGATGCCTTTTGAACTGTATAATGCCCCAGCCACATTTTAGAGGTGCATATATGCAATCTTTTCTAATATGATTGATAAATTCCTGAAAATATTCATGGATGATTTCTCAGTTTATGTGGATAGCTTTAGCCAGTGCTTGAGTCACCTTAACCTGATTATACAAAGATGTGAGGAGACCAATTTGGTCCTAAGTTGGGAAAAGAATCACTTTATGGTGACACAAAAAATTGTATTAGGCCATGTGGTCTCTCACAAAGGAATAGAGGTTGAAAAGGATAAAGTAGACTTGATTTCACACCTGGCCCCACCCAGGACTGTCAAACAAATCAGATCATTTTTAGGACATGCTGGATTCCACAGAAGGTTCATTAAGGACTTAAGCAATATTTCAAAGCCATTGTGTCACCTACTTTGTCAGGATGTGACATTTGACTTCTCTACTGAGTGCCTTGAGGCTTTTGAGGTCTTGAAAAAGTTCCTTATCGTTGTCCCTGTAATCCAGGTCCCAGATTACTCACTCCCCTTTAAGCTGATGTGTGATGCATAAGACTTGGCCATGGGTGCTATCTTAGGACAGAGGAAAGATAAGTTGCCTGCAGTGATCTATTATACCAGCAAATCACTAGCTGAAGCTCAGCTGAATTACACCACTACTGAGAAGGAGCTGCTAGCTGTTGTGTTTGTTGTGGATAAGTTTAGACCCTATTTGCTTGGATCTAAAATTATTGTTTTCACTGATCACTCAGCCCTGAAATACCTAGTGGCCAAGAAAGATGCCAAGCCAAGGTTGATCAGATGGATCCTCCTATTACAAGAGTTTGATCTTGAGATCAAGGACAAAAAGGGAGTTGAGAATGTGGTGGCTGACCACCTCTCTAGGATTATTTTGGAAGAATGTGTAGCAGCACCTATTAATGAGTTGTTCCCTGATGAGCAGCTATTTGCTGTGCAGTCTAGTGTGCCCTGGTTTGCACACATTATCAATTTTTTTGCTGTTGGTAGGATTCCCCCTCACTGGTCCAAGATGGACAAAGACTTGTTCTTCTCTCAGGTCAAACATTTTCTGTGGGAAAATCCATACCTATATAAACATTGTGCAGACTAGGTGGTTAGGAGATGGGTACCTGAAAGTGAGTTCCACAGCATTCTTTCCATGTGCCATGAGAAAGCCTGTGGATGTCACTTCAGTGCTAATAAGACTACAGTAAAAGTGCTACAATGTGGTTTTTATTGGCCTTTTTTGTTCAGAGATGCATTTATACATTACAAAGCCTGTGAGAGATGTCAAAGGTTGGGGGAATTTCCAAGAAAAATTCTATGCCATTGCAGTCCATCCTTGTGGTAGAAATTTTTGACATCTGAGGCATTGATTTTATGGGGCCCTTTCCTCCATCTATGGATTTTAACTTCATACTTGTGGCAGTGGACTATGTGTCCAAATAGGTGGAAGCCATTGCCACAAGGATTAATGATCACACAGTTGTCCTGAAATTTTTAAAGGACAATATCTTCTCCAGATTTGGCACTCCCAGAGCTATCACTAGTGATGGGGGGAGTCATTTCTGTAACATGCCTTTTGAGAATCTCCTCAAAAAGTATTCTGTTACACACAAAATTGTAACTCCCTACCACCCACAAACCAGTGGGCAAGTTGAAATTTCTAATAGGGAGATCAAGCATATCTTGGAGAAGACTGTGAAGACTGATAGGAAGGATTGGGCATAAAAGTTGAATGATGCTTTGTGGGCTTATAGGACTGCCTATAAGACCCCGATTGGCATGTCCCCATTTAGGCTGGTTTATGGCAAGGCCTGCCACCTACCAGTGGAGTTTTTTTCACAGAGCCTATTGAGCTCTCAAATCACTGAATTTTGATCTAACTTCTGCTGATTCTCATAGGAAATTATGGATGGCAAAGCTTGATGAGCTAAGGTTGGAAGCCTATTCAAATGCCCAAATATACAAGGAGAAATTAAAGGCATTCTTTGACAAGAAGCTAATGAGAAGGGACTTCCATACTAGCACTAAGGTTTGGCATTTCAACTCCAAACTAAGATTTTTTTCAGGAAAGTTAAAATCCAGATGGGATAGACCTTACACCATCATTCATGCCTCCCCATTTGGTACTATGGAGATCTTAGACCCCATGTCTGGGAATATCATGAAAGTGAATGGGCAGAGGCTGAAATTTTGTGTAGAGAATTTAGTGGAGCCTCCCCAGTCCATTCACCTATATGACCGTCCCACTGCTCAGTGATCCACAGCTTTGTAACATATGTACCATATGAGTGAATGCTTTGTTTTATTTTGTGTTGCTTAGAAATTTTTCATTTATTGCTTTAGAGTGATGCTTTGCTTGTTTGTTTGATTGTGTTTTGTTCATTGTTGTTTTGAGTACATGTGCATGTCTGTCATCTAAATTCAATGTTCATATCTTTTGCTGATAATTAAGATGCTCTCACAATACATGTCATGCTTTTGATCTGATAGATTATCTGTGGAATTCTGAATGTTTGATGTTTAAAGGTTGATAAAGGGTAGCCAAATTGTCATGATGAAGTGGAGCACATGTGTAGGAGTTAGTGCTAATGCACATTAAATTGGTGCATGACATTGTACATGCACAGGCCAGGGCACAAGCTAAGAGGAAACGGTTAAGTGTTGCCCTCTCGTGAGGCTAAATGGCCTAAATTTCAAGCTCGCAAGTTGCTTGGAGCTTTCTTGCAAAGTTCTGATGGATATTTTGTACCACGCGAGAGCTTTGCGAGAAAAAGGACATCTACTGCAGCCTGATAATGAGCACCACGAGGTGCTTAATACTCACATTTTAATGCTTGCGAGGTTTCGCTACTCTAGCTGCGCGAGATATGAGCAACTGCTTCGCGCACTTGGGCCTGAATTTAACTCTGCGAGGAGCCTCGCGAGGCACTTGAAGTTTTTAAACCTATCTTCGTGAGGCTCTGCTTTTCTTCGTGACAGAACCTCTCGCGAGGTTAGCTGTGTACTACGCGAGGAATATACTCCGCGAGAACCTGGCGACAACTGCGGGAGGCACGGGTTAAGCCCTATAAACCCTGTAAATTTATCTATTTTCTTCATTCTATCTTTTTGCCCTAACTTTCCCTGCGCATTCACAAGCTCCCTCTTTTCTTCTTTCTTCTATAAAACCATTTCCACTCAACCTCAGCTAGTTTCCTCATACATTTTTACTCCCCATCACCTCCTGGTTACTTTGAGCTAGGTTTGGGGGGATTTGAACATTTGTGCAGCATATGAAGTGAAACCCTAGGAGTCATTTGGTAAAATTTCTCACTCTCTCTCATTTGATTTAATTGGACATTACTCTAGTGTAAGAAGAGAGCAATTTGGGGTCTGTTTTATTTGTGAAAGAGTGCATTACAATTGTTGGGATTTTGAAACCCTAATTTGAAGAAATTGAATAGCTATGGCCACAGGTTCAAAATTCACAAATGCCTTGTCTGCTTTGGTAACCCCACCACCTGCTGGGAGCCCTGTGACTATCAAAAATCTGCAAGGATTGTAGAGGCCTCCAATGTGGAGACCCCTGTGATAACTGCACCCACTGAGGAGCCCCAAATTGAGAAAACTATGAAGAAAGAAAAGGGCATGACCTCTGATGCCCAAGGTACCAAAAAGAAATCTACTCCTGAGAAGAGGGCCAGAGAGCACCCACCATCTAAAATCATAGAGAAGTCAAAGAAGAAATAGAAAATGGGCAAGGAAGTTGCCCCTGAGGCCCCTGAGGATGAAGAGGAAGAAGATAATGAATACTTCAGGGCCCCATCTGAATTTGTTACAGCAATTAAGCTAGAATCTGAGATAATTTTTTATAAGGCTTTCTTTAAGGAGCTATCTGAAATAGCTGCCTCCATGGAATACCTCACAAAAGCCACATTACTACCCCTACTGAGGCCCCCAATGCAACTAGTCTTCCCTAGACTAGTGCAATTGTTTTATCAAAATATCATAATCAAAACTGAGGATGATAGGAACCCAGCATTGCTGGTGTTGATAGATAAATTTGAGATGTTGTTCAATCAGGCAGCAATTGCTAGAATTCTTGGGATACCAGCCAGGTATAGCCCTGAATGTGGCTTGGGTCCCCCTTTGACAGCCACCATCTCAGAGATAGCCAATGAGCTGACTAGAGGGATCACTACATCAGGTGTATCAATAAGGAAGAGAGATCTGCACTCCCACCTCAAATTTATGGATGGGGTGCTCAGAAAAAATATTTATTACTCTGGACATGAGCAGGAGAGGAGATCTCCTATTGTTGATGCACTCTTCTCCTTCCACAAGAACTATTACTTGGATGCTGCAAAGTTAATTTTTGAGGGGATAACTGGCATTGTGGAGAAGGTGAAAACCAAGAAGAAACCTCATTCCCTTCCCTACTGTAGGCTTATTACAGGCTTGCTTAAGCTTAGAGGATATCAATTTCAAATGAATGAAGAAACCATTGCCCTGAATCCCAGAAATTGTGAAAAGAAGTAATGGGAGATATGTGGTACTCTCATTGAGAAGAAGAAGAAGGCAGATGTACCAGCAACCTCTGATGTTGCTGTTACTGCTGCCTCTGTGGCTCCACCCTCTACTGCCCTCTCTCAGGCAGCTCATTCATTTGTGCCAGCCAGCACCACCCCCACTTCTGAAGCCATTACCTTACCAGCCACTACTCCCTCAACCCAAGCCTCACAACCTCCCAGTCTCATTACCCACTACCACAGCCACCTTAACCTCTTTACCCATATTTGTACCCTTGCCTACTTACCCAATTCACCCTAGCCCACCTGTGAGGGTCACCTATAAGAAGAAAAGGAAATTAACCAAAGCCCACACAGAACCCCAACCCACCTATATCTCTCAAACTATCTCAATCCCTGAAACCACAACCATACCAGACCCAACCATTGACCTCCCACCACCCTCACTAGCCCAATCCTTTGAGCCTGAGCCTCCCATTTTTTAAAACCATCATAGCTCTTCCACTACCCCCTCTTAACCAATTGACACATCCATACCTTTTGAAACTGTTACCTGTGAGCCTTTAGACCAATCCATCCCATTTTCACCTACCCATGACCAAATCTCTCTTTCAGATGAGGGATACTCAACCATGATGTCCTCTATCATAGGGGACATCAACTATGAGTTTACCCCTCTCCCTGACTCCCCTCCCCCTCCACATTTCTCCCCTCCCCCATATTCCCCAGAGCCCCATCAATTTTCCCCACCACCTCCATCTCCATAGGCCACCACCTTTACTCATGCACCCACTTCCCCATTTCAACCAATTTCACCCACCACCCCTGACTTCCTACCCCAAATCTTTAACCTTTTATTCTCCCTTCAAGCCCAAGTGTTGGCCAACTCCCAAACCCAATCATCTATTGATGCCAACCTGCATGTCATGAACTCCACCCTACCAAACTAACCCTCAATCCAAACCAGCTTAGAAGCCATCCAAGCCACCTTGTCACTTTTGACCCCCCAATCCCAACAGCCACCTGTCCCTACACCCACCCATTTACCTACTCCAGAAATCCCTCCTATTACCTTTACCACTGCCTCCACACAAACTGATCTTGAACTTGAACCATAACCTGAACTTATCTCTATCCAGTTGCCCATTATCCCCCACCTGATATCCCACCTGCTGTAGCTACCTCTGATGCTACAACAGATGTGGAGGACTTAATACCCACCTCCTCAACACCATCCCAAACAGACCCAGAGCCTGAACATGCAGTCCATCACCCTTTACCTTCCATATTCACCTCATCCAACCCCTCTCCCTTGCTGGCTAGCCCTTCTTCAAGTGATCAGCAACCCATCCTCCCTGCCTCATCTTTCTCCCTACCTCCTACTCCACTCTCCTTCGTGCCATGCAAGAGAACCCATACCTGAAGAATGAAGTCATTAAAGGCATGGCTACCATCAAAACTTCCATCAGACAGCCTTATGAGGAGAAAATCAATCAGATGGAGTTCGACCACAGGTTCAACTACTGGGAATATCAAAGGGGTGGGGTAGGATTTTGGTTCTATATGAAGCTGAAAAGAATATTGTGGCAACGAAAAAGATGAGAGCTAATGGCCTAGAGAAAATATTAGCTGCCTCACAAGATGTCACAAAGGCCGTCAAGGACCTCTATGAAACTAGAGTTGACTTCTTTGAGACAAAGCGACAATCACGAAAAGGAAACTTCTTTGGACTAAGCAGACTCCTCCACAGTGCGATTGAGCACGCCCTCTGCTACTTCCTTGCTGTACTAAAGAAAAAGGCAAATGACCCCAAGTCAAGACTGAGCCAGCAGATAATTAAGAGGATTAATTATGCACATGTACTTAGTTAGGATATACTTTTTATACATCACCTTCCTTTGCATTGTACACATGTGTTTTAGCAATGAAATTCATTTTTAATTTAGTTTTGTTTGGTTCTATTTCTGCTTCATAACTAGTTTGTTTATTTTAGTTGTTTGTTTGTGCCTTGTTTTCTGCTTTTATTTGCTTTACTTAGTGTCCATTTTGTCTATGTTCCCTGCTGCACATGCCCTCTTATCTTTGAATCAGTGAGGACACTGCTCCTCATAGGTTTCGGGGTGTGGCAAGGATTGCCAATGATTTAGTTAACCTAAGTGCAGCAGTCTTAACTAAGAGAGGAATAAATATAATAAACTTCACCTAAGCAATGTTGAAAGTGAGGAAATTTAAACATTGTGCAGACCTTTTTAACACTAAAATTATTTGAAAATCAATACTTCTATGAGGTGAACATTAGGAAATTTTTTATAAATAGTAGTTAGTGAATCAGTAAGGAGAGAAACAGGTTAAAGCATACCCCTTTGAGTTCAATTGAAGACCATACCCAGTGAGCTTTGAGCCTATAAATTTTTTTTTTTAGGAGTGTCAGTGGCAAAAATCTTATGTTCTAAGGACTGACTGAGTCAAGCCCTTTTCACTAGAAGTTAGATACCCCAAGTTGAAGTTGTTTGACAGTAATCATTGCACTGAATAAAGGATCAAGGCCTTCATTTGGACAGTTTGACCCTAAAAAATCAAACGTATGAAACTACCCTTGTGCGTACACTTTTTGACCTTAAAGCCTCATTTTTCTTTAACAAACACCAAAGTACTTGACCCTGAACTTCTTAACCTGATTCAGCCCTAACCTCACTCTGAGAATTCAGAAGGTAAAGGAGAGGATGTTGAAGATAAGTGAGCAAAATTTAACATTTGGTGAAAGAAAAAGAAGAGAGGAGGAGATCTGTAAATAACAATGTAGCAGTTGTAGATGTGTGGCAACCATCATAATATATATATATATATATATATATATAAATACAAGAAATAAAAAGAAGAAAAAAAAAAAGAAAAAAAAAAAAAGAAAAGTCAAAAGAAGAATTTCATTAGAAATGTTAAGAAGAAGAGAAGAAGTTGGCCACTTTAGCTCTGAAATTTTAAATGAAGATGGAGTTGTGTTGAAATGAAGAAGGTGAAGTCATGAATCATCCCCTACCTGTGTTGATTTCTCAATTTTGAATCCCTCTTTACCCCTTTTATTCTTTACAACCCTCACCAATAAGCCACATTACAACCCATGAAAAGCCCTTGTTGATCTAAAGTCAAATGAACTGTCATGTGAAGATGAAAGAATGTCTAATCTATAGTGAGAGTACTTTATGATGTCATAAATTCAAAGAATTGCCTATGCACATGCTTGCAAACTCATTTAGGGTATGTAACTGGTCTTGAGCTTATGTGAAATGATACACTCTTAAATTCATTTATGAGAGACAACCCTGGTAAGCATTGGGTTTGAGAATGAAATCATTGGGGCATTGTGTGAACCTTAATTTTGATGTACTGGTAAGCTTAGTACTGTTTTACACATATTATTTTCTTGGTGACAGCTAATTGGATGTAATGAGCATACATGCATGACTGGGGTGTTAAATTTTTTGCATATACTACTTTAGAACTCCTTTAACTCTGACAAAGCAAGGGTGAAATGAACTATATTCATTTCAAACTAATTAACCACTGTGTGCACTTTTGTTAATTGTTTCATTGAGAAGTTTGTGGGTACCTTCACTGAAAATCCTCAGGAGACTTCACTCCTCCACTAGGGATCACCTAGGGGTTTAAAAGTATTGATGCATTAGCTAAATGCATCCGTGCTCCTTACGAAAGTGGCATTTATATTCTTAGAGTAGCTGTTTAAATTTCGCTTTGCTCAGGGACTAGCAAAGATTAGGTTTGGGGTGTGTTATTCACTGAAAAGTATCACTTTTCACCTCTTAACTTAGCCTTTGCTGGACCTTGAAGCTGACTAATAACTCCTTTTTAGCTTATTTTATAGTTAGGAATAACTTGTGCAGCTTAACACAAAGTTTATGCTTTTGGTGCCAAGAAGAGAGAGAATTCAAGCAAAAGATAATAGCTGAACTAGAAAGTGATGGAACACCATGGTGGTACACACCATAGTGAGTATTTTGTATGTCACAATGGACCAAAATAGTTCAATAGATGAAAGAAGTATAGGTGAGAGTGGAGGAATCTGCAACAAAAGCATGTGCATAGCAGCAAAAGAGCCAATGACCTATCTCGCACAATTGAGGTGTTGCCTCGCGCTGTTCAGTTCACTGGCAAAGCTCCCTCGCACAGCTAAGACATACAGTATATTAGAGCTCGCAACAAAGTCACGCAGCTCAATGAAGGGGTTATCACAAAGCAGCTCTCGCGTAGCAGTTGGGCACTTCAGCTGCAATCAACATGTGAAGAAACTCACGGAGCTCCCGCGCACTAAGCTTTCAGAAATACAACTCGCGAAGTTCTCACAAGGATCAAGCCTTAATTTAGTCACACGCACTACCTCACGAGTCTAATTAGCGTAAATAACAACAAAGGCCTCGTGAAGTTCTCGCGTGGCATTGGAAGAGAAAGACGCCCAGAAGTTCTCTCGCGCAGCCCTCGCGCGCCTAGAAGCTTAACCCTGAACCAAGCGAGATGTAAAGTCCATCTGCATGAGTACCCCGCGACAGGAGTTTCTGAAGCTCTGCTGCATGAGTGCTTTCAAAGCTCAAGAAATTGTGCGATCATCCAAAGTCTTACTATGCGAGACAGCAATATTCAAAGCCAAACTCTATCCCGCGAACACTCTGAAGCTGTGCAACAGAAGTGATACGTAGGAGCCAGCCTCGCGAAGCTCGAGCTCCACTTCTCAATCTTAACTCAAGGATCATTTGGGGATTTCCCCATGTCTAGGGCATGCAACTCGAGGCATGAATCCTGATGCACGCATCCCAAGACATCCAAGGGTTATAACAGTACCACATCTGCTTGAAAAATTAGAGTTTACTCTCCTCTCAGCCACAGCATTAGGACTAAGTATATAAGTTATGCTTGTAACTTAGAATATATCAATTACTTTCTCCTTCAACCTCTATCGGCTGAGAGCTCAAGCAGATTAGGGTTAGGGTTAGGGTTTGATTACTTTTTTTTCTATTTTTTCTTCTCTCTTAGCCCAACACTTGCTAGCTAAATCTTTGGTAAGCAATTAGGTATAGTTTTACTTAGTTTTGTAATAGGTCATTTAAACATTAGGATATTTTGTGAAGAGTTGTTATGCACAAGGTTGCTGCCTTGAGAAATTTCATTGTTGGTAACTTAAATCAATGGAATTTGTGCTTTAAATGTTTATTTAATTTGTTATTTTCCTATTTACATGTAGTTTTGTTCAGGCTATAGCATGCATTTAGGATTTGAGCTTATTGAAAGGCCCATGGAAGCTTGAGCTTGTAGCCCTGGGATCATGGTGGCAGCAGCAATTTATATGTTCTATCTCATCATTTGTGGGTAAGGGAACCTCTGTGGATAGCCTGTGACCATTAGAGTGGGCAGACTATAGCCCTAGGGCAATCTTGGTCACAGATCTGAGATGGATTCTTTTTCTCTGCACTTGAGCTTGTAGCCTAGTGAGAGATTATGCAGGAACAGGCTCCCCTCTGTGTTACTTGACCACTATCAGATGTTAAATCTGGCTTCTCTGTAGTGATTGCATACTTGGGGCTGAGTCATTGCAGACCTTTTATAGAAATGATGAGTTGTGCTTAAGCCCTTATTCAACCTGTTGCTTTTCCTATGTGTTAGCTCATTGTGTTGATGGCCTTTGACAAACCCATAAAATCTCCTATGACTGTTTGCCATATCTGTAAGCAGATTTGGGGAGCTTGTATCCTGGCAAACATAGTGTCTGCAATGGTATTCATGGCCTAATTTGATTCATTGAATTAGGTTAGATCAGTCCACTCCTTTGGATTAGGTTAGCTTTTCTGACTCAATCAATGGGATTTGACAGACTCTATTGGATAGTCTATGGCGATTTAAGTGGACATATTATAGCCTTAAGAGCACCCCAAATGGCATGGGTTAAGTTGGATTCTTCTACCTTGCTGAGGTTATTGATAGCACTTCAGTAAGGATTTGCTGCAGAGACAGCCATAAACCTGAGTTACATAACTGAATAAACTTTAACCTAAACTGCTTACTTCCCATCCTTTTATCATTATTTTAACACCCCATCACCACCTTCTTCATAACCCTTTATTAGGATAGGACTGTACTTTATTTCTTTCTTTTTAATAGGTAATTTAGTGTAGTTGTGACACCCAACTCCCTTTCTTTAGGATTGTCAGATCTGGAGGCCTACTATTATAGCCTATTTTGGATTTTAAATCAATTTCTCTGTGGGACAAACTCTTACTTATCAAAACTTGCTACAATAGCCCTATATCTTGCAGGCTTAGAATTATTTTAGTTGTGTTGTTTCCATCTTTTATTTTACTTTGATTTTTAATTTGTTCTCACCACACAATAAAATCAGCACACTGGAATAACATCAACAGGGACTGATTGCGCGCTTGTGATTTAGCGTGTAATTGAATTGAGCACTTGGTTTTAGGCGCTTAATTCGGGATTGTCCGGGTCTGGTCGGGTCTGAAATGCCAGACTATTATTTCAGCCTGCATTTTGAGCTATATACTATTATTTCAGTATATAGTCTCCCTACGTTGGGACCTGAGCCACAGAGCTATTATTTCAGCCTGTGCTCAGCCATGTACTATTATTTTAGTGCATGGTTCCCACGTCGGAGGTATAGCGCCTGAGCCACAGAACTATTATTTAAGCCTGTGTCCAGTCATATACTATTGTTTTAGTATATGGTCTCACATCAGGGTTAGAGGTCTGAAATGCGAGACTATTGTTTCAGTCTGCATTCCGATTATATACTATTATTTCAGTATATAGTCTCCCTACATCGGGATCTGAGCCACAGAGCTATTATTTCAGCCTGTGTTCAGCCATGCACTATTGTTTCAGTGCATGGTTTCCATGCCAGGGGTATGGGGCCTGAGCCACTGAACTATTGTTTCACCCTGTGTCCAGCCATATACTATTATTTCAGCATATGGTCTCATATCAAGGTTATGAGGTCAAAGGTTGACCAAACAAATTTGTATATTCCGAGAGGAAAAAATGTGGGTGTCTATATTGATATTCAGTCCACAACAAACATTCAAAAAATGTTCATTGAACGACGGTAATTAGGTGGGGATTCCCATCGGTAAATTCTTCGACTCCTAATGCTATATATGCTTGGGAGATTAGTTAAGTTATGATTTAAGCCATACATTAAGATAAGAACTGCATGTAGAACACTAAATGAATAAGAACTCAGAAACCAAATGAAACCCCGTCTTTGATTATCTAAAAAAGGTCTCTAAAATTCTATTTTGCAAGTGTTTTTGTTTTTATATGAAAATGCATTGAACTTTGTATTTGAACTCATGTTTTAATATGACTTGCTCTTGAATTTTGGTCATTGAATCTACGCTTCATTAGGATAAAAAGCATATTGGCATTGATATTTTCTCTACTGAGCTTGGACAGTAGCTCACCCCTTGCCTATACGTCATAGCTGCAGGTGTAGATCTAGGTGTAGACCCAGAAAGGGATCCAGAACAAGAAGGGGATCCCGATTATAATCCAGAAGAGGAGGAAGAACTACCCGAGGAGTTCTTCCCTTGATCAGCTCTTCTAAATTTGGACATAGTGTGGGCAGTTTGATTGTGATATTTGATACAGTTTTTGGACTAGACTCCTGTATAGCTTTTGCATAGTTTTAAACCACTGTATAGGTGACGATCGGCAGTCACCAGTGGTTTGTATAGTTTTTGCTATTTTGGAGTGATGGAAAAACCTTTTGTTATGATGCCATATGTTTATTCTGCTTTGCTTCCGCACTTACGTTGACTTACCGAATGCTTGATGGCCCAATCTTTCCAATCATCTATTTAGGGGAAGATCGAGTTGTCACAAAGGTAACAAAGTATACCGATATCAAAGAGAATTCTGAAATCAAATTGTGTCCTATGATCTGATGGCATGGATTTTTGGGTAAGAAAATATGGGTTGTCGTAGTTAGTATCAGAGCCTAGGCTGTAAGTCTCATGGGGGATCAAAAGCTATGGCTTAGGTTCGGAGCACATGGCATTTGTTTTCCATCAAATCGTGAGGCTAGATTTTCACGATCATCTTAAGTAAACATGATGTTGATCGTGACAAGTCGGTATGCCTCCTAGAAAGGGAAGACCATAGACCATGTACACTCGAGGTACAACAAGTGGCGAAAGGATAGGCACCAGTCCAAATGAAATTCCCATAGGTAACCACAACAACAATGTCTAAAGAGTAGAGAACAATGTCGGCAATGCCTCAGAGGTAGAGAACAATAATGACAATGACCGACAGTTATTGTAAACCATGGCGAATACCATGGCACTGCTCACGGAAAAACGTCAACCGTCAGGCTTTCAAGAGTTCAGGAGGATGAGACCTCCTAGTTTTTATGGGTAGATAGATCCGCTTGAATCGGAGAAATTGTTGAATCAAATTGAGAAGATTCTCTAGAGAATCCAGTGTATAGAAGAAGAAAAAGTGAGTTGGGCTTCTTTCCAACTCGAAGGAGAGGAAGACCCATGGTGAAAATCCATTGAGAGGATCATGGTACAAACGACACCAAATGCCCCATGGACGTGGGCGGAATTTATAGAAGTGTTTAATGAGCAGTACTTTTCTAGACAAAAAAGATATCAAACGGAAGCTCAATTTGCATCACTAGAGCAGGGCCAAAGGACGGTACGTGAATATGAAGCCGAGTTCACCAGGTTGTCCCGTTTTGCACCACTACACTTACCTACGAAATTAATGAAGGCCCAGAAGTTTGAGAGGGGCTTGAAGCCCATGAATAAAGAAAGGATCTTTTTATTCAAGGTAATGACCTATGCCAAAGTTATGGAGCTATCCCTTCTTACGAAAAGGGGCATTGAGACCATGTACAAGAGAAGAGAGGAGCAAAACAAGAATAGATAAAGACGAGCACGATCACATGCCTCCGAGCAGGCTAGTAAGAGGCCGAAGTTATTATTGCCACCAGCCTCTCAACCTATTCAAATCGCATCCTCCAGGCAGCCTAACCCTAAACCCACAAGGACTTTTCGCCCAACAAATCCTAGGACAACTGGGTTGTCGAGAGCCCAACCAATTTCCCAAGCCCTGTCAGCAGCACTGGTAGAATCATGTGCGGAATGTGGGAAGTCGCACAAGACTGAGGAATGTAGGAGAACCATGGGAACGTGTTTTCATTATGGGAAGATGGGGCATAGAATCAGGGAATGTCCCAAAGTGAAGAAAAAACTTTTGCAAACACGCCTCACCGAGACCTTCACGGCCTACGGTACAAGGTTGAGCTTATGCTGTTTCTGCACAGGATGCCGAAACTAGCAACAATGTGATCCAAGGTATGATTTCCTATGGAGTGTCTATCTAATTTCTTTTATTTTAGATGAAGAAGGTGCATAAAATGAAATGGTCTTTGAATTTGCTACTTTTGAATGTAATGACACTTTTGTATGTACGTCTAATTAAATAATATACGTGAAACCTAGGTGTCATTCACATGTACCAGAAAGGTGATGTCTGCTCTCATAAAGCACGAGTGTTGATAAACTCGGGGTCCATCCACTCTTTTGTCACACCTCAAATCACAGCACAATTAAGTGTCTCGAGCCTCTAGAGTTTATCCTAGCAATGTCAATTCCAATGAGGAACTCTGTCAATATGGATACAGTGTGTCGATCGGTCATCGTCGCCATTGAAAATCATGAGACAACAGCTGATTTGATTTTACTAGATATGAAAGGATTCGATGTAATACTTGGCATGGACCGGTTATCCACCTAGCAGGCTAATGTTGATTGTCGTAGGAAGATAGTTACTCTCCGCCCCAGGAAAGGCAAATCATTCAAATTCTACGACACCTAACCAATCGTTGCACCCTTGATATCCGCTATTCGAGCAAAACGATTACTAAACAAGGGATGTAGTGGGTATTTGGCGTTCTTACAAGATTGAAAAGAAGAGAAGGTTCACATTGCCGACATTCCTATCACATGTGAGTTTCTCAAATTATTTCCTAAAGAATTATCGGGTTTACCACCAAATAGAGAAGTCAAATTCACAGTAGACTTAGCTCCAGGCACAGAGCTGGTGTCGAAAGCTCCATACCGTAGCGAATTAAAAGAAATCTAGTTGCAAGAACTACTCGATAAGGGATTTATTAGGCTAAGTGTTTCGCCATGGGGAGCACCCGTGTTGTTTGTCAATAAGAAGGATAGATCCATGCGGCTCTGTATCGATTATCGGCAATTAAATAAACTGGCGATAAAGAACCACTATCCACTTCCAAGGATTGATGACCTCTTCGATCAGTTGCAAGGGGCGAGATTCTTCTCCAAGATAGACTTAAGGTCAGACTACTACCAATTAAAGGTGAAAGCTGAAGGCATTCAGAAAATAGCCTTCCACACGAGATATTACCACTATGAGTTCCTAGTGATGCCATTCGGGCTGACAAATGCACTAACATCCTTTATGGACCTAATGAATAGGGTTTTCAAGCCTCATCTTGATCAGTGTGTGGTGGTCTTCGTGGATGATATCCTTATCTATTTAAAGATGAAAGAAGAACACGAACAACAGTTGCGTGTAGCTCTCCAAACGCTCTGCGACCACCAACTATATGCTAAACTAAGCAAATGCGAATTTTGGCTGGAGTAAGTTTTTTGAGACATGTCATTTCAGAAGTCGGTATAATCGTAGACTCAGCAAAGATTGAAGCTGTGGTGAAATGGGAGCAACTGAAGACAGTGGCAGAAATACATAATTTTTTAAGATTAGCTGAATATTACAGGAGATTCGTTGAAGGATTCTCCAAAATTGTCGGACTACTCACGCAACTCACTAGAACAAACACCAAATTTGAGTGAATTGAGTCATGTGAATAGAGCTTTCAAGATCTCAAAAGAAGGTTGATCTCTACACCAGTACTCGTCATACCATCAAGCAGTGGAGGATTCGTAGTGTTCAATGAGGCGTCACACAGTGGGCTAGGCTGTGTACTGAATCAGAATAATAAAGTCATTGCCTATGGTTCACGACAGTTGAAGGACCATGAAAAGAACTACCCCATACATGACCTCGAGCTGGCAACAATCATCTTTGCCTTGAAGATATAAAGACACTACTTGTACAGTGAGATATTTGAAATATTCATTGATTACAAAAGCCTCAAGTATCTATTCACCCAGAAGGATTTTAATCTGAGGCAGTGGAGATAGATGAAATTCCTTAAGGATTATAATTGCTCTATTCAATAACATCTAGGAATGACAAATGTGGTGGCAGACGCACTGAGCCGAAAGTCATCTGCCCTATTATCACACCTCATCACTAGAATCCGCAGATGGCATTTACTTGAGGATTTTGCCTTAATTAACACCACTTTGATGTGAAGGAATCTGGAGCCTTGATGGCCAACCTTACTATTCGGTCAACACTCTATGATAAAATCCGTGAGCTGCAATTAACCGACGAAGAGCTTGTAACCATCAGACGGGAAATAGTTGAGGGCAAACAGCTTGATTTCGACATCAAGGAGGATGGATCCTTAGTGTTCAGGGGCCGACTATGCATATCGGCTAACCCTGACCTGCGATGCGCGATTTTAGATGAGGCTCACAAGTCAATGTATGCTAGCCACCCTAAGAGTACCAAGATGTATCAAGACCTTAAGAAGAGTTGTCGGTGGAAAGGATTAAAGAAAGAGGTCGCAGAGTATATAGCGAAATACTTGGTTTGTCAGTAAGTGAAAGTCAACCATTGACACCCTTCAGGTCCATTACAGTCGTTACCAATCCCTGAATGGAAATGGGAGAATATATCCATAGATTTCATCTTTGGATTGTCGAGAATGCAGAAAGTATATAATGCCATTTGGGTAATCGTTGATCGATTAACCAAGTCCACTCATTTTCTACCCTACAGTATGCGGTATACAGCGAGCAAGCTCGTAAAGTTGTACTTGAAAGAAATAGTCAGGCTACACGACATACCTGCTAGCATTGTATCAGACAGGGACCCTCTGTATACATCACAGCTCTGGTAACATTTCCAAGAAGGAATGGGCTCAAAGTTAGAATTCAGCTTGACATTTCACCCCCAAATAAATGGACAAATCAAAAGGGTGAATCAGGTGATTGAGGACATGCTAAGGGCCTGCATGCTAGACTTTCAAGGATCATGGGATAAACACTTGCTTTTGATCGAATTCGCATATAACAATAGCTACCAAATGAGCATCGGAATGGCTCCTTTCGAAGCACTTTATGATAGCCGATGTAAATCTCCGATCAATTGGGAAGAGGTTGGAGAACAAGTACTGTTGGGGCCGGAACTCATCGAAAGCACGAATGAGGCCATCTGAATTATTCGTGAAAGATTGAAAGTTTCTCAGAGCAAGCAGAAAAGCTATGCCGATCTCAAGAGAACAAACATTGAGTTTCAGGTAAATTTGATTCACATTGTTGTCTTATGTTTCCCATTAACTGTGTACAATGCTAACACCCACATTCTTTTCAGAGTGGAGACTACATTTTCATCAAAAATTTTGCCGACTAAGGGCATGATACGATTTGGGAAATGTGGAAAGTTAAGTCCACGCTATATTGGACCTTTTAAAATATTGGGTTGAGTTGGCGAAGTGGCATATTGAATTGTCTTACCTCCACAACTGTCCAGTGTGCACAGCGTATTCCATGTGTCGATGTTGTGGAAATATGTGAGAGACCCGACGCACGCATTGGACTATCAGCTGATGGAAATCCAAGGTGACTTAACCCTGACTGAAGAACTGATGCAAATCTTGGATTGCAAGGAACAAATATTAAGGACCAAGCGAATTCCACTGGTATTGGTACAATGGCGAAATCACTCTACTGTCGAAGCCACGTGAGTACGGGAGGCAAAAATCCATGACCAATACCCACGTCTGTTTGATTAAAGTTAGTCACTTTTAAGAGTGCTGGTATGCCACGAATTGAACATGGCCCCGTGTATGTTTAACTAATGTCCACCCGTGAAAATTTGTAAGATTCAAATATTACCTGTGCCTATATGACATCAATGTAAATAAGCGATGGTAGATACAAATTTTGAAAATCCAATGTGATGGTACTTGAGAACAAATGTATGATGAAAATTATGAGTGCAGCCAGCCCAAACACAAAACAATATAAGCCACACACTTTGTGCAGCTCGCTACAACGAGATTGAACTTCAACAGTCCAAACTCGCTGTAACGAGGATAAAAATTCATTGCAGCGACTGATGAGTATTAAAAGGGTGTCGAAACCCTAAATTTTTGTCATTCGTGTGATTTGAAAACCACAACTTTCTCCTCTCCCGCGAAAAATAAAGTACTATTTACCTTTAAATACACGATTGTTTCACATTACCTTCGACAAATCGTCACAAATCCGAGTGCATGAATCTCCATCAACAAGGATTCCATGATTTGTTCTTCGCATCAAGGTAAAACCCTAGATCTCTCCTTGTTTCGGTTTTTGTTCTTTTAAATGGCTTCAAAGAAGAAAATCGCGTCAAAACTCCCGACTGTGAGAGCAAAGCTCCTAAGCATGAAAAAGACAGTACACCGTAGATTCCCGATCCTCCACCGATTCGGGAACAACCCATCGTGTGGTGGAACGCAAAAGCTTTTGAACCAGAATGGTCCTTTGACTAATATGTATTTATTGACGATGATACGATCGCATGGTCGATAAATTACATTAGGCATGCCTAATTGGAGGTGTTACTCACACCCTTTCACATGCATTTTTACCCCCTCCTTGTTAAATTATTTTTCCAAAACTTAAAAATGGGGAAAGTGGCCAGCAAATGGCCACCGAAATTGATGGCCAAACATTCCATCTCGATGTCCATGACATTGCCAAAGCGATACGTTGTCATGCACATTTCATAGAAAACCAGGGCCTCCTACCACCACACCCCAAGGAAGTGCCATTCCATCGCATCGCAACCAAGATGACTGGTGGTGGTCATGGATCCGGTAAATCGGTAAGAAGGACCCAACTGGCGGCCAAGATGTGGAAGTTGGATGACATCTTGCGAAAAAATCTATACCCCATCCAACACGATCAATAAAGGTGAGACACCCTCCTACAAGCCCTATTTTTTGCATGAGGATAGGTGGTTTAATGCACCACAAGTTATTTGGGAAGGCATCAGATATGCCCAAGAGCATATGCTAAACACCACCCCGAAGCCATTAACCTCCATCCCAAATGCCGCCTTATCTCCTGCCTTCTAAAGGGGCATGAGGACGATGATAATGACGACCCCTATGTAGTACCAGCCGACAAACCAAGAAAAATTGATAACACTCGGAGTTACACTAAAAAGATGAGGCGCATGAGTTACCAAAGGTTCCAAGTCGATGTTCAAAACCGACAACTTCAACAGTTGCCAGAAGGGGTTCACCAAAAAGACCTAGAACAGCCAGCACCTGGGGCCGCACCTCAAATGCCCCCAGCTCAGCAAGTGCCAGCTCAACCTCAACAGCCACCTGTCCAACAAGAAGGCATCCTCACACTGACCAAATTCAATAGGCAAATGGAGGTATTACACCAACAGAATTATTTGTTGCACAGGCGACTAGACTTCCAGGAGGACATCCTCTTGCGTCTGATAGAGAAGACATACCCAACCAGTTACACCCCATTCGTAGCTCACGCAAGGGAATATATGATGGAGTATACCACGAGAGCATTTGGTTCTGGAGCAGGTGCATCTATTTCTAGGGTGAGACATCGTCAAAAGCAGCCAACAGAGTAGCCTAGTGAGCATACTGATCGATGAGCAATCGGTGTACAAATTATCTTTTTGGGTCATGTGTTGAAATGCATTAAACAATGGTTAGCTCGGGTGTATGAATAGTTAAATTTTGTTTGATGATTGTAAATGCATGGGTTGAGTCATGGTGATAAATAGTAACCTTTTGGTTAAGCGGTAAATTTTGTTAGGGCACTGAGATGCCTTTAAATTATGGAAGAGCCGACAATTGTTAATTGTTAAATTTCTTTTTATCATGAATGGTTGCACAGGGTTAATTTATTCATGCTTGTAAATTGTAGTTGGCAATTACACAAATAAATTATGATGGTTTTAAAATGACCTGATTGATAATTCAATACTACCAATCAAATAGCTTAAAGTTTCTAAATTGGGCAATATCACCTTTTAGAGGATGTGTGGCATGTGGTCGTACTTATAAACTCATTTCACGTGTGAACCTTGTTGTTACAATGATTAGAATATTGTGAGAAACCATATGCTTAAAACTTATTAAGATACACTGTCATCCATTAGTAGTTGATCTTACTCACTAATAATTTTCGACAAAATTGCTTTGTCCTCACTTTTGAATTCTTAGTAGCAGGCGTGTCACCCGACTTTAGTTAAACCTTTGAACAGCATGATGTAGATCATCAGTAATGATACTACCCGACAATATGCCTTTTGTCACCAATAATCGTCGTCAATTTTTAAGGACAATTCTTTTAGGGGGGGGGGGGGGGGGAGGATGTAACACCCTAGAAATTTTGAACCCGAATACATTGGGTGTGTACGCATGGTTGAGGCCAAGAGCGATTTGCGCCTTGGAATTTAAATCCAATTATTAAAGTATAGGGAGTACCTTCGAAGTAAAGTATATGTATTAAATTATGTAATTATTGTTTTATTGCTTACCTTGCAATTATTAAAGAGTTAAAATAACAAATTAAAAGGCTAAATCATAGAGAAATGGGATCAAGGTAAGCAACCAGTCCTGCAAGAACCAGAGCTATTGCAGCAAGCTTTAAGGGGTCAGTGAGGGTAGGTCCACAGGAAAATATGCTTTAAAATGGGGTAAATCTCCAGATCTCTAATAGATCTGGCACTCTAGCCTATCCTAGTTTAAAACAAAGCAAAAACAGGAAAGAGGAGAGGTTTTAAGAGTTGTCACTTTATAAAACTATAGGAAATTGAAGATAACAGCAAGTGATCCAAAACTGATTGATACTCAGGTTTAAGAAAAGGATTAAAATCAAAAGGTGGAGAGTAGCAGCTAGAGATTTTGGTCTTCACTGAAAATCAATTGGTTCAAAGGCAATGCATAGAATTGATTTGTAACAATCCTTCATTTGGCTATAAGCTCAGATGCAAGGTATAAGAATCTAGCCTAGACCAGAGAATTAGAGTAATCCAAAGGCTATGATCTATCCACTTGAATGGTTATAGATCATCCCAAAGATTCCTCTTCTTCAAGGGTCTTAATTAGAACAGGTAAACTATTACAGATGATGTGGATGTAAGGCTACAAGCTCAGGCATCCACAGGGATATTAGATATAGGGAAATCAGATGACAAACAAAAGATTTATGGATTTAAATTAACTTTACATTCAACAATGACTGAATCAAGACAACTTACAGTCCAATTTTGCCCAGATTTGCAATTTGTGCAACATCTAACCCTCTTACAAAGCTTTCAATCTCTCAATTTACAGCTCTCAACCTCACCCTAGCTACTAAAAAGGTTTAGCCAACCATGGTTGGTCTAAAGAATGAATGGGAAAGAAGAAAGAGGGAAGGAATTGTGGGAATTCAAATTTTACTCTGGTTCTCTTAATTTTTGGATAGTAGCTCTGTAAATTTTTCAGGCTTTTATAGTCTTCCCCTCTGTCCTCAGATTTATTTCAACTAATCAGAGCTCAAGGAAATAATTATGTTATTTTGAGCTACTAATGTGGCTGATTTTTCTTCTAGAAGCTCTCCACCCACTAGTCCAAACTAGACAAGTGCATGTGAAGTGGTTAGAGTTCCCATTCATGCCTAGTTGTGTTCCAAAAATATCCCCAAGGGTTATTGATGTGCCTTGGAATGTGTGCACAGAGCACTGGAGTTGGCAACTGCTTGTGAAAGGAACTGAGAAGTTCCTAATTTGAGTGTCGAGAAGTTCAGGGAACCTCTCAATAGGTTCTGAGTCTGCTTGGCCCTTCAATCGACAGGTTGCTTGTGGCTTTCGACAAGATTAAGGACTTCTCGACAGGATTGGTAACAATGCTCGACAGGTTGACAAAAATTCTTAACTTTTGTCTAGTCTTCATTCATCATGTCGAAAGGTTATACAGGATCCAGTCGACTTCTTATAAGGCTCCAGTTGAGCTTCCGACAGGATGGAGATCGTACTTGACAGGTTGCTCTCAACCTCGAGTCAATGATTGCAGCTTCAGGTAAGGTGTCGATAGGATGGTGTTGACTACTCGTTAGGTTCTAGGGAACCTCTCGAACTCTTCACTCTTCACCTCAATACCTCTCGACAGCTTCTAAACTAGTCTTTAGAACCTCTCGGCAGATAAGCATGCACTTCTATAACTTCTCGACAGGTACTGGGAAGCTCTCGACAGCTTCATATGTAAACACCCAAACCTCTCGACAGCTTCATCCTAAGCATTCAAACCTATCGACAGGTTGAATTAACCTCTCGACAGGTTATATCCTTTGTTTCCACAGTTGGCACACATCCTTTGGGGTGTTGTCCTTCATCTGTTAGCACACAATAGCCTCTTAGTAGGTTCAATCCTCATATGCAACTGGTCTTGCTCCCATGTGTGCCCATGTGGACACATGTCATTGCCATGGAGCTCTGAGGCTTTGTGGACTACTTGATTGGCTGGCCTTTGGGTTGTATGAACACATGTTGAGCAGCAGATTGCTTCTTTGGCCTTTTTAAATGGATGTCTACACTAAGACTGTAATTTATTGCTTATCTATAAGATGCACTCAAAACACATTATTAGTCAACTCAAAGTTCCATCAAAGGTCAGGTTAGGAAGTGAAAAATAGTATTTTTCACTGCTTAACAATTAGTTACACAAGCTTCGTGAGAGCACCAAAGGCAAAAGACTCGCTTTGCTCTTAAGAGGTCTTGGGATCAAGACCTGCTGGAACCATACTCTTGGTTCTTTTTATATAAGACCCGTACACCGTCGTCGTTGTACCTGCTTCACACCGAAGCCATCCTCACGTGTATAAAACCCAAGCCTTATGCAAATTAAGAATTCCTACTTGAACTTTTGTTTTGAAGAGGAAATGTGAGAGAACTCCATTTCTCCTTCTCTTCGCTTCCCTTTTTGAAGAAATCATAGCCGTTCGAAATTCTTCGATATCTTCTTCTGCTTCGAAACATTTTCTAATCACCCTGACCATATCCGAACTCGATCTCGACATCATTACAATCAAAGCGACAGAAGATCGAACCATCAGACAATAGAAAGTTTGAACACTGATAATTCTCGACACCGAAGGTTGTAGGCCGCGCATGCGCGAAATCTACAGAGGTAAATGTCTTTACCTTATTGTGCACATCTCCATTTTGAAAATTAAGGCCTAGTATCACGTGGGATTGACTCACATGTAAAGATTCAAAAATCGAAAGCGTTGGAAACGTTAGCAATGATGTTCCCATTTGCCGATCATCGAAATATTCTCATGGAAATCGTTGCATGCACAAGATTTTAAGGTAAAAGGTTCGTATTTTGTCTTGTAGTATGAAACTAGATTAGATTAGATGTTTAAGATCGGATTGTGTGAAGAAATTAAGAATTCGAATTTAGGAAGAGAAACAAAGGAGTCACAAAGTCTGATAGACTCGCTACAACGACGTTTGTAACTCGCTGCAGCGAGGTCCTTCCTAAAGCACTCGCTGCAATGAGTGTTACATGGAATTTCAATGCAAAATGGGCATTGTTCATACTCGCTGCAACAAGATTAGAGGTGCCACATGAACTTGCTGCAGTGACTCTTGAGCTCGCTGCAGCGAGATACCCTGTTTCTTGAAGGTCTATATTTTTACCTGAAAAAGCTGAGAGGACCTTGTTTTATACCGAATCCCCGTCATTGACATTAGTATATGGAAATTACATGATCTAGGATAATTGCGGGAAACCATTGATGGGAACTCTGCTTTGACTCACGCTTGTATTTCCGTATAACTCCGACATTAAGATAGGGAAATTTCAATGTAATTGCATCTTGCTTTTGATTCATAGACTCAGTGATTCTTTGAAATTAAATTGATTTCGCTATTCAATATTTGAATCCTCGAATATTTTCTCAGTGATTGACTCGTTAAAATTGAATCTGAATATGAAATTAAATCTAAAGTCTGAATATGAAATCAAATCTAAACTCCGAATATGAATTTGAATAAGAACTCTGAAAATGTCCCTGAATTTGAATCAGTTATGAATTTGAATTAGAATTCTGAATATGTCCCTGAGTTTGAATCAGTAAATTACCTATGTTTTATGAACAATGATACCTATTACGTATTAGCATATGCATTTGATTTAAGGTTCACATGAACGGATTCCCCACCGACGCTGCGGGTTGTCCGCGACCGACACGGCGGGATATTCGTGACCGGCACAACAGGATATCCGTGTATTTATCTGTGAACCGACAAGGCTCTTCTTGATTTCTGGTCTGCAATGGACATTCGAAAAATGTTCATTGAACGACAGTGGTTAGTGGAGATTCCCATCGGTAAATTCTTCGACTCCTAATGCTATATATGCTTGGGAGATTAGTTAAGTTATAATTTAAGTCATACATTAAGATAAGAATTGCATGTAGAACACGAAATGAATAAGAACTCAGAAACCAAATGAAACCCCGTCTTTGATTATCTGAAAAAGGTCTCTGAAATTCTATTTTGCAAGTGTTTCTGTTTTTATATGAAAATGCATTGAACTTTGTATTTGAACTCATGTTTTAATACAGCTGGCTCTTGAATTTTGGTCATTGAATATATGCTTCGTTAGGATAAAAAGCACATTGACATTGATATTTTTTCTACTGAGCTTGGACTGTAGCTCACCCCTCGACTATGCGTCACAGCTGCAGGTGTAGATCCAGGAGTAGACCCAGAAAGGGATCCAGAACAAGAAGAGGTCATCTCGATTATAATCTAGAAGAGGAGGAAAAATTACCCGAGGAGTTCTACCTTTGATCAGCTCTTCTAGGTTTGGATATAGTGTGGGCAGTTTGATTGTGATATTTGGTACAGTTTTGGACTAGACTCCTGTATAGTTTTTGCATAGTTTTAAACCACTGTATAGGTGATGGTCGGCTGTCACCGGTGGTCTGTATAGTTTTTGCTATTTTGGAGTGATGAAAAAATCTTTTGTTATGATGCCATATGTTTATTCTGTTGTGCTTCCGCACTTACATTGACTAACCAAATGTTTGATGACCTGATCTTTCCAATTATCTATTTAGGGGAAGATTGAGCTTTCGCAAAGGTAACAAAGCATACTGATATCAAAGAGAATTTTGAAGTCCGATTATGTCCTACGATCTGACAGCATGGATTTTTGGGTAAGAAATCTGGGTTGTCACAACCTTGCTTATCCTCTTTCCTCTTTCCTTTTGTTTTACAATATTAATGATAGCACAACGTGATTAGCGTATGCGTTAAAATCTCCTAGTCATCTTAGGCCACAGTAGGCCAATCCTTACACATAGGATTCGGTTCTTGCACCAATTCATATAATCATCCATGGACCTTGATAATTTACTCATAGGATTCGGTTATTGCACCATTTCACCAATTCATATCATCATTCATATATATATATATATATATATATATATATAGAGAGAGAGAGAGAGAGAGAGAGAGAGAGAGAGAAATGGGAAAATATAATTGGTGGTAGCTAAAAATGCTACCAACAGCGTGTCAGATCACATGCCAGATGGCATGATCAACCCAAAATGGTTGTGATTTGAAAACAATAAAAACAGCCATGGGGCATGTGATTCAAAAATAAAACAATAAAAAAATTGACTTTTTGGCCCTCCGTTTGATGGGTCAAAGATAAGGTAATGCCAACCAACTTGGTATATTGATTTTAAGCATCTTTGACCACATGCTTAACGGTGGATATATATTGGATAGAGCCCAATTTTTTTGGGTGAAACCTGATTGTTATTATCCAAATTTCCATCGCACCTGATCCTCGTGATTGATGTCACGTGGTTCCCAATTGGTCTGGTGGTAGCATTTTTTTCTACCACCGATTGCATAGTGTGTATATATATATATATATCATCATCATCATCATCATTTTTCATCTTTTATCCTTTTGTAATGGAGCGATTCTCATTGCCTTCACCCGGTCCCGTAATTGGAGCATTCACTCCAAGCTACTAATATAGTCCCTTAATTTTTATGTGCATTTATTTTCTTCTTCAAACCAATTTAAACAAGAAAGATAAAGCCCTGGTAAACTCCTACCTGTTGGGTGAATTGGTTGCGCTTACTTGAAATTTGGCCAATTATTACTTACATCACTGATTTATATCATCATCATCATCATCATCACATGAAGCTATATATACTTGTTACTTATATTATCATTTTTCTCTTCATCTAAGATTTCTTCATTTTTCAATGGAGTGCTTCTCATTGACCCACTAGCTAGATCCGGTAAATGAAACGTTCAGTCTAAGCTACAACTATACTTGATTAAAATTTATGTACTTATTATATCTTCTTCAAACCAATTGAAAAAGAAAGATAAAGCTATAGTTGGGAGAATCAAGTGTGGTTAGGCCATTTGCGGTTTGTAACCGAAGACCATATATATTCTCAGTACCGTGAACCTTATTTTTATCTTACATTTCTAGTCATATCAATGAAAATTTACATATTTATTACCAACATCTAATTTTTAATATAAATTTCTCATTGTTAAATCATCTAATTATTGTGCCCATAACAAATGGATCTATGGTGCATGAATCTTTATACTGTACTAGAAGAAAAAGATTTCTACAAATTTTTAACCCTTTCCAAATCAAACTTTGATTACATTGGTTATGAACTTATAATAAAAAAGCAATGCAGGGGATTAAACCTATAGCTCAGTAAAAGGTGCACAATAATCCAACCTTGAGGTCAATAAGATAAATCTCATCTTAGCTATCCAAAATAGTCAATGCATTTATTAAATTCACAATGATAACAAGGTTTTCAATCCCTGAGTGATGATGATATCTAGATTTCAAGTTTTAGAAAATATTTCTTAGTAATGAAACTATTTTTTTCCAAGTCACTAAGCTGAACTCCTAATAGGTTCACATTTGATTCGATTGTATTTAAATTCAACTTACAAATAAAAATATTTTATTATTAAATAAATAAAAGTAAAAAGAAAAAAATTACATTAGTTCTGATTTTAATAAAAAAGATAATATATGTATCATATATTATAAGATATTAAATGTATTTCCTATAGTTTAATTTTAGCATTTTAAACTAGAGCTACTATAGTAGTTTATTAATCATATAGCATGGTATGTCTAAATGTAGAAGCTATAATATATTTTATTTAAAACTACTAATAAAGTTATCATTTATTGCAGTTTATGGCTATTCTCCCTTTGGTATCTACTTTGAGAGATCTAGGAATGAGTGGTTTGGTAAAAATAATGAATTATGAACTCTTATCACCGCTTTACATAAATATTGTCCTTGAAAAATACCAATTTAGGCCACATATATAGTATACATCTTTAATCATTTTTTTGTGTTTGAAGGGTATAGTTTTCGTTGAAAGTGATTTCACAAGTAGGGTTGTCAGTCGGGTCAGGGTGCTCCATGCTTGGCCATAGACCGGCCCAACGTCCACTCAGCCCTCGCCCGACCATAAGCGGGGCTGGGCCAGGTCGGGTTGCAAGCTTCGGATTGAGGTAGTTTCGTCACAATCGACATCCTCATAGTATGACAATCCAAAAGATTGTTGACTTTCCTTATCGCTTGAATAGAGTTCATCAAGGTCGGGATCATTGTCATCTTGCTCCTTGAACAGTCTCTGAAGGTCGAAGCCTATTCACTCTTCATTTTCAAGTGTGGGAAGATATAACCAATAATCTTTATCGTCACTAGGAGGGAACTGTCATTCTTGTTCTTCTAGAGATTCCCAATATATTTGAATGTAATTACCTAACACCACATGACGATTCATCTTTGTGATGGATGCACGGATTTTCCCAAGAACATTCCTGATATAACAGTTTTGGAGATTGGGGAAGAGAGGATTCCGACCAATCTTCAATCTCCACAAAAGTAATGCGAAAGTCTTCATTTATTTCAACATTTGATGATACCCAATCTTCTATGATTGGATTGAGTTCTCTAGGCCAGGTATCTTGAGAGCTCCAATTCATTTGACAAGAAGCGAATCCCTCTTTGGTGGTTGGGAAGTTTTGGGTTGTTGAGGAATGCATGTTCTCTCGATTGTTACGACAATATCAGGAGGTTCAAGGTTCCCTTGATTGCTTTCGTCAATAGGATCTTTTTCTTGTTCAAACAGTAAACCCATTTCGTCGAGTGGTCCATCTATATCCATTTTGTCTTGGTTCAGTTTTATCAGGTCAACGAAAGCTTCTGCCATTTGTTCGACTTTCGCGAGTTGAGTTAATTGTAACTCCTAACTCGAGACGTCAATCCCTTCTATTCCCAGTTCGATCGTTGTTTCAATGGTCCCATATACGAAGTGGTTGTACAAGGCCCAAGTTAGGAACGATTTTAAGATTACTCTCATCTTCATCCAATTGGTATCCAAGTTCGATGAGCTTACGAGTTTTGACTGGCATAGCGAGCTGGAGCCGCCTTTGCTTGTTTCTCTCAAGTCCTGTGTTTGGGAGGTATCCTAGCTAATACATTAGATACCACCATTTTGTCGTGGTGATCAAAATTGTATTTGACAGCTCATGATTGATTTCTCTCCTTGTTAACCTTCGCTGATATATGGGGAATGACCGTGGGTAGTTAACCTCTGCAATCGAAGTATTAGACAATGTTCCAGCCCTTCTGACATAACTGGTGGCGAGTATAGAATCGTGTACCATGGGGATGGTAGCAGCATAGTCATTTTCCATACTTTCAAATGGCACATCAACATATACTCTGCTTATACCGTCCTTGTAAGGAAACTTGATGCACTGGTAGTATGTTGATGCTACTACTCTTAAAGATTCCAACCACTTTCTTCTTAGGATGAGATTGTACTTACTGGATAAATCAGACACATAGAATATAGTGTCCATAGTTACTGGTTAGAGATGTACTTGAAGTTTAATTGTCCCTTTGACGCCTTGTGCCGTCATAAACTATCAAAGATAACGACGAAGGCTGTATGTCGTGCTCTATATACTCGAGAATTTTGAGCGTTGCTAAGGGACATATGTTAAGTCCTGCACATATGTCAACTAATGTCCGAGGAATTGAGAACCCTCTCCTACGTACTAAAAGCACCCACCTATTAAGTGAGGTTTTAGTGAGGGGCACGCACTTAATGTTTGAATACTTTTTTACCCTACTTGAAAGCACCCTCCTACATGAGAAAGCACCCACCTCTTTTTCTTCTTCTCGAACACCTTCTTCTCCAACCCCCATTCAACGACATCGCTGAAGCACAATCTTTCTTATTTTTTCCTTTTCTTCTTTTTCTTTAACTCCAGTAACTCGCAACAATGACGACATCACTAATTTATCAACCATATATATATATATATAAAATCTAAAAAAATAAAGAAGAAATCCTTAAAAAAATCGTTGAATTTGTGCCCTATTAATAAAAGGTGCAAAAGAATTCCTATTTTTATTTCCCACTTGATGGATGTAGGTGCTTTCAGTAGAGTGGTAGGCGCAACTAGAGGTACTCATTCTACAAATATGTCTTTGGGTACCTTTATTTGCACCAATAGCTTTTCTGAAAGCGCCAACGTACGAAACCCCTTAAAAAGCACCAACGTATGAACCCTTTGAAAACCCTTGACTGCTTCAAATCAGACGATGGAGAACGTTTTTCATCTTGATCTTCCACACAATGGATCTTGGGACCCTCAACATACCATCAAACAATTAGTTTTTTATTCCACCTGACACATATACCCAAAAGGTGGCCCTAAAATCCTATGGCACATATCATGCTCAAACATGATTTAAGACCATTATTTTGGGATCTGTCACATGTGGAAACCAAAATTGACCATTTTATGGTAAGATCATGGTCTCAAGATTCATTGTGTGGAAGATCAGGGTATAAGTGATCATCATCAGATTCGAAGCATTCAATGTTTTTCAAGGGGTTTCGAACATTGGCGCTTTCCGAAAAGGTGTTGGCACAAATAGGTTACAGAGTCTCTTTCTTAAACTGCACAAAAGGCCATAAATTGCATGTGCAAGTAGTCCCTCCCATGCAAAAATGCAGGGGTACATCTAAACATGCCCACACGTTCCCTGAAAGCGCCCACATACCAGACCCCTTCAAAAACCATTGTTAGATGATAGAGATTGTTTTTCATGCCGAACTTTAACTCAATAGATCTTGAGATAATGGTGCACCTATCAGATGGTCAAATTGTGATTCCTTGTGTCAGCGATTCCCAAAAAATGGTCGTTGATGGTTTTCAAGGGACTGCAAGGTGGACGTTTTCAGAGATCATGTGAGGCGCATTTAGAAGTACCCAAATGGAGTAGTATTTATAAAACCAAAGTAGACTTCTATCCTAAAACCTAATTCAACACTCATGACTCACCTAAGCAAAAGTCAATCTCTTCGGCTACGTAATACCAGCCCTTACCTCACCACCAAGGATCAAAATTTCAGCCGAAATGACAGAAATTTCGGTCATATTTTGTATGGGACTCAAAAATTCAATCGAAATTTCAGTCAAATTATCAGTTTTCGACTGAAATTTCGATCCAAATTTTCGATTTCGGTCAAGCCCAAAACCAAAATTTTACCCGAAATTTTGATCCTTGCTCACCACTCACCTATGATATATGAGCCCAATCTCTTACGAAGTGACATCTCTCCGGTAGGATCGGGTTCTTCCATTCCATCACACACTGTTCCGTGCTGTAGATGCACACTCAATTATTACCTTTTATTTTATTTTTATTTTATTTTATTTATAATCATTACCTTTTAAATTAGAAAAGGGGAGCCATTGCTTTCACTTGGAAATGTGACTTTTGCACCAAAGTTAAAAAAAGACTATTTTAGGGACATGTGACATGTGAAAATGCAATATGAGTCGTATGATATAAAATTTATGATCTATATACATCCTTAGGCCTCGTTCAAATAGAGTTCCTGAGATAGGAAATCGAGCAGAACTCGGAAAGCAAGTCGTTTTTGCATATTCGGAGGCTTTCCTGCGTTCGGCAATGGCGGTGGGCCCCATCAGAAAGCGATCGTTTTCTGAGTCTCTTGCAGCTTTGCATTTCCGACCAAAAAACTTCGAAAAGGTCAGAAACTAAGCTCTTGGGAGTATACTCCCCTCTGAAATATGTACCAAAGCAATTCTCTTCTCCTCTGCTCTGCAACGGCTACTTTGAAGAGACTCTGCGACGAGTACTTTGAAGAGGGCTTTATTCTAAGCCAATTGAAGGTGCTTAAAAGCATATGTATGCAGATTAGATGTTTGGTCTTCGTTCTATCCAATTGCACTGACGACTGCTTTGGTTCTGGCTTCATCTTGGTACGCGCTTCTTCTTGGCTAAGCTTACTCTCCATTACCAAAATGAGCAATGAGCTGCAATTCGTGGGTGGCTTCAAGCATGGCGATTGTGGGTAAGATTGGCTTCTTGGCTTGAAGCATTACGATGCCACAGTTGGTGAAGAGACAACACAAGCACTCCAAGAAAACAGAGCCTCCTCACATCTTTGAATAGTAGATGGAACCTCATCTCGATGTGTATACAAGTCCAAGACAGATATAGAATCGCCAAAACATAGATAGCTATTGCGCTATCTTCAGGAAGAGGGATACAATTGCTATTTAAAGAGCCTTACATGGAGCATGAAAGTTCACCATCCAAAGAAACCAAGCATCCAGTTAGGAGCTTCATTTTATAATTCCTATTTATGTCCAGTAAAAAAAAAATTTCACATGTCTTTTATTGAATTTGTTTTGCCAATTTTTAATTTTTTTCCATAACTAGTATACACTTCAGAAGTTAGCAGGATTTATATTGAATTCCTATTTATGTCATTTTCCATACTAGTCTTCATGTGTTTGATGGTCACATGAGGGAGATGGAGAAGAAGATGGGAGGTTTATGGCCATCTGATATATATATATATATATATATATATATATATATATATATATATATATATATGGCCACTATCATGCCTTAGCAGAATATTTTCTAGGTTCATCCTAGACTATATGCTGTGGTGCTGTGAGCATAAAAAATCCTAGACTATATGCTGTGGGTGCTGTGAGCAAAAGGACAAAATTTCCCTTCCATAGAAAATCCTAGACTATGTGCTGTGGATGCTGTGAGCATAGAAAATCCTAGACTATATGCTGTGGGTGCTGTGAGACTCCCTCCATTTTAATTTAGTAATTGTAAGTTCCATTTTATATCTCTGTTTATTGCATGTGGTTCACTGGTTTTATCTTGCCCAAGTTTATTTCTCGAGGGTTGGGGAGGATCCATTTTTTATCCTTATTGATGGTATTATTGCATTTCAAAGCAAGGTTTCATGTGAAAATGACACTTCATTTTTCAAAAATTGCATTGCCAAACTAGTTTGTAGGGCACACTTTGCTCAATCAATGTTTGGTTCATTTACTTCAATAGGCAGTTCGTACTCACAAAGTGAAATCCAATAGACTACATTTTGGACTCAAATGGCAACTTGTATTTCTTTGTTTTAATTGTGTATCATTCAATATAATTATATGATTATAAAGACTTGTTGGCATATGGAGTGTGCTGTTGTTTTCGATAAATAAAGAATGTAAGGGTTTTCTAGGGTTCATATCTCTGACACCTTATCTATGTTTTTGACATTGACATGCACAATTGCATAGAAAGGTCTAAGAATCATATGATTCATATGTCTATCTCAATGTGGTTTCACCCATTACAAAATTCTATCATATGATTCATTAGTTTATCTCGATTGCCTCGTCCACCCATTATAAAATTAAAATATAATAATCGGACCCCCAAAGGTCGGGTTTTTACATTGGTGCCTTGTTTGGGGGCGTATCCTCACCATAGACCAGTTGATTAAAAGAGGGAGACAGTTGCCTAATATCTGTGCTGTGTGCCTTAAGCATGAGGAGAGTGCTCATAACCTCTTTGTTCATTTGCCTAAAAACTTAGGACTGTTTGTGTGAACATTGTACATAGGAAATTTGGGGTACTTAAACATCTCATTAGGTTGGTAAAGCGCGAGCTATTTTCGCAGTTGAAGAAAATAGCACATGCTTTGAGTCCCAATCGAACATGGGATCATGAGACACCCACATGACCAACTTTAAATATAAACGACTTTCTAGTATCATTCCTACTACCTAGGTGAGATTGGATGGGATCACTATTGACTTGTAGTACATGTTTTCTAACAGTAATGAGTAGTCGCAAGGCTAAGGGTAAAGGTGTCGCTACTTTAGAAGATAAAGGAAAAAATTTCATATGGGATGAAGATATGGACACTGCATATATAAACGAGCTTGTGGAACAATTTCATATGGGCCGCAAAATGGCGAACGGTACTTGGTGTAAAAATGTATGGCCGGAAATGGCCTTGAAGTTGAGGTGTCACTCGTGTTTTGAGGATAAACTCGAAGAACTAACGAAGGAGAAGTGTTACAACCACCTAAGGACTGTGAGGAACCGATACAATCAAATGCACACACTCATAACCACTAGTGGATTTGGGTGGGACAACGATTCTATGATGGTCGTCGCAGAAGACGATATATGGAGAAATTTTATGAGTCGACCAGTAAGATGCATAAAACTCATGCTTTTACATATTTTTTATATTTTAAAATGAGAGAAATTTAACATACCTAATTATTTGAGTAATTATATATTCTCAGGGGACCCAGTGGGCTAGTAACTACAAAAATAGAAAGGTGCAAGACTATGGTCGCCTGCGCCTCCTTTATGACAATACGATCTACACTGGGGCACGAGAATTCCACCCGCAAGACCCCCATCATGAAGATCCCGTCGTTGAATTGGGAGACTCTAATGATGATGGCTCGTACCATCCCCAATTTGAGGACCCCGAAGCAGAGATGCCCCACAATGCTAACTCTCCCTTCACAGCTGAAAGTGGTCGAGCAGGCACGCCCACCGTCAAGTCGGGAACGTTCTACTGGATCGGGTACGAAACGAAAGGCAAACGGAAGTGAAGATGGGTTTTTGGAAGAGCTAAGAGGGTTTCGTTTTTCAATTGAGGGTCTTATAAATCAACGTGCAATCACAACAAACCCAATGGACTCATTCATGAAGGTCTTGGAAGAGATGAGGGAAATGAACTTAATAGACGATAATATCTTTTTTGATGTTACTATTAGAGTTACTGAAAGTTCGTCTCGCATCGCTGAGACATTATTGGCGATGCGGCCTGAACACCGCCAACGGTATTTGTTCATGTTGACTGGGAGGCAGTGGCCTCCGTACCAATAGTCTTGTAATCGTAAATCGCCACCAAGTTATTAATAGTACTCATTTCTTTTCAGTTGCATGCAAGTTAGTCAATATATTAATAGTACTCCATCATTGTATGTAGGAATGACTCCCCCCATATCCGATGATGCAATCATAGGAATGCTTGCAATCGTGCGCTCGGCCGTGATTTATTACAAGAGGATACGTAAGCGAGAGGCAGAGACGTCATACCTCTATCCTCACTGGTCCCTTGTATATCGAAGAAACCCTGAACGGGCATCCTGATATTGCCTATGAGCTATTCCGCATGCGCAAAGACGCATTCCTAAGCTTGTGCAATGCCCTCAGAGTTAGGGGATTGTTACATGATTCACGAAGAATGATGATCGAGGAACAGGTAGCAATATTTTTGTATAGCGTCGCCCAAAATCAGAAAAATCGCGTAGTACAAGATAGATTCCAACGTTCAGGATCAACCATAAGTTTCTACTTCAATGTTGTGCTTGATGCAATTTTAAAGTTATATCCTGAGTTGGTTAAGCAAGCAACAAGTACCACGCCCCGTGAGATATTGAACAAGCCATGGGTCTATCCGTGGTTTAAGGACGCGGTAGGTGCCCTTGATGGTACACATGTAGATGTAACTGTTCCAAGGATAGACTCACAAAGATATCGCAATCGCCACCAATATACATCACAAAATGTGTTGTGTGTAGTGAGCTTCGACATGCTATTCCAGTATGTACTGTCAGGATGGGAGGGCTCTTCACCAGACTCGAAAGTCCTCGGAGGGGCTGTATCAAGAGGACAAAACAGATTGCATGTTCCGATGGGAAAGTACTATCTTGTCGATGGGGGATATTCGAACATGTGCGGGTTTCTCAGTCCTTATCGTGGCGTGCGATACCATCTTAAAGAATTTAACTCCTCGAACCCTCCAACGACTCCCCGAGAACTATTTAATAAACTACACGCATCACTACGAAATGTCGAGCGGACATTTGGGGTACTCAAACAACGCTTCCCAATTCTTAAAGTCCAAACGAGGTTTCCTATAGAAACGCAAAGTAAGATAGTTGTTGCATGTTGTGTCCTACACAATTACGTAAGGACTTACGATCGCGAGGATCCATTCTTTTACGAATGGACAGAAGATCGAATCGTGCCACCTAGTGATACGTCGGTGGAAGTAGAAGACCCAGACGTTCATAGCACTCAAACTCCTGCGAATCGTCAGTGGATGAATGCTTTTCGTGATGATATAGCAAATAGAATGTGGGACGCACAATCTCATTGACTTCATACAATAAAATAATGTTCAATGGTATCATTTAACTGATGTCTCTTTTACTGACCAACTGTTTTTCAATGCATAAATTTCTGCTAACTATTTCATGTTGACACTAAACATGGGTAAATATATGTTCTCAGATGTAATGGATAGATACTATGTTGCTTTCATTGGTAGACGACCAGGTGTTTATCGAACATGGGAGGATTGCTCATGAAGTAATCGGATTCTCGGGGCCTATCATCGCCGTTCGTAACGTATGATGAAGCGATTAACGATTTGTAATGTTTACAAACATTGCCTCAAAGAATCATCCCACCAACCAACATCACATGTAGTAGGAGACTTATTGTGATATCCCAACCCCCCATGACACATGCGTATATTCCCACTTTCCTGTGAATCGATCATTCCTGCGGGTAGTATTTAGAAGTCAGGCTGAGAGTGTCTATGTACAATGTGTGTGTGGGTTCTTTTCACGACTTACTATTCTCTTGGTTGTAACTCTTTTGATTGTCTATATATTTCAAAGGATGTAATGAATCTACGAATTGAATATTAAATGAGATGCTTGTACATTATTTAAATATTTAAATTTTTTTTATATTACAACAGCTGAAGATTTTAAATAATACAATAACAATGCTATAAATTTTTGGCAGCCATGTCTGGAACTCCGGGCTCATCTCACTCACGACCGGGTCTTCATCATCACGACATACGCGCCCAAATAGCGAGAAGGATCGAAGTAATAGACCTAGATCCTCCATATCGGGGGGCACAGACACATCCACAATCACAACATCATGCAGTTCCACTTGCGCCTCCTGGACATCGCCAACGAGTAAGGGCACCAGAAATTCGACACCCTTTCCAAAACCCATCCAACCTGCACCCCGCCCAACTAGCCCGATCGCCTTATCGGGCACCACATACGCGGCCCATGCCTCTAAATATTCGACCACCAGGCATTGCAAATACCCTAGTGCTTCTAAGTTCCGACTCAGAGGATGATACTGTGGCGATGGAGTCGGAGGATGAGGACGACCCCGATTGGATGCCTCCCATGCAGCAACATCGCGATGATAGCTCGGACGATGGGAGTAGCTCCCACATTCATACGGTCACTACCTCCTACTCTTCCGACCAGGGAGGTGGCGACGACGCAACCTCGTAGTCCTATTTGGAGTTATATGTCGCTTTCCTGTGCACTTGTATTTGTTTTAATTTTGTAATTGGATCACTTTAAATGATATGTCGATGCTTTTGTTTGTTTTGGTCCATTTAGTCTTGTATCATAAAATCATATATTACTATTACATAGTGTTATAAACCGATGCCGAGTCATAAATGCTGCAGTCTGTTATAAATCATTATAAAACCGATGCGAGGTCGTTATAAATCTTTTGGTCCATTTAGTCTTGTATCATAAAATCTTATAAACCGATGCAGGTTATAAATCTGTTGCCATAGTCTCGTTATAAATCATTATAAATCGATGCGAGCCGCCACTACCTTACTACATGATTTAGCATTGAAATAAGTCTTCTTGTTGTGGTCCATTTAGTCTTCTTGTGGCCCATTTACTATTCTGATTTAGCATTAAAATAACAGATTTAGCAAAGCCAGCTACCTTACTATTACAGATTTAGCATTGAAATGAGTCTTCTTGTTGTGGTCCATTTAGTCTTCTTGTTGTGGTCCATTTACTATTACAGATTTAGCATTAAAATAACAGATTTAGCAAAGCCAGCTACCTTACTATTACAGATTTAGCATTCAAATAAGTCTTCTTGTTGTGGTCCATTTAGTCTTCTTGTTGTGGTCCATTTACTATTCTGATTTAGCATTCAAATAATGATTTATAAATCATTATAAATCTGTTTTGGTCCATTTAGTCTTGTATCATAGTCACTACCTTACTATTACTGATTTAGCATTCAAATAATGATTTATAAATACATTATAAACTGTTTTGGTCCATTTAGTCTTGTATCATAGTCAGCTACCTGAACACCAATATTAGTGAACCCTAGAAGAAGGATGGAAGAAGACCTTGAAAAGGTGAAGAAAAGTTCCCAAAGTAAGGGGCCTAAAAAAAAAAATTGAATTTAGCATTCAAAAGTCTCTAAAGTCTCCCTTATTCAGAACAGTGCGAGGTTGGATTTGCTTCAGAAGTTCGCCAGGTTGAAACTCTTTGCCAGACTCGTCGCGTGGTTGAAAAGGAGAGGAAGCCTACAGGTGTCGCGAGGTTAGCTTGAAGTTCAGGTGCTCGCGCGGTTGGCAGACAAGCTCTCGCTAGGTAGGTTTTTGTACTTCGCGAGGTTAAATTTCCACTGAAGGTTTCAATTGTCGCTAGGTTGAACTGGAGCAGGCGCGAGGTTAGATTTTGGTCGTCGCGCGGTTCCCGCGCTGTACAAGTCAACCTAGCGACGACTGCGCATTCCAACCTAGCGACGACTGTAATTGGATCAATCTAGCGACGACTGAAAAATCAACCCAGCGATGACTACAGCAGTCAACCTAGCGAAGCACAAATGCCAACCCCGCGAGCACCTGAGCTTCAAAGCAAATGCAAACCGCGCGACAGTGACGGTCTCCTCTCCAGTCAACCACGCGAAGAGCAAATTTAACCTAGCGACGAGAAAACCAACCTGGCGAAGTTCTGAAGAGTACAAAGAGGTGGGGAATTTGTAAAAAACAGAGGAAACAGGGGAAATTGTTTTAGGCTGCCTACATTGAAAACCGTTGACCGCGTTGAATGCAACGATGGTGTTCGTTTTTCATTCCATTCTTCCACACACTGGATCAGGAGACCATGTGGCATGGATCTCAAAGTGTAGTATGATGTATGCCATGTGATCTTAAGGCCAGTTTTTGGAATTTGTGCCACATGGAATAAAAAACTTGACCCCCATGGTCTCAAAATCCATTGTGTGGAAGATTGGAATGAAAAACGATCACCGTCCTCTGATTCAACCCAATCAACGGTTTCGATATCATCGATAAGCTTGATAGGCGCGAATAGAGGTCCCCCTTTGTTTTTTTGGTTAGTAGTGGTTGCTGATAATGTGTTCTTGGTGTGTGCAGGATAAGAGAGTGAATTGGCACTCTACTCCATTTGAGGTGAGATTGGAGAGGGCTTTGAATGAAGGTGCTGCTGATGCTTACTCTAGCTATCCTCCTGGTGTATGATAGAGGATTGTTTGATTGTTGGTGATCTGAAGGTTGTGTGATTTTGATGAGATCATTGAGAGTCTCAAGCAATGTTGTTTGTATTGATTTTATATTTCTTGGTTATTTAATTCTTTCATAAATTTGTATTGATTTCTAGTGAGTAATGGCTGCCATGCGATTTATAGTAGTACCCTCAATGTTTGCTGGATGGCTTGTTTTTCTTTGTATATTCACCCACGCTGGAACACTTTGATTATATTGAATCGGACGGTAGAGATTGTTTATCGTCCCAATCTTTCACACGATGGATCTTGAGAACATGATCGTACCATCCGACGGTCGGCTTTTTATTTCATGTGGTACACACCCAAAAAAGGGACGTTAAAATGAATTTTGAGCGTACACGTGATGTTAAGGTCATTTTTGTGAGATGTGTGCCACGAGAAATAAAACACTAACCGTTTGATGGTAGGCCCATAATCTCAAGATCCATCTTGTGAAAAACAGTAGAAAATATTGATTGGTTCCATTGGGGTCTATCTTATGATTAAAAATCCCCGGGCTAGGATCTTCAAAAGTTAGCCATGAAGTGAGGGCCTGGACTTCTCCTGTGATTTTATTCAATCCAAGTTTTGCTCCAGGCAGCCATGTATCAGTTGGGTGATCAAAGCTTTGCCAAATTATAGCAGAGCTATTGAACCAATCTCTCAAAACAAGATTTCCAGAGCCAAGAAGCACTGCAACTAATGAAGAATTTGACTGAGTGGCTGTTGAATTTGTTGACCAAATTTGGATATTTGACTGGTGTAAGAGGACAAGATTTCCGTCTTTTGAGATTTTTAGTTCAGAGGATGTGTCAGGGAGGGGTTTGTCTCTATTTGCTACCCAAACGACCGTTTGTTTTGTAACTTTTTTGAACCATATGCCTTTGTAGTAGTTGTGGGATTTACCTGGTGTGAAGAAACCCAATTCAAAGTTGCCACCTTGGGAGATTATGGTCTGGTTTCTAGAGAGAGAGTGGCCTAGAGAGATGTCATATGTTGAAACATAGGCTTTGAAAGATGAGAAGAAAAACAAGAGAACTATAAGGGGAATAATGAACCACCTCCTCTTTCCCATCACTCCAAAAACCTTCAGCCGAGGCAACTGGGGACTTGGCTCCATCATTAAGAATTTGAGTAGTCAACCAGGGATTTAAAGCCCGATACACATATCGGCATATCGGCATGGTTTCCAAGCGGGATTTTAATCAAGATCCATCTAAAAAAATCGTAAATTTTAGCTAAAGATTTTATTTGATTTTATCTTAAAACGATTAAGAAAGTGGACCCACATTATTGCTAAATAGAAATCTTTTATTCTATAAGAAAAGCACAAAGGGAACCTTTGTTTGCGTCAACATCTTAGACCCCTTAATAACCATTGATTAAGCCGGATAAAATGATGGAGGTCATGTTTCATCCCTATATTCCACACAAGAGATCTTGAGATCATGAAGAAGCTATCAGACGGTCAGTTTTTATTCCAAGTGTCACAAATCCAAAAACATGGTCTTTGAATCATATGCCAGACATCATGCCCAAACGTCAATTAGGGTCTTACTCACCAACGAAAGTATCATCGACGCCTGGAAGCCGTCGGCGTAGAGTTTCCAGCCGTCGGGAAATCCTATTACCAATGGCTAGTGTACTTCTTTGGTAAAGATACTAATATTTAGTCGCGGTTAAGAATTTCGCCGACGGGTCCAAGCATGGCGGTTTTCACAATCGCCATTAAAAGTTTTAGCGACGGTTTAGAACCGCCACTAAAATCGGCATATTTTGTAGTGAGACGACCCCGATTGGATACTTCCCATGCAACACCATCTTGATGATAGCTCGGACGATAGGAATAACTCCCACATTCATACGGTCACTACCTCCTACTCTTCCGACCAGGGGGTGGCAACGACGCAACCTCGTAGTCATATTTTGGGTTATATATTTCTTTTCTTGCGCACTTGTATTTGTTTTAATTTTGTAATTTGATCTCCAATTAACCCGCTTTGGAATGTAATGGCCTAATGTACTATGTACTTTCTTGAATCGTACAAGCGACTAATATAGTGTTAACTACTGAATGATAGGCGATCAAGTAGTATAATTGTAGGAATCTATTTTGCTCAATTGCACCAACGAAAGTGTTCAACTTCTCATGGATCGTGCATCGCCCAAAAATGACCTCCAAATATATACGGCACGATATCGGATGCTCTACCGTCGTTTCTACGGTCATACGATGTCCCTAAAGTAGATCGATTCTGTGATTTTCTGGATTAATTAAAAGAACACAGGAATCAGAGTTTGTCAGGAATCAGAGCTTTTCTGAGGCTTAAAAGAACACATCTGGGGAAAGCCAGGAATCTGCAGGAAACAGAGTTGTCAGGAATCTGAGCTTTTCTGAGATAATTGGGGAAATACCCGAACATGGCCTTAGTATATAAGGTTGGAGCAAAATATGATATTTTATCATATAATCTATTATAGTCAATGGTTGAATCAAATAATAACTTTTGACTATATTTAATTATATTTCGTGTTAAGCTTGCTCTTAATATCTTTAAATGACTGAGTCCAAGGCAAAACTTATCGGTATCAGTTTTATATTCAAATTAGGTAACCCCTCCTCCCGCTTCCCGCCTCCCGCTTCCCGCTTCCCGCTTCCCGCTTCCCGCTTCCAAACGGAAAAGAAATAAGGGTTTCCGAGCACCCATAAAAACAATGAAAAAAAAATAAAAATAAAAAGCTACCCAGTAAGGCGGAAACAACAATGCCTCCCCCCTCTCCTCTGCTCCACCGCCTCTTCTTCCTCTCCAAACCCTCCTCTCTCCTCCTCCCTAAACCCTTTTCATCTTCTCTCCCTGTACAAGTAAATCTCTCTCATCCCATCTACATGATCTGGGGATCCAACACTGGCGTCGGCAAAACCCTAGTTTCTACGGGCCTCGCGGCCTCCGTCCTCTCATCAAACCCTTCAAAATTTACCTACATCAAGCCCGTCCAAACCGGGTTCCCGCAGGACTCGGATTCGCAATTCGTCTACCGCAAGATCTCCGATATTTTTCTTCACAATAAATCTCCATTGATCGCATCGAATCACGTCCTCAAAGCTTCAGTTGCCGCGGCTAAAGAGATTTCGGATGCGAGAAATGGATTTGAATTGTGTGAGAAGAATGGAGATGGTCTGAGGGATTTGTGTTGGTATGAAGGAGTGAAGCTGCTGGGTGGCGAATCCAAAGAAAAGGGGAGTGAGTTGGTTTGTAAGATGATTTACGGATGGAGAGAGGCGATTTCCCCGCATCTGGCGGCGGAGAGAGAAGGTGCGGTCGTGGGGGACTCGGCGTTGCAGGAGTCATTGCAAAGGTGTTTGGCATTTGGAGAGGAAAATGGTGAGTGCAGTTATAAGGAGGGGGTTTGGAGCATAGTTGAGACAGCAGGGGGTGTCGCGAGTCCTGGGCCTTCAGGTACTCTACAGTGTGATTTGTACAGGTGACTTTTTAATCCCTTTGAACATTTTCTTGTTAGGTTTTAATTTTTAGATTAGCTGCACCGTCTTTTCTTAGGTGCATTGTATGATCATGGATGGTACATTGTTTGATCTAGGGTTGGCCAATTCACTAGGGAACCTAGCAAATCATGAACCGGTTCATAGCAAGCCAGTACACCATTGGGTTCAGTCCGGTCTGGGCTCGCTGGTTTGTTTGAAGTTTGAACCAATCCATAAATTTATTTATTTATTATTATTATTTTTCTTCTTTTTTTATTTATTTATAAAAGAAGAATAGCAGCTGAGGAGTTTTGAACCCAACATCTCTAGGTGCTCTAATGGAAGACTAACCAACAAGCCATAGCAAGCTGGTTGATTAGAATTACATTAAAAATGTTATAATTTTTATATAAAACTCATCTTGTCCCTAGCGAACCGGGTTCGATCAAGGGTTGCAAATCTGAACCCGAATTGAGCGAACCAGCAAGCCTGGTAACATTGGCTTGATCCCCTTGTATCTCTCGTAATTGGACCTGTGGTTCCTGAAGCTCAACTCTGCCGGCAGCTCTTTTAGCATGGTTGGTGAGTTTTAGAGCCATTGCTCCAGATCTTTTGGGCCTGTTTGGACAACACTATAAAACATGGGATGTGGCATTTTTCAATTGGCACAATCCCCATTTTATAAACTTGTGCATTTGGATAGTATGGAAGTGTGGACGAGGATCACGTAGAAAATAGATGCGAATCATGGGAAGCTATTTGCAGGGAGTGGGTTGTCAAGACTGGCCCTTAAGTTGTATAATTTTTTCTTTTTTCGCCTATTTAATGTCTACTTTGATGTGGAAGTTGAGGTTGTCTGGATGGGTTATCTCACTTATACCGACTTTATCCGACTAAGCTTTGGATTTAGGACTTCCTTAATACCATTAGATGACTAAGGAAGGATTCTCCACCTCCCTAGAATTACACTATTAAGTCCCTTGAGATGCATCACATAATGGACGATTTAGAGGAAATTTGCATTTTTCATATAGAAGGTAGGTACGGCTAGGGCTGTCAAAATTTTGGTTTCCCAATAATAAATTGCAAATGCCTGATCTGATGGTGCACCCGCCTGACCCAACCAGACACGATGGTGCACTCAAGCCGACACGAAAACCATGGTTGTCAAGACCTCGCTATGGTGAATGGCGATGAGAAACGTCATATATAACCAAATAGCCATGATGGCTAAATAACAATGCCATGGCGGAATAGCATTATGACGTCATTATACACGCTATTTTATTTTTTGGATAATAACGTATAATACTTATAAGTTATGATAGTTTTATAATATATAATTTACAAAAGTTAACTTACAAGTCACAAAACCGCAACTTATAAGTTACAAAATCCTCAACTCTTTCTCTCGTCATAGCAGCTACCAACACCAGTGCCGCCAAAACCTCATTGTCGGCGGTACTACCGTATTTGTACTTAATATTTCATATTTTTTAATATTCTATATTTGTTGATATTTCATATTTATTTATTTATACTTACCATGTTGCAAATTTGTTGATGTTCCATATTTGATTTGTATTTATTGATATTTGTTTACTCCTAGAATATGAAATTCTCAGTATTAGAATCAAAGTATGATGCTTTAGTAGTTGAATTTTTTTTCTTATATAAAAAACATATATAAAAAAAATACTACTAATTAATAGATAAGATAATTTTTTTAAAGAATTACAATAATAAATAGCCTCGCCATGGCTTCACTAGGGTCATGCCATAGTGTAGCGAGTTTTGTTGCCATGACCTTGCCACACCGCCTTACCTACCTTGACGAAAACTTTACCCGACCAGATAAAACCCCCTATTTTAATGTTTATTTTTACATACAAAATATTGGGTTTGGTCGAGTCGACCTGACCTAGAAAATACTTGATCTGATGTGACCTCTTGGTCGACTTGACCCGATGGTCCGGCCGGATGTCTCTTGCCCGACCCGACTTGATAAGTCAAATTTTTGTACCTGACCTGGTAAAATATTGGGTTGGGTATTGGGTCGACCCAACCTGTTGACAACCTTAGTTATGGCATCCTGGCGAGGGCATGGCGTCCATGCTCGCTACACTATAGCCTCGCCATGGTGAGGCTACTTATTGTGTTTTATTTTTTTGCTATTTTTTTATCTATTTATATATTATTGTTCATTTTTAAAATGTTTTTCTCGCTTTTTGTTTTTTTCAATTTTTATTGAGGAAGAAGATATAATTAATTTTTTTGGTTTATTTATTTTATGCGTTAACAATTGATATAACATTTCCTTGATTTTTTCCTTGTGTTTTTCTATATGAAAATTCACTTAAGGCCTTTGAGGGGAGATGCCTTCTAGGCTGTGCATGTGCTAGTAGACACAAGTTGAAGCAAAATTTTGAATGCTGGAGCTCTATGAAAGTTGCTATATTTTTCCCAGCTATTAAGAAGGTCCCCTTCGTCCTCGTTTTTTAAATGTTCAATTTATTAGGAAAAGAACCATAGTGGCATGTCATCACTCTGAAATAGTAAATGCTTAGTACTTCTTTATTTGCACTGTTTTATACTCGAATCAACACTTAAACCAAAGTGGCATTCACCATCTGAAATAGGAAATGCTTATTTCCTTTATACTCGAATCAACACTTAAACCAAAGTGGCATTCACTAAAATTGAAACTTAATTTTTTAAACATGTGTAATTTCATCATATGAAGAAGAATAAATTCAAAGGAAATGAAATGGCTAGAATACCCCAATACAATGATATGGATAACCAATAATTTAATAGACATTAAAAGGCATTATTTTGACAATGATAATAGAGAACCAATAATTCAGGACATTAAAAGCAATTTTTTGACATTGTGGATTGGTAAGCATTAAGTTGAATAGTGGCTAATGGCTAGCTTGTCATTTGTTATATTTCCCTCCCCTATATATATATATATTGATCGGTAAGATTGAAATTCATTAAAATGATAAAACTACAATCAGATCAAAAGGGGGAGCAAGAAGCTCCAAAAAGGAAACCAAAAACAAGAGAACAGAAAACAAAAATAGAGCTAACACTACCCATCCCACACCCCCGACAGATCAGGATGGATGAAAGAAAAATAGGTTTCCTTGGATTCAATAGTACAGATTATCCAAGCTCATTTTTGTTGGGCTTCATTGAGGTCATAAGATGTTCTACCACTTGGACAACCTGACTAGGTAAAAATTGTGTGCCACTTGTCACCATACATTAGCATCATGATCAGTGTTGTCGTCTTATGATTCAGGTTTGAATTTTACGGTTCTGGTGGGATCTTACAACACGCGATTTAGGATTAGTCTTGAATCTTACACGATTCAGTTCGATTGTAAGATTTTCTTTTGTGTGGTTTTTAACCCATAAGACTTAAATCAATACATGACCTGGTAACACATTGTTTGTTTAACACACTACTTGTAGCTAAATTGGAAGGTTGACATTATTGCGGTTGCAGTTTCAGTCTCAGCATACAGATATAAAAAGGTTGTTTGAAGTTAAATCTGACTATTATATGGATTTTCAATCCTCATTTAACGTTTTTGTCAATCTTACGATTTATGATTCAATCAGTCCCTGTCTACAGTTTTTTATTTGATTCCATTTCTACAACACTGATCATGAATCTCTAGCAACCATCTATGAATCTTGGCCATCATGCTAACATGAACCAGTACCACCTTAACATAAATGAATCTCTTATCATTAATATTTGATTTTATCGTCATTAGCCCATCATGTTAACATGAATCTCTATTCAGCTGAAGAGGATATGATGATATGTTTTTCTCTGGTTCCATCATAGTGAAAATGTGAGGATCATGGTAAAACCCACACAGTTGATTTTGGAAGTAATTTCCATGTTAGCTGCCAGCCATGCGAATGAGAGAAAAATAGAGCATCGGAGTTCAGAAAATGACAATGGAAATGGATGAAAAAGGGTGGGTAATATGCTAAATATCATAGCAATATTTTAATGAAAGGCTACCTACCGGGAAAGAGCTCTTGTTGGAATGAGAAGGGGGCCTCTTTGCTCTGAGAAGGGTGCTTGGACGCTTACCTACCAGCCTCCAAGTGTAGAACGCTTTCCTGTCATGGATCTCTTTTTTTCTTTTCTTTTTCAAAAGGGCTTTAATGACTTGCCAGAGCTTACTTGACCTTAAATGGAGATATAGGTTTATTTCAAAGTTAATGCCGCAACACTAGATGCACTGTGAGCCTAGCACCCCCATCGGGTAGAGTAATGCCTATCAAAGTGGGGAGTGGGAGACTCTGTCAAGAAAAAAGGAGTCTTCATGCCCTCCTTCGCCATGAAAAACCTTTTATTTATTTATTTTAGTTTTGGTTTCTATTATGTAAGAAATATACCTTGATAAAATTGACTGTGGGTATTGTGCTTGTGTTTTGAGGAGAAAATGAGCCCAGAATCAGACATAAAAAATCTTATACGTAACGTGAAAAGCGACATACTTGAAAGCTTTAATTGCAAGCAAACAATTGAAGACGAGGTTGACATGGAATAGCCCAAGCAAACACATAATATTGTGCTATTGCGGCAAACCAAACATGCTCTATATTACAAATGCATCATAAGTTAATCACTATGTTTTGTGTTTCGTTTATTGGAGCTTTTCATTGATACAATGTAATTAAGCTTGAAGGATTTATAAGTTAATATGTTATGGCAATAATTTTGGCCCACAAAATTAAATCTTAAGGTGAATCAAAATTCTATGATTTAATTGATAATGCAAATGAATTTGAAACTATTTTGTTGGAATCCAAAGTTCATATGTTATCGGCTATGACCCTTAAAATAGAATGTTAAGGGAAATCAAAATTCTATGGCCTTGAAATTTAATGGAAATGGATTTGAAAGCTATTTTTTTTGGAATCCACGATGTATTTTTCTTATATCAACCAAACCAGACTATGTATTATAGTTTTTGGGTTTATAGCAGTCATTTCAAATCTGATTTCAAGCAAATCATGAGCCAGATTATTGCAGTTTTCAAATCTAGTTATTGCAGTCCATGTTATTAATACCTTCATCTCATAATAATCTTTTCATTCTGTTATTTTGTTCTTTCTTAATTACTGTTATAACAGTATACTGAGTCCGATCTGAACTTATATTAACTGTTATGCCTGTTACTACAGAATATAGATTTTAATCTAGTTGATATATATTTGTTGATAACGTCATAGTGTAGCTTTAAAGGTGTATGGATTTTCTTTTCCAATATTTTCTGATATATATTTATATATGGAAAATGGTTATGTACTCCCATGGAGTATGCTCGATAGTTACTCCAAGATCATGTGGAGCTCCACGTGGCACCCAAAACACTGTTTTGATGCCATGTGGAGCTCCAATAGGTTGTATACTTGTATAGATCAATTTCAGAAAACTATCAATTTTAAAAATAAAATTTAAAATTGAAAGTCAAATTTTGACTGCCATTCAATGGTCGAGATTTTAAGCCTAAAAAAATACGTGTTGAAGATGTTGTGTTTTTTTTTTTTAAAGAAATGATCTAAAGGTACCGTGTTCCACGTGGAGCTCCATGCGTGTGTAGGTATTTCATTGGAGTACCTTCCCAGGATCTATACACACACGATTGGTGGAAATTTTATCTTATAATAGAACTTAATCAACTTATGCATTATCAAAGTTCTAGATATGCTTGTTTGAGATTGTTGGTACTATGCAGAAGGGAATTTCCACCGATCCATTTTACTTTAAGTGGCTAGTCATAGGTCACTTATAAATTTCCGCAACCTATAAGACCCATATACCTAAATGTGGGTCATTGGATATCTAGTTTTATTTCCAATTTTACTATTAACAATCCTTGAGTTTTAATGAGGATGTGGTGGTTAACGATTTTTTTAATTATCTTTATGTTATCATTTTTTTCCCGTTAGATCTTGTAGTATTGTTTGATAATGTTCTCATTTCTGTTTGTTACATTCTGTGCTGTTTTCATCTGGTAGCCCATTTTATTCTTAATTTTGGCGGTTTACATATGATGCTTTTCAGAAAAATAAAGTTTCAAATCAAATAATTTATTTTCTTTGTGCTAAAATAATTTTGTAAGTAAATCATGGTTTCTGAGTAGTGATTATCAACAATTATCTTAGTAAGGGATTTATATTTCCTTTAATTACTGATCGCATGTTTCTTGATTTGTGTAAATGTTATTGGCAGTTTCTTTTGATTAAGTTGTTTCTAATTTTTATTAGCAAACCAGGCCTTTCAGGTTACCAGCTATTCTTGTTGGAGATGGACGATTAGGTGGTGTTTCTGGGACTATTTCAGCATATGAGAGCTTAAAACTTAGAGGTTATGATGTTGTGGCTGTTATTTTTGAGGATCATGGCCTGTTAAATGAGGTGCCCCTGTTGGCTTATTTCCGGAATAGGTAATGTACTTGTATTGATCTTTTATTTGGTTTAGTGTTATCTTATTCATAATAAGAAGCTACTCTTGATCTTTACTTATTTATCTTAGTTTTTTTTATATAATGATCATTTGCATAATACTTATAAAATTTCACTTTCGGAGTGTAGTTGTATATTTGAATTACATGTACAAAAATTATATTTGAATGGGAAAAACATCTCAATTTTGAAAGATCTTTGAATATATTAATCTGGTTCAACTTATCTCACCATTTCTAAATGGTTTAATGGCCTATCACCGACTTGAATATATCCGGATCTATTGAAGCTGATCTATCACCATGAAAGGCTACTAGAATGTGCATATCAGCTTTTGACATGCAATAGCCTTTAAGAGGCTGTTAAATTGTTAGTTTAATGAGATGAACTAGTGATAGGAGTAGGCCTCTTTCTAAATCAACCTTTTACTCAGTTATGAGTAGGCAACTGTCAAGGAACACATGATCCCTTCTCTCTCTACCAGTTGTTGCTGCTCTCCAGATCTATCTCCCCGTTCCATCAACTAATCTTATTCTTGGATCTTATTCGTGATATCGAGAAACGATCTATAAATATCTCTATGGATTTTCCGAATTTATGTGTCTACTAAACTACTACAGTATGATGACACAACAAGCCGTGGCACGGCACGTGCCACCGACTTGCTAAGGTGTCGTCGGCCACAAGTGCCGCACTTGGCAGATATTTTTGCCGTGTCTTGGTTAAAAAAGGGGAAAAACCAAAAGTAATATAATAAAAAGCTATTATCTAAAAGTAAAAGAGGAAATAAAAGTGATTTTTCTATTTTTGATAGCTCTAAGAAATTAAAAAAAAAACCAATACCTTAGCTTTAGCTTCTAAGAAATAGAGACCATCGAGAGATCTTTAGGGTTTTTTTCATTCTCTTTCTTAAGAACAGAGAGAGCTGCGTCCGAGAATCGATTATCGAGAGCTGCATCCCGTCGTTCATCGATCACAAACCACAGCCATAGGTGAGCTCTCTCTCCCTCCCCTCTTCTGGTTTTCTTTTCTGGATGGGTCCCAAACTTGGCATTGAAGAATATTTGTTCATATTTTTCTGACATGTCTACTTCGGGAGTACAAATGTTCTTTGATGCCAAGTTTAATGTGTGGACTACACAGGGAGTCCAAAAAATAAATGGGTGCTTTACTTCCACTTTTAGACCTGCTCCCCTACATACTGCAGCATTGTCAGTGATTACTTAAATGCCATTTGAATGTCCAACTTCTGAAATAACTTCCCAATATAATCTGCAGAATTTAACCTCCTTTGTTGCATCTATGGCTTTCAATAAACAGGGCCATTCTCTGATGCTGTCAAAAAAATTATCATGCTTCTCTTTCTATTTGATTCGGTCCATCCATCACTAAGGATTGACATTCCTTTACGAGTCCATGACTGACGATTCGATTTCAATTGCAAACCGATATTTGCTTTCTAGGCTTGCATGAGCGTAGTTCGTAGTCTATCATATCTTGACAACACATATCCTTTCAACTGACTATCACATGCATGTTTGATCACTTGCCTGAAGTATGGTGATGTAATCAAGTTGAAAGATAGACCACTTGCATAATATGTACAAGCTACCTAGTGGTCAAGCTCATCTCATGCTACAGTATTAAAAGACTTGGATATGTTGTTATCTCATTTCCCTTTTTTCCCATAATCTTCAAATTTGGGCGATGGTATATTAACCCTTGACCCACTACCTACTTCTTTAAGTGCTTTTATTGTTTGTGTCATATCGCCCATTTTCTGGAATATGGCTAACATTAATCCCACAGCAGGGAATTAATAACAAATGCCCATTTATCCGATAATAATTTCCTTTGAATAGCGCATTGCATAATTTGCAATGAAGGCTACACACACACACACACACACACACACGTGTGTTCCATCTTTTCTAAAATCTCCATAAATTGCCATAACGTGGCTTCTTCTTTGCTAGTCATTTCTGAAAATTTTTAAAGTTATTGTTTAGAATAATGTATTGCACTTTTTCATTAATTTGAGATATGAAGCAGCCAGGTCTACAAAAAATCACTCATCGCAATCTTCCACACAATCTCACGTGCCACAGATCCCAAAAAATCCTAGAATTACGTTTGAGCAGGATGTGTGCCATATGGATTTAGTGGCAAATTATTGGGATTTGTGCCACGTGCAATCACAAACTGAACATATGATGGTAAGCCGATGGTCTCAAGATCAGTTGTATGGAAGATTTGAATGAAGAGAGATCCCTATCGTTTGATTCAAATGCAGACAGGAGTCGACTGTTTTCAACATTGGTGCCCATCAATAATCTGGTTGTTGCGAATAGAGGGACCTTTCGGCCTTTCCATCGTCCCATTCAAAGTAGTCAACGTGTTTAAAGAGAGGGTTTAAACCCCTATAAAAAGGGGGAAAATTGATGGGGACATCCAACAAAACAAGGCAGATGAAAGCATAAAAAGGAAACCAAAAGAGAAGGCAGAAAATATGACACAACAGCACGTCTCACAATGCGCTATGAAAAGTACAACATCACGCTGTCCCACAACGCACTGTGATTAGTGCAACAGCACGCTGTCCCACAATCCGCTGTGATTAGTGCAATAGCATGCTGTCCTGTGAACAGTCCCACAGCACGTCGTGGACGACTCCGCCCGGCGACGGACTTGCGGGAATTTCTATGTTATGAAAATTGTTATTTTTAGTATTTTATTATTTTAGGACTCTTTTATTATGCGTTTTATGTTGTTTAGGGTTTTCTTAGCCTATATAAAAGCATTGTAAACACTTTATTAATAAATTGATTGATTATTGAATGAAAAGAGAGTTGCTTTTATGCAAACCCTATAGAGCTTGTGAAGAGTTTTCAACTGAGTGAGTGAATCCTTCAAACCTTGAGGAGTGAGCAATCGTTTCTTGTGCAACTTGGTGTGAAGCCGACGTAGAGCCGTGGTGTGAAGCTTCGAAAAATCCTTGGTGTGAAGGCTTGGAAATCTATCCCTTTATTTTATCTTTTCTATATTATTGTTAGGTAATATATTCTTTAATTTCGTTGATAAAAATCAAAATCCCAAATTGTTCGTCTTTTACTGAATTATTTTAAGCCTTATGTCATTTAAAATCCCCGAGGAGTCAAGAGACAATATTGCGATTGTCGATTGATGCCCTAAACTAGAGCGAAACTCGAGTTCCCTCATCGGAGCCGTTTTTCTAGATCGGGAAATTCTCACGCATGCGAACGCTAAAATGGATTAATCTAATTGTTTTATTAATTTCATTGAATTAATTTAATGTGTTGCATATTTTGAATATTTCCGCTATTCAATGCATTCTAAAGTTAATCTGAAATTCGCATATTAGGGTTTAGCGTGTCGTTCTCGCGTCAGTTTTGGTATCAAAGCACAACCTTAGTTTAGGGTTCTTCGTGTCATATAGATTTAGTATACTTTGTCTCACACCATCTAGTCTTGCATAATTCCGTCATGGATACTAGTAGCTTAGAAGCCTTGATTAGAGATCTCGCATCTAAAGTGACCGCTAGTCAAACCCGGATGGGTGAGCACATCGCTGATCAACAAGCCCGGCACGAGGCTTTAGAGACCCGTTTCAAAGAGGTTAATGAGCTCATCGCTGAGAATCACAATAGAGTCAACAACCGTGACTGTCGGAGAGATGTTCCTCCCCGACTTGAGGTCCAAACCAATCTGGACGATAGTCATGAAATCGGTGAAAATGGATGCCCCTACTTTTGATTGGAAAAGACAACCCAAGGTTGCTAGCATGGAAAACTACTTCGAGTGGTATGCCATGTCCGAAGAACGCAAGGTCAAATTTGCCAAAGTCAAGCTTATGGGTCAAGTTAGACTTTATTGGTTGGGAGTAGAGTGTCATAGGCAAATCCAGGGTCTTCGTCCTATTTCCACGTGGGCTGAAATGAAAGTCCAACTGCACGAAAAATACGTTCCCATATCATATGATGAACGTATTCTTGATTAGTGGCTGCCATTGCATCAAAGAGATTCACCAGTCACAGAGTACATCGATCGGTTTGAAGACCTGATGACCTAGGCCGACGTCGATGAGCCAGCAAAAGTTACCCTCTGCCGATTCCGAATGGGTCTTCGCCCAGAGTTACAGAGGGAACTTATTCCTTATCCAGTTGCAGATCTCGAGGAATGTTTCGCTAGGGTTGAAGAATTAGAAAGGTATCTCGACACCCCCAATAATGACCGATCTAAGTGATCCAAATTTGAGTATCGATCTAATCCTACAGAAAAGGGAAGTACTGCCTCTAGTCAATCCATAAAATTTGTGACTCCTCAGATTGACAAAGGAAAGGGACCAATGATCGAGAGTTCTAGGCGTGCTCTACAACAATGTTATAAGTGTCAATGTTTTGGTCACTTTGCATCCCAATGTCCCAGTAAGGGCCAAACCTTGATTATTTAGGAGCATGCCGAGAAAAAGAGCAACGAGTTACACGAAGAAGTGTATGAACCGTGTGAAACATCAAGTGATGATGAAGGTGAAGTTTTGGTCAAAGCCGTAGGTTGCATTAGGATAGTTCCTATTACCGAGGACGGTGTTGATAGTGTGTCCATCCCAAGTGAGTCATTAGTGTTGGTAGGAGCATATCATCATTCTGATCTGCATGAGATTAACAGTATGAATTTATTGAGCATCGGAAATATGCATGATCGTACTAACACATTGAATATATTTAATGAATTTGATACTAATGGTTTTGTGTTAATTCCTGATGTTCGCGAGCATGTGAAATCTTTTCCATTCTAAGAAAAGGGTAATGATGGAAGTCTAGATCTTCCTCTAGATAAGGGCAACCATCCGATAGTTGCCGTAATGGATCTTACGCCTATTCTAGATCCCAGAACCCTGCCCTTTGATCCATTCCTTCTTGAGCATCCAATCGAACCATACCCATGTACCCAGTTTCTATCTCGTACCTGTAAACAACAAATTTGCGTAGGATATAAATCTAACACAAATCGATCATAACAAATTTTCCTTCGCTAGGAGAGGGTTTTATTAAATGGCGGACCTTACACTTCCAGGTGTCGCAATCGATTCCCCGTTAATTACATCAAAATTGAATACCTCTGATTAAAAGCTATTAAATAAAAATATCATAATTACATCTCTGAAATAAACAAAACTAAAATTCTAATTCTAAGTCTTTATCGACATCTTCAATCCGTCATGAGATAGATGCATAGTAGACTATCTTCATCGGAGATTTGAGAAATATGAAATAGGGGACAGCGGATGGGAGAACCCCTCCTCTAAAAGCCGATTTCATTTGATCGAAAAACACGAGTCATTACTGGAGCAAGAAACTCGTGGATGAGTCTTAAAACAATTCTTGTTCTCTGGTCTCAAAGGTGAGTTCGAATACCAAATCCATTCTTCGGGCAACTGGTTATCAAAGGAGTTGTCACTTTCAGTGATAGAGTGTCTAATCATGAGTTAAAATCGCCAAATTTCTTAAAATTTGATGATCATAGATGATTTTATAATGATTTTATCGTTGGATTTGACCAATATCCTAAGATTTGGTTAATGTATAGTAAATCTACTGTTGGATCTTGTTACGATTTCGTAGTATGATCGTTTGACCAAAAGTCAACGATTCCACCGTTGGATTTTACCAAATTCATAAGATTTGGTCAATACGTAATAAATCCAAGGTTGGATCTCATTACGATATCCCATTATGGTCATTTGATCAAAAGTCAACGATTCTACCGTTGAATTTGACCAAAATCACAAGATCAGGTCAATATGCAATAAATCCACCGTTGGATCTCGTTACGATCTCACATTTATGATCGTTTGATCAAAAGTCAACAAGTACATCATGAAAGAATTTTCGATCTTGAGGTTGAGGTCCAAACCCTCATTTGAGGGAGTGATGATCCGAACCGCAAGGGAAACTCTAATTATCATAGATGAATATTTCGGGTATTATAGTCCGGAATCATTCTTTGGGTTTGTGATTCCAACCTGCATGAGTATCGAATTCGTGTTTGCAATCCGAGTGTACTAGGAGTTATGCCCAGTGTCGTATCCAAGTATACAAGAGATTGGGTACACAAGAGATTGGGTACGAGTCGTAACGCGTAATCCCAAATTGCAACCGTAAATCCTACTTAGGAGCCGTAGCTCTTATCCTAAACGTATCACTTTTAGGTAAGGGCTGTAGCCCTTATTCTAAATGTCTTAATCCCAACTTATTCCTCCCGTCCACTTTTAAAAATAGAAGATAAAAAAAAAAAGAGGAAGAAAGGAATAACCAGAATCTCAGAGATACCCTAATATCTTTTATCAGAAGAGTCGGAGATATTTTCTGCAGAGGTCTCATGTCAGAATTTTCGGATCCATTGTAATGAGGACGGGTATGCTATTTATATATTTATGGTAGCGGTTATAAAAGTTATGATCCTACGGTTCCCGTAAGGTTTTCATGAAATGAACGGTTGAGAGAGTTGCGTAAGTTTTCGTCTTCACACGGATTGAGAAAAGATTCTTTTCGCGTACGCAAATCTTTTCTTATAACCACCTAGGTGGCTAAGTATGTTTTTTAGCCACCTGGGTGACTGAATATGTTTTCTAGTCACCTAGGTGGCTACGTATATTTTCTAGCCACCTAGGTGGCTAAGTATTTTTCCTAGCCACCTAGGTGGCTACGTATATTTTTTTAGCCACCTAGGTGACTAAGTATGTTTTCTAGCCACCTAGGTGGCTGAGTATGTTTTCTAGTCACCTAGGTGGTTGAGTATGATTTCTAGTCACCTAGGTGGCTATGTATATTTTTCTAGCCACCTAGGTGACTAAGTATATTTTCTAGTTACTTAGGTGACTACGTATATTTTTCTAGTCACCTAGGTGGCCAAGTATGTTTTTTTAGCTACCTAGGTGGGTATGCATATTCTTCTAATCACCTAGGTGACTAAGTATGTTTTCTATGCACCTAGGTGGCTAAGTATATCTTTCTAGCCACTTAGGTGACTAAGTATTTTTTCTAGCCACCTAGGTGGCTAAGTATATTTTTTTAGCCACCTAGGTGGCTACGTATATTTTTTTAGCCACTTAGGTGACTAAATATATTTTCTAGCTACTTATGTGGCTAAGTATATTTTTCTAGCCACCTAGGTGGCTAAGTATATTTTTTAACCACATAGGTAACTAAGTATAGTTTCTATTCACCTAGGTGGCTACATATATTTTCTAGCCACCTAGGTGGCTAATTATTATTTTTAGCTACCTAGGTGGCTACGTATATTTTTATAGCCACTTAGGTGGCTAAGTATATTTTCTAGCCACCTAGGTGGCTACATATTTTTTTCTAGCTACCTATGTGGCTACGTATATTTTTCTAGCCACCTAGGTGCTTAAGTATTTTTTCTAGCCACCTAGGTGGCTACATATATTTTTCTAGCCCCTAGGTGACTAAGTATTTTTTCTAGCCACCTAGGTGGCTGCGTATATTTTTCTAGCCATCTATGTGACTAAGTATGTTTTCTAGCTACCTAGGTGGCTAAGTATTTTTTCTAGCTTCCTAGGTGGCTAGCCACCTAGGTGGCTACATATTTTTTTCTAGCCACCTATGTGGCTACGTATATTTTTCTAGCCATCTAGGTGCTTAAGTATTTTTTCTAGCCACCTAGGTGGCTACATATATTTTTCTAGCCCCTAGGTGACTAAGTATTTTTTCTAGCCACCTAGGTGGCTACGTATATTTTTCTAGCCATCTATGTGACTAAGTATGTTTTCTAGCTACCTAGGTGGCTAAGTATTTTTTCTAGCTTCCTAGGTGGCTACATATATTTTCTAGCCACCTAGGTGGCTAAGTATTTTTATTTTCTAGCCACGTAGGTAGCTAAGTATTTTTTCTAGTTCCCTAGGTGACTAAATATATTGTCTAGCCACCTAGGTGGCTACCTATATTTTCTAGCTACCTAGGTGGCTAAGTATTTTTTCTAGCCACCTAGGCGACTAACATAACTTAGGACTTTAAATCCTATTTAGAGTAGATTTGTTAAGTCCTATTTCGAGTAGGTTTTATTAAAAGGAAATTTTTTTTATAAATAAAGTCTCCTTTCCTAATTCCTTCAATTAATTTATTCTATTTGATTTTTGAGGTTAAGTGGAAGAAGAAAGTGTTACTGATTTCAAAATTTCTGAGTCAACAGTACCTTACCTGCCCAATATGAGAAAGGGTCGATTGAGAAAGTTGTATAATTTTCAGGCTTCCATGCCAATGAAGGTAAGAATCAGAAGTATCTGACAATGCGGAAAGGCAAGCCAAGAGTTGAGCTTCCAAATTATGGCATCCGTGAGTTCCCTAACTCATAAGAGATAAGTTTTTCCCACCCGGGGAGTATTGATGGGGACATCCAACAAAACAAGGTAGATGAAAGCATAAAGAGGAAACCAAAAGAGAAGACAGAAAATAAGACGCAACAGCACGTTATCCCACATCACGCCGTGGATGACTACGCCCAGCGACGGACTTGCGGGAATTTCTATTTTTGTTATGAAAATTGTCATTTTTAGTTTTTTATTATTTTAGGACTCTTTTATTGCGAGTTTTATGTTGCTTAGGGTTTTCTTAGCCTATATAAAGGCATTGTAAACACTTTATTAATAAGTTGATTGATTATTGAATGAAAAGAGAGGTGTTTTTGTGCAAACCCTAGAGAGCTTGTGAATAGTTTTCAACCGAGATAGTGAATCCTTCAAACCTTGAGGAGTGAGCAATCGTTTCTCGTGCGACTTGGTGCGAAGCTGACGTACAACCGTTGTGTAAAGCTTTGGAAAATCCTTGGTGTGAAGCCTTAGAAATCTATCCCTTTTATTTCATCTTTTCTAGATTATTGTCAGGTAATATCTTCTTTAATTCCATTGATAAAAATCAAAATCCCAAATTGTTCTCCTTTTACTGAATTATTTTAAGCCTTATTCCGTGGAGTCAAGAGACGATATTGCGATTGTCGATTGATGCCCTAAACTAGAGCGAAACTCGAGTTCCCTCATCGGAGCCGTTTTTCTAGATCGGGAAATTCTCACGCATGCGAATGCTAAAATGGATTAATCTAATTATTTTATTAATTTCATTGAATTAATTTTATGTATTGCATGATTTTGAATGTTTCCGCCATTCAATGCATTCTAAAGTTAATCCCAAATTCATATATTAGGGTTTAGTGTGTTGTCCTGCGTCAGAAATAGTCTTTGGTTATAAATAGAGAACCCCTTTAAAAAGAGAGGGTTTTAAAATCCAAACCCAGGATTGTTCAATTTAAACCCCCTCTCTTTATGTAGGGGTATGAACGCTAATAGCATATTCATGGGTTAGAATTTAAAACCCCTGTTGGGGTAAAAAAATCAAAACCCCGTCCTTAGTATAATATGTATATTCATGGGTTTTAGTTGAAACCCCTGTTGGGGTTATATAATAAAAACTCCTTTCCTTCGTATTAGATACAAGTCTAGGACCCATCCCATTAGATACAAGTCTAGGACCCATCCCAGAGAGAGAGAGAGAGAGAGAGAGAGAGAGAGAGAGAGAGAGAGAGAGGGGGGGGGGGTTGTGGGTTGGGAGTGATTAATGTCGGGATGCAACTCTTGAAAGTCAATTCTCGGATGCAGCTCTCTCTATGGTCTCTTCTTTATTTCTTGAGAAAGAGAATGAAAAAACCCTAAAGCTCTCTCGGTGGTCTCTAGTTCTTAGAAGCTAAAGCTAAGGTATGGGTTATTTTTTTAATTTCTTCGAAGCTATAAAAAATCGCAAAATTGCTTTTCTTTCCTTTTTCTATTTTTAGATAATAGCTTTTTATTATATTACTTTTGGTTTTTCCCACGACACGGCAAAAATATGTGCCAATTGCCGGCACTTGTGGCTAACGATACCTTAGCGTCGGTGTGCGCATTGCCAAGGTGAAAATTTACAAATGGTCGTGCCAAGGTAGCACATATGAGTAGTTATTTCGTAATTTACAAATTCTTTGGCTATTGTATTTAACATCTTAATAGTTTGATATGAACGAGGACCATATTTATGGGAAATATTGTCATCTTGATGGTTGATATCTTTTGGAAACTCTCTAATTGGCCATCATCTCGGTAAGGTGGTTGTAACTAGGCTCGAGAGTGTTTGGCATCTGTCAATGATGGTCCAGAGTGAAAAGCCAAATTGTCCAATGTCAGTGATGTCACATTTGATGGAGCTCTATGTGATAATTTGTGGTTACGGGATAACAAGAGATCTTCATGGGTATTATGTTGGGCATGTGATGCCCAATGTTATGCGCTCGATGGTGGTATATTGATAAAGCCTATGACCAGTGATCATTGTGAATGTAGATAAATTATGCAATGTGATTTTAGGTTCTCCAACATTGATTTTTTTTTTTTTGGGCTTCCCCAAGCCCTATTAATAGGGGTCTCTCTTCCTAATGCATACCACAACTCTCAAAGGTATGTTTTTAGTCTCTTTCCTTCTCTTTTGTATGGGTTCATTTTATTTTTGTACTATTTGGACTTATTTTTTAATGAAATTTATATTTTTCCTTTCCCATTATGGGATATATTCTACTCATTCCACAATATAGAGCACATAATTAACAAAAATATAGTGGTTTTTTCTATTTTTAATTTTGAGGATTTTTGAGAATTTTTGGGATTTATAATATTTTTCTTAAATAATACTTTTACTTCAATAATATTTTTCTTCATTACTCTTTTCCTTTTTCTTTACATGTTCCTATGTTCATTTTGTACTATTTTGTTTAACATCAATGAAATTTATATTTTCCCTTCTAACGTATGGGTTATATACTTATATTTCTCATTCTAGACACTGCATCATCCTCTTCACCCATTCTACGACGAGGGGTAGCCAATAAACATACACTTGGTGGCTTAGGGATCTAATTTTGTACGATGTACAGGAATATGGTGGAGCAGAGGGACCCAAAGACATGTGGAGGAACACGGAAAGGGTCCTTTTGAGGATAGACAAGTTGGAATGGGGATTTTCATTCAAGAACAAGGGTTGGCATCTGGCTAATTAAGTAAACTGCAATAAGAATAGCCTCACGCCACAAATATTTAGGAACATTCATGCGCAACAAGGAACGAACTACCTTGAGAAGGTGCCTATTTTTCCGTTCAGACACTCCATTTTGTTGGGGAGTATAGGGACGAGTTGATTGCCACTTAATTCCATGGGTTTGGAGGTATGATTGAAGATGATGGAGGAATACTCACCAACATTATCAGACCATAGAGCCTTCACAACACCATGAAACTGACTATCAACCAATCCGTGGAAAGAAGGAAAAATAGAAGCAATCTCATCTTTGATTGCATAAAAAAGAACATGGTAAAGAAAGCACAATCATGAATAAACGTAGCAACATACTTATATCCAAACAAGGCAGTGACAGAGGAAGGCTCCCACACATCAGAATGAATTATCTCAAAGGAAATGGTACTTCGATCACTACTCAAAGGGTATGAAGTTCGAACATGTTTGGACAACTGACATGTTTCACATTTAAGCAAAAGACATCTTGGTGCTAGTGTGCTAGGGTGACTGGGAGGGGGACTGAATGATTTTTTGTTAATGAAATTTAATGTGAATCCAGTTGTGCTTTGTATATGTGTGAGTAAATTAGTGTGGGCCATATGTTGGTTATTTTATTAAGTATTTTAGTAGCTCTGTTGTCCTATGATTCATTTAATTAAGTTGCCTTTTCTACAGTTGAGATTGGTCTTACTGCAATTGGCCTAAAATCATCAGTAAAACTCTTGCAGATTTTGCTGACCATGAAATGTTGCAGCCTATGACCCCTAGAAGTGTGAAGTTGACAAGAATTCATTTCAGTTCACATGTTATCTGTTGTCTGTGCTATAGTGATCTAAATTGCTCCTTAGAGGGTTCCCTACCGATTGTGTAATCTTTCTCTGATATAACATATTTTTTAAATATGAATTTTGTGTCTTGTTTGTCAAATATTGTTTGTTGATAGCGCATCCTGGGTTACTCATGTAGTTGTAGCATACTGATTCAGTATACGACAAACATTTCTGTTTTCGTTGCAGATTTATAGAGGTCATCTACAATTCATAATTATATAGTGGAATTTCATGATGTCTTCTGTTTCCTAGGGTGCATGTGCTTGTGCTGCCGCCTGTTCCAGGAGATATGTCAAACATCCTCGTAGAATGGTTTGAAGAATCTCATAGAGTGTTCAATTACCTTCAGGAGATAATGCTAAATGCTCATTTGAAAAGGCTACAGAGGTTACACAACATGCCAAAGAAGGCAGGAGATATTTTCTGGTGGCCGTTTACTCAGCACAAGCTTGTTCCAGAGGAGATCGTGACGGTAATTGATTCACGCTGTGGTGAGAATTTTGCTGTCCACAAGGTTTGTATTGAAGCTTGTTATGGTTTCTATAATGATAATTCTTAGTTTTTATGCCAAGTCAGTCCGGAAATAGACATAATATGATCTAATTTCGGTTAATGGTGGTTTTCTGTGGAATGATATATTCTACTAATGGTTGTTTTGAGTGTAATGAATACGAGTTCCACCTTAGAGATGTATGAGAGTACATATCCTTATGATGGACTGTATCCATGTCCAATCAGTTTTGCTCGGTATTGGGTTCAACTGGTTTTAAATCCTTCGGGAACTAGGGACTCTGATTTGGAAACAAGTATAATTCCTTAATATTTGTAAGCTATAACCTTGTATGCTTAGGGCTGTCTCCGGGTTGGGTTGGGTTTGGTCAAAATTTTGGCTGCCCAATAAGAAAATTGCAAATGCCGGACCCGACCCGACTGACCTGGTGGTGCACCCGACCTGACCCGACCCGATGGTGGACTAAAGCCGACCCGAGAAAACATGATCCGACTTGGTAAATTTATTTTTCGACTCCCGGCAAAACCTTTTGGTCGACCCGACCTGACCTGAAGGTCAGGTCGGATGTCTCATGCCCGATCCGACCAGACGGGTCAAATTTATGTACCTGACCTGGTAAAATATCAGGCCGGGGGTATGGGGCTGACCGGTCCCATTGACAGCCCTAAGTGTGCTGCATGCCAAAATTCAATCCCTAATATATAGACCCTAATGAACGCTAAAGACTATAATACTCTAGTCTTTACAAATGGTCTCCATGTCAGAGTCCCCTCTAGGTAAGAATTTTAGTTGAATTGGTTGAAGTGAACAATTGGAAATCATAACTTCTTCAACTGTCATCCTTGTTTTGCTTTCCAATGTAGGTTCAAAATGAGACTATTTGTCAGCAGTTCGATGCCTGTGCGAGTTGGTGGACGCAGGGGCCTGATGCTACCTTACAGGTCACCCTTACAAAATTTTAATTTCTTTCATTCATCTCCTAGTTGGTTCTCATTTTCTCATTCATACATTTTCGTTATAAATTAATGTCTGGATTGCTAAGTCCTTATTTTCTGAATGGTTATAATGACGTTTGCATCATTAGAACATGGGATAAGACCCTCAAAATTTGTTAGGGCTCTCTTGGAAATTTGAGTAATGAAAGTTCCAAAGTAGATGGCGAATTGAGGTCTCGGTGTCAGTATTGGTCCAAGATTTGTCAGTCAGTATCGGCTGATACTGAGACAGTATCGCCCGATATCACCACGATACCTGTATCAGTGTTGTATCGGTATCGACCGAGGTTTGATACCATGATTGTGATTATCATTTTTTTCTCTGAAGTTGCGGTTCCCATTTAATAAATGGTCTGCTACGGTGTCAAAAGCTTCGCCTAGACCTCACCTAAGAGAGGTGGCCTCCTATGCATGGTTTAAAATTTCGGCTGAAACAGAATGTTTAGGGTGGACTGTTTATGATTTGGCCGAGACTAATGTAAATTGGAATCCTATAATGTAGCTCTGATACCAAATGATGTAAGTCAGCTGCCATCGAACATAGGTGGAACCCTGATTTAGCACAGGTTTGATACCTCTTGACGTGGACTATAACCCACAATAATTAAGAAATGAAAACCCCTTTCTAAATCTGATGCCACTGTATTTGAAAAAACAGTCAGACAGTCCTCTAGTACCTCGATATTATATCAACAATAACAGTCCTAAAAACAGCTGTCCAGCAGGGTTACCTAGACACATGGCTCGGGTGCCATGTGTCTAGGTTTCATAGATGTTTGGCACACCAATTTCTAAAGATTTCAATACGGTGGCACGGCTTTAAGAAAAAAAAGGAGCATATATAGAAAAAAAATTGAAGGGAAATCATAGAGAGCCAATTGAGATATGTAATGAAAGTTACATAATCTATGTCATGAACCTAACTAAAAGTATATGATATTCTGTATATGATTTTCAAGGACCCAGGCTTTTTTAATTTATTAGTTCACTTTACACAAATTTTTTATTATAAAACAATGGTTCATTTTATCGTGTCAAAACGAGGAACATTTATCTGGTATTCTTGTACATGTCTATAAATATCGTGTTGTGTTCAGGAGTGTCCAAGTGCCACCAAGTGTTGCTACGACAAAAATCCCAAAAATAGAAGTGCCTAAATAACCCTGTTGTCCAGCACTGATAAAAACAAGCATCTGAAAGGGCAACTTTCTGTGTAAAAACAGTCACCACCACCAAAATTTAAAACAAGAATTCCTCGTAGCAGCCACATAAGTTTGGACAGCAGCAGTTATAATCACAGCAGATATATTATTAGATTCACCCCAGTTATATGCAGCAAATGGCAGACATAGTCCCGCAGATTAGGATTCAAATAGCAGCAGCAATGCAGTCTAAAACTAAATAAAATCCTACTCTATTTTGGACTCCTGCCTAGACTAGAACTACTCTGCTAACCCATAAATATAAATAATCTATTTTCTGATGTGGGACGGTAACCCTAAAGTGCGTGAATGATGATTTGATGCAATTTTGCCAAAATTAAATAAATTAATTCAAGTTTAATCGCAAAACTATCACAATACTTTTGGGTTCTTAGAATTCAAATAAGTAGATCACGCGAGATCTGGCTAGGGTCAAGTCCGATGCATAAGTATTGTTAGATTTGAGGTGAGATCGGGCCTAGAGATAGAACTTTGGTTTTTTCAGGCTTGGACGTTTGTCTTTTTTATTTTTGATCAGTAATAAGAATTATATTGATAAGCAGCAAGACGTTGAAAGACCAATACAAAGACGACAAAAAAAAAAGACGAAAACAGAGAAAAAGGAAAAGCCAAAAGACCGGCAAATACTCAAATAGCACTCGACACACAGCAATTGGTGTCAACCAACTTAGCCCGGATCCCAAATGTAAGAATCATGACCAAACCCATCCCCTCCTCTAGCCACACCAGCTCTGTGACCGATTTTATGATCATCCCCACTGGCCTACTTTTATTCATATTTCTCTCGCGGCATAAACTCCAAAATACGGCGAACAAGGATGCCATCTAGTATTCCTGTATCTCACCTTCAACCTTGATGGACGACCAACTCAGGAAATGTAGATAAGGCGTTGTGGGCATAACCCAATTCAAACCGAATGATTTAATGACAATACACCAAATCTCGTAGGACACCTGACAGTGTAGAAGGAGATGCGCAGCTGTCTCCTCCCCGTCGGTACACATTACGCAACGATTTGAAATATCCTTCCCCCTACGAATAAGCTGATCCCTCGTTAGGATTCTATCCTTAAAAAGAGTCCACCCAAAAAACTTAATTTTCGGTGGGATAAATTCTTTCCACAGCCATGCGCCTTCGAATCTGATGAGTGGACGGCGCGACAACATCTTATAATAAGTTTTGACACTGAAATTTCCATCCTTGCTTGGGGCCTAAATCCTCTGATCATGACCGTGGGAATTCTGCTGAACCTCATAGAGCTTCTGAATTAGATTTGAGAATTCGACCACCTCACCGTCCCACAGGAACCTTCTGGTAGCAACATCCCACACTGTACCCCTTGAGTATGTGAGGCAAATTTCTCGATCCTCCCACCCGGGTTCAAAGAAATGGCGTAGATGTCCGGAAAGGAGGACTTAAGGGGTCTACCATCCAACCATCCAGCCAAGCATCATCTCAAAACCGGATACGGGTGCCACAACCCCAACTAAACCGCAACCCTCTAGCAAAATTCGCCCAAGTGCTACAAATACCTCTCCACCAAGCCAAGGTACCCCTGTGGGCTGTGGAGCAAATCCCCCAGCTACCAAAGGATTGCCCGTATTTCTCGATCAACACTAAACGCCAAAGGCTGTCCCTCTCTTCCACCCTGCCCGCTCTCCAGAACCATTTTCCTAGAAGTGCCAGGTTGGTCCGTCTCAAGCTGCGAATACCCAAACCACCGCAATCGACAGACAGTTGACAAGTTTCCTAGTTTACAAGGTGGTATCGTATGTCCATACCCGACCCCTCCCATAGAAAAGACCGTTGAATTTGCTCAACCCGATTAATGACTTCCATCGGGCACTTGAACATTGACATATAGAAAATAGGCATCGACGAAAGGACCACTTTAACTAGAACCAGCCTACCTCCACTACTAAGTAGCTTCCCTTTCCACGACGATAGCTGTTGTTCAAACCTTTGCACTGCTGGTTGCCATTCTCGAACTGTGGTTGTCTGAGTCCTAGCGGCAGACTGAGGTACTTAATAGGGAGCTTCTCAATTACAAAACTCACCGTTTGCGCAAGCTCAACCAATAGAGGCTCCTCAACCCCAATCCCTGTGATAGCGGACTTGAGAAAATTGATGTGCTGACTCAACACTGCCTCATACATCGAAAGAACATCAACCAAAGTATTGAACTCTGTAACATCAGTCTTCCCAAATAAAATCGTATCACCTGTGTATTGTAAATGCGAGATGGATCTACCTTGGGCTCCCACCTGAATACCGGTAATTAAATTGAGCTCCCTGGCACGCACTATCAGCCCAGATAACGCCTCGCCCACCATATTGAAGAGAAAAGTGGATAGCTGGTTCCCCTGGCGGATACTCATGTAGATCTTAAAATACCCAGGCGAAGTGCCATTAATTAGAACCGAGAACCACGCCGATGAATAACAACCACGCATCCATCTCCTCCAAGTTGATCTGAACCCCAGCCTACCGAGTATATAATCAAGACCCTCCCAACTCACCTGATCATACGCTTTTTCCATATCCACCTTCCAAATCGCAGCAGGACGCAGATGATTATGAGCCGAATGGATAGTCTCTTGAGCCACCGCAACCATGTCCACTAACAGTCTACCTCGCACGAAAGCCCCCTGATTACCCGAGATTATTTTGCTCACCACCTGTTTTAGTTTGCTAGCTAACACCTTAGATATAATCTTGTAAAGGCAATTGGTGAGGCTAATCGGGCGGAAGTCGGAAATATCCTCGACACCATCTCTCTTGGGAATGAGGGTGATAAAAGTGGAGTTTAGAGGCCTCCCAATGAATCCATCAGTGTGAAACTCAAACATAACCTCCATCAGGTCCTCCTTTATAATCGGCCAAAACGATCGAAAGAACTCCATGGTAAAACCATCCAGTCCAAGCGCTTTATTCCTACCACCAAACCTGATCACCCGTCAAACCTCCTCTTCATTAAATTGTTGTTCCAACCCCATACTCTCCTCCGCCGATATAGCATTGAATGGTAACCCATCCAGCTGCGATCGCGGTAATCCAACATTCGTGCACATTCGCTTATAGAACGCGACCATGTTCTCTCGGACCTGATCGTCATCCGAATACGTCACCCCGTCAACCACAATGCTACTCAAATAATTCGATTTGTTACGGGCGTTGGCGACCGCATGGAAGTATTTAGTGTTGACATCCCCCTCCTTGAGCCATCTGACCTTGGCTTTCTGAATCCAGCTCACTTCTTCGGCCCTGTAGGTACTGTTGAACTCCAACTTTTTGCTATACCTTTCTTCTCTTTCATCCGCCATAAGGGTTCTATCCTCTTCCAAATGATCCAACTCTTTCAGTCTCAGGAGTAATACCTCCTTAATGTGAACCAACCCGTACACTTCCCGATTCCACAACTTAATTCTGTCTTTAAGCCGATGGAGTTTGGATATGAATTTATAAGCAACAGTCCTTGAAGGTACCAGTTCTCTCCACCACAACGGAACCTTCTCTCGAAAAGACTCGTCCAACAACATGTTTTTAAATCGGAACGGAGACGAACCTTTCCCCTTTGAATCACAAGAACCAAAGGTCGGTGATCAGAGACAGTCCGAGCTAGAGCTTCCAATCTAGCTCCCGGGAATATTTCTAACCGCTCCAAATTACAGAGAAACCTATCCAGCCTGCTCAATGACGGGTTCTCCTGGAGATTCGACCACGTGAATTTCGCACTCGTTAACGGAGCATCCATTAGAACCCAATCCAAAATGAAGGAGTTGAAGTCCCGCATGACTCCTACATCCGGCGGCCCACCCTGCTTTTCGAACCCCCATCTTATGGCCCCCCCCCCCCCCCCCCCCCCTGGCAGAAAGGAAGATCCCACCTGGCTGCAAGGGCAGCCAACTCAAACTAGAAGTCACCTCGCTCTCTGTCATCAGAAGGTCCATAAATACCTGCAAACATCCACTGTTTCCCTGAATCCTTGTTCCGAAGCACCACTAAGGCCGAGTACTAACCCACTTCCTCATCCACTTTGTCGAATAACAATGAGCTCTAGGATACCACCTGATGCACCAACGGAATCGACACCGATCCAGTTCCATCTATCTCCTCCAAGCACCAACACAACTTTCTTCCTATCACAACTGCCGCATTTGGTTTCTTGAAGAGTAACGACGACCGGTTTAAAAGCCGCAATCACTTGCTTAAACCTGCACGTTTATTTCCATCGCAGATACCCCTCACATTCCATGATAACATCTTCATGATCAACTAGCATGCATCCCGCCCATACCAAGAGTGTGAATTAGACACCCCCAACACCCCTCCCATCCGACATCCCCCATTGTAATCGCGCAAGTTCCCGCGACCCACTACAACGCTCTTCTTGTTATCCTGGCGGTTGACCAAAATGGAGTAGAACACCTCCCGCAGGTCTGCCTCAGACCCTTTGAAAGACATACCGAGATTGCGACCAAGACAGATAAGAAGATCGATATCCATAGAAACTCTGATCCCCTCAACAGGCCCATCCCCGATGATGCCTTCAATGATCGGTTTGGACAATACACAACCCCTCTAGGATCTCATCTCGTCCCTGATGTGCTCTGTCAATCTTCCCAGCTGTCGCTCCGACACCATGCATTCAGGATCAGGAACCATATCGGAAAGCTGCTCTGACAAGACCTCCATCAGAATGAGATCGCGGAATCGGGAGCCCTCCTTCACAAAGCCCCTCGAAATCGAAGACATACCGAGTCGCCCAACTGCATTAATCCGTCAAGTCGCCCCACCCACACACGAAGTCGACTCATGTTCCTTCATTCCTCCCCACGTACAAGGGTTAAGGCCCAACAAGTTCAACCCGATAGAGACACAGGCCATCCTCACCTTGGACCACGGACCTGATATTCGATCGTACCCCCACTGATCAGCCGAGGAAAATACCCAGGCTACCCACCCCGCCAGCTGTCCCCTACTTGAAAGGTGAACATCACTTGTCGTTCACGTGCCAGCACGTGTAGGCCTCAAGGAGGTACCCATCTGCTGGTCACGTGACCCGTCAACACATATAGGCCTTACAACCCCCCTCCTTTGTAACCTTCGATCAACCCTCGTCAGCGGCTCATATGGGATTCCAGAAGCTTCACTTGGTCAGTGACGTGTCGACACCCCAGTACCTCTCACTCCCTGAGATCCCAAATAAAGCCTTCCCCTACGCTGAAATACCCTAAGCCCCTTTTTATTTGCAGGGAGGTTCTTCCTCAAAAAGCAACCTAAAGCTTCAGTCTCCATCGGATCCTAGGTACGGCTACTGACCTCGTCCTTCCTCTCCGGCATCTCCATTGTCTCACCTACCACCTTCATCTGCAGGTGAACTTTGTCAGCTTTGATGTACGATAAGATCTCGGCCGTTGGAAACATCGATGGTTGGAGATCCATATTGACGCACCAAGACACACCGGGATTCGTGAACTGTGGCGATCTGTGGTGTACTGGCAGCTCCGACGACCGTGAGCGAACGAGAGCATCCCCGTCATTGGTCCTCAAACAAGAACCCTCCGCGGTCAGGACCTGAGAATCACCAACAATTTCTCTTTCTTCCAACTCCCCAGCAGAGCAATGACTCACCTGAACACCCCCCGAGGGAGCAATCACCTCCGTCGACGTGAACGACCGCCTGTGTACACCGCGGAACACCGAATCCGTGGACAAGCCCCCCTCCGACCGCCACCCTTCATTCTGGCTGGACCTTGCTACCTTGTCCCCGCATGGTTCGATCGCTAGTGAGCCTTCTTCAGCGGCTCGACAGGTAATGTCTGTCCTTCCCCACGACCTCGACAAAAGAAACACCGTAACGGTGACACACTCCTCCCGCCTTCGATCGTGATGCCCGTTGAAACCTATTGCTAGTGATAGACCACCCATCTTCAAGGTCTCGACCTTGGCTCCCTTTTAAAATCACCTGATGGTTCCTATTCCACCTGATGGTTCCTATTGTCTTCGATTCGATGTAGATTCACGAGTTCAAACTAGGGTTGTGGAAATAGGTTTATGGTTTTGTAATAGGCTTATGGTTTGGTTTAGGTTTATGGCTATGACTGATTTAGGGTTTCAAAGAGGTTTACGGTTTTGGGATCGAAGTGGGTTTAGAAATTTGGGATCAATAAAGGTGAAGATTCAAGAGAAAACAAAGATGAATAGATAACAGAGATAACAAAGGATCAAAAGAAAATAGATACCAAAAGATAACGGTTTGGGAATCGCTCCCTTGGCCTCACACCAAACCTATCTCTGGAAGAAGAATATTCAAGCAATAATGCATTCAAAATATTCAATAACTAATTAAAAAGTATTTACAAGCCTCCTTATATAGGTCACCAAAGTAAAACTCGAAATAAAGAGTCTTAATAATAATAAAAGATTGAAAAAGGCAATTTTCGCAAAATAAAAATTTCCCGTCATTGGCGGCACGACGTCCGTTCTCGGGTCACGGACGTAAAAACGACGGATGTCCGTGCACCAAAACAGTGAGGTGTACTAAATCCGGACGTCCGTGCTGAATTTACGGACGCTCGTCGCCTGATGTTGTCCTTTGCCTTCGTTTCTCCCTTGAAGCTGAGGTACTCGTGCTCCGTCTTCACTTCTTTCGATGCTGGTAGAAGTGATATGGTCTAAAACCGATGTCCAGGTACTCGGCGTCCCCGCCATTTTCTAATTCATTCTTTTACTTGGACTCTAATAATAAAAGAAAGTAACTCCTTTAAAGTTTTAAGGACCTAAAAACTCGCGAGAAAATAAAAAGAACTGGCCAAGAAGAATCCCGTGAAAGGATTCTCGAGCATCACATCTTATTGGTGTTTGTGATCTTATTATGTAAGGGAGTGCGTATAGTATATGTTGGTGTATACCTTTTATGTTAGAATATGTGGGTGTTACTATTGGTGTTGAATTAGTAGTATATGTTTGTGTATGCCTTATATGTTAAAATTTGTTTTTTTACTATTGGTGTGCAATTAATGTTATGCACTTAGGATGGTGTATGAGTGTGTGTTATCATTTATATGCAAGAGTCGGTGTGTGTAAGTAAATATGGTTGCACATATCTTCTTGTAAATTTGCTATAAATAGTAATGATAAAAGGGTTTGAGTTACAATAACTCAACCTTAATTTCTTCCACCTCTCTTCTTCTTCTGCTTCTTACTCTTCTAATCCTAACCTAACCCTAATTTACTTTATCTTAGTTTCTGATGGGAACATCTCGTGGTACAAGACGGATGGCTAGTGCACGTGGAGATCCAAGGCTTCGGAGCTCAGTTTAACATGCTAAGAAGCACGTGAGGACCAATGTATGCATGTGGGAAAGTGCAAGGAGAAGGCACGAAGAAAAAACAAGGGAGAAAGAAGAGATGGAAGAAAAGTTCGTCAACATAATATGATGAACGTTCGTGAACTCAGGACGGATGTCCGTGAGAGCAAGGGTGATGTGAGAACTTATTAAATGCAATGCTAGGGCTGAGATTATATTATAATTAATTCAAACAATCAATAATAACAATTTCTCTAATAGATTACCACAGAAATATTCTAGAATTCAATTGGCTAATTTAATTATGGCCCCAAAATAGCGTTACCTTTCGTGTACGTTCCCTATTGGATCTAGATGACTAGGGTTCGTAATGAACGACTAGATCTCCGATAGTTTTAGGCGTCGAACGAACTCGCAAGCAGGTTCTCTCAATACCGTACGAAAATAAAAGGCTAACAAATATTTGACGAAGATAGATAGGTTGGTTTTGGATTTTTATGAGATAAATAGGCTAAATCTGAATTTAATAGGAAAATAATTAGCCTCGCACCAAACCGTAAGTGGGAATCGAAGAATCGCTCTCCGCTTTGAGAGAATCACACCCTCATGAAAGTTTAGAACTCTCAATTTTGCATAAGCAATTTTCATTAACCAAAAAGTCATAATAAAATTGTTTACAAGCCTTTAAATATGCTGACCAATGCATAAAACTAGAAATCCTAATGTAACTCTAATTCCTAGTTCAAATAAAAGAAATATTCTAATTCTTCTAAAACAATAAAATAAAATCTTAAAACGATAAGGAAACTAATTCTATTTTTAATAAAAGAAACAAATCCTATTTTCTAAAATAAAATAATCAGAGACTAATTCTAATTCAATTAGGAGTCTTGAAATTCGTCACTTTCTGTGCAACTTCCAAAAACTGGCCATAAATTCTTTAATACTTGTTAGAATTGCTCGTTTTTTAAGTCGTTTGAAAGCTACTTCGATAAGTATTCAAATATGACCAATTTCGCATCAATCCAACTTTGTTTGACACTTCAAAATAGGCCAAACATAAAAGTGACGAGATTGAAAGTTGAAGACCCTTTGATAAGAGAATTTCTGGCAATAAATTTCGGATTTTCTTCTTTCTGATCACTTTGATGTTCTTTCACGTCCGATATGTTATGGGCGGTTGCTTGAATCGGATGTGTCCCCATCAAAGGGTGTTATGAAAAATTATATGATGGACATCAGTGCCCAAGCATGGACATCCATGGTACCAGCACAGACATCCGTGATTTAGACGCCATTTGAGTTTAGTGCACACCGTCGAGGATGGACATTCGTGGCTTTAGGACGGACGTCTGTGATTTAGCGGCTACATGAATTTTGATACAAAAATTTCTAATTTTGAGTTTTAATTATTTTAAAATTTTTTATTTTCGTTTTTTATTGCTTAGTTAGGGTTTCTAGCCTATATAAAGGCATGTAAAGAACAATTTAAAAAGTTTTGATGAATATTGATTGAGAGTTTTGCTTTGTGTAAACCATAGAGAACTTGTGAAGAGTTTACACCCGAAAGAGAGATTCTTACAAACTCGGAGAGTAAATCTTCGATTCTATCATGTGGATTGGTGCGAAGCCGATGTACATCCTTGGTGTGAAGCCTTGGAACTAATCCCTTCTATTTTCTCGATCATTCACAGGTGATTGAAAGTTTATTCCTTTTGATAAAAAACCCAAAGTCCAAATCCTTAATTGATTAGTTACTGGAATCTTTACTCATACCTTATTAGTGATATACCCTTTGATTTTCTTTTGATTAAATTAAACCCTTCGAGCCTTTAGTTTCTTCGAACCCTAGAGGAGTCAAAAGACGATCCTGAAATTGTCGCTTGGTGGCTGAAACAAGATCGAAACTCGAGTTCCCTCATCGGAGCCATTTTTCTAGATCGGGAAACTTCAAGTGCAAACCATTACTAGAGTTGAATTAATTTAATTACCCTAATTGAATTTGTTGAGTAATTTTATGTGGTTGGATGTTTTTGAATATTTAAGCTATTCAATTTAATCTCAAATTAATGCCAAATCACATACTTAAGGTTTTGTGCGTTTGTCTTGCATAAACTTTGGTATCAGAGCACACTCTAGCTTGGGGTGTTACAATAGGATTTATTTTAATTTTATTTTGCATTCTAGATAGACCTTAAGGTTTTCATTTAGAGTGTGTGTTGACCACTTATGGCTAGCGAAGGCCTTGCTGCTGCGATCCGCGACTTTACTGCTAGCCTTGCAAATATGCAAACACAACACGAAACACTATCCAACCGTGTGGAAGCATGCCTGAGACAATTTCAAGATGTCTTGAATGAGGTATCCAATAGAACACCACTTAGGCGATCTAGGGAAAAATTAATATGGATCATAAGAGAGAGATTATTATGACACCACCTCAGAGAGAGTTTCATCGTCGTGGACCGTTGGGTGATCTGTACGAGAAGTTTCTCAAAACCGTTCAAGTTGAGGCTCTAACTTATGATGGGAAGATGAACCTTAGAGTCTTCCTTGATTAGTTGTTAGATATGGAGCATTATTTTTATTGGTATGATATGAAGGAAGAGAGAAAGGTGAGATTGGCCAAGATGAATTAGTGGGCCAAGTACAACTTTTCTAGACAAATTTAGAGTGTCGTTGGGAGATGCTTAACCGTGAACCCATTGATACGTGGGCGGACATGAAAGACAAGCTCCATGAAAAATATGTCCCCACCTCTTACACACAAAGCCTCCTAGACCAATGGCAAAATCTCTGCCAAGGGAATATGTCTGTTACTGATTATCTTGTCAAATTTGAGGAGTTCATGATGCGAGCTAATGTGTCTGAACCTAGCCAAGTCACACTAGAAATGCCTATGAAACAAGGATCAAAATTTCGGGTTTCATTTCGATTTCGGAGGGGATCAAAACCGAAATTTCGGCCGAAAATTTCAACCCCATACAAAAATGACCGAAATTTCGGTCCTATATTATCGTTTCGGTGGGGAACGAAACCGATAATTTCGGCCGGAATTTCGGTCATTTCGGGCGAAATTTTGATCCTTGTTGTGAAAACCTTAGGCTGTGTTAGGAGAGTTTTTGTCCCCGAAGAAAATGCTAATAGCGTGTCCGTGCCACACAGATCATTAGAGTCGGTAGGAACATGTCATCCTTCTAACTTGCATGGTATTAATAATTGGATTTTGTTGAACAATGGAAATATGCATAATTTTTATAACACATTAAATTTGTTTAAAAATTTTAATAACAATAGTTTTGTGTTAATCTAAGATAGCCCCGAACATGTGGAACCTTTTCTAATCTTTAAATGAGGTAATGATGATGGTCTAGGTTTTCCTCTAGACAAGGGCAACCATTCGATAGTTGCGGTGGAGGATTTAACACCAATTCTATGTCCAACAACTATGTCCTTTGACCTGTTCCTTGTTGCCTAAGCACCCGATCCAAGCCCATTTAACTAATTCAGACCTAATTCCCTACCCGTGCAATATGAGAGAAGGCTAAATAAGGAGAATATAGAGTTTCCACACTTCACCAATATTGGCAAGAACCAGGAGTATCTTGTGTGTTGAGAGGGTAAGCGAGGATGGAGCATCCTAAGGAGGAGATGGACCGGTTGGCTAACTCATCAGGGATGAGTTTCTCCCACATAAGGAAAATTGATGGGGACATCTCGCGGTATAAGACGGATTGCAAGTGCACGTGGAGATCCAAACCTTCGGAACTTAGTTTAGCATGCCAAGAAGCACGTGAGGACTAATGTATGCATGTGGGAAAGTGCAAGGAGAAGGCAGGAAGAAAAAACAAGGGAGAAAGAAGAAAATGAAGCGAAGTTCATCAACATATGACAGACGTTCGTAAACTCAGGACGAACGTCCGTGAAAACAAGGGTGTTCTGGAAAATTATAGAATGGGCATCTGTACCCAAGCATGGGCGTATGTGGTCCTAGCACGAACATCCGTGATTTAGACCCCATTCGGGTTTAGTGCACACTGTCGAGGACGGACATCCGTGGCTTCAGGACAAACGCCCATGATTTAGCGGCTATATAGAATTTTGATGCGAAAATTGCTAATTATGATTTTTAGTTGTTTTAGGACTTTCTATTTTCAATTTGTATTGCTTAGTTAGGGTTTCTAGCCTATATAAAGGTTTGATGAATATTGGTTGAGAGTTTTGCTTTGTGCAAACCATGGAGAACTTGTGAAGAGTTTTCACCCAAAAGGGAAATTCTGTCAAACTCGGAGTGGACCGTCGATTCTATCGTGCGGATTGGTGCGAAGCCGACGTATACCCTTGGTGTGAAGCCTTGGAACCGTATCCCTTTCTTCTATTTTCTCGATTATTCATAGGTAATCGAAAGCTTGATTCCTTTTGATAAAAAACAAAGTCCAAATCCTTAGTTGATTGGTTGCTTGAATCTTTACTCAGACCTTATTAGTGATATATCCTTTGATTTTCTGTTAATTAAATTAAACCCTTTTGGTGTTTAGTTTCTTCAAACCTTGAGGAGTCAAGAGATGATCCTGAAATTGCCGCTTGGTGCCCTAAACTAGATCGAAACTCGAGTACCCTCATCGGAGCCGTTTTTCTAGATCAGGAAACTTCAAGTGCAAACCGATGCGAGAATTGAATCAATCTAATTACCCTAATGGAATTTGCTTAGTAATTTTATGTGGTTGGATGATTTTTAATATTTCCGCTATTCAATTTAAGCTCAATTTAATCCCAAATTGCTTACTTTGGGTTTAGTGCTTTTTTCCTGCATCAATTTCAGAGCCCCGATCCTTGGGCACATTGACACCCTTTCTTTTTTTCTTTTTTGTGTTGTTGACGTTTCCACGTAGGTGCTGATGCCATCGCTGACGTCATGTTGTCCGCAAGGTCAACAGTTTGACCCTGGAATCTTCGTCGAAGGTCGTGGTTTTGATCAACGAAGCTTCTCAACATTTTTGTCTTCTTCATCAATAGATGAATCTGAGTGTAACCCCTTCGAACCTGCGGTCTTCTTCCTTGGAACACCTGAGCCAGTTCCACCAGCGGTTATTGCTGCAACCTTGCAGCTGTTCCAGTGACTTTTTATAAGGTCTCCAAGGTAGTAAACCCCTCCAGTACTCTTCTCGGTTGATGTACCAGTGCTAGTTGGGTTCATTTCTGTCGGATCTCTTGCCAGTGAGTGCGGGAATCGTTGCTGGAGGTTACCAAAATGCTCCACCAGTGAGTTTTACACCTTTTTTTACCTCTTCTATCATCCAGAGCTTATTTTATCAGTTTTGAGCTTGTTTTTGGTGGATTATGAACTTGTTATATAGCATTCTTCTCGATTGAAGTATTCTTGGTTTCCAGCAATGCTGACAGTTGGATGTGGATCTATGTTTGGAGGTCCGATGGCTTTGGTTTGTGGGCTGATTAGTGGTGTGGTGAAGCCCACATATATTCTTTGTGATTGGTAGTAAGGTCAAGTAGCCTGGAAGTTTTCTTTTGGTGACTGATTGGTTATTGTTTTGAGGTTGTATGACCCTAGAAGAGGGTTCTCTTTGCTCCTATCATTTGTTTGTAGCGGGGATTTGCTTTATTCAGCGTGTTGAAGGTTTCATAACCTTGTGGGAATGGTTTTCTATGCTAACAATAGTGTACAATGTGTTGTGGCTGAACTTCCTGTATTCATGGCAGAATTGCGGATTGTTTGTGGTTGAGTTGTGGGTGACTTGTGGCTAGTGACGTATTTGTAGTGAGACAGCCCCTCCTCTTTTTCACTCCTCCTTTGCACCTTGATCCCAGTATTTGGTACAACCGTGCCCATTGGCGTTGGTGTTGGCTGAGAACAGATCACCCTATTCAGTACCAAAGAAGGCCTATTGGCCGGAGTTATATTGAGTAGGTTACCGGACCTGCGTAAACCTTTGAATCCTTGCTATTTAAAGGGGCTGTTCTCTTAGTTTGGTTGTGTTTGGGAGCTTGGCTCATCTCATCTTGCATTGTGCAGCTATCACCTACGTGTGTAGGTACTTTGATTGTGTGCACAGGAGGTGTTTGTTCTCGTGTCTGTGAGGACCGTTGTTGGTTGGTAGTGTTATGCAAAATGGACGAAGGCCACAATGTTTTTGCACCCACACAGAGAATGTATCAAGACCTTGTGCAGCATGCCTCGAGTTCTCTTTGTTCCTCTCATCTTGCTGAGGTGGGTATGGTTGGGTCTGGTCGTGCTACGTCCGCATCTCAGTCCTATTGAATCATAGATTTTGCTGCTATAGACCACGTGACGGGAATGTCTACTTTGTTTGATTATGTTTCTCCCATTTCTACTCCTTGTCACATTAGAGTTGCAAATGGATCTCCTTTTCCTGTACAAGGGCACAAAAATGTTTAGCTGGGTAGTTTATCTCACTTCTACACTTCATATTCCACAAATGTCACTTAGTCTCTTGTTTGTTAGTAAACTCACAAAAAATATGAACTGTAGCATCACCTTCTTTCCTTCCCATTGTGTGTTTCAGGTCCCATTGTGTGTTTCAGGACTTCGCTACAAGGAGGACCGTTCGCCATGGGCATGAGGAGAGGCGTCTCTATATTTTTGATGACCCGAATGCATTTGGAGCAACTGCCACCATTACTAGTACAACTTCATCGTTGCCTATAGCACCGACGACTTGGACATCTCCCCCTTCCACGTTTGCATCACCTATTTCCTCATTTAATTCCATAGATTACAAAAAATTTCACTGTGAAATTTGTCAATTGGGCCAGTGCGAGGTTTGGACGGTCATGTATAAGGCGTTTAAGGTTAGATGGGTCGTGCCGGAGACACCCTATCAGCAGGTGTTGAGTTGGGCTGGTGCGAGGATTGACGGGGAGAGTGGGGGATATTGGGCCGCGTCCTTGTTTGCTGTTTTCTGGTGTTTATAGTGCGAAAGGAATGCTAGAGTTTTCGAGAATATGAGCAAACTGGTGGGGATGGCGGTCACGGATTTGATGAGATTTTGGGTTTCAAGAGAGGGGGGGGGGGTGGCGAGAGGTGCACTGATTTCTCGTGGGATCCAGGTTGAGTGCAACCCACGTTGGCTGTGGTTTGCTATGGTGTGTGTCGTTGTTATTGTTTTTGCTGTTTTTCATTTCCTTTATCCGATTTGTTGTCTGTATACTGGGGTTGTATTGTCGCTCAACGTCTTGCTATTTTTAATATAATCTCTATTACCAATCAAAAACTAAAATAAAATTTGTCAATTGTTCAAACATTGTCGATCAATGTATCCAATTTCCCAAGGTAAATGTGATACTCCTTTCAAAATTGTTCACTATGATGTGTGGGGACCTTCCCCAGTAGTTTATGTTCATGGATATTGTTATTTCGTGTCATTTATTGATGATTGTACAAGTTATACCACCTTATTCTCATGCAAACCGAAGATGAAGTTCAAACTATTTTTCCTATTTCTCACAAGTGGGTTGGAACTCAATTCAATGTGAAGGTTAAAATTTTACCATCTGACAATGGGGGAGAATACTCTTCTTAAGGTCTCAAATCTTACCTTCAAATGAATGGGATTGAGTGGCAATCCACTTGCCTTACACTCCACAACAAAATGAAGTGGTTGAGAGGAAAAATCGCTATATCCTTGAGGTTGCTAGGTATTTGCTTGGGTATGAAGGTACCCAAAATCTATGGGGTGAGGTTGTCCTCACTGCTAGCTATCTCATCAACCGTATGCCTACACTTATTCTTGAGGGGAAGTCTCCCTATAAGGATCTATGCCCTTGTAGTCGGTTATTTATAGTGATCCCTCAAACCTTTGGTTATCTTTGCTTTGCTCTTATTCCTTCAAATCAACGTGATAAACTTTTTGCAAAAGCCGTCAAGTGTATGTTTGTTGGGTACCCACTTACTTAGAAGGGTACAAATGTTATGACCCTTCACCCTTCCACAAGAATTTTTTTTTTGTCACTATGGATATTACATTCTTTGCGTTTACTCCATTTTATGCTCCTTCTCAGTGCTTTTAAGGGAGAGAAGTGTCTAAGTGAAGAGAGCATAGAGAATACTCTCCCTCTACCTTGTATGGGGAAGGAGAATATTGAAGAGGTCCTTGAAGAGACATCTAGTGCAAGTGATCCTAAGGTTCCACATGGTGCAAGTGATCCCAATGTACCGTAAGTACCACAATGGGATAAGTTTGGGAAAGGCAAGTTCTTTTTGAGGGAAAAAAGGATTACCCCTCTTGCTCACGATGTGGATAAAAGATCTCCTGAAGTAGGTCCTATCCCTTTTGATCTCGACCTTCCCATTTCTCTTCACAAAGGTATGTGACATCAATAAATTTGTATTTTATCATGCTCTTTCGTCTTGTTATTCGACCTTTATCTCATCCCTAGATTCTACATATATTTCGTCCTCTGTCTTTGAAGCTTTATTGCAGCCCAAATGGGAAGATGCTATGGGACATGAAATGAGAGCTCTAGAATAGAATCAAACATGGGAGATTACAAAGTTGTGTACTAGTAAGAAGGCAGTAGGATGCAAATGGGTGTACACAGTGACATATTGTCTAAAATAGTCAATAGAGAGGTACAAGGTGAGGCTTGTTGCCAAGGGGTACACACAAACCCCTGGTATTGATTTTAAAGAGACATTTGCCCTGTAGTGAAGCTTATCTCTATTCGGGTCCTCCTATCCCTTGCAGCTAACAAGGATTTGCCATTATATCAGCTTTATGTCAAGAATGCCTTTCTTCATGGGGATCTCAAGGAGGGGGTATACAGGCTCTACCTCTGAAGATGGTGAGATTCTCAAAGATGTCACAAAGTATCAAAGGTTGGTGGGAAAGTGACGCGGGACGACCCTAAAATCCGTGAATGCCCATGATATGTTAATTTGCCGAAATTAAACTAATTAATTTGAGCAATTAAATCACAAATTAAAGCGATACCTTGGGTTTTGAGGGATTCCGCTTAGGTGACCATGCTTGGTTCACGTAGGGTCCAATTCGATGCGATCTCACTAGGATGTTGAAGAGGTGATTTGAGAGATAGAACTCTCGCTTTGTCTAGGTCGGGGCATTATATCGTAGCTATTCGTAGAATCGGTAGCTCCTCATTAGGACTTTGAATCGAAGCGGTTAGCAACGCAAATCGAGCAAGCTCGAGTCCAACAACGGTTGTGGATCGACGGGCTAGGGTCGGATTCGAACCACAAGGATGAACATCAAGGTTACTCTAGATCTAGGGTTTGAGATCTTGAACAATCAATCAAAAGAGAGAACAATCAATCAAAAGGGAGAACATTGAATGCAAAAGTTAAAGAGAAAAAGGATCAAGCAAGAGCAAGGATTAAAGCAGAAGATCAAAGTAACATGTGCCTCACACCAAACCCACATGGGGAAGAAGACTCTCTTCAAGCTCATCTCAAGCAAAATGCAAAGCATATTTTCATTAAATTAACAAGTGCCAAAAATGGCTTACAAAAGTATGCTTTATAGTAACTACAAGGGAATAAACCTAAAAATAGAAAAGTACAATGTTATCCTTAGTGGTAACTTACATTAGACATTTTAAAAGAAAGCAAAAAAAGGACTAAAAGGACAAATTACTTCACTAAAAAGATAAAACGCGTCACTTAAGTCGCAGGGCGGAGATCTCAATGGACGTCCGTTCTAGAGCTCACGGACGTCCGTGATGTTCACGGACGTTCGTCGCGCAATAACAGTGTGACCCCTATTTTCTGGATGTCTGTCGCCTGATGACGTCTTGTGCCTCATGGGCTGATCTCTAGGGCCTTTCCTAGGTGGTTCTTAACGCTCCTCCGCCCCTCCGTCGTTTCTTCCTCCACCTGTACACCTTTTACAACTTGAACCCTAGGTCCTCGATGTCGGCGTCCCCATCACTTCTCCCATACCCAAAATGTTTCATCACCGATGAAACTGGCTCGTGGCATTAGTTGGTTAAGTTGACATCCCAATCAGAAAGATTGTTTATCTCGCGATTACCAGGCCTGGCATTGCATATGCTGTTAGTGTAATTTATTTGTATATGCATGCTCCTCGGTCCCATCATCTAGATGCGGTATATCGAATACTAAGATATGCAGTCTAGCCCTAGGAGAGGACGCTACTCTAGAGTAACCATGGACACTTGAATGTAGAGGTTTATACTGACACTGACTATGCTAGGTCAGTTATTGATTGAAGATCGACAATTGGGTAAGTTATCTTCCCACGGGGTAATCTAGTTACTTGGAAGAGCAAGAAGCAACATGTTGTTGCCAATTCTAGTGCTGAGGCCGAGTACATAGCATCCTAAGGTGCTAGAGAAGGGATGATGTAACGACATGAAATTTCCACTCGGAATTAATGTGAAATATCGGGTCGTTAGGTCTCATTTCATAAGTTCTTAATAGAGATATCATTGGTAGAGCACAAAACTAATTCAAGTTACTGATTTAACTGAAGCAATTAACATTTATCGTTCCATGATGAAATACTAATCCAAAATATACCATCTGTGATGGCCGTACATCACACAAACAATGGTATCTATATCAAATACGTGGAAAGAATTAGACAATTATCCAAATCTCATAAATTTCCCAAGGATAGTAATCTTTTGGTGGAAGATCTTCCTCGTCTTCCAGCACAAAATCGGGATCTTCTTCAAGTTCAGGACCCTTGCCCACGTCGATACCTATGACACAACGTCGGGGTGAGTTAAAAGTCCACATGCTCAGTAGGGCAATCCCAATACCAATTGTATCTTATCTTTCCAATGCATAGATATTCAATGATTCATTCAATGTCAATGACTAAGAATACTAGAAATGTAAGGAGTCAAAGTATCCTTTTAATTTGAATTATATAAATCTACAGTGGAGTTCGGAGGTCAATTTCAGAAGTTCTAATAATTGAAACTCATATAAGTGTTTAGTACCATATTTTCCTTTTTACATGTAAATGTCTAATTCAGGTATTTTCTGTGTATTTCAAATGCAAATTTTGGGTTCCATGCATGACTTAAAAATATAACTTAACACAATATAGCTGATGCGAGATGGTAACCCTAAATTGCTTGAATATGATTTTGATGCAATTTTGCCGAAATTAAATAAATTAATTCAAGTTTAATCGCAAAATTATCTTAAATACCTTAGGGTTTGAAGAATTTTGATGGGTAGATCACGCGAGATCCGGCTAGGGTTCAGTTCGATGTGCAAGACCAGTTATATTTGAGGCGGGATCAGGCCTAGAGATAGAACTCTAGCTTTTCCAAGCTTGGGCGTTCGTCGTCGATTCGTTATAGATTCACGGGTTCAAACTAGCGCTGTGGAAATAGGTTTATGGTTTTGTAATAGGCTTATGGTTTGGTTTAGGTTTATGACTCTGATTGATTTAGGGTTTCAAAAGAGGTTTAGGGTTTTGAGAAACAAACAATTGATCAAGGTTTAAATCAAAGCAGAGATTGAAAGATAGTAAAGATAATAATAGAATAAAGAAAATAGATACCTAATGATAAATGGTTTGGGAATCGCTCCATTGGCCTCACACCAAACCCATCTCGGGAAGAAGAATATTCAAGCAATAATGCATTCAAAATATTCAATAAAACTAATTAAAAAGTATTTACAAGCCTCCTTATATAGGCCACCAAAGTAAAACTCGAAATAAAGAGTCCTAATAATAATAAAAGACTAAAAAGGCAATTTTCGTAAAATAAAAATTTTCCGTCGCTTGCGGCACGACATCCACGAACGTCCGGCCTCGGGTCACGGATGTTCGTGACCTATGGACACAAAAACCATGGACGTCCGTAGGGCATTACAGACCTCTGTGCACCAAAACAGTGAGGTGCACTAAATCTGGACGTCCGTGCTGAATTTACGGATGTCTGTCGCATGATGCTGTCCTTTGCCTTCGTTTCTCCGTTGAAGCTGAGGTACTCGAGCTACTCGGGCTCCCTCTTTGCTTCTTTCGACGCCGGTAGAAGCGATATTGTCCAAAACCGATGTCCACGTACTTGACGTCCTTGTCAATTCCCTTGGACTAAAAAAGTTTCATCCCCACTGAAACACGCTCGTGGTAGATGTTGATCAAGTCGGGGTTCAAACGGTGAATGCCTTCTCGTGTATCCAAGTGTTCTCATACTCCGGTTTGCCGACCCATTTAACCAAGTACTTCTGGAATCCCTCGTTATGTGTAGAGACGACATGATCATTTATTATATCCTCTATCTCATCTTTTCTTTGTTTGCTCGGGGTAGGGATAGGTACGAGCTGCAAGATTGGGTTGGGGCTATGAGGTGGCTGGAGTGGGTTTTCAGGAAGTGCGGTGAAACCCAAATAAGGAACCAAGTCCTCCACATTGAACGTTGAACTAACCTCTGTACCTGGAGGAAGCTCATGCACGTATGCATTAGGACCACTCTTAGCCAAAATTTTAAAAGGTCCAACGCCTCGGGATTGGAGCTTCTTTGCGGATCCCGATGGGAACTGCTCAGGCCTAACCTGAACCATCACATAATCACCCATGTGACATTCTTTAAAATGTTTGTGAGCATCTGCAGATAATTTATATTGATTGTTGCTTGAATTAATCTTTTGTCTAATTTCGGCATGCTAGCTATGAATGTGTTGTGCAAATGCATCGGCAGACTTTGACACTCTATGGGATGCAGACATGGGGACCAAATCAAGTGGTGTCCTAGGCCTATGACCATTTACTACCTCAAAAGGACTCATGCCTATGGACCAATTGACAGAATTATTATAAGCAAACTCAGTTGTGGGTAAAATGGTATCCCAGGTCCTGACATGATCGCCAACAAGACTACGAAGGAGATTTCCCAAACTCTTATTGGTACTCTCGGTTTCGCCATCCGTTTGAGGGTGATAAGCCGTTGAAAATTGAAGCATTGTGCCCATCATGTGCCAAAGGGTCTTCCAAAAATAGTTAGTGAATTTACATTCCTATAAGACACAATGGTTTTGGGCAACCCATGAAGACGTACTACCTCCGCGAAAACAATTTAGCAATGTGGGATGCATCGGAGTTTTAGGAGTTTTAGGAAGTCCAAGCACGAAGTCCATTGAGATGTCTTTCCACGGTGTGTGTGGCATGGGTAACGGGGTGTACAAGTCGGTATTTTGTTTGCTCTGTTTAGACACCTGGCAAGTACGACAATATTTGACGACCCGGGCGACATCTCTCATTAGGCTAGGCCAAAAGAACCTATCCTCTACGAGCGCAATGGTCTTATTACGCTAGAAATGTCCGGCCACCCCTCCAGCATGTAACTCCCAAATGAGAAAGTCACACAATGAAGTGCGAGGGATGCAAAGGCGATTGCCTTTGAATAAGTACCCAACTTGGATGGCGTACATGGAGTGTGTGCTGGTCGGGTCACTAAGTAGAGTAGTGTACTCAACCCCAAAATCTGGGCACTCAGGGTACTCATCCTTTAACCTTTCGAACCCGACGACCTCGGTGCTCATTGTATGCAAAGTTGCCACTTGACGACTAAGTGCATTAGCAGCCTTGTTTTCAGCACCGACCTTATGCTTTAACACGAATATAAACCCTTGAAGGTAGTTGACCCACTTCGCGTGCCTTGGGTTCAACTTTTTTGTGAAGCAAGGAAGCTTAAGGCTTCATGGTCAGAGAACAACACAAATTCCTGCGGTCTGAGGTAAATCTTCCAATATCAAAGAGATTGAACGACCGCATAGAACTCCTTGTTATAGGTGGAGTATTTTTGCTTCGCCTCACTAAATTTTTCACTAAAATAGGCCACTGGGTGACCCTCTTGGCTAAGCACACCTATGCTCATACCTGATGCATCACATGCGACTTCGAAGACTTTGGAAAAGTTCGACAATCACATAATGGGTGCACTACTCATCCGTTGTTTAATCTCGACAAAGGCTTTCATCACCGCTTTGTCCCATTTAAAGTCCTCTTTCTTCATGCAATCGGTGATTGGGGCCATTATGGTGCTAAAACTTCAGATGAAGCGACGATAGAAAGTAGCCAAGCCATAGAAGCTACAGACATTGTGTATGTTCTTAAGTTCAGGCCACTCCACAATGGATTTAACTTTTTTGGGGTCCCCAACCATTCCATCGGCCGAGATAATGAATCCCAAGATGATAACGGAAAGTTGCATGAATGTGTACTTCTTGAGATTTGCAAACAACTTCTCGCCCTTTAGGGTCTCACAAACTAGCCTAAGGTGGTTCAAGTGCTGATCCTTGTCATGACTATAAATCACGATGTCATTGAAATACATAGCAAGGAATTTGTCTAGAAACGGCCTCAACACTTGGGCCATGAGTCTCATGAAAGTACTCGGGCGTTAGAAAGTCCAAATGGCATGACCGCCCACTCATAAAGACCATTCTTAGTCTTAAAGGCGGTTTTCCACTCATCACCGGAGCGGATTTAGACTTGATGATAGCCACTCTTAAGGTTTATCTTGGAAAAGATAGTGGCACCAACCATCATATCGAGCATGTCATCGAACTTTGGTATGAGAAACCGATATTTAACTGTAATCTTATTAATTGCACGGCTATCCACACACATGCGCCACGTACTATCTTTCTTAAGAGTGAGTAGGGCATGTACGACACACGAGCTCAGACTTTGTTGGATGAACCCCTTTTGAAGGAGCTCATTGACTTGCCGAGTCAACTCTGCGTGCTCAATCAGATTCAACCTGTAGTGGGGTAGGTTCGGTAAGGTTGATCCGGGAACCAAGTCTATTGCGTGTTGAATATCACGCAGAGGAGGGAGTTCGCTTGGTAAGTCTTCAGGGAAGACATCCGTAAACTCTTTCAAGATCGGCTCAACCTGTTTAGGATATTCGCTCACCGACTCGGAAGCACTCTCAACGGTGACGACTACGTGCACCACTCTCATCTAACGGCGCTTTCTCGAATTCTGAAGGGTTAACAATATTGATTGATTTTGAAGTCTCGCCCTTCTTCTCGTCTTCGTTGGTCGATGGTGTTTTGGGAGGCAAAGGGTGTAAAGTAATCTTCTTTCCCTTATGCATGAACGTGCATATGTTTGATCGATCATAAAGGGTCACGTCTATATCGTAAAGCCACGACCTTCCCAAAATGATATGACTCACATCCATCGGCACCACATCACACCATAAGGTGTTCGAATAAGAACCTAATTGAATCGGTACACGACACCTTTTCGACACGGGAATGGATGAAGAGTCGACCCATGCAACTTTAGAAGGTCTCGAGTGGGCTTCGGGTGTAAGCCCTAAGCGGCGTATGGCGTGAGTTGACACTACATTGGTGCAACTACCGCTATCCACAATGACCTTACAACTCTTTTTACCAAATCTAGCAAAGGTGTGGAAGATGTTCTCCCTTCGCCAGTCATTCTTTTTATCCCGTTGAGGTTGTGCAAGGGCCCACCTCACAACTAGAGCATGGCCAATAGCATCACCCTCCTCATCATTGAGTGTGTTGTCCAGCTCAAACACTTCCTCTTCAACCACTATATCACCTTCATCTTCCTCTCCCTCAATGATGAGATTCCTTTGGGAGGTCTTTTGTAGGGCATTGGACGGAAAAGTGTCTCATCCCATGACATTTATAGCATTTTACTGGAGACTACCCCTTGAGGATTCTCCGACTACACCTTTTCCCTTTTCAAACCTCGTATTGGTAGGGACAGATTGTGTAGGTTTGGGAGGCTGGTTTCCGACACTAAATCGTCCCTCTCTGGAATGAGGACCAGTGTGTTGTGGCCATTGTTGTCAAATGGCTTAATTTCGCTTAAGCGAATTGTTTAATCGCTTAAGCGATGACATACCTTTTTTTTTTTTTTTTTTCAAAAAAATAAAATAAAAATAAATTAACAATTAGTATTCAAGTCTCTGAAAGGGAAAAATAGACATTTTTGCATTTAAAAAAAAAGTTTTACATACTAATATTCGAAATTAGAACTTTAGTTTTGATACTGAGTACCAGTATTGTCTACTTTGGGCCGTTGATGGTGTAGATCTATTATCTTCATAATCATCATGATCATCTTCCATATAGCCTTCTAAAACAACATCTTGATCATGTTTTTTCCTAGAACGCTTGTCCATATACTCCATTATTTCCTTTCGGATTTTCGGAATAACTTTTCTACAAGCCCTAGCATTTGATCCGGCTCCATAAGTAAGATGTTGTTTATGAAAATTTAATATAACTAAGTTTATAACAATTTAATTCACTAAAAAAAAGATTACAAAGCATAAAATAAATAATTAAAAAAAATTAGATAGGAAAGATGGGAGGAGATTGAGAGTAAAGAATGGAGATGAGAGAGAAAGTTAAAGCCAAAATAGTTGTGTGAGTAGAGGACCCAACCCACCATTTTATAGAGGCAATGGGACCTCAAAAAGCAAAAAATAAAATTAATTACATGCTTGGAGTATTATGTGATCGCATAAGCCATAAAATATGGCTTATGCGATCACATACTTTAGTACGCGATCGCATAATGGCCAAATCGCATAAGCCATCATGGCTTATGTGATTTGATGGCATAAACCGCTTAAGTGATCGCTTATGACAACTATGGTTGTGGCTCGCTTCGCCTCACCACCGATATTTTCAAATAACGTTTAAGATCTTGAACAACAGCATAACATCTTTCAAGTGTTTCCACGGGGTGAGAAATCAACTCTTTTTGCAATTCAAATCGCAATCCGGTGCGGAATCTAGAGAGAGTGATTTTAGGGTCTTTCGATACCTTGGCCCTTATCATGAATTCTTCAAATTTGCCAGTGTACTCGGTTACGGGCATACCACATTGGCGTAAATTTTGTCACTAGTTGAGGAGGCGTTGGTGGTATGATAAAGGAACATACTTCTCAGTAAGTCGTTCCTTCATGTCGTCCCAATGGGTAATGAGAGGACAACTCGCATTCACCCTAATGCGCTCGACATTGAGCTAGAAAAGTCGAGCTTGACCAACCAATTTCATTTTAGCGAGTCTGACACAACGGTTGTCATTCATGCCATACCGATCAAAGTATTGGTCCATGTCAGAAAGCCAATCGAGGAAGTCTGTAGGGTTTATTCTTCCATCGAAAGTCGGAATCTCAACTCTGACATTTTTAAGGAGTTGCACTTTAGGGTCGTCATCTCTACGAGGATTCGTATGATTCTGATTTCGATTACATTGGCGACCATTGCGCCCTTGGTGTTGATCCTCAAGTTCATCAACCGCTTCTAATTGGTTGATTCGATCACACAATCTATCATAACCAACTCCTAGGAATGTTTGGGCTTGCTCTATGGTATTCAAACGTGCATTAATCGCACCCAATTCTTCTTGCATACCTTTAACGGTATTGAGAATCGCACTCGTGTCCATGGCGATCACAAATTCCTATTAGGGTTTTAATATGGAGTGCAATATGGACACAAAAGAAAAGCAATGCAATAAAATAATTATGACATACAAAGATGCCCTAATGTAGGTATCTGATACCAAAATTGACACGGGACGGTAACCGTAAAATGCATGAATATGATTTTGATACAAATTTATCGAAATTAAATAAATTAATTCAAGTTTAATCGCAAAGTTATCTTAAACACCTTAGGGTTTGAAGAATTTTGATGGGTAGATCACGCGAGATCTGGCTAGGGTTTAGTCCGATATGCAAGTCCTGTTAGATTTGAGGCGGGATCGGACTTAGAGATAGAACATTAGCTTTTACAGGCTTGGGCGTTCGTCATTGATTCGTTGTAGATTCACGGGCTCAAACTAGGGTTGTGGAAATAGGTTTATGGTTTTGTAATAGGCTTATGGTTTGGTTTAGGTTTATGGCTCTGATTGATTTGGGGTTTCAAAAGGTTTAGGGTTTTGAGAAACAAACAGTTGATTAAGGTTTAAATCAAAGCAGAGATTGAAAGATAGCAAAGATAATAATAGATCAAAGAAAATAGATACCAGAAGATAAATGGTTTGGGAATCGCTCCCTTGGCCTCACACCAAACCCATCTCGGGAAGAAGAATATTCAAGCAATAATGCATTCAAAATATTCAATAAAACTAATTAAAAAGTAATTACAAGCCTCCTTATATAGGCTATCAAAGTAAAACTCGAAATAAAGAGTCCTAATAATAATAAAAGACTGAAAAAGGCAATTTCCGCAAAATAAAAATTTCCCATCGCTGGTGGCACGATGCCCACGGAAGCCCGTCCTCAGGTCACGGATGTCTGTGACATATGGACAGAAAAACCACGGACGTCTGTGCACCAAAACAATGAGGTGCACTAAATCCGGACGTCCATGCTGAATCTATGGACGTCCGTCGCTTGATGCTGTCATTTGCTTTCGTTTCTCCCTTTAAGCTGAGGTATTTGGGCTACTTGGGCTCCCTCTTCGCTTCTTTCGATGCCGGTAGAAGCTATGTGGTCCAAAACCGATGTCCACGTACTCGACGTCCCCGTCAATTACGCTCGAGTCAGTGTCAGCCGAGACGAATCCTAACCATTGTTGTTTAGGAATAATTTTTCTGTATGCCCAAACTCTTGCGTTGTTAGGAATACTTGTGCGGTTTACAAGGCTGTCGTCACGGTTCAATGTTCAGTGTGTGCCAAAGCACATTTCAGAATTTTAAAAGGGTCGTCGTAACGGTTCTGTATTTTCAAAAAAAGCCATCGTAACAGTTCAGAGTTTTCAAAAAGGCCGCCGTAACGGCTTAGAATTTTCAAAAGGTGCCGTCGCGCAGGATTCGTTCACATCAACCTCAAATCACATGCAATGTTCTAAATATCATATCATATTCACACCTTATAAGTAATTCATAATTCACTTCGGTTTTCAATGTTCAATGAGTTTCAAATGTTCAATGAGAGTACAATGTTCAATGATTTTCAAATGTTCAATGGGTTTCAATCATTCAATGGGGTACAATGTTCAACGAGTTCAAATATCCAATGAATTCCTTTTTATTCAATGATAGTATGATATTCAATGGGTTTCAATGTTCTAATTTTAGCTATAAGAAGGCCAATTGCTAACTCATTAACTCATTAAATGCCTATGAATCAAAGTATAACGTACAAGTCTGCATTAAAATTTCCCCAAGTGTTCGTGCTTTTATTTTCAACGGGTCCAATGCTCAAGGATCAATTTCAATGGTCCAAGGAGGTTAGTATCATATGCCTTCCTTTATGATCTATTTCTGGTTTTCAAATCAATTTCCATTTTGTTCAAAGTTCAGACTCGGTTGCCAAGTTTCTAAGGTCTTAAATTTCGTATTCAAATATCTAAGAATCACTAGAACAAATCACTAATGATGGCAAGATAATGTTCAAATTGTTCAAATCACTAAACACATGAATCGAAAGTATAAAACATTGGTTGTGCATTGAAATTCCCCTACCTCGGGTCTTAACGTCGCAAGAAGGAAGTGAGATGTCCCTATCAATAGCGACCAATTCCCTCTTCTACATTGCATGCACAAGTGATATATCAATGTTCAATTGTAATTACGAAAATTCGAAAGTACTTATTGCGAAACAGTTAAGAAGAAACCTAGGGAAAAGGGTTGAAAAGACAAGGTTCGTCATGATTCGCTCGAGTGACTCATTCCAGAAAATTTTTTGTGCATCCTTCGACATCTCGCTCGAGCGACCCATTCCAGACAAATTTCCATGCATTCTTTGACATCTCACTCGAGCGACAACCAAAATCGCTTGAGCGACTTTCGACCGAAATTTTGGTGTCATTTCTGATGCGTCCTCGCTTGAGCGACCTTGGGCGAGTACGAAAATAAACCTCTTTTCTGACCAGAAATCGAAGTCCGAAATAAGAAATAAAATCCAACAATATGAACTATGATTATGAAAAGTAAGACAATGGAATCCGAAATTAAGAGATGATGATATCCACCTCTTGAGGCGTGGCGGTGGATCTACAATGATCGGTGTTGGCGGAGTTCGACGTTCCACACTTTAGTTCATCCACAATTTTCCTCTTTCCTTCTTGATCTGGATGGTGGAAATAATCAAGGTGAGTCTTGTGGAAGAAGACCTAAAAGATGTTAGGTGGGTTGACGAAGAAGGTAGTGGCGACTAGGGTTTTTCTTAAGAAGAAGAGAAAAGACAGAGACGACTAGGTTTTCTTATGGTTCTATTCTTAAGAAGAATTCTTAAAGAGATTATGATAGGGTTTATTCGTAAATACCTTTTTTTATAACTTAATGGAGATTATCCGGTGTTAGGCTGTCACATTAAGGAAGGGTGTATTGGCATTTGCTTCAAGGTCCAAAATAAAGGTTTAATATCCACATACCAAGGTTTGATCCTTAGACCTCTTGTCTATAGCTCAAGCCTTTAACCAGCAGACTATCTCATAACTTGTGTCAAATAATGACGAAAATAAGTATAAAAACTTTGAAGACCAAGACGTGTATTATTTAGTTAACACTTTTTTTTTGAAAGGTCAAGGCATTCGGTGTATACATTATTTAACACATACGAAATTTAGGTATATCAATGATACGAAATTTTGATCATTACAGATGGGTGTTCAAGTAAAGGTTCCAATGATCTTGTATGGTGACAATGAAGTAACAAAGCATATAACGGAAAATCTCATGTTTTTATGAAAGAACAAAGCACATAGAAGATTATCGTCACTTCATGAGGGAGAAAGTTGAATACAAAAAGTTTTGCATACCACACGTGGCTTTCGAAGACCAACTTACCGACATTCTCACCAAGGCAGTTGGAAGAGTTAGAATGAAACACATATCATCAAGTTGGGCATGATTGACATTTTTGCGCTAACTTGAGGGGGAGTGTTAGAATGTGTGGGTTTACTGTTGGTGTGCAATTAGTATTATGTACTTAAGATGGTGTGTGGATGTGATATCTTTTATATATAAGAGTGAGTGTAAGTAGGTAAATATGGGTGCACATATCTGATTGTAAGTTTGCGATAAATAGTAATGATAAAGGGGTTTGAGTTGCAATAACTCAATCCTAATTTCTTGCACCTCTCTTCTCCTTCTTCCTCTTCCTCTCCTAATGTACTTTATCTTTATATTGCCATCCTCTATTTTTATGTAATGGATCTTTAGGCTAGTGGGGATCTCTATTCCATCTAGGCCGTCTCATTGTTTCTCTTAAATTTTCTCTCCCTTATTCTTCCTCTTTCTCTTCTCTCTTTTCTCATTCACTAACCCTAAACATAATACGGATAGCCTACCCTCAATACCACTCATCTAACCCTAATATCACAAACTTGTACTTCCCTTCTAGCTCTAAGCTTCTTCTTGGTTTCAGAGCCAGTCAACCTATACCTTTACTGGGCTTGGGGCTGTAGCACAATGGAAGGTTGACAATATTGCAACCTTCAGGTCACAGGTGCTTTGCCCAGGTTACCTACAAAAAACACATGTACCCTTACTGCTGACACAATGCTGACATTGGAAGGTCAACAGTCGATCTCAGATGAAGGCAAAATATCAAGGTTTTGATTGGAATATCATACAGCGAGCTTCAATTATGGAACTTTTGGTGTGTTGGTGTGTCTATAAATTTATCATTATGTTGGTGTGTATAAATGTTAAGGTGCTTTCATTATATGTAAGTGGGAGTGCCAATAATAGCTTCTATGTGATATAAATATTGATGATAAGAGGGTATGTGATTATCGAACTCTTAACCTAATTTTTCTCCAAATTATTTCTTTTTTTCCTTCTTTCTCTTCCTTTTCTTCTCCCTCCAACCAAACCCTAGCCCTAACATTAACTCTGCCCTAGATTGATGGCTAACTTAGGTCAGTTTTACAAGAGAACAGGTATTGGGAATGGCATTAAATAATGGATTGTGGGGACAAATGCGAGCTATAGGTGGCTAGCAACTCATGTAACTAATATATATGAGGTCCCATTCAAGTATATAACAATAATATACAAACCTACCCTTAAAACATTATCAACAATACATAAAAATCATCTTATATTTTTTGAAATGACAAAATTACCCCCATCAACAATCAGTCAAGGTATTAACATTGGTGTCGGTTCCAGGTTTTCGATACTCCGTTACCTATACGTATTGGCAATCCAAAATTTTCCTTTTTTGTTTTTTAGCTTTTTGTTCAAAAAATTCTAAAAAAATAAAAAAACTTGCGGATATGGCATCACTATACATCTCGCTGACACGAATTGGTATCGACCAATACTGGATACCATGCACTCAATGATTACTTAAATGGGTTTGCCAAAATTGCAGATATGGCATCGCTATGGCGCTATTCTGCTATAGTGGCGCCATAGCGTCACTATTGCATAGACGGCTAGCTATTTTGTTCTTTTGGCGATTTTTATCGCTAATTGACGAGGCTATAGAGTCGCCTTAACTATCATGCCGTACATACGGAACCAACATTGGGAAATGGCCTTACATGTGTGTGTGTGTGTGTATATATATATATATATATATATATATATATAAAATACGAAGAATATTATCTTATGATCTGGAGAGAAACCTCCTAGTTCGCAATTTTTTCTCGTGTTCATCTATCCTAAGACCATTCTTATTGGTTTGAATTTTTTTAAACAGCTTATTATATATCAATAGAATGTTGCTAAAAACTTAAACTGTATATGCAAATCAATTGGTTTGAACAATTAATTTCATATTTCCTTTTCATATTGTGAACAAGGGTGGCTGAATGGCTTCATTTAAGTTGGCATTAAGATATTCGCTGATCAATCAATTTTAGATTTGACACTGTATCTTAAATGTTGGTGACAAGGTTGTACTCACGAACATGACATGTCACAAAAAACTCTTTTAACTATTAGATGTTTTGACTTTCATTGAGGTACATGTTCTAAATGTTTCTTCGATATGATTATGTGATTAGGTGGCTTCAGATTGAGCTTGCGAGAGACATGGGTTATGCCACTGCAAGGTTTGGGCATGTAATGTTTCCTGAGAATGTCTATGAGCCCGCTTTGCAATGTGCTGAGCTTTTGCTTGCTGGTGTTGGAAAAGGTTAGTTGTTAGTTCTTATATTTCTCTTATCCTAGTAAGAAAAATTGTCAATTACACAACTTTCATGTGTAGTAAATGAATTAATGAAATTAGATGGCGTCCCTCAGTTCATAATGTTAGAAAAGGACATCTGATTTTACAAAAAGTTTGCTGGAACCAATGTGTATAGCACTCTGCCGCCACTGAAATTGAGTCCTTTATTTATTTTTATTTTTTATTTTATGAAATTTACTTCACATTTCACATAACATAGCTGAGAGTTAAAAAAGATGTAGAATTAAAAAAAATAAAAAATAAACACAAAAAAAATTTATGCAATAAAATAGTTACATCATAGTTAATCATGTACTTTATATAATTATCTCAATTCTGAATCCCAGCTGATTTGTATTGGTCAGTATTCATTAAGATGTGGCAATATACAAGTGCATTGTTTTACTTGCACCTTATAGGTTTGTATCATTAATCCGATGTAGCAGTAGTTTAGAATATATGTAACCGTGTAGTCAAGGTTGTCAAATTGTGTATTGTATCATGTATCGTGATAAAAAAATTATGTTTCGTGAAACATATCGTGTATCATAGATACACTTAATAATGTTAAAATCTACCGGGGGGGGGGGAATATATATATATATATATATTGACGGGGAATGCCAAGTTTAGGAGCCTTAGATTTGGGGCAACAACAGATTTTCGGTGCCAGAAGAAGCGTAGAGGAAGTCCGGGCACCGTAGCCTCAGAGGAGAAATAGATACAAACCGCGAGGAGAATAGTGCCGCAGCGAGCCCTTGCTCGAGCGATCACTTAAACTTGCTCGAGTGAGCCCTCGTGCGAGCGATTATAATCCTCGCTCGTGCGAGCTACAACGATGGGATTTTATGTGAAATATTCTTTTTTGTGTTTTATTAGTATTAGAACTTTTTTATTGCAGATTTTATTTTTGGTGGCTTATATATAGAGGCTTGTAAAGATTTTTTAGTTAGTTTTTTTATTATTGAATAAAAGAGAGTTGCTTTTGTGCAAACCCTAGAGAGCTTGTGAAGAGTTTTCAACTGAGGGAGTAAATCCTTCAAACCTTGAGGAGTAAGCAATCATTTCTCGTGCGACTTGGTGCGAAGCCGACATACAGCTGTGGTGTGAAACTTCGGAAAATCCTTGGTGTGAAGCTTTGGAATCTATCCTTTTATTTCGTCTTTTCTCTCATTGTTGTCAGGTATTATTTTTCCTTAATTATGTTGATAAAATCAAAATCCCCAAAATTGTTTCCCTTTGCTAAATTATTCTAAGCTTTATTTCATTTAAAATCCCAGAGGAGTCAAGAGACGAAATTGCGATTGTCGATTGATGCCCTAAACTAGAACAAATCTCGAGTTCCGTCATCGGAGTCGTTTTTCTAAATCGGGAAAATTTTACGCATGCGACGCTAAAACGGATTAATCTAATTGTTTTATTAATTTCATTGAATTAATTTTATGTGTTGCTTGATTTTGAATATTTTCGCTATTCAATTCATTTTAAAATTAATCCCAAATTCACATATTAGGGTTTTAGCGTTTGTCCCCGGTCATATATATACATGTACGTATGTATATATAAAAATAAGAAAATATTTTTTTATATATATGTACATATGTATATATGGAAATAAGAAAATGTTATATATATATACATGTACATATGTATATATAAAATAAGAAAATGTTTTTTTATATATATGCACGTATGTATATATAAAAATAAGAAAATGATATATATATATATAACACAATTTATGATCATTTTCTAAATATTAAGTATCCAAGACACTCATTCCATCATCCGTGACATTAGAAATTAGAATCGCAATCAAATAAATTGAACAAAAGAAAACATTTCATTGGATTGATTTATAAAGTGGGGATAAAAATACAATAGATAAATCATAAGCTTTTTTTGAGTCTGGAAGCGAGCTGGTCAAGCAAGGATTGTCGATGTGAGCCTTGGGACCAGAAATATAAACCATGTTGATGTGCCACAACTTTAAATGTCTACCTTTGGGCCTCGTTCATGGGCTGAATATCGATTGTGAGCCATCGGCTATTAGAGACTCTGAAGTTAGCTGACAAGGGAGGTTCAAACACTATTGCACACCTGACTAGCGAGCTGGTCGAGCAAAAGGGTTGTCGATGTGAGCCTTGGGACCAGAAATATAAACCATGTTGATGTGCCACAACTTTAAATGTCTACCTTTGGGCCTCGTTCATGAGCTGAATATCGATTGTGAGCCATCGGCTATTAGAGACTCTGAAGTTAGCTGACAAGGGAGGTTCAAACACTATTGCATGCCTGACTTCGCCAGCTTCCAGTTCTTCTAGCTTGAATGTGGGATCTCCGGCGGTGCATATTGTCAATCCGGCCCGTTTCCCTCAAATGTTTAGGGTGGCTACACACCGCGATAGGATCGTCCTCTTCCTCAACTCCAATTCTCTCATCTTCTGAATCTTCTAGCTTCAGTTCTTCTCGCTCTCTGGGGCTTGCTCTGCTAATACTCTAAATCTCAATGTGGATGGGGCTTCTCGATTGTCTTCAGCTTAGGCAGGTGGAGGTGGAAGAGATGAGAAAGGGGACTCCATCTTCGCTTTCAGCAAATTCTATGGATCTATCACAAACAAAGGAGCAGAATTCCATGCTCTATATGATGGCCTACAACTAGCTTCCAGTTATAAGCAGCCAATCCACATATAAACTGATTCCCTCCTTTACAATGCATTGAATGGTGGTACGTGGCCGTGGACCTCTACTTATTGACTAGAGAAAATTTTGAACTCTTTTAACAACTCCCATATTTATAGAGAAGGTAACTTTGTGGCGAATTCAACGGTTAAACTGGCTGTGGTTACTTCTTTGGATAAAGTACAGTATTTAGTGTCTGATCTGCCATGCTCCAATCGCAGAAAACTCATGGGAGATCGGTTGGGTATAGATTCCTTTAGAATGTTTTGTTAACTTTCTCCGAATCATGTTTTCATCCGTCCTGGATCTTTTCTGAATATATTTGTAACGACCTGAAATTTCCACACAAATATGATGGGAATACCGGGTCAAACTTAGTTCATAAGCTTATAACCAGAAATTTCATTGACAGGACACGAAAAAAAGACTAAATCCTTTTTTTTTTCTTTTCTTAAAACAATATTATAATAACGTTAATCGAATTATTTATAAAACTGAAATAAATAATTTCAACAACCATAAATAAAACTACTAATCCAAAAATACCACTAGTGACGGCCGTACGTCACACAAACAGTGGTGCTTACATCAATGTGCACGAAAAATAATAAATAAATATTTAAAAGAAAATTTATTAAGTCGTACCAAGTCTTAATCGAAGAATTCTCACTAAGGATAACCAAGTCTTAATCGAAGAATTCTCTCTAAGGATAATATTCTTCAGGTGAGAGATTGTCCTAGTCTTCAGGCATGAAATCAGGATCGTCTTCCAATTTAGGATCCTTGTCAACGTTTGTGCCTGCGACACATAGTGTCGGGGTGAGCTAAAAATCGACATGCTCAGTAGGACGATTCTAAGACCATTCGTGTCTTAAGCTATCCAAGACATCGTTGCAATGATTATTTAATTATTAATGACTAAAGATATAGGAGAATATGAGAAATCACCACATATTTATACTCTATGATAAATAACTCCAAGTACAAACTTGAGTTCGATTTATATAACCTACAGTGGGGTCTTGATGTCATATTTAGAAAATTTAGAAGGTGAATTTCATAGAAATGCTCAATTATAATATTTTTCTTTTGCATTTTATTTCGAATATATTTAGTTTTACGTTCATGCATTACTTAAATATATAACTTAAAGTAATCTCTATTGCAAATATAGCGCTAGAGTCAAAGTCAAAGCACCATTGGGGATCCTGACCATCGTCGTTTTAGAACAATTTTTCCAAGTGTCATAGCTCCTTCTAAGTGAGGTAGCTCATGTAGTTCCAAATACCGTGGTAACGGTTCAAAGTGTGCCATAGTACATGATCCATTCAAATTCAAAGCTTAAATCACATGCATATTTCTAAAGTATAATGTTGTATGCGTGGTTTTTATAATTAATTTAGAATTCAAAATCAGTTTTCAAGCTTCGCTGAAATTTTTATGTCACATATTCTTTTTATTTTCGCTTTAAGAGTGCCACGAGCAAAATATTTTTCATTCATTAATGATACAAGGATCTAGTTTTTCTAATCTCATGTTCAAATGTTCAAACAAATTATAAAAGCAAAGTGATCATGTGCCTTAACAACATACATAGTTAATTAGGAAAATACCGGTTAACCGGCCAAGTGAGTGTCCCAATTTAACCTTTTTTTTTAGTATCACCTTCAAATAAGACTAACACCATTGTGTAGGTCTCATTGAGACGATTGAAATGATGTGCTTACATTCTTGCAACCGACATGTATCGATCACTTTATGTACAGTCACAGTGCATAAAAGGCCAAATTTATGATTTATTACTAAGTAAATTTTTTAAGGTAGATAATAGAAATTTGATCCGTAAGATGGAATGTACACGAAATTTCAAGTGGGGTGGTCCCTACTGATAATTTAGTAAATCTTCCTGAATTTTAAAGATCAGAGGGATCAACGATCCAAAAGTCCCAACACTTTTCAGAATTTACGTTGCAAGTGCAATCTTGATGTAAACGAATTTGGCCCAACTTTGAGGCCAGATTCGAATGGGTTAGTGGATGATTTGATCTTAGCTCGAAAAAAAATAAAAATAAAGAGTAGCATAACCTTCATCAATAACAATTGATGTACCATGTTTGAATAAATGTACTAATTTTTGCGGTCCATCAAAGATGTCATGTTACACAAACTAGTGTCATTAAAATTACTCAAACCTACGAAATGAGCAGATTTGGTATATATTTATTGAAGCCTAGGAGGCTATGTTGTGGGAAAGTCGAAACACAAAATTCAAATTGGTAACTTCAACTTTCACGTGTAAGTGGCTGCACATTGTCTAACCTTGAAAACATGAATTTAAAGAGCGATGGCCGCAAATTGTATAATGTGAACCGTTAACAAACCAAGGCATCACAAGACCCCTGATTGTTGGCGATAACAAACTTAAAGTACTTTATTTATTAAAATCATTAAATACTTATGAATCAGAAGTATAAAACACAAATTGGTCGCTGAAGTCCCCTACCTCGAATCCAAACGTTGCAAGGCAAACGAATCGTTGAATCCAAGAGTTTGAATATTGATGAAAGTGATGCCGGTAAGGAGTTAGAATCCACGATTTCACAGCCATTGTTGTCAAATGGCTTAATTTCGCTTAAGTGGTGGCATATATATATATATATTTTTTTCAAATAAAAAAAATAAAAAAAATAGCAATAAGTATTCAAGTCTCTAAAAGGGAAAAATAGACATACGTGCATTTAAAAAAGAAGTTTTACATATTAATATTCAAAATTACAACTTTAGTTTTGATACTGAGTACCAGTGTTGTCTACTTTTGGCCGTTGATGGTGTAGATCTATCATCTTCATAATTATCACGATCATCTTCCATATGGCCTTCTAAAACAACATCTTGATCATGTTTTTTCCTAGAATGCTTGTCCATATATTCCATTATTTCCTTTCGGATTTTCGGAATAGCTTTTCTATAAGCCCTAGCTTTTGATCCGACTTCATAAGCAAGGTGTTGTTTATGACAATTTAATATAACTAAATTTATAACAATTTAATTCACTAAAAAAAGGATTACAGAGCATAAAATAAATAATAAAAAAAAATTTGATAGGAAAGATGGGAGGAGATTGGGAGTAAAGAATGGAGACTAGAGTGAAAGTTGAAGTCAAAATAGTTGTGTGAGGAGTAGAGGACCCAACCCACCATTTTATAGAGGCAATAGGACCTCAAAAAGCAAAAAAAGAAAAAATTTAAGTGCTTGGAGTATTATGCCATCGCATACTAAGTATGCGATTGCATAAGCCATAAAATATGGCTTATGCAAGGATCAAAATTTCGGTTTCGGAGGGGACTGAAAACGAAATTTCAGCCGATAATTTCAATCCCATACAAAATTTGGAACGAAATTTCGGTGCAAGTTATTGTTTTGGTGGGGACCGAAACCGATAATTTCGGCCAAAAATTCGGTCATTACAGTTGAAATTTTGATCCTTGGGCTTATGCGATCACATACTTTAGTATGCAATTGCATAATGGCCAAATCACATAAGCCATCATGACTTATGCGATTTGATGGCAGAAAACCGCTTAAGCGATCGCTTATGACAACTATGTTCACAACTAATTTTAATGTTATTCTACACGCATGATTGATCAATATGTGCCTTCTTTACACGATCAACGAATAGGTAGGAGAGTCCTTCGTGCTAAAGTGGGCTTCATCTTTGATAGTACGGTAGGATCGGGCGCAGTAACAAGAGGTAGAAGATGAAGTCATATGGCTGAGTGGTTTGGCGCACGCTCTAAAGAGCAAGAGAACTTCGTAGAACGAGAGACGCATTGTTATAGGGTTCGACAGCAAAAGTGGATATTGAGGTTGCGAGAGGCGTTGAGTTGTAGGGATCTGAACAAATGGTCAAAGATTAGGGATAGGAGGGCACTAATATTTTAGGATTTCTTACCACATGGAAGGGCCCTAGACTGTTTAGGTGGGCTAGATTCCCATGTTGAGAGGAGTAGGGAGTTGGGTAAGTTGTTACAATTAAGACCTCACGTGAGGGTGGGAAGTAATGGACGATTGGTATTAAACGGGTAGTCCCCTAGATCACTAGATATATAGTCTCTCTTTTAGAGTAGACAACTAAAAGATCTCACATTGGGCCATTGCTACACGTGGATTCAAATAGAGTAAAGTTTCATGAACATGGATTTGGAGTTGGGATTTATAAGGTATTGGTCATGCGTACCAAAATGAGTATTATATATTCAGAAATATAATAATAATAACAATAATAAAATTTCATTCTAATAAAATATTAGGCTAAACATAGTTTGAACCATAGACCTCATATTAACAATCATTGAGGTAGTCCTATTAAACCAAATTTTTTATTTTAGGCTTATAATCATTATATTTACATATAATGGAATAATACTTTTTATATATATATATATATATATATATATATATATATTAAACTTAATAGTTTTGGTAATAAGAATAATTATTCTAAATCAAGATTGTCGATGTTAAAGTCATCGTGTCAACTCTATCGAAAATAGGGTCGTTACATTCTCCCCTCTTAATAGAAATTTTTTCGTTGAAACTTACCTAACTTACTCAAAGAGGTGTGGATATTTCTTGCGAACATCTGCTTCGTGCTCTCAAGTTGCCTCTTCTGATGTATGGTGTTGCCGCCTCACGGGTACGAGTGAGATTCTCTTGGTATGCAAAATTTGCTCTTTTCTATCAAGGTTTTGCATCGGCTCTTCTACTACCGTCATATCATCAAGGAGCTCGATAGGCTGGTATTCTAAAATATGAGTCAGATCCCTCACGTACCTCTGGAACATCGACACGAAAGATGTTGTGCATGCTTGAAAGCTGAGGTGGTAAGGCAACCCGATAAGCACCTCGACCATGGATCAAAATATCGTCCGATACCGATACGTATCTGTTTTGGGCTTGGACGATACGATAAATAGGGTTTTCCTCGGGCCCCTTAAAAAAACAGCCAAATTATCGTTCAAATTATCATTCGTATCGTCTAAATGTATTGTCCGATAATTTCAAATTATCGTTTTGTTTGTTTGTTTGTTTGTTTTTTTTCCTTTTTTTTGTGGCAAAATATCATAAAGTATTGTCCGGAATTGAGACGTATCAGTTTTGGGGCTGGACGGTACGTATCAATTTTTCGAGATTTTGATCCATGACCTCGATGATCCTGCCCAAAATCTCAAATGGTCCAACGTAACATGGACTTAGATTTCCATGCTTCCCAAATCGCATAACTCCTTTAGTCGGTGAAAATTTGATAAAGACATTGTCTCCTTTCTGGAAGGAAAACATCCACATAACTTTATGAGGAATACAAATAATTTAAAAGAAACTAAAAATAGAATAAAATAATAATTATTCATCAGTTTACTTGAAACTCAACATTTGTTCTTTCTAGGTCCGCATAACTCTTCTGTGGACTTTGCGCAGTCTTTAATAGCTTCGGTTGCGTTCTTAATAAGTTCTGGACCTAACAAGATCCTTTCTCCAGCCTCTTCTCAATTAAGTGGAGATTTGCATTTCTGACCATAAAGTGCCTCAAAAGGAGCCATTCCAATGCTTGTCTGGTAGCAGTTGTTGTAAGCAAACTCGATCAATGGTAGATGTTTATCCCAAGATCCCCGAAAATCTAACATACAAGCCCGAAGCATGTCCTCAATAACTTGATTCACCCTTTTTGTTTGGCCATCAGACTAAGGGTGAAAAGCAGAGCCGAAATCCAACCTTGAACCCATGCCTTCTTGAAAACTTTTCCAAGACTTTGACGTGAATGATCGATATTTATCTAAGACGATGCTAATTGGCATGCCATGATGTTTGATGAACTCTCTGAAGTACAAGTCAACTAGTTGGTCAGCAGTATACGTAGTACGATAAGGTAGAAACTGTGTGGATTTTGTCAACTGGTTGATGACCACCCAAATGGCATTATACCCCTTCATAGTTCTCGGCAAACCAACGATGAAATCCATTGAAATATTCTCCCACTTCAACTCAGGAATGAGTAATGGTTGTAACAAGGCAGATGGATTTCGATGATCGATCGTAACTTGTTGGCACACTATGCATTTTGAGATGTAATCTGCTATCTCCTTTTTCAAACCTCTCCACCAAAAGCTTTTCTTAAGGTCCTGATACATTTTTGTGTATCCCTGGTGGATTTTATATTTTGACTTGTGCGCTTCATCAAGAATCTGACGTCGAACTTGAATGTTGGATGGCACACAAAGTCGCCCTCTCAAAAGTAAAACGCCATCCTCTCGTAGAGAGAAATCAGGTTTGTCTCCTCTGACTACATCTCTCTAATGGCCATAAGCTCATCATCGGACTCTTGGAGCTCTCTGATTCGATCGAAGATTGTTGGTAGCCATCAAGGCCCTTGAGGCTTTCACATTAAAATTTGCATCACATAAAGAAATATCTTCGTAATAAGGTTAGACAACTGCGCAGATGACTTCAGACTTAATGCATCGACTACCACATTTTCTTATTCGGGGTGATATTGGATTGAACAATCGCAGTCTTTTAGAAACTCCATCCGCCTCCGTTGTCACATGTTTAGATCTTTTTGGGTAAAGAGATATTTAAGGTTCTTATGATCAGTGAGAACCTCAAAATTTTCTCCATAGAGATAGTGCCTCCAAATCTTTAATGCAAAAACCACAACTGCTAGCTCCAAGTCGTGGGTCGGCTAGTTCTTTTCGTGAATCTTGAGTTGACGGGAGCCATGCACAATGACCTTTTCATGCTGATTTAAAACACAACCCAATCCGCTATGCAATCATCACTAACGACAACAAAACTTCCATTGCCCGATGGAATAACGAGAATCAATGCTGAAGTTAGTTTCTTCTTGAGTTCGTAGAAGCTCTTTTCACATTGATCATTCCGCTCAAACTTCGTATTCTTCTTTGTGAGTTGTGTGAGGGGTGCGATAAGCTTGGAGAACCCTTCCACAAATCTTCTATAGTAACCGGCTAAGCCCTGAAAACTACGAACTTCAGTAACTGCTTTTGGTTGTTCCCATTTCACAATGACTTCTATCTTGGCAGGAGCCACAACTATCTTGGCGTCTGAAATAACATGCCCCAAGAAACTTACTTGCCCAAGCCAAAAATCACATTTACTTAGCTTTGCATATAACTGATGTTCACGAAGTGTCTGGAGTGCAATGCTTAAATGCTGCTCATGATTTTCTCGTGTTTTCGAATAGATAAGAATGTCACCTACGAAAACGACTACAAACTGATCGAGATGTGGCTTGAATACTCGGTTCATTAAATCCATGAATGCTTCAGGAGCATTTGTCAAACCAAAAGGCATGACCAAGAATTTGTAATGGCCATATCTTGTACGAAATGTTGTCTTGGGCACGTCCTCTGCTTTAACCTTCAATTGATGATAGCTTGATCTCAAGTCAATCTTTGAGAAGAACTTTGCTCCCTGAAGTTGATCAAATAAGTAGTTGATACGAGAGAGTGGGTAACGGTTCTTAATCGTCATTTGATATAATTGACGATAAACTATACAAAGTCTCATAGAACCATCCTTCTTCTTAACGAAAAGAACAGGGGCTCCCGCTTGGTTGGATGAATCCCTTATCCAAAAGTTCTTGAAGTTGCTCCTTTAGTTCTTTCAATTCTATAGGTGCCATGCGATAAGGATATTTAGATATCAACTCTGTACCCGGAGCCAAGTCAATGGAAAATTCAATTTCCCTATTTGGAGGAATTCCTAGAAGTTCCTTAGGAAAAACATTAGGAAATCCGCAAACAATTGGAATCTTCCCAATTTCAGCTTTCTCTTCTCGCAGCTCTTGTATAAATGCCAAGCATCCTTGACATCCATTCCTCAATAGACGGGTGGCACAGATGGCTGAAATAATTGGTGTAGTACTCGACTTAATGCCATAAAGTGGAAAGTTTTACCCTTTGGGGATTGAAAGGTGACCACTTTCCTAAAACAGTCAACACTAGCTTGATATGCAGCTAACCAATCCATGCCCAAAGTCACATCAAAGCCTTGAGAGTCCAAAACAATAAACTCTACTATTTTCTCATGACCCCTCAATCAGAATGACTACTGACTGACATACTGCATCTATAACCACCGAATCACTAGTAGGAACGAAAATAGATAGAATAAAGTCTAACGGTTCTGGTTTAGTCTTCAATAAAGTCTAGCTTGAGCATCCTTGGCCGAAATTGCATAATTACGCACTGAACTATAGGGCGAGAGGATCTTTGAGTAGATGTCAGTGTTATCTTCTCCTTATTCTTTTCAAGACAATTCTTGACTAAGTGTCATTTCTGGCCACAATGGAAGCATGAACACATCTTCCATCGACAATCTTCCAATTTGTGAAGCTTTCCACATTGTGAGCATGACTTAGAAGGTACAGATGAAGTGATATATGAAGTCATCCGTGCTACGAATGCTTCAGATGTAGCGGGATGTGAGGAACGAAAAGGCTTCGTAGGTGCTGAAGAAACTTGCCTATAATTGGTGGTATGAACTGATCGAGAAGGTGCTGAAGCTGAGAACTTTGCCCTCTTACTAGTCTGATCGTTGGTAAATGCTTGTGCTCGACTCACTTTGTTCTTACATTACTGCTCTCTTAATTTATATAACTTCTCTAGATCACGTTCAAAATTGAGAGCCCTATCAACGACTTCTGCATAAGTCCTCAACTTGAAGAGTGAAAGTCTCTCTTGATTGTTTGGTTTTAGGCCACACTCAAACTTTTTCGCCTTCATGATCTCCGTAGTAACATGTTGTGGCACAAACCTTGAGAGCCTTGTGAATTTAGCTTCATACTCGGCCACTGACATTTGGCCTTGCTCCAAGGAAATAAAATCTATCTCCCACTGCTCTTTGACATATTCAGGGAAGTACTTCTCATTAAATTTTCAATAAATTGAGCCCAAGTCCATGGTGTGTTTGGTGTATTATATGCTCTAGTTCTTTCAACTGACTTCCACTAGGGATCCGCTCCTCACTCAAGCTGGAATGAAGCCCATCTGACCTTCTCATCCTCTGTGCAGGGTATCACATGAAATTTTTTCTATAATTGATTCATCCACTGTTTGGCTTCGTGGGGGTTTGCTTTGCCCAAGAAATTGGGTGGCTTCATCCTTCGAAATTCTTGAAATCTGGAGGGTTGCTGCCTCGTTGCAAGTAAGGTGGTCTGTTGTGCCATAGTGTTAGCATTGCTTCTAATAATTATTCTACATGCCCATCACCATTTCCTCCTCTGTATGGGATGCCATTGGAACCGGTGGAAATTCCTACCCCATTTGACGCGCCCTCAGTATTAACGGTCCTTGTCTACGACGAGGGGCCATAAGGATTTGTTAAGATTGAGTATAAGCAAAATATATTTAAATAAATCAAACAATCGTAAACAATCCAACCCATGTCCCAATAAGAACCTAAAGCCTAAGCTTTGATACCAACTATAACAACCCGAAATTTCCACACAAAAATGATGTGGAATACCGAGTCATTAAACTTAGTTCATTAGCTTATAAGCAGAAATTTCATTGATAAGACAAAAAAAAGACTAATTTTTTTTTTTTCCTTTTCTTAAAACAATATTATGATAACGTTAATTGAATTATTTATAAAACTAAAATAAATAATTTCAACATCCATAAATAAAACTACTAATCCAAAAATACCACTGGTGACGGCTGTACATCACACAAATAGTGCTACATAGATCAATGTATACGAAAACTATAAATAAATATTCTAAAGAAAATTTATTATGTCGTAAAAAGTCTTAATTAAATAATTCTCACTAAGGATGATATTCTTCAGGTGGGAGATCTTCTTCGTCTTCAGGCACGAAATCAGGATCCTCATCCAACTTAGGATCCTTGTCAACGTTTGTGCCTGCGACACATAGTGTCAGGGTGAACTAAAAATCTACATGCTCAGTAGGACGATTCTAAGACCATTTGTGTCTTAAGCTGTCCAACACATAGTTTCAATGATTATTTAATTATTAATGACTAAAGATACAGGAAAATATGAGAAATCGCCACTGATGCGGGACGCCAAGATCGAGAGTCGTAGATTCAGGCCGCAGCAGATTTTTCAGCCAAGAAGCGGAACGGAAATTAGAACCAGGAGAAGAAAGGAGAAAAATGCGGAGTCGATCGATCGGTTCAATGATTCGATCGATCGAATCCCTGCTTTGATCGATTGAAGCCATATTTCGATCGATCGACGACGACTAGAGAGGAATTTAATTCTGGCGCGCGTGTGTGTGTGTGTGTGTGTATATATATATATATATATATATATATATATATATATATATATATATATATATATATATATAATTCAATCGATCGATCGAGTATCACCATCGATGTATATATATATATATATATATATAATTCGATCGATCGAGTACCCTTTTAGATCGATCGAAATCGAGAATGAGTTTTCTCAGAATCCAAATTTAAGTTTCTGGGGTAAACTTGTCTTTCTTTTATGTTTATTTTGTTTTAGGGTTTTATTTTAAGACCTCCTATATAAGGTCTCTCCATAAACAATGAAATTAGTTATTGATTATTGAATGAATGAGCTTTTGCTTTTGAAACTTGAGATGAGTTTCTCCGATGAGTGATTCTCCTTCCCAAGAAGGGTTTGGTGTGAAGTCAAGGGTGCGAAGCCCAAAATCTATCGTTTATCTATCTCTTTTATCTTATTTTCTTTTCCACCTCGCGTGATCTCACAAACTCTAATTTCAGCTTTCAACCTACAATACCCCGAAGTTCGAGCCCTAAATCCCATCCCACCAATAGGCCCACACGAATCAGAATCTTGAGAACACTCAAGACTCCGTCATTGAATCATGAGTGGCGCCTTAATCTGGAAATCCTAAAGTTCTACCTCTAGGACCGATCTGTACTGCAAGGCTAACGGATCTAGCGCCCGGACTGAACCCGATTTGAACCCCGATGCGATCTTTCACATGGAAAACTACGAAATTCTAAGGTATTCGCGTTACTTTTAGGTTCATTGTTTAAAATTAATTTAGTTTAATTTCGACAAGTAATTAAATCATCGCATTCACGTAGTTGAGGGTCTTGTCCTGCGTCAGTTCAAATATGGCTTCGATCGATTGAATCATTGAATCGATCGATCGACTGTGCAGTGTGCAGATTCTTCTCCTTTCTTCTCCTGGTTTTGATTTCCGTTTCGCTTCTTGGCTGGAAAATCTTTTGCGGCCTGAATCTACGGCTCTCGATCGATCGACGACGACAATGATGCGGGATGCCAAGATCGAGAGCTGTAAGATTCGGGCCGCAACATATTTTCTAGCCAAGAAGAAGCGAAACGGAAATTTGAACCAGGAGAAGAAAGGAGAAGAATATGCGTAGTCGATCGATCGAATCCCTGCTTCGATCGATCGAATCCATCTTTCGATCGACGATGACTAGAGAAGAATTTAATTCTGGCGTGTGTATATATATAATTCGATCGATTGATTTTATTTCGATCGATTGAGTAGACATTTCAATCGATTCAATGCTTTGATCGGTATATATATATAATTTGATCGATCGAGTACCCCATTCGATTGATCGATTTTGCGTGAGAATGAGTTTTCTCATAATCTGAATTTAAGTTTCGGCGGCAAACTTGTCTTTCTTTTATGTTTATTTTGTTTTAGGGTTTTATTTTAAGACCTATATAATGTCTCTCCATAAATAATGTAATTAGTTATTGATTATTCAATGAATGAGCTTTTGCTTTTGAAACTTGAGATGAGTTTCTCCGAAGAGTGATTCTTCTTCCCGAGAAGGGTTTGGTGTGAAGCCAAGGATGCGAAGCCCAAAATCTATCCTCTATCTATCTTTTTTATCTTATTTTCTTTTCTGCCTCGTGTGATCTCACAAACTCTAATTCCAGCCTTCAACCTACAATACCTCGAAGTTTGATAAATCCCATCCCACCAATAAGCCCACACGAATCAGAATCTTGAGAACACTCGCGACTCCGTCATTGAATCATGAGTGGCGCCCTAATATGGAAAACATAGAGTTCTACCTCTAGGACCGATCTGCACTGTAAGGCTAACGAATCTGGCGCCCGGACTGGACCGGATTCTAACCCCAATGCGATCTTTCACATGGAAAACTACGAAATTTTAAGGTATTCACGTTAATTTTTGACGGGGAACGCCAAGATCGAGAGCATTGAAATTGAACCGCAACAGAAGTTCAACTTCAGAAAAATAAAATAAAATTACTGTTCACGATGAACAGTGACGGACGTCTGTGAAGAGTGACGGACGTTCGTGATGAACAGTGACGGACGCCCATGAAACAATGACGGACGTCCGTGATTTTGCCCCCTATCTGTCCGTAGATCACGGACGTCCGTGGGGCACTACGGACGTCCGTGGACGTCGTGGCGGGACTTCTAATTTTGAGTTTTTGTTGCGAAAACTTTCCTTTTTAGTGTTTTATTAGTATTAGGATTCTTTATTTCGAATTTAATTATTGGTGGCCTATATATTGAGGCTTGTAAAGACTTTTTTAATTAGTTATTAAATATTTTGAATTATTTTATGCTTGAATATTCTTTGCCTGAGATGGGTTTGGTGTGAGGCCAAGGGAGTGATTCCCAAAAGCCATTATTATTTTTTCTATTATCTATCATTGTCTTCTTTGAATCTTTTGCCTTGTTGATCCCTGCTGGCTTCTCCTACATCTTAACCTATTGATTTCTTGATCCTTAAAACCATAAATCCCTTTCCGAATCCCAAATCAAATAGAGCCCAAAACCCTTTTCTAAGCCATAAATCAAACTATAAGCCCATTACAAAGCCATACACATATTTCCAAAGCCCTAGTTAGAGTCTGCGAATCTACATCGGATCGAAGACGAACGCCCTAGCTTGGAAAAAGCTAGAGTTCTATCTCTAGACCGATCTCACCTCAAATCTAATAGTACTTGCGCATCGGATTGGACCCTAACTGGATCTCGCGTGATCTACCAACCTGAATTCTCTGAACCCTAAGGTATTTAAAATAGTTTTGAGATTAAGCTTGATTTAATTTTATTTAATTTCGGCAAAATCGCATAAAATTATAATCACGCATTTTAGGGTTCCCGTCTCGCGTCAGTTTTGGTATCAGAGCCCTAGGTTTTCTAGGTTAGGACATCTTTGCTTGTCATATTTATTTTATTGCATTGTTTTGTGGGTCCATATTGCATTCCATATTAGAACCCTAATAGACCTTGTGATCACCATGGACTCGAGTGCGATTCTCAATGCCCTTAACGGTATGCGAGAAGAACTGGGTGCGATTAGTGCACGTTTGAGTACCATAGAGCAAGCCCAAACATCCCTAGGAGTTGGTAATGATAGGTTACGTGATCGAACAATTAACTGGAAGCGATGGGTGGGCTGAAAAATCAGCACCAAGAGCGTGAATGTCCTCACTTTGAACGTAATGATCGCCAAGACAATCGGAACCGTAGGGATCATCGTAGAGATGACTATGACCCCGAAGTTCAACTCCTTAAGAACGTTCGAGTTGAGATTCGGACTTTCGATGGAAGAGTGGACCCTACCGTCTTCCTCAATTGGCTTTCTGACATGGACCAACACTTTGATTGGTATGCCATGAATGACGACCGTTGCGTTCATGGGTCAAAAAATCGGATTTCCAATACGTATCGTCCTTACCTTCAGGCCGATATGTATCGGGTATCGTCCGATACATTGAATGTATCGGTTTGATGCATTCAAAAAAAAAAAAATCCCAAAAAAAATCCAAAAAAATACCAAAAAAATCTGAAAAATTATATTTATTTATTTTGTATTTATTTCAGCTATTTTTGCTTGTATTTTTGACTTATTTGATGCATTATTTAGATGAATATATAAGTACCATGCCTATTTTGTGACTTAACCCAAGTCACATGCTTATTTTTGACTTATTTTTGACTTGAGATCACATTTTTGACTTAATGTAAAAGATCTTCTAACATTTTTTTTTGACTAGCTGATCACATGCCTATTTTGTTTCCCCTTTCCCTTATCAAATTTTCTGAAATGAGGAAATTAGGATTGATGCAAAATTGCTTCACTTTCATATATATTCTTAGAGCTTATACAAATTTAGAAGGAATATACTCTAACTGCCATTAAATCCTTTTAACTAAATATTTTACCCTGGCATATGGGCTTGTTTATATATATAGATTATTTATTGACAATATTTCATAATTTGATCGACGCAGTCACGCATGAACTAAATTGCAATGTATATTGACAAAAATAAATTATATATTGTCAAAATTAATAGGTATGTTGATAGAAATAAATTTAATTGTACATGGAAAACTTACTTTAGAGCTACATTGAATTTCGTGGTAGTTCTTGGCCCTCGTGATCATCATCATCATCAATGCGCGAGCTTTCCGACCTTTGCCTATAATGTTGGCCATATTGATACCCATGATCATATGTGCCCCCTTGAAACTGAGGCTATAGCAACGAATATGGCTCAGTATAGTACGTAAAGGCCGGTCCTCCAAAAATCTGACCAACGAAGTCATATGGCACCAGGTAGGTTTGTTGTGGCTGGTAGTATGGGTTACTAGTTGCTGAATCTTCGGTATTTTACAAACTAAATCCCCCGAAGCTAGAAGTCATATAACCCATATCCGTATCATCTTGTGGACCTTGTGGTGGTGGTGTTTGATATAATTCCGACGCTCCTCTTCCTTCAACCCCTCCCATTCTAAATGTAGGAGTGTCGAACTGTGTTAACGGTGTCGAGTCATCGTCCCATGCCACCATATCTCTATAAGGATCAGAGGTACCAGCATCCTCCCCTCCACCACTAGTGCCAACGTCCCCTCCACCATCATCTTCACCAATCCCATCGTCACTATCGGGCTGCGTTTCGTCATCAGATCCAACCACTGAATGACGATTCAATCTTCTTTTCCGCCTCGGTGGTTGGGAAGTCTGCTGCTCCGCTACTCTTTCAGTATTGTCCAACCATTCATTGCTCTCAGTATCCAAGACTGACTCTTCTCTCTCTTCGATCCATTGATTCAAAGGGTCATCCTCCTCGAATATATAATCCAACTGGATGGGATGAAAATATTCACTGTCTGTAAGGTAGAAAATGATAGATGAATTATTATAATATGTAAGTAAGACTTCATATAATTGAGGATCTAAGACTTCATATAATTGCTTACCACGGTTGGTCCTCTGTATATTCCTGACCCTTAATCGCATGTTGTAGTGGCAGTAGACTAACTTTTCCAATCGGTCCATAGTTAGTCTATTCCTTGTCTTAGTATGAATGAGAGAGAAAGTGCTCCAATTCCGCTCACAGTTGGACGAGGAACATGTTTGCGACAATACCCTCATTGCTACCCGCCTCAATATCGGACCATCACCTCCATAATGCATCCACCAATCAGCGGGTTTGTCGTGTTTAATTTGGGATTGCGCCAACGGGGTCCCAAATGACCCATGTCTCTTGCGAAACATGTCAATCTATAAAGATGAAACACAGTAAGGCACATATCAATAAATAGATCATAATATCACATGACATTTGACTTATTAGTTATAAGGTATGATACTATGATTACTCACATCTCTGATGGCTTGACCTTGGTCCGCCAACTCAGGGAGCATTCTTTGGATTACATTGAGCAAACCGGTATACACTTCATCAGTGTCACTCAGCTCGAAGCATCGCGTATACTGGAAGGCTGGATTCAAGTAGTGTGCTACACATCAAATATGAGCAATTTCATCAGTATATGAAAATAATGAATAAATAAATAAAAATCACTACATAAGCAGTTTAACATGTTATACCTGCTGCATGCAAGTACTGGTGAAATTGTGCATACCACCTCTTGTCGATAATCGCCCAGTATTGTTTATATTTTGTAGGACATTTGGTTTTTATAGCCAATTTTGCCTTATCCATTGACTCATAAACGTACCTCATTATTTATTTGATATTATTATAATTTATGAATATTTATTTGATATTATTATAATTTATAAATATTTATTTGATATTATTCTAATTTTTAAATATTTATTTGATATTATTCTAATTTTTAAAATTTTATTTGCTATTATTCTAATTTTTAAAAATTTATTTGAAATTTATTTCATATTATTCTAATGTTTTATGGGACCTATCCCATAATTATGGGACATACCCCATTATTTTAATTATTTTAATTATATGTGACCCATAATTATAATTATTTAAATTAAAATTAATGATAAATTTAATTATATATGACCCATATTAATTTTAAGTTTAAATTATATGTGACCCATATTGACCCCATTATTTTATTAATTATATGTGACCCATATTAATTTTAATTTTAATTATATGTGACCCATATTGACCCCATTATTTTATTAGTTATATTAATTGTTTTGTGACCTAAAATTTTAATTATATGTGACCCATAATTTTAATTATTTAAATTAAAAATAATAATAAATTTAATTATATGTGACCCATATTAATTTTAAGTTTAAATTATATGTGACCCATATTGACCATATTATTTTATTAATTATATGTGACCTATATGATATGTGACCCATATTATATGTGACTCATATTAATTTTAATTTTAATTATATGTGACCCATATTGACCTCATTATTTTATTAGTTATATTAATTGTTTTGTGACCCATACTTTTAATTACATGTGACCTATAATTTTAATTATTTATATTATTTTTGACCCATAATTTTAATTATTTTAATTATTTTAATATCTACCATTAAATATGATAGATTTACTATTAAATATGGTAGATCTATCAAATTTATGGGTAGATCTACCCTTATATAAGGTAGATTTATCATATTTATGGGTAGATCTACCATTAAATATGGTAGATCCACCAAATTTATGGCTAGATCTACCCTTATATAAGGTAGATCTACCCTTAAATAAGGTAGATCTACCTTATTTAACATTTAAAACGAAATAAAATGATGGGAAAATGATAAAACACGTACCTTCGGCATTGATCCCGAGCTTTTTTGTGCGATTCGGCGGGGATTTAGGGAGCAAATCAACAAAAAAGAAGAGGAAGAAGGAAGAAGGAAGAAGAGAGGAGAAGAGAGAAGCTGCAAAAAGTGGGAAAAAAACCCAAACCCGAGCCTATATTCGGCTGAGTCAAAGGGTGGGTCCCACGGACGATATTTTGAAATTATCGTTCGTATTGGACGATAATTTCAGTCTTATTTAAAATTTCAAAATTTTTTTAAAATTATCGAACTTCGATAATTTCATATTATCGTCCGATACGAATGATACGGGCGGTACTTCGCCCGTATCGGACGATAAGTTGAGTATTTTATATTAGGTACGATACATACCCTATGTATCGTACCGCTGACCTCCAAAACCGATACGTATCGTCCTATACGTATCGGTATCAAACGATATTTTGACCCATGGTTGCGTTAGACTTGCGAAAATGAAATTGGTTGGTCAAGCTCGACTTTTCTGGCTCAATGTTGAGCGCATTAGGGTGAACGCGGGTTGTCCTCCCATTACTCGTTGGGATGACATGAAGGAACAACTTACTGAGAAATATGTTCGTTTATCATACCACCAACGCCTCCTCGACCAGTGGCAAAATTTACGTCAAGGTGGTATGCCCGTGATCGATTACATTGCCAAATTTGAAGAGTTCATGATGAGGGCAAAAGTATCGGAAGACCATGAAATCACTCTCTCTAGATTTCGCACCGGATTGCGACTTGAATTGCAAAAAGAATTGAAAGATGCTATGTCGTTGTGCAAGATCTTGAACGGTACTTGAAAACTACGGTGGTGAAGAGGATCGAGCCATATTATAATAGTCAACGATCCGGTGAGGAACGATTGAATCCTCCTCCCAAACCTACACAACCTGCCCCTGCCAATTCGAGGTTTGATAAGGGAAAAAGTGTAGTTTGAGACTCCTCCAGGGTTAACTCTCCAGTAAAGTGCTATAAATGTCATGGGATGGGACACTTTGTCTCCCAATGCTCTACGAAAGAACCCTAGAGGACTCTCTTCATTGAGAGAGGAGGATGATGATGAGGTAGTGGTTGAAGAGGAAGTATTTGAACCGGTTAGCACATCCAATGATGAGGAGGGTGATGCTTGGTCATGCTTTAGTTGTGAGGTGTGCCCTTGCACAACCTCAATGAGATGAAAAGAATGACTGGCAAAGGGAGAACATCTTCCACACCTACGCCAGATTTGGTGAAAAGAATTGTAGGGTCATTGTGGATAGCGGTAGTTGCACTAATGTTATATCAACTCATGCCGTACGCCGCCTAGGGCTTACACCCGAACCCCACCCGAGACCTTGTAAGATTGCATGGGTCAATTCTTCATCCATTCCCGTGTCGAAAAGGTGTCGTGTACCTATTCAGTTAGGTTCTTATTCGGACACCTTATGGTGTGATGTAGTGCCGATGGATGTGGGCCATATAATTTTGGGAAGGCCGTGGCTCTATGACATGGACGTGACTCATTCTGGTCGATCAAACATATGCACGTTCATGCATAAGGGCAAAAAGATTACTTTACACCCTTTGCCTCCCAAAACACCATCGACCAACACTGTCGAACAGGAGGAGTCTTCTAAATCCATTAATATTGTGAGCCCTTTTGAGTTCGAGAAAGCATCGATAGAAGAGAGTGTGGTGTACGTAGTTGTCACCGTAGAGAGTGCTCTCGAGTCGGTGAGCGAGTGTCCCAAGGAGGTTGAGCCGATTTTAAAAGAGTTTACGGATGTCTTCCCTGCAGACTTACCAAACGAACTCCCTCCTCTGCGTGATATCCAACACGCAATTGACTTGGTTCCCGGATCTACCTTACCGAACTTGCCCCACTACAGGTTGAATCCGGTTGAGCACACCGAGTTGACTCTGCAAGTCAATGAGCTCCTTCATAAGGGGTTCATCCAAGAGAGTCTGAGCCTGTGTGCCGTACCTGCGCTACTCACTCCTAAGAAAGATGGTACATGACGCATGTGTGTGGATTGCCGTGCAATCAACAAGATTACTGTTAAGTATCGGTTTCCCATACCAAGGCTCGATGACATGCTTGACATGATAGTTGGTGCCACTATCTTTTCAAAGATTGACCTGAGTGGCTATCATCAAGTCCGCATCCGACCCGATGATGAGTGAAAAACCACCTTTAAGACTAAAGATGGTCTTTATGAGTGGATGGTCATGCCTTTTGGGCTTTCTAATGCCCCGAGCACTTTCATGCGACTCATGACCCAAGTGTTGAGGCCGTTTCTAGGCAAATTCCTTGTTTATTTCGATGACATTTTGACCTATAGTCATAACAAGGATCAACACTTGAACCGCCTTAGGTTGGTTTGTGAGACCCTCAAGGGCGAGAAGTTGTTTGCAAATCTCAAGATATGCACCTTCATGCAACATTCTGTTGTTTTTTAGGATTTATTATCTCGGCCGATGGAATGGTCGCGGACCCCGAAAAGGTTAGAACCATTGTGGGGTGGCCCGAGCCTACAAACATACACGATGTGGTCTGAGTTCACTGCTCTCCTTAGTAACCCGACCAGCACACACTCCGTGTACACCATCCAGGATGGGTACTTGTTTAAAGGCAATCGCCTTTGCATTCCTTGCACTTCACTGCGTGACTTTCTCATTTGGGAGTTACATGCTGGAGGGATGGCCGGATATTTCGGGCGTAATAAAACTGTTGTGCTCGTAGAGGATATGTTCTTTTGGCCTAACCTAATGAGAGATGTCGCTCGGGTTGTCAAACATTGTCGTACTTGCCAAGTGTCAAAACAGACCAAACAAAATACCGGCTTGTACACTCCTTTATCCGTGCCACATACACCGTGGCAAGACCTCTCTATGGACTTCGTGCTTGGACTTCCTAAGACCCCTAGGAAGCACGATTCCATCTATGTCGTAGTGGACCGATTTTCCAAAATGACCCACTTCATTCCTTGTTCCAAAACCTCCGATGCATCTCATATTGCTAAACTGTTTTTCGCGGAGGTAGTGCGTCTTCATGGGTTGCCCAAAACCATTGTGTCTGATAGGGATGTTAAATTTACAAGTTATTTTTGGAAGACCCTTTGGCACATGATGGGCACATTGCTCCAATTCTCTACAGCTTACCACCCTCAAACGGATGGCCAAACCGAAAGCACCAATAGGAGCCTTGGAAATCTCCTTCGTAGTCTTGTCGGTGATCATGTTAGGACCTGGGATACCATCTTACCCACAGCTGAGTTTGCATATAATAATTCTGTCAATAGGTCCATAGGCATGAGTCCTTTTGAGGTAGTGCATGGTCATAGGCCTAGGACCCCATTAGATTTGATCCCCATGTCTGCATCCCATAGAGTGTTAGAGTCTGCCGATGCATTTGCACAACATATTCATAGCTTGCATGCCGAAATTAAACAGAGAATTAATTCAAACAACAATCAATATAAATTATCTGTAGATGCTCACAAGCGTTCTAAAGAATTTAATGTGGGTGATTATGTGATGGTCCGGGTTAGGCCTGAGCGGTTCCCATCGGGATCCGCAAAGAAGCTCCAATCTCGAGGCGCTGGGCCTTTTAGAATTTTGGCTAAGAGTGGTCCTAATGCATATGTGCTCGAGCTTCCTCCAGGCACGGGGTTAGTTCAACGTTCAATGTGGAGAACTTGGTTCCTTATTTGGGCTTCACCCCACCTCCTGAAAACGCACTCCAACCACTTCCTAGCCCCAGCCCCAATCCAACCTTGCAACCTATACCTTTTCCTTCCCCAAGCAGACAGAGATCAGATGAGATAGAAGATATAATCAACGATCATGCCGTCTCTACACATGACGGGGGATTCCAGAAGTACATGGTTAAATGGGTCGGCAAACCGGAGTCTGAAAACACTTGGGTCCACGAGAATGAAGTTCGTCGCTTGAACACCGACGTGTTAGACATCGACCACGAGCGCGTTTCATCGGTGATGAAACCTTTTTGGTTTAGGGGAATTGACGGGGACGCCACATACATGGACATTGGATTTGGACCACATCATTTCTACTCGCGTCGACAGAAAAGGAGAGGGAGCCCGAGTCCGAGTACAACATGCGTATTTTATCGGTAATGAAACATTTTGAGTGGAGGAGAATGACGGGGAACGTCAAGATCGAGAGCATTGAAGTTGAACCACAATAGAAGTTCAACTTCAGGAAAAAAAAAAAAAACTACTGTTCACGATGAACAGTGACGAACGTCTGTGAACGGTGACGGACGTCCGTGATGAACAGTGACGGACGTCCGTGAAACAATGATAGACGTCCGTGATTTTGCCTCCTATCTGTCCGTAGGTCACGGACGTCCGTGGGGCACTACGGACGTCCGTGGACGTTGTGACGGGACTTCTAATTTTGAGTTTTTGTTGCGAAAACTTTCCTTTTTAGTGTTTTATTAGTATTAGGACTCTTTATTTCGAATTTAATTATTGGTGACCTATATATTGAGGCTTGTAAAGACTTTTTAATTAGTTATTGAATATTTTGAATGCTTTTATACTTGAATATTCTTTGCCTGAGATGGGTTTGGTGTGAGGCCAAGGGAGTGATTTCCAAAAGCCATTGTTATTTTCTCTATTATCTATCACTGTCTTCTTTTAATCTTTTGCCTTGTTGAACCCTGTTGGTTTCTCCTACATCTTAACCTATTGATTTCTTGATCCCTAAAGCCATAAATCCCTTTTCGAATCCCAAATCAAATCGAGCCCAAAACCCTTTTCTAAGCCATAAATCAAACTATAAGCCCATATAAAACCATACACCTATTTCCAAAGCCCTAGTTAGAGTTTGCGAATTTACATCGGATCGAAGACGAATGCCCAAGCCTGGAAAAAGCTAGAGCTCTCTATCTCTAGGCCGATCTGACCTCAAATCTAATAGTACTTGCGCATCGGAGTGGACCCTAACTGGATCTCGCGTGATCTACCAACTTGAATTCTCTGAACCGTAAGGTATTTAAGATAGTTTTGAGATTAAGCTTGATTTAATTTTATTTAATTTTGGCAAAATCGCATAAAATCATAATCACGCATTTTAGGGTTCCCGTCCTGCGTCACTTTTAGGTTCATTGTTTAAAATTAATTTAGTTTAATTTCGGCAAGTAATTAAATCATCGCATTCACGTACTTTAGGGTCTTGTCCTGCGCCAACCACATATTTATACTCTATGATAATCAACTCCTAGTACAGTGGGGTCTTGATGTCATATTTAGGAAATTAAAAGGTGAATTTCATAGAAATTCCCAAGTATAATATTTTTCTTTTGCATTTTATTTCAAATATATTTAGTTTTATGTTCATGCATTATTTAAATATATAACTTAAAGTAATCTCTCCCGCAAATATAACGCTATAATCAAAGTCAAAGTACCGATGGGGATCCTGACCATCGTCCTTATAGAACAATTTTCCAAGTACCGTAGCTCCTACTAAGTGAGGTAGCTCGTGTGGTTCAAAATACCGTTGTAACGGTTCAAAGCATGTCATTGCACATGATCCTTCAAATTCAAAGCTTAAATTGCATGCATATTTCTAAAGTATAATGTTGTATTCATACTTTTTATAATTAATTTAGAATTCAAAATCAGTTTTCAAGGTTCACTGAGATTTTTATATCATATATATATATATATATATATATATATATATATATATATATTTTTTTTTTTTAAATTTTCGCTTTAAGAATGTCACGGGCAAAATATTTTTCTCTCTTTAATGATACAGGATCTCGTTTTTCTAATCTCATGTTCATATGTTCAAACAAATTATAAAAGCAAGGTGACCATGTGCCTCAACAACATAGTTATGTAGGAAAATAGCGGTTAACTGGCCAAGTGAGCGTCCCAATTTAACCTTTTTTTTTAGTATCTCCTTCAAATAAGACCAACACCATTGTGTAGGTCTCATTGAGACGATCGAAATAATGTGCTTACATGCTTGCAACCGACATGTATCGATCACTTTATGTACAGTCACAGTGCATAAAAGGCCAAATTAATGATTTATTACTAAATAATTTTTTTAAGGTAGATTATAGAAATTTGATTCGTAAGATGGAATGTTCACGAATTTCAAGTGGGGTGGTCCCTACTGATAATTTCATAAATCTTACTGAATTTTAAAGATCAGAGGGATCAATGATCCAAAAGACCCAACACTTAAAACTTTTCGGAATTTAGGCTGCAAGTGCAATCTTGACGTAAACGAATTTCGCCCAACTTTGAGGCCAGATTCGAATGGGTTAGTGAATGATTTAATCTCAGCTAAAATAAAAATAAAAATAAAGAGTAGCATAACATTCATCAATAACAATTGATGTTACCATGTTTGAATAAATGTACTAGTGTTTGCGGTCCATCAAAGATGGCATGTTACACAAACTAGTGTCATTAAAATTACTCGAACCTACGAAATGAGCAGATTTGTCATTAAAATTACTTCAAACTGTAACTTTATTCTCTCTTATTAATTATCTGTCATCTTTTATCATTATTGAGTTTGTAAAGTATTTAGCATGATAAGGTGATTGCCGTTTTGCACTTCTTGAATCTTGTTTATGCTTATATGGGCCATGGTATTTTATTCGAAAGTTTGTTGTCACTGGATGTCTCGATTACTGAACTTTATTGTTGCAGTCAAGATTGGAGTCACTAATGTATGCGGGTTTAATGTCTTCCCATTGCATAAATCATCCATCTTTGATATTTATCCTAATGGGACACAATGTCTGTCCATTTAAGTTTCTATCTGCTTGAGAAAGATTTACTTTTGAATATTCCAGAATAACCTTTCCGTTTGGCGTCAGAAATCTCATTATTATGGCCACACAAAATTTCCTGCTACACTTACTATTTTTTTTGGCATCATTGTATGTTTCTTTGGTTTGATTTGTTGCATCCTTTATTCTTGCTTGATGTTAATTAATAGACCCACCATTATTTTTGTGTAGATTGGGCCTCTCGAACTTTCTTTTCTGACGATGGATCCACAGCAATTGAAATTGCTCTCAAGATGGCGTTTCGCAAATTCTCATTTGATAATGGATTTCTGTTGAATTTTCCAGAGGGAACTTCAGTTGATAGAGGTATTGAGTTCAAGGTAAGCCTCATTTATTTGGTTGGTTTGTAAGTTTTTCTCTTGATTCAGAATAGTTAATACTAAATTTTTGTTCTTTATCAGGTCAAGGTAAGTATTTCTAGTTTTCTTGGAGAATTCATGCAGAAAACATCAATATTGAGTATATAGGAAGATATACATTGTGTTTAATACTCGAGTGTAGACTATCTCTTTCACTAAAATAATGTGCTGTTCTTTCTGTGAATATTTCTTGGGGGGGAGAAGCCTACTACCAAGATCATCTTTAGTACAGACCCTTCTAATACTCCCAAAATATTTATATGCAGTATAGAACAAGATTTTATTGTTTATGCAGAATAAATGTAACTTTTCTAATGAGGTGATGGCAGTAAATCATATGAAGAAAATATTATATAAGATTATACTAGTTATATCCTTCACTACTACTGAATTCTATTAAAACTTGTACTTTTAGGGTTACTTTCTCACTGTGAAGTGTAACGTATAAATCTGAATTAAATGTTGGTTGGGTGCTAAGAGGCTGGTGAAGCATAGGATATGGTTGAGTTACACCTAAATTGGATGATATGAAACCATGAAATGGAGTATGATGCATGACTTAATGTGCATTATGTTCTTTGTGTGAAAAAGCTCTAGGGTTTAGTTTTCTGATGCGAAACTTCTCCATATCAGACGTTAATACAAATTGTAAACCATTACCTCTATCATGTCCATGGTGTACCAATACCTAAAACACTAAACTATGAAATCCATAAAATTAATTGAAAGATCTACACCCATGTACTTAAAAAAGAAATAGTACTCTTCCAATCAAGGTGGATAAAACCCATGACAATACACACAAGGTGGATGAAAAACTCAGGAATACACACTTAGATATATTAAATCATTATCGTCATCATCATAGTGTTATCCCGCCTATTGCTAACCTTTTTCTAACTACACAATCCTTCATGTCCCTTCTCACTGCTTCCCTCTAGGTTTTCACTGTTCTTCCTCTTCTCCTACTTCCGCGTGCTTGTAGTGTCTCAACCCTTCATACAGGGTTTGCTTGCTTTTGATGGACATGCTCAAACAACCTCAAGCAACATTATGTAATTTTGTCTCCATTTCATCCAACTTTCATTAATCCTATTTGAGACGTCCTCATCAAACCCATCATCTGATTGTAAAGTAGAGCCTAAAATAGTGAAATCTATGATAATGTGGCAGTGGATGATTTTTTTTTGAATCTTAACTAAATCCTCCTCCATGCTATCATGTTTAGTCAATTTGCACTTCATATGTTTCATTTTTTCTGCTAATTTTCAAACCTCTCGACTCTAGGGCTGGGCCTTTCTCCGTAATTCTAGTTCATCGTTTAGTTGTTTCCTCGTTTGACCATGGAATTATCTTCTTGTATCTCTATGGTTAATGCATCCATGATTAAGGCAAACGAATAAGAGCTCAAGGCAGATCCCTGTTGTAGCTAGTTCCAACGGGGAACTCACTCGCCTCTCCGCACATCATTCTAACGCTAGTTATCACCTTTTCATACATGCCTTTTATAATCTCAATATGTATTTGGGATGCCTTTCTTCCTCATTGTCCACCATATTTTCTGTCTCGGTACACTATTATAAGCTTTATAGCAGACATCTAAGTGAAAAATTGACCTCAGAGTCAACGAGGATGTTGATTTTGAATGAGGTAGAATATGTGGTCACACATGAGAACCATTGTGCACACATTTAGTGGGTTGTTGTAGGCACACAATCACACTGCATGGCATCGTTGGTTCATGAGGGCATGATGGAGCTTGTGAATGTGGCTAGGTTACATAGCATGGTTGCGTGCATGTTACTAGGTTATGTGAGCTGTGTGCACGGTTACGTGCATGTTACTAGATTATATGGCACGTTACTGCGCCACAATGGCTTTGTTGTGGAAGGATGGTGCTTACTAGTCATGATGGCTTGCCAAATGGGCTACGAGTGGAGCCAACATGGGGCATTGTAGTGGTGTTGATGCTTGGACGTGGGGCGCAAAGGGGGAGTTGTGTAGACGCGTGTAGAGACATAATGGTCCTATTACCTCTCAAGGCAAAGTATGTCAGGAGTATGTCAAACTACCATGTTTCAGGTTCTCTCGATATTTAAGAGCGTGTGACACTTTTCCCTTATATCGTCCAGAAGCCTAATGCTAAGGATTTGATTGTACTAAACTAATGTATAGCACGATTTGATTGTACTAACCTAATGTATAGCCTGATTGACTATGAGGGTGTGACACCTCACCCTTGCCTTGACACATGCTTGTCCGCGAATTCCGATACGTGGGTTGCGAAATCAGAAAAGAATATGCACAGTGAAACTTTTGTAGAATTTTTTTTCATTTTCAATAATAAATTGGGAGGTACAAAGTTTATAGGTAATCGAACTTGTCAAAGCACGTATGGCTCATAAAACGACCGTTTGTGATACTTAGCAAGGAACAAAACTGATCTAAATAAAATTTAGATAGCAGACATAGAAAAATATTTCAGATTATTCGGAAGAATACAGTTTTAATACATGATTACAATTAGCTAAAATATATCAATCTACACATGGCAAAGATGCAGCTAGATTGAAACGTGCGAGATGCTAATCATAAAAGAAAATTCAAGATACACCAAGCAGAATCTTACGCGTCTTACTTGCATGGGATATGGGACAAACGAAATGGACTCAATGCTTATGTAATTATTCTTTTTTAAAAAATTCTCATGCTATTGGGGTTGTTTTGGTTTTGGGCTTCAATCTTTTAGGAACAAAGATGAAAAAAAAAGGGAAAAACCAGATCAGTCAGACCCGTGTGCAGCTTGGGCCTAGTCTGGCTATGGGCCTGACCAGGTTGCGTCGGGCGAGACCAATTGAGATGTTGGGCCATTATAAGGCCCATTTTGTTCAAGTCCAAATTCATTGTAGTAGACCAATTAAGGTTTAATTCAGAAATTTTCTGATTAAATGGACCAATAAAATTCAATTTAGAATTGTTTTAATTAAAACTTGCTGTTGGGTCCAATTGAGTTGTGCCAGACAGGCCCAGGTCTGGCAGTTCTTAGTAATTTATTGTTATGTTCAAGGTGGGTCTGTGCCAGCTTTGAGCAATTTGTGTAATGGTTTCAATGTCTGGTCAGGTTCCATTCTTGAAGTCAAATGAACCAGCATGGCTCAGTGCATTTTTCTATCTAACTCTAATTGCCAGCAGGGTCAGCTCAGTTTATAGGCCCGATTAAATAGGCCAGCCATGTTTAATAGGCCCGATTAAAGTTAAAAATTTGTTAAGCCACCCGCATCCAAGTTTGAGCTTCGATCAAGTTTTATTGGGACCACATGAAGGTGGATATAGTTAGTGTTAAAATGTTTGAAGTGTATTTTCTAAAATTAGTTTATTATTATTATTATTATATATATATTTTTTAAAATTCTAATTTTATTTTTAGTGATGAGTGAGGCTGCTTGTATTTTTGTGTGGGCTCCACTTGCACATGTTGGATGCCACTTGTCTTTCTCTCCTCCGTCACTTCTTCCCACCAAACTTTTCCAGTTACCCATGTTGACCACATCATTATCCTCACCATCATTAAGGCTTTTTTTGTATTTCTCCATACATCCTTTTCATCTTCCCATACACTTCATGTCCTATGCAACCTATTCCCTTCCCCAGAAGCCACAATTAATTATCATCATTTTCCATATCTCATTTCATCTTTCAAAGCTCCATTATCAGATGTCTTCATTGCACCCTTAGAAAGTCATCCATATCTTTGTATTCTCTTGTGAGAATGTGTAAGAAACCTTTCCTAACACTTATATATATATATATATATATATATATATATATATATATATATATATATATATAACCTTTCCTTGATTAAATCTAGTCCATATAACCTTTCTTTAACCATTGGGAGTGAGTAGAAATCCAACATTTCATCTCTTGTGCAAGTGGTGGTATTTTGCTAAGTGTGTTAGTTTCAGTTTCTGTAATGTCCATTGTTGAATGATAATTATATTTTCTTCTTCCATATCTTCATCTTTTGATCATTCTTCTTTATTTGGTTGTGAGTCCTTCGGCCGGTGTAGCTTTGTTGCACTACTTGAGAATCGGTTATCCGGATATTGGATATCTTATTTCTCTACAGTTAGGGTGACCTTATTTGCTTACTTTGGGCCTTAAATGAACATACGTGATAACTTTGTAAAGCTGGTTTATGGACCGGGTCCCATTTGATCGATTTAATCAAATGAGCGAGTTAGAGTCCAACTCAGATTTGATTTAATTGATAGGCTAAGAAAAGGACCGGGGTAGTTTTGGGTTATATTTATTGGTTCAGTCAGGGTCCAGTTTAGCTTTCTGAAACTTTAGTGGCTCTAGTGTGGTTTTTAATTAAATGACCCGGTAGGGTCTGGTTCAGATTTTTAGTTTATAAAAATGAGCCCTGTAAGGCTCGTTCCCATTGTTAACATAAAATTAAGCGGGGCAATGATGTCTGATTCAGCGACGAAACAAAACGAAATTACCAGTTAGGCCTAGGTGGTCCTATAATGATTAGTAAGGCGTACATCAGTTTTTCATAAGATCCATTTTGAATTTGATTGGATTCAATTAGGGCTGGTATGGTTTTCATCACTTAAAATTATTTTGTTAGTTTAAGCATATGTTAGTGAACCCTAATTAGTATAGGTGGTAGCCTTTTAAGGCTGAATCTTGTCAGACCAAATGAGTTTGAGTAAATTTTGGAGTTCGCTAGAATTAAACTGTTGGCTTGTTCTTGTATGGCCTATATTGAATCCGTGAAATCAAACGATTTTCGTTGGACTTGCCCAATGGATGTATCGACTCAAGAGATCTTCCTCGAGTGATTTTAGCTTCACTCTAACACAAGATGATTAGAATTTGTTTTGCTAGTTTAAATGAGTGGACTGAAATGTATTTCTAGTTCAAATCATATGTGACTAATTGGTTTGACGACGACCTGCCTGGGAATATTATTTTGCGGAGACCTTGATGACATAGCAACCTTTTAAGCTATAATAAGTACTTGAATGTGTATTTTGGAAAATGAATGTATGACCTTTTTCATTTTGAACTGTTGAGTTGTATATAAATAAACTGCCTACAATTGCGAAAAAACTCTTTGAGAGAGTATGTACTAAGTTCAAACATGAATTTTTGAATGTAATTATCCTCCCACAAATAATCTTGAATAGGTTCATCTTTGGGAATATTCTCCAATAGCAACTCCCACCTTGAAGTTAAATTTGATATTATGAGTTTTGACACAGATAAGAATCATTGATTTAAGACCTGATTTAACAATGAAAGTGGAAAGACATGATATGTCTTGTTTCATCTCCTTTAATCCTTGGGGGCAACCTGATGTTCAAAAGCTCTACATTGTACTTCATCCTACGAAATGCATTATTGGCCTGGAGTGCCTGTGTCACCCTTGTGCTAGTGCGACGCTTCCTTGTTTGTGAATCAAACTTGATACCTCATTACACTGGTTGGTGTCACATATCAGCACCATTAATTTAAAAGACTTAATGAAATTTGTCTGAACAACACATGACTGATTTGAAATGAAGATACACGCAAAGTGAACACTCTGATTATCTCTCAAGTCAGGAGTAATTTCGAATAGTAACACCTAGCTTGTAATCTGTTTTTGAACTTTGAACTCTACTCGAAATAGTTTGAAAGCGTATGCAAGTAAGACACTTAAGATTCTGCTTGGTATATGTTGAATATATTTTGAATATTAGCATGTCACATGTTTCATCCTAGCTGCAGCCTTGCCACGGTGGGTGCAGCCCGCCCTCTAGGGCTGTGCCTGGATTCATTTAAGGTGAATATATATATATATAATCGAAAAACATGTTCATTGGAGGGTTCAAATTGTTCGATCTAGGAAGTTTTATATGCATGTTTCACCCTAGCTGCAGCCTTGCCATGGTGGGTGCAGCCATCTAGGGCTGTGCCCGTGTGTGTGTGTGTATATATATATATATATATATATATATACACACACACACACACACATATACCTTACGAACTATATATATAGGGAGCCGGTTTCGTCCTCCATGGGCGGACGCTCAAGCATCCTCCAAGAAGTTGTGGAGCTCCACGTGGCACCCAAGACATTGTTTGGGTGCCACGTAGAGCACGATAGGATGGGTTTGATCAATTTAAAAAAAAACAATCAATTTTGTATAAGGCTTCCGTCAAAGTTTGACTAATTTTGAAGGTTCAAATTTCAGGCCCAAAAACAAAAAATCCATGGTGGAGATGATTTTTCGATTGTTTTTTTAAATATGATCTAAGCAATGCACTTGTGGTATGTGTCATCAATTTGGTGTCCTGCTGCTGATTGGAGGTTTCCCCCAATCTTGGAGGATGGAAGCCTTTTCCATATATATATATATATGTATGGCAAAGGGGAAAATGCCCCGGGCGTAGAGACATCTCTACACCCCCCAATGGTGAGCGGCCATGGAAAGTGCAATTGCACTAACCCGGGTTAACCAAAGCGGGGTTTCTACTGACAGTGCTAGGTAGAGTAGGTAGCGCAGACGACTAAACCTGACGGAGGTAGGTAGCGTATGCGCCAAGGGAAATGCCTCGTCATGATATGGTGGTAAAAGAATTCAAAAAAGGCTACAGGTTCCTTCACTCTCTCTCTCTCTCTCTCTCTCTCTCTTCAGGTTCTCTCTCTCTTGCGCTTCTTATTGAGACTCGTTTTGAAAAAGCGAGATCTTTGAGACAACTCTCTCTCTGGAGCTTTGACTGGATAGAAGCGCAAAACAGTGACATTTGAGGTAAGTTTGGCGCTTTGCAACTTGTTTTAGTGTATTATATATAGGTTATAGATCATAAAATTATAAACATTCAAAATATATATGTTATAATTGACGCAGACGCTTCTTCTATGAGGAGTTGGGGCTCATAATAGAAGCGTTGTCGCTTTTGCGCTCGAGCGACGGTGCCTCAGATGGTCTGCGCCATTGCTTCGTATGTGAAGCGATGTCCTCATCTGCTCCTAGTTGATGGATATCTTTCTCTTATTTATAGGATAGAGATCATAAAATTATAAGCTTTCGAAAATATATAAATTATAATCGACGTAGACGCAAACGCTTCTTTTGTGAAGAGTTGGGAATGAATATACCTGCTCCATCGCTTCTTATGTGAAGCGATACGAAGCAATGACGTAGCGAGTTAAAAGAGCCATCGCTTCTTTAATGAAGCGATGATGCTTCACATGACCGCGCCATCGCTTCGTTGTGATTCAGTTTCCTTATTTGCCCGTTGTTGATTTATTTTTCGTCTAATGCAGGGCTGTAATGGACTCGATTGGAGAATTCAATTTATGTGGTGTTGATTTAAATCTCACCCTTGACATTGTTTCTTTAGAAGGAGATTCACTTGGTTGTGAGGGGGATTCCGAAATACTGGATTGTTGTGGAGGGTCTGAGAATACCTGCGAGGAATGGAAGCCACATATCGACTTGAAATTCCAATCTAAAGACGATGAATATAACTTTTATAATTTATACGCGAAGAAAGTTGGCTTCAACGTTAAGAAAAGTAATGCTTACAAATCTGCGAAGGGGGAGATTATAAAGAGACAATATGTATGTTCGTTCGAAGGGTTCAAGCAGTCAGCCAAGTGCAAATTACACCCGATATAAAGCGTTTAAGAGATAACTGTAAACAATAAATTTGCGTAGGATATAAATCTAATACAAATCAATCATAACAAATTTCCACTCGCTAGGAGAGGGTTTTATTGAAAATGGCGGACTTTACACTTCCGGGTATCGCAATCGATTCCATGTTAATTGCATCAAAATTGAATACCTCTGATTAAAAGCTATTAAATAATAAAAAAATTAACGTAGTTACATATCTGAAATAAACAAATTAAAATTCTAATTCTAAGTCTTCATCGACATCTTCAATCCGTCATGAGATAGATACATAGCAGACTATCTTCATCGGAAATTTGAGAAATAGGAGACGACGAATGGGAGAACTCCAAAAGCTGGTTCCATCTTATCGAAAAGCATGAATCATTACTAGAGCAAGAAACTTGTGGACGAGTCTTAAAACGAATTCTTGTTCTCTAATCCCAAAGATGAGTTCGAATACCAAATCCATTCTTCGGGCAACTGGTTATCAAAGGAGTTATCACTTTCAGTGATAATGTTTAATCATGGGTTAGAATCGCCAAATTCCTTAAAATTTGACGATCATAGATTATTTTATAATCATTTTACTGTTGGGTTTGATCAATATCCTAAGATTTGATCAATGTATGGTAAATCCACTGTTGGATCTTGTTATGATCTCGCATTGTGATTGTTTGACTAAAAGTCAACGAGTCCACCGTTATATTTGATCAGAATCAGAAGATCTGGTCAATATGTAATAAATCCATCGTTAGATCTTGTTACGATCTTGTATTATGATCGTTTGACCAAAAGTCAATGAGTTCATTGTTAGATTTGACCAGAATCATAAGATCCGGTCACTATGCAATAAATCCACCATTGGATCTCATTACGATCTCACGTTATGATCGTTTGATCAAAAGTCAACGAGCCCACCATTAGATTTGACTAGAATCACAAAATCTGGTCAATATGCAATAAATCCACCGTTGGATCTTACTATCGTGTATTATGATCATTTGACCAAAAGTCAAACAATCCATCGTGAAAGAATTTTTGATCTCGAGGTTGAGGTCCAAACCCTACATTTGAGGGAGTGATGATCTGAACCGCGAGGAAAACTTCGGGGCACAATTCAGATCCGGTAAATGAGTCTTCGTAGATAAATATTTCAAGTGTCAAAGTCTAGAATCTTTCTTTGGGTTCGTGATTGCAACCCGTATGAATATTAAATTTGTGGTTGCAATCCGACTGTACTAGGAGTTATGCCCAGGGTCGTACCCACGTGACTTAACTATTTCTAAGGACACAGGAAATTGGGTACGAGTCGTAACGCGTAATCCCAAATTATAACCATAAATCCTGCTTAAGTAGAGCTGTAGCTCTTATCCGAAGTATATTATCTTTAGGGAAGAGCCGTAGCTCTTATCCTAAATATTTTCCCCAGACTTATTCTTCCGTCAACTTTTTTTAAATTAAAAAAAAAGAAGAAAGAATCCCGGAGATGCCCTAAGTCTTTTGCTGGAAAAGCCGGAGATATTTTCGGTATAGGTTTCCTGTCAGAATTTTCAGATCCTTATAATGAGGACGGATCTCCTATTTATAGATTTATGGTAGCAGTTATAGAAGTTATGCTCCTACGGTTCCCTAAAGTTTTCATGAAATAAACGGTTGTGAGAGATGCATAAGTTTTCGTCTTTACGCAAATTGAGAAAAGATTATTCTTGCGTACGCAAGTCTTTTCTCATAACTACCTAGGTGCCTAACTATGTTTTCTAGCCACCTAGATGTCTAAGTATGTTTTCTAGCCACCTAGGTGCCTAACTATGTTTTCTAGTCACCTAGGTGAAGTGCCTAAGTATGTTAGATAGTCACCTAGGTGGCTAACTATGTTTTCTAGCCACCTAGGTGCCTAAGTATGTTATCTATCCACCTAGGTGTCTAACTATATTTTCTAGGCACCTAGGTGAGGCGCCTAAGTACGATTTTCTAGGCACCTAGGTACCTAATTATGATTTTTAGGCACCTAGGTGCCTAATTACGATTATCTAGGCACCTAAGTGCCTAATTATGGTATTTAGGCACCTAGGTGCCTAATTACGATTATCTATGCACCTTGGTGCCTAAGCACGACTTTTAGGCACCTAAGTGCCTAATTATGATATTTAGGCACCTAGATGCCTAAGTACGATTATCTAGGCACATAGGTGGCTAATTACAATTACTAGACACCTAGGTGTCTGACATAACTTAGGACTTTAAATCCTATTTAGAGTAAGTTTGTTAAGTCCTATTTAGAGTAGGTTTTGTTAAAAGGAAAAACTATAAATAGAGTCTCTTTTCCTAATTCCTTCTATTAATTTATTCAATCTTATTTTTGAGGTTAAGTGGAAGAAGAAAGAGTTTCCGATTCCAAAATTTCTGAGTCAACAATAACAAATGCGGATGTGAGGCAAGGTTGAATATTAGGATCGACGAGCAAAAGTTGTGGGAGGTAATGGAATTTATAGAGCCGCATAATCATCAGTTTATACACATACGAAGGTGAAAAAATTACGATCACATAATAAGATGAGGGGCAAGTAAATCGTTGATAGGAACATTTGATAGTATAATTCTTCCTTCGAAGATTTCAATTGTTTTGTCGAGTTTGGATAGAGAGGCTAGCGTTAAGCCCTTAACAAACTCGGGATTACCTAATGAAGATAGGAAATGAGAGTAACAACCATCCGATATGCATGACCGTCATCAAGACCTTCATTGATAGGAAGAATCAAGAAGATGATTTCTTCTTCGAAACCGAACTTGACAAAGAATATCGTATGTGTAGTATAATTTGGGCTGATCACAGGTCACAGATTGCTTATCAACATTTCGGTGATGTGGTGGTATACGAGACCACTTACAAAACAAACAAATTGCTACTACCTTTCGCCCCATTTATGAGGGTCAACCATTATTGGCAGACAACGCTTTTTGGATGTGCGTTGCTCGCGGATGAGACGGAGGAGACATTCATTTGGTTGTTTAACACGTGGTTGAAGTGCATGGGTGCTAAGTAATCTAATGCAATCATTACCGATTAATACAATGAGATGAGCAAGGCCATCTCCAAAATCCTTCCGGGAGCCACGCATCACCTCTGCATATAGTACATAGGGAGGAATGAATTGATTCATTACTGTTAGCTGAAGATAAGGTTTGAGAATTTTGGGAGAAATCACAATCAGTGTAAGTTTAGTCGTATGATTGATGATTTTGAAAGGAGATGGGCAGAACTCGTCAAGGAGTTTCTATTACAAAACAACGCGTGGTTCAAACAAATGTATGCTCTTAAAAGGAAATGAATTCCATGCTACTTGAGTGATACCTTTTGAGTCGGTATGCCCACTACGCAACGTAGTGAAAGTATAAATTCATTCTTCGATACCTATGCCAATTCTCAAACGAGTTTGACAGAATTTGTCAAGCAATACTGATGCGAGACAACTACCCTAAAATGCAGAATATGATTTTTATGCAGATTTTTCCGAAATTAATGAAATTAAATCAAGTTTAATCGCAAAATTATCTTTGGCACCTTTAGGGTTTTGCAGAATTTTGATGGGTAGATCACACGCGATCCAGGTAGGGTCCAGTCCGATGCGCAAGTACTTTTCGAGTCGAGGCGAGATCGACCTAGAGATAGAGCTCTAGCTTTTTCCAGGCTTAGGCGCTCGCCTTCGGTCTGATGTAGATTCACGGATTCCAAGTTGGGTTGTGAAAGGAATTTATGGTTTGTAAAAAGCTTTTGACTTTCAGATCGGTTTATGGTTTTAGAAAGGGTGTAAGCTATGTTTGACGTAGGGTTTCAAAAGGGTTTAGGGTTTTAGGGATCACAAGGAAGAAATTAGGCTATGGTTTAGAGAAGCATGCAGAGATTTAGAGATAACAAATATAAGCAAGCCACGCAAATCAATGACAAAGATAAAGAAAATATATGGGAATCACTCCCTTGGTCTCACACCAAATCCATCTCAGGCAAAGATTACTCAAGTATAAAAGCATTCAATAATCAATCAACTAACTACAATATTCTTCTTAATGACCTTATATAGGACGTTTTACAATAAAAGAAAACCTTAAATGAATATTAAATAAAAACAAATAAACCCTTGAAACAAAAGTTCGAAACTCAACTCCTAAAATAACTAAAATAAATCGACCAGATTTCGATCGATCGAAATTGAAATTCGATCGATCGAATTTTACAATCGATCGATCGAAATTCATGTCTATGAATATCGTCGTCAACATTCGATCGATCGAAATTTTACTTTCGATCGATCGAAATGACAATTCGATTGATCGGAATTTCAAATCGAAATTTCGCAGTTCTTTCAGTTCTTCCTCATCCTCTTTCTCCAGAATATCCATCTTTCCCTAGCTTTGACTTCCATTACGCTGCTTCTTTCTACGCCGATAGAAACGATGCGGTCTGAATTCAATGTCCATGTATGTGGCGTCCTCGTTAATTCCCCTAGACAAAAAATGTTTCATCACCGATGAAACACGCTTGTGGTAGATGTCTAGCAGGTCGGGGTTCAAGCGGCGAACTTCATTCTCGTGGACCCAAGTGTTTTCGGACTCCGATTTGCCGACCCATTTAACCAAGTACTTCTGGAATCCCCCGTCATGTGTAGAGACGACATGATCGTTGATTATATCCTCTATCTCATCTGATCTCTGTCTGCTTGAGGAAGAAAGAGGTATAGGTTGCAAGGTTGGATTGGGGCTGGGATTAGGAGGTGGTTGGAGTGGGTTTTCAGGAGGTGGGGTGAAATCCACGTAAGGGTCCTCCACATTGAACGTGGAACTAACCCCCGTACTTGGAGGAAGCTCAAGCAGGTAAGCATTAGGACCACTCTTAGCCAACATTCTAAAAGGACCAACGCCTCGAGATTGGAGCTTCTTTGCAGATCTTGATGGGAACCGCTCAGGCCTAACCCGGACCATCACGTAATCACCCATGTGAAATTCTTTAGAACGCCTGTGAGCATCTGCAGATAACTTATATTGATTGTTGCTTGAATTAATTTTCTGTTAATTTCGGCATGCAAGCTATGAATGTGTTGTGCAAATGCATCGCCAGACTCTGACACTATGGGATGCAGTCATGGGGATCAAGTCTAATGGGGTCCTAGGCCTATGACCATGCACTACCTCAAAAGGGCTCATGCCTATGGACCTATTGACATAATTATTATACGCAAGCTCAGCTGTGGGTAAGATGGTATCCCAGGTAACATGATCACAGACACGACTACGAAGGAGATTCCCAAGGCTCCTATTGGTGCTTTCGGTTTGGTCATCCGTTTGAAGGTGGTAAGCTATAGAGAATTGGAGCAATGTGCGCATCATGTGCAAAAGGGTTTTCCAAAAATAACTCGTAAATTTAACATCCCTATCAGACACAATGGTTTTGGGCAACCCATGAAGACGCATTACCTCCGCGAAAAATAGTTTAGCAATATGAGACGCATCGGAGGTTTTGGAACAAGGAATGAAGTGGGCCATTTCTAAAAATCAGTCCACTACGACATAGATGGAATTGTGCTTCCTAGGGGTCTTAGGAAGTCCAAGCACGAAATCCATAGAGCGATCTTGCCACGGTGTGTGTGGCACGGGTAACGGGGTGTACAAGCCGGTATTTTATTTGGTCTGTTTTGACACTTGACAACTACGGCAATGCTTAACAACCCGGGCGACATCTCTCATTAGGCTAGGCCAAAATAACCTATCCTCTACGAGCACAATAGTTTTATTATGCCCGAAATGTCCTGCCATCCCTCCAGCATGTAACTCCCAAATGAGAAAGTCACGCAATGAAGTGCGAGGGATGCAAAGGCGATTGCCTTTAAACAAGTACCCATCTTGGATGGTGTACACGGAGTGTGTGTCGGTCGGGTTACTAAGGAGAGCAATGTACTCAATCCCAAAGTCTGGGCATTCGGGATACTCATCCTTTAACTTTTCGAACCCGACGACCTTAGTGCTCATTGTGCGTAAAGTCACCACTGGCTGACTAAGTGTATCAGCGGCCCTATTTTCAACCCCGACCTTATGCTTTAACACGAATGTGAACCCTTGAAGGTACTCAACCCACTTCGCGTGCCTTGGGTTCAACTTCTTCTGTGAAGCAAGAAAGCGTAAGGCTTCATGGTTAGAGAACAACACAAATTCCTGCGGTCTAAGGTAATGTTTCCAACACCAGAGAGATTGAATGACCGCATAGAATTCTTTGTTATAGGTGGAGTATTTTTGCTTTGCCTCGTTAAGTTTTTCACTAAAATAGGCCACAGGGTGACTCTCTTGGCTAAGCACTCCTCCTATGCCTACACCCGATGTGTCGCATGCGACTTCAAAGACTTTGGAAAAGTCTGGCAATCACATGACAAGTGTACTACTCATTCGTTTTTCAATCTCAACAAAGGCTTTCGTCGCCGCTTTGCCCCATTTAAAGTCCCCCTTTTTCATGCAATCAGTGATTAGGGCCATGATGGTGCTAAAGCTTCTGATGAAGCGACGATAAAAAGTAGCAAAACCATAGAAGCTACGGACATCGTGTATGTTCTTAGGCTCGGGCCACTCCACAATGGCTCTCACCTTTTCGGGGTCCGCGACCATTTCATTGGCCGAGATAATAAATTCCAAGAAAACAACAGAGCGTTGCATGAAGGTACATTTCTTGAGATTGGCAAACAATGTCTCGCCTTTGAGTGTTTCACAAACCAGCCTAAGGTGGTTCAAGTGTTGATCCTTGTCATGACTATAGATCAAGATGTCATCGAAATAAACAACAAGACAACGACCCTAAAATGCGGAATATGATTTTTATGCAGATTTTGCCGAAATTAATGAAATCAAATCAAGTTTAATCGCAAAATTATCTCGGATACCTTTAGGGTTTTGCAGAATTTTGATGGGTAGATTACACGCGATCCAGGTAGGGTCCAGTCCGATGCGCAAGTACTTTTCGAGTCGAGGCGAGATCGGCCAAGAGATAGAACTCTAGCTTTTTCCAGGCTTAGGCGCTCGTCTTTGGTCAGATGTAGATTTTTTTTTTGATCGGTCCGATGTAGATTCACGGATTCCAAGTTGGGTTGTGAAAGGAATTTATGGTTTGTAAAAGACTTTTGACTTTCAGATCGGTTTATGGTTTTGGAAAGGGTGTAGGCTATGTTTGATGTAGAGTTTCAAAAGGGTTTAGGGTTTTGGGGATCACGAGGAAGAAATTAGGCTATGGTTTAGAGAAGCACACAAAGATTTTGAGATAACAAATATAAGCAAGCCATGCAAATCAATTACAAAGATAAAGAAAATATATGGGAATCACTCCCTTCGTCTCACACCAAACCCATCTTAGGCAAAGATTACTCAAGCATAAAAGCATTCAATAATCAATCAACTAACTACAATGTTCTTCTTAATGATCTTATATAGGAGGTCTTACAATAAAAGAAAACCTTAAAACGAATATTAAATAAAGACAAATAAACCCTTGAAACAAAAGTTCGAAACTCAACTCTTAAAACAACTAAAATAACTCAGCCCGATTTTGATTGATCGAAATTCATGTCTATGAATATTGCCGTCGACATTTGATCAATCGAAATTTTACTTTCGATCGATCGAAATTTCAAATCGAAATTTTGCAGTTCTTTCAGTTCTTCCTCATCCTCTTTCTCCAGAATTTCCATCTTTCCCTAGATTTGACTTCCATTATGCTGCTTCTTTCTACGCCGGTAGAAACGATGCGGTTCGAATCCAATGTCCATGTATGTGGCATCCCCGTCAAATACGATCTTGCTGTCCAATCTCGTCGCAATAAAGAAAATAGGGAGGATCTCGTCTCAATGTTTACGACACCGGAGCTCTTGTTTGGAAATTCAATCGAGAGGCATGTCGCTATTGTGTATATGAGAACCATGTTTGATAGATTCTACTCTGAGTTTCGAAAGTTTGCCTCTTTTAAGTCCCAAAAGTGGTCAAAGAGGAAGCCGAAGCGATTATTGTATACGAAGTGTGTAGAAGTTGTTGGGATGGCATGAAAGATAGCAGTTGAACATTCAAAGTTCGTTTCGAATGTGGAGATGCCTTGACCACTTGTGACTGCAAGAACTTCGAGACCGAGGGCTTGTTGTGTTCTCACATCTTTCATATTTACTTCTAGGAAGAGGTACACCAAATTCCATCTAAGTGCATTCTATCTCAATTGACGAAATACGTTAGATACAATACTAATGTTTGGGGGTTAGTGAGAAAGGACAGTTCAATTTTGTATCTACGATGAAAACATGGATGGTGAGAGAAGCCGAACTCCAGTCAATTCAGTTGGGGATAGAATTGAATCGCTTGGTGGATTACACATTGGAAGGGATGATGAAACAGTTAGAAGACATAGAGGCCATTAGAAGGGAAGAAGATAATGATATATCGACTAGCATGAGCCCTCTTGCAAGTGCATGCCAACATTACAGTGCGAGATCCAATACGAAGTGCCACTAAAGGTAGGCCAAGCAATAATGATAAAATGAAGTCTGAAATTGAGGTTGGTTTTGAACAATAAAAAAGCAAAGAAGTATAAGGGCTGTGGTGAGTTGGGTCATAGACTCGCAACTTACCCGCTAAAGAGGGTCATGATGATGGCTGCTAGAGCTGGACAGAGTCAAACAGAATAGGAGACGATGGAAAGTGCGGTATCACAGAGTCACAGTGAATCAATTTTGTGAACAACGCAATCGCGCTTTGCATATGAGGCGTGAGCACTTCGCATACAAAGCATGAATGCCTGGTACATGGAGCTTTAATGCTTCGTCAATTGAGTTGGCGTTTTGTCTTTAAAGCGTTGTCGCTTCTTTGTCGACGCTTTACGAAGCCTCTGCGCCTATCAGACCAGTGCTGTGTTTTGAATCATGGATTGACACGGTAATTCTTTCACTTGTTGAATTATATATATTTTTTGACGCGTTCATTCTCGAATTGAATGGTTGATTCAGTTTTCTCATGTGCATCTGCCACAGTCATAGTTGATTCAGATCAAATTACTGATATGACAACGCTTCATACAGGAAGCGACAATGCTCTGTATTGGCGAGTTGACGCTTCACCTTTAAAGCGTTGGCGCTTCTTTGTCGGTGCACTGACGCAGGACGAGAACCCTAAAATGCGTGAATATGAATTTTATGCAATTTTGCCGAAATGAAATAAATTAATTCAAGTATAATCGCAAAATTATCTTAAAATACCTTAGGGTTTAGAATTCTGGCAGGTAGATCACGCGAAATCCAGCTAGGGTCAGTCCGATAGTAAGTACCCATAGATTCGAGGCGAGATCGGCTTAGAGATAGAACTCTGGCTTTTCCAGGCTTGGGCGTTCGTTTTCGATCCGATGCAGATTCACGGCTCGAACCAGGGTTGCGGAATTAGATTATGGGTTTGTAATAGGTTTTGGTTTTGTAACAAGTTTATGGTTTTCGGATCGGTTTATATTTGGAAAAGGATGTTGGCTTTGTTTGATTCAGGGATTCAAAAGGTTTAGGGTTTTGGGATCGAAAGGAAACAATTAGACTAAGGTTTAGGGAAGCAAACACAGATCGAGAGATAACAAATATAATAGATCAAAGCAAATAGATGACAGATAAATAAGATATATGAGAATTACTCCCTTGGTTTCACACCAAACCCATCACGGGAAAGAAGACTCTCTCTTCATAAAGCAAAAGCTCTGATTTAATAATCAATAACTAATTAAAAAGTGTTTACAAGCCTCTATATATAGGCCACCAATAATTAATTCGAAATAGAAAAGAGTCCTAATAGAAATAAAACTAAAAAGACAGTTTTCCCATAAAATTAGAAATTCCGTCGGCTGAGGTCGTCATCGAAGGCGCATTGGTGATGATGCGTACAATCATATGACAACCCGTTCTTTGTGACGGATAGCTATTTATTGCTCACGACAGCGATTTGGTCTCCTTTTCTCCCTTGAATCTATGGTATCCGGGCTTCCCCTATGTTTCTTCCGACGCCGATAAAACTGATGTGGTCCAACTCCAATGCTGTCGATCTTGACGTTCCCCGTCATTCTCCCCCATTCAAAATGTTTCCTCTTCGATGAAACACGCATGTGGTACTGATCAATTGTATCAGGATCCGATCGGTGGAAGTCTTTGCAACTAATCTAAACAATCTCGGCACCAGGTGGCGTATGATCATGATCTCGATCTCGATTGATTGTAGCGTGACACACACTATAATCCTCTCCTTGACGAACCAAATAACTCAGCTTGTCAACCCACTCTACCAAATATTTTTGAAACTTCTCATTAACTCTCCTGAACCCGAAGGAAGTCATCCCTGATGAAGTGTGATCGCGATATCGGTCGGGATTATGAGAACTAAAGCGACAAACTCTTTCATGACTGGCCCATGTACTCTCGGTAGTCGAAGTATTAACAAATAATTTGTAGTGATTGTTGCTTGAATTAATCTTCTGTTTAATTTTGGCATGCAATGCATAATGAAACTTGAAATGTAGAGCCGTATGCAACTCGAGATTATGATGTGCATGCGTGACTACGGACTCGATACTCTCATGTGCATGCGACGTTAACGACTCACATGTAATCGACTCATGTGTTATTGAATCAAGTGACACTAATGGCTCAGGTGCGACTCGAGTAACTTGTGCGTACTCGTGTCAACCAAAACTAGGGACTTGTGCACAACTGACTTTACGGACACTATCAGATCCTGCGTAGGTGACTCGGTCGAATCGTGTGTGGGTGACTCCACATCACTACTCACATGGGTGATAGAAGTCTCCTTAACACAAACTAGACTTTTTTCAACTTCTTCTATCTCCTCTTCACTCATCATTGTTCTAGGGTTATACACTTCCTCTTCCACTTTCATATTTTTCGGTTCCTTAGAGCTTTCGCTTTCAGTCAATAAATTTGGAGTGAGAAGTTTAATGGAGCACTGGTAAGCAAAGTGTCCGAACCATCCTTGACACTTAAGGCAATCAGGACACTTATCTGTCTTGGTTTTCAAACCCCGTAGGAGGTGACGGTGTGTGAAAGGAACATATTGTTCGATAAGTTCCACCTTCATGTCCTCCCATGTGGAGATAACTTTATTCCGAAGAGACTCAGTACGATGTTCTAAGCGAGTCCAAAAAAATTTGGCATTACCCTCCAACTTTGTTTTCACTAACCTAACTTTGTACTCGTTGGGTACGCCATACCAATCAAAATGCTCTTCTACATTAGACAACCACTCCACGAAGGTTTTAGGGTTCGTCGTACCCTCAAAATATGAGACCTTATTTCGAATAGATTTTAGAAACCTCTCGGCAGGATCGTACTCGGGTTCACGATGATGAGGGTATCCCCTAACTCTAGTCTCATCACGACTGTTGAAACTTTGCCAAGAATTTGGTGTGTAGCGGCACCTATTATTAATTGCACACATTTGAGCTTTGATGTCCCTAAGAGCATCGACAATCTCGCTCATGCTCATGGTGAACATGACTTACTAATACATGTGTTAAATGTCATACAAACATGAACTACAATGGATCAGGAATTTTGTCAAACAGTAGATGTGCGTAGTTTTGAATACAAATGAGATAAAATACAATGAAAATTAAATGACACACAATGTCCTAACCGAGAAAACTTAGGGCTCTGATACCAAAACTGATGCGGGACGGTAACTGTAAAATGTGTGACTATGATTTTTATGCGATTTGCTGAAATTAAATAAATAAATTCAAGTTTAATCGCAAATTATCTTGAATACCTTAGGGTTTGACGAATTCTGATGGGTAAATTACATGAATTCTGAATAGGGTGTCCAATCCAATGAGCAAGCCCCGTTAGATTTGAGGTGGGATCGGGCCTAGAGATAGGACTTTGGCTTTTCCAGGTTTGGGCGTTCGTCCTCAATCCGATGTAGATTCATGGGTTCGAACTGGAGTTGTAGGCTTGGGTAGGTTTGATGGCTCGGATGAAAACTATGGTTTTGATGGAAATAGGTTTTGGGTTTTAGGTTTTGGAATAGGGATTCAATATGGGTAATGGATTATAAGAGAAAACAGAGAAAATAGATTGTAAAGACAATAAAAGATCAAAAGATAACAGATGGGAATCACTCCCTTGGTCTCACGCCAAACCCATCTCGGGAAGAAGAATATTCAAGCATAAAGCATTCAAAATATTCAATTCACTCCCTTAAAAAGTGTTTACAAATCTCTATATATAAGCCACCAATAATTAACTCGAAAATAAAAAAGAGTCCTAAAAGAAATAAAACTAAAAAAACAGTTTTTCCGCATAAAAATAGAAATTTCATCGCTAGATGCCATCGTCCACGGCGCGCTGCTGCGCTATGACAGCGCGCTGCTGCGCTGTTCTCCTGGTGGTTTCAATCTCCTTTTCTCCCTTGAAGCTACGGTACTTGGGTTTCTTCTACACTTTTTCCGACGCCGAAAATCTGTTGTTGCTCCAAATCCAAGACTTCTGAACTTGACGTTCCAGAGTTGTATTTTGAATTATGTGGATTGACTATGGTAATTCTTTTTGTCATTTTCGATTCAGTACAAATTACTGGAGGCGACGACGCTTCATATAAGAAGCGATAACGCTTCGTATTAGAAGCGACAATGTTACGTAGTTGAAGTGACGTCGCTTCGTAGCTGAAGCAAGGGCGCGTCATTATTGATGTGTCGACGCCTCGTTCACAATGCATAGATGCTTCTTGGATGAATCTTGTGCAAATTTGTAATTACTATTTATCAAACAAAAAGACTTCATTTATTAAGCACAAAACACTGTTTCTTTACATTGTTGAGAAAAAAAACCTACAAAAGAATTGGAGTTTGTTATGCTAGCAGTGGTGGAGGCGGAACTGGAGTTGGTGATACTCGCGTTGGAGATGGTGGTGATGGTCATGGCTGGGGTGGAAGAGGAAGAAGTGGAGGGCGAATAAGAAGCACCGTCTTCGGTGTCGGGAGAAGAAGAGGCTCTTGCACTATGGCAAGGTCGTCTTCTTCTGGATTGACGATAACCTCGCCAGGGGGAGGAACCATCTGCTCGTTGTGGTCAAGCTATACAACCAGCTCGTTGTCGTCGGGGATGTCGACAACCGAACCATCGTAAGAACGGATGAAACGTTGACACACGAGTCGATGATTCCTCCTTAAACCGCTGTGACGCATTTAGGTATGGGCTGAGGAAGATGAAATGCTAATTTAAGGAGAGATACAGAAGATGAAACAGACTAAGAACCATGATGCCCTTTAAATACCAATTTATCATGAAACCTCATTAAATAGACTGTAGTAGTCATTATTGTGCAATTGCTGCAAAAGAGATTTCCTAATCTTTGCGCTTCAAATTTATTGCATCAGCTGTTCGTATTCTATGAAATTATCTCAAATTACGATAATAAGTGCACTGCTTCATGGTGGGGTGCATGTCCCTCATTGTTAGAAGCGTCAGTGCTTTAGTTCGACTCTTTATCGCACTTTTTTGAAGCATTGCCGCTTCTTGATAGAAGCGGCATTGGTCATATTCCATCATTGTAGGACATTGATTTCCAATAAAAAAAGCGCGGTTCCCAATAAAAAACGCTGCCTTGTTGATGCAAAAGCGTTCTAGCAGTAGTAAGAGGCGTTATTGCCCTGATGTATGGGGCGCTGTTGTATCTTATAAGTAGCGCCAACGCCTCTATTAAGCGCTTGGATGTTTGTAGTCCGTCATTAAACACAAAATTGGACTGCTTGTGTCCTCACTGAATGGGAAGAGAAAATAAGAATAACATAAAATTAAATTTTTAGACAAAATAACAAAAGAAACGAATATATTACGTCCAAAATGAAATATCTCAAAAAACTAGTTACAACTTAGGAGGGGGTAACGGGAGATGGTGAGATTGCGAGGGTGGTGAAGGTGTGGGGATGGGGAAGGAGGAGGTGTAGAGGTTGACGCTAGGTGATCTGGTAGAATCCCCAAGGCCTTCTCCAGCTCCTTCTCGGCCAACTGTTGTTGGATTTGGTCGTACTCCTCCCAGAGAAATTGGAGGGGGTCTAAGAGATTTCTTTGCCTTTGATATGGGATTTCAATGAGGCGGTCGATTTCTTCCCATGTGATGGGCTTGAAGGGGTCTTCCTTTGGTTTGTCTGCCATGGGTAGTGACTGACCATGGAATGACAAGAGAAAATGAAGCTGTGTATAAATTGTAGAATAAATTTATTGCAGCGGTTGTTCGTGTTCCATCATTAAGGCTATTGGTCTTCCATGAAGAAAGATACACTGATACCAATAAGGAATGCTGGCTTTCATTAAAGACGAATTGCTTGAAGTTAGTTTACATTAGAAGCGTCTGCGAGTCCAATAAGGAGCGTTGGCGCGTCCTTGTAGACGTGCGAGCTGGTCCAATAAGAAGTGTTGTCGCGTCGTAGTAGGCGCGAGGAGTCACAGTTAAAGCGTCTGCGCTTCATTTATCATATGGTAGCAACAAATCCTGCGATAAAAGTGTTGTTGCCCTGATGTATGAGGTGTTGTCTCGTCTTACTAGAAGCGACAATGCTTCGGTTAAGGGCTTCGATGTTTGTAGTCCGTCATTAAACACATAATTGGAGTACTTGTGTCCTCACTAAATGGGAAGCAAAAATAAAAATAACATAAATTAATTTTTTTGCACCAAATAATAAAAGAAACGAATATATTACATCCAAAATTGAATACATCTTAGGAGGTGTAACGGGATATGGTGAGATTGACGGGGATGGGGAAGGAGGAGGTGTAGAGGTTGACGCCAGGTCACCTGGTAGAATTCCCAAGGCCCTCTCTAGCTCCTTATCAGCCAACAGTCGTCGGACTTGGTCATACTCGTTCCAGATTAATTCGTCGATAGGGTCTGGGGGATTTCCATGAGGCCTTTGATATGAAATTTTCATTAGGCATTCGATTTCTTCCCATTTGATGGGCTTGAAGGGGTCTTCCTTTGGGTTGTCTGCCATGGCTAGTGACTGACTATGGAATGACGAAAGAAAAGGAAGATGTGTATAAATTGTACAACAATTGCAGCAGCGGTTGTTCGTATTCCATCATTAGGGCCACTGGTCTTCCACGAGGAAAGATACACTGATACAAATAAGGACTGTTGGCTATTATTAAAGACGATTTGCAAGGAGTTATAATAACAATTGAAGCGCCAGCGAGTCAGTTTACATTAGAAGCCCCAATGAGTCTAATAAGGAGCGCTCGCGCCTTGTGATAGACGCGTCGGCACTTCGAAATGGCGTTGGGTAACAACACATCCTGCGAAAAAATCTTGTGTATATATTGAACTATTATCAATTTACATTATATCAATCCTGTGTAAATCTTGTGTACATTGTATCAATCTAGTACATGCTATGTATAACAACAAATGTGAAAGTACATTTATGTATAACAAAAAATTTAAAAAAGCGATTCAATATCGTCATTAGCATCCCAATTCTCTTCCTAGTGTGTAGCGATGGCGTGCCCAATCTCAGCTCTTAAACGAATGATGTATAGAATACAAAATAAAAGTATATAATATAAGTATATAACCCATAAGTTAGAAGGGGAAATATAAATTTCATTGATGTTAAACAAAATAGTATAAAAATGAACATAGGAACAGACAAAAACAAAAGGAAAAGAGTACAAAAGAAAAATATTATTTAAGTAAAGGTATCTTAAGTTCTTAACATTTGTTCCTGCTTCCTAATGGTATTGTGTACCGGACAAAAATTCTACACATTGGTCTCTGACCCACAATTGTACATCTCCACCTCCACCATCATCGTCACTTGCATTACCATCATCATTCGAATCGTCTCCTTCAACATATTGTTCTTCCTCTTCGGTTTCTTTATAGTCCTATCTTACTAAGATAGTATCTATATCGTCTATGGGTGCTTCTTTATCTTCATGTATCTCGTCTTCTTCTTCTTCTTCTACATGTTGACTCGAGCGTGAGCGTGGCTCGGTAGGAAGCTCACCTCCAAAAGCGGCCTCTTCTACTTGTTCCACATAAGATTCTCATCCGCAAAGACTCGCTCATCGGAGGCATCCGCCATCTAAGGAGAATCAAATGGCAAGTCTTCGAGAGAGATGGTATCATAGTGTCCCGGATGTTCTCGATTTTTTAGAAAGCGATCCCGTAGCTTTTGGTATCTATTAAAATTAAAGTTTAAACAATTAAATTAAAATTATGAGACTAAAAATGAAATAATGATAAACTATTTACAATCTCAAATATGCTCCAATTCCATTCACATGTCGAAGCGGCACATGTAAGGCCAAGAACCTTAACAACCATCTTCTTCAATAATCCACATGTTGTCACCGAATCCACTCCATAGGACAACTATCAATCGACTACAAACATTAGTATTAATTAAATATATTTATAGTATTAAACTATTAATTTAGAAGAAATGAAATGTAATAAAAAATAAATTATAAATATGCTTATTAGGTATTTTGGATTCTCTTTGTCGAATAACAATTTCTCTTCTGAACATACCTTGAGCATTCTTGTATTGGTCAAAAAGTTGCTAATCCGATCTTCCTCGTCTCTGTCCGGAACCATCTTCTCTAAAATGTTAAGGAAATCACTAATATGTGTTGCTTCTGCCGCCTCCTAGTTTAGATAAGAGAAATAAACCGCGGGATTTAGGAGGAATGCTTCGGAATACAATGAGATTGACATTTGGACAACCCATCTCTTCTCAACTATGTCAATAATGGGTTGAAAGAGACGAAATTTGTACATATTATTAGATTTAATTTTTTCTATAGCTTTCTCTATAAAACTATAGATATAGCCTATAGTAGGCTTCTCATCACCATCTACCAATCGTAGTACTTATCGGTTGTGAGTCTTTAAGTGATTGGGCAACATTTTTCCAAAAAGAGTTAGTTAAGATGGTTTGTGCCATCCACTTCCCTTCGGCCTTCTTTGACCAAACTCCATTCCTCCTATTGGTGGAAGTTACGAAGCTTCTAAGCTCATCTTTTTTAGCATACATGTTTTGTAATGTTAAGGTCGTAGCAAAACGGGTGATGGCGGGGCATTGCAAATTACTCCTAATTGCTTTACGCATGCGGTGGAGTAGAAGTGTATGCTTATACATATACACTACTACCTTCCTAGCCTGGTACGATTTTAATATGCACTTTTCTTATGTCTTCTAAGATTAAGTTTAAGCAATGGGCCGCATATGTGGTCCACTATATGTGTGGTCTCCGTTCCATTATTAGTCTACCCACGGCCACCAAGTTTGTCGCGCTGTCCATGACAACTTGGATAGCATATTGTGCACCAATGTCCTTTTCTATCACCTCATCTATAAGGAAAAATAGATATCCGACCGTGTGAGAATGGACCAAAGCATCTACACATTTAATGAACATAGTTCCGGTAGGACAATTTGCTAAAAAGTTGATGATTGACCTATCGGCCATATTGGTCCAACGTCGGTCATTAGTGAGCACCCATATGTCTTTTAATCCTCTCGATACTCATCGAGAAAGACTTTTGTGAAGTCTACCTCCTTTTGAAGACATGTTTGTCTTATTTCTTGATTGATGGAGGTTTTAGTTAGGTCCAAATTGTCCAAGAGCTTCAACCATTACTTGGAAGCTCTTTAACTTTACGGTATTGAATGCAATACCGGCTTGGTACATCCACTTAGCCCCGTATTGATTAGTGGTGGATCGGTTCTTAGCTTTAAACCTATTTTCTATAGTGGTTTGGGTCGGACCCTTAGCCCTAGTGTTTACCACATCCTCAGGATGTGATCTACAAGAGAAGAATTTGTCTATTCCCTTCTCCTTTCTCGTGCTCTTTTAGGGGTGGTGGTCTTCCAGTACGAGTTGTGGGGGGAGTAGATCTATCATGTTCTTCCTCATCAACATCATAATATTGCTGTAAAATCACTTCGTCATTATATTTTGTCCTCGAAGTCTTATCCATCTATTCCAAGATCTCTTTTCTAATCTCCGGCATGACATTTGGACATGCCTTCGCATTCGATTCGGGTTGCCAAGCAGGATGTTGCTTGTGTCTCCCTATTCCCCCATGCTTACTGTAACGATCCAAAAATTTTAAGACGGAAGATATAGAAATACTGGGTCACTAGATCATAGATCACAATTCATGCACAAAATTTCTTTGGTATCAATGGAAATAAAATAAAAAGAAATTGCAATAAACGTTTTCAATATCTACAGTGAAGACTACAAGTCTAATAATACCACCGGTGACGACCGTACGTCACACAAACAATGACACTTACATCCATATCCGAAAAGATAAGTCATAATCCTGTCAAGGAAAAACTCATTTAAAATTGTACCAAGTGCAAATCACCAGAAGATTTCTAAGGGTAAAACTCCTTGGGTGGAAGATCTTTCTCGTCTTCCGGTACAAAATCAGGCTCTTCGTTTGCATCAGTATATGTAACACAGTGTCGGGGTGAGCTAAAAGTCCACATGCTCAGTAGGGCAAACCCAATAACCATTCATATTATAGCCATCTAACACAGTTCTTACTGATTCTAATGGGAGTCATTACAAGTTACATTCTAAGATGATCATTTCTAAGTACAAGATCGAATTAAAAGTATTTTTTTTTTTATGGATTTCAGATGTCATAGTCAAAGAGTCCAAATGTCAATTTCGTGCACACATTCCAATGCGATGCGTCGAGTTGATGCTTTATTCATTTCGTATGCCATTTCTTATGTACATGCATGACTTAAATAATATAACTTAAAAATCTCTAACGCGAATATAGTGCTAGAACCAATATCAATGCCCATGGGAATCTTAACCATTGTCGTTCAATGAACAATTTTTCAATGTGCCCAAGCTCCTACGTTGTGAGGAATGCTTATGCGGTTCGATGGGCCGTCGTCATGGTCAAAGTGTGCAAATGCAAGATTCGATGTGTGCCGGAGCACGATTTAATGTTCGATGGGTGCGCCGCCACAGGATTCGTTCAAATGAATCACTTTAAATCTCATGCAAAATTTTAGAAAATAGTATAATATTCATATTTGACGGGGACATCACTTACATGGACATTGGATTCGAACTGCACCGCTTCTACCGGTGAAGAAAGAAACAACGGAAGGGAAGTCAGATCTAGGCGAAAGACGAAAAATTATGGAAAATTCTGAAGAATTGAGGGAGCAGGAAAATTCGACCGATCGAATTCACATTTCGATCGATCGAAATTTTTGATCGATCAAAATCCAATTTCGACCGATCGTATTTGTCGATGGAAATATCAAGTTCTGGAATGATATTTCGATCGGTCGAATCATATATTCGATCGATCGAAATTCAAATTCGAACGATCGAATGTTGACGGCGATTTTCATAGAAATCGATCGATCGAAATTTCAAATCGATCGATCGAATTCCAAATTCGATCGATCGAAATCGCGCCGAGAATTTTTGTTATTTTAGGAGTTTAATTTCAAACTTTTGTTTTAAGGGTTTATTTGTCTTTTATTTAATATTCGTTTTAGGGTTTTCTTTTATTGTGAGACCTCCTATATAAGGTCTTTAAACAATGTAATTAAGGGAGTTGATTGATTATTGAATGAGAGCTTATGCTTCGTGAAGAGAGAGTCTTCTTCCCCGCGATGGGTTTGGCGTGAGACCAAGGGAGTGATTCCCATATATTTTCCTTATTGTTGTTATTGCTTTGCGTAGTTTGCTTGATTATGTTTGCTATCTAAATCTCTGCGTGCTTCTCTAGTCATAGCCTAAATCCTTCCTTGTGATCCCCGGAACCCTAAACCCGTTTTGAAGCCTAAATCACACAAGTCAATACCTTTTCCAAAATCATAAACCGATCTAAAAGCCATAGGCCTTTACAACCCCTAAATCCCTTTCATAACCCAATTTGGAATCCGCGAATCTACATCGGACCGAAGACGAGCGCCTAATCCTAGAAAAGTTAGAGTACTATCTCTAGGCCGATCTCGCCTCAACTCTAAAGTACTTGCGCATCGGACTGGACCCTATTTGGATCTCGTGTGATCTACTCATCAGAATTCTGCAAACCCTAAGGTATCAAAGATAATTTTGAGATTAAACTTGAATTAATTTATTTAATTTCGGCAAAATCTTCATTAAATCATTTTCCGCATTTTAGGGTCGTTGTCCCGCGTCAGTTTTGGTATCAGAGCCCTAAGTTTTCTAGGTTAGGGCATCTTTGTTTGTCATATTTATTTTATTGCATTGTTTTTGTGAGCCCATATTGCATTTCATATTATAACCCTAATAGACCTTGTGATCACCATTGTCATAACCCCATATTTTTGGGAACCGTGCACGTCACGTACCATGCTTGTGTGTTTGTGGTTCACAAGGAAACCAAAATTTATGTATACACACTATAGGTGTACCTGTGAAACACACTAACTTTCACTAAATAAGTGGAGAGCTAAATAGAGAGAAGTCTCTCATTCGTGACCTAATTGAGTTAGATAGAGAGGGAGTGAAATAGAGAGAAAGAGGAGAGGGTTTCATAAAAGAAGATTAGAGGTAGGAAATTTTGGTGGTTAAGAGACGAGATCCATATTAGGGATCTTAAACATGTGTGAGGAGAAGGTGTGGGGAAGAAACTAGAAAGGATTGTGTGGGTTTGAGCCTGTGGAGAACCTGGAAAGAGGTTGGAGGAAAAGCTCTTGGAACTCTCCTCATCTCATTTGATATGGGATCAAGTCTATATTAGATCCATTGAGTGAGGTATGTTTTAAATGCTCATAAAGTATGAATGAATGGTTAAATGATTTTTTTTTTTTAAACCTTAAAAAGGGCCTTGAATGAAGTAGGAAATTGTTTCTCGAACATATCAAGCATTTAATTTTATCATCCCTCGCTCGAGCGGTTTAAATGGCTCGCTCGAGCGAGGATGGAATATAAAGACTAAGCATAAAATGTGTTCTAGGCTCGCTCGAGCTAGACCCATAGTGAAAGGAAAGCTCGCTCGAGCGAGGCATCGCTTTAGCCTCAGGTACCTCGTTATAACCGCTCAAGTGATGAATAGTGCTCGCTCACGCGAGGGATTATAACCGCTCGAGCGATGAATAATTCTCGCTCGTGCGAGGGTTTAGTACCTCGTTTTTATCGCTCGAGCGAGGTCAAGTGCTCGCTCGAGCGAGGTGAAGTGACCGCTCGAGTGAGGAATAGTTTCCACTCGCGCGAGGTACTACACATTTACTTATTTGGATCATTTCTTTTAGTGTAATTTATGAGGGCTGTGTTCCCAAGGGTTCTAGAGACCATTCTAAGTAAATTCGTAACACATGCAATGTAGGTTTGACGTGAGTTGTTACGCGTAAACCTCTACGTGAAAGGAGCGCGTTGGATTTTGCTTTGAGGTAGGGAATATCTTGAAACATGTACTTTAATTCGTCAAAAAATCATATATGTAGAGTAATTCTTGGGAATAGTCATGTATCAAATGTGATTTCAAACAAGGGTGTGTGTGTAAATTCAAAAGTGAAACTATGAGGTCCTCAGGGGACGTGAAAAATGTAATAAAAGGCATCTAGATGATGCATTAAATCAGTGGCATCCCAGGGATGCAGATGAAATCTAACGGTGAAACAAAAGAAAAGTCATAAGGCCTAATGTAATAAAATTAGCACAATCACGGTGAATAAACTATATGTAAAGCACATTCGATGTTTTTGTTATTTAAGGTTAATTAGAATACCCCACCGACGTGGCGGGATAACCATGACTAATTCCGCAGGATATCCGTGACCGGTACAACGGCCAAACCGTACACCTATAGCACATCCTAGGGATGTTGAATTGATAATAGACCCCGCCGCCTAAGAGAAAGGGGCCTGGGTGGTATTGAATTTTAACATATAACAAATGTCTATTTAGACGACGATGGTGGGTATTCCATCGGGGCTCAATGCTATATTGCTCGGGGACTACTTAAGTTAAGATTTAAGTGATTAGGCCGAATCCATTACTATACTAGTAAGATGAGAATAAACAAAGTCATGCAAAGTAACAGTTGTATCTATCATTTCATTTTCGATTATTTCAATTGTCTTTTAGCAGCTCCATCAGATAAATTGTGCTTTTAAACTGTTTTAACATATATGTGAGAGCTTAATTTATATGTTCACTGTGTTTTCCCTATTGAGCTAGGATGTAGCTCACCCCTTAGACTATACGTCGCAAGTCCAGTACTAGCGGCAGCAGAGATTTCTGGAGACGTTGATCCGGGGGATTCGGATTACGTGCCCACAGAAGAGTCAGAGCCTCCTCCTGAAGAATTCTTCTAGGAGACCCATTGCGTACTTTGGGAGTGAGTTGAGAGTATTAGGTACGGCTTGGTATGTCAAGCCTCATTTTGGAATGTAATTAAATACCTTGATTCTTTTTGCGAACCATCTGGGGTGAACAGTTACCACCGATGGTTTGGGTCAGTTCTCATGCCCATGAATTGGCATGGGACTAGAACTGTCTTTAGAGTTTTTTTTTATATTTTAAATGCATGAAAAGTTGATTAGAGTAGATGCTTGTGCTTTACTTGTAGTTTATGGCTCGTATATACCAATGCGCCGTACAGAATCTCAGGGCACGACCTTGAAGGCCGTGCTGATGGCACGTGTTTCGGGATAGCGAAATTCGGGCTGTCACAACCATGGACTCGAGTGCGATTCTGAATGCCCTTAACGGTATGCGAGAAGAGTTGGGTGCGATTAGTGCACGTCTAAATATCATTAAGCAAGCCCAAACATCACTAGGAGTTGGTAATGATAGATTACGTGATCGAATCAACCAACTGAAAGCGATAGGTGGGCTGGAAAATCAACACCAAGAGTGTGAGTGTCCGCACTTTGAACGTAATGGTCGCCAAGACAACCGGAACCGTAGGGATCATCGTAGAGATGACTATGACCCCGAAGTTCAACTCCTTAAGAACGTCCGAGTTGAGATTCCGACTTTCGATGGAAGAATGGACCCTACCGTCTTCCTCGATTGGCTTTCTGACATGACCAACACTTTGATTGGTATGTCATGGATGACGACCGTTGCGTTAGACTCGCTAAAATGAAGTTGGTTGGTCAAGCTCGACTTTTCTGGCTCAATGTTGAGCGCATTAGGGTGAATGCGGGTTGTCCTCCCGTTACCCGTTGGAACGACTTACTGAGAAGTATGTTCCTTTATCATACCACCGCCTCCTCGACCAGTGGCAAAATTTACGCCAATGTGGTATGCTCGTGACCGATTTCATTGGCAAATTTGAAGAGTTCATGATGAGGGCAAAAGTATTGGAAGATCCTGAAATCACTCTCTCTAGATTCTGCACCGGATTGCGACTTGACTTGCAAAAAGAGTTGATTTCTCATCCCGTAGAAACTCTTGAAAGATGCTATGCCGTTGTGCAAGATCTCGAACGGTATTTGAAAACTACGGTGGTGAAAAGAACCGAGCCATAATATAGTAACCAACGATCCGGTGAGGGATGATTCAATCCTCCTCCCAAACCTACACAACCTACCCCTACCAATTCTAGGTTTGAAAAGGGAAAAGGTGTAGTCGGAGAATCCTCAAGGGTTAATTCTCAAGTAAAGTGCTATAAATGTCATGGGATGGGACACTTTGCCGCCCAATGCCCTACGAAAGAACCCCAAAGGACTCTCTTCATTGAGGGAGAGGAGGATGATGATAAGGTATTAGTTGAAGTATTTGAACCGGTTAGCACACCCAGTGATGAGTAGCGTGATGCTATTAGTCATGCTTTAGTTGTGAGGTGTGCCCTTGCATAGCCTCAACGGGATGAAAAGGATGACTGGCGAAGGGAGAACATCTTTCACATCTACGCCAGATTTGGTGAAAAGAATTGTAGGGTCATTGTGGATAGCGGTAGTTGTACTAACGTAATATCAACTCATGCGGTACGCCGCTTAGGGCTTACACCTGAAGCCCACCCGTGACCTTATAAAGTCGCATGAGTCAGTTCTTCATCCATTCCCGTGTTGAAAAGGTGTCGTGTACCGATTCAGTTAGGCTCTTATTCGGACACCTTATGGTGCAATGTGGTGCCGAAGGATGTGGGCCATATAATTTTGGGAAGGCTGTGGCTCTACGACATGGACGTGACTCTTTCTAGTCGAACAAACATATGCACGTTCATGCATAAGGGCAAAAGATCACTTTACACCCTTTGCCTCCCAAAACACCATTGACCAACACCGTCGAAAAGAAGGGCGAGTCTTCTAAGTCCATTAATATTGTAAGCCCTTCTGAATTCGAGAAAGCATCGAAAGATGAGAGTGTGGTGTACGTAGTTGTCACCGTAGAGAGTGCTCTCGAGTCGGTGAGCGAGTGTCCCCAGGAGGTTGAGCCGATTTTAAAAGAGTTTACAGAAGTCTTCCCTGAAGACTTACCAAATGAACTTCCTCTCCTGCGTGATATCCAACACGCAATAGACTTGGTTCCTGGATCTACCTTACCGAACTTGCCCCATTATAGGTTGAATCTGGTTGAGCACTCCGAGTTGACTCGACAAGTCAATGAGCTCCTTCAGAAGGGGTTCATCCAAGAGAGTCTGAGCCCGTGTGCCGTACGTGCCCTACTCACTCCTAAGAAAGATGGTATATGGCACATGTGTGCGGATAGCCGTGCGATCAATTAGATTACTGTTAAATATCGGTTTCCCATACCAAGCCTCGATGACATGCTTGATATGATGGTTGGTGTCACGATCTTTTCAAAGATAGACCTTAAGAGTGGCTACCATCAAGTCCGTATCCGCCCCGGTGATGAGTGCAAAACCGCCTTTAAGAGTAAAGATGGTCTTTATGAGTGGATGGTCATGCCATTTGGGCTTTCTAATGCCCCGAGTACTTTCATGCGACTCATGACCCAAGTGTTGAGGCCATTTCTAGGCAAATTCCTTGTTTATTTCGATGACATCTTGATCTATAGTCACGACAAGGATCAACACTTGACCCACCTTAGGTTGGTTTGTGAAACCCTCAAGGGCGAGAAGTTGTTTGCCAATCTCAAGAAGTGCACTTTTATGCAACCTTCCGTTGTCTTCTTTGGATTCATTATCTCGACCAATGGAATGGTCGCGAACCCCGAAAAGGTTAGAGCCATTGTGGAGTGGCCCGAACCTAAGAACATACACGATGTCCGCAGCTTCCATGGCTTGGCTACTTTTTATCGTTGTTTTATCAAAAGTTTTAGCACCATAATGGCCCCAATTACAGATTGCATGAAAAAGGGGGACTTTAAATGGGGCAAAATGACGACAAAAGCCTTCGCTGAGATCAAACAATGAATGAGTAGTGCACCCGTCATGCGATTGCCGGACTTTTCTAAAGTCTTTGAAGTCGCATGCGACGCATCGGGTGTTGGCATAGGAGTGCTTAGACCGCAAGAATTTGTGTTGTTCTCTGACCATGAAGCCTTACGCTTTCTTGCTTCACAGAAGAAGTTGAACCCAGGGCACGCAAAGTGGGTTGAGTACCTTCAAGGGTTCACATTCGTGTTAAAGCATAAGGCCGCTGATGCACTTGGTCGGCGAGTGGTGACTTTGCGTACAATGAGCACCGAGGTCGTCGGGTTCGAAAAGTTAAAGGATGAGTACCCCGTGTGCGCAGATTTTGGGGTTGAGTACACTGTTCTCCTTAGTAACCCGACCAACACACACTCCGTGTACACCATCCAGGATGGGTACTTGTTTAATTGCAATCGCCTTTGCATCCCTCGCACTTCATTGGGTGACTTTCTCATTTGGGTGTTACATGCTGGAGGGATGGCAGGACATTTTGGGCGTAATAAAACTGCTTTGCTCGTAGATGATAGGTTCTTTTGGCCTAGCCTAATGAGAGATGTCGCCCGGGTTGTTAAGCATTGTCGTACTTGCAAAGTGTCAAAACAGACTAAGCAAAATACCGACTTGTACACCCCGTTACCCGTGCCACACACACCGTGGCAAGACCTCTTTATGGATTTCGTGCTTGGACTTCCTAAGACCCCTAGGAAGTACGACTCCATCTATGTTGTAGTGGACCGATTTTCCAAGATGACCCACTTCATTCCTTGTTCAAAAACCTCTGATGCATCTCATATTGCTAAACTGTTCTTCACGGAGGTAGTACGTCTTCATGGGTTGCCCAAAGCCATTGTGTCTGATAGGGATGTTAAATTTATGAGTTATTTTTGGAAGGCCCTTTGGCACATGATGGGCACATTGCTCCAATTCTCTATAGCTTACCACCCTCAAACGGATGGCCAAACCGAAAGCACCAATATGAGCATTGGGAATCTCCTTCGTAGTCTTGTCGGTGATCATGTTACGACCTGGGATACCATCTTAACCATAACTGAGTTTACATATGATAATTCTGTCAATAGGTCCATAGGCATGAGTCCTTTTGAGGTAGTGCATTGTCATAGGCCTAGGACCCCATTAGATTTCATCCCCATATCTGCATCCCATAAAGTGTCAGAGTTCGTCGATGCATTTGCACAACATATTCATAGCTTGCATGCTGAAATTAAATAGAAAATTAATTCAAGCAACAATCAATATAAATTATCTGCGGATGCTTACAGGCGTTCTAAAGAATTTAACGTGGGTGATTACGTGATGGTCCGGGTTAGGCCTGAGCGGTTCCCGAAGAAGCTCCAATTTCGAGGCGCTGGGCCTTTTAGGATTTTGGCTAAGAGTGGTCCTAATGCATATGTACTTGAGCTTCCTCTAGGTACGGGGGTTAGTTCAATGTTCAATGTGGAGGATTTGGTTCTTTACTGGGGTTTCACCCCAACTCCTGAAAACCAACTCCAGCCACCTCCTAGTCCCAGCCCCAATTCAACCTTGCAGCCCATACCTCTTCCTTCCCCAAGCAGACAGAGATCAGATGAGATAGAAGATATAATCAACGATCATGCCGTCTCTACACATGACGGGGGATTCCAAAAATACTTGGTTAAATGGGTTGGCAAACCGGAGTCCGAAAACAGTTGGGTCCACGAGAATGAAGTTCGCTGCTTGAACCTCGACCTGCTAGATATCTACCACGAGCGTGTTTCATCAGTGATGAAACCTTTTTGGTCCAGGGGAATTGAAGGGGACGCCACTTACATGGACATTGGATTCAGACCGCACCGCTTCTACCGGCGAAGAAAGAAACAGGGGAAGGGAAGTCAGAGCTAGGCGAAAGACGAAAAATTCTGAAAATTTCTGAAGAATTGAGGGGAGCAGGAAAATTCGATCGATCGAATTCACATTTCGATTGATCGAAATTTTCGATCGATCGAAATCCAATTTCGACCGATCGAATATGTCGACGGAAATATCAAGTTATGGAGTGATATTTCGATCGGTTGAATCATATATTCGATCGATCGAAATTCAAATTCGACCGATCGAATGTCGACGGCAAGTTTCATAGAAATATGAAATTTCGATCGATCGATTTTTAATTCCATCGATCGAAATTTCAAATCAATCGATCGAAATCGCACTGAGAATTTTAGTTATTTTAGGAGTTTAATTTCGAACTTTTGTTTCAAGGGTTTATTTGTCTTTTATTTAATATTCGTTTTAGGGTTTTCTTTTATTGTGAGACCTCCTATATAAGGTCTTTAAACAATGTAATTAAGGGAGTTGATTGATTATTGAATGAGAGCGTATGCTTCGTGAAGAGAGTCTTCTTCCCCGCGATGGGTTTGGTGTGAGACCAAGGGAGTGATTCCAGTGTATTTTCCTTATTGTTGTTATTGCTTTGCGTGGTTTGCTTGATTATATTTGCTATCTAAATCTCTGCGTGCTTCTCTAGCCATAGCCTAAATCCTTCCTTATGATTTGCTTGATTATATTCACAAGCCAATACCTTTTCCAAAACCATAAACCGATCTAAAAGCCATAGGCCTTTACAAATCGTAAATCCCTTTCACAACCCAATTTGGAATCCGCGAATCTACATCGGACCGAAGACGAGCGCCTAATCTTAGAAAAGCTAGAGTACTATCTCTAGGCCGATCTCGCCTCGACTCTAAAGTACTTGCGCATCGGACTGGACCTTATCTGGATCTCGTGTGATCTACCCATCAGAATTCTGCAAACCCTAATTCAAAGATAATTTTGCGATTAAACTTGAATTAATTTATTTAATTTCGACAAAATCTTCATTAAATCACATTCCGCATTTTAGGTCGTTGTCCCACGTCAATATTCCATAGTTCAAGATTCAAATTCCACATTCTAATATTCAAAGAGAGTTCGATATTCAATGAGTTTTCAGATATTCGATGAAAGTACAATGTTCAATGAGTTTCAATTTATTTACTTTGTGCAATATAATTAATGAATTTCGATTATTCCATAATAATATAACAATCAATGGGTTTCAATGTTCTAATTCTAATAATAAGGAGACCATTTTCGAGCTCATTGAATCATTAACAATTACAAATCAGAAACATACAATACAAGTTGATCATTGAAATTCCCCTACCTCGGTCTTAACGTCGCATGAAGGAAATGAGATGATTCCTATCAATAGCGATAGATTCCTTCTTCTACATCGCACATATAAGTGATATATCAATAGTCTGTGGTAACAACGAACAATTTGCGAGTACCTATCACGAATCAACAAGAAAAACCTAGGAAAAAAGGCTGAAAAAAGACAAAGGTCGACATGACTCACTCGAGCGATAAGCGATGTTCTCTCGAGCGACTCCTTCCAGAAAGTTTTCTATACATTCTTTCGCATCTCGCTCGAGCAACAACCAAACTCGCTCGAGCGAGTTTCGGTCGAAAGTTTGGCTCTTATTTCTGAAGGTCTTCGCTCGCATTTAAGTTCCAAAAATGCGAATTAAAATTTCAAAATTAGGAAATTAAGATCTGGGAAAATAAGAAAATGAGATTCAAATATGATAACGATGGTTATTCACCTCCTAAAGCGTGAATTGGTGATTCTATGGCGATCTAGATCTGAGGAGATCGTCTTTTAAAGTTGTCGTCTGTCTGATGTTTCGGTCTTTTCCCTCCTTGATCTTGATGGTGGAAAAGATCAAGGAGCTTCTTGTGAAAGGACACCCAAAAGGCTTTAGGGTGAAGTGAAGAAGAAAGGTTGAGGGAGGAAGGTGGTGACGGCTAGGGTTTTCTTAAGAAGTCTATTCTTAAGAAGAGCTCTCGGAGAAATTATGATTTAGGTTTCTCATAACACACCTTGTGATAATTTAATGGAGATTATCCGGTATTAGGCCGTCACGCCAAGGAAAAGTGTATAGGCATTTAGTGCAAGATCCAAAATAAAGGTTGAATATTTACATACCAAGGTTTAATCCTTAGACCTCTTGTCTCAAACTTAAGTCTCTAACCAGTGGGCTATCACATAACTTGTGCCAATTAATGGAAGAAATAAGTATGAGGGTTTTGTAAGCCAGAACATATATTTTTAGTCAAAACTTTTGAAAAATCAGCGTATGCGGTGTATACATTATTAAGCACTTGTAGATTATTAGGGTGTGCCAACGACATGAAAATCCGAGTGGTCACACTTGCATAGGGTACATTGGACCTTATTTTTTTCGGTTACACTCTTATAACGTCCATATTTCCAACCCGCATCGGCGGAATTTACTAGCCTAAGAGCATCGTTCGAGGACATAGACATAATGATAACGTAATTTAAAGAAGTGGTATTAACAACCATACTAAAAGAATGAAAGAAATGAGGTGTAATAACGAAGACAAACAATCAAACAAAATTTAATAGGAATTAGAAATTAATTCTGACTCTTGTCTCTTGATTCTTGAAGTGATTCCTCTCTCTTTGCTTGAAGATTGAAGCTTGAACATCTTAACTCGTTACTTAGTTAACTACAAGATAGAGTAAAATAAATTATGATTAAAAATTTAAGAAAGAGAGATGGAGAAAGAGAGCATTAAAAACTCAAAAAATAGACCAAAGAGACAATAATCATACTTTGGATGGATGTGGTATGGATTAGGAAGAGGAACCCCTCATTTATAGGCTTTGGGAGGCTTAAAAAGTAAAAAATAAATTAGTTAAAAAGCCCCAAAATATGCCATCGCATACTCATGTATGCGATGACATACACATTTTTGTCGCATATGCTATCACGACATATGCGATCACATACTTGCATATGCGATCGCATATGACATCAATGATTGCGCATCAGCTCGACGGTAATACGCTGGGAACCAATAGTCGAGATGACAGTTCTACGTTCAAATTAAGACAAAAGGGGATGACACTCCAATAAGGATCGCTGGTGCACCATGGTAGACGCGCCAGCGACTCCAATAAGGGGCACTGACGCTTCTTGCTAAACGCGTCGGCTACTCCAATATGGCTTGCTGACGCATAGATATAGAGGCGACGACACGTCGACAACGACGTGTTGGCGCTTCAAAATAGATGTTAAAAGTGTACAATGATAAATTGTAAGAAGGGGATATACTTGTTTTCACTATTGGGCTTTTCCCATATAGCATTTATATATGCCTGAGCTGTTGCGGCTGGGGGCCTCCCGTTTTGGCCTTCTTTTTACGGGGCTGAGACCAGCTCTCCCTTTCTTTTAAGGAGAGTTTGTGAAGGAGGACTTGCGGAGGGGCCTTTACCCAGGTTCCTCTCACTTCTCCTGAAGGCGGCTGGGCCGCCTTCATCGTCCTCTTCTTGTTGCACCGAAGACCTCTCCTCGGTGCATGGTTGCGTATGGGGCATCTCAGGGCTAGAGTTATGAGACACAGTAGGCGGCGGTGGTGGAGGCAAAGGTTTGATATAGGTTGGCTTTTTGACCTTTAAGGAGGTTGGGTTCTGGACTTAGTTGGAGGTTGGATTTTCGATTGGGTAGGAGGTTTGGGCTGGGCTTCGGGTTTGGAGGGAGTAGGTTATGCGGGACGGTAACCCTAAAATGCGTGAATATAATTTTGACGCGGAATTGCCTAAATTAAATAGATTAAAACAAACTTAATCTCAAAATTAACTCGATACCTTCGGGTTCGTAGAATTCTGGTAGGTAAATCACGCGAGGTCCGAATAGGGTGTCCAATCCGATGCGTAAGTACTTTTAGATTTGAGGCGAGATCGGCCTAGAGATAGAACTCTGGCTTTTCTAGGCTTGTGCGTTTGTCTTCGATCCAATGTAGATTCGCAGGCTCTAACTAGGGTTGTGAAATGAATTTATGGTTTTTTAATAGGCTTATGGTTTGGTTTAGGTTTATGGTTTAGAGAAGGGTTTTAACTCTGATTGATTTAGGGTTCAAAAGGGGTTTAGGATTTTGGGATCGAAATCAATAGATTTAGATTTAGAAAACAAGCAGGGATCAATATGGTAAAAGATTCATAGAAAACAATGATAGAAAAGATAAAATAGCTTTTGAGACTCACTCCCTTGGCTTCACACCAAACCCATCTCAGGCAGAAGAATATTCAAGCATAAAAGCATTCAAATATTCAATAACTAATTAAAAAATCTTTACAAGCCTCTATATGTAGGCCACCAATAATTAACTCGAAATAAAAGTCCTAATACTAATAAAACACAAAAAAGGCAAATTTTTGCAAAATTTAGAAGTTCCGTCGCGACGCCCACGGATGTTCGTGACCTACGGACAGTGGGGGATCAAAATCACGGACGTCCGTCATTGTTTATCACGGATGTCCGTGACACTGTTCACAAAAAAAAAATTATTTATTTATTTTTTCTCTTAAAGCTTAAATTTTGTTGTGACTCAACTTCAATGCTCTCGATCTTGACGTTCCCGTTATTCTCCTCCACTCGAAATGTTTCATCACCGATGAAACACGCACGAGGTACTGATCAAGTGTATCGGAACTCGCACGGTGGAACTCCTTGCAACTGCCCCAAACAACCTCGACTCCTGGTGACGTATGATCCTCATCTCGGTTGATTGGAGTGGGACGCACACGATAAACCTCTCTGTGATGAACCTGATAATCCGGCTCGCCAACCCACTCTACCAAATATTTTAAAAGCTGCTCATCAACTCTCCCAGACCCGAAAGAATTCATACCTGATGAAGTGTGATCGGGATATCAGTCGAGATTACAAGAACTCAAGCGGCAAACTCTTTCATGACTGGCCCATGTACTCTCGGTAGTCGAAGTATCAACAAATAATTTGTAATGATTGCTGCTTGAATTAATCTTCTGTTTAATTTTGGCATGCAATGCGAAATGAGACTCAAAACTTTACTCACAACAAGACTCGAAATGTGAAGCGGTTTGCAACTCGAGACTATGATGTGTATGTGTATATCTATGGACTCGATACTCTCATGTGCATACGACACTAACGACTCACATGTAGTGGGCTCTATTGACACTAGGGACTCATATGTGATCGAATCAAGTGACACTATTGGCTCACATGGCCTCGACTCAATGAATTCCAATGACTCATTGGTAGGTGAATTGATTGGCTCGTGTGTACTTGGTTCGACCAAAACCAAAGACTCTGGGGTACTCAATTCAATTGACACTAATGGTTTTTGGTTATTCAGTTCGATGGACTCATGTGTACTCGACCCAACATTAGTATTCACAAGGGAAATAGAAGTATTTTCAACATAAACTAGACTTTCTTCAGCTTCTTCTATCTCCTTTTCACTCATCACGGTTCTAGGGTCATACATTTCCTCTTCTACTTTCATAATTTTCCGCTCCTTAGAACTTTCTCTTTCAGTCAATAAATTCGAAGTGGGAAGTTTAATAGAGCACTGGTAAGCAAAGTGTCCGAACCCTTGACACTTAATGCAATCAGGACACTTATTTGTCTTGGTTTTCAAACCCTGTAGGAGGTGACGATGTGTGAAAGGAACATACTGTTCGATAAGTTCCACCTTCATGTCCTCCCATGCGGAGATGAATTTATTCTGAAGAGACTCAGTACGACGTTCTAAGCGAGTCCAAAAAAATTTGGCATTACCCTCTAACTTTGTTTTCACTAGCCTAGTTTTGTACTCGTTTGGTACGCCATACCAATCAAAATAGTCCTCTACACTAGACAGTCATTCCACGAAGGTTTGAGGATTCATCCATCCCTCAAAGTTTGGAACTTCATCCCGAATAGATGTTAAAAACTTCTCAGCGGGATCGTACTCGGGTTCGTGATGATGAGGGTATCTCCTAACTCTAGTTTCATCACGATTTTTGAGACTTTGCCAAGAATTTGGTGTATAGCAGCTCCTATTATTAATTGCACACATTTGGGCTTTGATGTCCCTAAGGGCATCGACAATCTCGCTTATACTCATGGTCAACACTGCTTACTAACACGGGTGCTAAATGGCATGCAAACATGAACCACAATGGAAGAAGAATTTTATCGAACACTAGATGTGCACAAACACAACTGAAATAAAATGCAATAAAATAAATATGACAAGCAAAGATGCCCTAACCTAGAAAACCTGGGTCTCTGATACCAAAATTGACGCGGGACGGTAATCGTAAAATGCGTGAATATGATTTTGATGCGGATTTTCCGAAATTAAATAGATTACAACAAACTTAATCTCAAAATTAACTCGATACCTTCGGGTTCGTAGAATTCTGGTAGGTAAATCACGCGAGGTCCGAATAGGGTGCCCAATTCGATGCGCAAGTACTTTCAGATTTGAGGCGAGATCAACCTAGAGATAGAACTTTTGACTTTTCTAGGCTTGGGCGTTCGTCTTCGATCCGATGTATATTCGCAGGCTCTAACTAGGGTTTTGAAATGGATTTATGGTTTTGTAATAGGCTTATGGTTTGGTTTAAGTTTATGGTTTAGAAAAGAGTTTTGACTTTGATTGATTTGGGGTTCAAAAGGGGTTTATGATTTTGGGATCGAAATCAATAGATTAAGATTTAGAAAACAAGCAGTGATCAATAAGGTAAAGGATTTAAAGAAAACAGTAATGGAAAAGATAAAATAGCTTTTGAGACTCACTCCCTTGGCCTCACACCAAACTCATCTCAGGCGGAAGAATATTCAAACATAAAAGCATTCAAATATTCAATAACTAATTAAAAAGTCTTTACAAGCCTCTATATATAGGCCACCAATAATTAATTCGAAATAAAAGAGTCCTAATACTATTAAAACACAAAAAAGGCAGATTTTCGTAAAATTTTGAAGTTCCGTCGCGATGCCCACGGACGTCCGTGACCTACGGATAGTGAGGGGTTAAAATCACGGACGCCCGTCACTGTTCATCACGGATGTCCGTGACATTGTTCACCAAAAAAAAATTATTTATTATTATTATTTTTTTCCTTGAAACTGAAATTCTATTGCGACTCAACTTCAATGCTCTCGATCTTGACGTTCCTCGTCAGTAGGAGGATGGGGTTTGGCTGGGGTTGGGGTCGTGTTCGAGGCAGACTTTTTCCGTTGGGGGACAACTGTCCGATGCTCCCCAGTGAGTCCTAGTAGACTTCCCGCCACACTGCGGGCCTGCAATATGAGAAGATGACGAGTTAATGGTCAATAGTTATCATGGGCGCGTCGGCGCTTCATAGAGGAAGCGTCGACGCTTCATATGGGATGCGTCGGCGCTTCATAGTGGAAGCGTCGTTTGACGGGGTCAATACTCGGGGTAGCAGTAGGAAGGCGTGAGGGCCTTGGAGCTGGTTGGTTGGCTAGCAGGTAGGGCGTCAAGCCTTGGTGTTAGGTGTGACACGCGAGCGGGAAGGCGTGTGGGGCCTTGCGTTGCGTGCGTGTCCCATAAATGTGGCGTAGATAGGGACTCAGGCAGTGGTGTGCTAGTGTGGCGACTAGACGTGAGTGGGGCGTGGGATGCTGACTCAGAGGCGTGGTTGGGGTTGCATGGGCCTTGTGTGTTACGGAAAGAGTTCGTGTGCCATGGTGGTATGTCAAACTAATACGTTTGAGGTTCTCCTGCTGTTTGGCTTGAGGTGTTGTTTAAACCATCTATGTTGGAAGGGAGCTAGATTGCTACTTCTACACACACGGGGCCTTGCGTCGCCAGAGGGTGCGCTAGTATCTCCTAGGCCTGAAAGGGTGTGCGTAGGACGTTGTTTCGACAATGCCGTGTGGCACCCAAGGTGAGGTTTCCATGTGGCCCCGAGTCGGTGTCGCGGTGGACATGAGTCAATAATGAGGGAGGCACTCGAGGGCTACATGGGACACGGTAGTTGAGGGTTGGATGCAGACGTGTGTTAGTAATGGGGAACGCACACGATGGTGGGCTTGGTTTAGTATGTCGGCAAACCATGTTGGAATGGGACGACATGAGGAATTGCACGCTACTATTGTGAAGCGAGGAACTAGTGCAGGGCACACGAGGGTGAAGCTTGAGTAGGCCAAGTGAGGCACGGAGGTGCTGGCATGTGTGTCGTAAGGGTCACAATGCGATGAAATGGTTGGCCTCGGGAGAAGGCAACCGTTAACGGGAGTTCCAGTCCTTTAAGCGGGTGGTATCAGAGTCTGATAGTTGGGTAGGCTGGCTTCGTTGCTCCTATCAAGAGGCGCAAAGATTTCTCTACGCCCGGGCGCATATCCCTGACCCTCTCTCTCTCTCTCTCTCTCTCTCTATATATATATATATATATATATATATATATATATATATATATATATATATATATATATAATACGAGTTAGAGTGGGTCGAGTCGAAGCGAGCTTCTGAGTAGTCTTGATCAGGTTGACCTTTGTGTCAAGTTTTTGGTTTTTGAACCATACTCTTTAGATAATACTTCTAAGTGTTAGATTTTTGTGGTTTTCTTATTTTGACATTTGAGGATCCATGTTCAGCACCATACCATATTTCTAGGTCATGTTACTCTGATTCTATTATCCACTAAAATTTAATGCGCTAAGCAAGTAAGACATTTGACGAGGACGTCCACATTGTAGACATCTGATACGGACCGTTGAACGTGTACCGGCGTCGGAAAAAGCAGAACGGAAACTAGAACCAGACTTAAAGATTTAACGTGTTGGAGCAATGCACAGTCAATCGATTGACACTTGGGATTCATTCGATTGACTGGGACTGCGAGGAGCTAATTCTGACGACATATTTATGAGTCAATCAATCGACTGACAAGTATCAATCGATTGACGATGTTGTGACCATAATTCGAATTTGAATTTTAAGGGCATACTTGTCTTTGTTTATTTTGTTTTAGGGTTTTATTTTTCTTTTGTGAGGCCTCCTATATAAGGTCTCTAAATAAACTTTGTAATTAGTTTTTGATTATTGAATGAAAGAGCTTTTGCTTTGGAACTTGAGATGAGTTTCTTTCCGATAAGGGTTTGGTGAGAAGCCAAGGGTGCGAAGCCCAAAATCTATTTCCCGATAAGGGTTTGGTGTGAAACCCAAAATCTATCTTCTACCTATTTCTTCAATTTTTATTTTTTCTTTATCTTGTTTTAATCCCATAAATCATAAATCCAGCCATTATCCTTTTTTCCAAACCCAACGATCCATCAACCATTGAATCAATCTGATTCAAATCCTAGATCTTATACGAGCCGTTAACCAACCCGAATCAGAAACCCTTAGAGGACTCATGATTCCATCATTGAATCCTGAGTTGCGCCCTAATCTGGAAAAGCTAGAGTTCTACCTCTAGAACCAATCTACACTGCGAATATAACGGATCTAGCGCATGAACCGGACCCTACTCGAATTAAGCGCAATCTTCCAATGGAAAACTACGAAACTCTAAGGTATCCACATTAATTTCATGGTTTATTGTTTAATTAATTTAGTTTAATTTCGGCAATTAATTAAATCATGACATTCACGTAGTTTAGGGTCCTTGTCTCACATCAGTTTTGGTAACAAAGCCTAAGTTCTAGGTTAGAGCATATTGTGTGGCATATTCACTGTTGTGTATGTCAATCGATTGAACACTCTTATTCAATCGATTGATCCTGAATGAATCTATTTGTTTATCCCGACAGAGCATTCAATATCAATCGATTGACTTATCAATATCAATCGATCGACTGATATTCATTGGTCTATTGCATTTACTTTTCTTTGCATTTATTTCTATTGTGTTCAAAGTGTCTGCACGTCTTGTGTTCGATAAAATCTCTCTTTCATTGTGGTCCATATTTGCATGCCCATTTAGAACTCGTATTAGTAGTGTGATCACCATGGACATGAATGAGATTGCCAATGCTCTTAACGGCATGAGATCCGAATTGACAGCAATCACTGATCGAATGACTGCCATGGAGCAAGCCCAAAGGAACCTTGAAACCTCCAATGAAAGGTTGTTAGATCGAGTCAATCAGTTAGATGGAGATGGCGAATACATTGAGCTGTGTCGTGAACGTGATGGCCCATGTTTCGAACGCAATGGTTACCAATATGATCGGAACCGGAATCATAGGATGGATCATCGTGGAGATGACCACGACCCAGATGGGAAACTCCTTAAGAACGTCCGAGTTGAGTTCCCAACTTTTGATGGAAGACTGGACCCTCAAGTCTTCCTCGATTGGTTATCCGATATGGATCAACACTTAGAGTGGTTTGGCATGAGTGATGAGCGATGCGTCAAGCTCGCCAAATGAAACTCATTAGTCAAGCCCGACTCTTTTGGGTCAACGTTGAGCGCATCAAAATGAATGCGGGTTGTACTCCCATTACCTATTGGGAGGACATGAAGGAGCGACTTACAGAGATGTACGTTCCTTCCTCATACTACCATCGTCTCCTCGATCAATGGAAAAATCTACGCTAAGGTAGAATGCCTGTAGCAGATTACATTGGCAAATTTGAAGAATTCATGATGAGAGCCAAAGTGTCCGAAGACCCCTAAGTCACTCTATCTAAATTTCGCACCGGATTGAGGTTTGACTTGCAAAAAGAGCTAGTCTCTCACCCCGTTGAAACTCTTGTCGAATGTTACACGGTCGTTTAAGGCCTTGAACGATATTTGAAAATGTAGTGGTGAGGCGATCTGAGTCTCATATCAGTCAACCTCGTACTGGCGAGGTGAGTAGTAGTGCTGGAAACCCACCCCAAACCCACACAATCCACATCCGATGTGTGGTTTGACAAAGGAAAGGGTGTGGTAGGAGAATCCTCGAAGGGCAATTCTCACATTAAGTGTTACAACTATCAAAGGTTGGGACATTTTGCCACCCAATGCCCTAAGAAAAACCCGCAAAGGAATCTCTACGTCGAGGGAGAGTGCAACGAGGATGACGAAGTTTTTGAAGAAGAGGTCTTTGAGCCGAATGCCACACCTAGTGATGAGGAAGGTGATGACATGGATCGTGCTCTAGTTATAAGGTGTGCCTTTGCACAATCTCAACGGGATGAAAAGGAGGATTGGTGAAGGGAGAACATCTTCCACACCTTCGCTACATGTGGGACAAAGAGTTGTAGGGTTATCGTGGCTAGCGGAAGTTGCACCAATATCGTGTCAAAACATACCGTCACCCACTTAGGGCTTACACCCGAAGCTCACCCGAGACCTTACAAAGTCGCATGGGTAGATTCCTCATCCATTCCTGTGTCTCAAAGGTGTCGCGTACCAATATAATTGGGTTCGTATTTTGACACTTTATGGTGTGATGTGGTGTCGATGGATGTGGGCCATATCATTTTGGGAAGACCATGACTCTATGACTTGAACGTGACCATTTTTGGTTGATCTAATATTTGCACGTTCAATTATAAGGGCAAGAAAATCACTCTTAACCCTTTGGCCCCCAAAACACCATCGACCAACAAAGTCGAGAAGAAGAGCGACCAATCCAAGACCATTAACCTTGTGAGCTCTTCAGAGTTTGAGAAAGCAACATTAGATTAGAGTGTGGTGTACGTAGTTGTCACCGTTGAGAGTGCTCTTGAGTTAGTAAGCAAGTACCCCAAGGAGGTTGAGCCGATCATGAGTGAATTTGCGGATGTCTTCCCTAAAGACTTACCCAATGAGCTTCCTCCCATGCGTGGCATTCAACACGCGATCAATTTGGTTCCCGGATCTACCCTCCCAAACCTACCCCATTACAGGTTAAGTCCGATTGAGCATGCCGAATTGACTCGGCTAGTCAATGAATTCCTTCAGAAGGGGTTCATCTAAGAAAGTCTGAGCCCGTGTGTCGTACCTGCCCTACTCACTCCTAAGAAAGATGGTACGTGACACATGTGTGTGGATAGCCGTGCAATCAATAAGATTGCGGTTAAATATTGATTTCCCATACCAAGGCTCGACGATATGCTTGATATGATGGTTGGCGCCACTATCTTTTCCAAGATAGACCTTAAAAGTGGTTACCACCAAGTTCGCATTCGTCCTGGCGATGAGTGGAAAATCACCTTCAAGACCAAGGATTGTCTTTATGAGTGGATGGTCATGCCTTTTGGGCTATCGAATGCCCCAAGCACATTCATGAGGCTCATGACACAAGTGTTGAGGTTGTTTCTCGGCAAATTTCTTGTCGTATACTTTGGCAACATTTTAATTTACAGTCGTGACAAGGACTAACACATTATCCACCTAAGGGTGGTTTGTGAAACCTTGAGGGGGGAAAGGTTATATGCGAATCTCAAGAAATGCACATTCATGCAACAATCCGTTGTATTCTTGGGATTCATTGTCTCGGCTGATAGAATGGTTGTGGACCCTGAGAAGGTTAAGGCCATTGTGGAATGCCCCGAACCTAGGAATATTCATGATGTCCATAGCTTTCATGGATTGGCCACATTCTATCGTCTCTTCATCCGGAACTTTAGCACCATTATGAATCCTATTACCGATTGTATGAGAAAAGAAGAATTTCAATGGAGCAAAGCCGCGACGAGGGCCTATTTTAGTGAGAAACTTAATGAAGCAAAGCAAAAATACTCCACCTATGACAAAGAGTTCTATGCGGTCGCCCAATATCTTTGGTATTGGAAGCAATACCTTAGACCGCGGGAATTTGTGTTGTTTTCTGATCATGAAGCCTTACGTTTCCTTGCTTCACAAAAAAGTCGAACCCAAGACACGCAAAGTGGGTCGAGTACCTTCAGGGGTTCACATTCGTGTTAAAGCATAAGGCTGGTGTCGAGAACAAGGCAGTCGATGCACTTAGTCGTCGAGTGTTGACTTTGCGCACCATGAGCACTGAGGTCGTCGGATTCGAGCAGTTGAAACAAGATTGCCTTGAATACCCAGATTTTGGGCCAGATTACACTACTCTCCTTGATAATCCGAACAACATTAACTCCAAGTATACCCTGCAAGATGGGTATCTATTCAAAGGAACTCGCCGATGCATCCCTCACACCTCATTGTGTGACTTTCTCATTTGGGAGTGATATATCGCTCATTTGGGAGTTATATATCGGAGGGATTGTAGGACATTTTGGGCGCAACAAGACTATTGCTCTCATTGAGGATAAGTTTTATTAGCCTAGCCTTATAAGAGATGTTTCACGGGTCGTAAAACAATGTTGTACATGCCAAGTGGCCAAACAAGCTAAACAAAATATTGGTTTGTATACCCCGTTACCCATGCCACATACCCCGTGGCAAGACATCTCTATGGATTTCGTGCTCGGACTTCCCAAGACTCAACAAAAGCACGATTCCATTTTTGTGGTAGTTGACCGCTTCTCTAAGATGACCCACTTCATACCCTGCTCCAAAACCTCCGATGTGGCTCATATAGCCAAATTATTTTTCAGGGAGGTTGTGCATCTCCATGGGTTACCCAAAATCATTGTGTCGAATCGGGGCATGAAGTTCATCGGTTATTTCTGGAAAACTTTATGGCACATGATGGGTACCATGCTCCAGTTTTCTTCGGCCTATCATCCTCAAACCGATGGCCAAACGGAAGTCACCAATAAGAACTTAGGTAATCTCCTTCGTTGTTTAGTCGGTGATCATATTAGGACTTGAGATTCTGCGTTACCAATTGCCGAGTTTGCATACAACAATTCTGTTAATAGGTCCCTAGGCACGAGTCAGTTTGAAGTCATACATGGGCATAGGCCAAGGACATCATTAAATTTAATCCCCATGTCTGCATCATATCGAGTGTCTGAGTCCGCGGACCCATTTGCACAACACATTCATAGCTTGCATGCCGAAATTAAACAAAAAATTAATTCAAGCAATGAACATTACAAGATAACTGCGGATGCGCATAGGCGCTTCAAAGAATTCCAAGTGGGGGATTATGTAATGGTTCGGGTTAGTCCTGAACGATTCCTATCGAGAGTCACGAAGAAGCTCCAAGCCTGCGGTGCTGGGCCTTTTAGAATTGCGGCAAGGAGCGGGCCTAATGCGTATGTTCTCGAACTTCCGCCGGATATTGGGGTCAGCTCTACGTTCAATGTGGAGGACCTAGTCCCTTCTTTGGGCTCAGCCCCACCCCCTACCAACCCTTTTCAAGCAGCCTTGAGCCCAAATCCCAACCCTACCCCGCAACCTCTACCATTCCCTTCCCCACGCAGGCAGAGGAAAGATGAAATTGAAGGGATACATGATGATTTTGTAGTATCCACCCATGGTAGAGGGTTTCAGAAATACTTGGTTAAGTGGATGGGAAAGCCGGACTCCGAGAACATGTGGTTTACTGAAGATGAGGTGCGACGCTTGGACCCCGACGTGCTCGATCGCTATCATCATACCGCTTCATTGGTGATGAAGCCTTTTCGGCCCAGGAGAATTGATGGGGACGCCGACATTGTAGACATCGGATACGGACCGTTTTGCGTGCACTGGCGTCGGAAAAAGCGGAATGGAAATGGAAACCAGACTTAAAGATTCGACGTGCTTGAGCAATGCACAGTCAATCGATTGACACTTGGGATTCAATCGATTGACTGGGACTGTGAGGAGCTAATTCTGACGACATATTTATGAGTCAATCGATCGACTGACAAGTGTCAATCAATTAACGATGTTGTGACCATAATTCGAATTTGAATTTTAAGGGCATACTTGTCTTTGTTTATTTTGTTTTAGGGTTTTATTTTTCTTTTGTGAGGCCTCCTATATAAGGTCTCTAAATAAACTTTGTAATTAGTTTTTGATTATTGAATGAAAGAGTTTTTGCTTTAGAACTTGAGATGAGTTTCTTCCCGAGAAGGGTTTGGTGAGAAGCCAAGGGTGCGAAGCCCAAACTCTATTTCCCGAGAAGGGTTTGGTGTGAAGCCAAGGGTGTGAAACCCAAAATCTATCATCTACCTATTTCTTCAATTTTTTATTTTTTCTTTATCTGCTTATTTTGATCCCATAAACCATAAATCCAGCCATTATCCTTTTTTCCAAGCCCAACGATCCATCAGAACCATTGAATCAATCTGATTCAATCCTAGATCTTATACAAGCCGTTAAGCAACCCGAATCTGAAACCCTTAGAGGACTCATGATCTCATCATTGAATCCTGAGCGACACCCTAATCTGGAAAAGCTAGAGTTTTACCTCTAGAACCGATCTACATTGTGAATCTAACAGATCTAGCGCATGGACCGGACCCTACTCGAATCAAGCGCAATCTTCCAATGGAAAACTACGAAACTCTAAGGTATCCGCATTAATTTCATGGTTTATTGTTTAGTTAATTTAGTTTAATTTCAGCATTTAATTAAATCATGGCATTCACATAGTTTAGGGTCCTTGTCCCGCATCAGCATCCTTTCTGAAATTTGTCTTAATGAGGGAGTATTAGTAGCACTCTGCCATTCTGCTCAAGCTTAAATTTTATTTATTTATTTTTTAAACACTAAGCTGGAATTTCATTCAAGAAGAAAAAATTACAGCATGTTTTTGGACACGACTGAGGTAGTCGAAACAAAACTGTTGGATGATGTTTATTGCATGTAGTGTCATGCCCTGAAACTCATTCAACTGATATCCCGAGGTGCAACCCATTATAGGAGATCAATTATTGTCGTAGAACACCGCTTATTTGACACACATTAAAGAGATGTGAAGCACCCTCTTGATGCAATTTGATGGACAATTTTAACTTGATTTTTAGACAATGAAGAATATGATTTTTTATTTTGTTTGTCCAGTTTTAGTCAAGTTTCTTTTCCGTCGAATATTTGACTAAAACTGATCGGATGTGATACATGAATTGATTCGGAGGCCAATGGCGAATTGGAATGATTTTAATGATGCTGATATATATATATATATATATATATATATATATATATATATATATATATATATATAATGATCCTCTCGCTCGTGTCATGAGTCTGAGTTGAGCTTGAGCCATCCACATCCCGGTCAAATGTTTACCGTGCACAACGTCCAATGTTCACGACTCGAATCACATGTGACTCGAGTCATGATCATTTCTCTCTCTCTATGTATATATACCTGGTGAAATCTTACACTTTGCTCTCTCATTTTCTTCCTTGATTGTGTGGTATTCTTTGATTCTATGTTGGTTACCTACTGGTGTAATGCATTTTATTAGAATGATAGTGATGTTGGTATTTGGACAGCACAGATTAGTGAAGTTTGCTTTTATACCAGTAGTGTGCATTTAACCGATGTAGGTATTTGATCTGGTAACTGGGGTGGTTCCTTATTTGTTTCTTTCACATAGGTCCTTGCCCTTAATGGATCTTATCACGGTGATACTTTAGGTGCTATGGAAGCACAGGCACCATCTTCATATACAGGCTTCCTCCAACAACCGTGGTATGGATTTTTAGCCCGATAAGAATTTGGTAGGGTTTTCCCATATCAATCACTGGATTTATTCACACGTCTCAAATATTTTGTTTTATTCATCATACAATGGAAAGCTAATGGTATACACACTCATATCCCCCCCCTAATGGTATACACACTCATATTCCCCCCACCCACACACACACACACACACACACACACAAACAAACAAATATATACATATGTATGGACTGCAGGACTCTACATTAGCCATGTAGCATTCAATGCTGCCCTAATGGTCTTTGGGTGCCAAGTGGCATAAAATCTGAAGATCAGGCGCAAAGGCAACGTGTGCATGGTCGATCAGGTCCATCCCTAAAAAGAAAAAATACATCTTGTCCACCATCCAAAACGTGGTCGAACTTGGAAAAATTCAATGCACCAGGTTAAGTGGAGTGGAGGTCATACTTTGACCACATTTTTTAGGGGCAAAACAGTCATATAAATAAAAAATCTTTGGATCACTTGCCACGTGGCTAATGATCCCAAAACGGGTGTTTCTTTTGGGATCACGTGGCACGTGATCTCGGCACTGGTGTAGCGCTACACCTCTAAGGCAGCTACCCCTTATCCTTGACATTAAATAACGTGTCTCTTCTTACTTAATGCACAATTAGAAGGGAAAACTAAGTTTCAATCTCCTACATAAAACAACTTTCCTAAGTTCCTATTCGGCTCCATTAAATGAGATTAGAGGGGAAGGGAAATCATCTTACCAAATTACAGAATCAACGAAATTGCAGCCACTATTGGATGCACTGTTGAAATATATAGTGAAAGTAAACTCAAAATCACCTTGTTTTGGCTGCAATGAGAGTTTATTGCAAAGTTGGCATGTTCTTCTGTTTAGAATCTATCCCTTTTAAAACTTCAATTTGATTTATTTATAAGTTATAACTAATAGTGAAACTTACACGATGAGTCAGTAAAGTACACACAAAGGTAAAGCGTGTGGTAACAATATATGCAACAAAACACTCCCCTAAATTATAGTAATGTGTGGAACCAGTGTCCTTTCTTGTTCGCTAGTTGTTCCAGACTAGCATTTTTATAGTATTGCTTTATGGAACTAGCATGCTCTTTGCTATTGAAAGTGGAAAGTTTTCATGAAACCCTAATGCCGAGCTATATGAGTTATTTAAAATGATTTTTTTTTTGTTATTGTAATTATGGCGCATATATTTTTGGTAAAAGCAAAATATATTATTGAATAAAAGAGAAAGTACATCAGTACATGTGTTTCAGTGGGACATGAGCACCGGCCCTGAAGACATGCTCACTGAAGGCTCATCATATGTTTCATCATGTCCTCCCAATGGTTTTCGAGGCCTATCCATTCGCAACCTTGGCACCAACCATAGCCTAACACACAATCCTTAGCATTCTTCAGTCTTTCGTTCTTCATTAGCATCTACCTAGCCCAAATCTCCATTCTTCATCTCTATCCCCAATATCAACACCAGCATCTTCCTTAGCAATTAATTAATGTTTTTTTGTTATTTCTCTTCCTTTTCGTAGACAGCTTCCTCTTTCGTTAGTCTTGTTCTTTTTTTTTTTATTATAATTTTTTTGAGGTTAGAGTCGAGATAAATAAGTGATATTTTTTAAATAAAAAAAAAACTAGTTATAATCGAAATCACATGTATCGTTCATGTCATGTATCGCAACGGCTTGTAATGTATTGTATCGTGTGTTATAAGATACGGTTAAAAAGAGATGCACCACGTAAGAAAATAACCATGTTGAAATCTATGAAGCAACATTATTGTAATCCTCTTTAGATTTAAGCAATCAGAAACCTTTGAGCACACTGAATTCTCAATACATTATTGGTGCAACTGGGCTGATTAGTGATGGGTACAGATTGTGCAGGCTTTGAGCACTATTCTTTTAGTAGGCGGAAAACCCTCTTACTAGATTGGCCCATTGATCATTCAGCCCTAGAAATTATGACCAGATTCAGCCCGTTCATAATTCTGGGTAAATGGATCTGGGATGACGGGTTTGACTTGGCTTGAACAAGAAAGTTCTTAGGACATTAGCCTAAGACTGGCCAATTTAGTACTTGGACCAGGATTTTTTCAGATCTATATCCTTTAATTTGATTCCTTAGTCTATACTGGCCTATGGAGTGCTGGGCACTTTTAACCAGCCTGGCCCACTTGTAATCATATAATGCATTATTTTCCCCTAATTTTATTTATATAATTAAATTGTGTTTGTGGCTGCCCTGGCATGTGCATGGATATGAGTCTAAGCAGTGGCAGAGCCATGATTTCTTGCATGGGGGGCAAGTTATTGTCCACAGGGAAAAATGTGTTAGTATTAGGTAAGTGGCACAAGCACCGGTGACTTTGTACTCTGGTCACTTTTTGGGATGTGTGCCATTTGAAATTAATGTGTAACATCTGAAAGGTGCACCATGATCTAAAATTCATGGCTGAGCGTCTAATCACACCAAACACATGATGGTTCCATGTGGCACACATCCCAAAGTAATCCGAGTATCAAGAGCATTGGCGCTCAAGTCAGGTACCTATTACCAACTCAAAACTTATAAGGGGGGCGTATTGTAGGTTAAGAGGGAGGCAACTGCCTTTAACTTAGTAGCCCGTGCTATAGCTATTGCATTGGGATTCAAAAGTTCATTGGGGCAATCCCACACCCCCCCTCCACCTTGGCTCCGCCATTGAGCCTAAGCACTCAGAGAGAGGATTGGGACTTTACAACGGATTGTAGCAAAAAATGCTACCACCAGGGTGTCAGATAACATGCCATGTGGCATGATCAACCCTAAACAACACCCGTTTTAGGTTGATCAGCCATGGAACATGAGGTTTTAAAAAAAAAAAAAACTTTTTTCCCTTCATTTTGATGAGTCAAAGATCAGGTAACACCCAACCAACTTGGTGCATTGATTTTAGGCATCTTTGACCACATGTTTAACGGTGGATATGTATTGGATAGAATCCAAATTTTTTGGGTGCCTGATTGTTATTATCCAAGTTGCCGTCGCACCAATCCTCACGGTTGATGCCACGTGGTGCCCAAATAGTCTGGTTGATTAATGATAGATCAGAGACTCTTGTTTTTTACATGCTACTGTTAGCATAGGGAGATTAAAAAAAAGTTTACATAACCAAAAAAACTAGAGCCCTAGGCTTTGTGATTTGATGTCAAGCCTCACATGGCAGCATGCAAAAAGCCTTATGTTTCCCTTGAAAAATTTGATCCTCCCTTAGTATAAAATGAAAATAGTATCATATTTATTACTTCTTATTACGTCCAACCATTGACTTTTTTTTGTTAAATAAAAGAAGGATCATAATGAGAACAATGCTTGGATTTTATATCCTATGCAAGGTAACCACTATAACATACTCAACTGATGGGATGTTCCTTTTTGCAGGTATTCTGGAAGAGGTCTTTTTCTGGATCCTCCAACGGTATTTATCTGCAATGGGGTTTGGAATCTTTCTTTACCTGAAGTGTTAGAGTCTGATAACCTGAAAGCTCAAGGTATGAGTAGGTAATGTATTTTGTCCCCTAATGTTTGGTTTATTCTTTATTTCTTCTTTTTTTGGCTTACTCCATACTTGACTTTATTTGCAGTATTTAGATTGCGCGATGAGCTGTTTTGCGGGAGCAGGGACACTTCCAATCTCGCTGGGAATTACTCTACATATATATCACAACAGTTAGAATATTTTTTAGGATTACAGAAGTCTGCTCAAATTGCAGCGTTGATTATAGAGCCAGGCAAGCCAACTTCATCATTACATCACCCCCATCCAAGTTGCTCTTTTTAATTTGATAGAAATAAAGTGGAATCATACTTATGTTTATTTTGAGGCAATCTTGCAGTTGTCCAAGCCGCTGGTGGAATGCAAATGATTGATCCGCTTTTTCAACGGGTGCTTGTTAAAGAGTGCCGAAGTCGAAAAATTCCTGTTATTTTTGATGAAGTATTTACAGGTTTTTGGCGTCTTGGAGCTGAGGTTGGTTGTGACATAATTTTTGCACTGCATTCCTTTGTGAATTATTTTTCTAATTCTTTAACTGGGATTTTATTCATGTCATCCAGTCTGCAGCTGAACTACTAGGCTGCTCACCTGATATAGCTTGCTTCGCAAAGCTGATGAGTGGAGGGATTATACCTTTGGCAGCCACATTGGCAACAGATGCTGTTTTTGATGCATTTAAAGGAGACTCTAAGGTATTTATGTTACTTGAATTGCCATAAAAATGTGTACTGTTTATCAATAATTGTATATTCGTCTGTTGAAATTTCAGCTTATGGCCCTTTTGCATGGCCACTCATACTCTGCACATGCTTTGGGATGCACTGCCGCAGCCAAAGCTATTCAGTGGTTCAAGGATCCTCACACAAACCTAAACATCATACCTGAAAAAAAGAGGCTAAAGGAGGTACGGTTTCAGTAGCATTTTTATCAAAAAAAAATTTCTACATTTTTCTTACGTGTTGTTCCTTTTTCAAAGTCAATTCATTTTATACGGTTCTTTTTTGAAAGTTAGCTCTCAAATTTCCTCTTACGTACTCACTTCCTATTTTGTCCTTTCTTGTTTCTCCACACATCCATCTCAACATACGCATCTCGGCCACATATATTATATCTTGTCGCTCTTATTTAGTCCAACACTCTGCACTATATAATGTGGCAAGTCTAACCGTCATCTTATAAAAATATCCCTTCGGCCGAAGTGGAACTCTTGGGTCGCACAATACTCCGCTAGCTTGCCTCCATTTCATCCAACCAGCATTAATCCTATTTGAGACCTCTTCTCCAAATCCACCATCTGAGTGTAAAGTAGAGCCTAAGTAACGGAATCTATGGAAATGTGAACTTACATGATTTTCTATTTTGACTAAATCCTCCTATAGGCTATCATGTTCAATAAATTTGCACTCCATGTATTATCCTTTTGTTATACTAATTTTCAACCCCTCGACTTCAGAGCTTTTCTTCATAATTCCAACTTACCATTTATTTTATCCTTGTTTGGGCAATTAATACTACGCCATCCGCAAATAACATGCACAACGAGATCGCTTCTTGTATATCTATGGTCAACACATCCATGACGGAGGAAAACAAATAAGGGCTCAAGGCAGATCCTTGATGCAACCCAACTCCGACGAGGAACTCACTCATCTCTCCACGTGTCATTCTTACATTGGTTACTGTCTTCTTATACATGTCTTGGCTAATCCTAATATATAATTCAGGATGCATTTCTTCCTCAGCGTCCACCACATTATCCTTTTTGACACTTTATCATAATCCTTCTCTCAATCAATAAAGACCATATGTAGGTTTTTCTCTCTCTCCAAACTTCTCCATAAGTTGCCTCAATAAGAAAATAGCTTCCGTTGTTAATCTTCCTGGCATAAATCTGAACTGGTTCTTTTTTACATTTGATCTTGTCGTTATTCAACTATTCTCCCAAGTTTCATAATCTGGCTCATTAGCTTAATGCCTCGATAAGAAAATAGCTTCCGTTGTCATAGTCCTAACACAATCTACATTTTTATTAGTATTCAATCTGGTTCTAGTGTCCTTTTCATCTTTGCTAAGGTTTCTTATACTTCAGATTCCGATATTTTGTTGGTCATCCCTTGATTTGGCTCCTCTTCTTCATCTACTTCCTTCTCCTATTCTATGATTAATAGATCTTTAAAGTATTTTTATCATCTATTTGTTTATAGATTTGACGCAGGACGATACCCTAAACTACGTGAATGTGATGATTAATTGATTGCCGAAATAGAATTGAATTTAAACTAAGCAATAAACCTTAAAATATAGCGAATACCTTAGGCTTTCGTAGTATTCCATGTGAGGATCACGTATGATTCGAGCAGGGTTTAGTCCGGGCGTATGATTTGAGCAGGTTGCAGCGCGGATCGATCCTAGAGATAGAACTCTAGGTTTTTCCAGATTAGGGTGCTCACGATTCAAGGATGGAATCTCTGGTCCTTCTATGGTTTACGAGATCGGGTCGAATCAATGGAGTAGGGGAAAGCTAGGGTTCGGGGAGTCGGGTATTGGGATGGGAGATGACCGATTTGGGTTGTTTGAATTCAAGCAAGGACGAGAGATTAAAAGGATAAACAGTAAGGATAGATTGTAGGCTTCACACCCTTGGCTTCACACTTCTCGGGAAGAAGAATCACTCTTCGAGGAAACTCATCTCAAGTCTCAAAAGCAAACGCTCATTCATTCAATAATCAATAACTAATTACATTGTTTAACTTAAGGACCTTATATAGGAGTTCTTTCAAACGAAAATAAAACCCTAAAACAAATTCCAAAAGGACAAGTATGCCCTTAAAAGTTTAATTCGAAATTTAAAAAATACCAAAATAAAAAATTTGCTCGATTTCGATCAATCGAAAGTGAAGTTTGATCGATCGAAATTTAAATTCGATCGATCGAAAAACATATGTAAAAAATTCGCCGCTGAAATTTGATCGATTGAACTGAAATTCGATTGATCGAATGGAAATTCAATCGAATTATATAATTCCCTCTGCAGTTCGATCGATCAAAATTGGACTTCGATCGATCGAAATTTGCAGTATTCTCCCAATTCGGTATACACGAAACGGTCCATATCCAATGCCTATGATGTTGGCGTCCCCGTCAATTCTCCCGGGCTGAAAAGGCTTCATCGCCGATGAAGCAGCGTCGTAATAGCGCTCGAGCATGTCGGGGTCCAGGCGTCGCACCTCGTCTTCAGCTAACCATGAGTTCTTGGAGTCCGGCTTTTCCAACTACTTGACCAAGTATTTTTGAATTCCGCCCTCATGGGTGGATATCGCCAAATCATCTAGTATCCCTTCGATCTCATCTCTGCGCTGCTTGCGTGGGGAAGGGAAGGGTAGGGGTTGCAGGGTGAGGCTGGCATTTGGGCTCGGGGCTCTGGTTGAAAGGGGTTGTGAGAGGGTGGGGCTGGGGTCAAAGAAGGAACCAGGTCCTCCACGTTGAATGTAGAGCTGACCCCTATATCCGGTGGAAGCTCGGGAACATATGCATTAGGTCCGCTCCTTGCCACAATTCTAAATGGTCCAGTGCCGCGGACTTGAAGTTTCTTGGCCCAATGGGAACCGCTCAGGCCTAATCCGAACCATGACGTAATCTCCAATCTGAAATTTCTTGTACCAAGGACGACCTCAAAAGGACTCATACCTAGAGACCTATTGACTGAATTGTTGTATGCAAACTCGGCTAAAGGCAAAATATAATCCCAAGTCCTAGGGTGATCACTAACAAGACAACGGAGAAGATTACCTAAGCTCCTATTGGTAGACTCCGTTTGGCCATTTGTTTGAGGATGATAGGTTGAAGAAAATTGGAGCATGGTACCTATCATGTGCCATAAAGTTTTCTAGAAATAACTGGTAAACTTCACACCCCGATCTGACACAATCGTCTGGGGTAACCCATGTAAACGCACAACCTCCCCGAAAAATAATTTGACTATGTGAGCCGCATCGAAGGTCTTAGAAAAGGGTATGGAGTGGGCCATCTTGAAAAAGCGGCCCACTACCACAAAAATGGAATCATGCTTCCGTTGGGTCTTTGGAAGTCCGAGCACGAAATTCATAGAGATGTCTTGCCACGGGGTGTGTGGCACGGGTAAAGGGGTGTACAAGCCGGTATTATGTTTGATATGCTTCGCAACTTGGCATGTACGACACTGTTTTACGACCCTAGAGACATCCCTCACAAGGCTAGGCCAATAAAACCTATCCTCAACGAGCGCACTGGTTTTATCGCGTCCAAAATGTCCGGCAATCCCTCTGGCATGTAACTCTCAGATGAGCAAGTCACACAATGAAGTGCAAGGGATACACAAACGATTTCCTTTGAACAAATACCCATCCAACAGGGTATACTCGGAGTTAATGTTATTCGAATTTTCAAGGAAAGCAGTGTATTATGCCCCGAAATCTGGGCAATCCTGATAATCTTGCTTCAACTGCTCAAATCCGATGACCTCGGTGCTCATAGACTGCAAAGTCGCCACTCGACGACTAAGCGCATCAGTAGCCTTATTCTCGGCACCAACCTTATGCTTCAATACGAATGTGAACCCTTGTAGGTACTCGACCCACTTCACGTGCCTTGGGTTCAACTTTTTCTGGGAAGCAAGGAAACACAAGGCTTCGTGGTCAGAAAACAACACAAATTTCTGCAGTCTCAGGTAATGTTTCCAATACCACAGAGATCGGACGACTGCATAAAACTCCTTGTCATAGGTGGAGTATTTCTGCTTTGCCTCATTGAGCTTCTCACTAAAATAGGCCACAGGGTGACCTTCTTGACTCAGCACTCCGCCTATGCCTACACCCGACGCATCACATGCTACTTCAAAGATTTTAGAAAAGTCTGGTAGGCGCATCACGGGTGCAGTAACCATTTTTTCTTTTATCTCGGCAAAGGCTCTCGTCGCGGCTTTGCTCCATATAAACTCCTCCTTTTTCATGCAATCGGTAATGGGAGCCATGATGGTACTAAAGTTTCGGATGAAGCGACAATAAAACGTGGCCAAACCGTGGAAGCTACGGACTTCATGAATATTCCGAGGTTCGGGCCACTCCACAATGGCCTTAACCTTCGCAGGGTCCTCAACCATCCCATCTACCGAGACAATGAATCCTAAGAATACTACAGAGTGCTGCATGAAGGTGCACTTCTTCAGATTCGCGTATAATCTCTCCCCTCAAGGTTTCGCAAACCAACCTCAGGTGGATAGTGTGTAAGTCCTTGTTCGGACTGTAAATTAAGATGTCATCAAAGTACATGACAAAGAATTTGCCAAGGAATGGCCTCAATACTTGGGTCATAAGCCTCATAAATGTACTCAGGGCATTGGAAAGCCCAAAAGGCATGACCATCCACTCATAAAGACCGTCTTTGATCTTGAAGGCGGTTTTCCATTAATGGTCAGGGCGAATACGCACATGATGGTAGCCACTTTTTAGGTCTATCTTGGAAAAGATAGTGACTCCAACCATCATGTCAAGCATGTCATCAAGCCGCGGTATGGGAAACCGATATTTAAGAGTGATCTTATTAATTGCTCGGTTATCCACACACATGCGCCATGTACCATTTTCCTTAGGCGTGAGTAATGTTGGTACGGCACACGGGCTCAGACTCTCTTGTATAAACCCCTTTGAAGGAGCTCACTGACTTGCCGAGTCAATTCAGCGTGCTCAATCGAATTCAACCTGTAGTAGGGCAGGTTCGGTAATGTAGATCCGGGAACTAAGTCAATTGCGTGTTGAATGTCACGCATGGGAGGGAGCTCATTAGGTAAGTCTTTGGGGAAGACATCCGCAAATTTATTTAGGATGGGTTCTACCTCCTTGGGGTACTCACAGACTGACTCAGAAGTACTCTCAACAGTGACAACGACATACACGACACTCTCATCTAATGATGCCCTCTCGAACTCTGAAGGGCTCACAATATTGATGGCCTTGGATTGGCCTCCCTTTTTCTCAACTCTATTGACCGATGGTGCTTTGGGAGCCAAAGGGTTAAGATTAATTTTCTTGCCCTTGTAATTGAACGTGCAAATGTTAGATCGACCAAAAATGGCCACGTTCAAATCATAGAGCCATGGTCTCCCTAAGATAATGTGGCCCACATCCATTGACACCACATCGCACCATAAGGTGTCTGAGTATGAACCCAACTATATGGGTACACAACACCTCTGAGATACGGGAATGGATGAGGAATCAACCCATGCTACTTTGTAAGGTCTCGGGTGGGCTTCAGGTTCAAGCCCTAAGCGAGTGACGGTATGTTCTGACACCACATTGGTGCAGCTTCTGCTATCCACGATTACCCTACAACTCTTTATCCCACATGTGGCAAAGGTGTGGAAGATGTTCTCCCTTCGCCAGTCCTCCTTTTCATCCCGTTGAGGTTGTGCAAAGGCACACCTCACAGCTAGAGTGTGACCCATATCATCACCTTCCTCGTCACTAGGTGTGGCATTCGGCTCAAAGACCTCTTCCTCATAAACTCCTTCACTTTCTTCTCCTCCGTCGATGAAGAGATTCCTTTGTGGGTCTCTTGTGGGGCATTGGGTGGCAAAGTGTCCCAATCCTTGACATTTATAATACTTGACATGAGACTCACTTTTCGAGAATTCTCCGGGTACACCCTTACCTTTGTCAAACCTCACATTGGTAGATGTGGGTTGTGTGAGCTTGGCAGGCAGGTTTTCAACACTAGACCTCACTTCGCCGGTATGGAGTTGACCGGGGTGAAAATCAGATCGTCTAGTCACCGTCATTTTCAAATATCGTTCAAGGTCTTGAACGACGGTGTAACAATCGACAAGAGTCTCCACAGGGTGGGAGACTAACTCTTTTTGCAAGTCAAGTCTCAATCCGGTGCGAAATCTGGATAGAGTGACTTGAGGGTCTTCGGATACCTTGGCTCTCATCATGAATTCCTCAAATTTGCCAATGTAATCCGAAACAGGGATACTACCTTGGCACAGATTTTTCCATTGGTCGAGGAGACGATAGTAGTATGAAGAAGGAACGTATTTCTCTGTAAGTCGTTCCTTCATGTCCTCCCAACAGGTAATGGGAGTACAACCCGCATTCGTTTTGATGCGTTCAACGTTGACCCAAAAGAGTCGGGCTTGGCCTACGAGCTTCATTTTAGCAAGTTTAACGCACATTTCATCGCTCATGCCAAACCACTCGAAGTGCTGGTTCATATCGGATAACCAATCGAGGAAGACTTGAGAGTCTAATCTTCCATCGAAAGTTGGGAACTCAACTCGGACATTTTTGAGGAGTCTCCCTTCCAGGTCGTAGTCATCTCCATGATGATCTAACCTATGGTTCCGGTTCCGATTATATTGGTAGCTATTTCATTCGAAACGTGGACAATTACGCTCACGGGGTGGTTTGAAGTACTCATCACCCTCGTCTAACCGATTGACTGGGTCTAACAACCTCTCATTGGATGTTTCGAGAGTCCTTTGGGCAGTCTCCAAGGCAGTCATTCGATCATTGATCGATTTTAGATCAGCCCTCATGCCGTTAAGAGCCTCGACAATCCCACTATTGTCCATGGTGATACGGTTCACTACTGACGAGTTCTAGAATGGAATGCAAATGAACTAACAATGACGGGGGACTTTTGACAAACACGTACTGTGCAATGAATTCAATGTCACATAGTATGCCCTAACCTAGAACCTTGGGCTCCGATACCAAAACTGACGCAGGACGATACCCTAAACTACGTGAATGCGATGATTAATTGATTGCCGAAATAGAATTGAATTTAAACTAAGCAATAAACCTTAACATATAGCGAATACCTTAGGCTTTCGTAGTATTCCATGTGAGGATCACGTATAATTCGAGCAGGGTTCAGTCAGGGCGTTAGATCCGTTAGATTGTAGCGCGGATCGATCCTAGAGATAGAACTCTAGGTTTTCCCAGATTAGGGCGCTCACGATTCAAGGATGAAATCTCTGGTCCTATGGTTTACGAGATCGAGTCGAATCAATGGAGTAGGGGAAAGCTAGGGTTCGAGGAGTCGGGTATTGGGATGAGAGATGGCCGATTTGGGTTGTTTGAATTAAAGCAAGGACGAGAGATTAAAAGGATAAACAGTAAGGATAGATTGTGGGATTCACACCCTTGGCTTCACACCAAACCCTTCTCGGGAAGAAGAATCACTCTTCGAGAAAACTCATTTCAAGTCTCAAAAGCAAATGCTCATTCATTCAATAATCAATAACTAATTACATTGTTTAACTTAATGACCTTATATAGGAATCCTTTCAAATGAAAATAAAACCCTAAACAAATTCCAAAAGGACAAGTATGCCCTTAAAAGTTCAATTCGAAATTAAAAAAATACCAAAATAAAAAAATTGCGCGATTTCGATCGATCAAAAGTGAAGTTCGATCGATCGAAAGTGAAACTCGATCTATCAAAAAACATATCTAAAAAATTCGCCGCTGAAATTCGATCGATTGAACTGAAACTCGATCGATCGAATATATAATTCGATCGATCGAATTATATACTCCAGAACCATATAATTCCCTCCACAGTTCGATCGATCGAAATTGGACTTCGATCGATCGAATATATATTTCGATCGATCGATCGAAATTTATAGTATTCTCCCAATTCGCCAAATTTCGTCTCTTTTCGCATAGTTCTGATGTCCATTCCGCTTCTTTCGACGTCGGTATACACGAAACGGTACATTTCCAATGTCTACGATGTCAGCGTCCCCGTCAAGATTTCTCTCTCCTTTTGTTTTCGGCCTAGTAAATAATTTTTTGTACACTTCACACTTAACTTTACTCATAGCCAATGTTTTTAATTCAGCCCTCTCGCTTGGCTTTGGGTAAGCCTCAAAAATTTTAAAATTTGTATTTTAAGATGAATAAAATTTTTAATTTTAAAAATATAATAAATTTAAAGTTATAAAGAAAATTAATAAAAAATGATAAGATATATTAGAAAACATATAAGAAGAATAATAGATAATTTTTTAATTATAAACCAATGAATATTCAAGGTACAAAGGACAATGGGAGGTACAAATGTGCAGCCATTTACCATTACAAAAGAACGTTTCAAAATCAGAACATACGTAAAATTGCAATTTTAAGTTATTAGATATTAGTATAGGTCATCCTCTATTTCATTCCCTAATAATCCTTTAAGAAAAAAGTTAAACTTGTAAGAAAAAACAAGATAAAGTAGTAAAAAATAAAAATTTACCCGAGGATTATTCCTCCCATGCGCCTTCCTATGCCTCATTATGCCTCAGTACGCCTCAAGTATGCCCCACATACCTTTTCGCCTCAAACTACGTCTCGAGGCGAAAAGATTACGCTACGCCTTGAGGCTTGTGCCTCAAATGCTATTTAAAGCTGTGCTCACGGCTTTGTTAGATTCTCTTTTGGCTAGCTTGTATCTTTCAAGATCATTTGTACTTTTTTTACTTTTTCATTCATTAAGACACTTCTTCTCGGCAATTGCCTTTTGAATCCATGTTTTCCACCACCATGTTTCTTTTTTTACACTTTTACTTCCTTTAGATTCCCCGAGCGCCTCCTTAGAAACTCGTTTAAGGCATATCGTCATTTTTCCCACGTCTCATTTGGATTACCTTATACTTCTTGGTCACTCATTTTCCTTTTAAAGGTTGTCATTTTCTCTCCTTTTAATCCCCATTTTATTTGTGGGGGATCCTTTGTCATTTTTTAGTCACTTTGTTGTTGATCAAAATATCCAAAATTATCATTCCATCTTGCCCTTACAGTTTGTGATGGGAACATCAATCCATACAAGGTGTATAGGAAGCGCAAAAAGAAATTTAAAGCGTTGAGGTGTTTTAAAATACCTTGGAAGGGCAGTGAAGACTTATGTGTGCGTGTATCATGTGAGAAAACCCCATTACGGGAAGATGTGCATGGAATAAGGGAGGATGAAGGAAAGAAAAGAGCAATTGAAAATGGGCTTATTGTCCAAATTTGGTCGATTGAAATCCTACCTCAATCGATCGAATTCGATCCAAGAGCAGTCTTAAAAAAAATCAGCATTGTCTCGATCAATCAAGACCTAAAGTCATTCGATCGAGATCACAAAGTTGTTTTGTTGGAGTCCAATTTGTGGACGAATTTTGACCTTTTGCTTTGTTTTATTTTAGGACTTTTGACTTTGGTTTCTTAAACTTAGGGTTTTTTATCCTATATAAAGGCATTGTAAACACAATAATAGTGAGTTCGTGATTAATAAAATTTATGAGTTTTGCTTTGTCCGAATTCTAGAGAAATTGAGATGAGTTTTTCCCGAAAGAGTGATTCTTTCAAATCGAAGAGTGATTCTTCCTCCGCGTGTGTTTTGTTGTGAGGGCGACTATCTTCCTTGGATCTTCTATCTTTTCTGTTTATCTTTTCTTATTGTTAGGTAATTTATTTAGTTTGTTTCTTCTATTGAAAACTCATAAATCTAAAATATATTTTCCTTTTATATTATTGTTGGGATTTTGTTTCTAAATTCTTAACCCTAATTTATTGATTCCCTTTGAATGATTTAAATCTTTGAAGCTTTAAATTATTTAAATCCTAGCAAGGAATCAAGAGAACTCAATGATATTGTCTCTTGGTGCTCTTAACTAGATCAAAACTAGAGTTTATATTTAGACCTATTTTCTAGATCAAGAAAATTCATATGCTAACGGATGCTAAATTGAATCAAGTAAATATTACCCTAATAACGTTATTAAATATTTTGTGTTTTGAGATTAATTTCTATATCTCCGCTGCCCAATTAAATCTCAAATTGATGTCAAAATTACATAATTAGGGTTTTAGTGATTTTCTTGCATCAAATTGGTATTAGAGAGCAGTTCTAGTTTAGGTGTTTGCATTAGGAGTATTGTTTTGTTTGCACATTACGCCAAATAGGAGTTCTAAGGCTATGCAGAAAACCAACCGAACCAATCCGACTAACCAAAACCGACCGAAATATCGGTTCGGTTTCGGTTTTAGGGCATATTGGTTCGGTTTTGAAAAAATGGCTTATCGGTTCGGTTTCGGTTTTGACCTAAAAAACCCGAAACTGAACCGATAAGAAACCGATAATAGGGTATTACTTAGGTGCATACAAAAATAGGTTTTCTTTTTTCTTTTTAAAAATAATAGGGTTTACAAAAGTAATAGGTATTATTTTCCTTTTTTATAAATAATAGGTATTATTTGTAAAAAGGAAATTTTACAAATAATAGGGTTCACTTTTTTTACAAATAATACGTATTATTTGTAAAAAGGAAATTTTAAAAATAATAGGTATTATTTGTAAAAAGGAAATCACAAAAATAGGTATCATTTGTAAAATGTCTTTTTTTTTAAAAGAAATTTACAAATAAAAAAATTGAGGTTTAGAAACCAAAAACCAACCGAACCGATAACTATCGGTACAGTTTCGGTTTGCCGGCTTATCAATTCGGTTTCGGTTTCGGTTTGAGAAACTAGGAACCGATAGTTATCGGTTTGGTTTCGATTTAGCATGAAAATCAACCCAATAATACCCCTAAGGAGTTCATATTTGGTTTTGCATTCCTATTTTAATTTTGGATTTCGTGTTTGTGTCGATCATCATGTGTGATGCTATGGAGAGCAGTCGAGTGTTACATATCCTTATTGAAAGAGAACGAGAAACTCGTCATACTAGAAACCATAGTCGAATTTCCAACAGTCTTGATGGAAATAAAGTTAGGGGATACCCTCATCGTCGTGAACCTGAGTGCGACCCTAAAATCTTTTCGGAACGATGTTCCAAATTTTGAGGGACAGATGAACCCTAAAACCTTCGAGTGGTTGTCTGGCATAGATTAGTATTTTGATTGGTATGACATACTGGATGAGTACAAAATTAGGTTAGTTAAAACAAAACTAGAGGGTAATGCCAAAACCTTTTGGATTCATATAGAACGTCGTATTGAATTTCTTCAAAGTAAACCCATTTCCACATGGGAAGACATGAAGGTGAGACTTATCGAAAATATGTTCCTTTCACACACCGTCACCTTCTATTGAGTTTGAAAACCAAGACGAATAAATGTCATGATTTCTATGAGTGTCAAGGGTTCGGACATTTTGCCTATCAATGTTCCACAAAATTTCTCGTTCACAATTTATTCGTTAAAGATGAAGAAAATAAGTAGCGGGGAATATTGAAAATAGAAAAGGAAGTGTATGGCCCTAATACCATGATGAGTGAGGAGATAGAAGAGGTGAAAAGAAGCCTAATTTGTGTTGAAGAAAGCTCTATTTTCGTTATAAATGATAATTCCGTGTTGGTCACACATGAGTCAATCGACTAACTTACGCATGAGTCTTTAGTGTCTGTAGATTCGATTACACATGAGTTGTTAGTGTCAGTAGTGTCGCATACAGGTGAGGATATAGAGTCCGCAGATGCATGTAACATCATAGTCTCGAGTTTCATTCTGAATCATATCATTAGTTACATATTGATTCACATTCTGAGTCATGTTGTGAATCAAGTCTTGAGTCACATCTTGCCTTGCATTGTGAGTTATCGTCCGAGTTTCATTCTGAGTTGCATGACATTAATGAGAAGATTATATTGGGCAATGGACATATTGAAAAAAAAATTCAACTCACAAAATTTGTTTTATGAATTTAAGGATAGTGATTTTGCATTGGTTCAATTTAGACACGAGCAAATCCCACAAGAAATTGCGAAAGGTTTGCAAACTTGCAATGTTGAAATTTTTTCGATCTTTAAATTGAGTCATTGTGATAGTCTAGATTTTTCTCTAGACATTGGGTATTAATGTGATAATTACGTTGGAGGATCTTACACCTTTTTTAGGTCCAGACCCCCAGACCCATTCTTTGATTTACATCCACCTGAGCTCAATCTTATCTACCCATTGATTTCCAAGATTATGCCTGAGCAATATGTGAAAAGTTAGATGGAAAGGTGTTAGAAGATCCATGTTTTACCAAGGTAAAGACACACCAAGAGCATTGAGAGTATCTTCTTAGGTGGAAAGGTAAAGCGAATTTTTATAATACTTGGACTACAAGGAAAAAGCAATCCAGGAAATATCAAGCATACCTCATCCAGTGGAAGGGTAAGCCCAATAGTAAAGCTTCATGGATAATATCAAGCATGCATACCGCAATGCGTCAACAATACCTTCTCAAGTGGAAAGGCAAGCCAAAGGTTGAGAATATATCAATTGCGATGAGTAGACCACCTAACTTATTGGAGATGAGTTTCTCCCACCCGAGGAGAATTGATGGGGACATCAATCCATACAAAGTGTATAAGCGGAAAAAGAAATTTAAAGCATTGAGGCGTTTTAAAATACCTTGGAAGGGTCGTGAAGACTTATGTGCGCGTGTATCACGTGAGAAGACCCCATTACTGGAAGGCATGCATTGAGGAAAATAAGGGAGGCTGAAGGAAAGAAAAAGGGCAGTTGAAAGTGGGCTTACTATCCAAATTTAATCGATTGAAATCCTACCTCGATCGATTGAATTCGAACAAAGAGTAGTCTTAAAAAAAAATAGCGTCGTCTCGATTGATCGAGACCTAAATTCATTCGATCGAGATCGCGAAGTTGTTTTGTTGGAGTCCAACTTGTGGACGAATTTTGACTTTTCTGCTTTATTTTATTTTAAGAGTTTCTATTTTGGTTTCTTAAGCTTAGTTAGGGTTTCTTATCCTATATAAAGGCATTGTAAACACAATAATAGTGAGTTGGTGATAAATAAAATTTATGAGTTTTGCTTTGTGCAAGTCTAGAGAAATTGAGATGAGATTTCCCCGAAAGAGTGATTCTTTCAAATCGAAGAGTGATATTTCCTCCGCGTACGATTTGGTGTGAGGCCAACTATCTTCCTTGGAGCGATTCTTTGGATCTTCTATTTTTTCTATTTATCTTTTCTTATTGTCGGGTAATTTATCTAGTTTATGATGCAAGGTAAACGCTAAAACCCTAATTATGCGAAGTTAAGATTAATTTTAGATTAAATTGAATAGTGGAAATATTCAAAATTTCCAACCATAAAATAATTTAATAAATTTAATTAAAATAATTAGGTTAACTCAATTTTAGCGTTGACATACATTAAGATTTCCCGATCTAGAAAAACGGATCTGATGAAGGAACTCGAGTTTCGTTCTAGTTTCAGGCACCAAGGACAATTATGGTATCGTCTCTTGACTCCTCTAGGATTTGAAAAATTAAAGGCCCGAAGGGTTAATTTTATCAAAAGGGGAAAATCAAAATATATCAATGACTAAGGTGTGAATAAAATTCCAGCACTGATTAACTAGGGATTTTAGGGTTTTTTATTTTACCAAAGAGAATAAGGAAAATAATTAACTGACAATAATTAAATAGACAAAATAGAAAGGTAGAGTTTCAAGGCTTCACATCAAGGATTTTGAGGCTTCACACCAGGCGCACGATGAAACGAAGATTCACTCGAGTTTTGAAAGATTTGCTCTCTCGTGTGAAAACTCTTCCAAGTTCTCTAAGATTTGCACAAAGCAACTCTCAATTTCATTAATCATCAATTAATTAAAATAAAGTCTTTACATGCCATTATATAGGCTAAGAAAACACCCTAACTAAACATAAATTTGAAATAAGAAAGTCCTTTTTTTTTTATCGGTAAACTGTATTAATAGAAAAGCTAGCAAGGTGCTGGGAGAACTAATATAGAGGAAAAGTTGATCAAAAAGGCCGCAAAAACATCAAACATAAGAGAAAGCAAAACGCCAAGACACTAAACACCCCCCACGATTGTTCGCAATGGAGTTACCTCGAATCCCAAGGTTCCGAAGTCATCTCAATTCCATCGGAAACCCAAAGATTGGTTAGGTCCTTGGCCGCCTTTACAATACACCCCACCGGTTTCTTCTTTTGTTCGAAAATTCGCTAGTTCCTCTCTTTCCAGATACTCCAGATGACAACAAAGAACGACACTCTAATTATTCCTAATATGAATGTCCATATCCACAGCAGTTCAGGAGAGGTAATGATCATATATCGTAGCATTCATGACCCACTTCATCTGGAACAAATTTAGTACTATACCCTAGATCTTCGAAGCTACCTCACAGTGTAAAAATAAGTGCGCGGCCGATTCCTCCTCCCTAAAACACATGACGCAGCAGTTCGCGATATTCCTTCCCCTTCGAATGAGAGTATCCATCGTGAGAACTCTCTCTTTGAATAAAGACTAGGCAAAGAACTTAATCTTTAGCGGGATTTTAGCCTTCCAAAGCGTAGCACCTTGGAATTTGATAAGCGGTCGACACGTCAACATCCGGTAGTACGATTTAACACTGAACATGTCATTGTTACTCAGGGCCATCTCTGTTGGTCTTGGTTGTGCGAATTCGGTTTCATCTCGTACAACACTTGGAGAAGCCTTGCAAACTCCACCTTCATCAATACGCAGGTTCCTCCGGGTGACCACATCCCACACTCTAGTTCCATTGGACTCCACCAGGAAATCAATAATCTGACTCGTTGGGTTCCGAGCTGAGTGAACACGTTGGAACATATGATTGAGTGTCCCCTCTTCAACCCAATTTTTTCCCGGAAGTATTGGGTCCCTGACCCCAGTGGCTGGATCCCCCTTAGACAAGTGGTTAGGGTCATGAATATTTTCCACCAGTTTCGAAATACCTTTAGTATTTGAGAAATTGACTCCCTAATTATGTCAATGAATAGTACTTCTCTACGGCACCTTTCGCCATAAGCTATGCATTTCCTTGGCGTTTCGACCTAGAACCACTTGCCAAGTAGGGCTATGTTGGTCCACTTTACACTGCGGATCCCCAGGCTTCCACTACTTAGTGGTAATTGGCAACTGTCCCAGTTAGCCAAGTGATAATTTCTCTCCACGCCCGACCCTTCCCATAGGAAATTACGTTGGATTTGTTCAATCCAACGTAAGACGCCAGCTAGGCACCTGAACATTGACATGTAGAAGATCGGGAGGCTTGAGAGGACTGCCTTGAGTAAAATTAGATAGCCGCTGCTGCTGAGGAATTTGCCTCTCAAAGTAGACAACCTCTGTTGGAAACGTTGGATCACCGGTTTCCAATCATTGGCCGTTGGTTTTCGTAGGCCCAAAGGTAACCCAAGATATTTGAGAGGCAGGTCTTGGCTGTCACAATTGACAGTTTGCGTGAGATCGTCAAGTGTAGTATCATCGATTCCGATGCCCATTACTTTGGGTTTGTGGAAATTGATGTATTGCCCTGAAACAGCCTCAAACACGGTTAGCACCTCCGTCAGATTCTTAAACTCCTCCACCTCAGCGTTGCCAAAAAAATGGCATCGTTTGCATATTGAAGGATTGCAATGGTTCTGTCGTGGTCCCCCACTTTGATCCCCGAGATGAGATTCAGTTGTCTCGCACGAGAAAATAGCCTCGCAAGGGCCTCCCCCATCATGTTGTAAAGAAAGGGGGAGAGAGGGTCTCCCTGACGTATGCCACGCAAGCTTTTGAAATAACCCGCCGGAGTACCATTGTTCAACACAGAAAACCAAGGCGTAGCATAGCATCCCCACATCCAGTTCCTCCATTTAGCACCGAAGCCAAATCTGCGAAGCATGTAATCGAGACCAAACCAACTGATACAGTCATACGCTTTTCCATATCAACCTTCAAGCACAGCCTTTGTATTGATCGAAGCGGGTATGGATAATCTCATATTGCCACTGACAACGACCCAATTGTCTTCCCTTCACAAAGGCTCCCTATGAGTCGGAAATCAGCTTCCCCATTAATGGGCTAAGCCTTTTCAATAGCACCTTAGATAGGATCTTATATAGGCAGTTAATAAGGCAAATCGGGCGGAAATCGGTGAGATCGTGTGCCCCATCTTTCTTAGGAATTAGGGTGATGAACGTGGAGTTGAGGGTGCGTCCAATAAAAGCATTGTTGTGGAACTCATGGGAAACCTCCATCAACTCCTCTTTGATAACCGGCCAGAATGCCTAAAAGAATTCGAATATAAACCCATCGGGTCCAGTCCGGGAGACTTATTCCTCCCCCCTTTCCTAATGGCATCCCAAACCTCCTCTTCTAGGAACGACCTTTCAATATCAACACCGTCTTCAGCCGTGATTGAACTGAACGACACTCCATCCAACTTAGGCCGCGGTCCTCCTTCGACCTGAAACAGCTTCGAGTAAAAACTAACCACCTGCTCACGAACCTGCTCGTAGCCAATGGACGTCACCCCCTCCACAGTCATCGAGCCTAAGAAATTCCTTTTATTTCTCGCATTCGCAATGGCGTGAAAATATTTAGTATTTCAATCCACCTCTTTCAACCATCGAACCTTCGCCTTTTGGCTCTAAGCAGCCTCTTCGGCTCTAGCAAGAGAGTTGAAATTCTGCTTGGTCAGATCACGTTCCTCTTGCTCACAAGTCAGGGCCTTGTTTTCCTCCAAATCGTCAAGCTCCAGCAGCCGTAGAAGGCTAGCATCTTTGTTGGATTGGATGTTTTCGAATACTTCTCTACTCCAATCCATGGCTCTCTTCTTCATCCAGCTTAACTTCAATATGATTCTATAGGCAGCTGTTCCTCTAGGTTTTGATTTAGCCACCACTCTCCGGAGCCTTAAGGCGAATCGGTCGTCAATGACCATGTTCTCAAAAGCGAAATGGGCTTGGCCCTTTCCCCTAACCTCCTACGTCGATGCTTGCCTATGGTCGGAGGTGGCCCTTGCTGGCAGCCGGGAACATCTCCATCCCCTCCGCGTTGCATAAAAAATGGTTCAATCTGTTAAGTGAGGGCTGATCTTGAAGATTTGACCAAGTGAAACGTGATCCGGTTAGCGGTACATCCTTCAAAGCCCAGTCCGAAATCCAGGTATTGAAGGTCATCATCAGTGCCACATCTGGAGGTCCCCCCTGTTTTCATGCCCCCATCTTATCACATGGAAATCACCTCCCAAGCAAATCGGATAATCTCACCTGGCAGTAACCGCATCCAATTCATCCCAAAAATCCCCGCACAACGAGTAGTTCTCAAGTCCGTAAATACCAGAGAAGACCCACCGTTTCCCGTTTTCTTTGTTCCGGAGTACCACCGAGGCAGAGAAAATCCTCACCTCTTCGTCAATCTTCTCGAAAACCGTCGGTCTCCAAGCCACCAAAATGCCACTTGAAGCTCCCAACCGAATCGACTCCAGTTCAGTCCCAGTCTTTTCCAGATAGTATCGAAGCGACTTTACGATCATCACAGGAGCCCCATTTGGTCTCCTGAAGGGTGACAACCGTCAGTTGGATCGAACGAATTAGTTGCTTGACTCCAGCACGCTTAGCGTTGTCGCAAATGCCCCGCACATTCCATGAAAGCATCTTCATATGAGAAACAATTGTTCAGCCGCCCAAGGGAGAAGATAGGGTTCATTCAACCCCCATCCCCCTCTCGTCGGTCATACCCCATTCCAATCTTGCAAGTTCGCGAGCACCCATTCGTCGTTTACAGCGGTTGTCTCCACGAGCCACCACAATAGATCGGAAAACCTCCCGCAGGGCCTCCTCAGTGCCCTTGAAGGTTATACCTAGTTGTCGGCCGAACCGTTTAAGACTATCAATTTCAACCAAGTTGTCTTTCTCAACACGGTGAAGCCATCCCTGATTTTGTTCCGCCTCCACTTCCAGAACCTGAGAATCGAGATTGTTCCTAGTATCCAGCTTCGTCGCCTGTTCCTCCAAAAAGGGGAGACGACTATATTCGTGGCGACCCAAAGGACCAACACCGGGTTCTCATTAACGGAAGTTGAGGCCCTAGTACCCTTGTTCTTCTCCTGCGCAGCCCAACACTCTTAAGTCGGGTGCCCCTCATCCCAGTTGATCCGGCCCGATAGTGACGGATTCACCCGCAACCGGACCAAGGAAGAGCCGTCTTCTAGACCCGAATACCTTAGGTTCCAAACCCCCCCAGGCGAAAAGGTAAAGAAGTCTTGTGTTGCTACGTGTAGGCCCTTGACCGTCACCCCAACACGTGGCAGCCTCTGGATATGCTGAGCTCCCAGCCCGGTGCATAGGTCTTTGTCCACCCAACGCCTGGTGAATAAAGTACCAACGCTTGTCTCCATAGCCCGAGAGGGGTTTGCATGTCCACGTGTCGCCATCCTGTCGGTGTGCAACCCACGAGAAAACAAACGTGTCGGCCATCCCATCTTCGTCGGCTTTAAGACAGCGTATAAAGGTTTCCTTCGTGTATATACTTTGAACTTCCTCAAGTTCCTTCTTGTTTTTTCCATATAAGGTAAGATTTCAGCCTCCATTTCCATGGGATCCCAGTGAATGCCACTGTTGGTACCAAGTGTTGGCTGCGTCAACAACAGTTGTCCCCCCTGCTGAGAAGAAAATGGCAAGTTGTCAGATCTAAGGTACAAGAACATTTCGACCGTTGGATCCCTCATTAGCGTAATTTCCGCCGGTGCCAGAGTACTTGATCTTCTATAGTTTGTTCCGGCTGCGATCTGTTCGTCATCAGCGCAGCCCTCCTCGGCCTCCTCTTCCTCCGATAAGCTTTCGTAAGGTTTTTCACCTTCAGATACATCCTCAGTAGCTTCCGCCAACCGATCATGAGCAATCCCCAACGTCAGAGGGGAAACGCCATCCCTCCCCAGCGTGGACAGCGATCCATGTGGTCCCAACCCGAGCGTCGGGAGCATGGTCCTGCGTTGGGGGTTGCTCATGATCGGGAGCATGGTCCAAGCGTCGGGAGCATGGTCCTGCATTGAAGAGCGAGTGAGCTATTTCTGTGCGAGCATTGTCGACGTCGACGTTTCAGGACCCCTCGGCTCCTTCGTCGACCTGATGCGGGTTGACCGTCCTCTCCAGCCACGTGAGTTCTATGATGAGTTGACAGACGTGGTCGTCGATCTGGATATCACAGCATCTGGGGATGTTGGTCACCGAATCGACACCAACGAGGATCCTGGCGTGATCTGTGTCTCAGAGGTCTTCGGTCCGTCTGTCGGCCAGAATGAACTGGCCACACTAGTCCCCAATTTGTTTGAAGACCTCCGGGGACCAAGCATGAACCAGTAGGCCGTAAATGCGGAGCCACACCCCTTCTCTTTCCTCCCACCGTCAGTTCCCATGACCGGCATACCACCGGGCACTAGTGAATGTAGATGTGTTTTTTGTGACAAAACGTCGTGGCTCCCCTCTCATCTCTGAACCATAGTAGGAACTTTGTGTCGGATAGAGCAGATACGGCCGGTCTGTCAGTAGCGTTCCTCCTTGTAGAAATCCATTGATGTAATAAAAATAGTAATAGTGAGTCTTTATTAGCATGCAAAACGACCCAAAAATGGTGAAGTTTATAGGCGAGGGCAGTAAGCTAAGCGCAGGCAATAGATAGAGTCCCGGGGCTGAGCACCGAAGGACCACTACCTCCGTCAGTTTTGGATATCCTTTGCCTCACCAACCCGGCAAAAGAAAGGTCAACCCGGTGATCGTTTGCCTTCTTAGCGTGATCCATCATCGCTTGTACCCGGTTAAAACTCTTGCCGGCAATCGACCACCCGAGCTGGACATCACGGGCCTGCGATTCATTAAGGATTGTCTGACGCCCATTCCTCGAGCTAGGAATACCATCGATGGCCGATTTAACCGTCCTTCGTAAGGAACGGGGGCATCGCAGCCAAAGCGGTGGCAAACCGACCAACGTCGGAAATTCACATTGCGACACCAGCTGCAAATCCAGTCTCCCACCCTAAGGACCAGACACGACTCACGTTCCATCCAAAAAACTCTTTTTTGAATATTACATTATTATTAATCTTAAAACGGGATATAAATAAGAAAACCCTAAAGCAACTAAAACTCTAAAATGATAAGTTTTGCCTCAAAATTCTTCTTGCCGCCAACTTGCAGACGCAACTCACAGACATCCGTCCTATACCCATGGATGTCTGTCCTTTGTTCACGGACGTCCGTCGTCTACGACGTGCACAAAACAGAAGCCCTATAAAATCACGAATGTCTGTCCAAATGCAACGGACGCCCGTTCAGAATCCACGAACGTCCATCATATGTTGACGAATTTTGCTTCTTTTTCTTCTTTCCTCCTTGTTTTCTCTTATTGCTTTCTCCTTGTATTTTCCATCCGCCTTGTACGGTAAGATGTTCCCATCAATTCTCCTCGAGTGGGAAAAACTCATCTCCGATGAGTTGGAGAACCCACGCATGGCACACTTCGGAGGCTCAATTCTCAGCTTGCCTTTCCATGTGTTGAGACACTCATAATGTTTGGTCACAAGGATTGGGTCAAAGGACATAGTTGCTAGACCAAGAATAGGTGTAAGATCCTCTACCGCAACTTTCAGATGATTACCCTTGTCTGGAGGAAAATCTAGACTGTCTTCATTACCTCTTGTCAAGATTGGGAAAGGCTCCACATGCTCGGGACTATCATGAATCAACACAAAATTGTCATTATTAAACTCATTAAACAAATTCAACGTGTTAGTAAAATTCTGTGTATTTCCATTGTTCAATAAGATCTGATCGTTAATCCCATGCAAGTTAGAATGATGATATGACAAATTCAACGTGTAAGTAAAATTCTGTATATTCCCATCGTTCAATAAGATATGATCGTTAATCCATGCAAGTTAAAATGGTGATATGCTCCTATCGACTCTAACGATGCATGCGGTACAAACACACTTCCAACATTTTCTTTGGGAATAGAAATTTTCCTAGCACAACCTACTCTTTTCACATGAATTTCATCCTCATCACTTGGCATTTTGATAGGTTCATAAGCTTCTACTCCTAACTCATTATCATATTTCTCATTATCCTCCGTAATATTCAAGGTTTGGGATTTACTGGGACATTGAGATGCAAAGTGACCAAGGTCTTATAACACTGTTGTGGTGCATGCTTAGAGTTTGCTATCAATTTTCCTTTACCCTTATCAATCTGAGGATTCATGGGTTTGGAGGATTGACTATAGGTATTATTAGCCTTTTCAGTAGGACTAAATCGAAAATTGGGATTGGAGAAACTAGATAACCCTTTGGTTGGAGCGTCGAGATACCTTTCTAACTCTTGCACTCTAGCATAACACTCTTCTAAATGTTCACTAGGATGAGGGATGAGTTCTTTTTGTAGCTCAGGACGTAGACCAATGCAAAACCTAGATAAGGTGAATCTCATAAACTTTAGCGCGATATAAATACTCCTCAAACTTGATATAATCATCAACAGGCATGTTTCCTTGTTTCAAACCATGCCATTAATCCATGAGTCGTTGGTTGTAGGAAAGGGAAAGATATTTATTATGAAGTTTCTCTTTCATGTTCGCCCATGTGGCGATGGGTTCGTGTTCGAAAGCTTCTCGACGTTGTTTCACACTTGTCCAATAAAGTTTGGTTTGTCTCACGAGTTTCATCTTGGAAAACTGCACTTTTCGCTCATCCGACATATCATACTAATCGAAATAATGGTCCATGGCAGTTGCCCAATTTGTATAGGTTTTTGGGTCCATCTTTCCTTCGAAAGTGGGAGCGTCAACCTTAACCGACTTTGTAACTCTGTCATCCGGGTCGGGACAATTTTCACGCCTAGGAGGATCTCTCCTCTCATCTAAATTAACCCTATGATGTTCACTGTGAGTCGATCTAGACAACTCTTGGAGTTGTGCTGCTAAATCAACCTGTTGGGCTTGTTGGTTTTGCAATTGAGCTTGTATTGCAGGTATCTGGGTGTTATAACTCTCTATGAAAGCATCTAACTTTTATGGATCCATGGTGACACTCAAGGTAAAAGAAAACACTAACACGCCTATATGCAATTGAAACCTAAAACTTAGTATGGATACTGACAATCCTAAACTAGAATTGTGCTCTGATACCAATTTGATGCAAGATAAACGCTAAAACCCTAATTATGTGAAGTTGGGATTAATTCAGATTAAATTGAATAGCGGAAATATTCAAACTTTCCAATCGCATAAAGTAATTTAATAAATTTAATTAAAACAATTAGATTAACTCAATTTTAGCACTCACATGTATTAAGATTTTTCGATCTAGAAAAACGGCTCCGATGAAGGAACTCAAGTTTCGTTCTAGTTTAGGGCTCCAAATGATAATTACGGTTTCGCCTCTTAACTCCTCTAAGATTTAAAGAATTAAAGGCCCGAAGGGTTAATTTAATCAAAAAGGGAAAATCAAAATATATCAATGACTAAGGTGTGAATAAAATTCCAGCATTGATTAACTAGGGATTTTGGAGTTTTTATTTTTATCAAAGGGAATAAGGAAAATAATTACCTGACAATAATTAGAAAGACAAAATATAACGATAGGGTTTCAAGGCTTTAAAAAATGAATGTACGTCCACTTCGCACCAAGTGCACGATAAAACGAAGATCCACTCAAGTTTTGAAAGGTTCACTCTCTCGGGTGAAAACTTGTGACGTCCCCAAATTCACACACCGGATCAATGCGCTCACTTGGAGACATCACACTACGTCATATATCCATGATTTTAAATAAATCAATTATTCCATAAAGATCTGCATATAAACGCAAAGGAAAAAAAATAACTATTAAAAGTGCACGCAAATTTTTTTTTTTTCTTTATCATGAGAACAATACTAAATTATGAGATAACAACCTATTATACTAAATTGTATGGTTACTCCTTAAATTAAACAAAACTAGTCTGAACTTGTTCATAAAATAATCTGAATTAAACATCTAAAAATCCTTTCTAATGCATAAAGAAAATCCTATAAACTAAACTTCAAATCCATCTTCGCTCAGATCTGGATTTCCGTCAATCATTGAAGCGTCTACTTCATCCACTCCATGTATAGCTGTACTCCCTGGAATCCCAAACAATGGGTCCAGTTTACGAAGTAAACTGGTATGGACCAGACATGATGAGGCTAATTGAAAAGGTCCATAACTCAATTCATCTCATAAAAATCAAACAATAACAGAGATATAGCATGTGACATAAAGAATAAGTAAAGCAATAGAATGCAACTGAAACATAGCATTAAATCTAAATAAACATTATGACTTGGGTCTCTATCCTAATTTCATGTGTGGTTATTTTTAATTGTGCATTTAATGCTCATGAATCGGCATACATAATGGACATGGTTATCTCTTTCTTAATCATTATCCTAATCTTCTCTGATCCTTCGATTAGTATCTACGTTAACCTTCACATAACTTCTCTTCAGTTAAGTAGAAAGCTTAAAATTAAAGACCTCCATCCCTACAGTCTTATCATTAATGCATGGATGCATAACTTTTATTACTTGTCATTCTTATTCATGTTAATTCCTCTAGCATAAGCCCATATGAATTCTATCATAATCATAAAAATATTTTATTTTCATGTGTCATGTCGTAAACGTATCTTTTCACTTTTATGAATGCCATGAATGTACATGCATAGAAAAACTTGAAATCAACCGATCATGCAATAGCTCTTTCACTTGTTTAGGCTTAACACATCATAAATATGTAATCTCTATCGATTCCTACTTGTTTCATGTTGTGTAAATCAAACATCCTAGCTTGCATGGATTCTAAGCAATAAAACAATGATGAACATAAATAAACATTTAAGCATGATGATTAAATATAGACAATATTTGAACAAATTAAATTCTAACAAATTGGATTCTTGATGATTACGGATTCGACGATTCTAGATTCGCGATTCTAGTTTCAAACAGATTACGGATTACGCACGGATTACGGATTCCAAGCAGATTACGGATTACGAATAGATTACGTTTCCAAGATTACGGTTTACGAGCAGATTACGGATTTTGGGCGATTACGGATTCATGCAGATTCGATTGAAACGATTACGGATTACGCACGGATTCGGATTACGATTACGATTCTTCGATGATTACGGTTTCCAAAGCGATTTTGGATTACTTGCGGATTACGGATTCCAAGCAGATTACGATTCTAAACAGATTACGAATTGGGCGATTACGTGATTCGGATAGATTACGGGTTACGAGCAGTTACGGATTACATGCGGATTACGATTCCAAACAGATTCTGGATTCTGAACATATTCTGGTTTCCAAACAGATTCTGGATTTTAAACAGATTCTGAATTCTTGACAGATTCTTGATTCTTGATTCTGCACCGAATTTCGTGATCAATCACAAAACCCCGTGTACCATCAAAAACCCATGATTAAGCATAAATATTTATCAATCTAATATGAAGGATATTCATTAAATGAAATAAACTCTAATTTCTATTTTATTGTGTTATCTATATTTTCGATTAATCTCAACATGATTTTTCCATACCTCTAGTCTTCGCGTAAAATATTTATGTAACTTTTCTCCCTTGATCCAATCCGAAGCACTAATCTGAAAACCGGTCGCGTCGTAAGCTCCTCTTGCGTTCTTCCGAAAACCGGTCACGTCGTAAGCTCCTCTTGCGTTCTTCTAAGCCTTCAAACCAAAAACTCTAGGGTTCTTCTAATTTTCCTCCTCTAGAATTTTCCCTCTTTCTCTATGAGTTTATTAAGTTATAAGAGTTATGTAAAAATTCTGTAAATTAATCTCTATATTTATAATACTTTATGGTTTCCTATTTAAGATCTAATTCTATTTAGAATGTTTTAAGGTTTCCTATTTAAGATCTAACTCTATTTAGGGTTTCCTATTTAAAATCTAACTCTATTTAGAATTTCCTACATGGGTCTTAAGTGATTCTGTGGGCCTTTAATTACTTAATGGGTCTTTAATTAGTTATTGGGTCTTTAATTAGTTATTGGGTCTTTAGTTAATTTACTAACATATTTTAAGAGTTCATTAAACATTGCTAAACGCACCCCAATTATTACTAAAACATATTTAAGGGCTTTTAGGGTATATTAATTAGATTAATTAATTATCATGTGTCATTATAAAATAAAGTACGCATTACATTCATGCGTAAAATTAATCACATCCATCAAATCAATTTAACTAATCATAATTACAAATCTAGCAAATAATTAAAGACTAAATAACGAAAAATCTTGGTCGTTACATTCTTCCCTCCTTATTGAAAATTTCGTCCTCGAAATTAGATCGTACCTGAAGTAAAAAGGTGTGAATATTCCTTCCTCATATCATCCTCGTGCTCCCAAGTAGATTCTTCTCGTGAGTGGTGTTTCCAATTAACCAAGACCAATGGAATCTTCTTATTACGCAGTGTTCTCTCCTTTCTTTCTAGAATTGAAATTGGTTCCTCAATGATAGTCATATCCTTCTCAATTTCCAATGGCTCCAAATCAATTACATGTGAAGAGTCCTTGATATACTTATTCAACATTGATATGTGAAAAATATTGTGCATCCCGACTAACTTTGGTGGCAACTGAATCCGATACGCCGTCTCTCCAATCGTCTTCAATATTTCAAAAGGTCCAACATACCTCGGACTTAGTTTTCCTTTCTTTCCAAATCTCATCACGCCCTTGATAGGTGATATTTGATAAAAACTAAATCTCCCTTAGCAAATTCTGCATCTCTCCTTTCTTTATCCGCGTAACTTTTTTGCCTGCTTTGAGCCGTCTTCATACGTTCTCTGATTAGCTGCACTTGTGTCGCCGTGTCTTCAACAATCTGTGGTCCAAGTAGGTTTCTTACTCCAACCTCATCCCAACATAACGGTGTTCTGCAGCTCCTTCCGTAAAGTGCTTCATATGGTGACATTTGAATCGTTGCTTGATAACTGTTGTTGTACAAAAACTCTGCTAATGCTAAGTGATCATCCCAACTTCCCTTAAAATCTAGCGCGCATGCTCTTAACATGTCCTCTAAAATTTAATTCAACCTCTCAGTCTGACCATCTGTCTGAGGGTGAAAAGCTGAACTATACTCCAATCTTGATCCCATACCATCCTGAAAACTCTGCCACATACGTGAGGTAAACCTGGAATCTCTATCGGAAATAATACTCGCTGGCACTCCATGTAAATGTACAATTTCTCTTATGTAGATATCTGTCAGTTGCGTAGACGAAAAAGTAGTCCTGACTGGAATAAAGTATGCTGATTTTATCAGTCGGTCTACTACCACCCAAACCGAATCTGTCCTTCTCTTCGTGCTCGGCAATCCCGTGATAAAATCTATACCAATGCTCTCCCATTTCCATTCTGGTACAGGTAACGGTTGTAATAATCCTGGTGGTTTTTTGTGCTCAGCCTTCACTTGCTGACAAGTAAGGCATCTTGACACATAATCTGCAATCTCTCTCTTCATATCTGGCCACCAATAATTCCTCTTTATATCTTGATGCATCTTTGTACTTCCAGGGTGTATCGCGAATTTTGATCTGTGAGCATCGTAGAGAAGTTGCTGCTTCATTTCCGCATCATCTGGTATGCAATATCTTCCCTTGAATAATATTATTCCATCATCTCTACATGTTACTTCTGCATTTTTACTCCTTCAAACGAACTAGAACTGAATCTTCTAACTGCTTCCCTCTAATTTGATCCAATAGTATCGGCTTAATGTCGATGTAGGATAACAAAGCCCTTGGTCTAAGTATCTTCTCTAGAACATTCCTACTCAGCGCATCAGCTACTACGTTAGCCTTCCCTGAGTGGTACCTAATCTCAGGATTGAAGTCTATCAAAGTCTCCATCCACCTCCTCTGTCTCAAGTTCAGATCTTTCTACGTAAACAAGTACTTTAAACTCTTATGGTCCGTTGATATGATGAACTTCTCCCCGTAAAGGTAATGTTTCCATAACTTCAACACGAAAATAATTGTTGCGAGCTCTAAGTCATGTGTCGGATAGTTCCTTGTAAACATTTACCATAGTGTTGTTTTCCGCATGTGTCGCACGTCGGTTTCGACTTCATCGTCGTATGAGTTATCATAGCTGTTGGCTGTCCCTTCTGTTGAATCTGTTGGGGTTTACCATATGGGGTAAACTTCCTCCCTTGTTGATTGTTCTGCCTGCCCATGACTCGATCTCGTCCATTAAATTGATTGCTACTTTGAGTCAATTGACCAAAATTTTCCCTTGATTTGTCTGGCTAACATCTCTCTCTACAGCATAACATCTATCCAATAATTCTCTGAAGGTAGTACTCCTATGCCCCACTACAAGAGACCTGATATGTGGCCTAATTCCCTGCTCAAACTTCCTAATGCGGAAGGTCTCATCAGCTATCATATTCGGCACAAATCTTCCAAGTTCAGTAAATGCCCTATCGTAGGCATCGATTGTCATGTTCCCTTGTTCTAACTTCAAAAATTCAGTAATCTTACCGTCACGAACACTCTGCGGATAATATTTATCATTAAAGGTTCTCACAAATTCTGCCCAAGTCCAAGCATGTTATGGGTTTGCTGCAATTGTAGTATCATTGACTTGACTCCACCAGTGGTCTGCGGCGTCTTCCAATTTGTAAGTTGCTAGCCTCACCTTACAAGCATCGGGGCACTGCATTATCCCAAATATTTTTTCTTAGTGCTTAATCCACCTTTGTGCCTCCATAACCTCGCCAGTTTCATTGAAAGTCCTAGGATGGTTCTTTCTAAACTCATCCACATCCAATCTAGGCACGGGTGCTCTCGCTGCATTGATCGCCCTCGTAACAGCATCTGCTAACCTATCACCTTGTCTCTGAAAATTGGCTATCTGAAATCAATGTCATTCCTACATTCATTTCAATCTCCATAAATTCAGATCGCAAAACTTCGCTCTGATACCAATTGTGACGTCCCCAAATTCACACACCGGATCAATGTGCTCACTTGGAAACATCACACTACGTCATATATCCATGATTTTAAATAAATCAATTATTCTATAAAGATCCGCATATAAACGCAACGGAAAAAAACAACTATTAAAAGTGCACGCAAATTTTTTTTTTCTTCATCATGAGAACAATACTAAATTATGAGATAACAACCTATTATACCAAATTGTATGATTACTCCTTAAATTAAATAAAACTGAAATCAAACATAATCCATCATTAGCCTGAACTTGATCATAATCATAGAAATATTTTATTTTCATGTGTCATGTCGTAAACGTATCTTTTCACTTTTATGAATGCCATGAATGTACATGTATAGAAAAACTTGAAATCAATAGATCATGCAATAGCTCTTTCACTTGTTTAGGCTTAACACATCATAAATATGTAATCTCTATCAATCCCTACTTGTTTCATGTTGTGTAAATCAAACATCCTAGCTTGCATGGATTCTAAGCAATAAAATAATGATGAACATAAATAAACATTTAAGGGTTTTTTGCATATACCCCCCCGTGTTATGCTAATATTATAAGAAACCCCCTGAGTTATGGGTATTTATTCTGCAGCCCCTACTTTTGTGTTTCTGTTTCATATAACCCCCTGTCGTGAGTTTATGGATGGAAAGCCTAGCCGTGAGTTTATGGATGGAAAGCCTATTTTGCCCTTAATGAAACCAATATTTTAAAAATACCACCATTCTAAAAGGCCCTTCATTCACCTTTATTTACAAGCCATGCCATTATAATTGACCACTATTCTAAAAGGAGTACCTTTAAATCCACCCACAAAAATCATTGAGTTCACCCACACTAAAACGCATCGACTGCATTGAATCAAACGATGGAGATTTTTTATCTTCCCAATCTTTCATGAGATCGATCTTTAGATCATGGGTGTGCCATCAGACGGCCGATTTTTTATTTCATGTAGTACACACCCCTAAAAGTGACCTTATTATCAATTTTAAGCATGCACGTGATGTTAAGGTCACTTTTCTGAGATGTGTGCCACGTGAAATAAAACACTAACCATCTGATGGTACGATCATGATCTCAAGATCCATCATGTGAAAGATTGGGAGGATAAATGATCTCCATCGTTCGATTCAATTCAATCAACGTGTTTCAGCGTGGGTGAACTTAAAGATTTAGTGGGTAGATTTAAAGGTACTCTTCTAAAAGGCCCTTCATTCACCCATCATATTCAAGACTCATCTAATGGGTGATTCCCCCATTAAAGCATGCCAACGTTTGGACGAATACTCAACCAATGGAGGATTTGTGGCAAACGATGCAATTATTATTGAAAAGAAAACCTTCAATCTACATGTTCCACTCAAAATACTCGTCCCTCCAATTTCCTATATGATTCAAGACCCATTTTTAGGAATTGGATTGCCTAACCGCGTCTGCTTCCATCCACCGAATCTTTGAGTTCACCCACGCTAAAACACATTGATTGCATTGAATAAGACGATAGAGATCGTTTAGGCATACCATTAGACGATCAATGTTTTATTTCGTGACACACATCTCAGAAAAGTGACCTTAACATCACGTATACGGTTAAAATTAATTTTAAGGTCATTTTTTTGGGTGTGTATCACATGAAATAAAAAATCAACCATCTGATGGTGCCACCATGATCTCAAGATCCATCATGTGAAAGGTTGGGACGATAAACAATATCCATCGTCCGATTTTATGCAATCAACCGTCTGATGGTGCCACCATGATCTCAAGATCCATCGTGTGAATGGTTGGGGCGATAAACAACCTCCATCATCCAATTCAATACAGTCAACAGTCTGATGGTGCCACCATGATCTCAAGATACATCTTGTGAAAGGTTGGGACGATAAATGATCTCCATCGTCCGATTCAATGCAGTCAACCGTCTAATGGTGCCACCGTGATCTCAAGATCCATCATGTGAAAGGTTGGGACGATAAACGATCTCCATCATCCGATTCAATGCAGTCAATGTTTTTCAGTGTGGGTGAACTCAAATATTTGGTGGGTGGATTTAAAACTACTCTTTTTTGTAAGTGGAGGGGTGGATTTAAAATTACTCTTATCACGTGTAGAGGGTAGCAATTTAGTAATTTAATTTTAAAAAGGATAAATATGGTATTTAGGCTATTCTTTAATGACTGGTTAACCATTTAAAGTAGCATCCGTTAAAAAGGATGTTTTAAGAACAACAAAATGCTAACTCAGGGGGTTTAAAGCAAATAGCTATAACTGGAGGGGTTATTTGTAATATCAACATAACTCAGGGGGGTATTTGCAACAAAACCCAACATTTAAGCATGATGATTAAATATAGGCAATATTTGAATAAAAATTCATTGTCTGCATCCTAGACAAATTCTGAAATTCCTAACAAATTCTGGATTCGCATGATTACGGATTACGAACAGATTACGGTTTCCAAACAGATTCGGATTGATTACGGATTACGGATGATTCTCGGGTTCCAAATGATTACGGATTACGCACGGATTACGGATTCCAAGCAGATTCGGATTACGAGCATTACGGATTACGCACGGATATTGGATTCCAAGCAGATTACGGATTACGATTCTCAATTACGATTACGGGTTCCAAAACAGATTTTGGATTACGCAGGATTACGGATTCGATTCCAAATTACGGATTACGAGCAGCGATTCGGATTACGAGATTCGGTTTCAAGATTACGGATTCCAAGATTACGATTACGAGCGATTCTGGTTTCCAAACAGATTCTGGATTCTGCACGGATTTTGGATTCTGCACCGAATTTCATGATCAATCACAAAACCCCGTGTACCATCGAAAACCCGTGATTAAGCATAAAAATTTATCAATCTAATATGAAGGATATTCATTAAATGAAATAAACTCTAATTTCTATTTTATTGTGTTATCTATATTTCCGATTAATCTCAACATGATTTTTCCATACCTCTAGTCTTCGCGTAAAATATTTATGTAACTTCTCTCCCTTGATCCAATCCGAAGCACTAATCCGAAAACCGGTCGTGTCGTAAGCTCCTCTTGCATTCTCCTAAGCCTTCAAACCAAAAACTCTAGGGTTCTTCTAATTTTCCTCCTTCTCTAGAATTTTCTCTCTTTCTCTATATGAGGTTATTAAGTTATAAGAGTTATGTAAAAATTCTGTAAATTAATCTCTATATTTATAATACTTTATGGTTTCTTATTTAAGATCTAATTCTATTTAGAATGCTTTAAGGTTTCCTATTTAAGATCTAACTCTATTTAGAATACTTAAGGTTTCCTATTTAAGATCTAACTCTATTTAGAATTTCCTACATGGGTCTTAAGTGATTCTATGGGCCTTTAATTACTTAATGGGTCTTTAATTAGTTATTGGGTCTTTAGTTAATTTACTAACATATTTTAAAAGTCCATTAAACATTGCTAAACACCCCAATTATTACTAACACATATTTAAGGACTTTTAGGGTATATTAATTAGATTAATTAATTATCATGAGTTATTATAAAATAAAGTACACATTACATTCATGCGTAAAATTAATCACATCCATCAAATCAATTAAACTAATCATAATTACAAATCTAGCAAATAATTAAGGACTAAATAACGAAAAATCTCGGTCGTTACAAAACTCTTCACAAGTTCTCCAAGGTTTGCACAAAGCAACTCTCAATTTCCTTAATCATCAATTAACTAAAATAAAGTCTTTACATGCCTTTATATAGGCTAAGAAAACCCTAACTAAACATAAATTTGAAATAAGAAAGTCCTAAAGCAACTAAAATTCTAAAATGACAAGTTTTGCCTCAAAATTCGTCTAACCACCAACTTGCGGACACAACTCATGGACGTCCGTTCTGTACCAACATATGTCCATCATCTACGACGTGCACAAAATAGAAAGCCTCTAAAATCACGGATGTCCATCCGAATGTCACAGACGTCCATCATATGTTGACGAACTTTGCTTCATTTTCTTTTTTCTCCCTTGTATTTTCTTGTTGCTTTCTCCTTGCATTTTCCATCCGCCTTCTATGGTGAGATGTCCCCATCAGTTTGTTTCTTCTATTTAAAACCCATAAATCTAAAATATTTTTTCCTTTCAATATTGTTGTTGGGATTTTGTTTATAAATTCTTAACCTTAATTTGTTGATTCCCTTTTAACTATTTAAACCCTTCAGGCCTTAAATTATTCAAATCTTAGCAAGGAGTCAAGTGACAACATTGAGATTGTCGCATGGTGCCCTAAATTAGATCGAAACTAGAGTCTATCTTTAGAACTATTTTATAGATCAGGAAAATTCTGATGCTAACAGACACTTAATTGAATCAAATAAGTTTCCTTAATAATGTTATTAAATATTTTGTGTTTTGGGATTAATTTTTATTTCTCCACTGCTCAATTAATTCTCAAATTGATTTCAAAATTGCATAATGAGGGTTTTAGCGATTTTCCTGCATCAGTTTGTCAGCTCTTTTCCGTAAAAAGAAGTAATCTATTTCTCCGCTCTTGAAAGTTATAAGATGTTCATCTTTCTTGTTGAAATATGTATTTGCTATTGCTAAGTCAAAATCTACTACAAAATCAAGGATCCCTCTATCTCATTTCTTTCACTAAAACCATATCCTTCATGTCTCCTTTGATATGCATTTCTCATCCTCCTATGTGTCCATTAAAGTCACATCCAATCACTATGCTTTCACTATTGGGTAGGTCTTGTACTTGTTCATCCCTTGATTGTTAAAATTCTCGTTTCATGTTTCCACACAATCCAACTTAGGGCGCATAGGCACTAGTAACATTTAATTTGTTTATATCCAAAACGATTTTAACCATCATAATCTAATCATTCTTCCTCTTGACCTCCACAATCGTATCCATCAAATCTCCATCCACTACAATGCCTACCCAATTGGGAGAGTTACTTTTCCCTAATAGTAAACCTTAAACCCATCTTTCAAGGCCTTAGCCTTCTTTACTTTCCACTTTGTCTCTTGCAAGAAAATTATGTTGATCTTCCTTTTTTTCATTACTTCTATCAGTTCAACAACCTTCCCAGTTAACATAACCACAATTCAAAAAGTCATACGAAGCTTTGGAACCTTCTTTGCTCGCACACAACTATTTTGATGTGGGAGCCCTAACCCACTCGCCAACTCTTGTCTATTTCTCACTACAACGGGCTACATTGTAGTGCGTCTCTTACAGGGAATGCCCTAGTCAACATTTGCCTACTTCTCACTACAATCAGGTTTTGTTAGAGCGTGTCGCTTACAGGGGACATCGTAGCCAACCCTTGCCTATTTGTCCTTGCAACCGGGATTCATTGCAGTGCGTCACTTAGAAAAGGGGACGCCCTAAGAAGCCCTAGCATATTTCTCACTACAACTAGTTGCAGCGCGTCTTTTAAACCAAGGGGCACCCTAGCCAACCCTTGCCAATTTCTCATTGCAACTTGGATCCGTTGTAGCATGTCACTTAAAATAGGGGACACCCTAGCCAATGCTTGCCTACTTTCACTACAACCAGGGCCCGTTGCAGCGCGTCGCTAGCAAGGGGCACTGCAAAACGTGTTCGTAATAGGTCTCATCATAATGGATCTTATATGAATTTTTTATATATTAGTTGACGTTATGGATCTTTATATTTCCTATAGTTTATTTTATTTTGTGTTATAATGTTATATACCAATATGTAATACCTTACAAGTGTTCCATGTAATACTTAAGTTTGACGTTTTAGGGTTAGGTTAGTGGTTGTAAAGATGAGATACAGAGAGAATGAGTGGCTTAGTTGATAAATTAGTGAGTCGTTATCTATTGCATGTGATGAAAATAAGTGAGTCTAACCAACCATGATTTGTAGGATCTGAGACGAGGATCCAAGTGGAAGGAAGAGGAGGTGACATAATGTGCTATGGAGTAACACAAACGATATAGAAGTACATGGAGGCACAATAGAGGAACTAGAGAACACGTTTTTCGCTCCTATTAGGGAGGGTGATGGCAATGCCGATGCTCTCTCTGTAGGGGTGGGGTGTTGCTTTGTTTTTTTCTTTGCTCTTTGTCGAGCTTCTCTCTCGTTTCTTGTGTTGTATTTTCTTCTCGGAAATATAATCTCATTTTTCAAAAAAAAAAAAACACTTTGTAAGTGATATATATGAATGAAAAATGGGTATGAGACACATCGACTCAACCCTAATATGCTCTGTATATTTTTCAAGGCTCAAGGGTTAGTGTTGATCAGAGTATTCAGAAACCCGTAGCTGTTGTTGCTACTCCAGTTGAGGAAGTTGAGTTGTGGGATGCACGATGTGTCCCTTTTCAAAGGTTGAAGATCGTATTCCCACATAAATTCAAGGATGTCGATAACATCTCATTCAAATGCAAAGTGTGTGAGATGACAAAACATACCTAGTGCCAATAGAAGTGATACACCATTTGAGGTTGTACATTCTGATATGGGGCCCTTCTCCAGTTACCTCTATTTATGGATTTCGTTACTTTGTGTCCTTTATTGATGATTGTACACGTCTTACAATCCTATACATGATGAAGACTAAAGATGAAGTTACCCTTATCTTCCCTACATACCACAAACTCGTTCGAAGTTGATTTGATGTCTCTATGAAGATCCTCACGTTTGATAATGGAGAGGGATACTCATCTTACCTTCTCCAAACTTACCTACGGGAACATGGTATTGAGTGGCAGACATCATGTCCATATACCCCTCAGCAAAATAGGGTTGCTGAGAGGAAGAACCGCCACCTGTTGGAAGTTGCTAGGGCTTTATTGATTGGAAGAAATGTTTCAAAAAATTTGCATGCCTTCTCATTAACAGAATACCCACATCGGTCATCCAAGGTAAGTCTCCCCAAGTCATGTTATTTCCTTCTAACCCTCTCTTTCTTGTTCCTCCTAAGGTTTTTGGTTGCTTATGTTTTACCCAAATTCCTGATATTCCTTGTGATAAATTAAGTGCCAAAGTTGTTCGATGCATCTTTGTTGGCTACCCTCCATCATAAAAAGGGTACAAGGTATATGATCCTATCTCTAGAAGAAGATTTGTAACTATGGATGTCACCTTTTTTGAAGATACTCCCTTCTCTAAACCTTACGATAGGAGGTCCCAGTGCCCTCTTCAAGGGGAAAAGGTTATGAGAAGGGAAGAAAACCCTAGTATGCTTCCCATCATGGATGTGAGAGAAGGTCAAGATGAAGGCATCACAGATTTTGATAGAGATCGAGGAGTTATAGAAGAGCAATCCCAAGTTGATGTTGACAAGTATGGGAAACCACTTTCGGAAAAATTCTATGAGAAAGAGGTTTAGAAAACCTCCTATTCAGGTTCAAGAACTTGTCCAAGAAGTTCAGGAGGAACCTCACGTTGAGTTTCTACTCCAGGCCGCTAACCATGAACCTTCTCTAGAGACAAATCCCTCCTCCGATATTGATCTTCCTATTGCTCAACATAAAGGTACTAGTCATCCTATCCAAAAATTCAATCCTATAAAGGCTTATCTGTCTCTCATTTTAGTTTTATTTCATCTTTGGATTCTATTTCTATACCTAATTTTGTGTCTGAAGCCCTATCTCAACCCGAATGGAATAAGGCTTTGGCGTAGGAAATGCAGGCATTAGAAATTTAGAACATAACTAGACGTGGGATATTGTTGATCTTCCTCCAAAAAAGAAAGTAGTGGGATGCAAGTGGGTCTACACTGTAAAGTATAGGCCTGATGGAACATTAAGAGATATAAAGCAAGGGTAGTTGCAAAAGGGTTCACTCAGACACAGGGAGTTGAATATCAAGAAACGTTTGTGCCAGTTGCCAAGACGAATACCATCAAAGTTCTTTTATCCTTTGCCGCTCACAGGGATTGGCCTCTTTACTAGTTAGATGTAAAGAATGTCTTCCTTCATGGTGATCTAAAGGAGGAAGTTTATATGGCACCCCCACCTGGCTTTGTCAAACAAGGGGAGACTGATAAAGTATGCAAGCTCAGAAAGTCAATCTATAGAGTAAAGCAATCCCCAAGGGCGTGGTTTCAAAAATATAGTGATGCAATTATTTAATTTGGGTACAAAAAGAGTCATTATGATCACACACTTTTTGTAAAGAAAGGGGATCACACTACTGTTCTCTCAGTATACGTGGATGATATTATAGTGACGGGTGATGATAGTAAGGAGATCATTAAGCTGAAGAGTTATCTTAGCAAAGTTTTTTATATCAAAGACTTGGGCCTTCTCAAGTATTTTTTGGGGATTGAGATAGCTAGATTTAAGGAAGGAATAGCTCTCTCACAGAGAAAGTATAGATTGAATTTGCTACATCAAACCAGGATGCAAGCCTGCAGTTACTCCTCTTGAGCAGAATCATCGACTTAATAGTGAAAGTGGGGAAGTTCTCAAAGATGCAAGAATGTACCAAAGGTTAGTTGGAAAGTTGATCTACTTAACCATGACATGCCCCAACATAACCTATGCGGTTAGTGGTGTAAGCCAATATATGAACTCTCCAAGGACCACACACCTAGATGCGGTGTACATGATTATTAGGTATTTGAAGGGGAGCCCTGGAAAAGGGATCTTTTATAGTAACCATGGGCATTTAGATGTTGAGGTATTTACTGGTGTAGATTGGGTTGGCTCCTTAAGTGATAGGAAGTCAACCACGGGCTATTGTACCTTCTTGGGAGGTAATCTTGTCACATGGAAGAGCTAAAAGCAATGTGTGGTTCTGAATTCTAGTTGTGAAGGGGAATATAGGGCTATTTCCCAAGGTGCCAAAGAGGGGATTGTATTCGATTCATCCTAGCTGATCTTGGTATTAATGTGAATCTACCAATGTTACTATATGGGCACAATGAAACAGCAAAACATAGAGCAAAATCCCATCTACCATGAACGAACTAAGCACATTGAGGTTGATTATCATTTTATAAGAGAAGAGGTAGAATCTCAAGAATTTAGTATTCCTCAAGTCAGCACTGAAGATCAGTTGGCAGACATCTTGACAAAAATTGTTGGAGGAAAGCGTTTGGATGATATCACCTCCAAGTTGGGCATGATAGACATCTATGCACCAACTTGAGGGGGAGTGTTGTTGTGTCAATAGACTTTATCATTTTGTTATTGTCTGTATGCTTAATGTAAGTGTGGGTGTGTTAGTATAATTAGGGGTGTCGGGGAGTGTTGCTGTGTCAATAGACTTTATCATTTTGTTAGTGTCTGTATGCTTAATGTAAGTGTGGGTGTGTTAGTATAATTAGGGGTGTCAATAACACTTTGTAAGTGATATATATATATATATATATATATATATATATATATATATATATATATATCGTTCTTCCTCTTCTTCCTTCTCCAACTAATTAACTAATAGCAGCCAAAAGAACCAGGAGCATAAAATGGGCTACATCTCTAGGAGTTGTGGATCAAAGTTCTAGATAATTGCATATCTCAGATGCACTTATTTTAGGGCTATTTTTTGAAAATCTTGAAAGTTATTGAAACCACGTCAACGCTGTCAAAAAATTCCAGAAAACATAAATCTTACAAAATAAGCTGTCTTAAAAAATGTGATTTTGTTGGCAATTTGAGGTTAAAAGTTGACTATGTTGACATCATCATGACATTAGCAAAACCAGAGTGGCGTAAGCAAGGTAATGTCCTGTAGAGACTCTGATAACAGCTTAGGATTGAGGTATTGGGTTTCTATGTTGGTTTTAGGGCTAGGGTTTGTGAAGAGAGAGAGAGAGAGAGAGAGAGAGAGAGAGAGAGAGAGAGAGAATAACTTAGTTGCAGAATTAGAGACCCATTAACCTTTGGATTAAAAATAGATGACTAGTACAACGTACACATGACAAATTCGACTTGACAGTAGTGAGATGCATCTTTATAATATATATATATATATATATATATATAGATATATATATATATATATATATATATATATATATCTGTGTGTGTGTGTGTGAGGCCCGGGGATATGGGTTGGAATTCATGGATCCACCATCCATTCCAATCAGATATGGTCCATGTGGAAATTATCATGGCGATCGGGTGAGACAGAAATCTGTCCATACATGATTAGTGAGCACTCAAAAATTTTGGGTATGATCCAATACATATCCACCATCCAAAATATGGTCAAAGGAGGAGAAATTCAATGCACCAAAATATTTGGGGCGGTACCCAAACATTGACTACGGTTTTTACAGCTAAAAGAACTTTTTAATTTTTTTTTCTAGATCACATGCCAGATGGCACATGATGGGAAAACCGGGTATTGCTTGGGATAAACTGTCATGTGGCATGTGATCTGGGATTGGAATGGACGGATTCATCCATGCATTCCAACCCATATACCCTTTTCCCTATTTATATATATATATGATATTGAAAAACTTTTGTCCTCCATGATTATGGAAAACCTCCAACTGGCAGCGGGGCATTAAATTGATGACAGAGAGCACGGGTGCATTGCGTAGATTATATTTATAAAAAATAAAAATAAAAAAACTCATCTCCACCATGTATTTTTGTGCCTTGAAATCTGAATCGTTGAAATCAATCAAACATTGATGGAAGCCTTAAATTTTATCATTGTTTTGAATTATTTTTTTAAAATTGAACTAATCCATCCCCTTTGCTCCATGTGGTTTGAGTGTCACGTGGAGCTCCACGACATCTTGGAGGACGAAACCAGCTCCCTATATATATATATATATATATATAAAATACACCTCTACTTTTTGGCATTTCATTTCTCCCATTTTCCTTCTCGCTCTTGCTTCCTGCTAAGTTAACTATATTTTTGTCAGTATGAACATGGATAATTGCATTCATTCTGGTCGACATTTTATAACAATCTTTCTCTGGGTGTGGACATAATTTTCCCCCATTCTCCTCTCGTAGTCATTGCAATTCAGTTGGATTCCTAAGGTTCGATGTTTTTATCTGGCCATCTTCTGGTAAAATTAAATTTTGCTTTTCTAACATCAGATCTTTAGAAATCTTCTTCGTGGTGTCTCGTGGATATGTAAATCTTTTTCGGTAATTTTATTACCCAAGAATAAAACACAGATAAATTTCTACAGTTTCGATAGAAACCTCTGGCAATATTTCTGCCCATGACCCAACAGATGAAGTATTTTTACAATTAGTATTAATTGCATGGTCAACAGTAATACAAAACTGTAATTGGATCTTATGACATCTTGGCTACCTCCGCTTACCATGTAATTTGTAAGGAATATTTCCAAAAAAAAATATTTTCCTCTCTCCAGTTGAAAATTCTAGGGATTTGGATTTGGCATGGCTTTTAGGGTTGGAAGAATTAGGTCACTCATATTTCGATTTCAAGCCCTTGATAATAAATTTGGACAGATGTAAAATTTGATATACCAGTCGTTTTAATGTGGTATCCATGTCAAAAATTCTTGCAGTTGTGGGAAACGGAACTTGTGCTTCAAATATCATCCCATTCAGCAGTGCAAAGAGTGGTAGTATTGGGAACTCTTCTTGCCATAGAACTCAGAGCAGAAGGCGCTGATGCTGGGTATGATACTATTAGCTATGACTCCGTTTGATGGTACTGAAATATTTTATATGATGAACTATCGTTGCTAACATGATAGATAAATATGTTCTTCCTCATTGCTAGGGGTCTCAATGGACCGGGCTTGAGCCCGGCCTGGCCGGCAATGGGTTAAGTTAGTTAAGCCTGAGATATAAATGGGCTGGCCCGGCCTGGCTCGATTAGAATGTTGGGTCGGGATGGGCTAGTTCAAAAAACCCGATTTAAAATCGGCCCGTTTAAGCCCAGCTCAAATCCGGTATGAATCGATCAAATTAATTGTTTTATATAGAAATTGTTAGGCCGGCACGACATGAGCCGGGTATGGGCTAAGGTAAGTAAGCCCGATTTATAAGGGCCGCGTATTGGCTAACTCCAATAGGTCTGATGATAATCAGCCCGTTTCAGGCTTGGCCCATTGAGACCCTTACTCATTGCCGAAGTGCACGATGGTATAGAAAATGATGCAACTTATTGAATTGACCAACATACCCATGACAATGACCAAACAATCTTCAGCTAAGCATAAAGCAATTGCCTTAATTCATAATTACTTGGAGGGCTTATGGTCATTTACATGGGCATTTTTATCAGTTTAAAAGTCGGCTGATCTTAACATTAGTCAAACATTTTGAGTCGTTACAATAGTTGCTTTATATCCAACACATCTAGGGCATCCTGATATTTCTTTGGGGTCTTCTAGTTAATCTAATAAAGGCTGGTCTTTCCACAAATTTTTGAATGATTTGGCACTAGGTGGATGAACCTATGCACCCCCAGTGGTGCACAGCACATCGAGCTGTCCCTGTTGCAGACATTTACATCTATCCAAGATAACTAACTGGCTGGCTATTGTGTAGATGGGACTCAAAAACCAAAATAACAGTGTCTCACAATCTCAATTCTCAACCACCTGATCAAGAGCCTGCATAGTGTGAATGGATTATGGTCCCATAAAGTGGAATGGAAGTGCTCTAATTGGATGGTTTTGAGTCCTCCTATGTGCTTGATGCATGGACTAAGTTCCTTCTATTTGATGGCCTGCCATGTGGGCATATCTGATCAATGAATATATGTGCCTTGTGCAGATTATTAATGACCCCATGTACCACAGGCGGTTAATAAAATGACTTAATTAGGAAATTATTGATCTCAAAAAGGCCCTTTTCGGTAAGGGAGCAACTACTCGCACACATGATTTTGCTGGTGCACAATTTAAAAAGAAAGACCTAGTATTTTGAGAGGTGCACATGGAACACCATCTCACCCATTTGATTTCAAGGCCATGATGCAAAAATCTTTGGTGCCAAAGATTGCAACGAAATACAGTCTCTATCATTTTATTGAACATAGACCACCTTTGAATCAGATGATCGGTTTTGACTGTGTTGAATCAGATGATAAAGATTGTGTCTCATGTCAATCTTTGGCATCATAGATCTTTACATCATGGCCTTCAAATCAGACAGCTTAGATGCTGTTCCGTGTGGACAAGATCCTAAAAATACTAAGTCTTGCTTTTTGTACTATGTTCCATATTCTATATTGAATCTGACTTGTATATTTGATTTTATTTATTTATTTTTTCAGGTATGCATCTGTATATGCAAGCTCCCTTGTTCAGAAGCTCCGCGAAGATGGTGTGTACATGAGGCCTCTAGGGAATGTAATTTATGTAATGTGTGGGCCATGCACAACTCCTCAGGTCTGCAATCAGCTACTCAACAAAATATACGGAAGGATTCAGGAGTTCAGCCAAAGCAGCAACAGGTAGAAAAAAAATATAGTTGGATGGTTTTGTCTTTTGTCAAGAGATGAGGGCATCCCTGGGTTGAAAAATAAACAATAAAAAAATAGCCACCAACTCTTTAAAATGGTTTCAATAGACATTAGAGTGGGGCAAAGACATTTATTTAGGTGAGATTGAAATGTGATGAGCATGGATGATGAAAAGGAGGTGACATCAGTCGGTTGTTGTTAAGTGACCTCTTTACAGTTGTATTGGCTATTGTAGTTATTATAATTTGACCAGGGCAGTAGCTTATTCTTTGTACATTATTATCTTTCATTAGTGTTTAAAGTATTCCAATAATGATGGAATTGTAATCTAACCTTAGCCTTGTCAATTTCAATATTTTATTTTAAAAATGACAACTCAGCCCATTATATTCCAAAAATTTAGTAATGCAAAGTGCTGTCAACAGGTCAGGTTGACCAGATATACGACCTGTCCAACCCAAATTTTTTTGACCTGTCAGGTTGTGTTAGGCACACCCAGACCTTCGGGTTGGGTAGATTTGGCCCGACCTGATATTTCATATGTAAAATCAAAGAAACTAGGGTTTTTTAACTGGGTCGGGTCGGGTATATACCATTGACCTGTCCGATTGGGTACACTATCAGGTCTGGTAGGGCATATGTCAAGTTCCCGTTGACTCAACCCAACCTGATGACAGCCCTAATTAAACATGTGGTGCACGGCTAAAATCTTAGACGTTCCAAGTGGCAAGATGTAAGTTTAAAAATATTTAAAAGTCAAATTAATTGCAAAATTTGAAATTTGTCACGTTTTTTGGAAATTTTGATATTAATTTGTAATTCATTTAGTAAACCAAAAAATTGTGACATTTTTAAAAAGTAGGCGATTTCGATAACTATGATATGTAATGTAGCCCTTTCAAAAGCCATAGTCAGCTTGTGAGTAGATTATGATTATGTGGCTTAAAAAGGTTCTTCATAAATGATCTTATGATCTCAGTGACGTCCCCCCATTAATCCATTTTAGAAGCCTCTTACGATTCGGTTAAGCTCGTTAATATGAATGTTACCAGATGAATGGCTGCTTCGGTTATATGTTGGCATGGATATTGAACTAAAAGTTAACCCAAAAGTCACTCATGGGAGGGCCTGAACCATCTGATCTTTACGATCTAAAATTAATGCTTATTCAGACTTTTGTAAGGTGTATTGCTGTTCTCACTTGTTTAACAGTAAGTAAGACAGTTTTTTCATGGACGAAAACTATTGACTGATTTGAATCAGACGATATAGATTGTTTTTTTTCTAATCTTCCTCATGATAAATCTTATGATCATGGTGCGCCGATCAGATGTTGATTCTACATGGTACACATCCCTAAAAGCAAAAATAAACTCCTTTGCCCATCATCTAGGTCACTTTTGGAAATGTGTGCAATGTGGAATTAACCCCTAACCGTCTGATAGGTGTATCACAATCTTAAGATCTATCATGAGGAAGATTGGAATATAAAACAATCTCTATCATCTGATACAAATCAGTCATAATTTTCGTCCGTGTCTGATAAGCGGTTGAGAATAACCAGACCCTCCATGTCTCCCTCCATGTCTTTGTAACGATTAAAGGCTACCAATGAACTGGTTAGAATCTTTTAATAGATGTGAGTTTTTTGTTGAAACGAGTGTCATTGACGAGCCGTTTTTTGATCTCCTTATATTAATCAAATATGTGCGCCACATGACATGCAAGTGTGGATGGATATGGGCTCATCTATTTAGCCCAGATTATTCTACAAATTCTGAAGGGCTAATCTACTTAACCTGTTGGAGATTAGTGGACCCTTCTGAAAACAATAATGGAAATGGGGCAAAACAAAAGTTACATCATCTAACAAATCACCCGTGACTTTTGTTTGGGTCAATCTATTTTTGTTGGATTGCTCAAATGAGCCACCATAGTAGATTTCAAAGATAATATTGTATTCATAAAGTAAAATTTCAAAAATAGGATAACAGAATTTATTTAGTATCTGAAAATAAATATAGAAATGTGTACTGTGAATCAAATTTATGTTTGAATTGAAACTGAGAGGAGTTCTTATAAGTTGACTCTTAAAAAAAAAAAATAGGGCTTAAGGGATGGGTAAACCTCAAGTGGGGGTTCTAAATTTTTAAAAGACCAAGGTTTGCCTCAAAATTCAACCTTGTTTATATTGTTAAACTAGAAGTTCCACAATTTATGATAACTAGCACCATAATTCAAGGTTTGAGAGGTGAGCCCACAAGAGAATCTGTAATAACCCAAAAAATTCGAAACCGAATTAGACTAAACCAGTGTGCATGTCCGGCACGGTGACCGATGTCACCATAGATTTTTATATAATAATAAATCATTAAATAATATTAAGATAACTTTGTGTGGAACGGATTAAGGTTTAAATATTGTTTGAGCCTTTAATAGATGAGCCATGCACCGACTCACCGTGTACCGCTCAGCACCGAAACCCAACCTTAATTTGAGGGGATAGAACTTGCAACTAAACATCCTTGATATTTAGTGGGTCATTCGTTTGGTTATAAGAGGGGGTGATAGCTTGGCATTTAAGCTATCTTGCAAAGAGGAGAATTTTAGAGAGAGAAAGAGAGTGAGAGTTTGAAGAACCAACCCAGCCATTTGTGATTCTTCACCTTCAAATCCCCTTCTTGAGATTTCAACCGCTTGATTTCGATCACGTCAAAATCGACACAAACTCCGCACACTTCGCGGAATACGTGACGATGGAATTGATGGTACTCCGCCGTTTGTAAATTTCGATCTGAATCATTCCAAACCCCTTTTCTTTAGAAACCTCGCTTTCAAGAAGTGTTCCACCTCGCGATCATTAACCGAGTGTTGAGAAGGTTGAAATCGATGTGTAGATCATTGACGACTTTATCTTGAACACGTTGTGATCAATCTTTGTGGATTCACCATGGAAATCTGAAAGTTTCGTTCCAAAATCCTCTTCAACAACAATCCTTAAAGTCGCGAAATCAATCGAAGAAAGGTTAATTTTTTTTTTTTTAATGGTTTAGATCGTAGAATAAATCCGTGTTTTAGTTTAGTGTTTATGTGTTTGTGTGATTCCATGTAGATCATCGAAGATCTGGATGAAAATAGATAATGAACCATAGAGGTGTAGTCAAATTTGATCGATCAAATTTAGGATTTGATTGATCAAATCTGACAAAGCCTTATGGCTTTACATTTCTAAAGGATTCGATCGATCAAATTAGGAAATGATTGATCAAATTGAGAATTAATCGATCAAATTAGGAAATGATCAATCAAATTGAGAATTGATTGATCAAATTAGGACATGATCGATCAAATTGGGAAATGATCGATCAAATTGAGAATTGATTAATCAAATTAGAAAATGATCAATCAAATTAAAAATTGATTGATCAAATTAGGAAATGATCGATCAAATTGGGAAATGATCGATCAAATTGAAGATTTGATTGATCAAATTACAAAAATGATCGATCGGATTGTATAATTAATATACAAATAGAAAGTCTGATATGTTTTGGGAAAATGATCGATCAAATTGAGAAATGATCGATCAAATTTATGATTGATCAATCAAATTGGGAAAATGATCGATCGAATTCTCATGTTCGGTCTGCTTCAGTATTTTGATCATAACTTTTATCTCAAACTTCAATTGATGCGATTCTTACGGTGTTGGAAAGAGGACAACGAGCTCTACAACTTTTATGAATTAATAAACTCTTTAATCAAATGGTTGGATGGTCAAAATTAAGCAGAAAGTTGAATCAAATTTCGAGTCAGCATGAACTTACCCATTTCCGCCTCATTTTTGGGAAATCATATAAATATGTCAAATTGTTGATAATTAAAATTAGTCCTTAATACATCATCATATGTGGGATATAGATTGAGAGTTGGGGGCCATAGATGCGGACTTTTGGATTGCTTTGAACAGCTCCGAACTTGAGGTAGGGGAAACTCAATCTAAATTATATTTATTTTAATTTCATAGACTATTAAGACTTGTATTCTGATACATGATTTCTGATATCTATTTTAAAGGTATTCCGTGCACATAAATTAAACTTCTGTCATATATGATTCCTAGCATCTGATTCCTAATATTATATATATGCATTTGGTTTAAAGTTCATGTGACGAATCCCTCTGACATGGCAAGATATCCACGACCAACACGACGGGATATCCGTATATCTGATTTGTAATTCCTCTAGTATAAGTTGCTCTCCTTTGAAGAGGCTTGATGTAAATATCTAAATTGTTCATTAAAAGACGATGGTCGGGGTTACCCATCGGCAAATATCTGACTACCATGTGTTATATTCACAAGAGTTATTTAAGTATAGAATTTAAGTCATTAAAGACTGTAGAGCATAGTATTTTGCAGTCTATTTTCTGCCATCAAAACCTCAACATCTGCTATATGATTAGCCTGTTTAAATTATATGTTTTCTCTATCATCTGTTTCGATATTCAAACCTCACCATTTAATTTGTTTTGTGATTTGCCTGCTCTAAAAATCTACTCTTGAATCATCTGTTTTGATATATGTTCTGAAAACTATGCTCTACAGTAATCATGCAATATAAATTGAGATTCTTCTATTGAGATTAGACTCTTAGCTCACCCCAACTATACGTCATAGGTATAGGTCTTAATCAGAACCTTAGTCTTGGAGAAAACTCTGAGTCTGTGCCGGAGAGGGAAGCAAATATTCCGCAGTGGGGTTTTTATCTTTAGTTCATTGGTAATGGGACTGAGTGTATAATAAATTTTGTTACACTTTAAATATTAGTATATTTTAAGATAGTTCTTTTGTATGATACTATTATCACCACTGTTTGGGCGACGGTCGGCCTTCGCCAGTGGTTGATTGTTTTGATATTTTCCTTTTGTCCTAAGTATAAATAGGAACTATGTTTCATTGAATGTTATATCTGATTAATCTCAAATTGTGGTGGTACCAAGTAAGTATTATGTATCAGATTGTGTTCTACGATGTGGCGGTTCGGGTTTGTTTTCCCATTTGGTTTAAACAAAAAAATAAGGAGGTCTCTGAAAATTAGGTTGGGAAAAATCCTGGCTGTCACAGAATCCTTCTAAGAGAGTATAAAATGCAACTTGATGAGAAGAAACAAAGAAAGTTAGACCATCATCCATGTGAATAGATGCAACCAATTGATTTGTAGTATAGCTTGGTTTGGCTCAGTTCGATTTGGCAATGAAAGAGACCGCAGGAGAAGAAACTACTCATCGATTGACCTTTTCCAACAAGAATTGCGTTTAAGCAATCCGTCGAGTGGTCAAATACCAAGCTATGGTTAAAAACTCTCTTCTATTTTGTCATTATTTCTTCAATTTTGTCTTTGATATTGATAAAGAACTTGTAAACAACTATTGCCCACCGGAAGAAAATCCTTGCTGCCCTTAGTTACAAGGAAATCCCCACTGACAATAAGAGTTTCAAGAAAGAAGCATGTTTTGGGCTCGATTGGGATTTTTTTTTATCAAAGTATGTCACTTGATGTGAAAGACCCGATGCAAAGATCTGTTGAGTTGAAGATTGCATCGAAAAATATATCTGTCATGTGATTATAACAAGTGAAACTCCTTTCAAATGAACGCCCAAAAGAAATTTTGAGATTTAGACGGTAATTCTTCACTTTAAAAGAGTTTACCCACTTTGAATCACACAATATCCCTATTTCGTATCCTTCATATCAAGTGACACACTTTGATGAAAATTAGTGCAGGCATCTACCCAATCACACTTTGATGAAAATTAGTGCAAACATCTACATTGAGGACGGATTTGTTACCCTATCTAAGTTCTAGAAATCGCTTCTCTTAGATAAAATGCCACCATCACTCAAGTGACAAGAATATGTATATCCACTAAGATCATATATATACAGTGACGGAACCACTAAGGGGGTTGTGCGGACGCCAGCCTGCACTGGATTTCTAAAAGGTTAAAAAATATCTTTCCGAGCGAAAAAGGTGAATTTACGTAGGAATCATTATCTACACCTACTTATAAAGAGTAAATCTATAGTTGCAAATAATAAAGCATCATTACTCAATTAAAAATATTGTCCACACCTATTTTTTCTCCCTAACTCTCGTGGGTACCTCTGTTTGCGCCCACGCATTCTATAAAAGCGTCCACTTCTTAGATCCCTTGAAAGCCATTGATTGCTTTTGATTAGATGGTGGAGATCGTTTTCACCCTATCTTCCACAAAATAGATCTTGAGATCATGTCTCACCTATCAGACGGTCCATTTTCATTTCATGTGTTGCAGTCATAGATCCCCAAAAAATCCTTGATTCATGCGGTATTTTTTTGGCATCAACATCACACTCAAGCGTGAATTAGGGTCATTTTTTGGGGATTTGTTATAACACATGGAATAAAAAATGGACCGTCTGATAAGTTAGACATAATCTCAAGATCTATTGTGTGGAAGATCAAGGTGAAAAACGATCTCCATCATCTAATCTGAAGCAATCAATGGTTTTCAAGGGGTCTAAGACATGGTAGCTTTCAAAGAATGTATGGGCGCAAATAGAGGTAAAAGTATATCTCTTCACACATGCATTTAAGTGCTAAGATTGTTGACATTTTTAATCAAATAATGGAAATTATTTTTCGTCCCAATTTTCGATACCACGGATCTTGAGATCGTGGTCTCAAATTTAAGGCTTTCATTAATTTTGGCAGAATTTTGTTAAATTCATCGAAATTAATTAAATTTTTGCAATTTTTCAAAAATCACCGAAAATTCGTTAAAAATTTTGTTCGACTATAGTTTCAACGAATTTCAGAGAATTTCGTCGAAATTTGTCTCTATGACTTACGCCATGGCTAGATGAAAATCCTAGTTTTGTCACTATATATATTAGTGATCATCTCATCCAGTCATAGAACATAATCTCATGACTTAAGTTATCATTGCTCGCATGTCACATCAAATTAAGTTTTTAAGTTACCTAATGTAACATGCAGGTAATAGAAACTCAAGTAATGGGCATGTAATGGGCTTATGTCTCATAACTTGAGTCATATAATCATTATATATATATAGAGAGAGAGAGAGAGAGAGAGAAAAAAAAAGAGAGTAGTAATCCTCTCATCCAGTCATAGGACATAATCCCATGGCTTGAGCTACTACATTTGTTGGAAAATTTGTGAAATATTGACTCGAAATAATACATTAAATCGGTTCGAGGCATGAGAAATATCGTTATCTTTAATCAATATTTGCCCCCACCACTTCGACAAAGTGGCCACCAACAGGTTACCAGCAAACTGGTTCAAGGATACAATGAATCGACTGTATATTCTTGTGAAGAATTTGGTGAATCTGAATACTAAATATTGCAAGAACGCTCTGATCAAAACCTTTAAAGATAGAACCAGAGAGAAGAAGGGAGACTCCATTGTATTGTGTTAAAACAATGATTTTAGATTCCTTAAATAGAAAATCAAGTAGAGTGTTAATGCACCCTTTTCTTATGAAAATGTGCTACAGGCATCCCTTCGGAAAAGGCACACCACTTTAGAAAGACATTTCTTTTGAAAGGACACATAACTTTGAAAAAGCACACCTTTCTGGAAAATACAAGTTCAAAAAACTTTTAAATATCCAATAATCTCCCACTATTTAAAAGTTATATATCAGAGCAAACCCAGAAATTAGTGCATAAACAAAAATGTCTTACAGACTTAGAAATTTCACTTTAGTGGAAATAACTCAAAGTTTGTCAAGGTCTTTAGTGAAACTAATTCTTAAACTAACGATCTTATATAACAAATCGAAACTATTCTACACACATATTTCATATATTTAGTATTCAATAAATAGATTAACACATTTAGGCCCTATACTAGTACCCTGATTTTCTTATGCATTTATGAGATAAAGTCATGTCTCATTGAAGACGGCTTTACCCTCACACTTATATAGGTAAAGCAAGAGATGTCCATATAACTTTAACATTTCAACACATAGTATTATAGTGTCTATTAAGAGCAATGTTCAACACCCCCTTATCCATTGTAGGTAAAATACTACCTTTCGTGGGATGTTTATGAGAATTTAATTTTCATCAATGTAATGCCCCTTTGTCTGTCATGAATTTACGACTTGTTCTTCCCTTTGAACTTAAATATAGACCAAAGAAATATTAGGTATGGTTCCCATCGTGACTATTTGGGTAAATGACTTTAAACCCATATTGATTCTTCTTTTAGAGTTATACTTTCCATAACTGCTCATAATTGCAATTATCAACATATAAAGTATTTCTTCAAATATTTTTTCCTAAAACCACATATCATTTGTTTTCTTGTTCATTGACAAGGAAACAAATTTCATAGAGAATTTAGAAGTTTTGACTTAATCTCTATTGGTATGTCTACCAATAGACCTTTAAATTATTTTATTTCTCTACATATTTCAATACAAGCAATATACTCAAAGAGATTCATAATTGCTTATTAACATCTCTTGCTATACCGTACAAGCATCATACTTAATGAAATTTTATAGTTGCTTCTAACATCTCTTGCAAGATCATGACTCACTTGATTAGAGGAAAATCATCTGATTTAGATTTTTAAATTTAAATTCATTATCTTTCTAAGATAATTCAACCTAAATCATTTGACCATCTCGAAATGGTCCTATCAATCTTTTATGGTAATTCAATACAAAAGTTTATGGCTAAATCATTGATAATGACTCCAACCCATGCCCACTCGACGATCAAGGGCACTCAACGCTTATATGATTGAGGCTTGATCAACTGATCAATCATAGGACATATATCCATGTCTACTAAATCGAGCCTATTTTGTGGCTACTTGATGATCAAACAACTGTGTTTAAGGGCCATTAATCATTACAATAAAGTTTCACAAACATAATCACATCTAATGCATGGGTGCCAAAGTTCATCTTGAAAAAAAATAAAATTATGTCACTTATGAAAGAAATTTTTTTTTTTCAATGAATTGACTCCTCTATGAGACAAGCCCCACAGGAATAGTAACGAGAAACTAAAAGTATTCCATAAATCATGATCATGTGAACTTAACCCACTTGATCAGATTCCCTCTCACTTGGATTGTCAATCTCCACCATGATATTTCCAATTTTGATAAAAAAAAGTTGCCTTAAAGGACAATTATACTTTCATTTATGAAGGGATTAGACCTGAGAAATGCATTTTAAACCCACTTGTACCCCTACTTTCATGCACATGAATTAAAATGCATGTAAATGTACAAGTGTAACTAACTGAAGGGTTAGTTATTATCCTAGGCCAATGAAAAGGTGACAAGTAAAATCGAAATATACTTGTAATTTATAAAAGAAATAAGTTTATTTACTTACTCAATGAAGACCAATCGAGATTCTTCTTCCTTCTATACTCCAAAGGGCTCCTTGCGGTTCACATTTTAAATAGGTCAAATTGCCTAGACACATGCACCAGAAAAGTTGTTGATGATATTGATCACGTCGCTCGGTAGATAAGAGGTGTAATCATAATTCTTGTTGATTAGTCAGCTTTTGCAATCATTGGCATGGCGAGGTTCCATCAAAATCTGCGTGAGTGCCTTACCCACGAAGTTACCTTGTTGCCCCCCATAGGATTTCCCAATGTTTCATCATAATTTTGTGTGCACAAATTGGATTATCCCAAATACCATTGGACGAACCCTTTTGTAAAAAAAGTGGAAGGAGAGCAAGTCTTTCATCTATAAACTGATGTTCATTGAATCACCACTGCATGTCACATCAAATTAACATTTTAAGCCACCTGATGTAACAAGCAGCTAATAGAAACTGAAAGTAATGGGCAAGTAATGGACTTATGCTCATGACTTGAGTCATATGATCATTATATATATATATATATATATATATATATATATATATATATATATATACCCTGTATATAAAAAGAGAATATAATTCTCAAAAAATTTCGTCGCATAGTTAACATGGTCTGATTTTCATATTTTCGATAATGCCCCTCATATCAATGGCTATATACGATTTTTCTTCCAATTTTGCCCCTCCAAAGTCTCTTAAATGACAACATTAGGTGTGAATGCATTTATTTAAGTGTGAATGTATTCATTATAATTTTCATATTTCCAATAGTGCCCCTCATATCAATAGTCATATACGATTTTTCTTCCAAGTTTTTTAAATGACCATTTTGGTCGAAGGACCATTCTGGTTCGAATACTTTCGCGTTCCACCACGGAGTGGGTTGGTTCGATGGTGGTATCGGGGAATCGGTTCTAGGGCGTTTTGAAGCGGTTTGCTTCATAGGGGCCATTTGGAATCTCAAAATCTTAATGGAACTGTTAGGGTTTACCTTAGGCGCGAGAGAGGAAAGCGTAGGGCGAATGCATGTGAAGGCATAGAAGTCCTTGTGATTGAAGGAGGAAGAAGATGATTCGTGCTTTTGAAAGAGGTTGGTAAGCTTTCTCACGGGAAGAAGGGGAATTCAAAAAGTCCCCTTTTTCGAATTCAAAATCGCATGAAATGAAGAGAAAAAGAATTCGCAGTGATTATATACTGCAAAAATCGCGCGAGCGAATTCCAATTTACACATGGCTGCTCGAAAATTTGCACAAGCAATTTCCACCAAAAAAGTTTTGCTCGAGCGAAATGTTCAATGCACTTGGGGTTGGCTTTCTGAAGGAATCGCTCGAGCGGTTTTCTATGTTCGCTCGAGCAATGTATCTGTTTTAGCTATAAACAATCCATTTGTTGTCTTAAGGCTTTTGATTCCTCTTTCTTCCATACTATACCTGCATATAAATCCTTCAAGATCACACTTTAACGACCATCAAGTTATGGTCTGTTATCGCAGGGGCTCGTAATCATCAGTACATCTACACGATCATTCTTCTACAATCGTATCAAGTTCAAACTTAATACTACTTTTAATTTTTCAAACTCATATTTAATACAATTTCAAGACAGCAATTACATCACTAGATTGATTAAAACATCAATTTAATGTAACTGTAACTCATTAAAATTTACTTCAATGCAATAGTGAACAAATTAAGATTTTCTCTCCCATAGTTGCACGATGTTCATTCATTGTTACACAGTCTTCAATTAATTTTACACTTCATCGAAAAGATGTGGGTACGCCTCGTGTATATCTATTTCGCGTTCCCATGTGGCTTTAGCAGTTGAGTGATTTCGCCACCTGACGAGTACCAATGGAATCCATTTGGTAGGAAGTACTTGTTCCTTCAGATCAAAGATCTGTACTGGTTCTTTGATGATGGTCAGATCCTCATGGCGCTCGATTGGTTGGTAGTCTAGGATATGCGTCGGGTCTCTCACGTATTTCCTCAACCTGGACATGTAAAATATGTTGTGCATACTCGAGAGCTGCAATGGTAGAGTGATTCGATATGCAACTTCACCAACTCGACCCAACCCTTCGAAAGGTCCCACATAACGCATGCTTAGCTTTCTCGCTTCACAAAACGCATTATACATTTCGTGGGTGAGATCTTGACGAACACACTATCCCCAATCTGAAAAAAAATATATGGGGGTATCAGCGTAGTATAAATTTAACTAGCAACATGAAGGTAATTAATCCTATTGAGTTTACCTGAAACTCGACGTTTGTTCTTTTGAGATTGGCATAGCTCTTTTGCCAGCTCTGTGCAACCCTCAATCTTTCTCGAATCAAACGAATGTTTTCGGTTGTGCTCTCGATGATTTTCGGGCCCAAAATGAACCTCTCGCTGACTTCCTCCCAATTGAGTGGAGACTTGCATCTCCGGCCATATAAAGCTTCGAAAGAAGCCATCCCAATGCTCGCCTGATAGCTATTATTATATATAAACTATATCAGGGGCATGTGTTGGTCCCATGATCCTTGGAAGTCAAGCATACAGGCCCGAAGCATGTCTTCAATTATTTGGTTCACCCTTTTTATTTGCCCATCGGTCTGCAAATGAAATGTTGAACTGAAATCTAGCCTTGAACCCATTCCTTCTTGGAAACGTTGTTAAAACTGTGAGGTGTACAGAGGGTCTTTGTCTACAATCTAGCCATCCCAATGCTGGTAGGTATACTATGTAATCTAACAATCTCCTTGAGATATAACTTTGCGAGTTTACTGGCTATATACCTCGTGTTATAAGGTAGGAAATGGGTCGATTTGGTTAATCGATCCACGATTACCCAAATGACGTTATATCCTTTTGCTGTTTTCGACAATTCCAGAATGTAGTCCATAGATATGACTTCCCATTTCCACTCCGGTATCGGCAATGGCTGTAACAAATCTGAAGGATTCCGATGGTCAACTTTTACTTGCTAACATACCAAACATTTGGACACATATTCTACAACGTCCTTCAAGCCACTCCACCAGAAGCTCTTCTTCAAATCCTGGTACATCTTCGTACAATTAAGATGAATGGCGTACCTCAACTTGTGAGCTTCTTCTAGGATTATGTGTCGAAGCTCTACATTTATTGTTATACAGAGTCGGCCTCTGAATACTAGAGAACCATCCTCCCTGATGGATAAATCTGGTCTAGTACCACTCGTTACATCTTATCAGATTATCGTTAGCTCCTCATCAGTCATCTGTAACTCGCGGATCTTGTCTAACATCGTCAGCTTGATGGTAATATTGGCCACTAAGAGTTCTAGTTCTTTCACCTCGAATCTCGTGTCACCTAAGGCCATATCTTTAAGAAAACATCATCTGCATACCCTCATGATGAGATGTGATAACTGAGCAGAGGACTTTCAGCTCAGTGTGTTTGCTACCACATTGGCCTTTCCAGGGTGGTATTGAATGAAGCAATCATAATCTTTAAAGAGCTCCATCCACCTTCTCTGCCTCATATTTAAGTCCTTCTGAGTGAACAAGTACTTAAGGCTCTTGTGATCGGTAAATATTTTGAAGCTTTCCCCATAAACGTAGTGCCTCCAAATCTTCTGAGTAAAAATAACCACTGCCAACTCAAGATCGTATGTCGGATAGTTTTTCTCATGATCTTTGAGTTGTCAGGAACCATAGGCAATAACTTTCTCGTGCTGGTTCAATGCGGCCCAATCCACTATGTGATGCATCACTGAATACTACAAAACCTCTACTGCCTGAAGGTATTGCAAGCACTGGAGCTGAAGTTAACTTCTTTTTTAGTTCCTGAAAACGCTTTTCGCATGAGTCACTCCATTTGAATTTCGCAGTCTTTCTGGTTAGCTGAGTGAGCTGTCCTGAAATTTTTGAGAACCCTTAACAAACCTTCTATAATATTCGGCTAGACCCAAGAAGCTACGGACCTTGGTTACCATTTTCCGTTGTTCCCACTTTATAATAGCTTCTATTTTTGCTGGGTCGACTCTTATACCTTCTTCGGATACAATATGTCTAAAAAAACTGACTTCCTCTAACCAAAACTCGCACTTGCTTAGTTTTGCATATAGTTGGTTGTCGCAAAGTGTCTGGAAAGCAATGCGTAGGAGATGTTCGTGATCCTTTTTGGTCTTCGAGTAGAGGAGAATGTCATCTACTAACACGACCACGCACTTATCAAGGTATGGTTTGAACACCCTATTCATAAGGTTCATGAAGGATGCTGGCGCATTCATCAACCCAAATGGTATTACCAGAAACTTGTAATGACCATGCCTTGTGCGAAAGGCAGCCTTCGAAATGTCTTCTGCTTTAATTTTCAGCTGGTGATACCCCGACCTCAGGTCTATCTTCGAGAAAACGGAGTTGATCGAAGAGGTCATGGATCTAAGGAAGTGGGTATTGGTTCTTTATCGTCAACTTATTTAACTGGTGATAATAAATACACAATCGCATAGATCCATCTTTCTTCTTGACAAATAAGACTGGTGCTCCCCAAGGAGACACACTAGGTCTAATAAATCCCTTGTCCAGAAGTTCCTGGAGCTACTCCTTGAGCTCCTTCAACTCAACAGGCTTCATTTGATACGGTGCCTTTGATATTAGCTCGGTGCCTGAAGCCATATCAATTGAGAATTCGACTTCTCGATCTGGTGGTAATCTCGGTAAGTCCTCAGGAAACACATCTAGAAATTCACAGGTGATGGGGATGTCGGTGATGTTGACTTTTTCATCGTGCTGACCCTATACAAAAGCAAGGTATCCTTGACATCCCTGCTGTAGTAGTCGTGTGGCTCGGATAGCTAGCACGAAGGGTGCCACATTTGACTTGATGCCATAAAATTGGAAGGACTTCCCTCGTGGAGGGCGAAGCGTGACCGTTTTTTGAAGGCAGTCCACGCTTGCATGGTAGGCAGATAGCCAATTCATACCAAGGATTATGTCAAAACCCTCCATATCTAACAGAATGAGATCTGCAACTGTCTCACGGTCCTCAATCCGGACGATGACTGGCTGACAAATTGTGTCTGTGTTGATTGAGTTCCCTGTAGGAACTGACACTGCTAAGATGTAGTCTAAGGGCTCAGGGGTGATACTCAACTCAGCCGCGAATTGAGAAGTGATAAAAGAGTGGGTAGACCCTGGGTCTACCAATACCCGTGCTTTGTGCTGACAAATGTCACATCGTTGGTACATATATAAGGTACCTAGAATTCATGTAATTTGATTAATTAGGTTATCTAGTTGGAGTAGCAAGCATATAATAGTATAATGCAGTTTAATCCCAAATATTCAGTAGTTGAAAGTAAAGATGATTATCTTATAACTGCAGTGTAATCCATATCTTGGATCACCTCATTGTTGGCTTGGGCGTCTTGAGCTGAGACGACATATGTACGGCCCTATACCGTAGGTCGGGAGGGCCTCTGTGCAGGTGTCGATGTTGTCTGCTTTTTATGTACCTTAGGGAAATCCCTTATCCGATGCCCTTATTTGCCACACCCAAAACAAGCTCTTATCGCCCATCTACCTTCTTCCGTCTTGGGTTGCTTCCCGCATTTCGAACATGATTCTACCAAGGGTAGAGGAGGCGACACGTGAAGTGGGATGAACTCGTGATAATCCACTCGTAGTGGGCTTCTGAGGGCGGGGAGGCCTCACTGATGTAGGCATAAGTGGTCTTGAGTAAGCAATATGAGTAGGCAGACTTGGTGCTGACACCGTTGGCCTCGTTCTCTTACTCGACCGGTCAGAGGCATAGGACTGCATTCAGCCCGTCATACTTCTATTCTATTGTTCTCTTCTCCTTTGCATGTTCTCTATATCCTGCTCAGAAATTAGAGTTGATTCCATCATGTCAGCATAGGTCGTTAACCGAAACAAGGAAAGTCTCTCCTTGATGTTGTGTCTCAAGCCACGCTCGAACTTATTTACCTTCATCAGTTCAGTGGCTACATGCAAGGGTGCGAATTTTGAAAGCCTTGTAAACTCGGCTTCATATTCGCGTGCTGTCATTCTGCCTTGCTCCAATGACACGAACCTAACTTCCCATTAATCCTTCACTGCATCAGGGAAGTAATGTTCATAGAACACTTCGAAAAACTGAGCCCAGGTCCAAGGGGCATTCGGTGTTTCCCGTAGTCTGGTCTTTTCCATAGACTTCCACCACGCGCATGTTGCTCCTGTCAGATGAAAAGCAGCCCAGCTCACCTTCTCTTCTTCGGTGTTAGGAATCATCCAAATAAGCTTTTCCATATGATTTATCCATTCCCCCGCTTCTAGCGGATTAGCCTGACCGTGATAGCTTGGAGGATTCATCCTCCTGAGCTCTTGGAAACCTGAGGGTGGGCGTCTGGCTGTGAGTTAGGCCATTGTATTGACCACTTTTTCTAGCAGCTACCCAGTCAGCCCTTCATTGTTTCCTCCTTCTCGGGAAACATTTCTAGAACCGTTCCCTCCTCTCAAGGGGACACTATTCACACCAGTGGCAATTCCGGCTCTACTAGATGTACTTTCTCCACTAAGTGCACTTTTATTGCGGAGGACTCTCGGTCTTTCGTGTGGGGCCATACTAATCTGTCACGATCAATCACAAGTTCTAATCAAGATCGTGAAAATCTAGCCCGTAGACCTATGGAATCTAAAGCCATTATTCTGATATCAACCGTGACACTTAGTGTCACAATTGACCCGTTCTGATACCGTACACAGACTCTAGTACCGCTCTCTGATATCAACTATGACACAGGTTGTCACAGTTGACCTACTCTGATGGTGTCCCACTGATCTAAAGCCATTCTCTTTGATAATAACTATGATAGCCCGACTTTCCCAACACAGATTTCTAGGAAAGCTAGATCATCCTATATGATCTGATTCACAAGCTCCCCGACTTTTCCAATACAGATTTTTAGGAAAGTTGGACCGTCCAATACGATTTGATTCACAAGCTTTGATGTACCACTTTTCACCCTTTAACTTAGCCTCTGTTAGACCCTTAGCCATCTAATAAATGTATGTTAAGTCATTTTTGTAGATAATAAACAGCAGCTGCAATAAGGCCTGAACCCTATTAAGGAGCCCACTTTTACCCCAGAAGTCCCTCAGAAGTATGAAAGCTGAACCCAGACAAGAATTGAACCTCGCGCAGCTTTCACAAGCTTTAAAGGATTCAGAAATTAAGCCCCGCGCAGTCCTCGCGAGTTTCCCAAAACTTCATTTCCAATTTCCCGCACTGTTCTCGCATAGTTGAGTGACAGAGGGGCTTCAGAATCATACTTCGCGCAGCTCTCACGAAGCTCAAATATAAATGTTCGCGCAGTCTCACGCAGCTTAAGAAAGTAGCTCTCAAACCTCGCGCAGTTCACTCAGATCAACTGAGGAGAGAGAGCTCCAGGTATTTCGGCATGCAGCTGTCGCGCAGTGGCCGCAGGATGCAAGACTTCAGAAAAATCTCTCGCGCAATTCAGAGACCAATGCACATCACGTCCTTGTGAGGATCCTCACAAAGATCCATTGAGAAACAAACTGCTCACGCGATTCCCACGCCATTCAGAAGGAAAGAGCAATCCAGCGAGGATTCAATGCTCTATCGCCCGACTGCTTCAGCTACAACTAAGACAACCCCGCGACGGCTAGAATTTCAAGCTAATCCAATCTCGCGAAGACCGTGCTACCACGCGATAGTCTCAGAAACCAATGCTACTTGGCGAGGCTCTAAACTCTAACTCTCCCTCACCTTTGCAGAGGACATTCTGGGAACTTCCAGCAATTAGGGCACGCATTCCAATGCTCTAAGTTCCATGCACGCGCCCCAAGGCATCCAAGGGACAGTATTAGGTCATGTGTCATCGTTAAAATTAGGGTTTCCTAACCCTAATGCGCTGCCAACCTAACTGCAATATAAACCTAAGCCTGGTTTAGGTTTAGGGGACTCTCTGCTTAAAATAGAATTTAGTCTATCTTCTTCTTGCAGTAGCTGCAGATCTCTAGTAAGGTTTAGGTAGTTTTCTTTTACTTTTTCTTCTCTCCATAGTCCAGCATTTGCTGGCTATGCCTTTGTATGACTATTTGGAATAGATTAATGGAGTTTCATGATAGGGTGTTTTACTTTTATGGGATTTTTATGAGTTGTTCTGTACAAGGCTGTTCTCTTGAGATCCTCCATTGCTAGGACGTATTGCAAGCAATGGAGGACTGATTTTATGGTTTATTCATATCCAAGTGACCCATGTGTCTGGGCTAACATGCTCCCATACAGGCCTAGCCCCACCACAGGACCCACTAGATCTGAAATCCCCATGGGAGCAATGAGCTTTTGTAGCCTTGTGAACATGGTGGTGGCAGCAATGTTTCTTGTTCTATCTTGAGCTTTGTGAGGAGGATAGCCTCTGGGATAGTCTGTGATCGTTTAAGTGGACAGGTTATAGCCTTAGGGTGAAGCTAACCCATAGACTCAAGACGGATTATTCTTCTCTGCACTTGTGCTTGTAGCCCTGTGAGAGATTGTGCTGAGACAAACTCCCCTGTATGTGTATAGACCCGCGCCATCAGATGACAGATCTGGTTTGATTATAGAGATTGTAGGCTTACGACTGGATCACTGCAGTCTCTCTAAAGCAGTGGACAGCTGGATTTAAGGTTGCACTCAAACTCTTGCTGGTTCTATGTGTCTGGGCTAACATGCTCCCATACAGGCCTAGCCCCACACATAACACTTTAGAGGTTGAGGATCCCTATGGATTCTTGTGCTTGTAGCCTGGATGAAGTAGTGCCTACAATGATAAACTTGTTCTGACCCATCTCTGGATTGTGGTTCCCCAATTGGATAGTCTGTGACCATTTAAGTGGACAGGTTATAGCCATAAAGGGATTGGATCATGGCACAGAGATGAGTTGGATTCTTTCTCCTCAGTGGTGATAATGTAGCTATTGGACAGGACTTCTATAGCAGCAGATCTGAATCTGAGTCATGAAACCCATCAGATCTGAACCTAATAGCATACTTCTCACCCTTTTATATTTATTTTCTCACGTCATCTTCTTTCTTAACCCTTTCTATAGTTTAGACATTAGGATACCTTAGAATTTAGATTTTAGTAACCCTAAATCCCCTTCCATTTAGGATTGTCAGATCTATAGTCAGATCTGGAGGGCCTACTAAAGATGGCTCCCTTGGAGCTTAAGATCAACTTTCTTGTGGGACAAACTCTTACTTATCAAAACTCTCTACAATAGGCCCTGTATCTTACAGGATTGTGCATATTTTAGGCTTGCTGCTCTGTCATTTTCAATCCATCTTTCATTCATTTTCATTCACTCCATTCTTATCACTGTCTTCAATAAAGTCAGTAGCAAGCACTTAAATCTAGCCTAACAAGTTTTTGGCGCCGTTGCCGGGGATATTGATCTTTTAGTAGACTCTAGATTTTTGATTCTTTATTCTTTGGTAGTTGTACTTGTGAATAATTGATACTGTTGATTTACATTTGAAAATTTTCTTGCAGATTTGGACCGTAGTAGAGAAGGAGAGTAGAATTGCACTAGGAGTCTAGCTACCTCTGTTTGCACTTCTCTAACCCTCAAAACTCAGTCTATTTCTCATTTGAAGATTCCATAGCATAGCAGTTGATTAGGATAGTTGCAATTTTTATTAAGTGCAATGTGCCTGCAAATAGTCTTCCCTGCTATTGGTGTGTGTGCATGTTAGGAAGGAGATCCCTCAGTCCTATATTAGAGCCTGCTAACCCTGAGATAGAAAGGGGTAGAAGACCGAGAAGGCATAGACACACCACAGTCGAGTCCCCTATTGAAATTGAGATAGCAGTTATGGGTGAAGAACAACCTAGAACATTGAAGGAATTGAATGCTCCGGATGATTACAATTCTCCATTCAGCATCCAATTCTCTGATGTTCAAGGAAACTACAAAATCAAAACTTCCATCATCCAAATGCTTCCCTCTTTCCATGGGCTTAGCAAGGAAGACCCTTACAAGCACATTGACCAGTTCTTGGCCTTGTGCATGACATTCTCCATTGCTGGTTTGGGACAAGAAGCCTAGGTTAAGGCTCTTTCCCTTCTCCCTAAAGGACAGGGCCATGACCTAGTTATCTACTCTCCCAAACAACAACATCACCTCCTGAAAAGACCTCCAGACAAGATTTCTGTCTAAATTTTTCCCAGAGACCAAGGCCAGCCAGTTGAGGAAAGGCATACTTTCTTTTGCCCAATCCCCAACTGAAGATTTTAACCAGTTCTGGGATAGATTTAAAGAGATGCTCAAACAATGTCCCCACCACAAGATCCCTGACTGGCAGCTTGTCCAGAGCTTCTACAATTGGATTGATGAGAAGAGCAGAGACATGGTAGATGCCTCTTGTGGTGGAACGTACATGCATAAAACAGCTGATGAGACATGGGACTTGTTCGAGGTCATAAGTGAAAATGCTTTCCAGAAGATGTCCTCTTCTAGAACTGTTCAAGAACCATCTCCTAAGCTGGGGGTGGCTGAGACTTCTAAAGGAAAAATGTATGAAGTTAGGGGAAATGATGATCTGAGAATGCAGATGACCAATCTTACTGAAAGATTTGATAAACTTTTGACTGTGGTGCAACCCAGAATGGCTGCACAAGTGATGGATACATGTTTGATATGCCAATCTCCACAGCACACAGTAGAAGAATGCCCATCTGCGGGGCAATACCCTGAGTTTGTAATGGAACAGGCTGCTGCTGCCCAATCTTTTGGACAACAACAATCTGGTGGCTACAATAGACAACCCTATGGATACCAGCACCAAAATGTTGGTTACCAATGGAGAGACCACCTAAATTTGAGGTGGAGGCAAGACAATTATATGCAGCCACAGCAGATGTTGGCTTACCTCAAAGGCCACAACAGCAGTTTAACCAGGGTTATGCCCAAAGGTCGAATTTCTAACAATAGCAGCCCCAGCAACAAAATCAATTGATAGTTCCCCCACCTTAGCCCCGAAGTGCTTCTTTTGAGGATCAGGTTTTGGCCAAATTGCAAAGCCTTGGACCCTTAAATCAGACTGTGACTTCTCACAGTCAAAGTATTAAGAAAATAGAAGAGCAACTTGGCCAAATAGCCAATGCTCTGGCTAAAAGAGAGGAGGGCAGGTTGCCAAGCCAACCAATTGCCAACCCTAAGGGCCAGTATTTCATCAGAGAAGGCTCCTCCAATTTTGAGGGGGCCAATGCCATAACTGCCCTAAGGTCTGGTAGGATGGTAGACAACCATGTGGGAAAGGAACAAGGAGAGGTCTATCCTAAGGAAATGTCATGTGAAAGTGATAAGGATTTTGTTAAGGCACAGAGTCAAGAACTGCCTGCTGCCCTTCAACAAGGGAAAAATAAAGAGGTTGTAGTTGAGCCTCAGTAGGAGATAAAAATAGAAAAAAGAAAAAAATAAAAGTTCAGCCATGGGCTTGCAGCTGAGGAACCGGACTCACCGCCATTTTCTCAAGCTTTGAGTGGCCCTGCCCCTTTTGATAAGGGTCAGGCACAGATCGAGGAAATGATGGAGACCTTTAAGCAGGTCAAGATAAATTTACCCCTGCTTGATGCAACCCGACAGGTCCCAGCCTATGCAAAGTTTCTGAAAGATCTTTGTACTCAAAAAAGGAAGGCCAGAGGTCATTTGTCCAAGAAGGTCTTTGCGACTGATACAGTGAATTCTATATTAACCATGACAATACTTGAGAAGTTGCAAGACCCAGTGATACCCATTATTCCCTGTATTATTGGTGACCACACGATTGGAAGGGCCCTTTTGGACCTTGGAGCCAGTGTTAACCTGCTGCCATACAGTGTATATCAGCAGTTAGGTTTGGGGGAGCTGAAGCCCACCCCCATTGTTCTATTGATGGCTGATAGGTCCGAGAGGAAACCCATGGGAGTGGTCGAGGATGTCCTAGTGGGGGTAGATAAGTTCTTCTATCCTACAGACTTCCTTGTCTTAGACATGGGCTGTAACAAGAGTACATCTCCGATACCTGTTATTCTAGGCAGACCATTCTTGGCCACTGCCAATGCATGCATTCAATGCAGGTCTGGGATCATAGAGGCCACTTTCGGACATATGAAAGTTGAGCTTAATGTGCACAACAGTGCAAAGCACCCTCAGCTAGACAATGAGGAATGCTTTGCAATGGATGTACTAGAAGAAATTGTTGAAGAAGAACTGCACACTCTGCTGGAGTGGAGCAACATTGCCACTGATTTAATTGAAGTTTGGAACTTGGTGGAGGAAGGAAGCCTAGCTTTAATGCCAGAAGACACACCCCTAGTGAAGTCTTCTGTGGGCTTAGTACAGCATTCCAATTGGAAACCTACATTGTTGTCCCTTCCTCCATCCAACAATACACCAATCCTGCCATCCATACAACAAGCCCCTAATCTGGAGCTCAAGAAGTTGCCAGAGACATTAAAATATGCTTTCCTCGAGAAAGAAGAGAAACTTCCTGTGATTATCTCCTCTTCTCTTACCAGTGAGCAAGAGGAGGAGTTGCTAACTATTTTGAGGAAGCACAAGAAAGCAATAGGTTGGACCATTGCTGATTTAGGAGGAATTGATGCATCAATCTGTATGCATAGGATTCATCTAGAGGAGGACTCAACACCCTCCAGGGAAATGCAGAGGAAACTTAATCCTCACATGCAAGAGGTGGTTCTGAAAGAAATTATTAAGTTCTTTGGATGTCAGGGTAATTTACCCCATCTCTGATTCTGAATGGGTGGCACCAATCCAGGTGGTACCCAAGAAATCTGGCATAACAGTGATCAAAACTGACTCTGGAGAGTTGAGACCGGCCAGGGAGACCACTGGCTGGAGAGTTTGCATCGATTATCGAAAACTCAACTCCAGAAAAGACCACTTCCCTCTCCCTTTTATTGATCAAATTTTGGACAAGTTGGCTGGGAAGGCTTTTTACTGTTTTCTTGATGAGTACTCAGGGTACAATCAGATCCCTGTGCACCCCCTTGATCAAGAGAAAACTACATTTACTTGTCCATTTGGCACCTTTGCTTACAGAAGGATGCCTTTTGGACTGTGTAATGCCCCAGCCACCTTTCAGAGGTGTATGTATGCCATTTTTTCTGATATGATTGATAAATTCTTGGAAATTTTCATGGATGACTTTTCGGTCTATGGGGATAGCTTTGACCAATGTCTACAACACCTCCATCAAGTCCTACAAAGATGTGAAGAGACCAATTTGGTTTTAAGTTGGGAGAAGAGCCACTTCATGGTAACACAAGGAATTGTGTTGGGCCATGTAGTCTCTAAAGATGGAATTGAGGTAGACACGGACAAAGTTGACCTCATTAAAAATCTGCCCCCTCCAAGAACAGTCAAGCAAATCAGATCCTTTCTTGGCCATGCTAGATTCTACAGGAGGTTTATCAAAGACTTCAGCAAAATTGCTAAGCCATTGTGCCACCTGCTCTGCCAGGATGTACCCTTTGACTTCTCTGCTGAATGTCTGAAGGCTTTTGAAACTTTGAAAATTTGCCTCACCTCTGCCCCTGTACTCCAAACACCTGACTATACCCTTCCCTTTGAGTTGATGTGTGATGCATCTGACTTGGCAATAGGTGCTGTCTTGGGCCAGAGAAAGGATAAGCTGCCTGTGGTCATTGCATATCTCAGTAAATCACTTGCTGAAGCTCAACTGAACTACACAACCACTGAGAAAGAGCTTCTGGCAGTGGTTTTCGTTGTAGATAAGTTTAGACCTTACCTACTTGGGTCTAAAACTGTCATCTTCATTGACCACTCAGCATTAAAGTTCCTATTGTCCAAGAAGGATGCAAAGCCCCGATTGATTAGATGGATACTCCTGTTGCAGGAGTTTGACATTGAAATCAAAGACAAGAAAGGTGTAGAAAATGTGGTGGCTGACCACTTGTCCAGAATTATGTTGGAGAAAGGTGTTGATGACCTCACTACAAATGATGTATTCCCGGATGAGTAATTGTTTGCCATCCAATCTTTAGTTTCTTGGTATGCACATATTGCCAATTATCTAGTTATCGGCAAGATTCCTTCCCATTGGACAAAAATGGATAAAGACCTATTTTTCTCACAGTTCAAATTCTATTTCTGGGAGGAATCTTGCTTGTACAAGTATTGTGCCCAAATTATTCGGAAATGTGTTCCCGAAAGTGATATCCCCAGTATTCTTGCCATGTGCCATGAAAATGCCTGTGGGGGTCACTTTAGTGGGAGAAAAATAGCTGACAAAGTGTTGCAGTGTGGTTTTTATTGGCCTTCTCTTTTCAGAGATGCCCATACACACTGCAAGGCCTATGAAAGATATCAGAAACTAGGAGGGCTGTCTAAACGAAATTCAATGCCTTTACAGCCCATCCTTGTTGTAGAACTGTTTGATGTGTGGGGTATTGATTTTATGGGCCCCTTTCCTCCTTCAAATGATTTTCATTTTATCTTAGTGGCAGTGGACTATGTTTCCAAATGGGTCGAAGCCATTGCCACAAGAACTAATGATAATCAGGTGGTCCTCAAGTTCATAAAGCAGAATATCTTCTCCAGATTTGGTACCCCTATAGCCATTATCAGTGATGGGGGAAGCCATTTCTGTAACAGAAATTTTGAGAGCTTGCTCAAGAAATATTCTGCCACCCATAGGATTGCTACTCCCTACCACCCACAAACCAGTGGGCAAGTTGAAATTTTAAATAGGGAGATCAAGCATATCCTTGAGAAGACTGTGAGGACTAATAGGAAGGATTGGGCTGACAAGCTTAATGATGCAATGTGGGCTTATAGGACTGCCTATAAGACCCCCATCGGTATGTCCCCTTTCAGACTGATCTATGGCAAGGCCTGTCATCTCCCAGTGGAGTTAGAACACAAGGCCTATTAGGCCATCAAACATTTAAATTTAGATCTAACTTCTGCTGGTCATCACAGGTTGCTGCAGCTGTAGGAATTGGAAGAACTAAGGATGGATGCATATGCCAATGCAAGGATCTATAAGGAATGGTCAAAAGCTTTCTTTGATAAAGGGCTGTTGAGAAAGAGTTTCACTGTTGGTGATAAGGTTTGGTTGTTTAACTCCAAACTTAAATTTTTTTCAGGCAAATTGAAATCCAGATGGGAAGGTCCTTACATTGTCATGCATGTTTCCCCATCTGGTGCTGTGGAAATCAAGGATCCTAAATCTGGGAGACTCTTGAAGGTGAATGGTCAAAGGCTTAAGCCTTGTTTCGAAAAATCTGCCGACCTTTTGGACACCATTCACTGTCAAGGGGATCCTTCTTCAAAATGATTCCACAGGTGTGTCATTACTGTAGCATATGCACTTAGTTTTTGGTTGATTTATCTTGCTTTCTTTAGTTTCTATTTTCTAGGATTTGCTAGTGGCCTTATCTGAATTTTGCCCTATCTGTGGTGAACTTTTGATGCTTGGCTTGATTCTTACTGCTTTTGAATTGATAGCTTCTGTTGAATGCCTAATGTGGGAGGTCATTTTTGTTGTCCTTGAGTGTATGATTGAGTTTACATGTGTTTAAAGACAGTCATAGGAGAGGGTCATGCCCAGGATTCAACCACATCAAACATGCAAAAGGGCAGAACAGAGAGCACATGCTCTCTGTTTTATACCTTATTGTCGCTGAATCCAAAATGGAAGCCTGGAAACCTATCACGAGGTTAAAGGAGGGAGTCTAACAGAAGTTCGCGCAGTTCACCTGGTCGCATTCTATTCGCTGTCGCGAGATTCATGTGTAGCTGAGAGCCTCTCGCGCAATTCATATAGAGCCATACATTACCTGTCATGAGATTATCAGTCTATCGCGAGCTTCAAGATGAACCTCAGAGCTTCTCGCGCAATCCAAATAGAGCCTTAGGAATCGCTCGCACAATTCACATGAATTAATCTCACTCTGTCGCGCACTCCAAGGTCGACTTTAGAGATTGTCGCACAATCCAGATGTAATCAACACCCTCGCTAGGTTTATTTCCAACCAGCACTAGCCTACCCAAGGCTAGTGCAGCTATTTTACCAGCACATCAAGGTCAAGAAGGGCAACGATGGACAAGAGTGCTTGCTGGTGATGATTGACAATTTTGATTTGTTAGTGAGCCCTAAGATGATTGCTGAAGTATTGGGCATCCCAGCAGCATTCAATCCTAGCTGTGGATATGGCCCCCCTCTGCGTGCATCAATTGACACAATTGCAAGGGCCCTAACAAGAGGATTAAAAGCCACCGAGGAGGGAACTTGAGCCTGAGTTGTTTTTCATTGACCAAGTCCTGCGGAAGAACATATATTGCTCAGGACATCAGCAGGAGAGAAGAACTCCCATTGCGGATGCTGTCTACTCCTACCACATGGGCCATGGCTTCCATGCAACCAGGCTGATTTTTGAAGCTATGAGAGACACAGTGGTGAAATTAGGGTCAAACAAGAAGCCTCACACCCTACCCTATGCAAGAATCATCACCTTGCTGCTGATCAAGGGGGGCTACAAGATAGGAAGAACCGAGCAAACCACCACCCTTACCCCTACTACCTTTGCCAAGAGGCAATGGGGAATCAACAGAAGCTTGATGAGGAGTCAGAAAAAGAAGAAAGCTGAAGCTCAGGCCCTGCCCAAGCAAGCAGAAGCAGCTGAATCAGAGTCTACCCCTGCTACAACAGCAGTGCCTCCAGAGCTCATCACTTCCATCCCTGCAGCAGCACCCACACCCCCTCCACCTTTTATTCCTACATCCTCTACTCCTCTTGCATCCATCTCTCACCCCCCTCTGATTCCATTCTCCATGCCCACTCCCCCTTCACCTGTGCTTGGTCCATGGGAGGACTCCCCTTCCCCTACCTTACCACAGTACATTGCCACAATTCCCCCCTCCATTCCAACTAAGCCTGCCATTTCACTCATCTCCTACAAGAAACGAAAACCTACTCAGACCATCTCAACCATCTCCCTGACCCCACCCTCAATACCTTCCATCCCCATTGACCCACCCCACCTTGAAGAAACCACCACCCCAGCCATATCTACTATATCTCCTCCCCCGACATTAACTTAACCCTAAACGCATCCATAGGCTTCCAAGCCATCATCTCTACATTCCTTGAAACCATGCCTACCTACTACACCCCTCTGCCAGACTCCCCAACTACCTCACAGCACCTTTCCCCAGAATCCCACTCTTCCCCTCCCTCCACTTTCCATCATGCTCCTTCCTCCCCTTTCCAACCAGTACCCTCTTCTTCCCAAACCCCACCTCCTAACTTTGACACACTAACCCTCATCCTACCCCTAATCCAAGACATCCAAGCCCAGTTATCCAGCAATACCCATAAACAGGACCAGATGCAGGCTGAACTCACCTCCATCTAATCCACCCTACACACCTTAACCACCCCACCCATCCCTACCCCATCCACTTCAACCCCCCGTCACATTCATGACAACACCACCCAAAGCAGACTTCCCTCCATCAGATCCTCCCACCATCACCATTACCTCTTCCCCACCCTTTTCCTTTATCCCTTTTTCCCATTCCAATTTTCCATCCCCCATCACCCCCAACTCCTGTTGAGCCTACACCCTTCACCTTTCCCCCTATACCCTCCATTCTCCCTCTTATCCTACCCCCTCCCACCTTCTCTACCAAATCTACCCAAACAGACTCGGAACCTGATCCCATTCCCCCACCACTTGACTTCCCTACTATCATTCCCCCCTCCCCCCCCCCCCACTAACCACACTTCTCTCCTTCCACCTCCTATCTGCCCATTGCACCCAAACATCATTTCTATAGCCCTCCTTACCTCACCATCCTACATCACATGCGAGATAATGCTTACCTGAGGAAGGATGTCCTGAGGGATATGGCCAAGCTACGCCAATCAATTGAGACCCCCCTGCTGGAGAAGATTGATGAGATGATGGAGGCCCACAGCGAGCAACTACTGGGCATCTCCTTGGGATAGAAAAATATTGTGGAGGAATATCGAAAAATGAAAGCTTCAGCTACTTATTATCAGATTAATTGGGAGTATGAGAAATCCAATGCTGCTGCTGCGACTGCCCGGGTAAGAATGCTTGAAAAATGACTTAACAATGCCCAAGAAATCTAAAAAATCCAAAAGGAGATCCATGAGACTGACGCCCTCAAATTTAAAGTCCAGATAGCCTCATTGGAATCCGCATTGGCCGCTGCCAGAAATGAACCTTACCACCCAACCCCACTATCTATTCAAGTGCCTCAGCCTGCACAAGCTACCACTCCAGCTCCACCTGCCCAGTCTGAGGAGGCACCACCTAAGCCTTAAAAAGATAAAGGAAAAGCTCCTGCTTCACCTCCACCGGCGCAGCCAACAACTACTGAGCAGCCTCCACCTCCCAAGGCCTCTGCTGCACCTCCCTAAGAACAAACTTATCCACAGCGGAGGAAAGTCACAGCCAAGAGGTCTGCTCCCAAAGTTGTCCCCTTAAAAATTGGCAAAGAGCCTGTTGCCCAGTCTGAAGAGGCACAGTCCCCTGCCAAACCTGAGTCCACTGGTAAAGGAAAGTCACCAGTGGTCCCCACTGCGGAACCCAAAGCTAAAGACAAAGGAAAATCCCCTGCCACCCCCCCTGCTAAGCGTAAAGGCAAAGCCCCTCAAGAACCCAAGGAACCAAAGGCTCCCAAGGCGCCAAAAGTAAGGGTGAGGGCACCTAAAGCTCCTATTGCGGCAAACACCAGCCGAGAAGAAAAAGGCAAGGGAGGAGAAGAAGAAAGAGGACAGAGCTGCCCTCAAGGCAAAGGCTAAACAGATGGGCTGGGATTTCGTTACAGATTCAGATTCAGATTAGGCCCTAGCTTCTCGATTGTATCTTAGGTTTTTCTTTTTGTAATTTCACTTGTAACTATTTTTATTCTCCTTTAATAGAAATTCTACTTTTCTCTATTGCTTTGTTCTGTGTGTTTCTTTCTAATTGTTTGTTACTTGTGATTTTTTTTCTTTTTTTCATGGGAGAAGAGTTTTTGGGAGGATATTTTTCTTTGAACCAGTAATCCATGTCGCGGAGATGGTGTTTATATAAATTTTTGCAATTACTTGCTTCCGAGATTGCAATGGCTCCTTCAAATTGATGTGCCATCATAAGTGTACCTCGCGAAGATCCCCAGCTTAGCTGCGCGAGAAATGTCCTTTCCTCCTCACTTATTGCTCCTCGCGAGGATCCCTGCGCGCTACACTTACCTCTTTAAATACCATACCTCTCTTTGGACATTCATTTAATGCTACTTCTCTTTTCCAAAGAGCCAGTTGTGTATTTTCTTCTTTCCCCACACAACCCTCATTTATTGCCAAGTGTGAAAACGGGCGCAATTTCAATTCCGTCAATTCATGTTCCCTCGTCCCTCTCTTTTAAACTGGCCCTCAGTCCCTTTTCATCTCATCCCTCCTCTTCTAACCCTAGAAGTCCATACCTCCTCAGACAAATGGCGGATGACAACCCCTTTGGCTTCCCAATCAAATTTTACCCCATCTGGGACGATCCCCCACCACCTAAGGAGCCGGACCCCTTGCAATTTCTCTGGGATGAGTATGATGAGGTCCAGTGGATCCTGGTCAAGGAAGAAAAGAAAAAGAAAAAAAGAGAGAAGTTAGAGGAGAAGAAAAAGAAAAAAAAGGAGAAGCGAGAGAAAAAGAAAAAGAAAAATATGGCACCACCTGCATCTCCCCCTCCATCTTCCTCCAACCCTCCCCCGGCTACACCTTAACCCCCCCATTTTCTCTTTTCTTTTTTCCATCTTTTTGTCATATTTTCTTTTTCTTTTAATGAAAGTTTTCTTTTAGTTTCATACTGTTCAGTTTTAAATTTTTGTTTCTCTCTCCTCTTCTGTGTTTGTTTTTGTATGTTTCCTTGGATTCTACCGTTTATTCTCACCTCTGAACCAGTGAGGACACTGCTCCTCCTAGGTTTGGGGGTGTGGCAGGTAGGTCTGCCAATAACATAAGTTAACTTAAAGTGCAGCAGAATCATGTGAGTAACATAGAAATGGAGCTGTGTTCACTTAAGAATTATGAAAATTAAAGAATTTAAAACTTTCTGTAGATCTTTAGACATTATAAATTTCTAAATTTTCACATTTCCTCGATGAGAACACCAAGAAAACTCATTGGTATCAGCACTTAGTGAATCATTGAAGAGAGAAAAAGGTAAGGATATGCTTAAAAGTTCAAAGGAAGACCATCACCAGTGAGAATTGGGCCTACAAATTTTATTTTATTTTTTTATTTTGAGGAGTGATTGAGGCAAATTTCTTCTAGCTTTAAGGACTGGTTGAGTCAATGTGTTCACTAAAAGTTAGGTAACTCCAAGTTGAAACAACTGACAGCACTCATGACACTTAGGAAAGGATCAAGGCCTTCTCTTGGACAGTTTGAGCCTAAATAGACCAAACCCTAAAGCAACTGCCCTTGTTCATACACTCTTTGAGCTTCAAAGTTCAATTTTCTTCAAAAACACACCTGAGTACTTGTGCCTGAACCTATGGATCTAATTTAACCTTACCCTCACTCTAAGAAGTCAGAAGGTAAAGGAGAAAGAGTTAAAGATGGACTAGCTACGGTCAGCATTGGATGAGTGGAGAAGAATTATCTGAAGTTCTAGCAGTGTAACAACTGAGGAAAAAGGTGGCAATTCATGATTAAAAAAAAAAAAAAAAATTACACCAGAATGAAAAGAAAACAATAATGAAGAGGAGTAAGGGAGGAATCAAGAGGAAACATTCATTGGAAAAAAAAAATCAAACAAGAAGAGAAATTGATCACTTCAAATCTGAAGATTTCAAAGAAGATGAAAGGAGCTGAATTAAAGAAGGTGAAGTCATGAATCACCTCCTGCACCTACTGATTTCTGAATTTCAAACCTCTTTTCCAACCTTCCGATTCTTTTTATAACCCAATACCATAAACCACATTACAGCCCAGTTAAAGCCCTTGTGATACAAAGTTGAATGAGCTGTCATGTGAAGATAATGAGTTGTCCATTCTATGGTAAATATCTACCAATGATGCCAGAACTTAAATGTTATGCCTATGTTCATGCTTACAGACCCATTTGGGGGATGTAACTGCTCTTAAGCTTGAGAGACAATGAAACCCTCAAAAGTTCTTTGTGAAAGTATGCCCTAGAGAGTTTTGGGTATGATATTAAAAGTATTAGGCATGACCTACAACCTAATTTTTAATTTAATGATGAGCTCAGTGCTAACACACATGTGTAGTTTCCCTGTTGTGAACTGATTGGAAATGGTCCGCTATCATGGAAAGTTTTTTATGTTTAAACATCTGTGCAGACAATGCATTTAAATTTATTATATTTTTACTGATTCAAGGGTGAACTGATGCTCTGTTTCTTGATAGCTGACTTGAATCCTGCACTTCTGCTAACTGTTTTATTGAGAAGTTTGTGAGTATCTTCCCTGAAAACCCTCAGGAGACCTCACTCCTCCACTAGGGATCACCTAGGGGTTTAAAAGGCTTGGTACATATGCTAAATGTATCCGTGCTCCCTACGAAAGTGGCAGTTAATTTCTGTAGATTTTTAGTGTAGCTTTGCTAAGGGACTAGCAAAGATTAGGTTTGGGGGTGTGATAAGACATGAAAAGTACTATTTTTCACCCTTTAACTTAGCCTCTGTTAGACCCTTAGCCATCTAATAAATATATGTTAAGTCATTTCTGTAGATAATAAACAGCAGCTGCAATAAGGCCTGAACCCTGTTAAGGAGCCCACTTTTACCGCAGAAGTCCCTCAGAAGGATGAAAGCTGAACCCAGACAAGAATTGAACCTCGCGCAGCTTTCACAAGCTTTAAAGGATTCAGAAATTAAGCCCCGCGCAGTCCTCGCGAGTTTCCCAAAACTTCATTTCCAATTGCCCGCACTGTTCTCGCACAATTGAGTGACAGAGGGGCTTCAGAATCATACTTCGCGCAGCTCTCGCGAAGCTCAAATATAAATGTTCAGATCTCAGCGCTCAAGCAGCTCTCAAACCTCAGCGCATTCACTCGGATCAAGAGGAGAGAGCTCCACATATTTTAGCAGAATCGCGATGGCCGTGGGATACAAAACTTCAGAAAAACCTCTCGCGCAATTCAAAGACCAATGCACATCACTTCCTCGTGAAGATCCATTGAGAAACAAATTGGTCGCACGAATCCCGCACCATTCAGAAGGAAAGATCAATCCAGTGAGGATTCAATGCTCTACCGCGCGACTACTTCAGCTGCAACTAAGACAACCCAACGACGGCTAGAATTTCAAGCTAATCCAATCTCGCAAAGACCGTGCTACCATGCGACAGTCTCAGAAACTAATGCTACCTGGCGAGGCTTTGAACTCTAACTCTCCCTCACCTCTACAAAGGACATTCTGGGAACTTTCAGCAATTAGGGCATGCATTCCAACGCTCCAAGTTTTATGCACGCACTCTGAGGCATCCAAGGGACAGTATTAGGCCAAGTGTCATTGTTAAAATTAGGGTTTTCTAACCCTAATGTGCCGCCAAACTAACTGCTATATAAACCTAAGCATGGTTTAGGTTTAGGGGACTCTCTGCTTAGAATAGAATTTAGTCTATCTTCTTCTTGCAGTAGCTACAGATCTCTAGTAAGGTTTAGGTAGTTTTCTTTTTACTTTTTCTTTTCTCCATAGTCCAGCATTTGCTGGCTATGCCTTTGTATGACTATTTGGAATAGATTAATGGAGTTTCATGATAGGGTGTTTTACTTTTATGGGATTTTTATGAGTTGTTCTATACAAGGCTGTTATCTTGAGATCCTCCATTGCTAGGACGTATAGCAAGCAATGGAGGACTGATTTTATGGTTTATTCAGATCCAAGTGACCTGTGTGTCTGGGCTAACATGCTCTCATACAGGCCTAGCCCCACCACAAGACCCACTAGATCTGAAGTCCCCATGGGAGCAATGAGCTTTTGTAGCCTTGTGAACATGGTGGTGGCAGCAATGTTTCTTGTTCTATCTTGAGCTTTGTGAGGAGGATAACCTCTGGGATAGTCTGTGACCATTTAAGTGGACAGGTTATAGCCTTAGGGTGAAGCCAACCCACAGACTCAAGACGGATTATTCTTCTCTGCACTTGTACTTGTAGCCCTGTGAGAGATTGTGCTGAGACAAACTCCCTTGTATGTGTATAGACCCGTCATCAGATGGCAGATCTTCTGGTTTGGTTATAGAGATTGTAGGCTTGCGACTGGATCACTGCAGTCTCTCTAAAGCAGTGGACAGCTGGATCTAAGGCTGCACTCAAACTCTTGCTAGTTCTATGTGTCTAGGCTAACATGCTCCCATACAGGCCTAGCCCCACACATAGCACTTTAGAGGTTGAGGTTCCCTATGGATTCTTGTGCTTGTAGCCTGGATGAAGTAGTGCCTACAAGGATAAACTTGTTCTGACCCATCTCTGGATTGTGGTTCCCCAATTGGATCGTCTGTGACCATTTAAGTGGACAGGTTATAGCCATAAAGGGATTGGATCATGGCACAAAGATGAGTTGGATTCTTTCTCCTCAGTGGTAATAATCTAGCCATTGGACAGGACTTCTATAGCAGCAGATCTGAATCTGAGTCATGAAACCCATTAGATCTGAACCTAATAGCATACTTCTCACCCTTTTATATTTATTTTCTCACACTATCTTCTTTCTTAACCCTTTCTATAGTTTAGACATTAGGATACCTTAGAATTTAGATTTTAGTGACCCTAAATCCCCTTCCATTTAGGATTGCTAGATCTGTAGTCAGATCTGGAGGGCCTACTAAAGATGGCTCCCTTGGAGCTTAAGATCAACTTCCCTGTGGAACAAACTCTTACTTATCAAAACTCGCTACAATAGGCCCTGTATCTTGCAGGATTGTGCATATTTTAGGCTTGCTGCTCTATCATTTTCAATCCACCTTTCATTCATTTTTATTCACCCAATTTTTATCACTGTCTTCAATAAAGTCAGTAGCAAGCACTTAAATCTAGCCTAACATATACCAACTGTGATAGCTCGATTTTTTCCTACATGAATATCTAGGAAAATCGGACCGTCGGATCACAGATCACAATCTGAATACAGAAGTCCTTTGCCATCAACGCTCTCTGATACCACCTACAATGACTCGATTTTCCCCTTACCCTAAATTCTAGGAAATCGGATCATCAGATGCTCCTACGAACATCCCTTATACCACTTGTGACAGCTCGATTTTCCTATACGGATTTCTAGGAAAATCAAACCGTCCAATGTCCATAATTCAGAGTTGCTAGTGGAGCACATAAGCGGAAATCAAAAGTAACGTATACCTGTAGGCGGAATCCATAGGCTTCACACACATACAACATCAAAATAGAAAACACGTGACTATGAACAAACTTCCATTTACACATATATAACATGTGATCTAAACCCAAAATGAGCCATATAACATGTGATCTAAACCCAAAATGAGCCACCGGTGACGGCCAACCGTCACCTAAACAGTGGCTACAAAATACAAATCTATATACATATGTACAAAACTAATCATCGAAGTGTACCAAAATCCAAAAAGACTAAGCCAAACTATACCAAGTTCAATCAATGAACTTCCACTATGGGAAGAACTCCTCGGGCGGCGGGTCTTCTTCTGCCTTTGGCACATAATCAGGATCCTCTTCTAAACTGGGTTCCTGGTCAAGCTTTAAGCCTGTGACATAATGTCGGGATGAGCTAACAGTCTAAGCTTAGTAGAGAAAGCCTTATATAAATCTCATTTTATCAACAATGCATAGATTTCAATGACAAAAATAAAAGCATTTTCTTATGTCAAATAGAGAATTCAAAAAAATAGGAGATCTAAAATATGGCATATCGCAGAATCAAATTCGAGTTCAAAGTACAAATTTCATAATTCAAATCTCATATTCATATCATGATCAAAGTTTCCATTGGGGCTATGCATCTCATTGAGTGGGAACAGAGCATTCCACTAACAGAAACAAGGTCAAAGCCTTGGGGACTCTTCCCCTCTCTTGAGAGTCTACTTCTCTCGCCCACTTGGCAACATAGAGCACATACAAACTTCAAGATTCTCTTTCATGTTCAAAGTCCGTAATTCAAATTCGAAATTCATATTCAAAGTACGTATTCGATTCAACATTCACATTCCTATTCGAATTCAGAGTTCAAAATCATATTCATATACGAAATTCATAATTCAAGGATTCTATGATTCAGAAGATTCAATGCAAGTCAAAGAAAATCGGAAAGTTTAAACATTTGATGCAATAGTGTTTAATATATTCTAAAACCATTTTAATGATCATCATATTGTTATTCACTGAAAAGTACCACGTTTCACCTTTTAACCTAGCCTTTGCTGGACCTTGAAGCTCAATAATAATCATTTGTTAAGTGTATTTTGTAGTTAGCAATAAACCATATAGCTTAATACAAAATCCCTACTTATTGGTCCAAAGAAGAGAAAGAAAACATCCAAAGATGACAGCTGAGCCAAAGCCTAATGGAACACCTTGGTAGTGCTCACCATGGTGACTCATTTGTAGTTCATCATTGACCAAAATTCTAGCAGATGAAAGAAGTTAGCTGAGAATGGAGGAAGCTGCAATAGCAGCAAGTGCAAGGCATCAGAGGATCAAAAGAATCATCTCGCAGAGTTGAGGATCTCCCTCACGGAGCTAAGGATACAGTGTAAGCTGCCCTCACGCAGATGGGACGCGCAGTCAAGAGGAGAGTAGTAAAGACATCTCGAAGATCTCACATCTTAAAACCCTCAGAATTTGTGCTCGCGAAGATCGAGCCTTAAAGCAGCCATGCGCAGAACACAGCGAGTCCATATGCATTAAGAACAATATGTCACCTCACAGAGTTCTCGCGAAGCCCTGGAAGAGAGAGAGACGCCCAAAATTTTTCTCGCACTGCTCTTGCGGACTCTGAAGCCTAACCAATTACTACGCGAGGGTAGAAGCCTACCTACGCGAGTATCCAGCGAGAGAGAACTTCTAAAGCTCTCCTGCGCAAGAAATTCCAGGCATCCCAAATCACCTCCGTGACAGCATTACAGCGCAAAGCAACTGAGCGATCAACAGAGAATCTACTGCGTGAGTGAACAAACCTCCTAAGCCAAACGCTCCTCCGCAAAGGCAAAGCAACTGCGCTAGTGAATTAATGCAGATGCCAGCCCCGCGAAGCTCGGGCTCCCCACTTCTCAACCCTAACTCAAGGGCTTTTTTAGAATTTTCTAAGGCTAGGGCACACTTCTCGAGGCATAAATTTTGAGGTGCACATCTCAAGGCATTTAAGGATTATAACAGTGCCACGTCTGCTAGAAAAATTAGAGTTAATCTCTTTTGAGATAAGGCCTTATGGACAGAGTGTATAAGCTATACTTAGAGCTTAGTATTTTCATCTTTCCTTTATCTTCTGTCTGCTGAGAGTTACAGCAGGCTAGGGTTAGGGTTTGTTCATCTTTTTTTCTTATTTTTCTTCTCTTTTAGTCCAGCATTGGCTGGCCAATCCTTCTGTAAGCAGCTAGGTCTAGTTTTATTTCAGTTTCGTAATAGGCCTTGTATATATTGGGATCTTTGGGATGAGAAGTTGTGGACAGGCTGCAGCCTTAAGACAGTTCATTATTGTTTTAATGACTAATTGAATCTATAGATCTTGTGGTTTTCTTAGATGTCCATAGGATCTATGCTTTAGAACTAGCCCATTCAGTTTCTAGTAGATTTATTATTTACCATCTAATTTCCCTTGGTTCAATAGCCCCATGGATAGCAAACCAGATCTATAGTCATATCTGGAGAGCTCGTAGCCCTGGGACTCCATGGTGGCAGCAGTAGTTTACATGTTCTTTCTCAGATCTCTGTGGTATAGACAAACTTATCGGATACCCTGTGACTATTTGAGTGGATAGAGTATAACCCTAAGGTGGTGTCCAGCCACATGTCTGAGAAGGATTCTTTTCCTCTGCGCATGAGCTTCTAGAGCCTTGTGAGGAGGTTTGTACAGGAACTGGCTCCCCTTTGTTTTACTTGGCCGATATCAGATGTTAGATCTGATTTCTCTGTAGTAATTATAGCTTTAGGCTGAATCATTGCAGGCCTTTTATAGTAATGACCAACTTAATCTAAATCTTTATTCAACCTGTTGCTAATCCTTTTTGTGGGCACAGTGAGCCGTTGGCCTTAGCAAAATACTTAAGACTTTATGGGTTAGAATATCTATGGATGTCAGCCAGATCTATGCGCAGATCTGGGGAGCTTGTAGCACTGACATTACATAGTGTCTGCAATAATATTCATGGCCTGATCTGGTCCAGTGATTGAGGAAATAATCAGTCCACTCCTCTGGATTAGATTAACAACTTCTGGCTTGATCAATGAGATTTGATAGACTCTATAAGATAGGTTGTGGTCATTTGAGTGGACAGCCTATAGCATTAAGAGACCCCAAATGGCATGGGTTAAGTTGGATATTTCTACCTTGTTGAGGTTAGTAATAGCATCTCAGCAAGGATCACTGCAGAGACAGTCTAAATCTGAGTTATATTATTACATTAACTCTAGCTTAACCTGCCTACTTTCCATCATTTATATATTTTATTTTGGCACACACCATCACCATCTTCTTCTTAACCCTTTCTTTAGGATAGGGCTGCACTTTATTTCTCTTTTATTAAGGTTAATTTAGTATAGTCGTGACACCCAACTCTATTTCTTTACGATTGTCAGATCTGTAGCCAGATCTGGAGGCCTACTATTATAGCCCATTTTAGATTTTAGATCAATTTCTCTGTGGGACAAACTCTTACTTATCAAAATTTGTTATAATAGGCCCTATATCTTGCAGGTTTAGGATATTTTAGGATTGCTATTTTCATCATATCTTTATCCTCTGTTTCACTTTTATGTTAATTTTCTTCCAACACCACATAATAAATCAGCACATCCGAAAAATCGATAACAAGTTTTTTACGTTGCTGCCTGGGATATTAATCTTTTTAGTAGACCTGAGTTGTACTAATTTAGACTTCCAAATTCTTTGTAGCCGTACCTAATCTAGAATAAAGTACTACTAATATTTTTTAGAATTTTACAGAAATGGACAGCAGAAGAAGGGAAAATCTAAATTTGCAGCTAGAGTGTAGCTAGCTCTGTTTACACTTTCTTTCCCCTAAATCTCAGTCCATTTATGTTTAATTCTCTGTTATTTGTTTAGTGTAAATCTATGTAGTTGTTAATTTTTGTTCGAGATTTTTTATGTGTGCTTGTGAGCATTCTCTGTACATGTTGTGGGTGTGAGTATATGTATGGTAGAAGGTCTTTAAACCCTGAGTTAGAACCTCTAAATCTAGCGGTTGAAAGGATCCTTAAACCTATACACACCACACAGGGCCCTATTGTTGAAACTGAACCAGCTATTATGGCTGAGAGGCAGAGAACATTAAAGGAGTACAATGCACCTGGGGAGTACACCTCTCCCTTCTGTATTCAATTCTCCTCTGTTGAGGGGAATTATGAAATTAAATCCTCCACCATTAATATATTGCCTTCGTTTCATGGGCTTAGTAAAGAAGATCCCTACAAGTATATAGATCAATTTTTGGCACTTTGCACTACTTTCAATATTGCTGGCTTGGGGCTTGAGGCCACTAAATTGAGGCTTTTTCCTTTCTCACTAAAGAACAAAGCCAGCACATGGCTATCAAAGCTCCCAACCAATAGTATACAGTCATGGAGTAATCTTCAAACCAAATTTTTGGCCAAATTCTTTCCCATGAACAAAACCAGTCAGATGAGGACCAGTATTCTGTCATTCACTCAGTCCTCAACTGAGGATTTTTATGAAACTTGGGAAAGATTCCATAAGATGTTAAAATAATACCCCTACTACCAAATTCTAATGTGGCAACTAGTGCAAGTATTCTACCAAGGAATTAATTCCAATAGCAGGGATATAGTGGATGCTTCTTGTAGTGGTAGCTACCTCCACAAGACAGCTAAGGAAGCTTGGGAGTTGTTTGATATAATAGGGGAAAATTCCATACAGCAGGAGTCTGTCACGCAATGACAGCCAGACCCCAGCTAAGATGGTGAAAGAGGCCACCCCTAGAGGTGGAATATATGAAGTCAAGGTGTAAGGTGATTTGGAGAGGAAGGTGGACAATTTGTCCTTAAAATTTGACAAACTAATGAATGTGATGCAGCCTCGGATGGTTACACAGGTAGAGGAAGCATGTCTGATATGCCAATCTCTCATACATTCTATTCATGATTGTCCATATGCCAATCAGTTTCCAGATTTTATTATGGAGCATACCAATGTTGCTCAAACTTTTGGACAGCAGTCTGTTGGGTATTCTTAGAGGAACCATTCAAACCTGAGGTGGAGATAAGATTCATATCCTCAACCTCAGCAACAGCAAGTTGTAGCTCCTTATAAACCCCAGCACCAGTTTAATCAAGGTTACCCACCTAGGCAAAAAATTTTGCTACCTGCCCCCCAGTCTAACCAGTTGGCCCTACCCCCACAATAATCTAGATCATCTTCATTTGAAGAGCAAATGCTGGCTTTAATGTAAAATTTAGGGAGCCTGGTACAGACTGTTAATTCTTATGGACAGAGCATTAAGAAGATTGAGTATCAATTGGGTCAAATTTGCAATGCTTTGAACAGAAAGGAAGAAGGAAAATTACCTAGTCAACCCCTGACAAATCCAAAAGGTCAGTATATGATTGGTGATGCATCCTCTACTCAGGAGGAAGCGAGTGCTCAGTGATCCAAAGATTGGTAATAAGTGTATCATATGTAAAAAATTCTGTTTTGATTTGTGTTCTTTAGAAATCAGTCAGTTGTGTTTTTAGTGTGATGTTGAGGTGCTTATGTTGCTTTGTCTGTGTTTGAATTTTGTGATTGAATACATGTGCATATTTATCATTTGAATTTGTTGTGGATATTTGTTGATGAGTGATTGAGATGCCCTTATCATAACTTGCATACAATTGAGCTGAAAAACTATTTTTAGGATTCTGCAATATTAATGAACTGATGTTGAAAATGGGCATATATTTCTCATGATTGAAATGAAGTACTTGTCTGAGGGTTGGTACGTATGCACAGTGGTTGGGTGCACAACAGCATGGATACACTAACCAATGTGTTGCACTGAACTAATAGAGTAAAGGTTGAAAAGAAATGCTGTCTCACAGAGCTAGAAGGCTTAAATCTACTGTGCGAGCCATCTCGTGGCTTTCTCGCGCGCTAAAACGCCTGAGCAATGGCTGTAAAAAGGCCTCGCATAGTTACCTTTCTACTCTGTGAGCCTAATCTACGCGTGAAGTGTGTCTTTTGTGTTGTTCTGAGCGAGTGTCGCGTAAGGTAAATTTCTGAAGCAACACTAGGTCTCGCGCACCATAGCCAAAGTCTCAGCTCTGCGAAATACATTGTGAGGCAGTTTGTTCTTCTGCGCGACAGACCTTCTCGCTGGATTACAAGCCAACTACGCGAGAAATCTATCCCACGAACACCTATTTCCAAGTGCACAAACTGCGAGATTAGCTCTATATACTCTGTGAAACCTCTCATTTTCTTCATTTCACCTTTCTGCCCTAGCTTCTCCGCACCAAAATCGAAAGCCCATTTCTCTTCTTTCTTCTCTACTTTTTAAGCCACTCCACCTCAGGCATTTTCCTCCCACCAGTTTATTCCCTAGCTACTCCTGGTCACTTTGAACAAGGTTTAGGGAGATTTGAATCATTGTGCATGCTTTTAGGTAGAACCCTAGCTCTCAACTGATAAGATCTCCATTTCTCTCTTTGTGATGTGATTGATTTATTAATTAGACAGAAGAAGGGCAGAAATTTGGTGCTTCTGTGCTTACTATGTGTGTTATGCATTTTCTAGGAGTGTTGAGCCCTAATTTTGATAAGTGAACACCCATGGCCACGGGTTCAAAATTTTTAGATACATTAGTTGCAATGTTGAACCCTCCTGCCAGTGGCAGCCCTGTGGCCACTAGAAAATCCGTAAGGATTGCAGAGGCACATTGGAGACCTCTGAGGTGTCCCCACCTGTTGTTGAGCCCCAAGTTCCACAAGCCAAGAAGAAATCAGTCCCAAAGAAGAGGGCCAGAGAACACCCACCTATTAAGAGCCCTGAAAAATCAAAGAAGAAACAGAAAAAGGACAAAGCTGTGGTCTCGGAGGCTGAAGAAGAAGAGACTACTTAATACCTCAGGGTCCCTTTCGAATTTGTGGAAGCAATCCAGCTGGAGGCTGAAACTATTTTTGACAAGGTCTATTTTGAGGAGCTACCAGAGACCTCTGCCTCTATTAAATATCTGACCAAGGCATTTCTGCTGCCCTTGTTGAGGCCCCCGATGCAGCTGATTTTTCCAAGACTAGAGAGCTTATTTTATCAGAATATGAGGTTGAAAACTGGTAATGATGGGAACCCAGTGTTGCTTATTCTAAGTGTGCATGATTTATTTGTATTTTGAAAACAGATTTGCAACTGTTAAGTTATACTGAATCTGGAACATTAAAAAGAGTAAAGAAATATCAGCACAGAGAGAAGTGAATTAGCCTGCAAGATCAGGGCCAATTGTAACAAGTTTTAAATGTAAGTGAGTAAAAGATCGTCCACAGAGAATTTATTTAAAATGCAAGATAAACCTCCAGATCTGAGCTACCAGATCTGGCCTCTTATCCTATCTACAAAGCACATAAGATGGGAGGTTGAATTTGTCACATTAACTAAATGATAAAAGTAAATGTTAAACTAAATGATCCAGATCTGAGTTGGGGGAATTTTGATGTAAACTTATAAAAATGGAGAAATAATATCTAACTTTGATTTGGTCCTTGAAACACAATGAGAATGACTGCAGAAAAAATGAGAGATGATCCAATCTTCATCTGGCTACAAGCCCAGATGTAAGAGAAATAAATCTAACTCAAGGATTAGATTTAGGCTTATGGCTATGGTCATCACTTCAATGGCCATAGTCTTTAATCTAAACCCTTAATTTAGAACAAGAAATATCACTACAAATCTTTGTGAGAGATTAGGTTACAAACACTAATTTCCACAGGTTAATGAATCAAGGAAATTGCATGAAAATAGTAAATCTAAAGGAGTCTAGTGCAATAAAGAGATCGAGAGGGAACCCTTAACACGAATCCAATTGAGAATGTACGGTTTTACAACCTTTTCAAATTCACCATTACAATTCTGAGCACAACTTAAACGACTCTCGGTTGTAGTCTTGAATATAATTCTCTTTTGAATTCTGAGGTATCTCACACTCTCAATTGCAAGTAAAAGTTAGGCTATTACAGGGGTTTCAGACAAACTAGCTGATTTGGAAATGGGAGAATAGGAATGAAACTCAAAATCTGGATGCCCAAATTGGGCAAATGGTTCATCTATTTATAGTTTTCCCCAGGTCTAGCTCAGATGCGTATCGACCAATCAAGTGCTCGAGATCTGTATCAACCAATGGTAGTCGACAAGGATCTAGATCTGTTACGGCCAATCGTAATTTCTCGATCCGTTGACCAATCAGCGATATAAGCATCAATTCATTATGCAATTTGAAAATCTGTTAGAGCTTCTAGAAGTTCCCGCCAAGTGATTTCATCTTCGGGTGCTCACATGGGGTGGAATATGCCTTCGCTTCATGCTTAGAATCTTTTGGAATGTCCCTAGGTTTTTAAATACATTGGGACGCGTGAAAAAGATTACTGAATTACCCTTACAAAAGCTAGGAATCTCCATAATACCATTTCGCATAGTTTAGGGAACTTTTCGCAAGGTACTGTAACTCCTGAAGCTCTTTTCGCAAAGTACAGTTACATTGGAGTTCTCTTCTTTTCGAATAGGTCAATCATCCTTTCGAAGAGTTCAGGTGCTCTTCGAAAACTAAGCCTGGAGCTTTTAGTTCTTTTCGCAGAGTTCAGGTTCTTTTCGAAATGTTCAGATTCTTTTCAAAAAGCACTCTGTAGTGCATTTTTCTATTCGAATTGCTCCACATTTCTTTCCTCGGTTGAGACCAGGTCTTTGCCTCTTCAGTTCAAGCATTTTGACAGCTAGTGAGGTTGTCCCTTCTCTTTCTTCCTTTGGATCGACATGGATTATCATCTTTTTGGCACTTTTAGGCTGCTTTCATGGTTAAGCCTGTCTTTATTGTTAGCTGTAACACAAGCACTTAAAACACTTATTTAGTTCTCTCAAGGGTCTATCAAGGCCTAGGTTAAAGGGTGGAAAATGGTATTTTCTAGTTCTCAACACACCCCCAAACCTAAGCTTTGCTAGTCCCTTAGCAAAGTCAAAATTAAAAATAGAATAAAAAGCCACTTTTGTAGGGAACACATTTGCATTTAGCATATACAACAAGCCTTTTAAACCCCTAGGTGATCCCTAGTGGAGGAGTGAAGTCTCCTGAGGGTTTTCAGTGAAGGTACCCACAAACTTCTCCAATAAATCAGTTAAGATCAATGCAGTTCTGTTAAAGCAAACTTTCATCCAATCAGATTATTCACACCTGCATCAGTCAGGCTGTAAGAAGATTTTCAAGAAAACATCAGTTCAAAACTAAAATTCTGCTGTAATTCCTTTTACCATTCACTCAATTTGTGTCAAAAAGTTATTTACAAGAAAAATTAATGAACAGCTTGCCTTCTATTTGAGAATCCAGCTTTGATGTTACCCCAAATAAGTCGATTTCAAACCCAACTCTCACCAGGTTTTCACTCAACATGTAAGTAAGAGGGTTGTACTATTTCACTGCTCAGAGCGATTTACAACCCACAAATAGGACTGTAAGCATGAGCATAGGCATTGCTTTTTAGTTCTGAATTCACTGCTCTTTTCACTATAGATTACACAAATCCTTATCTCCATGTGACAGCTCGATCCATCATTGATCAGTAAGGACTTTAACTTGGGTTGTAATGTGGCTTATGGGTGAAATTTATCAAGTATAAAGGGGTGGAATGGAGTTCAAAATTGAGAAGTCAGTCAAGGTAAGGAGGTGATAGACACACCTTCTTTAATTCAGCACAATTTCATCTTCTTCTTTGAATTTTCAGAGCCAAAGTGGCCATCTTTTTCTCTTTCTTTTTCAAACTTCCAATGAAATGCCTTCTCTTTTTTTTTTTTCTTTTTTTTTTTTTTTCTTCAAAGCAACATTGACTGGAATGCCACATTTCTTCTGCTGATACATCATTGCCTTCAATTACTTTTTTTACCAAACTGTTACCCAACTCACCTTTCTTCAACTTTCTTTCCTTTACCTTCTAAATTCTCAACGTGACGGTTAGGCTAAATGAGGTTGATGAGGTTTCAAAGAAATCTTGGATTTATAAAGCTCAATTGGTGTGTATCAAGGGCAGTTTCAAAAGGTTGGGCTTTTTGAAGTTCAAACTGTCTAAAAGGAGGCCTTACATCATGTCTTTAATATCATGATTGCTGTCAAACTATTTTAACTTGGATATATGTAACTTCTAGTGATAACAAGCAGGTTTAAACAATCCCTAGAGCAGAAAAAATTGCCAATTCATACCTCCAAAGAATAAATTTCAGGTCCAAATCTCACTGGGTGTGGTTTTCTATCAAATTCCTGAGGTATATCATCACTGTTTTCTCTCTTTTTAGGTTTACTAAAACATCAATTTTCTTTTGGAAATTTTCTGACATTCACTTCATGAAAGTATTAGAATTACACTAGAAATTAATTTTAAAAAGTTTTTAACTTCCTCATTTTTCAAAACAACAGGTGTGAAATTACTTCATTTTCAAAAATTCTACTGATCATAAGCTGCATTGATGTTAACTCAATTATTGATATAAAAATTCTACTGATCATAAGCTGCATTGATGTTAACTCAATTATTGACATTTCTGCCACACCCCCAAACCTAAGGTGAGCAGGGTCCGCACTGGTCCAAAGCAAAGAAAAGAAACAATCAAGTAGAAATCATAATGACAAGAAGAAGGAATAGAAATGCACAGTAATTACACAAGAAAAACCAGAATTTTATATTACAAACTCATAACACAGATAAGTACAATGTGATCTAATAACTGGGGTCAAAATCTGTATCATAAGTTGGTTCAATGGGATCGAGCTGAGTCACCAGTCGGAACTAGAATCGATGTTGAAGTGAACTCGATTTAGCCTTCTCTGGATTGTGTTTTGCATTTCGGTGTATTCCTCGATTTGATCTTTTGGTGAGGCCAATGTACTTTCCAAGTCTAGTAGTCCTCGCTTTTCTTGTTCAAGTTGCTTTGCAACATGGTCACCTTGTCTTTGCTCACTCCTAACCATCTGAAAAGTTTGACCCAGAGTCCTTCATTTTCTCTCTCAAATTTTATGAATAACTCCAATTTCGAATCTGGTTTTCATAAGGGTTCTAATGTAAGCTTGCAAATCACTAACCCCTTGAGGACATCTCGAGATATGGATTTTCTTCCATGGCCCTTTAAGAGCGGAAAATGGGAATGGGAATGGAATGGTAGGGGACCAAAGGTATCCCATTGGGAGTGGGAGAAGAGGGTCAAGAAGGATGACTTGAGGTCGATGGATTGGCTTGATCGAGAAAGTGAGGAGAGGTGAAGGGACTCAACCAGAGCTACCTCGTGTTCGTTTGGGTAGCATGGGCGAGTGGTGAGGGTGGGCAGATCAACCAATACTACCTCAGTTCGATTTGGGTAGCATGGTCATCACCAGTGGCGAGTGTGTGGGATGTGGAGGGTAAGGTTTGGAGAAGGTCATTGGTCACAGACTGATTATCTGTGTTGATCTATAGTTGGGCTTGGATGGATTGGAGAACGGTAAATATTTGGCTAATTGATTCAGGTGTGGGTGTGATATGCATGGCAGGGCCTGGTAAAACTGAAGTAGATGGTGGAGGTGCAATGGGTGAAATGGCTGTAAAGGGAGAAGTAGCCAAGTGAGTAAAATGAGAAGGGTCAGGTATAGGGACAGATTCAAGCCCAACGTTTTCAAAAATAGACCCCATCAATGATGAATAAGCCTTTGTAGTAAAAAGCTCAGGTTCAGGGGTATGGGTTACTTCAGGTGTGTGGGCTGAAGGAGCAGGTGAACTTGAGAGGCTTTGGAGAAGAGGAGTGCTAGGAGATTGTTCAATAAAATCGGTGGCCAGGTCTTGGGCATTGGTGGGAGAAATTGGTGGTGTGAGTATGGCTGGAGTGGTTGGTGTAGAGGGGGAGTATGCAATTGGGATAATGGTGGGTATGGGAGATGGGACTGCTGAAATAGGTGAAGTGGCAGGAGCTGGACTAGGTGAGGAGGGTAAAATGACAACTTCTTCAAGAATGGGTGCAGCTGAAGAGCTGGTCACCACAGGAAGGACAGCTTCTTCAAGAATGGGTGCAGCTAAAGAGCCGGTCACCTCAGGGTCTGGAAAAGCAGGTTCTAAGGGAGCTGCAGGGGCAGGTTCATGTATGGCAGGTCCACTAGCAGCTGCAGATGCAGGCTCAGTAGCAATTGCAGGTGCAGGCTCACCTTCCTCTCTCATTCTTTTCAGCATTGCTTGGCTTGTAGTCCAAGCCTTTTTCCCAAAAGTATGAGGAGCTATGACTTCAAATGGCTCCTGGCCATCAATGTCAAACTTAGCTCTTAGTAGGGCTGTGATCAGTCTACCAAATGGGATTCCAGCTAATTTATGCTCCTTTTTCAACTTGGCACTAATATTAGCCATGGCTTCAAAAATTAACATAGGGGCATTGAAAAATTGCCCCTTAGAAAAATGAAAGAGAGCCTCTAAAATTGGTGTCCTCCTTTCTTGGCTGTGCCCAGTGACATAAAAACTTCCCCTCAAAATTGAATCCATCAGTAAAAATTGAGGTGCTAGGTCTCTCCTCATTATGGATGTCCAGTTCCAACGATCCCTTGGGTTAAATGTGCAGCCATTTCTTTGAAAGAGGCTGCTTCTGGTGCAGCCAATGGACCAGCAGGATTATATTGATAAGGTATCCCCAAAACATTCCCAATGTCTTCATATGTGACAGTTAAATCACAATCATCAATAAAGATAACAAGAGTAGGGACATCAGCATCTTTCTCTGTCACTTTTACCAGGTTTTGGTACCATAATTTCACCATTCGCGGATACATTTTCTCTGGTAGAGGGGTAAGGATATTGCTCAGTGAAGCATCCCTAATGTATCTTAAAGATAGCTGACAGTCCGATTTATTGACGAAAAAAGTTTCATCCACGATAAGCTCAGGAATCAGCTTCTAAGCTTCAATGAATGGATTTGGCAGTACCAAATGCATAGGCAGAGGAGAAAGCTCAGGCTCAGGACTAGCAGCTGCTGGGATGGGTTCCTCATGTCTAACCTTCTTCCCTTTCTCAATCCTATCAGCTCTATCCATTGATAGTTTTCTTTTGGCTGAAGCTTTGGTTTTTCCTTTTGGGGTTGGTTTGCTAATTTTCTTAGCAGAAGATTTTGGGAACATGGCAGCCAGTGATTTTTCAGCTTTCCCCATTCTAAAGTTGTGTATAAAAACGCCCACAACAAATGCTGACACAAAATCAAACTTTGCAAATGATAAACAGAGGAAATGCACAGAAAAATACGGAAATCTAGGGTTTTGGTTGAACATGTTGCTTGCTCGCTGAAATCCACCAGAACCAGAAGCTAAAATCCCTCTCTTCAAGCTCAAATGATCGAACAAATGTGAAGAAAAGTGTGGCTGAATTCTAAAATCACGCAAGGAAAGAAAGAAATGGGGTTTCTGTGGAACAGGACGTTCTCAGAAAGCTTTCGAATATGAAACCCTTACTTCGAAAGGGTTTAAATATGCTCAAAGTTATTTTCGCAAAGTCATTTTTAAGTTTTCGAAAAGTTCCAAAACAGTCCTTTTTACAACAGAGAATGGCATCAGTACCATTCGAAAAGCTAATAGCTTCAGAAACAACTTTTCGAAAAGCAAATGGCTTCAGAAACAACTATTCGAAAAGCAAATCATTGCTTTCGAGCAGTTCGTTACAAATCCAGATCCTTTTCGAAAAGCAAATTGAACTTTGCGAAAAGACAATTTTTACTTTGCGAATTAATTTTTCACATATTTAAACTTCTCGAAAAGAGAACAAACATGACTAAAAATAGAGAAATAGAAAACTATGCAAAAACTACAGAACAAAAACATATTGTACAGTTGTATACCATCAGATTTGGGGAGGTTCTTGATGATAGATGGGCAGCACAGGCTCCTGGGTATTTTCAATGCATGGTTTGAGCCTCTGACCATTTACTTTCAAGATTCTTCCATCACTTGGGTCTAAAATGTCAACAGCCCCAGAAGGAGCTGCATGAATGACAGTATATGGCCCTTCCCATCTGGATCTCAGCTTTCCAGGAAAAAACTTAAGTTTTGAGTTAAATAGTCATACCTTAGAGCCAGCTGTGAACTCTTTTTTCAACAAATTTTTATCATGGAAGGCTTTGACTTTCTCTTTGTAAGATCTTGAATTGGTGTATGCATCCATTCTCAGCTCCTCCAACTCAGCAAGTTGCAGTTTCCTGTGATTACCAGCAGTAGTCAGATCCATGTTCAATGTTTTAATAGCCCAAAAGGCTTTATATTCTAACTCCACTGGTAAATGGCATGCTTTGCCATAGACCAACCTGAATGGGGACATGCCAATTGGGGTTTTATAGGCTGTCCTATATGCCCACAATGCATCATTCAGCTTAAAGGACCAATCCTTTCTGTCCTTCTTCACAGTCTTTTCCAGTATATGTTTGATTTCTCTATTAGAAATCTCCACTTGTCCACTAGTTTGTGGATGATATGGAGTAGCTACTCTATGAGTCACAGAGTATTTTTTCAATAAAGCTTCAAAATGTTTATTACAAAAATGGCTTCCCCCATCACTGATAATAGCTCTGGGAAAACCGAACCTAGAAAAAATGTGATCCTTTAAAAATTTCAAAACCACTTTGTGATCATTGGTTTTAGTGGCTGTGGCTTCAACCCATTTGGATATATAATCCACAGCTACTAAAATGAAATTACACCCATTGGAAGGAGGAAAGGGACCATGAAGTCTATCCCCCAAATATCAAACAATTCAACTACCAAAATGGGCTGTAAAGGCATTGAGTTTCTCTTAAAAATGCTGCCCAATTTCTGACAGTTCTGGCAAGACTTACAGTGCTGCAGAGCATCTTTGAAAAGTGTAGGCCAATAAAATCCACACTGCAAAACCTTTCCAGCAGTTTTGTTTCCACTAAAATGACCTCCACAGGCCTGTTCATGACACATAGAAAGTATGCTATGAAATTCTTCTTCAAGGACACATCTTCTTATTATTTGGTCTGCACAAATCTTAAACAGATAAGGATCTTCCCAAATAAAATGTTTAACCTTTGAGAAGAAAAGATCTTTATCCATTTTATTCTAATATTGAGGAATTCTTCCAGTAGCCAAAAAGTTGACTATGTTTGCAAACCAAGGGGTGTGTATACTAATAGCAAAAAGTTGCTCATCAGGGAAAGATTCATTGATAGGCAGCCTGTCAATCTCAGCAGTTAAAATTTTAGACAGGTGATCAGCCACCACATTCTCCACACCCTTTTTATCTTTGATCCAAATCAAATTCCTGTAATAGAGGATCCACAGATTTATCTTGGTTTGGTGTCCTTCTTAGGATGTATAGGTATTTCAAGGCAAAGTGGTCGATGAACACCACTATTTGTGAACCCAAGACATATGACTGAATTTCTCTAAAGCAAAAACAATTGCCGGCTCCTTCTCGGTTATTGTGTAATTGAGTGTGCATCAATCATTGATCTCTTGGCATAAGCTATGACATGAGGCAGCTTATCCTTTCTCTCCAAGGCGGCTCCCAAAGCATAATCGATGCATCACACATCGAGTTTAAAAGGCGATGAATAATCTGAGACGTAATATTGGAGCTGAAATCAAACAGTTTTTTAAGAATTCAAATGCCTTCATGCATTCATTGTTGAAAACAAAAGGGACATCTTGGCACAATAAATGACAAAGAGGCTTGGTTATTTTACTGAAGTCCTTAATGAACCTTCAAAATCCGGATGTCCCTAAAACTTCTGATCTGTTTAACAGTTTTAGGAGGTGGTAAATGTGCAATTAAATCAATTTTTGCTCTGTCTACCTCAATGCCCTTGTGGGAGACAACATGGCCAAGGACAATGCCCTGGGTGACCATGAAATGGCTCTTCTCCCAGCTCAAAACTAGATTGGTTTCTTCACATCTCTATAACACCAATTTGAGATGATGTAAACACTGGGCAAAACTGTCTTCATAGATTGAAAAGTCATCCATAAAAATCTCCATAAATTGGTCAATCATATCATAGAAAATGGAGTACATGCATCTTTGAAAGGTAGCATGAGCATTACAAAGACCAAAAGGCATTCTCCTATAGGCAAAAGTGCCAAAAGGGCAAGTGAATGTGGTTTTTTCCTGATCTTGTGGGTACACAGGAATCTGGTTGTAACCAAAGTAACCATCAAGAAAACAGTAATAAGCTTTTCCTGCTAGCTTATCTAAAATCTGATCAATGAATGGGAGAGGGAAATGGTCTTTTCTGGTCATTGGATTTAATTTTCTGTAATCAATACAGACCCTCCACCCAGTTGTTTGTCTGGTTTACATAAGCTCACCAAAATCTGAGGTTACAACAGTGATCCTAGATTTCTTAGGTACCACCTGTGTAGATGCCACCCAAGCTGAATCTGAAATGGGGTAAATGACCCCTGCATCCAACAACTTAACAACCTCTTTCATGACCACTTCTTGCATATGAGGGTTCAACCTCCTTTGCATTTCCCTAGAAGGCATTGCATCTTCTTCCAAGTAGATTTTATGCATGCAAACAGCTGGACTGATTCCTCCCAAATCAGTAATAGTTCAGCCAATTTCCCTTTTATGTTGTTTCAAAATAATCAACAGCTCTTCCTCCTGCTCCTTTGTGAGGGAGGAAGAAATAATCGCAGGCAATGATTTATGGTCTCCTAAAAACACATATTTCAAATTTTCTGGCAACTGCTTCAGTTCTACATTAGGTGGGCTGAGAAAAGAAGGTAGCAAAGGTACCTTAGCTATTTGTGGAAGGGGAAGAATAGCAGGTTTCCAAGAAGAGAAACTTGCTGATTGATTATGAGTTCCTTGCACAGCATTTACTTCCTCAAACTTTGAGGTACAAAATGTTTCTTCCTCGAAATTTCCCCAAGCATCTTTAGAACCTGTGATTAAATCTTCACCGAAAGCATTGTAAAGTCCCTTCCACCAGTTCATCCAATAGATCAACATGAAAACATTCCTCGGAGCTGAATTGAGGCTGTGTGACTGCATTATAAACATTTAATTTCACCTTCATATTTCCAAAAGAGACTTCCATAATACCAAACCTGCATTGAATGCAAGCATTTGCTGTAGCTAGGAATGGTCTTCCCAAAATGACAAGGATGGAAGTTTTGCTTTTTGTAGGTTCCATGTCCAAAACTAGAAAATCAGCAGGATAGAAAAATTTATCTACTCCCACCAATACATCCTCAATCATCCCAACTGGCTTTCTTTTGATCATGCTCTTGTAACCACATGAGTGGGTTTTAATTCTCCCAAACCTAGTTTCTCATATATAGAATATGGAAGCAGGTTGACACTAGCACCCAAATCTAATAAAGCCTTTTCAATGGTATGTTCCCCAATAATGCAAGGGATTGTGGGGATTCCAGGATCTTGAAGTTTAGGAGGTGTGGTAATAGACAACACCTGATTAACTCTTTCCACAAAGAAAGACCTTCTTGGATAACTGTATCCTAGACTGTCTTTTGTGAGTGCAAATATCTTTCAAAAATTTTGCATATGCTGGAATTTGTTTGATTGCATCAAGCAAAGGTAGATTTATCTTGACTTGCTTGAAAGTCTTCATCATTTCATCTATTTTTGTGTTCCCCTTATCAAAAGGGGATACAGATTTCATGGCATGAGGAAATGGTAAATGAGGAACTAGTCCTTCATCTACAGCTTTAGAAGCATTATCAGAATCTTTTTCATTTTTTTGTTTTTCATTTTTTTGATTTTTCTGAGGTACATCACTTTCTAATATTATCTTGCTCCTGCTGCATATCTTTATCATTTTCCTCACTTTTTTCTTTTTCAGTACCCACTTTGTTATTTATAATTCTTCCACTTCTCAAAGTTGTGACATTTTTTACTTCTTCATGTGAAATAGAAGCCTCTCCAACCATGAACTGTCCTTTGGGATTGTTCAAAGGTTGGCTGGGTAACTTTCCTTCCTCTCTTTTGGCCAAAGTATTTGAAAGTTGATCCAATGTTTCTTCAATCTTCTTTATGCTCTGACTGTGAAAGTTCACAGTCTGAGTTAAAGATCCTAAATTCTGGAGTGAATTTAGGACTTGATCTTCAAAAGAAGGGGACCTGGAAGGGATTTGAACTAGAGCAGATTGCTGTACAGGTTGTTGTGGAATGGGCTGCTGAAAATTTGGCTTGGCATAAAAATTCTGCTGATAAGGCTGAGCAGTTTTGAAAGGCATTTGGTTCTTTGGTTGCTGCTGCTGTTGTGATTGATAATTCCCCTGGCTCCACCTCAAATTGGGGTGCCCTCTCCATGGATATTCATTTGATCATCTCAAATGATTAGGCAAAGATGAGCTTGTTCCACCACTAGATCTGGGAACTGTGGTGCTGGACGTTGGTCAAGTGAATGAGTAGGGGACTGGCATATCAGACATGCCTCCTCTACTCTTGCAACCATTGGATTTTTAAGTGAGTCCATCAATCTATCAAACTTTGTGGTTAAATTATCCATCTTTCTTTCCAACTCATTCACCTCATAAATCTTTCCTTTGGTGGTTTGCTGATTGTTCAACCTAGCAGGATTCTCAATATCTCTTGACAAAGATTCCTGTTGAGTTGAGTTTTCACCAATTACTTCAAATAAGTCCCAAACCTCCTCAACTATTTTTTGCAAGTAAGTGCCTCCACAGGAAGCATCTACCATATTCTTGCCTTTTTGATCAATTCCTTGATAGAAGCTTTGAACAAGCTGCCATCGGGGAATTTGATGATGAGGACATTGCCTTAAAAGTTCCTTAAACCTTTCCCATGCTTCATGGAAAGTTTCAGTTGAGTTTTGTGAGAAGGAAATAATACTTTGTCTCAATTGGCTTGTTTTAGACATTGGGAAGTATTTGGCTAAAAATTGACACTGCAAATCATTCCAAGAAGTGATACTATTTGGTGCTAACATAGACAACCATGCTCTAGCTTTGCCCTTTAAGCAAAAAGAAAAGAGCCTAAGCTTGGTTGGCTCTGGAGCAAGTGCAGCTATGTTGAATGTGGTGCAAAGAGACAAGAATTCATCCACATGTTTGTATGGATCTTCCTTACTCAACCCATGGAAGGAAGGAAGCATTTGGATAGTCGATGATTTGATCTCATAATTTCCTTCAACAGTAGGAAATTGAATGCAAAAGGGAGAATTATAAGCACCAGGTGCAAAGTAATCCCTCAAAAGTCGAGGTTCTTCACCCATAGTAATCAATTTGTGATTGTTGTTTGTTTGCAGTTCTAATAAACTTCTAATTTTAGAGGGACAATCTCAGGGCTGAGAGTCCTCCTACCAAACATACAACACAGAACAGAGAATCAGATTTATGCACAGCAAACCTTCAGAATTCCTTTTAAAGTAGATTCCCCTCTTCAAAATGGATATGAATAACTGCACAGATATAAACAATAGAATAGTTTAGCACTGATGTAAAAATAAAAATGAAAACTTAGGTCTACCTATTTTAAAACAAATTCCCCAGCAACGGCGCCAAAAACTTGTTAGTTCTTAGTGTGGATGATTTATTTGTATTTCGAAAACAGATTTGCAACTGCTAAGTTACACTGAATCTGGAACATTAAAAAGAGTAAAGAAATATCAGCACAGAGAGAAGTGAATTAGCCTGCAAGATCAGGGCCAATTGTAGCATGTTTTAAATGTAAGTGAGTAAAAGATCGTCCACGGAGAATTTGTTTAAAATGCAAGATAAACCTCCAGATCTGAGCTACGGATCCGCCTCTTATCCTATCTACAAAGCACATAAGATGGGAGGTTGAATTTGTCACATTAACTAAATGATAAAAGTTAAAGTTAAACTAAATGATCCGAGATCGAGTTGGGGGAATTTTGATGTAAACTTATAAAATGGAGAAATAATATCTAACTTTGATTTGGTCCTTGAAACACAATGAGAATGACCGAGATCAAATGAGAGATGATCCAATCTTCATCTGGCTACAAGCACAAATGTAAGAGAAATAAATCTAACTCAAGGATTAGATTTAGGCTTATGGCTATGGTCTGTCTACTTCAATGGCCACAGACCATCCAATAGTCTTTAATCTAAACACTTAATTCAGAACAAGAAATATCACTACAAATGCTGTGAGAGATTAGGTTACAAACACTAATTCCCACAGGGTTAATGAATCAAGGGAAATTGCATAAAAAATAGTAAATCTAAAGGAGTCTAGTGCAATAAGGAGATCAGAGGGAACCCTTAACACGAATCCAATTGAGAATGTACGGTTACAGCAACCTTTTCAAATTCACCATTACAATTCTGAGCCTTAAACAGCTCTCAGATTTGTAGTCTTGAATACAATTCTCTTTTGAATTACAGAGGTATCTCACAGCTCTCAATTGCAAGTAAAAGTTAGGCTATTACAGGGGTTTCAGACAAACTAGCTGATTTGGAAATGGGGGAATAGGAATGAAACTCAAAATCTGGATGCCCAAATTGGGCAAATGGTTCATCTATTTATAGTTTTCCCCAGGTCCTCGGATGTGATCAACCAATCGAATTGGTTAGATCCATATCAACCAATGGTAGTCGAGCACAAGGATCCAAATCTGTTCTGGCCAATCAGAATTGCTCGATCTAGTTCAGCCAATCAGGCGATATAAGCATCAATTCTGTTATGCAATTTGAAAATCTGTTAGAGCTTCTAGAAGTTCCCGCCAAGTGATTTCATCTTCGAGTGCTCACATGGGGTGGAATATGCCTTCGCTTCGTGCTTAGAATCTTCTAGAATGTCCCTAGGTTTTTAAATGCATTGGGATGCATGAAAAAGATTACTGAATTACCCTTGCAAAAGCTAGGAATCTCCAGAAAACCATTTCGCATAGTTTAGGGAACTTTTCGCAAGGTGCTGAGACTCCTGAAGCACTTTTCACAAAGTTTAGGTTCTGTTCGCAAGGGGTTCTCTTCTTTTCGAATAGGTCAATCATCCTTTCGAAGAGTTCAGGTGCTCTTCGAAAACTAAGCCTGGAGCTTTTAGTTCTTTTCGCAGAGTTCAGGTTCTTTTCGAAATGTTCAGATTCTTTTCGAAAAGCACTCTGTAGTGTATTTTTCTGTTCGAATTGCTCCACATTTCTTTTCTGGGTTGAGACTAGGTCTTTGCCTCTTCAGTTCAGGCATTTTGACAGCTAGTGAGGTTGTCCCTTCTCTTTCTTCCTTTGGATCGACATGGATTATCATCTTTTTGGCACTTTTAGGCTGCTTTCATGGTTAAGCCTGTCTTTATTGTTAGCTGTAACACAAGCACTTAAAACACTTATTTAGTTCTCTCAAGGGTCTATCAAGGCCTAGGTTAAAGGGTGGAAGATGGTATTTTCTAGTTCTCAACACCGAGCACTGCTGGTATTGATTGGTGACTTTGAGATGCTATTCAACCAAGCAAACATTACAAAAATATTGAGGATACCAGCCAGGTATAGTCCTGAGTGTGGCTTGGGTCCTCCTTTGGCTACCACCATCACTGAGATAGCAAGGGAGTTAACTGGAGGAATCACAGCCTCAGGAGACTCAATAAGGAAGAGGGACCTACACCCCAACCTCAGGCTCATGGATGCAGTGTTGCGAAAGAATGTTTATTGCTCTGGGCATGAGCAAGAGAGGAGGTGCCCCATAGCTGATGCCCTCTTCTCATTTCATAGGAATCATTACTTGGATTCAGTCAAGTTAATTTTTGAGGGGATTAAGGACTTATGCGAGAAAGTGAAAATAAAGAAGAAACCTCATGCCCTTCCCTACGGCAGGTTTATTGATGCATTGCTAAAATTTGGGAAATACCCCTTTCAAAGGGAGGAGGAGACAGTGACCCTGAACCCCAAAAAGAGTGAAAAGAAACAGTGAAAAATCAGTGACACAATGATGGAAAAGAAGAAAAAGTAGAGGGAGGAGTTACTGAGAGGAGCAACCTCCACCATTCATGAAGCGGCTACTACTGCTGTTGCTACTGCTGATGCTATTGCATCCTCCACCTCACATGTGTCAGCCAACACAAACATCACCTCCCCAGCCATTCCTTGTACCTCCATGCCAGCCCCAACTCTTTTACCACCACCTCCACCATCAACCCAGACCTCCCAGCCTCACACAAGTCTAATACCCTTACCTGAGCCTATATCACCAATCACCACAGCCATAGCCACCTCAATCTCACCACTAACCACCATAGCCACTGACAACCTATCCATTTCTGTACCCTTACCTATGTTTCTAGCCCACTCTAGCCCACCTGTCAAGACCCCATACCAGAAGAGAAGAAAAGTTGCAAAAACCCCCACTGGACCCCATCCCACCTATATCTCCTAAATAATTCTAATCTCTAAAAGCACAACCATTCCAGACCCCATACCCACACCCTATGAACCTGAAACTCATACCTTTGAAATCCCACCCTTTGCACCTATCACATGTGAACCCCAAGACTAATCCATTCCATTATCCCATGACCATGCCCCATTTATAGGAGAGGAATTTTCCACTATGATCTCCACTATCCTAAGAGACATCAATCTAGAGTATACCCCTCTCCCAGACTCACCTCACCCTCCACACTTCACCCCTCCACATCAGACATCACCACAGACCACTACCTTCACTCATAGACCCACTTCCCCCTTTTAAACAGTCCCCCTTATCCAACCCACTGTCACTACCATAATTAACCTATTACCCCAAATCCTGCACCTCCTACTCTCCCTTCATGCCCAAATATTGGCCAATACCCAAACCCAAACCTCCATTGAGGCAATCTTCATTCAATTCACTCCACCCTACTAAATCTTACATCCATCCCAATCATTTTACAACCATCCAAGCAACTTTAAACACTCTAACCCATCCTTCCCAACAGTCACCTCTCCCTACATCAATCAATAATCCCCCACCTGCTCCGACACCCATTGTACCTCTCTTAGAAACTTCTCCCATCACTTCCAAAGATGCATCCACCCAAATAGACCCTGAACCTCACCTACAACCATACTTGCATCTGCCCTTAATGTCCCTCACCCTCTACCCTCCACCCCACCCCTATCTTCATCCTGTCCCTTTCCATTGCTGGCTCACACTTCTTCCATCGCTGTTCAGCCCATACTTCCTGCCTCTTGTAATCCCCAACCTCCATACTACACCCTCCTCCGGGCCATGCAAGCCGATGCTTACTTAAAGAGGGATGTAGTTCAAGGCATGGATGACCTGAAAGCTACAGTGCGACAACCCCTCCTTGATCAAATTAAACTCCTGAGGCTTGCTCATAAGGTTGAGAAAAAAGAAATCAAGCAAGGATGGAGAGAGATTATGGTCCAATACAATCAAGAAAAGAAAAGAGTTGAGAGTCAAGAAGATGTGATCAAAGAACTGAAAGAGAGACTAAGACTAACTAAGGAGAGGACTTATGATTATGCGGTGACTATTGCAGCTTTGGAGAAGTCCGTCAATGCACAAACTGAGAGACAGTTGGCAGAAGCTCTTTTTAAAGAATTAAACCCATATGTACCTCTCCAGCAAACAGCTCCAGATTCAAAAGAACCTAGCCAAGTCAAACTTGAACTCAAAATCAAGGAATCTACCACAAAGCCATCACCCACTCCAACAAGAAAAGCACAGCCAAGCCTAGGAAACTACTTCAAAAAGATAATTGTCTAAGGCTGCTACTTTGAAGCAAGCAAAAAGAAAAGGAATCCAAGAACCACCTGCTGAAGCCAAAGACTTAGATGACTAATTTTTGCACATGTATTTAGTTAGGACGTAGTGCATAATTTTATAATTTCTTTCCCTTACTTTGTACATAATTTTACTATTATAATAGAATTTCTTTTTGTTATAAGATGTTTCCTTCGCTGTGTTTGTTTATGTGTTGTTTGTTTTGTATTATGTGCTTCTCTTTCCTGCTATTTCTTTTCTTGTAATATCTCTGTCTTGAGCCTGCTGCACATCCACATCTACCTTTGAATCAGTGAGGACACTGCTCCTCATAGGTTTGGGGGTGTGGCAGGACCTGCCAATAATATAGTTAATCTAAGTGTAACAGAAATCAAGTGAGTAAGATAAAAATGGAGCCATGTTCACTTAAGAATCATAAAAAAATGGGAAATTTAAAAAATTTTGCAAACCTTTAGGCATTACAAGCTTTTAAATTTTAGCATTTTCATGATGTGAACACTAAGAAAACTCACTTGTATCAGTACTTAGTGAATCATTAAAGAGAGAAAAAGGTAAGGATATGCCTAAGAGTTCAATAGAAGACCATAATTAGTGAGATTTGGGCCGACAAAAAAAAATTTCCTTCCTTTGAGGAGTAACTTAGACAATTCTTTCAACCCTAAGGGTTGACTGAGTCAATGCCCTCACTAAAAGTTAGGCACCTCCAAGTTGAAACAACTGACAGCACTCATGACACCTAGGAAAGAATCAAGGCCTTCTATTGAACAGTTTGAACTCAAACAGACCAACCCTAATCAACTGCCCTTGTGCATACACCTTTTGAGCCTTAATTTTTAATTTTCTTCAAAATACACCTGAGTACTTGTACCTGAACCTATGGACCTGATTCAAACCTACCCTCACTCTGAGAATTCAGAAGGTAAAGGAGAAGAAGCTAAAGATGGACAAGATAGAATCAACATTGGGTGAATGAAGAAGAGATACCTAAAGCTTAGCAGTGTAGGAGCTGAGGAAAGAGGTAGCAAGTCAGAAAAATAAAAATAAATAAATAAATAAAAAGAAAAAGAAAAACACATCCAAAAGAAAGAAAAATAATAATGAAGAGGAATAAAAGAGGAGTCAAGAGGAAAAATTTATTGGAAAAATCGAAAATAAGGGGAGAAGCTGGCCACTTCTAGTCTGAAGAATTTTAAAGAAAGTGATGGGTGCTGTACTAAAGAAGGTGAAATCATGAATCACCTCCTTCACCTACTGATTTCTCAATTTTGAATCTCTTTTCAACCTTCCATTCTTTACAACCTATCCCATAAGCCACATTACAACCCAGTCAAATGACCCTGTGATCCAAAGTTAAATGAGCTGTCATGCAGAGACAAAGAGTTGTCCAATCTATAATGAGGATTAGCCAATGATGCCAGAACTTAGATGTTTTGCCTATGCTCATGCTTACAAACCTATTTGAGGCCTGTAACTGTTATTGAGCTTGAGAGAAAATAGAAACCCTCCAAATTCCTTGTGAGAGCCTGCCCTGGTGAGCATTGGGTCTGAGATTAAATATATTGGGCATGGCCTATAACCTAATTTTTGAATTAATGATGAGCTCAGTACTGACCTACATGTGATGTTTTCCCTTGTTGTGAGCTAATTGGAAATGATGCGCATCTATGTAAAAGATTTGATGATTAAATATCTGTGCATATCATATGTTCAAATTCCTCACATTTTTATTGAATCAAAGGTGAACTGATGCTCTGTTTTTTGACAGCTGACTTGATAATTTTGCACTTTTGCTAACTGTTTTATTGAGAAGTTTGTGGGTATCTTCACTGAAAACCCTCAGGAGACTTCACTCCTCCACTTGGGATCACCTAGGGGTTTAAAAGGCTTGATGCATAAGCTAAATGCATCTGTGTTCTCTACAAAAGTGGTATTTAAATTCTTAGAATCAGTTATTTTAATTTCTCTTTTGCTCAGGGACTAGCAAAGATTAGGTTTGGCGGTGTGTTATTTACTGAAAAGTATCAATTTTCACCTCTTAACCTAGCCTTTATTGGACCTTAAAGCTTACTAATAATTATTTGTTAAGTGTATTTTGTAGTTAGCAATAAACTCTGCAGCTTAATACAAAATCCCTGCTTATTGGTCCAAAGAAGAGAAAGAAAACATGCAAAGATGACAGCTGATCCAAAGCCTAATGAAACACCTTGGTAGTGCTTACCATGGTCACTCATTTGTTGTTCATCATTGACCGAAAGTCTAGCAGATGAAAGAAGTTAGCTGAGAATGGAGGAAGCTGCAACAACAATAAGTGCAAGACATCAGAGGATCAAAAGAGTTATCTCGCAGAGTTGAGGAGCTCCCTCGCAGAGCTAAGGATGCAGTGGAAGATGCCTTCGTGCAGATGGGACGCGCAGTCAAGAGGAGAGTAGTAAAGACATCGCGAAGATCTCACGTCTTAAAACCCTCATAATTTATGCTCGTGAAGCTTTCGCGGAGATCGAGCCTTAAAGCAGCCACACGCAGAACATAACAAGTCCATATGCATTAAGAACAATTGCCCTGGAAGAGAGAGATGCCCAAAATTTTTCTCACGCAGCTCTCGTTGACTCTAAAGCCTAACTAGTTACTACGCGAGCACAGGAGCGTACCTGCACGAGTATCCAACGAGAGAGAACTTCTGAAGCTCTCTTGCACGAGAAATTCCAGGCATCCCAAATCACCTCCGCGACAGCATTACAGCGTAAAGCAACTACACGATCAACAGAGAATCTACTGCGTGAGTGAACAAACCTCCTAAGCCAAACGCTCCTCCGCGAAGGCAAAGCAACTGCGCTAGTGAATTAATCCAGATGCCAGCCCCGCGAAGCTCGGGCTCCCCACTTCTCAACCCTAACTCAAGGGCCTTTTTGGAATTTTCCAAGGGTAGGGCACACTTCTCGAGGTATAGATTTCGAGGCGCACATCTCAAGGCATTCAAGGGTTGTAATAGTGCCACGTCTACTAGAAAAATTAGGGTTAATCTCTTTTGAGCCAAGGCCTTATGGACAGAGTATATAAGCTGTACTTAGAGCTTAGTATTTTCATCTTTCCTTCATCCTCTGTCGACTGAGAGTTCTAGCAAGCTAGGGTTAGGATTTGATCATCTCTTTTTCTTATTTTTCTTCTCTTAGCTCAGCATTAGCTGGCTAATCCTTCTATAAGCAGCTAGGTCTAGTTTTATTTCAGTTTTGTAATAGGCCTTGTATACATTAGGATCTTTGGGATGAGCAGTTGTGTACATGTTGCAGCCTTGAGACAGTTCATTGTGAGTTTTGCTTTTATCAATAGATTATTGTTTTAATGACTAATTAAATCTATAGATCTTGTGGTTTCCTTAGATGTTTATAGGATCCATAGTTTGGGACTAGCCCATTCAGTTTCTAGTAGATCTATTATTTACCATTTGATTTCCCTTAGTTCAATAGCCCCATGGATAGCAAGTCGGATCTGTAGTCAAATCTGGAGAGCTCATAGCCCTAGGACTCCATGGTGGCACCAGCAGTTTATATGTTCTTTCTCAAATCTCTGTGGTATGGGCAGACCTATCGGATACCCTATGACCATTTAAGTGGACAGAGTATAACCCTAAGGTGGTGTCCAGTCACATGTCTGAGAAGGATTCTTCTCCTCTGCACATGAGCTTCTAGAGCCTTGTGAGGAGGTTTTTGCAGGAATTGGCTCCCCTTTATTTTACTTGACCGATATCATATGTTAGATCTGATTTCTATGTAGTAATTACAGCTTGAGGCTGAATCATTACAGGCATTTTGTAGCAATGACCAGCTAAATCTAAATCTTTATTCAACCTGTTGTTGGACCTTTTTGTGGGCACAATGAGCTATTGGCCTTGGCAAAGCACTTAGGACTTTATAGGTTAGAATACCTATGGATGTCAATCAGATCTATGCGTAGATCTGGGGAGCTTGTAGCACTGGCATTACATAGTGTCTGCAATAATATTCATGGCCTGATTTGGTCCAGTGGTTGGGGAAATGATTAGTCCACTCCTCTGGATTAGATTAGCAACTTCTGGCTTGATCAATGAGATTTGACAGACTCTATAGGATAGGCTGTGGCCATTTGAGTGGACATCCTATAGCCTTAAGAGCACCCCAAACGGCATGGGTTAAGTTGGATATTTTTACCTTGTTGAGGTTAGTAATAGCATCTCAGCAAGGATCACTGTAGAGACAGTCTAAATCTGAGTTACATTACTGCAGTAACTCTAGCTTAATCTGCTTACTTTCCATCATTTGTATATTTTATTTTGGCACACATCATCACCATCTTATTCTTAACCCTTTCTTTAGGATAGGGCTACACTTTATTTCTCTTTTGTTAGGGTTAATTTAGTGTACTCGTGACACCCAACTCCCTTTCTTTAAGATTGCCAAATCTGTAGCCAGATCTGGAGGCCTACTATTATAGCCTATTTTGGGTTCTAGATTAATTTCTCTGTGAGACAAACTCTTACTTATTAAAACTTGCTACAATAGGCCCTGTATCTTGCAGATCTAGGATATTTTAGGATTGTTATTTTCACCATATCTTTATCCTCTGTTTCACTTTGATGTTAATTTTCTTCCAACACCACATAATAAATCAGCACATCCGAAAAACTGACAACACATATGCATATCTATCATTAATATCCATGAATCGAATAAAAAATAAAGTCGAGTATTGGAATTCCCTACCTTAATTTCGAAATTGTACGAAACCATGCACAGGTCCTTTCGATTACCTCTCAATCTTAATCTAGATCACAAAGGTTCAAAACTACATGTCAATGTCAGAGGAATCGAATAGTTCATAGTCTTTCCAGAGAAAAGATTCAAGTATTCAAATACTGGGGAATTCGCACAAGCAATTTTCAGACTCGCTCGGGCGAATTTATAAATTCCCAGTGGCACTAATAAAATTCGCGTGAGAGAATTTTACTTAAAAATTTTGACTTGATTTCTGGGGAAAAATCGCTCGAGCAATTTTTCTCAAGCCATTTTTCTATTGTTCTGAAGGTGATTCGCTCTAGTGATTTCCTGTGATTCTACAACGTTTCAGATTTCATCTTCTTCCTCGAACTTTTAAAATAAATTTCCCCCAAATCTTACACATTCATCATCTAAACTCAGGAAATCGATTTCACATGGCAACGTTACGATGCTTACCTTATTAGACCGCGCATGCGAAGCTTGCGATGATCGATATCAAAAGGTATTGGCATCGAGCATGCAAACTCAACAATAATTGGAATCTAGCGAGATCAGCACTGTGCATGCGAGTCTTTTGTGAATCAGTATCGAAAGTAAAGGTCAATCTTCGCATGCAATGATTTTCACATTCTTGAATCACGCATGCAACGCTCCCGATGATTGGTATTGCGAGAAATCTGCATTTACGGTTTCATTCACCCGATAGTTTTGATCTCCCTTCTCTTTGATCGTACGGCGTCGAATCTGAGACTTCTTGCAATGTGGATTGAATCCGAAATCTTCTCAGATCGAGGATAGAATTTGGGAGGAGATCAACGGTTGGATTTCTCAAGAAGCAAAAATGAAGGAGGGGAATGAGAGTTCATATCTCAATCAGCTCCTCTCTCTCAATTGGAATTCTCACACGGGTTTTGTGCGTGTGAGTTTTCTTTTATATTTGTGGGGTTGATTCTCTGTGCAGCTGGCACACACTTGCTCGGTGTATTGGTCCATATCTAAGGGTCCAAAAGAAACTTTAAAAATGTACTCCCTTGGTATTGATCCCTGAACCTCTCACCTATAATCCAAGCCTTAAACCAATGGTGCTCTCATGGAGCTTATGTAATTATTTATACAACGTAAGATCTAAGCCTTAGCGCATGGTACACATTTCCGAAAATGATTAAATAATTATTTTTAATCCGAGCGCATATAGCCTACATAATTTAACACGCACATTTAGTCGGCACGTTCAGGCTCGAAATTTTCAAGGTGTTACACCTAATTACTGCATGGTCGATCACAATGCATTTATGATAATGGAACATTTATTTGCATAACCGAAATAGAAGAAGAATCTTTGGTTATAAGTAAAGGGGCCCGCTACGCCGAAGAGTTTTTCGTTCCAATTAATCTTCCACTAACATAAGGTGATCAGTTTTTATTCTGTGTGACACAAATCCCAAAAAGTGATTCGGACATCACATTTGAGCATGATGTGTGTCACGTGATTTTTGGGTTAATTTTCTAGTATCAGTAAATAGACCGTCTAATGGTCCCACTACAAAAAATAAGACTATTAGCAACAATTTTTTGGAGCAAAAAGTTGCCGCTATTAATAAAAACCTATTAAGACTATTAACGGCAAGGGTATTAGCGGCAGTTTTTTGTTAATAGCGAGAGTTTTCGGCTACTGCTAACAGTCTTATTTTTTGTAGTGTACACCCGTGATATCAAGATCATTTGTGTCTATGAATGGAATGAAAATGATCTCCATCGTATGATTCAAAGCACCCAATAGTTTTAAGCGTAGGTGCCCTCCAAGATGTGGTAGACGCAAAAATAAAGAGTACCCTTAGGACCATAGTGACCAAACCTACATTTTTTTCTGAAAAAACGAAAAAAATTTCAGAAAAAAAAATGTTTTTTCGAAAAATTTCCGTTTTTTTTTATTTAAAAAAAAAAAGCTTTTTAAACCCCTTTTTTCAAAAAATACATTTTAAACCTTTTTTCTTGTTTAAAACCCTTGTTTGGTCAAAACATGTATAATTTTTTATTTTTTATAATTATTAATATATTTTTTATTTTCGTAATTTTCTCGCTTTTTTCCCAAAATTATCAAAATTTACCATATTTCGTATATTTTCGGAGCCGTTTTATTCTCGTGCCTATACCTGGTCATTATACTTGTGATAATCATTGAGAGAAGACGAAATAGTCTTGTTGTCCAATGATAACTCCATTTACAACCCAAGATTTTCCCTTTTTAACCTGAGTTTATCTGCTTTAACTGTTGGTTGTTTAAATCAGATGATGAATATCATTTTTCTTCCTAATTTTCCACACAATTGATCTTGAGGTCATGAGCCTACTATCGGACAATTAGATTATTATTCCAGATGACACATATCGCAAAAAGTTAACATAATCATAAGCGCACATCAATATGATTCTTAAACCGACCACTTTCCGAGATTTGTGTAATATGGAATCAAAATTTAATAAATTACCATGTGCATCCCACGTGCACTGCCAGTGGTATACATATATATAAACATTATGAAGATTGGCATCTTGAAATTATTGTATAGGCAGAACGTTTTCGTTGATAAGAATTAAGATAGAAGTAGTTTCCTAAAAGGTTTGTAATTAGTGTTTGACTTATCCATAAAAGGCAAACCTATTTTATTACAAGTCGTAGCCAAAGAATAGCGTTTGTGTTTTTCTTTGATTTTGTGTAGAGTTCCCAACCTCATCCGAATCTAAATTGTGGGCGGATCACTGGTTTTAGACACAAGGCACTATTTTTAATAAGTAGGCTTAGTGATGCGGAGACCCAATGTAAAGAAGTTGTGGGTTGAAGATTGCATAAAAAAATAATAAGATGGATCACACAACACTATAAGACCGATTTCTCTATTACTATTACTGTTCTACTGCATAATGCACTGTCTCACTGTTGCATTGCAGGCTAAAACAGTACATTAAAATGCATCACATGCATTATAGTATGTCGGGAGTTTTTGCAATACAGCGTCAAATATCATGCAATGCCTATAATGCATAGCATTTTATCATAGACCAAGTACGTTTTGGCTATTTGCCCTGCCTTCGGTGGCAATGCATTAAGAAACACCTCATTAGAGTTGTAAAGCAGTAAATTGCACTACATTTGTTATCATAGTTTCATCCCAGTAAAATCCACTACTTCATATAAGACGCACCCAAATCATAGAGAACACCGATGTCGGCCATAAAACAAACACCAACACCGGCTGAAAAGGAGTTGGAGAAGAAGAAAGTTTGAGCAGATGAGCGTTGCAGTCACTTTCGCAAGTCGCCGAAAAGCACAACAAAACTTGAGAAGGGTCTTTCCCGAGTCGTTGAAAAACGAACACCACAGCAGGCAGAAAAAGAGTTGGAGAAGAGAAAAAGCTTGAGAAGATGAGCATTGGATTCGCTTTCGCGAGTCACCGAAAAATGCAACAAAATTAACTACAAAAGGGGCTTTTCGCAAATCGTCAAAAAAACGTTAAAGAGCTTGTAAGGGGCTCTCAAGAGTTGCCAAAAAATGAACATCGATGCTGGCCAAAAAGGGATTGGAGAAGAGGAAAGCTTGAGAAGATGAGCGTGGGAGTCACTTTCGCGAGGCATCGAAAAACGTTATAAAGCTCGAAAAATGAACATCGGTGTCGGTCTTGGTTTGCGACCGGAATTGTGGGAACAAATTTTAAGGTGAGAAGACAATCATTGATAGAGGTGCGACGGCGAGGGTTTTTTGTGGAGAAGAGAGAGGTTGAAGAGGAAATCACAGAGGAGGGAGATATGCAATTCGGATGAGGAAATCCACAAGAGGTGAAAATCGTAGAGGTTGAAGAAAACTCACAAGAGGATTTTTTGTGGAGTAGGAGGTTGAGGAAATCAAGCTATCGGTCTGTTGCAAAAAAATTTGAAAAAAACAAACCCTCTATTTTTAACTAGTATATATAGGAGGGCGCTTTTGCCATTTGCCCCACATGTGTACGAAAAAACTCTCATGAGTCATAAACATATCTAAGTAGGCCAACAATGACATCTTTTCCATATATGATTTTATGTAAAAAACCTTTTCTGCAGCTCGCTGATAACCCCTCCGAACCTACAAAGTCCATAGACCTTGTAGTGTGAGGAGCCCATTTGCTTGGTTTGCTGAAGAATGCCGAAATTACCCCTTCAATCTCTGGTTAACAAGAACCCATAATTATAATTAGTAAAATAATAAATAATCGGATGATATGTATCGGTTTCATCCAAAATTTTGATCAGTATCTATATATTTAGACATGAATACCCGATAACTTAGCAGCTTCATTGGCGGATAGTACAACAGCAAAGCCATTGATATTGTTCTTGTAGCTATAAACAAGAGATGATCGAGCTTTGTCTTCACTATAGAGAGAGAGAGAAGGGTAAATTTATTTAAAAATATAAAGGGAAAAGGAAAAAAGAAGAAAAAGTTGTTATATGATGGTGATTATCACCTGCTTTTTATGGATTGGAGGAAGTTGTGGTGGTGCTCTTCGATCTCTTGTTCAGTTTTTGATCCAGTGTGATGTCCAAGGTATAAAATGTAAACCTGCTTAAGCAGTGAATTAGGGTGAGCAATAGAGAGAGAGAAAGTGTATAATTAGAATTTAGAAAGAAAAGTGGGGACTTAGTTTCCTAATTGACGAAGGAATTAGCAAGAGTTGCTTAATTGGTGGCATTTTGAGTTGGGCACTAACTTATTCTGGCACGATAAATAGAAGAGTAGCTTAGAAGTTAGAGATATAATGATGCGAAAACTTACTAAATTGCAATTTTGGGGCTGAGTTTAAGATTAAAATTAATTTAATCAATTAAAATAATAATTTCTCATAATAAATTGTTATAAAAAATTCTAGAAATTCAATTTGGTGGTTTAATTTCGGCCCAAAATAGCGTTACTTTCGTGTACGTTCCCTATCGCGGATCTAGAAAACTAAGATTCTTATGAACGGCTAGATCTCCGATAGTTTTAGGGCGTCGAACGAACTCGCAAGCGGGTTCTCTCGATACCAAACGAAAATAAAAGGCTAATAAAATTAATGATGAACAAAATATTGATTTAGGGCTTTTATAAGATCAATAAAATAATTAGGATTACGCTACTTACGCAAATTGTAAATCTAAAGAAGATAGAGATGGAAGAAGAGTTGGCCTCGAACCAAATCGCAAGCGGGAATCGAAGAATCACTCTCCGTTTTGAGAGAATCACACCCTCACGAAAGTTTAGAACTCTCAATTTTTGTATAAGCAATTTTCATTAACCAAAAGTAATAATAAAAGTGTTTACAAGCCTTTAAATAGGCTAACCAATGCATAAAATTAGAAATCCTAGTATAACTCTAATTCCCAATTTAAATAAAAGAAATATCCTAATTCTTCTAAAACAATAAAGTCCTAAAAAATAAGGAAACTAATCCTATTTCTAATAAAAGAAACAACTCTTACTTTCTAAAATAAAATAATAAAAGAAACTAATCCTAATTCAATTAGGATTCTTGAAATTCGTCATTTTATGTGCAGCCTATTAAAACTAATATAACTTCTTTAATACTTGTTAGAGTTGCTCAAATTTTGGCTCGTTGGAAAGCTACTTCGATGAGCTTTCAAATATGATCAATTTCGTATCAATCCGACTTTATTTGACACTTCAAAATAGGTCAAACATAAAAGTGATGAGATTAAAAGTTACTCTTCTTTCGATAAGTTACGTTTCTTCTTTCGCCTCCGATATGTTATAGGCAGGTGCTTGAATCAAATGTCCCCATCATATAAGTTAGGGGCATTTTAGGCATGAAAAAGTGACATAATCTATTTTTACTTTTATATAGTAATAATAACGATATATACATATATATATATTCTTTGGTACAAATACATGTAATTTTTCCTAGGAATTATATGACCGACTTAGTGAGACTATATGCCATGTGTCCAAAATCAGCGACCTGTAAATTAGTAACTCGTTCTATTGTGACATCATTTTGATCGAGAGAAGTTTATTTCTGTTATAATTTAGTATAGGTGTTTGTTTAAGTGTATTGCTATTGACACCCGGTCAAATTGTAATCTCACCCCAATTGACCCGTGTAGTGAATATTTACAAATATATTTCTCAAGAGGTTATAGCGTGCACCTTTCTTCTATTTTCTTATACATCTCATTTTTTATATTAAGATGAGTTCAAACTTTCTACCTTAAGGTTGCAATATTGTCAACCTTCCCCTGTGTCATAGGCCCAAGCTCTCCATTTCTTGATATGTTCGGAGACCATTCGGTACAGAAACCACCGACAGCTATGCAACTGTCTTGGTTGTCATCCATCGCGAGGGTTTAGGATATATCAGAACAATTATACTGTCTTTCATATATATATATATATATATACTATCTTTCGTGTGTGTGTGTGTGTACATACGTGTCTTGAGACCTCTCGGTGGGATGCACCAAACTCTTGTAAAGTTATTCAGTAGATGTCTACCGACAACTATCAACAATCTTGATTATTGTCCACTGATAGAGTTCAAGACAGTGTGTGAAGAGTGAAATACAAATGGTGAAAAAACTTACTAAGGGTGTAACTTTTAGCGATTTTGACCAAAACATTACATACACGGATTTTAAATACAAAAAAAAATCAGCAAACTTTATATCGCTAAAATGCCTCACAATACAAGTCTACAGGACCTATATTGTGAACTGAAAGCCAGCTTCTGTGGGCTGGCCCAGAAGCATGTATTATAATATCAATGCAGTCCCACTGAGGTAGTCCTCACGGTTCAGTGGGTGGCCCGGAAGTAGATTTAATAAAAAAAATTCTTTTTTTTTTCTTTTTTGAGATGAAAAAGTTGATTTAATAAATTGATAGGGCTAAAAACGCTTGGGTGGGATGTTTTAGTCTTCTAGAAATACTGTTAAAGTTTTTTTTGTATTTAAAACATCCACTTGAAACATTTTTGGTAAAAGGCCTTAACTTTTAATTAGTCCTCGGATTACTTAATTGGTACGAATTGTAGTTTGACTGTAAATAATAGTACCTTTTTTAATTAATAACTCAATGCAAAGGTCGACTAGTTGACTCATCATATGACAACATTAGATAGGATAGATAGGATAGGAATTGACTATGATGTCGGATACCAACAAGCTCACCATCTTACTTTTAGGTCACATGTTGTCATGTGGCATACTGTTTTTCACTAAACCACTTACTGTTAGGTCACATGTTGAAACATTTTCCCCAAACAACTTACCCATCACAATATTTGCACCATTTAATCCACGTAATATGGGCCTTACATTTGATAAATAATGGTCTATATTAAAGTGTCCAAATCATGATAGAAAAAAATAATAATAATAATAATTTGAGTGAATTGCTCTAGTGGTTCATCCATGCTTAGTAGAGTTTGGGTCCTAGGATCAAACCTTCTCATGTTCAATAAATTGTTTATTTGAGGCAACAATAGATCGATTTTTGATTGAATGGGCATCTTGTAAACTCAACGATGGGGAGTAGACGATTTCCTTTGAATGGGTTATCGACAACAATAAGACTAAACCCGGAGGGGATTACAGCAAACAAAAGTCGTTTTAAGGAAGGCTATGTGGCTGTGGTAAGGTATGGTACAGGGACGATTCACAGATCTCAAGGGAACGGGAACCTAGATCCAAGTTTTAAGGATGCTACGCGTGATTTTGAGTGGAGGGACGGCGATTGGCGTTTGTGGATTGTGATTATTACAATTTCAAATCGAAAAGTAGATGCAACCGGCGTAGCTGTGGAGTCTCTTCCGTCTATGGAGTTGGTTTTCCTTGGTACAAGAATGGCTCAAAATTTCCCAAGCCATCATACTCCCCTCTTACTATTGAGCAAATCCATGATCTTCAAAAGGGTTTCTCAATAAAGGGCAAAGGGAAAAATAGTTTATCTCCGGATTTTTTAGTAAATTCTATTCGAGGTGGACTTGATCCTGAGGCCGTTCATTGGGAAGCCACGCTTTCCAACAGAGGTGTGATTATCTCTAATCGCACTGGTAAGATATCTTTATCCAAGATGAAGGCCTGGTGTTCCTCCGTTTGGAAACCTGAAGAAGTTGTTGGCCTATGGAAGATAAGCAGATTCAACTTTTTTATTTATTTCTACAGTCGTTCCTCTATTTCTAATCTCATCCAATCCAGATGGGACGAGATACTACGCCACAAGGTAGCTTTCACAAGATGGCTCCCCACTTGCAATATGATCGCTCCACCCCCTAGCGGATCCCTATGGATTAGAGTGAGAGGACTCCCTCTTCACTATTGGAACTCCTTTCAGTTTCGCGAAATCGGCTCCAAATGTGGGGATTTCTTGAGGCAGATCCCAACTCCATTAACTTCACTAGAGCCGAGTATGTTAGAATTAAGGTTGCTACTGCTTTATGGTGGCAGATTCCTAGAGCAGTAGAGTTGAAACTCAAAGATGAGTCAATTCTTTTAACCATCGAGATCAAACTCGAAGGAAAGGGCACTGCTTCTTTTTCCATTGCTACCAAGACGATCACGGAGAGAACGAAAGAGAAAGAAGATCCCCTTAACGACAATCAACTGGTGGTGGAACCTTGCCTCCCTATGATATCAGCCCCAACGATTTGCGAAGGTGTCAAGCCGAAATCCCACATTGCTAATGTGTTGGGATCTCCTCCGACTAAAAAACCAGTTGCACGGTAATCCCTCGTGTCATCAGAGATGACCATCGGCAGAATGACCCCGCACGAGCCCAACCATGCCAGATTTGGAAAGTTTGATTTTGAATTTCATGCAAAAGAATCCCATGCCTACACGTGGCACCCTTGCACTATTCCATTAGTTCCCATATCAAGCAACCAAGTCTCCAGCATTAATCTCCCTCCAATGCACCAAGCAAAGATTCCATTAGTGAGTGCCAAAGTCAACGATTTGTGTGCTGATTTCTCTCCATAACAACCTGACATGCATTCTCCACCGCCTACCATAGTTGCCCACCCTTCAGCGTATCCGGATCCGACGAAGGGAATATCTATGTCAACACATTCCAATATGGGCCCAATCCAACAGCTAGTTGCATCCACTCCGGGCCCAAACCTTGACCCAGACCCAACTTCATCTTCAACACCTGTCCCCCAAATTGCAAAAATTAGTAACTGCAACCCAGTTTCTCCAGCTAACAATCCACTCTCCAGCTATTGACCTTTGCTCTCCAGCTCTCCTTTCAAAGGCCATCCGATCTCCTCCATCTATGATTATCTACTCAGCTGAAACTGCCGATCCACCGCCAAGATTTCAAAGAAATCTCTACCTCGATTTTTATGACAATAGTGAACATGATTAGCGAACGATCACAAACCTAGAGGCTGATGAAGATACCAATAAAAGCAGTGATGGAGGGAGTAGTTGGAAGGATGAATTAAAAGATGACGTAGACATCGATTTATCGTCTGGTGATGGTCATTTCGATCTGCCAAAGGCACCAAATGATCAATCGAAAAATAGCACCCCTGTCCTCTCTTTCTCGAAGCGAATTGTAAAAATCGGTGCCCAAAATTCCCCCTGCATGGGCGAACGGTTTCTCACAAATAATGATTCAAACAAAGTATCATCAATTTCCATTGCCAAATCTGATCTGCGCAACAAAAAAATGGTTGAGCTAAAGAGACTAAAATGGACACTCAAATACTCGAGTATTAGCTTATGTTTGGATTCATACTTTCTTCATGAAGATTATATCTTGGAACATCAGAGGACTCGGAAGGGCCAGCAAGTGCACCGCGGTAAAAGCATCATTTACAAACACAATGCCAATATCGTTACTTTGCAGGAATCCAAATGGAAGGAGATCATTGTTTATCAAATGTGCTTCATCGCTCCTAACACAGGTTGGGGTGGGCACATAAAGAATTCAATGGCTCCAAAAGGGGCATCATTATCATGTGGGATAACTCGGTGCTCGATTGCACAGGTCAGTGGATTGGGTTGCTTAATGTTACTATTTCATTGTTTAATAAAAGAAAAAATTATACGTTTCTACTTACGGCTGTTTATGGTCCTTGTGTTAGAGGTGCGGATATTGAGCTTTGGGAAGATTTATACCGATGGAAAATCCTAAACAAGGGGCCATGGCTAGTTTGCAGCAATTTCAATGTCATAGCCCATCCCAGCGAAAGATCTAACAACTCTAAATGCTCTCCGTCTATGAGGAACTTTGCTGAATTCATCAATATATCTGAATTTATCGATGTCCCAATGACAAGGGCTCAATTTCCCTGGACTAATGGAAGAAGTTACCCAACGCTTTGCCGGTAAGATCGGTTTTTAATTAACTCTAAGTTTGATGCCCTATACCCCACCATGGATTGCAAAGCCATCACTCGTGTCACTTCCAACCATTCTCCCATATTATTCAATTTAAAAGGAGTGGTTTGGGGTCCTATTCTGTTCTGAATTGAATCTTGTACCTCAGTCAATCATGTACCCAACTGGTGGTCTCAAGCTTCTATCAATAGCCACTCTACCTCAGCCACTCTCCGCAAAGTAAAATTCTACATCTCCAACTGGAATAAAATTTGAATCTCGAATGACAAGGCAACCGAATTGAATCTCCTTGCCGAAATCGAAGCTGCTGATAAGATGGAAGAAACGAGAGCCTTAACTTCTGAAGAGATCATCAATAGAGGCAGATTCAAAGCTGATTTTGAAAATATCGATTTCACTCATGAGAAGGAATGGAGACAAAAAGCTTGTGTGCGGTGGCTCAAAGAAGGTGATCATAATACCAAATTTTTTCACGCTTTTGCTAACAATAGAAGAAGGATAAATTCTATATCTTTGATCTACAAAGATGGTGTTCTCTTTTCAAAAAATGAAGAGATTGCTCATATCGCCATTGAGTTCTTTTCAAATATGTTCAAAGAAACAAATTTTAAAAGGCCCAGACTCCGCAATGTCTATCCAAAAAAGCTAAAACCTTCTGATCCAGATCACCTTGAAGTCCCATTCTCTGAAGATGAAATTCACAATACTATAAAGGAGTGTAAGGCCGATCGTGCACCTAGACCTGATGGTTTCACCTTTGACTTCTACCACAAATTTTGGCATGCCATTCAAGCTGAAATTATTAATATGGTCAACAAGTTTTGGGAAGATGGGTATATCCACAAGTCCATAAATGCTACTTTTATCACTCTTATCCCGAAGGAAAAAGGAGTTGCGAAAATGAAAATGTTTAGACCTATATCATTGGTGACTATCCTATATAAAATCATTGCAAAAATCTTGGCCAACAGAACTAAAAAGGTGATCGACTCAATCATCTCCAAAACTCAAGGTGTTTTTATCGAAGGCAAACAGATTCTTGATCTTGCAGTACTAGCCCAAGAGTGTGTACATTCCAAGCATATCTCTAATCAGAAAGGCGCACTGATAAAGGTGGATATGGAGAAAAACGTAAGACAGGGTCAGTTGGGATTAGCTCCTTTGGATGATGAAATAAATGGGTTTCGGTGACAAATGGCGGTCCTGGATCCACGGCTGCCTCACTAGTGTCCATTTTTCTGTCATTATTAACGGGAAAGTGTGCTATTTTTTTAAAGCTTCTAGGGGTCTCAGACAAGGGTGTCCTCTATCTCCATACCTCTTTGACATTGCGAGCGAAGGACTTTACCTCTTATTTCAGCAAGCCGATATTGAAGGGTTGGTTACGGGATTCTCTAATCCGATGAGTGAAACCAGAATAAATCTTCTCTAATACGCTAATAACTCTCTTATCATGTGCAATGGATATCCTAATCAGATACTTTAGGTTTGCAATCTTCTTAAAATTTACGAGAATGTTTTCGATCAATGTGTAAATTTCGATAAATCCAGCATTTATGGGCTAAATGTTGATGATATCACCTTAAGCCTCTGGGCAGCGGAAGCAAACTTGTCTAAGGCTAAATTCCCCTTTAAATACTAGGGCATCCCTATTGGTACTGGCAAGTTACATTCATTCGATTGGGACCCGATTATTTCTAAGGGCAAGAACAGGTTGAGTGGATGGAAAAGTAAATTAATTTCCAAAGAAGAGTGAATGACTCTGATTCAATCAGTTCTTAGTGCTATCCCAACTTATTTTCTCTCCCTCTATAAGTGCCCTGTCACTGTTTGTCATGAAATTGAGAGGCTTGAAAGGAATTTCCTTTGAGATGACCTCGGAGGAAAAAATAAGCTCCATCTAATAAGTTGGATAGGATCTCGAAACCAAAAGGCTTAGGAGGCCTTGGTATCCGTCTGATTGAGAATATGAATAAAGCCCTTCTTATGAAATGGTAGTTCCAAGATATTGTCATCAACAAATACCGTATGTGTCAAAAGGGTTGGGAACTCAGCAATTACAAATATAGAGCCGTTTCCTGGTGGTAGAGAAGTGTTTTAACGGTGAGAGAAGATTTCCTAAAAAATATTCTTCTTATTTATGGTAAGGGAGACAACATTCACTTATGGTTTGATAGATGGCTTGAAGGAGAACCGAAGCTGCAATCAAAGTTTCCAAACTTATTTAGTATCGTCGTTGACCCCAAAATCAAACTAAGAGATACCTTGAGTTTGGATAATCCCACCCAATGGTGTATTAGCTTCAGACAAAGACTTACCGATGTCGATATAGCTGAGTATTCTGTGTTATCTAACATCATGGATAATGCCAAGGTAGATCCGAATGGCGACGATCTCAAAGTTTGGAACTACAACAACCAAAGTTTTCTGTTAAATCCGCATTCAAATCTTTGCAACCACATTACCAAATCATGGATTGGGCTGTCATTTGGGATTACCATATCCCGACCAAAATCAGTTTCTTCTTGTGGACGGTATGCTGGAATAAACTTCCCACAATCTCCAATCTCACTAGAAGAGGCATACAAATCGATCAAAAGTATTTCTTTTGTGGCTGCGCGGAAGAAGACATCGAGCACCTTCTCCTTGTGAGAAAATTTGGCCTATATGGGGGGTTGTCTTCAAAGCCCTCGTTATTTCATCCTGCATTCACAAGGATATTGTTATATTTCTTTATGGCTAGGATTAATGCGACGCTACAGGTATTAAAAAATGGATATGGAACCATCTCCATATCTCCACTCTTTGGCACATTTGGATATCTCGGAACAACATCAAATGGAACAACTCTTTGTTCAATTCTAAGAGGCTTATTCAAGATAGTATCATCACTATTTGCAATTTTTAGGATTGCGGATGACAAAGGCGACTCTTCTCTATTTAACATTAGAAGCTTCGAAGCGGAACATATGTTATCTTTTTTTCACTCTTTATAGGGAGTCTCTTTACTGTAGAGGTGATAATTTTTTTATTCTTTATTTTTTGGAAGTTTTTTCCCGGATGTTCCGGTTTCCTCTAGGTGTAGGTTTTTCCCCTTTTCCCTCGGGTTTCCTATGCCACCCAAGTACCTATTCTGATTTTCTCTGGGAAGTCCGATTTTCTAAATAGCAATGTTTGGGTGTTTCCTAGTGTATTACTAGGACCCTTCGAGGCACTAGGCTAGCTTTTTTACACTTTAATAAAATAAAATAACTTTTTAAAAAAAATGATAAAAAAATTTTGATATCCTAACTTTGCCTAGCATTGCAACAGAAAAATAAATAGATCAACAATGAAAAGAAACGACCCACAAATACTCACAAGACACAATATTTTTACGTAGTAAAACCCTATCTTACGGAGCCATCATCAGGATTTATCATAGATCCAAGGCACAAATCTACTATGCAAAAGTAGACATTTACGAAAGGTGTCGAATGATATGAAAACTCTCTACCCCTACAAATCCTTCATAGCAATAAATGTTTGAACCCCTCAACGTGCTCGTAGAGTGTACAGATCTTTATTGCTTCCAATCACCAAGTCGTACGATCATCCACTCGTATTCAGACGAGCAGCAATCCCTTTTGTTGCAGTAGCTTTTGACTTGACAATAGCGATTTACTTTTTCAAGAAGAAAGATAAGCATTCTATAACTTTCAAGAGTGGAGCAAATAGGACAAAAATAGGTTATTTCTTCGTAAGGCGAAGAGATTGGGCAAATTACAAGGAGTGCAAGCTCATTCCACAAGAGAGCCTTACGACGCAAACATAGATTGATAGGTTTAGGGTTTAGACTTTCTATTCAAGAATCATATGACTAAAAAGATGACAAGGATTCGCCAAAAATAAAATGGTGGGAATTAAAAAGAGACAATAACAAACTTCAAAGGGAAAATAAGTGACCGAGAAGTTGTTAAAAAAAATATTGGTAAAAAATAGAAGCAAAAATAAAGGAGATGAAATTAAGGGTAGAACTTAGAGGCACGTTAAGATAAATGCTTTCTCTAAATGTTATTTGCCTCCTTCCGATTAGAATTGCGATAGCAACAGAGGATAATAGTAAACACATTCCCGGGATACAACCAAGCCCAGCCCTGTGTAATTCTTTTTGTGTTTGCACTCATAAAAGAGAATTCTGAACACTACGTAATATGCCCAAAAAATAAATAAAGAAAATATTATTTTCTTGTGTCTTTTCTTAATTTTCTAACGGAGATCTTATCTCTATTTATAGAGAAAATCTCGAACCATTGTGTCTTTTCAAATTACGTTGAAGAGATTTAAGATCTGTATCTTTTCACATAACGAAAAGAGATCTTTTCAGAGAATTGTGTCTTTTCAGATAGCGGTAACAAGATAAATCGATTTCACTTGTGTCTTTTCAGATAACAGTAAAAAAATAAATCGATTTCACTTGTGTCTTTTCAGATTTACGGTGAAGAGATGTCAAACTTGTATCTTTTCAACTAACGGTGAAAAGATAAATTAAAATCTAAAGGACACTTCTTTATAGAGAAAAATGATTCTTAAAATAAATCAAGAAATAAAGTTATTTAAAACTCTTTAAAATATTCAACAATCTCTCACTATTTTAAAAAGTTTTAAAAAATATACAACAATCTCTGACTATTTAAAAAAAATATATATATATATTTTAAATATCTATTTGGGCATATGAAAATTATAATGCATAAATGAAAGTATCTAAAAGTTTATCAAAGTTTCACTTAGTATAAGTATATCAAAGTTTATCAAGTTGATTAGTGACATATAGTCTTGAACTAAGGACCTTATCCAACAAACCGGATATACTACACACATTATAATTTATAAAACTTAGAATTCTTAGAAAGCCAAGACATTTTTGGTCATGTGTTTTATCCCAGTTTCTTAAGTGCTCTAGGAGAGTCTATTGCTCCATAGGAAGCGGCCCGTCTTCCACACTCAAATAGGTGAATATATCAAGAGTGACTCCTATGTACAACTCCATCTTAAATAAGGCTATTGATTCATTAAGAGAATCAATCTCATCCTCCCACATATGATTAGCAGTAGTTTGGTAGACATAAGGGAATGAGTTATTTTTTAACATATAGTTCATTCTAGTGCCAACACAATCACTCGTTCAATTTATTTTTCCCACTAAACCTAAGTGATGGTTCACAAAACTTAGGTTAGGTTCCCATTAAAGGTGACTTTTATTTTATAGACCTCAACCTCATTCCATTAGATTACTTATGTAAGTATTCTCTTACAAGGCCCTTCGTAAGAGGATCGGTCAAATTCTCTTTTGACCTTACAGAATCTAAAGTCACTACTCCACCCTTGAGTAGGCTTTTGGCATAGTTATGTCTCAAATTTATATGTCCATTTTTACCATTATACGTCTTATCCTTCACTCGTTTAAGAGTCGCTTCATTATCACAGTATATGGTAATTGCAGTGACAGACTTATCCCCTATAGGTACGTCAACCTCTTTACATGTTGCTGGCAAGTACAATAAACTCAGCTTCCATAGTGGCATGAGTTATGCAAGTTTGCTTTTTAGATCTATTAATCACTAAAATATGCCACTTTTCACCTCCTAACCTCGCCTCTACTACATTTTTGAGCCATCTAATAATTGTCATTTAAGTATGTTTTCATAGTAAGAAATAAATCACAGCTTAGTGTCACAGTCCATATAATGGATGCCAAGAAGAGAGAATTTTGAAGTCAATTCTTGAAGCTAATGGAAGAACAGAGAGTGCACCATGGTGGCCCACACCATAGGGGCCATTTATCATGCCTGGGGGGCCTAGAAGTCCAACAGTGAAAAGAAAGGTGGACCCAAGCAGTAAGGAGTGATGCAGCATATTGTGCACAGCAACAAACATTCAGAAATAAAGGCTCGAGCAGTTCTCGAGCAGTTAAAATTTTAGCAAATATAGCTCGAGAAGCTCTGGAGCACATTAAACCTCCAGAAGTGCAGGCTCAAGCAGCTGTCGAGTAGTTACAAGAATAAAAAAATATCTTCTCGAGCAGTTCTCGAGAAGAACAGCTTCAGAAATTCACAGTCAAGAGGATCTCGAGCAGATCTTAAGTAGTTAAGAACAGCTGCAATTTCTCCTATCGAGTAGCTAAAGTCCAGCCTGTTGAGAAAGCTTTAGGAACTAATCCAGCCACTCGAGAACCTCTCGAGATTCATAATCTGAAGCTCCAACCACTTGAGACTCGGGTTCCAGCCCTCCCATTCAACATTCAAGGGTACTTTTGAGATTCCACAGTGTTGTTTGGCTACCTTGGTGATGTTTATTGTGTGGTGGAAATAAATTTGAAGACAAAGTAAAACAAAAGAATGGATTTAGCATAACCAAACTAATCCTAGACCTGCAAGATACAGGGCCTATTATAGCAAGTTTTGATAAGTAAGAGTTTGTCCTATAGAGAAATTAATCTAGAACCCAAAATGGGCTATAATAGTAGGCCTCTAGATCTGGCTACAGATCTGACAATCCTAAAGAAAGGGAGCTGGGTGTCATGACTACACTAAATTAATCTTAACAACAGAGAATAAAATATAGCCCTATCCTAAAGAAAGGGTTAAGAAGAAGATGGTGATGAAGTGTGCCAAAATAAAATATAAAAATTGTGAGAAGTAAGCAGCCAAAGTTTAGATTCAAGCAGCAATGTAACTCAGATTTAGTCTGTCTCTGCAGTGGTCCTTGCTGAGACGCTATCAAAAGCCTCAACAAGGTAGAAATATCTAGTTTAACTCATGCCATTTGAGGCGCTCTTAGGGCTATATCCTGTCCACTGCAATGGTCACAGGGTATCCGATAGAGTTTGTCAAATCCCATTAGTTAAACCAGAAATTATCAATCTAGTCCAGAGGAGTGGACTGATCATTTCCCCAGCCACTGGACTAGATCAAGCTATGAATACTATTGCAACACTATGTAATGCCAGTGCTACAAGCTCCCTAGATCTGCACATAAATCTGACTGACATCCATAGGTATTCCAACCCATAAGATCCTAAGTGCTTTGCCAAGGCCAACGGCTCACTGGTGCCCATAAAAAGGATCATGCAACAGGTTGAATAGGGTTGTAAATTTAGCTGGTCATTGCTACAACTAGCCTGTAATGACTCAGCCTCAAGCTACAATTACTATAGAGAGATCATATCTAACATCTGATATCGGCTAGGTAAAACAGAGGGGAGTCAGTTCCTGTACAAACCTCCTCACAAGGCTCTAGAAGCTCATGTGCAGGGGAGAAGAATCCTTCTCAGACATATGAATGGACACCACCTTAAGGTTATACTTTATCCACTCGAATGGTCACGGGGTATCCCATTGGTCTATCCATACCACAGAGATCTGAAAAAGAATATGTAAACTGCTGCAACCACCATGGTCCACAAGCCTCCAAGCTCCTCAGATCTCATTACAGATCTAGCATTGCTTTCCATGGGGCTATCAAACCAAGGAAAATCAGATGGTAAATAATAGATCTACTAGAAACTGAATGGGTTAGTCCGAAATACATGGATCCTATAGACATCTAAAGAAATCATAAGATCTTTAGATTCAATTAGGCATTAAAATAATAATCCATTGATAAATACAAAACTTATAATGAACTGTCTCCAGGCTGCAGCCTATACATAACTACTCATCCAAAATCTCAATGTATACGAAGCCTATTATAAAATTAAAATAAAACTAAACCTAGCTGCTTACAAGGGGGTTAGCCAGCAAATGCTGGGCTAAGAGAGAAGAAAAATAGAAAAATAGGTGATCAAACCCTAATCCTAGCCTACTGGAGCTCTCGGCCGATAGAGGATGAAAAGAATGATCGATCCTAAAACTAAACTCTAAGTGAAGCTTATATAATATGTCCATACGGCCTTGGCTCTAAAGAGATTAACCATGATTTTTCCAGCATACGTGGCACTGTTACAACCCTTGAATGCCTCGAGACGTGAGCCTCAAAATCTGCACCTCAGGATGTGTGCCCTAACCTTGGGAAATTCCCAAAAGGTCATTGAGTTAAAACTGAAAAGTGGGGAGCCGGCAGCTCATATCGGCATATGCATTCATTCATTCAATTGCGTAGCCTTCGCAGAAAGTAGCTTTTGTTGGTGGGAAGTGCTCACTGCTGCAAATACAATCTTCGCTTAATCACGTAGCTTCCTTTTTACTACCTGAATGCTATCATGGAGATGATCTGGAACGCCTGGATTTCTCGCACAATAGAGCTTCAGAAGCTCTCTCTCGCTGAGTACTCGCACAGGTATACTCCTACACTCGCATAGTCACTAGTTCGGCTTCAAAGTGCGCGAGATCTACGCGAGGAGAATTCTGGGCGCCTCTCTCTTCCAGGGCCACACACGAACTCTACGAGGTGAAATTTTATTCAGTACACACATGGACTCGCTATGTTCTTTGCATGATTGCTTTAAGGCTTGATCTCCACGAGAGCTTTGCGACCACAAATTCTGAGAATTTTAATCTACAAGATCTTCGCAATGTCTTTACACCTCTCCTCTTGATTGCGCGTCCTGTCTGCACGAGGGTATCTTCCACTACATTCTTAGCTTCGCGAGGGAGCTTCTCAACTCTGCGAGATGATTCTTTTGATAATCTGATGTATTGCACTTGCTGCTATTACAGCTTCCTCCATTCTCAGCTAACTTTTTCCATCTGCTGGACTTTTGATCAATGATGAACAGCAAATGAGTCACCATGGTGAGCACTACCAGGGTATTCCATTAGGCTTTGGCTCAGCTGTCATCTTTACATGTCTTCTTCCTCTTCTTTGGGCCAATAAGGATGGATTTCGTATTAAGCTGCACAGATTATTGCTAACTACAAAACACACTTAACAAATAATTATTAGTCTTTTTCAAGGTCTATCAAAGGCTAAGTTAAGAGCTGAAAAGTGATACTTTTCAGTGAATAACCCACCCCCAAACCTAATCTTTGCTAGTCCCTGAGCAAAGAAAAATTTAAAACAACTATTCTAAGAATTTAAATGCCACTTTCGTAGGGAGCATGGATACATTTAGCATATGTACCAAGCATTTTTAACTCCTAAGTGATCCCTAGTGGAGGAGTGAAGTCTCCTGAAGGTTTTTAGTTAAGATACCCACAAACTTCTCAATAAAATAGTTAACAGAAATACAAAATTATCAAGTTAGATGTCAAGAAACAGAGCATTAGTTCACCTTTGATTTAACAAAAGAAAATATATGAGGAATTTGAACATATGATTATGCACAGACATTTACTCATCACAGCTTCTACATAGATGCACATCATTTCCAATTAGCTCATAGCAGGGAAAACATCACATATAGGTCAGTACTGAGTTCATCATTAATTCAAAATTAGGTTATAGGTCATGCCCAATACATTCAACATCAGACTCAATGCTTACCAGGGCATACTTCTCACAAGGAACTTTGAGGATTTCCATTTTCTCTCAAGCTCAAGAGCAGTTACATGCTCCAAATGGGTATGTAAGCATAAGCATAGGCATAGCATCGAAGTTCTGGCATCATTGGCTAATCCTTACCATAGATTGGACATTTCTTTTTCTCTGTATGACAACTCATTCAACTTTGGATCACAAGAACTTTTAACTGGGTTGTAATGTGACTTATGGGATAGGTTATAAAGAATGGGTGGTTGAAAAGGGATTCAATATTGAGATATCAGTAGGTGAAGGAGGTGATTCATGACTTCACCTTCTTTAGTTTAGCATCTTTCCTTGTCTTTAAAATTATTCAGACTTGAAGTGGCTAGCTTCTCCTCTTATTTTTGATTTTTCAATAAACTTTTCTTCTTATTTCTTCTCTTATTCCTCTTCATTATTATTTTTCTTTCTTTTTGGATATATTTTTCTTTTTGTTTTAATTTTTCTGACTTGCCACCTCTCTCCTTAGCTACTACACTGCTAAGTTTTAAGTATCCCTTTTCCATTCACCCAATGTTGACATTATCTTATCTATCTTCAGCTCCTTCTCCTTTACCTTCTAATTTCTCAGAGTGAGGATAGGTTTGAATCAAGTCCATAGGTTCAGGTACAAGTACTCAGGTGTATTTTGAAAAAAATTAGAAATGAAGGCTCAAAAAGTGTGTGCACAACGATAGTTAATTAAGGTTTGGTCTGTTTAAGCTCAAACTATCTAAGAGAAGGCCTTGATCCTTTCCTAAGTGTCATGAGTGTTGTCAGTTGTTTCAACTTGGAGGTGCCTAACTTCTAGTGAGGGAACAGACTCAGCCAGTTCTTAGGGCTAGAAGAATTGCCTCAGTTACTCCTCAAAGAAAGGAAAAAAAATTTGTAGGCTCAAATCTCACTAGTTATGGTCTTCCATTGAGCTCTTAGGCATGTCCTTACCTTTTTCTCTCTTTAATAATTCACTAAGTACTGATATAAGTGAATTTTCTTAGTGTTCACATCATAGAAATACTAAAATTTAAAAGCTTGTGATGCCTCAAGGTATGCAAAATATAGATTTTTTTTAATTTCTCAATTTTTTTTTATGATTCTTAAGTGAACATGGATCCATTTCTATCTTACTCACTTGATTATGCTGCACTTAGGTTAACTGCTTCATTGGTAGAGCCTGCCACACCCCCAAACCTATAAGGAGCAGTGTCCTCACTGATTCAAAGTTATATGTGGATGTGCAGCAGGCTCAAGACATACACATTAACAGAATAGAAACTACAAGAGAGAAAAAACACATAACAATCAACTTAAAAACAAACACACAGAAATAAGATAATGAACAAAACATTATATCTAAAGTATGTATAAAGTAAGGGAAAGAAAAGTACAAAATTCACAAACTATTGCCTAACTAAATACATGTGCACAATTTAATCATCAGAATCCTTGGCCTCAGCAGGTGGTTCCTGGATTCCTTTCCCCTTTGTTTACTTCAAAGTGGCAGCCTTAGACAATGGTCTTTTGGAAGTAGATTTTCTAAGCTTGGTTGGGCTTTTTCTTGTTAGAGTGGGAGAAGGTTTTTGGGTAGGTTCCTTGATTTTGAGTCCAGGTTTGACTGGGCTAAGACCTATTGCATCAGGAGCTGTTTGTTGGAGAGGGACATTTGGGTTTAGTTCTTTAAAAAGAGCTTCTGCCAACTCTCGGTCAGTTTGTGCATTTGTCCTTTTCTCTAAATCTGCAATAGTCACTCCATAATCATAAGCTCGCTCCTCAATTAGTCGCAATTTCTCTTTCAGTTCCTTGATGGCATCTTCCTAACTCTCTACTCTGTTCTTTACTTCGTTGTATTGGACCATAATCTCTCTCCTTGCTTGATTTCCTTTTTCTCAACCTTATGAGCAAGTATCACGAGTTTAATTTGATCAAGGAGGGACTGTCATACTGTAGCTTTCAAGTCAGCCATGCCCTGAACTACATCTCTTTTTATGTAGGCATTGGCTGTCATGGCTCTTATGAGAGTGGAGTAAGGGGCATGGGGGTATCAAAGATAGGATATATGGGTAGATCAGCAATGGAAGAAGGGGCAGCCTGTAATGGAAGGGGACTGGATGAGGACAGAAGTGGGGTGGAGGAACCACCCTAATCTGAGGTGGTTCCACCTAAAATTGTGTACAGTTGCTCAAATCCCTCCAAACCTTGCTCGAAGTTATCAGGAGTGATGGGGAACAGTATGATGAGAGGAAAATGCCTGAGGTGGTGTGGATTATAAAGTAGAAAAGAAAGGAGAGGAAAGGGACGTCGGTTTTTGTGCTGGGAAACTAGGGCAGATAGAGGAAATGGAGAAAATGAGGGGCTTCGCTGAGTTTATAGAGCAAATCCCATGGTTTGTGGAGTTGGCAATAGGAGCTCGCAGAGTAAAATTCTCATGCAGTTGGCATTTAAAATCACGAGGCGTTCTGTCGGGCAGAAGAACAAACTGCCTCACATTGAAACTCGCGAAGCTAAATCATTGACCTTAGTGCGCGAGGCCTTATGTTGCCTCAAAAATTTATCTCGCGTGGTGCTCACGCAGAACAACACTGAGGAAGCCAAGTGATGGCTCGCACAGCAAATTTGAGCCTTCTAGCTCTGCGGGACAGCATTTTTTCTCAACCTTTACTCTATTAGCTCAGTGTAGCACATTGGTTAGTACATTCATGCTATTGCGCACCCAACCACTGTGCATGAACACCAACCCTCAAACAGGTAATTCATTTCAATCATGAAACGCATATGCCCATTTTCAATCAACAGTTCATCAATATTACAGAATTCTAAAAATAGTTTTTCAGCTCAACTTCATGCAAATTATGATAAGGGCACCTCAACTATTCATCAACAAGTACAGACAGCAAATTCAGCGGACAAATATGCACATGTATTCAATAACGCACTACAAACATGGACAAAGCAATACAATCAATTCAACATCACACTAAAAGCAACACAATCAATTGGATCACTAGGCACTAGCTTCCTCCGCTATAGAGGATGCATCACCAATCATATACTGACCTTTCGGATTTATTAGGAGCTAACTAGGAAATTTTCCTTCTTCCCTCCTATTCAGAGAAATACAAATCTGACCCAACTGGTCCTCAATCTTTTTTATACTCTATCCATGAGAATTGGCAGTCTGTATCAGGCTCCCCAAATTTTACATTGAAGTCAGCATCTGCTCTTCAAATGAAGAGGATCTAGGTTGTTGTGTGGGCAGAGCCAATTGATTAGATTGTGGGGCAGGTAACAGAAAATTTTGCCTCGGTGGTTAACCTTGATTAAATTGGTGCTAGGGTCTGTAAGGAGCTACCACTTGCTACTGTTGGGGTTGAGGATATGAGTCTTGTCTCTACCTCAGATTTGGGTGGCTCCTCCAAGAATACCCAGTAGGCTGCTATCCAAAAGTTTGAGTAGCATTGGCATGCTCTATAACAAAATCTAAAAACTGATTGGCAGATGGACAATCATGAATAGAATGTGTGAGAGATTGGCATATCAGGCATGCCTCCTCTACCTGTGCAACCATCCGGGGCTGCATCACATTCATTAGTTTGTCAAATTTCAAGCTCAGGTTGTCCACCTTCCTCTCTAGATCACCTTGCACCTTCACTTCAAATATTCCACCTCTAGGGGTGGCCTCTTTTACCATCTTAGCTGGAGTCTAACTATCATTGCGTGACAGAGACTCCTGCTGCATGAAATTTTCTCCTATTATGTCAAACAGCTCTCAAGCTTCCTCAGCTGTCTTGTGGAGGTAACTACCACCACAGGAAGCATCCACTATATCCCTATTCTTGGAATTAATTCTTTGATAAAATACTTGGACAAGCTGCCATATTGGGATTTGGTGGTGGGGGCATTGTTTTAACATCTCCTGGAATCTTTCCCAAGCTTCATAAAAATCCTCAGTTGAGGACTGAGTGAATGACAAAATATTTGTCCTCATCTGGCTGGTTTTGTTCATGGGAAAGAATTTGGCTAAGAATTTGGTTTGAAGGTCACTCCATGACTGTATGTTGTTGGCTGAGAGTTTTGATAGCCATGTGATGGCTTTGTCCTTTAGTGAGAAAGGAAAAAGGCTCAGTTTGGTGACCTCAGGTCCCAAGCCAGCAAGGTAGTGCAAAGTACTAAAAATTGGTCAATATGCTTGTAGGGATCTTCTTTACTAAGCCCATGAAATAAAGGCAACATATTGATGGTGGAGGATTTAATCTCATAATTTCCTTCAACAGAGGGGAATTGAATACATAAGGGAGAGCTGTACTCCCCAGGTGCATTGTACTCCTTTATCTGCCTCTCAGCCATAATAGCAGGTTCTGTTTCAATAGCAGGGCCCTGTGGGATGCGTCTAGGTCTAAGGATCCTTTCAAACTCTAGATTTGGAAGTTCTAGCTCAGGGTTTAAAAACCTTCTACCATACATATACTCACACCCACAGTAAGTACAGAAAATGCTCACAAGCACACACAAAGAATATTTCAAACAAAAATTAACAACTACACAAATTTAAACTAAACAAACAGCAAGGAAGTAAACATAAATGGACTGAGATTTAGGGGAAAGTAAGTGAAAATAGAGCTAGCTTCACTCCAACTGCAGCTCTAGCTTTTTCCTTCTTCTGCTATCCATTTCTGTAAAATTTCACAAAGAATCGGTAGTACTTTTATTCTAGTTTAGGTACAGCTACAAAGAATTTAGAAATCTAAATTATAATACAACTCAGGTCTACTAAAAAAATCAATATCCCCGACAGTGGCGCTAAAAACTTATTGTTTGGGCTACCTTGGTGTTGTTTATTGTGTGGTGGAAACAAATTTGAAAATAAAGTAAAATAAAAGAATGGATTCAGCATAACTAAAGTAATCCTAGACTTACAAGATACAGGGGCTATTGTAACAAGTTTTGATAAGTAAGAGTTTATCCCACAGAGAAATTGATATAGAACCCAAAATGGGCTATAATAGTAGGCCTCCAGATCTGGCTACAGATCTGACAATCCTAAAGAAAGGGAGCTGGGTGTCATGGCTACACTAAATTAATCCTAACAACAGAGAAATAAAATATAGCCCTATCCTAAAGAAAGGGTTAAGAAGAAGATAGCGATGGAATGTACCAAAATAAAATATAAAAATTGTGAGAAGTAAGCAAGTTAAGTTTAGATTAAAGCATCAATGATGACCAGCAAATGAGTCACCATGGTGAGCACTATCAGGGTGTTCCATTAGGCTTTAGCTCAGTTGTCATCTTTGCATGTCTTCTTTCTCTTCTTTGGGCCAATAAGGATAGATTTCGTATTAAGCTGTACAAATTATTACTAACTACAAAACACACTTAACAAATGATTATTAGTCAATTTCAAGCTCTATCAAAGGCTAGGTTAAAAGGTGAAAAGTATTACTTTTCAGTGAATAACACAGCCTCTGAAGCACATTCCCCAATGTGCTGAGCTGTTCCCCACTAACCAAGGCAACACTTGGCTATAATTGGGCCACATCAATAGGATCCTAACTAACTTGATTCTTCTTTTTTCTGATTGGCCAAGGCACAAAGATATTTTGTATGAATTGTATATAAGCTGTAAAAATAGCCAAAAATAAGCATCTAACATAACATAATCTAAGCTAAGCCAGGAGGATAGTTTGTGCTTAGGTCATTTCTAGGGTTAGGTCTTCTTTTTTCTCTTTCTTCCTTCCTTAGCTCAGTATTTATTGGCTAAGTCCTTTGGTAATAGTTAGGACTGATTTCATGCTGTAAAAAGGACTGTGTGTAAGCTTGTAAAGGGTCTTGGGGTTCTGCTAAGCCAGGAGGATAGTCTATGCTTAGGTCATTTCTAGGGTTAGGAATTCTTTTTCCTCTTTCTTCCTTCCTTAGCTCAACATTTGCTGGCTAAGTCCTTTGGTAATAGTTAAGACTGATTTCATACTATAAAAAGGACTGTGTGTAAGCTTGTAAATGGTCTTGGAGTTCTACAGGACTACAGTCTTAAGGGCTGGCCATTGTAAATACTTTTTATGTAATGAAAGCTATTTTTGTTGATCCATTGAATCTATAATCTCTTGTGCTTGCATATAGTTTATAGGTTTTCTGCACCTATGGATGCATGAGCTTATAACCTTATAAACATAGTGGCTGCAGTAGTTTTTATATTCTGATTTTTACCTCATGACTGGAGTATATCTGTTAAGACCTGAAAAGTACCACTTTTCACCCCTTAACTTAACCTTTGATTAGACCCATAGCCACCTAATAAGTCCTTGTTAAGTGTTTTATGTAGGTAGTATCCAGCAGTGAAATAAGGCCAGGAATCCTGCTAAAAAGCCTGTTTTGGCACCAGAAGTCCCTCAGAAGGATGAAGTCTGAATCCAGACCTGAAAATGAGCCTCGCGCAGTCCAGCTGAGCTTCCCAAGACTCTACAACAACTTCTCGCGCAGATGATTGACTGAAGAGCCTCAGAAACATAAACTCGCGCAGCTCTCGCGAAGCTTAAGAATAGAACACCTTGCACAGTCTCGTGCAGTTCAAAGCAGACTTCTCTCAACCACGCTGCCGCTTCGTGAACGCTAAGAAGAGAGAGCTAAGACTCCTCGTGACAAATTGCCGCCCATGCCGCGGATGTAATTATCAGAAGAGAACTCCTCGCGCAGTTCTCGCAACATTCAAGAAGAAAGCGTCCTTGCGAAGGCAAAGCCACCCTCGCGAAGATCAGTTAAGACATGGAACCTCACGCAGTTCAGAACTCATCAAAGCCTCGCGAGATAACTCGCGAAGCCCAGTGAGGATAAGTGCTACACAAGTTGGAGAGGCATGTCTGATATGCCAATCACCAACACACTCCTTAGAGGACTGTCCATCTGCTGGTCAATACCCTGAGCTGGTTATGGAGCATCCTAATGTTGTCCAATCATATGGGCAACAACTTGCTGGGTATCCATGGAGGAACCACCCCAATCTAAGGTGGATACAAGATAATTATCAGCAACTCCAGCAATAGCAACAAACATTGCCATATAGACCACAACAACAGTATAATCAGGGTTATGCTCCTAGAAAATAATTTCCCCAGTCTACTCCATAGCCAAATCAGTTGACTTTACCCCCACTACAGCCTAGAGTACCCTCATTTGAGGAGCAGGTTTTGTCATCACTGTAAAACCTGAGCTCCTTATCACAGGCTGTAAACTCTCACAGTCAGAGTATTAAAAAAATTGAGGACTAGCTTGGTCAAATCTCCAACACTCTAACCAAGAGAAAAGAAGGTAGGCTCCTAAGCTAGACAATGACCAACCCCAAGGGTTAGTATATGATTGGTGGAGGTTCCTCAACCCATGAGGAACTTAAAGCAATCACAACCCTAAGGAGTGGTAAGGTGGTGGACAATCAAGTGGGCATAGAAGCAAGAGAGAGTGTACAAGGAGAAGAAGACTCATTTCCTACTGATAAGCAGGAGGAGCACAATAATGGGACTATTATTGAGCCCCTATAAAAAGAAAAAAAAATGAGAAAAGTAAAATGAAAAAAAATATATTAGTGATACAGCTAGGCTAGTAGCTGAGGGACCAGCAGTACCTCAGCTGTCATTTCCTCATGCTCTCAAAGGCCCTTTTCCTTTTGACAAGGGGAATGCCAAAATAGAAGAAATGATGGAGACCTTCAAGCAAGTTAAAATAAATTTACTATTGCTTGATGCCATTAAACAGGTCTCAGCCTATGCTAAATTTCTTATGGATTTGTGTACCCAAAAGAGAAGGGCAAGGATTTATTTGTCTAAGAAAGTCTTACAATTGAGAGTCAAATATGTTTTATCTATAGCTACACCAGCTAAACTTTAGGACCCAAGGGTACCTACTATCCTCAGTATTATTGGTGATCACACCATAGGCAGAGCTCTTTTAGACCTAAGAGCCAGTATAAACTTGTTGTCATACTCAGTATATGAACAGCTGGGTTTGGGGGAACTAAATCCAACACCTGTAGTTCTCCAATTAGTTTACAGGTCTGAGAGGAAGACTATGGGAATTGTTGAAGATGTGCTTGTGGGGGTGGATAAATTTTTCTACCCTGCTGACTTTCTGCCATTTACCTCCACCTCAGCCTTCACCCAAACTGAACCCCCTGAGGAGGAGTTGGCAATTATCCTTCCATCTAGCCCACCATCACCTCCAAACACAGGTACTAAGCTACCTGTTATCTATGAGCCTCTACCCTTCTAACTGGACCATTGTACCTACTGAAGCCATCCCCATACCTATGTTTTACTCCCTCAGCAAGTCTATGAATGTGAACCCATATGTGCAGAGAGATGTACATATAGTTGTGGAGTCTGTCAATGAAATGGTCTAGCAGACATACGAAAACCAGATTTTCTTGATGAAGTCTGATTACTTGAAGCTGATGGAGAAAGACATGTTGGATCATCAGAAAGAGAAGAAGGTAATGCAGCAAAAATTAGACAATGCATTGTCCTTGTATAAATTCTATGAGCAGAGGGCAGCCCAGTATGCACAGCTGGTGGAGACACTCACCTCCACCATTTTAGTAATGAACAACTTTGCCCAAGGGAGTGTCAATGATGGAGCCTTCCCAGGAGAAGAGCAGCACCAAGCCCAAGAAACTAGCTGTAATAAATACCAAGGCTGGTGCTGCACAAGCTGATACTGTGAAGAAAGGGAAAGACAAAGCTGCAGGACCATTGCTCTAGATTCTTATTCAGACTAGTTGCATTTGTAGATATTTTTTATTTCTAGGAGTGTGTTTAGGATTTTTCCTGTTTTGTGTTGTTTTGTTTTTCAGTAGCATGATGTAATTACTTGTTTAGTTTGTACAATCTTTTGTAATGCAATCTATATTTGTGTAAATAAATTTTAGATTAATTAGCATGATTGTCTCTTCCTTTTCTGTAAACTATTATTAGTTAATTTTCTCTTAATTTCTTATTATAGTTTAATTTGTCTTTCAAAACCCTGTTGCCCCTATACATGTCTATTGAAACATTGAGGACACTGTTTATCTTAGTCAAGATTGAAACAAATAAAGTGAAGTTCCGTCTAAGCAATTTTGAAAAAACAGAATTAAAATATATAGTAGACTGTTTAATATTGAAATCTTTTAAAAATCCAACACTTTCATGAAGTGATCATCAACAAAAAATTTCATAATCAGTACATAGTGAACCAGTAAGGTGAGAAAAAGGTGAGGACATGCCCCATGAGTTTAATTGAAGATCATACCCAGTGAGATTTGGGCCCATACATAATTTTTTCTTTTGAAGAGTATCTTTGGTAATTTTTTGTGCTCTAAGGACTGATTGACTCAAATCTTTTCACTAGAAGTTAAGCACCCCTAAATTAAAACTGTTTGGCAGAACTCATGACATTAGGGAAATGATCTAAGGCCATCATTTAGACAGTTTGAGCTTGAAAGTCTCTTACCCATTGAACTGCCCCCTTTTGAATACACTCTTTGAGCCTTACAAAAATCCTTTTTTCTTTGAAAAAACACTAGAGTAATTGAACATGAACCTCTTGATCTGATTCAATCTTACCCTCACTCTGAGAATTCAGAAGGTAAAGGAGAAGATGTTGAAGACAGGTGAGCAAAGTTTAACATTTGGCGGAAGGAGAATAGAGAAAATCTGTATGAAGCAGTGTATCGGTTATATGGTTGTGGCAACCATCATAAAAAAGAGAGAGAGAGAGAGAGAGAGAAAGAAAGAAAGAGAAGTGAAAAGAAGAACTTCATCTTAAAAAATTGGAAATAGGAGAAGAAGTTGCCCACTTCAGATCTGAAAAACCTGTTGGAGGATGAAGCAATGCTGGGTGAAGAATGTGAAGTCATGAATCAACTCCTACCTCTTGATTGATTTCTCAGTTTTGAACCTTTCTACCCTTTTCATTCTTTTTAAAACCTTCACCTAAGCCTCACAACCCAATAAAAATCCTTAGTGACCCAATGTGAATTGAGCTGCTTTGTAGGGATGAGGGGATGTCAGATCTATGGTGAAGAGAATATGAGGATGTCAGAAAATAGAAACAAATGCCTATGCTCATGCTTGCAGGCCTATTTGAAGTCAGCAACTGATCTTGAGCTAGAGTGAAATGGAACACCCTTCAATTCATTTGTGAGAGAGACAACCCTGGTGAGGATTGGCTCTGAGATTGAATTTATTGGGGCACTGTTTAAACCTTATTTTTGAATTAATGGTAAGCTTAATATTGATTTTCACACACTACACTCTTGATGTAAACTGATTGGTTGTGATGAGCATACATGATGATTTAGGTATTACATTATTTGCATCCGTTGTTTTAAACTCCTCTAATATGAAAGATCAAGGTGTGGATTGAAACTTTATATGTGAAATTTGACTTGTCACTATCTGTACTTGGTTTAACTGTTTTTATTGAGAAGTTTGTGGGTACCTTCACTGAAAACCCTCAGGAGAATTCACTCCTCCACTAGGGATCACCTAGGGGTTTAAAAGGCTTGATCCATAAGCTAAATGCATCCGTGCTCCCTACGAAAATGACATTAAATTTTAGAGTAATTGTTTAATTTTTCCTTTGCTCGAGGACTAGCAAATATTAGATTTGGGGATTTGTTAATCACTGAAATATGCCACTTTTCACCTCTTAACCTAGCCTTTACTACACCTTTTAGCCATCTAATAATTGTCATTTGAGTATGTTTTTGTTGTAAGAAATAAATCACAACTTAGTGCAACAGTCCACATAATGGATGCCAAGAAGAGAGAATTTCGAAGTCAAGTCTTGAAGCTGCTGGAAGAACAGAGAGTGCACCATGGTGGTCCACACCATAGGGGCCATTTGTCATGCCTGGGGGCCCTAAAAGTCCAACAGTGAAAAGAAAGGTGGACCCAAGCAATGAGGAGTGCCGCAGCAGGCTGTGCACAGCAGCAAACATTCAGAAATTAAGGCTCAAACAGTTCTCGAGCAGTTAAATTTTTAGCAAATATAGCTCGAGAAGCTCTCGAGCACATTAAACTTCCAGAAGTGCAGGCTTGAGCAGTTGTCAAGCAATTACATGAATAAAAAAATATCTTCTCGAGCAGTTCTCGAGAAGAACACCTTTAGAAATTCACAATCGAGAGGATTTTGAGCAGTTAAGAACAGCTGCAATTTATTCTGTCAAGCAGCTAAAGTCCAGCCTATCGAGCAAGCTTTAGGAACTAATCCAGCCACTCGAGAACCTCTCGAGATTCATAATCTGAAGCTCCAACCACTAGAGACTCGAGTTCCAGCCCTCCCATTCAACATTCAAGGATACTTTTGGGATTCCACAGCCTCTGAGGCACATTCCCCAATATGCTTACCTGTTTCCCACTAATCAAGGCAACACCTGGTTGTAATTGGGCCACATCAATAGGATCCTAACTAACTTGATTCTTCTTTTTTCTGATTGGCCAAGGCACGGAGATATTTTGTATGGACTGTATATACGCTGTAAAAATAGTCAAAAATAGGCATCTAACATAACCTAATCTGAGCTAAGCCAGGAGGATAGTCTGTGCTTAGGTCATTTCTAGGTTAGGTCTTCTTGTTTCTCTTTCTTCCTTCCTTAGCTCAGCATTTGCTAGCTAAGTCCTTTGGTAATAGTTAGGACTGATTTCATGCTATAAAAAGGACTGTGTGTAAGCTTGTAAAGGGTCTTGGAGTTTTGTAGGATTGCAACCTTAAGGGCTGACCATTGTAAGTACTTTTTATCCAATGAAAGCTATTTTTCTTAATCTATTGAATCTATAATCTCTTATGTTTGCATATAGTTTATAGGTTTTTTGCACCTATGGATGCATGAGCTTGTAGCCTTGTAAATATAGTGGCTACAGTAGTTTTTATATTCTGATTTTTACCCCATGACTGGAGTATATCTCTGGAATAATCTGTGACCACTCAAGTGAACAGGTTATATCCCTAAGATTAGTCCATATCTCTGGGTTAGATTGGATTCTTCTTCCTTGCATTTGAGCTTGTAGCCAAATGAAGGATAGCTATAGATCCAATCCTTGCTCTACTTGACCAGCCCTTTTTTAGTGAAAAATCAATCCCTATCTTATTACTTCTCACCCATATTCCATTTATTTTCCAAATCCATTTTCATCCTTTTCTAAATCCCTTTCTTGTAAAGTAGATATGTAATTTTCTCTTCTCTTTTATTTTAGTTTTGTGACACCTCAAAATTCCCTTTCTTCACCTTTGCTTTCATAGTATAGGTTGGGGCTACCAGATCCGTAGCCAAGTCTGGAGGTCTACTATTCAACCTTGTATTCTTAGATCAAATTTCTCTGTGGGACAAACTCTTACTTATCAAAACTTGTTACAACAGCCTTGGATCTTACAGGATTGTGTGTATAGATTGCTATTTTTGGTGTTGTTTCATTTCATTTTACTCCCCTTTTTCTGATTTATTTTGTTGCCATATTTTTACCATACTACTATAATAAGATAACAACACAAGTAATTTTAACCCAACAAGATCCCCAAGAAATAGCTCCACTTGCCATAGTAAAAATCCAACCAATCCTAGACTTTGATTCTTCACTATTTTTATTCCAACTGGCATCACTATATCCTTCTAGAACAGTAGGATAGTCAAGATAATGCAAGGCATAATTTATAGTCCCTCTAATATATTTGAGTACTCGATGTATAGCATCCCAATATTCTTGATTAGGGTTATTAGTATATCTACTGAGTTTACCCACAACATAGGCAATATCTGAATGAGTACAATGCATTGCATACATTAGACTATCAATTACCCTTGCATATTCTAGTTTAGAAACACACCTTTCAGTATTCTTTCTCAATTTTAAGTTAGGATCATAAGGGGTAGAAACTGAATTACAATCATAGTACTCAAATTTTCTAAGAAACTTCTCAATATAATGAGATTGGGTTAAAGATATACCCTTATCATTTCTTATTAATTTGATTCCTAAAATTATATCAGCTTCTCCCATATCAAAATTTGAAGACAAAAATAGTTTGGTCTTAATTATGCACTCTATGTCGGTAACAAATATGAGCACATCGTCAACATAAAAATAGATAATAATACCAAAGGTTTTATTAAATTTACTATATACACATTTATTTGCTTCATTAATCTTATAATCATTTAATAACACCACTTTATCAAATTTATCATGTCATAATTTGGGAGCATGTTTCAAACCATACAAGCATCGGACTAACTTGCACACTTTATGCTCTTGACCTTTCATGACAAATCTTTCGAGCTGTTCCATATATATCTCTTCGGTGAGATCACCATTTAAAAATGTTATTTTTACATCCATTTGATGAATGATTAGATGGTGAACTGAAGCTAATGCCAACAAGAGTCCAATTGTGAATATTCTAGCAACAGGCACATTATTATCAGTATAATCAATTCCTTCTTTTTGTCGAAAGCCTTTAGCCACTAATCTGATTTTGAACCTATCTATAGATCCACCAACTCTTAATTTCTTTCTAGATATCCACTTACACCCTATTGGTTTTGAACCAAAGGGTAAGTCGACTAACATCGAAGTGTTATTAGATAAAATTGAGTTCATTTCATTATTGATGGCTTCTTTCCAAAAAAATGAATTAATTGATGATAATGCACCCTTAACGGTTGTAGGGTCGCCCTCAACATTAAAAATATAATATTCTCTCTTAATATTATTTCTATTTTCCTCTATGAGAAACACATAAAAGTCAGGTCCAAAAGTGGTATGATATCTCGTTCATTTACTCCTTTTAGGTTCTATGGATTCAAAAGTAGGATTATTACTCACATCAATATCGTTGTTGGAACCAATAACATCATTGCTATAAGCAATAATATCATTGTTAGAAAAACTAGGGATACTCAAATCTTGATTTGATTTATGGCGATCAAGATAGAGTATATTCTCAAAAAAATTTGCATCTCTAGATTCAATAATGACATTATTTTCTAAATCCTAAAACCTATACGATTTGCTATATTGTGCATAACCAATAAATATACATTTCACAGTTTTAGCCCCTAACTTAGGTATCTTAATGTCGAGAATTCTCACATATGCAAGACACCCCCAAACTTTAAAGTATCCTAAGTGAGGTTTATGATTTAACCAAAGTTCATATGGGGTTATATTCTGATTTTTAAAAGGTACTCTATTCAACATATAACAAGATGGAAGTAAAGTTTCACCCCACATATACTTCGGTATATCAGAATTTAACAACATAGCATTTATCATATTTACAAGAGTACAATTCTTCCTTTCTGCAACTTATCATTAAGATAGAAAATGATTAGTCTATTCTTGCGCAAGTGTACGACTTGCAACTTATCACTATTTATCTTAGTTCTGTTGGGATTGAAATTCGTTAAGAATTTTAATTTGGTGCTATAATTTCTAAATTACCTCATTCTTGGAATGACTATAAAAAGAAGATGAATCATCGACAAGAGAATAAATCTTTATTTATGACTCAACTTTTACGTCATTTACGAATTGAGGATGAATCAAGACTTCGATATTCTAAAGATGATAAAAGAATTGATCCCAAGGCAAATTTGGTTGGAAACATTAAATCAAATGATTCCAAACCAAATAAGAATAAAAATTCATTCAAGAGGAAGCCCAATGCCTATCAAAATGACCAGGACATATCCAAGAAGAAATACGGAGTTTGTTTGTTTATGGTAAATCTGATCATTTTGCTAGAGATTGTCGCTTTCACAAAAAGCAAGAAACATCAACTCAAGTGAATGTCATTGAGCAGAAGATCATAGCCATAATCAGTGAAGTCAACTATGTGATGCAAGATGAAGGATGATGGTTGGATATCGGTGCTACAATTCACATCTCTAACGACCGCAGTATGTTCAAAACATACACACCTATGAATGATGGTACAATACAACTTGGTACTCATGTCATAGCAAAGGTTCTTAGAATTGGCATAGTGGATTTCAAGTTCACTTCAGGTAAACAAGTCACTCTTACTAAGATTCATTATGTAAATATGCGCAAAAATCCTGTATCGGGTGATATCTTGAATAAAAGTAGCATCAAGATGGTTTATGAGTCTGATAAATTAATCTTATCGAAGAATGGGATGTTTCTGGACAAGAGTTACTCTTGTAATGGGATAATCAAACTTAATATTATGAATGAAATTTCTAGTTCTGCTTATATCGTTGATTTTTTTAGTTTGTGACATGGTAGATTAGGGCATTTAATTCTAGTTCTATGAAGAGTATGATAACTTTAGATTTAATTCCTAAATGTGATACTTCTGTCTTTGATAAATGTGAAATTTGTGTACAAGCGAAGATTGTTCGGAAACCTTTTTCAAGTGTGAAAAGGAGTTCTAAAAAATTATGCCTCATCCATTCCGATATATGTGACTTAAAAAATACTAAAACTAGTAGAGGCAAGAAATATTTTATTACCTTTATTAATGATTTTTCGAAGTTTACATACATCTACCTATTGAGATCAAAGGATGAAGCACTTGACAAATTTAATATTTATAAAGCAGAGATTGAAAATCAATTGACGACTTCAATTAAGGTCTTACAGAGCGATAGGAGTGGAAAATATTTATCACAAGACTTTGCTGAGTTTTGTGAATCTCATGGTATTGTCCATCAAGTTACCGCCCCTTATACAGAATTACAGAAGGTTGGGCTTAGTTGTATCCCGAGAACGTGTTTGCTATTATAATCGGAAGGAGGCAGATAATGTTTACAATTGTTGAAAAAAATATTGGTAAAAAATAGAAGTAAAAATAAAGGAGATAAAATCAAGGGTAGAACTTAGAGGTATGTTAAGATAACCGCTTTCTCTAAATATTTTTTGCCTCCTTTCAGTTAGAACTGCGATAGCAAAAGAAGATAATAGCAAACAAGTTCTCGGGATACAACCAAGTCCAGTCCTGTGTAATTCTTTTTGTGTTTGCACCCACAAAAGATAATTCTGAACACTACGTAATATGCCTAAAAAATAAAGAAAGAAAATCTTATTTTCTTATGTCTTTTCTTGTTTTTTTAACGAAGATCGTATCTCTATTTATAGAGAAAATCCCGAGCCATTGCGTCTTTTCAAATTACGGTGAAAAGATTTAAGATCTGTATCTTTTCATATAACGTAAAGAGATCTTTTCAAAGAATTGTGTCTTTTTAGATAGCGGTAAAAAGATAAATCGATTTCACTTGTGTCTTTTTAGAGTGTTGTGTCTTTTGAGATAACAGTAAAAAGATAAATCGATTTCACTTATGTCTTTTCAACTAACGGTAAAAAGATAAATCAAACTCTAAAAGACACTTCTTTACAGAGAAAAATGATTCTTAAAATAAATCAAGAAAGAAAGTTATTTAAAACTCTGTAAAATATACAATAAAAGTATGGGAGTATGAAGGTAATTCAAATGAGATATAGGAACAAGTGGTACAATGCCTTAATCAAGTTAATAAGGGAGTTACTAAGGAGGTTCATGGGGAATCTAAAGATAGAAAATGGGTAAAAAAAACATTCACTACAAAAATAAGGTGTTTCAGCGGCACATGCTGTTAAAGGCCGTAGCGGCAGTTTTTAGTAGCGACGGGACTAGTAGTTGCAGTGTTTTATTAATAGCGGTAGTTTTTGGCTGCCGCTAATAGTCTTATTTTTTCTAGTGATTGATGGGGGAATGCAGACATTCAAAAGTCGACTGCTAGGAGAAAGTTTTTTAAAAATGTAAAAAGAACCAAAACTATGGATGATCCTTAAAGATATATACTCGTATGGGCCTCATACCTTTGAATGAAAATACAAGAAGAAACTACAGCAGTAGGCATATGGACTGCAACACCAGACATATTGAATGAATCTCCTAAATCTTCAGTAGCTATGCTTAAATTCGTAAACTCCACTTACCACTCAAATCCTCGAGAACAAACACGTTGGAATACACATGGCGCAAATCTCCAACAGTAGTAATAGAGGAATGAAGCCTTTTAATGAAGAAGGTTGAAACACAATTTCAAAGGTTTAAAAGGAACTCAGGGTTTCTCTTTCTAAAACCTTAAAAGCTAGAATAAGAGAGATACCCTAAAAGTCATGAAATATCCTATAATAGAAAATAAAGTTACGCTCGAAATAAACTCTCACAAACATCCATCAAATGGTTCACAGTTGTTCATCAATATAGTCACGAGCGCCGTTGACTTTTTCTAGAAAGTTTGATTTCATTTATTTATTTTTGCGATTTTGGGCTCGATATAGATCCGATTTGAATAAATAATCATTCGATTTTTACCTACTCAGTGAAATCTATATAACAGGTAAGTTATTGAGACAATTTGAGGTCATTAAAATTATTTAAAGCTCCCTAAAGATATGAATCATCATGATCAATCTCTAACCATTAATTTGGTCCACCTGCTAATGTACATACACTTTGACACAAATCTAGACATATTGAGAGTTTTTATAAGATTTTATATGAATAGTAACAATCTAAGATAATATAACTGCCCATATCGAATAGTTCGAATCCTCTAATGGGCACACTATTAGGCTGTCATCAGTCCACATGTCATTCAGCGACTTAGATGAGTTAGGCTGATGAAATCATGCTCTCTTTCATATAAAAGGCGTGCTTATAGGAATCTTAATTTCATCATGCTCTCTTTCATATAAAAGGCGTGCTTATAGGCTTATTAATGTATGTAGCATCCATGAATCTAATATTAGATGGATTTACTGCAACCAATTTTAAAGTTGAGATTGATTGATTGTGGCCACTTACAGCTATGTTAATTACCTTAGCCAAGCAAACTTTTAGGTCATGTGGTACCACATTTCACATATATTTTTACAATCTAGCTTATTTATTCTTATCATTCAATCTTACCACTTCAATATATGTCCTACTTATTTTAATACCCCGATCAAATGGTTTTGAATCATTTTTATAAGCACTCTCTCTCACCAAAAATTAGCTCATATGGTGCGCTACCAATTACCACTTGGATTAGTGAATGATTAATGCCATATGTCATAAAGTGTACTTTTGAATTTTATTTTATTGATTAAGAGTTAGTCTATAACGAGGGTCTGGAAGTCTGTGCACATCAATCACTGACACAGACGTATGGATTGCTTTAATGCACATGATGAGTGAACACCCATTGTAGACTAACTCATAGGTTAATGGGTGATCACAACAAGCCGAAGATATTGTCCTCACCGTCTATCACAACCCAGAATCCTTACCCGACCTCGAGGGCCTAGAATTCCGTGTTATGATACCGCACGCTTGCTAAGGCGATAAGCGGACATACACATAATTCTTATATCGATTTAGCATGTGGATCAAGGCATTTAATAGTATCATTTCAAAAGAAATGACTCAAGAAATCAACAGCGAAAAACATAGATGACATTAATTTAGTGATAAATCCTATCCATGCATCTATAATCAAAAGCAAACAGAGATTTTACGTAGAATAAAACAATCCCAACGCAAACCCAAAAGTGATACTGAAAAATAAATGTATCTAATAACAGGTCTCCCCTGAAAATAATAAAAACTATAACTAAAGAATCTCTCAATGCTCAAAGTAGTCCGCCGGATCTATTCCCTCGTCCAGATGGTAACCGACGTCCTCACTCTCATAAGCCGCATTAGGAACAGCAGCATCCCCATCCTCAGTGATGGAAAAATCAGAGTTCTCACCTGCAACTGTTAGTTTTGGGGAGAGGTGAGTTTACTCAGTCACGTAAACTCAGCAGGTTGCACAATCGATCCACCATAAAATACCCAGGTGATCGTGTGTACAATCGCTTGAGTTGCGGTATATTTTGAAATAAACCAAACAGCTATAAATGATTACAAAAAAATATCTAAGATCTCATATCTATCATATTGAAACTGAAAATATAGCATAAAAAGAAAATACATAACATAAAATGGAAACACCTGACATAACATGAAATGAATATGATGCATCAAGTTCTGATCTCTTTTTGTGTCTGCTTTGTCGACTTATCCTATGTGGCATATCTTAAAACATAATATTGCTCCATACGCCTACACCACGTACTTCACATCTTACTTGATTTACGTATACGACCTATGCCAGGGCCGCTGCTCGAGCCTATCACGCGAGGTCCACGTGTAGATAATCACATAACCTCCATATCATAACGTATACACCATCATCCAAATTTCATAAGGTTGCATTAAATCAAACTGGTCCCTTATATCTCGGGACACTCAGATTATATTGTCCTCAAGACCTGCCTTGGTCGCGCAGACGTTGGATCTTGCGGTGGCACGCAAGACATGGCACGTGTAAAAACTTAATTTGTATTTTACTGGCCTTCACAACATAACTTATCCGTATTCGTAGCTTACCTTATCTTACATATCATTCCTTATTGTTTGCTTAAAACTTAATTTGAAGTGAGTCACGGTGCGATAAGATTCACAAAATCACACTTTCCAAGGGACGGGTTCCGTAGTAACCTGAATGTACTTCGTGTGGCAGCCCATACTCCCATAGAGGTGTTGCATCCGTACATGGATGCCTACCTTCCAAGTTCCACGTGACCGTGACGAGAACCCCACCATGATGAAGGCTTAAAAGTCGTGTGACATAGCTTATTCTTTTTTAATTATGTGTATGCCCTATCGTGATTTTTCTATGTGGTGCATGCCATATGATGAAAGGACTAACTTGGCCAAAAGAAATTATTTCATACGCCTTGCATACTTGTGAATATAAAATAATAATTAAATTTTGAAAATAACAGATATTTTATACAAAAATTTTGGAGAAACCTTCATGGGCCGTTAGATTGCTTAGAGAGTGATCGGGCCTGTGATTCTTAAAGTTTTCTATGTGGTCTGTGTGTCGAGACCTTTGTCTAGTTTTGACCGAAGAGTAGATCAAGGAGACGGGTTAAATAATCCCCTTAGTTATACACGGGTTTATATCCCTTATCAAAACTTTCAAACTTGCGGGTCTCAAAACACGTCCTCAAAGTTTTAGTGGCACCTAACTGATCCATTAGATTATATTGTGTTACTATCAAGATCGTTTTGAAGTTGGTTCTATGGGTCAGTTGGGCCTTGATTCTAAAAAATTAAGGGTCAAAGGGAGCCCATGCGTTATTCTATGTGGCACCTGAGGCTAAAATAAGAAGACATGAACTTTGAATCATCTATCATCTAATCTGAACCATTAGAAGGTTAGATAATAAAATTTTACCTAAGGTTGGCTCTTTTGTCCCGATCCTGATTCGACCTCTAGTATACTAGATCCTTCAGCCAACCTTCCACAAAATTTAGGAGTCACGTGCATACTTAGTGGACCTACTATGTGGCGATTAGATTGAACAGATCTGAACCATCAGATACCTAAGAAGAATAATTTTAAGGTGTTAGGTCTTTGGGCCCAATTTAATTCCGCTTCTAAGGCCTCAGATCTAACGGTCAATCCTTACAAGATCGATAGTGTCCAAAAGGAGGTTCAATTTCTTGCTTTGTTCATCGATCTTTCGGGTCCTGAACCATTTGATATCTCAAGAGTTTCAACCTGTGGCGACTGCCCATCTCAGCACATTTTCTTGGGTTGGGCCCACAAGGTCCAACTTGACTCTATCAGTTCGAATCTTGTGGTGCTAAATGGTGGTTGCACACAATTAACCATATCAGTTAAATTTTCCAATGTGCCCAACTAAAATGGTTAGCGAGAGCAAGTTGTCACGGGCATTGCCGGTGTTTGGTCGGGCCGATCCCCGGAATTCAATTTATCCCGGCTCGGAGAAACCATATGCTTTTAAACAAATAGAGAGACTCTTGTAACTTTCTCTCTCTAATTTTTCCATATATTATCTCTCTCTCTAATTTCTCACTTGAAGGTTCGGCCTCCACTTCTATCTCTCTAAATTTTTCAGTCGAGGTTGGGCCGCTCTTTTAAATGCCTTGAGTTTCTCTCACTAAAATCATGAGTCAATCTACTAAAAACCTTGGGTTTCTTTCTCTAAGACTAAGGGTCTTCTCACTGCTAAAAATCTTGGGTTCCTCTAAATGAAACCTTGGGCCTCTCTACTAAAAACCTTGAGTTTCTCTCTCTACGACTAAGGGCCTTCTCACTGCTAAAAATCTTGGGTTTCTCTAACTAAAATTCAGTGTTATATACTTCTCTATGTGTGTATATATATATAAGTGTATATATTATTTGATGCCCGGTTAGTGACCTCTATTGTAGGGGCGTGGGAGCCAAGTTGAAGAAAACCTTGCAGGAGAGATTAATCTCATTGCTAAGCACAAGTATAAAATTCATACATATATATTGCTATCTTTGTTTCTTTACTTATCTCAGTATCTTCTCTCTCCTCTCTCCCTCTCTTAACATTCTGTTTGGTTCTTTATTGCAGCAAGGACATGGGAGTATTTGATGGGGAGATTGAAGGAGGGATTATTTCCCCTGCTAAGCACTCACAAATTTAAGCTTTTACATATATGCATCATTACTAATCATTTAAAAATATTTATAGCTGCATTCACATATAATTTCTGTCTTGCGGATGAACTAAGGGAGAGGGAGAGGTTGGGCCTCTGCTCTTTCTCTTCTCTCTAACCCAGCCATCTTACTGCAATTATATATATATAAAGATGGGGTGGAGGGGGGAAATTGTTGATTTGTGTATCCTTTATATCATCCTTGAAGCACTGCTTGTGCCATTTATACTCTAGGAGTAATCAGATTCATTCCTTATTTGGAATAGATGGAGTAATCAGATTCAATTACACAATCGATTCACACGTCGATTACACGTTTAAATAATCATAGCCAGAGCACAATAGTATAAATAGAAGCAAATAAGTCGTTCTTGAATTAGAGAAATAGCACACATTATAAATGTAGATTATTAAATATAGGTATTTATTTATTTATTTATTATTTTTCATCTCCTTCTCCAAGTAAAAACAGTCATTAATAAAGTAAAGGAAATAAAATATATTCTTCCTTTATTTTCAAAAGAGAACCGAATATTTTAAGATCAATCGAGAGGCACCCACCTGTCGGAGCGTGCACGGGTTGATTTCGGTCGATTTGGCGACACAACACTCGATGCGTCATTTCGGCGATGCGGGAGATGTAGCGGCAGCCCACGCGTCGATTCGACGATGTGGTTTCGGTGGTGGGTCGGCGGGGTGCTAGGTCGAATGCGAGAAGAAAAGAAAACTAACGCGATAATGGTGGTGCCGAGATGTTCTTAGAGAAAGATTGAGAGGAGATAGATGAAGAAGGAAGAAGGCTATGGGTATTAGGACTTATAGAGAGAAGGTTAGAGGTTTAGTTGGCAAGTATTGCCGAGAAGGCAAGAGTCTAAAGGCCCGGCTTTCCTTCCAAAACTAATTAGATATAGTGGATCGTAGGCATAAACAAAAGCTAGTTTTTGTTTCCTAAAAAAAAATATTATAATGCTAGCTAGAAACCGGGTCCAACTAAAATTATAAAGTTTCTATGCTATTGAGTGTGTGTGTGGGTTGGGTTAGAGTGTGGAGCACTCACATGAGATTCGATGCTCCACCACATCTAATGTTATTGGATCGCCCTCCTAAAATCTGTGTTATAACATTGTCCCACTTGTTGGCCTACTGTAGATTATTTTGCGAATTTAAATTGTCTAAGTGGTTGAACGGTATACGAAGATCACCCGATTAAAAGAATGTGTTCATCAAATGGTTCAAAGTCCAAACTATTCGATATTTTGTACCGTTGTTCATATCTAACTTGGAGTTCAAATTAAAATAATTGGATTTGATGATAAGGTCCTCCAATAGGCAAATATTTCAAATTTGATAAATTCATGAAATATTTTATAACTTGTCATGGCCTAAGGTCGGGTCGGATGCTTCAGGAATGCTTCATGCCCAACTTGACCCGAAGGGTCAAGTTCATGTGCCTGACCCAGTCAAGAACTTGGATTAGGTGGGTCATGTATCCGGCCAACCCGACTCATTGACAGCTCTAACAGTAACCGCTCATTTTCAACATGTTTGACCACTTTAAATCACAAAATGAAAATGTATTTCTACCCAATATTCTTTAACCCACAAGACCTTACATTGGATCCTTCACGTAAAGTGGCACACACCTTTATACGAAAAATAGTGCCCCTTGCACCCGGTTCAAATCTAGATTGGTAACAGGTCCATTACCTTGTACCAGCTCCTTAAATAAAAGAATAATGGCTCCTAACTCGGAGTTAAACAGTAAATGGTGTTTAAATGATCTTAGATCAACCACTATAATTAGATATTTCATCTCACACCATTGAAGCATGTTTATCATTATGCCATATAACGCACATTTTTTATCAATTGAAATTGTCCAAGTGACAATCTATTATTGGAACATGTCTCATCCCAAAGAAATATACCTATAAGTAGATGTGAACTATCCAATTTATGAACTTTAATATTGATCATAAAAACCTAAAACAACAATTGATATTATAGTATGTAGATTGGATGGTTAAAATCTCCCTAAAACACCACTTTCAGCCTTGTTGCACTTCAAATCTATGATTTATGACTTTGATGGTATGGATCACCCCATTTTAAATCATTAATGGTGTAAGATGATTTAAACATCATTTATTTTGGTGTTTAAATGTGACCGTCAAGAGGCCGGCCGACCGTCAAGAGGCCGGCCGGGTCCTAAATAAAAGTTCGTTTGACTTAGCCGGCCATTAGAGTAGATGGAGAAGTCAAACTAATGACCCAACATCCCCAATTCCCCATTGACTCATCTTTTGTATTTTTTGCTTCCCATTTCACCCTCCTGTAAAGTTATATTACCCAAATGCCCTTCTCTTTCTCTCTCCAAATTCTCAAGGTTAGTTTGCTTTTTCTCATATCTAAAATGAGATTGTATAAGATACACAGGCTGTGTACCGTCAGCGGTACACCAACTTTTCAACACAGCTTGTGTACCTAATACAGACTCTCCTACAACAACCCGTTCACAGAGTACATTGAGCGCATTAAAACTGACGTGTAAAAATTTACACATTTATTGATCAATGGGTGTGATCGACATCACGAGATTGTCAAGCTTGCGAATGCCATTTTTCCCTTTTTTTTCTCCAATCAAAAGTGATTTTTCTTAGAAAATGAGTTTCTGGGCAGAAGTTGAGATGATCATTTTCTAAGCTTTCACGAAAAAACATCGGAAAAAAGGTCAGAAACTGCAGAACGAGCCTTAGGCCTGCTCGAGTTCAGACCGCGCAGTAATCCGAGTATTTACCGCATTATAGAAAGGGGTTCTTTTGGGAGGAGTCGGCCGCTCGAGAGACGCCCTAGGGAAGTGGAACTTAGTCGCTTCCGAGTGAAAACGACAGCAATCGTCCGAGCTTGTAACTCGATTAGTTTAATCCGATCTCGATTCTAGGGCGCTAGGTGCTTCAGATCCGAGATTTGCATCGATCCCATGGCCGCCAACGGTCATGAAACTCTTCTTCCCAAATTTCGAGATCTTGGTCCTGACTAGAGTCCAAAGATGTACGGCTTGAGATGGGGTTTCATCCATCGATGCGAAAGACCTCTCACCGCACTAGAGTCCAAATGGATGTACCAGCTCATCTTCCCCAAGCTTCGATTTCAGATTCACATGGGCATCTGCTGATAGTTGGTGGATTGGAAAATGGGTAGGGGCCGATTTGTTAGGCTATTCGAAGGGGAGCATTGACAAATGCTTTCAATAGATTAATCAAGTAGGGGCCCATTGTAGAGAGAGGATTCAAGGAGGTAGGGGCTGATTGATTGGCAAGAGATAGAATTCCATTAGGTATTAGCCAGATTGATTTCAGAGAGAGGATTCGATCAGGTAGGGGCCAAATTGTTTGCAGAGAGATGATTCGATCGTAGGGCTTTAGATTGGGGCTTTGAAGAAGGCTATAAATTGGTACAAGTGATTGCAAGACTTGAAACCATCTCAGTTTTTTCCCAGAATAGATTTGTCAAAGGTAGTTCAAAGTGATTGCTTATTTTTTTGGCTTTAAAGTAGAGACCACCTGTTGCATTACTTATTTTATAAGCAATGCAAAAATCTTGGCATTTCAGATTCATGTTGGCATTCCAAGATATAGCAGCTTTTTTTAGAAAGAAAATTATACAAGATTTTTTATTACATTCCAAAATATAGCTGAATTTTTTGGCATTCCAAATTATACAAGATTTTTTTTTTTGCATTCCAAATTATACCAAATTTGTTTGGCTGCTCATATATACCAGATTTTTTTTTGCATTCCAAATTATACCAAATTTGTTTGGCAGTCCAAATTATACCAGATTTTTTTTTTGCATTCCAAATTATACCAAATTTGTTTGGCAGTCCAAATTATACCAGATTTTTTTTTGCATTCCAAATTATACCAAATTTGTTTGGCAGTCCAAACTATACCAGATTTTTTTTTGCATTCCAAATTATACCAAATTTGTTTTACATTCCAAATTATACCAGATTATACCAAATTTGTTTTACATTCCAAATTATACCAGATTTGTTGGCATTTCAGTTTGTTGGGTTTTCCATCTTATATCACTGACTTACTGTTTTGATTAACAATCTGAGTTTATACTCGATCTTATATCACTGACTAGCTCTTTTATTTAACAACTGAAAAATATAAGTTTTTCGATATTTTCATTGGGTGATAAGAGAATTTTCAAATAGAAAAAATAAATAGAAAAACACAATAAAGAAAAAAAATAGAGTTATCTTTATACTGCTCATTGTATTCTGCTTTTTTTTAAACATATAATGTTATATTTTTGTGAATCTATTCTAATTTCTCTATTTTTTGTTGACCAATTTCGGTGAATTGTAGCGTATCGAAACTGTGGGTGGGACTGGGACTAATCAGGCTTATCCACTACCAGGTATTGTTCTAGTAGCCTACGTGTTTAGTTTTCTCATATTTTGATATATTGAATGCAGAGTTAAAATAGGTTGGCTGGTATTTTTGCTTCAAAATAAGGCTTGATTGGTTGATGGCTGCATTCATCCAAATTACATCTCAAAGACGCCTTTTGTCTCTTTGGATGAAGGCCAAACTATAGTACACACCTAGACACTGCATATGTCAATTATGTGTCTAAAATAATAGGATGAATTGCAAATTCAATAGAGTAGTAAATAGACACTTGTGTACTCAAATTTGTCCCATTTATTAGGTGGAGTCATGTAAGTGAGAGTTAAGGATTTATTTTAAATATAATACTTACCTTGTAAAATTTAGACAACTATATTTGCCATTGGTGTATGTACAGTTTTAAAGTGTGAGGGTATTTTGATTATTATAAATATGGACTAATTGTGATCCCTCTGCTGAAATTTGCTCTGTTTTCTTGGAAAAAATAAAGGGCAAACTTCTTTAATACCCCTAGAATTGTTCGGCTAATATTGGCTTGTACTTTTAAATTTTGAAAATTATAAATATATATTATATCAATTAGTTTAGTTTATGAGAGCCTTTTTACTTCGACAATCTTATTAAAACTCGCATCCACAAATATCAAGGTCCTTAGAAATTTGTGAAATTTTGTTTTTTACAGAATTCCACAGCTATAAGGCTACTCATTATATATATATATATATATATATATATATATATATATATATATATATATGTATATATATATTGTAGCTTTATGAGGCCCAATTCAACAGAAAGCTCCATTATTAATAAATATATGTTAAAAGATACTTATATGAAAAGAGACTCCTATCTAAGAAAACTAAAACCAATTGAGGGTTCTATCACTTTTGGAATTTCTTAGGTTGGATTTATTTGAAAAATAAAGTTTAAGAAACTTACAATTGCTTTTTGGGTTGTTTAGATTACTGTTGTTTGGAAAAACATTAATATTTCAGTTACCTCCAAATGATTCGAGTATAGAGTTCAACTCTACAACTCAAGTGGAGCTCCTGCTGTATTTTATAGATTGGTTGATGGCTTAGGTGATGATTTTGAATATGAATCCCAACTTTTTTTAGTGGCAAGTCCATTGAAATAATGACTAGTGTTACAAGCATGAGGACTACAGATAACATTAATATGGTGGTTATAATGCGAGTATAGTATATATGGTATAATTTGCTCACAATTTTGTGGAAGTAGGCAAGTGTGCTTCTTCAACTTTTATTCTTTTATAGCACTTAACTATGGCCATGTGTTTGTATAATTAGAAAGTGGAAATTACTTCCTAGAAATTTCCACTCCATATGTACACTTATTACCTAGTGAAGTAGAGAACACTCTCTTTATGGAACATAGGATTTGCCGAAACATGAGTTTGACTGTAATAATGTAGTTTAGCCTATTTTCTCTTGTAAAAATTTCAGGAAGAAGGCTATCCCTATTTTGCTTTTATATTTAATTCAAATTTCTTCTATATCAATCAAAATGAAATAAAATAAATATCATGTCATTGAATGTTCAGTGGGCACAAATCATTAGTTGAAATGCATATAGGATGGTTATGTTTAGAGTTCGAGTCCTTTTGCTTATCATCTATGTTGAAGTTTCTCTTACTAAAGTGAATTAAAGCATTCCTAGGTTCTCTACATAATACACATGGATTGTTATAATTATTCAAGGCTATGACATCGATCACTTTTGTTTAGAGTAGTGACACATTAAAATTTGAATCCACAGTTTATTTTTTTTTAATCCATGCTTTCTTGTTTTTCAATCCTTGTTATAACTGTCTACAATTTACTGGTTTTAGGTTGTAATAATGTATCCTTTTCCTTTCAACTGATATTAATGAAAAGTCATCAAGCTAATTCCCATGCAAAGATATCAATCGTGAAATTAGAGTACGATTGATCCGTCCATATATATATATATATAACAGCCATCAACTACTGTTGTATATATACACTATGTACAACAACGAACAATTCGCACTGATTATGCCTTAAAAGTTCATTTCTATATTCTTTATATTGATTTTTTTTTTTGCATAATATGTTCTTCCACTTCCCATTAAACTGTTGCTGTTAAAATGTGGATTGAATCGTCACGCTCTTGTCAAATGATATCCATACTACGATGGGATGAGTGGTAGAATTTCAACATGTTATTGAAAGCATGAACCGATGATTAACACATAGTTTGAATGGATTTATGTGTTTCGGTAGAATTCAAACATGCTATTATAAGCATTGATTGATTTCTAACACTGAATCTGATATATTAATGTGTTTAGAGCATGTACGTTTATACAAAATCAGTCCATGCTTTCATCAGAGTCATTAAGACGAGTCTATATGGTCGTCGTATGTCAACCACCAAATATCGAGGCAAACCTAGTTTATGTAAAAAAATCTAAAACTTTGATAATTTTTAGGGGAACATAAGTTATGAGTAGCCGCAAGGGAAAGGGTGTTGCCCCCGATAATATCGGTCAGTCAAAAAATTTCATGTGGAATGAGCAACAAGACAAGGCCTATATCGAGGAACTGGTTGAGCAATACCATCTACGTCGGAAACTACCTAACGGAACGTGGCAAAAAAATGTGTGGCCTGAGATGGCCGAAAAGCTAAAGTCTTACGAGTGCTTCGAAGGGAAACTGGAAGAACTCACCAGAGATAAATGCTATAATCACTTGAAGTCAGTGAGGAATAATTACTCTAGGATGAAGAAAATTCTTGATACTAGTGGTTTTGGTTGGGACAATGATAATAAAATGGTCATTGCAGAAACTGATATATGGGACAATTTCATTTCAAGACCTTTGGTTAGTAACTTTAACTTTAACCTTCCTTGAGGTGTGAATCTAAACAGTCGTACATAATTTGAACATTTCATTTAACCTAACATACATGACTTCAGGGTAATATCTGGGCTACAAATTATCGAGGTAGGAAGGTTCAAGACTACAAATTGCTTTATCTTCTATTTGGAAACAGCACATATACTGGGGCTGAGGAGTTCCACCCTAGGGATCGTCGATCCCCTATCCAAGAACGTTATTCCTCTTGGCGATGACTTTAGTGGGGACTCATACCACCCAGATTTGATAATGAGGAGTTCCCTACCAAGAAGGGCCTACCAATGCGAGTCTCCTTAATCATGAGAGTGGTCCAAACTGAGCACCAACCCGCCTCTACTCAAAACTCCAATTCAAGTGGGTCCGAAGGAAACTAAGAGTGTAGACCTCCTTGATGGTCTTCTTGAACATAGCGGATTTCGAACAACTCTTGAAAGCATCGCTAATCGGGCCGTCTAACCACCTCAACCACCTCAAGCAATCATGAACAATTTTGGAATTTTACAAGAAATGAGAGCAAACAACTTTATTGACCATTCTATGTTTATGGAGCTCCTAGTTAAATTTGAGCACCGGTCGAATGGCTGAGATAGTGATGGGGTTGCGAACATCGTCAATCCTATCTCTTTGCCTTATGTGGAAGGCCATGGCCACCTCCATAGGCCTATTGATGTTTATGTTATTAAGTTGTTTTGATTTTATAAATTTGTGAGTTAATGTAAAAATATTATGGTAATTAAACTGAATGAGCTTTGTCAATTAGGTATAATGGCACCCCCCCTCGTATCCATGACGAATTGATTGCGTACATGTTGGGCTTCATTACCGCCATTGTCATTATCTTAACACTTCACCGTAAAGGCGACGACGCCACACATCGATTCTCACCGGGTCCGTTATATCGCTCATGAAACCCTTCGGGCATCCAGGATGTTGCATATGAACTCGTACTCCCGCATTCAGAAGTTTATGTAACGGCCTTAAGGCGAGGGGTCTGTTGGAGGACTCACAGAGGATGAAGGTGGAGGAGGCGGTTGCTATATTCTTGTACACTATAGCCCAAAATCAAAAGAATAGTACCGTCCAAGATAGATTCCAGCTCGCTCAACCATTAGCCTATGTTTTAATAGCGTACTTGACGCTATCTTACAGTTGTATGACGATTTTGTGAAACAGGCCACTACTAGAACTCCCCCAGAGATTAGTAGCCAACAAAGGTTTTACCCCTGGTTCAAGGGTGCTGTAGGAGCTATCGATGGTACATATGTTGACGTTACTGCTTCTCAAAGTGACTCACAGTATATCGAAACCGTCACAATGCGACATCACAAAATGTTTTGTGTGGTATCGCTTTGACATGCTATTCCAACACGCATTACTCGGTTGGGAGGGTCTTCCTGCACTGAAAGTTTTAGCAAGTGCTCTCTCTAGGCCACAAAATCGACTTCAAGTGCCACTGAACAAGTATTACCTTGTGGATGGGGGTTATTCCAACATGCGAGGCTTTCTATCTCCCTATCGGGGGGTTCGCTACCATATAAAAGAATTCAATACCTCGAATCCCCCATTGACTCCACAAGAACTTTTCAATAAGCGACATGCGTCCTTACGTAATGTAGTTGAGAGAACATTTGGGTACTGAAACAACGGTTTCCGATATTGAAATCAGCCACGAGGTTTCCAATTCAATCACAAGTGAGAATAGTAACTGCATGTTGTATTCTACACAATTTTATCAAATTATACGATCCAGAAGATCCATTCTTTGAAGAATGGCTAGAGGATCGTATCGTAGAGCCATCTGACGACTCGATTTCGAGATAGATCCTGACATCCATTGTACGCAAACCCCTGCAAATCGCGAATGGATGAACACATTCCGTGATAATATAGCCAACACTATGTGGGACGCGCAATCACATTGACATATTAAATGTAGCTTGGTTATATGGTTTTATTGTAAACTCGAACTTGAATCAATTAAATGAGCCACTTCGCTCTTGCACTTACTAACCAATTGACGATTTTGTAGACATGGGTAAATATTACGTGTTCATTGGTAGGAGACCGGGTATATATCGAACTCGGAGGAATGCTCAAGAGAAGTAGGTTTTTCTCACATCGCTCCTTTCATTCGTACGATGAAGCACTGAATGCGTTATGACGATACCTAAATGAACCCTCATATAACCCACCCACATATCACCATGTACCTCCGATAACCCAAGAAACACAAGTAATGGATAAAGTGATAGATAGGGCCTCGATGTTGGTGCATGTAGATTGCATATGTGGAATGTTTGCACGTGCAGTTATTATTGTTCTCCTATCCACTTTGGTTATTTATGTCTGGAAGTCACTGTGATTTCGTTATAATTCTCAATATGAAGTTTCTCACTTTTCAAATTTTATTATTTCTCATGTTATCAATTCATATCGGTTGTGTATCGATCCCAATTTAAAGTATTCTTAATTGATATATGGAATGTGCGAGATATGTCGCACCTGGTTCATCTCATTCTCGACAGTTCATCTCGGCGTCATTTGGCAAGGCGCCGGATTGATGTCGTTATCATTGACGATGAAGAGCCTGCTCCAGTGGCACCCCGTGTGCCTCTCGGATTTAGGGCTCCCAGCCCCCTTACAGTTCGTCCCCTTGCACCACCCCTGGTTCGTACTCCAGCCCCCTTTGTTCATGTCGTTCAAGCTCCCCCCATTAATGACGACATCGTAGTTGCCCTCCCACAAGCTCCGGCCCCGATGCACCCGCACCTCCCCCCATATCGGTCGGGATATCAAACTCGCCCGATCCAACCTACAGTTGGGAGGGCTCGAGGTGAGGGTCGCCGTCGCGGCCTTGTCATACTCAGCTCCGACTGACACCTGATTCGGGATTCGACTACCCCTCCATCATCGAGAGGCCTTGTCATACTTAGCTCCCACGAGCACCGACTCACCGGCCTGCACTGCAACAACCTCCTACTCTTTGGAGGATGACGACCAATCCGATGCTAGTTCATAGTGGTTGTTATGGGGGAGGGAGGTGTTGATCGTTTGTGTTGTTATTATGGGGGGAGGGGGGTGTTGATCCTGGATGTAGTTTCCTTTTTTGTTATGATGAATGGTTGTTTTATTGTGCTCTACCTTTGTGTCCACAATCCTATGAAAAAAATGAAGTTCTGAGGTGTATATATACCATCCCTAATTTTTTTTTTTCCCTTCCACCAATATAGCAGATTTTGGTTCTAGTTCGGAGCATCAAAAGTCTGTTGAATATCAAACTATGTACTGAGTTTATTGTCAATAAGAGATTCCTTCTGCAGACACTGCAGGGGACAATCCCAGTAGCATGACAGCTACATTGGCTATGCTACTTAAACCAACTAAAAAAAGAGCAGCCTCTGCAACCTACCTGAATGATGGTGGTGAAGACTGTGATGGTACTTTAAAAATTCATGGATTATGAGAAATAAATAGGTATATGGGCCGATCCGACCCAATGGTGCACCCAAATCCAACCTGATCCGACAGGTCAAGGGTCAAGGGTATGTGCCCAACCTGACGCCAAAAATCCAAAAACCCGACCCTACCCAGATTGACCTAGTTCAAACCCCCCCTATTTTCTTGATTTTATATATAAAATATTGACAGTTGGGTCAAGTTTATGTGCCACCTGGGTCAAGCCATCGATCATGTTGGTTTCTCAAAAATGTGGGAGCCCTAAAAATAAGATTTAAAAAATGAAAGACAAACTAAGAGTTGCTGATACATCATCTGTTTCAATTGTTTGCTTGGGTAGGAGAGTTTTGACTTTTGAGTAGGATAATGTGGGAAGTTTTAGCTTGGTGATTTTGTTTTTAGAAAATTTTCTTGTCATTGGTGTTGTTAATTTATCGTAAGTTTTGGATTATAGCAGCTTGGATAATGTGTTTTTTTCGAGGTCTTTGGATAATGTGTTCCTTTTCCTTTTTCGAAATAAATAAATAAAACTAATCTGGGTAGACTGATTAAGTAGTTTAATTTGACATAATAGTTTAAAAAAAAAAAACTCTTAATTGGATATTTAGATCCTTTTGAGTTGCATATGAGTACAGTGACTACAGTTTATGAAGTGACTGGTAGGTATTGTCCTGGCTGCCAATGTATTCAACCCATGGGCAAGGCCAATTGGCCATAGGCTGTAAAAAAAGTACCCAGTTTTGGTTAACTGACCACCTCCCAACTAGGCAGCAAGCAAGGTGAAAGAAGGAAAATCTCTCTAAGTTTGCCCAATGGCTTACAGTGTTTCTCGAAAGCGGTGAGCAGGCCATACATTTGAGATTATAAAAGGTGTTGCAATGTTTGGGTGGGGGTTTAGGCTTTTGTTTTAACTGGGTTTTAGTAGGGTTTAAGGGCATTAAGGAAAAAGTAACGCATTCATTTCGCTCAGTGCCATCTTTTGGATCGGTTTGTACATATAGATTCATTTTACTAACTGCTCATTTTCTCGCTCGTAGTATCTTAATTACATTGTAGAGTTTTTTGATGCAATAATCGGGCTTATATGATGTCTCCATCAACCACATTGGGACAAAAAATGGCACTGTGTAAGAATTGATGATCGAGAGAACAACTTTGGTGCTCTCCTTGATTAATAGGATAGTGTAACACAAATGACGAAACTTCTGAAATATGGACCTGCTCAGCAGAAAATTGTATAAATAAATATATCTATGCATGCAATAGGAGATTTGCTTACACTACAAAAAATAAGACTATTAGCTGCAATTAGTTGGTATATATGGTTTATATATGGTTTAATCTAGATATATTCAACACTTATTGACAAACTACAATGAGTTTGTCAATAAAGGATATCTACATGCTGGTGCCTCCAATGAGAAATATCTGATCCAGTCTCCTTGTGCTCTGTTTGGATCCAGTCTCCTTGGAGAAATATCTGATCCAGCAAGGTTCTGTTTTCTTCAAGGTTGTTCAGGTGGGCCAACTTAGCAACAAGGATGTTTTTATCTCGGACCATGCTTACAAATAAGTCTTTATTCCAAGATTTCAGGTAATTATTGAGGTGTTTTAGATTGGAAATCAGAACAAATTCAATGGTTCCCCGCTGGGTTTTTGCAGACCAATTTGAAGTCACTGAGTCATGAAAGCCCTCTCTTTTCATCCTCGATTTCCACATTGGAAAGGCTTTGGACGCCATCCATTGTCAAGACTAGATAACAAGAGCGGGATGTGAGTGGAGGTTGGGTTGGGAATCTTTCATTAATTACCATGGAATAATGCTCTGAGAAGATGAAGCAATCAAGGGAACAAGGCTTCACTTCTTTGTGAATGAAGTGAAGCCTTTTATACTTTTAGTGACTTTGGCTTTTTTAGATTTCTCGTGCACAAAATGGATAACGTTAAAATCGCCACCAAGACACCGTAGCACTTTCCACATATCTTGCACCTTGTGCAAGGCATCTCAAAAGGCTGGCTTTAAGATGGGATCACTAGGCTTACTATAGTTCAGTGAGATCCCATTTGAATCAATTAGTACCATGATGTTAAAAATGGAGATCGACCTCTAGTCAATAATTTCAACGAGCTTGGTAATACTCCTAAGTGTCCCAAGCAACTAGGATTCCTCCAGCATACCCAATAGAGTTGATGAAAAGCTAACTCTAGTAATTACCATGAAGAACCCTACACATTTTCTTTCTACCACTTGTGCTCCACTTACTTTCCTGCAGGTTAACTATGCATCAAGGTTTGTATTTCATGATGACATCACTAACTTTGGCACATTTGTTTGGACTTCCTAGACCACAAATGTTCCAAGATAAACTTTATCCATATAAACAAGGGTGGACACGAACCAGAAGATAAGACAACTTAGATCGTGACATTTTATTCCCTTTCCCATAATTGATCAAGGAGTGCACTCACTTTAATTATGTCAGGGTTTTTAGACTTGAACGTTTGTAGAGTAGCTCAGTGTCCAACACGGGTTTCTTTGTTTAACTACTATGAATAATCCTTTCAGTTCATCCGGTGTTCCTCTAAAATGAAGCCCTGCCACTATGCATCTCTGATAGATTTGTTACGCCAACGATTTTTCCCAACCTGATTCAACGGAGGCCTTCAGGGTTGTTTGATAAGGAGCTGGTTCCTCTCCATGATCAGAGTGTTAGCAGGGAGTTTGTTCCAACAAGATGTCATCAGGTAGGTGGAAAAGTTGGTTGATGTTGGTGGTCAATATGGACTTAAAAACTCTAGAACCAAAGCTTGAATTTCCGATGGATGTCATTCCTTTCCAAGAATGGAGTGTCAACATCAGTTAGATTTGCTCTTTGTCGTTTACTATTGACAGTCTGACCATTAACAACTCATTTGCTCGATTGAGCCTCAATAATGGTCCGAAAGTTGGGCCCTATACCATGGCCCTACAAACCCAGAGGAATAATGGATTTCAACATATGTAAGCTGGAATCTTCATTATCGTGTCGCCTCGCTCACCATAAAATAGTGAAATTTTAGACATTTGATGGCGCTCTTGCTTCCAACCTATTACACGCTTCTTGTCACTTCTGGTAACTAAGGTCGTGATCCCATGGGTCATTACCACATCACCCTTGTGTCTCCCAAATATGAGGTGAAATGGATTGGAATCCATTTTGAATTTGAAACTGGGAATAATGCACAATGTTGACTTCTATCATCTTAATTCTATCCTCGAGATGGATTTGTTTCACCAAGGGCGATGTGAGGATCTATTTTTGGGAAGATCCTCGGTTGACTTCTATCCTCTTAAAGATAGGTTCTTCTCAATATACAATTTGTCCCATGACCTTGTGGTCTCGCTGTGAGAACTATTTTAGAGAATGGGGAGTCCTCTGGGACACGATTACTAGGAGAGCTTTAAGGGACAATGAAGTAGGGCCGTTCCAACTGTTGCTGGCCTCTCTTTATCATGCTTCCTGGAATAAATTGCATCGTGATTTGAGGTAATGGGTGACAAGCAAGAACGGTGATTTCTCGGTTAAATCCTTTTATCTCGCTCTTCGCTCGATCGCTGATTAGAGTTGCATGGTTTTTTATTTGGAAAGCGCCGATCCCTCCCAAAGTCAGATTCTTCGTGTGGACAGCCATTAAAGGGCGCATTTTGACCATCGATCAGCTGATTGTCAGGGGCAAAGACATCCGTAATCGATGTCCTATGTGCCTTATCTCGAGGAATCAATTCCCCACCTTTTTATTCATTCGGGCTGCCTTGGAAATTTGGAGTACTATCATGAAATCTTTTGGCCTTTGCTTGGTTTTCCTGGATAACCTTCCTCAGCTTTTGGTGACTTGGAAGGGCCTTAAATAGGAAGGGTCTCAAGGCGCATTTTGGAGGGTGGGAGCTTATGCGTTGGTGTGGAGTAAATGGCTTGAGAGAAATGTTGCATCTTTAATCGTAAACGCCGCCTCTCTCGGTTTATTTTGAAGGTCGCTAACGATTTTATGTGCCACCGGGTAGTACTTGATAAGTATGGTGGGCATGGATGTGCGATCTTTGTTTTAATGTTGTCTCGCTTTGTAATTGTGCTTTAGGGGTGGGTGGGGTAGATATTGTTTTGCTAGCCTTTCTCTCGTGCTAATGCTTGAGTTTTCCGCTTTGTTGTTTTTTTGTTTTTCCATTTTCATCTCTTCTCTCGGTTTTAATGAATAGTTACTTTTATCGCTGGTTTTAATGAATAGTTACTTTTCTTGATTAAAAAATATATAATGTGTTCCGCTTAAACGGAGAGTTAGGATGACCCTTTATTGCAAATGCTCGATCAACACTATCCCAAGTGGAGCGTCTTACCTTACTCAATGTGCACTTCTTCATTCATCTCTCTCGCTAGGTACCTTCAAAGGCTGTTGGTACTTCTCAAGACCGGTGCCTGTGAATATGTGAAACAAAGAATTTGATGTTCCATAGCCGACTATCCGAATCGGTGCAGTGTCACGTCATGACACGAAGGGTAACTAAGTGTAGGAGGGTCTGAGCTCGACTTCCACCTTGATGCGAAAGACATTGTCCAATCAGACCCATATTTTCAATTGAGAATCGAGGGACAAGAAGCTCAATCCATAATTCTCCATATTTTCAATTTGAAGGACTTGGTCTCGGATCAAACTTGACTAATTCATTCCGAAATCTCCAATATTGTTGGTCGTGGCTATGTCCCACATGTGCAAGGGTAGACCATAACCGACGAGTTCGAGTATCGAGGTCCGTGGTATTACAACCCGCCACCTTCTTTTCAAAGAATATGAAAGTTGACCAAGAATCCATCCCTCCCTCCCTCATTGAAAAAGGCATCCTCAAAAGCAGCCCCAGAGTGGAATTGCGGAAGGAAACGATTCCGAGAATGATTTAATAAGAGGTTTGTCTAGACCCCACCTCAAAAAATTTAATCCTCAATAAGATTAGCCACATCCACCTAATCTTTTAAGATACCCGCCGAGAACCACCGCCTCAATACTCGTAAATCAAGTTAAGTAAACCCACTTGTAGACCAGCTAAGATGCCTCAAAACCCAATCAAACTAACTTGATTTCACAAAGATTTAATTCAGATATTTTGTATAAAAACACGTAAAACTGCAGAATAAAACTTGCAATCCAACTCCCTAACCCGCTTTGAAAACACGACTCCCAAAAACCAAATTTTATGGCCACTATTTCTAAATATTTAATTCCTCCACATCGTAAAGGAATCGAGGAGTTTCACCATTAGGAGGATTTCAACCTAGATAATATCATCGAAACAAAGACATGGATAAAAATAAATGAATGCCTCATTGCTTTTGAAGACCGCATCAAGAATTCCCTAACTTCACCCACCATAGAAGTAAGATGATCCTACTTAAAGATTAAACACGAGTATATACCAGATAAGCAACCTTTAATCAATGGGAAAGGATTGATATTTCCTAAGAAGAATCAGAGGTTAAGTAATGAATAAAATATCATTACTTAAAAGAAATAAAAGAATAAAATTTTCTAATCTAGTCTCCTACTATCACTTGGACTCTAAGCAAGCAAATAAAAAAGAAGTTTCTCTAACTCAAACTCCTAACTTAGTAGCCTAAGGCTGTATTTGGCATTGCTCTTTGGGAGAGTAGAAAAGAGCGAATGCTCTTTTGTTATTGCAAAGAAATGTGGGAAAGAGAGAATGATTGGGGGACGAAAAAGGGAGGCTGATCTTTGAATCATGAAAACATCCTCTTTAAAAGAGTATGAAAATCATGTTCTTTTAAAGAGCCTCAGCCCTTCTGCTCGAATCGGCGCAAATGTGGTCTGGATCATTAGTACTTCCGAATGCCTCGAGCATTAGTCTCTACATAACGAGTATGTGCCCTACCATTTTATATTCTGCTTTTCCTAATCGTATCGCTCAAAGGTTGTTTAACCATTTTCGAGCATTGTTTGTCTAAATACGCAATTACTAAACTATTTTAAGACTTCACTTGTGTGGGTACTCCTTGGTTATCATGTATCATTTGATTGGTCATCCGATTTACAACACTCAAAATTTTCTTTTTCCATGGGTTTTCTTACTGAATTTTGTCTCAGCAGAGTATTTTCAAACTTCTTAGAATTAAAAAATGAGTTTGATTTTACCATGACCCTGTTGAGTTGGCACAGAGGTGATGGGCATAGTCCTCGGATTGTTCTCACAAATTTAAATTGCTATGGGGAAGTATGAACTCCCCCCTGCTAGTATCCTGTTGAGCTTATATCTGTGCTACTTTTGGGGCTGCTTACACTTTTAGTGTTAGGATTTTTTTTATCATTTATGATGTTACGATTAGCTCCATTGACTTGTAAGCCTCAGTAGGTTGTGGAAATAATGTGTGATGAAAGTAATTTTTTATATAATTTGATGAGGTCTTTTGGGTATGTTCTGATCTTTATGGCACTAATTCCCAAATATTATTGCTACAAACCATCAAAGATTTTGTAGGGGCCAAACTAATAGGATTGAATAGGCCGTCCATTGCTTTCACGTGTGTCGCTCACTGACCTGGCCAGTTAAACAACAGGGTTTATTGAGGACATTTCAGTGATTTCGATGAAAACAAAATAATCCCAATGAACCTGATGATGTGTAATTTGGTTTCATTTCTATATCAATGTCCTTGACAATTTTACAGTTTTTTCTTTCTCCAGGGCTATTTTAAGGCGTTATTCTCTTGCATTGAGCGACTACTTTGTTCGTTGAATGTGAAAAATCTTGTACTTCCTGCTGCTGAAGAAGCCAAATCGATCTGGACAAACAAGTTTGGCTTCAGAAAGATGCCTGAGGAGAAGGTAAATGCATCCTCTCTTGTTTGAAACTCCATTAGTGTATCATATTTGAGTGCCTTTATTTGCACCCATCAAATCTTTGATGATGACACCTATGCCAAAAACCATTGAATGCTTTGAATCAGATGATGGAGATCGTTTTTCGCCCCAATATTGTACGTAGGGATCTTGACATCGTGTGTACCATCAGATCGTCAGTTTTTTATTCCATCTAGCGCACATCCCAAAAAAGTAATGGGCAAACCACGTGGTACACATCAAACTGAAAGGTGAAACCAAAAATTGACCATTTGATGGTAGGCCCATTGATGTCAAGATCCATTTTGTTGAAGATTGGTGTGAAATCTCAATCATTTTATTCAAACCAGTCAATGGTTTTTGGCGTAGGTGACCTCAACAATTTGGTAGGTGCAAATAAAGGTACTCATCAAAATTTCTTCCCGTTTCATCTGTATTGACTTAAAAGGTTTCAAAGAATATGCAAAGGACTACCAACTGATGATGTTTCAGCGAACTTCCATGCTCGAGAAAATGGTCGCTCAGATTCAATACTAATGGAGTTCCTTTTTAATTTTGAGCAGAGATGTACAGTTGAAATCTCTATTTTTTTTTCTATTGCTTCTGCTTTTTATTTTTTTGTCGCTAATTTTCTTATATACAAGCGGCAAATTCTTTGGCTAACTAAGAAGAGATTGATTGATTTTAGTACGAAGTTGAAAGTGTAGAATACAAGCTGCACATGCAGCATTTTATCATGCACAAAAGAAAACTTGGGCATACGGGCTTATTTTTGTTAACTAAAAACCATGAAAATAATAAGCTTCTATATTTTTGTGGATTATTTTGATGGAAATGTAGAGAAAGTTGACATAAGTAACACGAGAATCTAAAACTTGTTATTTTCAATGTAACTCGCTTGATGACTTTTAGCATTCTTGCTTTTTGCGTAGAGCAGTTGACTAGAAAATTCTCATTGCATGGAGGATAAATAGATGACTTTGTAGATCTTGCTTGATGATATCCATGCATTGATATGGTTTCATGGTTTCACTTTGGAGTAAAGTCTGTGCACATGCAGACATTTTATCATGCGTGGACAAAAGAAAACTTGGACGTACAGCCGTACGGGCTTATTTTTGTTAACGAAAACCATGAAAATAATAAGCAGTTTTATATTTTTTTGGATTATTTTGATGGAAAAGTAGAGAAAAGTTGACATAAGTAACCTGCTGAGAATCTAAAACTTGTTTTTATTTTCTACAGAACTTGTTTGATGACTTTTGGTATTCTTGCTTCTTGTGTAGAGCAGTTGATTAGAGAATTCTCATTGCATGGAGGATAAATAGATGACTCCATAGATCTTGCTTGATAATATTCATGCATTGATATGGTTTCATGGTTTCACTTTAGAGTAAAAACACACATTCTCTCTCTCTCTCTCCAACACGCATAATATTTTCAGAGACTCAAAGACGCATCAAATTTTCTCAGATTCCGAGCACCAATTGATGAAAAAATTAAAATTTTATCTTTGTTAGAGGGATGTTAAGTGCACACCAAATTGTTCTCTATGCACACTACTCAATTAATTCAACATTCATTAAGGCCTCGTTCGAAGAACCAAAATACCGTAATCGCCCGGATTCGAGTTTTTTGCAAGATCTGAGCAAAGCCCACGTTCGAGAGCCAATTTTGGGAGGGGGGAATCTGAGTGTTTTCTGAGTGAAGACGACGTTTGGTCGTCCGACCAAACCTCTCGGATTAGCTCAGATTCTGAGCTCAGAATCTGGGTTGGTGAAGTATACTCCTCATCCATCTATGCAGCTGATCAAAACTATGTGTCCTCCCCAGCTACGCAGTAGCTTCTTTGAAGCTACAGCATCGTCTTCCCCAACCATCCATGGCGATAGGGGCCACCGATTCAAAAACACCGCCTCCATCTCGCCTGCTCGATTCCTTTGCGGTGCATTCACATGGCTCAGAATCGATGATTTCGATGCAGTCGGCATCGACTCGACATGTAATCGCCATCGATTACATAAAAAAAATAATAAAAAAAAAAAAAATTTTTTTTTTTTTTTTTTTTATGTAATCGATGACGACTCAAGATGTAATCGGCATCGACTTCATGCAGAATCGTTATCGATTACATAATTTTTTTTTTTAATATATGGCGATCAGTATAGAGCCAATGACGACTTTATGAGTAATCGATGACGACTCTTAAAATGATCGGTACCGACTGTGTACAGAGTCGATATCCCCTTTTTCTCATATCTATCTTTAGAATTATCGATTTTATATTGTAGTCTTCAAATCTGACGGCATAGATCTCGTTTCTTAAATGAGTGTTTGGCTTTTTTATGTTTATTGTTCTCCTATCCACTTTGGTTATTTATGTATGACAGTCACTGTGATTTCTTTATAATTCTCAATATGAAGCTTGTCTCTTTTCATATTTTATTATTTCTCCCGTAAGCAAATCATATGGGTTGTGTATCGTATCCCAAATGACTCTTCTCAAGGTGAGGGTCACCGTCGCAGGGTTGTCATACTCATCACTTTATGGTGACGACGCCGTACAATGGTGCAATGGTAGTGTTAGGGACCCATTTTAAAAATAATAGTAATTAAATCAAATTCGAAAAAAGACTCCGTCAAATATGTTCAGCCCCATCTCGATTGGTTGCCCGTAAATTTTGAGAGAAATTCGAGTACGGCACATAAACCGATGATTAAGATCACGTTTCTACGGTCGTAGTATAACCACTGATTGAAGCTATTCTGAGGATTTTCTGAGAGGAGTCTGAGTGGTTTAAGAACAAAGGATTTTGAGTTTTGTAAGAATCTGTCTGGAATCTGAGTGGTTAAAGAACGCATATGGTGAAAACCAGGAATCTGAGTTTGCTAAGAATCTGTCAGGAATCTGAGTGTCCAAAATCTGAGCAAAATCTGAGCTTTTCTGGGAAAAACCAGGAAACACCCGAACGAGGCCTTAGGATGTAGTAAGGAAAGTCATATATGAGTTGTAAAGTGGGCAAATGGGGGCTCACCTTATGCCAAAGAGAAATCATTTGTCAAATAATTAGCTAAGCCTTGTTAGCTGTGCACTGAGTGGACTTTGAGAGATGCACAGACTTTAGAGAGCATAGAAATCTGTGTATATCTCATAGACTAAATGATTGAACAATTGAAAAGACTTAAGCTCATTGTCTAGGATGGGTGTGCAATAAATCAAGGGATAATGGCTCCAGTTAAACACCAAATGATCTTCCATCATTAAAATGTAACCTTTTATGTCACACCATTGAAATGTGATTTATTTTTACACTATGGGGCACACATCTATGATCAATCTTGATTGCCCAAGTGAAAATATATCATTGGATTATATCTCAATCCAATGAAACATGTCAATAAGTGGATGTGAACCATCCGAATGATGAACTTTAATTAGCCATTAAAAATAAAAGCAATAATTGATATTATAGTCAACAGATCAAATGGATTAAATCTCTTTAAAACTCTACTTTTGAACATGTTGGATCACTTCAATCTATGATCTATCACTTTAAGGGTTCAGAACACCCACATCTTAACCCATTGATAGTGCAAGCTCAGTTAAACACCATTTCAGCGTTTAAATGATGGCCAGGACGGTCAGGAGCATCGGTCCCATAAACCAATGGCTCATTGTAGACAAACTCAAAGATAAAATGGTCGCCATCCCACTTTTTGGCTCATTTGGAGGACTTTGTTAGCCATTGCTTGCACTCGCTTTTTAAGTTATTGCACAAAAGTGAAAAAAAAAAAGACTTTATATTTTAGGGACTTGTGACATGTGAAAATGCAATCTGAGCCGACTGATTTAAAGTTCGTGGTCTATAGATCCTTAGTGGATAAGATTGGCACGAAATATAATCTTCATCATGTGAGTAAATATAGTCAAAGGCTATTATTTGATTCAATGATTGACAACAATAGATCATATGATAAATATCATGTTTTGCTCCAATCTTATCTACTAAGGATCTATAGATCATGAACTTTAAATCAAACGGCCTAGATTGCGTTTTCACGTGTCACATATCCCTAAAATACAAAGTCTTGCTTTAACCTCGGTGCAATCAAGTAATGGCTCCCGCGGACTTTTATGGCCAAATCAAATTGGCCAAGTGACTAAACTTCATGTGATGATCACTTAGCAAAATAATAAATAGATAAATAAATTAATAACAAGTAAAAGCTCGGGATAATTAGGAAAGCATGCCCCTTTTTGAAACATTTACGGGTATTATACTGAAACCAAAGTTTTCAGCCAATCGGGATTTCAAATTTTTCTAGGGCTTGGGATTTTGTAAAATCGTTATTCAAACCAAAGTCAACACAGGGTGTAATACCCCATTTGCCCTTACATATATAGGTTTTTTTAGGGTTTTATGTCATTCATTTCTTCTTCCTCCCACTCCGACAGATCATCTTCCCAACAAGATCAGGAACTTCGACCTGTGCAGATCAACCTTGATTTCAATCCCTCGCGAGACTGTGAACTTTGACTTGCGTAGATCCATATAATAAGCTTGATGTAAAAAACCTGATGCATAATTTACGAAATCAAAATAGCTCGACCTCCATTAATGGTGGCTTAAAGCTTTCTCCATTAATGGTGGCTTACAACTTTCACACTATTAATGGAGGTAGCTTTCTCAACTATGAAACTCAATTTTGATTTAAATGTAGAGAGCGTGTGAAAAATAGCCGACACTCATATTGCGCTCATTGACCTCCATTAATGGCTGCTAAAGATTAAAGGAAGAAGGGGAATTAGAAACATTAAAAAAAAAATTGTAGAAAGCTTAGAATCTGGATTTCGAAATCATAAGAGCTTGATCTCATTAATGGTGACTTAAAGTTTTCACACCATTAATGGAGGTTGTTGCATCAACGAGAGCTTGGTTCTCTTTGGAGAAGAAGAGACGGCTCTTTTGGGGGCTAGGATTCTAATTGGTGCCTAAACTACCTCTTTATAGGAGGGTAGATAGGTAATGTCACAAATGCAACTTAGTTTGCACGTGAGAACATACCTTTGTATCTCACAGGCCTTAAAACATTCGGAAACTGTGAAAACCCTTTTTGCATAAAATTTTGGTTTCGGTATATTAGACTCAAATGTTTTAAAACCAAGCATTACTTTCTAAAGTGCCCAAGCTCATTATAGGGTTCAAACTATTCAATTAGGCAAGTTTAATGTGAACCAATGTTCATATTTATTGTAGTATTCATATTCTTAAGTGCTTAAATTCAATTATACAAATCCTCGAATAAAAACTATGTTGTTGCACCTAATTCAAAAGAAAGACTTGGCATTTTTAAGAATTGTGTTATGTGGAAACACCATTTAAGTTTTCTGATTTGAAGCATGATGTAAAGATTTTTAGTGGCAAAGATTGGCACAAAATATGATCTTTATCAACTGATTGAACACAGTCAACCATTCAATCAGATGATAGCCTCTTACCATAATGAATCATATTATAGAGATCATATTTTGTGCCAATCTTTGTAACCAAAGATTTTTACATCATGGCCTTCAAATTAGATGAATTAGATGGTGTTTCCATGTGGCACAGGGCCCAAAAATAATGGCTTTCTTTAAATTAGGTGCAACACTCTAATTTAGGGTGCAAGTAGCCAATCCCTTTGAGAATTTATACTTATAAGGTTCTATTATGTTAGCATTAGGTTATTCATGCTAATCATTGGTACCAACTCTCTTGAATTTAGCTTGTAATTATTTTGTTTTCCCTTAATACAAATAAGTGTAACTCTGTTTGAGCCCATGCATTCTCTAAAATTGCTCACGTTCCATATCCCTTAAAAATTATTGATTGTTTAAGATCATATAAGGGAGATCTTGTTTCACCAATCGCCCACATAAAAGATCTTAAGATCATGGCACACCTATCATACAGTCAATTTTTTATTCCCTGTGTCATAGATCCCCAAAAAATTACCCTAAATTCAAGTTTGAGCATGATGTGTGTCATATGATTCAAGAGCCATTTATTTGGGATCTGTGGCACATGGAATAAAACAATTGATCGTCGAATACGTGCGCTATGATCTCGAGATCTATTGTATGAAATATTTTAGTAAAACATTGTAACGACCCGAATTTTCCTAAACTTAATTTAATGGTATTATATGTGTTTTGCACTATACTTCGTATTAGTGCTCCACACCGGAACCTACACTTTTGAAAAACTCTATTTAAGTACGTAACTCTTTTCTTCTTTTCTTATTCTAATCTCTTAAGAAACTCTAGTTGTTTTTTATTCTGTTTTTTTCTCAAGAAACCCTACCCGATACAACTTCTCTACCTATCCTTTCTAAACTCTCTAATCTCTTCACAAAAAAAAACTCTCATGTGTTCTTCTACAAGAACCATTATGATTTATTTTCACCATTAAGATCAAGAAAGAAGAAGAAACTTTGGACCAACTATTGTGTTGGACGTCGATCTATTCAACCCTAATCTTCGTGGATTTATCGATCACGCTTCAAGAGGTGGGTACCCATCAATCCATTATATTCTTCTTAGATCCTGTCGTGGGTACGTTCGACCGCGTATCGACTGGCTAATAAAATGAACCCGTAGATTTATTTTTTATATAAAATTGCTTAGGAAAGAGAAGATGACTAACCCTAGTTTTAATATTATTTTAATCATTTTTCTTTTATATTTTTGGGTTTTATTCGAAACCCTGATTGTTTCCTAAATCCTGAGGCCGATCGATCGACCTAGACCAATTGAATTACTTATCTGTTTTATTATCTATTCGATCAATTGATTTATGTTACGATCGATCAATTCACAGTAGAACTGAAGGACCATCTTTCTTTTATATATATTTTCAATCGATCGATCCTCATTTTCGATCAATCAATTCTAGGTCGAATAGATTGTACTTATTTTCTGTTAATATTTGATCGATCTATCAATTTTAATTAGTGATCGATCAATTATGGACCGAAATCACTGAATATATTTATATTTACTTCACATGTTCGATCGATCGATTTATTATGTTTGATCGATCGATTCTAGACAGAACCGATTCACCTGTTTACTTTAAATCCGATCGATCGATTTATGAAACCAATTGATGAATTTTGACCCAAATTAAATGACATATATATTATAATTCTGATCGATCTATTCCAAAATCGATTGATTGATTCGCATACGAATAGACATTGAAATTCACCTCATATTTTCGATTGATCGATCCCGAGACCGATCGATCGACCCTTTTGACTATAATCTGGTGTATACCTCTTTTATGCTCTTGTATACACTTGATTTGAGACTTGACCCGCGATATTTTGGACTCGGACTTCATACCCAACTCGAAGTCTAAGGCTTCAAAGCATCGATGTCTTTTAGCGGGGTATCAAAACTTCTATCCCGATTTATTACGACCAAAACTTTTAATGCATGCTAATCACAAGAACGTTTCGATCGATGGTCGTAATCTACCTAACTTTAAATTATAATGTCTTTCAAGTTGAGCATTTAATTATAGTAATCTATTTATATATCTATTTTATCTCTTCAACGCGACCTCTTTGATAGCACAAAGAGTTAGAAATTCGATGCTCTCGTGAAAATCGAACTCTGACCTCCACATTCTCAATTTTATACTAATAACTATCTTACTCTATATTTGTATTGGTGTTTTATGTAAATATTTATATATGTATAAACATAACGAAATCTCGAATGTAAATATTTTCTTAAAGTAAGATAGTTTTATATTTTCATCTAATATCTTATACGAGTTATGGATATGTTAGGTCATATGTACGCAAGTGTATGAGATTATGTTTATGCTTAGGCGTGGTAATTCGCTGAGATTGTATCGAAGCGAGAAATATATCGTATATATTTGTCTTTCAACTCATGATTGTATGAGACATCATGACGAGTAGGGCGCATTCGGTGTAGTCTCATATACGGTGACAAATGTAGTGACCCTATCACCTCGAGTTTTAATATGATATGATAAGATATAAGTTAAGATATGAGACTTGACCTTTAGGCCTTAGTTGTAGTAAGGTCTCTTTTACAGTCACGTGAACCTTGGAATGTAGACATCCATGTACGGATGCAGAACCTCTATGATAGTATGGGCTGCCACACGAAGTACATCTAGGTTACTACAGAATATTTTTCTTAGAAAACGTGATTTAGTAAAGTTATCCCACTATAGTTCATCCTAAAATTAAGTTGTGAGAGTATGTTAAGATATGAGTATGTAAAATAAGATAAGTTATAAGTATGATAATAAGATACTGTTGTGTAAGTCAGTATAAGATTAATAACTTAAGTTTGTACGTATCATTCCTTGCATAGCTACCGTAAGGGCACCAACATCTTACAATCAAGACGGGTCTCTGAGAGACAGTATGAGTATGTTATAAGTTGCGATTGATTATGTCTCCCCATTAGACTGGATGAGGTGTATCAGTATGTTATGGAGAGCGTTATGTGTGATGGTAAACTACTATGATAACCCTCACATGGTAGGCTCGAGCATCGACTCTAACACATGTTGTATAAGATTTATGAGTATGTTAGATACGCCCATGCGATATATAGACGTCGCATGTGCGAGAATAATAAGATATGTTATGTTATGAGATATGATAAGGTACATTAGGATATGAGTGTGTCTAAATTATGGTCTTGTATTTATATTATGATACGAATCCTACGATACATAGGAATTTATTATTTTCTTATTTCAGTTGTTTTGATATACTATTATTATCACTCACGTAATGCACCCACAATGCACCTGAGTAAAATGAGGTGGATTGTTGGTGTATCCACTTAGTTGCATATTGTTTAAAAACTCAACTCTCGTGGCATTTATCTATTTCAGGTGACTATATTGACAGAGTAGACATTGTCTATTCTGACCCTATTGGTGGTGATTTCGTTGACCCAGTGCACGCTGAGTACCAGGAGCCTTGGGAGAGCGACGTTCTAAGTTTTCAGGAGGACTTTGGTACTGATTTTGACCCAAATACCGACTATTGATAGTTGTAGTTTTGGTACTGAGATTAGTCTCATATTACTATTGTTTATTTATAGCCTCATACTTTTATTCATGTCTTATCTTTATTTCGGCATTAATTATGAGATATTTTTAAATTTTATCGCATTTATTTATTTATTTAAGGCTACCCTTATATTCCACCTTCATTTATTAGATTCACGGATTTCGTGGAACTATAATTACGCGAGAACTTTAATTATGTATATGTCTACTTAGCGTATCTGAGATGCGTGCGGGTCATAATACGAAATTTTAGGCCCTCGGATGGGGTAGAATTTTAGGTCGTGACAAACACGATCTCCATCATCTAATCTAAAGCAACCAATGGTTTCCAAGGAGTCTGGGATGTGTGCACTTTCAGAAATTATGTACCCAATGGTCAATTGATGAGGGCATTCCAAGGGTTAAAAAACAAAAAAAAAAAAAAAACGGAAGGGCAAGTCCTCTAACAACTAGTTTTTTTTTTTTTTTTGTTATTCTAACAATGGGGAATGGTCAGGTCCTATCAAGCAGAATCAGATTTCCAATCCTACCCCATCCAGTACCCTTGGAAATCGGTGAATCTTGACTTTCTTGATTTTTACTTTTTATAGCAAAACTTGTAGTCAAGATTCTCCTATTTCTAAGGGCACCGGATGGGGTAGGATTGAAAATGAGGTTCTACTTAGTATCTAAGGGCACCTAATGAGGTAGGACGAAATCAGGTTCTACTTAGTAGGACCTGACCTGTGACAGCCCGGATTTCGGCACCTCAAAACCCGTGCCATCAGCACGATCCTCCAGACCGTGCCCCAAAACTTAGCACGGAACATTGGTATAACAAGCACAATTTAACAAATAAAGTAATTAATTTTATTAAAGCAGAAAAACGTTAATATGCCCAACTGGCATATGCAAAAGACAGTTCTACTTTTATGCCACTGTATTAAACAGAGAACCGACCCGAACCATCAATGATAATCAGATCACCCCAGATGGTTCGCCAAAAGAATAATCTAGTTTAATTACATTATTTCAAAAATAAAGGCTTGACATACCAAGCCGCACTAATCTGCTCACAAAACCGACTCTCTATCAAAGTGCACAACAGAGTCACCTAGAAGAAGTCCTCGGGAGGAGGCTCCAACTCGTCTCCAGATACGTAATCTAAATCACCTAGATCCACGTCCCCCGAAGCCTCCGCTACTGCTATCATTGGACCTGCGACGTATAGTCTAAAAGGGTGAGCTACATCCTAGCTCAATAGGGAACAACACGATGAACATATAAGTCATAACTAACATATATTCCATGATATTTAAAGCATGATGAATCTATGCATTTGCTAGAAAACCAATTAAAAACAGATGATTTATACTCAATTTACTGGTAAGTTGCATGTATTACTTTACTGTTGATTTAATCATGAATGACACTGAACAGGCCTAAAGCAAAACTTAAATCTTCAACTTAAGTAATCCCCGAGCAATATAGCATTGAGCCCCGATGAGATACCCTTCATCGTCATCTAATTAGACAGTTGTAAAAACATGTATTCCCTGCGAATACGACCCAAGCCCCTTTCTCACTAGGCGGCGGGGTTAAAAATCACACAACATCCCTAGGATGTACTTACGGTCACGGATAAACCTCCGTGCTGGTGTACGGATTCGCCGTCGTACCGGTCACAAATATCTTGCCGCGTCAGTCGTGGGTATCCCGCCACGTTGGTGGGGTATCCTCCAAACCTCAAATAATAAAAATATCATGTGCATTACATATAGTTGTTCATCGTGTAAGTGTGTTATCTTATATCAGTTAGGCCTCAATAGTAATTATTCAATCCTATGTATACATCCCTGGGATGTATGCATACCCGCATCACACCTGATGCCTTTATTACTTCCTCATCCCTTGGGGATGTCTCAATCTCATTAGATTACTTGTCCTTAGTTACTTACATCACACAGATGCCTTTATCACATTTTTGGTGTCACACACGCACCCATTTTCACAAAGCTTTTCACAATTTAAAAATAACTTCAATTTGATAATTATATCACTACATATATGCTCTTGAAATTAAAGTACATGTTCAAGGTGTTCCCTACCTCAAGTCTTTAAAACTTCTAGCATCAAGGTCCCACGCGGCTCCTTGTGCTCATGATCATACGTACCACCTATGGTACAACATAACACATGTAACTCATCACTAAAGATGCAACAAAGAAGGTCCAAGACCCTCCCTAAATCTCAAAGTCAACTATAAAGTTTAAGCAAAACTATCAAAGTCGATTAATCGATTCCCAAAATCGATTATTCGAAATGCAATTTGATTAATCGATTCCCAAAATCGATTAATCGAAACCAAAATCGATTAATCGATTCTCAAAATCGATTAATCGAGATTCAAATTCGATTAATCGATCCCAAATCGATTAATCGAGGTCTCCAACATAAAGCAGTCAATTCTTAAATCGAGTAATCGAGATCTCAAAATCGATTAATCGATTAATCGAAATCCGAAATCGATTAATCGAAATCCCAATTCGATTAGTCGATTTCCCCAGGTTTCATTTCTCTAGTGGCTGGAGCTTCCCAGTTGATTAGTCGATTTCCAAATCGACTAATCGAAATCAGGCTTCTATGACTTTTCAACTTCTAGGCCAAAATCGATTAATCGAACTCCCATTTCGATTAATCGATTTGGCCAGATTCAGCCCCCTTTCGGGTTGTTCTTCCAAATCCTTCTCAAACAATTTTTTTTTCTTTTTCTAGGCCTTTATCCTATGATTTTAAGTAATTTTGACTGCAATTAAACCTCTATGATCTATGCATTTAATTCACATAAATTTTACCTCAATCACATCTCATTTTGCTTGGATCTCAAGGTTGGAATGGCTAGGGTTCCAGCTTTTGGCTATAACGGATCCTTGTCGCTTCGAATCCGGCTTTTGTTGTCCAATCTCCCTTCCAACAAACCACAATAACTCCCTTGCATTAACTAGCTTCTCCCTCTCTCTCTCTCTCTCTCTCTTCTTAATTCTCTTCAACAACTCAAAACAATGAATTTAGGGTTCTTTAACCCTTATATCCCTCTTATCTTTGTGTTGAGCACATACACATAGATAGGTGTATGTGACTCCAGATTCACACAACACTCCACACAGTTACATCATTCTCACATCACATCTGTTCATCATCTTTCTAGTCAAATAGTGAACTCCTTGGTCAAACTTATGACCAATTGGGCACGGATCTCGAGGTCACCATTTAACGCAATTTTTTGAGATATTACATCCTCCCCACCTTGGGAATTTTCGTCCCCGAAAATAACCCAATGGTGCTTCGTTTTGGGTAAACCCCCCCCCCACACACACACACACATAGGTGAGGTGGTCTAGTAAGTCACCCAATACATAGTACTAATAACGCACATACACAGACTGTACTCCAGATTAGACTACTGAAAATAAGGATGTCAAAACGTTGTTCTATTCATTTACTCAAAATGTACAATTTGGTTGAACACATATACAAAATACAACGAAAAAAAAAAGAAACATCAGCTATAGCTCATGTCGTCCCCTCTGGCGGTGGATCTGATGCAGGAGCAGGCTGCTCCGACAGGACTGGCTGGGCTGGATGCTCTAGCGGTGGCTGCGTCGTCTCCATGGCCTGTGGGTGACCCGTCTCCGCAAGGTGCTCAGGCTGCTGTGGTGCCGAGTCTGATGCGCTGGCAGTCAATGTGCTCGGATGGAAGACTGGACCCCTATGGAAGGCGGTCTGGCCTGCTGTCCACTCCTCCTGAGCTAGGCGCCGCTGGTAGTCCAACGGGTAGATGTAGCGAAGCGTATGGAACATAAGGAAGTCCATCCTCCGGTTCATCCGCTCGTTGTTGGCCTCCATGCGTGCCAACGCGTCCTCAATGGTAGAGCCGGAGTGAGGTGCTCGGCGGCAGTAGGATGAAGTAGGTGTAGCTGCCGCGGGCTGCGCTGGCGGCGTAGGTGAAGCGGTGGTATGGGAGGGTGCCCCCTCCACTGGTGGATCAATCGGGTGTGCCCCACTCACGGGTGGGTCCTGATGTGGTGGTGGGGGTGGTGGTGGTACTGGAGCTGCTGCTGGAACGGGACTCGGAGCCGGTAGGGTCCGCTTCAATAAATTGTAACTACGGCTTCAGGAAGACTTTGAAAACGTCTTCACTTGATCCGTTGCCCTCACCTCATGGGGCGATACCACATACTCGTGAGCATTGGAATAACACTCCAACATGCTCGAGATGAGCCAAGCATATGGCATCTTCTCCTTGGGCCTCAAGTTACCCTTCATCAACTTTCCTTTTATGTACCTCATCCCCTCTAGGATGAGCATGGTAGCATCAAACCATTGGTCACATAAGGCCGCATAAAGTGCCTGCTGCACCTTTTCTACGCGCTCCGTGTCGTGGCGCATGGGGTAGAGGTTACACTTGATTATTGAATCAAGCATCCACATATAGTGGGGAAGGTCGACCCTCCTAATGGAGGATCCCGACCCCGTCTTCCCGTTGGTCATACGGGTGACGATCTCCTCAAACTTAACCTCTTCCTCAAAGGGTGGAAAGAGGGTGGTCTCGGGTGTAAAATCGAGGTAACACTCAAGGACCTCGTGGATATGACGACGGGTGATGATGTATTCCCGACTTTCAATGGTAGTCTTTACTACGTCGTCGGTAGGGCCATCCACGAGCCCTTGGTAGAAAAGTCTAACCAACCGAGGGTAGTAGGAACCCCGGATTGGTTTCAAAAGGTTGTCGAGGCCGGCATTTTAAAGGTAATTGCGAGCCCATTGGGTCTCGCCCTATACCTCGGGGTTGGTGAATAGGGTTTGATCAATGACGTAGTTGGTCTCAAAGGTTTTAGCCTCCCACCACTCATTGGGTTGAAGTACATTGGCGGGTGGTGGCGGCATGGGTGTGGATTCGCATGAAGACTCGTGCGAAGACGCGCTCATCGAATCGGAGGTGGTCTCTGATGCCGACGGTGATGGAGTCCTCACCGGTGATGGGGTAGGTGGTGGCGGTGCGGCGTTCTTACGCCGGACCGGGAGCTTAGAGGTTGCCTTCTTCGAGGACAACCGGGTTTTGGGCGGCATGATTGGTGAAAATCCAACAAAATTAGGGTTTTTATAGCTCAAATTTGAAGGAAAAGAGTCAAACTAGGGTTTGTCGTAGGTTTTGTCATGAAGGTAAGTGATCTTGGTCCGAAATCGACAAAGGAAATCCAAAACCCTAGCTGTCTTGACCGGTTGGAGAAGAAGAAGAAATGGCGCCCAAGGTTTAAAATTTTCAAATGGGCACCAAAACCCCAACTTATATATATATATATATATATATATATATATATATATATATATATATATATATATATATATATATACTGGCTTTGATTAATCGAAATTCATTTTCGATTAATCGAGTTTCAAAATTACGTTAAGCCGCGCGAAATAGATTAATCGATTTCTAAAATCGATTAGTCGAAACTCAAAATCGATTAATCGAAACTATTTCGATTAATCGAAATCGTATCCGTTAGAAATGTTGAGTTTTGGAGCTCACTGGTGTGAGCCAGTCGATTAATCGAAATTCAATTCGATTAATCGAAACTTTAAAATCGATTAATCGAGATTCACTTCGATTAGTCGAAATCGTGCAGTCCTTCAAAAATTTTCCAATTTTATTAAGTAACTCGATTAGTCGAACTTCCAGTTCGATTAATCGAAATCCCAAATCGATTAATCGAAATTTTATTCGATTAATCGAAATCACATAAAATCCTTCAAATTCTTCAAAATTTCCTAGGTGATTCGATTAATCGAACCTCTAGATCGATTAATTGAAATCTAAAATCGATTAATCGAAAGCCCAAATCGATTAATCGAAATTTCCCTTCTTTCATTTCCTGAGTCCTCATCAAATTTCCAGTCACTAGCACATGCCAGTCGACTAATCGACCAAAATCAATTAATCGAATTTCCAAATCGATTAATCGATTTGAAAATCTATTAATCGGTTTTGATCAAATTCTGTAGATTTTCAAAATTCTCTGTCTATTTGATTCTTCTTGGTAATTTATGATACCAACTGATCCTTGGTTCTACAAAGCACATCATCATGGTCAAATTGTTGATCAAAATCTACATTGGATTACAAGTATTGTTAAAATCCACAAACATGCTTGTGGGGGTACAATTGACTCTCAAGTTGTCAGAAACAAGGTCGGATATTGGTCTTTCACATCGGCCTCTCGTTCCCATGTAGCTTCCTCGGCCGGATGATGCTTCCATCAGACAAGTACTAGTGGAATCACTTTCATACGTAACACTTGTTTCTTTCGATCCAAAATCTCCACCGGCTCTTCGATCATGGTCATGTCCTCATGCATCTCAAAAGCTTGACCGCTCAGCACTTGGTCAGGGTCGTTAAGGTACTTCCTGAGCATAGATACGTGGAAGACATTGTGTACTGGATCGAATAACGGTGGCAATCCAATGCGGTAAGCAACTTCCCCTACTCGACCCAAAAATTCAAACGGTCCAAAATGGCGGGGACTTAGCTGCCCTCTCTTTCCAAATCTCATGACTCCCTTCATAGGTGACACTTTCACAAACACGTGTTCACCCACCTTGAAGTCTACACTCGTCCGCTTGATATCGGCATAGCTTTTCTGTCTGCTCTGAGCCGCTTGGAGTTTTGCCCTTATCATACGAACATAGGTGGCATTATCTTCAAGTATTTCAGGTCCCAAAATGAATTTCTCACCCGTTTCTTCCCAATTGATGGGTGATCTACATCGTCGTCCGTAAAGTGCTTCATATGGTGCCATCCCAATGCTCGTCTAAAAACTGTTGTTATATGCAAACTCAATTAAGGGTAGGTGTTGATCCCATGATCCTTGTAACTCTAACATACATGCCCTAAGCATGTCCTCGATGATCTGATTGACCCTCTTAGTCTGTCCGTCAATTTACGGATGGAATGTCATACAGAAATCTAGTCGCGTTCCCATTCCTTCTTGAAATTTCTTCCAAAACTTTGATGTATATAATGGGTCACGGTTCGAAACAATGCTACTCGGAATCCCATGCAAACGGACAATCTCTTTCATATAAAGTTCTGTCAGTCTTCCCGCCGTGTACATTGTGTTGTAAGGCAAGAAGTGCGCTGACTTGGTCAATCGATCGACCACTACCCAAATAGCATTGTATCTCTTTGTTGTGCATAGAAGTCCAACGATGAAGTCCATAGAGATCGATTCCCACTTCCATTCCGGTATAGGTAGAGGCTACAATAGACCTACGGGATATCTATGATCAATCTTCACTTGTTGGCACGTCAAACATCGCGACACGTACTCTGCCACATCCTGTTTCAAGCCTCTCCACTAGTAATTCTTTTTCAAATCTTGATACATCTTTGTACTTCCCGGGTGGATAGCATAGCTTGATTTGTGTGATTCATCTAGAATTGTTCATCGTAGATCGGCGTTATCCAGAATACAGAGGCGGCCCTTGAACAATAAGGAACCATCCTCCTTGATTGAAAACTCAGATGTAATGCCTTCAGTTACATCTTGACGAATCTTTGTTAGTGCCGAGTCTTTCATCTGTAGCTCATGGATATGCTAAAATATCATCGGTCTCACTGAGATATTAGCCAAGAAGGCTCCTGTAGCTTGAGACTCAATGTTTGCATCGTATAGGGCCAGATCTTCAAATAGCTTCCATCTGTGCATACCCAAAATTAAACTAGCTAACTGAGCTGAACTCTTCTGACTCAAGGCGTCAGCTACTACATTAGCCTTGCCTGGATGGTACTATATGGAACAATCATAGTCCTTGAGAAATTCCATCCATCTGCGCTGCCTCATGTTTAGCTCCTTCTGTGTAAATAAATATCTCAGGCTCTTGTGATCGGTGAAAATCTCAAACGTTTCACCGTACAAGTAATGTCTCTATATCTTAAGCGCGAAAATGACCGCTGCTAATTCCAGGTCATGTGTCGGGTAATTCTTTTCATGCTCTTTCAACTGTCTCGACCCATACGCTATCACCTGTTTGTGCTGATTAAGCGCACAGCCCAAACCGATATCTGACATCGCTATACCGCAAATCCTCTCAAGGAATAGCTAACACTGGAGCTGAAGTGAGTCTCTTTTTAAGTTCTTGAAAACTCTTCTCGCATGCCTCACTCCATTCAAACCTTACGTCTTTCCGTATGAGTCTCGTGAGTGGTCCTGATATTTTTGAAAAATCCTCAACGAAACGCCGGTAGTAACCTGCTAATCCTAGGAAACTGCGGATGTCAGTCACTGTCTTTGGTTGCTCCCAATTCACTCGCTTGATCTTTCTTTGGATCTCTGATGACACCAAGCTTCGAGACGACATGTCCCAAAAAGCTAACTTCTTCTAACCAAAACTCACATTTGCTGAGCTTGGCATATAACTGGTGTTCACGTAGAGTCTGTAGGGCTAATCTCAAGTGTTTCTCATGCTCTTCTTCTGACTTTGAATAGATCAAGATGTCGTCAACAAACACTACGACACAAGTATCTTGGTATGGTTTAAACACCCTATTCATCAGATCCATGAATGATGTTGGGGCATTTGTAAACCCAAACGGCATCACTAGGAACTCATAGTGTCCATATCGAGTCCTGAATGCAGTCTTCTGAATATCCTCTGCCTTGATTCTCAATTGATGATATCCCGATCTCAGATCGATCTTTGAGAAATACTTCGCTCCTTGCAGCTAATCAAATAAGTCATCTATCCTAGGCAAAGGGTATTGGTTCTTAATGGTGAGTTTGTTTAATTGTCGATAGTCAATGCACAGATGCATTGATCCATCTTTCTTCTTTACAAATAAGACCGGTGCTCCCCATGGAGACACGCTCGGTCTAACAAAACCCTTGTCCATTAGCTCTTGTAGCTGCTCTTTCAACTCCTTCAACTCAGTAGGAGCCATTCTGTATGATGCTTTAGACACAGGCTCCATTTCTGGTGCTAAGTTGATGGCGAATTCTATCTCTCTCTCTGGAGGTAATCCAGGTAACTCATCTGGAAATACATCGGTGAAGTCTCGCACAACTGCTATCTCTGAGATTACATTCTTCTCCTCTTTGTGCTCCTTCAGGAATGCCAAGTATCTGCTACATCCCTTTCTGATCAATCACTCGGCCCTGACTGTCGAGATAAGTGGTAGGTGCGTCGACCTTTCTCCTCGAAATCGGAACGATCTCCTTGTATTCGGTCTAAAAGTGACGACTTTGTTCTTGCAATCTACCGTCGCACAGTGAGTCGATAGCCAATCCATGCCAAGGATCACGTCGAATCCTTGCATGTCTAACAGAATTAGGTTCGCGAGTAACTCAAAATTGCCTCCATCCATGACCCTCACGATTACGGAGTTACAACCCTTCTCGGTATCAACCGCTTTCCTAGTAGGAACCGTCACGGTTAAAACGAAGTCTAACTCCTTTGGGTCAACTTTCATCTTCTTTGTGAAGCGAGGTGTAACAAATGAGTGGGTAGACCCTGAGTCTATCAACACCCGAGCTTCGTATGATACATCGCTTCCCTTCTTATAGATGTGTAATCCACCTAATTATACATACACATATATATATTGTTTATTATCATTACACTAGAATTTATCACATGCAAGCTTTTTCTTATGTTTTCTAAATATAGATGCACCTTTTCTATCTAAAAATTTCAAGAATTGAAATTCTTTATTTAAAAGAAAGCTCACCTTGAATGACATCGTTTGTATTCTGAGCCTCCTGAGCTGTGATTGCATAGGCTCTTCCTTGGACGATCGGCTTCCTTACTTGTATCGGTCGTGGAATAGGTGCTGAAGTCGTCTTCCCTTTGTTCACCTCGGGGCATTCCCTGATCAAGTGGCCCACCTTGCCACATCGAAAGCAACCCCGAGTGCCTACCCTACAGTCCGATGTCTTGTGAGGCTTGCCACACTTGGCACAAGTCTCACATGGCGTGGAAGAAGCTGCTCGAGAAGCCCCCTGTGTGACTGTAGCGCCTGTAGTAATCACAGGGCTCTAGTAGAGTATCGGTCTCCCCGACGCAAGCAATGGAAATCTCTGCTGGTTGTTCTGCTGCGTCGGTCTCCCATAGCCTCCTTGAAACGGTGGCTTCTGATTGTTCGGTATGAACCTCGGCTTTTTGTTCACCGGTTCATAATTCCCTGTTCTACTCTGATCAGCGTTCCACCTTCCCTGTTGCTCCCTCTGGCGGTATTTGTTGTTATTTTCTTTTTCTACCACCAAGGCCTTACTCATGACCTCTCCATAGGTCCTCAGCTGGAATGGTACTACTCCTCCCCTCACGTCTGATCTCAACCCTTGCTGAAACCTTTTTGCTCTCATCATCTCTATGATGACGTAGTCAGGCGCAAAGCGAGCGAGTCGCATGAACTCCACTCCATAGTCTCTCACTGTCATCTTCCCCTGAGTAAGCTGTAGAAATTGGATTTCCATTTGGTTCCTCACTACCTCAGGGAAGTACTATTTATTGAATTCATCAACAAATTCATCCCAAGTCCATGGTATGTCTGGGGTCTCCTGAGCCCTAGTCCGTGAAACAGACTTCCACCAAGGCCCAGCCTCCCCGTCCAACATATAGGCTGCCCAACGAACGCTCTCGTCCTCAGTACATGTGAGCACACTTAACACCTTCTCCATCTCGCTCAGCCAATGCTCTGCCACTATGGGCTCTCCCTGTCCAAAAAAACTAGGAGGTCTCATCCTCCTAAACTCAGTGAATGCTAAAGTTGCTGGCGGTGTAGGAGCTACTGGAGGTGTCGGTGGTTGATGCTGCTCATTTGCCGTATGAGCTGCCAGAGATGCTGCCTGTTGAGCCATAGCAGCTGCCATGGTCTCCATGGTGTGCATCATCCTCTGACGCTCCTCTCTATCTTCATTTCTTTCTCTAACTCTTTCTTGCTCTCTTTGATCTTGATCCTGACGATCTCGATCACGGCTCTCTTCCTGGTCTTGGCTTCCTTGGCCACCACTGCCAGAAGCCCCTCCATCTCCTATAGGTACTCTATTTATAGGAGAGATGTACCCATCTCCACTACGTAACTTCTACTATGGCCGCCCCTGGGTCGGCCCCTTCCTCTAGGTAACATCACGGTCTGCACGTGAAAACAAAGTTTTCATTAGCAGAAGTCCCTATGCTCTGACAAAAGAATGATTGTCAAAGTTTCTAAAAGAAAAAGGCTTTGATACCAACTGTGATAGCCCGGATTTTGGCACCCCAAAACCCGTACCATCAGCACAATCCTCCAGATCGTGCCCCAAAACTTAGCACGGAACATTGGTATAACAAGCATAATTTAACAAATAAAGCAATTAATTTCATTAAAGCAGAAAAACGTTAATATGCCCAACTAACATATGAAAAAGACAGTTCTACTTTCATGCCACTGCATGAATAGAGAACCGACCCAAACCATCGGTGATAATCATATCACCCCAAATGGTTCGCCAAAAGAATAATCTAGTTTAATTACATTGTTTCAAAAATAAAGGCTTGACATACCAAGTCGCACTAATCTGCTCACAAAACTGACTCTCTATCAAAGTGCACAACAGAGTCACCTAGAAGAAGTCCTCGGGAGGAGGCTCCAACTCGTCTCCAGGTACATAATCTGAATCACCCGGATCCACGTCCCCTGAAGCCTCCGCTGCTACTATCAGTGGACCTGCGACGTATAGTCTAAAAGGGTGAGCTGCATCCTAGCTCAATAGGGAACAACACGATGAACATATAAGTCATAACTCACATATATTCCATGATATTCAAAGCATGATGAATCTATGCATTTGCTAGAAAACCAATTAAAAATAGATGATTTATACTCAATTTACTGGTAAGTTGCATGTATTACTTTACTGTTGATTTAATCATGAATGACACTGAACAGGCCTAAAGCAAAACTTAAATCTTCAACTTAAGTAATCCCCGAGAAATATAGCATCGAGCCCCGATGAGATACCCTTCATTGTCATCTAATTAGACAGTTGTAAAAACATGTATTCCCTAGGAATATGACCCAAGCCCCTTTCTCACTAGGCGGCGGGGTTAAAAATCACACAACATCCCTGGGATGTACTTACGGTCACGGATAAACCTCCATGCTGGTGTACGGATTCGCCACCGTACCAGTCACGGATATCCTGTCGCGCCAGTCGTGGGTATCCCGCCACGTTGGTGGGGTATCCTCCAAACCTCAAATAACAAAAATATCATGTGCATTACATACAGTTGTTCACCGTATAAGTGTGCTATCTTATATCAGTTAGGCCTCAACAGTAATTATTCAATCCTATGTATACATCCCTGGGATGTATACATACCCGCATCACACCTGATGCCTTTATTACTTCCTCATCCCCTGGGGATGTCTCAATCTCATTAGATTACTTGTCCTTAGTTACTTGCATCACACAGATGCCTTTATCACATTTTTGGTGTCACACACGCACCCATTATCACAAAGCTTTTCACAATTTAAAAACAACTTCAATTTGATAATTATATCACTACATACATGCTCTTGAAATTAAAGTACATGTTCAAGGTGTTCCCTACCTCAAGTTTTTGAAACTTCTAGCATCAAGGTCCCACGCGGCTCCTTGTTCTTATGATCATACGTACCACCTATGGTACAACATAACACATATAACTCATCACTAAAGATGCAACAAAGAAGGTCCAAGACCCTCCCTGAATCTCAAAGTCAACTATAAAGTTTAAGCAAAACTGTCAAAGTCGATTAATCGATTCCCAAAATCGATTAATCGAAACCAAAATCGATTAATCGATTCTCAAAATCGATTAATCGAGATTCAAATTCGATTAATCGATTAATCGAGGTCTCCAACATAAAGCAGTCGATTCTTAAATCGAGTAATCGAGATCTCAAAATCGATTAATCGATTAATCGAAATCTGAAATTGATTAATCGAAATCCCAATTCGATTAGTCGATTTCCTCAGGTTTCATTTCTCTAGTGGCTGGAGCTTCCCAGTCGATTAGTCGATTTCCAAATCGACTAATCGAAATCCCAAATCGATTAATCAAAATTCATTTCGATTAATCGAAATTGGGCTTCCATGACTTTTCAACTTCTGGGCCAAAATCGATTAATCGAACTCCCATTTCGATTAATTGATTTGGCCAGATTCAGCCCCCTTTCGGGTTGTTCTTCCAAATCCTTCTCAAACAATTTTTTTTTCTTTTTCTAGGCCTTTATCCTATGATTTTAAGTAATTTTGACTGCAATTAAACCTCTATGATCTATGCATTTAATTCACATAAATTTTACCTCAATCACATCTCATTTTGCTTGGATCTCAAGGTTGGAATGGCTAGGGTTCCAGCTTTTGGCTATAACGGATCCTTGTCGCGTCGAATCCGGCTTTTGTTGTCCAATCTCCCTTCCAAAAAGCCACAATAACTCCCTTGCATTAACTAGCTTCTCCCTCTCTCTCTCTCTCTCTCTCTCTCTCTCTCTCTTCTTAATTCTCTTCAACAACTCAAAACAATGAATTTAGGGTTCTTTAACCCTTATATCCCTCTTGTCTTTGTGGTGAGCACATACACATAGATAGGTGTATGTGACTCCAGATTCACACAACACTCCACACAGTTACATCATTCTCACATTACATCCGTTCATCATCTTTCTAGTCAAATAGTGAACTCCTTCTTGGTCAAACTTATGACCAGTCGGGCACGGATCTCGAGGTCACCATTTAACGCAATTTTTCGGGATATTACATGACCATTGCCCTTCTAACATCTAGCTCTTTAAAATGCTTTTAAATGGTTTCAGGCCAACTGGTTGTTGTCCAAAAACGTACTTATTTAATGTGAGCTTGAGATCCGTTGGGCATGGATTACGTAAACAAGGTGACATCACTTGGTTGTTTGGTGATCTCATATTCTCTTTACACTTTTAGTTGAATGGTGTAGTAAATAATAATAGAGTAGCTTTAAATCTATTAAAGGAATCTTTGGGTTCACCTAAGCTGAAACACATTGACTGCTTTGAATCATTGAAGGAGCTCGTTTATCATTTCAAACTTTCATAATATGGATCTTCAGATCATGGGCATATCATTAGACAGTCAATGTTTTATTTCACGTTGCACACATCTCAGAAAAGTGACATTAACATCATGTGCATGCTTAAAATTAATTTTAAGGCCACTTTTTGGGTGTGTACCATATGAAATAAAAAAAAAAGATTGCCCAATGATCCGCCCATAATCTTAAGATTCATCGTGTGAAAGATTGGGACGATAAACAATCTCCATCGTCTGAGTTAATGTGTTTCAGTGTGAGTAAACTTAAAGATTCAGTGGGTGAATTTAAAAGTAGTCATAATAATTGACTACCTTTAAATTTAACTAGGGCATTAGATTAACAGTCACATGATTATCTTTTATTAGTGTTTGACTATTGCTATAATAATGGAGTTGTAATCTACCATCGGCCTTTATTTTAGAAGGCCGATCTACACTATCTACACTGATTCAAATCTTTTGGGCCAAAACTAATCCAAAGCTCATTTTTCATTTGCACCGCACCCACCAAAATTCTAAGGGAACCCACGCTGAAAATCAATGAGTGCTTTGAATTAGACAAGAGACAATATCGTAGGCATACCATCGAGCAAACCCATCTGACATAAACAAGATGATTCCATTTAACACATTTTCCAAATAGTGACATTGAGTACTTAGTCACATGGTTCTTCGCTACTTACTAACTCTTAACTCATATGATGGGTTAAGAGTTAAAAGGGATCATATGGTCATTGTCATTTGATAAAAAGAGGAAAAGAGAAATTTTGTTGAAAAAATTACTTTTGGTTCGTCATTTAAATAATAAGTGTCTTTTAGTTATATTCTCACAAGAAGACCCTTTTCAATACATTTATGGATTTGAAAAAATTTTGAACTCATCCCTTAAGATGGAACCGAGAGTGACTCTTAGCCAAGGAAACAAAATTGGTATCGATTCTTGGAAAATTGATACATATCGGCCGATGCTGATATACATATATATATATATATATATATATATATATATATATATATATCGGTGATTCGAGGGTGATTTAAAAAAAGAAAAAGAAATAGAAAGAGTCATCTGCAGAGCAACTGCAACAAGCTTTCTCCCAAGATGAGACATGGAGTGTTGCAATATCTTGACAGAGTTTCCTATGACAGTTGTACACAAATCACTTCGTGTGACTTGCGTCCCCAAAATTTGACAAACACGGAAGGGTACAGCTTTTAGCGCCCACATGTTTACTGAAATCATCTACTTTTTAGGCCCTTTGAGCACCGTTGATTGTGTCAGATCAGATAATGGAGGTCTTGTTTTACCCCTATCTTGCACAAAATAGATCTTGCGATTATTGCGCACATATCCGACGATTGATTTTTAATTCCGCATATCACATATTCTAAAAAAATAGCCTTAGAATCAAGTTTGAGCGTGATGTGTATCATATGATTCACTGGCCATATTTTGGGGATCTATGACAGATGGAAAACGAAAATGACCGTCTGATAGGTGATTCATGATCTTAAGATCTATTGTGTAGAATATCAACGCGAAATGAGACCTCCATAGCCTAGCCCAACGCAATCAACTTTTTCGAGGGATCTATGACATGGGCGCGAATAGAGTTATCCAAACACTTTTTCCCATGTACCTCGGTGTCAGTTGTTTGCAACCAAGGGCTTGCTGGCTACTGTAACCAATCACCGGCTCAACCGATTACCACTTTTTAATCACGTAGGCTACTGTAATCAGTTACCTGCCATCCAGTTACCACTTTTTAATCACATAGGCGCAGGATACCTGCTACGAACACTAAAGAAGACAGCGATGATGCAATCTGGCGAAGAGACACGGATGGGAGATACTGATACGTATTAGAGCCGATACGTATCAGTTGGCCTTGGCCAGAAAGCCAATGCGTATGGTATCGACCGATATTTGATACCATGTTTTAGCTCCCAGGGGCTCTCTTAGGGCACTAGAGCACATTTGATAAACCATCTCTTTTGCCCCAAAGTGCATGTGAGGAGTTATTTTTGGTTAACAGTTAAACAACCTACTCTGTTATGGTGCAGATGGGGGATAATGGAGATCTATGCCAAACCCAACCCTTATTGATTTTTTTCTAATTTTTGTACTTTGGGGTTATTTATTTTGAGCCCAAACTTTTTAAAAGTTTGTTTCTCTTAAAAGCCTATCCAATGAATTTTTCTTTAATAACACAAACAAAATTTTCTGGGTTCCTTTTGTTGGGTATAAGGTTACATATTAAATATTTACATAATTCAAACTCATGTGATATTTTTAAATTATTTTTTATATTTTATATAAGAAAAAAATATAAATTTTTTCATTCTATCAAGTAAAAATAAAAATCATTAGATATCTTTACTATTATAATCATTATTAATTTTTTATAAAGACAAAAAGATTCATCATTTTATTATTACCATAACAAAAATTAGAGCATTAAAGTCTTTGTAATCTATTCTTAAAATACAGAAAATTAATAAATTCTTATACCTCTCTCTCTCTCTATTTGTACATCGCAGTACTGCAACCTACTAATAAGTAATTAAAGTATAAACTTATCCCTCTAGTGTGTGTTATTCATGAGTATTTTATTTGTCATCGATAATTTAGCTTTGTGTTATATTATATTTGCATGTTTTTATATTTAAATTAGAATGTCAATTGATATTTGGTGACATTATTATCAATTTCCTATAACTATTACATATATGATTGTTAAAGAGATTTCGATAACTTGGGTTGATAAAAAACAATAATAATAGCCTTTAATTTTCAAGATTAATTGTTGCACCACCTTATAATAAATATTAAAATGATAAAAATTTAAGGACCAAAAGAAAAAATATTTTATACTATTTTTTTAATTTTACTGATAGTGGCTTTTAATCACTCAATCTCCTTTAGTACTCACTCCTAATGCCCTTGTTATTGATAACTTATATGAAAGAGAGTATAGGTCTTTCTCTCATCTCCTCCAATCTGGTAAAACTATTACACTCATCTCACAAGTTTCAAGAAAAGGGGACTCTCACAAACTTTAGGGTTTAATGCCACGGTAATTGAGGGCTAATTCATTGAAATGACCACTGAGGGTTTTGACCAAATGACGTTATTACCCTTTGGGGATGTCATGACCCAGAATCTTAGTCGATCTCAAGGGCCTAGAATTCTGTGTTATGACACTGCACGCTTGTTAAAGCGATAAGCGGATATACATAGCTTACATAAAACGGGGCTCCTAAAAATCGTGAATCAAATTTTCTTCTCATATCAAAATTTTCTTTATTAAATTTACATTGAAATTTGAGTCCATTATACTAAATGACCATAAATAAAAGTACGATCAACTACTAGAAGTCTTTTCAAATATTTAATATATACCTGATGTCGTCTAACTAGTCCTTCATCTCATCACCCTCACAAACCTCATAGTCTACCATCGCATTAAGTCTACCGACAGTGTAGTCCATATCTTCACCTGCAGCTGTTAGTTTTTGGTGAGGTGAGTTTACTCAGTCACATAAACTCAGTGGGTTACACAATCGATTCACCGCAATCTACCAGGGTGATCGTGAGTGCAACTTTTTGAGTGAAGGTGAATCTTTTACAATTCCATATAAACAATATAATAAAAATTTTCATAAACATTTCGTATCTATAAAGCTATAAAACTGAAAGACCGTAATATATTTCAGTGCATATGATGCTTCTAATGCTTATTATTTTCTTGTTTTATCAACTTGACTTATGTGGCATATCGAAAGTCTTATTATTACTCCATATACCTACATAACATATTTCGTATCTTACTTATCTTGTTAAATGATCTGTGCAAGGATCGCTGCTCGAGCCTATCACGCGAGGTTCACATATAGATAACCACCTAACCTCCATATTATAACATAAATCATCATCCAGTCCAATGAGGTTGCGCGCATAAAAATCAGTGACCCCTTAAGTCGAGACACTGTCGTATCATATTGTCCTTAAGACCCGTCTTAGCTGCAGACGTTGAATCTTGCGGTGGCATGCAAGATATGGCACGTGTAGAAACTTAATTTTATATTCAGCTGACCTTCACAGTGTATCTTAATATATCATAATATTTTTCGGTTATGGGCTTATGTCCCCACCCCGATCTCATATTTGTATGGGCTTAAGTCCCCACTTTCTTAACATCTCGTAGCTTAACATATTCATATTCTATTCTTTCTTAAACTTAATTTAAATGAGCCACAATACGGTAGGCTTCACAAACCACGCTTTCCAAGGCATGAGTTCCGCAGTAACCTGGCTGTACTTCGTGTGACAGCCCATACTCCCATAGAGGTGTTACATTCATACATGAATTCCTACATTTCAAGTTTCACGTGACCGTGAAACAAACCTCACCATGACGATGGCTTAAAAGTTGTGTCGTATCTTTTTTTTTTTTCTTAACATACCTATGCCCTAACGTACTTCTAAATGATGAATGTCAAACAAAGCAAAATGAAATATATATAATAAGAAAATATCTAACCATAATACTCGTAATTTGGATGCCTTGCTCATCAGTAAGAGAGAGAAGAAGGCGACCTACAATGAAGGTACGTAAGTAACAGAAAACATATCACAAGTGATGTTAAACTAGTCTCATCAAATAGCTCTTATCGATCTGATAAAAACGAACTTGCCGTTTGTGAAATTTGGCTAAGTATTGACTCTCATATGACTCAAACAAGTTTCGACCGTCGGATCCTTGTATGATTTTCGAGGTACGTACACTTTCATAGCATAGGTGAAGATGTACCTAAATAATTGTCCTAAACTTAAAAGTTGAGTTGGGCCTATTCAAAAGGTTTAGGTTCGCGATTTTACAAAAAGTGTGTTTGGCTACATTGGATATACGAGCGCATTAAGAGTCCATAGACTAGACGGGCCCATAAGGCCCATGGACCTTTATGATGTTTGGGGGTCTTGAATGATTCAATTTCCATAAAAGCTTATACGATATTTAAGGTCTATTTTAAGGCTTAAAAAAAATCGGATATGGGACATCGGGTTTGGTAACCATGTGATATCATAGAAGAAGTGGGTTTTGACCACTGGCCTGATTCGACCCAAAACCTGAGATATAAAAGGGTCAAATCAGACCCTAGACTATGGTGCCACAAGCATAAAGTGCATAAATTTTTGTGGTTATATGCACGACTTTAAGTGGTGCAAAGACTGTGATGTGTCTGTTTAAATCAAATCTTATCATCTATTCAATAGACGCACATATGATCTTTATTTCAATCTACGGGCTTCGGCCCATAGGTATGTAGTCCGCTAAATTTAATGGGTCATACTGGACCCTTTAGCCAATGTATAAGTAGATTTAAATAAATAAACACAGGAAAAAATTATAAGTGTAAATAAATATATTCACATATTTAGGATACTAAAATTTATTGAAATAAGGACATGCGGATCAATGTGAACCGTTAGATGTATAAAGCATGTGATTTTATAGGGAGTCCATGATTTGACCGAAGTCAGAAACTGATCGGATTGTCGAGATTGAAACGGTCAAACGATGACCTCCAATCAAGTGTGCAACAAAACAAAAGCAGGGCAATAGCCCATTCTTGACCTAGGATTTTTGTTTTTGTGCCCGGTGTTTAGTCCTTAGGATCTATTTTGCCTGACACTCGTGTGTCATATGGTTCTCGGTCAATGGGTTCAACCATAGGGTCAATCCTTTGACCATAACCGTCTTGTGAATCCACACAAAACTTAATATTGAGAATTTTCAATTTTACTAAATTCATCACATATATATTCATTACATTTAAAAAGTGTAAATGTGTAGATTTGGATGGATATAAGGGCACCCACCTGTTGAAGCGTGAACGGTTGGTATCGCAAGGGCTTGGATCGACGCTTTTGGATTACATTGATGTAGATCACCTTTTGATTACCGGATAAGGTTTCTCGCGATGCGGCCTCCTTTACCAAGAGTTCTATAGTGTGAGGGGGACTTGGAACCGTTCGAGTCAAACATAAAAAATTCAACGCTAATATTGATGCCCAATTGTGCTACTACTGAACCAAATCTAATTGTATCATCTACGGGAACTACCATTAACAGAATCATGATCCCCAACAGCAAGAGAGGGGATGACATGGGGAGGAATACAATGATCCCAAATATAACTACGTTGAGATGGATCGCTCCAAACCAGATCATCATTGTTATCAGTGTGTGGAATGTAGAATGAGGAGTGGATCTAATCACCGTAGGAGTTGCTTCTTCTTCTATTTTAGGGGTTCTTTCTGATTCCACCATATTCAATTCGCCTATGTCGAAGCAAAGATCCAAATGAGGGGATGAAGAATTAGGTAGTTAAGATAGGTGCTTCAATCTATACTTGCTGAAGTAAGATGAAGCCAAACAATGACTCATATCTCATTCTCATGGAGAGAGCGAAAGAGGGTATTAATTGGGACTTAGGCTATTGGGTTCACTATGAGAGAGAGAGGCTAATATCTTTGGCTGCTATGGACATTGCAGCTTGGATCGGTGAGAGAGAAAGGAGAGGGAGAAAGAGAGTTAGGGCTGGGAGAAAGTAATGTATATATATAGAGAGAGAGAGAGGGAAGGAATATAAATAGAGGGAGAGAGAGATAGGGGTCTTGAGAGGAAGAGCCTTGCACGGCTTGGTAATTGCTGTGGTAAAAATAGCAAGAGGCTTATTTGGGTTCAATTAGTTTCTTAAATTGAGAGGTATTTGTGAGAGGGGTTTCTAATTTGGGGCTAGGTTTAGACGTTAAACGCATATATTTAATCAATTATATTAAAAAAAAAAAATATATATATATATATATATATATATATATATATATATATATATATATATATATATATATATATATATACAAGGAGATTTGGGTCCCATGTGGAGCTTCCCAAAACAAATTCTATTGAATTCCCCATTAGATTTCTAACTATAATGAGTTTAAATTTTGGTGTTGCACATATATACCTAGCAGCATAAGTAAAAAGGTGATCACTTACACTTAATGTGTGTGTGAGTGCATCAAGCACCACACGTATCCTAACACACACATTATATAGTTAATTATTTATATATTTTAAAATGATCCAAATAAAGTCTCGGGTTTGGAGTCGCCCATGCTCGGCCCCAAGTTTGGTTAGATCATAGTAAGATAATGGGCTCGGGTTTTAGTACGGGCTCGAGTTGGATTTTGTGCTCGGAATTTGAGTCGTGTACAATAAATATATAAGCCCCACATAGGGTTTGATTTAGAATCTAGTGTGCCGGGGTGTATACATCCTACAAGAAAATATTGGGCCCGATGCCACGCCATTCTGGTCCAAGGTTTGACCAAAGTCAAGCTAGTCAAAACAGCTATGTTTTGGTCAAAAGTCAACGATTCAACTTTGGCAAAAATCAGGGTCGTTACAGGGGATGTGTGCCATATAGAATCAACATCAGACCATTTGATAGGGGCACCATGATCTTAATATCTTTTATGAGGAAGATTGAAAAAAAAAAATCTCCATCGTCAAATTCAAATCAGTCAATAGTTTTCGTCGGTGAAAAAATTGTGTGGTATTACTAAATGGCTGAGAAGAATTGTACGGATGAGAAGTCTGAAGGGTTGAAAGATAGAAAACCGAATATACAAAAGGTATTGATCGTGAATATGCAAAAGTTTGTCAAATGTTTACAAATATTTTCAAGCCAATTTATTCCAAACTCGGACTTGCACACTATGCTAAAAAAATGAGAGGGTCCAAACGAGCTATGTTTTGTGTAGTCCACATCCGAATCACCCTTTTTCTCCTTCGAAAGAATAAAGCTACTCCATAACAACCTTTAATCTTATAAGAGGTTTTTTTCTTTTTTTTTTCTTTGCAGAAGGGTACCTTTATTTGTACCTACATGTGCTTATGAGAAAGAAATATCCTTTTTTTTCACCTGTATTTGCACCCATGTTTTTTTAGAATCATTAAGGGCTTCTTCTTCTTCCGACTTGAATTCATCTAGAAAGAAACCCAGCTAAACCCATTTGGAAACTCTCTTGGAACTCAACTAAAATCTTCTTGGAACTACAAACTCTCTTGAAAATATTGTCATCATCATCGTTGTGCCATGTTAGAGCTAAAAAAGAAGAATAAAAGAAGGAGGAGGTGGAGAAGAAGTTCTCATTGTGATTTGCCGAAGCTGAGAAAGAAGTATTCATCGTCGTCTATACGATTTGTTGGAGCTAAGAAATAAGAAATATTCGTCGTCATCTTTATGACTTGTCGAAGCCAAGAAAAAAGTCATCGTCATCGTCATCGTTGCAATTTGGGTTAGCCAAGGAAGAAGAAGAGAAGAAGAAGAAAAAAATAAAGATGGTGCATATTTATGAAAGATAAGTTGATTCTTTTCAAGCTTTCCCAAAATTAGGTCCACATAAAGGTGGATTCTTATTATGACCTGAGTTTTTGTAACCTATCTAACGGTAGTAGATGGGGTAGAGCACTGAGTCCAATATGGGTACTGAACAACCTTAACTTTCTTAAAAGAAAAGAGAAAGAATTTTAAATTTAGAATTGGGTGTTGCTAGCACCGATTTCCCTTTCTGTCTCTTTCTCTCTCTACTTAACAAGTAGACTCTATTTAAGATTCTAATTTGTGGCAAGATTTCCTTGCTATTTCAAACTCTCTTTCTCTCTCTAATCACTTTCTCACTTTAAATGGAAATACCCAATTTCCTAGGATTTATTAGAATGTGTCTTATGACACACTCAATCTTCAAGCATATTATATAATAGTGTGTGGTGTAAGATATGGGTGCCATTACAAATTGGTATTGGTACTCATCTAAAACTACTTAAATCCCAACAGGCCATCTCTCTCTCTAGCCATATATGAGTCCTAAGTTATTGGATTTCGTTGCTATATATGACAACCAAATTCAAGCCCATAATTTTTGGTTGCCTTTAAGACACCCACCACATAGAAGGAATTTTGGTTTCCTCTTTGGTGCCCCCTTACTGGGGTAAGTAATAGAGCCCATTTAGGACTCTTTCCAAACTGGATAAGTCAAGTGCCCAATTCATTTGGACTCTTTCTCTCTTGGTGTCTCTCTCTCTCTCTCCCTTTCTTATTATATATAGATATACTTAAAAAATAAAATAAAAATAGGAGACCTTGGGTCTCTCTATCTCTCTATATCCTCTCTCCTCTCTCTAGAATAGCAAGCCCCCAATTAATCCCAAACGTCCCTTTTTCTTTCACATACAGAGACCCATGCGACCAAAAAGGGCGATTTGAAACGAGCTCTTCTATTGGCCATAAACAATCCAATCTAAATAAAGGGCATTCGAATTTTTAATTGCTGATACTCAGACCTTTGATACCGAATCTCTATCGTCTTCTTCATCATCAGGAGAGAGATTCGAAGATGAGTTGTTCCATTTCTACGAGTCATGGAATTTGATGAGACTCTTGCGATTGAAGATGAATTTTTGTTTGAAACTGATGTGGTGGGGGATGCCAGTAATCTAGACGATGAAACACAAATAATAGAAAATTCGTATTTGCCTTGATGAAAAGCATGAAGATAAAAGATGGGTGACTCGATTTGATCATGGTGCAAAAATTAATATGGTCGAATACTAATAGTCCAGACCCGTACACCACCATGGGTACTTACTCAAACAGCCATAACACACTGGTATAGTAGATCTAAACCGTGAAATTGTGATGAAAGAATCGGAACGGAACAAGCGTAGAAAATTCGGACTACACCAACCCGAACCACTGCAAAACCAACCTATCAACACGGACACGCTACAACAGGTGGGTGCCCTTCTATCTATCCAAATCTACACATTTATACTTTTTAAATATGATGAATATATATGTGATGAAGTTAGTAAAACTGAAATTTCTCAATATTATGTTTTGTGTGGATTCACAAGACGGTTATGGTCAAAGGGTTGACCCTATGGTTGAACCCATCGACCGAGAACCATATGGCACATGAGTGTGCCGACAAAATAGATCCTAAGGATTAAACACCGGGCACAAAAATAAAAATCCTAGGTCAAGAATGGGATGTTGCCCTGCTTTGTTTTGTTGCGCACTCGATTGGAGGTCATCTTTTGACCATTTCAATCTCGATGATCTGATCAGTTTCTGACCTTGGTCAAACCTTAGACTCCCCATAAAATTTGATGCTTTTTACATCTAATGACTCATATTAATATGATTGTATTTATTTTCATAAATTTTAGTACTCCAAAAACCTGTGGATATATTGATTTTACACTTAGAATATTTCCTGTACTTGTTTTGAAAATCTGTACTTACATTAGCCAAAGGGTCTAGTTTGACCCATTAAATTAAGCGAACCACAGACATATGATTTGAGACCCATAGATCTAAATAAAGATTATTTGGTCATCTGTTAAATCGATGGTCAGATTTTGATTATAATAAATAAACCTCAATTTTTGTACTATAATATAATCACAAAAATTCCTACACTTTATGCTTATGACGCCTTAGACTAGGGTTTGATTTGACCATTTTAGATCTCAGGTTTTAGGTCGAATCAGGCCAGTGGTCAAAACCCACTTTTTCTATGACACCATATGGTTACCAAACTCGATGTCACATATCTAATTTATTCAAATCCTTAAAATGTACCTTAAATATCATTAAGTCTGGATGGAAATTGAATCATTCAAGACCCCCAAACATCGAAAAGGTCCATGAGCCTTGTGGGCCCGTCTAGCCTATGGACCCTTAATGGGCTCGTATACCCAATGTACTCAAACGCGCGTTTTGTAAAATCGCGGACCCAAATCTTTTGAATAGGCCCAACTCACCTTCTAAGTTTAGGACAATTATTTTAGGTATATCTTCTACCCGCGCTATGAAGGTGTACGTACCCCGAAAATCGTACAACAAGGATCCGACGGTCAAAAATTGTTTGAGTCATATGGGAGTCAATACTTAGCCAAATTTCACAAACGACCAGTCCGTTTTCATCAGATTGATAAGATCTATCTGATGAGACTAGTTTAACATTACCTTGTGATATGCTTTCTGATGCTCACATACCTTCATTGTAGGTCGCCTTCTTCTCTCTCTTAATTATGAGCAAGACATCCGAATTATGAGTATTATGGTTATACGTTTTCTTATTATATATTTCATTTATTTTGTGTGACATTCATCACTTAGAAGTACGTTAGGGCATAGGTATATTAAGAAAAAAGAATAAGATACGACACACGACTTTTAAGCCTTCGTCACGGTGTGATTTTTTTCACGGTCACGTGAAACTTGAAATGCAGGTATCCATGTACGGATGCAACACCTCTATGAGATTATGAGTTGTCACACGAAGTATATCCAGATTGCTACAGAACCCATCCCTTGGAAAGTATAGTTTGTGAAGCCTATCGCACTGTGACTCATTTAAATTAAGTTTAAGAAAAGATAGAATATGAGTATGTTAAGCTATGAGATGTTAAGAAAGTGGGGGCTTAAGCCCACACAATATGAGATCGGGGCGGGGACATAAGCCCATAACCGAATAATATTATGATATGTTAAGATATGCTGTGAAGGTTAGCTGAATATGAAATTAAGTTTCTATATGTGTCATGTCTTATGTGCCACCGTAAGATTCAACGTCTATAGTCAAGACGGGTCTTAAGGACAATATGATACGACAGTGTCTCAACTTAAAGGGACATTGATTTTTATGCGCGCAACCTTATCGGGCTGGATGGTAATTTATGTTATGATATGGAGGTTAGGTGATTATCTATACGTGAATCTCGCGTGATAGACTCGAGCAGCGATCCTGACACAGATCGTTTAAACAAGATAAGTATGATATGAAGTACGTTGTTTAGGCGTATGAAGTAATAATAAGACTTTCGATATGCCACGTAAGTTAAGTTGATAAGACAAGTAAGAAATATAATAAGCATTAGAAGCATCATATGCACTTAAATATGCTACGGTTTTTCAGTTTTATAGCTTTATAGATACAAAATGTTTACGAAAATTTTTATTATGTTGTTTATATGGAATTGTAAAAGATTCACCTTCATTCACAAGGTTGCACCCACGATCACACGGGTAGATTGTGGTGGATCGGTTATGCAACCCACTGAATTTACGTGACTGAGTAAACTCACCCCAGCAAAACTAACAACTGCAAATGAAGATATGGATTACACTACCCTTGTGGACTTGATGCATTGGATGATGATACAGATTTTGAGGGTGACAACCTAGATGACCAGTTAGATGACATCAGGTATATATTAAATATTTGGAAAAACTTTCTAGTAGTTGATCGTATTTTTATTTATAGTCTTTTTGTATTGTGGACTCTAAATTCAATGTAAGCTTATTAGAGAGAATTTTTAATATGAGAAGAAAGTTTGATTCACGATTTTTGGGAGCCCAATTTTATGTAAGATTTAGTAAGATATGTATGTCTACTTATCGCCTTAACAAGCGTGCGGTGTCATAACACGGAATTTTAGGCTATTGAGATTGGCTAAGATTCTAGGTCGTGACAATTAGTTTCAAGATAGGGTGGGTGCAAATAAAAGAACTCTAATAATAGACATAAAACATATGAAAATTGTCCACCGTTTCGAGGCACCTTAAAATGAAGGTTTTAAGGTATAAAAAAAAAAATAAAAAAAAATGAGGATTTTAATCTGCCTTCAAAATTGTCCATCGTCATAAAATATAAGAAGAGCCTCCAGGCCAATTACTTTATAACTGAGGGCATTTATGGTAATTTAACCCTAACGAAGTAGCCTGCCATTCTACAGATGAGCAACAGAAGACGCAAGTCGAAGTGCATAAACCACTAGCAACTTCCTGTAAAACCAACGGAGGAGATCAATCAATAACCAAACCTCGAACGACGACTTGGATGAAAATGAGCACTAGATAAGCCGTCAAGCGCCGAGACCCTACAAGGGTACAAAAACAGAAAAAAAATATCTTAGAGCCAAATAATCGCTTCGTAAGCAGCTGAAAAACCCACTTACGTTTCTCTGTAAGAACTAAAAACATAGGTTTTTTTTTTTTTTTAATTTGTAATTTATTTAAGAGATCTGAGAAGCTGTTTATGTTTTGGATGGCAGGTTAAGAAAAATACGTGTGAGTATCGATTTTATTTTTTTTCATCTCGAAATTGGTTTGATTGGGGAAATTTGGTTACGAATCTGAGAAATTAGGGTTCTTTTTTTTTGGGTTTCCCTTTAGAAATCACGTAAATGCAGAGATCGACTAGGTATTTGGAGAGATCGAACACAATGAAGAGGGATAAACGAGGGTTGGATTCGAGCGAGTTGGAAGATCGAGAACCGGAGCCGAAGCGCGCAAAAGTTCCGGCACTCGCAAGGTAGATTTGCTTTTTTATTTTTATTTTTTTTTATTTTGTTCTAATTTGGTGTAGTTTATTTTTTGGTTGATCTGATGGCAAATTGTGTTTTTGAAAATTAGAATAAGAAGTGAAACTAGGCATGCATTTAGTGAGCTATCAAGTAGTATCGGAAGATCGAGGGTAGGTAGCTTAGCGAGTGAGAGAATTTGATTTGCTCTTTGTAATTTTTATTTAGACTATTTGATGGAAATTTATTGATTTATTTATGTTTTTATTTTCCTAATTGAAAACATTTCCCTTGGTCTGTAAGGGTAATTAGTAATAGAGGTGTAAGAGTGAGGGAGTTCGAATCGGTGGGAGGAAATTCTGTTGTCTTCTCGAGTTCCAAAGGGTTCAAAAGATGTGTTGGTGGGGTAGGTGGTTGAGTTAGGCTGCGTTTGCAATGTTCCCATGTGGGAAAGTGCCAGAGCCCCGTCCGCTCCCTGCCAGAGTGGGCTTTACCTGCTCTGGGGAACTTGCGGTTTTGAAACATTTTCTACTGCCCTGTAGCTCCCCGCCCGCTCCCTGTGTGATTACCGAATGCTCTCCAGGCTGCAACTGCGCTTTAGAGCGGTGCGTTGCTAAACACAGCCTTATTGGGTAGATTAGTGAAGGATTGTGTTTCTGGAAATTGGGTTGATAGGAGAGCATGGAATGAGTATATAGGATTGTTTCTTGGTTAAGTCGTTTCATAGAGTATTGCGGAGATTGCTGGAAGGAGTAGGCATCAGTATTCTATGCTAGGCAGATTCAGAGTGTGGATGACTTCAGCACCAAAGTTGAATTGTTTGTACATGGATAGGAGTATAGGACACAGATCCTTTTTTTTAATCAGTTAAAGCTATAATATCCATTAATGGAAATATATTACAGCAGATCAAAGAGTCTTTGGCAAAATATAAAATGAAAAGAAAGCAAAAGAAAAACAGGAAAACATAAAAATCAAATAAAAGGTAGGAAATGGAAAAAAGAATCTGCATTAATGCATCAAACTACAAGCTGAACAAAACCATGGACATTTTAATTGCTCCAATTCCGAGCACGCTGGCGCAGCTGTACACCATCAACAAAGATCCTCCATAATGGCCACCTCAACCACTCTGCACGACTCAAACCTCGAATCAAATATCTCTGCCTATTTCTTTCCCTCCAGATTTCCTAGAAGATCTCCAATGGTAATGCCTTCTAGAGAATGCCGCAATCATTCCCAATCCAGTCCTCAGGCCATCCGGCTAAGACAGATGCGCAAGATTTGCTCATGCGGCTACTAACCTCGGACCAAGGTAGGACCTGTCTCGGATTGTCCGAAAAAAAGGACCATGTTGGATTTCAGTTGCATTGTGGTTTAATTTTAAATATGTGTATGATGTGCCACAATACATGAGTTGTGGATTGCCTTGTATTTCTCCCTTTTCTAGAGGGGTTATAGTTTCTTCTGAGGTTTTTGTTGCACCTAGTGTTGGATTCAAGCTCAACACCCACCAATTTTTTTTGAACATTTGGTTTCATGCTCTCATTCATTTGTTGCATTCTCTTGTGTATTGGCCCTTTTCTGTTTCTTGGAATGTGTGAAAGGAAAGGAGCAATAAAAGAGTAAGAGTTGGTACTAAATCAAGGTGTGCTGTATTGCTAAATTTTGAACATTAGCATGTTAGGAGTTTTATTGAGTAATTGCAATTGACTTATCTTTGGATTCAAAATTCATGGTGAAAGACCAGCAATGTTCATGCAACCTAGATTTGGAGACCGCGTGCTATTAGAATTAGAGCCCTAATAAAATTGTGAGGAGCGCTTTATAGGGGACCTTAAAATCCTCATTATTCTTTTGTGATCCCTAGCAATGTTCTTAAAATCGCCAGGTGGGTTCGGGCAGTCAGGGGGATGTTTGGGCGGAAATCGATGAGCGGTGCCCGGGCGGGCGCCTCAAGATCCGGGTGGCCGCTATGCATATATATATATATGTATATATATACATATATATTTTATTTCATTTCAAATGTGTGTGCATATATATATATATATATATATATATATATATATATATATTATTTGCACCCCTCCTTGTGAAGTTATTTGCACTCTATAACTTAGGGTGGCTTATTTGCGTTATTTGCACCCAATTTATAACTTAGAGTTGTGTTAATTGCACTCAAGAAGGATTCTTTGCTTATTTGCCCCCAACTTCTAACTTAGGGCGGCGTTAAGAACACCCATAAGATCTATTGTGTGGAATAATAGGGTGAAACATGACCTCCGTCATCTGATCTGATGCCATCAATGGTCTTCACATGTCACATGTCCCTAAATACCAAGGCTCTCTTTAAAGTCGGTGCAAGGGCCCTTTCAAAATCTGCCAAGTAATGACTCTCGAGATAAAAAAATGGGTCTGCAGGCGGCCACTCAGCGGCTTGTGGGCGCCCAAATCCAAATTCCGCCTCGAGGCTGCCTCGCTTAAATCGGGCGCCCGAACCGTTGTTATCATAGTTACAAAAGTCTCCGACTTTTTCAAAAAGTCGGAAAAAATCGGAGACTAGTAATCATCCTAACTACATCGGTGAATGATCAGCCGAGATTGGTCGAGTTGGCGACTTGGCCGATTAATCAACAATTTTGTGATGTCCGTTTTTTTTTTCTTCTTTTTTTCCCATTAATACCTAAAAAAAAAAAAGAAAAAGAAAAGAAAAAAAAAACAACTTTAGGGTTATCACCCTATTTGCTACTTGCCTCCCTCAGAGCTCACTGCTCTTCTTCTTTTTGCCTATTTTGTATTATTTTGTTCATTAATACAATTATTTTTAACTTCAAATATATTATAATACATTTTTTATCTTTCCTTGATTTTTTCTGACTTTAACTGATTTTTACCGATTTTTCCCGGCTTAGACCCTTGCTGATTTTTCCCTACTTAGACCCTTACCCATTTTTCCCTACTTAGACCCTTACCGATTTATTGTTGACTCCCGACTTTGTACCTATGGTTGTTATAGACTAATTAACATGGTTTAAAATCTTAGTTCAAATTGCTCGGACCTGCTGAATGGTATTGTTTCTGAGTGTATTATTATCATAAATAACACTGATCTATCCATTTTATCCTCATTATCACCATCATCATCCTTATAGCATTGTTCGATCGATTTGAGGTCAGCTTTTGAAATATGACCCGCCATAGTGATTTCATTGGATTTTTAATGTGGCTTTCAACCTGATGCCAATTTTCATCCTTTTTCACCTGGGCTTGGGACTAACATTGGAAGAGGAATCTATATGTAATGATTTGTAACTTTGTATTACATTAAGTAATGGTATGCATATATTGGAAGAACATACATGTTTCACATAGGTTCAAGTCCTATAGGATGGTAAAAATCTTTTTATGAGCTTTTGTATAGTGCTTTGAATATCAGATGTGTTCATATCCTTTCTTCCATATGGTACTGGGATGGTTCTGCAATGTTTTATAAAGAAATAATGTGAAAGTAAAAGAAATGAATTTAAAATTTTCACCATCCAACCCAGGTAGCATTATGTTTATTGATGCTGATAGCTCTTTCAAAGTAGAATTCCTTCAGCTTCTGAATTATTCACTTTAAAATGGGCTAAGGAACTGTATTTAGTCTTATTGTCTGGTTAGGTTAACTTATTTATTTATTTTCCCACCAATGACAATTGTTGTTGTAATTTGGGGTTCTATTTTCTGTAGTCTTTCTGCATCATTTTGCAGTTCTTTAGTAGGTTTTTAGGGCACATGTTCAAATAATGTTACATGTTTTATAATCATGCTTTGTGCTATCATTTTCCAAGAAAATGGTATCCTCTAGAACTTGTAGGATTGTGATACTCCATTATAAGCTTTTGGCTCCTGTTCTTATTCCAACAATGTTGAGTGAAATTTCTAGCTAATAATACTTATGAGTTTTTTTTTAAAGCATGTACATTTGTATTGATTGTATTTTCTATTTTTATATTAGGAGTTCTATTTTTATAGTTAAATTCTATCCAAATTTCTCTTTTTGAAAGATCTATATTATTTACAGTGTCATTGTGGAAGCTCTCAAAGTGGATAGTCTGCAGAAACTTTGCTCATCGCTGGAGCCTATTCTTCGTAGAGTTGTAAGATATTTGATTTTATTTGCTCGCATAATGTTTCCTTTTCAAGGGAAAATTTTGAACATGTTACCTATTAATGTTCGCGTTCTGTAAATTAACTATACAAGTTTAAAGTTCTTTTGTTGCTATATTTTGTTATTAAGTGGCATCAAATTTTTTTGTCCATAATAATGTTGTAGACAGTTAAACATTATGATAGGTTTGTTAGTGACTGCTCCTAAGCAGTCATTAAGAAGAACATAAGAAATGCCCCTCCCATATTTAATGTTTTCACTCATGAGATACTACCTCGTTAAAAAACGTTTTTTAGACACCTCAGTGTTTATGTATAGTAAGCTTTTTTTATTTTTTGTTTGGGAAATGGCTGAAATGTCTGATTTTAGTCTGACAGAGGGGATTGAGTTTCTAAAATTCATAAAATTTTGGGAGAATATGGTATTCCTTTCACTTCATACAGCACTGTGCTAAACCTTAAAAAAATGATGGTTCACCACATTGCTTTCTACCAATGTGGTTATGTTTATTATGATCCTGACTGAACATTCAATCAAATGCTTCTTGGATGGACCATAGCCAGGAACAAAACCAATTGGAAAATTATAACCATTTGTCAAGTACTTGGATGGGCGATAGCCAGAAACATCACAAATTAAAAAATTATGACCATTGGCCAGCTAATTTTTTTGTAGATCATTGAACATATTTTATTGATTGCTGAAGGCAAGAAAGCGATTACATGGTTGAAATGGTTTGATCACTATGATTTTGGAGCTATGGTCCATCCACGAGTTAGCCCATTGACTGTGTAGTACATGCACCAATTCCTGGTAGAGATTGGGGCACTTTCATTTTGATGGTGCATGTCACCATCATATATCAGCTCCCTTTCTTTTCCAATTTTGATTGATGGTTAAACTTGACCTAGGTGACCCATAAGAATGAAACTCTATAGGAGGCTCTAAAGGAGGCCCTGGATATTGTCAGTTGCTGAATTGATTTCTCTTTGGAAAAAAGAGTAAAAGATTCAATGAACTCGATAATAGAGTATCCCAAATCTAATACAGTTCATTTTGTGGATGGGAAGTTAGGTTTTTTTTAATATATTTATTTTATTTGTTTATTTATTTTTTAACAAGGGATAGGAATGGTATGGTCACTCCAAATTCTTGATATAATTTACAATTCGCTACTCAAGTGTTGTACATGGATCTTTCCTCTAAAATTCTCTGTTCTCTCTCTTGATTAGAGTCATAAAGAAAGAGATTTCTGCCATTCAGATGTGAACTCATTTAATGTATATAATTAATTGAGGCTTACAAGCAAATATAGTTTTATTAAGGAGTTAATTTCTTGGTTAATAAGGGAAGGGGATTTCACTTCCTGAGTATGAATGATATAGATTGATGTTCCATGATACGTTTAATAAGGGAAGTGCCATTTATTGCAGTCATAGGTGAATAACACAATTTTTAGCAAGAATTATTTAGTGGATAATTCATACTCCTTCGCCTCGTTTTTTCCAATTTTAATGCCTAATGTGTACTTGATCTAATTTTCGTGTCTTTAATCTTTCGGTTTCCTTGTTAAGATTAATTTGGAAGATGTAAAAGTTTTTCTAATATATAGAGAGTTTTGTTTGTGCATGTTGAGAATTGCTTTCTTTTTTATTTCGTTTTCTCTTGTAAATTGTAATTTAATAAAACAGAAAATGTCATAAAACTACAAATATAGATAAGATGATAGGTAGTATGAAACAGTCGATGGTAGCAAGCGTTATTGTGTATCAATCACCAGTTAACGTAAAGATATTGACATAAAAATATTATCTTCCCTTCCAATTGGGTTCACCTTTCCGATTCCTATTTCTCTTCTCAATTTTGTTTATGGCTAAACTTTCAGTCACTCCACAAACCTTCATGTCACTTGTCACTACTTTCCTCTAAGCCTTTGTTGGTCCTTCCCCTTCTCCTACTTCCTTCTTCTTTTATCTTTGCAATCGTTCTTAGAGAAAGAATTGTCTAGATGAACAATAACTTTTCAGTAGATTGTTTAGATTGACCGATGTATGTGAGATGCAGAGTTGGTTCTCATATATATTGTTTTACGAATTCTCAACTGGACTTTTCAGTAGATTGGCATAGTTTCACACCATTGAGTAATCTTTTTGATGCTATCATTTTGTGCTTCTATGCCTGGCTAATTGTTATTGAATGCTTAAACAGGTTAGTGAAGAAGTTGAGCGTGCTCTGGCAAAGTTAGGTCCTGCAAGGATTGCTGGAAGGTGTGGGATTGTTGTCATTACCTTTATAAAGATTATATGTTTTGTTTTACGTTACCTGTCTACGAATAATATTTTATTTGACTAGAGATGTCAGATTGCTTTCTATTCCAAAATAAATTATATTTTTTGTCAGTGTTTACTAGTTATTTCATCTATTGTAGAACTGGATCTGCGATGGAATGGGTTGTGTAGAATTGCATTACATGAGGATTGGATTTGTTAAATGATTCTTAGTATTGACTCTTTGTGCTTAAATGACACTACCATGATCATACATTTCTGAAATTTCTCCTAAACCACATAGAAATAGGTAAATGGGTTTCCCCATCTTGGATGCCTATATAAACCCAACAGTCAATTAGAACACCTTCAATGTTGAAGGTGATTGACAATCAATTGATCACCTTCTGCATCATGAAAGAACCCTCCCTAGTTGCGTATCATGTGCAAGGGAAATGGAAAATATGATTGGTCACATTTTTGTTCATTGTGTGGTGGCCAAGTGACTGTGGAACTCATTTGGGACCACACAGTTGTTTACAACTTTGGTGGAGGTAGTGGGTACCAGGATGGAGTTCTTCATGGATACAGAGATAATTTTGTAAAAAATACTTGTTTTTGAAAAGTAATGGGATTTATAAAAAGACCTAAGTAGAACATTTGAAGATAAATATTTACAAAGTGCAAGTTATGGACTGTATAAAATATTTATAATATGGTGGGCTTTTATTAAAACGAGTTTTATGGTATTCACCCATGAAGATATGGTTATATATTGGAAGAGCATAGTGAGTAGAGGTGAAAAGACTTGACAATGTGGTGGAAAGATCATTGATATTTCTGAAAGTGAATTGTAGACAATTTTGTTGCGAGTCAGATTAATAAACTAAGAATGTAAGAGAAGAAATTCTCATTTAGGGTTTATGTGGGTGGGAGGGAGGGAGGGAGAGCAATGACATAAATGGACTGAATGGTTAATATTGAGATAATCAAAGTTTTACAACTAAGGCTCTTTACATAGAACAATACATAAGTAGACAACTTTTCTAACCAATATGGAACTAAACTATAACGATAATATATTGTCTCCAGCGCTAGACACCAACACTCTACATACCATAACATATTATCTCCAATATGGTCAGCTCCTTGAGAGTTTATAGCAGGGTTAGAGTAGCATAACAGTTCTAATGGAGTTACAGCCTCTAGCTATGTGAGAGGCACTTTGGAAGCCTAGCAGATTAAATCTCCTCAAGGATTGAGATTCAAGCAAGGACTAAAGACAGCATTGGTGATCAACTTGACCATGACCAAAACCAAGTTGTCTTTGTCCGAATTTGGTATGACCCTACCAATTTGTTGTGAAATTTTCTTCCAAAACCTATGGCTTGGCCAAGTTGAATATTTGGGAGACTCATAGATACTCCACTAATACCAAGTTAACTCGGCTGAGTCGCAATTAATAGACTCCTTAGACCTTCGATTCAAGTAGTCATTAGGTAGGCGTTGAAGCTCTGTTAGGGCCATTGGACATGAGTGCCAGTTACTGAGGAAATTATTCTCATCATAAGGGTTAGTGGTTTCTGTTCATCACATTCCAAGAGAAGCTTCAAGATTGCCAAGTCATTAGTAGAGTCCGTCTTAAGGGAGTCGTAAATAATAGGGGGATTAGTTCACTTAACAAACATGAGTTCTGATTTATGAATGTTTTCCTAATCATATCAAATCCCACCGACTTTCTTGGTGTGTGAATTTTGTATATATATTTTTTAATCTGTTCTTATCCTACCATTCTTTTTCTAATTAGATTTGTTATTCAGAAGAAGAAAAAAAATGTTCATATACGAAGAAGATTGCTTTGATGATAAGTATTCTCCCATAGCATTAGGAGTTCAACACCATTGCTTGGATGAATATAAGTTAGTCACACCCATGTAACCACAAAAGGAGAGCGTATATGCCCCCAATCCCTTGTTTAACTTTGGTTGTCAATCCAATAAAAAACTCTATATATTGAGCGGATAGTTAGGGGGTCATTAATTGTGGGGAAAGACTACCCATTCATAGAAAAAAAGATTCATTTTGTTTGTTAATTATGTTCATGTAAACATGCTTGTCTTCGAAACTGCAAACATACTTGATTTTTCCATGGCTTGATGAGTATTCTATACCTAGAGGTTTCATATAATTATGACTTTCTTGGTTGCCACATCAGTCTCTAATTTTTAAAACCTAATCTGCCTTGTCCCCTCAATGAGTCATGGGTCCCTAAGGAGAGCACCTGTCACCTTAAAATTTCTCTCCTTTTCCCAAAAGGCATCAGCTCATAAAAATATTCCATACATCTTAGACCAACTTTTTCATATGTGTGTGTGTGAGAGAGAGATCTGTTTCTTTCTGAAATAACAAGTTATGAAGGTTTATATCTTGGTTCCAAAATCGACACCAGCCATTGCCAATTCGAAGGAGCTATTGGATGTATGAGGCTGTTACATAGTGAATTGTATGAAGACGGTGTTGGCACCATGGAGCATATGACATGCGATACTTTTGTAGCCAAAACCACTACTTCTGGGCTATACTTAGACCATTTCCCGTGAGAATCTAAACTATGCTACTTATTCAATTTGAGCTAGAAGCCTATCCATCTCTAGCCTTCCTAAGATGCAATTTATGGCACTATAGGTTTCCTAAGATGCCATATATTTTTTTGAATAAAAGTTCGCCCACTTTCATTCACTTACTACTCCACAAAAGTCACACGTCCATGTGGTACCAAATTATTTGAATAAAAGTTCACCGATCAACAGTGATTAAATTATTTAATTTTTTATTGTTGATGGATCGACCATGCGCTTGTCCATGTCACACCCAAATTTGTGTTTGGGTGCCATGTGGCAGTGATCTGACCCTGATCCAGACTCGGTGCTCTCTCTCTCTCTCTCTCTCTCTCTTTATATGTGTGTGTGTGTGTGTGTGTGTTTGTGTGTGTGTGTGTGTGTGTGTGTATATATATATATATATATATATATATATATATATATATATAGGAAAAAAGCATGTGGGTGGATGAACGCATGCGTTCAAACCCCAAGATCACCTGCCACGTGGTACGTGATCCCAAACAACACCCATTTTGGGATCCCATGCAATGTGGCATGTGATCTAAAAAATTGTTCTCAGAACCTTTTTGCCTCTGAAAAATCATGGTCAAAGTTTGACCCGGTGCATTGAAATTTAGCTCCGTTGACCACATTTTGGATGTTGGATATAGACCCTTTTTCGATTTTTTTAGATGGACCTGATCGTCCCTGGGAAAGTTGCCATGGCACCCAATCCCATGGATGTATGCCAGGTGGTTCAAATACACCTATATCTATATATATATATATATATATATATATATATATATATATATATATATATATATATATATATAAGAAATGGGCATATGCATGCGCATGCATGACGATGACCGTGCATTCAAATGCTAGATCACGTGCCACATGTCATGTGATAAGGAGTTACACCCATCCTCTAGGTAGTGTTCACCCAGCTCCTTTGGGTTTCCAAAAGAAAAAATTATTTTTTGGACAATTTTTCCATTCAAATCCAGGTAAAAGGTTCCCATCCGCCGCTTGAACCTGGTGGATGAATTTTTGCACCTTTGACCAACATTTGGATGTTGGATAAAAACCATTTTCAATGTTTTTTGATAGACCTGATCGACCTTGGGCAAGTTGTCGTGGCACCCGATCCTCGTGATTGGTGCCTCGGGGTGCCCAGCTGGTTCGAACGCATGGTTCAACCAACATTCGAATGTATAGTCCTGAGCCTATATATATATATATATATATATGGTAGTTGGGAAGGTGCTCCAATGGAGTACCTTTACCATACACCAAGGTCCTCATGGAGCTCCACGTGGCACCTAAAACATGTTTTGGGTGCCATGTGGAGCAAGGTAGTGTTGTTTAGATCTTAAAAAAAAAACATTCAAAAGCACATCTTCACTGTGTATTTTTTTTAGGCATAAAATCGCCGTTGAATCACAATGAAAATTTAATTGTTCTCTACACCCTATTGGAGCTCCACATGAGCTTGGTGTAGCCATCTTGAGCCCTCCATTAGACTATTAGAGTATCCTCTCTTTTTCCTATTAGAGTATCCTTCTTTTTCCTATATATATATATACCCTGCATTAGTGATGTAGGGTTCAACCCTGCCTCACTCATGTTGGTCAAAGTTGGAAATTCAATGCATCGGGTTTAGGCAGGCAGATGGGAAACTTTGACCAGGGCTTTGAAGGGCAAAAAAGTCATAAAAGTGTTCTTTTTCAGATCACGTGCCACGTGGCTGATGATTCCAAAACGGGTGTTTGTTTTTAGGATCACATGCGACGTGATCTAACTCGATTGTAGGGTTCAAACCCTACACCTATAGTGCAGGCACCAGTTTACCATATATATATCTATGGGGCTCCTCGTGGCACCTAAACACATGTTTGGGCGTCGCGTAGATGTGCAAAAGGTCAATCAAAGACCATTACACAAGAATAATTAAGGCCATAGAGTATTATGAGTTATTTAAATACTATTTTCCCCAAAACCTCCCAGGGAGGATGATGCGGGAAAAATTGCACGCTAACCCTAAAATAGCGTAAATCCCGCAAGATATGAGTTCTCGCTCTTCAATTAAAATAAAAAATAAAAGGGAAAATAGGGGTAGAAGAAGATCCAAGGAATCGCTCCAAGGAAGAAAGTTGGCCTCATACCAAACCGCAAGCGGGAGAAGAATCACTCTTCTATCGAAAACTCATCTCAAGTTCTTTAGAATTCGCACAAAGTAAAGCTCATAATTTTCATTCATCATCAATACTAATTCTCATAAGAGATTACAATGTGTATTTATAAAGGAAAAAAAAAATCCTAGGAATACTACTTAAAATAAAACTCCTAATCAATCATTAAAACTTTCTAATCTAACGGTCACAATTGCTTTCACCATTAATCCCGTTTTTTATTACACGATCACTTTTAAAGGGTCAAATGATGTCTGATTGACGTGAAATTGGTCTTGTTTGAAAGCTTATCGCAGTAGCTTTCCAACAAGACAAGATTCATACAATTCCGACACATATTGGTAGACTTATGACCATTTTTTCGATGGTTGCGCAGAATGTGACGAGATTAATAGTCACATATCACATATATGTGCTTGACCCCTAAATAATTCAAATAAGGAAACTAGTCCTAAAACAAGTCACTTCTTAAAAGAATCCTAATAAGAAAGGAAACTAAACTTAGATAAAATATTGCCTAAATTAATGTGCACGTGGGTTTTTAACGGGCCTTTTTTACAAACTCATTCGTGGGTCCACTTTCTCTTTTGACGTTTCCTCTTTATCCGGCCACGATTCAAACAGACAGATCTAAAGTTCACATTAATCCCTTCTACTTTGAAAAAGTTCGACCTCGAACTTTGGTTGGCATGGATCTTCACGGTTGCGATCACAGACAATATATAGGGAACCTCGATCGGAAGTAGCTTGAACAAGTAAACAAGATTCCACTCGGGCTCAATCTGTTTGATCTTCGATTCACCAACGGGAATGGACGTCAACATGCAACTAACACGATCTTGGGACCTGTGGGTCGTGGGTGCGATAGTCTTCATTTCAAATAATTGTGCTTCGACAATCTCGGGCTTGAGGGGATTGATTGCGAGAACTTGCTCTTTAATAGTCTTGGTCTCCTCAACGGTGTTGAGATTAGTATAGATATTGATCGGAAGGGGGTTCTCATCAACTAGTACCGACTCTTCGACTGATTTTGGGGTTATCACGGGTTCAGGTAGAGGATCGATAACAATTTTAGGTGAGATGAAGTTGGCTAGGGTAACGACGGTGACGGACTTGATTTCTTGAATGGGATTTGAGTTATAAGTTGTTACAGGGGCTGCAACCGGCATAGAGTTTACGCCGTTAATGGCTAGGGTAACGACAGTGATGGACTTGATTTCTTGAATGGGATTTGAGTTATAAGTTGTTACGGGGGCTGCAACCGGCATAAAGTTTACACCGTTAATGGATTCCATAACGGGTGTAGGTTTCACAACAGTTATGGGATGAGAAATTGTTAAGGGATTACAACGGACGGTTGGTGATGTGGTTGGGTTAACGGACACGGGATTTGAAAGCTTAAATCTCAAAGCTTCATATCTCACCGATATGATTTCCTCTTGTAGTTTGAGAAGAAAATCCTCAAGAAATTCTTGAACGAGACCCTTGTTTAATGCCTCCGCTATCCGATGTGTATTTGTTAACTCACATCTAATCTCAAGAGTAAACGCTCGATCATATAAAGCTGGCCAATATCGAGGTGTTGAATTCAAATACCTCAGACTCTGCGATTTAGTTTTCACTGCCTTCCATGCTTGTCTAATCTTACCAATTGTCTGATACAAATCAAAGAGCTTTCGCTGATTCACGAACGATCCCATTCTAGCCATCATGAATCCATTCAACTCGTGCAAGGCTTCGATAAATTGTTCTTTCCTCATGATGGACTTCACGTGCCGAGTGTTGAACTTGGGCTTTGATACTAATTTGATGTGAGAAAAATCGCACGTTAACCCTAAAATAGCGTAAATCCCGCAAGATAGGGGTTAGGGTTCTCGCACCAAATCGCAAGCGGGAATCGAAGAATCGCTTTCCTATCGAAAACTCATCTCAAGTTCTCTAGAATTCGCACAAAGCAAAATTCATAATTTTCATTCCATCAATACTAATCTCTTATATCTCATAAGAGATTACAATGTGTATTTATAAAGAAAAAAAAATCCCTAGGAATACTACTTAAAATAAAATTCCTAATCAATCATTAAAACTCTCTAATCTAACGGTCACAATTACTTTCACCATTAATCCCGTTTTTTTATTACGCGATCACTTTTGAAGGGTCAAACGATGTTTGATTGACGTGAAATTGGTTTGTTTGAAAGCTTATCGAAGTAGCTTTCTAACAAGACAAGAATCTCACAATTCCGACACATTGGTAGACTTATGACCATTTTTTCGATGGTTGCGCAAAAAGTGACGGGATTACCAGTCACATATGACATATATGTGCTTGACCCCTAAATAATTCAAATAAGGAAACTAGTCTTAAAACAAGTCACTTATTAAAAGAATCTTAATAAGAATGGAAACAAAACTTAGATAAAATATTGCCTAAATTAATGTGCACATGGGTCTTTAACGGGCCTTTTAAAAAACTCATTCGTGGGTTCACTTTCTTTTTTGACGTTTCCTCTTTATCCGGCCACGAATCAAACAGGCAGATCTAAAGTTCGCATCAGAGGGTGAACCCTGAGGGGAGTGTTGCCACGTGACCTTTGCAATGTCAAATGGCACTACAATGGGATGTTGTCCAAGGGTTCAATCCCAACATGCTGGAATTCGGACCATCCAATGACTTTGGTCTAGGATCAGGTTGGTGCCAAGTGGTGGTGTGTGATATTCAGGAAAAAAATTAATTTTTTTACCTTCAGATCAGTGGTAGAAAACCACGCAAATCACGCAAAACATGCAAAACGAGGCGAAGATCTTCACGCACACATCCAACTCAGAACCTTCATTACAATGTATTCAAAGGGCATGAGTTAATGCCTAAAGAAACACCCTCTTCGAAGTTTCAGAGAAAAATCTCAAAAATATCCAAAATAACCAAAATTGGTTCAGTCTTGCGCGAGTCCCAAGGTCGCGCGAGCGAGTTCCAGTGGCACGCCCTAGTCTTGCGGGTTCGCTCGAGCGACTGTGCTCTCTTAATTTTTGTCAAAGCAGCCTGTGATGATCGCGCGCGCGAGATCCAAAATCGTGCGAGTGACTTCTCCAGACACGTTCTCAGTCGCGCGAGCGACTGTTCTCACTCTATTTCACGCCTATTTTGAAGCTGATCTCGCGCAAGCAACTCCATGTCGCGCGTGCGAGATCCAAAGTCGCGGGAGTGACTATCGGGATTTATGCAATTCCTCTTGAAATTTGATTTTCTTTCTCTCTTTCCCCCCTTTTTAAATCTACATTAAATGTTTAACTTCTAGAGTAATAAATGCTTGATCTAAGCTATAAATGATCCACAATTAAACACGAGATCTCACCTTTTAAACTCGAGAGATCAATGCACCAAACGATCGGAGTTTACGAAATCCTCGGCGTTTTCGCCACACTTCAAAAGGGTTTGAGACCCATCTCCTCACGATCTTCTCGGATCTGCACCACACAATCTAACCTTCTGAACAAACTCACGTTCATCCTATGATTCTCGCATGAAGGCGACCACGAAACAAGGTTCTCTACTCGAGAGGATTTCTAATAAGAGGTTTCATAGGATGGGGGTTTTCACGTCTCTCTCACGGATCAAACTCACTGGCATAAAAAACATTCCTTGCGTTAGTGATCAAGGTGACGGAACAATTTGCACGGATGATCATCCACGAACTTGGAATTCCGATGCACAAAAGATCACGTGAAGAGCAACCCTCTTTTCCTCTTTCTCTCCTCAATTTCTTGTTCAAGGTAAACAAGGGAGCAAATGGCTTACTCGAGAAGCCATCTCTCTATATACCTTTGGTTTTCTCCCTTGTGAAGCATACACACACACCAATGTGTGTTTGCCCATTGGTTTGGCTTATTTGTAAAGCTTCAAACATCTACAAGGTATGTTACATTGTATCAAAATTTGGGGATATTACAGAGAACCCCCTTGCCATTCAACCAATTGAAATTTTCTCTATTCCCATCACCTCCACAAAGAGATCTCTTTGGAGTCTTTCTAATCAGTTGGCTACTTTTTCCAAACAATGGAACATAGACATCAAGTACATGGATATGGGAGAAAGGCTGCCTAAATGGTAGGAATATGAGCTCCAAAAGAGAACAACTTTTCCTCCATGGTAGCTTTTGGTCGTTCCTCTCAAAGCCGAACATGAACTTTTTTTAGCCTAGTATGATGGTTAAGCCACTGTACGGTGGTAAGGAATGAGCCTTTACCACTCCCAAGCTAGCCTTAATCTGTCAGCCTTCATTTAAGTGGCACGGATGAGGGACATGGGTACGATACGGGTATGGCAATACGAAAATTTTCAAAAAAACAAGGACGATATTGGGGGGGGGGGGGGATGTGTATTTAAAATTTATTTTATATATATTTTAGGTTAGTAAACATAAGAAGAAGAAGAAAACGAAAAAGAAACAAAAAAAAAATTACAGACTGATTTCGAATGGGTAAGCTGCAGCCGTATCCCTCAAGTAACAGTCTCCGATGCTGATACATGGCCAAAAATGGAGTATCTGTGCTTCCTTGGCCTTCACCCTCAACTTTGAAAATGAACCAACATATTTATCTATGAGTTAAATATAGTCACAAGGCAAATGAAATTGCTGATAGACTTGCAAATATGCTTTATAAATTAGTTAGTGTTGCAATTGTTGCCTAAAATTTTATTTTTTATCTGACTTGATGAAAATCAATTGTATAGTTACAAATATATCTTGCAAAATGCCTTGATGCTTTTTTCTTGTCTTCGACTTTCCTTTCTAGTTTTTTTACTGTTATACTTCCGGCACTGTTCATAACATTTACCTAAAAACTTCCGTCCATGAAATATGCATTTATGCAGTGCATTTTTGAGAAATGCAGGTCTTCTCCGAAACGGATAGAAGGGCCTGATGGGAGAAATCTGCAGCTGCATTTCCGGTCAAGGTTATCACTTCCCCTCTTCACAGGAGGGAAAGTAGAAGGCGAGCAGGGTGTTGCAATTCATGTAGTGCTGCTTGATGCAAACACAGGTCATGTCATCACATCAGGGCCAGAGTCATCCACAAAACTAGATATTGTGGTGCTGGAAGGTGACTTCAACAATGAAGATGATGATGATTGGACCCAGGAAGATTTTGATGGTCATGTTGTGAAAGAGCGGGAAGGAAAGAGACCACTTTTGACTGGGGAATTACAAGTGACCTTGAAAGAAGGGGTGGGTACCATTGGAGAACTCCAATTTACTGATAATTCAAGCTGGATACGGAGTAGGAAATTTAGGCTCGGTCTAAAAGTTACATCAGGATATTCTGAGGGCATTCGTATTCGTGAGGCTAAAACAGATGCTTTTACTGTTAAGGATCACAGAGGGGAATGTAGGTTTGCCGCTCCCTGTCAATAATAAATTTCAATTGTTATGTAGGAAGAGCTCTCAAGGTTAAGTTGTGGTCTTTTTTCATTCTTTACAGTATACAAGAAACACTATCCACCCACATTAAATGATGAAGTGTGGAGATTGGAAAAAATTGGCAAGGATGGGTCATTCCACAAAAGGCTGAACAAGAGCGGAATTTACAAAGTTGAAGATTTTCTTCGGCTCGTAATTAGAGATCCACACAAATTGCGGAGTGTAAGATTGTAGGAATTGATTTTGAATTAGAAATTTCATGTTTTACTTGCACTTTTGTTGCTATGATACTCTTATATGATGAATGTAGATCCTTGGAACCGGCATGTCAAATAAGATGTGGGAGGTCCTTGTAGAACATGCAAAAACTTGTGTCCTGAGTGCAAAGCTTTATGTTTATTATCCTGATGATGCCAGGCATGTTGGTGTGGTGTTTAACCACATTTATGAGTTGAGCGGTCTTATTACAGGTGAACAGTATTATTCAGCTGAGTCCCTTTCCGACAATCAGAAGGTGGTTATCATATATCTTGTCTTTATCATGTTATTACTATTTTTTGTTTGGTCTTTTATATTCTAAAGTTTCATGTGTCTTGGGACCTAAACTCTGTACCTTAAGTTTTGACAGAAATTTTAGTTCAAAGAGACGGTATTATGTGCACAGGCCGATCTCATCTCACGCGGAAGTTCAAAATCATACATTCACTGATTTTGCATCCCTTAATATCTGTTCATCTTTTGAGGTTTAACAGGTTTTCTTAAGGGAGTTGACCTGTGCACCAAATACCATTAAAAAATTTAAACCAGATCCTGAATCATTGCTTACTCCCAATGCTTATAAAGACTGAAATCAGTCCACAAATTTCTGAGCCGACATGGTTGATCTTTCAAATTTAAAAGCATGGCATATCTCTCGAAAAAAACAAGTATTTGCTAATTTTTTGGCCTGAGTATGCGTTTATAAACTTTGATTGCCCACTTTGAACTGTTTTTTAACTAGAAGCCCATATAGCCATGTTGAAGCTCGAGTCGTGAACCTTATGAATAAAGCGTACATCTTGAGTTCTGTAAATCTATATCTGAAAGAAGATGGAAGGCTAATGTAAGAACCCTAGAATCTTCAGCAGTAGCCATTGAGGTTAACACTGAAAATCTGAACCATCCTCTGGAAAATACAACTTCAATTGTCATCCTTAATCCAGGAAACCTAGATAATGTGAATTAAACAACAATCTATTATTTTCAATTCCTGTATGTATGAAAACCTACTTTCTATAATCCAATAGCACTAAGCCTGGAATCGTTATTGGAGTCTTATACTCTGAGTCCATCAGTTATATGAAATGCCCTTGTGATATTGTAATTCCTCTGGAGCTACATGGGCATTTATGATACGTATTGACCGATACAGAGTTGTATTGGCCGATACCGAGACCCAATACCGATACCACCCCATTACTGGTATCGGAATGGTATCAGTATCGATTCCGGTTTATAAGTATCGGCCGAGCGTTGATACCTTGCTTCTAGGGGACGGGTAAAAAGCATATGGGAAATGATCCCCATTGAGGCAAACAAAGTGCTTTGATCTACTCATGACAACATGAATTTTGGGCCAAGTCCCATCTGCGAGTGACCTATCACCTGGAAGAAACAATTGTTGAACTAGGTGTACCAAAATAGAAAATCCATGCAACTTATAAAAGTTAGTCATTTATTGTATGTTGGAACAGACTATTATATCCACGTCTTTTTGGCCTTCCTTAATTAAGTTTTTGCATTGGAGAATTGATCATCTCCTTTGGTCCATGCTCTAAATAATGATTGAGAAACCTGTGAAATGTTTTTTGGCAGGTCTTTGTGGATAGTTTGGTGAAAAAAGCATATGATAATTGGATGCATGTTATAGAATATGATGGTAAGGAACTTGTGAATTTCAAGCAGAACAAGAGGACTAGTGGTTCTCGTACCGAAGTTCCAATTGGCCAAGCAGAATATACTTCGTCATTGGACCAGCAATTCTCTCTTCCACGCATGCCTGTTCCATTTCATCCAGATGAGGCATCAATGGAAGCAGGGATGAATTCTGGAGGTAAGCACTTCTTAGGTTACATTCTAGACATATATTTGTGTGAACCACATTTTTTACTTTCCATCAATAATCAAGAGAAAACAGCAAAAAGATAGCCCAAAATACGAGAATTCAGCAAAAAGAAGCACTAACCTTACTTTTTTTCGAATAAAAATTCCATATTCAGAAATAAAACTAAAGAAATTCTGACAACCTTCATATATGTTCGCGGATAACCATGGATCAAAATCTTGGTTTTTTGATACGTATCGTCCAACTCCAAAACCGATACGTACCGGACGATACATATCTGTTTTGGACGATACATACCGATAATTTGAAAAACTTGTATCCTATCTCGATAAACTTGTATCCTTACTGGACGATAATTTGAAATTATCGGACGATAAATTAGACGATACGGATGATACATTGGAGGATATGAACGATAATTTGACTGTTTTTAAGGGGGCCCGAGAAATACCCTATTTACTATATCGTTCAGGTCCAAAACCGATATGTATCGGACGATATTTTGATCCATGTGGATAACTCCTTGTAAATAGGAGCCTGAAACTAAGCTACCTCAAATATCTTGCCGAAACTACATATTTTAATAACCCAAACCAATCTAATCCTAAATAATACCCTACAATTAAGAAGTTCTAAGAAATGGGCAAGAAAGCAAGGAGTTTTTTTTTTTTGAAAATGAAAATAAAGAGTTTTAATGCAATGTGGGGTAGAACGGATTTCTGTCTTGCTACTTTATTTTTCATTTGCCTTTGGTATCAGGTGATATGCGTGTGGTCATTCAATTCTTTAAGCTGATGCCAATTTTTTTAAGCCCCCTATTTTCTTCTATTAATTCCTCTTTCGTACTAAAAAATCTCTCCGTTAATTGAGGCTGTCAATTTTGTACCAATAGTATCTCACCATCTCAGCCCTTAAATTTTACGTCCTGCATTTAATTTAGGAAGTCATCAGTTATATAGATTATTAGCTTTCAAAAGCCTCAAATCTCCCCTTTTTTTGCGAGAATTAATTCCACCATAAATCTTTTTAAATTACCACCTAGTATTCTCATAACATTTTAGCTTCTGATTTTTCTCTTAATGCACTCCACCAATCGCATAGGAGCGTAGAAGTCTTGAATCAATCGATGATAACAGAAAATTTTCCCTGCAACTCTCTAACTAAGCGCAATGCGAAGTCCTTCAACTCCTATTTGCCAATTTCAAATCAGTCAACATGTAAGAATTAATTTCTCACTTGGGCCCTTTTACCGCTGTGCCTATTAATAATTTTAAAACCGACTGAAAATCCCATAATTGGCCCCAATAGCTTTTCCTCTTAAACTGTTTTTTCCCTCTTAATTCCCCTTTTGACCAATCCCATTGTAGTGTAGAAGTCTTAAACCAATCATTGTTAACAGACTTTTTTCTCTTTAAATGAACGATCCATCGCAATGCAATTCCTTAAACTCCTAGCCAATCACAAATCAGTCAACACGTGAAAATTAATTTCTCATGTGGCTCTTTACTGAAGGGCTATAGTTACTAAAGGGCTATAGCAGGCCCTATAGCTCCTCCTTAAACTGAGTTTTCCTCTTAATTCCCTCATCCACCAATCGCTTAGAAGTCTTGCACCAATTGCTGTCACCATAATTTTCTGTATTTAGCTCTTCAACCAATTGCAATGCAAAATCCTTCTAATTCTTAATAGCCAATCACAAACCAGTCAAGACGGGAGAATAAATTTCCCAGGCCGATCTTTACTGCTGGGCCCATTAATAATTTAAAAAATGCCCAAAACCCTTTAATTGGCCCGATAGCTTTTCTCCTTTAGCTGATTTTTTCTCTTAATTCTCTCATCCGCCAATGCCATAGAAGTCTTGATCCAATCGGTGTTAAAACAAGTTTTTTCTCTTTAGCTGGGCAACCAATTGCAATGCAAAGTCCTTTTAACTCCTATTAGCCAATCACAAATCAGTCAGCATGTGAGAATAAGATTCGTACTCATCATCATCATCATCATAGCCTTATCCCATCTATTTGGGGTCAGCTTTGCGAGTCCTATTTCTCAACTCGTTTCTGATTAGTTCTAAGCTCTCTGTAACTTCACAATCCTTCATATCCCTTCTTACGGTTTCCATCCAGGTTTTCCTCTTCTCTTAAGTCCTTGTACTTGTATAGTCTCAACCCTTCATACGAGTCTACTACTGGCCTCCGGTGAACTCGTCCAAACCACCTCAAACGACACTCAGTTAATTTTTCCTTTATAGGTGCCACTCTCAAATTCTCTTGTATACTCATTTCATATTTTATCCTTTCTTGTTGCTCCACACATCCATCTCAACATATGCATCCCGGCCACATGTAATCTATCTTTTTGTCGCTTTTCTGTAGCCCACTTTCTGCACCATATAATCTGGCAGGTCTCACCATTGTCTTACCTCCATCAATCTAAGTGCAACTCTTTTGGATCACACAATACTCCGCTAGCGTGCCTCCATTTCATTTAAACTGTGAAGCCGGGCCCAAAATCCTATAATTGGCCTGATAGCTTTTCTCCTTAAACTATATTTTTTCTGAATTCTGCCATCCATTAATCCCATGGAAGCATAGAAGTCTTAAATCAATCATTCTTAACAGAATTTTTTCTCTTTAACTCTTCATCCACTTGCAATGCAAAGTCCTTTCAACTCCTATTAGTGAGTCACAAACCAATCAACATGGGAGAATAAGTTTCTCATGTGGATCTTTACGCTGGGCCCATTAATACTTTAAAATCAAGCCCAAAACTCTATAGTTGGCCCAATAACTTTTCTCCATGTGCTTTCTCTCTCTCATCCTCTAATCTTTTTCTATTCTCTTCTATTGTTTCTTGAATGGAAGTGCTAAATTTTGGCAAAATAACAGACTGGAGAGCTAGCAGTTAGAATAAAATTACTCCCTTTTCCAGAGAACAGGAAAATTAGTTTGCTTTGTTTTTCAGAAATGAACATAGTCTAAAGGCTGGTGTTACTGCCACACCACTTTATGTCACAACCACCTCACACAAAATAAAAATTCGTTGACTGCTTTGAATCAGACGATGAAGATCATTTTTCATCCCAATCTTCTACACAATAGATCTTGAGAACATGGGCCTACCATTAGATGTTCAGATGTTGATTCCATGTGGCACACATCTCAAAAAGTGAACGCTTACACCATAATCACGTTCACTTTTTGAGATGTGTGCTATGTGGAGTCAACATCTGACCATGGTAGGCTCATGATCTGAAGATCTATTGCGTGAAAGATTGGGACTAAAACGATTTCCATCGTCTGATTCAAAGCAGTCAACACTTTACTTTGACTGAGTGGGGTTACTGTAACATAAAGCGGTGTGGCAGTAACACCAGCCTATTTTAAAATCTCACACACCATCATAACTATATCGTACTTCCAAATCAGTTGTGTACTTGTCATTCTTTAAATATTCACAGTGACTGTGATTTGTGGATTTTATGGCATAAGCTCGCTCAAAAAATGTTTCTCAACCATTGATTATTTCCTGCTTCAGTTTCCTCTGGCTATAACGAGAATCTACCAACCAGATTTGCGACTCATTCTCATCATGGAACTTCCAATGCTCAAATCCAATATGAGAGCACTTCATTGACTGCAGATAACCACTTGCTTGGCTCCTCCCACCAAAACCATATTACAAGAAATGATAATGTTGTCGGGCTTGCACTTGGCCCACCACACTCAGGTGGCTTTGGGTTCCAGTCTGTGGTTCCATCTGTTCAGCCATCAGATCATAATTCCTATGATGACTGGTCTCACCCCCAGGACCACAGGGGAGTCGACGATATCTTCTCAGAGGAAGAAATTCGCATGCGAAGTCATGAAATGCTCGAAAATGAAGATATGCAGCACCTGCTTCGCTTCATCAGCACCAGTGGTACTCCATACAACGTTTCTGAAGATGGCTATCCGTATTCATCGTACATTCCATCGCCGTCAACAACCTACAATTTTGACGAGGACCGTGGCCGTTCATCGGGCAAAGCCGTTGTGGGATGGCTCAAGCTCAAAGCGGCTCTGAGGTGGGGCATCTTTATCAGGAAGAAGGCGGCTGAGAAGCGGGCTCAGCTTGTTGAGTTGGATGATTAGCAGATATGGGCCATTTGATGCTGGTTTTAAGTTTTGGTTTTTCTTCAATTCTTCTGGGTCTGGCATTGCAGTTCTCAATCTTCTCTCTGCATGTTCTTTAATTTAAACATAAACCAACATTTTAGGATATGACCTGAACTGCTAGTTCAGGTTGGGGGAAGCTTATGCCAGGTGTATCTTCTGCTGCTGCAGGGGGTTCTGATCAAATAGGCTACGAGACATTGTCTGGAATCAGATTGTACAATTCTTGCCTGTACAGTAAGATTCTTTGTTTATTAACCTTTGTTGTTGTGCGATATCTATTAAAATAGTGTTTTTCCGTTGTTCCTTTGTTTGGTTCTGGAGGGATGTTTTAATGATATACCAAACCCTAACTATGTAGAGAGACAACCTAATGACATAAATTATAAATAATGTATGATGATTTGGGGTGTTGTTTCTATAACGGGCCGGGAGATGCTGTCGGAAAAGATGTGTCCTGAACGGCTATTGAGGTATTTAGTCTCTTATTAATGTTTAATATGTGATCCTATGGTGTATTTGTAATATCCATCATCTGCTGAGTAAAACTACAACTCATGATATGCATGCTATGAATTTGATGCTGTGAGTTATCTCTGTGTTTTTGTTTTCATTCGCATGTAGGAGCATGATAATTTGTACTAAGTGTGTTACAAACTTACAATGCAAGGGAATCTTCTCGCCCCTAAGGCGAAAACGACGATCAAAAGCTCTCTGCTAGTTGAAGCTCATTCAATATTTTGCTTTTTTAGGTTCAAGACTTTTAGTGGAACTATATTTATAGGATATCTATGGATCATCAATTTTCCGAAGTGCAGGCCATTTTTGTGGTGGTGATTAATGAGATAAATGTGGTGTCACCATTGATGGGGACATCGGATTCAAGCAGTCGCCAGTGACCTATCAAAGATGAAAGAAGAATGTGAAAATGTTTAGTTGACTATGATTCTTTTAATAAGTGGTTTGTCTTAGGATTGATTTCCTTATTTGAATTATTTAGGAGTTAGACATATATATGTGATATGAGACTGTTAATTTTATCACTTTCTGCGTAATCATCGGAAAAGTGGTCATAAGTCTATCAATGTGTTGGAATTGTGTGATTCTTGTCTTGTTAGAAAGCTACTTCGATAAACTTTCAAATAAGATCAATTTCACGTCAATCAGATATCGTCTGACCCTTTAAAAGTCGTCGCGTAATAAAAAGATGAGATTAATGGTGATATTAATTATGATCGTAATAAAATTTTAATAGTTGATTAAGAGTTTTCTTTAAGTATTCATAGGGTGTTAGGTTAGCCTATTTAAAGGCTTGTAAACACTTTTATTGGAACTTTTGATTATTGAAAATTGTTTATATAAAATTGAAAATTCTAACTTTCGTGAGGGTGTGATTATTTTAAAACGGAGAGCGATTCTTCGATTCCCGCTTGCAGTTTGGTGCGAGACTAATTTTTCTTCAATCTCTATATTCTTTAGATCTACGGTTTACTTAAGTAGCGTAACTCTAACTATTTTATTTTTCATTAAATCTCATATCTAGCTTATTTATTCCATAAAAATATAAAATTAAATTACGTTACGTGTTCTTCATTAAATCATTATTAGTTTTTTTATTTTGTATGATATCGAGGGAATCCGCTTGCGAGTTTGTTGGACGCCCTAAAACTATTGGAGATCTAACCGTTCATAAGAACTCTAGTCATCTAGATCTACGATAGGGAACATATATGAAAGTAACGCTATTTTGAGTCAGAATTAAAACAACTGATTGAAATTTTTAAAATTTTTTTATGAGAATTTGTTATGAGAAATTAATATTTTTAATTGATTAAATTAATTTAAATCATAATCTCAGCCCTAACATTATATTTAATAAGTTCTTGTATCAATCATTGTGTGCTTCACTCAAGCTAGGGAAATGCTGCATTACTGTGATGGTGACGAGTCTTTGGTCTAGTGCTGCTAGTAGTTTGGCTTAGATGAGGAATCCGCGATATTGATATGCCTCTGATTGCTTTGTCATTGGTCGTCAAAGCTGAAGGTCTCTTTTTGAAAAATAATTATATATATTATATATTATATTTATATTTTGAAAATGTTTAGTTGTTGATATAGGGGGAGAGAGTAATCCCAAGGGACAATAGAGAGTTGAATTGTACTATTGCATATGCATTGAAAGCAATAAACACACACACACGTACGTAATAAAATGCTGAAGAGCCGAGCCCTCTCTTAAATCTATGTAATTATAATGTCTTAATTTATTGAAATTTATTTATCGTAAATATAAGGAGATTATTTGATGGTGCTTACCAACAACAACACAGAAGTACAAATCGAATCTTAAAAAAAATATTTTAAATTCATAACGATTGGCACCCATCATCAGATGTGATAACCTGAAGTTGGACACCCACCGCCATTGTCATAGACAATTTTTGTTTGTGAATTGATATTGGGCACCCGCCGTCAGATGTAAAAAACTAATGGTGGGTGCTCAATTCCAGTATTTTACGGCTGCATTTGGTTTAGCTCTTTCGGCTAAAGAGTGACTCTTTTGCTACAGCGGAGAGCAGTTTTAAAGTGAAGCCTATTTGGTATACCAGCTCCTCTCCCCATTTGCACTAGAAAGGAGCTGTTTCAAGTGAAAATACGAGCTCTTGTTCAAAGTGGATAAAACTTGTTCTAACTAAGAGCAGGCAGAGCTGGAGTATGAGAATCCAATGCCCCGAAAACCTAAGGGTTCCTCCTCAAGGTTCATCCACGGATGGTGAGTCAAGGCCTAAGATAAGGTCAAAAGGCGTAGTCGATGAAGAGATAAAATAATAATAAATTTTCATTCATTTTAATTCTAAAATGCACATTTAGTTGTGGTTGAATCAATTAAATATTCAAGTTTCTTCGAGTTCCTTGAAATTGCATAGGCTTGGTCCGATCAAGCTGTCGAGTATTGAAAACAAGCTATAGCGCTTACCCCAAGTAATTATTATTGAAGCACATAATTGCTTGTGGACCCACACATATGACAGTGGGTACCCACCATTATATATTTTTTAAAAAATATTTTTTGTGAGATTTGATTGGTATAGTCGGCGCTGTTATGATTCATCGGAGTGGAGAAAAAAGAATAATAACAAGAAGAGGATGATGCCTCGGTTGTAACGATCGCCCTTGAAAGTTCGGATTGGTCAACCATTTGACCAACACCCATCCCATTTAGAAAGCCTTAAAGAGATGATTGGGCACCCAAGCACTTAATAAGGCTCCCTCATTTATGGCCTTTACTTATGGCACCCATATTAAATTAACAAGTGGGTGGCACCATGAGCCAAAATATCGGATTTCCGATACGTATCGTCCGATACATTCAAAAAAAAAAAAATCTCAAAAAAAATTAAAAAAATCTCAATAAAATCTGAAAAATTATATTTATTTCAACTATTTTTGCTTATATTTTTGACTTATTTAATGCATTATTTAGATGAATATATAAGTAACATGCCTATTTTGTAACTTAATCCAAATTATATACCTATTTTGTGACTTATTTTTAACTTAAGATCACATTTTTGATTTAATGTAATAGATCTTTTAACATTATTTTTGACCAGCTGATCACATGCCTATTTTGTTTCCCCTTTCTCTTCTTGAATTATCTGAAATGAGGAAATTAGGATTGATGCAAAATTGCTTCACTTTCATATATATTCTTAGAGCTCATACAAATTTAGAAGGAATATGCTCTAACTGCCCTTAAATCCTCTTAACTAAATGTTTTACCCTGACATATGGGTTTGTTTTTATATATAGATGATTTATTAACAATATTTCATAATTTGATCGACGTAGTCACGCATAAACTAAATTACAATGTATATAGATAAAAATAAATTATATATTGTCAAAATTAATAGTTATGTTGATAAAAATAAATTTAATTGTATATAGAAAACTTACTTTAGAGCCATATTAAATTTCGTGGTGGTTCTTGGCCCTCATGATCATCATCATCATCGGTGTGCCAGCTTTTCGGCCTTTGCTTATAATGTTGGTCATATTGATATCCATGATTATATGTGCCCCCTTGAAACTGAGGCTGTAGCAACGAATATGACTCAGTGTAGTACGTAAAGGCCGGTCCTCTAAAAATCTGACCAACAAAGTCATATGGCACCGGGTAGGTTGTTGTGGCTGGTAGTATGGGTTACTAGTTGTTGAATCTTTGATATTTTGCAAACTGAATCCCCCGAAGCTAGAAGTCATATAACCCATATCCGTATCATCATGTGGACCTTGTGGTGGTGGTGTTTGATATGATTCCGACGCTCCTCTTCTTTTAACCCCTCCCATTCTAAATGTAGGAGTGTCGAACAATGTTAACGGTGCCGAGTCATCGTCCCATGTCGCAATATCTCTATAAGGATCAGAGGTACCCAACATCCTCCCCTCCACCACTAGTGCCAACGTCCCCTCTACCATCATGCCCTCCACCATCATCCTCACCACTCCCATCATCACTATCGGGCTGCGTTTCATCATCAGATCTAATTACTGAATGACGATTCAATTTTCTTTTCTGCCTCGGTGGTTGGAAAGCCTGTTGCTCTGCTACTCTTTCAGCATTGTCCAGTCATTCAGTGCTCTCAGTATCCAAACTGGCTCTTCTCTCTCTTCGATCCATTGATTCAAAGGGTCATCCTCCTCGAATATATAATCCAACTGGATGGGATCAAAATATTCACTGTCTGCAAGGTAGAATATGATAGTTGAATTAGTATAAGATGTAAGTATGACTTCATATAATTGAGGAACTAAGACTTCATATAATTGCTTACCACGGTTGGTCCTCAGCATATTCCTGACCCTTAATCGCATGTTGTAGTGGCAGTAGACTAACTTTTCTAATCGTTCCATAGTTAGTCTATTTTTTGTCTTAGTATGAATGAGAGAGAAAGTGCTTCAATTCCATTCACAGTTAGACGAGGAACATGTTTGCGACAATACCCTCATTGCTACTCGCCTCAATATCGAACCATCACCTCCATAATGCATCCACCAATCAGTGGGTTTATCGTGTTTAATTTGGGATTGCGCCAACGGGGTCTCAAATGACCCATGTTTCTTGTGAAACATGTCAATCTATAAAGATGAAATACAGTAAGCCACATCAATAAACATGTCATAATATCACATGATATTTAACTTATTAGTTATAAGGTATGATACTATGATTACTCATATCTCTGATGGCTTGACCTTGGTCCGCCAACTCAGGGAGCATTCGTTGGATTACATTGAGCAAATCGGTATGCACTTCATCAGTGTCACTCAACTCGAAGCGTCGTGTATACTGGAAGGCCGGATTCAAGTAGTGTGCTACACATCAAATATGAGCAATTTCATCAGTGTATAAAAATAATAAAAAAATAAATAAAAATCACTACATAAGCAGTTTAACATGTTATACCTGCTGCATGCAAGTACTGGTGAAATTATGCATCACACCTCTTGTCAATAATCGCCCAATATCGTTTATATTTTATAGGACATTTAGTTTTGATAGCTAATTTTGCTTTATCCATTGACTCATAAACGTACCCCATTGTTGGTTTCTTATCACCATCAACCAATCTCAACATTTGCACCAACGGGGTAGTGACGGCGATCAGGTGGTCAACATTTGCCCAAAACTACGTGTTGTAGATCAGGTCAGCAACTTCAGTGTAAGCTAGTCTCTTTGCTCGTGGGAGTTCTATTTCATATTTATTCTATTTTTCCGACGACACTATGGTTTTCAGCTCACGCCTATATCTAGCCAAACTCTGTAGGGTTAAAAACTGTGTTGCAAAACGTGTAATCGCAGGTCGGAGCAACCCATTGTTCGTGAAGTCTCTCATTAAATTGACCAGCTTATCACTGTTGTACGGTAGGAAGTAATTGTTCTTCCCTTTTGAATAATTGCCTGTGCCTTGCTTCTCTTTCCTAAATCCTTGAGAATGAGGTCCACGCAATGAGCGGCACACGGGGTCCAGTACAGGTGACGTCTCTTCATCATTAGTTTTAATCCAACAGCTTTGTAATTTGCCGCATTGTCTGTTACCACCTGCACAACCCGCTGCTCTCTAACCTCTTGAATTACCTTATCCATTAGTTGAAAGAGGTAATCAGTCGTCTTTGCGTGTCTAGAAGCATCAACTGATTTCAAAAACACTGTCCCGGCATCGCTGTAAATCAAAAAGTTGATCAAACTCTTCTTTGTGGGACCAGTCCATCCATTGCACATAATTGTGTAACCTCTCTCATCCCATACATCCTCAAAGCTTTGTACATAGGCACTTATCTCATCGTACTCATCTTTTAGTAAGGGCTCAGATATCTCATATGCAGAAGGCTTTTTAACTCCTGGACTAACTTCTGCACTTGTATCAATCATGCTTTTAAAGTACGGCGACTCTGCTACTTGAGTCGAAATGTGATTGTATATAAAAAATTTGGCAATAGATTTTTTAAGCTTCTTCCCCATTCTTTTAAGTGAGATTGCACTCAATTTGATTTGTTTGGAACTTTCAGTGCGATACATGAATGGATCCATGGGGCCTGTAATACGGCCTCTAGTAGACGGCCTATAATCCCTCCCGGATGCTGACCTACGCAACTCGATAGTCTGCTCAACATTCTTATCAACATCAACAACATTTGGCCTACGAGTAGATCCATCACCAGCAACAGGCATGGATGGGCCCTTCAACCTGGACCGAAACCGATAATCGGCTTCTTCCTGATCTCGCCGCTGTTGTGCTTCTCTGACACTCTCTCTCATAGCTCTCGCTATCTGCTCATCCTCATCCTCATCCTCATCCTTATCCTCATCATCCTCAGATTCAGGTGATGTAAACTCTGGATCTGCCCTCCTAATTCTCTCATACATTTTCCTATCAGGATCGGCTTCAGCTTTTTTCTTTCTCTTTGTCGCTTGTAAACTAGTTCTGACATTTTCTTTCACTTCTCTGGGTACATTGGGATACGCTTTTGTCTCTCCCTTTACGTGAGCCAGATGCTCCTTCAACTGTGTGATACCTCCTCCTAGCAGTTTTTTCTCATAAAATTTACACTATATCCGGAGTTTATCATCATCTATTGTTGTACCGTATTGCGATGATGGATTTAACGATCGTACCATTTTTATTTATTTTACCTGCATGAATGAGCAAACGATTGGATTAAATTAAATATCTAATTTACACTTGAAAATAAAAATTATTTTTTAATTATTATTATTTTAAAAATATTAGATTATATTTTATTAAATTTATTTGATATTATTTTAATTTTTATAAAATTTAGATTACATTTGAAATTTTATTTGATATTATTCTAATTTTTAAAAGATTAGATTATATTTTACCAAATTTATTTGATATTATTCTAATTTTTGAATATTTATTTGATATTATTATAATTTATGAATATTTATTTGATATTATTCTAATTTTTAAATATTTATTTGATATTATTCTAATTTAAAAAAATTTATTTGCTATTATTCTAATTTTTATAAAATTTAGATTACATTTAAAATTTTATTTGATATTATTCTAATTTTTAAAAGATTAGATTATATTTTACCAAATTTATTTGATATTATTCTAATTTTTAAATATTTATTTGATATTATTATAATTTGTAAATATTTATTTGATATTATTCTAATTTTTGAATATTTATTTGATATTATTCTAATTTTTAAAAATTTATTTGCTATTATTCTATTTTAAAAAAAATTATTTAAATTTATTTCATATTATTCTAATATTTTATAGGACATATCTCATAATTATGGGACATACCCTATTATTTTAATTATTTTAATTACATATGACCCATAATATTAATTATTTTAATTATATGTGACCCATAATTTTAAGGGTACATGTGATCCATATTGACCCATATTATTAATTATATTAATGAGATTGTGACCCATAATTTTAAGGGTAAATGTGATTGATATTGACTCATATTGACCCATAATTTTAATTATTTAAATTATTTTATAATTTTAAGGGTACATGTGACCCATATTGACCCATATTATTAATTATATTAATTATTTTGTGACCTATAATTTTAATTATGTAAATTATTTTGTGACCCATAATTTTAAGGGTATATGTGACCCATATTGACCCATATTATTAATTATATTAATTATTTTGTGACCCATAATTTTAAGGGTATATGTGACCCATATTGACCCATATTGACTCATATTATTAATTATATTAATTATTTTATGACCCATAATTTTGTGACTCATAATTTTAATTACATGTGATCTATAATTTTAATTATTTTGTGACCCATAATTTTAATTACATATGACCCATAATTTTAATTATATATGACCCATAATTTTAATTACATGTGACCCATAATTTTAATTATTTTAATTATTTTTTGACCAATAATTTTAATTATATGTGACCTAAAATTTTAAAATAATTATGGGACATATCATATTATTTTAATTATTTTAATTATTTTAATATCTACCATTAAATATGATAGATCTTCCATATTTATGAATAGATTTATTAAATTTATGACTAGATCTACTATATTTAAGGGTAGATCTACCATATTTATAGGTAGATCTACCCTTAAATAAGGTAGATCTACCTTATTTTAACCTTTAAAATAAAATAAAATGATGGAAAAATAATAAAATACGTACCTTCGGCGTTGATCCCGAACTTTTTTGTGCGAATCGGCGGTGATTTGGAGTGAAAATAAGCAAAAAAGAAGAGTTTAAAACCGACCCTTAAATCGGCTGAAAAGGGAGTTGCTTGGGCCCACTATCGATAATTTGAAATGATCGTCTGATACGAACGATAATTTCAAATTATCATTTGTATCAGATGATAATTTGAATTATTTTTAGCATATTATTAATTTTGATATTATCGGACGATAATATCAAATTATCGTACGATAATTGTGATATTATCGTCCGATAATTTGATATTATCGTCCGATACGGATGATACGGGCGATACTTTGCCCGTATCGGACGATAATTTGGGTGTTTTCGGTAGGGTATGATACATACCCTATGTATCATACCGCTGAGGTCCCAAACCGATACGTATCGTCCGATACGTATCGGTATCGGACGATATTTTGACCCATGGGTGGCACTACTAGATACACCCATATGGAATCTCTTACCCTTAAGAGCACCCCATTCGAATATTCATACTGACACCCCCACAATTTCATGAAAATTAGGGTCAAATGGAAGGTGATGATCTCTACATCATCATCAATAGATGTGATTCAATCACACCTATTTTATTGGCCATCATATGGCCGGTGAAACATTGATACAAATTCAAAGAGATTTAGATAAATTTAATACTTACATTGGGTATTTGTAGCTACACATGGAATAGTGCAATTTTCAGTAAATTGTATTGAACTATAAGGGGCATTCTTAATAAATTGTATTGAACTATAAAGGGCTTTATAAACTAATTTTTTAATTTCTAAATTAGAAAAAAATAAAATTACTTTTCTCTAACAAATCCTAGCCACACTTTGTGTTGATCACATTTCACACTATTGATTTCAATTTGGGGAAATCTTGGGTGAAAGATGCATTTGAGAGCATGCAATGATAAGATTTAGTAAAATGTTAACTTTCTTGGATTGTAGGACTGCAAGGGCTTACAAAGTCCAATAGAAGACCAAACCAAAGGCTAGAAGAGAATGAAAGTGTGACCCACACCTAATTTTTTATTAAAGAAAATAAGTCAAAATTTGAAATTTGACCACATGCCTGCCTTTCTTGCATGATTTCACCTTTTTTGGGAAGAAAAATATTAAAAATGAAGTGCCATAAGACATGTTGTAGACACCAAAAATTGGCCTAAGGCTCGATTAACCCCAACTTTGAGAAAGGCGTACTTTCGAGCTTCCGAAAGCACTCTTCGAATCTTTAGAACTTAACCTGAACCTTAGAAATTACCCTGAACCCTTAGGAACCTTTCAAGACCCTTAGAAGGCCATACCAGACCTTTGAAACCCGAACTTAACTCACTGGGCCCATACTAGACTTAACTCACTGGGCCCAAATCAGCCCTTTAGTTTTTGCCAAAATTTGGGCTATGCGTACATCCTTTGTACGCGTAGGCATTTTTTGGCAGAAATTGACTATGCGTACATAGGATGTATGCATAGCAAATTTTGGCTTCACTTAAGAATTGAGCCCCAGGTCGGGCTCTGAACTTCTCAGATTTTTTGAGGAGCATTGTTCCTAAGGCATGCTTACATCCGATTTATGCATGACTTAAAATCTGGATTTTCAAAAAAGGGAGATTTGGACTTTGGCGGTTTGACTTGTGGACCATCTCAAAGTTTGGGGTGTGTTTCTTTAAGACTGTTTTACCCCTCCCAACCTTCAGTTTTACCCTTTTGCCATCCAACCCATCACCCTATCATCCACCATTGAACCCATCCCACACTACTCCAAGCCCTTAAAAACCTTAGATGACCCATTACCTAATTTTAACCCTTACTAAACCCAAATAGGAGCTCCTAATTTCCTTTTCTCTATAAATAGAGAGCCACCCCGCTCCTTTAAATCATTTGGAAAAATTTCTAAAAGAGAAACTATACAAAATACTCTCCCTTTTCCAAGATTCAAACCCTTCAAGCTTTAGAACCTTAGCTCCACCACTCCATTACACTTCCATCATCAATTCCTTCAAGCCTTTAGCCTTAGAACCTTGGCCACCTAGCTCATACCATCACTCTCAACTCTCAAAACCTCTAAGTTAGGGCCTTCATCAAACCCATTTGTATTATCGGAAGCTCATCGGAGTTAGCATCAACGCGATGATCTGACTACGGTGCTACAAGCGTCCGAGAGCTCCGGCTCTCCCCTCTATTCCACTACCTTATTTTACTTTTCCTCTATTTTAGAATTTGAGTCGTTACGCCACCAAAATTTTGGTGATTACAGGGGAACTCAAATAGAATCGAAGTTCCTTTGGGCAAGGGTAAGTGCCACACAAATTTTTAATTTTTCTATACAGTTGGCCATAATAGAGACCCCTTACGAGCAATCGGGTGTCTAACACCTTCCCGATTGATAACCGAAGTCCTTACCCAAGAGGCTTTGGCGTTGACCGATGATTTGGAGTCAAATCTAGCACTTCGGTGCTCATGATATTGATCTTGGGTTTCTCGGGACACCGCCAGCTCCAGGTGGCGACTCTATTTTTGAGCGCATAGTCGGATAGGTTCACGTGATCCATGGTTGCACAGATGACGACTCCGCAGTGGATTAGTTTTTAGAACTTCTCCTTGAAATAGGCCCCATTGCATGTGTTTTTTACTTTTTATCTATATTTGTGTTTTTTTTACCCATCCCTATGATTCCACATTTTTTTTACTTACCCCCATGATTCCCGTCATTTATCGCCTAAGCTGTTTGGCGGGCCAACTTGAGTCATTTACTGCCTAAGCCATTTGGCAGACCTACTTGATAGCTTAGCGTTAAATTTCTGTCATTTACGTTTCTTTACATTTTCACCTAGTCGCTTGACCAGTGATCAGTCACAGAATATGCCACTTTACTGCCCTTAACTTAATGATGCTAGACCTTAGTTTGTTACTAATAAGATGCTATGTACAGATATTTAGAATAATGAGCATATTAGAGCCAAAGTGTTAATCTTTGCTAAAATGAACTAAAAAAACAGTAAGAACTATGATCGTGCGAAGAAACGATCCACTCGAATGAAGGACCAGTCGATAAGCCAAGAAAAAAAAAAATTGAATGAACGTAAATCTCGAATGAGCGAAAAAGAAAGAAGAAAAAGAAATCGTGATTCACGAACGTATGAAAGAAGCTATGATTGGAGGAACCAAAGTAAAATCTCAAACGTTCGACAGAGAAGGAATAGTACAAAAGGAAGAACAATCGCACACACGAAAGTATGAAATAAAACTCATGTTGCTGATCACGTAAAGTCTACACCGCCATGCCCAAGATTAGAAGATCTCTCGAATTAGAAGTTTGACAACTTACGAATCTGAGAAGATTGACGAAAGAACCCAGAAGATCTCTGCTGCTAAAATCAAGGAGAAAAGTTCAGCATGCATCTACCATCAGAGCAAGGAAGAACTAAGATTAGAAGTATAGTTGTATTAGGAATCTCTTGTTTAGTAGTTTCTTTTATTAAAATTAGAACAATGTAAATCGACCCCTTATGATCTATAAATAAGAGGGCTCGACATAGGAATAGAGTTATCGAAGAAATTCTCAGCATCAATTGACGACTAAGGTTGGGTTTTCTTCCGATCAAAAGTAGAGTAGAGTAGCGTAGATATCCAAGGTTTCTCGAGAGCAATTGATGCTTGTGATCGGGAGCTAGAAGATTAGAGTAGAGTATCTGTAGTTTCTTAGAAGCAATTGACGCCTGCAATTGAGGGATAAAAGATCTTTTTATTGCTTTCTAGTTTAGATTTATTTTCATACATTTTTATTGCTTTGTAAATATCTAAAAGTTTTTTATTTGAATTGACGACTCAGATTGAGAATTTGTAGATTAGTGTAATAGTTTTACTTTTTCATCTTCAATTTTTTGGAGTTTGATTGGCGCCCAAATTTGAGGAAGAACGCTGATTAGTATAAATCTGTGTTAAGGAATTCTAGTTTTGATTGATGCCCAAAGTCTAGAGGACTGAGATGCGGTGTAACGGTATTTTATTTTGTAGATATCCGAGATCTGAAGGATTATGATTGACGACCATAATCTGGAAGGATGAGAATTTAGATTTATTTCCTGCAATTAGTTTAAACACCTCATTATTTTATTTATATCTCTCAAGTAGTTTAGGATCTTAAAAGACAAGTAAAAGTTTTTAAATAAACACAAATATACAAGAATAATCACCTTCCTCGTGGGAACGATCTTATACTAATGCTGTAATAAGTTAAGACTCAGTAAGATAATAAAAGCCCGAACAAGTTTTTGACGTCGCTGTCGGGGAAGTAGATTTTATTCTTTATTTTGTTATTATTTTGAAAACCAATATTTGTCTTTCTCTTTTTATTTTTCTTTATATATTTATTTTTCTTTAATCACTTCTTTATCTTTCATAGGTTTATTCGGAGCAGTGAATCAAAGGTTTCAACACTTCTTCTGACAAGAGAAGCTAGAGGCTCAAATTTATTTTTTCTCGCTTTTTAAAATAAAAATCAGATAAAACTAAAAACATAAAAATATTTATGATTCTGGTGTATGCATCACACTCGATCTCGATGTTTAGATTTCTTCGAGTGTGATCCAGAAATTGGAAGGACTCTCCTGCGTAACTTAGACTCAAACCGATCTTTTACAAGAGAATCCCAAGCTATGGCCGACGATCGTTCAATTAAAGCACACTTCAACCCAGTTACTCTGACTGAGTCCTCCTGCATAGTTATACCAGAGGTCGCAGTTGGACAGAATTATAAACTCAAGCTCAATACACTACAAGCTGTACCCATCTTTCATGGGTTTGATCCAGAGGATCCCTATCAACACCTAAGGGACTTTATAGAGCTTTGCATGATGCTACAATTGTCGGCGGCTAATGATGAGGCCGTTAAATTACGATTATTCCCCTTTTCTCTTAAAGACAGAGCGAAAGCGTGGCTAATTTCATTGCCTGCTAGAAGTATCACTACTTGGGAATGACTGCAGTCCAAGTTTTTGAACGAGTACTTCTCGATTGGTAAAACTAACCAGATTTGCCAGGCAATTCAAGACTTCAGGCAATTACCTGGAGAATTATTCCACGAGAGTTGGGAACGCATGAAGGATCTACTGAGAAAGTGTCCTCATCATGATGTACCAAATTGGACCATTGCACAAAGTTTCTATCAAGGGTTAACTGAGACCAATCAGTCTACATTTGATGTCGTAAACTGAGGAGCCTTCATGGCTCAAAATGGCCAGTAGTCGTGGAACTTATTTGAAAAATTGGCCGATAGTTCAAAGCAGAATTAAGCTTTGCTAAGATTTGATCCAGATGTGATTCACCACACCCTGCTCGCGAGGGGTGATCTTTTCGATATTAGCAAAGATAAAGTAAAGAAGGAGGATGACATAAGTGCAAAGGTTATGGTTCTTGAGTAGCAAATCGCAACATTAATGAGTGCCAAACCAAACCCCGAAAAAATCTTTAGCAACTTTTTCAAATTGTTAGAACTCAACCTATGTTGAGAGCCCTGTTGCGCCATCATATCAAGAGGTGGTGGAAAATAAATAAATAATGGCCTTTCACAGGAGAGACTACGGGAACACATATAACCTATCGTGGAGGAATCACCCATGATTTAATTATGGATCCATGAGTGAGGCACAACTAGCACCATCAGTTGCACAACTCAGATTCCCTCTGCCCAAGTTTTTCACTAGAGACCACCAATGCCGACTGCGCAACCACAGTTCATACCGTAGAGCAATGGACCTGATGCTATAATTGTTCAAATCTTTCAGGAGTTGCAACAACAATCGCATCAGCATTCAAAAGATCTATTCCAATTAGCTCAATTCTCTCAAGTACTACAATCACATACTCAGTCTATTACAAAGGTGGGGGGCCAGATTGGCCAACTACCTTCGCAATTAACTAAGAGAGAAAGTGGCCAATTATCGGTGTAACCAGTTAGCAATCTAAGAGGACAAGTATTTTTGGAGAAACTTTTTCCCCCACTAATCAAAATTGACATTCTAAAAGATCTGTCGAGCTACCGACTCATCCGTAGCATCCTTTGTAAAATAAGTAAATCATTATTTTAAGGTTTGGAACATTTTGGGGAAGACCTTACGATTGTCGAAAACACGACCAATCATAATATTTCCTCCTTTGTGAACTAGTGTTCTACAAACGAATGTATGGATTGACAATCGTACGTAACCCTAAGTCATACGATACGATAGTAGTGATTACTATCTGATTCATACGAGAGTTCGAGCTTTCAAATGATGAAAAGTTAGAGTTGACCGTCAACTCTAGGTTACTAAGACGCGTGATGACCGGTTCAGTGGGTCACCACTAAAATTAGGGCCTACATATCCGTGGGAGGAGATGTCGACCCCATTTTCGAACTCTCAAGCTAACCTTTCTTCTCTCCCTCCATTTTTAAAATTTTCTGAAAGCTAACCCAACCGTTTCTTTAACTTACCCTGATTTTGCCTTTTCTTTTTTTTCCTCCATTTAAAACCCTACCCATAGCTAACGATCTGATTTTTAAAGTTAAGGTTTTGATAGGTAAACGGTTTTGATTCTTAATCAATTTTTTCCTTTATAAAAATCTCTTTGATTCAACATAAGAAAACTAAGGATCATTAACCAAAGTTTATTTACTCTTGCAGAACAACAAATCATGTCAATATCAAAGGACAAAAGACCGAGAGAAGAAGAAGATGAAGGTAATAGCTCTGATCATTCCCCGATTTGAAAGTATATTACACGGGCTGTTGCAGGAGCCTCATCTAAAAAGAAATCAAAATCTTCTGGGGTAGTTATTGAAGAACTACCTAAAGAAAGAGTGGTGAATGAGACAGAAACTAGGATGACCCTTGAACAGGGCACACAATCAGGTAAAGGCAAAAAGCCGACATCCAACAAAAGAGTATTGGATCAGCCCCTTGCATCAATGAAACGTCATATTGTGAGGGATGAGGTTGCAGTGGATGTCACTTTTTGGGAAAGTATCAATGTCAGCAAAGCTGCCATTAAATACTTCATGGATGCTGGGCTTAACTAATTCCTAGAGCCTGGAGCGATACTAGTCTACCATAGATTGGTGAAGTAATTTTATAGAAATATGATCAATAACTGTAGATGGACTGACCATTCAACTGACTAAGGAATTGATTACTAGGGCTATGCATGCACCCTTGGAAAGACCAGAGTTGTCTGCTAATGATTCGGTGGCCAATTTACTAAGACTATCAACTTCAAATTTCCTGAATTTTTTAGATATGGCAATAGTATTGTTGGGCAACCCACCAAAGGATAAGTCATTCTTCATGAGAAAAAACCTGGAGAATAGTAACTTCTCACTTCATTTCCTGGATGTGCTTATCTATAAGACCATCCACCTTACCTGCCATAAAACAGAGTGAAGGTTTCTCTTTGTTAAAGCCTTGTATATGATAGCAAACCGAGTTTGGTTTAATGTACCCTCTTACCTCTTGGAGGTAATGGACGTGGTGAGGGCGAAATTGAATCAGTCAATGTATGAAAAATACAAGCTGGAGCTTCCTTTTGGGGGCCTAATTACCAATGTTCTCAAGAATTTGAGATACCAGTAGGTACCCAATGAGAAAGTCCTTACAGATTAAGAAGATCTTACTGCTGCAGCCTATAAAAGGACTTTAAATTTAGAAAATAGGAATAAGATGGCTCTGGTGCTCTTCACAAGTAAATTACCTTCCATACCTCCATCAATTGAGGACGCAAAGCTTGAAGAAGAAGACACAACGGGAACAGAAAATGAGAATGATGCTACGAATCCTACTGAACCAGAGATAATTGAAGGCGAAACCATTCCTACATGTACAACAACTGTTGAACTAGAAATAGTAGAGGAGAGACCACCTGTACAAGAACAGGTTATTCTTTATGATTCAACATTGGACTCCCTGATAGGACCTGCCATGCCTTTGTAAACACTGCCAACTGTTGCTGAAGCAGAGCCTGAGAGCCAAATAATATCTACAATCGAGGAAGTTCCTATTCCTTTGGTTGAACCACGCATCCCTGAGATGGCTACTTCTAGCCATATTCCTGCACTGACTGAGTCTATACCTATGCCTGAGATTCCACCAACTACAGAGCAGACTCCCATTATTCAAGTAACAGAAGCAGGTCCAAGTTTCGAAACTCCACGAGTGGGTTTCAAAAAAATGCTAAATGAAGAAGCATCTCCTCCCATTATTGACACAATAGCTCCTACATCATTAATTGACAAATGCACCGCTGCATTCAAAGCTGGTTAGGAAAATGATTGAAGATATTAATAGGATGGAAAACAGAGTTTTCGAAGGCCTACCTACAGCAAGGGATAAGGCGGAAATTATAGAAAATCTGAAGCAAAGAGTGGTAAAGGATCATCAATTGCATTGGAGGGCTGAAACAATAAAGAAAGTACAAGAAGCCACTGCTGCCTTTCAAGAACAAATTGCACAGTTGCAACTGTAGAATAATGTGTTAAGAAATAACCAACAAACATGGGATGGTCAGAAAAAGGATTATGAGGATAGAATAGCTAATTTGTTTGATCATTTTGGAGAACTAATTATAGATCCTGATGAGAGAGAAAGTGCACAGGGAGTACTAACAAGTACTTAACAGACAGCTAGATGAGAAAAACCATGAACTTGTAGTAGCAGAAGGGAAGATACTTAAGCTGCAAGAAGACAAAAATTCCTTAGTCCAGATCTGTGATGAATAGAAGAACATTGAGTCCCCCACGAACAAAAGCTGGGTCACAATAGCAAGATCACGGGCTAAATATGAGAAACTAAGGGATGAAATAAAGGAACAATTTATCGTAACTTGCAAATTGCAAGAGGATTTGAAAGATAAAGAAAAAGTCGAAGAGGAGCTGCAAGCTTTGAAAGAAAAGTATGATAAGTTGATAGCCGAGAGAGAGTGCTGATGCTCTCCACATGAAAGAAGTTGGACATGAGCTGTATGAGGAACCTGCCCCTGAGAAATAAATAATTGAAACCAGCTCTACTGAAGTTGTGTCTAACTCTGAGGAGGAACTGTCAAGCAGTCATTCTCAACTACTAGCCTTGCTAGCACCAAAACCAGCTCCATCTGTATCAATTGTACCATATCCATCATCACCTAGTGAGTAAAGGTTATTCTCTCTATTTTGAAGCCTCACAGGTATGATGTAAAATTTTGAGTATCTCCTATTTTTGAAAAACAATGAGGACATTGTCATATTTAAGTTTGGGGGGATACACCTTGATGTGTATTATAGTTTTACTTTTTGCGCTTTAATTTTTTGCTTTAGTTTTACTTTTTGCATAAAAAAAATTTATTTTAGTTCTTAATGTAGACTTTTAGACTTTCTTTTATGAATAGCTAACCATTGTATGCGAGTTACGATAGAAGAAATTATGATTCCACAAACTTTATAATCCATCGTAGTAAAAGTTCAACAATCAAATAATAGAGCAGTTACGATTCATGCCTAGCTCTCTTGAACATTGTATTAGATTGAATGTTTGAAACTATACTTGATTTAAACTGCATTATTTAGATTATAGTTTCGAAATTATATAACCAGTGAGGTTTTGAGCCATATTTTCTCTTTTTTTCTGAGAGAGACTGCATTCTATTCGAACTTGAATTTTCTTTGAACTTCTTGACTGCATTATAATGAAATCTCATATTGCTGAAAAATTGAATAAAATATTCTATGATTGTGATAACTTTTTTTTCTGGAACTGTTTATTAGATACATCAAAATAATATTACATTCATACTAGTGAATCATGAAAATGATTTAAGGCCGTTCTTTTTATTTGTTAGAGCCAAAAAGTTAAAATCCTAGAATTTTATTTACCCCTTGACCCCATATTAGAAGTCTAAATCGAATTTCTTTGTACCAAAATCTTATAAACACTTAACCATATGTACTATCTGAAACTTTCAACCTTTTACCCTTATTATTTTATGAGAATTTAGAATGCAAAAGGGGAGATGAGAAGTGAAAGGAGTAAAAGAATAACAAATAAGGGATATGCAACAAAGGATACACTTGAGAAAGAAATAAAATGAAGAAAAATACGGGAAATCAAGAGAATTCGTAAAATACAATTCTACAAAAAAAGAAGCAAAAAGCTTCCAAATTGAAGAAAACTTCAAGAGGATATCTAAAACTCAAGAAAATGGGATTTACTGAAAATGAAATACAAGAAAATGGGAAGAAGTTACCCAACTTTTTGGATACTTACTGAAGCAGAAATTAAAAGAGAGAAGAAGATAGAAGAAAATGAGCCAAATTCTCAGAGTTTTTGAATCCTTTCTATCTTTCTTTGGAAACCTCTTAACCCAAAGCCCCGTTACAAGTCGAAAAAAAGACCTTGATTTATGTTTTACAACAACATGAGCCTAGTAGAGATATATATAATAAATACTATAGAGAAACAAGAAAGCATATGAATAGAATTGATTATCTATTCCATGAGATTTTTTTTTTATGTCAATTATCCTTTGAGCCATTCATTATCTATATCACATATAGAGAACCCAAAAATTCTAATACTCTTTTTGAGAGTATGCCAATAGTGAGAGTTTGGATGAAAATATTTTTAAATCTGCAGTTTAAAAAAATCTATGATGAATGAACTTTTCACTGATACGCGTACACTCCACGCTTAATATGAATTAGAATTATTGAGTTCCGATCAAGGATTGCTGCTAAGATGGAAAGCAAAGGATGTTGGGATCTTGTTTTTAAAACTATGACAACCATATAATGATCAGCTATTTACTGTTTAGTGTATAGAATTTAGTCTTGAAATTAAAATTTATTTTCTTAAGAAAATCTTTAAAAAAAATAAACATATTTGAAGTTTGTAGGTACCTTCACTGAAAACCTTCAGGAGACTACAACTCCTCCACTAGGGATCACCTAGGGGTTTAAAGGCTTGTTGCATCTGTTAAATGCAATCGTGCTTCCTATGAAAGTGACATTTCATTTTTAGATTCAATTTTCTTTTCTTGTTTACTAGGGACTAGCAAAGGTTAAGTTTGGGGGTGTGATCAGTCACAAAATATACCACTTTACCACCCTTAACTTAGTGATGCTAGACCTTAGATTGTTACTAATAAGATGCTATATGCCAATATTTAGAGTAATGAGCAGATTAGAGTCGAAGTATTAATCTTTGTCAAAATGAACTCAAAAAGTAGTGAGAACTACGATCGTGCGAAGAAACAATCTACTCGAATAAAGGATTAATTGATAAGCCAAGAAAAAGAACTAAGGAATGAATGCAAATCTTGAACGAGCGAAAAAGAAAGAAGAAAAAGGAATCGTGATTCACGAACGTATGAAAGAAGTTACGACTGGAGGAACCCAAGTAAAATCTCAAGTGCTCGACAGAGCATGAATAGTACAGAAGGAAGAACAATAGTACACTCGAAAGTACGAAATAAAGCTCATGCTGCTGACCGTATGAAGTCTATACTGCCATGCATAAGATTAGAGGATCTCTCGAATTAGAAGGTTAGCAACTTATGGATATGAGAAGATTGGTGAAAGAACTCAAAAGATCTTTGTTGCAAAAGTCAAAGAGAAAATTCCAGCACACATCTACCATCAGAGCAAGGAAGAACTAGGATTAGAAGTATAGTTATATTAGGAATCTCTTGTTTAGTAGTTTCTTTTATTAGAATTAGAACAATATAAATCAACTCCTTATGATCTATAAATAAAAGGGCTCGACATAGGAATAGAGTTATCGAAGGAATTCTCAACATTAATTGACGACTGAGGTTGAGTTTTCTTCCGATCAAAAGTAGAGTAGAGTAGCATAGATATCCAAGGTTTCTCGAGAGTAATTGACGCCTGTGATCGGGAGCTGGAAGATTAGAGTAGAGTATCTGTAGTTTCTCAAGAGCAATTGATGCCTGCAACTGAGGGATGAAAGATCTTTTTATTCTTTTCTAGTTTAGATTTATTCTCATGCATTTTTACTGCTTTATAAACATCTAAAAGTTTTTAATTTGAATTAACGACTCAGATTGAGAATTTGTAGATTAGTGTAACAATTTTATTTTTTCATCTTCAATTTTCTTGAGTTTGATTGACGCCTAAATTTTAGGAAGATTATTGATTAGTATAAATTTGTGTTAAGGAAGTCTAGTTTTGATTGACGCTCAAATTCTAGAGGACTGAGATATGGTGTAACGGTATTTTATTTTATAGACATCCGAGATCTGAAGGATTGTGATTGACGACCATAATTTGGAAGAAGGAGGATTTAGATTTATTTTCTGTAATTAGTTTAAACAACCTATTCTTTTATTTATATTTCTCCAGTAGTTTATGATCTTAAAAGACAAATAAAAGTTTTTGAACAAACACAAGTATACAAGAATAATCACCTTTCTCGTGGGAACGATCCTATACTAGTGCTGTAATTTTCATTGTGCGCTTGCAATAGGTTAACACTTAGTACCCCAAACAACTGGCCCGTCATTTTCTTACTTGTTGTCATATTTCATCAGTGAATGCTGACCCATAGTGGCGGCATGGGATTCTCATTGCCCGGATTGAAAACGGTGACGAAATCCCCATTGTGGACTTAAGTAAACTTCCTTAAAACTGAAATTTAAAAGTGAACCAAGAGACTTAATAAATTTATTTCTCGCGGGTAGCTTTTACAAAAGGGAGGAAAAAATAGTTTACAATACATTCGAGTCGATTCCTAGTAGAGTGGCAACCCTAGTGGTGATGATCTCGAAAGGAACCAACCCATCCAGTATCTGAGAAGGCATTCGCGCCAGAGGTATATCGGATGGGTGATTACTGAGCTTAAAACCATGAGAATCGCGTTAGTTGTATTGAATCAGCCTTGTAACCTTTAAACCCTGTGAGGAGAGGCCCGAAAAAGGTTAAAAGAAGAGTCCCGAGAGGCATTGCCTCAAAACCCCTTTTTTTGCCCAACTTGGATCTGCAATCTGAAAAATATAGGTATATTAATCTGAAAAATATAGGTATATTTAAAAATTTGCTCATGCGGACAGTCTATGTACGCATAGCTTATATACTAATTTTCAGAATTGGGTGCCTTTGTCACAATTTCCCGAACACCCCGCATATGTTGGTATTTAGACTCCCTATAATTCCTACACTCTTAGCATCCCAAAACGCCCTCGCCAGTTAAGAGAGGTCACCCTCTTATTGACTCTTCCGAGGGATCAGGGTGTAGCGTGGAAATTCATGCCTTTAAAGATCAAAAGAATTTCTTTTTGATTCTTAAAAAGGGCATCCGAGTCCCACCGTAGGAAGCGTAGGGGGTGTGAGCACCATCCGAGAAGGGAGTTTCGAAGGCCCCGAAGACGCCGTAAAGGAAAGAAAGAACAAGAATTCCAAAAATTATTGTTTTTGTCCTTCAAATTTCAAAAAAAGAGAGAGATCATCAAAATAAAAAGAAAATCTTCAATATATATATATCAGGAAAAAAACACAAAAAGAAAAAACCAAAAAGAGAGCTTGTGGTATTGTAAACACAGCATCGTTGAACCCGCCATCATCCCGTGAGGGAAGAGGATGAAAGAAGAAAGTCTTTGGTCCTTACCCAAAGAACCCATACCCCACCCGACTTCATAGAATGTAGTGGCCGGTTGATCCCACCATAGTTGACCCTAATTCATCCCCACCACATCCATACATAGAGGAGATTTCCATCTCCGACCCTCCAACCCAATCTCCTTTTAATGTCACTGGATCATTCGGTGCACCCATTTTCCCTCCACATCAACCCAACATACACCCCATTTTTCCTCCACATCAACCCAAGCATTCCCGACATTTCCATCCATATCCACTTAAAATACACCAAATTTCTCCCTCACATCAACCCGAGCATTCCCCACATTACCATGCACATCCACTCAAAATATACCTAATCCCCCCCCCACCCATCAACCCAATCATTCCCCACATTTCCATCCACACCCACTCAAAATGCACCCAATTTTCCCACCACATCAAACCAAGCATTGCCACTGCCACCTCACACATCAAGTGAACCATTCACCTCCGTCCCCTTGACCGACCTCGTGGTCATGATGGAGGAAATGATAAGGGCATACACTGCATGGAAGGACTTTCAAAGCCTTCCTAATCCCCCCTAAGCACCATCAAACCCACAACCAACCCTCCAAATTCTTCACACCACATTTGCCCAAAGCACTAATCCTGATCAACTCCCCATAATCCACACCAACCAAGGCCCCTACCATCAACCATGGAGTCACCCAAGCCAGTCACAAAGGCCCCATGTCCCACCACAAACCCATTCAAGTCCAAACCCAAGGGTCTCATCATTCCCCCGATTTCCCCAACCAACATACCCCATTCCCCCTCAAATGGAAAACTGATATCCTCCATAACAAACCCCCAGCCAACCCCAATTTACACATCCTCTTACCCCCAACCCAACCCTCAGAATTCTCATCAAGCACAGTGGCCTCATCATCCACCTACCCAACCCCTTATACACAACCAAGTCATTAGAATCCTTACCAAACCCAATGCCATTTTTCACACACCCTCTCACCCCACAAACCAACCACCAAAATCCTCACCAAATACAATGGGCTCATCAGGGACCCACTCAACCAAAATCTTCCTGATAACCTCATCCCTCAACATATTGATGCAAGCCATCATTATTAGAGGATGAAGCACGAAATAGTGGGGCCTACGCAGGGGCATTCGTCAATTCCAACCCCCCTCATCCCATCTTCACCAACCAGCAGGCACTCGGGAATGAATGGGGGTAGCCTAGTAGAGGAGCGATCTCAGTTATGCAATCTAGGGAATCAAAATTATTGAAAGAGCAAATGGACAAGATCCACAAACTAGTTAATGAAGTTGGAGGGAGCGGGAGCCGAAATTCACGCTATCAATTTGTGTCTGTTTGCTGAGGTAGCATTACCGCCCAAGTTTAAAGTGCCATCATTTGATAAATACAACGACATCGACAACCCTATTGCCCACCTGAAATCATACTGTGGAGACATGTGTCAATATGGCAGAGATGAACGACTCCTCATCAAAGTGTTCCAAAAAAGTCTCACGGACCCTGCCTCAAGGTGGTTCACTTCTATCGAACCATCCATGATAAAAATGTGGAGAGACCTCACCCACATGTTTCAAGAGTAGTACGTGTACAACATCGATATCAAGCCCCGCAAATTCGATTTGGCCTGATTAAAATAAAAGTCGGATGAAACATTTAATAAATACCTTGGAAGGTGGAGGGCCCTAGCCGCCCAGGTAAGGAATCGCATCCCAGATGAGGAGTAAATTTACATGATCTCAAAGACAACATTGCCAGTTATATCCGACTTTCTGCTATACCAGTAGCAGGCCAAATTTATTGACCTAGTGAGAAATGCCAACTGCTGCGAAGATGCAGTGAGAGAGGGATGTTTGAATAAAACTGTGGCCAGTGGGGCCCGCAAATTTATTGAGTAGAGGAATGAGAGAAGAACAGGGGTAGAGGTCTAAACAATAGTGCCCTCACAACCCACCGCCAGCACAACACTGACTTGGTTATTATTGTGTATTATAATTATATTAAATTCAAGTCTTAACCTATTACAAGCGCAAAATGAAAATTATAGTACTAGCATAGGATTGTTCCCACGAGGAAGTTTATTATCTTATCAATTTCTAGTTCATATTTTTTATCTAAATCCCTATCTTAAAAACTTTTACTTATCTTTAAGAGTTCCTAATCTATTGAAGAAATATGAATAAAAGAATGATTTTCTAAACTAAAGTGCATAAAAATGAATCCTAATCCTCCTTCAGATTAAGGTCGTCAATTTTAATTTTCAGCTTTCAAATATTTATGAAAATAAACAGTACCGTTATATAATATTTCTAGTTTTCTAGTATTGGTCGTCAATCAAGTCTAAGATCCTATCAATACAGATTTAATCTAATCAATAATCAACCAGAAATTTGGGCATCAATCAAACTCTAGCAAACTGAAGATGGAAAAGTAAAAACTATTACACTAATCTGCAAATTCTAACATGAGTTTTCAATTCAAATTAAAACTTGGAGATGTTTACAAAGCAAATAAAATCTAAACTAGAAAACAAAGTAAAATATATCCTTCACCCCTCAGCCGCAGTCGTTAATTGCTCCCGAGAAATTATAGATATCTACACTAATCTTCAACATTCAATTGCAGTCGTCAATTGCTCTTGAGAAACCTCTGATATCTAATCTACTCTAACTAATATACACTATTGATCGGAAGAAAGTCCAACCTTAGGCATCAATTGATGCTAAAATTCTTTGATGTTTATTCCTATGCCGAGCCCTCTTATTTATAGATCATAAGGGGTCAGTTTACAAAGATCTAGTTATAATAAAAGAAACTACTAAAAACAAAAGTATCCTAATATAACTCTAATTCCTAATGTTATCTTTCCTTACTTTCTTTAGTTGATGCGCTTCTAGAATGTTCTTTATTTAGTAGCAGCAGAGTCCTTCTAATTTAGATCTTTATCAATCTTCTCAGTTCCGTGGCTCATCAGGCTTCTAATTATAAGAGTCTTCTAATTCTAGATATGGCGATGATAGTTCTCACTCATGTGATCAGTAAGAACAATAATAGTAAGAAAACTTCTATTTTTAGGAAATCGTAAATAACAATTTCTTTCTTCATAGCTTTTTTTCTGGAAAATCGTAAATCACAATTTTCTATTTCTCAAAGCTTCATCATAGTTGACTATTCTCTAGATTATGCTTTATCACTTTTCTCTTTTGTCTCTTTTAAAGAATCGTACATTACGATTTTCTGACTTTCAGTAGCAGTAAATTGTCTTTTTCGCTCAGTCATTTTTTTATTGCTTTTTGAGTTTATTTTGACAAAGATTAATACTTAGGCTCTAATTTACTGCTTATCTCTAATATCTGCACATCAGTAACTCATTAGTAGTAAACTAAGTCCTAGCATCACTAATTTAAGAGTGGTAAAATGATAAATTATGTGACTACAACCTCGGCTCCCATGATGTGCTATTTTATTAAAGTGGGAAGCTTATCCACTGAGGTTTCAGAGGATGCTAGCTTTTTGCCTTTATCTAATTTGGGTCCCCTCTTCAGGGCGGACACAAAGTCTTTTTCAGTTGTGTTCATGGGACCCTTTCTGATAACTATCTCTAAGGATCTGGTTTTCTTCTTGGGAGGGTCTGTTGTTTTTGATTTATCTTTTATGAAAATAGACAGTGTAATATGGTGAATGATTAGGGTGTTATCAGAATCGTTACCTTCATCTTCTTCCTCATCATCCCTTTGTCATTTTCCCTATTCGTTCATCATTTCTTTCTTCTACAAAAGTTAATCAGACTTAAAAGCCAAGTAAATAAACAATCCATGCAAAACACTCTTTTATTGAGAATCATTCCCTTACCTTGTTAAAGATTGAAACCCTATTTTAATTTTACTCGATGAAAATGCTTGTAAGGTTTTCCAAAGATAAAATCGAAGGAAAAAGAGATTTTTATGTGAATGTATGGTTTGATTAGAGAGCAAAACGGTTAAGATTATAGGGGATTCGAAAAAGAGAGGGAAGCTAGGAGAGGAAATAGATAAAACTGAAGGAATTTGAAAATAGGACCAACATATTCTTCTTTTTAGAATATATGAGTCCTGTTTTCAACGATGACCTCCTAAGCCGGTCATTGCTTAAGTTAACCTAGATTCGTAAGTTGATTCTAGCTTTACTGAGCAAAGAATCGCAGTCGCTGTGTTTCAAACTACGAATAATCGTAAATCCATATGTTTGTCTACCTTATAATATAAAGCAAGTACATATTATGATATATTATTTTTTAACAATTTTTAGGTTGTAATATGATATTCTAAAAAAAAATTAAATGAAAATAAAAATTATTCACATATTTTACATTTGGTGCTACGGATGAGTCAATAGCTCGACAATCCGAGAGGTTTTAAATTGGATTTTGGGGAGCAGTTGTCTCCCCCAGGAAAGCTTGTCCTCTAGGACTGCTTACTGGCTGCATAGGTAATTGGCCACTCTCTCTCTCTTTGCCACTTAGGAAGCTAGTTGTCCAATTTGACTTTCCAGCTTCATTATGGACTGTGTATGTGAATGAAGGGTCTGAGAGAATTGACCGAGTTGGTGCAAATCTCGTGAATGCTGGTGCGACTGTTGTTGCAAATCCTGAAGGATTTGAACAATCGTAGCATCAAGCATACTGCTCTGTGGTCCAATTTGGGGTTGTGCTGCTTATAATTGGGGTCTTTAGTTGAAAACTTGGGTCTAGGGAAATCGGGGCAGTACAACTGTTGGTGTTGGTTGCGCTCCAGCGATGGAACCATAATTAAATTCCAGGTGATTCCTCTATGCTGGGTTGTATGTGTTCCCGTAGTCTCCCCTCTGAAAGGCCATTGCTTGCTCAGTTTCCACTTCTTGGTATTATGGTATAGCAGGGTTCTATGTATATGTGTGAGTCAGGCAAATTTGAGGGTTTATTGTAGGCCTATCTAGAGTGTTTGGATTGGAATTCATGAGTGCGACAATTTTCTGCTCAAGTGTTAAAACTTTTACACTCATGTCGTCCTCAATTTTTACTTTTTCTTTATTGATTTTATAGACCCCACCTCTTACGAGCGGGGTATGACGAGCAATCTCTGAGTCAGTCTGTAACAAAGTCTATTTTTGCTTTGAAGTATTGGTTAGTTTCTCAAATAAATTCTAGGTTTGCTGTTCATTTTGAGCCATGAAGGCTCCTCCGCTTATGACATTGACTGTAGACTGGTTGTTCTCAGTCAATCCTTGGTAAAAACTTTGTGCTATAGACTAATTCGGCACCTCGTGATGAGGGAATTTTTATAGCAAATCCTTCATCCGTTGCCAACTCTCATGAAATAATTCTCCAGGTCTTTTCCTGAAGCCTTGAATTGCTTGGCGAATTTGGTTTGTTCTACCAATTGAAAGTATTCAGCCAAAAATTTGGACTGTAAGTCCTCCCAAGTGGTAATACTCTTGGCAGGTAGCGAGACTAACCATGCCTTCGCCCTATCTTAAGAGAGAAAGGAAACATATGCAGTCTTATAGCTTCTTTACTAGTTGTAGTTTGTAGCATTGTGCAAATTTCTATGAAGTCCCTCAAGTACTGGTAGGGATCTTCTCTATCAAGCTTATGAAAAGTTGGTAAAGTTTGGAGTGTGTGGGGCTTGATGTCATAGTTTTGGCTTTCAGCCGCCTCTGGTATAACTATACAAGATGGCCCGGTCAAAGCTATTGGGCTGAAATGCGCTTCGATTGAAAGTTCGTCAACCATGGGTTATGAGTTTCTTGCAGAGGATCGGTTTAATGCGAGTCTGCGCAAGAAAGTCCACTCAATTTCTGGGTCGTATTTGAAAGTCCAAGGAGAGGTATAAAGTTAGTCATGTGGCACACAAGCCTCACCGCGGTGAGATTTCACTGAGCTGCATTAGCCTTTAAAAAGGCATAGCACTCACCGCGACGAGCTCTTTAGAGTTCACCTCGCTGTGGCCAGCCTGACAAGCTCGCATGCCCTTTTAACTTCATCTTCTAGCTTCGTAACTCAGTGTCTTTGACATAACTCCCATTCTATATAGGTATTTGAACCAAATTTGTGTTATTAAGCTAAATTCCTAGCCTCTATCTAACTTGGATTGCGCATGCACTATTTTGAGACATCAGAAATCGGAGCATCCGACCTCTAAGCCCTTCACGTGTCCGATTCTCAAAGTTTCGTAGCATGGCCTTCCAGAATTTGATTAAATAGGGCTTAGATTTAGGAAATCGAGACTTCCTATCCTCATTTGAGCGCGCATGCAACACTCCAAAGCCTCGGAACTCATGAATTCAGCCATTAAGCCTATCACACATATGCACTTTGAAGGTTCGTTGCATGGAATTCTAGAATAGATGAGATTGATCTAAAACTTATTAAATCGAGATTTACGGTACAAAGTCTAGACGTTTACCTTTGCGAATTCTTCGCATGCAAGGTTTTTGATCTCTGGGAGGAGATGTCTCATTGTTTACGTGATCATGGTGGTCCGATTACTCGATCGTAGGATTTTTGAAGGACCCAATGACGCTGCGATGATTAATACAATGGGGGTAATTCTTCACTGAAAGATTTGGCAGAGGTCTCTTTAAGCGAGGTTGCATGAATTCGAATGGTTCGGGCTCTCCAAGATGGACCCGATTGTTGGAAATGTCTTGTGCCCAATCTAGGAGGTAAATCGTGTGTTTTGAATCATTGGATTTGTGATTTAGGATGCTTAGATGTGTGCGCTTTTGATTTGGAGTTTTTAATATGGAAGAAATTGTGGGAAAATCGTGAGAGAAAGAGAGAGATTTCTAAAAATCCCAAAGTTTGCATTTTCTCTAGTTCTTGTGTGCCCGAGGTTGCTTCTCGCGTGTGTGAGCAGCCTTCAGAAAGGCATGAGCCTCTGATACTCACTCGCGCGAGAGATTAAGTAAGCTATGAGCTCGCTCGTGGGTGGGGGCTCGCATGCCCGAGGCGGCTGAAGAAAATCCAGCTTCAGTAAGCTGAATTTCAATCGCTCGCCCGAAGTCTGAGCATTCCTTTGAGCTCACACGCCTGAGCCTTAGTGCTCGCTCGCGCGAGAAATAGATTCAGGCTAGTTTTGACTCTTTTTGTGTGAATTCTTTGAAAATATGTATCTTTAGGCTTTCTTAAGTATTCTTAAGGGATATTTGGACACTTTGAATGTAGGATTAAAGTGTTGAGCATACGTGTGAGTTCTCAAGAGAATTATATGTGAAATATGCTAAGCGTGACTTGTCGTAGGGGAAATTCACCACCAATTACATTTTTGACTGTGATTCATAGATATTGTGTTATGACCTATTTTTTTTTCAAATCATAGGCTCTCGTGATATAATTTGAGTGCGTTAGAATTTGTGATTTAAGTTTGGAACCTTGAATTCTTTGAAGAGTGTTGATCATCTAAACTTGAAATAGGGACTTAAGATTTTAGTATGAATTGATACCTGCAATTTACATATTTGATTTGAATCATCGTTTAGTATGAAATTCGTAAATTGATGCCTTAAATCTGATTTGGTGTGGTATCCATTTAAGTTATGTTGTGATCTTAACAATGGATTTAGAACTTCTTGATTTGATTGTATTCGAATATTTGGACTAAAAGGGGATAGTTGTAAGATTGACTGCTCATTGAACTTCTTGAATCTCTTGTACCTTTATATCTTTGAATCTTTGGCCATATACATTGGATCTTGTACCTTTGCATATTGCATCTTTGAGAATGCGGATTATTTGTACCTGACATATATCGTATACTGTATACTAAGCACTACATATTGCATACTGGACCGGTACGACGAATTTTTCGTACACACTGCATATCGTATACTGCATACTGTATACACTGACTCGATCATTGCAACTAGAAATTTAGAATGTTGTAAGATGTGAACTAGAAATTGGAACACGGAGGCTTGTTGTTTACTTCTTAGTGTGCTTGATTTATGTGAGTTTTAAAAACAGATTTATAGCTGCTAAATTACAGTGGCTCTAGACTATATAAACAAATAAAGAAATATCAGCACAGTTAGAAGAGAATTAGCCTGCAAGATCAGGGCCAATTGTAGCAAGTTTTAAAAGTAAGTGAGTGAAAGATCGTCCACAGAGAATTTGTCTAAAATGTAAGATAAACCTCCAGATCTGAGCTACCAGATCTGGCTTCTTATCCTATCTAGAAAACTGATAAGATGAGAGGTTTGAATTTGTCACGTTTAACTAACTAAAAACAAAGAAAAATTTAAACTAAATGATCCAGATCCGAGTTGGGGGAGTGATTGAAACAAAGATGGAGAAGTAATATCTAAATCTGATTTGGTCTTTGAAATCTAATGAGAATAACTGCAGCTCAACAGAGGTGATCCAATCTTCATCTGGCTACCAGCACAGATGTAAGAGAGATAAATCTAATTCAAGGATTAGGCTTACACTTATGGCTATGGTCTGTCCACTTTAATGGCCACAAACCATCCAATAGTCTTTAATCTAAATCCTCAATTCAGAATAAGAAACATCACTACAAATGCTGTAAGAGACTAGGTTACCAACACTAATTCTTACAGGATTAATGAATCAAGGGAAATTGCATGCAAAACAATGAATCTAAAGGAGTCTAATGTACTGAGGAGATCAGAGGGAACCCTTGACATGAGTCCAATGGAGAATGCATAGTTTACAACAACCTTTTAAAATTCATCCTTACAATTTATAGAGCACGACTTAACAACTCTCGGATTTGCAGTCTTGGATGCAAACTCTCCTTTGAGTCACAGCAGTATCTCACAGCTCTCAAATGCAAGTACAAAGTAGGCTATTACAAGGATTGCAGACAAGCTGTCTGGCTGGGAAATGGGGGATTAGAAATGAAACTCAAAATCTGGATGCCCTAATTGGGCAAATGCTTCGTCTATTTATAGCTTTCCCCAGGTCCAGCTCAGATGTGTATCAACCAATCAGAGGTTCTCAGATCTGTATTGACCAATGGTAGTCGAGCACGGGGATCCAGATCTGTTCTGGCCAATTAGAATTCCTCGATCTGGTTCAGCTGATCAGGTGAAAAAGGCATCAATTTTGTTATGCATTTTGAAAGTTTGTTTAGAGTTTCTAGAAGTTCCCGCGAAGTTATTCCCTCTCTAGGTGCTCACGTGGGGTGGAATATTCCTTCGCTTCATGCTTAGAACCCTCTGGAATGTTCCTAGGTTTTAAAACGCATTGGGATGCGTGCAACAGATTACTGAATTGCCCTTATTAAAGCTGTGAATCTCCAGAATACCTTTTCGCAGAGTGCTGTGACTTCTGAAGCTCTTTTTGCAATGTTCAATCTTCTCTTCGAATTGTGTTTTCTCCTTTTCGCAAAGTTCAATCTTCTCTTCGAATTGTGTTTTCTCCTTTTCGCAAAGTTCAATCTTCTCTTCGAGGAGTTCAGATGCTCTTCGAAAGCTAAGCCTAGAGTTTTAGTCCTTTTCGCAGAGTTCAAGGTTCTTTACGAAAAGTGCAGGTTCTTTGCGAAAAGAACTCTGTAGTGCATTTCTCTGTTCGAATTGTTCCCTGCTTCTCTTACAGGTCTTTGCCTCTTCACTTTAGACCTTTCAACAGCTGATGAGGTTGTTTCTTCACTTCCTTCCTTTGGACTGACATGGATTGTCATCTTTTTGGCACTTTTAAGCTGCTTTTATGGTTAAGCCTGTCTTTATTGTTAGCTGCAACATAGGCACTTAAAACACTTATTTAGTTCTCTCAAAGGTCTATCAAGACTCAAACTCTTTCTGCAGAGCGACTCTTCACTGCTACCCTACTTCGCTCTCTCCTTGCACGAGTTAACAAGTTTACTACCCTTTTGTAACTGATTGTGTAGATCATTTGCATTTTCAGAGAAGGATTTCAGCTTGTAATCTGGGGGATTTCTGCAAAGCAAACAACTCGTTCAAACATAAACCCTAGATCTCGATATTTCTCTACCCATTCTCTCTGGTTATCAGTTAGTAATTTGATTCTGTGTTAGCATCTATTTTGGGCATTTTTATACATCAATCTAGAATGGGAAAAGCAGAGAAATCATTGGCTGCAATGTTCCCCAAATCCTCTGCTTGGAAAGTGAGCAAATCGACCCCAAAAGCAAAAGGAAAAGCCAAAACTTTAGCTAAACGAAAACTTTCAATGGATAAGGCAGACAGGGTGGAGAAAGGAAAGAAAATTAGACATGAGGAACCCACCCCTGCTGCTGCTAGCCCTGAGCCTGAGCTTACTCCTCTGCCCATTCATTTGGTCCTACCAAATCCCTTCATTGAAGCTCAGAAGCTAATACCCGAGCTGATGGTAGACGAAACTTTTTTCGTCACCAAACCAGAGTGCTTGCCATCCTTAAGATACCTTAGAGAGGCTTCACTAAGCAATATCCTTACCCCCTTGCCAGAGAAAATTTACCCAAGAATGGTGAAGTTATGGTACCAAAACCTAGTCAAGGTCACTGAAAAAGATGCTGATGTCCCTACCCTTGTCATTTTTATTGATGATTGCGATCTTACTGTGACATTTGAAGACATAGGGAATGCTTTAGGGATACCATTCCAATTTGATCCCTCTGGTCCTTTGGCTGCTCCAGAAATAGCCTCTTTTCGAGAGATGGCTGCCCATTTAACCCAAGGTATTGTGGGCACTGGGCAGTCCATCATGAGAAGAGACCTTTCCCCCCAATTTCTATTGATGGATTCCATTTTAAGGGGTAGTTTTTATGTCACTGGGCACAACCAAGAGAGGAGAACACCAATTTTAGAGGCCCTCTTTCATTTCTCCAAGGGGTAGTTTTTCAATGCCCCTATGTTAATTTTTGAAGCTATGGCTGATGTCGCATTTGAAGAAAGAAAGAGCAGAAGATAGCTGGCCTACCATTTGGCAGATTGATCACAGCCCTCCTCAGAGCCAAATTCGACATTGATAGTGAGGAGCCATTTGAAGTCATTACCCCTCACAATTTTGGGAAAAAGGCTTGGACTACAAGCCAGGCTATGCTGAGAAGGATGAGAGAGGCAGGTGAACCTGCACATGCCCCTGCTGCTGCACCTGAACCTGCAGTTGTGAGTGAGCCAGAACCCACCCCTGCAGATGAGCCTGCACCTGAAGCCACCCCTGCAGCTGAATTTGAGCCTACAACTGAGCCTGCCCCTGCCATGTTGCCAGATCCAAATTTGTCAGAATCAACTTTGCCCGATCCAGTTCTGCCAATTCCTGTGGTGACCAGCTCTTTAGCTGCACCCATTTTAGATGACACCTCCCTCCCTTTGGTGACCAGCTCTTCAGCTGCACATACTCTGGAGGAAGCTGGCCTTGCACCCTACTCCCCGACTCAAGCCCCTGCACTTTCACCTATCCCAGCTGTCCCATCTCCCACACCTTCCATCATTCCAATTGTGGATTCCCCCTCTACACCAACCATACTCACACCACCAATTTCTCCCACCAATGCCCAAGTTTTAGAGGAATTAGCTACAGATTTTATTGCCCCATCTCCCTGCACTCCTCTGATCCAAAGCCCCTCACATTCCCCTACTAATTCAGCCCACACACCTGAGGTCTCCCATTCACCTGAACTTGAGCCCTTCACTACAGAGGCCTACTCTTCTTTATTGGGTTCTATTTTTGAAACTATGAAACTGCTCCATACCTTAGCTTCCACATCCCAAACAACCACCATTACCCCTGTACCTATTTTTTCTTCCCAGGCCACCCAAACGGATCCAGAGGTAATATTGGTTGATCTGCCCACCCCCACCACTACTACCCATGCAGCACATACTCAAACTGAAGTCCCTTTAGTTCCATCCCCTCCACCACTCCCCATTTTCTCTGAGCAAGCCACTCAGACAGACCCTACTGTCCCCCTTCTAGCCACTTCTCCCCCCTCTCCCACAGCTGGGCCACCTTTAGTCCCCTACCATTCCATTCCCCTCCCCCGATATGCCACCCTCATCAAAGCCATGAAAAATAACCCTTATATCCGCAAAGATGTTCAAAAGGGGCTAGCTAATTTGCAAGCTTACATCCGCACCCCCTATGAAAACCAAATCCGGAAGTTAGAGATCTTTATGCAATTTGAAAGAGATAAAATGAGGGACCTGCTGGGTCAAACATTTCAGCTGGTGAGGACTGAGCAACACAAGGTGTCCATGTTGCAAGCCCAACTGGATCAAGAAAAATTGAAGACCACTAGCCTCAGCAAACACCTTGGCCTCACCAAAAAGATCAAATCTGAGGAGTATACTGAGCTACAAAACACCATTCCAGAGAAAGCTCAATCAAGTTCGAACTCCAACACTGACTCTAGCTCTGATTCTGACAGTGACTCCAGTTCGGAGCCACCTGAACCAACCTATGATACAGATTTTGACCCCAGTTATTATCTCTCATTGTACTTTTTGTGTTATAAAGTTGTAATAGAAAATTCTGTTTTGTGTATACTACTGTGCATTTTTGTCTGTCTTCTTGCCATCATTACTTTTGTTGTTTTTCTTTCTTGCATATACTTTTCCTCTCAAAATCTGACTTGTTTAAGATGTGAACTAGAAATTGGAACACGGAGGCTCCACTCCTAATTGCTCATGGTTTCAGAAACATATCGCATATACACAAGTCAGATTTTGAGAGATTGTATCACATAATCAAATTGGAATTCGAGAAATTAAATGTCAAGATACGAAATGCCTTGATCATATGCACAAAACAAGTCTTAAATGTTCCAAGAGTTTCCATACATATATATATATATATATATATATATATATATATAACATTGCTGAAAATATGGTTCATATGCGGTCAAAATTACATAGCATCACTGAATCAAGTCAAATCTATAATTTTGAAATGAAAATTCCCTACCTTAAAGTCGAAACTTTGTGACCAAAATCACACAAATCAAATCCAATTACCCTTCAAATGTTCCTCGTATTCAACCTAGATCATTCATCATACATAACCTTCGTGTTAACGAATCATACTGGGCATGAAACAAGTCTCGTTTGCATGAAAGGACTCAAAAACTCAAGGTCACAAAAGAGGGTACCTCGCTGCAGTGAGCTACAAGATCTTTGCGGTGAGGTGTATAGTTAGTCATGTGGCACACAAGCCTTGTCGCGGCGAGATTTCACAAAGATGCATTAGCCTTTAAAAAGGCGTAACACTCATCGCGGCGAGCTCTTCAGAGTTCACCTCACCGGGGCGAGGTTCCATGTCGCTGCGGCGAGCCTGAAAAGCTTGCATGCCCTTTTGACTTCATCTTCTATCTTCGTAACTCAGTGTCTTTGACATAACTCCAATTCTATATAGCTATTCGAACCAAATTTGTATTATTTTGCTAAATTCCTAGCCTCTATCTTACTTGGATTGCACATGCACTGTTCCGAGACATTAGAATTCGGAGCATTTGGCCACTAAGCCCTTCACACGTTCGATTCTCAAAGTTTGGTAGTATGGCCTTCTAAAATTTGATTGAATATGGCTTAGATTTAGGAAATCAAGACTTCCTATCCTCATTTGAATGCGCATGCAATGCTTCGAAGTCTCGAAACTCAATGAATTCGGCCATTAAGCTTATCACACGTCCGCCCTTTGAAGGTTCGTTGCATGGAATTCTAGAATCGATGAGATTGGTCTAAAACTTATTAAATCGGGATTTACGGTACAGAGTCGAGACGTTTACCTTTGCGAATTCTTCGCATGTGAAGTTTTCGACCTTTGTGAGGAGATGTCTCATTGTTTACGTGATCATGGTCATTCGATTACTCGATCGTAGGATTTTTGAAGGCCCAACGACGCTGCGATGATTAATACAATGGAGGTTCTTCTTCGTTGAAAGATTTAGGTAGAGGTCTCTTTAAATCAGGTCGCGTGAATTCAAATGGTTCGGGCTCTCCAAGATGAAAGACAAGAGGTAAAGAAAACTCTCAACTCTCAACTCTAAATCCCAATTTCGAATCCCATGCAGTTTATGCGTGGGAGTTGGGCTTTATAACTTGGGGTGCCTAATCTAGTGTGTAATCGGTGCACGGCCCGGTGTACTGGTCTATCATAAGGCCTCAACTAATGGGTTTGAATCCTTGGGCCTGATTGACTAATGGGCCTTGCTTCTTGGCTTGATGTTAACTAGTAGTTCAACTCTTATCAGGGTTGCTATCAAGGGTCTGTGTCGGTACCCGCACGACTTATTACTTATACTCAATTACCATGATACACGTGTATTCACTTACCATGATCAATTTCGATCCGAGGGGTCGATCGGTTACTGGCCACGTGCACATACCCATTATAGTGATCGAACCTCAAAAAGCCCTGGGGTGTTACATCCTCCCTGCCCTTAATTAAATTTTCGTCCTCGAAAATTGATGACGGTTGTTGTGAAATGGAAGACACTTCCGAACTGTATCTTTAGTAGCGATGTACATCATGTCGTTAAAAGACATCATGAAGATGGATCGCAGAATTTTGTTTAACCAGTTTTAATCTACCCTAGAATTTGGAGTTGTCATTAATGTGACCCTACTACTAATGACATAAATTTCCATTCTCGATGTAAACCTATTAATGTCACTTATATCTACAATGTGCAAGCAGGTGTTTATAAAGGAGTTTTATGATCAGGCATAAATTATCTATCAACAAGCGACAGAAAAATTGACAATTTAGTTTCGCAGAAATTTCACACTAGGTTTTAATCAGTTCGAAGGTATGTAAAATTTGGAGTTATTCCTGCTGTGACCTCATCCATGAAAAGAATATCTAATTATTGATTCAAAACAAGTAAAACAACTGTTATGATTTATTTGTGTAACTTATGTCTACAATGCATAGTTGAAATTTATAATGAAAACCTTAGGGTCATGCATAAATTATCTATCAACAAGCAACATATTTAAATGAACGTTCAGCTATTAAGAAAAATCAATTACCGAAGACCAGATCTATCAATGATCCAAACTCTCACCAGGCTGCTCCGCTGGCTGCTCCTCGCGACATCTAGCCCCGGAAGTAGCTGGGCCAGTTCTCGGACCGGCCGCATTCCTAGTATACTCGAAGGTATACTCCCGTGCATGGGCCATGAATGGAGGGTAGCTTATCGGGTAGGCTTTCTCTATCAATCATGTTAGGATTTCATCTTGGAAGTCAAGCCTTTCTTGTATCAACAGATTATCCTGAAGCAGCTCTACCAGCAAGGTAAAATTATGTTGTTGCAATACTTCCATCTACCGGGTGAAATCAAATAATGTGAGGACGTCTCCATGTTAGGCAGGTGGATGCTAGGGTTGAGCTGACATCTGGGATGCAGCTCTGGCTGCGACTTGTTCGAGGTTCTCTTGCTAGGCACCACCCATCTCCTGCTGAAGTTGTTGATTTTTGAGGCTAAGTTGACACATCTTGTAAGTCAAACTCCATTTACTCCTGCTGAAGTTGTTGATTGTTGAGGCTAAGTTAACACCTCTTGTAAGTCAAACTCCACTTACTCCTAGTATACTTCCGAACATTATCGGTCCTTATCTCTTCATCCGGCGGCACCTCATATGGGTCCTCATTCTCATCGTCTTCATGACTCTCGAGAAGTCGGGATATGATCCAGGAGTATGGGATGGACAAATAAGGGTTTAGGGTTGGTATTTAGCAGCTGTTCGCTAGCATAAATGTTGCCCTCCAGGGCTACTCGTGGTGCATTTAGCTAGCAATCTTCATGTACCGTAAACAGGGATTGTAAAAGAGTGTCACGCCTTTCCCGCTCGTGTTGGAGAGGATATAAATTACTTAAAAAAGCCACGTCCAAAAACCACATATCTGATGGTAATTACGTCCTCATTATAGCTTACCGGAAGCTTGGTGACTTCCCGTCATTCTAACGACAATCTGATGGAATTTCACCTCCTTGGGGCAAGGTGCTAGTAGGCCTTGGCTATTGTCATATTGTGCATGGCAGCCCATGGCAGCAGCTATGTTGTAGAGATTGATGTGAAAGGTTCATCCATCAATCACTATGATCAAATTTCCCTTGGTCTCTCCCTTTTTAAAGTTATGAAAGAAGAGTTTAACTAGGCGAGGGTAAAAGTACGGATGAACGGGTTGGAGTAATGGTTCCAGTCTAGCACGTCTAAGATCGTCATTAGTCAAAATTTCCTAGTCAAATGACCATCGGGTTCAAAGGCTTTTACGCCCCACCAATTTATGGATTGTTCCCTGGTTGGTAGTGGAGGATCAGAACTAGCTAGGGTTTTGTAACTCGAATTTGTGGATGGTTTTGGTTTGGAAATCAGAAGTTTGGTTGCGGCTCGCTTGATAGAAGCCATAAAACTAAAAATCGAAATGAAATGGGGGAAAACTAGGGTTTTACCTCAATGAGAAGCTAAAATCAGCAGATATAGAGCCTTCCTATCCTCATTTGAATGAGCATGCAATGCTCCGAAGCCTCGAAACTCGATGAATTCGGCCATTAAGCCTATCACACGTCCGCACTTTGAAGGTTCATTGCATGGAATTTTAGAATCGATGAGATTGATCTAAAACTTATTAAATTAGGATTTACGGTACAGAGTCTAGATGTTTAACTTTGTGGCTTCTTCGCATGCAAAGTTTCCGATCTTTGTGAGGAGATGTCTCATTGTTTACGTGATCTTGGTCATTTGATTACTCGATCGTAGGATTTTTGAAGACCCAACAATGCTGTGATGATTAATACAATGGAGGTTCTTGTTCGCTGAAAGATTTGGGCAGAGGTCTCTTTGAACGAGGTCACGTGAATTCGAATGGTTCAGGCTCTCCAAGAAGGAAGACAAGAGGCAAAGAAAACTCTAAACTCTCAACTCTCAACTCTTAACTCTCAACTTTAAATCCTAATTTCGAATCCCATGCATTTTATGCGTGGGAGTTGGGCTTTATAACTTGGGGTGCCTAATCTAGTGTGTAATTCGCACACACGGCCCGGTGTACTAGTCTATCATAAGGCCTCAACTAATGGGTCTGAATCCTTGGGCCTGATTGACTAATGGGTCTTGCTTATTGGCTTGTTGTTAACTAGCTCAACTCTTATCAGGGTTGCTATCAAGGGTTTGTGTCGGTACCTACACGACTTACTACTCATACTCAATTACCATGATACACGTGTCTCCATGTACCATGATTGATTTCGATCCAAGGGGTCAATTGTACAAGGTTACTGTCCACGTGCACATACCCGCTGTAGTGATTAAACCTTGAAAAGTCCTTGGGTGTTACGTCATCATGATATGACATATCGATATGCCTCCACGACGGGGAAGACCAAGGACCGTAAATACTAGAGACACCACAAATGGCAAGGGATTAGGCTCGGGATCAAACGCGATCCCTATAAACAACAATAACAATGCATCTGGAGCAGGGAACAACATTAGAAATGTTCCCAGAGGCGAGAATGACCAACAGCTCCTAGAAACCATGGTGAACACCATGGCGATACTGGCGCCATGGTTGAGAGAAGACAACCATTCAGTTTTCAAGCTGATCCGATGGAGGCAGAATAATGGCTAAACCAAATTGAGAAGGTGCTTCAGAGAATCCGATACACTGAGGAAGAGAAGGTGAGTTGGGCCCCCTTCCAATTCGAGGGTGAAGTGAACACCCTGGGTGGAAGTCTGTTAAAAGGATCCGAGCACCAGAGACACCTTGGACATGGGCTGAATTCACTGAAGCTTTTAATGAGAAATACTTCCCGGCACCGGAGAGACGTCAATTGGAAATCCAGTTTGCAAATCTGGTACAAGGGCAAATGAGCGTACTAGAATTCGAGGTTGAATTTACTCAACTCGCGGTTCGCACCAGCTCTAGTGGTCACCGAACTGATGAAGACACAAAAGTTTGAATATGGCCTGAAGTCGGTCATCAAAGAGAGGATATCTCTATTTGAGGTGATGACATACGAGTGAGTGGTAAGATTGGCCCTTATTACTGAGAGGGATGTTGATAATATGTGGAAGAGACGAGATGAACAAAGTAGAAATAGAAAGAGTCAACCTCAAACAGTTAGCTTAGAGCAGGCCATCAAGAGGCCAACATACTCGATGCCACTACCATCTCTGCCTACCCCAACGGCATTTTCAAAGCCACTATACTCTGCAGCTTTGCCCCCAAGACCCCCAACTTCCGTACATTGAACCCTACAATAACGGGTGGGTTGCAGGTACCACAAACCTCTCATACTGCTTCCTCTGCAGCGATTGAAGCATGCACAAACTATGGAAAGTCCCAAAAAATAGAAGAGTGCCGAACGACTATTGGGGCATGTTTTAAGTATGGAAAGTTAGGGCACCAGATCAAAGAAAGCCCTGAGATGAAGACAGTTGCAGCGATGACACATAATCTTAGATCCCCACAACCTACAGTAAAAGGCCGAGCATATGCTATATCGGTGCAGGATGCCCAGACCAGCAACAATGTGATCCAAGGTATGAACTCCTTAAGAATAGTCAATTTAATTTCTTCGTATTTCAGATAAAGAAGGTGCATTAAATAAAATAGTCGTTGCTATTCCACTACTTGATAATGTTAGAACATTTGAGTACTTATCACCCAATTACCTACCCGTATTCATAAAACCCAGATACCATACACATATATTTGAAGAGTGATATCGCGATGGATATCTGCTCTCACAAAGCTCGAGTGTTGATAGACCTGGGGTCTACCCACTCTTTCGTAACCCCTCAATTTGTGGCTACGGAACTGAACACCAAGGCTGAACCCTTGGAATTCATTCTGATAGTTTCAGTGTGTCGATCAGTGGTCGCCCTCATTGAAGAACATGAGACCAGGGCTGATCGGATCTTACTGGATATGCAAGGATTTGATATAATCCTTGGCATGGATTAGTTATCTATGCACCACGCAAATGTCGATTGCCTCTGAAAAATAGTCACATTTCGCCCCAAGAAGGGGAAATCGTTCAGTTTCTATGGTACCTAACCAAAGGTCGGAACCTTGATTTCTGCCATCCGAGCCGAAAGACTACTAAACAAGGGGTGTTCAAGGTGTCTGGCTTTCTTACAAGAGGGGAAGGAATAAAAAGTCAATCTCTTTGATATTCCTATTGTGTGCGACTTCCCAAATGTCTTTCTGGAAGAATTGCCTAGTTTGCCGCCAGACAGAGAGGTCGAGTTCGCGATAGATCTAGCTCCAGGCACAGAACCGGTGTCAAAAGCTCCTTACTGCATGGCACTAGCGAAATTGAAGGAGCTCAAAGAACAATTGCAAGAGCTTCTAGATTAGGGGTTTCTTAGGCTGAGTGTGTCTCCCTAAGGAGCACCCGTACTATTTGTCAGGTGAATAAGTTGAATAAGTTGACGATAAAGAACCGATATCCACTCCCTAGGATTGATGACCTCTTTGACCAGTTACAAGGAGCAACATTCTTCTCTAAGATAGAGCTAAGGTCAGGGTATCACCAAATGAGGGTGAAAGCTGAAGACATTCCGAAAACAACCTTTCGAACGAGATATGGTCATTATGAGTTTCTCGTTATACCATTTGGGCTAACAAATCCACCCATGCCTTTCATGGATCTTATGAATCGGGTGTTCAAGCCTTACTTAGACCAATGTGTGGTGGCCTTTATAGATGAAAAACTCATCTATTCAAAGATGAGAGAAGAACATGAGTAGCATTTACGTCTAACACTTCAGACACTCCAAAATTGCCAATTGTACGCAAAACTTAGCAAGTGCTAATTTTGGTTGAACCAAGTGAGCTTTCTGGGGCACGTCATCTCAGAGGCCGGTTTCACAGTGAACCTAAGCAAAATAGAGGCTGTGTTGAAGTGGGAACAACCCAGAATAGTGACCGAGATTAGAAGTTTTCTGGGACTAGCCAGATATTACAGAAGGTTTGTTGAGAGTTTTTCAAGGATTGCGGGACCGCTCACACAACTCACTCGAAAGACTGCTAAATTTGAGTGGACCGAGTCATGTGAACAGAGCTTTCAAGATCTCAAAAGAAGATTGACCTCCGCACCAATACTAACTATGCCATTAGGCAGTGGAGAATTCACTGTGTTCAGTGACGCATCCCACAGTGGATTAGGCTGCATATTAAATCAGCATGAGAAAGTTGTTGCATATGGTTTGAGGCAGCTGAAAGACCATGAAAAGAGCTACCCTACACACGACCTAGAATTAGCAACAGTCATTTTTGCCTTAAAAATATGGAGGAACTATCTCTACAATGAAATATTTGAGATATTCACCGGCCACAAGAGCCTCAAGTATTTATTTACACAAAAAGATCTAAATCTGAGGCAGAGGAGATGAATGGAGTTCTTTAAAGATTACGATTGCTCTATCCAATACCATCCAGGGAAGGCAAATGTGGTAGCTGATGCACTGAGCCGAAAATCATTTGCTTAGTTATCACACCTCATTACAAGGATACACAGATAGCGTTTACTTGAAGACATGGCCTTGTGTGAGACAAAATTTGATGTGAGAGACTCTGCAGCCTTGATGGCTAACATCACTGTGAGGCCTACATATTTTTATAAGATTTGCGAGATTCAAATGACCGATACAGAACTGATGGTTATTAGGCAAGGAGTAATCAGTGAAAATCAGCCAGACTTTTCTATAAAGGACGACGGGTCCTTATTGTTAGAGGTAGACTATGCGTACCGACTGAAGTCATCCTGAGACGTGCAATACTAGAAGAAGCACACAAGTCTACATATGCAATCCATCCTGGAAGCACCAAGATGTATTATGACTTTAAGAAGAACTTATGGTGGAAAGGGTTGAAAAGCGACGTCACAGAATATGTAGCAAAATGCTTAGTTTTCCAACATGTGAAAGCCGACCATAAACACCCTTCAGGTCTGCTACAGCTATTACCAATTCCGGAGTGGAAATGGGAGAACATTTTCATGGATTTATACTTAGACTGCCGAGGACATAGAAAGGATACAATGCTATTTGGGTAATTGTGGACCAATTAACCAAGCCTGCTCATTCCTACCCTACAGTACCCGGTATACGGCCAACAAGCTTGCAGAGGTATATCTTAAAGAGATCATCAGACTATATGGCATACCTACTAGCATCGTGTCAGACAGAGACCCGCTGTACAACTCACATTTCTGGCAACGGTTCCAAGAAGGGATGGGTTCGAAGTTAGAGTTTAGTTTTGCTTTTCACCCCCAGACTGATGGGCAAACCGACAGGGTGAATTAGGTGATTGAAGATATTCTAAGGGCCTGTATGCTAGACTTTAAAGGATCATGGGATAGATATTTACCCTTGATCGAATTTGCATACAACAATAGCTACTAGGCGAGCATCAGAATGACCCCTTTTGAAGCACTGTATGGTCACCGATGCAAATCTCCGATGAATTGGGAAGAGGTTGGAGAATGAGTACTATTGGGCCCGAAACTTATTGAAAGCACAAATGAGACTGCCCGAGTCATTTGTGAGAGATTGAAGGTTGCTAAGAGGCGGCAGAAAAGCTATGCCGATCTCAAACGAACCAACATTGAGTTTTAGGTAAGCCTGAATTTAGTTATTGTTATGTGGTTCTAGCTGACCGTACATCATTTTAACACTCATATTCTTTCCAAAGTGGAGACCACGTGTTAATAAAAATTTTACTGACTAAGGGCGTTATGTGCTTTGGATGACATGGAAAGCTCAACCCGCGATACATTGGACCCTTTGAAGTTTTGGGTTGGGTTGGCAGAGTAGAATATATGATCGCCTTGCCTCTGCAATTATCAAGCGTACACAACGTGTTCCACATTTCGATGCCGCATAAATATGTGAGGGATCCGACACTCGTGTTATATTACCAACCTATAGACACCCCCATTTTGCTTTCTTAGAATATATTTCTTGTTCGATCAACCTTTGACCTCTTTAACCCTGATATGAGAACCATGCACTGAAATAATAGTACATGACTGAACACAGGCTGAAACAATAGCTCTGTGGCTCAGATCCCAACATGGGGAGGCTATATACTGACATGATAGTATATAGTTAGAATGTAGACTGAAACAATAGTCTTGCATTTCATTTTAAAGACCAGACCCAGACAACCCCGAATTAAGCGCATGAAACCCCATGCGTAATTCAATTATGCGTCAGACCATAAATGCTCAATCAGCCCCCCTTTCTGACCAAACTTCCTTTCTCATATCTATCCGAGACTCGATCACGCGCTTGAAATCAGACGCGCGATCAGATTGAGCACCACAAAACTAGTGCGCAATTGGCCTACGCCCGACCTAGTCTCACTACCCTTAACCCTTACGTTTCCTTGATTAAGCGCTTAAGACTAAACTCTTAATCAGATTGTGCACCTCCCACCAAGCGCGTAATTAGACCTAATTTTGTTAGGATTGGAAAACTGGTTGAGCAAGTCAGCCGGTCGCTTACTGAGTTGGTGACCGACTCAAAGCGATTGAGTGCCAGGAAACTGATGCGTAATTCAATTAAACGCCTGAAACAGGGTGCGTAATTGAAGAAAAAACTAAATTTTTTTTTTAAAAATTCATCCAAGAGGTTGGAAGCGAGGTTGGACGAAAAAAGGCTAAAATTTTTTAGAGAAAAGAATTTCGAAATCAGAGCACTCCGAGAATCAACCCATAGAGCATCTTAACCATGGTTTCGAGATTCAAGCTTCTTATTTTTGAGATTTCTCTCCGCAGCCCCAACCCCTAGGTAAGGATTTAATCTTTTAATTCATAACCAAAGCTACTAATCTCTAGATCTAGGAATCCTATTAATTTTTATTTTCAGTCTTAGATCATATCCCCCTTTTCGGACTGAAATTCTTTATATTTGGTTCTAGTTCTCTATTTCTAGAACCAGTCCTTGATCTATCGGTCCGATATACCAATCTTAGACTTTAATCTAATTCTAAAATCTTGATTTACAGTCCTATCATTAATCTTTGGTTCTAATCTTTCAATTCAGAACCAGTCCTTAATCATACGGCCTGATTTCTCAATTTCAGACCCAAATTTTGTCTTAAAAATTTAGTCTTGGTCTTAGTTTTTTATTTTAATACCTCCAAAAATTCTAAATATTAATTTCAGCCTTATAATTCTAGTATACAATTTAATTCACAATTGCTATTCTGAAATCAACTCTTAAAAGCCCAAAATACTATTTTACGGTCCAAAAATTTAATTTATTTTTAATCTCAGCCACCTGATTTGCCCAAGGGAGCATATGGAGGGTACTCAGGAACGAGGCCAATCCTCCTTAGCATAGCGGGCCCAAACTCCCTTTTTTTAGGAATTTTAGAATTGATTAATTGCCTTAATTTTATACTTTTAGCATGATTGATTAGTAGGTTTATTTTGCTTTATTTCAGCATGCTTAATTAATTCAGTGTCCTAAATCTCAGTATGATTGATTGATCTCTCTAAATCTGAATTTAATAGATCAATTCCTTGTTTCAATTACAATTAAATGGGATTAAATTCGTTGCTTTAATTGGAGTCTTTTGCATAGTTAATTCGTCGCTTTAATTAGAGGTTCTTGCATAATTAGTTTATTTATCTTAATCAGATTTAGTAAAAAAATTAGTTTACTCGTTTTAACTAAATTTCAGTATCATTAATTCCTTTGCTTAAATTAGAGTCTCAGCAAAATCAGTCTTTTATTTTAATTAGAATTCTAATAGGACTGTTATAATTGCTGCAATTAGAATTTCCATAGAATTATTATATCTTATTCAATCAGAATTCTAGTACACTTGATGTGCCTGAACAAATTAAAGTCTCACCAGAACTATTATACATGCATTCCTTGTGTGAATAGGAGACTGAAACTAATTAGATTTCTAATAGAATTGGGAAACCAACATTAACTAGACTCCTAATCGGATTGGAACAAACCTATATAACTAAATTTGCAATAGAATCAAAGGAGATCTAAACCGACCAGAATTATAACCATAAAGGGGAATAAAAGGAAATTAAACTATCTAACCAAAAGAAACAGAACGCTGCTGACGTTCACAGGCAGACGATTCAGTATAAAAGCAACCCATACCCACTCCTAAGCGTGATCATTGACGTGTTGCAGCATCGATAAATATCTGCAGTTGGCAATCACAAGAATTTAGAAACTTTATAGGAAGCCCCTTTTATTATTTATTTTTACCTTAGTTATTCCAAACACTGCATCGCTAGAGTCCACTAGGGCATAGTTGGAAGCCACTGATTCAACAAGAATCGAGAGGAACCCAGAAAAAAGCGTGCACCAATAGAACCGATCCAAATCCAAGAAGATCTAACCATCACTGAGGATCCGATACAAATTTTGATCACAAGGAGCAAATTTTGAGGACAAAGCGGATGCCACTAGTCCTAGTTCAATGGACAAAGCGGATCCCACAGGTCCTAAGTTTAGGAGACCCACCACTGTGGGGATATCATGACAACCCCATGTACGGAGAAGAACCACTTCACAATTCTAGCCCACGACAATCTGAAATTAATATGGCTGGTGAGCAAGAGAACCCCTTCTCTACCTCATACACTGGGAACAATCATAACTGGAGAGATAGTGGCATCGGACAAAACCTTACCGCTCAACAAATCGTAGAACTCAGCATTCAAAGAATACAAAGAGGGGATGACAACTCCAAAGAATTGCTTCGAGGGTTGGCCACCACATACAAAACCATTAGGTCGCGATAATTTTCTGAAGAACAAGAGTGACAAGAGAGGCCACCTCCTACCCCGAGCACCGTGTCGGCCCGCGCCACCTCGCTGGGACGACCTGCCCACACATTTTTTAATGATGACCTTTTCGACAAGGTTTGCTCATGGGTTGCTCCGAAAGACAACACCGTTAAAATCGAAGATCTCCCTAGAATGCTTGATGAGTATATGGCCAAAAGAGAGCGTCCCGATCACTCGTTCGGATTCAACAAATTTTGCCAGGACGCCGAGTTTAGTTTACCAATAGGATTTAAGCCACCTAAATTCACTAAATATAACGACACCAAAAATTTGAATTATCACTTGGCCCTCTTTTGCAATGATTGTCGACCCATACTTGACAATCAAGGACTTCTCATTCACTACTTTCAACTCTCATTAGAAGGAGAAGCTTTAGATTGGTTTGCGGGACCCCTGCTTTATAAGATCGAAACTTTCAATGAATTAGTCAGTCAATTTCTAGACCAATATAAACACTTAATCCAAGAGACAGTCTCAACGATCTAATGACAGCTAAGCAAGGACTTGACAAAGAATTCACTGACTTCGTCGCTAGATGGAGAAAACTCGCTACTAAGACCGACACTTCAATGAAAGAGAAGGACTCGGTTGATATTATTATTGACAACACTAGGGAACCGTTAAAGAGCACACTCGTCATAAGTGCTTGCCCTGACTTCGCTGTGCCTAACTCTCGGGCATCCTGACTAGCGCGACACATTAAAGGTGGAGACCTTGCTTTATCCATAGTCACGAAAATAGGCTTTTCTAGCGAATCAAAATCGAAAAACAATAAGAAAGCCTTAGGAGTTGAGCAAGTTAATATCGTTGTCAATCAAGGGTAAAACTCTAGTAATAGAAACTTCCAACAGTGTAATTTTAGACATAACCAAAACCAACATCGATATACCAACCAGAATCAAGGTGCTAATCAGCAGAGATACGCGAATCAAAACTAAGGCCACAATCAAAGTCAAGGCCAATATTAAAATAGAAACCAATACCCCAATACCTATCAGAATCAAAATACGATACAGAGTCAATCGGCCCACCCGTCGAATTATAATAACGTACCCCCACCCCAAAACTTCAATCCAACCAGAGGCCATTACTAACCAAAGTGGGAATACTATCCCGCTTTATCGGATATAATTCCCAACAATTTTCTTCTCCTTAATACGCAGAATCTCCTCCGATTCCCACAGGAGAAACCTCGCCTGTGGCCTATAAACCTAGAATATAATAAATATTGTGCCTTTCATCGATATGCGGGATACAATTTAGAGGACTGTTGGGTCCTTAGAGACGTGATTTATGATATGAACGACCGAAATCAAATCGATTGGGAAGCGCTTAGAAATCCCAACCCTAATACTACTCAACCCCAACAAAATTTAGGGATAATAAACAACCCCATACCCAACCACAACCAAGCAACACCTACCCAAGTCACTACCGTGGATCTCCCCAGTCAACCTTCTTTCCAGCCTTCTACCTTAATCATTCGCATCAGACCCTCTGCCGCTTTTGCCACACTAGTAAGAGTCTCCTCAGCCTTGCATCCCTCAGCCCTAATCACCCGAATCGCCCTGCCGAGCCCGCCTCCATACCCAAAATTCACACAGATACGAGTCCATTCCTTTAGGGCCAGGAGACCATTCCTCCATCATCACCCATCAGAACCTTCAACCCCTCCAAATCTTGAACCAACACCCCTACCACTCCCTTCATCCTATTCTGAATCCGAATATGGAGATCACGTTCTTCAAACTGTAACTCAAATCGTTGCGTGGGTAGAAAGTGTCACCCATAAAATTAAGTGAGACAACACAATAACCTTGAGTGTTTTATTGAGCCTTGAGGAAGTGAGCAAGAAGAACATCTGACCGTGTGAGACAGTTTACGCTTTCATAGAAGAGGAGGATTACTTGATATCTCCCACCTTGGAGCGGTCTTGGTCCAGCACCGCTCCAACCTCAATTTCACTAGCATACAAACACATCAACATCGACTCATGTCGGGTTTGGCCAACAACCGACATGCCCGATTTTCAAGTCAGGAACTAATTACCCACCTCCTCCTTTCCCTCAAAGTAAAGATTTCCCAAGCACACAACTACCAGAGGGGAATGTGAGAGAAAGAGAGGTTAACTTGCCTCCCTCGCCTCATGTCATCCCTCTACCAATCCCTGTACCTCAACCACTCCAACCACCTGCACCCAAGGTTCACTCGCTAGGCAAAGAAGTGACACTCAAGTCAGGACAAGAATATGACCTTCTGCGACACCTCCAGAAGATCCCAACCCAGATATCTGTACTAGAACTCATTAAGAAATCACCTGATCATCACCGATTGTTGATAAGGACAAGTAGATGAGGATACGACTCTAGACGAACTTCATCAAATCACTTCGGTCATGGCGCAACCCCCAACGCTTACGTTCATAGACACAAACATGCTAAAAGAGTCACTCCGCAAAAGCGCGACCCCCATATATCTCACGATCATAATTAGAAGATTTTCTGTACCACATGCACTAGTTGACACGTGAGCATGACTTAACATCTGCCCTCTCACCACGTTAAAGACTCTTGAATACACAGAACAAGGCGTTAGGCCCTTCGCCCTGTCACTTATAGCCTATGACGACTCACGTCATTTCGTGAAGGGAACTATTAAGTTGCAGGTTCGCCTCGGACCCGTGATGAAAGATGTTACTTTCTATGTTTCTGATTCGGCTAGTACATACAATCTTATCTTAGGAAGAAAATGGCTAGAGTCCATGAAGGCCGTCGCATCCACATACCATTAATGCGTCAAATTCCCATACAAGGACTCCATCGTCCGTATATACGTTGACGCACCCCTTCAGGAGATAGACACTGATTACACGACGAGCATACCAACCGCTCACGACTACGTATTGAACATGGGCCATATTCGAAAGACTCGGACCCCTGAAAACCCGATCGTCACAGAGATCCATCCCCCTGACCGTCCTAGTTCTCCCCAAATGCGTCAACAAAACTTAGTGAAGAGAGAGATCGGTTCAGACCTTGCCAAACTTTATGACATCAACCTGTGACAAAAGGGATCTCATGTACTAACTTGGATATGTCCCTCACATTGGACTCGATAAGAATAAGCAAGGTTGCATAGGACCTGTCGTCCCAATGAAAACATGCAAACATATAGGGTTAGGTTATCAATCGGACGACCCACAAGCTGACTTAGCCACCTCACAAAAATAGTCTTTATATGCCCACTTCGTCTATGGGACCACTGTGAAAGCTGACATGTCGAAGCGTAAGGAAGTATTCTTCGCCAAATCCTAAGAAACAGAAATTGAATGAATGACCAAAGCATTCAACAATTTGACAAGTCTCAATGAAAATATTGATGAACTCTCAAAAGAGTCAAGCCCATGTTTGACACTAAGGAGTTCGCAGAAGAGAGGGGAGAAAAACCTCCAGAAATCAAACCACAATTAGAAGATTGGGAATCCATTGACAATGAAAACTTTCATATAGCTGCCCTACAAGACGATGAATAGCACTTGCACTCAACTTGGGAAGAGGATGACACCCTACATGCGAATCTTAACCCGTATAGCATCCGCCTCGGCCTTGGCCTTGGAGGGTGGGAATGCCCGTCAGACTCCCCTTGTATAGTTCACCCTTGCTAGCCCTGCTGTAGGGCATGCACTAGTATATTAGAACGTTTCACCAATTGGACCTGACGGTTTGCGATAGAGGGATCAAACCATTCCAACCCTGCGACGATAGAAACTAGCAACGATCTACCAGCTTAGCTATTGGCACAAGGAGTAGAGAATCCCGATAGCTATCCATTTGGCCCAGAAGGAAACACTCAACCTGCCTTTATAGAGTTTGAAGAGGAACTCGAACTAGACACTTCTATGTCTCCGGATTTGCCACAACTCCAAATATTTTAGAAATCTCTTAAAGAAGAATGGTAACTTCCCCCGAGTGGTGACGAAGACTACTGGATAGATCTACCTGCACTTGAGCTAGCCGAGCGAGCTAATTTAGGTCTTCAAGCGTTATCAGATCAAGAAGATGAGTTTGATACCATCTTCGATTCTAATTTAGAAGGATGGGAATGCCCTTGGGAATCCCTTGCATTCTTCACCATTATCAACCTCGCTGCCGAGCATGCGCCCTCATCCTAACATATTATGAAGATAAAGGAAAAGAACTTTTTACCCATGAGGATCCTTCGAGAGATCTCCTTCAGTGGGAAGAACCACCATATTATGACTCAGAAGCAGATAGCTCTACTGACTACGATCTTCAGAGTTTCTTCGATGAAGAGGCCATTAACGTGATAGAGGAAAGCCAAATATCGGTGCCAATATCACCTGCATCACTCATTCAAAAGGTTTCATTAGTTGAAGACTTTAAAAAAAAAATGGCAAATTTACAACAAGTCCGCATTTCTCGAAGAATCGCCCGAACGGCTTCAGCAGTCATCTCACTCCCTCAATTAGAGGAAACAATTCTCCCGACGCCCCTTGAGGGGATTGACCATGTACCATATGTATTATTAAAAATTAAAAAATAGAAAAAAAAAATCCTAAAAATTCAGAAGCACAAAATCTAAAAAAATCAGAAAACCACAAAAAGAAAGGGCACCCTTCATCTCTAACCAGATTTGTGGCCAATAAGGAGACTCTTTTCCTAAGGTTTCTATCCCATTCTTCACACAGGGATATAAAGTGTCCTAGCTAGACAACAAGCCAGTGATCATACCGGATGAGATACTTCGTGACTTCGAGAGAAGGATCAATAACCTTGACCTTTGCCTTACCGAAGATTTCTCGGTTATAAATTGTGCCGATGAAGGGTTACCTTTCACAAATTCAAATCGCCAATGTAGTAGCTTCACAGTATACAAACTTATCGAGGATGAAGAAAGAGCACCAGTAGCTGAGGAGGCACCTGACTTCCAACGGATTATCACGCATTTTGATGAACAAACCCAAGCTGCCGCAGAACCCACTGAAGAACTTAATTTTAGCACTGAAGAGAAACCTAAAAAGCTATTGATTACCGCAACGCTCAACCCTAAGGAGCGCCAACAAATTGCACAAGTCTTGCAAGAACACCTCGATTCCTTCGCATGGTCTTATGAAGATATGCCCGGTCTAGACCCTAGTCTAGTAGAACATCGTCTTGTCTTAGAACCCGACGCAAAGCCTGTTAAGCAAAAGCTCCGTAGGATGCACCCACAAATTTCCCTTCAAGTAAAAGAAGAAGTCGACAAGTTATACAAAGCCAAATTTATTCGAGTCGTTCTTTACCCTAAGTGGGTCGCCAATATAGTACCCGTTGCCAAGAAGGACGACAGAGTACAAGTTTGCATCGACTTTCCAAACCTCAACCAGGCGTGCCCAAAAGATGACTTTCCACTCCCACACATTGACACTCTAGTCGACAATACCGTTGGACATGAGATGCTATCTTTTATGGACGACTTCTTTGGATATAATCATATCAAATTAGCAGAGTCTGACCAAGAGAAGACTTCCTTCACCACACCATGGGGGACATATTGTTACGTCATCATGCCTTTTAGGCTTAAGAATGTGGAAGCCACATATCAACGTGCCATGATAGTTATTTTTCATGATATGATGCATAAGTGTGTAGAAGTCTACGTCGATGATATATTAGTGAAGTCCCGAACACAGTAGGACATGTTGAAGCGCTTCGACTAGTTTTACAGAGAGCTAAAAAGTATCAGCTAAAAATGAACCCAAAGAAATGCATTTTTAGAGTCACCTGAGGGAAATTACTTGGTTTTATAGTTAGCAAGCGAGGGATCGAGGTCGACCCTGGAAAAGTCAGAGCCATCCTCGAGATGCCGCCTCCTAGTAATATCAAAGAATTACGAGGCCTGATAGGAGGATTTCAATTCATCAGGAGATTTATTTTCCAGCATTCAGACAAATGCGATCCTTTCTATAGACTACTTAAAGGAGGAGCTGAATACAAATGGGACGACCAGTGTTAGCAAGCCTTCGATAATATCAAGAAATACCTCCTTAACCCGTCTATACTGTTGCCACATGTCCCCGAAAAACCCCTAATTTTATATCTCTCAGCGGACGACAAAGCAATGGGAGTAATTCTGGAATAATACGAAGAAGACGACAAGAGAGAAGGCTATCTACTACCTCAACAAGACGATGGTCGAATACAAACGAAAGTATACTCTGATGGAGAAGACTTGCCTCACATTGGTGTGGGCCTCGATCAAGTTATAACACTACTTCGGAGCACATAAAATACTAGTACTAGCCTGAATGGACCCTCTAAAGTACGTATTCGAAAAACTTACAACATCAGGAAAGATCGCTCGCTGGCATATGCTCTTACAAGAATTCGACATCACTTATGTCACGTAGAAATCGATCAGAGGGCAAGCAATCATTGATTACTTCACGGACCTCCCACTCTCGAATGATGAACCTATACACGCGGATTTTCCCGATGAAAACCTATTCACAATTCATAACGAAGAGCCCAATAAGACCTCATGGATCCTCTATTTTGACGGTGCTCTAAATCACAATGGAAAAGGCATCGGGATAGTCCTCCTAAGCCCAGAAGGAGTCGTTATATCTAAAGCTTTTTAACTCGATTTCCCTGTCACTAACAATGTCGCAGAGTATGAAACTTTTATAGCTGGACTACGAGCAGTGCTATAATTAGGAGTTAAATAATTAAAAACCATTGGTGACTCCAAACTAGTAATTTCACAAGCCATAAGAGAATAAAAAACTAAGGAAAGAAAACTAATGACATACCTAGAATCCGCTTAATATTTAGTAAAGAAATTTGAAAGAATCTTTTTTACGTACATCCCTAGATTAGAAAATGAGCTCACAGATTCCTTAGCCACGCTAGCCTCAGTCATCCAAATACTTGTTGGATAAAATACCAAAACCTTCTTTATCAAAAAACTGACAGTACCCACCCACGAGGTAGTATGGACTGTCAAGAGAGAATTACCCATCCTCCCTACAAGTTCAGGACCAAAAGGAGTAATTACCCTAGAAAAATATGACAAGACGAAAACCGAAGTCGCTATGTTCAGATTTAAAAAATACTAACCGACGATGGACAGTCATAATACTTTGATATCTGGAATTTCTTGAAATATCAACATGTCCCTCCATATGCTACGAAAGTCGAATAAAAGACTATAAGGAATCGATGCGCCCGATTCTACATACTCGGCGAAATATTATACAAACAAGCCTTCACCAAAGGAGTACCATTGTGATGCGTCACGACCATCGAAGGACAATACATCATTCTAGAAGCACATGCCAGCGCTTGCGGCGTCTACTCCAGTAGGCAGAGACTCGCCGATCAAGATACACGATAAGGTTATTTCTGGCCGACGATGATCAGAGATTGCCACCTCTATGTTCAATCCTGCAAGCAATGCCCAAGAACATGCCTCACTTATTAAAGCTCCCTCAATTGCATTGAATACTATGACTTTGCCGTGGCCATTCTTGATGTGGGCCTTTGACATTATTAGCCCTTTTACTGACACAGTTGGGAACACTCACAAGCACGCATTTATCCTTACAGCAACCGAATACTACACCAAATGGATAGAAGCTGAATCCTATGTTAGAATTACCGCTTCAACACTCATGAGGTTCATCATTCAGAATATCATCACCAGATTTGGAGTATCCAGGATGTTTGTCACCGAAAACGAACTATAGTTCATCGCGGAGAAGACTAAGAAGCTATGTAAGAAGTACGACATCGACCTACGCCACTCATCACCGCTTTACCCTCAAGGCAATGGGTAGGCAGAGGCTACAAACAAAATGCTAATCCGAATCTTAAAACGCACAGTACTACCCGAAGCACTTTGGGCCTATATGACCTCTATTCGTATGGCAATTGACCAAACTCCCTACCTCCTTACCTACGAGATGGAGGAAGTTCTACCATATGAGATACAAGTACCATCTTTATGCATTCAACTTGATGATGAGCTATCCTTAGACGAGAGGAGAATTGCCCTACTCATGCAGTTAGAGCAGCTCGATGAAATATGTCTAAGGGCAGCTAATCACGCTCAGGTATATCAGAGGAGAGTGGTCAGGGCTTACGATAGGAAAGTCCTCGAACGAACCTTTAATATTGGAGAATTAGTCTTGAAGAAAATTATGCCTTTCAAGCACGCCCATCCGAAAGGAAAATTGAAACCAAACTAGGAATGCCCATATATCATAACAGCTGCATACCCTGGAAATGCCTATAAATTGGCGAATCAAGATGGGGAAGGACTCCTTAGTCTTTGGAACGCCATGTGCCTTAGAAAAAACTATCCCTAACCTTGTAATCGTCATATCCCATGGCTAAATACTTATACTTACCACCCCCTAGTCATCACAACTCATTCATTGGTCGTACGCCTTCAATTCTTAGAATATCCTTAAGATCTCTGATCTATTGCCCACCTTTTCTCATTCAGGCAATTTGATTAAAGGATTGGTGACCTATCTAACCCCTTTCAAAAGTATAAGCAACACCTGGCCCTCATTTTCCTTCTCCCGCCATTGGAAGAGATGTTAGAGTAAAAAAAATAAAGATGTTAGGTCCAATCAAAACTCACCATTCTTGTGCTAGCAGGATGCTTTCAAAATATGCGTTTATACAAAAAAAAAATCGAGTGAGAGTATTACGACGAATGAATAGGTCAATGAGCTCAGGGAAGCATAAGCAAACCGTGAGGACATCTCTGGTAATTTTACTAGAAGTGTATAAGCAAGCTGCGAGGGCACCCCTGATGTCCTCATACTACTAGATGTCGTCGTAAGGTGGAGGGAGGAGGATAAACTCCTGCTAACCATAGAATATGAGATTTTGATGGTGCCGAAGCATGATGAAGAGCTCGATCATGGCATCCTGTGTCCCTCTGAGAAAAAGATTATTACCTATCCCTTTTAGAAAGCATTAGATACAAACTACTCCTCACATCACTGAGCCTTACAGGATAAATCAGAAGCCTTGCAGGATATTCCTAGAAATGAAATAAAAAATTGATGAATGATGACTGGTGCAATCACCTATTATACATACCATGACTGCTTATAGACCCAAAGGGCTTTTCGTGATACCCAAAAAAGCTCTATTGCACCTTGACGCAGGGGCATTTATTAGAAAAAGAATCATGTCAGAAATGTCGGCCTTTCCATGAAGAAGATAAGAAATGACGAAGTTACCCTCCGAAAAGCATGACCAAAGATACCATACTGCCGATCCTACCATGCTCCTACACTGAGACATTTTTATTTTTATTGTTTTATTGTTATTTCTGTTTCAGCTATTTACTTTCCCTGTTGCATTATTTTCGTTTCAAAAAAAAAAAAAAAAGAATAAAGAAAAAAGAGAAGAAAGAAAAAAAAAAGAGCACATATCCATCTTTGCTACCAGACTCCGGTCTGAGATAATCTCCCCTTGAAAATTAGTAAGGGGGCGGACAAAACTACTGACAACATTATCCTCACATGTGCAGATATGCAAGCAGCTTTCAACCATCACTAGGCCAACTCAGGAAACATTCAAATCCCAATGAAGGTTGATAGCGCTAAAGAAACTGAAAGCAAAAGTAGACTCAAGAGGTAACTAAAAGAAAGAGGAGCCAATCACGTACATCTAAATAAAAAAAAATCTCTCTATATATATGTGTCAAATTTTTTTTTCCATTTCCTTTTACACGTATCACTGGGGACACCCCCTATATATACAACAACACACATGCTATAGATATAAAAAAGAACCCCACACACTCACACACCTAATCCCTACACTGCTATTGGGACGGTAGAGCACTGTTGTCCCCAGTATCATCAGCTCGGAGATCTGTAGACTGATCTTATGAAAATACGATCCTGGCACTAGGGATCAAGGGACGCCTGCATCTCTGCCCGCGTCGTCTGACGAGCCGCCTTTAATGCCTCAGTATGATTCATCTAAGTGGCCATCATCTCGACAAATAAGTCAGCCTGACTCCGCGTCTCCCCAAGGACTCGTCTCGCCTCAGGAGTGGCGCGCGCTCGCGCCACCTCTAGATGCACCTCCTCAAGTTGATGAACTTGTATAACCGCATCAAGTCAAGCGAAAACTAATATATATATGAAAAAAATGAGGAACTTTAAAAAAAAAGAGAAAAAATTATACCAGATCCAGCCTCTCCCTCAGGAGTCGCTCCTTGTCTCGTGACCATTGGATGGCGGAGGAGGCACGGGGAGGGCGACAAGCGTGGCGCACTGCAGCAACAGAGACAAATACATAAAAAATACTATAATGACAAATAAACTACAAACACAATAACTAAAACATACTTGAGTAGGGATAGGAATGGACTCCTGAGGAGGAACCTCGGGAGCGATATCCGGAACAGCCTGCACAAAGAACCAAATAATCCAACACAAGATATGTCAGAGCGAGATAAAGATGGAATAACCAAAACAAAATTATCCCACATCAAAAGAAGCTTTACCTGGCTCTCCTGATGTAGAGAGGCAGCCGTCGTCTCCCTCATCTGAAGATCCTCGACCACCTGATGCTGAAATACCACACAATATTAGTAAACTACTAAGAAAGCAAAACAACGATACTCAACAAACTAATACAATGACGCAAACAATATAATAGATTGAACGAAACTTACCCAATGATCTAGTTCAGCCTGAAGCTGAGCCATGGTTGGATCCTCCCGACTAGAGGAAGCAATTGAAGATGGATCAAATGCCAGAACGGAACCTCCGATAGCCAGCTCGGCTCTCTACAAATAATAATAAATGTATCAGTCGACAAGCTCACAATACTAACAATTAAGCAGAACCATAGTTGTGAAGACGCTTACCAATCGGTCAATCTCAGATTGTAGACTGGCCGCTATCTCCCTGTCAGCTAGCTGCTGACAGCGATAAACATCCAGCAAGGCCGCCTGACGAGCAACCTCACCCTCCCTCTCAGACTGTTCAAGACAAAATAAGATGAGACACCACAACCACGTTAGAACGACCAGAAGACAGTCCACATAATAATAAAAAATATAATAAATTAAATCCCCAGGAGCTGTCAAGCCTCCACTAATCAAACTCCCAACTCATCCTCCGCTCCCCTGGCCTGAGCGACTAAGGAGGCCAAAGATTGTAACATCTCCTCATCCGGACGAGGAGCACCCATCCGCTTCGTCGCCTTGTGGAGAGCGTCTAATGCCCCCCGCACACTCGCGGTGACATGGCCCTGCTCCAATACAGCCAATCTCTCCCTCAAAGCTGACACCGACCCCGGCCATCCGATCGTGAAAGAGCCACTCCCATGGAAGGGACGTGTGAAGAGGCACCCGCCACCTAATGCACTAAACCACTGCTCATACTCCTGAGCGTCAGTCTCGTTGCGCGCCCCCTCTAACTCTAGTCCCCCCAGCTCTAAAATCTGCTACCTAAAAAGCCATCCACGCCGCGAAAGTCCGGCCAGGAGGGCTGGTCATCCTCTTTACCACTCTGTGGCGAATCTCTGAAGGGACACCCTGAGCGAGCCCCAACTGTTGTACCACACGAGAAGTTTGGATCCTCTCTAACCTCTCAAAACAGTGGACCCATGTCCACATCAAAGAAGGGCCGACTAGACTCAATCACTAGCACGCCTGCATCCTCCTCATCCTCATACGGCCTCCAGATCACCTATAACCAAACAAATGAGCCGATCTCTCAACGAAGACTTAGATCCTAAAAACACCAAAAAAAAAAAGCATACGCATGACAATCTGTACCTGCCCCGCATGCATGTCCTCAAAGAGGCCTCGCGCGGTCTGCAGATTCAAAGACCAGCGACGACCGTTAACACCTCCCTCCATACGTGCATCTGCGGGAACGCAAACTTCACACCCAATGAAACCCTTGGACGAAGGAAAGCAAAATGATCATATGCCCAAAACTGAAAGAAAAAAGAAAAGTAACAACAACAACAACGACACATAAGGAGAAACATCTACTGTTAAATGACTTGAAATTAACCGAACTAAAGACACTATGATATTAATTAATTAAAACTCACTTGGATGAACAGAAGGAAACCCCCGATCGATGCGATGCCCTATCCTCGATGGTAAAGCTACTCATAAAGATGCGCCAACGCAGCTGCACCCCACGCATAGGAAGGGACTCGGTCCAGATCCCCAAGAACCATAAAAAACAACCCGATGATGCATCCCCGAGTTGAAGAAGAGAAAAGTACGACATCGAGGAAGTGCATCAAAAATACTCGGAGCACTCTATCTGCAGCTACCCCCGGCTCCACCATGGGCTCCGACCCACCACCACTGCACAATGCGGCTCATAGGCCGCCTTTGCCTCCGAATGGCGCCTCAGGGGAATGAGGCCACTCGCAAATGTATCAAAAAACTAAATTACCCGAACTATACCCAACCCCGAGCCGCTCGATCTATACGATACACCCAAGATCTCCTCACACACCTCTAGATAATGCCCGACCATCCGCCCCGTGATCGGCTCGCCCTCAAAATGAAGACCGGTGATGCGGATCCAGTCCTCTGGAGTTAGCAACATCATGCCAACTGGAAAGAGAAGCACCTGATGCTCCTCCCTCCACCTCTCCATGATCGCCGCGATCAACCACGATCGACCTGAAAGGGCTCAAACTCCAGAATCGGTTTGAAATTGAAAGACACTAGCTGCACCTACTGAAACTCCGGCAAGGCATGATACCAAGCATGAGACTCGATCTATGCCGAGCTGATAGCCAGCTGCGAGGGCTCCTATAGAACGAAATACAAACAACAACAATAAAACTAACACATACTTATGATGAAAAACAAACATATTTGAAACTGAAAGTAAGTCAAACATGCCCCAGACACAATGACAGTTTATAACAAACACGCAAAACATGATAAAAACAACTGAATAGAAACGTGACATAAATTAGAAGCGTTTTCAAATCCTAATAAGCCTATATCATAACCTAAGTCACTAAGGAAATGGAAGAACACTTTCTCATGAGTGCTTACCTGGCCTCGAGCAAAGAAATCCTCCAACAGGAAGTGCCTGCGATCCGAATGCTCTGTAGCCACACCCTGGTGCTCCATAGCTGCACCCTCAGCTCCCTCACCCGCGGGTATCTCACCCTCGACTCTCTCACCCTCACCCTCAACACCCCCCTGCTCAATCTCGAGCGCCTCCTCCCCGACCACCGACTGGTCAAACTCCAAGACCTCCTCTCCAACTAACCCCCCAACAACGTCCTCCTCGACGACAGTGTCGGTCCGAGCCTCGGACGTCTCACCTATCTCCACCCCAAGGATCCTCTCCAACTCAGAAATAGTAAGAGCAATTCTACCATTACCAGACTCCAACCTAGAATGAAGAGCTCGAGAAATTAAAGAGAATGGAAGAAACGACGTTTGAAATAGATGATCAGATCATAAGATATCATGAAAACACAAAAACTAGAGCGCACAGAAATAAGAAAACCAGAGAATCAGAGACTAAAACGGATTACCTGACGAAAATGAGAGACTTTAAGCCATTTATAGGGAGCAGTCGAATCGCGCGCTTAAATACCGACATTTAAACCATCACTCACCACCATCATAGCGCGTAATTCGAATTACACAACTGATCTAGAGCGCGCAACCTAATCGTCGCCCGCTCAAACTAACTTGACCACTTGATTGCGTGTCACCCTCCAAGCGCGTAATTACATCGAGCGCCTGCCTCGTAATGCGTGAATGCCAACAGTCACGTCCACAGTAGTCACCACTGCCCTAATCAAGCGCAGCTCACCCTGCGTTTAATTCGATTAAACGACCGAACATCAACGCTTAATAGTCTTTTGACGCCTTTCAATATGCGCTTTAAACATAGCACGCAATTCATTTAAACACCCATAACGAAGCGCACAATTCCCTTGAAAATAAAAAAAATATAGGTTCAGAACAACACTTTCACAGATTTAAACCAGGAGATTCCTAACACTAATACCAGTCCAAACCATACCCTCGTCAAGACCAAGAACACCCATAACTAAAAAAAAAATATATGCCCCAAAAAAGGGAAGAACGAAAAATGACTTGACACCATTCGCACACCTCAATAGAAGCTGAAAACCAAAAAGAGAAAAAGAGAACTTGCCCCAAACTAAGACTAAAGCTAAATGCGAATTTTGTCTCAATTAACACCAATCTAAAACTAAAAGAACGCCCCCATATCACATACAACCCCAATTAATTAAATTAAACAACCAAAAAATGCCCCTTTCTCTTTTCCTATACACTAAGACAAAAAAAAATGTCCTCACCACTTGTACGCTCCGACTGACCTCAAACTAAATCAAAACACAAAACAATATACTCCTAACATACCTCGATCTAGAATAAATAAATTCAACAAATAAACCTCACACTCCAAATAAATCAAATAAGCTGCAAAAGAAACTAAACTAGAATTTGCAAAAGGAATTAAAATATAATCTTTGCATAAATAAATAAAATGATTATAAAATACACCGAGGGCATACCCTCTGAATATACAACTTAAAACAAGAAACTTAAAAATCCGCATGTTCAGGCAATCCCTGAATCCGGATTCATTCGGGAAACTAGAGATCTCGGAGACACCCGGAGAAACGAGGCGCCCTGAACAAATTCTAATCGTAATAACCTCTTCCCCTTGACCTGAGCAGGCAGAAAAGAAAGAGTGGCTCACGGAAAGCCACCTAGGATCTGCAGGATCCACCCTTAGCAGCCCGCCTTGGAAGCACTAAAAAGGAGGAGCAACTAACACTGAATCCGTAGAGCCTATCGAGAAAAAATAGACATCGGTCACGAGAATTCTGACCCTGCCTTTTCCTCGACTTTCCTTTCTACCATATTTTCTCCTCCATCTCTTCCCTTAGCATGGTAGCAATTCGACCGCTACCTTGCATTCCCAATCCCGTTTATTCTCAAGAGCCCACACAATAAACACAACTCTTTAGGTCCAACACCCGGGATACAAAAGAGAAGGGAAGAAAAAACATTAATTAATAAAAAAAATGCCTCAAAACCTTCAATCCTAGACATAAAATAAAATTCAAAATAACAAAACTTTTGGCTCACACATTTATAAACTATACCTTCCTAAACCATCAAATGATAAGTGTCACATCTTTAAACCTTCTAATCTAATCTAATCTAAACCAAACACGTACCCCTTTGAAAGACCGTACTCTATCACAACTTAGATAAACCAATAAGTACACACTATTTAACACCGTAAGAGATACAATCCAAAGAAAAATGGATGAACAAATAGGATTTAAACATTTAACACTCATCTAGAACTTTTGAAAACTCACACTTTTTCAACCTCATGTTGAATTAAACAAAAGACTAAAACTCAAGTTAAATCAAACCTTAAACCAACAAAAACCTTAAATTAAATAATAAAAACAAACAACAACAATTCACTGGAGTGAGACCCTAACTAAAAAAAAAAAAAAAGATGCTCCCAATTAATTTAATAAAACCAAATAAATTCTCTAAACTAGGCTCAATAAAACGAATTAACCTTGGGATAAGCCCTGAATAAATTCAGAATGAATCTTAAGCTAAGACCAAAATTAAGTCAAACAAATCAGATAAATCCAACTAATCCGTTAATAAGCTTAAATGAATAAACAACCGCAATAAGAACAAAGAAATGCTCCTTCATTTATAATTTAAAATTTTACAATTACCACCGGAGGCATACCTCCTGAATTTACAACCCAAAACGAAAACCTAAAACTTTAACCTATAACCCAAAACGAAAATTGGGTTCGAAAATGAGACAAAGCGAGGAGCAGATCCTGCTTGAAGCGTCCAATTAGAGACTTCAGGGAGCATTAGTTGGGAGACACATCTCTCCACTTTTTACTCCTGCTCTTCCGCCATCTTTGCCTCCTCCACCTCCACCGCTTCAATGCTGTCTTCACTTCTCCTTAAAAAGGATCGATGTAAAGACACTCATTTCCAATACCGCCCATTCCCAGAATAGCACTATCCACGAGCATCACCTCAGGATGGAGATCACGCAAAATAATGAATATAGAAAGAAATGACATCCCGATCGGACGGTTAGAACGCCCGATAACACTAAAACAAGAATTTTAGAACACAAAATGCACAAAAAAGGTCAAAACTCGAGACTAAACCAAAATGAAAAAAAAAATAAAAGCTTTGTCGCTTATATAGAGTACGAACTTAATCACGTGCACCAACACGTGCACTTAATTAGATCACGCACCACTCACGTGGCGCACAATCCGAAATACGCGCTCTGTCCCCAGCGCGTAATTAAATCATCGCCTGTGCCCTCCGCGTGATGCTCTAATCACATGTAGTCCATGGGCCACGCAAACTAATTAAATGACACACTGTAAACGCATAATATGAAAGGTCGCCTGTACACTGACTGTACGATGACCAGGTGATGCTTCAATCATGCTCATAGACCATAACGCATAATCCAATTACACGCAAACACACCCGCACTTAAATGACCCGTCAAGTCTGAGATCGCACGCCTGAAAGTAGGCGCGCAATCAGATTGAGCGCTCGAAAATAGGCACGTAATACCTGATTTTGGACGAAATTACACCCTTACACCTCTGTATCCCATCTTGGTCAAAACTTTTTTTCCCATCGCGATAAATTAAACATACTTGTTTGTCCCATTACGGCCAGGATTCTTTTATCACATCGCGATCATACCCTTTTGTCCCATTGTGTAGCCTCATAGGCTGCCCTGCCGAAAAGAAAAGACCTACTCACCCTTCCACTGCGATAACGTGCACACATGCAACAATCACCTCAATAACCTGTCCCATTGCAATAAATCAACCATACCCTCATAATCATTGCAAAAGCTGAAAAAACCCAGCCCAAAAACTAAGCCAATCATAATGCAACGTGATCTCACATAACTCAAGATCTGTCGAAGAAAGAAACAAGACGACAACACTCCATCGCTAACTACGTTCAGCCGACGTCCTATCACAAGCCTCAATATATGAAGAAAAAGAAGAAAACTTAGGCAGCACATGCCATGCCGTATAACGAAAAGAGAGAAAGCTCAGTCCAACCATCGCTAGGGCAACAGACTCTCTCTTTCTCGAATCAACCCTCAAGTCCCATCGCGACATTATTTCTCCCAAGACATTGAATTACAACTGCCAAGCCCTACCACAGTATGCCTGAAGAGAACAAATCTCCAAAGTCCCATCATGACATCACACCTGGAACACTACTTCATGATAATAGCCATAGAGTCCCATCACGACACAACAACACCAATCTTACTACAAGCTGCGTACAACCCAGGTAAGTATCACCCCAAGTAAGTACTACCCACTTTTTTTAATTACTCGATATTGCTAATAAATATAGCTAGCCATGATTAAGTCAAATATTTTTAAAACTCGTCCCTCTCAACTCGCGAATCACTGTAGTCCTCCCATAAGAGACAATCATTAGTATTCGTCGAGAAGGTTAGACGTAGTATCTGGCATGCCCAGTGTTGTCTTGACAACCACAATAATGATCGAGTTCACAAATCCCGTACCGGTGGATCTGCTCAGTGGTGTCTCGAAAGCCACATTTTTCGTCATTTTACCACCGAATTGATCTTAAGTTAAAATCACTAAAATTTTAAAATCTTAAAATCCCTTTATTTAAAAAACCTCTTACTTTAAAAGGAAAAAAAAAAAAACAAAAAAAGAAAGAAAAACCAAGCAACAAAATGAATAGACCTCGACTCATCTTTCTCTAAATACCAAAAAAAAGAAAACACCAAGAAACCAAAAAAAAAAAACTAATTAAGTGCCCCATCACCGGCACATAAATTAAACTTGAATTCGACCTTTAACTCCTGAGACCGCCTGAACTTACAATCAAGTGCATATCCCACTACGCAGAATTAGATCAAGCACATACTCCACTACGCAGAATCATTGGTTCAGACACATTAGGACTAAAATACCCAACTTAGAATACCCAACTCAGAATACCCAATTTACAGACTAACTCTTGAACTTGCAGTCAAGCGCATATCCCACTACATAGAATTGGATCGAGCGCATATGCCACTATACAGAATCATTAGTTCAGATACATTAGAACTAAAATTCCCAACTTACCAACCTCCGAACTCTAAATAAATCAAGCGCACACGCCACTGTGCAGAATTCAATTGAGCACACCTCATAAAAACTACACCTTAATTACTAGCCCAAATCAACCAGTTATTCCCCTGGGGAACTGAATATTGAATATATTTAATCTAAGAACTAATAAATGCCTATTGGAAAAGGAAAGCTTGACGTGCATTGGTGTGAGCAATGACGCGCCCGGTCTGACATGACTTGTAAAAGCCTTCGATATTACATCATATTTCATCTTCTTTTATTATTAGTCCCTGGACCTTATTTTGGACATTTGATTGACGCCCCGGTACCTCGATTGAGAGATTTTATGTAATCGAGGTATCGGGACATTTGATTGATGTCCCATTGACCCGAAATGTACCCTTCGACAGCTATCATTTTTCCTTCAAATGCTCCATTTTAGCTTGCGTTGATAGATAAGAAAGCTAAGCATGCCATGTCAGTATCACCAATTCATATTTGTAAATTTCTAAGAGAAACGAGAAGACACCTCGAATGAGGAGTGTCTACTTCTTCGATGCGTTCTTACTTCACAAGAGCGTGCCGAAGTGGGGCATGTGTAGACACCCCCATTTTGCTTTCTCAGAATATATTTCTTGTTCGATCAACCTTTGACCGTTTTAACCCTGATATGGGAACCATGCATTGAAATAATAGTACATGGCTAAACACAGGCTGAAATAATAGCTCTGTGGCTCAGATCCCGACATGGGGAGGCTATATATTGACGCGATAGTATATAGTCGAAATGCAGACTGAAATAATAGTCTTGCATTTTATTTTAGAGACCAGACCAAGACAACCCTGAATTAAGCACTTGAAACCCCGCATGTAATTTGATTGCGCGCGAGACCACAAACGCGTAATCCGTCCCCCTTTCTGACCAAACTTCCTTTATCAGACCTATTTGAGACTCGATCACGCACCTGAAATCAGACGCGCAATCAGATTGAGTGCCACAAAACCAGCGCGTAATTGGTCTACACCTGATCTAGTCTCACTACCCTTAACCCTTACGTTTCCTTGATTAAGCGCTTAAGACTAAACGCTTAATCAGAATGCGCACCTCTCACCAAGTGCGCAATTAGACCTAATTTTGTTAGGACTGGGAAACTCACTGAGCAAGTTATCTTGTCGCTCACTGAGTCGGTGACTGACTCAAAGCGATTAAACGCCAGAAAACTGATGCATAATTCAATTAAACGCCTGAAACAGGGCCCGTAATTGAAGAAAAAACTATAATTTTTTTTTTCTTAATTCGTCCAAGAGGTTGGACGAAAAAAGGCTAGAATTTTCAAGAGAGAACAAATTCCAAAACCAGAGCACTCTGAGAATCAACCCATAGAGCATCTTAACCATGGTTTCGAGATTCAAGCTTCTTATTTTCGAGATTTCTCTCCACAGCCCCGACCCCTAGGTAAGGATTTAATCTTTTAATTCGTAACCATAGCTACTAATCTCTAGATCTAGGAATTCTATTAATTTTTTTTTCAGTCTTAGACCGTATCCCCCTTTTCGGACCAAAATTCTTTATATCTGGTTCTAGTTCTCTATTTCTAGAACCAATCCTTGATCTATCAGTCTAATATACTGATCTTAGACTTTAATCCAATTCTAAAATCTCGATTTACAGTCCTATCATTAATCTCTGGTTCTAATCTTTCGATTCAGAACCAGTCCTTAATCCTACGGCCTGATTTATCGATTTCAGACTCGAATTCAGTCTTAAAAATTTATTCTTAATCTCAGTTTCTTATTTTAATACCTCAAAAAATTCTAAATATTAATTCTAGCCTTATAATTATAGTTTACAATTTAATTCACAATTGCAATTCTGAAATCAACTCTCAAAAGCCCAAAATACTATTTTACGGTCCAAAAATTCAATTTATTTTCAATCTTAGCCACCCGATTTGCCCAAGGGAGCTTATGGAGGGTAGTCGGGAATGAGGCTAATCCTCCTTAGCATAGTGGGCCCAAACTCCCTTTTTTTAGGAATTTTAGAATTAATTAATTGCCTTAGTTTTATACTTTTAGCATGATTGATTTGTAGGTTTATTTTATTTTATTTCAGCATGCTTAATTAATTCAGTGTCCTAAATCTTAGTCTGATTGATTGATCTCTCTAAATCTGAATTTAATAGATCACTTCCTTGCTTCAATTACAATTAAATGGGATTAAATTCGTTGCTTTAATTGGAGTCTTTAGCATAGTTAATCCGTTGCTTTAATTAGAGGTTCTTGCAAAGTTAGTTTATTTATCTTAATCAGATTTAGTAAAAAAATTAGTTTACTCATTTTAACTAAATTTCAGTAGCATTAATTCCTTTGCTTAAATTAGAGTCTCAGCAAAATCAGTCATTTATTTCAATTAGAATTCTAACAGGACTGTTATAATTGCTGTAATTAGAATTTCCATAGAATTATTATATCTTATTCAATCAGAATTCTAGTACACTCGATGTGCCTGAATAAATTAAAGTCTCACTAGAACTATTATACATGCATTCCTTGTGTGAATAGGAGACTGAAACTAATTAGATTTCTAATAGAATTGGGAAACTAACATTAACTAGACTCCTAACCGGATTGGAACAAACCTATATAACTAAATTCCCAATGGAATCAAAGGAGATCTAAACCGACCAGAATTATAACCATAAAGGGGAATAAAAGGAAATTAAACTATCTAACCAAAAGAAACAGAACACTGCCGACGTTCGCAGGTGGACGATTCAGTATAAAAGTAACCCATACCCGCTCCTAAGCATGATCATTGATGTGTTGCAGCGTCAATAAATATCTTCAGCTGGTGATCACAATAATTTAAAAACTTTCTAGGAAGCCCCTTTTATTATTTATTTTTACCTTAATTATTCCAAACACCACATCGCTAGAGTCCACTAGGGCATAGTTGGAAGCCACTGATTCAACGGGAACCGAGAGGAACCCAGGAAAAAGTGCGCACCAACACAACTGATCCAAATCCAAGAAGATATGACCATCACTGAGGATCCGATACAAATTTTGGATCGCAAGGAGAAAATTTTGTTGACAAAGCGGATCCCACTGGTCCTAGTTCAATGGCACAATCACTCCACTGCTGAGGTGATGTGGGAACATGAAGCCGAAATCCGCGATCAATACCCTCGACTGTTTTGCTGAGGTTAGTCACTTCACAATATACCATTATATTGATGATCGAATAAGTTTCACGTATGTACATTTAATTATCACCTTGTAGTGAGTGTAACACTCAAATGTTCACTAATGCATATGTATTGTCAATGTGCGTAGGATATAATGGGAGTATGTATCAATTTTAAGACCCCATGCAATAGTACATAAGGGTAGAAGCCAAAAATAGAGCGCATCAGGCCAAAACAAAACCAAATAGCCAGCCCTATTTCTTGTACACCTCGCCGCAGCAAGATTTAAGCTCGTCGCAGCAAGATCTTCAGGTTATGGCTCGCCGTGGAGAGAATTTAAGGTCGCTGTGGCGACTGATAAAGGTTGAAATGGGCCTGAAAACCCCTAATCTATCATTTTTTGAAAATTTGAAAGGTAGGGCCCCCTCTTTCGTCTACTCTCCTGTGTGGAACAACCCCATTTCCCTTTGAAAAGGATGATTTCCCGTGTTGAATCCATCAAAGTTTCAGGGATCGACGTGCATGCATCTGCACCAACTCGATTTCCTCTGATTTGAGCTTCTCATTTAGGTAAAACCCTAGTTTTCCCCCATTTCATTTCAATTTCTCATTTTATGGCTTCTAAAAAGTGAACCGCAATCAAACAACCGATTTCTAAGCCAAAACCGTCCGCGAGTTCGAAGGACAAATCCCCAGCTAGTTCTAATCCTCCACTGCCAACCCGGGAACAACCCATAAATTGGTGGGGCGTAAAAGCCTTTGAACCCGAATGGTCATTTGACCAGGACGTTTTGACTAGTGACGACTTAGTCGTCTAGTCTTTAAATTATCTTAGACGTGCCAGACTGGAACCATTACTCTAACCCGTTCATCAGCACTTTTACCCTCGCCTAGTTAAACTCTTCTTTCAGAACCTTAAAAAGGGAGAGACTGAGGGAAATTTGACCGTAGTGATTGATGGACAAACCTTTCACATCAATCTCTAGGACATAGCTACCGCCATGGGCTGTCATGCACAATATGACAATAGCCACGACCTACTAGCACCTCACCCCAAGGAGGTGAAATTCCATCAGATTGTCGCTAGAATGATGGGAGGTCGCCAAGCTTTCAGTCAATCTATAACGAAGATGCAATTACCATCAGATATGTGGTTTTTGGACTTGGTTTTTGGAAGCAATTTATATCACCTCAGGCACGAGAGGGAACAATGTGACGCTCTTTTACAAGCCCTGTTTGTGGTACATGAAGATTGCTGGCTAAAAGCACCACGAGTAGACTGGGAGGGCATCATTTATGCTAGCGAACAATTGCTAAATACCAACCCTAAACCCTTATTGTCCATCTCATACGCTCGCATCATATCCCAAATTCTCCAAGGTCATGACGACAATGAGAATGAGGACCCATATGAGGTGCCGCCCGATAAAGAGATAAGGACTGATAATGTTCGGAAGTATACCAGGAGTAAGTGGAGTTTGACTTACAAGAGGTGTCAACTTAGCCTAAAAGATCAACAACTCCAGCAGGAAGCGGGTGGTGCCCAGCAAGAGAACCCCAAACAAGTCATACCTAGAGCCGCACCCCAGATGCCAGCTCAACCCCAGCGGCCACTTGCTTAGCATGGAGACATCCTCAATTTATCCGAGTTCACCTGGCAGATGGATGTATTGCAACAATAGAATTTTACCCAACTGGCAGCACTACATCAAGACAATCTCTTGATACACCAAAGGCTTGACTTCCAAGACTAAATCCTTACACGATTGATAGAGAAAGCCGACCCGACAAGCTACCCTCCATTTGTGGCCCATGCACGGGAGTATACTAGGAATGCGGCGGGTCCGAGAACTAGTCCAGCTACTTCTGGGGCTAGACGTCGCGAGGAGCAGCCAGCGGAGTAGCCTAGTGAGAGTTCAGATCATTGATGGATTCGGTCTTTGGTAATTGATTTTTCTTAATAGTTGAACGTTCATTTAAATATGTTGCTCGTTGATAGATAATTTATGCATGACCCTAAGGTCTTCATTATAAATTTCTACTCTGCATTGTAGACATAAGTAACATAGATAAATCATAATAGTTGTGTTACTTGTTTCGAATCAATAATTAAAAATTCTTGTCATGGATGAGGTCACAGCAGGAATAACGCCAAATTTTAGCATAGCTTCGAACTGATTAAATCCTAGTGTGAAATTTCTGCATAACTAAATTGTCAAATTTTCTGTCGCTTGTTGATAGATAATTTATGCCTAATCATAAAACTGTTTTATAAACACCTGCTTGCACATTGTAGATATAAGTGACATTAATAGGTTTACATCAAGAATGGAAGTTTTTGTCATGAGTAGTAGGGTCACATTAATGACAACTCCAAATTCTAGGGTAGATTAAAACTGTTTAAACAAAATTCTGCTATCCATCTTCGTGATGTATTTTAACGACATGATGTACATCGCTATTAAAGATACAATTCGGAAGCATCTTCCATTTCACAACAACCGTCATCAATTTTCGAGGATGAAAATTTAATTCAGGGGGGGAAGGATGTAACACCCCAAGATTTTTTAGGTTCAATCACTACAATGGGAATGTGCACGTGGCCAGTAACCTTGTACGATCAACCCGTCGGATCAAAATTGATCATGGTACGTGGATACACGTGTATCATGGTAATTGAGTATAAGTAATAAGTCGTGCAGGTACCGACACAGACCTTTGATAGAAACCCTGATAAGAGTTAAACTAATTAACATCAAGCCAAGAAGCAATCATGCCCAAGGATTCAAACCCATTAGTTGAGGCCTTATGATAGACCAGTACACCGGGCTGTGTGTGCCGATTATTCACTGGATTAGGCACCCCAAGTTATAAAGCCCAACTCCCACGCATAAATTGCATGGGATTCGAAATTAGGATTTAGAGTTGAGAGTTTTCTTTGGCTCTTGTCTTCCATCTTGGAGAGCCCGAACCATTTGAATTCGTGCGACCTCGTTCAAAGAGCCCTCTGCCCAAATCTTTCAGCGAAGAAGAACCTCCATTGTATTAATCATCGTAGCGTCGTTTGGTCTTCGAAAATCGTACGATTGAGTAATTGAATGACCATGATCACGTAAACAATGAGACATCTCCTCCTAGAGATTGGAAACTTCGCATGGGAAGAATTCGCAAAGGTAAACGTGTAGACTCAGTACCGTAAATCTTGATTTAATAAGTTTTAGATCAATCTCATTGATTATAGAATTCCATGCAATGAACCTTCAAAGTGCGGAAGTGTGATAGGGTTAATGGCCGAATTCATTGAGTTCCGAGGATTCGGAGCATTGCATGCGCGTTCAAATGAGGATAGGGAGTCTTGATTCAAATGAGGATAGGAAGTTTTGATTTCCTAAATCTAAGCCCTATTCAATCAAATTCTGGAAGGCCATGCTACGAAACTTTGAGAATCGGACGCGTGAAGGGTTTAGAGGTAAGATGCTCCGATTTTCGTGTCTCATAATAGTGCATGTGCAATCCAAGTAAGATAGAGGCTAGGAATTTAGCTTAATAACACAAATTTGGTTCGAATACCTATATAGAATGGGAGTTATGTCAGAGTCACTGAGTTTCGAAGCTAGAAGATGAAGTTAAAAGGGCATGCGAGCTTGTCAGGCTCGCCGTAGTGACATGGAACCTCACTGCGGCGAGGTGAACTCTGAAGAGCTCGTTGCGGCGAGTGGTACACCTTTTTAAAGGCTAATGCAGCTCTGTGAAATCTCGTCGCGGTGAGGCTTGTGTGCCACATGACTAACTTTGCACCTCGGCGAGTGCTACAACTTTTTAAAGGCTAATGCAGCTCTGTGAAATCTCGTCGCGGTGAGGCTTGTGTGCCACATGACTAACTTTGCACCTCGTCGCCGTGACCCTATAGCTCGCCATAGCGAGGTACCCTATTTTGTGAGCTTGAGTTTTTGGAGTCCTTTCACTCCAAACGAGACTTGTTTCATGCCCAGTATGATTCATTAACATGAAGGTTATGTACGATGAATGATGTAGGTTGAATATGAGGAACATTTGAAGGGGAATTGGCATTGATTCGCACAATTTTGGTAGCAAAGTTCCGATTTTAAGGTAGGAAATTTTCATTGCAAAATTATAGATTTGACTCGATTCAGTGATGCTATGTAATTTTGACCGCATATGAACCATACTTTTAGCAATGTTATAGATATATAGATATATATATATATATATATATATATATATATATATGTATGTATGGAAACTCTTGGAACATTTAAGACTTGTTTTCTGCATATGATCATGGCATTTCGTATCTTGATATCTCGATGTACTCGACTCGTTAAGTTCAATTTCTCGAATTCCAATTTGATTATGTGATGCAATCTCTCAAAGTCTGACTTGTGTATATGTGATAGGCTTTTGAAACCATGAGCAATGACGAGTGGAGCCTCCATGAGAGGGGTGGAGTCCCCAGGGTTATGAACCTGTGTCCGCTACGGACTGCTCAGTTCTCGATACGGGATACTTACACTAATACTTGAGATCTGGTTATATGATGTGATTCGATACGTTTCGATTTGATGCTCCATGTGTTCCATCTTGTATACATTTGTTCCCCTGATATGATATGAAATTCAATTCTGTTTAATTGCTTCGATATGCATAATTTCGTGCATTATTTGCATCATGATATGACATGTCTTGTGGTTACGATTTAAAGTTTTGCGTTATGCCAATGTATTTCAATACCAAATGCATTTGAAATGTTTACTTTACTTATGCATCAATGCCATGAAGTAGAACGATAAGATATAGTTTTGCACTATTTTCTCCTTATTGAGCTTGGACTGTAGCTCGTCCCTCGACTATATGTCGCAGCTGCAGGGATAGATCTAGAGAGGGATCTTGAACAAGAAGAGCATCCAAATTATAACCAAGACGAGGAGGAAGAGCTGCCACTTGATGAGTTCTTCCCTTTGCATAATACTTTGGACCCCCGCTTAGTGCAGAGCTTTTTTCTTTTGGATATTTGGTACAGTACTCTGTTTAGACCCATGCATAATATTGTATAATTTTGTCCACTGTTTAGGTGAAGGTCGGCCTTCACCGATGGACTGTATAGTTTTGTATTATGGAATGGTGTGAAATCTTTTGGTCCTATGTTGCCATTTGCTTATAGTCATAGCTCTGCTTCCGTATTTGTGCACACTTTGTTTCCGAAATTAAAAACTTACCAATGTTTGATGGCTCGGTCCTTCCAATTATCTAATTTGGGAAAGATCGAGCTGTTACGGAGCGAAGTAAGCACTTTGATACCAAACTAGCACTGTAATTCAGATCGTGTATGATCTGACGGCATGGGTTTTGTGGTAAGGAAATCCGGGTTGTCACACCAAAACCCAGGTTTGGGTCCGATTTTAATGATTTTTTTAGAACCTTTTTCAGTAACTTTTTTGAGAGAGAGACTATTGGGCTTTTTTCTCCAAATAGCTTTTAGAGCTTCTGAGAGAGAAACTAGGAGAGAGAGAGAGAGCTTGACTGCTTGAAGTTGAAACCCTAAATGAGTAAATGGGTTGTTGCTTAGGTGAGTGAACTCAAACGATGAAGAAACTGGTAGAGGGAGAAGTTGGGATAGAGAGAGAGAGAGGTTGTCAATGAGTTGGGGGAGAGAGCGAGTTTGGCGAGAGAGAGAGAGAGCGAGAGCTTGAAAGCTATGGGGGAAGAGTGGGTCGCTTTGCAATGGTTGGCTTGGACAAAGAGATTGGGCCGCTTGGCAATGGTTGGTTAGGTCTCCAAGAGAGAGAGAGAGAGCACTTGAATGCTTGAAGTTGAAAGTTAAAACCCTAAGCTATTGTTGTTGCGGCGTTGCCATTTCGGGTGAAGTGATGAGATGAAAATGAAATGGGAGATGAAAAAACCCTAAGCAATGAGAGGGTTATATAGGGCTAAAGGGAAAATGACTTATTTAGCCATAGTGACAAATTTCATTTTCGGGAATTTTTCGGTGGGAGGTCCTTATAGTACATTTCAGATTAATTTCGATACCTTTCAGAAAAATTTTGGAAAATTTTTGGGGATTAAAAATATATATTTAATTTTTTTATAAATTTTTTTTAAAAATTACCGAAATTTACCGAAAAATACCGAAATTTACCGAAAACTGAAATTTTCACGAAATTTTCCCAAAATTTTCGTTTGACCACCATTTCTAAAAATTTCACAAAATTTTGCCGAAATTCAGCGAAATTTGTCACTACGTATTTAACTCCTTATTTCTATGTTGAATGGTAATAAGGGGGGACTACTTTTGTCATTTGATAACCCTAATGATAAACAGGCCAGGCCAGGCTAAGCTCAAATAAAAAATGGGTTCGGGTTCAAGTTGTGTTGTAAAAAATAAACGGGCTTAAGTAGGTATTTAAAATTTTAGGGCAGTAAGCCCGGCCCAAACCCGACCTGTAACCTGCCCCGTTGATAGCCCTAGAGGTGACGTGTAAAAAAGGAGAGTTTTTAGAAAATAAGAGAAAAGGAGAAAAATCCCACTTTTTTCTCTTCACATGGTATATTCTCTCTCTCTCTCTATGTATATATAGTTTCCCTCTCCTAGCGCTAGCGCTAGCTCCTTGCTCTCTCTCTCTCTCTCTAGGCAGTTAATGGGTCAGGTCGTCCCAATATGCGATCCAACCAAATATTTTACTTGGTCTAATACGTAAACTTGGCCGATCGGGTCGGGCATGAGACCTCTTACCCAACCTTCGGGTTGGATCAATAAAGAGGTCATTTTAGGTCGAGACGGTATTTGCCTGATCAGGTAGGGCCGACTTGATGTAACAACCCAGATTTTTAGACTTTATTTTAACGGTGTTAGATGATGTATCACACTATGCACTGTGCTAACGCTCCACATCGGAATCGGAACCCACCCTTTAAAATAGAAAAAAATTCTAATTTTTCTTATATCAAAATTAGACTCATTGCGAAGTGCTCATCGATACGATTCCAACGATATATAATTTGATGACTTTTGACAAGAATATAAAAAGTTATACCCATTTTAAGTGATCAAGCAAGTCAAAGGGTATAATTGTAAATTCGGGAGAGAAACACCAATTGCTTCGGTGCTTATACAAAGCATTGGAACGAAACCTTTTCTATTCTTATTCAGTGTAAAAATCTCCTATTTTATTAAATCTTCTACGAAAAGTGTTAATTAGAGTTGACTTAAAACTTTATACCATTATAAATAAAACTTTAAATACTCTTTACTCTCTATAATAAAAAAAAATTTATTCTCTCTCAAGACTTAGACGAACAAACGCTCTGAGCATCGACCTTTTCAACCCGAATCGCCGTTGATCTTCCGTTCACGCTTTAAGAGGTGGGTACCCATCAATCCATCTTGTTCTTCTCAGATCCCGTCGCGTAGGATACGTTCAATTGCGCATCAGCGAGTTTAAAAATCTTATTTAAACCCAAATAACTCATAAATTAATAGACCTATATGTTTAATATTATGCTTTCCCTTGAAAGTTATGTATTTGTAAGTTGGATTTATATGTTGTTTCTCTTTTCTTTTTTAAAAACCCTTTAATTTAGGCTATTAATATTTTACATTCTATTAGGTCTGTATATTTAATATGTCTACTTCCTTTTAAATCTACATACTAATTAAACATGAATATCTTTAAGTATGATAAATCTGCATATTTAGTATTTTATTTTTCTATTAAAATTACATGAACTGTAAGTCGGGTTTATATGTTATTTCTCTTTTCTTTTCAAGAATCCCTTTGTTTGGGCTATTATTATTTTACCTTCTACTAGGTCTGGATATTTAATATGTTTACTTTCTCTTTTATATCTGTAAAATAAATTAAACCCTAATATTTATAAATTTGATAGATTGACTTAATTGACATAATATCATATTGATATTATTTATTTCCAAATCTATATAGTTAGAAATTTACCCTCCTACTAAAACTATAATGATATATTATTGTTATAAATCTATATTATTATTTATTAAGTTTTAAAATTAAATTATGCTCTTATTTTATTTAAAAGAATAATAGATTGCACCATCTTAAAGTTTCGGGTCCGAACTTGCGGCTACGAACCTGGATTCGCGGTCACGAACCCGAGCTTGCGACCATCGATGTGCTGGTCCCGGTATTTTGGTCATAACTTTTTACTCCGACCTCGAATTAATGTGATTCTTACGGCATTGGAAAGAAGACAACGAGCGTTACACCTTTATGTGAAATAGCCATTTCACGAATCTAATATTTTAGAGGTCAAAATAGAGCAACAAGTCAGGTTTCAATTTTGAATGACTCAAGGCTATTAGAATTTAGTGTTATTTTCTAATTCTCATAACCAAAGTTCCTGTGTATATTATATCGTAAGGTCTTTCGGTCGATGATCATGATAAATCATAACTTAATAATTATAAATACCATTTAATTTAATTATCTAACTATTATATATATATATATCAATTTATCGCTTCAACGCGACCTCTTCGATAACACGAAGTGTTAGGAATTCGATATCTCGTGAACATTGAACCCCGACCTTTCCATTATTGAGGATACACTTATAATTATCTTATTTTATGTTGTATTAAAATATGTGTAAATAAAGATATATATATATATATATATATATAAATATAAGATAATCTAATATAAATCTTTCTGTACATCTGACTTTCTGTGTTTTCATTTTAAATTATATTATATGAGTTATGAGTAAGTTAGGACATATGTGTGAGAGTATATGAGATCATGCCTATGCTTAGGCGTGGTGACTCACTGAGATGGTATCGAAGCGAGGAATACATCGCATTCACATGCCTTACAACTCATGGTGGAATGGGACCCATGACGAGTCAGGTGAGTGCGAATTCAGTGTAACCTCATATACGGTGGCATATACGGTGACCCGATCACCCCGAGTTCAAATATGATAGTATAAATTATGAGTTAAGTTATGAGATTCGACCATAGGCATTAGTTGTGGTGATGTTTCTTTTACGTTCATGTAAAACTCAGAATATTGGCGTCCATGTACGGATGCAACACCTCTATGGTAGTATAAACTATCACACAAAGTACATCCAGGTTACTATGAAACCTTTTTTTTTGGAAGCGTGAATTAGGAAAGTTGCCTCACTATAATTTATCCTAGGATTAAGTATAAGAGTATGATAAGATATGAGTATGAGATAAGATAAATTATGATACGAGTATGATAATAAGACATCGCTGTGTAGGCTAGCAAAAGATAAATAACTTAAGTCTCTGTGCGTGCCGTTCCTTGCATAGCCACCGTAAGGGCAACAACGTCTTTCAGCCAAGACGGATCTCTGGGAGAGATTATGAGTATGAGTATGTTATGAGTGACTTTGGCCATTATGTCTCCCCATTGACTGGATGGTGGAGTATGAGTATGACACGAGGGCGTTATGATATGGTGGTATGATACTATGTTGACCCTCCCATGGTAGCTCGAGCAGCGACTCTGGCATAGGTCGTTTAGGATTTCACGAGTATGTTAGTTACGCTCATGCGATGTACATACATATGTGCGAGAATGATAATAAGACATGGTATAATATGTTATGAGATATGGTAAGGTACGTTAGGATATGAGTGTCTAGATCATGGTCTTGCATTTATGATATGATATGAGTTTCACGATATGCATATGATTTTATCTTTCTTCTGCTATCTGCTATGAGATATTATGCTTATCACTCACTTAATGCACCCACAATGCACCTGAGTAGTATGGAGTAGATTGGTGGTGTATCCACTGAGTTTACGTGACTGAGTAAACTCATCTCACGTTAATCTAACAGCTGCAGGTGACATCACTGGTGGAGTAGACACCGGCTATCCAGATTTCACTGACGTTGATCTCATTGATCCCGCGGGTGTTGAGTACTAGGAACCTTGGGAGGGCGACGAAGCTGAGTACCAGGAGGGCTACGGTACTGATTTCGATCCGAGTATCGGATATTGATCATTATATAGATTTGGTCATTATTATTATCATTGATTTTATAATTTTATTTTATTGGATTTGTCTTCGACTGGATTTACATTTTATTGGTGGATTGTGATTTTATCACACTTATTCAGTATTTATGATTGCATTTTTATTTTCACCTTTATGTGTTGGCTTTCACGGTTTTCGTGAAACCTGTTTCGCGGATAATTCTGATTAGGTGTATGTCCGCTTAGCATATCCGGGATATGTGCAAGTCATAACTCAGAATTCTAGACCCTCGGGATGGGGTAGGATTTCGGGTCGTGACAAATGACCCCATGTTTTATATGAAGAAAGCACAAAAAATAGGATTTTTATTAGGTCGGGTATTTAGATAGTGGGTTGAGTTGGGTCGGGTTAGCGGATTGGCTACCAACAGATTGGGTCGAGTCAGGTCGGGTGCACCATAGGTTCAGGTTGGGTATTTATGAATTTTTGGGTCGAGCGGGCTTATACCCTCGTTCCGTTGTGACGCGTTGGGTCACGTATATGCCAGTTCTTTGTCAAGCAGCCACAATTTTGCTTAACCCAACCTAATCCGTTGACTAGGGCCCTCAATAGACCGGCCCAGCCCAGATTTTGGCCCGTACCCAGCCCGGAAAAAGCAATATATTTTATGAAGCCAACCTGACCTGGTACCCGAGCTGGGCTACGCATGTGATGACCCGGATTGATTCGAGCCGAACTTGGGTTGTATGTTCCAACACCCGGCCCGGATAAAAAATTAATGAATTAAATATATATTATATATGAATATATTTAAATATATTCAGTGAAGAGCATTTTACTTAAATGCCTGCGATTATATCATTGAACTTTTTTAAATTAAGGGCGTATAAGTAAAAATGCACTTGCAAAGTTGTAATTGACATTTAGTACTGGCTTTGCCAAAGTTGCAATCGCCAAAATACACATGCAAAGTTTCACCTTCTTCAAACTTCTATAAAAAAAATTTATTTAAAATTGATTGGGAAAAGATATCATAATTCATAAAGTCTCAGGTTTGAGCTAAGTACATCGCAGCCCAGGTTATGGCGGGCTTGAGCTGAGTACATTGCAGCCCAGTTATGGCCGGGCTGAAAAACTTAAAAAGGCAGCATGGGTAGGGCCGGCCTGGTGGAAGCCTAGCCTGGCCCTAAGCCCATTGAGAGTCCTACCGTTAACAGTCCTACACCTTATATGAGCAAGAGTTGTTACTTTCATCACTTCCACCAACCTTATGGCAGGGTTTCTGCTATGATCACTCTAGTGCTCGCACCGGTTACTTACTAGTTCATACGAGTGGTTTGTCGTAAGCAAAAATAAGTATCATCTTATGAGTTGGGTGAGCAACGACAAGTATCATCTTATGAGTTGGGACCATGTAATATGGATACGTATCATCTTATTGTTGGAAGTTGTAAATCAAAATTAATTGTTTTGAGTTAACCAAAGTGTGATGGGTAGATTACTAAGAGTCATTCCTAGATAAGTGTGTCAATTAAGTTAGATCCATTTTAAATTATGTGTGATGTTAATGAGTGTTTTGAAAAGTGTAAAAGGTGCATTAATTGTAATGTCTAAGTTTAGGTCCTAGTAGTCTATAAAATGGTCTTTTGTTTAAATTAAAAATATATACCATCAATTCAAGAAGTACAAGTGAAAAGTAAAGAAAAGAGTTTGTAAACCGAAGTTTATTGTAAGTGTATTTGGTAATATATAAAGCATATATATTTTGAGCGTCGTCAATTGTGTTTGTGTTAGGAGCTCTGCATGGATCTCCTTGATCATGCATCTCCGATTTAATATGATTTATTGTGTTTCCGCTGTGTACATTTTGGTGAATTGTGTTTAGTTAGATGCTTACCTCAGATCGGCTCTGTTGATTATGAGCCAACACTTATGATATGTTGTTAGGAAGTGTTGTTGGGTTAGAGAAAATGAAAGGAAGATAAAATTAATCTTGTTAAGGAACATTACACGTTCAATTGTATGATTGAAACAGTACAACTTCCATTTATTTATCTTCATTGTTGTTCATGCTTCAAGTGAGTCATTAATTTATTTATCTTAATTTACTACAAAAAAAGAAGGTTACCCCAATGGCTGCTATTAAGCAGCCATCGGGATCTACCCTAGGCTGTTAGCTATTTAGGCAAGCCGTCGATGTAGGGGTAGAGTATATATACCAAACTCACACTGTTCATACGCGCACTCTGTATTGTTTTTATGAAATTAAAAACCTTCAACTATCAACAACCACCAATTACAGATTGACAAACTAATTCCCAATCTCAAATCGGTGAACTCCGAGCTCCGATCTCCAGATCTTCTTCTCCTTCTTCAAAACTCTGCAAGACACTCCATGGAAACCCTAGCTCGCCAGAAATTGAGGTTGCTCAATTTTCTTTTGCTCCTTCAAATCTCTGCAAGACGACTCTATAGAAACCCTAGCTTGTCGGAAATCGAGGTTGCCCATTCGATCCGGTCACCATTCCGATGGATGACGGGTTCCGTGGCCACGCCGTCGATTTGCTAGGAACTAATCCTCGTGTTCAAAGGCGTGTTAAGGGTTTTGAGCTTGAACAAATCTCCATCTCTCTTTAGGCAACTCATGGTTCGGTTTGGATATATTGGATCATAGGTTTTCTAATTTATTCTTTTTTTTTTGTTCATATTGGTTTGCATTGATGATGGTTATGTTTTGAAGTATGAATTTTTTTTGGAGTTTTTTTGTAATTGAAAGGAGTTCCTTTTGAATCGTCTGTTGTAATATACTCTGTTATTAAATTTTATGTTTTTTTGAACTATTTTATTTGGTAAACTCATATAATATTAAATGGTAATTCAATAATACTTGGGCAGTTCTTGTATTGACTGATCAGAGTTATTTTTTTTAAAGACATCTCATTACTTTAATTTTCCTATACATTGCATGTCAATTAGTGAAAACCTGCTGTTAAGCAGTAAAAAATACCATTTTTCACCTCCTAACCTGACCTTTGGTGGACCTTGAGTTAACTAATAAGGTGTTTTAAGTGTGTTTTGTAGATAAGCAATATATTACAGCTTCGTACAGATATTCAATCAAAAGAGCCCAAGAAGCATTGTGCTACTCAATTGGAAAGGCCTAAGACCAAGTCCAACTACAAGGAATAAAGATTGAACCTGCCAAGAGGTTACTGAGTGTGGAACAAATGAAAAATAACACCCCCAAGATGTGTGCCAGCTGCGAAAGTACAAGACAGAATCTATCGAGAGGTTAAGTCCAACTATCGAGAGGTTCTGATGATCGAAAACCAAGCAGTTGAGAGGTTGAACATGTGTATAAGAAGCTATCGAGAGGTACTAAGTTGAAAAGATGAACATCTTGTGAGGTTCTAGCACCTATCGAGAGGTTGGAAGTATAGACGTAGAACCTGTCGAGAGGATACTTCAAGGTACAGATGAAGTCGAGAGGTTCCAAGATACTTATCGCGAGGTTCAACTGACCCTGTCGAGCAGTGCAAGATAACCTGTCGATAACTTACCTGAAGCAATGCGCATTCTCATGAGGATTGAGCCTACTTATCAAGCATTTCACTGGAGAATGTATAACAAGTTGACAGGTTGATTATAACCTGTCGACAGGATGAATGAAGAATTGAACAGAATGGTGAAATGAGCTTCTCACCCTGTCGATGAGCCATCAATCCTATTGACAAGTTAAAATCAACATCTCGAGATGTCCTCCTAAGCTGTCGACATGATCTTCATTTACCTGTCGAGATGTGTCCAAACCTATCGACTAGCTACTTCAATCCTGTCGAGAAGTCTCAAAAGCTATCGATAGCCACTGCAACCTGTCAACGTGCACACAAAGCAAATTCAGATCCTGTCGAGAGGATCCCTGAACCTCTCGAGACTCGATTTGGCAACTTCCCAACATCTTTCTTCAGTAACTGCCAATTCTAGAATTCTGTGCACGAGTTCCAAAGCACGACAGCAACCCTTGGGGGTATTTTTTGTACTCAACTGCGCACGATTGGAAACCCTAACTGCATCACATATTCTCACCAGCTAAGAACCAATGAGAGAAGAGCTTCTAAAAGAAAAATTAGCCACATCAGTAGTCCAATATAACAAAATTATTCCCTTAAGCTCTGATTGGCTGAAACGGATCTGAGGATAGAGGAGGAGAGTATAAAAGCTTGAAGAAAATATAAACCAAACATCCAGAATTTGAGAGAACCAGAGCCTAGTGCGAGATCTATTTTTCCCTCCAAATTCTCCCTCCTTCTTGCTCCTCCCATTCTCTCTTTAGCCAATCATGACTGGCTAAACTCTTTTCAGTGGTTAGGGTGAGGTCCTGAGCTGTTAATTGAGAGATTCAAAGGCTTATAAGCGACTATTTATTACACAGATTGCAAATCTAGGCACAATAGTATTGTAAGCTTGCAATATAATTATGGTTTTTAAAGGTTATTCTAATCTATATTTCACTTCTTCATATTTAATTTCCCTGGATTGGATACTCCTGCGGATGCCAGCTAGAAATGGAGAGCTGGTAGCTTGGCATCTGTAGCATCTGCAATGGTTTTCCTGTTCCAATCAAGATTAATAGATTAGAGCAATCTCGGGGATGATCTATATCCAGTATAAGGGCAGATTATAAACTTAGGACTGTATCCAGCAGAAGGGCAGAGCCTAACCTCAGGATTGGCTTGATCTATTAGTGGAGATTGGATTCTTATACCTCACTTATGTCGGGAGAACCTAGGTAGATCAATAGGTTGGAGCAATCTCGGGGATGATCTGTATCCAGTAGAAGGGCAGATCATAAACTTAGGACTGTATCCAGCAGAAGGGCAGAGCCTAACCTCAGGATTGCTTTGATCCATTGGTGGATTCGGGGGAACCTGGGAAACTTGGAGCCAGAAAAGAGGATTGTCGCAAATTAGTTCTTTGCATTGCCTTTGATTCCTTTGATTTTCAGTGAGAGACCAATATCCCTAGCTCTTGTTCTCACCCTTTTGATTTTTCATCTCTTCTATATCTCCCCTTATCTTTGGGTTTGATAAGCTCTGGATCAATAACATTTATCTTTTGTAGTTTGTAGTTAAAGTGACAAAATCATAAAACCTCTCCTCTTTCTTGCTTTAATTTAGTTTAAATTAGGATAGAGTGTCAGATTTATCATAGATCTGGAGATTTACCATCCTTTAAAATACATTTTCCTGTGGACATACCCTTACTTACCTTTTAAAACTTGCCACAACAGCCCTGATTCTTGCAGGATAGGCTGCTTGCCTTGATTCAATATTACTGTAATTTATGTAGTTAATCTACTGTTTTAATCATATAATAATCACAAGGTAGGCAACACAACAAGTTTTTGGTGCCCTTGCCGGGGATCTGTATTTTTAAAAGTGGTAGATTTGAATTTTCTCATTTTTAGATTTAAAATTTTCATTGACTGTTAAGTGTTTAATTAAATGTTGCTTTAGTTTTTGTTGTAGTTTCACTTTGTTTCAGATCTGGATCTGTGGAGCTAAGAGGGGCTCTATATCAATTGGAAGAACAAGCATTGCTTAAGTTTGCATCTCTTAACTCTGTTTACATTCTTAGATCAGTAGTGGAGTAGATATGCAGTTTTGTATTTGATTGTGTTGTGATTGTTTTGATTGAGTTTTGTGCTGTGATTTTCTGCTTTGAATTTGGTTTCTGTTGTGTGTATGCTTGGGAGGAGATCTCTTAATCCTGAGATTGCTCCCTTAGATCTTGAAGTTGAAAGACTTCTTAGACCTAAGCAAACCATACACACCCCTGTAGTTGATTCTGAAATTGCTGCAATGGGTGAGCAACCTAGGACTTTAAAGGAATTCAATGCACCAGGGGTTTACAATTTTCCTTTCTGCATTCAATTTTCTGTTGTTTAAGGAAATTATGAGATCAAGTCCTCCATCATCCAGATGCTACCCTCATACCATGGCCTGAGCAAAGAAGATCCATATAAGCATATTGATAAATTTTTAGGACTATGTACTACCTTCAATATTGTAGGTTTGGGGGAGGAAGTAACTAGGTTGAGACTCTTTCCTTTTTCACTAAAGGATAGAGCCAGAACTTGGTTGTCAATGCTCTCAATTAATAGTATTTAGTTCTGGAATGATCTTTAATGCCAGTTTTTGGCCAAGTTCTCCCCCATGTCTAAAACAAGTCAGTTGAGGAAGAGCATTATCTCATTTGCTCAAGCCCCAACTGAAGATTTTCACCAAGCCTAGGAGAGATTTAAAGAACTCCTAAAGTAATGTCCCCATCATCAAATTCCTGAATGGCAACTTGTCCAAAGTTTCTATCAAGGAATCGATCCTAAAAGCAGGGATATGGTTGATGCTTCTTGTGGTGGTACATACCTCCACAAGACTGCAGATGATGCTTGGGAGTTATTTGATATCATCAGTGAAAACTCCATGCAAAGGGAAACCTGGGTAAGAGATTTTGAGACTCCTAAATTGGTGAAAGAGAATACTACCAGAGAGAAAGTGTATGAAGTGAGTGGACATAACGAGTTGGAGAGGAAAGTGGACAGCTTGACCCAAAAATTTGATAAGCTCATGAGAGCAATGCAATCTCCAATGATTGCCAAAGTGGAGGAGGCATGTGTTATATGCCAGTCCTCCACTCACTCCCTTGAGGAATGTCCTTCAACTACCTAATTTCCAGACTTTGTGATGGAACATGTGAATGCTGCTCAGTCCTATGGACAACAGCCTACTGCTGGTTATCATTGGAGAAACCACCCCAACTTGAGGTGGAGACAAGAAAATTTTCAAAACCAGCAACAACAGCAGCCACTACAGTCCATGCCTTATAGAAATGCCTAACCATACCAGCAGAACTATATTTCAAGGCCCCAATACCAACAGCCTATGGCTCAACTAATAGTGCAGCCTGTGCTTCAAAGTGCACCAGCCTTAGCACCCTCTAGGTCTCTCACATTTGAAGAGTATGTTCTGGCCTCACTACAGAATTTAGGCTCTCTATCTCAAATTGTTAACTCCCACAGTCAAAGTATCAAGAAGATAGAGGACCACCTTGGCCAGCTATCTAATTCTTTGGCTAGGAGGGATAATTCTTTGGCTAGGAGGGAGGAGGAAAGACTGCCCAGTCAGTCCATGAACAATCCAAAGGGGCAGTACATGGTTGGTGAGACTTCTTCTCCAGAAGAAGCAAAATCTGTCACCACCTTGAGGAGTGAGAGGTTGGTGGATAACCAAGTTGATAATGAGCCCGATGAGAAAAGTGCAGAACAGGAAGATACAACCCATGAGAATTTATAGTAGGAGCGACAAATTAAAAATAAAGGGGTTGATGTGCCCCTACAAAAAATTGAAAATAATTTTTTTTGATGAACTTGCTAAGGCTGCAAATGGGAGGACAATTCCCCATTTGCCATTTCCTAATGCATTGAAAACAACTTCTCCTTTTGACAAGGGGAATGCTAAGGTTGAGGAGATGAAAACTTTCAAACAAGTAAACATCAACTTGCCTTTACTTGATGCCATCAAACAAGTTCCAACCTATGCAAAGTTTTTAAAAGAATTGTGCACCCACAAAAGACAGTCTAGGATACAGTTATCCAAGAAGGGCTTTTGTGCTGAGAAATTGAACCAAGTGTTGTCTATTGTAACTCCAACCAAGCTTCAAAACCCTAGAGTTCCCACAATCCCCTACATTATTGGGGATCATACCATTGAGAAGGCCTTATTAGATTTGGAAGCTACTGTAAACCTATTTCCATATTCTGTTTATCAGAAGTTAGGCCTGGGAGAATTGAAGCCCACACATACAGTGCTACAACTAGCAGATAGATCTGAAAGGAAGCCTGTGGGAATGATAGAGGATGCCTTAGTTGGAGTTGATAAATTCTTCTATCCAGCATATTTTCTAGTTATTGACATGGAGCCAAGCAAGTGCACCACCTCTATTCATGTGATTTTGGCAGACCTCTCTTGGCCACTACCAATGCTTGTATTCAGTGTAGAATAAGAGTAATGGAGGTATCTTTTGGCAACATGAAGGCCAAATTGAATGTTTACAATGCAGCCAATCAGCCTCACTTGAATGATGAGGATTGCTTTGTAATTGATGTTTCTGATGAACTTGTGAAAGAGGCTTAGCCTGAGCTATTGCATTGTATTGAATTTTGTGATGATGTTGGAGATGTTTTTGAAAATGTCGTGGAGCCTGTACTGACCATTCGCTATCATGAACCTCCATAATATGATTGAGTTTCCACAAATGTACAATATGTATAATAAATTATGTGTGTGGTTATTTATTTTTTCTAATTTTTTCTATTTTTATTTCAGTTTTGTGTGGCTTTGTACATAAATTTTTCATGTCTGTCTATACCCCAGGTAGGAAAATAAGTCACAGTTGTGAGGAGAACAAAGTTGGAGTGTCAAATCTATTGCGGAATGAACTGGGAACTGAGTACAAGCCTCTTTCAACTGAAATACAACCTGTCGATAGGTTCTATGAGCATGTCGACAGGTTCTGAGAGTTCCCAATTTACATTTCGACAAGATCTAGAAGCTGTCGAGAGGTGTGAATTAACTCTCAATAGGTTCTGAAGTTGTAAAGTTGATTATCGAGAGGATCTGTGAAGGTTTCGACAGGATCTGCTGGCTTTAGTTGAATTCTTAATAGGTTCAGAATACCTATCGAGAAGTTCACGTGTTGGATTTAAAGCAACTATCGAGAGGTTCTATGAACCTCTCGAAATGATCCTCCTTGCAACCATGGACCTGTCGAGAGGATGGAATGATCCTATCGAAAAGCTGGCTTCTGCCTTCTTGAACTCGTCGACAGGATTGTGTGGACCTCTCGCGAGGATCTATCACTTTGCACTTCTCGACAGGATACATCAACCTGACGACTTGCCCCAATCTTGTTGAAGCTTGTTCCCCACTGTTTTTAACCTAGCGACAACTCCACTTTTGCCATTCGACAGCTTCTCTCTAAGCTCTAAGGCTTCTCTGGAGATTTTTCCAGTTTTCTCTTTCTCTCTCTACCTCATTGGTTGCTACTCTAAACACATTGCCACTACTCTAACTGCTTAAATCTCTTCAAGGCTACATTTTCCACCTAGTCTGAGTTGAGTTGGCGTCGTTGATCGGTGCTGAAATGTGACCATATTTCGCACCCAAATACTAACATTTGACCATCCGATGAAGACATTCTGATGGCTGTTATGCAGTTTTAGTGGTTTCAGGTGTTCGTGACCGCTGGATCTTACAAAGGCATAAAAGAGCATAATTAAGGACAACATGAGAGCATTGGGCCAAAGGGCCAACAGAAACACCAAAAACCGTGAAAAGAATTGATTGGTCCAGCCACAGCAAGAGAATGGATATGTTACATGTCAGGCTTAATCGATTGAAATTTAGAAATCAATCGATTGAGTTGGATGACAACTGTTTACCTCATAAATTCGAATTTGTACTCAATCGATTGAGATTTAGATTTCAATCGATTGAGATTTAAATTCAAATAAGTCCGCCACAATTCAAAATTTGAATTCAATCGATTGAATCTTGCAATTCAATCGATTGACCTATACATGGAAACTTTTCCACCCGAGCCCTATATAAAGAGAGCAGTGCTTAAGGGTTTAAAAGGGCTTCTTTTGGTGGCCTTCTTGGCCAACTTTCTTAGTCTTTTTCTCAGGTTTTCTTTATTATTTTTTTTAGTGCTTAATTTTAATTTATGATAATTAGTTTGTAAGTAGGAACCAAAGCTTTGTAAGGTTTCAGATCAATTCCTAAAATGTGACAGCCCAGTTTTCGGCACTCTGAAACTTGTGTCATCAGCACCATCCTCCAGACCGTGCCCCAAAGCTATGCACGGAACATTGGTATAACAAGCAATAATAAAAAGATAAAGCAAATAATTTCATAAAGCGGAAATAGTTAATATGCCCAACTGGCACATTCAAAAGACAGTTCTACTTTCATGCCACTGCATGAACAGAGAATCGGCCCGAACCATCGGTGATAAACAGATCACCCCAGATGGTTCGCCAAAAGAATTATCCAATCTAATTACATGTTTATCAAAAATAAAGGCTTGACATACCAAGCCGTACAACTAGCTCTCAAAAACTAATCTCTGTCAAAGTACACAGCAGAGTCTCCTAGAAGAAGTCCTCGGGTGGAGGCTCCAACTCATCTCCAGGTACGTAATACGAATCACCCGGATCTAAGTCTCCCGAAGCCTCAACAACTGCTATCAATGGACCTACGATGTATAGTTTAAAGGGTGAGCTACATCCTAGCTTAATAGGGAATAAACACAATGAACATATAAATCAAAACTCACATATATTCTATGATATTCTAAGCATGATGTGTCTTTGCATTTACTAGAAAACAGTTTAAAATCTGATGAATCGCATTCAAGTTTACTTGTAATTAACATGTCTTACTTTACTATTGATTATCATGAATGACACTGAAATAGGCCTAAAGCAAAACTTAAATCTTCAACTTAAGTAATCTCCGAGCAATATAGCATCGAGCCCCGATGAGATACCCTTCATTGTCGTCTAAATAGACAGTTGTTATAAAGTATTCCCTGGGAATACGACCCAAGCCCCTTTCTCACTAGGCGGCGGGGTTAAATATCACTCACCATCCCTGAGATGTGCTTACTATTACGGATAAACCTCCGTACTAGTGTACGGATTGGCTGCTGTACCGGTCACGGATATCCTGCCGTGTTAGTCGTGGGTATCTCGCCACGTCGGTGGGGTATCCTATCAAACCTCAAATAACAAAAATAATATGTGCTTTACATATAGTTGTTCACCGTATAAGTGTGCTATCTTATATCAGTTAGGCCTCAACAGTAATTATTCAATCATATATATACATCCCTAGGATGTATACATACCCGCATCACACTTGATGCCTTTATTACTTTCTCACCCCCTGGGGATATCTCAATCTCATTAGATTACTTATTCATAATTACTTGCATCACACAGATGCCTTTATCACATTTTTGGTGTCACACACGCACCCATTTTCACAAAGCTTTTCACAGTTAAAACAACTTCAAATCTGATATTTATATCACTATGTACATGCTCTTGAAATTAAAGTACATGTACAAGGTGTTTCCTACCTCAATTATCTGAAGGTCCAAGCATCAACGTCCCACGCGACTCCTTGTACTCGCTTTCACACGTACCACCTATGGTACATTATAACACATGCAATACATCACTAAAGATGTAATGAAGAAGGTCCTGGACCCTCCATAATCTCAAAGAAAACTTAGAAAGCCAAGCAAAACTGTCAAAGTCGATTAATCGATTAATCGAAACCCAAATCGATTAATCGATTCTCAAAATTGATCAATCGAGATTCAAATTTGATTAATCGATCCCAAATCGATTAATCGAAGTCTCTAACATAGTAAGGTCGATTCTCAAATCGAGTGGTCGAAATTCTAAAATTGATTAGTCGATCCCAAATCGATTAATCGAAATCTAAAATTGATTAATCGATTTCCCAACTCGATTAGTCGATTTCTCCAGGTCTCTTTTCTCCAGCCACTGAAGGTACCCAGTCGATTTCCAAATCGACTAATCGAAATCCAAATCGATTAATCGAAATACAATTCAATTAATCGAAATCAGGCTTTCATGACTTTTCAACTTCTGGGCCAAAATCGATTAATCGAATCCCAATTTTGATCAATCGATTTGGCCAGATTCAACCCCCTTTTGGGCTGTTCTTCCAAATCTTTCTCCTTTCTTTTTCTATACCTTTAATCTACCCATTTAAACTATATTGACTGAATCTTAACCATCATACATCTATGCATTAACTTCAATATAAAACTTACCTCAAGTATCCCTTCAAGGGATTGATTTGTTGGGTTTGATGGCTAGGGTTCCATCACTTGCTTCACGATCCCAATCGCTTTGGATCCGTCAATGAATGCTCTAATTAGTCCTTTAATTTGCATTCACTTCTTCCTCAAGAATTCCTCTTTACTCCTCTCTCTCTCCTCTTAACTCTCTCTTTAACAACCAAAGTAAAAAGAAACTAGGGTTATTAAAACCCTTTTATTCTCCTTCCAGCTTGTGTGTTAAACACATACACCAGAGATAGGTGTATGTGACTGCAACTTAACACAATACTCTACACTTGGGTGACACTAATCTCACATTAATACATAACTTCATGAACTCAATGTTTGACCATCACTTAGTCAAACCTACGATCAATCGGGCACAGATCTCGAGGTCAAAGTCAAATGGTCAATTTTTAAAGAATTTTCATCCTCGAAAATAACCCAAAGGTGCTCGCTTGGGTACCCCACACACTGGGGTGGCACATACCCACACACATAAAAACTAACGGATACATTACACAGAGCGAGTAAACATAATTAATTCAAGTACATCCTCAAATTTTTTTCTGTATTTCATTAAATTTATCAAAATTTTACAAGTCTCTTTCAGTTTGCTCCATCATTACATTGAGGAATGTAAATACAACTGTACTACAATGTCCAAAAAGATGACAAAATGAAACCATCGTCAGCTGCTCACGTCGTCCCCTCTCCTGGCTGCTCTGATGCAAGGGCGGGCTCTGACTGGACTGGCGGCTTTGGTTGTTGATGGGTCGTCTCTGTAGGCTGTGGGTGACCCGTCTCAACTGGCTGCTCGGGCTGCTGGGTCACCGAGCCAGATGCGTCGGCAGCCGATGTGCTCGCATGGAAGACTGGACCCTAATGGAAGGCGGTCCGACTTGCTGTCCATGCCTCCTCCTGAGCTAGGCGCTGCTGGTAGTCTAACGGATAGATGTACCGCATAGTATGGTACATTAGAAAGTCCATCCGTTGGTTCATCTGCTCATTGTTGGCCTCCATCCTGGCCAACACGTCCTCGATCGTCCGAGCCTGGCGAGCCACTCCCCGATGATATGAAGAAGTGGGTGTTGCTGCCACGGACTGCGCTGGCGGCGTAGGTGAAGTGGTGGTATGGGAGGGTGCCCCCTCCGCTGGTGGCTCAACCGGGTGTGCCCCACCCACGGGTGGGTCCTGATGTGGTGGTGGGGGTGGTGGTGGTGCTGCTGGTGCGGGACCCGGAGCCGGTAGGGTCTGCTTGAGTAGGTTGTAGCTACGACTCTATGAAGAGTTCGAGAACGTCTTTACTCGGTCTGTTGCCCTCTCCTCATGGGGCGATATGGTGTATTCTGGAGCGTTGGAATAACACTCCAGCATGCTCGAGATGAGCCGAGTATAGGGCATCTTTTCTTTGGGCCTCAAGTTGCCCTTCATCAACTTGCCCTTGACATACCTCATCCCCTCTAGGATGAGCATTGTGGCGTCAAACCAACGGCCACAAAAGGCCGCATAGAGTGCCTGCTGCACTTTCTCTACCCGCTCAGTGTCGTGGCACAGTGGGTAAAGGTTGCACTTGATTATCGAATCAAGTATCCACATGTAGTGGGGAAGGTCGACCCTCTTAATGGAGGATCCCGACCCTTCTTCCCGTTGGTCATGCGGGTCATGATCTCCTCAAATCTCACCTCCTCCTCGAAGGGTGGAAGGAGGGTGGTCGCAAGTATAAAATCGAGATGACATTCAAGTACCTCATGGATGTGGCGACGGGTGAATGTGTAGTCGCGTCCCTCTATTTTGGTCAAAATAATGTCGTTGGTAGGGGCGTCCGTTAGCCCTTGGTAGAATAAACGGACCAATCGAGGGTAGTGAGACCCACGGATGGGTTTCAAAATGTTGCCGAGACCGACATTTTGGAGGTAATTACGAGCCCATTGGGTCTCACCTGGTACATCAGGGTTTGTGAATAGGGTTTGATTGATGATGTACTCGATATCGAAGGTCTTAGCCGTCCACCACTCGTTGGGTTGAAGTACATTGGTTGGTGGTGGTGGCATGGGCGTAGACTCACTCGAAGCCACGCTTGTCGAACCGGAGGTGGTCTCCGATGCTGACGGTGATGGAGTCCTCATCGATGATGGGGTAGGTGGTGGCGGTGCGGCGTTCTTACGCCAGACCGGAAGCTTAGAGGTTGCCTTTTTGGAAGACAAACGGGTTTTAGGCAGCATTTTTGCAAAAAGCTCAAGAAAACTAGGGTTTACTAATCCAAATTAAAGAAGGAACTCGAATCTAGGGTTTACCTTAGGTTTTTGATCCGATGTCACGCAATTTTGATCCGAAATTGATCTGAAAAGCTCAGACCCTAGATAGCTCGGTCGGTTGGAGAAGAAGAAGGCGTGCAAGGAGATTTCCAAATGAATTTCGAATGGTGAGAAATCCCCTCTAATTTATATATATAGGCTCCGGCTCGATTAATCGATTTCCAAAGTTGATTAATCGAGATTCAAAACTAGGTTAAGCCATGTGAAATCAATTAATCGATTTCCAAAATCGATTAGTCAAAACTCAAAATCGATTAATCGAAACCATTTCGATTAATCGAAATCGTATCCGTTAAAAATTTTAAGTTTTGGAGCTCACTGGCTCTAGCCAGTCGATTAATCGGAATTCACTTCGATTAATCAAAATTGTGCAGTCCTTCAAAATTTTTCTAAAATCCTTAAGTTACTCGATTAGTCGAACTTCCAGTTCGATTAATCAAAATTCCAAATCGATTAATCGAAATCATATAAAAATCCTTCAAGTTCTTCTAAAATTCTCAAGCTACTCGATTAATTGAATCCCCAATTCGATTAATTGAAAACATAAATCGATTAATCGAAACCAAAATTGATTAATCGAAATTCCACTTTGTCATTTTTTTGAATGTTGTTCCAATTTCCACTCACTGGCGCATGCCAGTCGACTAATCGACTAAAATCGATTAATCGATTTGAAAATTGATTAATTGGTTTTGATCAGATTCTTTAGATTTTCAAAATTTTCTGTTTCCTTGACTTCTCTTGGTAAACTATGATACCAATTGGTTGTTGGTTCTACAACATACATCATCACGACATTTAACTTAGGAACGCTATGTGGATAAGTCATTTTTCTTTGATAAATTGATCATAAGATCAATATTGAATTACAACACATAGTTTAAATCCACAAACATGCTTGCGGTGATACAATTTCGACTCTCAAGCTGTCTCAAACAAGTTCGGATACTGTTCTTTCACGTCAGCCTCTCGTTCCCATGTAGCTTCCTCGGCCGGATGATGCTTCCATCGGACAAGTACTAATAGAATCACTTTTGTTTGCAACACTTGTTCCTTTCAATCCAAAATCTCCACCAGCTCTTCGATCATAGTCATGTCCTCATGCATCTCAAATGATTGACCGCTCAACACGTGATCAGGGTCATTAAGTACTTCTTGAGCATAGATACGTGGAACACATTGTGTACTTGATCGAATAACGGTGGCAATCCAATGCGGTAAGCAACTTCCCCTACTCGACCCAAAACTTCAAACGGTCTAAGATAGCGGGGACTTAGCTTCCCTCTCTTTCCAAATCTCATCACCCCCTTCATAGGTGACACTTTGACAAATACGTGTTCACCCACTTTGAAGTCTACACTCATTCACTTAATATCGGCGTAGCTTTTCTGTCTGCTTTGAGCCGCTTTGAGTTTTGCCCTTATCATACGAACATAGGTGGCATTATCTTCAAGTATTTCGAGTCCCAAAACGTATTTCTCACCCGTTTCTTCCCAATTGATGGGCGATCTATATCGCCGTCCGTAAAGAGCTTTATATGGTGCCATCCCAATGCTCGTCTGAAAACTGTTGTTATACGCGAACTCGATCAAGGGTAGGTGCTGATGCCACGATCCTTGCAATTCTAACATACATGCCCTAAGCATGTCCTCAATGATCTGATTGACCCTCTCAGTCTGTCCATCAGTTTGCGGATGAAATGACATACTAAAATCTGGTCACGTTCCCATTCCTTCTTGAAATTTCTTCTAAAACTTTGATGTATACAATGGGTCACGGTCTGAAACAATGCTACTCGGAATCCCATGCAAACGGACAATCTCTTTCATATACAACTCTGCTAGTCTTCCCGCCGTTTACATCGTGTTGTAAGGCAAGAAGTGTGCTGACTTGGTCAATCGATTGACCACTACCCAAATGGCGTTGTACCTCTTTGCTGTACGCGGAAGTCCAACGATGAAGTCCATAGAGATCGATTCCCGTTTCCATTCCGGTATAGGTAGAGGCTGTAATAGACCTGTGGGGTGTCTATGATCGATCTTCACTTGTTGACACGTCAAACATCACAACACGTACTCTGCCACATCTTGTTTCAAGCCTCTCCACTAGTAATTCTTTTTCAAATCTTGATACATCTTTATGCTTCTCGGGTGGATAGCATAGCTTGATTTGTGTGATTCATCCAGAATTGTTCGTCGTAAATCGGCATTGTCCGGAATACAGAGGCGGCCCTTGAACAATAAGGAACCATCCTCCTTGATTGAAAACTCAGATGCAATGCCTTCAGTTACATCTTGATGAATCTTTGTTAGCGCCGGGTCTTTCATCTGTAGTTTATGTATATGCTCGAATATCATCGGTCTCACTGAGATATTAGCCAAGAAGGCTCCTGTAACTTGTGACTCAATGTTTGCATCATATAGTGCCAGATCTTCCAACAGTTTCCATCTGTGCATACCTAAAATTAAACTAGCCAATTGAGCTGAACTCTTCCGACTCAAGGCGTCAGCTACCACATTAGCCTTGCCTGGATGGTACTATATGGAACAGTCATAGTCTTTGAGAAACTCCATCCATCTGCGCTTCCTCATGTTTAGTTCCTTCTGTGTAAACAGATATCTGAGGCTCTTATGGTCGGTGAAAATCTCAAACATCTCACCGTACAAGTAATGTCTCCAAATTTTAAGCGCGAAAATGACCGCTGCCAAATCTAGGTCATGTGTCGGGTAATTCTTTTTATGCTCTTTCAACTGTCTAGACCCATACGCTATCACCTTTTGGTGTTGATTAAGCACACAACCCAAACCAGTATACGAAGCATCTCTATACACTGCAAATCCTCCACTGCCTGAAGGAATAGCTAACATTAGAGTTGAAGTGAGTCTCTTTTTGATTTCTTCAAAACTCTTCTTGCATGCCTCACTCCATTCAAACCTTGCATCTTTTCGTGTAAGTCTCATGAGTGGTCCTGATATTTTTGAAAAACCCTTAACGAAATGCCGATAGTAACTTGCTAATCAAAGGAAACTACAGATGTCGGTCACAATCTTTGGTTGCTCCCAATTTACTACTGCTTCGATCTTTGCTGGATCTACAGTGACACCAAGCTTTGAGACGACATGTCTCAAAAAGCTAACCTCTTCTAACCAAAACTCACACTTGCTGAGCTTGGTGTATAACTGGTGTTCACGTAGAGTCTGTAGGGCTACTCTCAAGTGCTCTTCATGCTCTTCCTCGGATTTTGAATAGATCAGGATGTCGTCAACAAACACTACGACACAAGAGTCTAGGTGTGGTTTAAACACCCTATTCATCAAATCCATGAATGACGTCGGGGCATTTGTCAACCCAAACGGCATCACTAGGAATTCATAGTGTCTGTATCGAGTCCTGAATGCAGTCTTCTGAATATCCTCTGCGTTGACTCTCAACTGATGGTATCCCGATCTCAGATCGATCTTAGAGAAATACTTCGCTCCTTGCAATTGATCAAACAAGTCATCTATCCTAGGCAAAGGGTATCGATTTTTGATGGTAAGTTTGTTCAATTATCGATAGTCAATGCACATATGCATTAACCCATCTTTCTTCTTTACAAACAAGACCGGTGCTCCCTATGGAGACACGCTCGGTCTAACAAACCCCTTGTCCATTAGCTCTTGTAGTTGCTCTTTTAACTCCTTCAACTCAGCAGGAGCCATTCTATATGGTGCCTTAGAATCAAGCTCCGTTCTTGGTGCTAAGTCGATGGCAAATTCTATTTCTCTCTCTGGAGGTAATCCGGGTAACTCCTCCGAAAATACATCGGCGAAGTCTCGCACGACTGCTATCTCAGAGATAACATTCTTCTCCTCCTTATGCTCCTTCAAAAATGTCAAGTACCCACTACACCCTTTTCTGATCAATCGCTCGGCCCTGACTGCCGAGATAAGTGGTAGGTGTGTCGACCTCTCTCCTCGAAATCTAAACGATCTTCTCTTGTTGGGTTTGAAGATGACGACCTTGTTCTTACAATCTACCGTCGCACAATAGGTCGATAACCAATCCATGCCAAGGATCACATCGAATCCTTACATGTCTAACAGAATTAGGTTCGCCGGTAGCTCAAAGACGTCTCCATCCATAACCCTCACGATCACGGAGTTGCAACCCTTCTCGGTATCAACCGCTTTCCCAGTAGGAACAGTTACGGTTAAAACGAAGTCTAACTCCTCTGGGTCGACTTTCATCTTCTTTGTGAAGCGAGGGGAAACAAATGAGTGGGTAGACCCCGGGTCTATCAACACTCAAGCCTCGTATGTCACGTCGCTTCCCTTCTTATAAATTTATAACGTACCTAACTATACATACACACATATATATATATATATATTATTTATTATCATACTAGAAATCAACACACGCAAGTTTTTCTTATATTTTCCATATGTAGATGCACCTTCTCTATCTAAAATTTCAAGAATTGAAATTCTTTATTTAAAAGGAAGCTCACCTTGAATGACATCGTTTGTATTCTGAGTCTCTTGAGCTGTGACTGCGTAGGCTCTTCCTTGGACGATCGGCTTCCTCGCTTGTATAGGTCATGGAATAGGTGCTGAAGCCGTCTTCCCTTTATTCATCTCAGGGCATTCCTTGATCAAGTGGCCCACCTTGCCACATCGAAAGCAACACCGAGTGCCTATCCTACAGTTCGCTATCTTGTGAGGCTTGCCACACTTTGCACAAGTCTCACGAGGTGTGGAAGAAGCTGGTCGAGAAGCCCCTTGTGTGACTGTAGCGTCGGTAGTGATAGCAGGGCTCTCGTAGCGTATCGGTCTCCCCGACGCGAGCAATGAAAATCTCTGCTGGTTGCTCTGCTGCGCCGGTCTTCCATAACCTCCTTGAAACGGTGGTTTCTGACTATTTGGTATGAACCTCAGCTTTTTGTTCAACGGTTCATAATTCCCCGTTCTGCTCTGATCAGTATTCCACCTTCCTTGTTGCTCTCTTTGGCGGTACTTGTTATTTTCTTCCTCTACCACCAAGGCTTTGCTCATGACCTCCCCATAGGTCCTTAGTTGGAATGGTGCTACTCCTCCCCTCACGTCCGGCTTCAAACCTTGCTGAAACCTCTTCGGTTTCATCATCTCTGTGATGACGTAGTCGGGCGCGAAGCGAGCGAGTCGCATAAACTCCACTTCGTATTCTCTCACAGTCATCTTCCCTAAAACCAATTGTAAAAATTGAACCTCCATCTGGTTCCTCACCACCTATGGAAAATATTGCTTGTTGAATTCCTCGACGAACTCGTCCCAAGTCCAAGGCATATCTGGAGTCTCTTGGGCCCTAGTCCGTGAATGGACTTCCACCAAGGCCCAGTGTGACAGCCCGGATTTTTCCAACCTGAATTTTGAGACACTTTTTTTTTTCTTCTAACACTAATGGGAAAACCCGGACCGCCAGATCGTAAATCACAATCTATACAGAATGCTTGGTACATCCACATACATTAGAAATCAAAGCAGATGATACATATGGCATAAATAAATCTCTAATTCTAACATCTAATATTACAATAACTAACAACGACCACCGGTGATGTACTAACATCACCAAACAGTGGTGTACAAAATTATATACGTATTCAAAGGGTACCAAGTCTGAACTCACCAATCTCCACAAAATACTCAATCTACGACCCCGAACATCATAACCCTCCTCAATTCCTCAATCTGCAAGTCTGGTGTCCACATAGAAGCTATACCTGTGACATATAGTCGAAGGGGTGAGCTACATCCTAGCTCAGTAGAGGAAAATTCAATACTCATTCACATCTTATCATAAGGAAACATAGATTCAATGTCATAATCAAACATTTTCTTATTTAAAACTAAAACTCATTTCAAAGGTACTTTTTCCTATCAACAAAGACTGATTTCAAATACTGTTTTCTTATCACACGACTGATTTCAAAACTGATTTCCTTTTTCACATAAAACTGATTTAAAAGCTGATTTCCTTATCATACAAAACTGATTTCAAAACTGATTTCCTTTTTACACACAAAAGTGATTTCAAAACATTTATTTATCTTTCAAAACTAATTTCAAATCTGTCCCGACGGCCCACATGGTACTTGTACTCTGCCCATAGCGGTCCACGACAAGCATAATCCGCCCACAGCGGTCCACATCCATATAATCCGCCCATAGCGGTCCACATGCACAATATCCGCCCATAGCGGTTCACTTTAATCTCACGACTTATGGTTTGATTCACGAAGTATAATCCGAAGAGTATGTAAAATCCCGAAAAAGCGGTCCAAGGGCGTACATGACAACATCGAAATCCAAGGGTGTATGTAAATCCCGTAAAGACGGTCCAAGGGCGTACATGACTCACAACAGTGTCCAAAGGAGTACGTAAAATCTCGCGAAAGCTGTCCAAGGGCATACATGAGCACAACAAGTCCAAGGGTGTATGTAAAATCCTGTAAAAACGGTCTAAGGGCGTACATGAGCACAACAAGTCCAAGGGTGTACATAAAATCTCGTAAAAACGGTCCAAGGGCGTACATGAGCACAACAAGTCTAAGGGTGTACATAAAATCTCGTAAAAACGGTCCAAGGGCGTACATGAGCACAACAAGTCTAAGGGTGTATGTAAAATCCGGTAAAAACGGTCCAAGGGCGTACATAAATCCCGCCACAGCGGTCCAAGGGTGTACCTTCTCACAAATCTCTAAGGCTCAACGATTCCGAGTTCACATTCTAGTTTAGATTTCTAAATCACGATCCAAAGCTCACATTCCTGGTTCAAAGGTTTTAAAACTCACCATTTAAAAATCAAGTTTAAAATCGAATACCATAGTAGAAATTCTAGGTTAAGTTCACAGTTCAGAATTCACCATTTTCGACTCAAGGATTTCAAATTTCTATTTTGCAAAGAGTTCAAGTTATAGTTCAAATTACTATCAAACTTACATCAAAATACATCAAGAAAACTTATCATTTTTCATCTAAACACATCAAAGAAACTTATCATTTTTTTCATATAAATACCTCAAAGAAACTATGAATCAAAGTTAAACATGCAAGTTTGTGTTGAAGTTCCCCTACCTTAACCTCGAAGCAAGCAAGGTCCTATCGATGGCCTTCCACCCTTAATCTATATCATAGGCACACAATGATGCATCAAAAATTAACTCCAATCACTAATAACTTAGACCTATTTAAGTATTTTCTCAAACCGAGTCGGAACGGGCAAGTTTGTGCTAAGTTAGAATTTGATATAACTTTCTCCTAAAATTTTGACCTTTAAAAATTTAGATTTACTAAATTGTTATATCACAAACATTGTAGAGCTTTCTGTTATCTTTCCAACTCCTCAAGAATCGTATCAATTGGAGTTCGGAGCAGAATGTTATGGTCAAAATACCAAAGTAGTACTGGCAACTCAGACAAAATCGACTAATCGATTTTTTAAAATCCATATCAATCGGAGTTCGGACCAGACTCGTGTGTCGTAGTATTTGTTGATGACATCCTGATATACTCTAAATCAGAAGCGGAACACAAAGAACGCCTGAGGATTGCTCTACAGACTCTACGTGAACACCAACTGTACGCCAAACTCAGCAAGTGTGAGTTTTGGTTGGAGGAGGTTAGCTTTTTGGGACTTGTTGTCTCTAGATCCAGCAAAAATAGAGGCAGTGGTTAACTGGGAGTAACCGAAGACAGTGACCGACGTCCGCAGTTTTCTTGGATTAGCAGGGTACTACCGGCGTTTTGTTGAGGGTTTTTCAAAAATATCAGGACCTCTCACGAAGCTTACGAGAAAGGATTCAAGATTCGAGTGGAGTGAGGCATGCGAGAAGAGTTTTTAAGAACTCAAAACGAAACTCACTTCAGCTCCAGTGCTAGCGATTCCTTCAGGCAGTGGAGGATACGCAGTATATAGCGATGCTTCATTCAATGGCTTAGGTTGTGTGCTTAACCAACACAAGAAGGTGATAGCTTACGGATCGAGACAGCTGAAAGAACATGAGAAAAACTATCCGACTCACGACTTGGAGCTAGCAGCGATCATTTTTACGCTGAAGATTTGGAGACATTACTTGTACGGTGAGACGTTTGAGATTTTCACCAACCATAAAAGCCTCAGATACCTATTTACATAAAAAGAACTCAACATGAGGCAGCACAGATGGATGGAGTTCCTCAAGGACTATGACTGTTCCATACAATACCATCCAGGCAAGGCGAACGTAGTGGCCGATGCCTTGAGTCGAAAGGGTTCAACTCAGTTAGTTAGCTTGATTTTGGGTATGCACCGGTGGAAGTTATTTGAAGACTTGGCACTATATGATGTGAACATCGAGTCGCAAGCTTCAGGAGCCTTTTTGGCTAACATATCAGTGAGACCAGTGATATTTGCTCATATCCACGACCTACAGATGAAAGATCCGACGCTAACAAAGATTCGTCAAGATGTGATTGAGGGCAGTCAACCGGACTTCTCAGTGAAAGAAGATGGTTCCTTATTGTTTAAGGGCCATCTCTGCATTCCGGACAACGCCGATCTAAGGCGAACAATTCTTAATGAAGCCCACAAGTCAAACTATGCTATCCACCTTGGTAGCACCAAAATGTACCAAGACTTGAAAAAGAACTATTGGTGGAGAGGTTTGAAACAAGACGTGGCAGAGTATGTGTCACGGTGTTTGACGTGTCAGTAGGTGAAGGTTGATCATAGACATCCTACTGGATTATTACAGCCTCTACCAATACCAGAGTGGAAGTGGGAATTGATCTCTATGGACTTCATAGTTGGATTATCGCGCACTACTAAGAGATACAATGCCATTTGGGTAGTCGTAGACCGATTAACCAAATCAGCGCACTTCTTGCCTTACAACACGATGTATACAGCAGGAAGACTGGCAGAATTATATATGAAGGACATTGTCCGACTACACGGGATTTCGAGCAGCATTGTTTCAGATCGAGATCCACTGTACACGTCTAAGTTTTGGAAGAAATTTTAAGAAGGAATGGGAACGCGATTGGACTTCAGTTCAACTTTCCATCCTCAAACTGATGGTCAAACAGAACGAGTGAACCAAGTGATCGAAGACATGCTCAGAGTGTGTATGCTAGAACTTCAAGGATCGTGGGATCAACATCTACCATTAATTGAGTTTGCGTATAACAATAGTTTTCAGACGAGCATTGGAATGGCACCATATGAAGCTCTTTACGGATGGTGATGTAGATTGCCCATCAATTGGGAAGAAATCGGGGAGAAATTTGTTTTGGGACCCGAATTACTGGAAGACAATGCCGCCTATGTTCGTATGATAAGGGTCAAACTCAAAGCAGCACAGAGCAGACAGAAAAGCTATGCAGACCTCAAGAAGACTAGTGTCGACTATAAGGTGGGTGAACACGTATTTGTCAAAGTGTCGCCTATGAAAGCTGTAATGAGATTTGGTAAGAGAGGAAAGTTAAGTCCATGCTATCTTGAACCGTTTGAAGTTTTGGGTTGAGTAGAAGTTGCTTACCGCATTGGATTACCACCATTGTTCGATCGGGTACACAATGTATTCCACGTATCGATGCTCAGGAAATATGTGAGGGACCCATCTCATGTGTTAGGAAGTCAACCTTTGGAGATGCATGAAGACATGAGCATGATAGAAGAGCTAGCGGAGATTTTGGATTGGAAGGAACAAGTACTGTGTACCAAAGTGATCCCCTTAGTGCTTGTTTGATGGAAGAATCATCCGACCGAAGAGGCTACGCGGGAACGCGAGATCGATGTAAAAGAACAGTACCCGGACTTGTTTACAACGAGTTGAGTGCCAAATTGTAACACCGCAAACATGTTTGTGGATTTAAATCAGGTGTTGTAAATTAATATCGATCTTATGATGCAATTTATTAAAAGGACGATCTTATCCACATGGAGTCTCAAATACAGTGTTGAACGTGAAATTGAAATTCATCATGGCCACGACATGGCCGTGATGATGCGTCTTGTAGAACCAGTGAACAGTTGGTATCATAAATTACCAAGAGAGATCAAGGAAACGAAAATTTTTAAAAGTTAAAGGAATCTGATCAAAACCGATTAATCGATTTGGAAATTCGATTAATCGATTGTGGTCGATTAATCGACTGGCATGTGCTAGTGACTAGAAATTGATAGGGATTCAGAAAAACTGACAAGTGAAATTTCGATTAATCGATATGGATTTCGATTAATCGATTTATGATTTCGATTAATCGATCTGGGGATTCGATTAATCGAGTAACATAAGGAATTTAGAAGATTTTGAAGTATGGTATGCGATTTCGATTAATCGAAGTGAAATTCGATTAATCGATTTGGAGTTTCGATTAATCGAACTAGAAGTTCGACTAATCGAGTTACTTAATGAAATTGGAAAAAATTTGAAAGACTGCACAATTTCGATTAATCGAAGTGAGTCTCGATTAATCGATTTTGGAATTTTGATTAATCGACTGGCTCGCACCAGTGAGCTCCAAAACTTAAACTTTTTAACGGATACGACTTTGATTAATCGAAATGGTTTTGATTAATCGATTTTGAGTTTCGATTAATCGATTTTAGAAATCGATTAATCGATTTCCCGCGGCTTAACCTAATTTTAAATCTCGATTAATCGACTTTGGAAATCGATTAATCGAGCCGGAGCCTATATATATGAATCGAAGGGTTTTGCACCCCATTCGAAATCATTTGGAGCCTTTTCTTTTTCGTGCCTTCTTCTTCTTCTCTCCGACCGACCAAGCAAGCTAGGGTTTTGGGCATTCTTCATCGATTTCAGACCGAGATCGCCTACTTTCGCGTCGAAATCTAAGGTAAACCCTAGATTTCTACTTCCTTTTCAAATTTAACCTAGTAAACCCTAGACTTTTGGGCATTTTGAGTTGAAATGCCACCCCGAACCCGACTAACCACTAAGAAAGCGGCTACAAAGCTACCGGTCTGGCGTAAGAATGCCGCACCACCGCCACCTACCCCATCACCGGTGAGGACTCCATCACCGTCGGCATCGGAGACCACCTCCGGTTCGACGAGCGCGTCTTCGCGCGATTCTTCACGCGAGTCTACACCCATGCCACCACCACCCGCCAATGTAATTCAACCCAACGAGTGGTGGGAGGCTAAGACCTTTGAGATCGAGTACATCATCAATCAAACCCTATTCACCAACCCTGACGTACCGGGCGAGACCAGCTGGGCTCGTAATTACCTTCAAAATGCCGGTCTCGGCAACATTTTGAAACCCATCCGTGGGGCCTACTACCCACGATTGGTCCGTTTATACTACCAAGGGCTAATGGACGGCCCTATTGACGATATCATTTTGACCAAAATAGAGGGACGTGACTACACATTTACCCGTCGCCACGCCCATGAGGTACTTGAGTGTTACCTCGACTTTACACCCGAGACCACTCTCCTTCCACCCTTCTAGGCGGAGGTGAGATTTGAGGAGATCATGACTCGCATGACCAACGGGAAAAAGGGGTCTAGATCCTCCATTAAGAGGGTCGACCTTCCCCACTACATGTGGATGCTTGATTCGATAATCAAGTGCAACCTCTACCCACTACGCCACGACACTGAGCGCATAGAGAAAGTGCAACAGGCACTTTACGCGGCCTTCTGTGGCCGATGGTTTGACATGACGATGCTCATCCTAGAGGGGATGAGATACATCAGGGCAAGTTGATGAAGGGCAATCTAAGGCCCAAGGAGAAAATGCCATATGCTCGGCTCATCTCGAGCATGTTGGAGTGTTACTCTAACGCTCCCAAGTACGCGATATCGCCCTATGAGGAGCGAGTGACGGACTGAGTGAAGACATTTTCGAACTCTTCATGGAGCCGTAGCTACAATTTACTAAAGTGGACCCTACCGGCTCCGGGTCTTGTACCAGGAGCAGTAGCACCACCACCACCCCCACCACCACAGTAGGATCCACTAGTGGGGGATGCCCCACCAGTCATTCCACCACCTGAGGGAGCCCCAGCTCACCCCTCAGTATCAGCTGGGCAGCAGCCCATTGTGCCACCTTCCACCACATCAGCTACACCACCCTCCCGATCAGCCGCGGTGACACCTACTTCATCCTACTGCTGCCCCGCAGCTCACTCCGGCCCTACCATTGAGGACGTGTTGGCCCGCATGGAGGCTAACAATGAGCGGATGAATCGGTGGATGGACTTTCTGATGCACCACATCATGCAGTACATCTATTCGTTGGACTACTACCAGCGCCTAGCTCAGGCGGAGGCGTGGACAGTCGATCGGACCGCCTTTCACATGGGTCCAGTTTTCCCCGCAGGCACCTCTATAGCCGATGCATCTGGCTCGGCGCCCGCACAGCCAGCTGAGACGGGTCACCCATAGCCTACGGAGATGACCCAGCCGTCGCCAGTCCAGCCAGCGCCACCTATCTCGTCAGGGCCTGCTCCAGCACCAGATCAGCCGGGAGAGGGGACGACATGAGCTACAACTGATGTTTCTTTTTTCGGTTATCTTTTGTATGCACATTTTGTGAGATTATATATATATCAAACCATTGTAAATTTTGAGTAAATGAATAGAACAATTTTTGTTAACTTTTTCCAGTAATATAAATCTGTTGTACAGTATGTGTATGTTAGTTGTTAGGATTAATCATTGGTGACTTACTCGACCACCTCACCTACGTGTGGGGAGGGGTTACCCCATACGAAGCGCCTTGGGTTATTTTTGAGGACGAAAATTCCCAAGGTGGGGAGGATGTAATATCCTAAAAATTTACGTTGAACAGTGACCTCAAGATTCGTGCCCGATTGGTCATAGGTTTGACCAAGTGGGAGTCCACTAGTTGACTCGAGAGTGATGAACGGATATGATGTGAATATGATGTAGGTAAGAGGAGTGTAATGTAAATCTGGAGTCGCATACACCTATCTTGGGTGTATGTGCTCAACACATGGACAAGGGGTATATAAGGGTTAAAGAACCCTAACTTCATTGTTTTGAGTTGTTGAAGAGAATTAAGAAGAGAGAGAGAGAGAGAAGTAAAGAGAGTTGTTGAGCAAGGAGTGAATGCAAGCCAAGGAAGGATTCAAGTATTTAAAGCCGGATTCAACGCGAAGGATTCCTTAGAGCCAAAGCTGGAACCCTAGCCATTCCAACCTTGAGATCTAATCGAATTGAGATTCGATTGAGGTAAAAATTTTGTGAATTAAATGCACAGATCATAGAGATTTAATTGCAGTCAAAAGTTCTTAAAATCATAGGATAAAGGCTTAGAAAAAGAAAGAAAATTAGTTTGAGAAAGATTTGGAAGATCAGCCCGAAAGGGGGCTGAGTCTGGCCAAATCGATTAATCGATTTAGGAAGTCGATTAATCGATTTGGTCTGGGAAGTTGAAAAGTCAAACGACCCTGAAATCGATTAATTGAACTGAGTTTCTATTAATCGATTTTGAATTTTGATTAATTGATTTGGGATCGATTAATCGACTGAGAAGCTCCAGCCACTGGAGAAATGAGACCTGGTGAAATCGACTAATCGAATTGGAATTTCGATTAATCGATTTCGGATTTTGATTAATCGATTTGGGATCGATTAATCGATTTTGCAATCTCGATTACTCGAATTGAGAATCGATATGTGTAAGATGAAATTTTCGATTAATCGATTTGAGATCGATTAATCGATTAAAGATTTAGATTAATCGATTTTGGGAATCGATTAATCGATTTGAATTTTGATTAATCGATTTTGGAAATCAATTAATCGAATCAAGTTTGATTAATCAAATTGGGAGATCGATTAATCGACTGAGACTGTTTTAGTTGACTTCTTGGTAAGACTTTGTGGTTCAGGGAGGGTCTTGGACCTTCTTTGTTACATCTCTAGTGATGAGTTGCATGTGTTATATTGTACCATAGGTGGTACGTGTGAGCATGAGCACAAGGAGCCGCATGGGACTTTGATGCTTGGAAACTCAAAGACTTGAGGTAGGGAACACCTTGAACATATACTTTAATTTGTAAGAGCATGTATGTAGTGATTTGTAATTTAAATCGAAAATTATTTTAGTTAAGTAAAGTTTTGTGAAAAGGGTGTGTGTGTGACACCAACAGTGTAACTAAGAATAAGACATCCCTAGGGGATGAGAAAGTAATAAGATAGCAAAATGATAAGAGTAATTGGATACATCCCAGGGATGTAGACAAGATTAACATTTGATAAGGCCTAATTGATATAAGATAGCACACTTACACGGTGAACAACTATATGTAAAGCACCCGTTATTTTTATTATTTGAGGTTTAACCAGGATACCTCATCAATGTGGCGGGATACCCACGACTGACGGGGCAGGATATCCGTGACCAATACGGCGGCGAAACCGTAAGCCAGTACGGAGGTTTATCCGTACGTAGTAAGCACATCCCAGGGATGTTGAGATATGAATGAACCCCGCCGCTGATTCCCAGGGAAGAGGGGCTTGGATAGTTTTGTATTCTCAGGGAATACGTATAAAAATTGTCTATTTAGACGACGATGAAGGGTATCTCATCGGGGCTCGATGCTATATTGCTCGGGGATTACTTAAGTTGAAGATTTAAGTTTTACTTTAGGCCTTTTCAATGTCATTCATGATCCAGTAAAAGAGATGTGAAAACTATAAACTGATATTAAAAGTAAATGTACATTACCATCTTTTCAAATTGTTTTCTCAGTAATTGCATAGATCCAGCATGTTTAAAATATCATGGAATATATGTGAGGTTTTAACTTATATGTTCACTGTTTTTGTTCCCTATTGAGCTAGGATGTAGCTCAGCCTTTAGACTATACGTCACAGGTCCAGTACTAGCAGCAACGGAGGGACGTGGATCCTGGTGAGACGGATCACATGTCCTTAGATGAGTTGGAGCCACCTCTAGAGGACTTCTTCTAGAGGACTCTGCTGTGCATTTTGAGAGAGTTGTTTTGCGAGATTTTTGGTACGGCTTGGTATGTCAAGCCTTCTTTTCTGTTTAAACAATATAACTATATTGAGATAATTCTTTTGGGTGAACCATCTGGGATGATCAGTTATCATCGATGGTTCTGATCGATTCTCCACTCATGCAGGGGCATGAGGGTAGAACTGTCTTTTGAGAAATGTTTAAAGTCATGATGTCCCGCATTTTATATCATTGTTCTTTTATTTATAATTTGATTAATGTACTAATGTTCCGTGCTTAGCCAGGGCCACGGTCTGGAGATCGTACTGATGGCACGAGTTTCAGGGTGCCGAAATCCGGGCTGTCACATGAATCGTACGGCTTTCAAGCCATACGATTGGATCTTGCTGTCGTGATTTAGAATTTTGAGATACGCTATGCTTTTTACATGATTCATACTGCAATGATAGGCTGAGTCATCATTTTTAGATAGGATATGCCTGATCAATAGTCACGTTCTTTACAATTCATTATTCTTAGAGTTAAATGATTGGATCTTACTGTTGTGAGTTAGAATTTTGAGATACGCTATGCTTTTTACATGATTCATACCGCAATGATAGGCTGAGTCATCATTTTTAGATAGGGTATGTCGAATCAATAATCACATTCTTTTCATTTTATTTTTTTCTTTGATAAATGATGGTATATAATTTGACATAAAAATGTGTGATTGATTGTTGATAGAAAAATTATAAATCTAGGGTTAGCGGACTCCTTGATTATCTTTTCATCGTTGTTTGATTTTTCATTATTTTCCTTGCTTAAGCTTTGTTTAGATCTTTTTATTTTTATGTTTGTGTAGTTGTTAATTTTTATCGTGACAAAAATCTTGCCTTTGGTACTTCCTTAGGTTCGTTTGACGCTTTTAAAAATTAATTAAATTTTACGCTTCCTTGTGGGTTCGACACCCTTGATTTCACCGTGCTACGATAGATCTTGTGCACTTGCAAGGGTAAAATTTAAAACCGATCAGTCGTGCACAATGTGATCTGAGAAACCCTTGTCTTTTATTGGTAAGTTCTTCAACTTCTCTTGTGATTTCTAAGCTTGGCATTTCAATCTTTAGTTTGTCTGGGTCATTTGAGCATTCAAGTGATCTTTGTGGTGATTGCTATTGAATTTGTGGCGATTGAGATTGTGTTGATTGCGTAATGGCTAGTCAAGAAGACACATTGGCTAATCTTTTCAAGGTGCCCTCTAAATCTGTCACCAAAGCCACTAGGAAGTCTAGTAGGCAAACCACAAAACCTAAGGAAACCCCACCTGCAAAAAGGAAGCTTGTCATGGAGGAAGGTGAGAAAACTGTTAAAACCAAGAAGGCTAGGAAATCTAAGAAGGACCAAACCAGTGAAGACATTGTGGAGGAGACCCCTGAGACACAACCTAACCTTGTGCCTGGAATTTCTGAAGCTGAGCCTAACCCTGAAGGGGAGCCTGAAAGCCCTTTGCTTAGATCCACGCCCAATGAATTTGTGGATGCATTGGGTCTGATCCCTGAGACTATTGTTGACACCCCCTATTTCTCTAAGGTAGAGGAATGTCAGGAAACTTTGAGTTATCTAGGGAGGGCAGGCCTGACACCCATGTTGAGCCCACTAAATGAAAAATCCTACCCAAGGCTGGTTAAGTTGTGGTATCAGAATCTCAGGAAACAGACCAAGCCTGATTCAATTGAGCCCTTCCTTGTCATTCTAATTGATCCTATGGAGTTGATGGTGGACTACAGAGATATAGGGACAACATTGGGGGTCCCTTCTGTTTTTGATCCAGTTTATGACCTGGCTGCACCTGAGAATGCCTCTTTCAATGCAATGGCCCGACACCTCACTCAAGGCATTGTGGGGACTGGGGAGTCAATAATGAGGAGAGATCTCTAGCCCAACATGCATTTCTTTGATGCAATTTTGAGAAAGAATATCTATGTGGGTGGGCACCAACAAGAGCGGAGAGTACCAATAGTGGATGCCCTATATTTCTTCTTCAAGGGCCAATTCATAAATGCTGCTCATTTGGTGTTTGAGGCCATGGTGGATATAAATGACAAGTGTAGGAATGCGCAAGCCTTACCAGGACTCCCTTACAGCAGGCTCATCACTGCCTTAATAAAGAGAAAAGAGTTTATTTTCAAAGAAGATGAGCCAGTGGTAAAGGTGACCCCCATAGTTTTTGGAAAGAGGGCCTGGTCTGCCAGTAGGACCCTCATTGCCAAGAGCAAACACAAGTCCAGTGTAGATACTGAGGTAGAAGCTCCACAGGCAGCCCCATTTGCTGCTGTGAGTTCAGACCCTCACCCTACATTTGTCACTACCTCCATACCTCCACCTGAAACCTCTGCAGCAATCTCTTTTGAGCCTGTGCTCGCATCTGCTACTCCTCCATTTGTGCCTGCATTTGTTAACCCAACCCAATCCCTACCTTACCTTCACTCACCATTCTAGCAGGTCCATTCATATTATCCACTCCACCTTTGAGCCCTGCACCAGCTTCACCAGTTGGTCCACCCACTTCTTCTCCCCCATCCATTCCTTTTGATTTTGATCCCACTTTTCCTACCTCACCTTCACATAACCAAGATCAATTGACCAGTGAGGGTTACTCATCTCTAATAAAGTCCATTTTGGATAATATTGGGCACGAGTACACCCCACTACCAGAATCTCCACATCCCACCTCTCCACAACCTACCCATTCATCCACCCCATCTTTTACCCATACCCACACTTCCCCATTTCCTCCAATTCCACCAAGCCAACACACAACCCCTGTCACACCTTACCCTTTACCTCAAATCCTAAACCTTTTACTTTCCCTCCAATCCCAAGTGATGGCCAACAATCAAACCCAATCATCAATTGAGGCCACACTGCAAACCATGAACTCAACACTTTAAAATCAATCCTCCCTGCCAACTAACCTCCAAACCATTCACTCCACCTTGACACTTTTAACCCAACCTCTCCACCAACCATCCATCACTCCTCCTACCTACACCGATCACTCTACTCAAACTGAACCAGAACCCTAGCCTGGCCATAGCCAACCTCCCATCATTCCCCTACCTCTGCCACAATTCCAACCTAATCTCCCACCTGTGGTAGCTACCTCTGATGCTGCCACTGATGTGGATGACCTAATCCCAACCCCAACCTCAACCTGCCCAGTGCCAAAACTTCAATCTCCTCACTCCATACTCCCCGCCTCTTCTTTTCCCCATCCCCCTCTATACTCTACCCTCCTCCATATTATGAAACAGAACCCTTACCTCATGAAGGATGTAGTGAGAGAAATGGCTACCCTCCGCAGATCAATTGAGATACCCTATAGAGCAACGATTGAGCAAATGATTGTGGATTACAACTAGGAAATGTCGAATATCTCCAAGGGCTAACAAACCATTTTACTCTACTATGAAGCTGAAAAGCTCATTTCAGCCACTGAGGGATCAAGAGCTGATGGATTACAGGATAGGTTGGATGCCTCCAAAGCCCGCAACAAGGCAGCTCAGGAATTGTATGACACTGAAGTTGCACTGTCTGTGAAAAAGATTGAAATCCTTGAAAGGAAATTTGCTCAATTGACTGCTGGCAAGCCTGCCCAAGCAGCTGAGCCTGCCCTACAGATTGAAGAGGGACAGATAGCTGCTTAGTCTGATGACGGAGCTACCACAAAAGGAAAGACCGAGGCTGAGAAGCAAACTACAAAATTGCAAAGGAAGGCGAGGTTGAGAGCTGAGTACAATGCGATAGCTGCCAAATATGGTTGGGAGCCAAAGCCCCCATCTAGCTCTGACTCAGATTCTGATCCTGAGTAGGATGTATATAGTCATGTTTAGAGTTGTACAGTTAGGATCTTTTTGGCATAATCTCTTGTAGAACACTTTCCTTCAATAGATTTCTCTTTAGTCTATTTTACTATGATTTTCTTACTGCCTTTCTGTTTTATTGTCTACTTTCTTTTCCTCATTTTGTTTGTGTATTTTGCTTTCCTTGTTTAACTGTATATGTTTTTCTCTTACTGCACATCCCTGAGTCTTTTAAGCAGTGAGGACACTGCTCCTCATTGGTTTGGGGGTATGGCAGCTTGCCAATAGATAGTTAATGGTAGTGCAGCAAGGTTTGTAACAAAAATTGAGGAAATACAATAATTCCACACATGATATTTTATATATAGAGGAAAATTAAAACTTTTTAAATTGGAACATGTTATAGTTCTAACATCTTCATGAAGCAAATGTCAAGAATTTTTCAAAAATTAGTGTTTAGTGAACCTGAAATGAGAGAAAATTGTGAGCATACCCCCCAGAGAACTTGATGGAAGACCATACCTAGTGAGATTTGGGGCTGAAAAGTTTTTTCTTGAAAAGTGTCTTTCTAAGGACTGATTGGATCTACCTCTGCTCACTAGAAATTAGGCAAATCCGAGTTGAAACAGCTTGACAACACTCATGACATTGAGGACATGAAGTAAGGCCATCCCTTTGGATAGTTTGAGCCTAAATTTCCTTATCCTTTGAACTGCCCTAGATACACACCATTTGAGCTTAAAAAATCCAAGCTTTCTTTGATAGAAACTAGAGAATTTGAACCCCGAAACCTCTTGACCTGTTTCAGTTCATCCTTAATCTGAGAAATCAAAAAATGGAAGGAGAAGTGAGGTCGAAGGAGCAAGGTTTGACAGTTGGTTAAAAGAGAAGAAAATACATTGAAAGACAATTGTGTATCAGAAGTACAATTGTGGCATTCCAGCCTATTAAAAAAAAAAAGAGAGAGAGAGAGAGAAGCAAAACAAAAATAAGAGAGAAGTCATTTCATTTGATATTTTGAAAAAGAAGATTAGAAACTGATCACTTCAAATATGAAAATTCAAGAAAGAAGATGGAACTATATGAGATGAAGAAGGTGAAATCATGAATCACCTCCTTACTTCACTGATTTCTCAATCTTGAATCCTATTCCACCCTTTTTATTCTTTATAAATGTCACCATAAGCCACATTACAACCTAATAAAAAGTCCTTACTAATCTAAAATTGATTGAGCTATCATGTGGAGATGAGAATCTGTTTAATCTATGGTGAAAAGAGTTAGAAAACTTCATAAATTGGAGCAAAGCCTATGCTCATGCTTGCAGTCCTATTTGAGGGTTGTAACTGCTCTTGAGCTATGTGAATTGATACACCCTTCTACTTTTATTAAGAGAGACAACCCTAGTGAGCTTTGGGTCTAAAATGAGGATTGATGGGGGCACTACTTGAACATGATTCTCAATTTGAGGGTAAGCTGTGCATTAATTTTCATACAAAATACCTTGACATGAGCTGATTGATTGTGAAGGAATTACAGCAGAATTTTAGTTTTAAACTGTCATGTTTTTATTGAGAATCCTTTGAAACTGAATGGACAAGGTGTGGAATGAATTTTATATCACTCAACTTTTGTTTCAACATGCTGCATTGGTATTAATTGACTTTATTGGAGAAGATTGTCGGTAACTTCACTGTAAACGCCCAGGAGACTTCACTCCACTAGGGATCACCTAGGGGTTTAAAAGGCTTGATGCATGTGCCAAATGCACCCGTGTTCCCTACGAAAGTGGCATTTAATTTTGTAGGTTAGTTGTTTTCATCTTCTCCTTTGCACAGGGACTAGCAAAGCTTAGGTTTGGGGTGTGTTAAGCAGTGAAAAATATCATTTTTCACCTCCTAACCTGACCTTTAGTGGACCCTTGAGCTAACTAAGTCTAGCTAATCCGAAAGGCTTGAGACCAAGTCTAGCTACAAGGAATAAAGATTGAACCTGCCAAGAGGTTGCTGAGTGTGGAACAAATGAAAAACAACACACCCAAGATGTGTGCCAGCTACGAAAGTACAAGATAGAACCTATCGAGAGGTTCTGATGATCAAAAATCAAGCAGCCGAGAGGTTGAACATGTGTATAAGAAGCTGTCGAGAGGTACTGAGTTGAAAAGATGAATATCTCGTGAGGTTCCAGCACCTATCGAGAGGTTGGAAGTACAGACGCAAAACCTGTCGAGAGGATACTTCAAGGTACAGATGAAGTCGAGAGGTTCCAAGATACTTATCGCAAGGTTCAACTGAACTTGTCGAGTAGTGCAAGATAACCTGTAGATAACTTACATGAAGCAACGCACATTCTCGTGAGCATTGAGCCTACTTGTCAAGCATTTCACTGGAGAATGTATAACAAGTCGACAGGTTAATTATAACCTGTCGACAGGGTGTATGAAGAATTGAACAGAACGGTGAAATGAGCTTCCCATCCTGTCGACGAGCCATCAATCCTATCAACAAGTTCAAATCAACATCTCGAGATGTCCTCCCAAGCTGTTGATAGGATCTTCATTTACCTATCGAGATGTGTCCAAACCTATCGACTAGCTACTTCAATCCCATCGAGAAGTCTCAAAAGCTATCGACAGCCACTATAACCTGTCGATGTGCACACAAAGTAAATTCAGATCCTATCTAGAGGATCCCTGAACCTCTCGACACTCGAACTTCCCAGCATCTTTCTTCAGCAACTGCCAATTCTAGAATTCTGTGCACGAGTTCTAAAGCACGACAGCAAACCTTGGGGGTATTTTTAATACTTAACTACACATGATTGGAAACCCTAACTGCATCACATATTCCCGCCAGTTGAGAACCAATGAGAGAAGAGCTTCTAGAAGAAAAATTGGCCACATCAGCAGCCCAACATAACAGAATTATTCCCTTGAGCTCTGATTGGCTGATACAAATCTGAGGACAGAGGAGGAGAATATAAAAGCTTGAAGAAAATATAAACCAAACATCCAAAATTTGAGAGAACCAGAGCCTAGTGCGAGATTCATTTTTCCCTCCAAATTCTCCCTCCTTCCTCCTCCCATTCATGAGTGGATAAACTCTTTTCAGTGGTTAGGGTGAGGTCCTGAGCTATAAATTGAGAGATTCAAAGGCTTGTAAGAGACTGTTTATTACACAGATTGCAGATCTGGATACAATAGTATTGTAAGCTTGTAATATAATTATGGTTTTTAATAGTTATTCTAATCTATATTTCACTTCTTCATATTTGATTTCCCTGGATTGGATACTCCTGCGGATGCCAGCTAGAAATGGGGAGCTGGTAGCCTGGCATCTGTAGCATCTGCAATGGTTTTCCTGTTCCAATCAAGATCAATAGATTGGAGCAATCTTTGGGATGATCTATATCCAGTAGAAGGGCAGATCATAAGCTTAGGACTGTATTTAGCAGAAGGGCAGAGCTTAACCTCAAGATTGCATTGATCCATTGGTAGAGATTGGATTCTTATACCTCACCTCTGCCGGGAGAACTTGGGTAGATCAATAGGTTGGAGCAATCTCGGGGACGATCTGTACCCAGTAGAAGGGCAGATCATAAACTTAGGACTGTATCCAGCAGAAGGGCAGAGCCTAACCTCAAGATTACTTTGATCCATTGGTGGATTCGAGGGAACCTGGGAAGCTTGGAGCCAGAAAAGAGGCTTGCCGCAAATCAGTTCTTTGCATTGCCTTTGATTCCTTTGATTTTCAGTGAGAGACCAATATCCCTAGGTGCTGTTCTCACCCTTTTGATTTTTCATCTCTTCTATATCTCCCCTTATCTCTCGGTGATTAGCTCTGGATCACTAACATTTATCTTTTATAATTTGTAGTGAAAGTGACAAAACCATAAAACCTCTCGGTGCTTTAGTTTAGTTTAAATTAGGATAGAGTGCCAAATCTACCATAGATCTAGAGATTTACCATCCTTTAAAATATATTTTCCTGTGGACATACCCTTACTTACCTTTAAAAACTTGCTACAACAACCTTGATTTTTGCAGGACTGGATGCTTGCCTTGATTCAACATTGTTATAATTTGTGCAGTTAATCTGCTGTTTTAATCATATAATAATCGCAAGGTAGGCAGCACAACACCTGCACGCAGTGATTTTTTATTTTTATTTTTAATTTGTAGGTTGGGTAGTTGTAAATGCGTACAGATTAACTATTTTTGTATGGTTAATTTATTGAACTAACAAAAACTATACTGTTGGATTTTAATTATACTGTAATTTATTATTATTAAATTCATTACTATTATTATTTTTTGAAATTGTGTTAGCAAGGATTTTTTCTTGTGAATCAGGGCTCGCCTTCTTTTTAGGATATTTTACTGCCTTTTTCGGATAGGTAATATTTTACTGCCTTCTTTTAGAATTTTTTTTATTGTAAAAAAAAATGAAGAACAAAGAGGTCTTTAATTTCTAATGACACATCATATGACAACACTCATTTTCTGTGATTTTTTTTTCTTAGATGGATTCTGAAAACCTATACAGAGAATCAATTTATTAACTACACACACTAATTCAAGCTCATCATCCTCTTCAACACTTGCTTGTTTCTAGTAATTCCAGAGGTAATCAAGGTCTATAGGATCAGCTGAAGTAGATGGGTCCTCTTGATCTGCAAAAGCCCTTCTACCTATTTCATGATATGAGACAATTGATGAGATTTCAGTGTTCATATTAGTAGTAAGACACATCTCTTGTGAAGCACAATTCATCTCCCTCTTTGTTAATTTGCGTAGACACCCAAATTTGGCCCAAGGCCCGATCGAGACACAGTTTGAGAGAGGTGCATTTCTGAGCTTTTGATAGCATGTATGGAACCCTTAGGAACCTTTTTAAACCCTTAGGAATTACCCTAGATCCCTTAGGAACCTTCCTGAACCCTTAGAAACCCATCCCGACCCTTAGAACCCATTTCAGACCTAAACCAAGCTTTCCCGAGCAATGGATGAAGAGTGGCACACCAGGACTAGCTGTGACATTCTACTATGATTGAATCTCATACTATTGAAAAATAGAAGTCCTCAGCTTTCCAACAGGCCCAGAATCACCCCAATCAGAGCTGTACACAAGAAGATATCACATTTCGAATGTAGAGGCAGAATGGTAAGGTGGACCCCACCTCACGGGCAACAAACTTCCAGGCACTGTATCTCCACTTTATTACTGTATATATGCTTGGCACAACTAATAGTTATGCCAGGCATCAAATTTCGAGAATGGGGTTTGACTTGTTGACTATCTTGGCCTTTGGGTGTGTTTTTCTAGTTCTGTTACACCCATTTACTATCTATGAGCAACCCATTAAGTGGTTTAAAGCCCCACCCTATCATCCACCATTGGAGCATCTTCTCATACTTTTCAAGGCTTCAAAAACCCTAGGAAACCTTAGATGGCAAGATTACCTAATTACTAATCCAAATTAGCTTTTAAACACCCTCCTAACCTCTCTTTTTCCTATAAATAGAGAGACACCCCTCCCTTTACAAAGGCTTGAAAAAATTTGCAATTAAGAGATTAAGGAATCCCTTCTCTCTCTCCTCTAGTGCAGCACTCCCATACAAATTCTAGAACTTTAAAACTTTCTTTAGACCTTAGCATGTCACCCAAAAGCTCTAGGTTAGGTGTGTGTTACCCCCCTAGTGTTGGGGATATTTCAGGTGCTGATTATTGTGTGTATGGTGAAAGCAAAATAAAATCAAAGTAAAACAGAGGATGAAAAAAACAATCCTAAAATATCTAGACCTGTAAGATACAGGGTCCTTTTGTAGCAAGTTTTAAAAGTAAGAGCTTATTGTTGCAAATCCCAGTGTGCTTACTTTATTTGTTGGTGGTAAAAGCAATTTAAAATCAAAGTAAAACAGGGGATGGAATAAGCACAATTGAGAAATCCTAGACCTGCAAGATACATAGTCCATTGTAGCAAGTTTTGATAAGTAAGAGTTTGTCCCACAGGGAAAGATGATCTACGGCTCCAAGGGAGCCATCTCTAGTAATCCCTCCAGATCTGACTACAGATCTGGCAGTCCTAAAAGGAAGGGAGTTTAGGGTCACTTATTCTAAATATACTAAGGTAGCCTAATGAATTAACTACAGAAAGGGTTAAGAAGATGGATGGAGTGTGGGAAAATAAATATAAAAGGGTGAGAAGTATGCTATTGGGTCTAGATCAGAGGAGTTTTGTAACTTAGATTCAGATCTGATGTTATAGAAATCCTGTCCAATGGCTACATTATCACCACTGAGGAGAAAGAATCCAACCCATCTCGGTGCCATGATCCAATCCCTTAAGGCTATAACCTGTCCACTCAAATGCTCACAGACTATCCCATAGGGGAACCACAGTCCAGAGATGGGTCAAAACAAGTTAATCATTATAGGCACTACTTCATCCAGGCTACAAGCTCAAGAATCCATAGGGAACCTCAACCTCTAAAGCTCTATGTGTGGGGCTAGGGCTGTATAGGACCATGTTAGCCCAGACACATAGAACCAGCAAGGGATTGAGTATAACCTTCGATCTAGCTGTCCATTGCTTGAGTGGGACTACAATGGTTCAGTCACAAGCCTACAATCTCCATAACCAGATTAGATCTAACATCTGATGGCGGGTCTATACAAATATAGGGGAGTCTGCCTTTGTATAATCTCCCACAAGGCTACAAGCACATGTGCAGAGAAGAAGAATCCATCTTGGATCCTATGGATTGGCTTCACCCTAAGGCTATAGCCTGTCCACTTGAATGGTCACAGACTATCCCAGAGGCTATCCTCCTCATAGAGTCCAAAACGGAACAGTAATATTGCTGCCACTACCATAGTCACAAGGCTACCAGCTCAGGCTCTCATGGGGATTTCAGATCTAGTGGGTCCTGTGGTGGGGCTAAGGCTGTATCGGACCATGATAGCCCAGACACACAGGTCACTTGGATCTAAATGGATCCTTAGAATCAGTCCTCCATTGCTTTGAATCACAACCAAAGCAATGGCAGATCACAAGGCAGCAACCTTGCACAGAGCAACTCTCATTCGCACACATCCCATAAAAGTACATATCCTATTACAAAACATCAATTAAACTAGTTCAAAAATACATACAAAGGCATAGCGAAGTCGACTATGGAGAGAAAGAAAAGAAAAGGAAAACTACTTACAACTACTAAGAATGTAAAAGAAAATGATCTCGCATCCTCAGACGTTGATAAAGTCTTAGCCCCTAAACCTAAACCAAGTTTGGGTTTATATAGCAGTGGTGTGGCGGCGCATTAGGGTTAGGAAACCCTAATTTTAACAATGCCACATGGCTGAATACTATTCCTTGGATGCCTCGGGGTGCGTGCACAGAGATTTGAGCGTGGGAGTGCATGCGCTAATCACTGGAAATCCCCAGAATGTCCTCTATAGAATGATGGAAGTTGGAGTTCAGAGCTTCGCCAGGTTGCAGTCGATTCCCAGACTTGTCGCGTGGTAGCACTGACTTCGCGAGGATGAGTTAGCATTAAAACTTTAGACGTCGCGGGGTTACAGCTTCTTGATGCTTTGAGCAGTCGCGAGGTAGATAGTTAAGGACTCGCTGGATTAGGCTTCGCGTAGTTGGATTGCTACTTGTGAATAGCGTGGGAACTGTGCGAGCATTCCATTTCACAATAGATCTTCACGAGGCTAACTCTGGCTTCGCGAGGCTGCTTTCTTCCTAAACAGTGCGAGAGCTGTGCGAGAAGTTCACTTCTTAATGGAACTTCGCGAGGATCCTCGTGAGGCTTTGATAGTTTCTGGACAGCGCGAGAGGTTCTCTTGACATTTGCCTCCCGCGGCTACTGTGCGATAGCTGCGTGAGGCTCTTCTCAGGTCTGGATTCAGTTCTCATTCTTCTGAGGGACTTTTGGGGTCAAAACAGGCTCCTTAGTAGGATTTATGGCCTTATTGCACTGCTGTTTATTGCTTACAGAAAATACTTAACAAACCTTTATTAGATGGCTAAGGGTCTAATCAAAGGCTAAGTTAAGGGGTGAAAAGTGGTACTTTTCAGGTCTTAACACACCCCCAAACCTAATCTTTGCTAGTCCCTTAGTAAAGCTTCATTAAATCAACTACAGAAATTAAATGCCACTTTCGTAGGGAGTACGGATACATTTAGCATATGTACCAAGCCTTTTAAACCCCTAGGTGATCCCTAGTGGAGGAGTGAAGTCTCCTGAAGGTTTTCAGTGAAGACACCCACAAACTTCTCAATGAGACAGTTAACAAAAGTGCATTATTATCAAGTGAGCAGTCAAGAACCAGAGTTAGTTCACCCTTGAATCAGAAAAAATATAAGAAATTCAAATACATTGGCTGCACAGAAATTTGAACAGCATCAGCATCTCATGAAAGCACAACATTTCCAATCAGTTTACACCAGAGACACTACACAGGTGTGTCAACATTGAGCTCATCACTGGATCAAAAATTAGGTTCTAGGTCACACCTAATGCATTCAAGATCAGACCCAAAACTCTCCAGGGCATACTCTCATAAAGAACTGTTGAGGGTTTCATTTTCTCTCAAGCTCAAGAGCAGTTACATCCCCCAAATGGGTCTGTAAGCATGAGCATAGGCATAGCTCTGAAGTTTTGGCATCATTGACAGATCCTCACCATAGATTGAACAACTCTCTGTCTCCACATGATAGCTCATTCAACTCTGGATCTCAAGGGCTTTTAACTGGGTTGTAATGTGGCTTATGGTATGGGTTATAAATAGAATGGAAGGCTGAAAAGGGTGCAAAATTGAGAAATCAGTAGGTGAAGGAGGTGATTCATGACTTCACCTTCTTTAATTCAGCTCTTTCATTTTCTTTGAAATCTTCAGATTTGAAGTGATCAGTTTCTCCTCTTGTGATTTTCTCCAATGAATGTTTCCTCTTGACTCCTCTCTTACTCCTCTTCATTATTGTTTTTCTTTTTTTTTTTCTTGCATTTTTCATCTTTTTATTTTGTTTTTTCTTTGATGAAATGCCACCTCTTTCTCAGTTGCCATACTGCCAGAATTTGAGGTACTTCTTCTTTATTCACCTAATGTTGACCATAGCTAGTCCATCTTCAACTCTTGTTCCTTTACCTTCTGAATTCTCAGAGTGAGGGTAAGGTTAAATCAGATACATAGCTTCAGGTACAAGTACTCAGGTGCATTTTGAAGAAATTTAGGATTTAAAGCTCAAAGGAGGTATGGACAAGGGCAGTTGCTTAAGGTTGGTCTATTTAGGCTCAAACTATCCAAGAGAAGGCCTTGATCCTTTCCTAAGTCTCATGAGTGCTGTCAGTTGTTTCAACTTGGAGTTGCCTAACTTCTAGTGAGCACGGATCCAAACTAGAAGAAATTGCCTTAGTCACTCCTCAAAGAATTTTTTTTTTGTATAGGCCCAAATCTCACTGGTTATGGTCTTCCTTTGAATTCTTAAGTATGCCCTTACAATTTTCTCTCTCTAATGATTCACTAAGTGTTGATACAAGTGAGTTTCCTTGGTGATCTCATCATGGAAATGTGAAATTTTAAGAGTTTGTAATGCCTAAAGTCTGGAAAAAATTTTAAATTTCATTATTTTTCTGATTCTCTAGTGAAAATGACCCATTTCCATCTTACTCACATGATTCTGCTGCACTTACGTTAACTATTCCATTGGCAGGATCTGCCTGCCACACCCCCAAACCTATGAGGAGCAGTGTCCCCACTGATTCAAAGGTGGGTGTGCAGCAAATTTATGGTTAGAGAAAAGAAAACAACAAGAATGAAAACAACCAAAAACAGAGAACTTTACAGAATAACAGGAAAAGAAAATTTCATTAAGACTAAAAGATTACAAAAATAAAACTCCTAAGAGAAAGGAGAGAGGGATTAAGGATGTGGGGGCTGAGAAGGTGGTGGAAGGGGTTGAGTGGAGGGGGCAGGGGATGGGGATGGTTCTATCTTTCGCTGTTTATTCTTTTGCTGGTGCTTGTCCTTCTCCTCCTTAGCCAGGATCTGCTGAACCTCTGCGTATTCATCCCAGAGGAATTGTAGGGGGTCCGGCTCTTTAGGTGGGGGGCGTTCCAACCACATCGGATAAAATTTGTTAGGTAGAGCATTAGGCTTGTCATCTACCATTGTTAGGACTAGGGAAGGACCGCTAGGGTGAGAGGAGAAAGGATGAGATGAATATGAAAGGGACTCTCTATGTATTTAAAGACGAGAATGGTGGAAGATGAATCGGTGTAATAACATCCAAGTTGCCACAATTAATTGAGAGTGAGTTGGGAAGTTAAAAGTTACAGCAATCAACGTGGGAAATGACAAATGCATGTGACTCGTGCAGCTGGGCAAGGGGATCGCGAGATAGGAATGGAATCTCGCAATGATGGATGTTACAGCTTGCAGTGCGCGAGAGGCTCTGCAGCATTTGTTGAAGCTCGCGACGGCGTAATAAATACTCTATATGAATTGCGCGAGAGCTTCCCAAATCTCAATTTGGAATGCGAGAGGGCTTAGTACCAAACAGGGAGCAATTCATGCAGTACAACATACTCATCAAGAATATTCAAACAGTATGCATTCAATTCAAAAATTATTAAATTGCAGAAGAAGAGGTAATCATACCAACCCCACATAAACTCTATCAAACCCAACAGACTCAGACCCCATCGAGACACTACAATTTCTTAAAAACTATTGAAGAAACGAAAGTAGTATAGTACAACATGGACACAACTGTGGGTCAGGTAGATGAAGGGGTCCCTTGAAAATGAATAGTGTTCGTAGGGTCAGCCGGTTTTTCGAGAAAAGGCTTAAGCCTCTGACCATTCACTTTCAAGGTCCTCCCAGATTTGGGATCCTTGACTTCCACAGCACCAGATGGAGAAACATTTAAGACATTACAGGGACCTTCCCATCGGGATTTTAGTTTGCCAAGAAAGAATTTTAGTTTGGAGTTAAATAACCAAACCTTGCCACCAGGTACGAAGCTTTTTCTCAGTATGCCCTTGTCAAAGAAAGCTTTGGGCCATTCCTTGTAGATCCTGGCATTGGCGTAGGCATCCATCCTCAGCTCATCAAATTCAGACAGCTGCAGGGACCTGTGATGACCAGCAGAAGTTAGGTTCATATTTAAGTTTTTAATGGCCCAATAGGCCTTGTGTTCTAACTCTACTGGGAGATGGCAAGCCTTGCCATAGACCAGTCTGAATGGGGACATTCCAATGGGAGTCTTATGGGCAGTCCTATAAGCCCACAGTGCATCATTGAGCTTATCAGCCCAATCTCTCCTATCAGTCCTTACTGTTTTCTCAAGGATGTGCTTGATCTCCCTATTGAAAATTTCAACTTGCCCACTTGTCTGTGGGTGGTAGGGAGTAGCAATTCTATGGGTCACAGAATATTTCTTGAGCAAGATTTCAAAATTTCTATTGCAGAAATGGCTACCCCCATTACTGATAATAGCTCTAGGGGTTCCAAATCTTGAGAAAATGTTCTGCCTTACAAATTTGAGGACCACCTGGTTGTCATTGGTTTTTGTGGCAATGGCTTCTACCTATTTGGAAACATAATCCACTGCCACTAAGATGAAATGGTAACCATTAGAAGGAGGAAAAGGGCCCATGAAGTCTATACCCCATACATCAAACAGTTCTATAATAAGGATGGGTTGCAAAGGCATTGAATTTCTTTTGGACAGCCCTCCTAATTTTTGACATCTCTCACATGCCTTACAGTGTGTATATTCATCTTTGAATAAAGAAAGCCAATAAAACCCACACTGCAGGACCTTGTCAGTTGTTTTTCTTCCACTAAAGTGGCCTCCACAGGCATTTTCATGGCACATGGCCAGAATACTGGGGACATCGCTTTCGGGAACACATCTTCGGATGATTTGGTCTGCACAGTACTTGTATAGGCAAGGTTCCTCCCAAAAAAAAAATTTGACCTGTGAGAAAAACAGGTCTTTGTCCATTTTGGTCCAGTGGGCAGGAATCTTTCCTATAACAAGATAATTCACAATGTGTGCAAACCAGGGGACCAAGGATTGGATTGCAAATAATTGCTCATTCGGGAAGGCATCATTTGTAGGACCATCAAGACACTTCTCCAACACAATTCTGGACAAGTGGTCAGCCACCACATTTTCCACACCCTTTTTGTCCTTAATTTCGATGTCAAACTCCTACAGTAGGAGTATCCATCTAATCAGCCCGGGCTTAGCATCTTTCTTAGACAATAGGTACTTCAATGCTGAGTGGTCAGTGAAGATTACAGTTTTAGATCCCAGCAGGTAGGATCTAAACTTGTCAACATCATACACCACTGCCAGAAGCTCTTTCTCAGTTGTGGTATAATTCAGCTGAGCTTCAGCAAGTGACTTGCTGACATAAGCAATGACCACAGGTAGCTTATCCTTTCTTTGGCCCAAGACAACACCTATTGCCAAATCTGATGCATCACACATTAATTCAAAGGGCAGGGTATAGTCTGGTGTCTGGAGTACAGGGGCAGAGGTAAGGCAGACTTTCAAAGTCTCAAAAGCCTTTAGACATTCAGCCAAGAAGTCGAAAGGCACATCCTGGCAGAGCAGGTGGCACAATGGCTTAGCAATTTTGCTGGGGTCTTTAATGAACCTCCTGTAGAATCCTGCATCCCCAAGGAAAGATCTAATTTGTTTGACTGTTTTTGGAGGGGGCAGATTGGCAATGAGGTCAACTTTGGCCTTGTCTACCTCAAGCCCTTCTTTAGAGACTACATGGCCCAATACAATGCCTTGTGTTACCATGAAGTGGCTATTTTCCCAGCTTAAGACCAGGTTGGTCTCCTCACATCTTTGCAAAACTAGGCTGAGGTGTTGTAGACACTGGCCAAAACTGTCCCCATAGATAGAAAAATCATCCATAAAAATCTCCAAAAACTTGTCAATCATATCAGAGAATGTGGCATACATACACCTCTGAAAAGTGGCTGGCGCATTACACAGCCCAAAAGGCATCCTTCTGTAAGCAAAGGTTCCAAAAGGATAGGTAAAGGTGGTTTTCTCTTGGTCTTGAGGATGCACAGGGATCTGGTTGTACCCTGGGTACCGATCAAGAAAATAGTAAAAAGCTTTTCCAGCCAATTTGTTCAAAATTTGATCAATGAAGGGGAGAGGGAAGTGGTCTTAGAGTTGAGCTTTCTATAATCAATGCAAACTCTCCAGCCAGTGGTCTCCCTAGCTGGTCTTAACTCTCCAGATTTGGTTTTAATAACTGTTATGCCAGATTTCTTGGGCACCACTTGGATAGGTGCCACCCAGTTAGAATCAGAGATGGGGTAAATCACCCCTGCATCTAGCAATTTAATGATCTCCTTGAGGACCACTTCCTGCATGTGAGGATTTAACTTCCTCTAGATTTCCCTGGAGGGTAGTGACCCCTCCTCAAGATGAATCCTGTGCATGCAGATTGATGCATCTATTCCTCCCAGATCTGCAATGGTCCAACCAATTGCCCTTTTGTGCTTCCTCAAAACTGTTAGTAATTCGTCTTCCTGCTCATTGGTAAGAGAGGAGGAGATAATCACAGGAAGCTTATCACCTTTCTCAGGAAAGGCATATTTTAATGTTTCTGGAAGCTTCTTGAGTTCCTGATCAGGGGCTTGTTGGGTGGATGGCAAAATTGGTGCATTGGTGGTTGGAGGAAGAGGCAGTAATGTAGGTTTCCAAATAGAATGTTGCACTGAGCCTACAGAAGACTTCAATGTGGTCATGTCTTTTGTTATCACAGCTGGGCTTTCTTCCTCCACCATATCCTAGACTTTAACTAAATTCCTGACAGTGTTGCTCCACTCCAGCAGAGTGGGCAATTCTTCATCCACAATTTCTTCTAGTACATCCACTGCAAAACTCTCCTCATTGTCCACTTGAGGGTACTTTGCACTGTTGTGCACCTTCAGCTCAACTTTCATATGCCCGAAAGTTACCTCCATAACTCCAGACCTGCACTGAATGCATGCATTGGCAATGGCCAAGAATGGCCTGCCCAAGATAACAGGTATGGGATTAGTACCTTTGCTGCAGCCTATGTCCAAAACTAGGAAGTCAGCAGGGTAAAAGAATTTCTCTACCCCTACCAAGACATCCTCAATCATTCCCATAGGCCTCCTCTCAGATCTATCAGCCATCATTAGCACAATGGGGGTAGGTTTTAGCTCCCCCAAACCTAGCTGCAGATATACAACTTTGTATGGCGGCGAGTTAACTGGCTCCAAGGTCTAAAGGGCCTCCGATTGTATGGTCTCCAATTATGCAGGAATAGTGGGTATCCTGGATCTTGCAACTTCTCGGGCATTGATATGTTAAATCTGAGAATTCACATGTCGTTGCAAAGACTTTTGGACACATGGCCTCGAGCTTTTCTCTTTTAGGTACAGAGGTCTTTCAGAACTTTGCATAGGTGGGACTGTTTAATTGCCTCCGCCAGGCAAATTGATTTTCACCGCCTGAAGGTCTCCATCATTTCCTCCATCCGGGCATTCCCTTTCTCAAAGGGACAGACCACCCAAAGCTTGAGGAAATGGCACTGAGGTACTGGTTCCTCAGCTGCTAGCCCATGACTAAACTTCTGTTTTTTTTTTGTTTTTGTTTTTCTTCCTGCTGAGGCTCAACTACAGCTTCTTTATTTTTCTCCTGCTGTAGGGTGGTAGGCAATTCTTGGCTCTGTGTTCCAACAATATCCCCATCACACTCATTCGAATAATCTGTGGAAATGACCTCTGGGTGTCATTACCCACCGTTGTCTATCAATCGGACCTTAGGGTAGTGACAGCATTGGTTCCCTCAAAACTTGAGGAAGCTTCTTCAATTAAAAACTGACCCTTGGGGTTAGCAACCGGCTGGCAGGGCAACCTCCCCTCATCTCTCCTAGCCAAGGCATTTGAAATTTTGCTTATCTGCTCTTCCATTTCATGGATGCTCTGACTGTGAGAGCATCCAGTCTGAGCCAAGGACCCCAAGTTTTGCAATAAAGTCAAGACCTGGTCCTCGAAGGAAGCATTTCTGGGTTGAGATGGGGGTAAGACCAATTGATTTTATTGCTGATGGGGCTGCTGCTGGTGTTGGAAATTAGACCTAGGGGCATATCCCTGATTGAACTACTGCTGTGGCCTTTGGGGTAAGGCCAACATTTGCTGGGGCTGCATATAATTGTCTTGCCTCCACCTCAGATTTGGGTGGTCTCTCCATTGGTAACCAGCATTTTGGTGCTGGTGTCCAAATGGCTGTCTGTTGTAGCCACCAGATTGTTGTTGGCCAAAAAGTTGCACAGCAGCAGCATGTTCCAATACCAATTCAGGATATTGCCTTGTAGATGGACATTCCTCTACTGTGTGTTGTGGGGACTGGCATATCAGACATGCCTCCACCACTTGGGCAGCCCTTCTGGGTTGCATCACAGTCAGTAATTTGTCAAACTTCTCTGAGAGGTTTGCCATCTGCAGCTGCAGATCGTTGTTCCCAGACACCTCATAAACTTTTCCTCTTGACAATGCAGCAGGCCCCACTTTTGACACAGACTCCTGACTAGTTCTTGCCAGGGATAGATTTTGAAAAACATTTTCACTGATTACTTTAAATAATTCCCATGCCTCATCAGCAGTCTTGTGCATGTAGGTTCCACCACAAGAGGCATCAACCATATCTTTATTTTTCTCATCAATCCCATTATAGAAGCTTTATACAAGCTGTCAGTCTCTTGTGGTGGGGGCATTGTTTGAACATTTCCTTAAACCTATCCCAGGCTTGATTAAAATCCTCAGTTGGGGATTGGAAAAAAGCAAGAATTGCCTTCTTTAACTGGCTAGTTTTGGTCTCAGGGAAGAACTTTGTCAGGAACTTGGTCTATAGGTCTTTCCACGAAGTGATGCCATTGTTGGGAAGAGTAGCCAACCAGGTACTAGCCCTATCCTTCAAAGAGAAGGGAAAGAGCTTGAGTCTAGTGGCCTCTGGTCCCAAACCAGTGATATTGAATGTGATGCACAAGGCCAAGAACTGGTCAATGTGCTTGTAACTTCCTTGCTAAGCCCATGGAAAGAGGGCAGCATTTGGATGATTGAAGTTTTAATTTCATAATTCCCCTAAACATCAGGGAATTGAATGCTAAATGAAGAGTTATAGTCATCTGGAGCATTCAACTCTTTGAGAGTTCGGGGTTGTTCTTCACCCATGGCTACTGTCTCAGATTCAATTGGGGGCTCAACTGTGGTGTGCCTGTTCCTTCTAAGTCTTCTACCCCTTTCTAGCTCAGGGTTGAAAGGCTCTAAAGTAGGACTAAGAGATCTCCTACCTAGCATACAAACACACCACCAGCAGGGACAACTCCTTGTAGGCACATTGTACTTGACACAAAGAATTTTCTAACAAATTTACAGCTATTTTAAGAAAACATAAATTTATAACTATACTAAATAACTGCTATGAAATTTTCAAAGAAACTATACTGAGTTTTAAAGGTTAGAGAATTGCAAACAGAGGTAGCTAATCTCCAAATGCAGTCCACTGTCCTTCTCTGTTGCTATCTAGATCTGCAAGAAAGATTCAAAATTACATCAGCAGTATCAATTATTCATAGCTACAAAGAATACTAAAAATACAAAAACTAAGGGTCTACTAATAGATCATCTTATCCCTGGCAGCGACGCCAAAAACTTGTTGCGAATCCCAGTGTGCTTACTTTATTTGTTGGTGGTAAAAGCAATTTAAAATCAAAGTAAAACAGGGGATGGAATCAGCACAACTGAGAAATCCTAGACCTGCAAGATATCGGGTCCATTGTAGCAAGTCTTGATAAGTAAGAGTTTGTCCCACAGGGAAAGATGATCTACGGCTCCAAGGGAGCCATCTCTAGTAGTCCCTCCAGATCTGACTACAGATCTGGCAGTCCTAAAAGGAAGGGAGTTTAGGGTCACTTATTCTAAATATCCGAAGGTAGCCTAATGAATTAACTACAGAAAGGGTTGAGAAGATGGATGGAGTGTGGGAAAATAAATATAAAAGGGTGAGAAGTATGCTATTGGGTCTAGATCAGAGGAGTTTTGTAACTCAGATTCAGATCTGATGTTATAGAAATCCTGTCCAATGGCTACATTATCACCACTGAGGAGAAAGAATCCAACCCATCTCTGTGCCATGATCCAATCCCTTAAGGCTATAACCTGTCCACTCAAATGGTCACAGACTATCCCATAGGGGAACCACAGTCCAGAGATGGGTCAAAACAAGTTAATCATTATAGGCACTACTTCATCCAGGCTACAAGCTCAAGAATCCATAGGGAACCTCAACCTCTAAAGCTCTATGTGTGGGGCTAGGGCTGTATAGGACCATGTTAGCCCAGACACATAGAACCAGCAAGGGATTGAGTATAACCTTCGATCTAGCTGTCCATTGCTTGAGTGGGACTACAATGGTTCAGTCACAAGCCTACAATCTCCATAACCAGATTAGATCTAACATCTGATGGCGGGTCTATACAAATATAGGGGAGTCTGCCTTTGTATAATCTCCCACAAGGCTACAAGCACATGTGCAGAGAAGAAGAATCCATCTTGGATCCTACGGATTGGCTTCACCCTAAGGCTATAGCCTGTCCACTTGAATGGTCACAGACTATCCCAGAGGCTATCCTCCTCATAGAGTCCAAAACGGAACAGTAATATTGCTGCCACCACCATGGTCACAAGGCTACCAGCTCAGGCTCCCATGGGGATTTCAGATCTAGTGGGTCCTGTGGTGGGGCTAAGGCTGTATCGGACCATGATAGCCCAGACACACAAGTCACTTGGATCTGAATGGATCCTTAGAATCAATCCTCCATTGCTTTGAATCACAGCCAAAGCAATGGTGGATCACAAGGTAGCAGCCTTGCGTAGAGCAACTCTCATTCGCACACATCCCATAAAAGTACATATCCTATTACAAAACATCCATTAAACTAGTTCAAAAATACATACAAAGGCATAGCCAGCAAGTGCTGGACTATGGAGAGAAAGAAAAAGAAAAAGGAAAACTACTTACAACTACAGAAGAACAGAAAAGAAAATGATCTCAGATCCAGTATCAGTGATAAAGTCTTAGCCCCTAAACCTAAACCAAGTTTGGGTTTATATAGCAGTGGTGTGGCAGCGCATTAGGGTTAGGAAAACCTAATTTTAACGATGCCACATGGCCGAATACTGTTCCTTGGATGCCTCGAGGCGCATGCACAGAGATTTGAGTATGGGAGTGCGTGCCCTAATCACTGGAAATCCCTAGAATGTCCTCTACAGAATGATGGAGGTTGGAGTTCAGAGCTTCGCCAGGTTGCAGTCGATTCCCAGACTTATCGCGTGGTAGCACTGACTTCGCGAGGATGAGTTAGCATTAAAACTTTAGACGTCGCAGGGTTGTAGCTTCTTGATGCTTTGAGTAGTCGCGAGGTAGATAGTTAAGCTCTCGTTGGATTGGGCTTCGCGCAGTTGGATTGCTATTTGTGAATAGCGCGGGAACTGCGCGAGCATTCCATTTCACAATAGATCTTCACGAGGCTAACTCTGGCTTCACGAGGCTGCTTTCTTCCTGAACAGCGCGAGAATTATGCGAGAAGTTCACTTCTTAATGGAACTTCGCAAGGATCCTCGCGAGGCTTTGATAGTTTTTGGACTGCGCGAGAGGTTCTCTTGACATTTGCATCCTGCGGCTACTGTGCGACAGCTGCGCGAGGCTCTTCTCAGGTCTGGATTCAGTTCTCATTCTTCTGAGGCTCCTTAGCAGGATTTATGGCCTTATTGCACTACTGTTTATTGCTTACAGAAAACACTTAACAAACCTTTATTAGATGGCTAAGGTCTAATCAAAGGCTAAGTTAAGGGGTGAAAAGTGGTACTTTTCAGGTCTGAACACATATCTCATACGGAGTAGTGATCTGAAACCTAAAAGGAAGTATAATAGACCTCCAGATCTGCTACAAATCTGGCAATTCTAGCCTAATCTAAGAAGAAAGAGAGTTTTTCGGGTGTCACTAGATCTAATTTACAAAATAGAAATATAAAACTAAGTCTAAGAGATTGAGGAAGATGAATGGTAAAATAAAATACAAAATGAGGAAAAATAGGCAGCTTAGAGACAGGCTCTTATTGCAAAATAGATCAAGGCAAGTGAATTTGCAGATGTCCTTCCCTTGGCTACAAGCTCAAGTGCAAGGTAGAAGAATTCAAACCAAACTAATGGCTTGAACTGATCTTAAGGGTATGATCTGTCTACTTAAATGATCACAGATCATTCTATAGATTTCATCCAATCCAAAGGTTCAAATTGAAACAATAAAATCACTACAAATGCTGTGGATATAAGGCTACAAGCTCAGGCACCCATAGAGATATTAAACCAAGGAAAATTAGATGACAATCAATAGATCTACTGGTAAACTAAATGGGATATTCCCAAATACATGAATCCTATAGACATCTAATGAAATCACAAGATCTTTAGATTTAATTGAACTTTAAAATTTATAATTTATTAAATCAAACAACTTACAATAACCTTGTTCTAAGATCTATAGTCTGTGCATCAATCTACACATCTTCATGCTGAGATTACAATTACAAATCAGATCTGAACTGCTATCTAGATCTAATCCAACGGGCTGGATTAGGGAGAGAAGGGGGAAGAGAAAAAGGGAAAATAAAATGCTAAAACTAAACCTAAATGAGTTAAGAACTAAAGCTATTCCTTGGTTTCCCTGCTTCAATAGTTCTAAGTTGAGATGATGGTTGTACTGCTTGGGAGGTTTTCTTCTGCTGTTCGAATGGCTACTTGAGTGTGCATCCAATGATTAAATGCTTTAACTACAGCAGCTGCCAATTGATATATCCTCAGATCTGATTAAGCCTTTATATATATATATATATATATGTGTGTGTGTGTGTGTGTGTGTGTGTGTGTGTGTGTTTGTGTGTGTGTGTGCGTGCAGCTCTTATAATTCTGCAGCTCGAGTGCCTGAAGGCTGGCTTCAGTATAGCAGCTGCTGCGATGTGTTCCTCTTTATTGAAAAACCCCACTGTTGTAGCTTATTTTCCGAAGTGTGCAGCTGAATGGGCATCTAAGGTGCATATGAGGTGCAGAAAGCTATTGCAACTGCTGAAGCTTTTAGATGGCTGCTGCAGTTTTCTTTGATAACTTCATCTCAAGCACATTGGTAGCTGCTTTCAGCAACAGGACATAGCACCACTCCTTTCATCTTTCTCTCTCAGCTCTTGATTGATTCCAAAACTCCTCTTATTGGCACTTTCAACTGAAAAACTGTATTTTTATTTCTAAACTACAAACCAACATAAAAATCAGTTATTAAGTACTCTAAGTACTAACAAAGGCTAGGTTTAAAGGGTATAAATTGGTATAAATTAGTGACTAACACACCCCCAAACCTAACCTTTGCTTGTCCTCGAGCAAAGTGAAATTTAAAAAAATTATCCTAGAAAAATAAATGCCACTTTCTTAGGGAACACGGGTGCATTTAACATATGCACCAAGCCTTTTAAACCCCTAGGTGATCCCTAGTGGAGGAGCGGAGTCTCCCGAGGGTTTTCAGTGAAGGTACCCACAAACGTCTCTAATAAATTTAGTTAATATCAGTGCAACATGTTAAAACAGAGTTTAAACAAAAATTAAATTTATTCCACACCTTGTTCATTCAAATTTTTAGAGGATTCTCAACAGTAAATCAACAGTTTAATACAGAAATTCTGCTGTAATTCCTATACCATCGATCAACTTATGTCAAGTCATTGTATGTGAAAATTAATGCAAAGCTCACCATTCATTTGAGAATTCTATTTTGGTAATGCCCTAAACAAATTCAATTTCAGATTAAGTCTCACCAGGGCTGTCACTCAAAATAAAAATAGAAGAGTGTATCATTTCACACAGCTCACGAGCAGTTACAACCCTCAAATAGGACTGCAAGCATGAGCATAAGCAATGCTCAAATTCTTGAAATCTTCTAACTCTTTTCATCATAGATTATATAAATCCTCATCTCCACATGGCAGCTCAATCAATTTCAGATCAGGAGGGTCTTTTTATTGGGTTGTAATGTGGCTTTTAGGTGAGGTTTATAAAGAATAAAAGGGTAAGGAGGGATTCAAAATTGAGAAATCAGTAAGGTAAGGAGGTGGTGCACACACCTTCTTCATCTCAGCACATCCTCATTTTTTTTGAATTTTAAAATTTGAAGTGGCCATCTTCTCATCTTCTTCTAATTTTCCAATGAAGTGACTTCTCTTTATGTTTTGTTTTACGATTTTTCTCTTTCTTTTTATATGCTTTTTCTTTGGTATTTTTCTCATATATTTTTTTTATGGGCTGGCATGCCACAACTACACATCTGATACATAGTTGCCTTCAAGTGTGTTTTCTTCTCCTTCCACCAATTATAAAACCAGCTCTACCTTCTTCAACTCCTTCACCTCTTTCTTTTGAAATTTCAGGATAAGGGTCAGGTTGCATCATATCACTGAGGTTTGGGTTCAAATTCTCTAGTTTTTGTCAAAGAAAAACTTGGAACTTTAAGGCTCAAATGGTGTGTATCAAGGGCAATTCAAAGGTGGGAAATTTTAAGCTCAAACTGTCCAAAGGATGACCTTACTTTATTTCTTCAATGTCATGAATACTGTCAAGCTGTTTCAATTTAGATTTACCTAACTTATAGTGAGCAAGAATAGGTTCAATCAGTCCTTAGAGCAGAAAAATTGCCAAAACACTCTTCAAAAAAAATTTTCAAGCCCAAATCTCACTGGGTATGGCCTTCCATCAAATTTCTGGGGTATATCCTCACAATTTTCTCTCTTTTCAAGTTAACTAAGCACCAATTTTTGAAGATTCTTGACATTTGCTTCATGAAAGTGTTAGAGCTACAACAAATTTCAATTTTAAAAAGTTTTTAATTTCATCTTTCAAAAATCAGGTGGGAAATCACTTTATTTTCAAAAAAATTTATCCAATATTGTTGCACTAACATTAATTATTCCATTGGAATACCCTACCATACCCCCAAACCTAAGATGAACATTGTCCTCAATGTTTACACAGTGAGTAACCAGGGGCAGCAAGGTAAAATAAGAAAGAAAAATAAGCAGGGAAATAAAAGCTATATGCAGCAACGAAGAAAAAAAATACAAAACTGAATATATGGACAGAAAAGTAGAAAAAATGGTACACAAATGAAAGAAATTACTGCTAAAAACAGAAAAAATAACAAAACAAAGGTAAAAACTAAATACAAACATGCAGAAAATCAGTAAAAGTAGTATACACATTATCCTAAGAAAGTACAATCAGCAAACTAAAAATTCCTAAAACAAAAAAAACCCTAAGAAAATATCCTAGAGTCAACTGTGATAAGGTAAGATCTGTGTTGTGGTAAGTTCCTCTGTGCTGTGAATGTGTATGAATCAATATGAATTTCAAAGTAATGTCAGCATGAATGCACACAGTTAAAAACAAGATTCATACACAGTTGAGACCTATTAATAGTGAAAGATCTTGAAAGTGAATGAATGCAGAGGCTCCATTGAATTTTCAATGCAAAAGTATGATCCTCTGCACATTAACTTTCCTGATGCTTCCAAAATTGAAGAACCATGATCTCAGCAAGATCAGTTCCAGATGGGGGTACATGAATGATAGCACAAGAAGACAACCCATCTGAATATGAAATTTTTTTATGTTTTTATAATTTTTCTTATTTTTATTGGTTTGTTTTTTTTTTTTTTTTGTATCAGCATGGGCTCAACTAGAATCCTTATTTACTAATGCTGAAAAAAATACAAACACTATTCTTGAAAAAGAAATTTGAAATTTTTGTGTTCATCATTTCTTTAATTTTTTAATTGGTTTTCAAATAATAGTAGATCTTAGAACAAAAAATAGACAAAAGCACAACAGTTTGCTGCTTTTAAAGAATTAAAAATTAAAACTAAAAAAGAAAGAGAAGGGAATGCAAAGTCAGGAAGAGCTGCTCCAGCTGCAATCCATAGGCTCCCTCTTGTGGCTATTGCTCTAGATCTGCAAAAATTCAAAAACTACAGCAGTAATTTATTCAAACAGCTACAAGGCAATGAAAAAATATTCAAAAAAATTCAGAAATACTGTAGTATTAAAACATATTTTTTATGCATGTACTGCAGTAGACATTTATTCAAACACTTTGAATGCACTGTATAGATCTAAAACAAAACAACAATAAAAACTAAAGAAAAATCAGATCTACAAAAAATAAAAAACCCAGATCTACTAACTAGATCAAAACTCCCTGACAGCGACGCCAAAAACTTGTTCGATGTATTTCAGGTGGTGATTATTGTAAAGGAAAAATAAAATCAAAGTAAAATAAATGATGAAAATAGCACATCTAAAATATTCAGACCTGTAGGATACAGGGTCATTTTGTAGCAAGTTAGAAAAGTAAGAGTTTGTCCCACAGGGAGTAGTGATCTAAAACCTAATAGGCTGTATAGTAGACCTCCAGTTCTACTACAGATTTGAAAATTCTAGCCTAGTCTAAGAAGAAAGAGAGTATTTCAGGTGTCACTAGATCTAATTTATAAAACAGAAATATAAAACTAAATTTAAAAGATTGAGGAAGATGGATGAGAAAATAAAATATAAAATGGGGGGAAATAGACAGCTAGGGACTTATTTTCATTGCAAAACATATCAAGGCATGTGAATTTGTAGTTGTCCTTCACGTAGCTACAAGCTCAAGTGCATGGTAGAAGAAACCACTCTAAACCAAAGGCTTGAACTGATCTTAAGGGTATGATCTATCCACTTGAATGGTCATGGATCAACCTATAGACTTCATCCAATCTAAAGGATTAAGGTAGAAGAATCTAATTTAGACCAGAGGTTTGAATTGATCTTAAGGCTATGATTTGTCCACTTTAATGGTCACAGATCATCCTAGGGATTTCCTCCAAATCAAAGGTTTCAATTAGAACATTAAAATCACTACAGATGCTGTGGATGCAAGGCTACAAGCTCAGGCATCCATAGGAATATTAAACCAAGAAAAATTAGATGGCAATCAATAGATCTACTGGTAAACTGAATGGGCTATTCCCAAATACTTGAATCCTATAGACATCTAATGGAACTATAAGATCTTTAGATTTAATTAAACTTTAAAATCAATAATTTATTGAATCAAACAACTTAAAATAACCTTGTTCTTAGATCTGTAGTTTGTGCATCAATCCACACATCTTCATGCTGAAATTACAATTACAAACCAGATTTGAACTACTACCTAGATCTAATCCAATAGGATGGATTAGAGAGAGAAGGGGGAAGAAAAAAAAGAAAAAATAAAACCTAAAACTAAACCTAAATGAGTCAAGGAGAACTAAAGCTATTCCTTGGTTTCCTTGCTGAGAAATTATAGTAGCAAGGATTCTTATTTATACAAATGCAGTGATCCATGTGCCTTGAATTGTAGCCAATCAGAGGAGAGAATTTTCATTTCAGTTTATGCTAATCCCTGTGTTTAGCATTCCAACCAATCAGAGAGAAGAGATAGATCTAGTTCTGTTATGCTCAACTGAAGTAGTTTGCTTCCCACCAATGTAGTGATCCATGTGCAGACTTCTCTTGTGGCTTGGAGTTCCCAAAAATGTCCCTACTGTCCATTGGTATTTCCAGCTGCACACTTAAAATAATTGCTGTAAATAGATTACACCCAAGCTGCTGTGGATACCCAAATTAAACTCTCAGTTCTATTGGCTGCCTTGGAACTCAAAATAGCTCTGCTACTGTGATTATAGTCCTCAGATGGAACTTGATTTGATAAATTGTTGGGGTCTTGAAGGTGTTGAATTAAATGGCTGCAAACCTCAACTAGTTTGTTAGTTGAAACTCATTGGAGTTTGGTTGGCTCGAGCTGGATCAGCTTTGAAAAAGTATAAACTGTAGCAGAAAAGATATCAGTTTGAAAGGTTAATTTGTAGGTTTAAATAACAGCAGCTTCAGATACTTCTTTATGAGGATGGGAGGTATTTTTGAGAGGATGAAGCTGCTATTTCGAGAGGTTGCTGAAGCTTAACTTGCTGAAGTCGACAGGTTGGGTGCGTTGCAAACTACAACTCGAGAGGATAGAGGGTGCTGAAGACAAGATCTCGACAAGTTGGTGGATTTAAAGGGGAGTTGTCGACAGGTTGGGAGTTGGAGACTCAAAGGACAACAACTCCAAGTATCATTTTGTGGGGATGGTGGCTGAAGGTCGAGAGGATGTGGAGGATGGGCTTGAAGTTGATAGGTTGTTGTAGTTTAAGAGCTCGACAGGTTTGGTACCACTTCAAGTCGTGAGGATGGATGTAGTTGCTGTCAACAGATTCAAAGTTGCACTTGCTAGAGAGGATGAAGGGCTGGGAAGTCGACAGGTTGGTGCTGCATTTAAAGGTAGATGTCAACAGGTTGAAGTGTGGGTTTTCAGCAATTCTTTGGAGTGCTCGATAGGTTGAAGGTTTGGGAGCTGCAGTCTTTGAGAGGTACTAAAGCTGAACTTGACAAGATGTGGGAGGGTATTTGAAGCTGCAGGTTCCAAGTTGATAGGTTGTGGGAGGTTGGCTGAAGGTGGGTCGACAAGTTGGATGTTCTTTACAAGCCACCAATCGATAGGTTCAAGTGCATGTGCAGCTGCTGAATGTTGACAGGTCTAAATGCATGCTTCATCCCCTTCTTTACTGCTCGAGAGGTTTTCTTCTGCTGTTCAAATGGCTACTTGAGTGAGAATCCAATGATCAAATGCTTTAACTACAACAGCTGCTAATTGATATATCCTCAGATTTGATTAAGCCTGCATATATATATATATATATATATATATATATATATATATATATATATATATACAACACATCTAAAATATTCAGACCTGCAAGATACAGGGTCCTTTTGTAGCAAGTTTTAAAAGTAAGAGTTTGTCCCACAGGGAGTAGTGATCTAAAACCTAATAGGCTGTATAGTAGACCTCCAGATATGCTACAGATTTGGTGATTCTAGCCTAGTCTAAGAAGAAAGTTTTTCGGGTGCCACTAAATCTAATTTACAAAACAGAATTATAAAACTAAATCTAAAAGATTGAGGAAGATGGAATGTAAAATAAAATATAAAATAGGGGAAATAGACAACTAGGGACTGATTTTCATTGCAAAATAGATCAAGGCATGTGAATTTACAGCCGTCCTTCACTTGGTTACATGCTCAAGTGCAAGGTAGAAGAATCCACACTAAACCAAAGGCTTGAACTAATCTTAAGGGTATGATCTGTCTACTTGAATGGTCACAGATTATCCTATAGACTTCATCCAATCTAAAGGATTAAGGTAGAAGAATCCAATTTAGACCAGAGGTTTGAATTGATCTTAAGGCTATGATCTGCCCACTTTAATGGTCACAAATCATCCTAGGGATTTCCTCCAAATCAAAGGTTTCAATTAGAATATTAAAATCACTACAGATGCTGTGGATGCAAGGCTACAAGCTTAGGCATCCATAGGACTATTAAACCAAGGGAAATCAGATGGCAATCAATAGATCTACTGGTAAACTAAATGGGCTATTCCTAAATACATGAATCCTATAGACATCTAATGGAACCACAAGATATTTAGACTTAATTGAACTTTAAAATCAATAATTTATTGAATCAAGCAACTTACAATAACCTTGTTCTCAGATCTGCAGTCTGTGCATCAATCCACACATCTTCATGTCGAAATTACAATTACAAATCAGATCTGAACTACTACCTAGATCTAATCCAATAGGATGGATTAGAGAGAGAAGGGGGGAGAGAAAAAAGGAAAAATAAAACCTAAAACTAAAGCTAAATGAGTCAAGGAGAACTAAAGCTATTCCTTGGTTTCCTTGCTAAGAAATTACAGTAGCAAGGATGCTGATTTATACAAATGCAGTGATCCATGTGCCTTGAATTGCAGCCAATCTGAGGAGAGAATTTTTATTTCAGTTTATGCCAATCCTTGTGTTTAGCATTCCAACCAATCAGAGAGAAGGGATAGATCTAGTTCTGTTATGCTCAACTGAAGTAGTTTGCTTCCTGCCAAGGATTTGAAAATCAGTTCTTGCCCATGTGCAGACTTCTCTTGTGGCTTGGAGATCCCGAAAATGTCTTTGCTATCCATTGGTATTTCCAGCTGCACACCTAAAATAAGTGCTATAACTAGATTGCACCCAAGCTGCTGTTGATACCCAAATTAAACTCTCAATTCTATTGGCCGCCTTGGAATTCGAAATAGCTCTGCTATTGTGATTACAACCCTCAGATGGAACCTGATTTGATAAACTGTTAGGGTCTTGAAGGTGTTGAATTAAATGGCTACAAACCTTAACTAGTTTGTTAGTTGAAACTCAATGGAGTTTGGTTGGCCTGAGCTGGATCAGCTTTGAAAAAATATAAACTGCAGCGGAAAAGATACCAGTTTGAAAGATTAATTTGCAGGTTTAAATAACAGCAGCGTCAGGTACTTCTTTGTGAGGATGGGAGGTATTTTCAAGAGGATGAAGCTGGTGTTTCGAGAGGTTGTTGAAGCTTAACTTGCTGAAGTCGACAGGTTGGGTGCATTGCAAACTACAACTCGAGAGGATAGAGGGTGCTGAAGCCAAGATCTCGACAGGTTGGTGGATTTAAAGGGGAGTTGTTGATAGGTTGGGAGTTGGAGACTCAAAGGACAACAACTCCAAGTATCATTTCGTGGGGATGGTGGCTGAAGGTCGAGAGGATGGGCTTGAAGTCGATAGGTTGTTGTAGTTTAAGAGCTCGACAGGTTTGGAACCACTTCAAGTCGTGAGGATGGCAATATTTGCTGTTGACAGGTTCAAAGTTGCACTTGTTCGAGAGGATGAGGGGCTGGGAAGTCAACAGGTTGGTGCTGCATTAAAGGTAGATGTCAATAGGTTGAAGTGTGGGTTTTCAAAAATTCTTTGGAGTGGTCGATAGGTCAAAGGTTTGGGAGCTGCAGTCTTCGAGAGTTACTGAAGCTGAACTCGACAAGATGTGGGAGGATATTTAAAGCTGCAGGTTCCAAGTCGATAGGTTGTGGGAGGTTGGCTGAAGGTGGGTTGACAGGTTGGATGTTGTTATTTACAAGCCACCAATCGACTGGTTCAAGTGCATGTGCAGCTGCATAATGTTGACAGGTCTAAATGCATGCTTCATCCCCTTCTTTAACTTGACAGGTTTGTTGCTTCAATAGTTCCAAGTTGAGATGATGGCTGTACTGCTCGAGAGGTTTTCTTCTGCTATTCGAATGGCTACTTGAGTGAGCATCCACTGATCAAATGCTTTAACTATAATAACTGCCAATTGATATATCCTCAGATCTGATTAAGCCTACATATATATATATATATGTACAACACATCTAAAATATTTAGACCTGCAAGATACAGGGTCCTTTTGTAGCATGTTTTAAAAGTAAGAGTTTTTCCCACAGGGAGTAGTGATCTAAAACCTAATAGGCTGTATAGTAGACCTCCAGATCTGCTACAAATTTGGCAATTCTAGCCTAGTTTAAGAAAAAAGAGAGTTTTTCGGTTGTCACTAGATCTAATTTACAAAACCGAAATATAAAACTAAATCTAAAAGATTGAGGAAGATGGATGGTAAAATAAAATATAAAATGGGGAAATAGACAACTAGGGATTGATTTTCATTGCAAAACAGATCAAGGCATGTGAATTTGCAGCTGCCCTTCACTTGGCTACATGCTCAAGTGTAAGGTAGAAGAATCCACACTAAACCAAAGGCTTGAACTAATCTTAAGGGTATGATCTGTCCACTTGAATGGTCACAGATCATCCTATAGACTTCATCCAATCCAAAGGATTAAGGTAGAAGAATCCAATTTAGACCAGAGGTTTGAATTGATCTTAAGGCTATGATCTATCCACTTTAATGGTCACAAATCATCCTAGGGATTTCCTCCAAATCAAAGGTTTCAATTAGAGCATTAAAATCACTACAGATGCTGTGGATGCAAGGCTACAAGCTCAGGCATCCATAGGAATATTAAACCAAGGGAAATCAGATGGCAATAAGTAGATCTACTGGTAAACTGAATGGGCTATTTCCAAATACATGAATCCTATAGACATCTAATGGAACCACAAGATCTTTAGATTTAATTGAACTTTAAAATCAATAATTTATTGAATCAAACAACTTACAATAACCTTGTTCTCAGATCTGTAGTCTGTGTATCAATCCACACATCTTCATGCTAAAATTACAATTATAAACCAAATCTGAACTGCTACCTAGATCTAATCCAACAGGTTGGATTAGAGAGAGATGAGGGAAGAGAAAAGGGAAAATAAAATGCTAAAACTAAACCTAAATGAGTCAAGGAGAACTAAAGCTATTCCTTAGTTTCTGTTGGGGATAGGCTAGAATTGGGGATATTTCAGGTGCTAATTATTGTATTTATGATGAAAGCATAATAAAATCAAAGTAAAACAGAGGATGAAAATAGCAATCCTAAAATATCTAGAGCTGCTAAATACAAGGTCCTTTTGTAGCAAGTCTTAAAAGTAAGAGTTTGTTGCACAGGGAGTAGTGAGCTAAAACCTAAAAGGCAGTATAGTAGACGTCCAGATCTGCTACAGATCTGGCAATTCTAGCCTAATCTAAGAAGAAAGAGAATTTTTCGGGTGTCACTAGATCTAATTTACAAAACAGAAATATAAAACTAAATCTAAAAGATTAAGGAAGATGGATGATAAAATAAAATATAAAATGGGGAGAAATAGACAACTTAGGGACTGGTTCTTATTGTAAAACAGATTGAGGCATGCGAATTTGCAGCTGTCCTTCACTTGGCTACAAGCTTATGTGCAAGGTAGAAGAATTCAAACCAAACCAATGGCTTGAATTAATCTTAAGGGTATAATCTGTCCACTTGAATGGTCACAGATCATCCTATAGACTTCATCAAATCCAAAGGTTCAAATTGAAACATTAAAATCACTACAAATACAGTGGATGCAAGGCTACAAGCTCAGGCACCACAGGGTTATTAAACCAAGGGAAATCAGATGGTAATCAATAGATCTACTGATAAACTGAACGGGCTATTCCCACATACATGAATCCTATAGACATCTAATGAAATCACAAGATCTTTAGATTTAATTGAACTTTAAAATCAACAATTTATTGAATCAAACAACTTACAATAATCTTGTTCTCAGATTTGTAGTTTGCGCATCAATCCACACATCTTCATGCTGAGATTACAATTACAAATCATATCTAAACTGCTATCTAGATCTAATCTAACAGGCTGGATTAGGGAGAGAAGGGGGAAGAGAAAAGGGAAAATAAAATGCTAAAACTAAACCTAAATGAGTCAAGGAGAACTAAAGCTATTCCTTTCTTTCCTTACTTCAATAGTTTCAATTGGAGATGATGGTTGTACTGCTCGAGAGATTTTCTTCTGCTGTTCGAATTGCTACTTGAGTGTGCATCAATTGATCAAATGCTTTAACTACAGCAGCTGCCAATTGATATATCCTTAGATCTGATTAAGCCTATATATATATATATATGTGTGTGTGTGTGTGTGTGTATAGCTCTTATAATTATGCAACTCGAGTGCCTGAAGGCTGGCTTCAGTATAGCAGCTGCTGCGATGTGTTCCTCTTCACTGAAAAACCCCACTGCTGTAGCTTATTTTTCGAATTTTGCAGCTGAATGGGCATCTAAGGTGCAGATGAGGTGCAATAGGCTATTGCAACTGCTGAAGCTTTTAGATGGCTGTTGCAGTTTTCTTTGATAACTTCATCTCAAGCACATTGGTAGCTGCTGTTCAGCAACAGGCCATAGCACCACTCCTTTCATCTTTCTCTCTCAGCTCTTGATTGATTTCAAAACTCCTCTTATTGGCACTTTTAACTAAAAAATTGCATTTGCTGTATTTTTACTCCTAAACTGCAAACCAACATAAGAATCAATTATTAAGTACTTTAAGTACTAACAAAGGCTAGGTTTAAAGGGTATAAATTAGTATAAATAAGTGACTAACACCTAGCCTTCCCTCTCTACCTCTTAGTTATCAAGCCCTAGGAGTTAGAATCCCATTTCTCATCATACAAGCCTTCAAATGCTCACCGAAGCAAGCCAACACAAGGCTCCCCAGCGGTGCAATAAGGGCCCGAGAGCTCCGGCTCTCCCCTCTATTCCTCTACCTTCTCGGTTATTCCTTTATCCTCTCATTTATGCCGTTACGCGTCGAATTTTCGGTAGGAATGGAGGGCCACAAATAGGATTTTAAGATCCTTTGGGCAAGAGGAAGCCTTTTTCTTTTCTTTTGTATTAATTTTGTTTTGGTCATAAGAAGAGACCGCATTAAGCGGGTTGATTGGGTGCCTAACACCTTCCCAATCGATAATTGAAGCCCCTACCTAAGAGCCTTTGGCATAGACCAGATTCAGAGTCATATTTGGGGCTCTTCGGTGCTTATAAAATTGATCTAGGTTTCCTGGGACACCAAAAGATTCGGTTGGAAACTCTAAATATTTTATTTGAGAGTGCATCGTCGCAACGGGATCGTCATTAATCCCACGATTGCACAGATGGCGACTCTGCTGGGGAGTAGCTAGTAGAGCTTCCCCTTGAACTTGGCCTCTTTATTTTTAATTTACTAACCTTTTATTGCTATTTTTTAGTTTATTTTTACTATTTTTTTATTCACCCCTCTGATTACGTCATTTTACTTACGCCTACTTTTACATTATTTACAAGCCTTAGCCGTTTGACGGTCCTACTTGCGCATTGTCATTCAATTTTTTTACGTTTTTGTCATTTCAAGCACCTTAGCTGATCGGTGGCTCTACTTGTGCATTGTCATTTAAATTTCTTACATTTTCGTCATTTCAAGTGCCTTAGCCATTTGGCGGGCCTACTTACGCTTTTAATTCTGCAATCATATTCTGCTAGTGAACGTCGGCTCGTAGAGGCGGCACGAGATCATCACCCCCAGTCTATGAACTTAAGAAAATTTTCTTAAAAGTAAAAAATAAAATGGAACCAACAAAGGGGATTTAAATTGATTTTTGCGAGATAGATTTTCAAGGGTTGGGTTGTTTAGGCACACATACAAACTCTCGGGTCTTAGTACGGCGGCAGCCCCTAGTGGTGATGATCCAGAAAAGTCCCAGCCCACCTAGTACTTGAGAAAAGTGCTTACACTTGAGGTATATCGGGTGGGTAAGCTTCTCGTTACCAAACTTAAAATTAAAAAAAAAGAGAGCGATAGTGAATCCAATTTGGCCTCTAAACCCTTAGGATCGGTGAGGAAAGAGACAATAATATAAACAGTCAGTCCCTGGAAGCCTAGCTTCCACAAAAAGCCAGTTTGGAGACCCATTTTAGATTGAGATTACTGCTGTCAAACAATCTGGAGAACCATTTTGCTCTGATGCCACTATTAGTTGCGCCAATGCAAAATGTCCCAAAAGAACACTGGCGACACTATTAGTTGCGTCAGCTTTATTCTGGAAACTTTTGCTCTGATGCCACTATTAGTTATGCTAGGTTGGTTCTGAGTAGCATCAGTTTGGATCTGTGGCCTATTTCACACCCCGGACTCCCCAATCAGTGCCTTTAGTGCCTCTATTTAGGCTTCGCAACTTTCGACACCCAATATGCCCTTGTCGTTCCAAAGAAGGTGACTTCTTTTTAATTCGTTTTGGGGGATCAGGTTGTTTGCATTAGTTTCCACACCTTCAATAGATCAAGGAGTTTCCCTTTGATTCTTTCAAAGTGCTTCAGAACCTTAGCCGTAGGACCTGCTTAGGGTACGAGAGCCACCAGAGAAGGGAATTCAAAAGGGCCCTGGAATCCTCATTTCTTTTCACTTACAAAAATTTAAAATAAAAAAAATAAAAAATAGAGTCTTGATTGGTGCTGGTACAACGGCATCACGTGGCCTCCGTCATCCCGTAGAGGAAGAAGGAGGAAGCTTTATGGGCACCATCCGAGGCACTCGTACCCAACTCGATACCGAGATATGTCATGGGCCGTGGACCCGGCTTATGCCGATCCCGACTCATCCCCGCCACATTTTCCAACCCATTCCCATACCGAAGGAGCCTTTACTTCCACCCCCTCACCCAATCAACCCTCACCATAGCTGGCCCGTTTGGTGCCCCTATTTTTCCTTCCACCGCTTACTAAAATCCAAATTTCCCATCATTTTCCCAAGCTATGCCTTCATCCATGGCCATCTCCAGCCCATCTCACCTTCCTTCCACACCCATTCAAAACCCATCCTCCACCTTAATCAACATACCCTATTTCTCATCCGCCCAACCCGATCCACCCACATTCATCCATACCACATCCAATGCCCCACACACCCCTCCATTTGCCTCAGTCATGCCCATCTTTTTCGAAGACATGACCAACTTTCCTTTCTCATTCTTCACCACTATGCCCAACACATCTCCCCCATACACACCTAATCCATCCACCAATGCCCCACCTCATTTCTCCAATTCACCCCATATCCCACCCTCACCTGGGCCATGCTCAATTTTACCGCGGCCATGCCTAATTTTTCCTCTTCACACACCCCATCCATACCCCTCCAACAGTCAAATAACCCATCTCCATCCGATCCCCCTTCCATGTCTATGATGGAGATGTTCCAAACCTATAATAGGTGGAAGGCCTCCCAACACATTCCCTCTCATCCACACCACACATCTATGGATCCCTCCCATACCCTATCAAGCCTCTAGGCCTCACTCTCCCATGACCCCCATCAACCCCCCATCATCCACACTATCCAAACCCTAATTTCCCACATGTCCCAAGGCCCAATGGACCAAACCCCCATTTCCCCCATGTCCCAAGGCCCAATGGCCCAAACCCCCATATCTCCCATGGCCTAAAACCCCATGACCCATACCCACAAAGGGCCATGGCCTAGACTCATCAAGGCCCAATGGGCTAGATCCACCAAGGGACCAAGGCTTAGACCCATCAAGGCCCAATGGGCCATACCTATCAAGGGCTCATGACCTAGACCCATTAAGGCCCAATGGTCCAGACCCACCAAGGGCCCATTACCTAGACCCACCAAGGGCCCATGGCCCAAATCCATCAAGGGCCGATGGCCTAAACCCATCAATGGCCCCACCAAGGCCCCCTGGACCACACCAATCATGACCAAGGCTTTGTGGCCCAAGCTTCCTAAGGACCCATGGGCCAAACCTTCATAGCCCAACCCTCCCAAGGCTTCATAGCCCAAACCCAAGCCCATCAAAACCTTGGAGCCTCACACCCATACCCTTCACAATTCCTCCAAAATTTCACCCATTCACAACCCTCATACCCAGCTCAAACCCAGTCCTTACATCAACCCCAATTCACCCATATCCCAACATCTCAAAGTCACTTTCAAGCCTTTCCCCCGGCCCAATGGCCTCATCAGGAGGCTCCACTCCAAAATTTAACTTCCACTCATCCCATCATCCCACAGAGTTTCCCTCATCCCCAATGGACTCACCCGACCCCCATTCATGTCATTCCCATCCAGTCCATGCAACACTAGCAAGAGAATCCCGCCCTCACTGCACCCTATGTAGACCAGCTGTATGAAGAGGACGAGATTAGGAATAGTGGAGCTTATGCTGGACATTGACCAGCCTTAACCCTCCTCCTATAATTGCCCACCCCCTGGTAGCCCAAAGTGAAGTCCAACCAACTGCCGAGAAAGTGGCCCCCATATCCAAGGAGTTAGAACAGTTGAAAGAGCAGTTAGACAAAATACAGAAGCAGTTGTTGAAAATGGGAGGTGCTGAAATCCATGCCACAGACTTCACAGATTTATGTTTGTTTGCTAAGGTCCCCTTGCCTCCAAAATTTAAAATGTCGGCTTTTGAAAAGTACAACGGTATCGACAATCCTATTGCACACCTCAAGTCCTACTATAGGGACATGTGCCAATATGGAGGGGACGAAAGGCTACTGATAAAGGTCTTTCAAAAGAGTTTAACTGGTCCAACCTTGAGATGGCTTATATCTTTAGAACCATCTATGATGAAAACTTGGAAGGATTTGATGCACTTGTTTCAAGAACAATATGTCTATAATATAGACATTGAACCGCATAAGTCAAACTTGGCCCAGTTGAAATAGAACCCGAATGAGACCTTCAGTGATTATTTGGGGTGTTGGAGAGCACTGGTAGCTCAGGTTAGAAACATGATACCTAATGATGAACAAATAGAAATGATTTCTAAAAATACCCTGCTAGTGATCTCGGACTTTTTAGTGTACCAACAGTAGTCCAGCTTTGCTGATCTAGTAAGGAACGCCAATCGATGTGAAGACGCTATTAGTGAAAGTCGCCTGAACAAAAATATACCGAGTGGAGCTAGTGAGGTTAGAAAGTTTTCAGAATATAGGAACGAGAAGAGTACAGGGGTCGATGTCCAGAACATTGCCAATACCAGGCCCAATAATAACATAACCCCATTCCAATTTCAAGCAGTCCCGCCAGCACCAGTCAAAACTGAGTAGATATAGAGAGCAGGGAATTGACAAGGAATGCAGATGACTTCGATGCAGAGGAGAGCCCACTACGACTGAGTATTTACACCCCTAGGGCAATCACTAAGTGTACTTTTGCCTTTACTAATAGAAAAGGAATTAGTTACTATTCGTTAATCGCAACCTCCTCACCCAATCCCAAAGAATTATGACCCTAATACCCACTGTAATTTTCATCAGGGTCTGAGTCACCCGATTGATCATTGCTTCCCATTGAAGCACGTGATCCAAGATTTAATTGATGCTAGGAAAGTCATTCCACCGACACCCTCTCAAGTGAACCAGTACGCAAATATTCATCAAGTGCCACTACCCCCACATCCTATCGGAGGAGCAGGGCCCAGACCCACCATCGGGATGGTAGAGAAATATGAGGAGGAATTTGAATTTGATCCGTCGGATTACATCAGTGATCGAGATAGCTATGTGGCACCATTGCCAAGAAATTGTGAAGAAAGGAATATTGGGGTGATTGAACCCCTAAATTTATCGAATTATTTCCCCAACCCAGCACCTTGAGTTGAACCCTTGGATCTTAGGGCTTATTTTCCATCACCCACTCCTGTCAATTATGTGCATATAAATACATATCACCAAACACCACCACCCCCATCAATTGCCCGATAGCCCACAATGCCCCCAATCCCCCGCCAGCACCTATCAGCTATCAATGGCCTACTCTTTACCCCTGGTGCAACCACCCACAAGCTTCACCAGCCCCATCTGGCCTAATTTTTTCACCCAACCAGCCATCACCGAAGTGAATCAAGTGTTACCCACACCTTCGGAGCCCGCAGTGTAAGTGCATCTGATACCAGCAGCTATACTATTTCAGATTTCATGACCAACCTGCGATCCTCATCAGGTCTCGCTGAGTTATGAACAAATAGATATCAACACTGGCAGCAATAGAGAAGGGGCAGTGGACCTTGTTACTCTATCCGAGAAGATCTCAAAGCAGCCTGAAGCACCAGCACCAGCACCGACATAAGCCCAACCAGAGGAAAAGGAAGATAGCACCGTGAATCCTTTTGAGAAAGTGAGTTGAGAACATATACTGAAGACTTAGCTGAGAAGAATGCCTGCCCATATTACTGTATGGGATTTGTTAATGACGTTCTCGCTCCATTTTCAAGCATTAATAGGGACATTAAAAAATGCGCATGTATCTCTTCAAGTTAGCCCAGATGAAGTCGGGCAAATAATCGATCAAGTTATAGCTCTAAATGCCATTTCATTTTCGAATGTCGATTTACCTGATGAAGGGAGTCGTTACTCCAAATCCCTGACTATTACTGTTGAGTATGAAAATATGATAATCCCCTTAGTTTTAATCGATAATGGGTCTGTGTTAAATATATGCCCACTGAGAACAGCCACCAAGATTGGGGTAGATCTTTGCATGCTGAGACCCACGAGAACTAGTGCCAAAGGCTTTGATAACACATGAAGAGAGATAATGGGAGAAGTTGACCTTGAGCTATTGATTGGGCTAATGACCTTCTCCATATTGTTTCAAGTAATGGACATCAAATCCTTGTTTAATCTACTATTAGGGCGCTTGTGGCTGCATGAGGTCGGAGCAATACCGTCGACGCTGCACCAAAAGCTTAAGTTTATGTCTAAGCATAAGATCATCACCATCATTGGTGAGGGGCACAGTGAGAAAGAAAAAGCCACCAATAATGTCGAAAAATTCAAAGTGTTGGATGTGTCACACACCACTGAGGGTGTCGACCTCCATAGTTTTAAATACGAGGTGTCGACAATACTCTCGAAGCCCATCGAGGGCATCATTCCATGAACCGGAGGTGGAATGGTAGTAGCAGTGGCCATTCTCTATAAGTGGGGCTATAAAAAAGGAAGGGGGCTGGGGCCCAGACTGCAAGGTAGAAAAGAGCCCGTCAGAGCTAAGGGTGGTCAAAAAGTCAGATTTGGGCTAGGTTACAAGCCCACAGAAGAAGAAGTGCGGGAGGCTAAGGAGAAAGCCTGTGCGATGGCAACTGCGAGAGCTAGGGGGATACACATAAAGGAAAGACCCCATCCCAGGCCTCACATCAGGAATTCATTTGTGAGCGTCGGGGTTGTAAAGATTGACCGGAATGGGATAACCCGATTAACCCCACACAAGCCCACATCACCGATTCACCCCACCAATCCCCACATCACTCTTCCCAGCCTGGAGATAGACTTGGCTGCGTTATCCCTCTTTGAGGAGCGACGACCCGTACCTGAATAAACTCCCCTTGTGGTGAATCACCACAAAACTGTGTTAACGTTTGAGGATATCATCTCAGATGAAATGGGGATCAACATAGTGGAGGCTGACTCTGAAGAGTCGTATCAGTCAGCACCTCCATCCAAATAGGTAAAGGAACAGCCTTACAGGTATGCTACTGGGCATCTTTGCCCCAAACCTTAGAAGCGGGGAGTGGCCTAACATTTGGCATCATTTTCCTAAAAAAAATAGCCTATAAAAAGTGAAATAAGCCCTTGGTAGATAATACCTTGTATATATATAGACTCGTGTTGCCAAGGGTCCGTCTATGAAGAAAATAAAAATTCCAAAAACATTGAAAAAATATAAAGTTTAAAAATATTATCATTTAAAATTCCAAATAAAAACCCATAAAAAGATGCGATAATTGAAATACCCGTCCCACGTAAAATTGACCCCTTTCCTATAGAAATACAAGAGGTAGGTATTACGAGTCTGGACGAGGATATCCCTTTGGAGGAGCTCCCCAATGAGCTCCTTGACTGGTTTGTTGAATTTGAGCATGACCCTACCCCCATTGTTGAAGAAACTAAGGACGTTAATCTAGAAACTGAGGAGATTCCCTGAATTACCAAGATTAGAACATCGCTGTCTCTCGAAGAAAGAAAAATCATGATTGAATTTCTTTGATCATACGAAGACATTTTTGCTTGGTCATATGAGGACATGCCTGGTTTGGACACTAATTTGGTTGAGCATGAGTTGCCTCTCTACCCTGATATGAAGCCGGTTAAGCAGAAGCTGAGACATCTCTGACCCGAGTGGATGTTGAAAGTCAAAGATGAGGTCATCAAGCAGTATGATGCGGGATTTCTCATGATATCCAAATACCCACAGTGGCTAGCCAATATTGTGCCTGTGTCAAAGAAGGATGGAAAGGTCCGCATGTGTATCGATATTTGCAATTTGAACAAGGTAAGCTCGAAAGATGATTTCCCATTACCGCACATCGACATCTTGGTTGACAACACTGCTAAGCACGAGATGCTTTCTTTTATGGGTAGATTCTTAGGATACAATCAGATTAAGATGGCAGAGGCAGATCAAGAGAAGACGCCATTCATCACTCCTTGGGGGACCTTTTGCTATCGAGTCATGCCATTTGGGTTGAAGAATGCCGATGCAACGTACCAGAGAGCTATGACCGCATTATTTCATGACATGATGCACCGAGATATTGAGGTGTATGTCGATGATATGATAGCTAAGTCACTGGAGCGAAGTGATCATCTGGTAAACCTTCAGAAGCTATTTGGGAGGTTGAGAAAGTATTGGTTATGTCTGAATCTACAGAAGTGCACATTTGGCTTTATGTCTGAAAAACTGTTGGGATTCATTGTCAGTAGGAGAGAGATCGAGGTCGACCCAGTCAAAGTCAAAGCTGTCACTGAAATGCTGCCACCATCTACTAAGAAAGAAGTTAGAGGGTTCTTGGGCAGAATATAATATATCAGTCGGTTCATTGCACAGCTAACGCCTATCTACACACCGATCTTCAAGCTACTAAGGAAGAATACTCTCGTTGAATAGAACGGTGATTGTCAGGCAATGTTCGATAAAATCAAAAGCTACCTCCTTAACCCTCCTGTGTTAGTACCACCTGAGCCAGAGAAACCACTCTTGATGTATCTCTCCATGACAGAAGTCTCGATGGGATGTGTCTTAGGGTAGCATGGTGAGACGGGAAGAAGAGAGCAGGCCATCTACTATCTAAGCAAGAGGTTTACTGATTATGAGATACGTTATTCTCATTTGGAGAAAGCATGTCTGGCTCTTGTATGAGCTACTCAAAGGCTCTGCCATTACTTACTATCCCAAGCCATTTTACTTTTGGCCTGAATGGACCCATTGAAAACCTTGTTTGAGAAGCCGGCTCTTACTAGACGAATCGCACGATGGCCACTTTTATTGTTTGAGTTTGACATCACGTATATCACTCAGAAGTTGATCAAGGGGCAGGCACTTTCCGATCATCTTGCTGACAGTCCTTTGTCAGATTATGAACCTTTGAGAACTGAGTTCCCCGATGAGGACATCCTGTTCATGACGGAAGACGATACAAAAGAAGTAGAAGAATCATGGGTAATGCACTTCGACGGAGCAGCAAATGCCGAGGGTCAAGGAGTTGACGCCATCCTAATTTGGCTAAAAGGATCTCACGTACCAGTCTCTATCAAACTCACTTTCCCTTACACTAACAACATGGTCGAGTATGAAGCTTGTGCGTTTGGTTTACAGGTGGCTCTCGGTCTAAACATAAATTACCTCCAAGTGTTTGGCGATTCGCAGTTGATCATATGCCAGGCAAATGGAGATTGGAAGACAAAAGACGAGAAATTGATCCCTTACCATGAGCACTTCGAGGATCTGATAGTTTGTTTCGAAGACATGACATTCTCATATGTTCCTCGGATAAGGAATCGCTTTGCCGACACATTAGCCACTTTGGCGTCAATGATTGAAATCCCGTACGGTGTCGAGATGAAGTTGATCATGATCGAGCAAAGGAATTAGCTAGCCTTCTGCCTCTAGATTGAGGAACCTATAAAGTCTGATGATGAGCCACCTTGATTCTCAGATATCAAGAATTTTCTTGAGACGCTAACTTTCCCTGAGGGTACGTCCAAGACGGACCAACGAACCATTCAATGTTTAGCGGCAGGCTACGTCATTTGTGGGGAATGCCTTTACAAGCGATCCTACAATAACATCTTGCTTAGGTGCCTTACAGAAAGTGAAGCAATCAATATTACGAAGGAGATCCATGAGGGAGTATGCGATGCCCACGTCAGCAGTCACATGCTCGCCAAGAAAAATCTACGACAAGGGTACTTTTGGACCACTATGGAATTGGATTGTTGTAAACATGTTTATAAATGCTACAAGTGTCAGGAACACTCCAGTCTGATACACGCTCCCGCCATTGATCTTTACTGCATGACCACTCCTTTGTCATTTGCTACCTGGGGCCTTGACGTTGTCAGAATGATTAATCCGAAAGCATCAAATGGACATCGATTCATCCTCGTTGCCATTGAGTACTTCACCAAGTGGGTAGAAGCAGCATCATATGCTAACATCACGGCTAGTCACATTGAGAAGTTTCTCAAAAACAATATTGTGTGCCAATTTGGAGTACCCAAGGATATCATCACGGACAGCGGCACAAACTTTGTGAATAAGCGCATCCGAGTCTTCTGTGAGCAATACAAGATCAAGCACCATCGCTCATCCCCTTATCGACCTCAAACTAATGGAGCCGTGGAAGCTGTGAGCAAGACGGTCGTCCGCATCCTCGAAAAGATGGTCGTCACTTACCAAGATTGGATCAAAATACTGCCATTTTCTTTGTGGACCTACAGAACGTCGATCTGTACTGCTACAGGGGCAACACCATTCTCCCTCATGTATGGAATCGAGGCCGTCCTACCGATAGAGATTGAAGTACCCTCGCTCTGAATCCTCATGGAATCAGGCTTACCCAAAGTAGAGAGAGAGATCCTACTTTGAACAATTGAATCTATGGGACGAGAAAAGACTCCTAGCCTTGTGCCATACTCAAATTTACCAGGGGAAAATCTCACGCGCTTACAATAAAGGTGTCCACAGTTAAGATCTAAAGGTAGGAGACACTGTACTGAAGAAGATCTTCTCATCCCTCCACGCCGATCCGAGAGGAAAGTTCAAGCTGAACTGGGAGAGACCTTATGTCGTTCGAGAAGTACTGCCAGGATATGCCATCCGCTTCACCACCATAGATGGAGATCATCTTCCTGAGCCCATCAATGCTGGATACGTTCGACGGTTCTACTCTTAGTCTATCACGATAAGATAAGTATTGGTGAAATAAATACGTGACTGCTCAAGAACCACCCAAAAGAGGCTATCATTCTGAGCATAGTAGCCAGAAAGCATCCCTAAAAATGATGATATCCTTTGCTACCTCATTTGAGCCCGAGCCTTTCTTTCAATAAACCCCTTCCTTGAAAAAGAAAAAGTGTGTACATATAAAAGGAAAAAAAGAGATGAAGTAGAAGCACTATAAAAAAAAAAGAAAAAAAGGGAAAAGCAAAACCTCAAAAAAGATATTGCCTGAAATAAAACAAAGAAAAAAGAAAAAATATATAGAAGAATTACAGGGCATGTATAGTAAAATCCCCTAAGGAAGAAAATATGTTGTGAAAAATTGGAATCGTATCAAGGAAACCTTCTTAGCCTAGCATACCTTCAAATCCTAATCTATCCCATGGCCAACTACACCCTGAAGAAAGCACTCTTTATAGGTCTACGAGTAGTCATAGTATCTATTAGGTCAACATAAGCTGAGTTGTGAGACGACACCAGAACCCCATCTGGCCGGCTATGACGGAATCGATATCTATGTCGTGGCTTTTGAAAAAAGAAAAAAGAAAATATATACAAGCTCAAACCAAGATGGACATGGTCAAAGCCCAAAACGGCTCTATGAGTAAAAGCAGTGAGTTTGTGCGGACCAGGTGAAAACTCGAAAGAGTTCTTGGGGTAAGAGAGCTAAATCTATGGACGTGGTGAAAACCCGAAAGGGTGCCATGGGTAAAAAGAGGGCGCAAACGGGCACGAAAAACTCACCTTGGGCGTTGTGAGCAAAAGGATAAGTGGAAAAAGAAAGGTTTGATTGATAAGATTGATGTTGGAGGAGCCCTCTTGGTTACTCTCCTTGATCCCCTTTTTCTGACTGGGCCACTCATGCTAGTTCAAACCGGGCCCCGACCAAAATTGTCTTAGTGAAGCTGCTTTGTTAAACGTATGACACAAGGTAAGGAGAAAGGTTTGACTCAGTCCAAGGGGATTGATGTTCTAGTCTTGGTAAAGTTGCTGAAACTCACCTAGATCCGACCACTTAAAAGGGTTTCGACCATGCTCAAAAGGGGACCCGAGATCTTACCCTGTGATTGAGGCATCAAACCAAACAAAAAGAGAATAAAGGGCAGGGATGATAGCCCCTTTTTCCAAAGATAATAATTTCCCTTCTCCACTTCCATGCCCAGGCTGTGCACATTCCAAAAGGGACCCATTAATAGAAAAGAACAATAATAAAAAGAGAAGCCTTTGTAAATATAATAGATTTTTCTTTTCCATTTACAACTGCACCGCTTACATCACATCCCCCAAAAAATATAGTCAGTGTGATGTCTAGGTTTCTTTCTTTCTTTTTTACAAAAGCAGAAAAAAATAAAAACATAAAGAAAATATGTATACCAAAAAGTGTGCATATGTAAAAGGGTTTCTTATGCCCCTTTTTTGTGTATTTGATCTATGCAAAAAGATATATGTGCAGGAGGGAATCAACAGCCTAGCTCACGCTTCAAGGCACTAATCTTAGCGAGAAAACCATCCTCTCGGATATCCCGCTCGATCAACCAACGACCATGCAAGATCTTGTACCTCTTCCGAGAAGCATCAGTAGCCCCGTGATCAACATTTAAGGATCCTTTCAGACGAAGGACCTCGCTCTCAGCTACACCAGCTTTGGTCTCTGCTATCTCTGCTCTAACCTTTTCTCATGCTAAAAGTTCTTACAGGACCCTCTTCTCATCAACCAACAACTCAATGTGAGCTCAAAGCACCGTCTCCTTCTTTGGCCAGGGGCCTCCTGTATCAATACTCTCCGTCTGATCCATATGACCATCAGTAGGCTGCTCAGCCAATAGCCAAGCCTCATACTCAGGAAAAGACTAAAGTGAATCTCCCTGCTCTATATCACACATTAGCGTCGACTGACGTGTCTCCCAAAGAGCAGTAATCTGATCCATGTCCCTAGAGGACCCCCTATTACTTTCATGTTCTTAAAGTATTAAATTGAAAAGATGGAGATTTCCAATGATTATTGTGTATTATGTGGATACCGAAATCATATTTTTCTGCAGGATGGCTACATTGCTTAACAGATGTCAAAAATTTTACCGTGCTATATTATGTGTGTGGAGTAGTTTTTACTATTTTGTAGTGGGGTATGATCTGTGCATTTCCAGGTATCTTATTAGTAGGTGTTTTTGCACTTCTATACACGTTCCAGATTCCTCAATATGGATTGGTTAGAGGGACTTAGGACAATTTTCGAGGATAAAAAATTTATAAGGTGGGGTGAATGTAATAACCCCAATTTAGCAAAACGTGTAAGTCATGTGACGTGTGTGCAGGACTGTGGTGTGTGTGGTTCACAGGGGAACCCATACAAGTAAACACACTTTGGTGTGTATGTGTCTGACACCAAGAGGAAGTTAGTGGACAAGAGTAACACATAACTCATGTGTTTGTGGCTAGCAGGATAGCAAAGTCAATTGCTAGGATAAGGGGGGTCTCACAAGTGAGACCCATTTGTTGGGTTTTGAGATTGCAAGTGAGAGAGAGAGAAAAGAAGAAGGGTTTCAAGAGAAAAGATAGAATTTTCTTGAACCTTTGTGTTAGATACACTTGATCAAAGTGAAGTACATGGGAAGTGTATGAATGCGTGAAGGATTGCCTACGATTACATTGGCTGGATCGTGTTCGTGGAGCTCGGTGTGATCGGAGTGGGTTTTGGAAACCCCTTTTTTATAACAAAAAGTGGGTCATTTAATGTTTATTAGGATGTGTAACAAATATGGATGAGGTGTGATGAAGATCAAATTAAAGAAAAACTCATATCTGAAACATCTCTTGTTCTCGCGCACACGAGCTCCAGAGCTCGCTAGCGTGAGAAACCTTCTGAAGGCATAAGTCAGCCCATGAGGCTCTGAGACTCGCTCGCAAGAGGTTTAAGTGACTTAGAGGCTCTCTCGTGCGAGGCCTCATGTGACTATCTCCAGTGCACTAGAAATCTAATCGATCGTGGGAGTTTCAGACCTCGCGTGGTGCTCGCGCCCGAGCTCCAGGGCTCGCTCGCGAGAGAAACAGAGTCAAATCTGTTTTGTTCCTTTTGGTCTAAATTGTTTAGAAATGTGTACCTTAGGTTCTTTTAAGCTTTCCTAAGGGGGTATTTGGATATTTTGAATTTAGGATTAGCGTGTGAATATACATGTGGACTCCGATAGAGCTATGTAGGGATTGAATTGAGCACGACTTGAGGTAGGGGAATTCAATACCATGACTTCCTATATGAATAGTATAGATGAATCGTGAATGAGATAAGCATGTGCGTGTGTGTGTATGTGAATGAGATAAGTAATGTGTTAAGCATGATAAGTGTGAAACGTGAATATGTACTTGAATATGATAGGTGAATGTGAACCATGTGATAAGAAAACGTGAACCATGTGAGAAGTGTGTATATGAACAAAATGTGCAAGCATGTGAAACACCAATTCTAGCTATAATTAATCACATTGATTTGTTACACGGTGAATAACTATAAGTTAGTTTCACTATTGTAGACACCCCCATTTTGCCCTCTCGAAATATACAATTTTGTTCGATCAACCTTTGACCTCATAACTCTAATGTGGGACCATGCATTGAAACAATAGTACATGGCTGGATACAGGCTGGAACAATAGCTCTGTAGCTCAAATCCCAACATAGGGAGACTATATACTGAAGCAATAGTATATAGTCGAAATGCAGACTAAAACAATAATCTTACATTTCAGACTAGAGGCCAAACCCGAACAACCCTGAATAAAGCGCCTAAAACCCTACACGTAATTCGATTGCACGCTAGACCACAAACGCGTAATCAGTCCCCCCTTCAGACCAAACTTCCTTTCTCAGACAATCTCGAGACTCGATCACGCGTCTGAAATCAGACACTTGATCGGATTGAGCACCACCCCACCAGTGCACAATTGGCCTACGCCTAACCTAGCCTCACAGTCCTTGACCCCTAAGTTTCCTTGATTAAACGCTTTTGAAGAAATACTTAATCAGATTGCGCATGTCCTAACAAGCGCGCAATTAGCCTTAACACTATTAGGACTAGGAAACTCGCTGAGCAAGTCAGCCAATTGCTCATTGAGTCGGTGACTGACTCAAAGCGATTAAGCACTGGGAAACTGGCGTGTAATTCAGTTAAATACTTGAAAAACGGCACGTAATTGAAGAAAAACCTATAAAAGATATTTTTTCTAATTCACCCAGGAGGCTGGGCAAAATTTTGAGAACATATTTTTTTGGGATTTCGAAACTAGAGAACTCTGAGGACAAACTCATAGAGCAACCTAATCATAATTTTGAAATTCAAGCTTCGAATCTTCGAGATTTCTCTCCATAGTCCCCGATCCTAGGTAAAAATCTTAGTTTTAGACTTAGGATATTTCTCATAGTTTTAATTATTAGTTTTAATTACAGGTTTTAATTTTCAGTCCGAGACCGTAGCACCCTTTTTTAGATCGGAAATATTTTATATCTAGTTCTAATTCTCCGAATTCAGAACCAGTCCTTAATTCGATAGTCTAATTTATCGACCCTAGGCTTTAATTCTATTCTAAAATCTTAATTTTCAGTCCTATCATTAATTTCTAGTTCTAATCCTTGGATTCTAGAACTAGTCCTTAATCATACGGTCTGATTTTCTGATTACAGACCCGAATTCAGTCCTAGAAATTAAAATTCTAATTTTAATTTCTCATTTTAATACCTCCAAAAATCCTAATATAATTTCACTTTCTATAATTTTAGTTCATAACTTAATTCATAATTATTATTCTGAAATCAATTTTGAAAAATCTAAAATACTATTTTACAATCTAAAATTCAATTTATCTTTAATCTCAGCCATCCGATTTGCCCAAGGGAGTTTACTGAGGGTACTCGGGAATGAGGCCAATCCTCCTAAGCATAGCGGGCCCAAAACTCTTTTTTTTAGAAATTCTAGAATTAATTAATTGCTTTTGCTAATTTTTAGTATAATTAATAAGTAGATTTATTTTATTTCAGCATAATTAATTAATTAAGCTAATTAGATTTTAGTATGATTGATTAATTTCTTTAAATTAGATTTTAATTGGTTAATATCTTGCTTTAATTAGAATTCAGTATGATTAATTCATTGCTTTAATTAGATTTTTAATATAGTTAATTCATTGCTTTAATGAGATTTTTAATATAGTTAATTCATTGCTTTAATTAGAATTTTAATCAAATTAGTTTATTTACTTTAATTAGATTTTCAAGAAAATTAGTCTATTTGTTTTAATTAGATTTTAATAAAAATAATTCTTTTGCTTAAATCAAAGTTTCAGTAAAATTAATTTTCTATTTCGATTAGAATTCTGGTAAGACTGTTATACTTGACTTAATTAGAATTCCAATACAACTAGTATACTTGCTCAGTCTGAATTCTAGTATAATTAGTATGCTCAAATTAATTAGAGTTTCATCAAGACTACTACATGTGTGCCCCTAGTATAATTAAGAAACCTGATCATAATTAGACTTCTAATGGGATTAGGAGACTAAGATTAGTTAGACTTTTAATAGTATTAGGACACTTAATTAATTAGACTTTCAATAAGAATAGGAATAGTAAAAATTAATTAGACTCCTCATAGAACTAGAATATTAAATTAAATAAACTACAATAGATTACCACCCAACCAAACTCACAATAGAATCAGGGAAGTCTAAATTGACCAGAACTATAACCATAAAGGGAAATAAAAGGGAAATTCAACTATCTAAATTAAGAAAAAGACATAGCTGTTGATGTTCGCAGGCGGACGATTCAGTATAGAAGTAACCCATACCCGCTCTCAAGCGTGATCATTGACGTATTGCAGCGTCAATAAATATCTGCAGCTAGTTATCGCAACAAACTAGGAACCTTTCTAAAAAGCCCTTTATTTTTTTTTACCTCCACTATTCCAAATGCCACATCGCTAGAGTTGACCTGGACAGAATTGGAGCCACTGGTTCAACGGGGACCGAGAGGAACCTAGAAAAAGCGCGCACCAACAGATTGGCAATCGCGATTGGACACTTTTGCAAACTCTTTTTCTAGATAGTTAGATCTCATCTTATCTCCCCATTTTTTTTTCTTCTTTCCATCGTGCCACCTTTTATATATATATGAGTCTTCATGAAAGACTTGAGATGCCTGGTATACGAAGGGTGAATTTAGGAGACCCACCATTGTAGAGATATCATAACAACCTCGCATACGAGGAAGAACCGCCTTATAATTTCAGCCCACAACAACCTGAGGTTAATATGGCTGGTGAGCAAGAAAATCCCTTCTCTACCTAATATACCGGTAATAATCATAATGGGAGAGATGGTAACATTGGACAAAACCTTACCACTCAATAGATCGTAGAACTCATTATCCAAAGAAGACAAAGAAGAGATGATGACTCCGAAGAATTGCTTCGAGGGTTGGCCACTGCATACGAAACCATTAGGTCACGACAATTTTCAGAAGAACAAGAGTGACAAGAGAGGCCACCGCCTACCCCGAGCACGGTGTCGGGCCGCGCCACACCATTGAGACAACTTGCCCACACATTCTTCAATAATGACTCTCTAGACAAGGTTTGCTCACGGGTCACGAGAAAAGATGACACCGTTAAGATCGAAGATTTCCCTAAGATGCTCGATGAGTACATGGCCAAGAGAGAGCACCCCGGTCACTCATTCAGATTCGACAAATTTTGCCGGGATGTCTAGTTTAATTTACCAATAGGATTTAAGCCACCAAAATTAACCAAATATAATGGCACGGGAAATCTGAATCATCACTTGGCCCTCTTTTGTAATGATTGCCAACCCATACGTGATAATCAAGGACTTCTCATTCACTATTTTCAACGCTCATTAGAAGGAGAAGCTTTAGATTGGTTTACGGGACTCCCTCTTTATAAAATAGAAACCTTCGATGAATTAGTCAGTCAATTCCTATACCAATACAAACACTTGATCCAAGAGACAGTCAGTCTCATTGATCTAATGGCAGCCAAGCAAGGACCTGATAAAAAATTTACCGACTTCGTCACCAGATAGAGAAAACTCACTACTAGGATTGGCACTTCAATGAAAGAGAAGGATTCAGTGGACATTATCATCGATAACACTAGAGAACCGTTAAAGACCACATTTGTCATAAATGATTGTCTTGACTTCACTGCACTCCACTCCTGGGCATCCTGACTAGCGCGACACATTAAAGGCAGAGATCTCGCTCTATCCATAGTCACGTCAAAAATAAGCTCTTCTAACAAATCAAAATAAAAAAATAATAAGAAAGTCTCAGGAACTGAGCAAGTTAACACCATTGTCAATCAAGGACAAAACTCTAGTAACGGAAACTTCCAACAACAAAATTTAAGACAACATCAAAATCAACAACGGTATACCAACCAAAACTAAGGTGTTAATCAATAAAGATACGCGAACAAAAACCAAGGCCAAAATTAGAATCAAGGCCAATACCCGAATAGAAATCAATACCCTAACACCTATCAGAACCAAAACACAACACAAAATCGATCGGCCCATGGGCCGAATTACAATAGTGTGCCCCCACTGTAAAACTTTAACCCAGCCAGAGGCCCCTACCAGCCAAGGCTAGAACACTATCCCCCTTTACCGGACACGATCCCTAATTTTTTTTATCTCCTTAATACTCAAAATCTCCTTTGATTTCTGCAAGAAAAACCCCGCCCATGGTCGACAAATTTGGACTATAGTAAATACTGTGCCTTCCATCGATACACGGGACACAACCTGAGGACTGTTGGGTCCTTAGGGACATAATTTATGACATGAATGACCGAAACCAGATCGATTGGGAAGCACTTAGGAACCCTAGCCCTAATAATAACCAACCCTAATAAAATTTAGGAATCGTTAACAACCCCCTGTCTAACCACAACCAAGCAACACCGGCTCAGGTCACCACTGTAGATCTCTCTGGTCGACTCCCCTTCCAACCTTCTACCTTAATCACTCGCATTCAACCCTCTGCTGCTTCTGCCACACCAGTAAGAGCTCCTTCACCTCCACATCCCTCAGCCCTGATCAATCACATCGCCCCGCGGAATCCACCTCCTTATCTAAAATTCACTCAGATACGAGTCCATTCCTTTAGGGCTAGGAAACCATTCCTCCGTAGTCACCCATCAGAGCCTCCAACCCCTCCAAATCCCGAACTAACACCATTACTGCTCCCTTTGTCCGATTCTGAACTTGAGTATGGAGATCATGTTCTCCAAACTGTGGCACAAATTGCTGCATGGGTAGAAAGTGTCACCCAAAAAACACCAAGCCAAGAAAATAAAATAACAACCGATGTTCGCTCAACCTAAAAGAAAGTGAACTAGAAGAACATCCTGACCTATGCGAGACGCTGGTCTCTACTTTCATAGAGGAGGAAGACTACACACAGTACCTCCAGCCTTAGATCGGCACCATTTAGGTACGCGTTCCAACCTCAAATTTCACCCATTTCACAAATACATTCGCATTAAGCCACACTGGGTTCAGTCAACAACCTACTTGTTCGATTCTCAAATCAGAAACCAATTACCCACCTCCGCCTTTCTCTCAAAATAAGGATTTCACGAACGCACAACTACCAGAGGGGAATGTGAGAGAAAGAGAAGTTAACTTCCCTCCCCCACCTCACATCATCCCTCCACCAATTCCTACACCTCAACCATTCCAACCACCTGCGCCTAAGGCCCATCGGTCAGGCAAAGAAACAGTGCTCGAGCTAGGACAAGAATACGACCTTCTGTGACATCTCTAAAAGATCTTGGCCTAAATATCCATACTAGAACTCATCAAAAAATTGCCTGATCATCACCGATTGTTGATAAGGACACTTTAAGGCATGCAAGTGGATGAGGATACGACCCTAGATGAGCTTTATCAAATCACCTCGGTCATGGCGCAACCTTTGACACTCACTTTTACAGACATAGACATGCCTAAAGAGTCACTCCGTGAGAGTGCGGCCCTCATATATCTTACGGTCATAATTTGAGGATTCTCCATACCACACACACTTATTGACACAGGAGCAGGATTTAACATTTGCCCTCTCACCATGTTAAAAATGCTCGAATACATAGAGCAGGATGTCAGGCTCTCCGCACTGTCACTCATAGCTTATGATGGCTCGCGTCGTTTTATCAAAGAAACTATCAAGCTACAGGTTCGCCTCGGACCTGTAACGAAAGACGTTACCTTCCACATTTCTGATTTTGCTAGTACGTACAATCTCATTTTAGGAAGAAAATGGCTGGAGTCAATGAAGGCCGTCGCATCCACATACCATCAATGTATCAAATTCCCATACGACGACTCCATCGTTCATATACAAGCTGATGCGCCCCTCCAGGAGATGGATATTGATTATGCGGAGAGCATACCAACCATCCATGATTATGTGTTGAACACAGGTCATATTCAAAAGACTTGAATTCTTGATGAGACAACCGTTGAGGAAGTCCGTCCCCCTACCCCTCCTAGTTTGCCCCCAACATGTCAATAAAAAATAATGAGAAGAGAGGTTGGCCCAGACCTCACCAAACTCTATGCCATCAACCCTATTGTGATAAAAGGGTGGGACCTTATGTACCAGCTTGGATACATCCCCCACACCAGACTCGGAAAAAATAAGCAAGGTTGTGTAGGACCCGTTGTCCCAATGCAAATATGTAAGAACATAGGGTTAGGATACCAATTGAACGACCTGTAAGCCGACTTGTCCCCTACCTCACCAAAATGGTCTCTATATGACCACTTCACATGTGGGATCAATGAGAAAGCAGATGTGCCAAAGCATAAGGAAGTGTCCTTCACTAGATCCCAAGAGGTGGAAATTGAGCAAATGACTAAAGCGTTCAACGATTTAACTAATCTAAACGACGATATTGATAAACCTCTTGAAGGAGTCAAGCCTATGTTTGACACTAAGGAATTTATAGAAGAGAGGAGAGAAGAATCTCCAGAACCCGACCCCCGAGTAGAAGATTGGGAGTCTACTAACGACAAAGATTTTCACATGACAGCCTTGCAAGATAGTGAAGAGCGCTTACACTTAACATGGGAAGAGGATAACACTCCACAAGGAAATACTAACTCGTATAGCATTCGCCTCAGCCTTGGCCTTGAGGGATGGGAATGCCCTTAGGACTCCCCTTGTGTCGCTTACCCATACCAACCCCGTTGTATGGCATGCACCAACATATTAGAGCATTTCGCTAGTTAGACCCGACACTCTACAATAGAAGAATCGAATCACTCCAACCTTGTGACCACCGACACAAGAAATGACCTACTAGCTCGGCCACTGATGTAAGAAACATAAAATCCCGACGGTCATCTAGTTGACCTAGGGGGAAACACTCGCGTCACCCTCGTAGACTTTGAAGAGGAACTTGAACCAGACACTTCTACGTCCCCAGATTCGCCACAACTTCAAATATTTTAGAAATCTCTCGAGGAAGAATGGCAGCCTCTCCTGAGTGACGATGATGACTACTAGATAGACCTCCTGTCTCTTGAGTTAACAGAGCGAGCCAATTTAGGACTTCAAGCACTATAAGACCAAGAAGATGAATTCGATACTGTCTTTGACTCTAACCCAGAAGGATGGGAATGTCCTTGGGAATCCCACTGCATCCTTCACCATTATCAACCTTGCTGTCAAGCATGCGCGCTCATCCTAATGTATTATGAAGATCAAGGAAAAGAACTTGCTACCCCTGTGGGAAGAATAATATTGTTACAACCAAGAGGACGATAGTTCAATTGACTACGATCTTTAGAGCTTCTTTGAAGCAGAGGCGATCAATGTGGCAAAAGAAATCCAAACATTAGTGCCACTGTTACCAGCTTCACTCATTTAAAAGATCTCATCAGGTGAGGACTCAAAAAAAAAATGCCAAATTCACAACAAGTCTGCATTTCTTGAAGAATCGCCCAAACGGCTCCAACAGTTGTCTCACTCCCTCAACTAGAGGAAGCAATTCTCTCGGCACCCCTTGAGGCGACCGACCCTGTACCATATTTATTATCAAAAATAAAAAAAATAAAAAAAATAGAAAACCCTAAAAATTCATAAATACAAAATTAAAAAAAAATCAGAAAACCCCAGAAAAGAAAGGGGACTCTTTATCTGAACCAAATTTGTGGCCAACAAGGAGACTTTTCTCCTAAGTTTTCTATCCCATTCCCCGCACAAGGACGTAAAGCATCCCGGCTAAATAATAAGCCAGTGATCATTCCAAACGAGATACTTTGTGACTTTGAGAGAAGAATCAGTAGTCTTAACCTTCACCTTATCAAAGATCTCTCAGTCATAGACTGTGCTGATGAAGGGTTACCTTTTATAAATTTAGATCCCCAGTGTAGCAATTTCACAGTATATGAACTTACTGAGGTTGAAGAAAGAGTACCAGTTGTCGAGGAGGCACTAGACTTCTAACAAGTTATCAAGCATTTCGATGAGCAAACCCAAGCTGCAGCAAAACCCATGGAAGAACTTAACTTTAGCACTAAAGAGAAATCTAAGAAGCTACTGATTAGCTCAATGCTCAATTCTAAGGAATGCCAACAAATTGTACAAGTCTTGCAAGAACACCTCGATTCCTTTGCATGGTCCTACGAGGACATGCCCGGTTTAGACCCAATTTTAGTAGAATATCGCCTTGTCTTAGAACCCGATGCAAAGCCTGTTAAGTAGAAACTCCGCAGGATGCACCCACAAACCGCCCTCTAAGTTAAAGAGGAAGTCGATGTTGAGAACTGGAAAATACCATTTTTCACCCTTTAATCTGGGCCTTGATAGACCCTTGAGAGAACTAAATAAGTGTTTTAAGTGTTTGTTTTACAGCTAACAATAAAGGCAGGCTTAACCTTGAAAGTAGCTCAAAAGTGCCAAAAAGATGACAATCCATGTCAATCCAAAGGAAGAAAGAGAAGAAACAACCTCACTAGCTGTTGAAAGGTCTGAATTAAAGAGGTAAAGACCTGGTCTCAACCCAGAAAAGAAGTATGGAGCAATTCGAACAGAAAAATGCACTACAGAGTACTTTTCGCAAAGAACCTGAACTGTTCGCAAAGAACCTGAAACTCTGCGAAAAGAACAAAAACTCCAGGCTTAGCTTTCGAAGAGCATCTGAACTCTTCAAAGAGATGATTTACCTTTTCGAAAAGAAGAAAACTCAATTCGAACAGAACCAGAACCTTGCGAAAAGAGCTTCAGGAGTTACAACACCTTGCGAAAAGCCCCCTAAGCTTTGCGAAAAGGTATTCTGGAGGTTCCCAGCTTTTGCAAGGACAATTCAGTAATCTGTTTCACGCGACCCAATGCATCTAAAAACCTAGGGACATTCTAGAAGATTCTAAGCATGAAGCGAAGGCATATTCCACCCCACGTGAGCACCTAGAGATGAAATAACTTGGCGGGAACTTCTAGAAACTCTAACAGACTTTCAAAATGCATAATAGAATCAATGCCTTTTTCACCTGATTGGCTGAACCAGATCAAGGAATTCTGATTGGCCAGAACAGATCTAGATGCCCGTGCTTGACTACCATTGGTCAATACAAATCTGAGCACTTCTGATTGGTTGATACACATCTGAGCTGGACTTAGGGAAAACTATAAATAGACGAACCATTTGCCCAATTTGGGCATCCAGATTTTGAGTTTCATTCCTATTCCCCCATTTCCAAACTAGATAGTTTGTCTGAAATCCCTGTAATAGCTTCACTTTTACTTGCAATAGAGAGCTGTGAGATATTTCTGTAATTCAAAAGAGAGTTGTATTCAAGACTACAAATCGAGATTAAGTCAGGTGCTCAGAATTGTAATGGTGGATTTGAAAAGGTTGCTGTAAACCGTACATTCTCAATTGGACTCATGTTAAGAGTTCCCTCTAATCTCCTTATTGCATTAGACTCCTTTAGATTTACTGTTTTTCATGCAATTTCCCTTGATTCATTAATCTTGTGAGAATTAGTGTTGGTAACCTAATCTCTCACGGCATTTGTAGTGATGCTTCTTATTCTAAACTAAGGCTTTGGATTAAAGACTATTGGATGGTTTGTGGCCATTAAAGTGGACAGACCATAGCCATAATCTTAAACCTAATCCTTAAATTAGATTTATTTCTCTTACATCTGCGCTTGTAGCCAGATGAAGATTGGATCATCTCTCAGTTGAGCTGCAGTCATTCTCATTAGATTTCAAGGACCAAATCAAAGTTAGATATTACTTCTCCATTTTTTATAAGTTTACCTCAAACGTTCCCCCAACTCGGATCTGGATCATTTAGTTTAACTTTTACTTTTATCATTTAGTTAATGTGACAAATTCAACCTCCCATCTTATGTGCTTTCTAGATAGGATAAGAGGCCAGATCTGGTAGGTCAGATCTGGAGGTTTATCTTGCATTTTAGACAAATTCTCTGTGGACGATCTTTCACTCACTTACATTTAAAACTTGCTACAATTGGCCCTGATCTTGCAGGCTAATTCACTTCTACCTTTGCTGATATTTCTTTACTCTTTTTAATATTCTAGATTCAGTCTAATTTAGCAGTTGCAAACCTATTTTCAAACACACATAAATCAAGCACACTAAGAAGTAACAACAAGTTTTTGGCGCCGTTGCCGGGGAATTTGTTCTAAAATAGGTACCTATTTTAGAACAAATTCCCCGGCAGTGGCGCCAAATGCTTCCTTCCTTCCATGGGTTGAGTAAGGAAGATCCATACAAACATGTGGATGAATTCTTGGCTCTTTGCACCACATTCAACATAGCTGAACTTGGTCCAGAAGCAACCAAGCTTAGGCTCTTTCCTTTTTTATTAAAGGATAAAGCTAGAGCATGGTTATCTATGTTAGCACCAAATAGTATCACTTCTTGGAATGATTTGCAGTGTCAGTTTTTAGCCAAATATTTCCCAATGTCTAAAACAAGTCAATTGAGACAAAGTATCATTTCTTTCTCACAAAACTCAACTGAAACTTTCCATGAAGCATGGGAACGATTTAAGGAACTTTTAAGGCTGTGTCCTCATCATCAAATTCCCAGATGGCAGCTGGTTCAAAGCTTCTATCAAGGAATTGATCAAAAAGGCAAAAATATGGTGGATGCTTCCTGTGGAGGCACTTACTTGCAAAAAACAGTTGAGGAGGTTTGGGACTTATTTGAAGTAATTGGTGAAAACTCAACTCAACAGGAATCTCTGTCAAGAGATATTAAAAATCCTGCTAGGTTGAGTAATCAGTAACCCACCAAAGGGAAGATTTATGAGGTGAATGAGTTGGAAAGAAAGATGGACAATTTAACCACAAAGTTTGATAGATTGATGGACTCACTTAAAAATCCTAATGTTGCAAGAGTAGAGGAGGCATGTCTGATATGCCAGTCCCCTACTCATTCAATTGACCAATGTCCTGCTGCACCACAGTTCCCAGATTTAATGGTGGAACAAGCTCATGCTCAATCATTTGGATAGATGCAATCAAATGAATATCCATGGAGAGGACACCCCAATTTGAGGTGGAACCAAGGGAATTATCAATCACAACAGCAGCAACAACCAAAGAACCAAATGCCTTTCAAACCTGCACAGCCTTATCAGCAGAATTTTTATGCCAAATTTTTTTTTCAGCAGCCCATTCCACAACAACACATGCAAGCACTTTGATTCAAACCCCTTCCAGGTCCCCTTCTTTTGAAGATCAAGTCCTAAATTCACTCCAGAATTTAGGATCTTTAACTCAGACTGTGAATTTTCACAGCCAGAGCATAAAGAAGATTGAAGAAACATTGGGACAACTTTCAAATACTTTGGCCAAAAGAGAGGAAGGAAAGTTACCCAGCCAACCTTTGAACAATCCCAAAGGGCAGTTCATGGTTGGAGAAGCTTCTAATTCACATGAAGAAGTAAAAACTGTCACCACTTTGAGAAGTGGAAGAATTATAAATAACAAAGTGGGTACTGAAGAAGAAAAAAATGAGAAAAATGATAAAGATATAAAGAAGAGCATAGATAATGATTGCGAAGAGGGTGCTGATGGACCTCAGAAAAATCAAACAAATGAAAAACAAAAAATCAAAAAAGTTTTTGAAAATGCTTCCAAATCTGTAGATGAAGGACTAGTTCCTCATTTACCATTTCCTCATGCAATGAAACCTGTATCTCCTTTTGATAAAGGGAACACAAAAATAGATGAAATGATGGAGACTTTCAAGCAAGTCAAGATAAATCTACCTTTGCTTGAGGCAATCAAACAAATTCCGATATGCAAAATTTTGAAAGATGTTTGCACTCACAAAAGATCTAGGATACAGCTTATCCAAGAAGGTCTTTGCTATGGAAAGAATTAACTGTGTGTTATCCATTGCCACACCTCCTAAACTTCAAGATCCCGAATCCCCACAACAATCCATTGCATTATTGGGGAACATACCATTGAAAAGGCTTTATTAGATTTGGGTGCTAGTGTCAACCTACTTCCATATTCGCATATATGAGAAACTAGGTTTGGGAGAATTAAAACCCACTCATGTGGTGTTACAACTAAGCGACAGATCGAAAGGAAGCCATTGGGATGATTGAAGATGTATTGGTGGGAGTAGATAAATTTTTCTATCTCCCTGATTTTCTAGTTTTGGACATGGAACCTACCAAAAGCAAACCTTCCATCCCTGTCATTTGGGAAGACCATTCACAGTCTGACAAATGCTTGCATTCAATGCAGTCCAGTATTATGGAAGTCTCTTTTGGAAACATGAAGGTAAAATTAAATATTTATAAAGGATCCACCTGACCTCAATTCAGCTCTGAAGAATGTTTTCATGTTGATCTATTGGATGAACTGGTAGAAGGAACTTTACAACAGTTTCTGCAGTGTGAAGATTTCACCACAGATGTCAAAAATGCTTAGGGAAATTCTGAGGAAGAAACAGTTTGTATCTCAAATTCTGAGGAAATAAATGTTGTGCAAGGAACTCATAATCAATCAGCAAGTTTCTCTTCTTGGAAACCTGCTACTCTCCCCCTTCCACAAACAACTAAGGTACCTTTGTTACCTTCTTTTCTCGACCCACGATTTAGAACTAAGCGGTTGCGGAAAATTTGAAATATGTGTTTTTAGGAAATCATAAATCATTGCCTGCAATTATTTCTTCCTCCCTCACAAAGGAACAAGAAGAAGAGCTGTTGATAGTTTTGAAAGAACATAGAAGGGCAATTGGCTGGACTATTGCTGATTTGGGAGGAATCAGTCCAGCTGTTTGCATGCACAAAATCCATTTGGAAGAAGATGCAAAGCCTTCTAGGGAAATGCAAAGGAGGCTGAACCCTCATATGCAAGAAGTGGTCATGAAAGAGGTTGTTAAGTTGTTGGATGCAGGGGTCATTTACCCCATTTCAGATTTAACTTGGGAGGCACCTACACAGGTGGTACCTAAGAAACCTGGGATCACTGTTGTAACCTCAGAGTCTGGTGAGCTTATGTCAACCAGACAAACAACTAGGTGGAGAGTCTGTATTGATTACAGAAAATTAAATGCAATGACCAGAAAAGACCATTTCCCCCTCCCATTCATTGATCAGATTTTAGATAAGCTAGCAGGAAAAGCTTATTACTGTTTTCTTGATGGTTACTCTGGTTACAACCAGATTCCTGTGTACCCACAAGATCAGGAAAAGACCACATTCACTTGCCCTTTTGGCACTTTTGCCTATAGGAGAATGCCTTTTGATCTTTGTAATGCTCCTGCTACCTTTCAAAGATGCATGTATTCCATTTTCTCTGATATGATTGACCAATTTATGGAGATTTTTATGGATGATTTTTCAATCTACGGAGACAGTTTTTCCCAGTGTTTACATCATCTCAAATTGGTATTACAGAGATGTGAAGAAACCAATCTAGTTTTGAGCTGGGAAAGAGCCATTTCATGGTCACCCAAGGCATTGTCCTTGGCCATGTTGTTTCCCACAAGGGCATTGAGGTGAGCAAAATTGATTTAATTGCATATTTATCACCTCCCAAAACCGTTAAACAAATCGAAGTTTTACGGGACATCTTTGGATTTTAGAAGGTTCATTAAGGACTTCAGTAAAAGAACCAAACCTCTTTGTCATTTCTTTGTGCCAAGATGTCCCTTTTGTTTTCAATAATGAATGCATGAAGGCTTTTGAATTTTAAAATCTTGTTTGATTTCAGCTCCAATATTGCGGTCTCAGTTATTCACTACCTTTTGAATTGATGTGTGATGCATCAGTTATGCTTTTGGGAGCTATCCTTGGGCGGAGAAAAGAAAGCCTCATGTCATAGCTTATGCCGAGATCAATGATTGATGCACAACTCAATTACACAACAAGCGAAGGAGAGCTGCAATTTTTTGCTTTAGAGAAATTCGGTCATATGTCTTGGGTTCACAAATAGTGGTGTTCATGACCACTCTGCTTTGAAATACCTATACATCTAAGAAGGACACCAAACCAAGATTAATCGGTGGATTCTCCTATTACAGAATTTGATTCTGATCAAAGATAAAAGGGGTGGAGAATGTGGTGGTGATCACTCTAGAATTTTAATCACTGAGATTGATAGGCCTATCAATGAATCTTTTCTGATGAGCAACTTTTTGCCATTAGTGTACACTCCTTGGTTTGCAAACATAGTCAACTTTTGGCTCTTTGGAAGAATTCCTCAACATTGGAATAAAATGGATAAAGATCTTTTCTTCATGAGGTTAAATATTTCATCTGGGAAGATCCTCATACATTTAAGAGTTATGCGAGACCAAATAATAAGAAAATGTGTCACGACCAAGAATTTCATAGAATACTTTCTATGTGTCATGAAACGCTTGTGGAGGTCATTTTAGTGGAGACAAAAGCTGCAAAGGTTTTGCGGTCTGGATTTTATTGGCCTACACTTTTCAAAGATGCTCTGACAGATTGTAAGTCTTGCCAAATCGAGAAATTGGGCAAGATTTCCAAGAGAAACTCAATGCCTTCTGACCTATTTTGGTAGTTGAGTTGTTTGATGTTTGGGGGATAGACTTCATGGGTCCCTTTCCTCCTTCCAATGGGAATAATTTCATTTTAGTAGCTGTGGATTATGTATCCAAATGGATTGAAGCCACAGCCACTAAAACAAACGATCACAAAGTGGTTCTTAAATTTCTTAAGGATCACATTTTTTCCAAGTTTGCTTTTCCCAGAGCCATTATCAGTGATGGGGGAAGCCATTTTTGTAATAAACATTTTGAAACTTTATTGAAAAAATACTCTGTGACACATAGAGTAGCCACTCCATATCATCCACAAACCAGTGGACAAGTGGAGATTTTCAATAGAGAAATCAAACATATTTTGGAAAAGACTGTGAAGAAGGACAGAAAGGATTGGTCCTTTAAGCTGAATGATGCATTGTGGGCATACAGGACAGCCTATAAAGCCCCAATTGGCATGTCCCCATTCAGGTTGGTCTATGGCAAAGCATGCCATTTACCAGTAGAGTTAGAATAGAAAGCCTTTTGGGCCATTAAAACATTGAACATGGATCTAACTACTGCTGGTAATCACGAAAGCGTAACTTCTTTGAGTTGGAGGAGGAGAATGGATGCATACACAAATTCAAGATTTTACAAAGAAAGTCAACTTTCCATGATAAAATTTATTGAGAAAAGAGTTCACATTGGCTCTAAGGTATGGTTATTTAACTCAAAACTCAAGTTTTTCCCGGAAAGTGAGATCCGGATGGGAAGGGCCATACATCATTCGAATGACCCCTTGAGGGCTGTTGACATCCTTGATCCAAGTAATGGAAGAATCCTGAAAGTAAATGGTCAGAGGCTCAAACCATGCATTGAAAATACCCAGGAGCCTGTGCTGCCCATCTGTCATCATGAACCTTCAAAAATCTTATGGTGGATAACTGTACATTATGTTTTTATTTCATAGTTTTTGCTTAGTTTCTTTGTTTCTGTTTTTATTCATGATTTGTCTCTTTTCGCATGGTTTAAATATGCTCCAAGTTAAGTCGCAAAGTAATAATTATCTTTTCGCAAAGTTCAAATTACTTTTCGAAAAGACTCTGGATTTGTAACGAACTGCTCGAAAGCAAGGATTTGCTTTTCGAATAGTTGGTTCTGAAGATATTTTCTTTTCGAAAAGATATTTCTGAAGCTATTTGCTTTTCGAATAGTTGGTTCTGAAGCTAATTTCTTTTCGAAAAGATGTTTCTGAAGCTATTAACTTTTCGAATGGTACTGATGCCATTCACAGTTGGCAAAAGGTCTATTTTGGAACTTTTCGAAAACTTAAAAAGGACTTTGCGAAATTAACTCTGAGTATATTTAAACCCTTTCGAAGTAGGGGTTTCATATTCGAAAGTTTTCTGAAGAGCGACCTGTTCCACAGAAACCCTATTTCTTTCTTTCCTTACGCGATTTGAGAATCTTGCTACACTTTTCTTCACCTTTGTTCGATCATTTGAGTTTTCAGAGAAGGATTTTAGCTTCTAGTCTGGGGGATTTCTGCAAGCAAACAACACGTTCAATCAAAAACCCTAGATCTCGGTATTTCTCTACACATTCTCTCTGTTTATCATTTGGAAAATTTGATTTTGTGTCAGCATCTGTTGTGGGCATTTTCATACATCAATTTAGAATGGGAAAAGCGGAGAAATCGTTGGCTGCCATGTTCCCAAAATCCTCTGCTAAGAAAGTTAGCAAACCTACCCCAAAAGGAAAAACCAAAACTTCAGCCAAAAGAAAACTATCTATGGATAAAGCGGATAGGGTGGAGAAAGGGAAGAAAGTGAGACATGAGGAACCCATCCCTGCTGCTGCTAGTCCTGAGCCTGAGCTTCCTCCTCTGCCTATACATTTGGTACTGCCAAATCCATTCATTGAAGCTCAGAAGCTAATTCCTGAGCTGATTGTGGACGAAACTTTTTTCGTCAACAAACCGGATTGCCTGTTATCTTTAAAATACATAAGAGATGCCTCACTAAGCAATATCCTTACCCCCTTGCCTGAGAAAATTTACCCACGAATGGTGAAGTTATGGTACCAAAACCTAATCAAGGTCACTGAAAGAGATGCTGATGTCCCTACCCTGGTTATCTTTATTGATGATTGCGATCTTACTGTCACATTTGAAGACATAGGGAATGCTTTGGGGATACCCTTCCAATTTGATCCTTCTGGTCCATTGGCTGCTCCAGAAACAGCCTCCTTTAGAGAAATGGCTGCACATTTAACCCAAGGAATTGTGGGCACTGGACAATCCATCATGAGGAGACCTAGCCCCCAATTTCTATTGATGGACTCCATTTTGAGGGGAAGTTTTTATGTCACCGGGCACAGCCAAGAGAGGAGAACACCAATTCTGGAGGCTCTCTTTCATTTTTCTAAGGGGCAGTTTTTCAATGCCCCTATGTTAATTTTTGAAGCCATGGCTAATATTAGTGCCAAGTTGAAAAAGGAGCAGAAATTAGCTGGCCTCCCATTTGGTAGATTGATCACAGCCCTCCTCAGAGCCAAGTTTGACATTGATAATGAGGAGCCATTTGAAGTCATTGCTCCTCACAATTTTGGGAAAAAGGCTTGGACTACAAGCCAAGCCATGCTGAGAAGAATGAGAGAGGAAGGTGAACTGAACTGCACTGGTAATGAACTCCACCGAACTCGCCCTGTTCCCTTAGAACCGGTTTTGGCGAGAACTGTAGACCACTCTTTTGCACCACTTCTTGAAGCAGCTCGCTGCACTGTTGAAGAAACTATCCTTCCCATGGTGACCAGCTCTTCAGCTGCACCACTTCTTGAGGAAGTTGGCCTTTCACCCTCCTCCCCTATTCCAGCCCCTGCCACTTCACCTATCCCAGCTGTCCCATCTCCCATACCCTCCATTATTCCAATTATAGATTCCCCCTCTACACCAACCACTCCAACCATACTCACACCACCAATTTCTCCCACCAATGCCCATGTTTTAGCTGCAGACTTTATTGCCCCATCTCCCTGCACTCCTTTGTTCCAAAGCCCCTCAAATTCACCTGCTCATTCAGCCCACACACCTGAAGTATCCCATACATCTGAACCTGAGCCTTTCACTACAGAGGCTTATTCTTCCTTAATGGGATCTCTTTTTGGAACCATGGGGCTTGAACCTATCCCTATACCTGACCCTCATCATTTCACTCACTTACCTACTTCTCCCTTTACAGCCATTGCACCCCCACCCTCCACTTCAGTTGTACCAATCCCTGCTATGCCCACCTCTCCCCCACCTACATCTATTAACCAAATACTTGCCTACCTCCAATCCATCCAAGCCCAACTCCAAATCAACACAGAAAACCAGTCTTTGACCAATGACTTGCTCCAAACCTTAGCCTCCACATCCCACACAACCACCATTACCCCTGTACCTACTGTTGATTCCCATGCTACCCAAACTGAACCAGAGGTAGTATTGGTTGATCTACCCCCCCCCACCACTACTGCCCATGCAACCCAAACTGAACCTGAAGTCCCTCTGGTTGCATCTCCTTCACCACTCCCCACTTTCTCTGAGCAAGCCACTCAGACCGAACCTAAAGTCCTCCTTCTGGTCACTTCTTCTCCCCCTCTCACAGCTGGGACACCTTTGGTCCCCTACCATTCCATTCCCCTTCCCAGATTTGCCACCCTCAGAAGGGCCATGGAAGAAAATCCTTATATCTGTCGAGATGTTCTAAAGGGGTTAGCTGATTTACAAGCCTACATTCGAACCCCTTATGAAAACCAGATTCAGAAGTTGGAGTTATTTATGAAATTTGAGAGGGAGAAAATGAAGGACTTGCTGGGTCAAACCTTTCAGATGGTTGAGTGAAAGCGGCAAGGTGACCATGTTGCAAGCACTTGACCGGAAAAATCGAAGACCACTAGACTTGGCAAGTACATTGGCCTCACCAAAAGATCAAATTAGAGGAATACCTTGAGCAAAACACAATCCGGAGAAAGCTCAATCAAGTTGGACTCCAATCGATTCTAGTTACGATTTAACGGTGACTCGATTCAACCAATTGAACCAACTTATGACATAGATTTTGACCCCAGTTATTAAAGCACTTTGTACTTATCGGTGGTATAAGTTTGTAATATAAATTTTGGTTTTTCTTGTGAAATTATTGTGCATTTCTGTCTGTCCTCTTGTCATCATGATTTTTTTTTTTTTTTCTTGCTTATATCTCTTCTCTGCTTTGGACCAGTGTGGACCCTGCTCCCCTTTGGTTTGGGGGTATGGCAGGTATGCCAATAAAATAAGTAAGTTAATGCTTGGTGCAGCTTATGATCAGTAGAATTTTTGAAAATGAAGTAATTTCACACCTGTTGTTTTGAAAAATGAGGAAGTTAAAACTTTTTAAAATTAATTTCTAGTGTAATTCTAATACTTTCATGAAGTGAATGTCAGAAAATTTCTAAAAGAAAATTGATGTTTTAGTAAACCTAAAAAGAGAGAAAACAGTGATGATATACCTCAGGAATTTGATAGAAAACCACACCCAGTGAGATTTGGACCTGAAATGTATTCTTTGGAGGTATGAATTGGCAATTTTTTTTACGCTCTAGGAATTTATTTAAACTATCACTAGAAGTTACATATATCCAAGTTAAAATAGTTTGACAGCAATCATGATATTAAAGACATGATGTAAGGCCTCCTTTTAGATAGTTTGAACTTCAAAAAGCCCAACCTGTTGAAACTGCCCTTGATACACACCATTTGAGCTATACAAATCTAAGATTCCTTTGAAACCTCATCCAATAACATCATCAACTTCATTTAGCCTAACCCTCACTCCGAGAAGTCAGAAGATAAAGGGAAGGAAGCTGAAGAAAGGTGAGTTGGGTAACAGTTTGGTAAAAAAATAATTGAAGGCAATGATGTATCAGCAGAAGAAATGTGGCATTCCAGTCAATGTTGCTTTGGAAAAAAAAAAAAAAGGGAGAAGACATTTCATTGGAAGTTTGAAAAGAAAGAAAAGATGGCCACTTTGGCTCGAAAATTCAAAGAAGAAGATGAAATTGTCTTTGAATTGAAGAAGGTGTGTCTATCACCTCCTTACCTTGACGACTTCTCAATTTTGAACTCCATTCCACCTTTATTCTTGATAAATTTCACCCATAATCCACATTACAACCCAAGTTAAAGTCTTCTTGATCAATGATGGATTGAGCTATGTCACATGGAGATGAGATTTGTGTAATCTATGGTGAAAAAAGTAGAATTCGAACTGAAAAGCAATGCCTATACTCCACCTTCAATGTATTTGAGGAATAGTGTAATTGCTCTTGAGTGCAACCCTCATATTTGCATGGTGAGTGAAAACCCTGGTGAGAGTTTGAAATCAAATTATTGGGGTAACATCAAAACTGAATTCCCAAATAGAAGGCAAGCTTTTCATTAATTTTTCTTGTAAAAACTTTTTAACACCAATTGAGTGAATGGTAAAGGAATTACAACAGAATTTTAGTTTTGAACTGATGTTTTCTTGAAAATCTTCCTACAACCTGACTGATGCAGGTGTGAATAATCTGATTGGATGAAAGTTTGCCTTAACAGAACTGCATTAATCTTAACTGATTTATTGGAGAAGTTTGTGGGTACCTTCACTGAAAACCCTCAGGAGACTTCACTCCTTCACTAGGGATCACCTAGGGGTTTAAAAGGCTTGTTGCATATGCTAAATGCAACTGTGCTCCCTACAAAAATGGCTTTTCATTCTATTTTTAAATTTTGTCTTTGCTCAGGGACTAGCAAAGCTTAGGTTTGGGGGTGTGTTGAGAACTGGAAAATACCATTTTTCACCCCTTAATCTGGGCCTTGATAGACCCTTGAGAGAACTAAATACGTGTTTTAAGTGTTTGTTTTACAGCTAACAATAAAGGCAGGCTTAACCTTGAAAGTAGCTCAAAAGTGCTAAAAAGATGACAATCCATGTCAATCCAAAGGAAGAAAGAGAAGAAACAACCTCACTAGCTGTTGAAAGGTCTGAATTGAAGAGGCAAAGATGTGGTCTCAACCCAGAGAAGAAGTATGGAGCAATTCGAACAGAAAAATGCACTACAGAGTACTTTTCGCAAAGAACACAAACTCTGCGAAAAGAACAAAAACTCCAGGCTTAAGCTTTCGAAGAGCATCTGAACTCTTCGAAGAGATGATTTACCTTTTCGAAAAGGAGAAAACTCAATTCGAACAGAACCAGAACCTTGCGAAAAGAGCTTCAGGAGTTACAACACCTTGCGAAAAGCCCCCTAAACTTTGCGAAAAGGTATTCTGGAGGTTCTCAGCTTTTACAAGGGCAATTCAGTAATCTATTTCACGCATCCCAATGCATTTAAAAACCTAGGGATGTTCCAGAGGATTCTAAGCATGAAGCGAAGGCATATTCCACCCCACGTGAGCACCGGAGATGAAATAACTTGGTAGGAACTAGAAACTCTAACGATTTGCAAAATGCATATGAATTGATGCCTTTTCACTGATTATTTGAACGGATCGAGGAATTACGATTGGCGAGCAGATCTGGATCCTCGTGCTCGATTACCATTGGTCAATCTGGATCGAGCACTTGATTGGTTGATACACATAAAGCTAGACTTAGGAAAACTATAAATAAGCGAACCATTTGCCCAATTTGGGCATCCAGTTTTGAGTTTCATTCCTATTCCCCATTTGAAACCGGATAGTTTTATGCGAAATCCCTGTAATAGCTTCACTTTTACTTGCAATTGAGAGTTGTGAGATATTTCTATAATTCAAAAGAGAGTTGTATTCAAGACTACAAATCTGAGAGCTGTTTAAGCTGTGCTCTGTAATTGTAATGGTGGATTTGAAAAGGTTCCTGTAAACCGTGCATTCTCAATTGGACTCATGTTAAGGGTTCCCTCTGATCTCCTTATTGCATTAGACTCCTTTAGATTTACTATTTTTCATGCAATTTCCCTTGATTCATTAATCCTGTGAGAATTAGTGTTGGTAACCTAATCTCTCACGACATTTGCAGTGATGCTTCTTGTTCTAAACTAAGGCTTTGGATTAAAGACTATTGGATGGTTTGTGGCTATTAAAGTGGACAGACCATAGCCATAAGCTTAAACCTAATCCTTAAATTAGATTTATTTCTCTTACATCTGCGCTTGTAGCCAGATGAAGATTGGATCATCTCTCAGTTGAGCTGCAGTCATTCTCATTAGATTTCAAGGACCAAATCAAAGTTAGATATTACTTCTCCATTTTTTATAAGTTTACCTCAAACGTTCCCCCAACTCGGATCTGGATCATTTAGTTTAACTTTTACTTTTATCATTTAGTTAATGTGACAAATTCAACCTCCCATCTTATGTGCTTTCTAGATAGGATAAGAGGCCAGATCTGGTAGCTCAGATCTGGAGGTTTATCTTGCATTTTAGACAAATTATCTGTGGACGATCTTTCACTCACTTACATTTAAAACTTACTACAATTGGCCCTGATCTTGCAGGCTAATTCACTTCTACCTGTGCTGATATTTCTTTACTCTTTTTAATATTCTAGATTCAGTATAATTTAGCAGTTGCAAACCTGTTTTCAAACACACATAAATCAAGCATACTAAGAAGTAACAACAGTCGACAAGTTACATAGAGTCAAATTTATCCAAGTCGTTCTTTACCCTAAGTGGGTCGCCAATATAGTACCTGTTGCCAAGAAAGACGAAATAGTATGAGTTTGCATCGACTTTCGAAACCTCAACTAGGCATGCCCAAAAGATGACTTCCCACTTTCACACATTGATACTCTAGTCGACAACACCGATGGACATGAGATGCTATCCTTTATGGATAGTTTCTCTAGATATAATCAGATAAAATTATAAAAGTCTGACCAAGAGAAGACTTCCTTCACCACACCATGAGAAATATGTTGTTACGTCGTTATATCTTTTGGGCTCAAGAATGCAGGAGCCACGTATCAACGCGCCATGATGGCTATCTTTCACGACATGATACATAAGTGTGTAGAAGTTTACGTTGATGGCATATTAGTGAAGTCCCAAACGCGAGTAGGACATGTTGAAGCGCTTCGACTTGTGTTACAAAGAGCCAAGAAATATCAGCTAAAAATGAACCCGAAGAAATGTGTTTTCGGGTCACTTCCGAAAAATTATTTGGTTTCATAGTTAGCAAGCGAGGGATCGAAGTTGACCCTACAAAAGTCAGAGCCATCCTCGAGATGTCGCCTCCCAGTAATATCAAAGAGTTACAAGGCCTAATAGGAAGATTGCAATTCATCAGAAGATTTATCTCCCAAGGTTCGGACAGATTCTATCTTTTCTACAGACTACTTAAAGGAGGAGCTGAGTACAAATGGGATGACCAGTGTCAGCAAGCCTTTGACAACATCAAGAAGTACCTCCTTAACCCACCAATACTATCGCCACATGTCCTCGAAAGACCCCTAATTCTATACCTCTCAGTGAACGACAAGGCAATAGGAGTAATTCTGAGACAATATGAAGAAGATGACAAGAGAGAGAAGGCTATCTACTATCTCAGTAGGACGATGGTCGAATACGAATGAAAATACACTTCAATAGAGAAGACTTGTCTCACGTTGGTGTGGGCCTCTACCAAATTATGACACTACTTCGGTGCACATAAAATATTAGTACTGGCCCGAATGGACCTTCTGAAGTACGTATTTGAAAAGCCCGCAACATCAGGAAAGATTGCTCGCTGGCACATGCTCCTGCAAGAATTTGATATCACTTATGTCACCCAAAAGTTGATCAAAGGGCAAGCAATCGCCGATTACCTCGCAGATCTCCCACTCCCAGGTGATGAGCCCATATATGCAGATTTCCTCGATAAGGACCTATTCACAATTCATAACGAAGGGCCTGACAAGACCTCATGGACCCTTTATTTTGACGGCGCTCTAAATCACAAAGGAAAAGATATCGGGATAGTCCTCCTAAGCCCAGAAGGAGTTGTATACCTAAAGCTTTTCAATTAGATTTCTCTGTCACTAATAATGTCGTAAAATATGAAGCCTTTATAGCTGGACTATGAGCAGCACTACAATTAGGTGTTAAGCAATTAAAAATCATAGGTGATTCCAAACTAGTAATTTCACAAGTCATAGGAGAATGGAAAACTAAGGAAAGGAGCCTAATGGCATACCTAGAAACCGCTCAATATTTAGTAAAGAAATTTGAAAGAATATCTTTCATACACATCCCTAGATTAGAAAACGAGCTCGCAGATTTCTTAGCCATGCTAGCCTCAGTCATCCAAATACCCATCGGGAAAAATACCAAAACCTTCTTCATTGAAAAGCTGACAGTGCCCGCCCACAAGGTAGCATGGACTATCAAGAGAGAATTACCCATCCTCCCCACAAGTATAGGACTGAAAGAAGCAATCACCTCGGAAAAGCACGTCAAGACAGGAACCAATGTCGCTATGTTCAGATTTAAAAAATCACCGACCGCCGATGGACAATAGTGGTATTTCGACATCTGAAACTTCTTGAAACATCAACATGTCCCCCCATATGCCACGAAGATCAAACGAAAGATTATAAGGAATAGATGCGCCCGATTCTGTATACTCAGCGAAACATTATACAAAGAGGCCTTCACTAAAGGAGTACTGCTACGATGCGTCACAACTGTCGAAGGACAATACATTATCTGAGAAGCACATGCCAGTGCCTGCGGTGCCCACTCTGGTAGACAGAGACTCACTGATCAGGTTATACGACAAGGCTACTTCTGACCGACAATGATCAGAGCTTACCGACTCTACGTCCAATCCTGTAAGCAATGCCAAGAACACGCCGCACTAGTCAAATCTCCATCAGTTTCATTGAATACTATGACCTCACCAGGGCCATTTTCGATGTGGGCCTTCGATGCCATTGAACCTTTCACAGACACCGTTGGGAACACTCACAAGCATGCTTTCATACTTACAGTGACCAAATACTACACCAAATGGGCAGAAGCTGAATCCTATGTAAGAATTACCGCTTCAATACTCATAAGGTTTATTGTTTGAAATATCATCACCAGGTTTAGAGTACCCAGAATGTTTGTCACTGACAACTGACCATAGTTTATTACGGAGAAGACAAAGAAGTTATGCAAGAAGTATGGCATCAATCTACACCACTCATCACCATTCTACCCTCAAGGCAATAGACAGGCAGAAGCTACGAATAAAATACTAATTCAAATCCTAAAATGCATAGTAGAAATAAGCAATGGGGCCAACTGGCCTGAACAACTACTAGAAGCACTCTGGGCCTATAGGACCTCTATTCGTATGGCCACTGGCCAAACTCCCTACCTCCTTACCTACTGGATGGAGGCAGTCCTACCATATGAGATATAAGTACCATATTTAAGCATTCAACTCGATGATGAGCTATCCTTAGATGAGAGGATAATTACCCTACTCACGCAGCTAGGGCAGCTCGATGAAATGTGTCTAAGGGCAGCTAATCACGCTCAGGTATATCGGAGGAGAGTGGCCAGGGCTTACGATAAGAAAGTCTTTGAACGAACCTTTAATATTGGGAAATTAGTCTTGAAGAAAATCATGCCTCCCAAGCACGCCCATCCAAAAGCAAAACTGAAACCGAACTGGGAAGGCCCTTATGTCATAACAGCTACATACCCTGGAAACACATATAAACTGACGAACAAAGATGGGGAAGAACTCCCTAGCCCTTAGAACCCCATGTACTTTAGAAAATATTACCCTTAGCCCCGTGATCGTCACATCCCATGGTTAAATACTTATACTTATCACCCCCGTAGCCATCACGACCCATTCATTGGTCGTACGCCTTTAATTCTCAGAATATGCCTAAGGACTTCGATTTATCGCCCACCTTTTCTCACTCAAGCAATTTGATTAAAGGACTAATGACCTATCTTTCAAAAGCATAAGTAACACCCGATCCTTATTTCCCTTCTCCCGCCATTGGAGGAGATGTTAGAGCAAAAAAAAATAAAGATGTTAGGTTCAATCAAAACTCATTATTCTTGCGCTAGCAGGATGCTTTAAAAAAATATATATTTATATGTCAAAAATTGAGTGAGAGCATTACGACGAAGGAACAACTCAATGAGCTCAGGGAAGCATAAGCTGGCCATGAGGACATCTCTGGTAATATTACTAGAAGTGTATAAGCAAGTTGTGAGGGCATCCCTGATGTCCCCATACCACTAGATTTCTTCGTAAGGAGGCGGGAGGAGGACAAACTCTTGCTAACCATAGAATGTGAGATTTTGATGGTGCCAAAACATGACAAAGGAGCGCAATTATGGCATCCCGTATCCCCTCTGAGAAAAGGATTGTTACCTACTCCTTTCGGAAAGCATTAGATATAAACTATTCCCCGCATCACTGAGCCTTAGCCCCCTCTTCTATTTTTAATTTTCAGACGATAAATCAGAAGCCTTGTAGGATGTTTCTAAAAATGAAATTGAAAACTGATAAATGACGCCTGATGCAATCACCTACTATACCTACCATACTTCTTCCCAATAACCATGGGATAGGATGACCACCGCCCTAGGATAAAACCCATATACAACTGACCTAATCAAAGAGACCTCCCCAGTTCGATGACAGTACCGATCATCTTTTCTTCAAAACTAACTCACCAAATACCCATGACTGCTTATAGACCCAAAGTGCTCTTCTCGAAACCTAGAAAAGCTCCATTGCATCTTGACGCTGGCTTGTCCATGAAGAACAATCATGTCAGAAGCGCTGGCTTGTCCACGAAGAAGATAAGAAACTACGAAGTTATCACTCGAAAAGTGCTACCGAAGATATTATACTGCCAATCCTATCACGTTCCTACAATGGGGCATTTTAATTTTTTTTATTGTTTTGTTATTATTTCTAACTTAGCTATTTGCTTTCCTTGTTGCATTGTTGTCATTTCAAAAAAAAAAAGAAAAAAAGGGAAAAAAAAAAGAAAAAAAAGAGAAAAGAAAAGAAAAAAAGAGAGCACATATTCATCTTTTGCTACCAGACCTCGGTCTGAGACACTTGCCCCCCTTGACAACTAACAAGGGGGAGAACAAAACTACTGACAGTGTTACTCTCACATGTGTAGATAGGAAGCGACTTTCAACGATCATCGGGCCAGCTCAGGAAGCATCCAAGTCCCAATGACGGTCGATGGCACTAAAGCAACTAAAAAAAAGAAGCAAAAGTAGATGCAAGAGGTAACTAAAAGAAAAAGGAGCCAATCAAGTACATCTAAACAAAAAATCTCTCTCTCTCTATATATGTCAACATCTTTCCATTTCCTTTTACACTTGTCACAGGGGGGCATCCCCCTCTATATACAACACACACATGATATGAATATAAAAAACACACATAAACACACCTATAAAATGACGCTCTGGGATGGTCTGAGTGGTCTTTGTCCCGATGTCGTCGACTCAGGGTCCGTATGGTCTTCTGAAAACACGATCCTTGCACTCGGAGTCCTTAAAACCTCTAGACGATGGGGCCCTGTTGTCTAACCCTAGTGTGCTTTGGTTATTGTGTGATGGAAACCAATTAAAAATAAAGTAAAATAAAAGAATGGATTTAGCACAACTAAAATAATCCTAGACCTGTAAGATATAGGGCCTATTGTAGTAAGTTTTGATAAGTAAGAGTTTGTCCCACAGAGAAATTAATCTAGAACCTAAAATAGGCTATAATAGTAGGCCTCCAGATCTGGCTACAGATCTGATAATCCTAAAGAAAGGGAGTTGGGTGTCACGACTACTATAAATTAATCCTAACAACAAAGAAATAAAATATAGCCCTATCTTAAAGAAAGGGGTTAAGAAGAAGGTGGTGATGGTGTGTACCAAAATAAAATATACAAATTGGTGAGAAGTAAGCAGGTTAAGTTCTGAGTTAGAGCAGTAATGTAACTCAGATTTAGTCTGTCTCTACAGTGCTTCTTGTTGAGACGCTATCAAAAGCCTCAACAAGGTAGATATACCTAGTTTAACCCATGCCATTTGGGGCGCTCTTAAGGCTATAGGCTGTCCACTCAAATGGTCACAGCCTATCCTATAGAGTCTGTCAAATCCCATTAGTTAAACCAGAAATTGCCAAACTAGTCCAGAGGAGTGGACTGATCATTTCCCCAGCCACTGGACCAGATCAAGCAATGAATACTATTGCAGCACTATGTAATGCTAGTGCTACAAGCTCTCCAGATCTGTGCACAGATCTGGCTGACATCTATAGGTATTCCAACCCATAAGATCCTAAGTACTTTGCCAAGGCTAATGACTCACTGGTGCCCACAAAAAGGACCATGCAACAGATTGAATAGGGCTTTAGATTCAGCTGGTCATTGCTACAAATGGCCTGTAATGACTCAGTCTTAAGCTATAATTACTATAGAGAGATCAGATCTAATATCTGATATCGACTAGGTAAAATAGAGGGGAGCCAGTTCCTGTACAAACCTCCTCACAAGGCTCTAGAAGCTCATGTGCAAGGGAGAAGAATCCTTCTCAAACATATGAATGGACACAACCTTAGGGCTATACTCTGTCCACTCGAATGGTCATAGGGAATCCCATTGGTCTGTCCATACCACAGAGGCCTGAGAAAGAATATGAAAACTGTTGCAACCACCATGGTCCACAGGCCACCGAGCTCCCCAGATCTCACTACAGATCCAGCATTGCTTTCCATGGGGCTATCAAACCAAGGGAAATCAGATGGTAAATAATAGATCTACTAGAAATTGAATGGGCTAGTCCCAAATACATAGATCCTATAGACATCTAAAGAAACCATAAGATCTTTAGATTAAATTAGGCATTAAAATAGTAATCCATTGATAAACACAAAACTTACAATGAACTGTCTCCAAGCTGCAGCCTGTACACAACTGCTCATCCACAATCCCAATGTATACAAAACCTATTACAAACTGAAATAAACTAAACCAAACTGGTTATAGGGGGATTAGCCAGCAAGGGCTGGGCTAAGAGAGAAGAAAAAAAAGGAAAAAAGGTGATTAAACCCTAACCCTAGCCTGCTGGAGCTCTCAGCCGACAGAGGATGAAAAGAAGGGTTGATGATAAAATTAAACTCTAAGTGTAGCTTATATACTCTGTCCATAAGGCCTTGGCTCTGAAGGGATTAGCCCTAATTTTTCTAGCAAACGTGTCACTATTATATCCCTTGAATGCCTTGAGACGTGTGCCTTGAAATTTGTGCCTCAGGATGTGTGCCCTAGCCTTGAGATATTCCTGAAAGGTCCTTGAGTTAAAACTAAGAAGTGGGGAGCCCGTGCTTCACGGGGCTGACATATGCATTCACTTATTCACGCAGTTGCAGGGCCTTCGCAGAGTAGCTTTTGGTTGGTGGAAAGTGCTCACTCGCGCAATGAATCTTCAGTTTATCGCGCAGTTCCTTTGTGCTGTAATGTTGTTGTGGAGATGATCTAGAGTGCCTAGACTTCTCACACAGTAGAGCTTCAGAAACTCTGTCTTCCTAGGTACTTGCACAGTTATGCTCCTGCACTCGCGTAGTAATTGGTAAAGCTTTAGAGTGCACGAGATCTGCATAAGGAGAATTTTGGGCGTCTCTCTCTCTTTCAGGGCCACGCACAAACTCCGCAAGGTGAAATTTAGTTCAGTACACAAATGGACTCGCTATGTTCTTCACGCGGCTGCTTTAAGGCTTGATCTCCGTGAGAGCCTCGCAACCACAAATTTTGAGGATTTTAATCCGTGAGATCTTCGCAATGTCTTTGCAACTCTCCTCTTAGCTGTGCGTCCTATCTGCGTAAGGGAATCTTCCACTACATCTTTAGCTTCGCGAGAGAGCTTCTCAACTCTGCGAGATCTTTCCTTTTATGCTTTGATACATCGCACTTGCTGCTTTTGCAGTTCTTCCATTCATAGCCAACTTCATTCATCTTCTAGGCTTTTGGTCAATGATGATCAGCACATGAGTCACCATGGTGAGCACTACCAGGGTGTTCCATTAGGCTTTGGTTCAGCTGTCATCTTTGTATGTCTTCTTCCTCTTCTTTGGGCTAATAAGGATGGATTTTGTGTTAATCTGCACAAATTATTGCTAACTATAAAGCACACTTAACAAATGATTATTAGTCTGCTTCAAGGTCTATCAAAGGCTAGGTTTAGAGGTGAAAAGTAGTACTTTTTAGTGAATAACACACCCCCAAACCTAATTTTTGTTAGTCCTTGAGTAAAGGAAAACTTAAAACAACTATTCTAAGAATTTAAATGCCACTTTCGTAGGGAGCATGAATATATTTAGCATATGTACCAAGCCTTTTAAACCCCTAGGTGATCCCTAGTGGAGGAGTGAAGTCTCCTGAGGGTTTTAAGTGAAGGTACCCACAAACTTCACCATTAAAATAGTTAAAAATAGTACAGTCAATGACAAAACAAATTTCAATGAATAAAGCCTCAGTCCACACCTATCCTTTAAATAAGAGGAAATTACAGCAGTAATGCAGCCATTTAACAACTCAAAATCAACATGCATGTGCATCACCATCAATTAGTTCACAACAGGAATACAATGTGCATAAAATCAGTACAAAGCTTGCCTTAAATTTAAAAATCAGGTTGGATACAACTCCAAAGAATTTAAAATTCAGACCCAATTCTCACCAGGGCTATCTCTCAACAATGAAAATCAAAAGGGTGTTGACATTCTCATCAGCTCAAGAGCAGTTACTCCACCCCAAATGGACCTACAAGCATGAGCATAGGCAAAGCTTCTGATTTTTGATATCCTCATGACTTTTCACCATAGATTAGACAACTCCTCATCTCCACATGACAGCTCATTTCACTTTAGATCTACAAGGTCTTTTTTGAATGGGTTGTAATGTAGCTTATGGGTGAGGGATGTAAAAAATGAAGGGGTAAAAAGGATTCAAAATTGAGAAATCAGCAAGATAAGGAGTGACTGAAGACTTCACTACCTTCATTTCAGCATAACTTCATCTTACTTGATATATTTCAGAATCAAAGTGGCCAGCTTCTCCTCTTCTTTTTAATTTTTAGATGATGTTCTTCTCTAGACTTCTCTTTCTTATTTATTTATTTTATTTTTAGGATGAACTGCCATACAAAAACCATTGATACACTGCTGCTCATATGTTGCTTTTCTTCTCCTTCCACCAAATGTTGGACCACTCTCACTATCTTCAACTCCTCCTTTACCTTCTGAATTCTCAGAGTGAGGGTACAGTTGAATTAAGTCAAGAGGTGAATGTGCAAGTACTCCGGTGTTTGTCAAAGAAAAGTAGAATTTTTAAGGCTCAACGAGTGTATGCAAAAGGGCAGTTTTAAAAGGTTAGATTTTCAGGCTCAAACTGTCCAAATGAAGGCCTTGGATCATTTCCTTAATGTCATGAGTGATATCAATTAGTTTTGATTTGGAGGTACCTAACTTCTAGTGAAAAGGTCATGACTCAATCAGTCCTTAGAGCAGAAATAATGCCAAAAACACTCTTCAAAAGAAAATGATGGGCCCAAGTCTCACTAGGTATGGTCCTCAAATTAACCCATGGGGTGTATTTTCCCCTTTTTCTCTCCTCTTAGGTTCACTAAGTACTAACTAAAAAATTTTCTGATGTTAGCTTCATGGTGGTGCAAAGATTTTAAAAATTTTAGTTTCAAAATGTTTGCAAAATTTTTTAATTTTCCACAATTTTTCTCATTCTAACAAGTTAGGTGGGAAATGATTTTATTCATCCTAATTAAACCAATACTATTGCACTAAAGTTAACTATTCTATTGGCAGACCTACCCTGCCACACCCCCAAACCTATGAGGAGCAGTGTCCTCACGGATTCAAAGGTGAATGTGAATGTGCAGCAAGCTTAAAACCTAAGATTAACAGAATAGAACCTTCAAGAGGGAAAAATACATAACAAACAATATAGAGACAAACATAAAGATATAAAGAAAGACAGATTGGAAACTAAATAAAACAAAATAAAGAGCAATGTTATTATAACAGCTAAAGTATGCACAAAGTAGGTGGAAGTAGACTAGACAAAAAATGACATAGTACTTCCTAACTAAATACATATGTACAATTTAATTATCAAAGCCCTTGGCTAAATATCTGCTGGTTCATCTTTAGTTTTGGCTCCTTTCCCTTTCTCAGACTCCCCAACAGCAGGTGTAGGTTTTCTCCCAGTTGCTAGAGCTAATTATATTTCCAAGATTTCAGCTTTTTGTTCCACCAATTCAGCTCGGGATATAAGGAGCTGCCTGATCTCCTTTGAAGCAGTTAACCTCTTCTCTAATCCATCAGCTCTCAGCTTTTCTATTGCAGTAGTCATTTTTTCATGTTCAACATTCAGCTTCTCTTGGGCAGCTATACTCTCTCAGGCTTTATATAAATGCAACAGTTGTCACCACCCTTTGGTGATGTTCTTGAGTTGCATCTCGTTATCCAATTTTATGCAGTGAATCCTCTCTTTATAGGGTATCCTGATGGATGTTCTGATAGTAGCCATCCCTCGAATGACATCCTTTTTGAGGTAAGGGTTGGATTTTATTACATGAAGGAGGTTGGAGTAGGGGGGATTGAAAAAGAAGAGGCAGGAATCAAAGGCTGGTCCTCACTTGAAGAAGGGCCAGCTAGGAACGAAAAAGGAGTGGGTTGGGGAATTTCAGATTGAAGCTCAGGTTGGGGTTCTAGATCTGGTTCTATTTGGATTGACTTGGAAGAGGTGGGTATGAGGTCATCCACATCTGTTGCAGCATTGGAGGTGGCTACAATAGGGGGAGTATCTGGGTCAGTTAATGTGGAGGCTTCAGTGTAAGCAGGAGGGGGTGTGGTGGCTGCTAAGGATAAGGGTTGGGGTAAGGTAGCTAAAGTTGATTGGATGGCTTGGAGGCAGGTTTCTAGGTAGGCCTGGTTTTGGAGAGTGGAGGTTAGGGATTGAATGTATGTCTGGATGGAGGCTTGGTTTTGAGTGTTAGCCAACATTTGGGATTGTCGGGAGAGTAAGAGGTGTAAGATTTAGGGTAAGAGGTCTGGTATGATATTAGGTGTGGGTTAGATAGGTGAAACTGGTTGGAAGAAAGAAGTGGGTCAATGAGTGAAGGTAGTGGCCTGTGGTGGTGTCTGATATGGAGGGATAAAGTGTGGAGGATGAGGTGAGTCTAAGAGAGGTGTATACTCAAGGTTGATATCTCCTAGGATAGTAGACATCATAGTAGAAAATTTCTCTCCTGAAAATGGCTTACGATCATTGGAGAAGGGAATGGATTGGTCTACAGGCTCACTCGTGACAAAAGGTGGGAAAGTCTCAATGGAATAATGTGGGACTTCAAAGGTATGGGCTTCAGGTTCATAGGGTGTGGGTATGGGGTTTGGAATGGTTGTGGTTTCAGGGATTGGAATTGTTTGGGTTATATAGATGGGTTGGGGTGGGTTGGGGTGTCATAGGGGTTTTGGAGGTTTTCCTTTTCTTCTGGTATTGGGTCTTAACAGGTGGGCTGGAAAAATAGGTAAGGGTGCAAAAATAGGTAAGGTGGCTGTGGCTATGGTGGTTAGTGATGTAGGGTCAGGTAAGGGTGTGGGCTTGTGATGGGTTGTGATGTCTGGGTGGAAGGTGTAGCCCGCATGGAGGTAGGGGTAATGGAAGAGGTGGTGAGTGTGGTGCTGGCTGGCACAAGTGAGGTAGAGGTTAACAAATGGTGGGGGCTGCATCTCTCAGTAACTCCTCCCTCCTCTTCTTCTTCCTTTCCATCATGGTGCCACTGATTCCCCATTATTTCTTCCTACTCTGTTTGGGGTTCAGTGCCACAGTCTCCTCCCTTTGAAATAGGTAGTTCCCCCTCTTTAACAATGCAGTAATCAATCTGCAGTAGGGAAGGGCATGAGATTTCTTCATTATTTTTACCTTCTCGTATAAATTTATAATCCCCTCAAAAACTAACTTGGCTGCATCTAAATAGTGGTTTCTGTGAAAAGATAAGAGGGCATCAGCTATGGGGTACCTCCTCTCCTGCTCATGCCTAGAGCAATATACATTTTTTCGCAACATAACATCCATTAGCCTAAGGTTGGGGTGTAGATCCCTCTTTCTGATTGAGTCACCTGAGGCAGTGATCCCTCCAGTTAACTCCTTGGCGATCTCAATAATGGTGGCAGTCAAAGGAGGACCCAAGCTCCACTCAGGGTTATACCTGGCTCATATCCCTAATATCCTTGTAATATCTGCCTGGTTGAATAGCATCTCAAAATCATCAATTAAAACCAGCAGTGCTGGGTTCCCATCATCACCAATTTTTAACTTCATATTCTGATAAAATAATCTTACCAATCTTAGGAAAACCAGCTGCATTGAGGGTCGCAACACGGGCAGCAGAGATGCCTTTGCCAGATATTCAATAGAGACAGAAGTCTCAGGTAGCTCCTCAAAATAAACTTTATCGAAAATGGTTTTAACCTCTAGCTGGATTTATTATATAAAGTTAGAAGGGACCCTGAGGCAATTAGTAGTTGCTTCCTCCTCAACCTCAGGGATCGCAGGGGCCACAACTTTGCCCTTTTTCTGCTTCTTTGAATTTTCAGGGTTTGTAGCAAGTGGCTGCACTCTAGCCCTCTTCTTTGGAGCAGATTTCTTCCTCTCTTTTTGAATGGAGGGCTCAACAACAGGTGAGGGTGCCTCAGAGGTCTCCAATGTGGAGGCCTCTACAATCCTTGCCAATTTTTTAGTGGCCACAGGGCTGCCACTGATGGATGGGTTTAGCATCGCGGTGAGGGTATCTATATATTTTGAACCCATGGCCATAGGTGCTCGGATTATCAAAATTTGGGTTCACAACTTTGAGAAAATGCCAATCACTCTAAGTAAGCATAAAAGCTTCAAATTCTCCCCTTCTTCTCTTCTTTTAAATAAATCAAACACAGGGTAGAGAGAGAAATGGAGATTGTACCAGTTGAGAGCTAGGGTTCCACTTGAAATTATGCACAGTAGCTCAAATCCCCCCAAACCTTGCTCAAAGTTATCAGGAGTAGCTGGGGAACAATATGATGAGAGGAAAATGCCTAAGGTGGTGTGGATTACAAAGTAGAGAAGAAAGGAGGGGAAAGAGACGTCAGTTCTTATGCTGGAAAACTAGGGTAGACAGAGGAAATGAAGAAAATGAGGGGCTTTGTTGAGTTTATAGAGTAAATCTCGCAGTTCACGGAGTTGGCAATAGGAGCTCGCGGAGTAAAATTATCGTGTAGTTGGCATTTAAGACCGCGAGACGATCTATCGCGTAGAAGAACAAACTGCCTCACATTGAAAACTTACAGAGGTGAATCATTGACCTTAGTGCGTGAGGCTTTATGTTGCCTTAAAAATTTATCTCACGTGGTGCTCGTGCAGAACAACACTGAGGCCATACTTCTCTTACAGCTTGAGCTCGCGGAGCAGAAAGACAGCTTTGTGAGGCATTTTTATAGCCATTGCTCAGGCTTTTAGTGTGTGAGGAAGCCAAGTGATGGCTCGTGCAATAAATTTAAGCCTTCTAGCTCTGCGGGACAACATATCTTCTCAACCTTTACTTAGTTATCTCAGTGCAGCACAGTGGTTAGTGCATTCATGCTGTTGTGCACCCAACCATTGTGCATGAGCACCAACCCTCAGACAGGTAATTCACTTCAATCATGAAACACATGCTCATTTAAATCAACAATTGATAAACATTGCAGGATTCTAAAAATAGCTTTTCAGCTCAACTTCATGCAAATTATGATAAGGGCACCTCAATCATTCATCAACAACTACACACAACAAATTCAGCGGACAAATTTGCACATGTATTCAATAACAAAATGCAAACACAAACAAAGCAACACAATCAATTCAACATCACACTAAAAACTTAACTGACAGAAGTTTAAAGAACACAAATTAATACAAAAATTTCATACATATGATACACTTATTACCAATGTTTAGATCACTGAGCACTAGCTTCCTCCTTTGTAGAGGATGCATCACCGATCATATACTGACCTTTCAGATTTGTCAGGGGCTGACTAGGCAATTTTCCTTCTTCCCTCCTATTCAGAGCATTACAAATCTGGCTCAGTTGGTCCTTGTTGGGGTGTTTGCCTTCCCTCCAAAGAGGGTCTATAATCACTAATAAAACTAGGCAGAACACACTCACACAGACCTGCAAGTAATCAGGGCCTGTTGTAGCAAGTTTTAAAAAGATGGTGAGTAAGGGAATGTCCACAGGGAGGTTGGTTTAAAAATGTGCTAAATCTTCAGATCTATAAAAGATCTGGCACCCTAACTAATGCTAAGTTAGCTAAAAGACAGGGGAGAGGTTTAAGATGGATTGTCACTTAAGCTAAGCTAAAATTAAATAAACACTAACATGGATCGAGTTTGGGAATTTAGATCTTGCAGGGGAAAGAAGTGAAAAGACGAAAATGGAGAAGAGTAGCTTGGAAATTGGTCTCACTAAAATCAGGTTCAATTAATCATGCCACAGAGGTTCAGGGCACACTTCCCTCAACTGGCTATAAGCACAGCTGTAGGGTAGAAGGCTCCACTTCAAATCGTAGGATCCACCTGGTCTTAAGGCTATGATCTGTCCACTGGAATGGTCATAGACCATCCTATAGACTTTATCTGATTCATGGATTTGTAGCAGACAAATCCAATTAGAGCCTGAGCTTGGACTAATCTTAAGGTTATGACCTGTCCACTTTAATGGTCACAGACCATCCTAGGGATCTCCTCCCAAGCTAAAACATCAATCAGAACAATTAAAACCACTACAGATGTTGCAATTCTAAGGTCACAGACTCAGGGAATTACAGGAGTATCAGATCCAGGGAGATCGGATGGTATCCAAGAGGTCTACCAGTTAAGTGGGTGAGCTAATCTACAGACTCATCTACACAAATTCGATCGATCACCAAATGAAACCAAAGGAACTTTAGATCTAATTAAAGCATTAAGAACAACATTTACATTGCAATCAAACTCACTCTATAATGGAAATGCTCTCAGATCTGTAGTTTGTGCAGCAGGGAACCTACAATAACACTCTCAATCTTACCCAATTACAGATCTAACCTCTCTCCTCGCTACTCTAAGGGAATTAGCCAACCATTGTTGGCTAAAAGAGGGAAAATAGAATTTCTTTGTAAGCTCTAATCTTCAGAATTTGGCTTAGATCTCGATCTCCCCCAAATTGTAATTGGGAGTCTCTATATATACCTTTCTCCTCTATTTTTCTTGCCAAAAATCCCTTCTAGAAGGTCCTCAGAGTTTGTTAGGGTTCTATTAGAGCACGCAGGTCGGTGAGGGCATCTTCTAGGACCATCATGCTGGTCTCCAAGTGCCTCGGGTTGCGTGTAGCAGGTCACCAAGTCACAGCGTGTGCATAGCTGAGTTTCTGAGAAGTTTTACACACGATTTCGACAGGTTCAGGAAGCTTTTGATAGGTTTAAATGGAGCTTTTTGGTCCTTTCGTTAGGTTCTCAGATCTCTTCGATAGGTTCTAATAGGATGAGCCTTCTCTTAAAGCTTCAGCATTCTTAGCCCTTAGCTTGGAGCATTCGACAGGTTGGGGAAGCTTTTCGAGAGGTTGGAGGACCATTTCGATAGGTTCTGCTCTGCAGGCCATCATTTCGATAGGATTGCTCTCACTCCTATCGAAAGGCTCAAGCACCCTTCAGTAGGTTTTGTTCCAGCGTCTCTATCTCGATAGGTTCGGGAAACCATTCGATGGATTCCCTTTACACCTCAGGCAGGCTTTCGATAGGATGGTTTCTTCCTTTCTTTCAGCTGCTCGATAGGTTCTTGGATCTTATCAAACTCCTCAATCCACACGAATCCATCCTTCTTCTGCCTTCAGATCCTATCAAAACTTTTCCAACTGCATGAATTCCTCCTTTCTTTTCTTTCAGCTCCTATCGAAGTCTTCAGGTGACCTCTCAATAGGATGTTTTCAGCCTATTTTCACTTCCTTCGCCTTGCCCTGCTATAGCCACGCGCTCCAAGGGTCCAGTGATGTGCTACCCTCTGGTGTCTTTGTTCTTTGGGATTTGTCTTATCTTTGAGAGATGGCCCCTTTTTGGGCATTCTTGAGTGGTTTTCTGCATTAGTGTCATCTTTTATTACTATCTACAAAATGCACTCGACAGAGGCTTATTAGTGTGCTCACAGGTCTATCAGTGGTCAGGTGAAAGGGTGAAAAGTGGCATTTTTCACCACTTAACACACCCCCAAACCTAAGCTTTGCTAGTCCCTGAGCAAAGGAAAATTAAAGAAAAAATAAAAATGCCACTTTCATAGGGATCACGGATGCATTTAACATGTGCATCAAGCCTTTTAAACCACTAGGTGATCCCTAGTAGAGGAGTGAAGTCTTTTGAGGGTTTTCAGTGAAGGTACCCACAAACTTCTCCCATAAAGTTAGTTAATAGTAGTGCATCCTGCTAAACAGAGTTTCAGTAAATAGAATAAATTCACACCATATCTTTTTAATTCATTAGAGGAATTTCAACAGAAAAAGTCAGTTCCAAACTTGAAAGTCTGTTGCAATCCTTCACCATCACTCAACTCATGTCAAGGCATTGCTCCTAAAAATTAATGCATGGCTCACCGTTCACTTGAGAATTCTGTTTTGATACTACCCCCATCCAATCGGATTTCAGACCCAAGTCTCACCAGGGCTGTTCACTCATAAAAAAAAAAATGAAGGGTGTAGAATTTCACACAGCTCAAGAGCAGTTACAACCCTCAAATATGACCCTAAGCATGAGCATAGGCATTGCTCTAATTCCTGAAATTTTTCTAGATCTTTATACCATAGATTAAACAAATCTTCATCTCCACATGACAGCTTAATTCATTTCAGATCAGTAAGGTCCTTTTATTGGGTTATTGTAGACACCCAAATTCGGCCCAAGGCCCGATCAATCTGTACTTCGGGAGAGATGTACCCTTGTGCTTTCGATGGCACCCCTGAACCCGTAGGAATCCACCCAGACCTTTATGAATCACCATGAACCCTTTAAAACCATTCCCCAACCCTTTAAAACCCTAGATCTCCTTTTCATACCTAATTTGAACCTTTCTGGGTAGTTGATGGGAGGAGAGCTATAGAATTTCACACAGACTACTACCAAGGATGAGCCATATACCATTGGAAGGAGGGCTTCTCCAGCTTTCTAACAAGCCAAAGATCACCCAATTTAGAGCTACGGTTCAAAAGTTATGGCTGTTCAAAGTTTCACATAAAATCATAGGACTTTTACTCAGGTGTGGATATTACATATGCCCAGCCATTTTTGCCCCAGATTAGTCAGGCGTATATATTATATACGCCTACCTATTTTGGGAGAAATTTGGCTAGGCGTATATAATATATACGCCCAGTATATATGGGACCCACCATGGGCTTCATCTTCTCAAAACTCCCCTGATTTTCGTGAAATTTACTGTTCCTAAACTGGGCATATATAATATATACGCCCAGCTTAGCTACAGTAACTATCCTCAGGAGCTCTAATTTCCTTCATCTGGTTTGACCTTTTGACCATCCCCTTAGTTGGGGTGGGTGTCTTGAGCTTGGTTGCACCCCCTTTGAGCTTATGTGCAACCCTTAAGTCACCTATGGTCTCACTCCATCATCTGCCATTGAAACCGGTTCCCCACAAACCTAGGACCTTAAAAACCTAGAAAACCTTAAATGGAGGATTACCTAATTGCTAAACCAATTAGCTCTTAAGTAATCCCCCAACCCTCCCCTTCTCTATAAATAGAGAGGCCCCCCTCTTCCTTAAGGGTTGAAAAAATTGGAGGTCAAGGATTTTAAGCTTAAGAGAGAACCCTAGTGAGAGAAAATGCACACATTTTTTTCAGAATTCCAGCATGCTTAGTTCATCCATTTCAACCCATTTCACCCATTAGATCATTCCCTTTAGCTAAAGTCTAGCCTTGAGTCTTACCCTACGCTCCCTATTTTATCGAATCCTAGCATTAGAATCCATTCCCATACCGTTTAAACCATCGAAAGCACGCCAAAGTGAAGGACTTCCATGGTGCAACAAGGGCCCGTGAGCTCAGGCTCACCCCTCTCTTCCTCTACCTTCTTGGTGCTTCCTCCATCCAAGGATTCAAGCCGTTATGCCGCTGAAATTTTGGTTTGGCTCAAAGCTTGATAGGACTGTATTGCCTTCAGGCAAGGGGAAACTCTGCCCTTTTATCTTTAATTTTTGGCCATAGATGGAGACCGCTACGTGCGGGTTGATCGGGTGCCCAAACCCTTCCCGATCGATAACTGAAGCCCCTACCCTAGAGCGTTTGGCAAAGACCGGTAAATCAGAGTCATATTTAGCATTTCGGTGCTCAAAATATTGATTTGAAGGTTTCCCGGGTCACCAAAAGATCCGAGTGGCGACTCTACATTCCATTAAAAGCGGGCGCATCGCCGCGACGGGTTCGAGAGGATCCATGGTCGCATAGATGGCGACTCTGCTGGGGATATCACCCTAGCGCTTCCTCTCTTGTTGGCCTTTCTTTTTTTGTTACTAATCGTTGCAGTTTTTTTTCTTATTTTCTGCTATTTTTTTTCTATATTTTTGTTGTTTCTACTAACGTACTCACCCCTACGATTCAGTCCTTTAAGTGCCTTAGCCGATTGGCGGGCCTACGTGCGCCTTTAAATTCCTGTTTTTTCAATTCTTGTCATTTAAGCCACCTTAGCCGTTTGGTGGGCCCACTCGCATTTACTTTTACGTCATTTAAATTTCAGTCATTTATGAGCCTTAGCCGTTTGGCGGGCCTACGTGCGCTTTTCATTTCAGTCATCATATCTCACCATTGAACGCCGGCCCGCTGAGGCGTCACGGGCTTGTCATCCCCAACCCGATTTTGGACTTAATTTTACTCCCCTATAAAAATTGTTAATTAAAAGTGAACCAACAGTGTGGGGACATAATTGAATTTATTTTTGCATTTTTGGGTAGTCCTCGGGGGGTTTAGGCACAGATACAATTTACCCGGTTCCCAGTAAGGCGGCGGCCCTAGTGGTGATGATCCTGAAAAGAAGCACCCCTTCCAGTACCTTAGAAGGCACTTGCACCGGAGGTATATCGGTTGGGTTGCCAATTCCAATCAAGCCGTAAAACCTGCATTGGTGAGAGCGTAGACAACCCAAAGTTCAGCCGTGTATCCCTAGGAAATGGAAAGGAGGGACCCGATAACATACACAGTAGTCCCCGGGAGCATTTCTCCCAAGAAACCAGTTCAAAGACCCACATTGACTTCTTTGTTCCTTTGTCAAACTAAGTCGATGAGTATTTTTATAGCGTATATATATATATATACGCCCACCCAAAATCCCCAGAAAATAGCCAGGCATATATAATATATACGCCCAACCAAAATCTGCATTTTTTTGGTCGGGCGTGCATAATATATATGCCCAGTATACACTGGGCCACAACAACCCGACTTGAGGCCCAATCCATCACCCCAAGTCCCCGATTAGCGGTATTAGTGCCCGCAGTAGCCTCCCACATCCTCTAACACCCAACATGCCCCCGCCCAATCACAAGAAGGCAACTTCTCATTGATTTGCTCCGGGGGATCGGGTCGTTTGCGTGGATTCCCGCACCTTCAATAGAATGAAAGGGTTCCCTTTCGCCTCTTTCGAAGTGTGTCGGATCCCGCCATGGGACCTACTAAAGGTACATATATCGCCCGAGACGGGACTTGACCCTGGGCACTAGGTCATTATTCATCTAAGCAAAGGGGAGTAATCTCCATAAAAAAAAATCATCTTCAAAAAATAAAACCAAAAGAAATCGCTCTTCAAAAAAAAAAAATCATCAATCAAAAATCATTTTCCCAAAAAAAAAAAAAAAAACGAAACCAAACAAAAACAAAACAAACACAAAAAAAAAAGAAAACAAAAACAAAAAGAGTACATTTTGGTGTGACCGTCACTACGGCAACCTCAAGCTCGTCCTGTAGAAGGAAGGTATTCGGCCCTTATCCGCGACTTCGATACAACACCCGTCAGCGGATCATGTCAAGAGCCGATACATCCCCACCGTCATCCCCATCCCATTCTCATATCGGAGAAGACCCGATCTTCGACACCTTCACCCAAACCAGGTTCGATATCACGGGTCCATTTGGGGCACCCGTGTTCACCTCCACCCCATCCCCTTCCCTCACATTCTCCCAACATACCCCTTTTTCATCCCCTACTGAAACCCCTCATTTCCCAACCGACCCATACAACCCCATCTCCCATCCAAACACCCTTACCGCATCCCCATATTTCCAAAGACCCCATAGGGAGTCCCATCCCCCGCCTACCTCCCACGTTCCATCCCTCTCATCATCCATGCCCCCAACATCCTACATCCCATCCACCTCATCTCACATACCATTCCCACCACATGGCCCATCCACATCCCAACATACCACCCCATTTACCCGGGTCATGCCCAATTTCTCCCAACCCCCTCCATCATTAAGTGAGCCATCACCCCCCAATCTCACACCTGAATCCATGCCCTCAATGGAGGACATGAGAACGATGTACGCCCTGTGGGCTGCTTCTCGGAACCCTACATCTAAAACCCCGCATTCAAATCTCCAAAACCTCCATACCCCATTCCCTCTTAACCATGCCCAACCACCCATCGTCCATACCTCCCAAAATCCCCCACCTCAATTCCATACCCAAACCCATACAAATCCATGGGCCCAAGCCCAAACACTCCTAGAGCCATGGGTCCAGGCCCATCAAGCCCAAGCCCAGGCCCAAGCCCATCCAGCCCAGGCCCAAAACCCTCAAAACCCATGGGCCCAAGCCCATCAGGCCCAGGCCCAAGACCAGAATCCTCAAGACCCATGGACCCAAGCCCATCAAGCTCAGGCCCAGACCCGAAACCCTCAAAACCCATGGGCCCAAGCCCAAACCCATCAGACCCAGGCCCAAGTCCAAGCCCCCCAGGGCCTTTGGACCCAAACCTATCAAGCCCAAGCCCAAGGCCCATGGACCCAAACCCAACCCCCTCATGGCCCATTAGCCCAAACCCAACAAGGCCCAGCAGCCTAAAGTCATACTAACCCCCACACCCAAGCCCATGGCCCATCAATCCAAGTCTTTCAAAACCATCAAACCCAAATCCCTCAAACCCAAGGCCCATCCACCCACGCTCATCAAGGCCCATTCACTAACCCCATACCCCCCCACCAGTACCCTTCATTCACCTACACCCCTTACGCCCCCATCCCGCCTCCAACGGGAAATCCAATCCATCCCATTCCTCAAACCCACAACATCCCGCCACCTCAACCACACTCCCTCACCCTCAGAATGTGCACCCAGCTCAGCACATCATTTACCCACAAATCGCTCATCCATTTATCCCTTCTCATCCCCTATAAACCATATGGCCCCACCAGGTCATCCAACCCCTCACCCCCCAAGTCCAAATAGCAGAACTCGCCCCTCACCAATACCATGACCAACAGTATGAGGAGGATGAAATCCGCAATAGTGGAGTTGTCACCTTCAACTCTCCCGGGCCCACCATCATCACACCTAGGGTCGAACAAAATCAGGGGGAAGCAGTCCCCACTACAGCCTCAAAAGAACCAGAACAATTGAAAGAACAAATAGACAGAATACAGAAGCAATTGTTGAAGATGGGAGGAATAGAACTACATTCAACAGACTTTTCAGACTTGTGCATTCTCGATGTCCCCACCGCACGAAATTCAAGATGCCATCATTTGATAAGTATAACTGCACTGGCAACCCCATCGCCCACTTAAAATCTTACTGTGGGGATATGTGCCAGTATGGCGGAGATGAACGACTCCTCATCAAAGTGTTCCAGAAGAGTTTAGCGGGCCTAGCACTGAGATGGTTCACATCCCTGGAACCGTCCATGATAAAAAATTGGAAAGATCTGACACACTTATTTCAAGAACAATATGTCTATAACATGGACATAGAACCAAGGAAGTCAGATTTGGCCTGATTAAAGCAAAGATATGATGAAACATTCAGTGCTTACTTAGGGAGGTGGAGGGCATTAGCCGCTCAGGTAACTCATCAGATTCCCGATGATGAGCAGATTGAATTGATAACCAAGGGAGCCCTCCCAGTCATCACAAATTTTTTAGTATATCAGCAGCAGTCTAGTTTTGCTGATCTGGTCCGGAATGCCAATCATTGTGAAGACGCTATTAGAGAGGGCAGGTTAGGAAGGAATGTGGCCAACAGGGCCACCGGGGTTCGCAAAGCGGCCGAACCAAGAATTGAAAGAAGACCAGGGACAGAGGTACAAAACATTGTTTACCCCCAGGCCAATACCAATGCCCCCCCGATACAGCTCCAGGTTACACAACTACCCCCGCCCAAGCAACGGACCAAGAGCCTCGTTTACCCAGGAACAGATGAAAGCACGGTTCGAACGAGTGTTCACACCATTGGGGCAATCCTTGAGTGTCTTGTTGCCAGTGTTGCTATAAAAAGGCTTGGTCAATCTGCTCCAGCCTCGCCCACCACCCCATCCCATACCAAGGAACTATGATCCGAATCTGCATTGCAATTTCCACCAGGGATCGGGTCACCCTACGGACTGGTGCTTCTCGTTAAAGCACATGGTCCAAGATCTTATAGAGGCGGAAAAAATTATTCCCCTGCCACTTCCTCAAGGGCAGAACCAAAATATCCATCAAGCCCCTCTACCACCGCACCCAGGAGGCCCCAGGCCTAACATACATTGGATAGAGGAGTGTTAAGTAGTGAAAAATACCATTTTTCACCCCTAAACATGAGCCTTGAAAGACCCTTGAGAAGACTAAATAAGTGCTTTAGTGTTCATATTGCAGCTAACCAAAAAGACAGGTCCAAATCCGAAAACCATCTTAAAATGATCAAAAAGCCGACAACGCATGTCAAACTCAAAGAGGGAGTGAAGAAATAGCCTCAGCAATGGCTAAAAAGGTCCTAAAAGAGCAAGAAAAGACCTGAAAAGAAGAAGGATCCATTCGCAAAGAAGAATGGAAGCTAAAGCTCAATTCGCAAAGAATCTCTTCAATTCGCAAAGAACCTTGAACTTTGCGAAAAGAAGAAAACACTGCTCGAATAGAAGATTTACCTCTGCAAAAAGAAGAGAAGTCCTGAAAGAACTTACGCTTTGCAAAAGAACTTCGCTGCGAAAAGAACTTATGCTTTGCGAAAAGAACTTCCGAGCCAACCTACTTTTGCGAAAAGACCCTTAAACTCTGCGAAATGGCATCTGAGATTCTGACCACTTTGAAGGGCATTTCATAAACTCAGCGCCCCAATGTAATTAAAAGCCCAGAGACATTAGAAGATTCCAAGCACAAACCAAAGGCATATTCACCACGTGAAAAACCCAAAGATGAAATCACTTGGCGGGAACTTCTAGAAGCTCAAACAAACTTTTGAATTCCCATACGAATTGATGCTTCTAACGCACGATTGGTGAACAGATCGAGCATTTTCATTGGCGAGAAGATCTGGATCCCGTGCTCAACAGCCATTGGGCAATCTGATCCGAGCACTTTGATTGGTCAATTCATTATGCGGGATAGAGGAAAGCTATAAATTGAGAAGACATTTGCCCAATTGGGGCATCCAGTTTTGAGTTTTCATCTCTGTTTCCTCCTTCCGGATAGTCTATCTGTGCCCTTGTAATTTCTTCCTCTGTTTTGCTTTTTGAGAGTTCTTGAGAGTGCTTTTGTAACTCCAAAGAGATCGGATTCAAGATGCGCTAGTCCGAGGGCTTTCTAAAGCCGTGCTCTGTAATTGTAAGATTGAATTTAAAAGGTTCAGTGTTTTCTCCATTGGATTCATGTCAAGGGTTCTTATTGATCACCTTAGTGCATTAGACTCCTTTAGATTCACTACTTTGCATGCAATTTCCTTGATTCATTACCTGTCATGCGAATTAGCGTTGGTAACCTAGTTCGATGACACTTGCGATGATGTTCATGTTACGAATTGAGAATAGGTCAACAACTATTGGATGATGCTGACCATTTAAGTGGATGATCATAACCATAAGTTTAAACCCTTCCTTAATTGATTTATTTCTCTTACATCTGTCTTTGGTAGCAGGATGAAGATTGAATCAACTCTGTTTAGTTGCAGATTCTCCATTAAAATTCAAAGGAGAAATCACAGAAAGTTATTATTTCTCCATTTGATTTATTTTAATCACTTCCCCAACTTGAATCTGGATCAGTTAGTTAGTTCTTTTCTTTATTTGCTTTTAGTTAAACGTGACAAAAAAACCCAACACTCTCTTTTTATCTGCTTTCTAGATAATTATAGAGCCAGATCTGGTATACGGATCCGAGGTCTATCTCATATTTGGACAAATTCTCTGTGGGCGATCTTGAAATACTTACTTTTAAAACTTGCTACAATTGGCCTACGATCTTGCAGGCTATTGTTAGCCCTCAATGTGCTGATATCTCTTTCATAATTTAAAATTATGTAACTTATTATTCATTAATTCGTTCTCAAAATACACATAAAAAAGGCACATGTGGAGTTACAACAAGTTTTTGGCGCCGTTGCCGGGGAAGTTTGTTCTAAAATAGATAGACCTATGTTTATTTTCATTTATTTATCAGTCATTTATTAATTTTGTTGTTATTTTTATGCAGCGTACAGCTGTGTAAAAGGAAAGGAAAGTTCTTAAATAGACAGGTTTGCTGTACCAAACTCTCTCTGAGTTGTATGTTTGGCAGGAGAACCCTCAATCCTGAGATTCTCCCGTTAAATTCAGAAGTTGAAAGACTCCTAAGAAACCGACATACATCACAGACATCTGCTGAAATGGGTGAAGAACAGAGATTGTTAAGAGACTACTTTGCCCCTGGTGCTTATAATTCCCCATTTTGCATTCAATTTCCCACAGTGGAGGGAAATTATGAAATTAAGTCCTCCACCATCCAAATGTTGCCTTCATTCCATGGATTGAGTAAGGTGGACCCTTGCAAACAGATTGATGAATGTCGGGCTTTATGCACAACATTTAACTTAGATGGTCTGGGTCCAGAGGCAACCAAGCTTAGGCTCTTTCCTTTTTCATTAAAGGACCAAGCTAGAGCATGGTTATCTATGCTAGCACCAAACAGCATGCCATCATGGAATGATTTGCATTGTCAATTTTTGTCAAAATATTTCCCAATGACTAAAACCAGCCAATAGCGAGACAAAGCATCATCTCTTTTCCCAAAACTCAATGAAACTTTCCATGAAGCATGGGAAAGGTTTAAAAGAATCTGACAAGACAATGCCCTCACCATCAAATTCCTAAATGGCGGTGGTTCAAAGCTTCTATCAAGGGAACCGATCGGAAGGGCAAGAACATGGTGGATGCCTCTTGTGGAGGTACCTACTTACTGAAAAATTTGGGACCTCTTTGAGGTGATTGGAGAAAATTCAACCCAATGAGGAATCTCTCAGAATTTAGCTAGGATGAATAATCCCCAATTCACAAGAGGAAAGTTTATGAAGTCAATGTGGAAAGGAAAGTGGATAATTTGACCACAAAATTTGATAAATGATGGACTCATTTAAAGCTCCAAATGGGTCAAGAGTAGAGGAGGCATGTCCGATATGCGGTCCCCACTCATTCCATTGATCAATGTCATACGCATCACAATTTCCGAACTCATGATGGAACAAGCTCATGCTCGGTCTTATGGATGATGCAATCGAATGACTACCATGGAGATCTCATCCTAATCTCGGGTGGAATCGGAAATTACGGCCCCAACAAGACAAAATCAATTACCTTTCAAACACCTTTCACCATATCGTAGAATTTTATAATAAATCAAATTTTCAATGACCTAACCAACAACAAGCCATGCGGCGATGCACCAGCCCCTACCCTCCTAGATCCTGACCTTTGAAGAGCGGGTCTTGAGCTCACTTCAAAATCTTGGAACTCTGTCTCGGGTGTGAACCTTCACAATCGAGCATTAAAAAATTGAAGAAAGCAATGGCCAACTCTCAAATTCATTGGCTAAGAGAGAAGAAGGTAAACTATCCAGACAAACTGTGAACAATCCTAAGGGATTCATGGTTGGAGAATCCTCAAATGGCCATGAGGAAATCAAAGCTGTGACTACTTTGAGAAGTGGAAGAATAATAAAAAACACGATTGGGTAGTGAAGAGGAAAAAGATGAAGAACAAGTGCGGGGAACAATTTGGATAACAATATGGTACATTGATTTACATCGAAAATTCAAAAAATGAAAAGCAGAAAATAACAAAATTGTTGAAAAGATGAGAAGGAGAAATTTGTTCCTCATCTCCCATTTCCCCATGCAATGAAGTCGGTTTCTCCTTTTAAAGGAAACACAAAAATTGAGGAAATGATGGAGACATTCAAGCAAGTTAAAATTAATCTACCTACGCTTGATGCAATCAAAAGTCCCCGCTTATGCAAAATTTCTCAAAATTTCTCAAAGAGGTATGCACTCACAAAAGGCAATCTAGGATACATTTATCCAAGAAGGCCTTTCTTGTGGAGAAAATCAACCAAGTGCTATCAATTGCAACACCACCTAAGATGCAAGACCACAGAATCCCCACAATCCCTGCATCATTGGGAGCACACCATTGAGAAAGCCTTGCTAGATCTGGTGCTAGTGTCAACGCTTCCTAATTACATCTATGAGAAGCTAGGTTTGGGAGAATTGAAACCCACTCAAGTGGTGTTACATAGGAGCAGATCTGAAAGGAAACCTATGGGGTTGATTGAAGATGTTTTGGTAGGAGTAGACAAGTTTTCTACCTGTGACTTTTTGGTGTTGGACATGGAACCAACCAAAAGTACCACTGCCATCCCCTGTCATTACAGGAAGACCATTCACAGCTCTGACTAATGCATGCATTCAATGCAGTGTCAGCATCATGGAGGTGTCGTTTGGAAATATGAAAGTTAAATTGAATGTGTATAATGTTACTCAACCTCAATTCTCTGTGAGGAATGTTTCCATGTTGACATCATTGATGAGTGGTGGAGGAGTCTTTACAAACATTTCGCAAGGTAAAGACTCCACCACAATTTAAAAATGATTGGGAATCCGAGAAAGAAGGAAAAGGAGATCAAATTCAAAGGGAATGCCTTTGTGCAAGGCACTCACCTGTGATCATCAAGTTCTCTCTCTTGGAGACCTGCTCCTCTCCCTCTTCCACAAGTTACCAAGGTACCTTGCTGCCCTCTTTTCTCAACCCACAATTGGAACTCAAACAGCTCCCAAAAATCTGAAATATGTGTTTTTGGGAGATCATCAAACACTACAGTGATTATTTCTTCCTCCCTTACAAAGGAGCAAGAAGAGGAGCTGTTGGTAGTTCTAAAAAGCTGACAAGAAAGCAATTGACCATTCTGATTTAGGAGGAATAAACCCATGTATGCATGCATAAGATCCACACGGAAGAGGATGCCAAGCCTTCTAGAGAAATGCAAGAAGGTTGAATCCTCACATGCAAGAAGTGGTAATGAAGGAAGTTGTCAAGTCTAGATCTTTGGGGTCATTTACCCCATTTTGATTCTTGGGTAGCACCCCACAGGTGGTGCCTAAGAAATCTGGCATCAGCATTAGCAGTGAATCTGGTAAACTTATGTCCACCGGACAAACAATTGGATGGAGGGTCTCATAGACTAGACTACAGAAAATTAAATACCATGACAAGGAAAGACCATTTCCCCTCCTTCATTGACCAAATCCTTGATAAACTTGCGAGGCAAAGCTTACTCGCTTCCTTGATGGGTACTCTGGTTACAACCCGGATCCTGTGTACCCACAGGACCAAGAAAAGACCACCTTCACCCCTTTGGCACTTTTGCCTATAGGAGGATGCCCTTTGGTCTTTGCAATGCCCTGCTACTTTTCAAAGATGCATGTATGCCATCTTTTCGACATGATTGATCAGTTCATGGAGATCTTCATGGATGACTTTTCAATTTATGGAGATGCTTTTCCCAATGCTTACACCACCTCAAGTTGGTGTTGCAAAGATGTGAAGAAACCAATTTGGTTCTAAGTGGGAAAAGAGTCATTTTATGGTCACCAAGGCATTGTCCTAGGACATGTGGTCTCCCATAAAGGCATAGAGGTGGACCAAGCAAAATTGATCTAATTGCACATTTGCCTCCTCCCAGGCTGTTAAGCAAATCAAGTTTCTTAGGGCATGCAGATTTTATAGGAGGTTCATCAAAGATTTATAAAATTTCCAAGCCACTCTGTCATTTCTTGTCAAGATGTTTTGTGTTTACTAATGAATGCATGACATGACCTTTGAGGTCCTTAAGAAATGTCGATTTGGCCCCATCTTGCAGTCCCCGACTATTCAAAGTGCCCTTTGAGTGATGTGTGATGCATCAGACTATGCCCTAGGAGCTGTCCTAGGGCGGAGAAAGGATAAGCTTCCCCATGTCATAGCTTATGCGGCCAGATCCATGATAGATGCCCAGCTCAACTACACAACAAGCGAGAAAGAGCTGCTGGCCATTGTGTTTGCATTGGAAAAATTCAGGTCTTATGTTTTAGGTTCACAAATTGTGGTGTTCTTGACCACTGCCCTAAAGTACCTTACATCTAAGAAGGATACCAAGCCCAGTTAATCGGATGGATCCTCCTATTACGGAGTTTGATCTCTGATTAAGGATAAGAAAGGAGTGGAGAATGTGGTGGTGATCACTTATCCGAATTCTCAATCTTGAGGATGATAGCTTACCCATTAATGAATCATTTCACGATGAGCAACTTTGCCATCAATACCCACGATCCTTGGTTTGCAAACATAGTCAACTTCTTGGCTCTGAATTCCTCAACATTGGAATCGAATGGATAAAGATCTTTTCTTCTCACAAGTTAAAAATTTCATTTGGGAAGATCCTTATCTATTCAAGAATTGTCAGACCAAGTGATCGAGAAAGTGTGTCAGGACCATGAATTCTCGGCATATTGTCAATGTGTCATGAAACGGCTGTGGAGGCCATTTCAATGGCAATAAAACAAGCAAAAATTCTGCGGTGTGGTTTCTATTGGCCCACAATCTTTAAAGATGCCTTACAAGATTTGTAAATCTTGCAGAATCGCCAAAAAGCTGGCGATTTCAAAGAAACTCAATGCCCTGACCAATCACTGGTAGTTGAGTTGTTTGATGTTTGGGGCATAGATTTTATGGGCCCTTTCCCCTTCTAATGGAAATAATTTCATCTTGGTAGTGTGGACTATGTCTCCAAGTGGATTGAGGCCATAGCTACCAAATCCAATGATCACAAAGTGGTTTTAAGATTCCTCAAAGACCACATTTTTCCAGTTGGATTCCCAGAGCCATCATCGGTGATGGGGAGCCACTTTTACCTTGAGCGTTTGACTCTCTATTAAAAAGTACTCTGTCACTCACAGAGTAGCCACTCCCTATCATCCACAAACCGGGGGTGGAGATTTCAAATAGAGATCAAACACATTTTGGAAAAAACTGTGAAGAAGGACAGAAAGGATTGGTCCTTTAAGCTTAATGATGCTTTGTGGGCATACAGAACTGCCTACAAAACTCCAATTGGAATGTCTCCTTTTAGAGGCGGTCATGGCAAAGCATGTCATTTGCCAGAGAGTTAGAATACAAAGCTTTACGGGCTATTAAAACATTTAATATGGATCTAACCTGCTTTGGTAATCACAGGAAACTTCAACTCCCGAATTGGAAGAGCTGCGGATGGATGCTTATACAAGCTCAGTTGTATAAGGAGAAAGTCAAATCATTTCATGATAGGAGTTTAATGAGAAAAGAGTTCATACCGGGGTCCAAGGTATGGTTATTCAACTCTAAACTTAAATTCTTTCACAAATTGAGATCCGGATGGGAAGGGCCATACTGCTGTCATCAAGGCTGCCCCTCGGGGAGTTGTGGATATCCGTGATCCCAATGACGGAAGAGTCATTAAGGTAAATGGTCGAGGCTCAAGCCATGCATTGACAACATTCGGAGCCTGTCTTCACCATCCACATCAAATCTGGTAGAAAATTGTATATTATGTTTGTACAACATAGCTTTTCTTGAATTTCTCTGTTTACATTTCTTTTCCTTTTCGCATAGTTTAATTACACTTAAAGTTCAAATCGCAGCAAAAAATTACTTTTCAAAGTCCAAAGTCTATTGAAAAGATTACGGAGCTGATGAACTGCTTTCGAAAACAAAGATGTTCTTTTCGAATAGTTGATTATGATAACATTTCCTTTTCGAATAGACGGTTCTGAAGCTAAGTCCTTTGCGAAATAATCTTTCTGAAGCTATCTACTTGTCGAAAGGCACTTTGGCCATTCGAAGTAATAAGAAGGGCTCTTTTGGAACTTTTCGAAAACTTAAAGGTGCTTTGCGATTTTAGCTTCAAGTATATTTAGTCGTTTTGAAGTTAGCGTTGTATTTGCAAACACTCTCTGCAGACGGCGGCTCCACTAAAACCCTAGCTCACTCTCTTCTCACACGAGCTCCACAAGGATATCAGCCGTTTTGTTCCTAATTGTTTGAGCGTTTCCATTTTTCAGAGATCAAAGTCAGACTGTCAGTTGGGCGATCTTTACAAACAAAGCGACTCAGTTCAAGCACAAACCCTAGATCGCGGTATTTTTTCTATCCATTCTCGCTCAATTTTTTTAGAAAAATCTAAATCTGTGTTAGCCAGTGTTTGGAGCATTTTTCCTCCACAATTAAGTATGGGAAAACGAAAAATCCTTAGTGCCATGTTCCCCAAATCATCACCAAGAAGGCAACCAAATCGACCCCAAAGCCAAAGGCAAAGCAAAAACGTCTCGCAGAGAAAGCTTTCAATGGACAAGGCGGATAGGGTTGAAAAGGAAAGAAAATCGCCATGAGGAGCCTACCCCTCACGCCTCAAGCCACGAGTCCGAGCTGCCCCCATTACCCATTCACTTAGTTTTGCCTAACCCTTCATTGATACCGAGCTCATACCTGAGCTATTGGTGGATGAAAATTTTTTCTCCTCCAAACATGATTGCCTACCATCCCTAAGATACCTCAGGGAAGCCTCTCTCAGCACTATCCTCACCCCATTACCAGAAAAAACTTATCCAAGGATGATAAAACTGTGGTATCAAAACCTCACAAAGGTCACTGAAGATGTTTTAGACGTGCCAACCTTAGTCATTTTCATAGATAACTGTGACCTAACTGTGACAGCTGAGGACATAGGGCATGCTCTGGGGATACCTTTTCAATTCAACCCAGATGGACCTTTGGCTGCTCACAAGCGACCTCTTTGGCTATGGCCCATTTAACACAAGGCATGGTGGGTTACGGGCAATCAATAATGAGAAGAGATCACTTGTAATATCTGCTAATGGATTCCATACTCAGGGAGCTTTTTATGTGAGCATACCCAAGTAAGGCGAACTCCTATCCTCGAAGCCCTCTTTCACTTTTCTAAGGGGCAATTTTTCAATGCCCCCATGCTCATCCTGGAAGCAATGGCTGATGTGAGTGCCAAGGTAAAGAAGCAGAAAATTCTTTGGCCTCCCTTTGGAAGACTAATTTCAGCCCTCTTAGGAGCCAAGTTTGACATTAATAGGAAGAGCCCTTTGAGGTACTCCTCCTCACAACTTTGGCAAGAAAGCACGGACCACAAGTCGAGGCCATGTTAAGAAGAATGAGGGAAGTAGGAGAACCAGCCCATGCCCCTGCTCCTGCCCTATTGCTGCCCTACTGCTGAACCCATAGCACTGAGCCGAGCTAGTTCTTCTCGAGCATGACAGAGAACCAAGCCACGAAAGTGTGGGTGGGCATGCTTTGCAGTGGAAATTCTTTGTGGAGCCTCAACCAGCCCCCGCCTCGGCCCCTACCCGGTTTACAAGCCCAACTCCTTGTGGTGACCAGCTCTTTAGCACCACTTGCACCACTTGGTCTGCACCTTGTCCACCTGGCCCTATTCCTCCACACCTCCCCATCCCGGTGGTTCATCATCCACACCTTCCATCTTTCCTATTTTGGACACCCCTACCACACCACCCACCCCTTCTATCCCACCACCACCCATCTCCCCCAACAATAAGCAGGTCCTAGAGGAATTAGCCACCCCAATCCTTGCTCCATCCCCTTCCACCCCTCTGCTCCAACGCTCCTCCACTCCCACCCCTTGACATACACAGAGGTATCCCGGACCTCTGAACCCCAACCTTTCCCCACAGAGGCTTATTCACCCTATTTGACACCATGGAGCTAGATCCTACACCTATCCTGCTCCTCCCCTTTCACCCATTTCCCCACCTCCCTTTCACACCCATTACCCCCATCCCTCCACCTCACTAATCCCAATCCCTCTAGGCTAATCTCCCCACACCGCCTCCCTACACCCGGATCCTCACCTACCTCCAAAATATCCAAGCCCGGCTCAAACAAATGCAGACAATCATGCTACATTGAAACTCATCCGATCGTTAATGCCACCTACCCCATTACCCCTGCTCTCCATTTTGCCTCACAGGCAACCCAAAGCAGACCCAGTCCTAGTGCTTCCCCCTCCACCTACCAGGCTAACCAAAGCAGACCCCTTCACCACCCCCCTGCTTTTCGACTTAGCCATTCAAACTGACCCTACTGACCCTCTCTTAACCGCCCCCCCCCCCTCCCAGTGGACCCCTTTAGTCCCCTACCACTCCATCCCCTCCCTAGATATGCCACCTCTCCCAGGCCATGATAGAAAATCCCTACATCCGTGAGATGTGCGAGAAGAATTTGGCTGATTTCAGAGGCCTACATCCGAACCCCTTATGAGGCCAAAATCAAGAAATTAGAGCATTTCATGCAATTTGAGAGAGAAGATGAGGGATCCGGTGGGCGAACATTCCAATTGGTCAAGGCCGAGCAAAGACAAGGTGGCTATGCCCCAAGCTCAGTTAGCTCAAGAACAGAAGAAAACCACCAGCCTGACCAAACACCTTGGCCTCACCAGAAAGATCAAGTCAGAAGAGTACACTGAACTCCAGAACTCCATTCCTGAGAAACCAAAATCCAGTTCTGATTCCAACACTGATTCTAGTTCGGATTCTGACAGTGACTCTAGTTCAGAGCCCATAGAACCCATCTATGATAATCTTGACTTTGATCCTAGTTATTAAAAATCTTGCATCTCGTGTCTCAAATACAATGTATAAATCTTTTGTTTTTTGTATCATTCGGTCCAATTACATCATTTGTTTTCTTTCTTATTCCATTTTTCTCATTAATTGTTCGCTTTACATTATTTTGCAATTTTTTCTTATAGGCTGCTCCCTACTTGAAACAAACAAAATAACCCCTCACCCTTACTCCCTTTCCCCCCTCTTTTTCTTTTATTTTCTGTAAAATTTCTGGTTCATACAATTTGCTTTCTGTAATTCTCCATGCTATTATTTTTTCTGCTGTTTTCCCCTAATAACTGTGACTATGCCACCACCTTTGAACCAGTGAGGACACTGCTCCTCATAGGTTTGGGGTGTGGCGAAGAGTCTGCCAAGGAATAGTTAACCTAAGGACACAGAATCACCTAAGTAATCAGGAAATGAATTATTTTACTTAAGAATCATGACAATGTGGAAATTTTAAAATTTTCTTTGCAAGAATTTAGACATTCTAAACCTTGCGATATTCTACATTTCCATGATGATTACACCATAAAAACATACTGGTATCAGCACATAGTAAGTCAAAAGGAAGAGAAAAAGGTAAAGATATACTTAAAAGCTCAAGGAAAAACCATAACCAGTGAGAATTGAGCCCATATATTTTCCATCTCTTGAAGAGTGGTGAGGCAATTTTTACGATTCAAAGGATTGGCGAGGCATTAGATCCACTTTGGAAGTTAGGAAACTCCAAATTAAAACAAGTAACAAGACTCATGAAACCGAGGAAAAGATCAAGGCCTTCTTTGGACAAACTTGAACCTATGAGAACCAACCAAGAAAAATCTGCCTGTTTGTACCCCATTTGAGCTATAAATCCTACAATTCTTCATCAAAATACCCAAAAGTACTTGCACTGAACCTATGGAACCAATTCAGCCTTCCCTCACTCGAGAATTCGGGAGGTAAGGAGAAAGAAGCGAAGATGGACCATTTCGGGCAACATCAAGAAAAAGAAGAAAATACCTCAAAAAGCAGGCAATATGGTGTGAGAAAAGAAGAGACAAACAATGTGAAAAGTTGCAAGCAAAAAGGCAAAAAGGGACCTTATAATGCAAGATCAAAGAAAGAACTGATCCGTGAATGTGAGAATCTCGAAAAGAAGAAGAAGAAGCTAAACTCAAAAGGTGGAGTCATGAACCATCTCCGCACTTCACGAGTTCTCAAATTCAAACCTCTGTTCAAATTGCCTTTCCTTGAAACTTCACTCCATAAGCCATACAAACAAACCTAGATTAAAAGCCCTTGTGATCCAAAGTTGAGTGAGCTGTCATGTGGAGATGAGAAGTGACTCAATCTATGGTGAGGAGATGGCAATGATGCCATTGCCTAAGAATTATGTCTATGCACATGCCAACAGAGCTATTTGGGAGATGTAACTGATCTTGAGCTTGAGTGAAAATGAACCCCTCAACAAAAACACCGATGAGAGTATACCTGGTGAGTGTTTGGGTTGGAACTTGAGCACCTTAAGTATGACTTATAACCTAATTTTTATCCATAGGATGAGCTTCTTGGCACATTTGTATGATTTTCTATGTTCACAGTTGGAAATATTGAAACATTCATGAGGTTTATAAATGTTTAAATTCTGCAAACAATAATCAAATTTTTCTGTTTCATCATTGATTCAAGAGTAACTAACCTGCTCCTTGATTGCTCATTTGATAATATTGCCTTGATGTTAAGCTTCATGGAGAAGTTTGTGGGTACCTTCTTGAAAACCCTCGAGACTTCACTCCTCCTCTAGGGATCACCTAGGGGTTTAAAAGGCTTGTTGCATATGCTAAATGCACTGTGCTTCCTACAAAGTGGCTCTTTATTTTGCTTTTACGTTTCTTTGCTCGGGGACTAGCAAAGCTTAGGTTTGGGGTGTGTTAAGTAGTGAAAATACCATTTTCACCCCTAAACATGAGCCTTGAAAGACCCTTGAGAAGACTAAATAAGTGCTTTAGTGTTCATATTGCAGCTAACCAAAAAGACAGGTCCAAATCCGAAAACCATCTTAAAATGATCAAAAAGCCGACAACGCATGTCAAACTCAAAGAGGGAGTGAAGAAATAGCCTCAGCAATGGCTAAAAAGGTCCTAAAAGAGCAAGAAAAGACCTGAAGAAGAAGGATCCATTAGCAAGAAGAAGAATGGAAGCTAAAGCTCAATTACCAAAGAATCTCTTCAATTCGCAAAGAACCTTGAACTTTGCGAAAAGAAGAAAACACTCCTCGAATAGAAGATTTACCTCTGCGAAAAGAAGAGAAGTCCTTTGCGAAAAGAACTTCTGCTTTGCAAAAAGAACTTCTGCTTTGCGAAAAGAACTTATGCTTTGCGAAAAGAACTTCTGGAGCCAACCTACTTTGCGAAAAGACCCTTAAACTCTGTGAAATGGCATCTTGAGATTTCTGACCACTTTGAAGGGCATTTCAAGAACTTTGCACACGCGCCCCAATGTAATTAAAAGCCGAGACATTGAAGATTCCAAGCACAAACCAAAGGCATATTCCGCGTGAAAACCCAAAGATGAAATCACTTGGCGGGAACTTCTAGAAGCTCAAACAAACTTTTGAATTCCCATAACGCAATTGATGCTTCTAACGCTGATTGGTGAACGGATCGAGCATTTTCATTGGCGGAAACAGATCACGGATCCCCGTGCTCAACGACCATTGGGCAATCTGATCGAGCACTTCGATTGGTCAATTCAGCCTTTGCGAGGATAGAGGAAAGCTATAATTGAAGACATTTTTTGCCCAATTGGGGCATCCAGTTTTGAGTTTTCATCTCTGTTTCCCTCCTTCCTACGATAGTCTATCCTGCCTTGTAATTTCTTCCTCTGTTTTGCTTTTGAGAGTTCTTTGAGAGTGCTTTTGTAACTCCAAAGAGATCGGATTCAAGGCGCTAGTCGAGGGCTTTCTAAAGCCGTGCTCTGTAATTGTAAGATTGAATTTAAAGGTTCTTGTAAACTGTGTTTCTCCATTGGATTCATGTCAAGGGTTCTTATTGATCACCTTAGTGCATTAGACTCCTTTAGATTCACTACTTTGCATGCAATTTCCCTTGATTCATTACCCATGCAATTAATTAGCGTTGGTAACCTAGTTACGGCGGCACTTGCATGATGTTCATGTTACGAATTGAGAATAGGTCAACAACTATTGGATGATCTGTGACCATTTAAGTGGATGATCATAACCATAAGTTTAAACCCTTCCTTAATTCAGATTTATTTCTCTTACATCCAGTCTTTGGTAGCGGATGAAGATTGAATCAACTCTGTTTAGTTGCAGATTCTCCATTAAAATTCAAAGGCGAAATCACAGAAAGTTATTATTTCTCCATTTGATTTATTTTAATCACTTCCCCAACTTGAATCTGGATCAGTTAGTTAGTTCTTTTCTTTATTTGCTTTTAGTTAAACGTGACAAAAAACCCAACACTCTCTTTTTATCTGCTTTCTAGATAATTATAGAGCCAGATCTGGTAGCACAGATCTGGAGGTCTATCTCATATTTCAGACAAATTCTCTGTGGACGATCTTTAATATACTCACTTTTAAAACTTACTACAATTGGCCCTGATCTTGCAGGCTATTGTTAGCCCTCAATGTGCTGATATCTCTTTCATAATTTAAAATTATGTAACTTATTATTCATTAATTCGTTCTCAAAATACACATAAAAAAGGCACATGTGGAGTTACAACAAGGAGGAAGAAGAAGAGTTTGACCCTTCAGATTATATCAGTAATTAGGAGGAGTTTTCACTCCCCAGGTCGAACGAAGATGAACTATTTGTTGGGGTGATCGAGCCATTGTATCTAGCCGATTATTTTCCCACACCGGCATACCAAGAGGAGCCCTTAAATTTAGGGCAATATTTTTCCATCCCTGCTCTCGCCTATCAAATCCAAACGGGCACAGCCCCGCCGCAATCATACGCATATCGACCCCACGCCCAATTTACCCCATACACCCCTCCGTCACACCCAAATCATCCTGTACCATACGCAACTCCACCATCCCCGTATTATACTACCCCATACACACCCTCAAATCTCTCCACCCAATACATTACTCCGCCATCCCCAAGTTACCCCATCCCATACACACCTTCAAATCCCACCACCCAATATACCATCCCACCGTCCCCAAATCACCCCGCTCCATGCATAACTCCATCATCCCCAATCTACCCCATTTCACCCACAAACCCATCATCACCTCACCATGCCACCCCCTACACAAGCCCGTCATTTCCAAATCATCCCGCTCAATGCACAACTCCATCATCCCCAAATCCATCACCATCCCATCATACCTCCCCATATACAAATCCTTTAGATCCCTATCACCTCGCGCCCACCACACCTTAGACGTCTCCCCATCCCTCCATCCCAGTCACACTCCCGCCATCCCTTCGTTACTTTGGCCCCAATCTAACTCCACCCCCACTCATGCAAGCAACCCCTCACCCAATCCCCTCATCACCCAATCACCACTGGTCCTACCATGCCCAGGTAATACCAGTACAAGCCTCCTCCGTGCCCATAAATCCAATTTCGCCAATTCCCCCCACTACTATTCCACCCCCCATCGGAGTTAACCTGGTTGGACACGAGAATGCAGTATATCCAGCCCAATCCTCCCCAGAATCCTCATGCACTCCTTTTCTCATCCCAAAACCTGCTTATGACCCGCATCAAGTACCGTTGAGCTATGAACAGACGGACATGAATGCCGGGTGCAACCAAGAAGAGGCTGTTAAATTAGTTACCCGATCGGGCCAGATTTTTGCTCAGCCGGAAGCATCAGGGATAGTCAGAGGAGAAGAAAAGAAGAAAGAACAGGCCACGAGAAATCCCTTTGAAAAAATGGCCAGGGAGCACATACTGGAGACATAGCTCAAGAGAGCACCCGCACATATTACTGTGTGAGATTTGTTAATCACGTCTCCACTCCACTTTCAAGCCCTAATAGGAGTGCTCAAGGACGCGCATGTCTCCACCCATGTAACTCCAGATGAAGTGGGGGAAATAATAGGGCAAGTGTTGGCCCCAAACGCCATCTCTTTCATCGATGCAGACCTACTGATCGAGGGGAATGACCACTCTAAGCCCTTGAATATAACAGTGGAAGTAGGAAATTTGGTGGTGTCGTTGGTCCTAATCAACAACGGGTCGGAACTGAACGTATGCCCTCTAAGGACGGCAATCAAAATTGGGGCGAACCCCGACACCTTCCGGCCATCCATATCAAGCGCCCGGGGATTCGACAACACCAGAAGAGAAATCATAAGAGAAGTAGACCTCGACCTGATCCTCAGGCCGCAAACCATCACCACCGCCTTTCAAGTGATGGACATCAAGTCCACTTTCAATCTGCTATTGGGCCGGCCGTGGATACATAAGCTCAGAGCAATACCATCTACTCTGCACCAAAAGCTCTGATTTATCTCAGAGGGAAAAATTGTCACCATCATAGGTGAGAGCAGAGAGGACATGGAGAAGAGCGCTCTGCACATTGAGAATCCGAAAGTGCTGAACATACTGCACACAGCAGAGGACGCCGATCTCCACCGATTTGAGTATGACTTCTCAAATGTTACCCTCGGACCAACTGAAAGACCCCGGATAAAATTGGAGGAATGGACGCAGCTGTGTTCATGCTCCATAAATGGGGCCATCAAAAAGGGAAAGGGCTGGGCCCACGCCTCAAAGGAAGAAGAGACCCCGTAAAGGCCAAGGGGCAACAAACTAAATTCGGCTTAGGCTACAGGCCTAGAGAAGAGGAAGTCAGAGAGGCCAAGGGAAAGATGAGAGCCGCAGTAGTCGCCAAGGCCAAAGGAATCATCTTGGAAGAAGAACCTCACGCTCGCCCCCACATCCGTGAAACCTTTGTGAGTGTCGGGGTAGTAAAAATTGATCTAAATGGGGAGACGAGGGTCACCCCACATAAGCCTACTTCAATCCAGCCCACCAATCCCTACATCATCCCCCCAGACTTCGAAATGGACTTAGCCGCCCTTTCCTTATTTGAGGAAGAAGTTCCCCGATCCACCCATCACTCCGACACCAGCCACTCTGGGCCCATCCTAACCATAGAGGACAGGGTCCCAGAGGATCCCTCTGTAAATACGTTGAGGGAGGAACTGTAAGAGCCTACCGATGTTGCTCCCAATCAAAGAGGTAAAGGCCAAGCCTCGCAAGTGAGTAACTGGGCATCCTTGCCCCAACTCCTGGGAGCCGCCAAATACCGTGAAAACGGCACCGACTCTCTAAAAAAAAAAACAACCTGTAAAAAGGGAGGTTAGCCTTTGGACCACTCTACCTTGTATATATAGAGATCCACCTCGCTAGGGGCTGACCTCCAAAAAATTGCAAAAGACCATAAAAATAGAAAAAATACCAATTTAAAATATATTATCCTTTAAAATTCCCAATAAAATTGAAATTAATGTCGTGATACCCGTCCCACGTGAAGCCAACCCCTTTCCTGTAGAAATACAAGAAGAGGTAGGAGTCACGAGTCTGGACGAGGAAGGCCAAACCGACGAGCTCCCCAATGAGCTCCTCAAACAATTTGCTGATTTTGAGCATGGCCCTATCCCGATCGTCGAAGAGACAGAGGATGTCAATTTGGGCACCAAAGAGGCCCCCAGAATCACCAAAATCGAAACATCGTAGTCCCCCACGGAGAGGAAAGGTATGATAGACTTCCTTCGGTCATACCAAGACGTCTTCGCATGGTCATATGAAGAGATGCCTGGTTTGGATACCGATCTGGTTGAGCATGAGTTGCCACTCTACCCCGATGTTAAGCCAGTTAAACAGAAGCTGAGACGCCTCCGACCCGAATGGATGTTGAAAGTGAAGGACGAGGTCATTAAGCAGTATGACGCAGGTTTCCTCATGGTATCCAAGTACCCCCAATGGCTAGCCAATATCGTCCCCGTACCGAAGAAGGACGGAAAGGTTCGAATGTGCATTGATTTCTGAAACCTCAACAGGGCGAGCCCTAAAGATGACTTTCCATTACCACACATCGATATCTTGGTCAACAACACCGCAAAGCATGGAATACTCTCATTTATGGATGGATTCTCAGGATACAATTAGATAAAGATGGCCGAGGTTAATCGCGAGAAGACATCATTCATTACCCCCTGCGAAACCTTTTGTTACAAAGTAATGCCATTCGGGCTGAAGAATGTTGGGGCAACCTATCAAAGAGCAATGACGGCCCTGTTCCACGACATGATGCACCGAGAGATCGAAGTGTATGTTGACGACATTATTGCCAAATCACCGGAAAGGGAGGACCACTTGATAAACCTTTAGAAGCTATTCGAGAGGTTGAGAAAGTACAGGTTATGGTTGAACCCCCAGAAGTGCGCCTTTGGCGCTATGTCAGGAAAATTGTTGGGCTTTATTGTCAGCAGAAGGGGGATCGAGGTCGATCCAATCAAGATCAAGGCTATCACTGAAATGCCGCCACCATCTACAGAAAAGGAAGTTAGAGGCTTTTTAGGCAGGATCCAATACATCAGTCGATTCATCGCACAGTTAACTCCGATATGCGCACCAATCTTTAAACTACTGAGAAAGGACTCATCGGTTGAGTGGAATGATGACTGCCAGGCTGCATTCGACAAGATTAAAGGTTACCTCCTGAAACCTCCGGTATTGGTACCGCTCGTACCTGATAGACCCCTGATAATGTACCTATCCACGACAGAGTTTTCCATGGGCTGTGTGTTAGGATAGCATGATGAGACAGGAAAAAGAGAGCAGGCCATCTATTACCTAAGCAAGAAATTCACTGATTACGAGACGCGCTATTCTCATATGGACTACTCAAAGACTTCGACACTACCTGTTATCCCAAGTCTTTCTACTTCTAGCACGGATGGATCCGTTGAAGTACCTATTCGAGAAACCTGCTCTCACTGGTCGAACCGCATGATGGCAACTACTCCTATCCGAATTTGACATTACCTATGTCACCCAGAAGTTGATTAAGGGGCAAGCACTTGCTGATCATCTTGCTGAGAACCCTCTGTTGGACTATGAGCCTCTAAGGACCGAATTCCTTGATGAGGACATTCTGTTCATGACTGACGAGGATACAGAGGAAACGGAGGAGCCCTGGGTAATGCACTTTGATGGAGCATCGCATGTTGAGGGCCAAGGAGTTGGTGCCATTCTTATCTCACCCAGAGGATCACATATACCCATCTCATTCAAATTGAACTTCCCATGCACCAATAATATGGCCGAGTATGAGGCTTGTACAGCTGGTTTACAGGCAGCTCTTGATCTAAATATAACTCACCTTAGGGTCTTTGGAGATTCATAGTTAATTATATGCTAGACCAACGGAGATTGGAAGACCAAGGATGAGAAACTGATCCCATACCATGAACATCTTGAGGATCTAATAACCTGCTTTGAGGAGGTCACCTTCTCCTATGTGCCACGAGCAAGGAATCGGTTTGCTGACGCCCTGGCTACCCTAGCCTCTATGGTGGAAATTCCATACGGAGTTGTGATGAAGCCGATCATGATAGAGCAGAGGAACGAGCCGGCTTTCTGTCACCTCATCGAGGGACCTATAGAGGTAGATGATGAACCACCCTGGTTCTCGGACATCAAGAATTTCCTCGAAACCCGAACTGTCCCGGATGGAACATCAAAGGTAGATAGACGCACCATCCAGTGATTGGCAACAAACTACATTATCTGCGGCGATCTCCTGTACAAACGATCTCACAACAATATTTTGCTCTGATGCCTAACCCAGGAAGAGGCAGGTGAGATCATGAAGGAGACCCATGAGGGAGTCTGCAGGGCACACGTCAGTGGACACATGCTCGCCAAGAAAATTCTAAGGCAGGGATACTTTTAGACCACTTTGGAGGCCGATTGCTGCAAGCACGTACAGAAGTGCTACAAATGCCAAGAGCACTCCAGTCTAATACACGCTCCGGCCATTGACTTACACAGCATGGCCACTCCTTGGCCGTTTGCCACCTGGGGTCTCGACGTCATCGACAAAATCAATCCTAAAGCTTCCAACGGGCATCAGTTCATCCTCGTCGCTGTGGAATACTTCACAAAATGGGTAGAGGCAGCCTCCTATACAAGCATTAAGGCCAGTCATGTCGAGAAGTTCATCAAGAACAACATTATTTGCAGATTCGGCATACCCAAAGACATCATCACTGATAATGGCACTAATTTCGCTAATAGGCGCATCCGGGCCTTGTGTGAGCAGTTCTGTATCAAGCATCATCGATCATCCCCATACAGGCCACAGACGAATGGAGCTGTGGAGGCAGCCAACAGAACTCTGATCCGCATCCTGGAGAAGATGGTAGTTACTTACAGAGATTGGAGTGAGCAGTTACCCTTCGCACTTTGGGCCTATAGAACGTCTATCCGTACTGCGACAGGGGCAACACCATTCTCCCTTGTGTATGGAACCGAGGTCGTGCTACCCGTTGAGGTCGAAGTACCGTCGCTCCATATCCTTTTGGAATCCCATCTACCTGAAGCTGAGAGGGAAGGAGCCCGTTTTGAATAGCTAGACTTGATTGACGAGAAAAGACTCCTAGCCCTATGCCACGCCCAGGTCTATCAGAGGAGAATTGCACGTGCTTACAACAAGCGTGTCCGCAGTCGAGACCTAAAGGAAGGAGACACTGTACTGAAGAAAATTCTCCCGTCTCTCCACGCCGATCCAAGAGGGAAGTTTCGGCCAAATTGGGAAGGACCCTATGTCGTCCGAGAGGTTTTGCCAGGATACGCCGTTCGCCTCGCCACCATGGACAGAGACCACTTTCCTGAGCCCATCAACGCTGGATACCTCCATAAGTTCTACTCATAGGTCTTGAGACAAGGTGAGTTTTGATAAAAGTAGATGCGTGACCGCTTAAGGACCCCATAAAAGAGGCCATCATTTCAAAGACAAGTAGCCCAAAAGAAATATTCCCTGAAAACCTTCACCCTTTTTGCTACACACGTCGGGCCAATCACCATTTCTTTCATATACCCCTCCCGAAATTCCAAAAAAAGAGAAAAGAGAAAAGAGGGAAAATCCAAACCAAAAAAAAGAAAAGACAAAAGAAGAAGGGAGAAGAAGAAAAAAGCAAACCCCCCCAAAAAAAAAAAGAAGAAAAAGGGGGACAAAGAAAAAAGAAAGGACTGGGGCATAAAAAGCCTTTGGAAAGAAAGAGGAGTCACCCAATCTGAAATTCACTCAAAGTTTAGATCCAAATTCCCAGAAAAACCCAACCTGTTTGAACCCTAGCCACATTACAACCCGAAAGAAAGCCCTCTTTAAGGTCCACAAGCGGTCATAACATCTACTGCATCAGAACAAGCTGAGTTAACAAACCACACAGAAGTTCATTCAGCCGGCTATGACAGAATCAACGTCCATGTCGTGGCCTTCTGGTTCTAAAAAAAAAAAAAGAGAGAAAAAAAAGAAGAAAGAAAATTAATTTGAGTTCAAAGCAAGATGGACGTGGTGAAAACCCGAAAGGACACCACGGGTAAAAACAGTGAACTCACACGGACCAGGTGAAAACTCGAAAGGGCGCCTGGGGTAAGAAAGCAAACCCATGGACGTAGTGAAAACCCGAAAGGGCGCTACGGGTAAAAATAGGGATGACAGGCATGGCGAAAACCCGTCTTGGGCGCTATGAGTAAAAATGTCAAGAAAAGAGAGATCAGGAGAAGACCTGTTCTTACCTGCCTATCTCAATTTGGACCACTTAAGCCTCTTCTCCCCTTTGCTGGGCCACTCATGTTAAAGATTGGATCGGATCCCGATCAAGTATGTCGTCTCTACAGCGGCGTCTAACGCATGACCAAAAGGAAAGACAGAAGACTAAACCAATCCCAGGGAAGCTGGCCTCCCCGTGTTTAAAGGAAAAAACTTGTACCGCACAAATAGGGTTCGATTATGCTCAAAATAGGACACACTGGTTTGGCCTTGTAATTACCGGCACTACAAAAGATCCAAAAGGAGAAAATTGCAAAAAAGATAATAGATTTCCCTTTCCCATAAAAAGCCCCACACTGTGGAGGAGAAAATTTCAAAAAAGATAATAGATTTCCCTTTTCCATAAAAAGCCCCACACTGTGGAGGAGAAAATTTAAAAAAAAGATAATAGATTTTCCTTTCCCATAAAAAGCCCCACACTGTGGAGGAGAAAATTTCAAAAAAGATAATAGATTTCTCTTTCCCATAAAAAGCCCCACACTGTGGAGGAGAAAATTTCAAAAAAGATAATAGATTTTCCTTTCCCATAAAAAACCCCACTTTGTGGAAGAGAAAATCTCCATAAAAAGCCTTACACTGCGAAACGTGCAAAGGAAAAGTCAAAAAAATATATATGTATGTATAGATTTCATTCCATTTCTTACAGTATCACGTACGGAGTGTCACGTCCCAAAAATATAACGGCATGACACACTTTCTATTTTGCTGCTTTCTTTACAGATAAAAAAACTAAAAATGTATATATCTATATATATATGACAAAAAAGAAGAAAAATAACCCAAAAAGAGATCTCTGTTAGGGGGCATTCCTCCCCTCCGGGTATATGATCTATGATAAGTGCAGGAACAGGTCAGGAGCAGGGAGCACGCTTCAAAGCGCTAATCTCTGCAAGCAGAGAGTCCTCGCGGGCATTTTGATCAGACATTCACCTACCATGAAGACTCTTCTGCCATCTCAGAAGTAAATACACATGGACTGGGACTCACCAAAAGACTAGTCAACCAAGAACCTCAATCTCGGTCAGAAAAGCTCTCACCTCAAGACGCCTGACCCTTTCTTTCTCCAAAGACTCAGTCAAAGCAAGCCTCTCCACAGAAAGAGACTCAATCCTAGCTCGAAGTATTGTTTCCTTATATGGCCAAGGCCCCATCTCTGCCACATCTGCCAAAATCGGGCCAGGAGAAGGTAACTCTGCGGATACCAGCCAAACCTCATAATCGGAGGAGGCTCCCCCCCAAACCAAGCTACACATATGCGCTGATTGGCGGGTTTCCCAGAGGGCAGCTATGCAATCAAGATCACTAAGAGAACCTCGAGAGAATATTAGAGAGCACAAAGGTGGCCTTGCAGTACACGGCACATGCTGAGTATACCCGAATTGATGAAGCACTCGAGATGGGAAGTAGTGTGTGCTACCAGTCAACCCCAAAAGTGTGATACCCTCACAATCCCGAGAGCGGACAATCGGAAAGGTGCCGTCCATCCAGGGAAGTTGCCAGGTCAGCTCCGCATTAGATAGCCATAGGCTCAATTCCTCAATGCTCCCACAAGGCAGTCTCGAACTCTAGATCAGAAAGCCCCGAGACACATCCCCTCTTATCAAGCAGAATCTCGGCACGGGCCCCATGATAGCCAAATGCTCTCCTAACCAGATTTGAACAAGGAGCGGGCTCCCGCTGAGAATCCCAACCTGGCCCGAGGCCGCAGCATCCAAGCCTCGATACATCTCTGTTAGGACCAGGTGTACTAATGAGCGACCTCCCTCCAATTCGGTCAAGACATCACATATTCCAAGGGAAAAGCTCTCACCCCCAGTGAAGAAGAGAACTTCCGACAGCAAATAAAGGGCAAAGGCCTTTACATTGAAGGGATCTCGAATAGGCAACTTTCGAAGGCTCGAGTCGCCGAAAAGTTCTCTCAGGAATTTCACCGAACACCTGGTGGGCCCTCCAGCGAAACATTTCTCATATCCACCCTTTTTTAAGCCGAGGACCATGTGGACCGCCGTTGCATACCCCGGTTTAGGCACTACTTTGGCAAGGCCTCGATGCATCTTCAGGCTCGTGATGGAGGCTAGCTCTTCCAAGGTTGGGATTAGCTCCCTAGACCCAAATTTAAAGACATGGGCCCTATGGTCCCACGATGCCAAAACCGCTTGTAGTAGGTTGGGCAACAGAGGAACAACAAGGAGAGAGGAAAGGCGGGATAACCCGAGGCAATCCAGAACAGCGAGCTTGCTCTCAGCCAAGCTATCATGCCATTTTTGCAAAAAACTGGGCCCCGCTCCCAAACAGGGAAGTATACTAACCCTGGCCCCGTCTGAGAACTTGGACCCATTTTCAAAGGTGGGTCCATGGACATACAAAGATGTTCTTGGTAAAATCAGTCAATGTATGGCAATGGACCCACCAGAAAAAAGAGAGGAAAGGAAAAGAAAAAGGAAGGCCAAAAGGGCCAAACTAAAATAGAGGAAGAGGCAAGGGGGGACCAGGCTCGGGTTATAAAGAACCCGCTCGGCCCAGAATATAGCAGGCGTATATATTATATACGCCAAGGCAAATTTTGAACCATTTTGCTCGGCGTATATAGTATATATGCCTGGCCATTTTTTCTATGGATTGGCTAGGCATATATAATATATACGCACGGCTTTTATGGTCGGACATTTTCCTGGCGTATATAATATATACGTCCAGTTTAAGGCCGGGCCCAGCAAGCCCCCCCCCCCTCACATTGGCCCATTTTTGTTCCCAAGGGGGAACATGTTTCTGCTTTCCACTTCTTCATCTCAGGGCAGCCCACAGGCGCACATAATCACAAACCCATGGGAAGCCCCCGGATGACGCACTGCCCGTAGGTTAAATACGGAGAACCACATGCATGGTCCACCCCATCATTGGAGGGGTGCCGACTCATTTCAAGCCAAGGAAGAAGAAACCGTAAAGGCAAAAGCAAAGAAATACCCAAATAAAACATTCATATAAACCATAAAAATTATAAACCATCCAAAAAAAAAGAAGCAAAAATTGTTGTTATTACATATCCCCAAATAAACCAAAAGTCTAAATTGTTCTCTTATGCCAAATTTCCAGAGAATAAACTAGTCCTGGGCAGCCCCCTTCGACTTCTTCCGACGCCGGCTTGCGCTTTGAAAGGTACGAGTCTCCCCACCCGAGTCCATGCCTGAGAAATACGGCTGAGAAGAGAACGCGACTCCTTTTCACGAGCACGCTGTAGGAACACACAAAAAGCCATCAGGTAGAGAAACAGGCGGAAAGTAAATAAGGAAGATAACTAGGTTGGGTCAGCATTCACTCACCACTTCGGTCTCCCTAAGCCCTGCAAGGTTACGATAATATTCGGCTTGACTCACTGCTGACTCATAATCCTAGCCAGTAAGAAAAAGGAGGTGTTAGTCACACAGGCCATCAGCATAATTCAAAGGGAAGGAGAATAAAGCAACAAGATAGAGATTACCCCAGGAATCAGCTTAGGAGGTGGGACCTGGATGGCTTTAGCTGAGATACGTGCCTTCTCGGCCACGTCGGCACACATGCACGACAAGAAAGCATCATCCAAACGCCTGAAAGTCCCCTGGACCTCGGAGGGAAAACTACCAGAAACACCAACACCAGAGGGGTCAGAGGGTCCAACACCTGAGGCCGCACCAGAAGCACCAACACCAGAAGGGTCGGAAGGTCCAAAGACCTGCTCATCATAAGGAGCAACGCGTCATCCCCTCATCTCGAGTCCGCTCAAATCAGAGAGAAACATTTTATCATTAAAGGTGGCAGGTCAATCAAAGTAACCACAAGAAAGCTGCTAAATCAAAAAAGAAAAGGGGCATTACCTGAGATCGCGGCCCGTCAAAAGCTAAAAAGTTAGCACCAGGCATGAAGCGGGGCAGCAAGAAATGATAGGGCAGGGAATCGTACCACGACTGATACCCCCGGGCAAGAGAAGGTCATCGATAGGAACCCCATGGTGAAGAAGTGAGCAGTGAGCTCATCAATGGAGCCTTCTGGAGCCAACACATCGGCGGGAGGAGCTTGGGGCACAACAAAGAGAGGACGATGCTGATGAACCACTCTCTCCCCTAAATAGTAGGCCCTAGTCCAAGACCCATAGAGGAAGATGATGCGACGGTCTAGCAAAAAATGAGAAGGACCCACTGAGGCCAAGTTTCAGAAGGGAGTTCCTATGTAAGGGTCGAGAATGACCTGTAAAAGAAGAGAAAACAGGAGGATACACATTCGTAACCCACGGCACACAAGAGCTGAGCTGTCAAATTTATAAAAAGGGAATTGTTTTACCTGCTCTGGGATCAACAAGTCGAACTGAGAGCGCAGCCCTAACTCTAAATGCTTCATACCTACGTCCCGATGGCGACCCACGTGCCAGTTACTCATGAGGGGGAACGTAGCAATTTCAGACTGAAGCAGAGGGCGACCCGGTTGGAAGTGAAGATACCCCCAGATCTGAGAAAGCAAGCAGATAAAGAAAGGTATGCTATAAAAGAAAGTTGGACACATTAAAACCGAAGGATAAAATACCTCAATTGCAGGCCAGAAACCCACAATAGAGCTAGACTCCCCAAGAACGGCTCGCTTTAGGCTGGACATGAGTACAGCATAGCCAGCGCCACCCCAATCAAATCGATGCACGGTCTCCCAGTTCACCATCAGGCTGACCAGGGATAATGAGACTCACCCTCCGCTGGTGTTGGAGAGGAGAGTCTTGCCCAGGAGGAACAACAAGGAGATGCTACAAGATAAGATGCTGCTGGCTCGATATAAATGGCCAGGTCAGGCTGGCCCTGGTTCACTAGCTCGTGAGACTCAAACTGATCAACAAGCCAGGACAGCTTGACCTCAGAACCTCGAATATTCCCAGAGGTCGGGTAGGTCCCTATCAGTCGAATCACCTCCTCCTTACCCGGTGTGCGGGTAGGTACCATGGGCACCCCTCCAATACGGACCCCAGTGATCATGGACCAGTCCGCCGGTGTAAAGGCCATCTCTGCCACAGCCATGTGAAATGTCATGGTCTCGGGGCGAAAACCCTCTATCAGTGCCTTTAAATAGGTCAGACGGCCTCACGGGCACGAAATGAAATCTCAAACCGACAAAGAAGTGAGCGTGTGTCCTTCACCACTGGGGGAAGGTAAAGCACGAGGCGCTGGAGGTCAAACCAACCACCTCAGAACATAATGTGCAGCAGGGGCTGCAAACGGAAGGCGTCAATCAGATAAGGGCAAGCTGGTATAATGAAGACATCAAAGGAAAACAAAAGCAAAAGCGGAAAAGGGGAGGGGGCTCATCTGTTTACTTGACCAACGATCCCGAAGTTGGACATATGGGTGTGCTGGCAGTAGAGGAGGCCGGTATGGGCGGCCTCGCCTTGCATTTCATACCAAGGCTGGGAGGAGCACCGAGACACAATGAGCTGTTCCCCAAGGGAACCGTAGGCCATCTCCGACCCTTCTTGCTGATCATAACCTTCTTCATCGGACATCCTGAAAGTATGAGGCGCATCGGCATATGAGAGGAGTGCAAAAACAATATATATATATATATATATATATATATATATATATATATATGTATGCACTAATCCAAAGAAAAAAAAGAATCTCATCACAAAAAAAAAAAAAAAAAAAAACAACTAATCCAAAAAAAATGTGTGTGCATGCTAAAAAAAAATGTGTGCATGAGTACTAATCCCAAAAAGAAAATGTGTGTGTGTGCATACTAACCCGTAAAAAAAAAATGCGTGTATGAGTACTAATCCCAAAAAAAAAAAATGTGTATGTGTGTGTACTAATCCAAAAAAAATGTGTGTATGCGTACTAATCCAAAAAAAAAAATGTGTGTGTGCACTAACCCATTAACAAAAAATGAGTACGTAATAATCCAAAAAAAAAAAAATGTGTGTGTGTGTATAAATGTACTAACCCATTAACAAGCAAAAACAAATGTGTGTGTATGTGTATACTAATCCACCAAAAAAAAAAAAAAAAAAAAAAAACATAAATACGCATACTAATATATGTATGCGCTAATCCAAAAAAGAGGGGAGAGGCACCAATTCATCAAATAAAATGCACTAATCCATCAAAAATAATAAAAAAAAGAAAACAACCCCACAAAAACAAAATAAATGAATAATAAATGGGAAATAGGCCTAAGGAATCAAATATTTCAAACCAAGAAAAAAAACAACAACTGAAACAAAAAGAGACAAAAAGAAATATAGGCATCACAAAGCATTTCACCATATATATAAAAAAAAAAAAAGAAGAAGAGAGGCAATCCAAAAGAAAAAGGAAGGATAATGGTTACCTTCAATGGAAGAGAAAAACAAAGATCGACGGAGAACGAGCACCTTTGATCCACAACCGCGACCCCCGGCAATAGAACTCAAGCCAAATCAAATGAAAAAACCCTAAGGGGTTGTCTCGGACTCCAGAAGAAAGTAGGGAGGAAGATAGAATTTGAAAAGGGGGGACCCTTTTGCGCTCGAGCTCGGGCAGTTTCGTAACTGCCAGATTTTAAACGGGCGTATATAATATATACGCCTAACCATATTTCGCTAGATTTTGGTCAGGCGTATATATTATATACGCCCGACCAAAAATGGCAGTTTTTAAACTGCCCGGCCTCCTTTTTCGATTTTGAGGCCCGACGGACCCCTTACATGTTGGACCACAGCCCGGACCCCCCTCAGAAGCCCATATATCATCAGGTGAAGGTGCACGCATCTCCAAATGGCCCTGCAAGTTCACTTCGATTGGCCCAAAGGGACCGTGCTACAATAAACGGATCTAGATCTGTAGGCACCCACCTAATGCGCCCACAAAATAAAAAAAAAAGAAGAAGAAGAAAAATAAAAAGAAGAAGAAAGAAAAATATATAACACTAGTTCTCAAAGGAGCGTTGCGATGACCATTTGCACCACTCCGAGAACCGTGTTAAATCAATTCGGAATGATCGGGTCCGCCCGAAAGTTCTCAAACCCCGTTTCATGCAGGGAAACTTTGTACCTGACCCGACAGGCAGATAATTTTGCCCATCTCCCATCTACAGTCCCCAGAGTCGAGACCGATCCGCATGCAACAACTCATCCACCACCGCCATGGGAACATGCACCTAGCCCCAAATCTCCCTCAGTAAGAATCGAGGCCTGATCTGGCAGGCAAACCAAGAACCCGTCACCAGAATGCACACGTCCCTAAGGTATATCAACATGGAAAGTTGATTTGCCTAAGGATACGTGCAAAAATAAAACCCGTTTGAGCATGTTCGAAGTCTCGAACTGACATGTGCAAAAAAAAAGAGAGAGAAGAAATAACAACCTATTATTGCATAAGTAAAAAAAAAATAAAAAAAAAACCCTGAGTAGGTTGACCCCACCTTCCAAGAATTTGCTCTGGTCATCCCCCTTTGGATCTATGTTGACCAAGAGTGTCCCCAACTCCAGACCAGTTGAAAAGTCTACTGTCAGTTGAAACTGACCCGTCAAAAATGAAATTACAACCAACCAATCTATGTGCAAACATACATACCAAAGGGCTCTTTTCCCTTTTATTTCCTTTTACACAGGCTTAAAACCTGTATAGGCACGGTGTCCCTGTTGAATGTACGCACTTGCGTCTGGGTATCCGCAGGATGGTCGTTTGTCCTCGTAAATTGTACCTTAGGGTCGAGGCTTCCGTTCGCGCCTATTTTGCTGCTTATCGCCCCTGATGGGTGTATGTCTGTGCGTAGTTAGTAAGATGTGATTTCATTAGGGATGGAGGTTAGAATTGGCCATCTCTTTCAAGGGATGATTGGTCCTAGCCCGATCTTTTCAGCTTTGTCTCAAGTTAAGGCACTCCGATTCATGTGAATCAGGAGCACCTCACCACTGAAACGTGCACATCCCCAAGGTGTACCTATCCCCAGCATGGCGCACGCACTCTTAAAAGTGTATCAACTGGCGTTTGATCCACTTAAAGAGTTGTGCAAGAATAAAGTTACCAGAGGTCCTTGAGCTTTACTTAGAGGCCTCGAAGCAAAAGAAAATTCAAAAAATGACACTGTAATAGCCCAAAAAATCACGCTAAACTATGACCTCGGGATCCGTGCCCGATCGGTCATAGGTTTGACCAAATGGAAGTCCAATAGTTAGCATGAGGTGTGGTGAACGGATGGGATGTGACAAATTGAATGTCTATGTGGTGTGCGTTGTAAATGTGAAGTCGCATACACCTATCGCGGTGTATGTGCTCAACACACACACGTGAGGAAAGGGATAAAAGGGTTTAATAACCCTAAATGTGTGTTTTTGGTGGTTGAGAGAGAAGTAAAGAAGAGAGAGAGAGAGGAAGTAAAGAGAGGAGTTATTGCAACTGATTTGGAGGGGGGATTCAAGCGATAAAAGCCAGATTCAACACGGGTTGGATCTGTTAGAGCCAAAGCTGGAACCCTAGCCTTCCAACCATTTGATTTGAAATCAATTTGAGATTGATTCAAGGTAAATTTTTGTAAATAAAATGCATAAATCGTAGAGTCTAAATTGTGGTTGAAAGTGGGTTAAATCATAGGATAATGGTTTAGAAAAATAGAGGAAAAAGTATGGAAGAAGATTGGGAAGAACAGCTCGAAAGGGGCTGAATCTGACAATTTCGATTAATCGAAATTGGATTTCGATTAATCAAAATTGGCCAGGAAGTTGAAAGGTCAGAGGACCCCGATTTCGATTAATCGAATTGGAGTTCGATTAATCGACTTTGGATTTCGATTAATCGATTTGAGTGTCGATTAATCGACTGGGAACCTCCAGTGGACCCCAGGGGACTGGAGGAAAGGACTTGAGGAAAATCGACTAATCGAAATGGGATTTCGATTAATCGATTTCAGTTTTCGATTAATCGATTTGGGATCGATTAATCGATTTTAGGAACTCGACTACTCGAATTGAGAATCGACTTTGCGAAACAGAGAATTTCGATTAATCGAATGAGATTCGATTAATCGAATGAAAATCTCGATTAATTGATTTGAAAATCGAACTACTCGAATTGAGAATCGACTTTGCGAAACAGAGAATTTCGATTAATCGAATGAAAATTTTGATTAATCGATTTGAAAATCGATTAATCGATATTGACTTTCGATTAATCGATTTTGGAATTCGATTAATCGACTGGGATAAAATATGTTGACTTTTGGGTTTGACTTTAAGATTCTTGGAGAGTCTTAGACCTTCTTTATTGCATCCTTTGTGATGTGTTTCACCTGTTATGTGGTACCATAGGTGGTACGTGTGGACTAGTGCACAAGGAGCCACGTGGGACCTTGATGCGTTGAGCAAACAAAGACTTGAGGTAGGGAACACCTTGAACATGTACCTTATTTCACAAGAGCATGTATGTAGTGATATAGATTTCAATTCAATTGTTTAAATGCTTAAGAATTGTGAAAAGTGTGTGTGCGTGTGACATCCATAAGAGTAATCCTAATAAGCCATCCCCAGGGGATGAAGAAGTAAAGAGATGAGAGCATCAGGTGTGATGCAAGTAAAGGGATACATCCCAGGGATGTATCCAATGATTGAATCATGTTGATAGGGCCTAACTGATATAAGATATCACACTTACACGGTGAATAACTATATGTAAGGCACCGATATTTTTGTTATTTGAGGTTTGATAGGTTACCCCACCGACGTGGCGGGATATCCACGACTGACACGGCAGGATATCCGTGACCGATACGGCGGCGAAACCGTAGGCCAGGGCGGAGGCTTATCCGTACAAAGTAAGCACACCCCAGGGGTGTTGATTGAGACAAGTGAAACCCCGCCACCAATCCCCAAGGGAAAGGGGCTTGGGTACTATATTGGTATTCCCAGGGAATACGTTAAAACTGTCTATATAGATGACGATGAAGGGTATCTCATCGGGGCTTGATGCTATATTGCTCGGGGATTACTTAAGTTGAAAGTTTAAGTTTTGCTTTAGGCCTTTTCAGCATCATTCATGAGTAAATGAAAACATAATTAATCAACAGTAAAACGAAATGCTTTAACTGTTTTCATCAATAACTGCATAGACACATCATGCATGGCATATCATGGAATATATGTGAGTTATAATTTATATGTTCAACTGTGTTTGTTCCCTATTGAGCTAGGATGTAGCTCACCCTATAGACTATACGTCGCAGGTCCACTACTAGCATTGCGCGGAGACGCGATCCCGTGAGACGGACCTGCGTCAGCGAAGAATTGGAGCCACCTCCTGAGGACTTCTTCTAGAGGACTCCGTTGTGCCGCTTTGAGGGCTTTTAGAGAGATTTTGTACGGCTTGGTATGTCAAGCCTTGATTTTGTTTAAGACCATGTATATAAGGAGTTGGGATTATTCTTTTAGGACGAACCATCCGTGATGATTTCTATCATCGATGGTTCGGATCGGTTCTCTATTCATGCAGAGGCATGAGGGTAGAACTGTCTTTTGGGAAGTTAATTAATATAGATTTAAATTCCGCAATTTTGTTTATTATACTCTTTGATGCTTGATATACCAGTGTTTCGTGCTTAGCTAAAGGGCACGGTCAAGATGATCGTGCTGATGGCACGGGTTTCGGGGTGCCGAAATCCGGGCTGTCACAGACACAAAAAATTTTTACTCGAAAAATGGGCATGCATTCCCAAGAGGTGTTGCGACATCAATATTCGCTTCACTCGGGTAAAACATGCTAAAATAACCTTGAGGTTGATGGGTCCGCCCAAAAGACTTCGAGCCTTACCTAGGTAAGGGCACCCGTGCCTAATCCAATGGAGCTGTCAATACCCCATAGGATTGGACGCATTGTTTAGGCCTTCACTTTGCGTGCTTCACATCGATTCTGAAGCATAGATTGATCATCCCGTTTCATGGAGCTGTCTGGTTCAGATTAATACTCAACATCACAAATCTATAATTTCCCTCAGGAAGTGGACGATATCCCGATTAGCAGGCTTACACTTTCTGTGATCATCGCAGTTATGCCCAGTAATGTCGCAATGCGCTTGAGAACTGTTAGCTTCGAGGTACGGACGATATCCCGAAATGAGAGGGCTTACGTACACTCACCATCACCATGAATGTTTGAGAATTGAGTTGAACCAAGCGAACCCATCAAACGTGCCTTGGACCTCTTCGGATGTCTCTTATCTTTGGCATCCGATCATTAATGATCGAATACCAAAGAGGGGCATCTGTAGACACCCAAATTCGGCCCAAGGCTCGATCAATCTGTACTTCGGGAGATATGTACCCCTGTACTTCCGATGGCACCCCTGAACCCGTAGGAATCCACCCAGACCTTTAGGAATCACCCTGAACCCTTTAAAACCATTCCCCAACCATTAGAGATCATCCCAAAAACCCTAGATCCCCTTTTCATACCTAACTTGAACCTTTCTGGGCAGTTGATGGGAGGAGAGCTACAAAATTTCACACAGACCACTACCAAGGATGAGCCATATACCATTGGAAGGAGGGCTTCTCCAACATTCCAACAAGCCAAAGATCACCCAATTTGGAGCTACGATTCAAAAGTTATGGCTATTCAAAATTTCACATAAAATCATAGGACTTTTACTCAGGCGTGGATATTACATACGCCCAGCCATTTTTGCCCCAGATTAGTCAGGCGTATATATTATATACGCCTGCCTATTTTGGGGGAAATTTGGCCGGGCGTATATAATATATACGCCCAGTATATATGGGACCCACCACGGGCTTCATCTTCTCAAAACTCCCCTGATTTTCGTGAAATTTACTGTTCTTAAACTGGGCATATATAATATATACGCCCAGCTTAGCTAAGTAACTGTCCTTAGGATCTCGAATTTCCTTCATCTGGTATGACCTTTTGACCATCCCCTTAGTTGGGGTGGGTGTCTTGAGCTTGGTTACACCCCCTTTGAGCTTATTTGCAACCCTTAAGTCACCTATGGTCTCACTCCATCATCTGCCATTGAAATCGGTTCCCCACAAACCTAGGACCTTAAAAACCTAGAAAACCTTAGATGGAGGATTACCTAATTGCTAAACCAATTAGCTCTTAAGTAAGCCCCCAACCATCCCCTTCTCTATAAATAGAGAGGCCCCCCTCTTCCTTAAGGGTTGAAAAAATTGGAGGTTAAGGATTTTGAGCTTAAGAGAGAACCCTAGTGAGAGAAAATGCACACATTTTTCCAGAATTCCAGCATGCTTAGTTCATCCATTTAAACCCATTTCCCCCATTAGATCATTCCCTTTAACTAAAGTCTAGCCTTGAGTCTTACCCTACGCTCCCTATTTTATCGAATCCTATCATTAGAATCCATTCCCATACCGTTTAAACCATCGAAAGCACGCCAAAGTGAAGGACTTCCAAGGTGCAACAAGGGCCCGTGAGCTCCGGCTCACCCCTCTCTTCCTCTACCTTCTTGGTGTTTCCTCCGTCCAAGGATTCAAGCCGTTACGCCGCCGAAATTTCGGTTTGGCTCAAAGTTTGATAGGACTGTATTGCCTTTGGGCAAGGGGAAACTCCGCCCTTTTATCTTTAATTTTTGGCCATAGATAGAGACCGCTATGTGCAGGTTGATCGGGTGCCCAAACCCTTTCTGATCGATAACCGAGGCCCCTACCCTAGAGCCTTTGGCAAAGACCGGTAAATCAGAGTCATATTTAGCATTTCGGTGCTCAAAATATTGATTTGAAGGTTTCCTGAGTCACCAAAAGCTCCGGGTGGCGACTCTACATTCCATTAAAAGCGGGCGCATCGCCGCGACGGGTTCGAGAGGATCCATGGTCGCACAATTATAATGTGGCTTAGGGATAAGGTATGTAAAGGAATGAAAGGGTAAAAGGGATTCAAATTGAGAAATTAGTAAGGGTAAGGAGGTGGTCTGCAGCTCAACCTTCTTAATTTCAGCACCTCTTAAATTTCTTTTTAGAAATTCAGATTTGAAGTGATCAGTTTCATCAGCTTCTTATCTTCTTGTAGATTTTCAAATGAAGTGACTTCTCTTTCTCATCCTTTTGCTCTGTTAATTTTGTTTTTTCTTCTTTTCGCCAGACATCGAACCTTGCACCTCTAACCTCATTTCTCCTCTTATTTTCTGATTTCTCAAGTTGAGGGTGAACTGAAATAGGTCAAAAGGTTTTGGGTTCAAAATTTCTGGTTTCCATCAGAGAAAAACTGTGATTTTAAAATCTCAACTGGTGTGTATCAAGGGCAGTTCAAAGGTGGGGCATTTTAGCTCAAACTGTCCAAGGAATGGCCTTACTTCATGTCCTCAATGTCATGAGTGCTGTCAACCTGTTTCAACTTGAATTTGCCTAACTTTTAGTGATTAAAATTAGATCCCATCAGTCCATAGAGCAGAAGAAATAGCCAAGACACTCTTCAAAGAAAATTTTTCAGGCCCAAATCTCACTAGATATGGCCTTCCATCAAATTTTCAGGGGTGTATCTTCACAATCTTCTCTCATTTCAGGTTTACCACACATCAAAATTATTTTTCAAAAATTGTTGACATTTGCCTCATGAAGCCTGTTGGACTACAGCTTATTTCAGTTTCAAACAGTTTTTTAATTTCCTCTTTTCCAAAAAAAATTCAAGTGAGAATTTACTCTAATTAATTCCAAACACTCCTTTTTAGCCTAGCTGTACTATCATTAACTCATTTCATTGGCATACCTACCATACCCCCAAACCTAAACTAAACAGTGACCTCACTGTTTTACACTATGAAATCAGGAGAGAGGCATGGGGAGAAAATATCGACACAGTAAAACAAAAAAAACAAAAATACATGAAGACAAAATTGTATTAATATGCCAAATATATACATGAGACAAGTTAGAAAGAAACTAAAAATAGCAAACTGCCATATCTAATTATAGGCATCATCTGGCCAACCATAGAGGTCAACCAGGTTTTTCAGCTCATCCTTAGATAAAGGAGCTTTTCCTTTAGATTTTGCTTTCGGTTGTGGGTTCTTTCTTTGCCTCCTCGGGGCGAGTTATTTTCCTTTTAGATCGTGACAGCAGAATAATCTGAATCCAAATCAGAAGGAAAAAGGGCAGTGGGGTCCAATCCTAGAGCCACAGTAGCCTTCCTTCTTTCCTCCCTTGAGAGTAAGGTGAAGGAGGCGTCAGGTTAGGTTGGGGGCTTGGTGGGGTGAGCTTCTTTAGATTGGGCAGCAGGCTTCTTTCCTATCTTGACAGAAGCAGCAGAGGGAGCAGATCTTTTGGTAGCAACTTTCTTCTTGGGGGGGGCCCTTTTAGATTTTAGAGGGGCAGGTTGAGTAGGGGGAGGTTCTTGGGCTGGAGGAGGGTGCACAGCCACAGGTGGGGTGGGAGGAGGTTGAGTTGTAGAAGGGGGACAGGATTGAGTGGAGGGAGGCGCAGTAGGAGGCACGGTAGCTAGAGGGGTAGGTTGAAATGGCTGAGAGGTAAAGGAAGCAACCTTTTTCTCTAATATGTCAGTTTGTTTTGCGACATAGAGCAGGTTAGCATCAGAGAGTTCCTTGGTGGCCTTGAGTATCTCCTGAGCATTGGCTAATTTTTTCTTGAGAAGCTCAGAATTCTTCTTCTAATATTTGGCAATTAGACTCTCAGCAGCTGCCAACTGTTTGGCGGACTCATAACGAGTCAGGATTTCAGACCACCCTTGAGAGATATCTCGGAGCTTGATTCTGTGCTCCAATTCTTGTTGGCAATCCTCTCCTCATAAGGGGCTTCAAGGAAAGCTCGGAGTGCAACCATACCTCTCAGGACATCCCTTTGGATGTAAGGGTTGTCCCTCATGGCATACAGCAGGGTGAGGCAAGGGGGAATGTACATGTTTTGCCTAAGGACAATGGGCAAGGACAGGGGTGTAGTGGATGAAGAGGAGGGGGTGGAGAGAACCAAATCCTCCCATGGATCAGTTCGGGTGGAGGCATCTTGGAAAATAGGTGGGGCGAGAGGGGGGGGTAGGTGATGGGTGATTCAGCCACTGCCAAAGTAATTATAGGTGGTGATGAAGGGAGAACAGATGAAGGTGCTGGGAGAGATGGGGCTGCTACCTCCTCAGACTGGGCAGCAGCCCGGGGTGGTGAAGCTATGGGTGAAGGAGGGGTAGATAAATGTATGGGTACGTGGATAGGTGAAAGAGGGGAGGTGGAAGGCGGTTGAGGAGTTAGAGAGGATGGGGTAAGGGTGGATTGAATTGATTGGAGGCATGAGCTCATGAGGGTCTGGTTGTCGGTGTTGATGGTTAATTGGGATTGAATGGATTGGAGGAGGGATAGAATTTGAGTGAGGGTGTCAGGCATGGTGGGGGTAGAAGGGACAGGTGTTGGAATTGGATGGAAAGGAGAGGAGGGTGCATGGTTAAAATGAGGAGTGGGGCGTGGGGAGTCAGGCAGTGGAGTGTACTCATGAGCAACGTCCTCCACAATTGAAGTCATGAGGGCAGTGAACCCAGTAGTGGTGAACGGGTCCACACCCTGTGTATTCAGAGGGGGTTGCGGAGGGGGGAAATTAGAAATGGGTTGGGTAATGGGTGAAGAAGAAATGGTAGGGGTAAGCTCGGAGAATGTGGGAGGTTCAAGGACTTCAGGTTGGAAAACTTAAGAGGTGGGTGAAGGTAAAATAGGTTTAAAGGTGGTTGGAATGGGGTATATTGGAAGAGGAACTGATACAAAGGGAAAGAGAAAAGTGGGTGGAGGTGTGGGTAATGGGACAGGTATGGTAGGTGGAGGGATGGATGAGGGTATCTTGGCTGGAGAGCTGCTTCCACGATAGTGGGTGCCTTCTTAGCCTCCTCCATTCCAACTGACTTACTCTTCTTAATCAAAGTGAGGCTGGTGGACCATTCCCGCTTTCCATATAATTTGCTGGTCAGCTTCTCCATTGGCTTATTTCTCTTGATCACACACTTCCCAGTCTTGAGCAGACATGTGATGAGTCTGCAGAAAGGCATACCTCCTCCCTTAGCAAAAGCTTGTCTCTTCAGCACCTTATCATTGATGTCCACCATTGTTTCAAAAATTAGCTTAGGTGCATTCACAAATTGCCCCTTTGAATAGAAGTATAGGGCATCCACTAATGGGGCCCTTCTCTCTTGCAAATGGCCAGTGACAGACATTTTTCCTCAAAATGCTATCAATGAGTCTTAGGGTAGGATGGAGGTCTCTTCTCATCAGAGATTCACCAGAGCCCACTATTCTGTTAGTAAGCTGTTTAGCCATTTCCCTAAATGTAGCCCCTATAGGTGCTCCCTCAGCTCTGGTGGAGTCAAATTGATATGGGACTCCCAAAGCCATCCCAGTATCTCTGCAATCGACAATCAGCTGCCAGTCATCAATCATGATTTCTAGTACATCCTCAGCCCCAGGCACCACCTTCTTTGTCAGGTTCTGGTACCATAATTTCACCAACCTGGGGTACACATTTTCCTTCAAGGGTGAAAGCAGGGGCAATAGACCTTCTTTCTTCAAATATTCCAATGTCCCCTGACACTCCCCAATATTGGCAAAATATGCCAGATCAAAATCTGTCTCAGGGACAAGACTCAAATTCTCTACAAACTCATTGGGGGTAGTTAACCCAGCTGGAAGCTGTACTGTAGGAGCAGCTCTCGCTAAGGGTTTTTCCACCATAGGCTTCTGAATTTCTACTGCTTTGGCTTTCTTGGCTTTAGGGGCCTTCTTAGGTGTCTCTTTAGAGAGCTTCCTCTTAACAGGAGGTTTGGAAACTGGCTTCGATTTCTTGGAAGATTTGGGGGTAGAAGCAGCTGGTCTCTGGAGTAGGTTTGCTAGGGTTTCCTCAAGTTCTGCCATTTACTCTCAGGGATTGTTCACTCACCAACTTGTAATGAAATTTAGAGGTTAACAATTGGAACAACGACAGATTGGCGGTGGGAAGGCATCTTACCCCAAAATTCCTAAGGTTTGATAGATATCGCAATACACAGCTCCAAATTCTCCAAAATCATATGCACAATGCTCCTCTGCGCAAGCTCAATGCAGGTACAAAATGGCAGACTGAATGGCTGAAGGCTCTGTGAGGATTTAATGGAGAAGGAGGGAGGCAAAAGAGAGAGGAAGAGAACTAGGGTTTTGTAGAGGGTAGGGAGTGAGGCACAAATGACCTATTGACAGGTATATAAGGGGTGAAATGCGATTTCGATAGGATGAATTGGGTGGTTTCAATAGGTTTATGCGTCCTGTCGAAAGCTTAGCTGACAAAGCTTTCAAAAGGGATGATTCGATAGGATCCCGATAGGTGGAACCATCCTTCCGACAGGCCTCAGTGCCTATCGAAACCATCAAATATCCTGTCGAAATCACCGTGTGCCCTAACAAAAAGTGAAATTGACCTATCAAAAGCTCCCACAAACCAAATAAGGCTGCGTTTCTGGGCACTCTCAGCTTCAGCACTCAGTAGGCTCATCTGCTGTGCTGCTCTACAGTTTGTTCCCCTTATAGCTAAGCTCCCATTATCTCAAGACAACTGGTAATATTGAAATGATGGCCTAGTATTAAGCATGGCAATTTTTTTATTTTATTTATTTTTTATTTATTTTTTTTATTGCAAGGAAAAGAAAAAAAAATCAATTAACAACAAAGTAAACACCTAAAACAAAAGCAAAGTATGGTACATATGATACATACTGACTTCAGGGGCTAATCTGGAGGGTCTGGAAGGTCCATAGTCTCCTCAGGCTCATCAAACTTGGCACCTTTCGTGGATCTTTTCCTCAGCCAGTGTCCCTCCCCTGAGTGTAGTTTTCCCTCTGTAAACCAAGCATTGTCCTGCAACAGCCAATGTGTATTTTCATGAATCACTCTTTTTTTTGCATTAATGGAAAAACAAGCCTCTTCAGGAGAGGGTTGATAGCCAGTGCTATACACATTCAGCTTAACCTTCATGTTTCCAAATGACACTTCCATGATTCCATACCTGCATTGTATGTGAGCATTGGCAGTGGCCAAAAAGGGCCTGCCTAGAATCACAGGTATGGAAGAAGCACATTTGCTTGGTTCCATGTCCAACACCAAAAAGTCAGCAGGATAAAAGAATTTGTCAACTCCAACCAACACATCTTCAATTATCCCCATGAGTTTCCTTTCAGATCTGTCAGCCAGCTTTAGGACCACATGTGTGGGCTTTAATTCTCCAAAGTCCAGCTTCTCATATAGTGAATATGGAAGCAAATTTACATTGACTCCCAAATCTAATAAGGCTTTATCAACGGTGTGATCCCCAATGATGCAGGGGATAGTGGGGGTTTCAGGGTCTTGAAATTTGGTTGGGGTTGCATTCGACAAAATTTGTTTCACTTTCTCTGCTGAAAAGACTTTCTTGGATATGTGTATCCTAGATTGTCTTTTATGGGTGCATAGCTCTTTCAAAAACTTAGCATAGGCTGGGACTTGTTTAATTGCATCAAGTAAAGGTAAGTTGATCTTTACTTGCTTGAAAGTCTCCATCATTTCCTTTATTTTACCTTGCCTTTTATCAAAAGGGGAAGGTGCTTGTAGTGTCTTAGGAAATGGCAAATGTGGGATTGCTCCCTCACTTGCAGCCTTAGCCAATGGGGCCTCTTTCTTTTTGATTTTTTTCTTTTCTTGAGGATCCTCATTATCCTCTTTATTCACAGCTGGTTGCTCCTTCAAGTCCACCACTGGTGGCCTTTGTTGTGTTCTTGTAGGAAGCACTCAATTTTCTTCCTCCAAGTTCCTCACAGGCTCACAATCCACTTGATTGTCCACTAACCTATCACTTCTCAATGTTGTAATAGATTTGGCTTCCTCATAGGTGGAGGAAACTTCATCCACTACAAACTGTCTTCGTGGGTTATCCTGTGGTTGGCTAGGCAGCCTCCCTCCTTCTCTTCTACTCAAGGCATCAGACAGCTGACCAAGTTGATCCTCTATCTTTTTTATGCTTTGATTGTGAGAGTGCACAGTTTGGGATAAGGAGTTCAAGTTCTGCAGTGAAGATATTACTTGTTCCTCAAAGGAAGGTGCTCTCGCAGCTGGAGGGAGTGCAGATTGCTGCACAGGAGGAGCTACAGGTTGGGCCATGGGTTGCTGATACTGAGGACTTGGGGCATAACCTTCTCAATAGGGCTGAGCAATTACATGGGGCATGGGGTTCTTTGGGGTTTATCTTGTCTCCACCTCAGTTGGGGTGGTTCCTCCATTGATACCAGCAGCAAGCTGCCCTTATAAGGCGAGTTTGTAGCCACATGCTCTGTTATAAAATCAGGAAACTGGTCCACAGATGGGCATTCTTCAAGGGAGTGAGCAGGGGACTGGCATATGGCACATGCCTCCTCCACCCTAGCAGGCACAGGTGACTGCATAGCTGTCCACTTTCCTTTCCAAATCACTTGGCACACTCACTTCATATATCTTCCCTCTTGAGGTATTCTCCTTCAATAACCTAGGAGGCTCTAGATCACTAGCCAAGGTTTCCCTTTGCATAGAGTTGTCACTAATAATATCAAAGAGCTCCCATGCCTCCTCAGTAATTTTATAGAGGTAGGTGCCACCACAGGAAGCATCTATCACGTCTCTTCTTTTAGAATCAATTCCCTGATAAAAGCTTTGAACCAATTGCCATTCAGGGATTTGATGGTGGGGGCATTTCTTTAGGAGTTCCTTAAATCTCTCCCAGGATTGATGAAAATCTTCAGTTGGGTCTTAGGTAAAAGAGATGATATCCTTCCTCAACTGGCTGGTTTTTGACATAGGGAAGAACTTGGCCAGAAATTGACATTGGAGATCACTCCAAGACTGAATGCTGTTGGGTGGAAGCAAGGTTAACCAGGTCCTGGCTCTGTTCTTTAATGAAAAATGAAAGAGTCTCATCCTGGTGGCCTCCTCCCCAAAATGTGTGATGTTGAAAGTGGTGCAGAGTCCTAATAATTCATCAATGTGTTTAAAAGGATCCTCTTTGGTCAGGCCATAAAATGAGGGTAACATCTGAATTATGGAAGACTTTATTTCATAATTTCCTTGAGCAGCTGGGAACTGAATGCAGAAGGGGTAATTGTAAACCCCTGGTGCATTAAATTCCTTGAGAGTTCTAGCTTGTTGTTGCTCACCCATTTCTAAAAATTCAGCTACAATAGTTGTGAGTAGAGTTTGTCTAGATCTGGGATGTCTTTCAACCTCTGGATTTAGTGGAATAATCTGAGGTTGGAGAGTTCTTCTCCCAAACATACAACACTCAAATTCTGAATGCAAAACAGATCCTCAACACAGCAAGTAGAATCAACTAAACTTTCTAACTATTTAAAGAAAAATCAACAGATCTAAAAAATAAAAGGGGAGTAGAGGGATGCAAACTATAGAGCAGCCTCCAGCACAATTCTCCTCTCACTGGCAACCTCAGATCTGATGAAATGCACACAAAGTATTGAAAAATAATAAAACTTACAAATGCAGTTAGTAAAATCAAACAAACAACTACAAAACTTAGATCTACCAATTTCTAAACACACCTTCCCGACAGCGGCGCTAAAAACTTGTTGGGGTGTTTGCCTTCCCTCCAAAGAGGGTCTATAATCACTAATAAAACTAGGTAGAACACACTCACACAGACCTGCAAGTAATCAGGGCCCGTCATAGCAAGTTTTAAAAAGACGGTGAGTAAGGGAATATCCACAGGGAGGTTGGTTTAAAAATGTGATAAATCTCGAGATCTATAAGAGATCTGGCACCCTAACTAATGCTAAGTTAGCTAAAAGACAGGGGAGAGGTTTAAGATGGATTGTCACTTAAGCTAAGCTAAAATTAAATAAATACTAACTTGGATCAAGTTTGGAAATTTAGATCTTGCAGGAGAAAGAAGTAAAAAGTAGAAAATGGAGAAGAGTAGCTTGGAAATTGTCTCACTAAAATCAGGTTCGATTAATCATGCCACAGAGGTTCAGGGCACACGATTCCCTCAACTGGCTATAAGCACAATTGCAGGGTAGAAGGCTCCACTTCAAATCACAGGATCCACCTGGTCTTACGGCTATGATCTATCCACTTGAATGGTCACTGACCATCCTATAGACTTTATCTGATCCATGGATTTGTAGCAGACAAATCCAATTGGAGCCTGAGCTTGGACTAATCTTAAAGTTATGATCTGTCCACTTTAATAGTCACAGACCATCCTAGGGATCTCCCCCAAAGCTAAAGCATCAATCAGAACAATTAAAACCACTACAGATGCTGCAATTCCAAGGTCACAGACTCAGAGAATTATAGGAGTATCAGATCCAGGGAGATCGGATGGTATCCAAGAAGTTTACTAGTTAAGTGGGTGAGCTGATCTACAGACTCCTCTTAACAAATCCGATCGATCACCAAATGAAACCAAAGGAACTTTAGATCTAATTAAAGCATTAAGAACAACATTTCTATTGCAATCAAACTCACTCTATAATGAAAATGCTCTAAGATCTGTAGTCTGTGCAGCAGGGAACCTACAATAACACTCTCAATCTTACCCAATTACAGATCTAACCTCTCTCCTCACTACTCTAAGGGAATTAGCCAACCATTGTTGGGCTAAAATAGGGAAAATAGAATTTCTCTACAAGCTCTAATCTCTAGAATTTGGCTCAGACCTTGATCTCCCCCAAATTACAATTGGGGATCTCTATATATAGCTTTCTCCTCTATTTTTCCTGCCAAAAATCCCTTCTAGAAGGTCCTCAGAGTTTGTTAGGGTTCTATTAGAGCATGTGGGTCGGTTAGGGCATCTTCTAGGATCGTCGTGTCTGTCTTCAAGTGCCTCGGGTTGCATGCAGCAGGTCACCAAGTCACAACGTGTGCATAGCTGAGTTTCTGAGAAGTTCTGCACATGATTTCGACAGGTTCAGGAAGCTTTCGATAGGTTCAAATGGAGCTTTTTGGTCCTTTCGTTAGGTTCTCAGATCTCTTCGATAGGTTCTGATAGGATGAGCCTTCTCTTAGAGCTTCAGCATTCTCAGCCCTTGGCCTGGAGCATTCGATAGGTTGGGGAAGCTTTTCGATAGGTTCGAGGACCATTTCGATAGGCTTCGCTCTGCATGCCATCATTTCGATAGGGTTGCTCTCACTCCTATCGAAAGGCTCAAGCACCCTTTGTTAGGTTCTGTTCCAACGTGTCCATCTCGATAGGTTCAAGAAACCATTCGATAGGTTCCCTTTACACCTCAGGCAGGCTTTCGATAGGATGGTTTCTTCCTTTCTTTCAGCTGCTCGATAAGTTCTTGGATCTTCTCGAACTCCTCAATCCACATGAATCCATCCTTCTTCTGCCTTCAGATCCTATCGAAACCTTTCCAACTGCATAAATTCCTCCTTTCTTTTCTTTCAGTTCCTATCGAAGTCTTCAGGTGACCTCTCGATAGGATGTTTTCAGCATGTTTTCACTTCCTTCGCCTTGCCCTGCTGTAGCCACGCGCTCCAAGGGTCCAGTGATGTGCTACCCTCTGGTTTACTGTTGTTGGGCTTGTCCTATGCTGAGAGATGGCCCCTTTTTGGGCATTCTTGAGTGGTTTTCTGCATTAGTGTTATCTTTTATTATTGTCTATAAAATGCACTTGACAGAGGCTTATTAGTGTGCTCACAGGTCTATCAATGGTCAGTTTAAAGGGTGAAAATTGGCATTTTTCACCACTTAACAGTCCTCAATCTTCTTAATGCTTTGTCCATGAGAATTGACAGTTTGCACTAAGCTCCCCAAATTTTACATTGAAGCCAGCATCTGCTCTTCAAATTAAGAGGATTTGGGCTGTTGTGGGGGTAGGGTCAATTTGTTAGACTATGGGGCAGGTAACAGAAAATTTTGTCTTGGTGGGTAACCCTGATTAAACTGGTGCTGGGGTCTATAAGGAGCTACCATTTGCTACTACTGGGGTTGAGGATAAGAATCTTGTCTCCACCTCAGATTTGGGTGGTTCCTCCAAGAATACCCAGCAGGCTGTTGCCCAAGAGTTTGAGCAACATTGGCTTGCTCCATAATAAAGTCTGGAAACTGGGCGGTAGATGGACAATCATGAATAGAATGTGTGGGAGACTGGAATATTAGACATGCTTCCTCCACCTGTGCAACCACCCGGGGCTGCATCACATTCATGAGTTTATCAAATTTCAAGCTCAGGTTGTCTACTTTCCTCTCCAGATCACCTTGCACCTTCACTTCAAATATTTCACCTCTAGGGGTAGCCTCTTTTACCATCTTAGCTGGAGTCTGGCTATCATTGTATGACAGAGACTCCTGCTGCATGAAATTTTCTCCTATTATGTCAAACAGCTCCCAAGCTTCCTCAGCTGTCTTGTGGAGGTAACTACCACCACAGGAAGCATCCACCATATCCCTGCTCTTGAAATTAATTCCTTCATAAAATACTTGGACAAGCTGCCACATTGGGATTTGGTGGTGGGGGCATTATTTTAACATCTCTTGAAATCTTTCCCAAGCTTCATAAAAATCCTCAGTTGAAGACTGAGTGAATGATAAAATATTTGTCCTCACCTAGCTAGTTTTATTCATGGGAAAGAATTTGGCCAGAAATTTGGTTTGAAGGTCACTCCATGACTGTATGTTGTTGGCTGGGAGTTTTGATAGCCATGTGCTAGCTTTGTCCTTTAATGAGAAAGGAAAAAGCCTCAATTTAATGGCCTCAGGTCCCAAGCCAGCAATATTGAAAGTGCTAAAAATTGGTCTATATGCTTGTGGGGATCTTCTTTACTAAGCCATGAAATGAAGGTAACATATTGATGGTGGAGGATTTGATCTCATAATTCCCTTCAATAGAGGGGAATTGAAAGTTGAAGGGAGAGGTGTACTCCTCAGGTGCATTGTACTCCTTTAATGTTCTCTGCCTCTCAGCCATGATAGCTAGTTCGGTTTTAACAACAGGGCTTTGTGTGGTGTGTCTAGGTCTAAGGATCCTTTCCACCTCTAGATTTGGGGGTTCTAAGTTAGGGTTTAAGGACCTTCTACCGAGCATTCACTCCCCAACAGTAACGAAAATGCTTACAAGCACACAGAAAGAATTTCAAACAAAAAGTAATAACTACACAAATTTACACTAAACAAAATAACAGGCGATTCAACATAAATGGAGTGAGATTGAGGGGAAAGAAAGTATAAACAGAGCTAGCTACACTCCAACTGTAGCTCTAGCTTTTCCCTTCTTTTGCTGTCCATTTTTGCAAAATTTCACAAAGAATCAGTAGTACTTTTTTTCTAGTTTAGGTACAGCTATAAAGAATTTGGACATCTATATTATAGTACAACTCAGGTCTACTAAAAAGATCAATATCCCCGAGAATGGTACCAAAAACTTATTGTCTAACCCTAGTGTGCTTTGGTTATTGTGTGGTGGAAACCAATTAAAAACAAATTAAAATAAAAGAATAGATTCAGCACAACTAAAGTAATCCTACACCTGCAAGATACAAGGCCTATTGTAGCAAGTTTTGATAAGTAAGAGTTTGTCTCACAGAGAAATTGATCTAGAACCCAAAATGGGCTATAATAGTAGGCCTCCAGATCTAGCTATAGATCTGACAATCCTAAAGAAACGGAGTTGGGTGTCACGACTACACTAAATTAATCTTAACAACAGAGAAATAAAATGTAGCTCTATCCTAAAGAAAGGGGTCAAGAAGAAGGTGGTGATGGTGTGTACCAAAATAAAATATACAAATTGGTGAGAAGTAAGCAGGTTAATTTTAGAGTTAGAGCAGTAATGTAACTCAGATTTAGTCTGTCTCTACAATGCTCCTTGCTGAGACACTATCAAAAGCCTTAATAAGGTAGAAATATCTAGTTTAACCCATGCCATTTGGGGCACTCTTAAGGCTATAGGCTGTCCACTCAAATGGTCATAGCCTATCCTATAGTCTGTCAAATCTCATTAGTTAAACCAGAAATTGCCAAACTAGTCCAGAGGAGTGGACTGATCATTTCCCTAGCCACTAGACCAAATCAAGCCATGAATACTATTACAACACTATGTAACGCCAGTGCTACAAGCTCCCCAAATCTGTACACAGATCTGGCTGACATCCATAGGTATTCCAACCCATAAGATCTTAAGTGTTTTGCTAAGGCTAACGACTCACTGGTGACCACAAAAAGGACCATGCAACAGGTTGAGTAGGGCTTTAGATTCAACTGGTCATTGCTACAAATGGTCTGCAATGACTCAGCCTCAAGCTGTAATTACTACAGAGAGATTAGATCTAACATCTGATGTCGGCTAGGTAAAACAGAGGGGAGCCAGTTCCTGTACAAACCTCCTCACAAGGCTCTAGAAGCTCATGTGCAGGGGAGAAGAGTCCTTCTCAAATATATGAATGGACACAACCTTAGGGCTATACTTTGTCCACTCGAATGGTCATAGGGTATCCAATTGGTCTGTCCATACCACAGAGGTTTGAGAAAGAACATAAAAACTGCTGCAACCACCATGGTCCACAGGCCTCCGAGCTCCCCAGATCTTACTATAGATCCAGCATTGCTTTCTATGGGGCTATCAAACCAAGGGAAATCATATGGTAAATAATAGATTTACTAGAAACTGAATGGGCTAGTCCCAAATACATGGATCCTATAAAGATCTAAAGATATCATAAGATCTTTAGATTTAATTAGGCATTAAAATAGCAATCCATTAATAAATACAAAACTTACAATGAACTGTCTCCAGGCTGTAGCCTATACACAACTGCTCATCCACAATCCCAATATATACAAAACCTATTACAAACTGAAATAAATTAAACCTAACTACTTGCAGGGGGATTAGCTAGCAAGTGCTGGGCTAAGAGAGAAGAACAAAAAAGGAAAAAGAGGTGATCAAACCCTAACCCTAGCCTACTGAAACTCTCAGCCAATAGAGGATGAAAAGAAGGGTTGATGATAAAACTAAACTCTAAGTGTAGCTTATATACTCTGCTCATATGGCCTTAGCTCTGAAGGGATTAACCCTAATTTTTCTAGCAAACGTGGCACTGTTACATCCCTTGAATGCCCTGAGATGTGTGCCTCAAAATTTGTACCTCGAGATGTGTGCCCTAGCCTTGGAAAATTCCTAAAAGGTCCTTGAGTTAAAACTAAGAAGGGGGGAGCTCGTGCTTCGCGGGGCTGGCATATGCATTCACTTATTCATGCACTTGTAGGGCCTTCGCGGAGTAGCTTTCGGTTGGTGGGAAGTGCTCACTCGTGCAGTGAATCTTTAGTTAATCGCGTAGTTCCTTTGTGCTATAATGCTGTCATGGAGATGATCTAGAGTGCCTAGACTTCTCGCGCAGTAGAGCTTCAAAAGCTCTCTCTCGCTAGGTACTGATCGGTGCTGAAATATGACTATATTTCATACCTTAAATCCTACACTTAGCCATTCGATGAAAGTATTTGATGGTTGTTGTGAGGTTTTGATGATAACAGGTGTTTTTGACCTTTGGATCTTCCAAGTGTATAAAAGAAAGAAATTAAAGGCTACAAAAGAGCTATGGACAAAAAGGGTCCAAAGAAGCGCTGAAATCCGTGAAGGGAATCAAACTCCATCAAGAAGGGGAAGATATTGAAGTTGCCGCGAGGAACAAAGTGTAAATAAGCCTTCGCGCAGTTGAAAGAAATGGCTCGCCATTCCCCATACACTTCAACCTAGCGACTACATCAACCTAAGCGCCATTCAATTCAACCTAGCGACTCTGACATTTCAACCTAGCGATGATGAATAAAAGCAACCAGACGGTGAAAGTATCCTTCTCCAATTCAACCACGCCAAGAGCACTATCCAACCCAAATGAGGAGAAATCTAACCTAAGCGAAAGTCCGTGCATTTCAACTTTGGCATATTTCACGAGGGCATATTGGAGATTTCCACCAATTAGGGCATCTACTTCCAACTAGTGTCAATCGATTGAGACATGAATTTCAATCGATTGAGACAAAAAGGCAAAAGTGTCTTAAAGGAGGTCAAATTCAAAGTTCAATCGATTGAGATCTAAGCCTCAATCGATTGAGATCTAAGCCTCAATCGATTGAGGCAACTAGGGTTAGTTTGAATCGGCTATTATAAATAAGAGGCCCACGGGTTTGTATGGGAGAGCTTTTGATGGGAGAGTTTTCATTCTGAGAAATTTGTGTAATAATTTGGAGAGAGAGACTTTTGTAAAGGGTTTTCTTAGAGTAATAAAATTGTGTTGAGATTTTCCGAGAACATATTTTATTTTACACCTTCTTTGCGCTTTACTTTGGGAATGGTTTTGAATGAAATTGAAGATCTTGCACCAAGGATGAGAGGCTAAAGGCTGTAGATCAAGGAGGATGCGATCCCCAGATAAGTACCCATATTTTATGTTTAATGCCATAGTTTGATAATTTCATCATCAAATCGTTTTTCTCAAAGTGTAGTGATCATGTTTTTATTGTTTTGATCTAAAATACCATGAGATACGCTATGCTTTTCACATGATTCATACCGCGATTAGGCTGAGTCATTGTTTTTAGATAGGGTATGCCGGGTTAATGATCATGCTTAATTACTAGTCATGTTTCTCTTAGAATGATGGTGTGTTTGATGTTAATAAAATTGTGGGTTTAAAAATAGAAAAGGGTATAAATCTGGGGTAGCAAATTCCTTGATCTTGCGTAGTAATTGGTAAGGCTTCAGAGTGTGCGAGATCTGTCCAAGGAGAATTCTGGGCATCTCTCTCTCTTCCAGGGCCACGCATAAACTCTGTGAGGTGAATTTTAGTTCAGTACACACATGGGCTCGCTATGTTCTTCGTGCTACTGCTTTAAGGCTTGATCTCCGCGAGAGCTTCGCAACCACAAATTCTGAGGATTTTAATCCACGAGATCTTTGCGATATCTTTACAGCTCTCCTCTTAACTGTGTGTCCTATCTGCGTGAGGGCATCTTCCACTACATCCTTAGCTTCGTGAGGGAGCTTCTCAACTCTATGAGATCTGTCTTTCTATGCTCTGATGCATTACACTTGCTACTTTTGCAGTTCCTCCTTTCTCAGCCAACTTCATTCATCTGCTAGGCTTTTGGTCAATGATGATCAACACATGAGTCACCATGGTGAGCACTGCCAGGGTGTTCCATTAGGCTTTGGTTCAACTGTCATCTTTGCATGTCTTCTTCCTCTTCTTTGGGCCAATAAGGATGAATTTTGTGTTAAGCTGCATAGATTATTGCTAACTACAAAGCACACTTAACAAATGATTATTAGTCTGGTTCAAGTTCTATCAAAGGCTAGGTTAAGAGGTGAAAAGTGGTACCTTTCAGTGAATAACAGGCCCCGCCATATAACCCCCCTCACTCCCCTGACTAGCGGATCGCCTCGATCGCGAATGAAGAGGATACCTCGCAAGAACCTCACGAATAATAGAATCCTCACGAGCATCACCCCTAACCCAATCATGGGATGTGTGATGAGACTACCCAGCCAAGGAACCCGGGGCCCTCGACTCCAACCCACCAAGCTGACGAGCCAGCCTATGTATCCCTCGCCCACTCCTCATTAGACGATACTGTAGCCCATCTAGGGACGCCTGCATCTCTGCCCGCATCGTCCAACGCGCTGGCTCCAATGCCTCAGTCTGAGTCCTCTATGTAGCCATCATCTCAATAACCAGGAACTCACGACTCGGCTTCTCCCCAAGAATCTGTCTCACCTCGAGGATGGCGTGCGCTCGTGCCGCCTCTAGATGCGCCTCGTCAAGCTGACTGACCTACATAATCATGCCAAGTCAAAGGAAAACTAATATATATATGAAAAAAAAAAGCTTTCAAAAGAAGAGAACCATACGAGGGCCAGCCTCTCCTCCAGGAGTTGCCCAATCGTCTCAGCAGTCACTGGATCAGCAGTAGGTATGGAAGGAACAACAAACATAGGCGACTACAACAAGAATAAGCACATACATTAGAAAAAAACTATAATGATAAATAAACTACAAATAGAATAACTAAGGCATACCGGAGTAGGAATAGGAATAGACTCTTGAGGAGGAGCCTCGGGAGCGAAGTTTGGAACTGCCTGCACAAAGAACTAAACAATCCAACACAAGACATGTCAGAACAAAATAAAGATGAAATAACCTAAATAGGATTACACCACACCAAAAACTATACCTAACTCTCTGGGCACAGAGAGGCAGCAGTCGCCTCCCTTGTCTAAAGATCCTCAGCAACCAGCCGTTGAAATACCACATGATATTAGTAAATTATTAAGAAAGCAAAAGAATGATGCCCGACAAACTAATGCAATTACACAAGCAAGATAAAAGATTGAATGGAACTTACCCAATGATCTAGCTCGGCCCGAAGCTGAGCCATTGCAAGATACTCCCGACCGGAGGAAGCAACTGAAAACGGATCAAACGCTAGAACGGAACCTCCAGCAGCGAGCTTGGCTCTCTACGAATAACAATAAACACATCAGTTGGCAATCTCACAATGCCAACAATTAACAAAACCTTATTTATAAAGACACCTACCAATCGGTCAATCTCAGATCGTAAGCTAGCCTCCACCTCTCGGCCGGCTTGCTGTTGACCGCGTAGCAACTCGATCATTGCCGCCTGACAAGCACCTCACCCTCCCTCGTAGACTGTCCAAAATAAAATAAAATGAGACACCACAACCATGTCAGAATGATCAAAAGACCAAGTCCACATAAAAAAAATATAAATTAACTCACCAGGAGCCGTTGTGTCTCTACTAGTTGAGCCCCCAACTCATCCTCCGCTGCCCTAGCCTGAGCAATCGAGGAGGCTAAGGAGTGCAGCATCTCCTCATCCGGACAAGGAGAACATCCCATTCGCTCCATCGCCCTATGGAGAGTGTCTAATGTCCCCGCACGCTCGCGGTGAGATGGCCCTACTCTAATGCAGCGAACCTCTCCCTCAAGGCCGATGTTGACTCTGGCCCACCGATTGCGAAAGTGCCACTCCCATGGAAGGGACGTGTGAAGAGGCGCTCGCCACCTAACGCATTAAACAACCGCGCATACTCCCGAGCATCTGCCTCATCACGCACCCCTGTAACCCTGATCCCCCAAGCTCTAAAATCTGCTACCTGAAGTGCCATCTGCTCTGTAAAATTCCAGCCAGGAGGGCCGGTCATCCTCTTCGCCACTCTATGGTAAATCTCCGAAGGGACTCCCTGAGCAAGCCCCAACTGCCGTACCACTCGAGAAGTGTGGATCCTCTCCACCCTCTCAAAACAATGGACCCATATGACCACATCAAAGAAGGGCCGGCCAGACTGAATCACGGGCATGTCTGCATCCACCTCATTTGCATACGGCCTCCAAATCACCTACAACCAAGCAAACAAGCCAACCCCTCAATGAAGACCCAGATCCTAAAACACCAAAATGAAAAAAAAAACATATGCATGATGATCTATACCTGCCCCGTGTTCATATCCTCAAAGAGACTGTGCGCAGTTTGAAGATTCGAAGACCAGCGACGACCCCTCAACGCCTCCCTCCACACGTGCATTCGTGGGAACGTGAATATCACCTCCAACGGAACTCCCGGATGAAGAAAAGCAAAATGATCATACACCCAAAATTGAAAAGAAAAATAACAACAACAACAACGACACGCAAGAAGAAACACTAAATAGATGTTACTATTAAATGATCAAAAATTAACCAAACTAAAGACATCATGATGCCAATTAACTAAAACTCACCTGGATGAACGAAAGGAAACCTCCGATCGACGCGACACCCTGTCCCCGATGGTAAAGTTGCTCCTAGAGGTGTGCCAATGTGGCTGCACCCCAGGCATAGGTAGGGACTCGATCCAAGTCCTTGAGAACCATCAAGGATAACCCAGTGACGCATCCCCGAGTCGAAGAGGAGAAGAGTACTACACCAAGGAAGTGCATCAGAAATGCTCGAAGCACCCTACCCGCAGCCAACCCCAACTCCACTACAGGCTCTCAGCCTGCCACTACCGCACAACGCGTCTCGTAGGTCGCCTTCACTTCCGAATGGTGCCTCGGGAGGACAAAGCTACTCACAAAAGTATCAAAAAACTAAGTGACTCGAACTACACCTAGCCCCGAGCAGCTCGACCTATATGGCACACCCAAGATCTCTTCACACACCTCCAAATAATGTCCCGCCATCCGCCCTGTGATCGGCTCACCCTTGAAATAAAGATCGGTGATACGGACCCAATCCTCCAGAGTCGGTAACATCATGCCTACTTGAAAGAGAAGCGCCTGATGCTCCTCCCTTCATCTCTCCAAGATCGCCGTGATTAGGCCATGATCGACCCGAAAGGGCTCCAGCTCTAGGATCGGTCTAAAATTAAAAGACACCAGCCTTGCCTGCTAGAACTCTGGCAAGGCATGGTACCAAGCATGAGACTCGGTCCATGCTGAGCTGAAAGCCAACTGCGGAGGACTCCTATTGAGCGAAACACAAATAATAATAGTAAGACTAACACATACCCATGACAAAAGACAAACAAATTTAGAACTAAAGGCAAGTCAAATATGCCCCAAACATAATAACAATTTATAACAAACACACAAAACATGATAAGAATGACTGAATAGAAACATGACCTATCTCTAGATGTCGTTATGATGCATGAGGGAGCACACAACCAAAGATCAATGCAGGTTCGACATAAGTTAGAAGGGTTTCTAGATCCTAATAAGCCTATGCCATAACATAAGTGGCTAAGAAAATGGAAGAACTCTTGCTCATGAATGCTTACACGGCCTCGAGCGAAGAAATCCTCCAGTAGAAGTGTCTGCGACTCGATGCTCCTCACCCTGGTGCTCCACACCAGCACCTTGAGCTCTCTCACCCTCAAGTATCACACCCCTCTCACCCTCATCCTCATCGACCCCTTGCTCAAGCTCGATCACCTCCTCCTTAACCCCCGATTGGTCAACCTCCAATACCTCCTCTTTAACTACCTCCCCAACATCCACCTCCCTGACCACGTCAGTTCGAGCCTCCAAAGTCTCACCCATCTCTGCCCCTAACATCCTCTCCACCTCAAAAATGGCAACATCGTGCCTACCACCACCCTTAGACTCCATCCTAGAAAGAAGAGCTAAAAAAACTAAAGAAAATAGAAGAAACGACGCCTGAAATAGATGACCGGATCACGAGATATCACGAAAACACAAAAATTAGAGCACAAAGAAACAAGTAAATAAAGAATCAAAGACTAACACGGATCGCGCGATGAAAATGAAAAGTTTTGAATTATTTATAGGGAATAGCTGAATTGCACACGTAAATTCAGGTGCGCAAACTAATAACGCACCACTCTCATCGCGCTTAATTTGGATCACATGACCAGTCCTAAGCGCGCAAACCAATAGATGCCCGCTCAAACTAACCCAACCATCTAGTTGCGCGCAACATACTCTGTGTGTAATCACTTCAAGCATCCACACAGTGGCGCGCGAATGCCAATGGTTGCCCGTATAGTGAGCAGCCACCGCCTTGATCACGCGCCTGGTATCCTGCATTTAATTTGATCAAACGACAGGAAACTGGCGCTTATTAACCTTCTGACACTCTGAATGCGCGTCCGCCCTTTGGCAGGCAATTAATTTATGCGCTCGGAGTGAAGCGCGCAATTCCCCCAAAAAATGCCAAGAACAACACATTCATAGGCCCTTAAAGTTGATTTCCGACACTAATTACTAGCCTAAACCACGCCCTTGTTAAGCCCGATCCAGAACATTCCAGACTTAAAGAAATCTGCACTCCGATAACTAAAGGAAAGTGCTCCAGACTAAGACCAAATTAAAGAAAAATGCCCCAACACCGTTTACACACTCCAACCAAAACTAAACCAAAAAAAACTTACCCCAACTAAGATGAAACTAAACAAGAAAAATATTCCCAACATCACCTAAACACTCTAGACTAAGACCAAAATCACAAAAAGTGCCCCCCACCATCCATTCACTTGAAACTAAACTAAACTAAACCAAAAAACTGCTCCCAAAACACCCCAGATCAGAATAAATAAATAAGATCAGACCAAATTTAAATAAATAAGCATCACGCTCAAAATAAATCGAAGCAAGCTACCAAATAAACCAAATTTACTAAATAAAAGTTGCCACAGATGAAAAGAAAAATATAATCACTTCATAAATAAATAAATAAATAATTACAAAATACACCGTTTGCTTACCCTCTGAATATACAACTTAAAACAAGAAACTTAAAATCCCTACGTTTAGGCAATGCCCGAATCTGAATTTATTTGGGAAAACAAAAATCCCATCTTCATCTCTTCCCTTAGCATGGAAGAAATTCAAATGCTACCTTGTATTCCCAATCCCGTCCATTCTCAAGAGTTCAAACAATAAACACAACTCTTTGGGTCCAACACCGGAGATATAAAAAAGAAAGGAAGAAAAGGCATTAATGAATAAGAAAATGCTAAAAACAACAAAGAAAATGCTCCAGAACTTTTAATCTCATACTTGAAATAAAATTCAAAACAATAAGAACCCAAAACTTTTAGCTCACATATTTATAAACCATACCCCCTGAGCTACTAAATGACAAGTGTCACACCATTAAACCTTTTTAATCTAATTATATATAAACCATACAATACCCCATTTGAAAGACCACAATCCATGACAGACTTAGAGGAACAAATAATTACACAACACTTAACCCCCTAAGAGACACCAATCTCCCCAAGTCTGGATAAACCAATAGTATTTAAACACCCAACACCCATCTAGAACCTTTGAAAACTCACACCTTTTAAGTCTCATGTTGAATCAAACAAGAGACTAAAACTCAAATTAAAAGCAAACCTTAAACCAGACAAAACTTTAAATAAAAAAAAATAACAACTCTTTAAAATGGGACCCTGACTGGTTTAGGACCAAGAAAATGCCCCCAACAAACCAAACAGAACTAAATAAATCCTCTAAGCCAAGCTCAATAAAATGAATTAACCTCAGGATAAGCCCTGATTCAATTCGGAATGAATCCTGGAAATTAAAACAAACAATAAGATAAATCCAACTAATCCGCAAACAAACAAGAACAAAACAAAAAGAAATGCCCCTTTATTCATAACTCAAAAGCTTTACAAGTATCACCGGAGGCATACCTCCTGAATTTACAATCCAAGACAAAAATCTAAAACTTTAACCTACAACCCAAAATGAAGACTGGGTTCAAAACGGAGACGAAGCGAGGAGCAGATTCCGCTTGAAACGTCCAATCGGAGACTTCAGGGAGCATTGGTTGGGAAACACATCCCTCCACTTTTTACTCCTCTTCCACTATCTTCGCGTCCTCCACCGCCGCCTCCTCAATGCTGTTGCCTTCACTGCTCCCTAAAAAAATTGATGTGAAGACAAGAGCACTCATTCCCAATACCGCCCCTTCTCAGAATGACGCCGCCCACGAGCATCACCTCAAGACGAAGATCACGTGAAATAACGAATATAGGAAGAAATGACATCCCAATTGGATGGTTAGATCGCCCAAAATTACTAAAACATGAATTTCAGAACATAAGATATCCAAAAAAGGTCAAAACTCGAGACTAAACCAGAGAGTGAAAAACAAATGAAAGCACTCTCACTAATATAGAGTACAGACTTAATCACACGCTCAAACACGTGCGCTTAACTTGATCACGCGCCACACACACTACGCATAATCCAAAACACGCGCGTCACCCGTACACTGACCTGGTGACGCCTCAATCACGCGCCTATGTTATAATGCGTAATACAATCGCATGCACACTCCCACACGCATAAACAACCCTTCAAGCCTGAGATCACACGCCCTAAAACAGACATGCAATCTCAGTGAGCGACCTAAAACAGGCCCGTAAGGTCTGACTTTGGATGAAATCTACACCCTCATACCTTTTTATCACATTGCGGTCAAGATTCTTTTACCCCATCGTGGTCAAGATTATTTTGTCCCATCGCATAGCCACACAGGCTATTCTGACAAAAAAAAGACTTACTCACCCGTCCCATCGCGTACCACTTGCACGAGAAGAAAGCAATGACGACACCAGTCCCCATCGCGATAACGTGTACACATGCGATATCACCTCAATATCTAGTCCCTTCATAACCATTCCCTCACGTCCTATCACGAGAAGCCGAAAGCAGATCTCCCGAGGACACGAGCACGCCACTGCTAACTATGCTCAGTCGACATCCCATCGTGAACATCACTACCTGAAAAGGAAAAAAGCTTAGACATCACATGCCACGCCGTATAATGAAAAGAAGGAAAGATTGATCATATCCCATCGCTAAGGCAAAGAGCTCTGTTTCTCTCTCCTAAATTGATCCCCACGTCCCACCAGGACCCACCCAGCATGCAGCCAAAGAAAGAGAAAAATCCCCAGGTCCCATCGTGACATCATTTCTCCTAAGACATCACATCACAACCGCCAAGACCTGCCACAGCAAACCCAAAGAGGAGAAATTCCAAAAGTCCCGTCGCGACACTACAACATCACTAGACCTCACAAGCTACGCACAATCCAGGTAAGTATCACCCCTAGGTAAGTACTACCCATTTTTCAACTACTCGATATTCCTCGTAAATATATAATTAGCTATGATTAAATCAAATGTTTTCAAAACCCGTCTCTCTCGACTTGCGAATTACTATAGTCCTCCCATAAGAGACAATCATCAGTACTCACCGAGAAGGTTAGACGGAGTATTCGGTATGCCAAATGTCGTCATGACAACCACAACAACGGTCGGGTCCACAAATCCCATATCAATCGATTTGCTCAGTGACGTCTTGGAAGCCATGTTTTTCGCCGTTTTACCGCCGAATTGATCTTAAGTTAAAATTCTTAAAATTTCAAAATTTTAAAACCCCTTTATTTAAAAAAAAAAACCCTTTACTTCACAAAGCAAAAAAAAATAAAAACAAAAAAAACCTTTACTTCACAAAAAGAAAAAAAGAAAAAAATAAAATAAAAAAAGAGAGAAGAAGAAAAGAAGAACAAAGCAACATGATAAATAGACCCAACTCACCTTTCTTTAAATACCAAAAAAAAAAAACTGATTAAGTGCCCCATCACTCGCGCACAATAAATTACACTTGAACCCGACCTGCAACTCCTAAGACCGCCTGAACTTGCAATCAAGCGCATATTCCACTACGCAGAATTGGATTGAGCGCATATTCCACTACGCAGAATTGGATTGAGCGCATACTCCACTGCACAGAATCATTAGTTCAGACACATTAGGACTAGAATACCCAACTTACAGACCAACCCCTGAACTCACAATCAAGCACATATCCCACTGCACAGAATTGGATCGAGCGCATATGCCACTGCGCAGAATCATTAGTTCAGACACATTAGGACTAGAATACCCAACCTACAGACCAACCCCTGAACTCGTAATCAAGTGCATATCCCATTGCATAGAATTTGATCAAACGCATACGCCACTGCATAAAATTATTTGTTCAGACACATTAGGATTAGAATTCCCAACTTAGAGGTTGACTCCTGATGAATCGAGCGCATATCCCACTATGCAGAATTCAATTGAGCGCACCTCACAAGACCCATACCTCAATTACCAGCCCAAACCGGCCATTCCCCTAAGAAACTGAACATTGAGTATATTTAACCAAAGAACTTACAAACACCTATTAGAAAAGGAACGCCTGATGCACATTGGTGTAAGCAATGACACGCTCTGTCTGACACGACTTACAAAATCCTTCGATATTACATGATACTTCATTTTATTATTGTCAGTCTCTGGACCTTGTTTTGGACATTTGATTGATGCCTCGGTACCTCGATTGCATAAAATCCCTCTGTTTGCCCGTGCCATGCGGCGGGATGTGCCATGCACCCACAGGCCCGGAATGTGTCCTTCGACAACTACCATTTGTCTTTCAAATGCTCCATTTTAGCTTGCGCTAATATATAAGAAAGCCAAGCATGTCATGTCAGCATTACCAATTCACATTTGTGATTTCCTAACAGAAATGAGAAGATACCTCAAATGAGGGGTGTCAAGATGACCGATCTCGGAACACACCGAACAGTTGGCACATCTACACACAAAGCAGAAACAAAGCATGCATTCTAACTAAGCAGATCGAGTCATCATAAGAAAAATAAATCTTCATTTCTATATAATGACAGAAATTAAATGATTAACAAAAGACGGTTCTAATCCCATGCTAATCGCATGAACAAAAGAATCGAACCACACCATCAATGACAATAGTAGTCATCCAAAGATGGTTCTCAAAAGAATACTGTATCAGACATAATTACATAAATCTATCTTATACTGGTAGGACATACCAAGTCTTACAAACAAAATATCAAAGTATGTAGTGCCAGTCCACTAAAAGAACTCATCAGGAGGGGGCTCAGTCCTCTGGCATGTACTCTGGGTCCTCAAGATCTACGTCCTCAGTCCCCGCCTCAATACCTGTACCTGTGACGTATAGTCGAGGGATGAGCTAACATCTAAGCTCAATAGGGAAATATAATTAACATGCATATCTCAAATCACATCACACATATCCTTCATGACATAATTCAAAGCACATTCTTTTTACTAAAAGTCATAATTTAAAAGCATTTAAATTGACAAAAATGAATATCGAAAGCATATTTCAAAGAACACTTATCATGATTTCAAAGGCTTGTTCTTACTATACAAAACTTAAAACAATCACTTAAATATTCTCTCGAGCATCTATAGCATAGGGAGCTGCATAGATTTACTGATGGGAAACCCCAACCATCGCCGTTCAATGAACAATTCACACACATAGATTTATCCCAAGTCTCTACGAAGAGGCGACTAGTCCGCATGAAGTATTATCGCAGAATGGTAATCAAAGAACGGATATTCCGCCGTACCAGAGCACACTTACAGATATCCCGTCATACCAGTCACGATTATACCGCCGTGTCGGTAGGGTATCACACATGAACCTCAAATCAAAGTGTAAAATTTACATATAGTTTATCACCATGAGTTTGTGGTAATTTATAATAGTTTAATGTTTTTAAAGCTTGCACACACATTTTATTCACATCTTGTTGATGTCACACACATATTTACATCAATTTGATTTCACACACATATCTACATCTTTTTGATGTCACATACACATTTATGATAGCACACAGACACACACACGTAGTTTTTCTGTTACTGCTCATACACAGAATTCACATGTTCAAGAGCTATGAATGAAATTCATGCTATCAAAAGGAAAAAGTCGTAAAACACACATACACTCTTATCATATCACGACATATATGCTTATTGTAATTGAATGCACATGTTATGGAGTTTTTCCTACCTCGACGAGAAGCTAAGATGAAGACCTCTCAATCCAAGCTAGCCTCTCACATACATGACAAGTTCATACCTAAACACATCAAATTACAGTTCATACGCCTGAAGTGACCTAAAAAAAGAAGATACAAAGTCTCCCTAAAGTCTTCAAAACAAAATAGAATAAAATCCTGAATCTGCCTAAATTGATCGATCGATTCCTGATCGATCGATTTACTCAGAAACTAATCTCACCCTGTCGAACTCATCAAAAACCTGTCGACCTGAACTGAAGCCTGTCGACACATTTCGATAGATGGATTCTCAAATCGATCGATCGGTTTCCCTCAACCCACACACTATTTTTCACAATCGATCGATCAGTGTTTGAATCGATCGATCAGTTTCTCTAGAAACCTTCACACTTTCACTCTTTATAAAATCGATCGATCGATTACTTATTTCGATTGATCGGTTTTGCCATATTCTTTCCAATCATAGGTTCTAACTTCTCAAACTCATTTTCATTAAAACTTAACCTCTTTTCTTCTGATTTCCTCACACACATGCTAACAACACACTAACACACATATAATCAACAACTTTAACATAATTCTGACCTTTGAGTTGATCAATTTCCTCGATCCACGATTAACGTTTCAAGCTAGGTTTGCATAGGTTGGCACTTGGATTTCTCTTCGATCTAAAACCCCCTAATCACAAGAACTTTTTGATCTTGCACGCACATACACGCATTCAAACAAACTTCCTTATCTCTCTTCTCATTTACTCCTTCTCAACAACCAAGATAAGAGAAGTAAATTCTCTTATCTTTTAACTTATTTACTTAAAAGCTCTAACTTGAGTGTTAAGCACATACACCAAACCTCAGTGTACACTACCTTATCAACTATTCATACACATTCCAATCTTTCCTTTTTATTTAAAAACTTAATTTTACTTAACTCACATTAATATTTTAATATTTTATCTTATCAGGTGCTCGACCAGTCGGGCATGCACATCGAGACGGACTGTTCAAAGGTCAAATTTTTTTAAGACATTACATAAGGACTTCAGTTATCAACCGAGAAGGTGTTAGGCACCTGATTGACCTGCTCGTAAGCGGTCTCTACTATGGGCAAATATGAAACATAAAAATAGAAAAGTGCGACACTTCCTCTTGCTTGAAGGCACTCCGATCCTATTTGAGTCCCCCCGTATTCACCGAAATTTTAGCGGCATAACGGCTTAAATTCGAGGATAGAGGAAAAGAAAAGAAGGTAGAGGAATAGAGGGGAGAGTCGGAGCTCTCGGGCCCTTCTAGCACCATTGTGGACCTTCGAGTAGTTGCGCTTTCGGTGAGCTTCCGATGGCAAATGGATTAAGGAATGGGTTTTGATCTCTAAGGCTTGGGAGCTAGAGGGTAGGAGAGATAGGCTAAAGCCTTGTTCTTGCTAAAGATAAGGGATTGATGATGGATAATGGGGTATGAATGGAAAACCTAGGTTCTAGAAATTTGGAGGATTAATGCTATAAAGGAGAGGAAGAAATCTCTAGAGCTTTCTATCTTTTGGAAAATTTTAAAGGATAGGGGATTAGTGAGTATTAAGTGCCAATTTTGGTTAGCAATTAGGTAATGGGGATCTAAGGTTTTCTAGGATTTCTAGGGCTTAGATACGTGGGAACTTAGGTTTAATGGTAGATGATAGGGTGGGGTTCTAAATGGCAAAAGCGTAGAACTTAAGTCTAGGAGGGGTGTAACAGTCCTAAAGAGACCAACCCCAAACCTTGGGGTGGTAAAAAAGTCAAACCTCAAAAGTAAAATTCGGCCATTTTGATGAAAAATACTATTCCTAAGCCTTGTGTGTATATTATACACGCTAGGCTTAGGAATAGTGTCCTTTGAGAAAACAGAGAAGTTCAGAGCTCGTACCTGAAGCCTGAAACAAAAATATGCCTTGCGTATGTAATATATACACAAGGCCAATTTCTGGAAAATTTTGCCTTGCGTATATAAAATACATGCAAGGCTTAATTCTGGATCGAACAAAAGTAGGCCTATATTTCTATCCGGGGCAGGCCTGCTAGGGGCCCATGGGGTTCAGTTATGGGTTCTAGGGATCTGGTTGGGCCTTCCATCGGGAAAGGTTCGGGTTAATTCCTAATGGCTTGGGGAAGGGTTTTTAAAGGTTCAAAAGATGTTATCAGAATCTTGAGAGTACGCCTTTCTCAAAGTACGTGTCGATCAAGCCTTGGGCCAAATTTGAGTGTTTACAGATGCCCCTTTTTAGTATTTGATCATTAATGATCGTATGCTAAAGAAAGAGACATCTGAAGAGGCCCAAGGCAAGTGCTATTGGGTCTGCCGCATTTAACGCAAAACGTAAACATCAATTGGTGAAAATATGGAGAGTGATAGAAGCCCATATCATTGGGAAATCATCCGTTGCTCGAATTTATCAATCTGCAAGCGCATAGCGACATTACTGGGCATAACTGGATGATGAAATGATTGATGACGTATTATGCTCGAGTTTTGTATTGAACAGAGCAGCCCTGAGAGCAGGGAGGGTGATCGACCAGTACTTAAGGATCGGCATAAAGCAATGACGCGAAGATCCAACGGTTGTATCGATCTCATGAGGCATTGATTGCCCCACTTTGATCAGCACGGGTGCCCCTACGTGAGGTAGGGTTTGAGATCTTTGAGTAAACTTATCGACCTTGACGTTATTTTAGCACAACTACCCGAGCGGAGCGAATATTGATGTTGCAACGCTTTTTGGGAGTGTGTGCCCCTTGTGACCAACTACTTGCACCATTTTCTCTCTTTTCTTATTTATTGTATATATATATATTTATTTATTGGATATTTTCAAGTGTCCAGTGTCTTGTGCGCACAACATGCTTGCAAGGCCAAACCGAGTAAAACAAAGCCATTTGGGGAAAAGTAAGTTTTGCATTTATATCATACATGCAAGGTCACCTCTGAAAAAAAAAAACCTTGCGTGTATATTATACATGCTAGGCCTTGTATGGGCAAAATAAGCCTTGCGTGTATATTAAACACTCTAGGATATTTCTAGGAAAAATAAGCCTTGCGTGTATATTTTACACGCTAGGCCATTTCTCTATTTAAAACAGATGGACACGAGCAGAGACCTGAAAAAAAGGCTCTCTTTCAAAAAAAAAATTTCTCTTCTCCTCCTCAAAACTGAATTCGGCATTCTTCTTCTTGCTTCATTGATCCGTTTCGTCTTTCGACATCACTCTGGTGTCGATATCGCCGACCAATCCCGCATTTTTTGTCGAATCTAGGGTTCCCATTTTCGAACAAGGTAACCTTTTCAAAAACCCCCTCTTTTTTAATTTCTTGGTCATTTTATCCATGTAATTAGGTTTTTTTTGTATCTAGATGGTAAAAGAGTGATTTTTCTAGCAAATGTAGCTACTTGTAATCCATTCCGTTGATTTATGGGTACTTTGCATGGATTTTGTTGGAAATGTTGATCAATTTTGGCACCCTTCTTCTCTCCTTTTTTTTGAATTTCCTTAATTTTTATTTATGAATGCTTTGGGGCTTTTGTAAAATCTGGTATTTTTACGCATAACGTGAAAGTCTTTGATCCCCTATTTATTTATGCATATGCCTTGAGGGAATTTTGGCCGATAAATCAGAAAAATCTTGGGAAAATGATGGATTTTTTTGACAAAATGTGGGGATTTTCTCTAAATTCGTCATTTGGCCGTTCTTTTTATGGAATTTTGACACAAGAAATATGTACATGTAGTTTTTGTTTGGTTGTGAAAATGTGGGGCAATGGGTGCCCTTCTGCCAGATTTTTTTTGTTTATATATATTACATATATATTTCTTTATATATATATATATATATTTTTTTTTTCTATTTGTTTTCTTCTCCTTTTTTCTTTTATGATGAAAATGCGGGCCTCTCCTTTTCAGGATGGTGTGTAGGCAACAGGGTGATGGTGACCAGGGCCAAAAGGATGGCCTAGATGAGGTGACTGGTATTGGGGGTGAGCGCCTTGTTCGGGTTCAACGCTCCTCGTGCAGTTGGCTTGAGATGCAGGGCGAGTCGGCCCGTAGTGGGTTGCTTCACCAATAGCATACCCATGTCTGGAATTTTGGGATCGCGAGTGAGGTAAAAATATATTTATTGGTTGCTCCCTTTTGTTTGTGATCCTTTGTTCCAGGATCTAACATTTTCTTTTCTTTTGATGCAGTATTTGCTTCTGATTATGTTCTGTGGAGGCTGGTTCGATCTCCGATGCTTTACATCCATCTCCCTTATGTTGTGAGGTTCTTCCTAGCACAGGTCGACTTCAGGAACTTCTTATCTTGTCCTGTCATGAGGGGTGATTCTGCCTACGTAAGGCCCTGGTGGAGAGGTTTTGTCCTAAGACGATGACCTTCCACATGTCCGTGGCTGAGATGACCATCACCACTATTGACTGGTCCATGATTATGGGAATTATGATTGGAGGGGAGCCAATGATCTGTCCTCGCATTCCTAATCGTGAGGAGGTAATTTGACTGATTGGGGACTATCCCCCTTCGAACCATATGACCGGCTCTGAGGTTAAGCTGTCTTGGTTGGCGAATTTGTTTGATTCTGAGGAGTTGGTTGATCTAGACCAGCCTGATATGGATATCATCACCGAGCCCAAGTGTGCCCTGATAATTGCTCGTATTGCACTTCTTTTTGTTCTGGGCAAGACGATCTTTGCTAATGCTAGTGGCGGTTGTGTCTCGCTATCCCTTCTCTGCTTGATGGAGAACTGGGAGGATGTGCACCATTTTGATTGGGGCGGTGTCGGGTATGTTGTGCTGATGGACAGCTTGGCTAGAGCTTCAGTTGGGGACCTTGCTTCCCTCTATGGTTTCTGGCCTGTGATTGAGGTAACACATTTGTTTTGCTCTTTCACTCCTAGTTCATCATTTTTAACCTTTTTGACTTTTATTTGATATATATATTTTCTTGTTTGTCCATCTTTTCAGGTTTAGGGGTATTTGCATTTTTAGCATGGCCGCCCCCTCCTCTTTTCTGATTAGTACACATACCCCCTCATGAGTTGTTGGCATAAGGAACATCGCCAGGAATTGGGGATGAAGCATTTGGAACTAGGTCTGAGGTCCCAATTTTACTTGATGATTCTAGAGCAGGTTTGACACCCCTTCCTTTCATTGATTAATTCAATGAGGTTTGACTACATCACCTGACTAACGGGATTCCCCTTTCTTGGATAGATGGTATTTGATCCTTACATCGGCTCTTCATTCTTAGATTGCGTAGTTGTTGGCCGATCGTGACTATTTATTAATCATCGCGTCATCTTCTTCTACAACTCTTAGACCCGAGCCTATTATTTGGGAGAGAGGGTAATGCATCAGTATCGTGACTTCTTTATCGCGCCTCTGAGTCCTCCTGAGGATATTATGGAGCCGAGGGGCACAGATGAGGAGCTTACAAAGGGGCTCCTCTGTCATGGGGTCTTGATTGATGGCCTTTACCAGCATGGGGGGTATCATTCGTGGTATGATTCTCTTCCTTACTGATCTATGCTCCCGCGTTTCGTACTTGGTGCTAATTTCATAGCATTCGGGGTCCATGAGCCCAGGTATTTTCTCTTTTTCCTCCTTTGTTTGTTGGTTTCCTTTCCGACTTAGTAGGGTTATGTTTTGCTGATCGGATTTCTCCCTCTCTTTTTTAGTTTGAGGAGGCAGTGGATTATGACGTGGACACAGACATGGGGCTTTTAGGGGTGCTGGGTGCGGGACCTTCAGGGGTTTTCGGAGCAGGACCTTCAGGGACTTATGGTGCAGGAACTTTGGGGACCTCTGGTGCAGGGTGTACATGGGTTTTTTAGTGATTCGACAATGGATTCCTTTTGGAGTTGTGTGAGGAAGTGACAGAGCATGCTTTCCCATCTACCGAGGCAGTTAGAGCTCCTCCTCCCGAGCTGGTTCTAGGGGTGAGTTGTTACTTCTTTTAGGGATATGCTTGCTTCCTTCTCTGTCTGTGTTGCTGACTTTTCTGTTCTTTCCTCTCATAGATTTATGAGTTAGTTGTTCAGCAGGCGGAGTATTATTGTCATATTGCTGATCTTCGGGAGGCCGAAGTGGTAAGTATGATGTTGGTTTGTCCCCTTTATTTCTTTGTCGGCTCATGCTTTTTCTCAACTGATCCTTCTTGCGTGATGCTTTCAGCGTGCTCGCGAGGAGTCACGTTCACTGCTTAGTTGGCTGACCCAAGCATGGTCGCGGGTGGGGGAGGTCAAGTCCATGACGTATCAGAGGGCTCAACGCCGACAGAGGAGGGACTCCTGAGGACCTGGAGGTTGATTGGAAGCCGCTTTTGTTTTTTTGTTTTTTTTGCTTTTATGTGAACATTAGATCAGATGGATGTAGACAATATGTTTAACTCTGGATATATTTTGATCCCTTTGAGTGGCCACCATTTTAATTTCATTTTCAGCTTCTTGTATGTGTTTGTACTTGCTCTTTCTCCCTCCCCCCCTTTTTGTGTTGATAGCCAATGTATGATTGAGGTTTAGCCACCTGTTATGTCTTCTTTTCTTCCGAAAGGGTGATACCTGAAACCAAGAAGATAGGTTAGGTGGTCATAGCTGGGTGCCCGGCTCATGACCTGGGGTGCTTCCTGTAAAGAAATAAGTGTTATTGGGTGCAGGTGAACTAGTCTAAAAGGCAAGGGAAGACAGCTCCTATTTTTTTCTCTCTTCCCTCTTTTTTTTTTATTTTTTATTTTGGTCTTGCGTGTCTATTATATACTCAAGGCATTTTCCTGGCCTTTTTGGTCTTGCATGTATAATATATACGCAAGGAATTTTCTGGGCCTTTTTGGCCTTGCGTGTATAATATATACGCAAGGCATTTTCTGGGCTTTTTTTGCCTTGCGTGTATAATGTATATGCAATGCATTTTTGGTTTTGATGGGCCTATAAGGCCCGAGAATGTACTCCTTTTTCTCATTTTTAAGTTAGGCCTCAAATTTTGCTCCAACTTTTTTGTCTTTTCTTCCCGAGGGTGGGTCCATTGTCCTACATCGAATCATGATTCATTAAATGGCTTTGTATGACCATGGACCTGCTTCACGATCCCGCCTCTTAGGTGGGGTCCGGGATATTTATACTTCCCTCCTTCGGTGTAGGGCCCAACTTTCTGAAACATTGGCTTGATAGCTTGAATGAGAGCGAGCTTGTAGGTTTGGCTCAACTTGAGCTTGCTCGTCTCTCCTCTTTTCTCAATGTTCCTCTGTTTTGGGATCTTATCCATGTGGCGGTTTCTCATTGGGATGCGGAAACCCATGTCCTCCATTTTAGGACCCATGAGCTGACTCCAACACTTGAACTCGCTATTTTGTTGGGTCTGAGGTTACATCGTGGCCTTGCTAAGGTGGTACCAAAATTGGACTATGCTAAGATCGTTTACATGATTTTAAGTTTGAAGAAAGGTGAGTATGAGAAGAGCTTTGCCGGCGGGCCCACCAGGTGTTCGGTGACATTCCTCAGAGAAATTTTTGGCAATGAAAGCTTACGAAAGTTGCCAACCAGAAATATTCATAACGTGAATGCTTTCGGCCTTTGCCTTCTTTCGAAAGTCCTTTTTTACACCGAGAGTTTCTCTCTTGCACTCTGTGACGTGTTGGGGGTGCTTGAAAAGGGCCACTCTATTGTGCATTTTTGTGTTGGTCGAGCTTTACCGTGGACTTGATGCCTTTGCCTTAGGCAAGGTGGGGTGCTTCCGGGGATGCCCTATTCTTCTTCATGTCTGGCTTGGGGAGCACCTTGGTATTTTGGAATCCTTGCCCCGCTTCTATGTGGTGTGAGGGGAGGTTCTAGATGCTTTCTGGGTCGATGTTTCAGGTTTCCTCAGAAGAATACACGCGAGATGTGCCTTTGGTTGATCGAGGCTGAGCTTGTATGGAGGCTTCCATGGCTTGACGGGACCTTCCCGATAGTTCAATCTTGAGATCATGAGGGAATCACCCTTCTAGGTTTGACTAGAAGTACCCATTATTTCCCATCTCGGGTGCTACGACAATTCAGCTGTGTTCAGCAGGTGCCTGGTACAACAAGACCTCCCCTATGTGGCTTGATTTTCTCTCGAGGGTCTTCTGGGGATTTGGACAGGATAGCCGCTCTTTGGGAAATGCATTAGTCATTGCATATGTGTGATTTGGAGCAATGAAATTTTCTTTTGACCTCTCCAGAGTATGATGCTTGGTTACTATCTGAGAGACCTTCTATACGTAGACCGGATCAGGTAGAGAGCAACGATCTGGATGGGCCCTGGCTGAAGAAGGAAGTTGTACTTCGAACCTCGATTGAGCTGATGGTAGATGAGAAACGGGTATTGCACGAGCATTTAGAGAAAGAGCAAGTTAGGATTGGTGCAGCGTAGACGAGAGCCGATGTTGCAGAGTGTGAGGTCCTTCGCCTAGAAGAAATTTTGAGCGACGTTCTTGGCCATACTAATGATTCCTGAAAGTGGTACAAGGGTCTCCATGGATGACAGATCGGAATGCTCATGAAGATGCTTTATGTGCACAAATTCGTTCCTTGAAGCACGATCTGGGCCCGATGACCTAGTCATGCACATACTTTTTGTACATATCAAATACCATAGGAAGGGGCATAAGAACCACTAACAGATATCTTTTTGGTATATATTTTTGATGTTTCGGTCTCTTTTTCAATTTTGTAAAGGTAAAGTGTTGGGTGCCACTCTGATTATCTTTTTGAGATGTAGTGTAAGCAAAATAAAAAATGACAAGAGTAGAACTTTATATATACACACTTTATATATATATATATATATATATATATATATATATATATTGATGCCTTAACAATGAGACTAAGTAACTACCCTATCCCATTTTGAGCATAATTGAACCTGTTCATGAGGTCGGACCTAAGCGAGGTTCAGAATTTTTACCAAGGTCAGAACAGCCATCCCTTTGGATCAAATTAACCTTTCTATCCTTACCTCGGGTCATGCATTTGACGGTGCGGTTATGAATATATACCTGAATCGGACCCGATCTGAGATAACATGAGCGGCCTAATTGAAGACCAGATAACCGAAAAGTACAATCAAATGAGTAACCGATTTTTTTCTCTTCTTCTTTCTCTTTTTCTTTTGTTAAAAACATTTTTTACTTAACACCCAAGATGGGTTTTTTCCATGCCCGTTATCGCCTCTTTTTTACCCGTAGCGCCCTTTCAGGTTTTCGCCACGTCCATAGGTATGCATTTTTACCCCAAGCGCCTTTTCAGGTTTTCACCTAGTCCACAAAATGTCACTCTTTTTATCCGTGGCACCCTTTCTAGTTTTCACCACATCCATTTTGCTTTGAGCTTGTATTTTCTTTTTCTTTCCTTTTAAATTATTTTTTCAAAGACCACGGCATGAACATTGATTCCGTCGTAGCTGGCTAGATAGAGTTTTTTATTGTCTCTCAGCTTGGCTTGTGCTGACTTAACGGATATTGTGACTGCTCGTAGACCTTAAAGAGGGCTTTTCTTCAGGGATGTATCGTGACATGGGTTAAAAGGGATAGGTTAGAAATTTTGAAGGTGCTCTCGGTTTCAAAGGTTTTTCTTGATTGGGTTCCAGCTATTGCATTACACTTTTTCCTTGGGGGTATTTAATTGTACATGCCCCATAATTTTCTATCTCTTTTATCTTCTATATATATTTTTTTCTTTGGCTTTCTTTTCAGACATCCTCTTTTTGGGTTTTTTACTTTTTTGAGTTTTTTGGATTTTAATGGTAACTCTTTTTCTTTTTTTGTTTAGTATATACACTTTTTCTTTCTTTTTTTCCTGGGGAGGGGTTTATGAAAGAAAGGCTAATGGCTCAATGAGTGTCGCAAACGGTATGAGTATTCAGGGAAGCTTTTTGGCTACTTGGCTTTGAAATGATGGCCTCTTTTTATGGGGTCCTTAAGCACCCACGTATCTATTTTTATCAATACTTACCTTGCCGTGGGAGACTAGGAGTAGAATCTGCATATGTATCCAGCGTTGATTGGCTCAAGAAAGTGATCTCTGCCCATGGTGGCAAGGCGGAGCGCGTATCCAGGGAGGACCTCTCTGATGATGTAGGGCTTTGCCCAGTTGGGCTTGAATTTCCCTCTTGGATTAGCGTGGAGAGAAGGGCAAATATTTTTGAGTACCGTGTCGCCCACTTTCAAATCTCAATCGCGAACCCACTTATTATAAGCATGTGTGATTCTTCCTTGATATATCTAGGTGTGGCACAAAGCTTGGAGCCTCTTCTCATCGATTAGGCTCAATTGTTCGAAATGTGCCCTTTCTCTTTTGGCCTCTGACAGGTCAAACTTGATGAGGATGCAGAGGGAGGGTACTTTGACCTCAACTGGTAGCACAACCTCAATTCCATACACAAGGGAGAACAGTGTTGCCCCCTATAGCGGTATGGATCGATGTCCGATATGCCTATAGTGCAAATGGTAATATTTTACTCCAATCTCGATAGGTGACAACCATCTTCTCAAGGATGCAGACAACTATTTTGTTAGCAGTTTCTACAGCTCCATTGGTTTGCGACTGATATGGTGACAAGTGGTGATGTTTGATCTTGTACTACTCGCATAAGGCTCTAATGCACTTATTCACAAAATTGGTATCATTATCCATGATGATGTCCTTGGGTATGCCAAATCAGCAAACAATATTATTCTTGATAAACTTCTTGACATGGGTGGCAGTGATATTGGTGTAAGATGCCAGCTCTACCTATTTGGTGAAGTACTCGATTGCGATGAGGATGAACCGATGCCCATTAGAAGCTTTCAGATTGATTTTCTCAACAACATTGAGGCCCTAGGTGGCAAATGGTGAAGGAGTGGTCATGCTGTATAGATTAATAGTAGGGGCATGTATCAAACTGAAGTGTTCTTAGCATTTTTATCACTTTTGAACATGTTTACAATAGTCAGTTTCCATGGTGGTCCAGAAATACCTTGCCGTAAGATCTTTTTAGCAAGCATGTGTCCATTGACGTGTGCCCCACATACTTCTTCATGGATTTCCTTTACGATATTGGCTACCTCGCTTTCAGTTAGGCACCTGAGTAGGATATTGTTATATGATCATTTGTAGAGGCACTCGCTAAAGATGACGTAATTCGCCGCTAAATGTTGGATGGTCCACCTGTTCGTGTTGGACATACCTTCAGGGAAAGCTTGAGTTTTGAGGAAATTCTTGATATCTGAGAACCATGAAGGCTCATCATCTAACTTTATAGTTCCCTCAATCTGGAGGCAGAAGGCAGGCTCGTTTCTTTGTCCAATCATGATAGGCTTTAATTCCACATCATATGGAATTTTGACCATTGATGCCAATGTTGCTAGTGCATCGGCAAAGCGATTTCTTACTAGCAGGACATAAGAGAATGTAACATCATCGAAATATGCAATTAGATTTTCCAAATGCTCATGGTACGGGATTAGCTTCTCATCTTTCATCTTCCAATCTCCATTGGTTTGGCATATGATCAGCTGTGAGTTGCTGAATACCTTAAGGTGAGTTATGTTTAGATCTAGAGTTGCTTGTAATCTAGCTACGTAGGCTTCGTATTCAGCCATGTTGTTGGTGCAGGGGAAATTGAGCTTGATGGAGACTGGTACATGGGACCCTTTTGGTGAAATTAGAATAGCGCCAACTCCTTGACCTTCGACATTTGATTCCCCGTCGAAGTGCATTACTCAGGACTCTTCTGTCTCGTCTGTAATGTCCTTTGTCATGAACAAGATATCCTCATTAGGAAATTTAGTTCTCAAAGGCTCAAAATCAGGTAAAGGATTCTAAGCAAGATGATCAATGAGTGCTTACCCCTTGATTGACTTTTGCGTGACATATGTGATCTCGAACTATGATAAGAGAAGCTGCCAGTGTGTGTTTCGCCCAGTAAGAGCCGTGTTTTCAAACAAGTACTTCAACAGATCTATTCGTGCCAAAAGGAGAACTGCTTGAGATAGCAAGTAGTGACAGAGTCTCTATGTAGCCCATACGAGAGCCAGGCATGCTTTCTCCAGATGAGAATAGCGTGTCTCGTAATCAGTAAATTTCTTGCTCAGGAAATAAATGACCTACTCTCTTCATCTGGTTTCATCATGTTGCCCTAGGACACATCCTAGCAAAAATTTTGTTGTGGAGAGGTACATCAAGAGTAGTCTCTCGGGTTCTGGTGGTACCAAAACTGGCGAGTAGAGAAGATAACCTTTGATTTTATTGAATGATGCTTGACAATCGTCATTCCATTCAACAGGTGAGTCTTTCCTCAATAACTTGAAGATCGGCGTGTAGATAGGAGTTAATTATGCAATGAATCGACTGATGTACTGCATTCTGCCCAAGAAACCTCTTACCTCTTTCTCGATAGATGGTGGAGACATTTCAACGATGGCTTTCACTTTGATTGGGTCAACCTCGATGGCTCTCCTGCTGACGATGAAGCTTAGTAGCTTTCCTGACATCGCGCCGAATGCATAATTTTACGGGTTTAGATGTAGCTTGTATTTCCTTAGTCTTTCAAATAGCTTTTGGAGATTTACCAAATGATCACCTCCTCTCTCTTGAGACTTGGCTATCATGTCATCAACACACACCTCAATTTATCTGTGCATCATGTCATAGAATAATGCTATCATCGCCCTTTGATATGTTGCCCCAACATTCTTTAATCCGAATGGCATGACCCAGTAGCAGAAAGTTCCCTAAGGAGTGATGAACGTTGTCTTTTCTCGATCTGCCTCTACCATGTTGATCTGATTGTAATCAGAGAAGCTGTCCATGAATGAGAGCATCCTGTGTCTGACAGTATTATCGACCAAGATGTCGATGTGTGGTAAAGGGAAGTCATCCTTCAGGCTCACTTTATTCAGATTTTGGAAATCGATGCACATGCGAACCTTTCTATCCTTCTTTGGTACTGGGACGATGTTGGCTAACCATTGTGGGTATTTAGAGACCATAAGAAATCTGGTATTGTACTGCTTGATGACCTCATCCTTTACTCTCAACATCCATTCTAATTAGAAATGCCTCAATTTCTGCTTGACAGACTTCGCATCAGGATATAGTGGAAGCTAATGCTCGACCAAATCAGTGTTCAAACCAGGCATGTCCTCGTATGACCATGTGAAGACATCTTGTTATGACCGAAGGAAATCAATCATGCTTATTCATTCCTCGAGAGATAGCTACGTTCCGATCTTAGTGATTCTAGGAACCTCCTCTATGCCCAGATTGACATCTTCAGTTTCTTCAATGATCAGGGTAGGGCCAAGCTCAAAATCGACATACCGTTCAAGGAGCTCATTGGGGGGACTCTTCGACTAAGTCCTCGCCATCCAGATCAGTGACTCCTACTTCTTGTATTTCTACAGGAAAGAGTTTGATTTCACATTGGAAGGGTTTTTTAATTGAGGCATCCATTTCTTTAGGAATTTTAAAAGACAATATTTTTGGACTTTTTTACATTTTTTCTATTTTTTATGGTTTCCTTTTTCTTCAGAGATGGGCCCTTGGCAAGGCAAATCTCTATACACACATGGTATTGCCCGCGAAGGGCTAATCTCTCTTTTATAGGTTATTTTTTTTGGGAAGTTGGTGCCCTATTTATGGCCATTTGACACTTCCAGAATGAGGGACATTGAAGCCCAGTTCCTCACCTGAGGTGTTACACCTTTACCTGGTCTTATGGAGTGAGCTGATTGAGCTGGCTTTTAAGGGTCAGCCTCCATCATATTTACCCTTGGTTCATCCGGGATTTGGTCCTCGAACGTTAGCATGAGCTTGGGGCGGCTTAGGACCTGTTGTTGTATGGGCGGGGGTACTTCCTCCTCGAAGAGTGACAAGGAGGCCAAGTCTATCTCAATTTTTTAGGGAATGATTTGAGGATTGGTTTGGTGGATAGCCACTGATTTATACGAGGTCAACTATGTTGCCCCATTTTGGTCAATTTTGATTACCCCTGTGCTCAAGAATGTGCTTTGGATGTGAGGCCACGATCAAGGTTTATCTTCTAGGTGTATCCCCCTGAATTTGGCCACGGTAATGGTTTGAGCCTTCTCCTTAGCCTCCTGGACTTCTTCTTTGGTAGCCTTGTAGCCTAAGCTGAATTTGACTCCCTTGGCTTTAATAAGGTCTCTTCTTCCTTGTAAGTGAAGACCCAACCCTTTGCATTTTTATAACCCAATTTTTGGAGTATTGCTACTGACGCGACCATTCCTCCTCCGGCTTTTGAAGTGACCTTTCTAATAGGCTATGGTGCCACTGTTGATACATCATACTGGAAGTAGTGGAGATCCGTGTCCTCAATTGTGTGTGGCAAGTCCAACACTTTAAGATTCTCGATGTTGTGCGTGACCTTTTCTCCTTCCTCCTGTCCTTCGCCCAAAATGGTAATGACCTTCTGATCTGATATGAACCTGAGTCTTAGATGCACGGTCGAATGTATTGTCCCAATTTTGTGTAACCACAGGCGCCCTAGCAATAAATTGAAGGTGGATTTGATTTCCATGACTTAGAATGGGATGGACATGGTCATTGGCCCAATGGTGAGCTCAAGATCGACTTCTCCTACTATCTCCCTCCTTCTGTTATCAAATCATCTTGCACTTGTTCTGGGGGCCTTAATGTGGAGGGATCAACCTCTATCTTGGTTACAGTTCTTAAAGGGCACACTTTTAATGTCGATCCATTGTCTATCAACACTAATGGGATCACCAAGTCTCCTGCTTCTACTGTGATGTTGAGGGGTTTGGGATGATTATTTCCCTCATTTGGAAGATCAACGTCTGAAAATGACATGGTGTTGGTACGCGCTTTTTCTGGGTCCCTTTCGGTCCCCTAAAAGAGTGGCCCAATTCGATCCGAGTGAACTCTGACAAAGGCGGTATTTTTAGAGATAATTAAATACTTAAAATGAATAGGTGAATCCTAGGAAAATACCTGGTTTGTTGCGATCGCCAGATGCAGATATTTATCGACGCTACAACACGTCATTGATCACGCCTTTCGGGGTGGGGATATGGGTTGTTCTCTTTACTGAATCATCGACCGGCCGATGTCAACAGCACTGGGTGGCCTAGAAGTTAAGCTAGTTTTCCTAAGTCTCTTCTAACTATTTTACCTTTCCTACTCTTGCTATGATTTTCGGCTGCTTTATTTACTCGATATTATCAGGGCTCCAGTTAATTTTAATCCTATTAGGGGTTTAATTAATCGGGGAATCCTAATATAACTAAGTCTCCTTATCTAACTAGAAGTCTAATTAATGTCCTAAAAATCAAAATCTAATTATATCATAAACTAATTAGGGTTCTAACTAATTTCTTATTCTTGCTAGAAATACCAATCTTTCTAATTTTTCTAAAACTATAATTAAATAAGATATGCTAATTATGCTAAGTAAATTAGTTCTATCAAAATTCTAATTATTCAAAGTTTCCTAATTCTATCAGAATTCTAAAAAAAAGGGTTTGGGCCCACTATGCTAAGGAGTATCGACCTCGTTCTCGAGTACCCTCCGTAAGCTCCCTTGAGCAAATCGGGTGGCTAGGGATTATTTTAGTAATAATATGGATTGAAAAATTGATTCTTATTCTGAAATTAAGAATTTATAGATTGAAGACTGAAATTTTTAAAGATTATGAATTAAGATTAAAGACCTAAGGGCTGGTTCTATAAACAAAGAACTAGAACCAGAGAAATAAGAATTAAATTGAAAAAGTAGGAACTAGTTCTAGAAACTAAGAACTAGAACCAGGAAAAAAGGTAAAAATTAAAGACTAAAAAGACTTAAAATCTAAGATCTAGAATGAAAAGCTTAAGAACCTAAAGTCTAGGACCAATTATTTAGAACTAAGAACTAGAACTAAGAACTAAGAACTAGAAGAATTTAAAACTAGAAGAAAAGTATACCTGAGGCTAGGGCCGTAGAGAGGAGTCTCGAAATCCTAAGCTTGAAAGCGGGGAACTCAAAAATTTGATTGCTAACTGCGTTGTGATGTGCTTTTGGGACGAGGTGGTGGGTCCTATTTATAGTATTTGGCCAATTGCGCGCTCAATTGGTCAGTGAAATTCAATTATGCAACGTTTGGGTGCACTCAATTAAATTATGCGCCCAATCACTTTAAGTCGGTGACCGACTCAGTGAGTGACCGACTGACTGGCTCAGTCGGGTGTCCCAGTCCTAGTCTAATTAGACTGATTACGCACTCTTTTTAGTGCGCCCAATCCAATTAAACATGATGCCAACTACGTTTAATAGGGGAGTTTTGGCAATCTAGGGAGTTAGAGACCAGGTTTGCTTGGGAATCGATTACCCGCATGTGCTCGGACGCATAAATAGATTGCGTGCTCTAGGTAGGGTGTGCAATCAAGTCTCGAGGCAGTTTCTAAAAGGGTAGAAGACTAGTTCAAAAGGGACTAATTGCGCGCTTCTGGTGGAGCGTGCAATATGATTACGCGCGCCTGGTAGGGCGCATAATCAAGACCTAAGGCGGTCCTCAAGAAGTGTATGCCTGGTTTATGAGGGACCAATTGTGCGCCAGTCGTGGGGCATGTAATCGAGTTATGCACACTATACAGGACGCATAATTTGGGATTTTCCTATGTTTGAGCCAAGCCCGAGCCACAGAGTTATTATTTCAGCTTGGGTCTCAACCATATACTCTTGTTTCAGTGCATGGTCCCCGTATAGGGTTTTAAAGTCTTCAAAGAAGGTTAGTCCTTTTTTGGAGATCGTGAGCAAGGTCAAAGGTCGACCAAACAAATTTGTATATTCCGAGAGGGCAAAATGGGGGTGTTTACAGATGCCCCTCTTCCGCTCGTTCTTACAGAGTACGAATGCATCGAAGAAGTAGATACCCATCATCCGAGGGACCTTCTCATTTTCTTGGGAAATTACAAATGTGAATCGGGGAGCTGACATGAAGTGCTTGGCTCTCTTATCTATAAATGCAAGCTAACATGGAGCATTCGGGGGCCCAGTAGTAGCTATCAAAAGGCATATTCTATGTCGTGGATGCGAGTGAAATCCCGTTGCATATCATGACCTGCTGCTAGTAGGAGTCAACGGGGGAAAAGAGGCATAACCTAATCCGTGGGTGCAAGGGGCATCCCGCCGCATATCGCGACTTGCTGCAAGGGGCAGTCAAATGATAGGAGAGTCGATATCTTAATCTGTAGGTGTAAGGGGCAATCAAATAGAGGGATATACAACACAATCTAGGTTCCAGGGGGCATCATAGGAATGTTCAGAGATAAGGTCTAGATACCGATTATAAGATGAAATATAATAGCGAAGGCTTTCCCAAGTCAGGTCAGATCAGGAGCGTCATTGCTCACGCTAATGGTGCGTTAGGCGTCCTTTTCTAGTAGACATTTATGATTTCTCAGAGTTGAGTAGATTTAGTGTTCAGTTTCCTAGGGGAATGAACAGATTGGAGAGGTGAGAGGTGAAGGGTGATAGATAAAGGGTTTATTTATTATTACTTATTATTTTTTTTTGTTTGAAAATTTGAGAATTTAACTTAAGATGAATTCGGTTGTAGATCTTCAAAAAGCGTTGCTTCTGAGATATCGCTGAGCAGATCCATCGGTACAGGATTTGTGGACCCGACCGTTTATGTGGATGTCAAAACGAAACTCGGTATGCCGGATGCTCCGTCTAACCTTCTTGTGAATACTGATGATTGCCTCTTATTGGAGGACTACAGTGATTCACGGATAGAGAAAGACAGGTTTTGAAAATATTTGATTTAATATTATTCAACTATATATTATAGAAATATCGAGTATAAAGGGGGTGATAATACTTACCTGATTTATTACCTGCTGGGGCTTTTGTATGCGATGGGACTCGCTGGTTGTCATAGTGGTGTCGCAATGGGACAAAAGAGGGTTTCCTCTCTATACTTCTGGTGCAGCGGGACCTGATGGTCACCAATGTGGTAGGATGTCTTGGGGAGGTGAGGTTCGTGATGGGACATGGTGGTCCTCCCTGATGGTCATGTGCTACAGTGAGTCCCGCAGGTTGTAGGTGTGATGGGACATGAGGGGGACTCTGATAAGATGTTTACGCTGGAATGATGGGTGCGATGGGATGGTGGGCCGTGATATTTGACGGGTGCGATGGGACGGTGGGAGGTCTATCCTCTCTTCTAATTTCTGTAATGGTAGGGGCTTGCTAATTATTGCGATGAGACATTGATTGAGCCCCTCCCTTCATTTTTTATGTGGAGTTATATGATGGGGTTTCAAGTAGGTGTAAATGGCGATGGAAACCAGGTGGTGTTCTCTTTTGGTTGCGTATCATGGTAGTCTATGGCTGTACATTTTAGGTGGTAATGTCACGAAGGGATGGCTTGATAAGGTTATGTTACAATTGCATCGCGTTGGGACATGCTTGTGAGTGTGCGATCGAGTCTGGTCTGATGACCCCTTAGTTGCTTCAATGTCGTGATGGGACAATGATGGTGTTTCTTTCTTTGGCAGATCTTGGTTATGTAATGGTTGGAGTCAGTTTGAATGGTGTCGGGATTGCTACAGGATTTGACTTTGGTCTTGGTGGTGTGATAGGATTTTTGGGAGACTCATTCTTAACTCTTTGCGATGGAACATTGGTCAACCCTTCTTTGGTCGCGTGGCGTGTTGGGTCACGTGGTGAAGTTTTAGCATCACGGTGGGACATAGCTGACTTGTACTAAAGTCATTCCGCGGTGGGACGTAGGTGTGGTCAATGGCTCTCTCTCTCGCTAAACGGTCTGTCAGGTTATGCGATGGGACGGAAGAGAAAGAGGGGTTCTGATTGAGATGGGACAAAAGGGTGTGACGGTGTGCATTCTATTTGAAATGTGGTCGTAGCTGAGTATTGTGCATATGTTACTAGGCGTTTAACTAAATTATGTGCTAGGGAGAGTGTGCGTGATTATCTTGATGAAGCACCGATGTAATCACGTTCAATCCAATTGTGCGCAAAAGAAGTAACTCGCAATCGAAGTGTCACCAGGTCGGTAAAGCAGAGATGTTCGGGCATCGATTCGGATTACGTGCGTGAGGTTCAGTGTTTAATCCAATTATGTGCTAGGGTCAGTGTGCACAATCGGAGCGTCGCTAGGTCACTATGCGGGTGTCCCTTCAGATTTCGTGCGGTACCATAAGCGCACGATTTCATTGTGCGCGGGGTTAGTTACGCGCGATTTATTTGTCGGGACTTCTGTACGGGCGGAAGTTCAATTACACACCCCTGGGTATGCGGGTGATTATGGCTATGCGCTTATGTATGAGCGTATAATTGAATTGGGCGTTCCGTTTCGGGCGCTTAATTAGGCGGGTTACTATATATATCCAAGTTTCTTTTATTTTTCTTCATTCATTCATGTTTTTCTCTAATTCCGCATTTTAGTGATAACTTGTAATTTAACCATCAAATTTTAATGTCATTTCTTTCATTGTTCGTGGTTTCATGTGATCTTCAGCCTAAAGGGGCTTTTGATGGTGGTGTGACTTTGAGAATGGGCGGTATTAGGAAGGAGGAGATTGGCCTTCACATAGTTCCCTTTTAGGGAGTAGTGGTGAAGGCAGCGTTGAGGAGGCGGCGGTGGAGGAGGTTAAAATGGTAGAAGGGAAGAGGTGTTATAAGTGGAGGGTTGTGTTCCCCAACCAATCCTCCATCTCGCCTTCTAAACCCTCTAATTGAATGCTCCGAGCTCAGGCTTTGGGCTTAGTTTTCGTTTTGGGTTGTAAATTAGATTTTTTGGTTTTCGTTTTGGATTGTATATTCAAGAGATATGCCTCCAGTGACTTTTGTAAGTTAAATCTGTTATATGAAAAAAAAGATGTTTATCGTATTTACTGTATTTCTTATTTTTATTTATTTAGACTAAGCTTTATGATTTAAATTTTTGAGATTGAGGAGCTTTAATTTTTGTTATGATGAGAGGATGAGTCCCATGTTTAAGGTATTTTGTTTTGGGTCTTATGCTTGATTCAACATGACAATTGTGTGAATTTAAGGTTTAATTTAAAAGGTCCTATATGGATGTCAAGTGCCTTAATCCTATTGGTGTATCTATTTTGTGGTGGATTTGTGTTTCTTAGAAGGATAAGTGTTGTGTGATTATTAGTTTATCTAAACTTGTCATGGATTGGTGTTTCTAAAGAGGGTATGTATCTAGTTTAGATTTAATTAGATAGAGAAGGCTTATGAGTGTGATATTTCTCATTTTGTGGTTTAAGGAGTGTAAGTTATAAATATGGGCTAAGGGATAGGGTTTTATTTTGAGCCTGATTTCAAATTGGGGAAAGGTTTAGTGCATTTTTTTTTTAAGTTAGGGCATTTTTTTTATTATCTTACTAGAAATCTGGGGCAGTTTTAGTTTATTATTTTATTAATGTATTTTCTTCCTTTTTATTTTTGTATCTCGAGTGTTAAAACCTAAAGGGCTTGTAATTTGTTTTTGTTTATCATTGAGAATGAACGGTATTGGGAATACGGTGTGGCACTAGGGCCGATGATGTTAATCTGACTTAAAGTGCTAACCCATTGGGGGAAGAAATGGAAGAGTCAAAGGAGGGGGAAAAGAAACCGAAGGAAGGAGTTGTGCTAGAGTTTTTGTGATTGACGCCAATTGCTCATTGGTAGGCTCTGTAGATTATTTTCTAGTTGGCATCCCTTTGGGGGTTTCCAAGATTGGCCTTCCATAGGTGTATCCGTCAGATCCTGGGTGGCTTTTTGTGAGCCACTCTTCTTTTTTGCTAACTTGGGAGAGGAAGATGAGATTCTTGTTAGAATTCATTCAGGGTGGGCTTCCTCTCCAGACTTTCTATTATCTCCCCCTATCTTGGGCATTTCTCTTAGGGATACCTCTTCTAAGTATTTATGGGCTCGGGTGTTTTTTGAGTGTTTGTCCTGAATCAAAATTCATCTCTCGCTTCGAGATTGTAATTATTTTTTGTAAATTCAAAAGGTATGCCCTTGGTGCAATTTGTAACAACTTTTTCATATTTATGATCATGTGAAATTTTAATCATTGTCAATTCGGTTTAGTTAATTTTAGTTAGGTTTTATTATTATTATTAATTTTTATCCGATGCGTTCCTATTTAATCGGGGGGTTAAATCGTGTGTATTTTTAGTTTGGTTTGGGTCTTGATTTGCCATAGGCTTTGGACAGGTTTCAATGGTTTTAGGTGTTTTAAGTGTGGGTGTACAGGTGAATTCCTAGTTTTGAGGGTGTAGGTGCCTAACTCAGGGTGTGCGTGTGAAATATGGGTTGTATGTGGTGTTTAGGGTTTGTCGCTAAGTCTGAGCTCTCATCCTTGGTTGCTGATGGTTGGCACAATTTTTTTTGTTCAACTTGGGCAATTGTGCACTAGGTCCAGGGCGCTTAATACGATTGCGCGCCTAGTTAGGTCCGTGGGAATGATAGACCCAGGGGCAATTACACGCTTGGTTCAATGCGTGCAATAATCTTGCGCGCTTGGAGAAGGTCACGTGATTTGAACATCTCCCGGTCAGTGTACAGGCAACACTTGAGTTTGGTGCCTGGTTCAGGGCATATAATCCTATTCCTCATTCTATTCAGAACACGCGACCGGTGTGTGAGTAGGCGACTATTTGATTATGCGCTTGTTTAGTGGTGCGTGTTTTAGGTTGTGTGTTGTGGGTATCGCGCACGATTCAATTGTGCGCCTAAGGTCAGGCACGCGATTAAACCACGCCCTATGTAAGGTCGAGGTTTGCATTTCAAACCCGTGCTTCTTGAATCCTTTGCAATTTATGTGCTCTCTTACCTCCTTGCTCCCCGAATTTCATGTTTTCGAGATTTCTTGCAATCCATCCGTCCGTTTCGAATGTCGTTTCTTGCGCTCTCTTTAGTTTTTCGAGCTCTTCGATTTGAAATGGAGTCTAAGGGTATCGACCAAATTTCATTGACCGCATCCAAGGTAGAGTGGATGGTCGAGGGGGGAGGGGAGACCTCTGAGGTCCGTACTGGTGGTGACGTTGATATGATTGTCAGGGAGGAGGTGGTTCCTGAGGTGGACGACAAGGCTGGTGAGGATGGTGAGGATGCTGCTCCTCACGAGCCTGCGATCAAGATTTCGCTGGAGGAGTTCTTTGCGCGGGATCAGGTAAGTACCCGTGAATAAGAGTCTCTTTTATTTCTAGGCATTTAGGTTATAACATAGACTTCTTAGGATGGAAACCTTTTAATTTTAAGTCAAACATGTATTTAGTTTTAGAGTGTGTGCATCTTCATGCATCACATTTGTGTGTAGATTCAGGCCACATTTTATAGCTCTTCATTATTTTTATCATGTTTTGTGTGCTTATTATAGATTGCCATCATTTTTGTGTTATGGTTTAGGTTTAATCATTGTCTATAGTTGCAATCAGTGGTAGTGTAGGCATAGGTTAATATTTTTTATTTCATCATTCGTTAGGAGCCTCCGACACTGTCCATTAGTACGATGTGGTTGGAGTCTCACACCTGGTACCATGCCCTGCCCGAGTTCCAGCAGGCACGGTTAACGGCTTTTGACTTTGGGTAAATTTTGGAGTTGGAGCCCTTCACAGTTGACCGTGGTCTGATCAAGGCAATTTTGGAGAGATGGAGGGAGGACAAACAGGCATTGTTGTTCCTAGTAGGCATATTGCTGCCCACCCCTGAGGACTAGGTCTATATCCTCGAGCTACGGTTCAAGGGAGCACCAATCACGAGGCAGATGGAGAGTGATTATCAAGCCGTGTGTCGAGAGGTGCTTGGTGTTGAGTACCAGTACAGTGGATCCGAGACAGTGGTGGTCTGGGTCACCTGGTTCTTTGAAACTTTTACAAGTGGATTCGTCCCTCCGAGGCATCACTCGGAGGTGAGGGCGGTGTTTACGGCACACAGTGAGATGATGGCGTGTCGGGCACCAGTGACAAAGCTGGGAGTAGAGGCAGATAGAGTACTCCGAGCATTCTTGATGCATTTCTTTGGGGCGGTCCTCTTCTCGTCCTTGACCCTAGGATGTGTGACGGGTCTTTTCTTGACATCATTGAGGGACCTGGATCAGGTGCCCACCTATGGTTGGGGGGCAGTGGCATTGGTGCACCTCTACGAGCAGCTTTACCATAGAGGGAGAGGAGTCACGACCATCGAAGGTTTCCTTCCTTTTTCTCTAGGTGAGTTTGGTTGACAACTAGTTTTGTTGGTAATGTCTTAGTGATTTTAGTGTCCATTTTAGTGATGGTTTCTGACGTCATGTATTTTGTTTTGGGCGTACAACCATTTCTCCTTCTTGCACCCACGGGTTTTGAGGGAGATTACTTTCACATTCCCACGAATGCACTTGTGGCAGCAGGCGTTGGGGCACCATCGTCGATCTTCGAATCTTCAGACCACACGGGGTCTCTTCGAGGATATGCATGCAAGGCAGGTATGTGTTGTTTATATTGTTAGAGTGTTTTATGTGTCTTAGGTCATAGAATTGACAGGTTGTTTACTTATTTCTAATCACAGGTGATTTAGAGGCCCTATGGTACAATCGAGGATGCAGGGCAGTCGGTGATTTGGTCTGGTTGGCCCTTCTTTGATGTGGACATCTGGGTCCATTGTTTTGAGAAAGTGGAGCGCATCCACCTCTCTCGAGCGACTCGTCAATTGGGGCTCCCTCAGGGATTCCCTCCGGAGATTCGCCATCGAGTGGCGAGGAGGATGATTGGTCATTCCAAACGCATCTTTTCGTTGAGGATGGCAGCTCAGATTGAGGAATTTAGAGTCAGAGGGACCAGGGTTACTGGGGCGCTTTGAGGCGGATGCTAGAGAGTTCCTAAGGTGGTTTCATGATATAGGTGGTGGTCTACTCTTTACCCCCCCTTTTCATGGGAGCGATTCTTTTACAGTTGGTGGTCCTGAGTCTGCCTTCGCTCTGAGGGAGAGACTGACCGCATCAGAGCAGGGCCACTTAGGCACGAGTGTCCGTGAAGCACTACATGTGCTTCACAGGGTGATGGAGCAAACATGATGCGCTCCTCGTCAAGATGAGGAGATGTTGCAGTCCTTAACGAACTCGGTCTTCCAGGCTAGGACCTTGGAGGACGAGTTGAGGGTTCAGCTCACAGAGACCCAGCGATCTCTAGTGAGTGTATTTGTTTGTAAGTTTTATTTGTTCCTATCTCTAATCAATTTTAGTTTAATAGCCTTTTTTAGTTCCTGTTTGTCAGACTGAGAGAGCAAGGTCGCCAGGCAGGCGGCATTGCTCGAGTCCTACCATAGTCAGCAGCAGGCTGACTGGGTGGCAGCGGCTAGTCTACACTCTGAGATTGATTAACTAGTAAGTTCTTGTCTTATTTTATTTTATTAATTGTTAGCATTTTGTTGACTTTGTCAGGTCTGATGTGTTCATTGATATTTGCAAAGAGCAGAGGTTTTCATTGCTGGGGTTTCCGCTTCGACGTTCGACCCGTCTTCAATCACCTCTTCCAGTCGGGAGGATCTGACGATGGCTCAGCTCCGGGCAGAGCTAGAGCACTGGGTAAGTTTCTTCGCTCTTTTGAGTTATCCGACCTTGTGTTGTTTAGCAGTTTATTGATGTTGTGTTATATCTTTTTAGTGCCGCCTTGCTAAGGACCTTCAGATGAGGGAGGCGACTGCCGCCTCTCTGCGCCCGGAGAGTTAGGTATATTTTATTTACTTGGTTTTTTATTTCATTTGCTAATTAGTTTTATCTAACGAGTTTCGTGTTTGTTTGGTTCACGTTTAGGCTATTCCCGAGGCTCCTCCTCAGGAGTCGACTCCCACTCCTTCCCAGGTATATTTGGTTAGCGTGGTTATTTTTCGTTCTTGGTTTTGTAGTATCATTCTATCCCTGATGTTCTTTCTTTACTTCTTATAGCCACTTGCGTCCGAGGTTCCTCTAGCTGATCCGGCCACTACTGCTACCATAGAGCGTCTTTTACGGGAGCATGCTAAGCTGGTATGTCTTAATTGTCTACACTCTATCTTGTAATGCATATGCACTTTCTTAGCCTCCAACTTGCACAGGTACATGAGCTAGAGCAATTGCGTTTGGAGACACAATGCGTCTTAGCTCGCCAGGAGATTCGTGAGATTTCTTTCGATGTCGGGGAGAGCCACCTCCAGGAAGTGACCATAGACTTGCTAGTCGTGTGGAGGGCTCAGACAGTAGAGTTAAAGAGTGCTCGAGCTGTGGCTCGTGCTGAGATGCAATTGACGATAGATCTTTTGTAGCATGAGTGGGCGAGAGTTGGTGGGAGAGTGTGGGGGATGATCGATCACTTTCTAGGGTTGGGATCGAGGGCTAGCGGCTCACTGGCAGAGATTCGTCAGGGGGTTCATGAGCGCATGAGGGCCTATGCTCAGGTCGATTTAGCCATAGGGCCTAAGCTTGCTTTTGTTCCTCTACGTTTGCATTCTCGACGAGCCTCCAGCCAGGCAATCGAGGGAGGTTCTGTTGCTAGGACTTCTCCTCGTAGGGAGTGCCCTCCGATTTTGAGTGCTGGGATCGAGTTGTTGGGGTCAGACCCCAGACTCGGGGGCCGAAGATATGGGAGATAATAGTGGGAGTGCCTCGCAGAGGAATCAAGGGAGTAGGACATCTTTTTATGGTTTTCATTCATTGTATATACAGGGGGTATGCCCCCAGTGAAAGATGTAAAAGAAACTTTTGATGTATATAAAAGAGATTTTTAGTTTAGATGTACCTGGCTTCGCTTCATTTTCTTGTTACCTTCTATATTTCAATCATCTTATTTTTGGTACCGTCGCCCGTTATTGGGACTTGGATGCTCTTTGAGTTGGCTCGATAATAGTTGAAGGTTGATCTGCACTTGTACATGAGAGCAAAGCTATTAGTAATTTTTATTCTCCCCCTTGCTGATTGCCAAGGGGAGGTGTCTCAGACCGGGATCTGGTAGGAAAAGATGTATATTTTTATTTCTTTTTCTCTCTCTTTTTTTTTTTTACTAATACAAAGAAAAGGAAAATTCTGCAACAGGGAAAGTAAATAACTAAAAGAGAATTTCAAAACTAAAAAAAGAAATGCCCCAGTGTAGGAGCGTGGTAGAGTCGGCAGTGTAGTATCTTTGGTGGGATTCCTCAGGTGGTAACTTCGTCATTCTGCATCTTCTTTATGGGCAAGCAGGGGCCTTTAATGTGATTCTTCTTTCGAGAATAAAAAAATGTCCTAGTGTCGAGGTGTAATGGAGCATCTCTGGGTTTTTGATAAGTACTTTGGGCCTATAGGGGGCCATGTGTAGTTGGTGAGTTAGTTCTGGAGAAAAGCTTGTTTGAGACTATTATTGAACCAGGGGAATTGTCTAATCATATTATCTGTATATTGGGGGTCTACCTTCGATAGTGGTCATTATTATAGGAGCGAGCGGTAAGTATAATAGGTGATTGTATCAGTCATCATTCATCGGTTTTCAGTTTCATTTCTAGGAATATCCCTAGAGGCTTCCGACTCATTGTCCGAAAATAAAAATTAAGAGTGAAAGAGAGATAAGGCTCAGTGATGTGGGGGAATAGTTTGTATTTGATGCTTTCAAAAAGAGACGAGTAACAGTCTTTTTCTCAGAGTGGGTATGGGGTGCCATGACCGAGCTCTCCGTCATGTTTCAGCACCATCAAAGTCTCGCATTCTATGGTTAGCAGGAGTTTGTCCTCCTCCCACCACCTTATGATGGCATCTAGTAGTATCGAGACATTAGGGATGCCCTTGCAACTTGCTTATACATTTCTAGTAGAGTTACCAGAGATGTCCTCACGGCCTACTTATGCTTCCCTAAGCTCATTGACTAGTTCATTTGTCGTATTGCTCTCACTCGATTGTTTTGTATATGTATATATATATTTTTATTTTTTTCGAAAGTAATCTACTAACACGAGAATAGTGAGTTTTGATTGAGCTTAGCATCTTCATTTTTTATGCTCTAACATCTCCTCCAATGGCGGGGAAGAGGGATGAGAATCGGGTGTTACTCATGCTTTTGAAAGAGGTCAGGTGTGTCACTAGTCCTTTGATCAAATTACCTGAATAAGAAGGTGGGCAGTAAATTTGAAGTCTTAAGAATATTCCATGAATTGAAGATGCACGACCAACGAATGGGTCATGACAACTACGGGGGTGATAAAAATAAGTATTTAGCTATGGGGATGTGATGATCATAGGGTTAAGGATAGCGTTTTCTAAGTACATGACATTCCACGGGCTGGGGAGCTCTTCCCCATCTTGGTTCACCAACTTATATGCATTCCTTGGATATGCGACTGCTATAACATATGGGTCCTCCCAGTTTGGTTTCAATTTTTCCTTTGGATGAGCATGTATGGAGGGCATGATTTTTCAAGACTAATTCTCTAATGTCGAAAGTTCGCTTCAGGACTTCTTATCGTAAGCTCTGGCCACTGTCCTCTGATATACTTGAGCGTGATCAGTTGCCCTTAGACGCGTCTCATCAAGTTGTTCTAGCTCGGTGAGCAGAGCAATTCTCCTTTCGTCTAAAGATAACTCATCATCTAGTTGAATTTGTAAGGATGGTATCTACACTTCATAGGGTAGGACTGTTTCCATTCCGTATGTGAGGAGGTAAGGAGTTTGGTCAGTGGCTGTGCGAATAGAAGTCTTATAGGCCCAGAGTGCTTCTGGTACTCATTCAGGCCAGTCAACTTTGTTGCTCATCTCCACTATTCATTTCAGAATTTGAATCAGCATTTTATTTGTAGCTTCTGCTTGTCCATTTCCCTGAGGGTAGAATGGTGATGAGTGGTGTAGATCGATGCCAAATTTCTTACATAGCTTCTTCGTCTTCTCTGCAATGAATTATGGTCCGCTATCAGTGACGAACATCCTAGGCACTCCAAACTGGGTGATAATGTTCTGAATGATAAACCTCATGAGCGTTGACGCGGTGATTTTGACATAGGATTTAGCTTCTACCCATTTGGTATAGTATTCGATCGCAATGAGTGTGAACGCGTGCTTGTGAGTGTTCCCAACTGTGTTCGTGAAGGGTCTGATGATATCGAAGGCCTACATTGAGAATGGCCATGGTGAGTTTATAGGGTTCAATGCAATTGATGGAGCTTGGATAAGCGTGGCGTGTTCTTGGCATTGTCTGTAGCATTGGACGTAGAGGTGGTAATCTCTTATCATTATTGGCCAGAAGTAGCCTTGTCGTATGATTTGATCCACGAGTCTTTGTCTACTAGTGTGAGTGCCGCAGACACTGGTGTGTGCTTCTCGGATGATGTATTGTCCTTCAGTTGTTATGACACATCGCAATAGTACTCCTTTGGTGAAGGATTATTTGTATAGGGTTTTGCCGAGTATGCAAAATCTCGCACATCGATTCCTTATGATTTTCCTTTCGATCTTTATAGCATAAGGAGGGATATGTTGATGCTTTAGGAAATTCTAGAAGTCGAAGTACCATGGTTGCCCGTCGTCGATTGGCAATTTTCTGAATCTGAATGTGGCGACGGTGGCTTCTTTCTCCGTAGAAGTGCTTGGGGTAGGCTACCCTTCATCCGTGTGAGCTTCTAGTGCAATTGGTAGTTCTGGTTTCACTTGCCAAGTGACTTCACGTGCTGGCGTTGTCAGCCTCGCAATGAAAAAGGATTTTGTATTTTGTCTAACTGGTATCTGTATGACTGAGGCTAGTGTGGCAAGAGAGTCTGCGAGCTCGTTCTCTAATCTAGGAATGTGCGTGAAAGAGATTCTTTTGAATTTCTTTATTAAGAACTGAGTTGTCTCTAGGTAGGCCATCAGTCATCTTTCTTTGGTTTTTCACTCCTCGATAACTTACGATATCACGAGTTTGGAGTCGTCGATTGTCTTCAAGTGCTTGACTCCTAGCTGTAGCGCTGCTCATAGTCCAACGATGAAATCTTCATATTCTACAACATTGTTGGTTACTTGGAAGTCGAGTTGGAAAGCTTTTGGTATGATGACTCCTTTCGGGCTTAGTAGGACTATCTCGATAACTTTTCTTTTATGGTTGAGAGTGCCATCAAAGTATAAAGTCCATGAGGTCTTATCAAGCTCTTCATCATGAATTGAAAGCAAGTCTTCATCAGTGAAGTCTTTGTGCATAGGCTCGTTGTCTGGGAGTGGTAAGTCGGCGAGGCAATTGGCGATCGCTTTTCCTTTGACGGATTTTTTTATGACATAGGTGATGTCGAATTCCTGTAGTAATATGTGCCATCGGGTGATCTTCCCGGAGGTAGCAGGCTTCTCAAAGATATACTTTAGAGGGTCGATGCATGCTAGTACTAATATTTTGTGCACTCCGAAGTAGTGTTGTTGTTTCATTGAGGCCCACACTATTGTGAGGCAGGTCTTCTCCATTGGCATGTATTTATGTTCATACTCGACCATCATTCTACTAAGGTAATAGATAGCCTTCTCCCTCTTGCCGTCTTCTTCATATTCTCCAAGAATTAGTCCCATCACTTTATCATTTACTAAGAGGTAGAGGATTAGGGGTCTTCCAGGAACTGGTGGCGATAGTATTGGTGGGTTGAGGACGTACTTCTTGATGCTGTCAAAGGTCTGCTAACACTGGTCATCCCATCTGTACTCGACTCCCCCTTTAAGTAATCTGTAGAAAGGGTCTCATCTGTCTGAGTGCTGGGAGATGAATCTCCTGATGAACTATAACCTTCCTATCAAGCCTCGTAATTCTTTGATATTGCTGGGAGGTGACATCTCGAGAATGGATCTGACCTTCACCAGGTCATTTGCTGACTATAAATCCCAATAGTTTTCCAAAGGTCACTCCGAATATGCACTTCTTTGGATTCATCTTCAATTGATATTGCTCGGATCTTTATCACACTAGTAGTAATGCTTCAGCATGTCCTATTCGTGTCTGAGACTTCACTAGTATGTCATCGACATAGACTTCAACACATTTGTGCATCATGTCATGAAATATGGCCATCATGGTGAGTTGATATGTGGCTCCTGCATTCTTGAGCCTGAAAGGCATGACGACATAGCAGTAGGTTCCCCATGGCGTGGTAAACGAAGTCTTTTCCTGGTCTGATTCTGCTAACTTAATCTGGTTATATCTAGAGAAGCCATTCGTAAAGGACAACATCTCGGGTCTGGAAGTGTTGTCGACAAGGGTGTCGATGTGTGGTAGGGGGAAGTCGGTTTTTGGGCACGCTTTATTGAGATTTCGAAAATCGATGCATACTCGCACTCAGCCATCCTTCTTGGCAACAGGTACTATGTTGTCAATCCATTTAGGGTAGAGGACGACTCGGATGAATTTCGCTTTGTGTAGCTTGTCGACTTCCTCTTTGACTTGCAGCGCTGTCTAGGGATGCATCCTTCTGAGTTTCTGCTTAACGGAATTAGCATTAGGTTCTAGGACTAACCAATGTTCTACTAAGCTCGGGTCCAATCCAGGCATATCCTAGTAGGACCATGTGAAAGTGCTGAGGTGATCTTGGAGGACTTGGATAATTTGTTTCGTTCATTGGGTTTGAGTGTCGCACTGATTAGCAACTTCTTAGGCTTTTCCTCGGTGCCGAAATTTATTTCTTCAGTCGATCCCATGGCGGCTTGAGTTCGCTCCTCAGAGCGCTTAATGACCTATTGGAAGTCCTGTGTTTCCTTCCTCGGTGACTGGTGCTCCTTCTTCATCGTCTATAAGCTCGTAGACTGTAAAATTACTACATTGGGGGGTTAGTTTTGCGAGAGGTAGCCCTTCATTTGTGCAGTTGATAACTGCGGCATCCTTTGTGAGATGAAGGTCAAGGTTATTCATTCTCCTTTCAAAGTCACAGAGTATCTCGTCAGGTATGATAGATGACTTGTTATTGTATCGAGATGTCTTGCGTCCTTGCGAGGAAGAAATAGTAGAGCCGTGTCGAGTGGGCTCGAGATGCGACTAGGCAACGTCGAAGGCGTCGACGAATGTGGGTATATCAGTCGGTTTTTCTTCGGATCCATCGATGCATCCGCCACTTGTAGCCTTGGGGGAAAGGTCTCCCTGTCGTTTGCTAAAGGGGTCTGGGATGGAGAGTTCTCTCTCTTTTCTGAAATTTCCTAATTTTTTTGAGTTTCCTATTTTTATATTTTTAGGGATTTTAAGATTTTCTATTTTTTTTATTTTTGATAATAAGTATGGTACAAGGTTGGTTTCCTAAGGTGGAACCAGTGAGGTTACTTCTCCTAGTTGGGAAAGTGTGATGGCCGCTAAGACCACTTGGGCGAGTCTTCAGATGATGTGAACTCGATCTAAATTTGGCATTTTTTTTGTATGATCTTCTGAGATGATCCTCCTGATGAGAGATGCTGGCGACGGTTTGTTAGAGGGTTCCTCTTGCTCTTCTACTATGTGAAGTGCTTCGTCGTCGAAGGGAGTTTGAAGATGACAGTCGTCCAAACTCTCATCTTGGGAATCAGACGGGAGGTCCGTTTGTTGTCGAGATTCTTCGCTTTATATTGATCGAAGATACGGTTCGATGAACTTAATTACCGAATCTGGGTTGCTTTCGATCATTCTCCACAGTGTGGGAAGGGGATTGGTCCGGCCTTCTCATTCAAAGTCCTCTATTATTATAGTGCAGGTTTGGCAATAAGGCTGATATGGCTGAATGATGCATGGAAACTATTGTGGGCACTCCCATGTAGTGAAGAAATGCTCAAAAGTATCATCATTGAAGTCAGAATCTGGGAACTCATTCCTCTGGACCTCGTAGTATGCAGTGAGAAGTATGCATGCCTGACAACGAGGCTGATGTGGGTGAGAGATGCAGGGATACTCTCAGGGGCATTCCCATCCTTCATGGTCAGAGCTGAGGTCACTATTGTTAGGGTCGAGATCTTCCTCTTCGTCTGATTGTTCTTAGAAGCCATGTTCCAGCTATTTCGCTAACTCAAGTGCGGGGAGATCTATCCAATAGATTTCGTCATCTCTCGGAGGGGGTTGCCATTCTTCCTCTAATGACATTCATAAGATATGGAGCTGAGGTGCTTCTAGGGATTGAGGCGCGTCAAGTGCTAACTCCTCTTCGACTTTGATGAAGGTGATGTGAGACTCTTCTGACCTGATTATTTGCCAAATTTTGTTCATGGTAGCTTTTTGACACCGCAACATCATAGCTGTGCATCGGCCACAGTATGGTAATTTTGGGTAGGAACATTGAAACGGGCATTGCCAATTGTCGAGCATGTACAGATAATCGGCATTTAAATTCCCAACTTGGGAGGGATTATCATGTTTGCACCATTCTAAACAATCTGCTCTCAGGTGGTCTTCGAGCTCCGTGTTAGTGAGGTTTGCCCAGTAGTCTTCTACTTCACTTGTCATCGAGAAGGAGTCCCTTCGTTGTGACTCGATCAGTCGATATGACTCTGGTTCTTCTGCATCTCTAAGGGTGGCAATGTGGAAGTCTTCCTCATCTGTCAATCCGCAATCATCTTCGTGTGGCTCTGGCTCTTTAGGGGTTTTGAATAATGGTCTGACTCCTTCGAGTGGCTTGTCCATATTTGTTGGTGCGCGCTTTTCTGGGTTCCTCTCGATTCCCGTTGAATCAGTGGCTTCCAATTCTGTCCTGTTGGACTCTAGCGAACTGGTGTATGTGATAAGGTGAGGATAAATAGTAATAGGAGGAATTTCCTGAGATGAATCCTAGGTGATTTGCGATTACCAACTACAGATATTTATCGACGCTGCAACACGTCAATGATCACACGTTTAAGCGAGTGTGGATTACTTCTATACTAAATCGTCCGCCTGCGAACGTCAGCAGCAGTGTCCTCTTTTAATTAGAGAGTTTCAGCTTTATTTTTAGTTTTCCTTGTTGCGGTTATGGTCGATTTAGATTCTTTTTTTGTTGTGAATTATGATTAGGCGAGCTTATTATGATGGGTTATTTTAGTGTCCTGATGCTATCAAGAGTCCAATCATTTTCAGTTTCTTAGTATCATTAGGAGTCCAATTAATATCAAAGTCCTGGTACTGCTAAGAGTCCAATCAGTTTTAGTCTCCTACTGGTACTAGGAGTGCATGTGGATCAGTTCCAATAATATTCAGATTAAACAAAAGAGTCCAATTATATCGCAATTCTAGATAAAGCAGGTATACTAATTTTATTACAATTCTAGACAAGTAGATGTATCAATCGCATGACAATCACAACTAAAGCACTTAATGTGATCTTACTAGCATTCTAATTTGAAGAATACAAAGACTAATTTTTTCTACTGCGACTCTGATTGAAGCAATAAATCAATTTACTAGATTAGAAATAAATGATCGAGGCGACAAAATTAACTCTCTTTTTTTTTTAGAATCATAATCTATGGATCAATTATGGTAAAAATCTAACTAATAATAAACGAATTATCTTTCCTAAATTCTGGTTGAGATAATAAAGTGACTGAACTAGAAGACTGAATTGAATCAAAGCAAATAATGATATAAAGGCATGCTTGATGCAATTAGTCAATTATATTGAAATAAAAAAAACTAAACTATAATTAACTAGTTATTCTTAAACATTCTAAAAAAAAGGGGGGTTTGGCCCTCTGTGCTAAGGAGGATTGGCCTCGTTCCTGAGTACCCTCCGTAAGCTCCCGTGGGCAAATTGGATGGCTGAGATGAAAGATAGATCGATAATTGAATAATAAAAGGGGGATTTTTAGAATTTAGTTCAAAATCATAATAAGAAATTAGATTGAGAAATTATGAACTAAAATTTATATTTTTTTTGACGGTATAAAAATATAGAATTAAATTATAGATTAAAATTTAGGACTGAATTCGGGTCCGAAATCAGAAAAATCAGGCCGTATGATTAAGGACTGATTCTGAACTCTGAGAGTCAGAACCAGAAATTAATGATAGGACTATAGATTAAGATTTTAGAGTAGAATTAGAGCATAAGGATGGTATATTGAACCGCTAGATTAAGAACCGGTTCTAGAAACCGAGAACTAGAATTGGATATAGAGAAGTTCGGTCCGAAGAGGGTGCTACGGTCTAAAAATTAGAAATAGAATTGAATAATTAAACTAAGGGGAAATCCTAAGTCTAAAATTAAATTAAATTCTTACCTAGGGTCTGGGCTGCGGAGAGGAATCATCGAAGATTCGGGGGTTTGAATCTCGAAATCATGACTAATTTGCTCTATGGGCTTGTCGTCGGAGTTCTCTGGTTTCGAAGTCCCAAAAAATTCCGTTCCCTCTCTCAAAATTACCAGCCTCCCCTCTCTCTCTTTGAGAAAAAAAGCTTTTATAAGTTTTCATTCAATTACGTGCCTGTTTTTGAGCGTTTAATTGAATTGCGTGCCAGTTTTCTAGCGCTTAATCGCTTTGAGTCGGTCACCGATTCAGTGAGCGACCGGCTGAATTACTCAGCGGGTTTTCTAGTCCTAACGAAATTAGGACTAATTACGCGCGTGTTGGGACGTGCGTAATCCGATTAAGCGTGTTACCTGAAATGCTTAATCGAGGAAACATAGGAGTTAAGGGTAGGAGACTAGGTCGGGCGTAGGCCAATTGCACACTGGTCATTTAGCGCTCAATCCAATCGCGCGTCTATTTCCAGGCGCGTAATCGAGTCTCAAAACGGTTTGTGAAAGGAAGTTTGGTCTGATAGGGGACTGATCACACACTTGTGGTTCTGCGCATGATCGAATTACGCGTGGGTTTTCAGGCGCTTAATTCAGGGATGTCCAGGTATGGTCCCAAGAATGAAATGAAGGACTATTGTTCGGTCTGCATTTCAACTATATACTATTGTTTAGTATATAGCCTCCCTACGTTGGGATTTGAGCCGCAGAGCTATTGTTTCAGCTTGTGTTTAGCCATGTACAGTTGCATGGTCCCATGTCGAGGGTTAAAGAGGTCAAGGGCTGACCAAACGAATTCGTGTACTCCGAGAGGGCGAAATGGAGGTGTCTACAGAAGCCCCTCTTCGGCGCGCTCTTGCGAAGTAAGAACGCGTCGAAGAAGTAGACACCCCTCTTTCGAGGTGCCTTCCCGTTTCTTGGGAATTCACAAATGTGAATTGGTGATGCTGACATGGCAAGCTTGGCTTTCTGATCTATCAACACAAGCTAAAATAGAGTATTTGAAGGGAAAATGGTAGCTGTTGAAGGACATATTTCGGGTCTGTGGGTGCATGGCACAAGCTAACAGAGGGATTTTATGCAATCGAAGTACCAAGGTGTCAATCAAATGTCCAAAACAAGGTCCAGGGACCAATAATAAAGAGATGAAACTGTATGTAGTGTTGAAAGCTTTTGCAAGTTATGTCTGATCGAGCGCGTCATTGCTCACACCAATGCGCGTCAGGCATTCCGTTTCCAATAGGCATTTATAAGTTCTTAGATTGAGTGTACTCATTTGTTTGGCTTCCCAGGGGAATGGTTGATTTGGGCTGGTAATTGAGATAAATTTTGTGAAGTGTTCTAAGTTGAATTATGCACAGTGGCATATGCGCTCGATTCATCTGGAGTCATTTTTTTTTTTTTTTTGCATCCGAACAAGTGATCCTGTGCAATGGTGTATGCGCTTGATTGCGAGTTCAGAGGGCTTTGGGGATCTAAAGGTCAAGGCTAAGTGTAGTTGGTTGTGATATTTAAAGAAAAGTGAGTCGGGTCTATGTATTTTATTTATTTTATTCTTTTTCTTTTTTTTTGTTGCAAGTAGGAGAAAGATTTTTGAAATAAAAGATTTTAGAATGAGTGAGGGGTTTTAAAATTTTGAGAATTTTATCTTACGATCAATTCGGTGGTAAAACGGAGGAAAATGTGGCTTCCGAGATGTCGCTGAGCAGATCCACCAGTACGAGATTTGTGGACCTGACCGTTCATGTGGTTGTCAAGACGACACTTGGCAAGCCGGATACTCCATCTAACCTTCTCGACAAATACTGATGATTGTCTCTTATGGGGGGACTACAGTAATTCGCATGTTGAGAGAGACGGGTTTTTAAAACATTTTGACTTAATCATAGATAATTATAATTTAGAAGAAATATCGAGTAATTGAAAAAGGGGTAGTACTTACCTGGGGGTGATACTTACCTGAATTGTATAGTGAGACTTTGAGAATATTGTAGCGGTGGTACTTTGGCAATATTGTAGCGTTGCGACGGGACTTGATGGCTGTCATTGTAATGCAATGTTCTGGGTGCAATGTCATAGTAGGGTACCCTGAGGATTTTTTTTTTTTTTTGCTTGTTGCTTAAGCGTTGCTTGGCGGTTGTCGGCGTGATGTCGCGATGGGGCTTTGGTGATTGTAGTGGTACCACGATGGGACCTGAGAGGTATTGCTGGGATGTTCACGTTGTAGCTTGGCAGTAGTGAAATGCGATGGGACATTGGAGTAGTTCAACATCTTCCTGCTTTTTTTATTTCAGTGGCGTTTGATAGGTTTGTGGCAGGCACTTCGGGAGGAGGCTCTTTGTTTCGGCGATGGGACATGCTCATGCTTTCTCCCTTTCTTCTTTTAATGCGACAGGTATTGTTTGAATCTTTATTTTTTTTTTGGTAGTGGTGTCCGCGATGGGAAGTGAGCTAAGCGTTACGCTAGGTAAGGTGTTAATGTGACAAGTGTGTCGAGTTTCTTTCTTTTACAGATATTGGGTTCTGGTGAGATTATGTTATAGTTGCGTGTGATTGGCTTAGTTTTTTTCTTTTGTTTGGTGTATTTGCGTTTTTGGGAGATCTGTTTTTTGCTTTTCGCGATGGGCCATGAGGGCATGGCAACAATTTTGCGATGGGACTGAACGTCAGGGTGGTATCATGCGTGTGTGTTTTCATTGTGGTGGGACGTGCTTGAGTGGCTGCATGATGGGGCGAGATGGTTTTGATTAAGATGAAATGAACAATGTGGTGAGGGGTGAGACGGTGTCACGTGGGGCATATATGCTTTGTCTGTAATATGGCCAGAGGCGTGGTCAACATTCTTTTTTTTTTTGGTTACGCGATGGGACAACAGCGAGTGACGGTCCCTTTTCACTTTGAATGGTTCATGAGGCTATGCGATGGGGCAAAGGGGACTCTCGCTCGAGAAGGGTAAATTTATGGCAAAATCAAGAATTAAGTGCCTGATATCAGCCGTTTGAACTTATTATGCGCTCGATTCCAGGCGTGTGATTCAGGGTCTAAAGTATTTACGTGTGTGTAGGTTAACGTGTGATTGGATTGCACACTATGATTCTTGCCCGCGATCGAAGCATTACCGTGTCATCGGGCAGGTGACTTTTCGGTCTTGCGCGACTATTCTGAGATGTTTAAACTGATTGCGCGATAGAGCATGGGCGCGAGATTGGAAGGTCGCCCAGTCACTGTACAGGAGACCTTTCACATTGAGCATCAACTATTTGTCGTTCGATTGGATTGCGGGGTCTGTAGAAAGCGCGGGATCGGGAGGTCGCGCTATCTGTGCGGGCAACAGTCATATTGCGCGCCTGGTTAGGAGCACGGGTTTTGGATTGGGCGCTATATGTGTAGCTCGTGATTAAATTAAGTACATTTTTCCATGCGCATGATCAGGGTCGTGTTCTATATAAGCGGGGGAGCTTCATTCACTTTTCATTCTCGGGTTTAGTCTCGAGTCTTGACTTTTCTGAGTGTTCTAGCGTTCTGAGATTCGTGTTTTAGCGATATTGAGTGATTTAATCGTCAGATTGGGATGGGGTATCTTCCTATATTCGTTATTTCACGTGCTCTTCATGCTAGTGTGATGTCCGGGGATAGTATCATTGTAGGAATGGGCGGTATTGGGAATGAGAGCGTCGGTCTTCACACTGTTCCTTTCTAGGGAGCAGTGAAGGCAGCATTGATGGGGCGGCGACGGAGGAAGTGAAGATGGCAGGGAGAGGAGGTGCTGTAAATGGAGGGATGTATCCCTAACCCATTTTCCGTCTCTTCTGCTGGTGGCTCATTTAAGTTCTCCAAGTCTGGTTGCAATATTTCTGAAGCCTCTGATTGAATGTTCTGCTCTTCATTTTGGCTCATTGTAATTTTGGTTTTCGTTTTGAGTTGTATGCTAGATTTTAGGTTTTCGTTTTGGGTTGTAATTCGGGACGTATTCCTCCAATGGAACTTCTAAAACTTTAAATTATAAATAAAGGGGCATTTTTTATTATTATTATTTTTATTCCTTATATTGTGCAGTTGGTTGGCTTGAATTTTGGTTGATGGATTAATTGGACTTGTCTGCTTTGTCATAGTTTTAAGATTTGAGTAAGCTTGTAGTTTTAAAGTTCGTTATGAGAATGACCCAAGGTTTATTCATTCGTCCTATTAGGTCCTACTTAGTAGGTTCACTTGATTTTTATCAGGCTTGTTTGGGGCATTTTTTTTTTTATGCTCATTTCTTGATTTAATTTATTGATGGATTAGTTGGATTTATTTGATTTGTTTGATTTATTTTAGGATTTAATTTAGTTTAGGGTTTCACTCTGGATTTATTGAGGGTTTATCTCAAGATTAATTTATTTTATTGAGTTTTGTTTAGAGGGTTTACTTGGTTCTGATGGGTTTATTTGGAGCATTTTCTTTTTGGTCCCAAATGAGTCAGGGTCTTATTCCATAAAATTATTCTTTTATTTAAAGTTTAAAGTATTTTGTTTAAGTCTTTTTATTTGATTTGAGATGACACTTGTTAGAAGCGTATGAATTCAGGGTTTAATTTAAAGTTTCTAGATGGGTGCTAAGTGTTTGAATCGTATTGGTCTATCTAGACTTGAGGAGTTTTTTTTTTTAGAGGGGAAAGTATCGTGTAATTATTGGTTCATCTTGGTTTTCATGGATCGTGGTCTTTTAAAGGGGTATGTGTATGATTTTGGATTCAATCAGCTTGGTAGGGGGTTCAGATGTGTGGCATTTGTCAGTTGATAATTCAAAGGACATAGTTTATAAATGTCTGAGTCAGGTTTTGGGTTTGAATATTTTGTTCTCTTATTTCAAGTTTAAAGTTTGAAAGTTTTCTCCCCTTTTTTTTTTGTTTGGGGCGTCTTGTGTTTGTAATTTTGGGGCATTTTATTTATTTGTTTATTAATGTCTTTTATTCCTTTCTGTTTCGTATCTTGGGTATTGGACCCGATGGACTGTGCTTATTAAGTGGATAATGAGAATGGACGGCATTGGAAATTCAGAGTGACGCTAGGGTTGGTGCTATCAATCCAACTCCAAGTGCCACCCCATCGGGGGAAGAGATGGAAGAGAAATAGGTGGTAGAGAGGGAACCCAAGGATAAGGCAAGGTCAGAGTTCTTGTGACCGATACCTATGTTTCCTTAGTAGGCTCTGCGGATTCAGTGTTAGTTGCTCCTCATTTTTTAATGTGTCCAAGGGGAGCTTCCAACAATGGATCCACAGGTCCTGGGTGGCTTTCTGTGAGCCACTCTTTCCTTCCTATCAGTTCGGGGCAAGGGGAAGAGGTTATCACGGTTAGAATTTACTCAGGGTGCTTTCCTTCACCGAGCTTCTCTGAAATTTCTAGTTTCTTAGATAGATTCGGATTCGGGCATTGCCTGAACGTGCTGATTTCAGCATTCTTATTTTCACTATATATTCAGAGGGTATGCCTTTGGTGTGTGTTGTAATTGTTTTATTGATCTATAAAGTGGTTGTGTTCTCTATATCTCTTGTCTTGTTTTGGTTTGACTTTCTTGGTATCGTGTTTGACTCATGTGATTTTTATTTATTTGGATTTAGTTTAATTTAGATTTATTAAACTCAGGGAGCACCAGGGGTAGTTTCCCCTTTTTTGTTGTTTTTTTTTTATAGCTTTAGCTTAAGGGATATAGAGGCGATGAGGGGCATTTTTTTGTTGTATATATTTTTTTATTAGAACGTATGGAAGATGGGGGCTACCTTTATTTTTGGTGTAATTGATGAATGTGAAGGAGGGGGCATTTTTTTGTTGTTCGGTCTTAGGTTTGGGGCGCTCTCTTTTCCTTTCAGGGCGCGTGTTTCTTTAAGTTAGAAGTGTTTTGGTGGTTTCACCAAGGGTGTAACTCGGGTCGATAGTAAATGTCAGGAACGTCCTAATTTCAGGTTTTGGCTTGCTATCTTGGGTGTGAAAATTTTGTTTATGAGAAAATTAAGCGCTTATCCCTGGGCGTTTAATCTAATTATGTGCCAAAATTTGAGCATGCATTTTGGAACGGTGAAGAGTTATTATGCGCTAGTTCATAGGCATTTAATTCATTTAAGCGTTTGAACCTATGTGCAGGATGAACATGACCGCTGGCATTCCCACGTCGACATGTAGGCATTTGAGGTGATTACGTGCTCTCAGTTACGTGCACGATCAACCGGTCGGATAGATGTGAGTGGGCGACAAAACCATTTACGCGCTCATCAGTGGGCGTTTGATCAGAATTAAGCGTTTCATGAGTGGCGCATGATTTGATTGAGCACTTTATTTCAAGCACGCAATTCAGGCGACTTCTATAAATTGTTCAGAACTTCTCATTTTCATCACGCGATTCATTTTAGTCTTTGATTTTCTTATTTCCTAGTTTATGCGTGCTCATTTTTCGTGTTTTCGTGATATCCTGTGATCTGGTCTTCCGTTTCGAGTGTCGTTTCTTCCATGTTCTTCAGTTTTTTGAGCTCTTCGTATTAGATGGAGGGTGAGGGTGTTGGTAGGCTAGAGCTCACTAGGGTGAGGGTGTTGGTAGGCCAGAGCTCACTATTTCTGAGTTAGAGGGGATGTTGATGAGTGATGGAGGTGAGAGTTCAAGCGCACAGGCTAGAGCCGTTGCCATAGAGGCAGATATTAGGGAGATGGTCGCGGAGGGAGTCCCCGAGGGTGACTAGATGGTGGTTAGGGAGGAGGTACTCGAGGCTGAGCCAGGGGTAGCCGAGGAGGAGGGCGACAGAGTTGAGGGTGAGCAAGGTGAGGAGCAGCCAGGCGCTGAGCCTCGAGATCGTAGGCACTATCCACTGGAGGATTTCTTTGCCAGAAGTCGGGTAGGTCCCTGCAAGTAAAAGTTCTTCCATTTTCCTAGGCATCCAGGCTATGACATAGGCTCGTTAGGATCTATAAACCCTTTTTATTTATGTCGAACCTGCATTGATTATGGGTCGTGTTTACTTGTGTATTATGACGACATGTTCTATTTAGTTGTTCTTATCATGTTTTATGTGTTCGTTGTAAGTTATTATTTTATTGTTTGGGCATATTTCATTTGATTTGAGCTCTAAATTTATTTATCTTTCGTCATAGGTATGCGTTAGTCTTACTGTCATTGTTTGTGTTTTGTTCACTAGGAGCCCCCGCGGCTAGCTATCAGCACGGCATGGATCGAGTCTCATACTTGGTACTGTGCCTTGCTAGAGTTTTAGCGGGAGCGGTTGGTGTCTTTCAGGTTTGAGATGATTTTGGAGTTGGAGCCTTTTTAGGTCGATCGGGGCTTGATCGGGGCGATTATAGAGAGGTGGAGTGAGAGGCATCGGGCACTTCTCTTTCCAGTCGGTATGATGCTGCCGACCTCTGAGGACTGGGTCTGCATTACTAGTCTTCATTTTGAGGGTGAGTCTATCACGGGACGGATGACAGGGAGTTATCTAGAGGTATGTGAGGGGATCCTGGGTGTCCCTTATACGTTGAGTGGATCGGGGTCAGGTGTTGCTCGGGTCACTTGGTTTTTCGATATGTTCGCGAGTGGGTTCACCCCTCCGAGGTGTCATTCGAAGGCAGCAGTGATTTATGAGACACGTTGTGTGAGGGTGATGGGCTGGAGCCCGTGATCGAGCCAGGATTGGCCGCAGATAGGGTGCTCTGAGAATTCTTGATGCACTTCTTGGGCACAGTACTTTTCTCTTCTTTGACTCGAGGATGCGTCACCGGGTTAGTTTTTATGATTTTGAGGGATCTAGACCGAGTCTCGACCTATGCGTGGGGTGCGACTGCGTTGGCGCATCTCTACGAGCAGTTTTACCGTCGGGGTCAGGGGATAGCATCGATCGGAGGTTTCCTCCCATTTCTCCATGTGAGTTTTAGTTAAATTGGTATCGTGGTGACCCTTTTTTTAATCTTTAGTCATAGTGACGATCTTAATGTTTGTTGCGTGTGGTCGTTATGGTTATGTTATCCTTTTCAGTTTTGGGCATATGATCATTTTGCTTTTCTGCGTCTGAGGGTCCCATCGGAGATTTTGTTCACGTTCACGCGGATGCGTGTGTGGAGGGAGGCATTGAGGATATGCATGCAGGGCAGGTATGTATATGACGTTATATTTTCATTTGACTTCATCTATTTTTATTTTGGAGGCCCTTAGGCTTCGTTCATGGATTGATTTGTTCCTTTGAATAGGTGATCTGGAGACCCTATGACGGTGCAGAGGACGCGGGTGAGGCGGTGATTGAGTCTGGCCGACCCTTCTTCGATGTGGACATATGGGTCTATTGTTTTAAGCAAGTGGAGAGGATCCACACCTCTCGGGTGGTACGGTAGCTGGGACTCGATCAGGGAGTCCCTCCGGCGACTAGCCATAGGGTGGCTAAGAGGATGACCGGCCCTCCAGGCCAAAATTTTGCGGAGAGGATGGTGCTCCAGATAGCTGATTTCAGAGCCGGGGGGACCAGAGTCACAGGGGCACATGATGAGGCTGATGTGCGAGAGTATAGGAGGTGGTTTGGTGCGTTGGGTGGTGGGCGTCTCTTCACGTGTCCTTTTCATAGTAGTGGTTCTTTTGCTGTCGGCGGGCCGGAGTTGGTGTTGGCATTGAGGGAGAGGATGGTCGCATTGGAGGAGGGCCACCTCACTGTGAGTGTGCGGGGAGCATTGGACGCCCTCCATAGGGCGATGGAGGAGATGGGGCATGCTCCTTGTCCTGATGAGGAGATGTTGCATTCTTTGACTGAGTCAGTTGTCAGGGCCAGGGTGGCGAAGGATGAGTTAGGAGTTCGACTAGCAGAGGCTCGTCAGCTCCTGGTGAGTTAGGTCGCTGGTTTTAATTCATCCATGCGTTATATTGGTTTATTCTAGTAATATTTTTAATATAGTGGTCTTGTTTTCATTGTGGCTAGTTTGAGAGAGAGTCTGAGGTTGCTCACCAGACGACGATGATCGAGTTATTGCGCGGCCAGCAGCAGGCGGGTCATGCGGTGGAGGCTAGTTTAAGTTTGGAGATCGAGCGATTGGTAAGTATCTTGGATTAGACTTATTAACTATTGACGGTTCGAGGATCCTTGCTAATGTTGGCATATTGGTGGCATTTTTAGATAACAAAGCTTTCCGCTGCAGGGGCTTCCGCTCGGGCATTTGATCCTTCTTCAATGGTTTCCTCCAGTTGGGAGGATCCAGTGATAGCTCTGTTGAGAACTAGAAAATATCATTTTCCACCCTTTAACCTGGGCCTTGATAGACCCTTGAGAGAACTAAATCAGTGTTTTAAGTGCTTGTGTTACAGCTAACAATAAAGACAGGCTTAACCATGAAAGCAGCCTAAAAGTGCCAAAAAGATGATAATCCATGTCGATCCAAAGGAAGAAATGGAAGGGATAACCTCACTAGCTGTCAAAATGCCTGAACTGAAGAGGCAAAGACCTGGTCTCAACCCAGAAAAGAAATGTGGAGCAATTCGAACAGAAAAATACACTACAGAGTGCTTTTCGAAAAGAACCTGAACTCTGCGAAAAGAACTAAAAGCTCCAGGCTTAGTTTTCGAAGAGCACCTGAACTCTTCGAAAGGATGATTGACCTATTCGAAAAGAAGAGAACTCCTTGCGAACAGAACCTGAACTTTGCGAAAAGAGCTTCAGGAGTCATAGTACCTTGCGAAAAGTTCCCTAAACTATGCGAAATGGTATTATGGAGATTCCTAACCTCTGTAAGGGTAATTCAGTAATCTTTTTCACGCGTCCCAATGCATTTAAAAACCTAGGGACATTCCAGAAGATTCTAAGCACGAAGCGAAGGCATATCCACCCCATGTGAGCACCCGAAGATGAAATCACTTGGCGGGAACTTCTAGAAGCTCTAACAGATTTTCAAATTTTGCATAACAGAATTGATGCTTATGTCGCCTGATTGGCTGAACCAGATCGAGCAATTCACGATTGGCCGTAATGATCCGGATCCTTGTGCTCGACTACCATTGGTTGATACAGATCTAAGCACTTCTGATTGGTCGATACACATCTGAGCTAGACCTGCAGAAAACTATAAATAGATGAACCATTTGCCCAATTTGGGCATCCAGATTTTGAGTTTCATTCCTATTCCCCCATTTCCAGATCAGCTAGCCTGTCTGAAACCTGGTAATAGCATAACTTTTACTTGCAATTGAGAGTCGTGGAGATATCTCAGTAATTCAAAAGAGGATTGTATTCAAGACTACAAATCAGAGTCGTTTAAGTCGCGGCTTTGTAATTGTAAATGTGGATTTGAAAAGGTTGCTGTAAACCGTACGTTCTCAATTGGATTCGTGTTAAGGGTTCCCTCTGATCTCCTTATTGCACTAGACTCCTTTAGATTTACTATTTTTTATGCAATTTCTCTTGATTCATTAACCCTATGGGAATTAGTGTTTGTAATCTAATCTCTCACAACATTTGTAGTGATATTGCTTGTTCTGAATTAAGGGTTTAGATTAAAGACTATTGGATGGTCTGTGGCCATTGAAGTGGACAGACCATAACCATAAGCATAAATTTAATCCTTGAGTTAGATTTATTTCTCTTGCATCTGTGCTTGTAGCCAGATGAAGATTGGATCATCTCTCATATGACCTGCAGTCATTCTCATTGTGTTTCAAGGACCAAATCAAAGTTAGATATTATTTCTCCATTTTTATAAATTTACATCAAAATTCCCCCAACTCAGATCTGGATCATTTAGTTTAACTTTTACTTTTATCATTTAGTTAATGTGACAAATTCAACCTCCCATCTTATGTGCTCTGTAGATAGGATAAGAGGCCAAATCTAGTAGCTCAGATCTGGAGGTTAATCTTGTATTTTAAACAAATTCTCTGTGGACGATCTCTTACTCACTTACATTTAAAACTTGCTACAATTGGCTCTGATCTTGCAGGCTAATTCACTTCTCTCTGTGCTGATATTTCTTTATTTTTTTTCCAGATTCAGTATAACTTAGCATTTGAAAAGCTGTTTTCAAAACACAAATAAATCATGCACACTCAGAATACCAACAAGTTTTTGGCGCCGTTGCGGGGGAATTTGTTTTAAAATAGGTAGACCTAAGTTTTCATTTTTATTTTTACATCAGTGCTAAACTATTCTATTGTGTATATCTGTGCAGTTATTCATATCCATTTTGAAGAGGGGAATCTACTTTAGAAGGAATTCTGAAGGTTTGCTGTGCATAATCTGATTCTCTGTTTTGTGTTGTATGTTTGGTAGGAGGACTCTCAGCCCTGAGATTGTCCCTCTAAATTTAGAAGTTGAAAGGCTATTACGAACCAGACAAACAACACAGAATTCTGCTGAAACAGTTACTATGGATGAAGAAGCTCGACTTTTGAGGGATTATTTTGCACCTGGTGCTTATAATTCTCCCTTTTGCATTCAATTTCCTACTGTTGAAGGAAATTATGAGATCAAATCATCAACTATCCAAATGCTTCCTTCCTTCCATGGGTTGAGTAAGGAAGATCCATACAAACATGTGGATGAATTCTTGTCTCTTTGCACCACATTCAACATAGCTGGACTTGGTCCAAAGGCAACCAAGCTTAGGCTCTTTCCTTTTTCATTAAAGTACAAAGCTAGAGCATGGTTGTCTATGTTAGCACCAAATAGTATCACTTCTTGGAATGATTTGCAGTGTCAATTTTTAGCCAAATACTTCCCTATGTCTAAAACAAGCCAATTGAGACAAAGTATTATTTCCTTCTCACAAAACTCAATTGAAACTTTCCATGAAGCATGGGAAAGGTTTAAGGAACTTTTAAGGCAATGTCCTCATCATCAAATTCCCCGATGGCAGCTTGTTCAAAGCTTCTATCATGGAATTGATCAAAAAGGCAAGAATATGATAGATGCTTCCTGTGGAGGCACTTACTTGCAAAAAACAGTTGAGGAGGTTTGGGACTTATTTGAAGTAATTGGTGAAAACTCAACTCAACAGGAATCTTTGTCAAGAGATATTGAGAATCCTGTCAGGTTGAACAATCAGCAAACCACCAAAGGAAAGATTTATGAGGTGAATGAGTTGGAAAGAAAGATGGATAATTTAACCACAAAGTTTGATAGATTGATGGACTCACTTAAAAATCCAATGGTTGCAAGAGTAGAGGAGGCATGTCTGATATGCCAGTCCCCTACTCATTCACTTGACCAATGTCCCGTTGCACCACAGTTCCCAGATCTAGTGGTGGAACAAGCTCATGCTGTCCAATCATTTGGACAGATGCAGTCAAATGAATATCCATAGAGAGGGCACCCCAATTTGAGGTGGAGCCAGGGGAATTATCAATCACAACAGCAGCAGCAACCAAAGAACCAAATGCCTTTCAAAACTGCTCAGTCTTATCAGCAGAATTTTTATGCCAAGCCAAATTTTCAGTAGCCCATTCCACAACAACCTCAGACAAAGAATCGCTTCCAATTCAAGTCCTTCCGTGTCCCTTCTTTTGAAGATCAAGTCCTAAATTCACTCAATTTAGGATCTTTAACTCGATCATGAACTTTCATAGTCGAGCATAAAGAAGATTGAAGAAACATTGGGTCAACTTTCAAATACTTTGGCCAAAAGAGGAAGGAAAGTTACCCACCAACCTTTGAACAATCCCAAAGGACAGTTCATGGTTGGAGAGGCTCTATTTCACATGAAGAAGTAAAATCACAACTTTGAGAAGTGGAAGAATTATAAATAACAAAGTGGAATCAAGAAGAAAAAGTGAGGAAAATGATAAAGATATGTAGAAGATAATGTTAGCAGTAAATAAGTGTGATGTACCTCGAAAAATAAAAAAATCAAAACAAAAAATCAAAAGATTCGATAATGCTTCTAAAGTCAGAGATGAAGGACTAGTTCCTCATTTACCATTTCCTCATGCCATGAAATCAGATCCCTTTTGATAAAGGGAACACAAAATAGATGAAATGATGGAGACTTTCAAGCAAGTCAAGATAAATCTACCTTTGCTTGATGCAATCAAACAAATTCCAGATATGCAAAATTTTTGAAAGATATTTACACTCACAAAAGATGCCTAGGATACAGCTTATCCAAGAAGGTCTTTCTTGTGGAAAGAGTTAATCAGGTGTTGTCTATCACCACACCTCCTAAACTTCAAGATCCTGGAATCGCCACAATCCCTTGCATTATTGCGGAACATACCATTGAAAAGGCTTTATTAGATTTGGGTGCTAGTGTGAGCCTGCTTCCATATTCTCAGATATGAGAAACTAGGTTTGGGAGAATTAAAACCCACTCATGTGGTGTTACAACCAGCGCATGATCCGAAAGAAAGCTAGTTGGGATGATTGAGGATATATTGGTAGGAGTAGATAAATTTTTCTATCCTGCTGATTTTCTAGTTTTGGACATGGAACCTACAAAAAGCAAAACTTCCATCCCTGTCATTTTGGGATGACCATTCACAGCTCTGACAAATGCTTGCATTCAATGTGGTCTAGTATTATGGAAGTCTCTTTTGGAAATATGAAGGTGAAATTAAATGTTTATAATGGTCCACTGACCTCAATTCAGTTCTGAGGAATGTTTTCATGTTGATCTATTGGATGAACTGGTGGAAGAGACTTTACAACAGTTTTTGCAGTGTGAAGATTTAACCACAGATTCTAAAGATGCTTGGGGAAATTCCGAGGAAGAAACATTTTGTACCTCAAAGTCTGAGGAAATAAATGCTGTGCAAGGAACCCATAATCAATCAACAAGTTTCTCTTCTTGGAAACTTGCTATTCTTCTCCTTCCACAAACAGCTAAGGTACCTTTGCAATCTTCTTTTCTCAGCCCACCTGATGTAGAATTGAAGCAATTGCCAGAAAATTTGAAATATGTGTTTTTAGGAGACCATAAATCATTGCCTGCAATTATTTCTTCCTCCCTCACAAAGGAGCAGGAGGAAGAGCTGTTGATTGTTTTGAAACAACATAAAAGGGCAATTGGCTGGACTATTGCTGATTTGGGAGGAATCAGTCCAGCTGTTTGCATGCATAAAATCCATTTGGAAGAAGATGCAAAGCCTTCTAGGGAAATGCAAAGGAGGTTGAACCCTCATATGCAAGAAGTGGTCATGAAAGAGGTTGTTAAGTTGTTGGATGCAGGGGTCATTTACCCCATTTTATATTCAGCTTGGGTGGCACCTACACAGGTGGTACCTAAGAAATCTGGGATCACTGTTGTAACCTCAGATTTCGGTGAGCTTATGTCAACCAGACAAACAACTGGTTGGAGGGTCTGTATTGATTACAGAAAATTAAATTCAATGACCAGAAAAGACCATTTCCCTCTCCCATTCATTAATCAAATTTTAGATAAGCTAGCAGGAAAAGCTTATTACTGTTTTCTTGATGGTTACTCTGGTTACAACCAGATTCCTGTGTACCCACAAGATCAGGAAAAGACCACATTCACTTGCCCTTTTGGCACTTTTGCCTATAGGAGAATGCCTTTTGGTTTTTGTAATGCTCCTGCTACTTTTCAAAGATGCATGTACTCTATTTTCTCTGATATGATTGACCAATTTATGGAGATTTTTATGAATGATTTTTCAATCTATGGAGATAGTTTTGCCCAGTGTTTACATCATCTCAAATTTGTGTTACAGAGATGTGAAGAAACCAATCTAGTTTTGAGCGGGAGAAGAGCAATTTCATGGTCACCCAGGGCATTGTCCTTGGCCATGTTGTCTCCCACAAGGGCATTGATGTAGACAGAGCAAAAATTAATTTAATTGCACATTTACCACCTCCCAAAACTGTTAAACAGATCAGAAGTTTTCTGGGACATGCTGGATTTTATAGAAGGTTCATTAAGGACTTCAGTAAAATAGCCAAGCCTCTTTGTCATTTATTGTGCCAAGATGTCCCTTTTGTTTTCAACAATGAATGCATGAAGGCATTTAAATTCTTAAAAAACTGTTTGATTTCAGCTCCAATATTACAGTCTCCAGATTATTCACTGCCTTTTGAACTGATGTGTGATGCATCAGATTATGCTTTGGGAGCTGTCCTTGGACAGAGAAAGGATAAGCTGCCTCATGTCATAACTTATGCCAGTAGATCAATGATTGATGCACAGCTCAATTACACAACAACTGAGAAGGAGCTGCTGGCAATTGTTTTTGCTTTAGAGAAATTCAGGTCATACGTCTTGGGTTCACAAATAGTGGTGTTCACTGACCACTCTGCCTTGAAATACCTTCTGTCTAAGAAGGACACCAAACCAAGATTAATCAGGTGGATCCTCCTATTACAGGAATTTGATTTACAGATCAAAGATAAAAAGGGTGTGCAAAATGTGGTGGCTGATCACCTGTCTAGAATTTTAACTGCTGAGATTGATAGGCTGCCTATCAATGAATCTTTTCCTGATGAGCAACTTTTTGCTATTAGTATACACACCCCTTGGTTTGCAAACATAGTCAACTTTTTGGCTACTGGAAGAATTCCTCAACATTGGAATAAAATGGATAAAGATCTTTTCTTCTCAAAGGTTAAACATTTTATTTGGGAAGATCCTTATCTGTTTAAGATTTGTTCAGACCAAATAATAAGATGTGTCCCTGAAGAAGAATTTCATAGCATACTTTCTATGTGTCATGAACATGCCTGTGGAGGTCATTTTAGTGGAAACAAAACTGCTGCAAAGGTTTTTCAGTGTGGATTTTATTGGCCTACCCTTTTCAAAGATGCTCTGCAGCACTGTAAGTCTTGTCAGAACTGCCAAAAATTGGGCAGCATTTCCAAGAGAAACTCAATGCCTTTACAGCCCATTTTGGTAGTTGAATTGTTTGATATTTGGGGGATAGACTTCATGGGTCCCTTTCCCCCTTCCAATGGGTGTAATTTCATTTTAGTAGCTGTGGATTATGTATCCAAATGGGTTGAAGCCATAGCCACTAAAACCAATGATCACAGAGTGGTTCTGAAATTTTTAAAGGATCACATTTTTTCCAGGTTTGGTTTTCCCAAAGCTATTATCAGTGATGGGGGAAGCCATTTTTATAATAAACATTTTGAAGCTTTATTGAAAAAATACTCTGTGACTCATAGAGTAGCTACTCCATATCATCCACAAACTAGTGGACAAGTGGAGATTTCCAATAGAGAAATCAAACATATACTGGAAAAGACTGTGAAGAAGGACAGAAAGGATTGGTCGTTTAAGCTGAATGATGCATTGTGGGCATATAGGATAGCCTATAAAACCCCAATTGGCATGTCCCCATTCAGATTGGTCTATGGCAAAGCATGCCATTTACCAGTGGAGTTAGAATATAAAGCCTTGTGGGCCATTAAAACATTGAACATGGATCTGACTACTGCTGGTAATCACAGGAAACTGCAACTTGCTGAGTTGGAGGAGCTAAGAAAGGATGCATACACCAATTCTAGATCTTACAAAGAGAAAGTCAAAGCCTTCCATGATAAAAATTTGTTGAGAAAAGAGTTCATAGCTGGCTCTAAGGTATGGCTATTCAACTCAAAACTTAAGTTTTTTCCTGGAAAGCTGAGATCCAGATGGGAAGGGCCATATACTGTCATTCATGCAGCTCCTTCTGGGGCTGTTGAAATTTTGGACCCAGGTGATGGAAGAATCTTGAAAGTAAATGGTCAAAGGCTCAAACCATGCATTGAAAATACCCAGGAGCCTGTGCTGACCATCTATCATCAAAAACCTCCCCAAATCTGATGGTATACAACTGTACAATATGTTTTTGTTCTGTAATTTTTGCATAGTTTTCTATTTCTCTGTTTTAAGTCATGTTTGTTCTCTTTTTGAGAAGTTTAAATATGTGAAAAATTAATTCGCAAAGTAAAAATTGTCTTTTTGCAAAGTTCAATTTGCTTTTAAAAAAGGATCTGGATTTGTAACGAACTGCTCGAAAGCAATGATTTGCTTTTCGAATAGTTGTTTTTGAAGCCATTTGCTTTTCGAAAAGTTGTTTCTGAAGCTATTAGCTTTTCGAATGGTACTGATGCCATTCTCTGTTGTAAAAAGAACTATTTTGAACTTTTCAAAAACTTAAAAATTACTTTGCGAAAATAACTTTGAGCATATTTAAACCCTTTCGAAGTAAGGGTTTCATATTCGAAAGCTTTCTGAGAACGTCCTGTTTCACAAAAACCCCATTTCTTTCTTTCCTTGCGTGATTTTAGAATTCAGCCACACTTTTCTTCACATTTGTTCGATCATTTAAGCTTGAAGAGAGGGATTTTAGCTTCTGGTTCTGGTGGATTTCAGCGAGCAAGCAACACGCTCAACCAAAACCCTAGATTTCGGTATTTTTCTATGCATTTCCTCTGTTTACCATTTGCAAAGTTTGATTTGGTGTCAGCATTTGTTGTGGGCGTTTTTATACACAACTTTAGAATGGGGAAAGCTGAAAAATCAATGGCTGCACATTTAACCCAAGGGATCGTTGGAATTGGACAGTCCATAATGAGGAGAGACCTAGCACCTCAATTTTTACTGATGGATTCAATTTTGAGGGGAAGTTTTTATGTCACTGGGCACAGCCAAGAAAGGAAGACACCAATTTTAGAGGCTCTCTTTCATTTTTCTAAGGGGCACTTTTTCAATGCCCCTATGTTAATTTTTGAAGCCATGGCTGATATTAGTGCCAAGTTGAAAAAGGAGCAGAAATTAGCTGGAATTCCATTTGGTAGGTTGATCACAGCCCTACTAAGAGCTAAGTTTGACATTGATGGCCAGGAGCCATTTGAAGTTATAACTCCTCATACTTTTGGGAAAAAGGCTTGGACTACAAGCCAAGCAATGCTGAAAAGAATGAGAGAGGAAGGTGAGCCTGCACCTGCAATTGCTACTGAGCCTGCATCTGCAGCTGCTAGTGGGCCTGCCATACATGAACCTGCCCCTGCAGCTCCCTTAGAACCTGCTTTGCCAGACCTTGTGGTGACCAGCTCTTTAGCTGCACCCATTCTTGAAGAAGCTGTCCTTCCTGTGATGACCAGCTCTTCAGCTGCACCCATTCTTGAAGAAGTTGTCATTTTACCCTCTTCACCTAGTCCAGCTCCTGCCACTTCACCTATTCCAGCAGTCCCATCTCCCATACCCACCATTATCCCAATTGCAGACTCCCCCTCTACACCAACCACTCCAGCCATACTCACACCACCAATTTCTCCCACCAATGCCCAAGACCTGGCCACAGATTTTATTGAACAATCTCCTAGCACTCCTCTTCTCCAAAGCCTCTCAAGTTCACCTGCTCCTTCAGCCCACGCACCTGAAGTAACCCATACCCCTGAACCTGAGATTTTCACTACAGAGGCTTATTCATCATTGATGGGGTCTATTTTTGAAAACGTTGGGCTTGAATCTGTCCCTATACCTGACCCTCCTCATTTCACTCACTTGGCTACTTCTCCCTTACAGCCATTTCACCCATTGCACCTCCACCATCCACTTCCTTTTACCATTGCTATGCATACCACACCCACACGAATCAATTAGCCAAATATTTACCTTTCTCCAGTCCATCCAAGCCCAACTACAGATCAACATAGATAATCAGTCTGTGACCAATGACCTTCTCCAAACCTTAGCCTCCACATCCCACACAACTACCTTAGCCACTGTACCTGCTGTTGATGACCATGCTACCCAAACAGAACCTAAGGTAGTATTGGTTGCTCCACCCACCCTCACCACTACTGCCCATGCTACCCAAACTGAGCCTGAGGTAGCTCTTATTGAGCCCCCTTCCCCTCTCCTCACTTTCTTGGATCAAGCCAATCAGACCGACCCTGAAGTCATCCTTCTGGACCCCTCTTCTCCCACTCCCACAGCTAGGATACCTTTGGTCCCCTACCATTCCATTCCCATTCCCAGATTTTCCGCTCTCAAAAGGGCTATGGAAGAGAATCCATATATCTGTCGAGATGTCCTCAAGGGGTTAGCTGATTTGCAAGCTTACATTAGAACCCCTTATGAAAACCAGATTCGGAAATTGGAGTTATTCATGAAATTTGAGAGAGAGAACTGGGTCAAATTTTTCGATGGTTAGGAGTGAGCAAAGACAGGTGACCATGTTGCAAGCACAGCTTGAACAGGAAAAACTGAGGACTACTAGACTTGGAAAGTACATTGGCCTCACCAAAAAGATCAAATTAGAGGAATACACTGAGCTGCAAAACACAATCCAGGAGAAGGCTAAATCGAGTTCAGACTCCAATACTGATTCTAGTTCTGACTCTGACAGTGACTCCAGTACTGATCCCATTGAACCAACTTATGATACAGATTTTGACCCCAGTTATTAGATCACATTGTACTTATCTGTGTTATGAGTTTGTAATATAAAATTCTAGTTTTTCTTGTGTAATTACTGTGCATTTCTGTTCTTTCTTCTTGTCACTATGATTTCTGCTTGATTGTTTCTTTTCTTTGCTTTGGACCAGTGCGGACCCTGCTCACCATAGGTTTGGGGGCGTGGCAGAAATATCAATAATTGAGTTAACATCAATGCAGCTTATGATTAGTAGAATTTTTGAAAATGAAGTAATTTCACACCTGTTGTTTTGAAAAATGAGGAAGTTAAAACTTTTTGAAATTAATTTCTAGTGTAATTCTAATACTTTCATGAAGTGAATGTCAGAAATTTTCCAAAAGAAAATTGATGTTTTAGTAAACCTAAAAAGAGAGAAAACAGTGATGATATACCTCAGGAATTTGATAGAAAACCACACCCAGTGAGATTTGGACCTGAAATGTATTCTTTGGAGGTATGAATTGGCAATTTTTTCTGCTCTAGGGACTGTTTAAACCTGCTTGTTATCACTAGAAGTTACATATATCCAAGTTAAAATAGTTTGACAGCAATCATGATATTAAAGACATGATGTAAGGCCTCCTTTTAGACAGTTTGAACTTCAAAAAGCCCAACCTTTTGAAACTGCCCTTGATACACACCAATTGAGCTTTATAAATCCAAGATTTCTTTGAAACCTCATCAACCTCATTTAGCCTAACCCTCACTCTGAGAATTCAGAAGGTAAAGGAAAGAAAGCTGAAGAACGGTGAGTTGGGTAACAGTTTCGTAAAAAAATAATTGAAGGCAACGATGTATCAGCAGAAGAAATGTGGCATTCCAGTCAATGTTGATTTAAAAAAAAAAAAAAAAAAAAGAGAAGGCATTTCATTGGAAGTTTGAAAAAGAAAGAGAAAAAGATGGCCACTTTGGCTCTGAAAATTCAAAGAAGAAGATGAAATTGTGCTGAATTGAAGAAGGTGTGTCTATCACCTCCTTACCTTGACTGACTTCTCAATTTTGAACTCCATTCCACCCCTTTATTCTTGATAAATTTCACCCATAAGCCACATTACAACCCAAGTTAAAGTCCTTACTGATCAATGATGGATTGAGCTGTCACATGGAGATAAGGATTTGTGTAATCTATGGTGAAAAGAGCAGTGAATTCAGAACTAAAAAGCAATGCCTATGCTCATGCTTACCCTATTTGTGGGTCAGAATCGCTCTTGAGCCGTGTGAAATAGTACAACCCTCTTACTTGCATGTTGAGTGAAAACCTGGTGAGAGTTGGGTTTGAAATCGACTTATTTGGGGTAACATCAAAGCTGGATTCTCAAATAGAAGGCAAGCTGTTCATTAATTTTTCTTGTAAATAACTTTTTGACACAAATTGAGTGAATGGTAAAAGGAATTACAGCAGAATTTTAGTTTTGAACTGATGTTTTCTTGATTCTTATAACTTGATCGATGCGGTGTGAATAATCTGATTGGATGAAAGTTTGCTTTAACAGAACTGCATTGATCTTAACTGATTTATTGGAGAAGTTTGTGGGTACCTTCACTAAAAACCCTCAGGAGACTTCACTCCTCCACTAGGGATCACCTAGGGGTTTAAAAGGTTTGTTGTATATGCTAAATGCAACTGTGTTCCCTACAAAAGTGGCTTTTTTATTCTGTTTTTAATTTTGACTTTGCTAAGGGACTAGCAAAGCTTAGGTTTAGGGGTGTGTTGAGAACTAGAAAATACCATTTTCCACCCTTTAACCTGGGCCTTGATAGACCCTTGAGAGAACTAAATAAGTGTTTTAAGTGCTTGTGTTACAGCTAACAATAAAGACAGGCTTAACCATGAAAGCAACCTAAAAGTGCCAAAAAGATGATAATCCATGTCGATCCAAAGGAAGAAAGAGAAGGGACAACCTCACTAGCTGTCAAAATGCCTGAACTGAAGAGGCAAAGACCTGGTCTCAACCCAGAAAAGAAATGTGGAGCAATTCAAACAGAAAAATGCACTACAGAGTGCTTTTCGAAAAGAACCTGAACTCTGCAAAAAGAACTAAAAGCTCCAGGCTTAGTTTTCGAAGAGCACCTGAACTCTTCGAAAGGATGATTGACCTATTCGAAAAGAAGAGTACTCCTTACGAACAGAACCTGAACTTTGCGAAAAGAGCTTCAGGAGTCATTACTTCATGAAAAGTTCCCTAAACTATGCGAAATGGTATTCTGGAGATTCCTAGCCTCTGCAAGGGTAATTCAGTAATCTTTTTCACACGTCCCAATGCATTTAAAAACCTAGGGACATTTAAGAAGATTCTAAGCACGAAGCGAAGGCATATTCCACCCCATGTGAGCACCCGAAGATGAAATCACTTGGCGGGAACTTCTAGAAGCTCTAACAGATTTTCAAATTTTGCATAACAGAATTGATGCTTATGTCGCCTGATTGGCTGAACCAGATCGAGCAATTCTGATTGGCCAGAACAGATCTGGATCCTTGTGCTCAACTACCATTGGTTGATACAGATCTAAGCACTTCTGATTGGTCGATACGCATCTGAGCTAGACCTGGGGAAAACTATAAATAGATGAACCATTTGCCCAATTTGGACATCCAGATTTTGAGTTTCATTCCTATTCCCCCATTTCCAGATCAGCTAGCCTGTCTGAAACCTGGTAATAGCATAACTTTTACTTACAATTGAGAGCTGTGAGATATCTCTGTAATTCAAAAGAGGATTGTATTCAAGACTACAAATCTGAGAGTTGTTTAAGCTGTGCTTTGTAATTGTAAATGTGGATTTGAAAAGGTTGCTGTAAACTGTACGTTCTCAATTGGATTCGTGTTAAGGGTTCACTCTGATCTCCTTATTGCACTAGACTCCTTTAGATTTACTGTTTTTCATGTAATTTCCCTTGATTCATTAACCCTGTGGGAATTAGTGTTTGTAACCTAATCTCTCATAGCATTTGTAGTGATATTTCTTGTTTTGAATTAAGGGTTTAGATTAAAGACTATTGGATGGTTTGTGGCCATTGAAGTGGACAGACCATAACCATAAGCCTAAATTTAATCCTTGAGTTAGATTTATTTCTCATGCATCTGTGCTTATAGCCAGATGAAGATTGGATCATCTCTCATTTGACCTGCAGTCATTCTCATTGTGTTTCAAGGACCAAATCAAAGTTAGATATTATTTCTCCATTTTTATAAATTTACATCAAAATTCCCCCAACTCAGATCTGGATCATTTAGTTTAACTTTTACTTTTATCATTTAGTTAATGTGACAAATTCAACCTCCCATCTTATGTGCTTTGTAGATAGGATAAGAGGCCAGATCTGGTAGCTCAGATCTGGAGGTTTATCTTGCATTTTAAACAAATTCTCTGTGGACGATCTTTTACTCACTTACATTTAAAACTTGCTATAATTGGCCCTGATCTTGCAGGCTAATTCACTTCTCTCTGTGCTGATATTTCTTTATTTTTTTTCCAGATTCAGTATAACTTAGCATTCGAAAACCTGTTTTCAAAACACAAATAAATCATGCACACTCAGAATACCAACAAGCTCATCTGAGGTCTAAGTTGGAGCATTGGGTAAGTTCCATCACTCTTCAGTTTACTTGTGTTACTGTACTAGTTTGTTAGACATTATTATTATGTTGGCTTGATGGTTTACTAACGTGTGCCGGTGTTTCAGCGTCGAGTTGCTGAGGACTTGCAGATGAGGGAGGCGACCGCCGCCTCTCTACGTTCCAAAAGTCAGGTATGGTTTAGCGTAATTTAGTTTGGATTGTTCATTCCTATTTATTCTAACACGTTCGTATTGGCTTGTTGTTTGTTGTTTTTTTTTTTATTCAGGCAGTTTCGAACTCCACTCCTGAGGCTCCTCCTCACGGGTCCGTTCCTATCCCTACCCAGGTCTGTTTTAGTCATTGGGTTCATAACTTATTTGTTATCATAATATTCATCTGATGCGTTTGTTTATTCTCGTTATAGCCGTCTGCATTTGCCTTCCCTCGGGTGCCATATGCTGATCCTGTGACCGCAGAGATAGTCAAGCGACTTCTGGGAGAGAGGCTAGATCTGGTATATATGTATTTTCCATTTCGAGTTTTGCTGTTGTTTGTATATGCATATGTTTGCTTCTTCTGATTCATTAGATTTATACAGGTTCGTCAGCTCAAGGAGGCACAGCTAGAGGCAGCGTGGGCACGTGTCACTCTGGAGGTGAGATGGGTCCTTGGAGAGGTGGAGAGTTGTGAGGATCTGGTGGTCGAGATGTTGGTCACACGGAGGACTCATGCGGAGGCACTAGCGGTAGTGTGTCGGACGACACTGGCGGAGATGCAAGTATCCCTGGATCGGTTATAGTATCGCCTGACGAGGGGCGAGCGGGGGTCGCGCAGGTCAGCTAGTCATCTTGAGGGATCAGAGTCGAGGGCTGCGAGTTCTTCAACTGTGCAGTCTCGTCAAACCTCTCACAGTCGCGACAGGAGCGACAGTCATGAGGATTCCGTCGTTCGGGGGAGTCATTCCTCCTCATTCTCAGTCAAGGCGATCGGTCAGTCAGGCCAGTGACGGAGGTTCGGTGGCAGGTCCTCGCCATTTAGAGGTCTCGAGGACTTCTGGTCCCGGGATTGTGTTTTCAGATGATCAGTCTACGGACCTCCGGGCTGACAATACCAGCGATAGCAGCGCTCGTCCTCCTCAGCGGCAGCGTAGGGATTAGGGGTGTGTGTGCGTTTATTTATATTCGTTGTATGTGCATTGTATATAGGGGGAGTGTCCCCAGTGACAAATGTGAAGAAAAAAGAAAGGATTATATTTTTTTTTTGGTACATCTCTATATATATAGGGATTTTTGGTTCAGATGTACCTAATTTACTTCTCCTCCTTTGATTTCCTTTTGGTGTTTTCTTTTTTACCTTCGGTGCTGTCAGCCGTCACTAGGACTTGGATGCTTTCTAAGCTGGCCTGGTGCTGGTTTGAAGGTCGCTTTGTGTCTGCACATGTAAAGGTAATGCTATCAGTAGTTTTGTTCCCCCCCCTTGTCAGTTGTCAAGGGGGGAAAATATCTCAGACCGAGGTCTGGTGATAAAAAGGTGGATATAAGCCTCTTTTTTTTTCTCTTATTTTTTTTTTTCCACTTTCTCTCTTTTTTCTTCTTTTTTTTCTTTTTCTTTTTTCGAAATAATAAATAGTGCAACAAGGAAAGCAAATGATAATAGAGATAATGATAAATTATAAAAAAAAAAAAAAGCCCTAGTGTAGAAGCGTGGTTGAGCTTGCAGTACAGTATTTTGATAACGCTATCTGAACAGTATCTTCATCATTCTTCATCTTTTGGTGGTTGGGTCAGCACTTCCAGTATAGTTTACCTTCTTTTTTCATAAAAAAAAAATGCCCCAGCGTGTGGATACAATGGAGCTTCTCTGGGCCTTAGATAAGCATTTTGGGTTTATAAATAGTCATGGGTATTAGGTGGATTAGTCTTGCAGAAAAGCGCATCGATACTGTCTCCGAACGGGGGGAGGTCCTTGGATTAATAGCGTACGGGGGTCTATCTTAGGGTATTGATCATCCTATTCCATGGTTATTTGGGAAAAGCATGGTAAGTATAATGGGTGATTGCATCAATCGTCATTCAGTGGTTTTCAGTTTCATTCCTAGGAATATCTTGTGATGTTTCAGATTCATCGTCCAAAATAAAACTAAAAGGGGGAGAGGTAAGGCTTAGTGATATGGGGAATAGTTCGAAACTAACACCTTTTCAAAAGGGGTAAGTAACAATCTTCTCCTTTGAGGGATATGGAATACCATGATCGAGCTCTTCGTCATGTTTCGGTACCATCAAAATCTCGCATTCTATGGCTAGCAGGGGTTTATCCTCCTCCCGCCACCTTACGACGACATCTAGTAGTATGAGAATATCAGGGATGCCCTCGCAGTTTGCTTATACACTTGCAGTAAAATTTCTGGAGATGTCCTCACGGCCTTCCTATTCTTCCTTGAGTTCATTGACTTATTCATTCGTCGTAATGCTCTCGCTCGATATACATATTTTTTGATGTGTACATTTCTTTTGAAAGCATCTTGCTGGCGCAAGAATAATGAGTTTTGATTGAACCTAACATCTTCATTTTTTTTGCTCTATCATCTCCTCCAATGGCGGGGATAGGGAATGAGAATCGGGTGTTTCTTACGCTTTTGAAAAAAGTTTTAGGTAGGTCACTAATCCTTCAATCAAATCGCCCGAGTGTAAATGGTGGGCAACAAGTCAGAGATTTTAAGGATATTCTGAGGATTGAAGACATACAACAAATGGATGGGTCGTGATGAATACGGGGATGATAAGTATAAGTATTTTAACCATGAAATGTGATGATCATAAGACTAAGGATTGTATTTTTTAAGGTACATGGCATTCCAGGGGCTAGGGAGCTCTTTCCCGTCTTGGTTTGTCAATTTGTATGCGTTTCCAGGGTATGCAGCTGTTATAACATAAGGGCCTTCCTAGTTCGGTTTCAGTTTTCCTTTTTGATTGGCGTGTTTGGAAGGCATAATTTTCTTTAAGACTAGCTTGCCAATGTTAAAGGTTCATTCAAGGACTTTCTTATCATACGCCCTAGCCATTCTCATCTGATATACCTGAGCATGATCAACTGCCCTTAGGCGTGTTTCATCGAGTCGCTCTAACTGAGTAAGTAAAGTAATTCTCCTCTCGTCTAAGGAAAGCTCATCATCGAGTTGAATGCGTAAAGATGGTACTTATATCTCATATGGTAGGACTACCTCCATCCCATAGGTGAGGAGGTAGGGAGTTTGGCCGGTGGCCAATGGACAAGAATTGACATTCGACCCAGTCAGCTCCATTGCTTGTTTCAATTGTTCGTTTCAGGATTTGAATCAGTGTCTTGTTCGTAGCTTCTGCTTGTCCATTGTCTTGAGGGTAGAATGGCGATGAGTGGCACAAATCAATGTCGTATTTCTTGCATAACTTCTTCATCTTTTCTGTAATGAACTGCCGTCTGTTGTCGGTGATGAACATTCTGAGTACTCCAAACCGGGTAATGATATTTCGAACTATAAACCTCGCGAGCGTCGAAGAGGTGATTCTGACATAAGACTCGACTTTTGCCCATTTGGTGTAGGATTCGGTCGCTATAAGTATGAATGAATGCTTGTGAGTATTCCCAACGGTGTCTGTAAATGGTCCAATGATGTCGAAGGCCCATATCAAAAATGGCCACGATGAGGTCATAGTGTTTAGCGCAACTGATGGAGCTTTGATAAGTGCGGCGTGCTCTTAACATTATTTATAGGATTGAACGTAGAGATGACAGTCTCTAATCATCTTCAGCCAAAAGTAGCCTTGTCGTGTAACTTGATCGGCGAGTCTTTGTCTACTGGAGTGGGCACCGCAGGCGCTAGCGTGTGCTTCTCGGATGATGTATTGTCCTTCGGCAATCATGATGCATCATAGCAGTACTCCTTTGGTGAAGGCTTCTTTATATAATGTTTCACCGAGTATACAGAATCGGGCACACCAATTTCTTATAGTCTTTCGTTCGATCTTCGTAGCATATGGGGGAATGTGTTGATGTTTCAAGAAATTCCAGATGTCAAAATACCATGGCTATCTGTCGTCAGTTGGTGATTTCTCGAATCTGAATGTAGCGACTTCGGTTTCTATTTTAGCGTGATTTTCTGGAGTGATTATTTTTTTTAATTCCGTGCTGGCAGGGAGAATTCGTAGTTCCCTTGCAACAGTCCGTGCTACTTTGTGGGTGGGTACTGTTAATCTTTCAATGAAGGTCTTGGTATTTTGGCCGATAGGTATCTGGATGACAGAGGCTAGTGTGGCTAAGGAATCTGCTAACCCGTTTTCTAATCTAGGGATGTGTGTGAAAGAGATCTTTTCAAAAAATTTCACCAAATATTGAGCGGTCTCTAGGTATCTCATCAATCTCCTTTCCTTAGTTTTCCATTCTCCTATGACTTGCGAGATTACTAGTTTAGAATCGCCTATGGTCTTTAACTGTTTGACACCTAATTGTAACGCCATCCTCTATCCAGCTATAAAAGCTTCGTATTCTACAACATTATTGGTAATAGGGAAGTCTAATTGAAAAGCTTTGGGTATCACCACTCCTTCCGGGCTTAGAAGGACTATTCCGATGTCCTTCCCTTTGTGATTTAGAGCACCGTCGAAATAGAGAGTCCATGAGGTTTTATCGGGCTCTTCGTCATGAATTGTAAGCCTTCATCAGGGAAGTCCGCATGTATAGGTTCATCATTCGGGAGTGGAAGATCTGCGAGGTAATCTGCAATGGCTTGCCCCTTGATCGACTTCTCGGTGATGTAAGTGATATCGAACTCTTGTAATAGCATATGCCAGCGAGCGATCTTCCCTGATGTGGCGGGCTTTTCAAATATGTACTTCAGAGGATCCATTCGGGCTAGCACTAGTATCTTATGTACTCCGAAGTAATGTCATAATTTAGTTGAAGCCCATACCAATGTGAGGCATGTCTTCTCCATAGGGGTGTACTTTCGTTCATATTCGACCATCGTTCTACTAAGGTAGTAAATGGCCTTCTCTCTCTTGCCATCTTCTTCATATTGTCCTAAGATTACTCCCATCGCTTTATTGTTTACTGAAAGGTATAGGATTAGGAGTCTTCTGTGAACTGGTGGTGATAGTATTGGCGGGTTAAGGAGGTGTTTTTTAATATTATCGAAAGCTTGCTGGCATTGGTCATCCCATTTGCACTCGGTCCCTCCTTTAAGTAGTTTGTAGAAAGGATCGCATCGGTCTGAATGCTGAGAGATAAATCTCTTGATGAATTGCAATCTTCCTATCAAACCTCGTAATTCCTTAATATTGTTGGGAGGTGGCATCTCTAAAATGGCTCTCACTTTCATGGGGTCGACTTCAATCCCTTGGTTGCTAACTATAAAACCAAGTACTTTTTCAGAGGTGACTCCGAAAACACATTTCTTAGGATTCATTTTTACTTGATATTTCTTAGCTCTCTGTAGCATTAGCTGAAGGGCTTCAACATGTCCTACTCGCGTCTAGGACTTTACTAATATGTCATCGATATAAACTTCTACACACTTATGCATCAAATCGTGAAAAATAGTCATCATGGTATGTTGATATGTGGCTCTTGCATTCTTAAACCCAAAAGGCATGATGGCGTAGCAGTAAGTTCCCCATGGTGTGGTGAAGGAAGTCTTCTCTTTGTCAGATTCTGCTAACTTGATCTGATTATATCCAGAGAAACCGTCCATGAAAGACAACATCTCATATCCAGCGGTGTTGTCAACAAGAGTGTCAATATGTGGGAGTGGGAAGTCATCCTTTGGGCATGCCTGATTGAGGTTTTGAAAGTCAATGCAAACCCGTACCCTGCCGTCTTTCTTGGCGACATGTACTATATTGGTGATCCACTTGGGATAGAGGACAACTCGGATGAATTTAGCTTTGTGTAACTTATCAACTTCGTCTTTGACTTGAAGGGCTGTTTGGGAGTGCATCCTGCAGAGTTTCTTCTTAACAGGTTTCGCATCGGGTTCTAAGACAAGATGATGTTCTACTAGGCTTGGGTCTAAACCAAGCATGTCCTCATAGGACCATGCAAAAGAGTCAAGATGTTCCTGTAGAATTTATACAATCTGTTGACGTTCTCTAGAATTGAGCGTTGCACTAATTAATAGTTTCTTGGGCTTCTCGTCGGTGCCAAAATCGATTTCCTCTATGGGTTTGGCGGCAGCCTGGGTCTGTTCGTCAAAACGTTTAATAATCCACCGGAAGTCCTGAGTCTCATCAGGGCCTGGTGTTCCTCCTTCATCCTCGATAAGCTCATATACCGCGAAATTACTAGGCTAGGGATTTATTTTTGTGCAAGGCCACTCTTCATCGGTGTAACTTATGACCGAAAGATCTTTGGTAAAGTGAAGGTCAAGGCTATTAATTCTTCTCTCAAAGTCGTGGAGTATCTCTTCTGGTATGATGACTGGCTTATTACATAGCCTGAAGGCTTTACGTCCTTGTGCACGAGACGGGTCAAGAGTTAGAGGAGGGAAGTTCCCTCGTTGACTGCAGACTTGAGTCGGGATAAAGAGTTTCCTTTCTTTTTCAAGGTTTCTAATTTTTTTGAGTTTTGTGTTTCTAGTTTTTTAGGGTTTTTTATATTTTCTTTTTTTTTTATCTTTGATAATAAATATGGTACAGGGTCGGTGGCCTCAAGAGGCACCGGGAGAGCCGCTTCCTCTAGTTGAGGGAGCAAGACGGCTGCAAGAGCCGTTCGGACGATCCTTCGGGGAAAGCGGACTTGTTGCAAATTTGGCATTTTTTTTTGGAGTCCTCATCTAATTGGATCTTTCGAATAAGCAATGCTGATGACAAGGGTATCATAGTTTGGGTTTCCTCTACTAGGTTCATTGTCTCTTCCCTGAAGAAGCTTGAGAGATCATAATTGATTGAACTATCATCACTGGAGTTATGAGATGATTGTCCTTCCCGTGAGGGGGAATCTCCTAAAGGGTCCCCAGGGGGTGCTTCTTCCCTATGTAATAAATCTATAAATCTCTCTCTTGGTAGCTCTGGGACTTGTTCAGCTTCCACTTCTTGGGCTATGAGAAGTTGCTCAGTATTGGCTGCAAGTGTAGGCTGAGCAATAGGTTCTGCTGGTACATTGGTATGGCTAGAAGTAGTCATTTCTGTAGCATGTTGATTAATTACGGAAGGAATTCTTCTAATCTTTCGATAATTTGGCTCACAGGATTTGCTCTCCCGATGATTGGCAGTGTGTCGGCCTCTATTGAAGGGGGTATAGCAAGCCCTACTGGTGAGTCCAAAGCAGGGTCGTACAGACTGGCTTGGTCTGCAACTGGGACTCTTAATTCGGTTATTCTTTCTGATATCGAAGAGCTGATCTCTGCTCTCTCCTGAGGTGGAGTAGAAGTACTCACACCTTCTTCCAAAATTGCTTCTTCTGGTAGTACAACTTATGTTGTCTACTCTATGACAGTCTCCTCTCTTTCCTCATGAATTTAGGGGATTTGTGGTATAGAGGGGGTACTTTTGGTACGAGGACCTAATAGTGTTTTCTTCTTATTTTCAGTACCTAAAGTTCTCCTATAGGTTAAAACTATTAAGCCTTCCTCTGGTCTTGGTAAAGCTTTTTCTTTGGGGTCTATACTATACCCTACATTTATCAGCAAATTCGTTTTAAGTCCTCCAAATGGCACGGTCAACTTTTTCGTCTGGTCTTTTTCTTGACTCGACTTCTCTCTCACGGTAGTAATTACTTCGAAAAGGTAAGAGGACACATTGAACTAATAATTATTTGCCATGAGGTACAATGCCTTGACAAATAATGCTCTTCTCTGTGTTCCATGTCCTGTGGGATGAATAGTCCTATGGATAAGAACATCGAAAAAGTGAAGTGATAAACTCCTTGCTTCCAGATCCTTTCTAAGGAAAAAAGACCTATCCCGTGAAACTTTTCCTAATAATTCTGTTGACATTTGGATGAAGTTGGGGAGGTATCTGATGGTATCCTCAAAAGTTTGGCCTTTGGATTATCTTGGGATAATTGTGGTATCTCTAGGGGTGCATTCATAACCCTGGCTACCATTTCCTTTGAAATTTTGATTGGAAGCCCATCAATACTGGTGGAGAGGGTAGGAGATGGTCCCTGGCTGCTTTTGGTCATATTTTTATGAAATAACCCCACCAATCTAGAGTAGTAGGATAGACTGGTGTGATTTCTGGCTCTAGGAAATAGGTAAGCCTGACATTCTTAAAGTATTAAATGGCTTCTCCACCCATTACCAAGTATTTAAAGACTCAACGTCTACTGCAATTTTAGTTCCCACGATATGATGTTTCATTGAAGTAGGGAGTTTATCTGCTGGCGTGGTAGAGGACGCTGGCCTTTTTCCTTTATCTAAATTTAGCCTCTTTTTAGGGACAGACACAGACTCTGTCTCATTTGTGTCTTTATGATTTTCTCTAATAACTACCCTTGAAGATTTGATCTTCTTCTTGGGTGGGTCTGTTGCTTTTGATTTGGCCTAATGGACAGCAGACCGTGCGATACGATGAATGATTCGAATGTTATCAGAACTATTACCTTCATCTTCTTCTTCTTCTTCCCTTCGTCGTTTGCCTGCCTTGTCTACCATGCTCCAATTCTCTTTTCTATAAAAATTAATTACCAACACCATTAATTAAACTTAAATTCCATGTATTGAATAAAATGTCTTGCAGAAATCCTTCCACTTTATAATTAAAATTGTCACCTTACCTCCTTGAAGATTGAAACCCTAATTTGTTATTATAGAATGAAATGCACGTAGGGTTCTTAGAATAAAACGGAGGAAATAAGGGGTTTTTTTAAGAAAATAAGTAGTTAGGTTGGGTGGAGGAATCAGTTAAGATTACGGATGATTTGAAAAAGAGTGGGAAGGTAGGGGGAGAAAACTGAAAGTGTGAAAATCGGACCGACATATCCTTTTTATAAATATGTAGGTCCTGTTTTCAGTGACGACTTGCTAAGTTGATCATGACATGAGTTTTAACTTAGAATCGTAAGTAGATTTTGGCCTTTTAAGAATCACAATCACTGCATTTCTAATGAGCGTAAGTACGATTAATTGTAAATCCATACGATTGTCCAATATATTATATAGAAAGTATGAATTATGACCTATTACTTTTCAACGAAATGGGTCGTATTATAATACCTATACTAACTAAAAACGAAAGTAGTTTACATAGTTTACAATTGGTGCTATGGATGAGTTGGTAGTTCGACAATCCATGAGGTTTTTAATTTTTAATTTTGGAGAGGCGATGTCTCTCCCAAGGATACTTGTTCTCTAGGATTATTTACTGGTTGTGTAGGAAACTGACCACTTTCTCTCCTTCCCACTTGAGAAGCTATCTGGCCTATCTAGCTTTCCAACTTTTTTATGGACTGCATATGTGAATTAAGTACTTGGGAGAACTGAGTAAGCTGGTGTAAGTCCTTTGAATACTGATGAGATTGTTGCTATAAATCTCGAAGGATCTCAACAACCATTGCATCAGGTGCATTGCTCTATGGTCCATATTGGAGCTGCCCAATCGATAATTGAGGTTTTTATTGGAAAATTTGAGTTTGGGGAAATCTGGGCTGCACAGCTATTGGTGCTAGCTGCGCTCCTCCTGTGGAACCATAATTAAATCCAGGATTGTTCCTCCATGATGGGTTATAGGTGTTCCCATATTCTCCCCTCTGAAAAGCCATTACTCGTTCATTTTCCATTGCCTCCTGGTATGTGGCACAGTTGGATTTTTAGTAAAATTATGAATCTGGCTATTAGAGTAGCCTGCTATATAGCTGTCCAGAGTGTTAGATTTGGCTATCATTAATATCGCGATTTGCTCTTTCAAAGCTAAAATTTTCGCACTCATATCCTCCTTTACTTTATCTTTAGGGATATCGTAAAGTCCACCGCTCGCGAGTGGGGTGTGGCGAGTAACATCAGGATTAGATCTAAGTAGAGCCTATTTCTGTTTTGAATTATTGGCCAATTTTTTGAATAAATTCTAGGACTGCTGGCCGTTCTGAGCCATAAAGGCTCCTCCACTTACGACATCAACTGTAGACTAGTTGGTCTCAGTCAATCCTTGATAGAAACTTTACGCTATCAACCAATTTGGGACCTTGTAATGAGGATACGTCTGTAACAGATCCTTCATCCGTTCCCAACTCTCGTGAAATAATTCTCCTGGCTTTTGCCGGAAGTCTTGAATTGCCTGGCAAATTTAGTTACTTTTACCAATTGGAAAGTACTCGCCCAAGAATTTGGACTTTAATTCCTCCCAGGTGGTAATACTTCTGGCAGGTAACGAAATTAACCATGCCTTTGCCCTATCCTTGAGAGAGAAAGGAAGCAGATGCAGTTTTATGAACTCTTTACTAGCATTCTATGTTTGCAATACTGTGCAAAATTCTATGAAGTCCCTTAGATGCTGGTAGGGATCTTCTTGATCAAGCCCATGAAAGGTCGGTACAGATTGAAGTGTATGGAGCTTGATTTCATAATTTGACACGCAGACACCTCTGGTGGAACTATACAAGAGGGCTCGGTCAACGTTATGGGACTGAAATGTTCCTGGATGGATAAATCGTTAGCCATTATTAAGGATTTTGTTGTAGAAATTTGACTTGCTGCCAAATTAGGTCGGAGAGTCCTTTTAATTTCTGGATTACACTCGAAGAAATCTAGACTTCGAGATCGGGTGTGATGAAGAAAAGAAAACTCCATTTAATTTTATATAATTTTTATTCTAGAAAGCAAGGAGAGAGAGAAAATCCAAGCCTCTAGCTTCTCTAATCAGGGGAAGTTGAGACTCTGAGTCATCGCTCCGAATGAACCTGCGAAAGATTAAGAAGTGATCAAAGAAAGTTAAAAATATAAAGAAATATAAAAAGAGAAAGAAAAATATTTATTTTTAAAATGGAAATATAAACAAAAATAAAAGATAAACCACTTCTACGACAGTAGCACCAAAAATTTGACCGACTTATAGTATGTTTATATTTAAATTAAAATCAAGTCTTAACCTATTACAAGCGCATAATGAAAATTATAGCACTAGTGATAGGATCGATCCCACAAAGAAGTGATTTTCTTCTTATAGATTTTTATATTCCTTTTTTAAAAAACTATCTTTATCTTTTAAGTCCTGAACTACTGAAGAAATATGAATAAAAGAATATTTTTTATATTAAGTTGTAAAAAAGTAAATCCTAATCCTCCTTCAGATTGAGGTCGTCAATCTCAACCTTCAGCTATCGGATGTTTACAAATTTAAAATACCATTACACCGTATTGTAGCCTTTCAGGATTTGGGCGTCAATCAAATACTAAAATTCTTTAACACAGATTTAATCTAATCAACAATCTCCTAAAATTTGGGCGTCAATCAAATTCAAGAAAATTGAAGAGGGAAAAGTAAAACCATTACACTAATCTGCAAACTTTAACCTGAGTCATCAATTCAAATCAAAATTCGTAGATGTTTACAAAGCATATAAAATCTAAACTAGAAAGCAAAAGTAGAACCATCCAAAGGGTTGATCCTTTAGCTTCCTCAAACTTGATTGTCAAGTAAGACCTCAGAGAACTGTGGACAATGTTACTTTGTAAATCCTAAGCTACTTTGATCGGGAGAAAACACAGACCTCAGTAATCAATTGATGTTGTGAAATTCTTCGATAATTATTCCTATACCTGGCCCTCTTATTTATAGATCATAAGGAGTCGGTTTACAGAGTTCTAATTCTAATAAAAGAAATAACTAAGATAAAAGATTCCTAATATAACTCTAATTCTAATTTTATTCTTCCTTGCTTTCAATGGTTGATGTGTTCAGGATTTCTTTCCTTGATAACAGCAGCAAAGATCTTAGGAGTCTATCTTCATCAATCTTCTCAGATCCGTGATTAGCCAAACTTCTAATTAAAGAGTTCTTCTAATTCTGTTCTTGGCGGTGATAGTCTTCACGTGATCAGCAGCAATAGAAATATCAGGAAAGCTTCTATTCATACAATCGTAAATCATGATTATCCATTTTCTTCTTTTTCCTTACTTAGAAAATCGTAAATCACGATTTTCTATCTTTCATAGCTTCCTTAGTAGACAACGATCACTTTCTTTGGTATCGCTTTTTACTCTTTTATCGCTTTCTGAAGAATCATCTTTTGAAGAATCGTAAGTTACAATTTCTCAATTTTCTTTTCTCTAGCTTCAGTATTAGCGCTTAATCGTAAAATACGATTTCTCATATTTTAATAAGTGGCGAATTGTCTTTTTACGCTTAATCGTCTTTTTACTACTTTTTGAGATCATTTTGATGAATATTAGTACTTTGGCTTTCTATTACTATTTTTCTTTAATATATGCACATCAGTAACTTGTTAGTAGCAAACTAAGTCCTAGCATCACTAAGTTAAGGGTGATAAAATGATATATTTTGTGACTGATTAACGCCCCACGAAGCTTCAGGCTGCTTTAATTATTTGACCGGTCAGCTTCAATTATGACCGATCGAATTTCATTGTCTATTTTCAAGTGTTCTGTTTGCTTGCTATTCAACCAGTCGACTTGGCTTGGACCGGTTTGTTTTGATAGTTCTGAAGCTGTTGGGTGTGCTGACCGATCGAAATAGCCATTTCGATCAGTCCAAATGGACTCTCTTCTTTTCTTGTTGGGTTCTTCTCCGCTGCGCTATCATGATCGGTTGAAAATCCAATTTTGACCGGTCCAGAAGACCTTTGAAAGCCTTTTCTTCCAACTGTTTCCCTTTAGATTCTTGTCGTTGCTTCGGGTTTCTTCCTAACTGCGTTCTTTTAAATCTTTTTACGTTTAACCAGCTTTTACACCTATTGCAACACAACATAAACTAAAAGTACACAATAGTAGTTAAATGAGGGTTAACAAAGCTAGGATTCGAGGATAATTTATATAACTTTTGAGTCCGATCAGCATGTCATTGTTAAAATATATCAGATTTTCTAAATCTTTGTACTAATGCCATTTCATCCAAGTATCTATGTTTCATATCTCTAGGTCTTACTATGAATGATGTTGGCAATACTACTCGTTTACCTATTTTACTGCCCCGATTCTCACCTGCAATAATGTTGTCAATATTTTCTTGATATAAATCAGCACAAATTGAATCTTGATTGTTGTAGTAGTAATTTAGTTGAGTTATTTCAATTTTTATGTACATATCTACTGCATATTGATGAAATAGTCGACCACTATACATCACATTCCACATTGTCCCATCTCTAATTTGGAACATGTAGGCATAATACACTCGACATGAAATAGTCTTCAAATTAGTTGCATGAGTGTTTTCTGTAATGTACATAAAAGAAATTTCCAATGGTATATAAGTAAATATCGTAAATCACAAAAATTGTTATGAAATGAAGAGGATTAAAGAGAAGAAGTTATTTTACCTTCTTCATTGCATAAAATTTCTTCAAAGTTATCTTATATGGATCTCCAAAATGGTTGTTCTTATTCGAACAGAAGTTGGAGTTGTTCGCTCTAGATCCTAATAGTCCTTCTCCCGCCCTGTTTTACCAAGAGGGAAGTGTTGAGGATATTGTAGTGGATCATAACAACCATAATCGCAGTGAATCTTGTATGATTAACCAGAACATCCATGGACCACTATATCCTGTCTATAGTGGCCATCGTCAATACTTTCCTCAACCCGGATAGCATCAACTTCATATGTTGTAGGAGCATTGTAAACTCATTGATTTAGTCCACAATTTTCTCTAATAACAATACAATAATCTTCAACGGGATTGAGATTAATTTCTCAATTGTCTACCATTTCAACTCCGAAAGATGGCGTAGTCAATTATCAACTTCATGATTGATATAATTGCAGAAAGTTTGGAGAGTATTTTTTGGGGATAAGGATGCCATGTAATGGAAGATTTGCCCATGAACTAGGAATGTGTATGTCCCCAATTTATTATATGCCACTTTTCGATCAAGGTTCGCTCTAATTGAAGTAAATGCAAAAACACTATTATATCCATAAAAATATTGACGAAAGTACTTTGACTCTTCTGTTTCGGAGGTACATAGTTTGGACAACAAATCTGGAATCTCGTTCATATGCAATTTTACTTCTCCATTGTAGCGAACAAAATGTTGGCGGTTCCTGCTTCAATCGCTTTACTTTACAACATAAACAATCTGGTACCATCACAACTTGTTGAAAAATCTTTTTATCGAGCCTTTGAAAGCTGGAGTAGATTAGGAACACGTGGAGGTGTTATCCTCCTCGTCTAGCTGGTATGTAGGATCACCCTCGTGCTCACGGTCAAGACTTGCAGCTAAGACATGAAGTCGTAGGATGAGCTATCATCTAAGCTCAACAAGGAAATTAACAATGCTAACCTATATGTTAGAATGCCAATTCACTTTTTGATCCATAAAATACCAATCTACAGGAAATAAGATGATCAAGCTCCCGAGTTAGCGCGATCACCTGTTAAGCTCCCGAGTTAGCGGGATCACTTGAACCGAGACATCAAGCTCCCGAGTTAGCAAGATCACTTGTGTTCAAGAATATGTAGTCAAGCTCCCGAGATAGCGGGATCACTTGTGTGACGACCCGACTTTTCCAATCCCTAAGGTATAGGAAAGGCCGGTTCATCAACTTATTGATTTCTCAATAAGTCGTAACAAACAGAAGCCGACAACATACCAATGATCTAAAGACAGAGGCAAAGCATAAAAATAATCTAAAAATAAAAGCTTTTAACAACAAAAATATATATCACTATGAGGAACCAAGAAGAACCACCGGTGATGGCCAATCCAACACCTAAAATAGTGGTTCACAATAATGGTTCCTCGAGTGATATCAAAAGAACAAAACAACGGCCTAGGGCCCAATATTCAAAAAATATTCTAACAAAAGTACCAAAAAGAAGGGATCAAGAATCAAAGGAAAAACTCCTCAGTAGATATATCCAATTCCTCCTCAGGAATGTAGTCGGAGTCCTCCAGATCCTCTGACCCTAGGTCAGTCTCAGCACCTGTGACGTATAGTCGAGGGTGAGCTAACAATAAAGCCCAATAGAGGAAACAGATCTATTTGCATTTCATTACAAGTAAAGGTTTTCAAAGACAGAAATCGGATCAAATATAATTTTCAAATGATGCTTTGCAAACTAAATCTCCAGTTCTAATCATGAGTCAAAACTAGAATATTCATCTAACGTGTTCAAAATCTTCTGAATTAGCATGCTTCTTGTCTTAAATTTATAATTTAATTTTATCTCCTAAATTTCCTATAGCATGAGAACGGACTACGTGACCGATGAGAAACCCTACTGACCATCGTCGTTCATGAACCCATCTTCTGAAGTGCAACAAGCCCCTATGCTGTGAGGGAAACTTGCGCCAAAGTAAATACCGTCAACACGGTTGGTAGAATCTAGGGCATCGTTCGTATGTACCTCAAATCGAATGCAAATGCTAACATATATCAAGGCTTATTATTCATAACATATTACTGATTTTTCAAAGTTCTGATTCAAAAATTAACTGAGGTTCTGAGGTTCGAATTACAAAGTTCTTAGTCATAACTAAGTTTCCAAATTTCGGATTTGTGTCATATGTTCTGAGTTTTATTCATGTTGTGTGTAAATATTCCAAAATTTATGCTTCTTATTGAAACAATAAAAAATAGTTTATACTTATAACAGAATGCAAATGAAGTGTAGGGTTCCCCTACCTCAACAAGGAAGATTAAAAAACAAGCATAAGCAGTCCTCACAAAGGACTCCCAATATTCAAAACCTATAAAGATTAACACTCTCAGTGTTAATATAAGACCAAAAGTCAAACCCAAAAGCTTGCCGAGAAAAATTTGACAAAATTTTAAGGATCTGAAATAGGGCAGAATTCGACCCTTGAATTCAAATTTGTGGGTCGAATTTGAAATTCGATGGTCGAATTCAATTTCGACCCTCGAATTCCCAAAAATCTCATCAGGCATAAAATTTAGAAAATCGACCCTCAATTTTCAATTCGATGGTCGAATTCCAAATTCGACCCTCGAATTGGAAATCGACCCTCAAATTTTGAAAACTATATCAGGCTTAAAAATTCACTTTTCGACCTTCGAATTTCAAATCGATGGTCGAAATCCAAATTAGACCCTCAAATTGGAATTCGACCATCAAATTTGTTCAGGTCTGTGGCTGTCAAATTTTTATGCTCGAATTCTTTCTTTCTTATTCAACCACAGTCTTCCTATCTTAAATAAACACACCACATTCTAATCTAAGCAAAACATAAATTAAAATGACACAAGGAGGTTTTAAAGGCCTACCTCTTGTAGTTTAAACCATTGCTTCTGTTGCACCAATTCACACATCGGAACCCATCTCCAAAGCTTAACGGTTTAGAACTTCAAATCAGTCCATGTTCATAAAGAGGTGGCCACTGCCTCAGCAATAACAAGATCACATAGAACTTCTCACTCTCCACATCTCTCTTCTCTTTAAATGGTTCGAACCAATCAAATTTCTAATACAATTCAAATCAACGGTCGAGATGGGGAGAGGAACTCTCAAGCTCTCAAGATCTAGGATTAAGAAGATGCAAGGCTTTAGAGGTTTATAAATTCCAACGAGAGAGAGAAGTTAAACTTCTCTTTCAATCTCTCTTATAACAAAAAAACAAACAAAACTAATATCTAGATTTTATATTTGCCATCTTATCCACTTAATTTGCAAAAGTGTCCCATGTTGAACACATACACCAAAAATCCCAAAAAAATCCCTCAATAATTTTCGGACACGCTTACCGAGGTAAACAAAAAATAGGTCAAAATATCAGGGATATTACAACTTGGCTTAAAACGAAGCACAATGTGTACATGAAATTAAGGATAACAAGACGTGACAAATGAATGGTATCAGGTATGTGAGAGTATCATGAGCAGATAGCATAGAATCATACACCAAAACTGACATGAGCATATTTAGCATGTAATCATATACGTATAATAACTTGCTATCCAGATGTGAGTGAGAAAAAAAAATATAAACTAGCAAGGTCAACTCCCTACCGTATGATCAAGCTTCCTTGTTACGTGTTACATGTGCATGCATGCATCCAAGCAAAAATCTCCTTTTTATGAGTTCTTCATGAACACCAAGCACCTATGACACACATTCATGTGTTTAGAATGTATATTGGGTCACTGGGTCACTATAGACCTCACATGTGTAACATACATGATCACTAGTCCTAAGATTCAACACAAAGAGTCAACACAGCACAAACATATGCTTGCCTCGGCAAGCTGTAGGGTTGCCGCGGCAAGCCCTTTAGCTAAGCCCTTGCTATAGCAAGCTTGTGGGGTTGTCGCGGCAAGCCGGATGACTTGGCTTGCTGCGAGTGCCCATCTGCTCTTCCTGATCTTTGGTTTTCTTAGTCTGCTGGGGCCTTCTACACTCTACACACACTATATTTTCTTTTATATGTCGCACAAAGAACCCATTTGTATTTATTAAATCAGTATGAAAGGTTCCGGAGTGCGATAATCGAAGATTTCGACTCCGAAACCCTCACACAATCCTATATCTCATAATTGTCGATCCGATCGCGTGGAATCGACATCAACAACTTATAGTTTATTTTAAACAAGCTAACAAAAATGAACTAATTTATTACGTGGTTCATTTTACGGCATACCTTTTGGTGGATTCTTGGTTACGACGACACCAAAAGGGTGTCAGTGTCGAGTTTGTGAAGTACTTGTAAGAACTAGGGCCGCAAGGAACTCTCTGAGACCAACCGGTCGTCTTCCACAATTCTTTCGACCGAATCATAGGGTCACTTTGTGATTCACGGGTTTGAATTCAATGGGTTTGAATTCAAAGGTTTGAAGAGATAGAAGAGGGATGTGGTTTTTGAGAACTAGAAGAAAGGTTTCCTTCTCTGGTTTTACTTTGTCTTGAAGATCAATGGATCTGCTTGGGTTTTCAACTCACAGTGTGATCGAGAAGAGGAGTTAGCGGGGATTTTTTAACTAGACTTGCACTTGACGTGCATGGGAGTCGAATGTGACTCACACCTACGTGGAGTCACAAGGCGAGATAAGTATTATAAGACTTATAAGGCTTGGCTTTAGTGTATTTCCATTACACTAATTAGAGGTGTATGTAAGAGTATAAATATCAAGTGTATTATGTAATACACTTCTATAGGTATATGGCTGGTACAAACTCAAGTATATTTTCTAGTACTCAGTTATGGGTGTATTGAAGGGTACAAATATAAAGTGTATTTTTAATACATAATAGGTTGAGTGCATGTGGTACTTAATTTAGTTTTACTAAATGAACTAGGCCACTAAGGCCTCACATTTTTATCAGTGTATGCTTACTAGTCCTTCGTGTCCCGTGTTAGGCACATGTCCGACTCTATCCAAATCCATACCCGGTATAATTCGGCACATTTTTGCCAGCTGTTACACCCTCCCCTCCTTAAGAGATTTTTGTCCTCGAAAATAAATAAAGGCGGGGAATTGAGATCAGGTCATGGTGTATGCATTGTTGAAATACTATAGGAAAACATACCAAATTTTAAAACGGTGTAACAAGAAAATCAGTCGAATGTTAACTATGTCATTGGAAAATTATTTTAGCAATAAGAAATGTCGAGAATAATGGCACACTATGAATATAGTAACATTATAAATAGTAACAATAGTGAGATGTACAATAGTCAAAATGATAGACATGGTTAAATAAAAAAGTAATATATAGGCAATTCATCATAGAAAAATTTTACTTACTAGCTTGTGCCATAGGCTGCTTGCCACTTCGTCTTGGACTAGTTGTAGATGGTCTAGTATTCGGCTGAGTAGCTTCTGGCACTAGAGTGGCTGCATTACGAGTATACCCAGACCCAAAGTTTCGTGCCCGACCAACATAAGGGGTTGACGCGGTCTTGATGGTGTGTTCCATTAAATAGTGGTGGCCTCTTCAATGAAGTCTACGCGTTGGCAGAGCATGTAATTATTCTGGTGGAGGTTATCAAATTGTTGGAGGGTCTGTTGGTGGTTTTCCCTCATTTTCTGAGCAAGGTCAGCAAGTGTAAAAGTTCCTCCGTGAGAGGGAATTGGTTCTGCTTGAGAGGGGATTAGTTCTTCTTGGTTTGGTTCTGAGGGTGGTGTGGCTCTGGGCTGTTGTGGGGTAGCATGTGGATGGGGTGGCTGTCGGGTTTTCATAGCAAGTTGACATCGTTGATACGTGTTTTTCCATTTGGCAGGGGTAAACACATGAATAGGGTTGGTTCGTTGTTCCTCCCCAGGGGTATTTGATAGGGGTCCATATTATTGGCGTCTTGATGACCCTCAAGGAGTTGAGAGATAAGACGCGCATAAGGACATGCTAGCATAGGGGCTGCAACATTACTAAGGAGATGGATATTAGCATACTTAATACCCTCCCAAATAACTTTCGGGGCATCAACCCATCGGTTTTCATGAACAACAAAAAGGGCTTGCAACAGAACGTCATGTCGCTCGCGCTCATGTTGCATGGGGTATAGATTGTTCTTAAAGACAACATCTAAAAACCACATATTTTGTGGTAACTGACTTCGACGAATGGAGAGACCTTGAGCGGTTTGTCCTCCGGTCATTTTGGCGGTGATGTGAGTAAATTGCACGTCCTTGAGGTGAGGGGCTCGGAGACCTTGGTTCGCATCAAATGTCGCACTACAATCCATAGCTTTGGCTATGTCTTGAAGTTCAAAATGGAATTTGCGGCCATCGATCTCAGTATCTAGTTCTCCGTGGCACTCGACAATTTTTAAATTTTTATAAAATAGTCGGACAAGCCATGGATAAAAATGCGGATGTACGGGTTGGAAAGGGCATCTAGACCTGCTTATTTAAGGTAACGTAACGACCATGCGGTATGTCGGTCGGTATGAGCAAGGATTCATCAAACAGCCAATCAGGTTCCATTGCTTTCGCGTTCCACCATGGAACAGGTTCATCACGATCCACGGGTGGATCAGCATGATCTTGGGATGTGGATGGAGCTTTGCCCTTAGCCTTTGCCAAAGCTTTTGGGCGTACGGGTGTAATTTTGGAAGTCGTGGCCTTCTTCGGAGGCATGGTAGTTATAATAATCGAAAAGAAATAGCAAGAGAAGAAAATGAGGGTTTTAGCTCAAAGATGCACCCAAATTCGAAATATAATGCTAAAACTTGAGATGGAGAAGCTATGCCCAACGCGATTATCTAACATGCAACGGATTTGGAGCAAAATCGAGAGAGTTTTGAACTCAAAATGTGTGTGTGTGGCACGGGAGAGAAAGAAAACAGAGACGCCACCTCAAAAAGAACAAGAGCAATAGAGTTTGGGGGTTTTTGGCCCCACTTAAACCTGTCTCAGTTGCCACGACGACTCAATATGCTTGTCGCGGCCAGCCTGCTCCTTGCCACGGCAGTGCCATCAGGCCTTGGTTGGCACCTCGTGACATGTGCTAATGGGTCTTTGGTCAATGGTTTGACACTACTATGTATCAAGCATCCCTATGTATCATCTAAAATTGTGTGGCGATCAATTTTATATTTAGAAGGGCTCCAAATATTTTATTTCCTACAAAATATATGACAAAGTTGTTTAACTAACCCATTAGTTAACGTTGAAGCACAAGTTTGTGTATAATTTGACTGTTTGGAGTTAAACAGTGTCACTTATTTATATGTATTGGTCATGTGCGGAGCATGCAAAATTCTTTCCTACTTAATACGCAACTGTTAAGACCTATTATACAAATAGCTCAATGGTAACACATATGAAAAAATTTGTATCATAAGTAGTAATTTAGTCTAACAGATGCAATAAGTGGCTTACCTTAGGTAAACAATTGGGGATATTATGCACGAATGTCAGCTTTGCGTTACCAGGTAGCCTCATGAGAATCATGATTCTTCCATTGGACCAGTACGAGTGGAACACACTTTGTTCGCAGAACTTAGTCGCGACGATCCAATATCTGGACTGATTCTTCAATGACCGTCAAATCTTCTTGGACGTTGAGTGGTTGATAATTCAGTACGCGGGTTGGATCTCTAATATACTTCCTCAGCATAGACATGTGGAATACATCGTGCATGCTGGATAAATGTGGAGGTAACGCGACTCGGTATGCTACCTCACCAACTCTGCCCAAAACTTGGGATGGTCTAATGTAGCAAGGACTTAACTTGCCGCGTTTCCCAAATCACATCATGCCCTTTGTCGGGGATATTTTGATAAAGACGTGATCGCCAATCTGTATGGCAGAGGTTAAAAATACAATACACATAAATGAAATTTAACGTGAGAAGCATACATATAGTTGTTTTGGTTACCTGAAAATCAACACTGGTCCACTTGAGATCACATAACTCTTTTGCTGACTCTGAGCACTCTTCAGTCTCTCATGAATGACGTGTATCACTTCGTTCGTACTTTCTATTAAATCAGGGCCCAAAATAAGACATTCACCAACTTCTTCCTAGTTGATCGAAGATTTACATCGGTGTCCATACAGTGCTTCGAATGGTGCCATGCCGATGCTCGACTGAAAACTGTTATTGTATGCAAATTCGATCAGGGGTAAGTGCTTATCCCATGATCCTTGGAAATCCAGCATATAAGCTCGTAACATATCTTCTATCACTTGATTCACCATTTCTGTCTGTCCGTCGGTCTGAGGATTAAACGCAGAAATAAATTCCAACTTGGAACCCATTCCTTCTTGGAAACTCTTCCAGAATCGTAAGGTATATAAAGGATCGTGATCTGACACGATATTCACTGGTATCCCATGTAGTCGGACTATCTCTTTCAGATAGACCTCGACCAATTTTGACGCTGTATATCGCGTGCTGTAGGGTAAGAAATATGCTAATTTGGTGAGACGATCTACAACCACAAAAATCGCATTATAACCCTTCTGTGTATGAGGCAAGCCAAGGATAAAATCCATGGAAATGTTCTCCCATTTCCACTCTGGGATGGGTAGTGGCTGTAACAGGCCAGCAGGATGTTTGTGTTTGACCTTCACTTGTTGGCAGATCAAACATTTGGAAATATATTCAACCACCTCTCATTTCAACCCATTCCATAAAAATGACTTCTTTAAATCCTGATACATTTTTGTGCTACCAAGATGAATAACATAAGCCAACTTATGAGCCTCTTCAAGAATTTCGTGATGCAATGCACTATCATTTGGTATGCATACTCGACCTCGAAAGAGTAAGGACCCATCGTCCTTAATAGAAAAGTCTGGTTGAAGCCCACTGAGTACTCCCTGTCTGATGGCGATAAACTCTGCATCATGCATCTGGAGTTCTCAGATCCTATCAAAGAGTGTGGATCGGATCATCACTGTCGCAAGCAAACCTCCAGTTGATGTCGCCTTAAGGGTGGCACTAGATGAAACTAAGTAATTGAGCAATTTCCATCTTTGTAGCCGTGTCACAAGATGGGATAGTTTAGCGGATGACTTCCGACTTAGTGCATCAGCCTCTACATTGGCTTTACCGGGATGGTACTGGATAGAATAGTCATAGTCCTTCAAGAATTCCATCCATCTTCTCTACCTCAAATTCAGCTCTTTCTGGAAAGAGATACTTGAGACTTTTATGATCGATAAAAATCTCGAACGTTTCACCATAAAGGTAGTGCCTCCAAATCTTCAATACAAAAATGACTGCTGCTAGTTTCAGGTCATGAGTGGGATAGTTCTTCTCGTGATCTTTCAACTGTCGGGAACCATAAGCAATCGCACACGCTTCCTTTGATTCAATGCACAACCTAACCCACTATATGTGGCATCACTGAATACAACAAACCCACCACTGCCTAATGGTAGTGCTAGTACGGGGGCAGAGGTGAGTCTCCTTTTCAACTCCTGGAAACTCTACTCACATGCCTCATTTCACTCGAATTTGACATTCCTACGAGTGAGCTACGTGAGTGGTCCAGCAAGCTTCGAAAGCCCTTCTACAGAATGTTGGTAATACCCTGTGAGACCTAGAAAGCTTCAGATCTCGATTACAGTTTGTGGTTGCTTCCATTGCACTACAACCTCTATCTTTATAGGATCTACGGTAATACCGGCTTTGGAGATGATATGGCCCAGAAAACTGACTTGATTCAACCAGAAGTCACATTTATTAAACTTGGCATACAACTGAGAATCTCTCAATGTCTGCAAAATAAGACATAGATGAACTTCATGTTCTACTCTTGTCTTTGAATAGATGAGTATATCGTCTATGAATACCACGATACACTGATCTAAGGCTTGAAGATCCGATTCATCAAGTCCATAAATGATGCAGGCGCACTGGTCAACCCGAAGGGCATGACGAGAAATTCTTCAGCTTTCACCTTCATCTAATGATATCCAGATCGTAAATCAATCTTCAAAAAAATCACTCTCCTTGTAACTGATCAAAGAGATCGTCGATTCGGGGAAGCGGGTAACGATTCTTGATCGTCAACTTATTTAATTGGCGATAGTCGATGCAGAGGCGCATCAAACCATCCTTCTTTTTTATGAACAACACCGGTGCTCCCACAGTGACACACTCTGTCTGATAAACCCTTTCTCCAGAAGCTCTTGCAACTACTCCTTAATTTCTTTTAACTCAGCTAGTGTCATTTGATACAGCGCTTTTGATATCGGTTCAGTATGCGGGGCTAATTCAATAGCGAACTCTACTTTTCTGTCAGGCGGTAATCCTGGCAACTCATTAGGGAAAATGTCAGGGAATTCACAGGCAATAGGTATATCGGAAAGTGTGATTTTCTTTTCCTCCTGCTCTTCACTTTGAATAAATGCAATATACCCTTGAGCACCATTATCGAGTAATCACCATGCTTGAATTACTGATATAAACGGAGTTTAGCCAACTGCATGCCAAAAAATCTAGCTGATTTCCTTCCTTGGGGGCGGAAAGTGACAATCTTCCTCCGACAATCGACTCTCACCTGGTGGTTGAACAACCAATCCATGCCAAGGATTATGTCGAATCCTTGCATATCAAGTAAGATCAGGCCGGCTACTGGTTCATATTCCCTATAATCTTTGTTCAGGATGATAATCAATCGATACACATTATCAGTAGTGACAGATTGTCCGGTCAGGACTGACACATCTAAAATAAAGTTAAGAGGTTCTGGGGTGGCTCCCAACCTTCCAAATATTTTAGCAAACTGAGGTATGACAAACGAGTGTGTAGATCCAGGATCTATCAAAACTCGTGTCTCATAACACAAGTAAGCACCCTCCGGATACAATAGTAACATACCCATTGTACATGTATTATATAGTTAGTTAGGACTAGTGGAACTATAAAATTCTAAGATTAGTGGAAATAATGCAATGTGCTAAATGTATATATATCTGAATTTTAAATTGATTCACCTTCTTCATCTAAAAGACCATTAAATAACTTATGATAAAGTAATAATTATCAAGCATACCATGAATAATATCATTGCTGGTTTGGGCGCTGTGTGCCGACACAGCATAAGCTCGGCCTTGTACCGTAGGCCGTGCTCTTTGATGTCGTTCTCACCATCTTTGGGCAATCCTTAATCTGATGTCCCATCTTTCCACAATGAAAGCATGCCCCAGATGCTTTATGGCATTCGTCTATCTTGTGTGCCTTCCCACACTTTCCACAGATATCGGCTGAAGCTACCAACGAAGCTGTATAGGATCCCGTGCGGGAAACTGCTGGTTGTGCTCGTGAAACGCGAGATACAAATTGGGCAGGCTGGTTTAAAATATGTGGAACCCGAGGCAATAATGGTGGTAGATTTGCTGGATTGTAGGGCCATGTGTAGGCCACTGCAGCAGGTTGGAATGCTGGCTGCATGGGGTATCATGGTCTCTTACTTGCTTGATCGAAACTAAAAGCTTGAGCCTGAGCTTTTCTGCTTTTATTTTGTTCCTCTCCTTTTGAACATATTCTCGAGATCGGTCTGTGCTATAAGGGTCAACTTTATCACATGTGAGTATGTCATTTCTTGAAACAACTAAATTCTCTCATTAATAAGGGGCTTCAAACCACGCTCAAACTTCTGTGTTTTCATGAGCTCAGTGGCTACAAGCAATGGTGCAAATCGGGAAAGGCGAGTAAACTCTGCCTCATACTCCCTGACAGTCATCTGGCCCTGTACTAAAGTCACAAACTGGACCGCCATCTGATATCTCTCGGGTGCTGGAAAATACTTTTCATTGAAGGCTTCAGTGAAAACGGCCTAAGTCGAGGGTACTCCGAGAATTCTCGTCCTTTCCACAGATTGTCACCAGGGCTCTGCTTCATCTTCTAATTTATATGTTGCCCAACTAACCTTTTCGACCTCAGTGCATGTAACCCTCTGAAGCACCTTCTCGATCCGTGTTAGCCATTTTTCAGCCTCCATTGGGTCATGTTGACCATAGAAACTCGGCGGTCGGAGGTGTACAAACTCTGGAAATCCCTCTGGGGGTCTTCTCTCAGTTTGCATGGCCATGGTGTGTACCATGGTCTCCATCAACTATGGATTTTATCCTGCATTCTGCTCAACTTCGAGAACAGGCCCCATCTGATTAGCATCTGCAACGGGAGGAGTATGCTCAGCAACATTCTCTATTATAATTCGGCTCTCTACCATATGCACATTTTATCCGCTTCTCGAGGCAGTGTCGTGCTCATAGCCCACCATAAAAATTGCATTTGGGCCAGTGCAATGGGGTAACGGTGGTCGACCCCTTCCTCTCCCTCGTCGTGGAGGCATCGTAACCTATTATGATCAAGCAACAACTTGATCAGATAAACCATAAACATCATCCTGACTCAATCTCGACCCTAACACCGAACAAACATCAGAAGCTTTACCATATGTTCATTCCAGAGTTAAGTCTCCAAACGACTTAACGTCGGGCTCTGATACCACCTATGACGTCCCGACTTTTCCCCTTATCGTATATGAGAAAAGGTCACGTCATCGGATCACCTAACATGATCCTTTCATACAAGTGCATCATGTCATGTACAAAGTATTACATTTGTGGAAGCAATTTCAATAACTTTGATATGAAGATAATATGGCAAATGCTGATATTCATTCATCTATCTAACACATTATAATATCAAAGACCTATAAAACAAAGCTAACAGATGCTATGTATAACTTTCCACCGATGACAGCCACCCGTCATCTAAACAATGGAAAAAAAACCTATACATAAAGTATCAAATATCCCATTAAAACATAAACTGCTATTTTATACAAGTTTTCAAAAAGTATCTTTCAAATATTCTTCTTCTCTAACCTACTTAGGAAAGAATTCCTCAGTAAAATATTCTTCCTCATCTTCCTCGTCCTCTTCCTCCCCCTCCTTTGGCTGGTATGCAGGATTACCCTCATGCTCAGGGTCAAGACCTGCAACTAAGACATGAAGTCATAGGATGAACTATCATCTAAGCTCAACAGGGAAATTAACAATGCTAACCTATATGTTAGAATGCCAATTCACTTCTTGATGCATAAAATACCAATCTAAGTACATCATATCTTATCTTGTATCAATTCTATCAACATTTAATATAAGAAAATAATTAGTCAAGCTAATAATTTATCATGCTGACGGATTCATGCTGAAACAAATACAAGGAATCATGTTGAAACAATGAATCATGCTGAAACAGATTTAGCTTAAACAAGCTATCAGACGTAAAACATACATATACAAGAAACAAGATGATCAAGCTCCCGAGTTAGAGAGATCACTTGTCAAGCTTTTGAGTTAGCGCGATCACTTGGACCGAGACATCAAGCTCCCGAGTTAGCGAGATTACTTGTGTTCAAGAATATGTAGTCAAGCTCTCGAGTTAGCGGGATCACTTGGCCCAAAATGAAGCACAACGTGTACATGAAATCAAGAATAACAAGCCATGACAAATGTATGGTATCAGGTATGTGAGAGCATCATGAGAAGATAGCATAGAATCATACATCGAAATTGACATGAGCAAAAATCAGAATGTAATCATATTTAACCATACATCAAAACTGAAACTAGCACATGCATACATAATCATACGTCGAAATTGAACCTATCACTATCATACATGACTACACATCGAAATTGAACCTATCATCATCATACATAACTACACATCGAAACTAAACCTATCATCATCATACATAACTATACATCAAAACTGAATCTAAAATATTCATACCAAACCATACATCGAAACTGAAGCTAGCATAAGCATACATAACCATACAAACTAATGGAATCGGCATCAACAACCGATAGTTTATTTTAAACAAACTAATAAAAAGAAACTAATTTATTACATGGTTCATTTTACGGCGTACCTTTTGGTGGATTCTTGGTTATGACGATGCTGAAAGGGTGTCAGAGTTAATCAGTGAAAAATACCATTTTTCACCTCCTAACCTGACCTTTGATAGACTTTTGAGTTGACTAATAATGTGTCTTAAGTATGTTTTGTAGTTAGTAATAAATTACAATCATAGTGCAGAAATTCATCTAAAAATGCCATGAAGAGACCTGCTGCTTCAACATGTGCCCATGCAGCCCAAAAGGCCAGCCATCAGGCAGATTCAAGGAGCCTCAAAATTCTATGGCAATGGCATGTGTCCAACTGTGTACACATGGGAGGAAACTAGCAACTGCATTTGATGAAGAATGAACCCCTCAAAGTCTACTGAGTGTTGGACAGATGAAAGCCAACACCTGAAGCTGTGTACAAGCTGTGGAAGCAAAGAAAAGAACCTATCTAAAGGTTATTTCAACCTATTGAGAGGTATGGGTGTTGAATGGAAGCAATCGAGAGGTTCTACAAAGGAGAAAAGAAGCTATCAAGAGGTGTACAGAACTTGTCAAATGGATTAAAATTATAGCAAAGATCCTGTCGAATAGTGTAGAAGATCCTGTCGAGAAGTCACCTGAAGCAACCATCCTCGAGAAGTGCAGAAGGATAAAACTATACCTATCGAGAGGTTCCCTGAACCTATCGAACAGTCAGAGCCAACCTAGCAAAGGGATACCTAAAGCTGCATGGAATCTCGCGAGGTTGCCATCAACCTGTCGAGAAGTACTTCCAACTTGTTGAACAGAGGGAGAGATCCTATTGAGGACATACCAAGAGCTGTATTAGATCTCGCGAGGTTGCATCAACCTGTCGAAAGGATAGCTGAAGCTAGCGCAACAATTAAGCATTGAATTTATCCTGTCAAGCAGTTCAACAAAACCTATCGAAGGCTACATTTAACCTGTCGAATGGAGCAGAAATCATGTTTAGAACCAATCGAGAGTTTCTCTGAACATCTCCAAGCACGAATTTGAAACTTCTCAATTCCAACTGAGAAGCACATTAAGTCAGTGCTTTGTTGCACATGGCCCGAGGCATGCTAACAACCATGGAGGGCATTTTTGGAAGTCCATGGGCACGAATGAGAAACTCTCTAACACCCCCACATGTACTTGTCCAATTCGAATCAATTGGTGGGAGATTCTAGAAGTGAAATCAGCCACATCAGCAGCTCAGAATAACCAAATTATTCCCTTAAGCTCTGATTGGCTGAAATAGATCTGAGACAGAAGGGAAGAGTATAAATGGAGAAGAAGCATTACAGAAGAACCATCCAGAGAGAGATCCAAAAATTGAGAGAGTTCAGAGATAATTTTGAACTCCTTCTCCTTCCAAAATTCCATCCTTCTTCCCTCTTCTCCATTCCCTCTTTAGCCCAACTATGGTTGGCTAAATACTTGTAGCTGCTCGGGTGAGGTAGATCTGTAAATTAAGAGGTTTGAGAGCTTTGTATGAGGATTGGATGATGCACATACTACAGATCTGAGAACAATGTATTGTAAGTTATTTTGAATCAATCAATTGTTGGTTTTAAAGTTCATTTAAATCTATTGATCTTGTGGTTCCATTAGATTCTCAATCGAATTTATGTATTTGGGAATTCCCATTCATTTAAACTTTAGATCTCTGGATATCCATCTGATCTTCCTAGGTTTAATATTCCTGTGGATGCCTGAGCTTGTAGCCTTGCATCCACAGTATTTGTAGTGATTTTATTGTTCTAATTGAGGCCTTTGGATTGAAGGAAATCCCTAGGATGATCTGCGACCATTAAAGTGGATAGATCATAGCCTCAAGATCAATTCAATCTTCTAGTTTAGATTAGATTTTTCTACCTTGCATCTGTGCTTATAGCCAGATGAAGGATAGCTGCAAATCAATCCTCGGCATTGCTGCTAGACCAATTAATTTTTAGTGAAGACCAAATCCCAAGCTGCTATTTTCCACATTTGATTTTAATTTCTCAAGCTGCTATTCTCCTAAACCTTTTCTCTATTTCTTTAAATCTGTTTTCTACTCATCTCTCGATCATCTACATTTAGAGTTAATTTTATGTAGTTTAGTAAAGTGACAACCCTTAAAAATCTCTCCTCTTTCCTTTCTTGCTCTATTTTAAATTAGGATAGGTTAGAGTGCTAGATCGGTTCTAGATCTGGAGATTTACTATATTTTAAAACACATTTCCCTGTGGATATTTCCCTACTTACCTTTTTAAAGCTTGCTGCAACAGCCCTGGTTCTTGCAGGCCTGGTTGCCTTACCTTGGTATCTTTTTCTGTGATTTTTCTGTTAGTGTGTTATTTTTAATATCTGAATAATTACAAGGTAGGCAATACAATAAGTTTTTGGCGCCGCTGCCGGGGACCTATGTTTTTAGAATTGGTAGATCTAAGTTTTTCTTATTTTAGATTTTAGATTTGTAATTGTTTGTTCAGTGTTTGACTAATCGCTTCTGTAGTTTTTTATAGTTTTCTGAATTTTTGCAGATTTAGAGCTGTGGCTGGGAGGAACAATTTTTCTAAAAAGAGGAGCAAGCTGTGCTTGAGTTTGCATTTCCTTACTCTTTTACATTTCTAGATCTGTGAATTTTTAGATTTGCAATAGCAGTTTTGTGTGTTTGTGTTGTTTGTTGAAATTTGTGTTGCAATTTTGTGTGTTATACATTGTGTTGTGTGTGGTGTATGTTTGGAAGAAGAACTCTCAAGCCTGAGATTATACCATTAAATCTTGAACTTGAGAGGATTCTTAGGTCTAGACAAACTACACATACACCTATTGAATCTGAGACTGCTGAAATGGGTGAGCAGCTTAGATTGTTGAGAGAATATTTTACACCTGGTGCATATAATTTTCCTTTCTATATACAATTTTCTGCTGTGGAGGGAAATTATGAGATCAAGTCTTCAGCAATTTAGATGTTACCTTCTTTCCATGAGTTGAGTAAAGAGGACTCATACAAACATGTTGATGAATTTCTTATTTTGTGTACCACTTTTAATATTGCCGGTTTGGGGTCAGAAGCCACCAAGCTTAGGCTATTTCCTTTTTCATTAAAGGACAAAGTCAAAGCCTGGTTGTCTATGCTCCCAACCAACAATATTAACTCTTGGAATGACCTGCAATGTCAATTCCTAGCTAAGTTCTTTCCTATGTCTAGAACAAGTCAGTTGAGAAAAAGTATCATATCATTTTCTCAATTCTCAACTAAAAGCTTCCATGAGGCTTGGGAGTGATTCAAAGAGCTGTTAAGGCAATGTCCCCACCATCAAATTCCTCAATGGTAACTTGTATAAAGTTTCTATCAAGGAATTGATTCAAAAAGCAGAAATATGGTAGATGCCTCTTATAGTGGTACATACCTTAATAAAATAGCTGATGAAGCCTAAGAGTTGTTTGAGGTTATTGGAGAAAATTCAATACAGCAGAAGACCTTGTTTAGGGACATTGAATCTCTAGCTAAATTAATGAAAGAGAGCACAACAAGAGGGAAAATGTATGAGGTCACTCGTTACAAAGATTTGGAGAGAAAGGTAGATAGTTTGACTTAGAAGTTTGATAAGCTAATAGGAGCAATGCAGTGTCCAATGGCTGCCAAAGTGGAAGAGGCATGTCTGATATGCCAGTCTCCCACTCACTCCCTTGAAGAATGTCCCTCTGTTGCACAATTTCCAGATCTTATTATGGAGCATGTGTTGACGTGTTTGCCTTCCCTCAAATGAGGGTATAAAATCATCAATAAAACTAGACAGACACACTCATACAGACCTGCAAGTATTCAGGATCTGTTGTAGCAAGCTTTAAAAGGATGGTGAGTAAGGGAATGTCAACAGGGAGGTTGGTTAGAAATATGATAAATCTCTAGATCTGTGTCAGATCTGGCACCCTAACTATTACTAATTTAGCTAAAAGACAAGGGAGAGGTTTGAAATGGATTGTCACTTAAACTAAGCTAAAATTAAGCATAAGCTAAATTGGATCGAGTTTAGGAGCTTAGATCTTGCAGAGGAAGAGAGTGAAAAGCAAAAAATGGAGAAGAGTGGCTTGGAGGTTGGTTTTCACTGAAATCGGATTCGATTAATCATGCTACAGAGGTTCAGAGCACACAATTCCCTCAATTGGCTATAAGCACAGCTGCAGGGTATAAATTTCACTCCAAATCACAGGATCCACCTGGTCTTAAGGCTATGATCTGTCCACTTTAATGGTCACAGACCATCCTATAGACTTTATCGAATCCATGAATTGCAGCAGATGAATCCAATTGGAGCCTGAGCTTAGATTCATCTTAAGGTTATGATCTGTCCACTTTAATGGTCACAGGCCATCCTAGGGATCTCCTTTAAAGCCAGAGCATCAATTAGAACAATTAAAACCACTACAGATGCTGCAATTCCCAGGTCACAGACTCAAGGAATCACAGGAGAATCAGATCCAGGGAGATCAGATGGTATCCAAGAGGTCTACCTGTTAAGTGGGTGAGCTGATATATAGACTCCTCTACACAGATCTGATCGATCACCAAATGAAACCAAAGGAAATTTAAATCTAATTAAAGTGTTAAAAATAGCATAATCATTGTAAACAAGGTCACTTTATAATGGAAATACTCTCAGATCTGTAATCTGTGCAGCTAGGAACCTACAATAGCACTCTTAACCTTACCCAATTACAGATCTAACTTCTCTCCTCGCTACTCCAAGGGATTTAGCCAACCACAGTTGGGCTAAAGGAGGGAAATGAAATTTCTCTGCAAGCTCTAATCTCCAGAATTTGGCTCAGATCTCCATCTCCCCCAAATTGCAATTGGGGGTCTCTATATATAGCTTTCACCTCTGTTTTTCTCACAAAAAATCCCTTCTAAAAGGTCGTCAGAGTTTGTTAGAGTTCTGTTAAAGCACGTGGGTCGGTTAGGGCTTTCAAGGGCATCTTCTGGAACCGTCGTATCAACCACCAAGTGCCTCAGGGTGCGTGCAGCAGGTCACTGACTGTCCACGTGTGCACAGCTGAATTTCTGAGAAGTTCTACACACGATTTCGATAGGTTCAGGAAGCTTTTGACAGGTTGGAATCGAGCATTTTGGTTCTTTCGCTAGGTTCTCAGATCCGTTCGATAGGTTTCGATAGGATGAATCTTCGCTTAGAGTTCCAGCCTTCTCAGTCCTTGGTTTGGAGTATTCGACAGGTTCTGCTCTGCATTCCACCATTTCGATAGGTTTGCTTTCAGTCTTATCGAAAGGCTCAATCACCCTTCAATAGGTTATCTTCCAGCATTCTCATCTCGATAGGTTCAAGAAACCATTCTATAGGTTCCTTTGACACTTCAGGCAGGTTTTCGATAGGATGAGTTCTTCTTTCCTTTCAGCTGCTCGATAGGTTCTGAGATCCTATCGAACTCCTTAATCCACATGAATTCATCCTTCTTCTGCCTTCAGATCCTATCGAAGACCTCTTCAACTGCATGAATTCTTCCTTTCTTTGCTTTCAGCTCCTATCGAAGTCTTCAGGTGACCAATCGATAGGACGTTCTTAGCTTGTTTTCACTTCCTTCGCCTTACCCTGTTGTAGCCACGCGCTCCAAGGGTCCAGTGATGTGCTACCCTTTGGCGTGCTGTTACTAGGTTTGTCCTGTGCTGAGAGATAGCTCCTTTGTGGGCATTCTTGAGTGCTTTTCTGCATTAGTATCTTATTTTATTGCTGTCTACAAAATGCACTTGACAAGAACTTATTAGTGTGCTCACAGGCCTTTCAATGGTCAGGTTATATGGTGAAAAGTGGCATTTTTCACCACTTAACACACACCCAAACCTAAGCTTTGCTAGTCCCTGAGCGAAGGAGAATTAAAAGAAAATAAAAATGCCACTTTCATAGGGAGCACGGATGCATTTAGCATATGCACCAAGCCTTTTAAACCCCTAGGTGATCCCTAGTGGAGGAGTGAAGTCTCCTGAGAGTTTTCAGTGAAGGTACCCACAAACTTCCCCAATATAGTTAGTTAATAATAGTACATCCTGCTGAACAGAATTTCAGTAAACTAGAATCAATTCTCATCATGTCTTTTCAGTTCTAGAGGGTTTTCAGCAGAAAAATCACCAACTTAAAACATGACATTTTTGCAGTAATTCCTTCATCATCAATCGGTTCATGTCAAGGCATTGTGTCTAAAGATTGATGCATGGCTTACCTTTCATTTGAGAATTCCGTTTTGATACTACCCCCATCAAATTGGATTTCAGGCCCAAGTCTCACCAGGGCTATAAACTCACAACAACAATGAAGGGTGTAGAATTTCGCACAGCTCAAGAGCAATTACAGTCCTCAAATAGGGCTGTAAGCATGAGCATAATAGGCATTGCTCTAATTTCTGAAAATTTCTGACTCTCTTCACCATAGATTAGACAGATCCTTATCTCCACATGACAACTCAATCTATTTCAGATCAGTAAGGTCTTTTTATTGGGTTGTAATGTGGCTTAGGGATGAGGTTGTAAAAGGGGTTCAAATTGAGAAATCAGTGAAGGTAAGGAGGTGGTTTAGAAAACACCTTCTTGATTTCAGCACAATTCCATCTATTTCTTGAATTTCCAGAGCCAAAGTGGTCAACTTCTTCTCTTCCTTTCAATCTTTCAATGAAATGGCTTCTCTTTCTCCTTCTTTTGCTCTTTTTTTTATTTTATTTTATTTTATATCGGAATACCACAAATACCACCAACTGTGTTTTTTTTTTTCTTTCTTTCAACCAGATTTAACACCTTGCTCCTCTAATCTGGCTTCTCCTTCCTCTTCCTGATTTCTCAGATTGGGGGTGAACTGAAATAGGTCAAAAGGTTTTGGGTTTAACATTTCTGGTTTTCCTCAAAGAAAGTTGGAACTTGTAAGGCTCAAGTGGTGTGCATCGAGGGCAGTTCAAAGGTGGGACATTTTAAGCTCAAACTGTCCAAGGGATGGCCTTGCTTCATGTCTTAAATGTCATGAATGCTGTCAAGCTATTTCAACTTGGAATTGCCTAACTTCTAGTGATTAGAATTAGATCCAATCAGTTCATAGCGCAAAAGAATTGCCCAGGCACTCTTCAAAGAAAAAATTTCTCAGGCCCAAATCTCACTGGGTGTGGTCTTCCATCAAAATTTTTGGGGGGTATCCTCACAGTTTTCTCTCCTTTCAGGTTCACTAAACATCAATTTTTAAATTTTTTTTGACATTTGCTTCATGAAAAATGTTAAAACTATAGCTTATTTCAGTTTTAAAAAGTTGTTTTCTTAATATCCTCTTTTTACAAAAATTCCAGTGAGAATTTACTCTAATTAATTCCAAACACTTCATTTTAGCCTAGTTGTACTAAAAGTAACTAATTTATTGGCATACATACATGCCCCCAAACCTAAACTAAACAGTGTCCTCACTATTTTACACTATGAAAGTAAGAGAGAGGCATGCGGGGGAAAAGATTGGTATAGAAAGATAAAATAACAAAACTACATGAAGACAAAATTGTATTTACAAGCTAAATAGATACATGAGACAAGTGAGGGAGAAACGAAAACAACAAAACTGCATAGCTATTTACAGGCATCATCTGGCCATTCATAGAGGTCAGCCAAGTTTTTCAGCTCATCCTTAGATAAGGTAGCTTTACCTTTAGATTTCGACCTCGATTGCGGCTTCTTCGCGGCCTCCTCAGACTGGGTAGCGGGCTGTTTGCCTTTGGGGTCAATAGCAGCAACAGAATCAAAATCTGAATCGGATGGAAAAAGGGCAGTGGGGTTCAATCTGAGAGCCGCAGTAGCCTTCCTCCTTTCTTACTTCGATAGTAAGGTGAAAGAGGTATCAGGTTGGGGTGGGGGCTAGGTGGGAGGTGTGGCTTTAGACTAGGCAACAGGCCTCTTTCCTTTCTTGGCAGGGGCAGTAGAGGGAGCAAATCTTTTTGCAGTGACTTTCTTCCTGGGGAAAGCCCTTTTTGATTTTTGAGGGGCAAGTTGGGTGGGGGGAGGCTCCTAGGCTGGAGGAGGGTGCACATCCACAGGGGGGTGGGAGGAGGTTTAGTTGTAGGGGGACAGGATTGAGTGGGAGGAGGTGCAGGAGGGGGTACAGTAGTGAGAGGGGTAGGCTGAAATGCCTGAGAGGTAAGGGAAGCAACCTTTTTCTCCAAGATATCAATTTGTTTGGCAGCATAGAGTAGGCTGACATCAGAGTGTTCCTTGGTGGCCTTGAGTATTTCTTGAGCATTGGCCAATTTTTTCTTGAGAAGCTCAGAATTCTTCTTCTCATATTTGGCAATGAGACTCTCAGCAGTTGCCATTTGTTTTGCTGACTCATAATGAGTCAGAATTTCAGACCACCTTTGAGAGATATCCCGGAGTTAAATTTGGTGCTCCAATTCGATGTTGGCAATCCTCTCCTCATAAGGGGCCTCAATGGAAGCTCGGAGTGCAGCCATACATCTCAGGACATCCCTGTGGATGTAAGGGTTATCCCTCATGGCATACAGCAGGGTGAGGTAAGGAGGTATGTACATGGATTGGCAAAGGATAATGGGCAAGGACAAGGGTGGAGTGGAAGAAGAAGAGGGGGTGGAAAAAACCAGATCCTCCCATGGATCAATTTGGTGGAGGCATCCTGGAAAATAGGTGGGGGGGTGGTGAAGGGTAGAGGGGATTCAGCTGCTGGAGAGACCAGTAAATCTGGGGATGAGGGTAAAGTGGCCTGTGGTGCGAAAAGTATGGGGAGAGCTGGTGCGGCTACTTCCTCAAGCTGGGCAGCTGTGTGGTGTGGAGTAGGTATGGGTGAAACAGGAGGGGATAGGTGAGGGGGTTGAGGAGTGAAAGAGGATGGGATAAGGGTGGATTGCATTGATTGGAGACATGAGCTCATGAGGGTCTGGGTGTCGATGTTGATGGTTAATTGGGACTGAATGGATTGGAGGATGGAAAGGATTTGAGTGAGGGTGTCAGGCCTGGTGGGGGTAGAAGGGGCTAGTGCTTGGACATGCTGGAAGGGAGAAGATGGTGCATGATTAAAATGAGGAGTGGGGTGTGGGGAGTCAGGAAGTGGAGTGTACTCATGAGCAACATCCTCCACAATTAAGGTCATGAGGGTCGTGAACCCAGTAGTGGTGAACAGGTCCACGCCTTGTGGGTGCAGGGGGGTTGGCTTAGGGAATGTGGGAGGTTCCAGTATGGCAGGTTGGAAAACCTAAGAGGTGGTTGAAGTGGAAACAGGTTCTGAGGTAGGTGGAGAGAGGTCTGTTTAAAGAGGGACAGATACAAACGGAAAAAGCAAAGTAGGTGGAGGGGTAGGTAAAGGGACAGGTAGGGTAGGTGGAGGGGTGGATAAGGGTATCTCTGCTGCCACGGTACTGGTTGTCTTCTCAGTCGTCTCCCTTTCAACTGGTTGGCCTTTCTTAAACAAGGTGAGGCTGGTTGACAATTCTCACTTACCATACAATTTAAAGTTCAACTTCTCCATTGGTTCAGATTGCTTAATCACATATTTTCCAATCCTGAGCAGACATGTGATGAGTCTGTAAAAAGGCAGGCCACCTCCTTTAGCAAAAGCTTGCCTCTTCAGCACCTTATCATTGATGTCCACCATTGTTTCAAAAATCAACTTAGGTGCATTCACAAATTGCCCCTTGGAACAAAAGTATAGTGCATCCACTAAAGGGGTCCTCCTCTCTTGCAAATGACCAGAGACATAGACATTTTTCCTCAGAATGGAATCAATGAGTCGGAGGATAGGATGGAGGTCTCTTCTCATAAAGGATTCACCAGAGCCCACTATTCCATTATTAAGTTGTTTAGCCATTTCCCGAAATGTGGCCCCAGTAGGTGCTCCCTCAGCTCTGGTGGAGTCAAATTGATATGGGACTCCCAAATCCATCCCAATATCTCTGCAATCAACAGTCAACTGCCAATCATCAATCGAGATTTCCAATGTATCCTCAGCTCCAGGTACCACCTTCTTTGTCAGGTTCTGGTACCACAATTTCACTAACCTGGGATAGACATTTTCCTTCAAGGGTGAAAGCAAGGGTAGCAGACCTTCTTTTTTCAAATATTCCAATGTCCCCTGGCACTCCCCAATGTTGGCAAAATATGCCAGATCAAAATCCGTCTCAGGGACAAGAATTAATTTTTCTACAAACTCATTGGGGGTAGTTAACCCCACTGACAGCTCTACTGGAGGGACAGCTCTAGGCCCCTGACTCTCAACAGCTTTGGCTTTCTTAGCTTTAGGAGTCTTTTTGGGTGACATCTCAGTGAGCTTCCTCTTGACAGGTGGTATGTCGGTTGGCTTCGACTTCTTGACGGATTTGGGGGTGGAAGCAGTTGTTCTCCGGCGTATGTTCGCGAGAGTTTCCTTTGGCTCATCCATTTTACGCTTCAGAAATTAATCACTCACCAACTTGAAGCGGAGTTTGAGGTTTAAAAATTAGAGGATCGACAGATTGATGGTGGGAAGGCAACTGTCCTCAAAATACCTAGGGTTTAACTGAAATCGCATTACACAGCTTCAATTTTTCCAAAATTAGGGGCAAAATGCTCTTATGTGCAAGTTGAATGTACTGACAAAAAGGCAGACTGAACAGCTGAAAGTTCTGTGAGGATTTAATGGAAAAAGAGGGAGGCGAAAGAGAAAGGAACAAGAGCTAGGGTTTGCAGAAGGTATGGAATGAGACACAAATGACCTATCGACGGGTATAAAAAAGGTGAAATATGATTCCGATAGGATGAACTAGATGGTTTTGATAGGTTCGTGTGTCCTGTCGTAAGCATAGTAGACACAACTTTAAAAGCGGATGATTCGATAGGATCCCGATAGGTAGAACTATCCTTTCGATCAGTTTCCATGGCAGCTGAATCTTCATTTCGATAGGTTCCCGATTGGTATCTAGAACCTATCGAAATCTTCATTTTTCCTATCGAAAAGTTAGTTTTACCTATCGAGAGGTTTAGTACCTATCGAAACCATCTAACATCTTGTTGAAATTACCAAGTGACCTATCAAAAGTGAGCTTGACCTGTCGAAGACTTCTAAAAATCAAATAAAGTTGTATTTCTGGGCACTCGCAGTCTCAGTTCTCAGCAGGCTCTGTTGATGTGGTGCCCCATGATTAGATTCTCTTATGAACAGCTCCCATTACCTCAGGACAGCTGAGAATAACGGTCTAGTATTGAGCATGGCAGTTTTGTTGTTTTCTTTTTATTATTGCTAAGAAATAAAAAGAGTATGGTACATATGATACATACTGATTGCAGGGGTTAATCTAGAGGGTCTAGAAGGTCCATAGTCTCCTTAGGCTCATCAAACTTGGCACTTTTCATAGATCTTTTCCTCAGCTAGTGTCCATTCCCTGGGTGTAGTCTTCCAGCTGCGAGCCAAGCCTTGTATTGCACCAGCCAATGTGGATTATCATGCATCACTTTCTTTTGGGCATTAATGGAAAAGCAAGCCTCTTCAGGAGAGGGTGGATAGCTAGTGTTATACACATTCAGCTTAACCTTCATGTTTCCAAATGACACTTCCATGATCCCATACCTGCATTGTATGTTGGCATTGGCTGTGGCAAAAAAGGGTCTGCCTAGAATCACAGGTATGGAAGTGGCATTCCTACTTGGTTCCATATCCAGCACCAAAAAGTCAGTAGGATAAAAGAATTTATAACTTCAACCAAAACATCCTTGATTATCCCCACAAGTTTCCTTTCAGATTTGTCAGCCAGCTGGAGAACCACATGTGTGGGCTTTAATTTGCCTAAGCTCAGCTTCTCATATACTGAATATGGAAGCATATTTACACTGGCTCCCAGATCTAATAGGGCTTTGTCAATGGTATGATCCCCAATGATGCAGGGGATGGTGGGGAGTCTAGGGTCTTGAAATTTGGGGGGAGTTGCAATGGACAGGACATGCTTAACTTTTTCTGCTGAAAAGACTTTCTTGGATAGGTGTATCCTAGACTGTCTTTTATGGGTGCACAGGTCTTTTAAAAACTTGGCATAGGCTGGGACTTGTTTAATGGCATCAAGTAAAGGCAAATTGATCTTTACTTGCTTGAAAGTCTCCATCATTTCCTCAAATTTTCTTTGCCCTTTATCGAAAGGGGAAGGTGCTTGTAGTGCCTTAGGAAATGGCAAGTGTGGGATTGCTCCCTCACTTGCAGCCTTAGCCAATGGGGCCTCTTTCTTTTTAAGTTTTTTCTTTTCATGAGGATCCTCATTATCCTCTTCATTCACAGTTGATTATTCCTTCAAGTCCACCATTGGTGGTCTTTGTTGTGTACTGGTAGAAATCACTTCATTTTCTTCCTCCAAGGTCCTCACAGGCTCACAGCCCACTTGGTTGTCTACTAACTTATCACTTCTCAAAGTTATAACAGATTTAGCTTCCTCATAAGTGGAGGAAACTTCACCCACTACAAACTGCCTTCGTGGATTGTCCTGTGGTTGGCTAGGCAACCTTCCTCCCTCTCTCCTAGTCAGAGCATCAGACAGCTGACCAAGTTGGTCCTCTATCTTTTTTATGCTCTAGTTGTGAGAGTGCACAGTTTGGGTTAAAGTGTTCAAGTTTTGCAGTGAAGATAGAACTTGTTCCTCAAAGGATGGTGTTCTCACAGTTGGAGGGTGTGCAGTTTGCTGTACAGGAGGAGCTACAGGTTGGGCCATGGGCTGCTGATACTGAGGTCTTGGGGCATAACCTTCTTGATAGGGCTGAGCATTTCTATAAGGCATGGGCTGCTGGGGCTGCTGCTGCTGCTGGCTGGGGTATGCATCTTGTCTCCACCTCAGATTGGGGTGGTTCCTCCATTGATACCCAGCAGCAGGCTGCTGCCCATATGACTAAGTTGCAGCCACATGCTCTATTATAAAATAAGAAAATTGGTCAGCAGATGGGCATTCTTCCAAGGGATGAGCAGGGGACTGGCATATGACACATGCCTCCTCCACTCTGACAGCCACAGGTGACTGCATTGCTCCCATCAGCCTACCAAATTTCAGAGTTAAGCTATCCACTTTCCTTTCCAACTCACTTGGCACACTCACTTCATATATCTTCCCTCTTGAGGTGTTCTCCTTCATTAATCTAGGAGGCTCTAGATCTCTTGCTAAGGTTTCCCTTTGCATAGAGTTCTCACTAATGATGTCAAAGAGCTCCCATACCCCCTCAGCAGTTTTATGGAGATAGGTGCCACCACAGGAAGCATCTATCATATCTCTGCTTTTAGCATCAATTCCCTGATAAAAGCTTTGAACCAATTGCCATTCGGGGATTTGATGGTGGGGGCATTTCTTGAGGAGTTCCTTAAATCTCTCCCAGGATTGATGAAAGTCTTCAATTGGATCTTGGGTAAAAGAGATCATACCCTTCCTCAACTGGCTGGTCTTTGACATCGAAAAGAATTTGGCCAGAAACTGACATTGGAGATCACTCCAGGACTGAATGTTGTTGGGTGGAAGTAAGGACAACTAGGTCCTGGCTCTGTCCTTTAATGAAAAAGGAAAGAGTCACATCCTGGTGGCCTCTTCCCCCAAACCTGTGATATTAAATATAGTGCACAGTCCCAAGAACTCATAAATGTGCTTATAGGGGTCTTCTTTGGTCAGGCCATGAAATGAGGGCAGCATTTGAATGGTGGATGATTTTATCTCATAGTTTCCCAGAGCAGTTGGGAATTGAATACAGAAGGGGAATTATAAACCCCTGGTGCATTAAACTCCTTAAGGGTTCTCGGCTGCTATTGCTCACCCATTTCTACAGAATCAAATGCAACAGATGTGGGGTGTAGGTGGTCTGGATCTGAGAAGTCTTTCAACCTCTGGATTTAGTGGAATAATCTGAGGTTGTAAAGTTCTCCTACCAAACATACATCACTCAGATTCTGAATGCAAAATAGATCTTCAACACCACAAGCAGAATCAACCAAATTTTCTAACAATTTTAACAAAATTATCCACAGATCTGAAAAATAACAGGGGAGTAGAGGGATGCAAACTACAGAGCAGTCTCCAGCACGATTCTCCTCTCACTGGTATCCTTAAATCTGATGAAATGCACACACACTACTGAAAAATAGCAAAACTTACAAATGGAGTTAGTAAAATCAAATAAAAACTACAGATCTATGATCAACACTTAGATCTATCGATTTCCAAACATGCCTCCCCGGCAACGGCGCCAAAAACTTGTTGATGTGTTTGCCTTCCCTCAAATGAGTGTCTAAAATCATCAATCAAACTAGGCAGACACACTCATACAGACTTGCAAGTATTCAGGATCTTTTGTGGCAAGCTTTAAAAGAATGGTGAGTAAGGGAATGTCCACAGGGAGGTTGGTTAGAAATATGATAAATCTCCAGATCTGTGTCAGATCTGGCACCCTAACTATTACTAATTTAGCTAAAAGATAGGGGAGAGGTTTGAAATGGATTGTCACTTAAACTAAGCTAAAATTAAGCATAAGCTAAATTGGATCGAGTTTAGGAGCTTAGATCTTGCAAAGGAAGAGAGTGAAAAGCAAAAAATGGAGAAGAGTGGCTTGGAGGTTGGTTTTCACTGAAATCGGATTCGATTAATCATGCTACAGAGGTTCAGAGCACACAATTCCCTCAATGCTATAAACAACCGCAGGTATAAATTCCACTCCAAATCATAGGATCCACCTGGTCTTAAGGCTATGATCTGTCCACTTTAATGGTCACAGACCATCCTATAGACTTTATCGAATCCATGGGTTGCAGCAGATGAATCCAATTGGAGCCTGAGTTTAGATTCATCTTAAGGTTATGATCTGTCCACTTTAATGGTCACAAACCATCCTAGGGATCTCCTTCAAAGCCAAAGCATTAATTAGAACAATTAAAACCACTACAGATGCTGTAATTCCCAGATCACAGACTCAAGGAATCACAGGAGCATAAGATCCAGGGAGATCAGATGGTATCCAAGAGGTCTACCAGTTAAGTGGGTGAGCTGATATACAGACTCCTCTACACAGATCCAATCGATCACCAAATGGAACCAAAGGAAATTTAAATCTAATTAAAGCATTAAAAATAACATAATCATTACAGGCAAGGTCACTTTACAATGGAAATACTCTCAGATCTATAGTTTGTGCAGCTAGGAACCTACAATAGCACTCTTAACCTTACCCAATTATAGATCTAACTTCGCTCCTCGCTACTCCAAGGGATTTAGCCAACATTGGTTGGGCTAAAGGAGGGAAATGGAATTTCTCTGCAAGCTTTAATCTCCAGAATTTGGCTCAGATCTCCATCTCCCCCTAGTTGCAATGGGGGGTCTCTATATATAGCTTTCTCCTCTATTTTTCCCGCCAAAAATCCCTTCTAGAAGGTCATCAGAGTTTGTTAGAGTTTTGTTAAAGCACGTGGGTTGGTTAGGGCTTTCTAGGGCATCTTCTAGAATCGTCGTGTCGGTCACCAAGTGCCTCGAGGTGCGTGTAGCAGGACACTGACTCTCAACGTGTGCACAGCTGAATTTCTGAGAAGTTCTGCACACGATTTCAACAAGTTCAGGAAGCTTTCGATAGGTTGGAATCGAGCATTTTGGTTCTTTCACTAGGTTCTCAAATCCGTTTGATAGGTTCTGATAGGATGAATCTTCTCTTAGAGTTCCAGCCTTCTCAGTCCTTGGTTTGGAGTATTCGACAGGTTGGAGAAACTCTTCGAAAGGTTGGAAAACCATTTCTACAGGTTCCGCTCTGCATTCTGCCATTTCGATAGGTTTGCTTTTAGTCTTATCGAAAGGCTCAATCACCCTTCGATAGGTTCTGTTGCAGAATTCTCATCTCGATAGGTTCAAGAAACCATTCGATAGGTTCCTTTGACACTTCAGGCATGTTTTCGATAGGATGAGTTCTTCTTTCCTTTCAGCTGCTCAATAGGTTTTGAGATCCTATCGAACTCCTTAATCCACACGAATTCATCCTTCTTCTGCCTTCAGATTCTATCGAAGACCTCTTCAATTGCATGAATTCTTCCTTTCTTTGCTTTCAGCTCCTATCGAAGTCTTCAGATGACTAATCGATAGGATGTTCTCAGCCTATTTTCAATTCCTTCGCCTTGCACTCCGTAGCCATGCGCTCTAAGGGTCTAGTGATGTGTTACCCTCTGGGGTGCTGTTGCTAGGTTTGTCCTGTGCAGAGAGATAGCTCATTTTTAGACATTCTTGAGTGCTTTTCTGCATTAGTATCTTCTTTTATTGCTGTCTACAAAATGCACTTGACAAGAGCTTATTAGTGTGCTCACAGGTCTATCAATGGTCAGGTTATAGGGTGAAAAGTGGCATTTTTCATCACTTAACAACATGCTAATGTTGCTCAGTCCTTTGGACAACAACCAGCTGTTGGTTATCCTTGGGGAAACCACCCCAACTTGAGGTGGAGGTAAGATAATTTCCAAAACCAGCACCAGCAGCAGCCAATGTCCTACAGAACTGCTCAGCCTTACCAGCAAAATTTCCTCCCAGGGGCCTAATATCAACAACCTAGGGCCTAACCAATAGCACAACCTGTGCATCAAAATGCACCAGCCCCAGCACTGTCTAGAACACCCACATTTGAGTAGCAAGTTTTGGCTTCATTGCAGAATCTGAGCTCTTTGTCTCAAGCTATTAACTCCCATAGTCAAAGTATTAAGAAGATAGAGGACCACCTTGGTCAGCTATCCAATACATTGACTAGGAGAGAAGAGGGAAGACTGCCTAGTCAGCCTTTGAACAATCTAAAAGGGTAGTATATGTGGGTGAGGTCTCTTCGTCACATGAAGAAGCTAAATCTGTTACCACTTTGAGAAGTGGGAGGCTGGTTGACAAAAAGGTTGATGTTGAGTTTGAGAGGAGTGCAGGAAAAGAAAGAACAACCAATCATGATATGCAGCAGGAGCATCATATGAGAAATAAGGGGGGTGTTAATGAACCCCAACAAAAAAGTGAACAAAAATAAGAAAAAAACTGATGAGATTGCTAAGGCAACAAATGAGATATGAGTCCCTCATTTGCCATTTGACAATGTACTTCAAGCATCTTCTCCTTTTGATAAGGGGAACGCTAAAGTTGAGAAAATGATGAAAACTTTTAAACAAGTAAAGATCAACTTGCCTTTACTTGATGCAATCAAGCAAGTTTCAGCTTATGCAAAGTTTTTGAAAGATTTGTGCACACATAAAAGATAATCAAGGATGCACCTATCCAAGAAGGTCTTTTCTACTAAGAAAGTGAACCAAGTATTGTCCATTGCAACCCTAACAAAACTCCAAGATCCTAGAGTTCCCACAATCCCTTACATCATTGGGGATCAAATCATTGAAAAAGCCTTGTTAGATCTGGGGGTTAGTATGAATCTACTTCCATATTCAATATATGAGAAGTTAGGTTTGGGAGAATTGAAGCCCACACATGTGATATTATAGCTGGCTGACAGATCTGAAAGGAGGCCAGTGGGAAATATAGAAGATGTGTTAGTTGGGGTTAATAAATTTTTTTATCCAACATATTTTTTTGGTTCTTGACATGAAACCAAGCAACTGCACTACCTCCATTCCTGTAATATTAGGCGGGCCATTCTTGGACACTGTCAATGCTTGTATACAATGTAGATAAGGTGTAATGGGGGTATCCTTTGATAATATGAAAGTAAAATTAAATATCTACAATGTAGCAAGCCAGCATCACTTAGATAGTGAGGACTGCTTTATGATTTATGTGTTGGATGAGCTTGTTTAAGAAACTTTACCCAAGATACTGCATTGTGATGAAATATTTGATGTTTATAAAAAAGTTTGGAGTGAAACTATGGAAGAAAAGGCCCCCACACCTGAGATTCAAGAGGTGAAAACCTTAAACTCTGAAGTTGGCCCAGCAACAAAGTATCCTCCTTGGAAACCAGCTGTGTTGCCTCTTCCACCACCTTCTAACGCACCCTTGCTGCCTTCACTCATAAGTCCACCTGATGTGGAACTAAAACAACTTTCCAAGTCTTTGAAATATACATTTTTGAGAGCAAATCAGAAGTTGCCTATGATAATTTCTTCTTCCCCCACTGAGGAGCAGGAAGAAGAGCTGTTGTGTGTGTTGAAAAGGCATAAGAGAGCAATAGGTTGGACTATTGCTGATATTAGAGGAATTAGTCCTGTTATTTGGATGCATAAGATCTACCTAGAAGAGAGTTCCAAACCCTCTAGAGAGATGCAGAGAAAGTTAAACTCCCACATGCAAGAAGTAGTGATGAAGGAGGTGGTTAAATTGTTAGATGTAGGAGTCATCTATCACATTTCCGATTCTGAAGGGTGGCACCTACTCAGGTGGTACCTAAGAAATCTGGAATCACTGTGGTTAAATCAGATTCTGGTGAGCTAATTCTAACCAGGGAGACCACTAGTTGGAGGGTGTGCATTGATTAGCGAAAGCTCAATTCAAAAACCAGAAAAGACCATTTTCGTTTGCCCTTCATAGACCAGATTTTGGATAAGTTAGCAGGCAAAGCTTTTTATTATTTTCTTTATGGATACTATGGGTATAATCAGATTCCTATGTATCCACAAGATCAGGAGAAAATAACTTTCATATGTCCATTTGGCACCTTTGCGTATAGGAGGTTGCCATTTGGATTATGCAATGCCCCTACAACTTTCCAAAGGTGTATGTATGCCATCTTCTTGGATATGATTGACCAATTTTAGAGATATTTATAGATGATTTCTATCTTTGGGGACAGTTTTAGCCAATGCCTACATCACCTCAGCCTAGTGCTGCAGATATGTGAAGAGACCAACTTGGTTTTAAGTTGGAAAAAGAGTCATTTTATGGTCAATCAAGGCATTATCCTTGGCCATGTTGTTTCCCACAGAGGCATAGAGGTAGGCCAGGCTAAAATTGATATGATTGCACATCTGCCCTCACCCAAGACTGTCAAATAGGTCAGATCCTTTTTAGGGCATGCTGGTTTTTATAGGAGATTCATCAAAGATTTCAGTAAAATTTAAAAACCTCTTTGTCACTTATTGTGCCAAGAGGTTCCTTTTGTGTTCAATGATGAATGTCTCACTGCTTTTGTATTTTGGAAAGGATGTTTGACCTCTGCACCTGTCCTACAAGCCTCTGATTATTCTTTGTCATTTGAGCTGATGTGTGATGCATCAGATTTTGTATTGGTGCAGTTTTGGGGCAAAGAAAGGATAAGTTACCTTGTGTGATTGCTTATGCAAGCAAGATAATGATGATGCTTAGTTAAACTACACTACAATTGAGAAGGAATTGTTTGCCATTATCTATGCTTTGGAAAAATTCAGGTCTTATGTATTAGGATCTAGGATTGTGGTGTTCACAGACCATTTAGCCCTGAAATTCCTTTGTCTAAAAAGGATGCCAAACCAAGATTAATCAAATGGATCCACCTATTACAAGAGTTTGATCCTGAGATTAAAGACAAAAGAGGGGTTGAAAATGTGGTTGCAGACCACTTGTCTAGGATCCTAGCTACTGAGTTTGATGGACTTCCTGTTAATGACTCATTTTCAGATGAGCAGCTTTTTACTGTCAGCATGAGTGCACCTTGGTTTGCAAACATAGTTAATTATTTGGCAGTGGGTAGGATTCCCCCACATTGGAATAAAATGGATAAGGACCTGTTCTTTTCTCAGATCAAATACTATATGTGGGAGTATCCATACCTTTTCAAGAACTGTGCAGACCAGGTTGTGAGAAGATGTGTACCTGATAATGAATTCCATAGCATACTAACAATGTGTCATGAACAGGCTTGTGGAGGCCATTTCAGTGGAAACAAGACTGTTGCAAAAATATTTCAAAGTGGATTCTATTGGCCTACTTTATTCAAAGATGCATGGCAGCCTGTAAGGCTTGTGAAAAATGCCATAAAATGGGAAGTATTTCTAAAAGAAATTCCATGCCTTTATAGCCCATTCTTGTAGTTGAACTATTTGACATTTGGTGGATTGACTTCATGGGTCCCTTCCTTCCTTATGGGTATAATTTTATTCTTGTGGCTATGGACTATGTGTCTAGGTGGGTTGAAGCCATAATGACAAGAACCAATGATCACAGAGTTGTCATCAAGGTCTTGAAAGATAACATTTTCTCTAGGTTTGGTATCCCTAGAGCTATCATTAGTGATGGGGGAAGCCATTTATGCAATAGGCATTTTAAAAATCTGCTTAGAAAGTACTCTGTGACACACAGAGTTGCCACCCCATACTACCTACAGACAATGGGCAGGTGAAAATTTCTAACAAAGAGATCAAACACATTTTAGAGAAAACTTTGAGAGGAGATAGGAAGGATTAGTCTTTAAAGTTGACTGACTCTCTGTGGGCTTATAGGACTGCCTATAAGACCCTAATAGGGGTGTCTCCCTTTAGGTTGGTGTATGGCAAGGTATGCCATTTACCAATGGAATTAGAACATAAAGCTTACTGGGCTATTAAGACATTGAATGTTGATCTAACTGTTGCGGGTATGCACAGGTGGCACCAGCAGTCATAACTTAAAGAGCTGAGATTGGATGCCTACTCCAATGCAAGGATCTACAAAGAAAAGGCCAAAGCTTTTTATGATAAGCATTTGTTGAGAAAAGAGTTTACTACAGGTAACAAAGTATGATTGTTCAACTCAAAGTTGAAATTTTTCCCAGGGAAGTTGAAATCTATATGGGAGGGGCCCTACATTGTGATTCAGGTTTCTCCATCTGGAACTGTTGAAATCATGGATCTGAAGGATGGTAGGATCATGAAAGTCAATGGTCAAAGGCTCAAAATCTGTGTTGAAAATATAGTAGAGCCTGTGGTGACCATTCACCTTCAAGAACCTCCAAAGTGTGAATGATTGTCAACGTTGTACATTACGTGTCATAACTGTCAGTAGAATGATGTTTGCTACTTTCAATTCTGTTTGCCATTGTATATAGGTTGCCAATTTTGCTTGGTTTTTCATTTAGTATAATAAGTCAGTTGTGCAAAGGTTAGGAAGGTCCATAATGCATGAGAAATAAATGGAAACAAAGGATGATTGATGAATCTGTGTAGAATGAGGACTGTGTACTGATGAGAAGTTATTTTGGATTATAAAACAACCTGTCGAGAGGTTAGAAGTGAAATTTGACAGGTACTAAAGGCGCCTCTTGTGAAATTCGACAGGTACTGAGACCTATCGAGAGGACGTGAGATGAATTCGATAGGTACTCAAGGAATTTAATGAGATTTCAACAGGTTTTGTGTACCTGTCGAGAGGTTGAGAAACCTCTCAGAGCCTTAATTACTGAAAAATTTGTAACCTGTCGAGAGGTTGGATGAACCTCTCGATTTAAAATTTTTGAAGCCTGTGTACCTGTCGAGAGGTTTGATGAACCTCTCGAAACCTTCTGCCTGAGAGTCAACATTTTCAAGTGATTTTAAAACCTTTCGTTAGTATTTTACTTGTTTCCATCCCGTTGAAATAGTATTTTACTTGTTTAAAACCTTTCGATAGGTTCAGTCTATCCAATCGACACCTTGAGCTAAAGGTTTTATTCCTCCTTTGCTTGAGTTTTCATTTTCTTTTTCCTTCTCCATCTCATTGGTTCCCATTCCAAGTACTTTGTTGTTGTTGGTCCAATTGCATCAGCTTTGCAAGGCCGACATTTTGCACTTGGTTTGTGCTGATTTGGTTCTAGGTACTGGAAGTTTCGAGATGCCCTAGGTTTTTTAGTAAGTTCTTCTTCAACTTCATTCTTATGATTTTTCTACATTATAGTTCTATATTTTTGTAAGTTTGTGGTGTTTGTGGTTAATTAAGTGAGGAAGAAAGATTGCTGTGAGTGTTTGTGAAGTGTTGTGAGGATTTTGAGTCCCAATGGCCGAATTTGTGGGCACCTTGACCGATTTGCTCCAATCCCCTTCCCAATCCACCCCAAAATCCACTAGGAAGTCTAGTAGGTTAGCCTCACAGCCTAAACCAACCCACCTGCTAAGAGGACACTAGCTGTGGACAAACCCAAGAAGGCACAGAAAGCCAAGAAAGCCAAAGTTGTTGAGGAGGTTACTAAGGAAATGCCTAGACCCAACCCTGAGCTCAAGGTTGAGCTGCCTGTGACCCTAACTACTCCTAATGAGTTTGTGGACTCTTTAAGTCTGATTCTTGAGACAATCTTTGGCCTACCTTATTTTACTAAGGTAGAGGAGTACAAGGAGACCTTGGCCTATTGAAAAAAGGCATCCTTAACACCTTTGTTGACTCCATTACAAGAAAAGGTATACCCAAGATTGGTCAAATTATGGTATCAGAACATCAAGGAAAAGAAGATGTCAGGGTTAACTAATCCTACCCTTGTGGTGTTGGTTGATGACTGGGAGCTAGTAGTGGATTGGCACTAGGACATTGGATTGGCATTAGGAGTCCAATTTTTATATGATCCAGCCAGTAGTTTGGGAGCCCCTGACAGTGTGCCCTTGAGGAACATGGCTAGACACTTGACTCAGGGCATAGTTGGATCAAGGGAATCTTTGATGAGGAGAGATTTAGACCCCAACCTACTTTTCATTGATACAATTTTGAGAAAGAATGTATATCTCAGTGGACATCAGTAGGCCCCTATAGTGGATGCCCTTTATTTCTTCTCCAATGGCCAATTCTTTAATGCCCCTTAGCTGATATTTGAGGCCATGATAGATGTACATGACAAGATAAAAAAGGGACAGATGTTGCCAGGGTTGCCTTACAGCAGACTCATTACTGCTCTGTTAAGGCAAGGGAAGTATGTATTGAAGAAAGATAAACCTACTGAGGGTTTGAGTCTAAAAACTTTTGAGAGGAGCGCTTGGTCCACTAGTATGACCCTGATTGGGAGGAGTAAGAAGAAGCCAATTGAGAGTTTTGAAAGGGAAGCACCTCAGGTGCACAGCTCAACACCTACTCCTGTTATCTCTACAGCTCTAGCAGCTAGCTCAGTACCTTTGCCCACCTCTACTAGTAGTAGTTAAGTGCCTCTACTTGTGACCTCTGCACCTTTATCTGTCATCCTTTACCTGTTACCTTTGTTGTTGTCAGTTCTGTTGTTGTCAGTATCCTCGCATCCACCACCATACCTTCCATTTCTGTCCCCATCCCTTCCAGTAGCTCATCCATTCCCTCTACCATCACCACAATTACTCCTGTGTCAGCTCCTCCTACCACTGACCGAATATTAACCTTACCTGCACCCACCATTAAAACCAAATATCAGAGAAAAACCAAACAAGCCACAACCCCTCCAGCTAGCCCATTCATTCCAACCTTAGACCCTCTAAGCCCTGAGCAAGAAGCTCCACTCACATCTACATCATCTGACCCAGTTCTTTCCTCTCCACTATCCATACCTTTTGACCCCACGATCTCCATGTCACCCATTCATACTCAGGAAGAGGAACACCTCACCACTGAGGGGTATTCATCCCTAATAGATTCCATTATGGAAGATATTTGGCATGAGTACTCCCCTTTACCTGACTCTCCACATCCTATCCCTTTCCACCATGCTTCCACCTCACCTTTCCAGCCTATTCCAGCCATTCCACTTGTTTTCCAAGCTCCTATCTTACCAGATGCCTTTGCCCAGATCCTTTTCCTTCTCACATCCATCCTAGCCTTGCTTCAAACTAACATAGAAAACCAATCTCTCATAACCACTTGTCTTCATACCATTCAATCCACCTTAATTCCATCTACCTCAGCCACCCAACCTCTTACTACTCCTACCCTTATACCCAGTCCATCACCACCACATCTTTCTCCTCCATCTTCCCCTGTGGTGGTCACTTCCATAGCTGCTACCACGCCCTCATCTCCTCAGCTAACTCCTGTAGTAGTTACTTGCAATACTACTACTCAAATAGATTTTGACGAGGAAGATTCACCCCTACCTTTTATCCCTATCCACCTAACAGAACCTAACCTCCCATTTTTACCCTTCACCTATCCTTCCACCCCACCTGAGTCAATTGTTGAGGAGGAGGAGCTGCCACTTTCCTTTATTCTACCATCACCACTTCCCCAACCCGAGCTGCCCATCACCCCTTCCTCCATGGATGACCCTCACAATTTGGCCATTGTTCCATATGGAACCAACAGCTTTTCACCTTTGTCATCCCTCACCAAAGACATAGAGCACAACCCTTATGTTGGGGAGGATGTCAAGTTTCTAATGGATGCAGTCATGGCTTTGCAACAACAAGGCCATGAAGCTGAAATTGATCCAATTTTGGAGGCCCACAGGTAAGAGGAATGGAAGCTTTGGCAGATGGTCTTAAACTCCATGAACTTGTACAAGGTCTACATGGAAAAATCAAACATGCTTTCCAGACTTGTTGAGACCTTATCCCTCTATCCAGCTCTGAAATCTACTAAGTCGATTGGTATTTCCATCAAGGAGTCTGGCGCAAAGCCAAAGAAGAAGAAGCCAGCTGCAATCAAATCCACACCTGATGCTGCCAGTGCAAAGCCAGTGAAGAAAGACAAGAATCCTTATAAAGAAAAATATGCCTGGACCCCTCCTTTTGTTTTAAGTTCAGATACTAAGTTTGATTAGGTGTAGATAGTGGGCGTGTTTAGACTATGTAGTTCAGATACTGTTGTTCTAGGTAGTTTGGTTGTATATAGTTTTCTTTTTTGCATTTTGTCATCTCCGTAACTATTTTGTATATAGTTCATTTTAATGAAATGTTCCTTTTATGTGCTATTGTCTATATTTCTGTTATTCATGCTTATCTTACTTTGTGTAGTTTTATTTTGCTTATACCCTGCTGATTCTAGTGTTATATTTCTGAAATAGTGAGGACACTGTTCCTCATAGGTTTGGGAGTATAGCAGGGTAATTTTGACAAATTATGAGGTAGTTAAGCCAAGTGCAATGGTGTTAGTAGGGTCAAAATAAATTCAGCAGAATTTCAACTGAGTGATTTTGAAAAAGAAAGATTTAAAATATAGGATAGACTGTTTAATGCTAGGATCCTTTGAAAATTTAACATTTCCATGAAAGATATCATCAAAAAAATTTGGTCATAATCAGTATGTAGTAAACCATTAAAGAGAGAAAAAGTAAGAACGTGTCTTAAGAGTCCTAAGGAAGACCATATCCAGTGAGACTTGGGTTGGAAAATTTCTTTTGAAGAGTGTTTTGGCAAATTTTTCTGGTCTAAGGACTATTTGAACTTATTCTTTTTCACTAGAAGTTATGCACTCCAATTTCAAACAGCTTGATAGTACTCATGACATTAAAGACATGATGTAAGGCCATCCTTTTGATAGTTTGAGCATAAAATTCCCCACCGTTCAATTGCCCTTGATACACACACTTGAGCCTTAAAATTCCAAGTTTTCTTTGACAAAAACCAGAGAATGTAAACCCAAACCTCAGTGACCTGATGCAGCCTGACCCTCACTCTGAGATTTCAGAAGGAAAAGGAGAAGAAGCAGAAGAAGGTTGAGCTAGGTTAAAATTTGGTGGTAGAAGAAGAAAGGACATTGTGACAGCTGTGTGTTCAGTTGTGGAGTTGTGCCATTGTAGCACACACACACACACACACACATATATATATATATATATATATATATATATATAACAAAACAAAAAGAGAAAGAGAAGTCACTTCATTGGAAAATCGAAGAGAAGATTAGAAACTGATCACTTCAAATCTGAAAATTATCAAAGAAGATGGAGCTATGCTGAAATGAAGAAGGTGATGTCATGACCACCTCCTTACCTTACTGATTTCTCAACTTTGAACCCTCTTTACCCTTTTATTTTTTATAAACCTCACCCATAAGCCACATTACAACCCAATAAAAAGACTTACTAATCTGAAGTTGATTGAGCTGTCATGTGGAGATGAGGAGCTGTGTAATCTATGGTGAAAATAGTTAGAGATTTCATGAATTAGAGCAACTGCCTATACTCATGCTTACATTCCTATTTGAGGGCTGTAACTGCTCTTGAGTTTGAGTGAAATTGGACACCTTTGAAATCATTTGAGAGAGTATGCCTGTGAGATAATTTGGTATGAAATTGGATTTATTTAGTCATTGTTTAAAACTACTTCTCCAATTAATGGTAAATTACATACTATTTTGCACATATTATTCTCTTAATGATTTCAGATTGATTGTGATAAGTGTTGAGGTATTTTAAGTGCTTGCTATTGGCTTTATTGGAGATAGTGATAAGAATGGGGTTAGTGAAAATAAATCAAAGGTGGATTGAAAACTATGAAGCAGCAAGCTTAAAAATACATAGTCCTGCAAGATACAGGGCCTGTTGTAGCAAGTTTTAATAAGTAAGAGTTTGTGCCACAGGAAAAGTTGATCTAAAGCTCCAAGGGAGCTATCTTTAGTAGGCCCTCCAGATATGGCTACAGATCTGGCAATCCTAAATGGAAGGGGATTTAAGGTCACTATTATCTAAATCCTAAGGTAACCTAATGCCTAAACTACAGAAAGGGTTGAGAAGAATGATGGAATATGAGAAAATAAATATAAAAGGGTAAGAAGTAAGCTATTAGATACAAATCTGATGGGTCTCATAAATCAGACTCAGATCTGCTACTATAGAAATCCTGTCCAATGGCTACATTATCACCAAAGAGGAGAAAGGATCTAACTCACCCCTATGCCATGATCCAATCCCTTATGACTATAACCTGTCCAATTAAATGGTCACAGGCTATCCAATAGGAGAACCACAATCCAGAGATGGGTCAGAACAAGTTTATCATTGTAGGCACTACTTCATCCAGGATACCAGCTCAAGAATTCATAGGAACCTCAACCTCTAAAGTTCTGTGTGTGGGGCTAGGCCTGCAATGTGCACTAGCCTAGACACATAGAACCAGCAAGAGTTTGGGTACTAGCTTTTAAGCTTAGCTGTTCACTGCTTTAGAAAGACAGCAGTGATCCAGTCACAAGCCTACAATCTCTACAGCCAGATCAAATCTGCCATCTGATGGTGGGTCTATACAAATACAGGGGAGTCTGTCTCTGCACAATCTCTCACAAGGCTACAAGCACAAGTGCAGAGAAGAAGGATCTATCTTAGATCTATGGATTGGCCTCACCTTAGGGCTATAAGCTGTCCACTTGAATGGTCACAGACTATCTACAGAGGCTATCCTCCTCACAGAGGTCTAAGACAGAATAAGAACATTGCTGCCGCCACCATGTTCACAAGGCTACCAGCGCAAGCTCCCATGGGGATTCAGATTTAGTGGATCCTGTGGTGGGGCTAGGCCTACAATGTGTCTAACCTGGACACACAGGTCACTTGAATCTAAATAAACCTTAAAAACAATCCTCCATTGCTTACAATGAAACGTAGCAATGGAGGATCTCAAGGCAACAACCTTGTACAGAACAACTCACAAAACACCAGTCCCATACATGCATAAAATCCTATTATAAAATCTATTAGAACTATTCCATAAAAATATACAAAGGCATAGCCAGCAAGTGCTGGACTATGGAGAGAAGAAAAAGGGAAAAAAGAAACTTTCTAAACCCTAACCTTAGCCTACTGTAATTCTACAGTTGGTTTCAAGAAGGAGTACAAAAGACAAGTCCCTTAAACCTAAGCTATGCTTATAGGCTTATATAGCAGTCGGCTCTCTGTGAATTAGGGTTAGGAAAACCCTAATTTATCAATGCTATTATGGCCCATTTCTGTTCCTTGAATGCCTCGAGGCGCGTGCACGGAGATTGGAGCATTAGAGTGCGTGTCCTAATTGCTGGAAGTTCCCAGATTACCCCTGTAGAAGTGGGGAGAAGTTAAGAACCCGAGCCTCACTGGGTAGAAAGGCTTTTCAGGTCTTATCGCGTGATAGAATTGGCGTCGCGAGGTTGGTTTGACTTGAAGCTCTTGCCGTCGCAGGCTTGGTACTTTGATCATTGCGGGGATGCTCTGGTCGTCGCGGGATTGCTCTTTCCATTTGAATGGCACGGGAATTGCGCGCGTAGTTCGTTCCTTGATGAATCCCGCAGCGATCCTCGCGAAGAAACAATGTGCATGGGCTTCTGGATTGCGCGAGTAGTTCCTTGAAAGTTTGTATCTCGCGGCCACTGTGCGAAAGCCGCACGCAGGAATACCTGGAGCTCTCTCTCCTTAGTGAATCGCACGAAGATTAACGGCTCCTCTTTTGAATTGCGCGAGACTGCCTGACCAGTTGGTGTGCTCCCTTCAGAAGCCCGCGACAACTGCGCGAAGCATTCTTTCTCGCTCAATTAAGCCCTGCGACATCTGCGCGAGGCATTCTTCTTGACTTGTGGGGCTTATTTGATGCAGCCAATTCTCTGTCTGGGTTCAACCTTCTTTTTTCTAAGGAACTTCTGGGGCAACAGTAGGCTTCTTGGCATGGTTAGGGGCTTATTTGATGCTTCTGCTTATTACCTACAAAATTGTCTTAACAGTCATTTATTAAATGACTAAGGGTCTAACAGAGATTAAGTTAAGGGGTGAAAAGTGGTACTTTTCAGGTCTTAACACACCCACAAACCTAATCTTTGCTAGTCCCTTAGCAAAGCTTTAACTAATTAAATGCCACTTTCGTAGGGATCATGGGTACATTTAGCATATGTACCAAGCCTTTTAAACCCCTAGGTGATCCCTAGTGGAGGAGTGAAGTCTCCTAAGAGTTTTTAGTGAAGACACCCACAAACTTCACCATTAGAACAGTTAAGTATAGTGCAGTTAATGACAACACAGATTTCAATGTACAAAGTTTCATTCCACACCCATTCTTTAACACTAAGAGGAAACTGCAGTAGTGATGCAGGCCATTTAAAACTCAAAAGTTAGCATGTGTTTGCATCACCACCATTCATTTAACATTAGAAATTCAATGTGTAAAAATCAGTACCCAGCTCGCCTTAAATTCAAGATTCAGGTTGGATGCAACCCCAATGAAGTCAAAATTTAGACCCAATTCTCACCAGGGCTATCTCTCAACATTAACAATCTGAGGGTGTTCACATTCAAAACAGCTCAAGAGCAGTTACAGACCCCAAATGGGCCAGCAAGCATGAGCGTAGGCAAAGCTTCTAATTTTTTACATCCTCATGACTTTTCACCATAGACTGGACAACTCATCTCCACATGACAACTCATTTTACTTTGGATCCACAAGGACTTTTTGAATGGGTTGTAATGTGGCTTATGGGTGAGGGACGTAAAGAATCAAGGGGTAAAAAGGGAATCAAAATTAAGAAATCAGCAAGGTAGGGAGTGATTCATGACTTCACAACCTTCATTTCAGTAAAACTTCATCTTACTTGATATATTCCAGAATCAAAGTGGCCAGCTTCTCCTCTTCTTTTCAATTTTCAGATGATGTTCTTCTCTAGACTTCTCTTTCTTTTTCTCTTTTTATTTTTATTCAATCTTTTTATGATTTTTTTTATGATGAACTGCCACACAAATACCATTGATACACTGCTATTCATAAGTTGCTTTTCTTCACCTTCCACAGAATGTTGGACCATTCTCACTATCTTTAACTCCTTCTCCTTTACCTTCTGAATTCTTAGAGTGAGGGTGAGGTTGAATCAGGTCATGAGGTTAAGGTGCAAGTATTCTGGTGTTTATCAAAGAAAAGTAGGATTTTTAAGGCTCAACTAGTGTATGCAAAAGGGCAGATTTTAAAAGGTTAGATTTTTAGGCTCAAACTGTCCAAATGAAGGCCCTGGATCATTTCCTTAGTATCATGAGTGCTGTCAATTAGTTTTGATTTGGAGGTGCTCAACTTCTAGTGGCAAAGTCTTGATTCAATCAGTCCTCAGAGCAGAAATAATGCCAAAAGCACTCTTCACAAGAAAATGATGGGCCAAATCTCACTATGTATGGTCCTCAAATTAACCCATGGGGTGTATTTTCATCTATTTCTCTCCTCTTAGGTTCACTGAGTACTAACTAAATTTTTTTTCTGATGTTAGCTTCATGGTGGCGTCAAGATTTTTAACTTTTTCAGTTTCGAAAAGTCTGCAAAAATATTTTAATTAAATTTTATTTTTTTTACAAATTTTCTCATTGTATCAAGTTGGGTGGAAATTGACTTTATGCATCCCAGTTATTCCAACATTACTGCACTAAAATTAACCAATCTATTGGAAAACCTACCCTGCCACAGCCCCAAACCATGAGGAGCAGTGTCCTCACTGGTTCAAAGGTGAGAAAGTGCAGTAGATTCCATACAGAACAAATAAACACAGAAGAAGACAAACAAAAATACATGAGAGCAGCGAAAGAGAACTAAGCAAAATGGGAAACTGAATAGTATAGAACAAAAAGAAAAATTTATTAGAATTGAAAAAGATTACAAAAAGATTAACAAAAAGAGAAAAAAAAAAAAAAAAAGCCTAAGAAGAGACAAAAGAGGGGGGGGGGCGAACAGGGATCAAGGGGGAGTCGGTGGTGGAGGGTTTGAGGAAGATGGTGGGGGAGATGCAGGTGGTTCAATTTTTTTCTTCTTCTTCTCTCCCTTCTCCTTTTTCTTCTCCTCTTTGGCTAGGATCCGCTGGACCTCTTCATACTCATCCGAGAGAAATTGTAATGGGTCCGGCTCCTTAGGCGGTGGGGGGTCCAACCACATCGGATTGAAGTTGTTTGGGAACTCGTTGGGTTTGTCATTTACCATGGTTAGGAGGAGGGCCGGACTGCTAGGGTTAGAAGAGAAAAGATGAGATGAAGACGAACTAACTTCGTATTTAAACTACTTGGACGGTGGAAAATGAATCGGCATATTTAAAGTTTTGTCCATTTCCAAGCTTGGCAATAAATTGTGAGTGTTTGGGGAATGATGAATCGCACAACTGATTATGGGAAAAGAGAGCTCACAATAAATGACGATCTAAATTTAGCCTTTGTATTTAAGGTGATCCCTTGTATCGCACAGCTGCACACTAGAAGATGTGGAATTCTGCTTTGCGCGCGTGTAGAACCCCGCGAGCAAGCTCTAACATGGCCCACGATTATGAACATGTGTCCATTTTAATCCCTTGATCGAGATCAACAGTCGACCTCTGTGCACCATTTGTGCTGAGGTGTGTACTTGCACAAGGTCATCCAGCCACTCAGTTGCCATCTATATCTACCCTTCACATGGATTCCTATTGCAAATGAGAATAGCCTCCCTAAATTCATCCCCCATGTTACTGAAAAAATTGAACAATATGAAGACTAAATTAAAAAAAACTTAAACAAGCACACACAGATTAGATCAATATACAAAAAAAATGAAAAATTCTATTAACTGGAAAAAACATGTACAATTGTAATTACAATAACCAGAAAAGAAGTGCAAAGGCACGAAAAACCTAATCTACAATCTAGGTTCTAAGAGGAGGAGGAGTCTGAATCTGAACCTGTAAACCAATCCTAGCCCATCTTTTGAGCATGTTTCCTAAGGGCAGCTTTGTCCTCTTTTTTTCGTGCTTGCTTCTCAGTTGGACTCTCTTTCTTCTTAGCTTTACTCTCAGCTAGAGTCTTATTTCTAGGCTGCCTTGGATTCTTTGGTTGGGCTGGTGGTTTCTTCATGGTAGGAGCCTTTGGTGCCCTCACCCTCATCTTTCTGGTTTTGGTTTCAGGGGGGACCATAGGAGATTTTTCTTTGTCTGGATTAGTGGTGGCTGCTGCAGACTTCCCTTTATCTTTGGGCTCAAGCTGGCCAGGGGGTTTTGCCTCCTCAGACTGGGCAGCTGGCTCCTTGCCAATTTTTATAGAGGCTGCTGTGTAAGCAGTCCTCTTAGCAGTGACTTTCCTCTGTTTAGGATAAGTTTGCTCTGTAGTAGGTGTAGCAGGGTCTTGGTAGGTGGCGGCTGCTCTGTAGGAGGTGAGGAAGGAGGGGCAGCAGGGGCCTTCCCTTTATCTGGCTGGATTTTTGGTTGTGCCTCCTCAGATTGGGCAGCTGGCTCTGGAGTAGTTTTTTGTTTAGGGTCTGGTATGCGGACAGAGAGTAGGGTGGGCTGCTGAGCTGCTGTTCTGGCAGCAGCCAATGCAGCTTCCAATGAGGCTATCTGGATTTTGGCTTTGAGGAGGTCTGTTTCATGAATTTCCTTTTGGAGTCTGAAGATCTCCTGGGCATTGTTGAGCCTCTTTTCAAAAAGTCTTGCTTTCATCTTCTCTACTGTAGTGTTGACTTTCTCCAGCTCCACATTCAGTTGATGATAAGCAGCCATAGATTTGGCCTTCTGATATGCCTCCAAGATATTAGTTCACCCCAAGGAGATTCCCAGTAGTTGCTTTCTATGGGCTTCCTTCATTTCATCAATCTGCTACAGCAGTGGGGTCTTAATGGACTATCGAAGTTGGGCCATGCCCCTCAGGACATCCCTCCTTAGGTAGGGATTGTCCCTCATGGCATGGAGGATGGTGAGGTAGGGAGGGATATAAAAATAATGTTTGGGTGCGATGGGCAGAGAGGAAGTGGAAGGAGCAAACTGTGATTGGTCCTGGGTTGTGGGAGTGGGGTGAACAGTGGGTAAGTCTAGTTGTTGGGGGAGGGGGACAGGTTCTGGGTCTGTTTGGGTCTGTTTGTTAGTGAATGTGGGAGGGGGTAGGATAAGAGGAGGAATGGAAAGCATGGGGGGAAAGGAAAATGGGGTAGGCTCAGTAGGAGTAGGGGGTGATGGGGGAGGGAAAATGGGAATGGTGAAAGGTATGAAAGAGAATGGTGGGGTTGTGGGGATTAAAGGGGTTGTTGGTGGTAGGGGGGGGGTTGTGAGTCAGGGCTGAAGTCTGTTTAGGTCTCATTGTCAGTGGAAAGGACCAGGGGGGCTGGAGTGGATTGGTGAGGGATGTGGGTTGGTTAATATATGTAGGGTGGATTAGATGGATGTGAGTTTAGTCTGCATCTGGTCCTGGGCATGTGTAGTGGTGGATAATTGGGATTGGATGTCTTGGATAAGGGATAGGATAAGTGTTAGTGTGTCGGGGCTGGGAGGTTGAGTTTGTGTAGAAGAGGGCACAAGTTGAAAATGTGAGGAAGGTGCATGATGGAAAGTGGAAGGAGGGGGAGATTGGGGTACTGTGAGTGATGTTGTGATGTAATTGGGGGGGGAGTCCGGGAGGGGGGTGAAGTGGGTGGGCATAGTGTCAAGGAAACTAGCCATAAAGGCTTGGAATCCTGTGGTTGTGTTAAGGTTTAAGTCAATGTCTGGGAATGGTGATGTGGTAGGCATGGCTGGAGTGGTGTCTTCTTTAAGGTAAGGTGTGTCAGTGGGGATAAAAGGGATTGTGGGTGGTGTCTGGGAGATGGTGGGGCTTGTCTCAGTGGTTTTCCGTTTATTGTAGGAAATTAGTAGAGGGCTGTCAGGTTTATGTGAAACTGATGGGGGTATTGGGACTGCGTACTGAGGTAGGGTAGGGGATGGTGAGGGGCTGACATGGGGGGTGGTGTCCTCCCAGGTACCAATCACAGGTGAAGGGGGAGTGGGCATAGATGATGAGGACAGAGGAGGGTGAGAGAGAGATGAAGTAGGAGATGTGGTCAGGATAGGGGATCCTGGAGTAAAAGGTCGGGGAGCTGAGGTGGCTGCTGCAGTAGAGGTAATGACAGGCTCTTGGAGCACCTCTTTGGTAGCAGGGGTAGACCTTGGGACAGCTTCCTCAGCAGCTTGCTTGGGAGGGGCCTGACCTTAGCTTTCTTCTTCTTCTGGGCCTCCATCAGGCTCCTGCTGATTCCCCATTGCCTCTTGGCAAAAGTAGTAGGGGTAAGGGTGGTAGTCCCCTCTGTTTTAGCTATCTTGTACCCCCCTTTCAAAAGTAGCTTGGTAATGATTCTGGCATAGGGGAGTGTGTGCAGCTTCTTGTTCTGCCCTAACTTCTCCACCAAGTCCTTCATTGCCTCAAAGATGAGCCAGGCTACATGGAAGCCATGGCCTAGAGAAAATGAATAGACGACATCAGCAATAGGAGCTCTCCTCTCCTACTGATGGCCTGAGCAATAAATATTCTTTCTAAGGACTTGGTCAATGAAGAGGAGGTCAGGCTCCAATTCTCTTCTTTTGATTGAATCCCCTGAGGCCTTTAATCCTCTAGTCAAAGCGCTTGCAATTGTATCAATTGAGGCACTCAGGGGGGGCCATATCCATAGCTAGGGTCGAATGCGGCTAGGATGCCCAATACTTCTGCAATCACTTTGGGGCTCACTAACATCTCAAAATCGTCAATCAGCACCAGCAAGCATACTTGTCCATCCTTGTCTTTTTTGACCCTGATGTGCTGATAAAATAGTTGCACTAGCCTAGGGTAGGCTAGTGCTGGAATTCCTCTCAGCAAGGGTGTCAGGCTGGATTTGCTCATAAACTGCACGGTAGGGGCAGAGAGAGGCTCCTTCTCGAAGAATGGTAGGTCAAAAGCAGTTTCAGGCTCCAAGGGGATTGAAGCCATGAGCTCTGAAGGAGTAAAAAACTCAGGGTTGGCTCCTCCACCTCCTCAACCACTTCCTTCCCTTTTTTAGGTGCCTTAGAAGTCATAGCCTTCTTAGGAGTGGTCTCAACAGTGGCCTTATCCTTGCCCCTCTTCTTTGGTGCACTCTTGGGGGCCATTATAAATTCTATCTTGAAAGATGAGAAAGGGAGATTGAGATCTGAGTGCCAACCCTAAAATTCTAGGATTTGGTCCAGTCTATCGCACAGGGCACCGTGAAATCTCTGAGCAGAGGGTAATAGATGGGAGTGATGCTAGGAACAAATCTGTAGATTCCTGGTGTGAATGATAGGTTGTAGAGTGGATGCTACAGGAGAGAGGTAGAAGAGCGTCGGAAGCTAGGGTTTCGCAAGGTGAAGAAGGAAGAGAGTGTACTGGGAAGGGAGACAAGCACGAGGTTAAAATACTTATCGTGAAGCATGGCGCGCTGTGGAATATCTGGTCGCAGGATTGGAAATGAACTTAGCGAAGGTGTTATTCAACTTGGATTACGTGACAATCTCTCAGGTTAACCTTGGAGCGCGCGACAGTATGTGAAGAATTCCATGTGAATTGCATGAGCGGCTCTCAGGTCTCCAATTGGATTACGCAAAAAGCTCTGAGGTTCACTTTGAATCTCGTGACAACCTTTGAATCTCATGGCAGCTAATGAAGTATTCTTTTAGAATTGTGCGAGAATCTCCCAGGCTTCCTGCTGAACCTCGCGACAGCTAGTGAAATGCTTATTTGGATCGCTCGAGAGGTTCTCAGGTGTACTTGAATCTCATGGCAGCTATTGAATGGTTCTATGTGAACTGTGCGAGAGTCTCTCAGGCCTCCTTTTGAACCTAGCAACAACAAAGTAGTAAACATAGAGCATGTGCTCTCAGTTCTGCCCTTTCCAATTGTGCTATGGTTGGATCCTAGGCCTGACTCTCACCATGGGTACCTCTAGACACATTAAAAATCAATCATTCAAGCAAAGAAAACAAAAATCACCCTCCCACATAAAAAATTTAAACCAGACAAGTCCAGATTCAAGTGGGGCCACTAAAATTTCCTAGGGAATTTGAACAAAAGAAAACAAGATAAATCTTACAAAACCAAAGTACATATGATACAATATTGACACACCTGTGGATTAGTTTAATGAAGGATCCCCTTGAAAGTGAATGGTGTCAATGGGTTCAGCAGGTTTTTCAAAACAAGGCTTAAGCCTCTGACCATTCACCTACAAGGTTTTCCCAGACTTAGGATCCTTGATTTTCACAACACCATATGGGGAAACATGCATGACAATGTAGGGACCTTCCCATCTGGATTTCAATTTGCCAGGAAAAATTTAAGTTTGGAGTTAAACAACCAAACCTTGTCACCAGCTATGAAGCTCTTTCTCAACAGCCCCTTGTCAAAGAAAGATTTGGACCTTTCCTTGTAGATCCGAGCATTGGCATACACATCCATCCTTAGCTCATCCAATTCTGACAGCTGTAGCAACCTGTGATGATCAGCAGAAGTTAGGTCTAGATTTAAATGTTTAATGGCCCAATAGGCCCTGTGTTCTAACTCTACTGGGAGATGACAAGACTTGCCATAAACCAGTCTGAAAGGGGACATACCAATGGGAGTCTTATAGGCAGTCCTATAAGTCCACAGTGCATCATTAAGCTTTTTAGCCCAATCCTTCCTATCAGTCCTCACAGTCTTCTCAAGGATGTGCTTGATCTCCCTATTAGAAATTTCAACTTGCCCACTGGTTTGTGGGTGGTAGGGAGTAGCAATCCTATGATTGACAGAATATTTCTTGAGCAAGCTCTCAAAATTTTTATTGCAGAAATGGCTAGCGCCATCACTGATAATGGCTCTAGGGGTGCCAAATCTTGAGAAGATATTCTGCTTTATAAACTTGAGGACAACCTGATTATCATTAGTTCTTGTGGCAATGACTTCTACCCATTTTGAAACATAATCCATTGCCATTAAGATGAAATGATGACCATTTGAAGGAGGAAAGGGGCCCATGAAGTCAATACCCCAGACATCAAACAGTTCCACAACAAGGATGGGCTACAAAGGCATTGAGTTTCTTTTGGACAGCCCTCCTAATTTTTGACATCTTTCACAGGTCCTGCAGTGTGTGTTGGCATCTCTGAAAAGAGAAGGCCAATAGAACCCACAGTGTAAGATTTTGTCAGCTATTTTTCTTCCACTAAAGTGGCCTCCACAGGCATTTTCATGGCACATGGCCAGAATACTGGGGACATCACTGTCGGGAACACATTTTTGGATGATTTGGTCTGCACAATACTTGTATAAGTAAGGTTCCTCCTAGAAAAAGAATTTGACCTGTGAGAAAAATAGGTCTTTGTCCATTTTGGTCCAATGGGCAGGAATCTTGCCTATAACTAGATAATTGACTATGTGTGCATACCAAGGAACCAAGGATGGGATGGCAAACAATTGTTCATCCGGGAAGACATCATTTGTAGTAAGGTCATCAACACATTTCTCCAACACAATTCTGGACAAGTGGTCAGCCACCACATTTTCTACACCCTTTTCGTCCTTGATTTCAATGTCAAACTCCTGCAACAGGAGTATCCATCTAATCAACTTAGGCTTCGCATCCTTTTTGGACAATAGGTACTTCAATGCTGAGTGGTCAGTGAAGATTACAACTTTAGACCCAAGTAGGTAAGGTCTAAATTTGTCCACAGCAAAAACCACAGCCATAAGCTCTTTCTCAGTTGTGGTATAATTCAGCTGAGCTTCAGTAAGTGATTTGCTGAGATAGGCAATGACCACAGGCAGCTTATCTTTTCTCTGGCCCAAAATAGTACTTATTGCCAAGTCGGATGCATCACACATCAACTCAAAGGGCAGTGTATAGTCAGGTGTTTGGAGTACAGGGGCAGAGGTGAGGCAAATTTTCAAAGTTTCAAAAGCCTCAAGAAATTCAGTAGAAAAGTCAAAGGGTACATCCAGGCAGAGCAGGTGGCACAATGGTTTAGCAATTTTGCTGAAGTCTTTGATGAACCTCCTGTAAAATCCAGCATGTCCAAGGAAAGATTTGATTTGTTTGACTGTTCTTGGAGGGGGCAAATTTACAATGAGATCAACTTTGGCCTTGTCCACCTCAATTCCATCTTTAGAGACTACATGGCCCAACACAATACCTTGTGTTACCATGAAGTGGCTCTTTTCCCAACTTAAGACCAAATTGGTCTCCTCACATCTTTACAAGACCAGGTGGAGATGTTGCAGACATTGGCCAAAACTGTCCCCATACACAGAAAAATCATCCATAAAAATTTCCAAGAATTTGTCAATCATATCAAAGAATATGACATACATACACCTCTGAAAGGTGCCTGGGGCATTACACAACCCAAAAGGCATTCTTCTGTAAGCAAAGGTGTCAAAAGGACAAGTAAATGTAGTTTTCTCTTGATCAAGAGGGTGCACAGGGATCTGGTTGTACCCTGAGTACCCATCAAGAAAACATTAAAAAGCTTTCCCAGCCAACTTATCCAAAATTTGATCAATAAAGGGGAGAGGGAAGTGGTCTTTTCTGGTCTTGGAGTTGAGCTTTCGATAATCGATGCAAACTCTCCAGCCAGTGGTCTCCCTGTCTGGTCTCAGCTCTCCAAACTCAGTTGTGATAACTGTTATGCCAGATTTCTTGGGCACCACTTGGATAGGTGCCACCCATTCAGAATCAGAAATGGGGTAAATTACCCCAACATCCAACAATTTAATAATTTCTTTTAGGACCACTTCCTGCATGTGAGGATTCAATTTCCTCTGCATTTCCCTGGAGGGTGTTGAGCCCTCCTCCAAATGGATCCTATGCATATAGATTGATGCATCTATCTCTCCTAGATCAGCAATGGTCCAGCCAATTGCCTTCTTGTGCTTCCTCAAAACTGTTAGTAATTCTTCCTCTTGCTCATTGGTAAGAGAAGATGAGATAATTACAGGAAGTTTTTCATCTTTCTCAAGGAAAGCATATCTGTTGGATGGATGGCAGGATTGGTGCTTTATTGGTTTGAGGAAGGGGCAGCAATGTAGGTTTCTGGCATTAAAGATGGGCTTCCTTCGTCTACCATGTTCCAAACTTTAGTTAAATTTGTGACACTATTGCCCCACTCCAGCAGAGTGGGCAATTCTTCTTCAACAACTGATTCTAATACATCCACTGAAAAGCATTCCTCATTGTCCAACTGAGGGTCTTACAATGTTGTACACATTAAGCTCAACCTTCATATGACCAAAAGTTACCTCTATGATCCCAGACCTGCATTAAATGCATGCATTGGCAGTGGCCAAGAATGGCCTACCCAAAATGACAGGTATAGGGGATGTACTCTTGTTGCAGCCCATGTTCAAAACAAGGAAGTCTGTAGGGTAGAAGAACTTTTCCACCTCTACCAAGACATCCTCAACCACTCCCATGGGTCTCCTTTCAAACCTATCAGCCATCAATAGCACAATGGGGGTGGGTTTTAGCTCCCCCAAACCTAGCTGCTGATACACACTGTATGGCAGCAGGTTAACACTGGCTCCAAGGTCTAGAAGGGCCCTTCCAATTGTGTGGTCTCCAATTATGTAGGGAATAGTGGGGATCCCTGGGTCTTGCAACTTCTCAGGCATTGTCATGTTTAACACATAATTAACTGTATCAGTTGCAAAGACCTTTTTGGACAAATGGCCTCTAGCTTTCCTTTTCTGAGTATAAAGGTCTTTCAGAAATTTTGCATAGGCTGGGACCTGTCGGATTGCATCAAGCAGGGCAAATTGATTTTTACCTGCTTAAAGGTCTCCATCATTTCCTCTATCTGTGCATTCCCCTTATCAAAAGGGGTAGGGCCACTCAAAGCTTGAGGAAATGGCAGCTGAGGTACTGCTGGTTCCTCAGCTGCAAGCCTATGACTGAACTTTTATTTTTTCTTTTTTCTTCTTTTATCTCCTGCTGAGGCTCAACTAACCACAGCCTCTTTATTTTTTCCTTGTTTAAGGGTAGCAGGCAACTCCTGACTCTGTGCTCTAACAAAGTCTTTTTCACTTTCACTCGACAGTTCTTTGGGAATGACCGCTCCTTATTTCTTTCCCACCTGGGTGTCTACCAGCCTGCCAGACCTCAGGGTTATGATGGCATTAGCACCCTCAAAACTTGAGGAGCCTTCTCCAATTGAATATTGGCCCTTAGGGTTGGCCACTGGCTGGCTTGGCAACCTGCCCTCTTCTCTTTTGGCCAAGGCATTGGCTATTTGGCCTAGCCGCTCTTCTATTTTCTTTATGCTTTGACTGTGAGAAGTCACAGTATGAGTCAAGGGTCCAAGGCTTTACAAATGGGTCAAAACCTGATCCTCAAAAGAAGCATTTCGGGGCTGAGGTGGAGGAACTACCAACTGACTTTGTTGCTGGGGCTGCTGCTAATGTTAGAAATTTGACCTTGGGGCATATCGCTGGTTCAACTGCTGCTTTGGCCTTTGAGGTAAGGCCAACATCTATTCTGGCTGCATATAATTGTCCTGTCTCCACCTCAAATTTGGGTGGTCTCTCCATTAGTAACCAACATTTTGGTACTGGTATCCGTATGGCTGTTTATCGTAGCCACCAAATTGTTGCTGTCTAAATGATTGGGCAACAGCAGCCAGTTCCATCACATACTCAAGATATTGCCCTACAGATGGGCACTCTTCCACTGTGTGTTGTGGAGATTGGCATATCAGACATGCCTCCATCACTTGTGCAGCCAATCTGGGCTGCACCACAGTTAAAAGTTTATCAAACTTATTAGAGAAATTGGCCATCTGCATTCTCAGGTCATCATTTCCCCTAACTTCATACATCTTTCCTTTGGAAGTTTCAGCAAGCCCCAGCTTAGGAGGAAGGTCTTGAACAGTTCTAGATGAGGACATCTTTTGGAAAGCATTTTCACTGATGACATTGAACAAGTCCCATGCCTCATCAGCTATTTTATGCATGCACGTTCCACCACAAGAGGCATCTACCATGTCTATGCTTTTCTCATCAATCCCATTATAGAAGCTCTGGACAAGCTGCCATTCCGGGATCTTGTGGTGGGGACATTGTTTGAGCATCTCCTTAAATCTGTCCCAGGATTGATTAAAATCCTCAGTTGGGGATTGGGCAAAAGCAAGTATTGCTTTCCTCAACTGGCTGGTTTTGGTCTTTAGAAAAAATTTGGTCAGAAATCTTGTCTGTAGGTCTTTCCAAGAAGTGATGCTGTTGTTTGGGAGAGTAGCTAACCAGGTGCTGGCCCTGTCCTTTAGGGAGAAAGGAAAGAGCCTTAGCCTAGTGGCTTCTGGTCCTAAACCAGCAATGGAGAATGTTGTGCACAGGGCCAAGAATTGGTCAATGTGCTTGTAAGGGTCTTCCTTGCTAAGCCCATGGAAAGAGGGAAGCATTTGGATGAAGGAGGTTTTAATCGCATAGTTTCCCTGAACATCTGGGAATTGAATGCTAAATGGAGAATTATAATCATCAGGAGCATTCAATTCCTTCAATGTTCTGGATTGCTCTTCACCCACGATTGCTGTCTCAATTTCAGTAGGAGGCTCGACTGTGGTGTGTCTGTGCCTTCTCGGTCTTCTACCCCTTTCTATCTCAGGGTTAGGAGGCTCTAATGTAGGATTGAGGGATCTCCTTCCTAACATGCACACACACCAACAGCAAGGAAGACTACTCGCAGACACATTGCACTTAACAAAATTACAACTATCCTAATCAACTGCGATGGAATTTTCAAAGGAGAAATAAACTGAGGTTTTGAGGGTTAGAGAAGTGCAAACAGAGGTAGCTAGACTCCCAATGCAATTCTACTCTCCTTCTCTGCTACTATCTAGATCTGCAAGAAAATTTTCAAATGTAAATCAGCAGTATCAATTATTCACAAGCACAACTACCAAAGAATAAATAATACAAAAATCTAGGGTCTACTAATAGATCAAGAATCCCCAACAACGGCGCCAAAAACTTGTTGAGGTATTTTAACTGCTTGCTACTGGCTTTATTGGAGACAGTGATAAGAATGGGGTTAGTGAAAATAAATCAAAGGTGGATTGAAAACTATGTAGTAGCAAGCTTAAAAATACACAGTCCTGCAAGATACAGGGCCTGTTGTAGCAAGTTTTAATAAGTAAGAGTTTGTCCCACAGGGAAAGTTTAACTAAAGCTTCAAGGGAGCTATCTTTAGTAGGCCCTCCAGATATGGCTACAGATCTGGCAATCCTAAATGGAAGGGGATTTAAGGTCACTATTATCTAAATCCTAAGGTAACCTAATGCCTAAACTACATAAAGGGTTGAGAAGAATGATGGAATGTGAGAAAATAAATATAAAAGGGTGAGAAGTAAGCTATTAGGTACAAATCTGATGGGTCTCATAACTCAGACTCAGATCTGCTGCTATAGAAATCCTGTCCAATGGCTACATTATCACCAAAGAGGAGAAAGGATCCAACTCACCCCCGTGCCATGATCCAATCCCTTATGGCTATAACCTGTCCACTTAAATGGTCACAGACTATCCAATAGGGGAACCACAATCCAGAGATGGGTCAGAACAAGTTTATCATTGTAGGCAATACTTCATCCAGGCTACCAGCTCAAGAATCCATAGGAACCTTAACCTCTAAAGTTCTGTGTGTGGGGCTAGGCCTGCAATGTGCACTAGCCTGGACACACAGAATCAGCAAGAGTTTGAGTACTAGCTTTTAAGCTTAGCTATTCACTGCTTTAGAAAGACAGCAGTGATCCAGTCACAAGCCTACAATCTCTACAGCCAGATCAGATCTGCCATCTGATGGTGGGTCTATACAAATATAGGGGAGTCTGTCTCTGCACAATCTCTCACAAGGCTACAAGCACAAGTGCAGAGAAGAAGGATCTATCTTAGATCTGTAGATTGGCCTCACCCTAGGGCTATAGCCTGTCCACTTGAATGGTCATAGACTATCTACAGAGGCTATCCTCCTCACAGAGGTCTAAGATAGAACAAGAACATTGCTGCCGCCACCATGTTCATAAGGCTACCAGCGTAAGCTCCCATGGAGATTCAGATTTAGTGGATCCTGTGGTGGGGATAGGCCTGCAATGTGCCTAACCTGGACACAGGTCACTTGGATCTAAATAAACCTTAAAAACAATCCTCCATTGCTTACAATGAAACGTAGCAATGGAGGATCTCAAGGCAACAACCTTGTATAGAACAACTCACAAAACACCAGTCCCATACAGGGATAAAATCTTATTATAAAATCCATTAGAACTATTCCATAAAGACATACAAAGGCATAGCCAGCAAGTGCTGGACTATGGAGTGAAGAAAGAGGGAAAAAAGAAACTTCCTAAACTCTAACCTTAGCCTACTATAATTCTACAGTTGGTTTCAAGGAGTACAGAAGACAAGTCCCTTAAACCTAAGCTAGGCTTAGGCTTATATAGAAGTTGGCTCTCTGTGAATTAGGGTTAGGAAAACCCTAATTTATCAATGCTATTGTGGCCCATTTATGTTCCTTGGATGCATCGGGGCGCGTGCACAGAGATTGGAGCATTAGAGTGCATGCCCTAATTGCTAGAATTTCCCAAATTGGCCTTGCAGAAGTGGGGAGAAGTTAAGAACTCGAGCCTCGCAGGGTAGAAAGGCTTTCTAGGTCTTATCGAGTGATAGAATTGGCGTCACGGGGTTGGTTTGACTTGAAGCTCTTGCCGTCTTGGGCTTGGTACTTCAATCATCGCGGGGATGCTCTGGTCGTCGCGTGATTGCTCTTTCCATTTGAATGGCGCGGGAATTGCACGTGCAGTTCGTTCCTTGATGAATCCCGCGGCGATCCTCGTAATGAAACAATGTGCATGGGCTTCTGGATCGCGCGAGCAGTTCCTTGAAAGTTTGTATCTCGGGGCCACTGCCCGAAAGCCGCGCGTAGGAATATCGAGAGCTCTCTCTCCTTAGTGAATCACGTGAAGATTAACGGCTCCTCTTTTAAGCTGCGTGAGACTACGCGACTAGTTGGTGTGCTCCCTTCAGAAGCCCGCGAAAATTACGCGAAGCATTCTTTCTGGTTTAATTGAGCCCTGCGACATCTGTGTGAGGCATTCTTCTTGACTTATTTCTGCTTTGCTGTGCCTATGCTGCAGCCAATTCTCTGTCTGGGTTCAACCTTCTTTTTTCTGAGGATCTTCTGGGGCAACAATAGGCTTCTTGGCATGGTTAGGGGCTTATTTGATGCTTCTGCTTATTACCTACAAAATTGTCTTAACAGTCATTTATTAAATGACTAAGGGTCTAACAGAGATCAAGTTAAGGGGTGAAAAGTGGTACTTTTCAGGTCTTAATAATAAGTTTGAAAAAGGATTTAGTTATTAAATTATTTACATTTACTGATTTGAAACTGCTGAATTTGAATAAGCAAGGTATGGAATGAAGCTGAATTTGTTGGAATGTAACTTGTAACTAGTTGCAGTTGATTTAATTATGTTCATATTGAAGTTTGTGGGTAATTTCACTGGAAACCCTCAAGAGACTTCACTCGTCCACTAGGGATCACCTCGGAGTTTAAAAGGCTTGATGCATATGCTAAATGCATCTGTGCTCCCTATAAAAGTGGAATTTTCTATTTTCAATATTTATTTTTAATTTCTCCTCTGCTCAGGGACTAGCAAAGCTTAGGTTTGGGGGTGTGTTAATCAGTGAAAAATACTATTTTTTACCTCCTAACCTGATCTTTGATGGGCTTTTAAGTTGACTAATAATGTGTCTTAAGTATGTTTTGTAGTTAGCAATAAATTGCATTCATAGTGCAGAAATCCATATAAAAATGCCAAGAAGAGACCTGCTACTTCAACATGTGCGCAGCCAGCCATCAGGCAAATTCAAGGAGCTTCAAAATTCTATGGCAATGGCATGTGTCCAATTGTGCACACATAGGAGCAAACCAGTAGTTGTATTTGATGAAGAATGAACCCCTCAAAGGCTACTGAGTGCTAGACAGATGAAAGTCAGCACCCCAAGCTGTGTACAAGCTGTGGAAGCAAAGAAAAGAACCTGTCGAAAGGTTCTTTCAACTTATCGAGAAGTCTGGGTGCTGAATGGAATCTATCGAGAGGTTCTGTAAAGGAGAAAAGAAGCTATCGAGAGGTTTATAGACCCTGTCGAATGGATTAAAACTATAGCAAAGATCCTGTCGAATAGTACTAAAGATCCTGTCGAGAAGTCACTTGAAACAACCATCCTCGCGAAGTGCAGAAGGGCAAAACTATACCTATCAAACAGTCAGAGCCAACCTAGTGAGAGGATACCTGAAGTTGCATGGAATCTCGTGAGGTTGCAATCAACTTGTCGAAAAGGACTACCAACTTATCGAAAAGAGAGAGAGATCCTGTCGAAGACATACCTGGAGCTGTATTGAATCTCGCGAGGCTGCATCAACCTGTCGAAAGGATGGCTGAAGGTAGCGCAACAGTTAAGCATTAAATTGATCCTGTGGAGCAGTTCAACAAAACATATTGAAGGCTACATTTAACTTATCGAATGGAGCAGAAATCATGTTTAGAACCTGTTGAGAGGTTCTCTGAACCTCTCAAAGCATGAATTTGGAACTTCTCAGTTCCAGCTGAGAAGCACATCAAGTCAGTGCTTTGTTGCACATGGCCTGAGGCATGCTAACAACCTTGGAGGGCATTTTTAGAAGTCCATGGACACGAATGAGAAACTCTCTAACTCCCCCACATATACTTGTCCAATTTGAGCCAATTGGTGGGAGATTCTAGAAGGGAAGAGTACAAATGGAGAAAAAGCATTACAGAAGAACCATCCAGAGAGATCCAGAAATTGAGAGAGTTCAGAGATCAATTTCAAACTCCTTCTAAAATTCCATCCTTCTTCCCTCTTCTCCATTCCACTTTAGCCCAACTATGATTGGCTAAATACTTGTAGCAACTAGGGTGAGGTAGATCTGTAAATTGAGATGTTTGAGAGCTTTGTATGAAGATTGGATGATGCGCAGGCTACAGATCTGAGAACAATGTATTGTAAGTTGTTTTAAATCAATCAATCGTTGGTTTTAAAGTTTATTTAAATCTATAGATCTTGTGGTTCCATTAGATTCTCAATCAGATTTATGTATTTGAGAATCCTCATTCATTTAACCTTTAGGTCTCTGGATAGCCATCTGCTATTCCAAGGTTTAATATTCCTGTGGATGCCTGAGCTTGTAGCCTTGCATCCACAACATTTGTAGTGATTTTATTATTCTAATTGAGGCATTTGGATTGAAGGAAATCCCTAGGATGATCTGTGACCATTGAAGTGGACAGATCATAGCCTTAAGATCAATTCAATCTTTTGGTTTAGATTCGATTTTTCTACCTTGCATCTGTGCTTATAGCCAGATGAAGGATAGCTGCAAATCAATCCTCTGCATTGCTGCTAGACTAATCAATTTTTGGTGAAGTCCAATTCCCAAGCTTCTATTCTTCACATTTGATTTTAATTTCCCAAAACCTTTTCTCTATTTCTTTAAATCTGTTTTCTACTCATCTCTAGATCATCTACATTTAGAGTTAATTTTCTGTAGTTTAATAAAGTGACAACCCCTAAAAACCTCTCCTCTTTCCTTTCTTACTTTATTTTAAATTAGGATAGATTAGAGTGTCAGATCTGTTCTAGATCTAGAGATTTACTATATTTTGAAACACATTTCCTGGTGTACATACCCCTACTTACCTTTTTCAAGCTTGTTGCAATAGCCCTGGTTCTTGCAGGCCTGGTTGCCTTACCTTGGTATCTTTTTCTGTGATTTTTTTGTTAGTGTGCTATTTTTAATGTCTTAATAATTACAGGGTAGGCAATATAACAGTCAGTGTTGAGTTTGTAAAGTACTTGTAAGAGCTAGGGCTGCAAGGAACTCTCCGAGACCAACCTGTTGTCTTCCACAATGCTTTCGACCGAATCGTAGGGTCACTTTGTGATTCACGGGTTTGAATTCAAGGGTGGGTTTGAAGAGATAGAAGACGGATGTGGTTTTGAGAACTAGGAGAAAGGTTCCCTTTTCTGGTTTTACTTGGTCTTCAAGATCAATGGATCTGTTTGGGTTTTCAACTCCCAATGTGATCGAGAAGAGGGGTTAGCAGGGGTTTTTTAACTAGACTTGCACTTGACGTGCATGGGAGTCGAATGTGGCTCACACCTACGTGGAGTCACAAGGCGAAATAACTATTATAAGCCTTATAGGGCTTGGCTTTAGTGCAATTCCATTACACTAATTAGAGGTGTATGTATGAGTATAAATATCAAGTGTATTATGTAATACACTTCTATAGGTATATGGCTGGCACAAACTCAAGTGTATTTTCTAATACTCAGTTATGGGTGTATGGAAGGGTACAAATATAAAGTGTATTTTTAATACACAATAGGTTGAGTGTATGTGGTACCTAGTTTAGTTTTACTAAATGAACTAGGCCACTAAGGCCTCACATTTTTATCAGTGTATGCTTACTAGTCCTTTGTGTCCCGTGTTAGGCACATGCCCGACTCTATCCAAATCCATACCCAGTATAGTTAGGCCCATTTTTGTTAGTTGTTACATGTATTTAGTAAAGTTTTTCAATGCAAATAGACTTTTTGTGAATTTATTTTTACAAAAATAAATTTTTGTGGTCGCACAGTAAGAAAGGTTAGCCCACATAGAGGTACCCAATAATCACCACAGATGGGTCATGTGGTTGGCTTATAAAATGAATATCAATCATATTTATTGGTACTCATTAAAACTGATATTTTAGAGTGGTACAGTGCATCTTTGATCATTACTTCTTTTCTTGCAACTGATACATTACCACTAAGTTCTATATCAAGTGCATCAAAGCAATCAACAACCACAGATGAGTCATGTGGTTGGATTATAAAATGAATATCAGTCATATTTGCTGTCACTCATTAAAACTGGAAATTTAGAGTGGTACAATGCATCTTTGATCATTACTTCTTATGCTACAATTGATACATTATCACTAAGTTCAGTATCAAGTGAATCAAAGCAATCAATAACTTTTCAAATTAAGGATGATATTGAATTATAAGATTGTCATTACAACTTCATTTAATATTTTAAAAAGATATTAAAATATAGGAGACATGATTACAGTGCAAAGTAAAGCGAGTCTCAGAGAAAATAGAAAATATGATCCCATTTTTCATTTCTCCCTACAAACATAACATATTGTCAATGGATAGTTCTAATATGCCTTACTTCCATTCGATCATTCTCTCGCTTCAGTGGTCACTGGGGGCATCGAAATAGGAAACCAAAGGTTAGGTTTTCTTCTCTCATATGTTTCTTTGTAGAGAATATCAACAACTTGGGTGCCTTCACGGTAGATATGGAAAGCCTTAGAAATAGGGAACTGATTTAGAAAGGAGTGAACATTGTCTAAGAAGTATTGTGTGGTAGATTGTTGGTATTAGGACCACCATTAAGTGTTTATCAATCAGTCCCTCATCATCACATTCATCACATTCAATCCATATGTTTGTCCACCATCTTTGAATTGTAAATTTCAACCCAAAATAAGTGCCTTCACCTCACCTACGAAAGCTGCTGAATACCCAATTCGGTTTGCATAAGCCAACAAAACATAACCTTGGTGGTCTCTGAAGACACCACCACAACTTGACTGACCTGGGTTCCCTTCAGAGGACCCATCAAAATTCAATTTTATCCAACCAACTTCAAGGGTCTCCAGTGCACCACTACATTATACTCATGATGAGAAATGTGGATCAAGCAATAAGGAACCCATGGATGGACAAGATGGTTGCTGATTACTTGAACTTCTTCTCTGATGTTGACCACTTGGACATGGTTTGTGACGTCCCAAAATTTTTGATTTCCGAACCGATCTGACTTAGGATCCATGTTCAACAGGTCACATAGTTCAAGATAATAAATTTGATTGGTTAAGTGAACAAGGGTGAAAACTAAAGATAAGGTGACCATTAGATGAGATAATGTACACCGACGTATGGTATACCGGCTTAACACGCAAACTAAAACTTTGAAAATAAAAGCCAAACTTGGATAAGAAATTAAAATCCTTGCTTTGTTGTTTGAGACTTTGTTAGAAAAGAAGAGAAGAGAGGAAGAGAACTCTTGCTTCCTTCCAACTAATTAAAAGAGGAATTAATCTCGTGTATGTTCAGATTTATCGCAAGAGGATGAATTTTCAAACCTGAAATGAGAGATTAAGAGTTGGGCCATTGAAGTGCAAAGATTATGATTTAAGGTAAGAATTTGTGTTTGAAAATCAGTGTAATTATGCTATATGGTTGGGCAATCAATGCCCTAAAAGACTAGAAATAAATGTGGTAAGATTTAGGGAAAAACAAACCTGAGAAGAAAAGCCCATGTTACTGAGAATCTGTTAAAATCGATCGATCAAAATAAGAATCGATCAATCAATTTTGACAAGACATAAGCATGTGAAGAGGTAATTGAGAAACCGATCGATCGAAATGGAATTCGATCGATCGAAATTTGTCAACAGGCTCCATTCAAGGTCGACAGGTTTCTGAGTAAGGTCAACAGGATGGTGATGTGAAGATGGGATTGGTTTATGAGTAAACCGATTGATCGATTTGGGAATCGATTGATCAAGTGTGGGACTGATTATACAAATAAAAATGTGTGCTTTTTGTAGGGGAAACCGATCGATCGAAATGTGTTTTGATCGATCGATTTTGGGAACCAATCGATCGGATTGGGATTCGATCGTTCGATTTTGTCAGATTCTAGCAATTGTCTGTTTTGAGGAAAGAGGTCCTTGAGACTCCCTTTTGTTCGTCATTTTTTATGTGTAAGACATGAATTGATGTGTTCTAAGTTAAGACTAAGAGCATGTAACGTAAAGGTTCTCTTGAGAAGAAAAGACCTTCGTTTGACTCCGCGTTGAGGTAGGGAAAATCCTATAACATATGCATACGTTAGATGTGTTCTAAGTTAAGACTAAGAGCATGTAACGTAAAGGTTCTCTTGAGAAGAAAAGACCTTCGTTTGACTCCGCGTTGAGGTAGGAAAAATCCTATAACATATGCATACATTACAATAAGCATGGAAATTATGGTGTGATAAATATGTGTATTCAAAAATCATGAACTTTGCCATTTACTACGCATGAGCTTTGTGTGTGTGAATATTCAGATTCTAAACTCTAAACCTAATTAAGCATTACCATAATTCGCGGTGATAAACTATAAGTTAGATTTTGCACTTCGATTTAAGGTTCATGTGCTTGAATACCCCACCAATGCAGCGGTATACCCGTGACCTGTATGGCAGGATATCCGTAAAATTATGTACCCGGTACGGCGGGATATCTGTACATTGTGGACTGCAAATGGTCAATGTGAAGCACAAGTGACCCTGTTAACGTAGCTCAGGGGCTTGGCATAATTAAGAATAGTTCATTGAATGACAATGGTTGGGGATTCCCATCGGTGTATATGTGGCTCTCGATGGTATATATGCTCGAGATTATATTTAAGTGGTCAGTTTTAAGTTTCTTCCTGTGTCATACGAAAAGATTTGGAAATATTGCGATCAACTTTGAGACCTGCATCTAACTCAGTTCTATTTTGGTCCAATTGCCTTTCAAATTTAGTTCCTTGATCATTTCGATACATGTCATGAGATATATGTGTGATGTCATGATAAACATGCTATGAATATTTTTTCCTATTGAGCTTAGCTATTAGCTCACCCTTCGACTATACATCACAGGAACAGGTGTAGACGTTGGTATTGAGGATCTTGAGCTTGAGGATCCTGAGTATGTGCTAGAGGAAGAGTCAGAACCTTTGCCTGAGGAGTATTTCCCTTAGGGGGATTTGAGTTGTGCATTTTGAGGCTTTGAGTAGATCAGGCTTGGTATGTCTAGCCATTGTTTTGTTAGAATTTAGATTCATGTAATTATTTAAATATTATTTTGTGAACCCCATGTTTCGGTGATGGATTGGCCATCACCAGTGTTTCTTTTTGGTTCTTTTGTCCATGTGTCCTCACATGGGATTAGAACCATTATTTTGAAAGTAGAACTGGAGATTTCTTTTGCTTATATGATGACTCTATCTGCATAGTTAGAGATATGTGCTTTGTTTCCCGCTTTGTGTGTGGATGTATCAAGTGTACCGTTTGGGGATCGGTCTTATTGATGATCCGATGGTCCGAGTTTCACGGTTAGGAAATCCGGGTTGTCACATTGTTGATGATGTAAGTATTGTTCATTACAGCAACATTGGTTTAAACCTGAACAAGTTCTGAAAGATGAAAACCTTGAACGATTGATCTTATTAGTTCGTCATTTTCTTCTATAGTAATCTATGGAGGTAGTATGAAATTGTGCAGTGGATTACACAAGCTAGAGTAAATTGGAAGCATTCAAATGCGTTGATAACTTCATCAGTAGAAAACATAAGAAAGGATGACCGCCTTGTAGACATAAGTGGTTGGGATAGAAGTGCTTCACTATCGGGCCTAACTATTTCCATCCAAATGATTCGAATATTACGTGTAATGATATATCTAAATTACTCTATATTTAATGTAGAAATTTTCTTGGTGTTCTTTGTTTACCAGCTATTTTTTTAAACGGAGAAAGCTTTGTCCATTTTAAGTATGATGAATTCTACAAAAGGTATAGAGGAAACATGTAATACAGATAATAATTAGAGAAGGAATGATGTGAAAAAATATATGTATTTATTTCTGACAACTATTATTTAAAGAGGAGTATGTAGTAATAGAGTCAAAATTGTTATTTTTTTAATAGGTTCAAATTATTTTTAAGCAAGCTACCTATGCTTGATTATTGGAGTTTATTTAAGTAGATAGATTGAAGACACTTACGAAGCGAGAAGAAGAGATGTAACAATTGGTAGAATCAATTAATGCATAAGAACTTAAAGATTTTCAAGTAGAAAATTATCTTATATTTTATAGAGTTTAAAGACTTAGAAAAATACCTTTGAGGAAGAGGGCTACATGACTTCAGCTGGATTCAAAGGAGATCGATAGCAAGGTTTTATAGACACCTTCTCCTTCGAATGTAAGCTTGACATGATCAAATTCTGGCTGAGTGACATGAATATGCATATACCAATATACAAATGGCACAATAGAGAGAACAAAAGTACACCTATTAACCCTCCTATGACAAAAAATTGCAGAAAGAGAAGAACTATCATCATATCCAAGCACACCGCCTTAGCTACTGGTAGTGTTTCCCAATCGGCTATGGCCATTCATAGAAGTAAATTGGGTATACGAACGGTTGTGGAGATTAGCAATATCTACTTTGGCCAAATATTTAGATTTCCTACCAAAGTAGATATTGCTAATCTCCACAACCGTAACCGTGATTTCTCGCTTCAGTTCGATGAATTTTATAAGTTCATGAGCTCAAATTTGGGGGTTCCTTGGTTTGGCTAAAGAATCTCACGAAGGAAATCACGGTTACGGTTCAGATCGAGCTCTTTCTGTCTCAACACAGTTCAAGGCAAAAACTGTAATCTCTCTCTCTCTCTCTTTTTAAATAGATCTCGTTCAAGTTTTACCTATTTATTTACTTTTGTCAAGCTCTGATCTTATGTTTATCTGTGTATCTATTGCTCTGACCTTATGTTTATCTGTTGCTCTTGAAAGCAGGCAGAGAGTATGACAGCAATTGTAGTTTGTGTTGAGGTCTAATAAACGTCATTGGAGAAGACAGTGAGCTTGGTGGAGAGGCCGGACAAGAGATGTGTAATCTGATGCTAGTTGGTGAGTAATTCCATTTCCGTAATCTATTGTATATTTTTTGTACGGTGTACATAAATCTACTAAATGTCTTATCTAATTTTCGGCCTTGTACTCCACCCGCGAATACAAATAGGATGCTGGACTTTGATTCTTAGTTCTGCATTTTGTGTGATTGGGCTCCCTGTTGGGGAGACTGTTATCTTTCCATTGTTTATTTTGCAAGAGAGCTTATTTGTTTTTGTTCTGCGCTATTGGTTTTATGTTTTTTCATTTGTTGTTTTAAAAACATATGGCAAGGATTTTGGAGATTTGCTCATGTCAGGACTTTGTAGAATATTTAGTCGTTTATCTTGTCTACTTAATTGTTTTTGTTAAAAGATTATGAGAATGAATGTTAGTTTTATGAACTAGAAAGTTTGTAGAACCTTAGCATCTGCCAATTGGTTTACATGCACATTATTCTTGGTCTTTCAAATAGATGGTTTAAACCTTTTGGATAAGATAGCGTGAAAAGTTGAAATGAATCAGATCTTTTTAACAATTACACAGATGAACTTTTAGAGTAATAGATCGCAGATTTGTATAAATGATAGACTCGTTGAGGTCAGATCTCGTTGGAGGAGGAAATATGATTAAATGCTATCATCAGTGTCGATCTCGGTCCGTGGTGAGTCTGGTGACTAATGAGTTGCTGATATTGAAGTTTTGTAGAATTTCCTTTTAATTTAGGGATTGACTCGCTTCACAATCCTGAGATAATTAAAGCTTATGAACTGCCTTTTGGCCACAACATTTTGTCAATAATTGATTTTCACAACATCAAAAAAACCACTTCTGCAATATAAAAAAGAACCACTGCCCAAGCAGTGGTATAATAATCCATTGCTAAAATCAATTGTTTATTATGTTAAATAGTGGTTTAATTCCTTAACTTTGATATCACATGCACTCCATCCTCTCGTCACGTGCAAAACTATCGGGGACCCTAATTCTCTCTTTATCTTGCAACTCTTTTCTCTCTTTATCTTGCTAACAAAACAGCCGTCTCCCCCTCTCTCTCGCTCCATCTCCCTCTTCGAAACCCTAGCCTCCATCCCCCTCTTCCAAACCCTAGCTAGAGATTTAAATTTCAGAATCTTAATGGAGATCTGTGTTGAAGGTTGGAGACGACGCCATTGAAGCAGAGATCGGCGTTGAAGGTTTTCTTTTGAACGAGATCGAGTTTGCGAGCCGTCATTTCACCATTTGGCAGATGGAAATCGAGTTTTGGAGCCCTCGCTCTGTGATCGCCTCTCGTCGTTCCCTAATTCCAATCACCAAATCATAACCTCTTCTCGCGGCTCCCCCCTCGCGACATCTATGATAACCTCTCGTCGTTCCGCTCTGGTAAGCGATTGTTCAAACATATCTGGATCATCTCAGAGCATCATCGTTCGTATATGTTGTTTTACTACTATCTCTTGTTCTTCTTTCTATAAATATCTTATTATTATTATTTTTAAATGCAAAAAACTCACTGATCTGAATTTTTTATTTAAAAATTTACTAATCTGTTTTGGTTTTTATATACATTTTTTTTCATTTTTAGGCATTTGTAAACCCAAAAATTAGAGCATCATATGTGGGTGCTCTGTTTGAATAGCTTCTTATCATTTTAAAAAAATCTTAATTGATAAGAATTAGCTAGTGAAAAATTATTGTGAGGGTGGAAATAAGGCATAGGATTTAAAGACAACTTCTTATTTGATAAGAATTAACTAGCTTCTTATTTTAATATTCTCCTTTTCCCCCATTTTTGCCGATTTTTTTCCAACTTATATATTTTTTATTTTTTAGATTGAAGTGCCACTTGTGTTGATCATGGCCATGAAAGTTTCTAATTGGATAATTCATACTGCCTCATAATCATCACTGAGAAATAATGCTTTCACTGATCAGAAGGCTTGATGATTCTTTTGCCCATCAGCCTTAAAATCAGTGGAAAGACAAATTTTCATAAGATTCTGTAGCTGAAAGGTGTTTAGTCAATTTTCAAAAAGGAATAAGAATGTGATGCCTCTTTTTTAAGTGATCAGGGATTATAATACACCTGAAAATTACTGATGCATCACTATTGTTAGTTAACTTTGCTATGTCAATTGATGCGTTGATGTGAAGTTATTTGGTCACCAAACTCCAGTTTTCAACTAATCATTTAATAAGAATTAGGGCACTTAGGGCAGTTGGGTGAATCTGTGCATCATCTAGGCTATGCATTCTATTGAATCTGATCACTGATTTTTTTGCTTCACTGTGACTAAATTGCTAGTCAAGTTCTTCATGTCTACGGGCTGGTTGTAAGTCGGTTTTTATCCTATTATTAGTGTATGTGAATACTGGTGTGTGACCTTTAATTTTGCCATGATTGCTGCCACTTTATTTTTTTGTTGATTGCGGGCTGCCATCAACTGATTGAGGGCTGCCATCAACTGATTGAGGGCTGCCATCAACTATTTTTGTTGTTGATTGTGGGCTAGTTTGGCCTCTTGTGGGGTGTTTGGGTCCAGTTTTGTTGTCTAGGTTTTGGTTGGTTCTTAGCCTCTTTGGATCCCTACTCTTGTAATTTAATCATCTTAATAAAATTACTTGTTACGGATAAGAAAAAAGATCCCGGGAAGGTATTTTAGTGGAGTACCCTCACCCTATTCAAGGGCCCACATGGAGCTCCACGTGGCACCCAACCGTGTTTGGGGTGCCACTTGGACCAAGGTATCATTGTTTAGATCATTTGCTAAAAACAAATTTCAAAACATCTCCATTGCACATTTTTTGGGCTTAATTCTTGATTGTTGACTCACAAAAAAAATTGATTAAAGTAGCTTATAACTTAAAAGTTATATAGTACTGAAAACTATAAAAAATTTAAGTTATAAAGGCATATAGTTCATTATGTTAAGGTTATAACTAAGTTTATATGTAAGTATATAAGTTTACATATTTAAACTAAGGAATGCCTACCCCCAAACTTTGAAAAGTGCACCTAGGCAAGAGAGGCACACGCCTGATTGCATCTGCGCCTAAAAAGCCTTGGTGCGGGCACAACGAGTGCATGTTTGGTCTATGCTTGCCTTTGACTACACAACTATGTAGATTTTTCATCAAGGCTTTATAGCTAATCAATTATATACTATTAATTATAAAATCTTTTCTTCAGCAGTGATAAAGTTGTGCAACTGGTCAATAATTATAACAGTGCTCACTTGCTTTATAATAATTGATCATTCAATAGCTTGGACTATTTGGATGTTTGCTACCTTGATCAGAATTACTACATTAAATTAAAGCGCTAAAGCTAGGGAAAATATTGGATGCCACATAATTTCATTTTCTATTATTTGACATCCTTATGCCATAGCATAATAGTATTTTTTTCAATGCATCTCACCCTAGTTTCTAGAATCTCCTTCTCAGCTTTGGAATCTCACTCCTAAACCATCTTCTAATAATGAAATAGCTTAATTTCAACCTTTTGATGACGCTCCTGCTCCCAACCTACTACACGCTTCTTGGCGCTTCTAGCTAAGCTCCCATGTTAACGTGAAGTGATAGCTGGATTTGGAAGTTCTTAATTACTCTTAGTTTTCTAGTATTATGAGTTTTCACTAGCTATCAAAAAGTTCCTTTTATAACTTCAACTTTTGATACATGACAGGAAATGATATGGGGTGAAAAAATGGTTGGCAAATACACATAAAAATGAATGCATGATCATTATATTGTAGGAAGGGAAAACTAATGAGGTGAAGATTAGAGAACTGCACGTCAACTGTTTGTTGAAAGGACAAAGAGGGATCTGACTGAAAATTGTTGAAGTGTTGCCATCCATAAACGATTTTGTCTAAATCTATAGTGTTTTGTGAGTTGCTATATTTTTTTTGTAGTGGCTGCTGCACTTTTTTATACATATTTGTAGAATTTCGGCTGTTGCTACTTTACTTTTTATACATGTTTGTGGAATTTCTGTTGTTGATGCCTTAAGGTTTACTGTCTTTTTTATACAGTGCATGCTAGATCATTACATTCAGCATCTTTTCCTACCATAGCCGTTGAAGATATATTAGGTTCTCAACCTGCAAAAGTACACAACATAGGTAAAAATGCTTCAACGATGTGGCTTTCATATATTATTTATATTCTTATGCTTCTTTAGTAAGACGTTTAATTCTTTGATATAAAAACGTCCCTGCAGCTCATTCTCTAGTGACATTCAATCCTCGTTACCATCAACCACTTTACTTTATTGGTGTTAGCGAGTCAATCCATCAAATAATTGCACGACAATTGCTTGATGAAATAGCTAAATGAGCTCCAACTTGGTTAATCCATCAAATAAAAGATACCTTATTATCTCCATTTTTCTCTTCTATAAGGCAATGTTATTTAAATATTTTTGGAGTTGTTGTTGGTGACATTTAATTGATTTTTCTGTTTGGAATGTGGATCTTCAGATTCACGATTTTCAAGGCATTTCTCCTTACTCAACTGTTTGAATAGATGTTACTACTCAAATTATTAAAAGCACCATATAGGCCAATACGGATTGGCCTGGGAACTGGCCGATATGCCGATATTTCAGTCTTTAAATCCCTGGCAGAAACACAACAGAATTCCAGTAGACCTCCTGAACTATTTGTTTCCCAATACAATATGTAAAAGCACCAGCAAAACACAAAGTTCCAAAACTCATTATGAATAACAATACAAAATAATAAACAATAAATAAAAATACCACTTCATGAAATGAGGAAATATATGAAAGGAAATAGGTATAGGGCTGTCAATGGACCGGTGGATCAGGCCAAAATTTTGGTTGCCCAAAGGCTCAAAGGGCATATGTCAAACCTGACCCACTAAACTGACCCAAACCAGTTCAAAATCCCTGAAACCACGTTACCCTTCAGTTTTAGGGTTGCTAACGAGCCGGCGAGTCAATGGTATACAATCGATCCATCCTGAAAAACCAACCTGACCCATCCCGGTTCAAACTCCCCTAAACTATCCTAATAATTTAACATTTTGGGCTGTCAATGGGTCAGATCAGGTCGGGTCAAAATTTTGGCTTCCGGACAGGTCAATATATGATCAGCTCCCCCCCCCTCCTCCGCCTTTTTTTTTTCCTGATACGTAAGCTCGAGGATTATTTGGACCTTTCCCTTTCATTAAAATCAAAAGAAGCAGAAAACTAGTAGTACATGACTAATTACTCAAACTAATATAGGGAAAGCTTTGGCATCTTAGTCTTTTAAGACTGATTTTACGAAAATTAAGGAATTTAAGTCATTATTGGAAGAATTAGAATTACTGTTATTTTGGTACTAGGCTAGAGAAATTTGGCATTGAATTATGTTTAGCTACCAAATCATTTTGGTATTGTAAGGTTATGAAGCACTGTTTAGCTACCAAATCCCATCAAAAGCTGATTTCGACAAATTTGAATGCCCAAAAATGTGTCAATTGGCTTTTGACGGTTTCAACAGTTCAGAGGTTTCAATATTGTAAACCTTCCATTTGGCTACGGGCCCAATCCCAATCCTAATATTATATATTTTTATTTTAATTTTCTTTCATGTAGGATTTTTTTGTTTGATTTCAACTTTAATTTTCTGAGAAACGATTACATCTCAAACATATCTAGTATTTTTATTTATGTATTTTACAAATTTATTTTGTAAAATATTGAACTTCTCTTTTTAATTTTTCAAATAAAAATTTATTTATTATCATCTAGGGTTTTTTTCCTATCTGATTTCAACTTTTATTTTATTTTTTCTTGCAAGTATTGCAGAGCTTTTGTAGACCATAGTGTCGGGCAAGAGCTTTCTAACATCTCTGTAGAAAGCTTTTTGTCTCTTTTCGGTAGAGGTCATTCTGCAACATTGACTGGTATCGAAGTAGGGTACTCTGTCACCATCGCAATCATTTCTCACTAGCTTTCGTTGTTATGTACCGGACTTTCTTCCTTTTTAAAAAAAAATGCATGTTCTATAAACTCCTTTTCTACTCTATGTATAATTTAGTTGTAAACACATTTCTTTCTTTACACATGTAGACAAATTGTTAGAAGGCGTTAATTTTGGGATGTTGGGAATTAAAATTTGAAAAATGATCAAATTATAATTACCACTTGGAGCATTGTATTCCTGAAATAAATATTTATGTCACCTCAAGCCAATCAATCAGTGTCATGTCTTGAACACCACATGGCACATGACTCACTTAAAACATGTGGAAACTGAGTCTTGCCAACCATTCCATTCCAGCTGGCTAATTAGCTTCCAACCAAATCCACTATGGTGCATCAGTATACAACTAATTTAACTGTAGTGCAACAGTGTTAATGTGGCCTTAATTAGGTTATAGACAACCTTGCCACTATTTAGTCACTTGCTTGATTCCAAAACACTCTTTGATATGATCAATTGAAAAGAAAATGTCGAGTCTCCTGTTGTCCTTAAAAGTTTGTCCTTGACAAATATAGAGATCAACTAACAGCCTCTTACCCAACTAAGCCTAAAGGAGATGGATCCAATTGATGTTGAAACAGTATGCTTGTTTTCTAAACTAATGTGATCATTGAAGCAGTATGATTTGTCTAGTGATTCATGCTTTTCTTTAATGTTTCATTCTTAACCTAAGTTCAACATTAACAATGACTTGAGTAATGTAATTCTTCATTGGTAATAAAATCTATAGATCAAATACCAGAGTTCTTTTATGGTCTTTGTACACACAAAAACACATATATGCATACGAACTAGTATTCGCTAAGGAGCCTAAGTGCCAGACGATTTGGGACTGGGGTCAGTTTTGGAATATGCCATCTAAAAATAATGGCTACCATATAAATCCAACTAGCCACTAATTTTAGATGGCCTTTGACCTCTTTGAATTAGATGATGGAGAACAGTGTTTGATCCAATTTCAGATTCCTACTTCTTTGACACTTCTAACCTGGGACTTTTTCCAGTTCCTGGTTAAAATATTCACACCCATTATCTCCAATAACACCATTGCTACCAAACTGGGACTTATATTGGCATGTGAATGTGAGTTGCCCTAACAATTATGATTCATCATTCACTTATATTGCCCTTGGTCCTCTATGTACAACTATACTGCAAGTGAGCTAGACATAAGTTCTGATAAAACTACTACATAGCGTGCCATTCTAGTAGAATCTAGAAGGTGAACTCAGATGTTTACTATTTTGACTCACATGTATACTATTTTGACGTAATCTTAGGTTGTATTCAATCTTTATTGTGACAACCCAAATTTTTGCACCCGAAAACCCTTGCCATCAAGACCACCCATAAAGTGATCCCTAAATAACTGAACACTTGGTACATCCACACACAAAGCGAAAATAAAGCACATATTTTAACTAAGCATAAAGAGTCATCATAAGGAATTAAATCTCCAATTCTACATAATGACAGCGTCCGTATCACAACAAAAGACGGTTCTAATCCCATGCAAATCACATGGACAAAATAACCGAACCGAACTATCAATGACAAACAACTGTCACTAAAACATGGTTCGCAAAATCATATAGTACAGCATAAATTCATGAGTTCTAACAAAAACTGGTTGGACATACCAAGCCTTACAATGAAACCTCAAAACTAAAGACGCAGCGCTCTGCTCACTAGAAGAACTCGTCAGGAGGGGTCTCAGTCTCCTCCTCTGGTATGTACTCTAGGTCCTCAAGATCAATATCCTCAGTACCAGCATCTACACCTGTACCTGTGATATATAATCGATGGCTAAGCTAACATCTAAGCTCAATAGGGAAGCATAACTAACATACATATTTTCACATCACACATATATCTCATGAAAAAATTCAAAACATGCTTTTCTTACTAAGAATCACAATTTAAAAGTATTTAAATTGACACAAATGAATATCCGATGCATATTTTAAAACACACTAATCATGGTTGCTAAAACTTGTTCTTACAACACACACACATAAATTAATTACTTAAATACAATCTTGAGCATATATAGCATCGAGAGCCACACATATACCGATAGGAACCCAAACCATCATCGTTCAATGAACAATTTATACAATGCCCAAGCCCCTTCGAATGAGGTGACTTGTGCTGAACGAAGTATTACCGCAAAATGGTAATCAAAGAACGGATATCCCACCATACCGGAGCACAAAGGTTCATTCCGCATGAATTCTTAAATCAAAGTGTAAAATTTAACTTATAGTTTATCACCGTGAATTGTGGTAATTTATACTAGAGGCGAATCTTACTAATTTCACACACACACACATAATTCTCTCTCAGTGCACACACACACACACACTTTTCATATTTGAAACCATAATGAAACTCATGCTTATTAAATGACAAAGTACGTAAATCACACACAGTTTCATCATATCACATAATCCATGATAGTTTCAATCGAATGCACATATTATAGGGTTTTCCTTACCTCAACGTAAAGCCAAAATGGAGGCTTCCTGTTTTGAGCTAGCTCTCCTAGCACACACTCACGCTCAAACCTAAAACACACAAATTTACTTCCCATAAGTCATAAATGAAAAGAAATAAGAAGACTAAAAGCCTCACATAGTTCTCCTTATGAAAAACTAAAAAACTTGTGAATCTGTCCAAATCGATCGATCGATTCCCAAATCGATCGATCGGTTTCCAAAATCGATCGATCGAAATACATTTCGATCGGTTGTTTTGATAAAAATAACCAACACATTTCTCATGTCACAATCCGATCGATCGATTCCCAAATCGATCGATCAAATTTCAAATCGATCACTCAAATTCCATTTCGATTGATCGGTTTCCTAAAAAAATTACACTTTTGGTGCCACAATCTGATCGATCGGTTCCCAAATCAATCGATCAAATTTATTTGAAACTTTCACACTTTTGCTTTGACAAAATCGACCGATCGGATACTTATTTCGATCGATCGATTTTGTCAGATTTCTCACATCACGGGTTTCAACTTTCCAAACTTATTTTTCTTCAAATTTAACTTCTTTTCTTCTAACTTTTCACTCACACCAGACATAAAGTCTAATATAACTAAAAATCACAATTTCACATAAGTTTCCTCACCTTTAATTAATCGATTCCTCGATCCACGAGTTCACGCCCAAGCTAGGGTTTCAGAGTTGAAACTTTGGGATTCTCTTCGATCCAAAATCCACAACTTCCCGCACATCTTCAATCTTCCACACCACACTCACTAAATTTAGAGCTCACCTTCTATCTCTCTTCTCAATAAATTCTCAACCACCAAAACAAGAAAAATGAATTCTCTTGCATTCAATTGCCTTTATACTTAAAAGCTTAGGCTTTTGGGTGTTAGGCCGTTACATCGTACTTCGGTGTACGATATTCTCTCTAATGGTTCATACACTTCCTAACTCTTTCTTTCTCACTCAAGATTTATTCCAACTCATCAGATGACTTTAATATTTTTATATTCTCTGGTGCGTGACCAGTCGGGCATGCACATCGAGATGGATTGTTCGAAAGTCAAAATATTTTGGGACATCACATTCTCCCCTCAGGAATTTTCATCCTCGAAAATGAACCTAAAGTATTCAGTTACACAACGATGCATACATTCCCAACAATATCCACATAGATCCAATCATACTCATTTTAGGCATGTATCTAATCACATGCAGTCAAGAAAACTAATCAACCCATCTACAGTTGCATATAATCGAAAGAAAACTCCCATTCATATGCAAAAAAAAAACATTTCCATAGACAAATTTAAAATTTACAAGCTATCCACATCCAAAATATATACCATCCAAAAGTGGCAACCATGCCACAATAGTTTAATCATTTACATACAAATTTCTTTTAATTAGGTACATATAATTTCAAAAAAACATCATTTGAATATAAAAAAAAAATATCCCTCAGTCGCTGCTCAATCTGCCGTATCACCCGGCTACTCATCCTCCGTATCGCCCGGCTACTCAGCCTCATTGTCATGTCTGCCAGTGCCAGAACTAGAAGCCTCAGGAATATAGGCACGTGCCTCTGCATACACTGCAGATAATCAGAAGGATACATGAAGTGCATCGTCTCAACCATCAACGCCTCATGGTAGTCCAGACGTCGGCTCAACTGACGATTGTTCTCAGCCATGAGGGCAAGAACATCATCAATAGTAGTAGTAGATGGATGCTGAGGTGGTGGGGGCACACGACGAACCTTGGCTGGAAGGTGGAACCACTCTTGGTGATCTCGAACCGTGCGCCATGTGCAGGCTGCTCTTGGTCTTGAGGAGCATCAAGTGCAGCACCATGTATAGGCAGTACTTGTTCTTCGGCTCGGAGACTCTTCTTCAATTGATTATGAGTTTTGTTCCAATCCTTGAGAGAGTGTAGCTTCACATTATCGGTTAGTCTCGGCTCATCATCGGGAATAATATACTTCTCACCTCCTGGATAATCCTCGATCATACTAGAGATAAGGCGAGCATATGGAATCTTATCTACCGGCTTCACTCCCCCCTCCAGCATCTTTCCTCTAGAATATTTCATTCCTTCAAACACAATCTTTGGGGAATTAAACCACTGGCCCATAAATGCTGAAAATAGTGCCTGTTGCACAACCCCGACCCTCTCGGTCTTGTGTCTCATAGGGTAAAGATTACACTTAAAAATTGTGTCCAGCATCCACATGCGGCTCGACATATCGACTCTTTTAATTGCCTGACTCGACCCTTGCTTGCCTTGGGTCATCTTCTCTATAACAACTAGAAAATCAAACGGTGTACGGTTTGGTTCCCTCAAATCATTCCCAGTACCATACTCGACATAGCACTCGAGTGTGTTGCAGCATGGTCATGAGTGAACTCATACACTCTTCCATCTATTTTGGTATAAACGGTATTTGGTTTATCACCGACCTACATATTTTGGTAAAACAGTTTTACCAAATGAGGATAATAATAGTCCTGAAGTGGGTTGAGCAGGTTTTCTAACCCGGGCTTTATAAGGTAATCATAGGCCCAATGGTTATACCTTGTACACCACGCCCTTGAAAAAATGTCGGATCAATGATATACTCCGTCTCAAAACCCTTCGCTGCCCGCCACACATTAGGACGTTCTTGTGGTGGTGGTGGTGGTGGCTATGAAGAACCCGGTCGTGTAGTGGGTTCCTTCGACGTCGCAGGCTTAGTAGACTGCCTCGTTTTAGGTGCCATTAGATTTCTAGTTATAACTAAAAACGAGGGCTTAAGAATGTAGATTTGAACTTGAATTCAAAAACTCAAGGAAGATAAGGTTTACCTTTTCAAAGAGATTTGGATTCAATCTCTTGAAAAATTCATGCTTGATCATGGTTGAAAATCAACCCTTCTATCTCCAAGAACAAACACATGGAATACCCAAAGAAAAAAAACCAAAATTTCTAATTTTTTTTAATCATAAAAACCCAATTTCCATATATATCGCCCAAATCGATTGATCGGTTTTCACTTAAACTAAGCCAGTCAATAATTTCGATTGATCGGTTTCCAAAATTGATCGATCGATTTCCATATTGATCGATCGGTTTTCATAAATTTTTGTCAGTTCAGATTTTGCTCTCTGTTTTTATAATTTTGATCGATCAGTGTGCATTTCGATTGATCAGTTTCAAAATTGATCGATCGGTTTTAATTTCGATTGTTCGGTTTTCACAGACAAAGCCTGTATCTCATTTCTGTCAAATCGATTGATCGGTTTAGGTTTTGATCGATCAGTTTTGACAGAAAACCTCCAAATATGAGTTTTCCACTCCCAATTGATTGCAACTTCCTAACTTTCAATTATTTTGTTCTTTATAGTTCCAACAAGTTACATTTATACTTTAAAACAACAATTTTATAAACTCAAAAGAAATTTACAATTTCCAAAATTCCCCTCAACTCTCATTAAAACAAATGAGGGTATTGATCGTGGATCTCAGTTTCACGCTCCTAAGTGGCCTCCTCTGCTGAATGATTCCGCTACTTAACAAGCACTAACAGAATATGTTTCGTGCACAATACCTATTCTTTCCGATCAAGTATCTGAACCGGCTCCTCTCTCACGATCAAATCATTATAAATCTCAATCGATTGATCATCAAAGATATGTGCAGGGTCCTTCATGTACTTCCTTAACATCGATATGTGAAACACATTGTGTAAGTTGCGGGGGTAAAGCAATTTTGTATGCTACTTCACCGACCCGACCCAAAATTTCAAAAGGCCCTATGTAGCGTGGGCTTAGCTTTCCCCACTTTCTAAAGCGCATCACACCTTTCATAGGTGAGATCTTGATAAATGCATGATCGCAAACTTGAAAATCGACGCTTGTCCTTTTGATATCGGCATAACTCTTTTGTCTACTCTGAGTTATCTTAATCCTTTCATGAATCAAACGAACAACTTCGACATTGCTCTCAATGACTTTCGGACCCAATATAAACTTTTCTTCGGTCTCTTCCCAATTAATCGGTCATCTACATCGTCGTCCATATAAAGCTTCATAAGGTGTCATACTGATACTCGTTTGAAAACTGTTATTGTATGTAAACTCGATCAAGGGTAAATGCTGATCCCATGATCCTTGAAAATCAAGCATACATGCTATGAATATATCTTCAATGATTTAATTCACCCTCTCTGTTTGTCCATCCGTCTGTGGGTGAAATGCCGAACTGAAATCTAATTGCATGCCCATTCCTTCTTGAAACTTCTACCAAAACTTTAAAGTATACAACGGGTTAAGATCGGATACAATGTTGGTTGGAATACCATGCAATCTGACTATCTCCTTCATATACATCTCTGCTAGCCTTCCTGTCATATACATCGTGTTGTATGGCAAGAAGTAAGCTGACTTGGATAGTCGATCAACGACCACCTAAATGGCATTGTGCTTCCTTGTTGTCCGTGATAATCTCAATATGAAGTCTATAGAAATTGATTCTCATTTCCACTCTGATATTGGTAGAGGTTGCAATAAACATGCCGGATGTCTGTGATCCACCTTCACTTTTTGGCACACCAAACACTTTGAAACATATTCAGCAACATCCTGTTTCAAACCTCTCCACCAATAGTTCTTCAAATCCTGGTACATCTTGGTACTACCAGGATGAATAGCATACTTAGACTTATGGGCTTCATCTAGAATAGTTTGCCTAAGGTCGACATCAATCGATATATATAGATCTCCCCTCAATAATAGCTATCCATCCTCCTTGATGGAGAAATTTGGTCTACTATCATCAATCACACATTGTCTGATCTTCACTAACTCTGCATCTTTCATTTATAACTCATAAATGTATTCAAAGATTGTCGGTCAAATCGTGATGTTAGCCAACAAGGCTCCTGAAGCTTATACCTCGATCTTTGTGTCATACAGAGAAAGATCTTCCAACAGTTTTCATCTACGAATTCCCATGATAAGGCTAGATAGTAGAGCCGAACTCTTCGAACTCAAGGCATCTGCTATAACGTTTGCCTTGCTTGGGTGATACTGAATGGAGCAATCATAGTCCTTGAGAAATTTCATCCATCTCCTTTGCCTCATATTCAATTCCTTCAGTGTAAACAGATATATGAGGCTCTTGTGATCCGTGAAGATCTCAAAGATTTCTCCATACAAGTAGTGTCTCCATATCTTTAATGCAAAGATCACTGCTGGTTGTTCCAAATCATATGTTGGATAATTCTTCTCGTGGTCCTTAAGCTATCTCGACTCATAAGCAATAACCTTCTTATTCTGATTGAGCACACAACCTAAACCACTGTGTGAAGCATCACTATATACAATAAACCCTCCACTGCCTGATGGAATAGCTAACACTGGTACTGAAGTTAGTCTTTTCCTGAGTTCTTGAAAACTCTTCTCACACTCTTCAATCCACTTGAACTTCACATCTTTTCTTGTAAGTCTTGTGAGTGGCCCTGAAATCTTTGAAAATCCCACTACAAATTGTCTGTAATATCCAGCCATACCGAGGAAACTGCGACTCTCAATCATAGTCTATGGTTGTTTCCACTCCACTACTGCCTCGATCTTTGCTGGATCCACTATAATACCTTCTTCTGAGATAACATGTCCCAAGAAGCTCACTTTCTCCAACCAAAACTCACACTTACTGAGTTTTGCATACAACTAGTGTTCATGTAGTGTCTGTAGAGCAATCCTCAGATATTGTTCATGCTCCTTCTTTGTTGTCAAGTAGATGAGGATGCATCTATGAACACAACCACATAAGTATCGAGGTATGGTTTGAACACCTGATTCATTAGATCTATGAATGAGGTTGGTGTGTTAGTTAAGTCGAAAGGCATCACCAAGAACTCATAGTGCCCATATCTAGTTCTGAATGTCTTCTTCTAGATATCATTGACTTTAACTCGCAACTGATGGTATCCAGATCTCAAGTCGATTTTGGAAAAGAATCTCGCACCTTGCTACTGATCAAATAGATCATCTATTCTAGGAAAAGGGTATTGATTCTTGATGGTTAACTTATTCAACTAACGATAGTCAATTCATAATCTCATCGACCCGTCCTTCTTCACAAATAAGACCGGTGCTCCCCAAGGAGACACTGTAGGTCTTATGAACCCTTTATCTAAGAGTTCTTGTAATTGCTCCTTTAATTCTTTCAACTCAGCTGGAGCCACCCGATTTGGTGCTTTAGATACTGGCTCCATTCCCGGTGCTAAGTCGATGGCAAACTCCACTTCTCTATCTGGTGGCAATCCCGACAATTCATTCGAAAACACGTGTTGAAACTCACGAGCAATCAAAATTTCTGATATCATATGCTTCTCTTCCTGTTGCTCTTTTAGAAAAGTGAAGTATCTGCTGCATCCGTTCTTTATCAAACATTCTGCTCGGACTATGGAGATAAGCGGTACAAAGGTTGATCGCATTCCTAGAAACTTGAACGATCTATTCCCATTCGGTTGAAAAGTAACTATGTTCCTCCGACAATCAACGCTTGCACCATGCGTGGATAACCAGTCCATGCCAAGAATTACATCGAATCCTTGCATATCCAACAGGATCAAATCCCCTACCAATTCATGACTTTCATAATACTTGATGGCGACTATAACTGACCAACCCACTGTATTGGTACTGATCAAATTTCCCATTGGAATTGATTCTTTCAAAATAAAATCTAAGGTCTCGAGAATGACCTTCACTTTCTTCGCAAACTGCAGCGTCACAAATGAGTGAGTAGACCAAGGGTCTATCAACACTCTTACTTCATAACAGAGGTAATCACCCTTGCCATACATTTAAACAATTGCATATGCACTAAGAGCTAAGTTTGTAAACAGTAGGATAAAAAAAAACTACTTCTAGAATTGATGCACCTTCTCTATATAAAATTTCAAATCAATGATATATCTTGAATTTTTAAAAGGAAATTTCACCTTGGATTATATCATTGCTATTCTGGGCATCCTTAGCTGTAATAGCATATGCACGCCCTTGTATAGGCCTCGACATAGCAGCTGATGTCGTCCTCTCCTTTCTTAGCTCTGGGCAATCTTGATCATATGCCCCATCTTTTCGCACTTGAAGCATTTTCCCATACCTCGTCTACAATCTGAGGTCTTGTGAGACTTACCACATCTAACACACGTCTCAGTCAGAGTGGATGATGTTGTCCTAGAGAAACCCTGAGTAACTGATACTCCGATAGTGGTAGCAGAGCCCTTGTAACGGAAAGGTCTCCTAGATGTAGGCATACGTGGCATAGAGTAATTTATCTGGTCAAGTTGTCTCAAGACTGGTGTTATGAATCATGATTTTTTATTCATCGACTCGTAGTTGGTTGGTCTAACTTGACCTGCCTTGCCCTTGTTCTGTTGGTCCCGTCTCTTATACATATCATCGATATCTTTCTCGGTAACTAGTGCCTTTCCCATAACCGCTCCATAGGTCTCCAACTCTAATACGATGATCTTATCATGTATGATCATTCTTAAGCTGCTCTCAAACTTGTCAGTCGTGTAAATTTCGTGTCATACTCTCATACGGACATTGCTCCTTGTTCCAATGTAAAAAACTTTGCTGCCATTTGGTTCCTTGCTTGCTTTGGTAAATACTCCTTATTGAACACCTCAACAAACTCTTCCCAAGTCCACAATCCATATGGATTGTCTTGTTCTCTCATCCTTAAAACTGACTTCCACCACGGATCGGCTTCTCCCTTTCAAATGAGGCCCAACCTACTTTCTCCTCTTTCATACACGGTAATCTCTGGAGGAGTTTCTCAATTTGATTAAGCCACTTTTCTACCTCAAGCGGATCTGTCTGCCCATAGAAACTAGGAGGTCTCAATCTCCTAAACTCAATAAAAGTGAATGATGTTTGTGAAATTGGAGGTGTAGGTGACTGCTGATGGTTGATGGCACTATTTATAGTCATCAGTGCCGTCTGCTAAGCCATGGCATTTGCCATAGCCTCCATGGCCTGTGCCATTCTCTGCCTTTCCTCTCTATCATGATCTCTTTCCTGGTTCCTCTCTTCAGGAATGGTTCTTTCTGGAACCTCTCTATTATCAATCGAAACCCTATTGAAACTGGTGGGAATCTCATCCCCACTTCTCAAGTTCCTCCCATGACCACCTCTCGGTCGTCCTCTACCTCTAGTGGACATGACGTTCTGCAATACGAAATGAAAAGTTTCATTAGTAGAAGGTCCCTATATTCTGACAAAATCTTAAACATATAAATCACATATAAGGCTTGTCAGAAATCTCTAAAGCATATGCTTTGATACCAACTGTGATAACCCAAATTTTTACACTCGAAAACCCGTGCCATCAGGACTACCTATATGGCGATCCTCGAACAAATTGAACACTTGGTACATCCACACAAAAAGTGAAAACAAAGCACATATTTTAACTAAGCAGATAGAGTCATCATAAGAAATTAAATCTCCAATTCTATATAATGACAATGTCCATATCACAACAAAAGAAGGTTCTAATCCCATGCAAATCACATGGATACCGAACCGAACCACCAGTGATGAACAACTGTCACCAAAACATGGTTTGCAAAATAATACAGTACGTCATAAATACATGAGTTCTAACAAAAACTTGCTGGACGTACCAAGCCTTACAATGAAATCTCAAAACTTAAGACGTAGCGCTCTGCCTACAAGAAGAACTCATCAGGAGGGGGCTCAATCTCCTCCTCTGGTATGTACTTTGGGTCCTAAGAATCAATATCCTCAGTACCCGTGTCTAGACCTATTGACTGGCTTATAGTATGTATATATTTAAATTAAAATCAAGCCTTAACTTATTACAAGCACACAATGAAAATTATAGCTGAGCGATAGGATCGATCCCACGAAGAAGTGATTATCTTCTTATAGATTTTTATATTCCTATTTTAAAAACTATCTTTATCTTTTAAGTCCTAAACTACTGAAGAAATATGAATTAAAGAATGGGTTTCTTAATCTAATTACATAAAAAGAAATTCTAATCCTCCTTCTTCAGATGGAGGTCGTCAATCCCAACCTTTAGCTAATAGATGTTTACAAATTTAAAATACCGTTACACCGTATTGTAGCCTTCCAGAATTTGGTTGTCAATCAATAACTAAAATTCTTCAACATAGATTTAATCTAATCAACAATCTCCTAAAATCTGGGCGTCAATCAAATTCTATAAAATTGAAGATGGAAAAGTAAAAATCGTTACACTAATCTGCAAACTTTAACCTGAGTCATCAATTCAAATCAAAATTTGAAGATGTTTACAAAGTAGTAAATAAGACAAATAAAATATAAACTAGAAAGCAAAGTAAATATATCTTTCACCCCTCAGCCACAATTGTCAATTGTTTATGAGAAACTAGGATATCTACACTAATCTTCAGCACCCAATAGCAGTCATCAATTGTTCTTAAGAAACCTTTGATATCTAATCTACTCTAACTATTTTATACTACTGATTGAAAGAAAATCTAACTTCAGTTGTCAATTGATGCCGAAATTCTTCGATCCCTTATTCCTACACTGGGCTCTCTTATTTATAGATCATAAGGAGTCGGTTTACAAAGACTTCTAATTCTAATAAAAGAAACTACTAAAAGATTCCAAATTTGACTCTAATTCCTAATTTTATTCTTCCTTGATTTCAATTGTAGATGTGCTTCTAGATTATTCTCCTTTATTTCAGCAATCAATATTTCCTAAGAGCTTATCTTCATCAATCTTCTCAGATCCATGATTCACCAAACTTCTAATTTCAGAGATCTTCTAATTCGGTGCATGACAGTGATAATCATCATTCACGTGATCAACAACAGTAGATGTAGCAACGGGAAAAGCTTACACAATCGTAAATTATGATTGTTCTTTTTTTAGAGAATCGTAAATCACGATTTCTCATTTTCACACATCTTTCTTTCTGGACGATTTCCTATAATGAATGATTGCTTTTCTTTTATCGCTTTTTACTCCTTTGTCGCTTTCTGAAGAATCGTCTTTTGAAGATTCGTAAATTACGATTTCTTAATTTCCACTTTTTTTTTCGTCTTCAGCTTTAGCGCACAATCATAAAGTATGATTTCTTGACTTTCAATAGCGGCGAATTGTCTTCTCATTGCTCAATCTTTTCTTTATTGCTTTTTGAGTTCATTTTGATGAATATAAACACTTTGGCTCTCTTTTACTATTTTTCTTTAATATCTGCACATCAGCATCTTATGAGCAGCAAACTAAGTCCTAGCATTACTAAGTTAAGGGTTATAAAATGGCATATTATGTGACTAATCACCTATACCTGTGACATATAGTCGAGGGGTTAGCTAACATATAAGCTCAATAGGAAAAAATTGTACCTGTGACCTATAGCCTCACACAGTTCTCCTTACGAAAAATTGAAAAACTTCTGAAACTGTCCAAATTGATCGATCGATTCCTAAATCGATCGATCAGTTTCCAAAATCGATCGATCAAATACATTTCGATCAGTCGGTTTCATAAAAAAAACCAACACATTTCTCATGTCACAATCCGATCAATCGATTCCCAAATCGATCGATCGAATTTCAAATCGTTCGATCGAATTCCATTTTGATCGATTGGTATCCTCAGAAAACTACACACTTTTGGTGCCATAATTCGATCGATCAGTTCCCAAATCAATCGATCAAATTTTAAATCGATCGATCGAATTCCATTTCGATCGATCGGTTGCTTCAAAAACCCTCTAACACGCTCACTGTTCAAACTGATTGATAGATTTCACAAATCGATCGATCAAATTTCATTTCGATCAATCGATTTCTCCATAAACTTTCATACTTTGCTCTGACAAAATCGATCGATTGGATACTTATTTCGATCGATCGGTTTTGTCAGATTTCTCACATTCATGGGTTTCAACTTTCAAACTTATTTTTCTTCAAATTTAACTTCTTTTCTTCTAACTTTTCACTCACATCATACATAAAGTCTAATATAACTAAATATCACAATTTCCATAAGTTTCCTCACCTTTAATTGATTGATTCCCCGATCCACGAGTTCACGCCCAAACTAGGGTTTTAGAATTGAAACTTTGGGATTCTCTTCGATCCTAAATCCATAACTTCACGCACATCTTCAATCTTGCACACCACACTCAATAAATTTAGAGCTCACTTTCTTTCTCTCTCTTCTCAATAAATTCTCAACCATCAAAACAAGAGAAATGAATTCTCTTGCATTCAATTGCCTTTATACTTAAAAGCTTCGGCTTTTGAGTGTTAGACCATTACACCGTACTTTGGTGTACGATATTCTATCTAATGGTTCATACACTTCCTAAGTCTTTCTTTCTCACTCAAAATTTATTCCAACTCATCAGATCACTTTAATATTTTTATATTCTCTGGTGCATGACCAGTCGGGCATGCACACCGAGATGGACTGTTCGAAAGTCGAAATTTTTCGAAACATCACATTTATAATGACCCCATGAATGGTTAACATGCTTTATTGCTTCATCTAAATTTGTGCACTCTAGTATCTACCAATGTTTTTTTTTTAATGGCTAATATTGTTGATACTTGTGTTGTCCCTCAATTCTCCTACTTGAGTTTTTTTTTATTTTTTTTCTATAGAAGATGCCTCCAGCAATCCCAAATAAAAAATAGATGACAGTAGTAAAATATCTGTCTTCTGAATATCTCGATGGCGTTGCATCATTTATTTTATTTGTAAAACAAAATGTTGAGGATGTTAATTGGTGTTGTTGTCCGTGTGTTAAATGTTTAAAAGCATAACTTTGAAACCATTATGGAGCATTTAATTTGTGATGGCATAGATAGGTCGTACACGACATGGACGTATCATGGGGAGTTATCTTCTACAAATCATGTCGATGTTGGGGTTTCTAGTAGTTCAACTAGTAACCAAAATAATGATATGTTTCCAAGAATGGAAAAAATGTTGAACACATTTGGACATGTTCATCTTGAAGATTTACTTGAGGATAAAGATGAAGATTAGGATGAAGATGATGATCATGATCCACATGATTTACCTGAGGATATGGAGTACATTAACTTGAAGAAACATGCATTAGAACCACTATATCCGTCATGTAGCATACGAAATTGTCAACTACAGTTGAGTTGTTGAGTATGAAGGCTGGACATCAGTGGTCTGATAAAAGCTTCACGAAGTTGTTAAAAATGACAAAAGAAATTTTTCCTACCACAAATACTTTACCTGATAGCACCTACGATGCCAAGAAGTTAGTTAACTCTTTGCGCATGAAGCATGAGATTATTCATGCTTGTTGCAATGATTGCATATTATATTGAAGAGATCATGTAGATAAAAATGAGTGTCCTACATGTGGTGAGAGCAAATAGAGACCCGTGAAAGCTTCAAAGCCAAGTTTTAAATAATTATCGTGGAAGAAGTTAAGATACTTTCCACTAACCCAAAGACTTCAAATATTGTATAGTGTACCATGGATTGTAGAGACGATGACATGGCATGCAAATGCAATTGAAAATGAAAGTTACATGAGTCATATAGTGGAGTCTTCAAGTTGGAAATCAATCAATACTCGTTGGAGTGGCTTTTCTCTCGAGACACCTAATGTTCATTTAGGAATTACAATGGACAAATTTCCTTCTGTGTATGCGAAAAGAGTTTACAATGTTAACTCTATTAATTTCAGTCCCAAAAGGTCCAGGGCACAACATTGATGTCTACTTGTAGCCACTAATTGCAAAGTTAAACGAATTATGGTCTGCTGGTGCTACAACATATGACTCTTATAAATAGTCCATGTTCAACATGAAAGCAATTCTATTATGGGCTATACATGATTTTTCAGCATATGGCTATCTTTCAGGATGTAGAACAGCAGGAAAGTATGTTTGTCATGTTTGTAGTGAAGAGGTTTATTCGACATGATTATCACATGGAAAGAAATATGCATACATAGGCTACAAAAAATTTCTTACTGATATGAGTCATCCATTCAGAACTCAAAAGTCATAGTTTGATGAGAAGGAAAAGCATAGAAAATATCCCCACCGATTGACTGGTTCTGAAGTACTAACCAAAATGAGATGTATCAAAACAGAATTTAGAAAGGTAACAAGGAAGAAGAGGAAGAGATCCGAGATTAAGCATGAAAAGAGCAGTTAATGGCCAAAGAGATCAATCCTATATGACTTACCATATTGGAAGGTGGATAATTGATATATTTAATTTTTCTAATATATAATTTATACTTCACATCACTCAAATATTAACACATGTCCTTTATGTTTGTAGGATATTCTTATTCATCATAATTTGGATGTAATGCATGTGGAAAAAATGTCACAGAGAACCGAATTGCTACAATTATGGACACAAAGGGTAAAATCAAAGATTGTGTTGAAGCCCATTATGATCTCAAAGATATGAATATAAGGAAAAATTAGTGGCCCGTGAAAGAAATGACAAGTTGTATTATTCTAAAGATCAATTTTGCTTGTCACGAGCGAAAAAAGAAATAATTTATAAAACCTTGCATAATTTGAAGGTTTCTATTGGATACAGTGGAAATTGGAAGGACAAGGTATGTTTGAAGGAATTTCAACTCAAAGGCTTGAAGTCACATGATTATCATATCCTCATGCAACAGTTATTACTAGTGTTGCTGATACATGCATTCAAGAAAGAGAAGCCATTGAGAACTGCTATTCGTTAATTTTCAATATTTTTTAATGTCCTATATTCCAAGGTTATCTCCCGTGCTGACCTTTTGAACATGAGAAGGCATATAGTCGAAACACTGTGTATTTGAAAAGTACTTCCCACTGTCATTTTTTGTTTCTATGATACACCTTGTTGTTCGCTTAGCAAAGAAAGTGCTTGTTTGCAGACTTGTCTGATATCGATGGATGTATCCTTTTGAGAGGTAAATTCTCATAGTAAAATTAATAACTTCTTTTAGTTAATAACGCTAGCATTGATATCTAATTGAAAAAAATGTACAGGATGATGATGACATATAAGCATTATGTGAAAAATCAGACATATCTAGAGGGCTGAATTATGGAGCAATATCTCATGGAAGAATGTATGAGGTATTGCATGGAGTATATACTAAATTCTAGCAGATGAAGCCATAAGAAAGGAGAAACTATGTTTAGGGAACAAGATGTTGCTATTGGCTACCCTATCGATGGAAGCGGAAAAGCTTATCTCCTTCAACACGTGCAATATGAACAAATACGTAGATGGGTTCTAAAGCATTATCCAGAACATATTGAGTGGGAGAAGTAAGTAATTTATTTTCTATTTTTAAATTATATATTTAAATTTCAAAATGATATAATATAATTAAGAGTTAATATTTATAAGAAGTACTATGCTTATCTTCAAGATCACAAGTCAAGCAATAGGCATTAGAGGGGCAACTACATTCCTTGGTTAAGAAAAAAATTAGAAAATGAACAAAATTTTATCATGAAGGGCCTTGTTGATGGTTCAGACTTCAATGTCATTTCATATAATTCTTACATGATCAATGATTATCATTTTCATACCGTGCAATCAAAAATGAATAAAAGCGCACAAAATAGTGGAGTATCCATGAAGGCTTTAACTATGTAACACCTGCTAAATTCCGGTTCATAACCACACCATAGTCCGACTAACGTGCACCTGATGGACATGACACATCGGTTTAAATATTTGAACTAGATCTCTGTGGAACCAAGCCAGTAGATAAATAGACCTGGTGTGTGAGGCCCAATAGATAGCACCAAGGCTTAGACCCATTAGTCAATAGTCTCAAGTAGAAGCCCATTAGTTGAAGGCTGGATATAAAACCCATTATATTATAAAGCCCATTGCCTGCACCCATTGGTGATGACCTGATGCTAAGACACATGGACAGGGTTTTCATTGGAGCTAGACCCATTGTGGTGCTTAGAATTCTTGTGTGAGACCTATCAGTTGGAACCAGGGTATTAGACCCATTAATCAACCTCTCAACTAATTGTGACCCTGTGGTAAGAAGACTCAAACCAGACCTGTTGTCAACTCCGGAGATGTTAGGACCCATTAACCCAATCTAGCCCATATCCTGGACTAGGCTGGACCCATTAGCAATCCAATCAATGACTTAAAGGGCCCTAAATCTATGGCCTTTAGAACATTTTGTACACCAAAGTGAGTGTAGCAGCCTCACAAGTGAACAAGCCCCACCTTTTAAACTTCCATGCACGCACAAGTTGTGCATTGAGGTTGTGTGACGGCTGAGACCAAAGAAAAGGAAGCAACTTTCCTTCCATTGTCTTCTTCTTAAAGAGGCTTCCAACCATTCAATTTGATCAAAACCACCGACCGTCGTGAGGATTCGCCAAACAACAACCTTACAAATCAAATAATCGGACGGTTGAGTGTGCGAATCACGACATATCTCTTCATGAAGAGCTCGGAGTCTTCACATGTAAAGAATTTGTGAGGTAATTATTTTAACTATGTTTCGTAGATACTAGTCCAAGATTCAAGGCTGATTTACACGAGGGTTAGGAGTTAATGCAGTGAATCGAGGAAATGAACATGCATGGGACCTTGTAGCCACGATCGGAAGGTTCGATGCCGTGGCTCTACATGCGTGCACTACCACATGAGGGTCTGAGGTCTACATTGTGCAAAACAGACCCAATTGGGTCGCATGCTAGCCTCGAGTGCTTCGCAACTCTGGAAATCGGACATACGAGGAACTTAGTAGTAAATTAGTCGATTTTTAAAGCTCAAAGCATGGCTCGTGTAATGCAAATGGGATAAGAGTCTTACGGGTAAGAAAATATACCATATGTCCTCGTTCTTGTCCAAGTAGGAGAAGATTTCACATCCAAATGGACTCCGGACCCCAAGTGAACAGACATAAAAATTGGCAAGCTGAGACTACTCGTCGCGGCGACATGGAACCTCGCTGCGGTGAGAAATCACCTGAAGCCCTCGCTGCGACAAGAATTCAAGGCTATTTCAACTCTGGAAATACTCGATGTGGCAAGATTCTTGCTACATGTGGCACCTGATCAGCTCACCGCGATGACCCTGTATCTAGCCACGGCGAGATACCCTGCTTTGCTGATATTTGAGGCTTTTGGTCTAGTGTGCTTTACGAGGCCGTGGCGTACGACTAGCATAATACATAATACATGAAAACATGTGTAATACATGTGCTAGGTTATATATGAGGAACAATTGAGAAGATTTTAGCTTCGATTCATGCGCGTTTGCTCACAAGACCCGACACTTGAGGTAGGGAAAATACCTTGCCCGATTTTACGTTTCTCGAAGTCATGTTTATGATGTAATTATCACATACATTATGTTTTCTGAGATTTCACATATATGTACTATGAAATTCGTGAATGCCAACATGTGTTTTCACTTTTACACATACACCTCGCATGATTGTTGTACTTGTACTTTGAACTCGCATTGTACTCGGCTTGTTGTATTCACCTTCTTGAACTTTCTCGAGCTATGTGCTATGTGATGTAATTCATTCGAACATGTGCAATGAGGAGTGGAACGTCTATAAGAGGGGTGGCCCCCGAGGTTACCACCCTGTGTCCTAATACGGGCTGCTCAGTTCTCTAATATGGGAAGCCTTGCCATGTGACTTGTTTTGTGTGAATTAGTTGTAAGGGGAGTGGAGTCTCCAAGAGAGGGGTGGAGTCCCCGGGGCTACGACCTTGTATCCTAATACGGACTGCTATGTTCCCTACTACGGGATACTGATATGATATGTCTCGATTCCTGATATATGACCTATCCTATTTATAATTCCGTCCTTGTTACATGTGTTGCTTACTTACTCCGTTGACGTGTTTCGATTCATGCTTGATTTCAGTCTTACTACACATTGTTTTAGCATGCTGATCCAATATCATGATTTGATTCGTTTGAGGCTTTGTATACATGTTTTTGACTTTGCACTCAATATATTTTGATACAATATAAATTGCAATTGTTTTTATTATGCATCAAGAACATGAATTAGAATGATAAGGTGTGATTTAGCACTATATTTTCTCTATTGAGCTTGGATGAAAGCTCACTCCCGACTATACGTCACAGCTGTTATCCAGAGTGGGAAGAGGACCTGGATTACAACCCAGAAGAAGAGGAGGACCTGCCTGAGGGGCATTTCCCCTAACTACTTGGTGGGGAACTGGGATGGTTTCTTTTTGGGATTTGAGTAACGGTAACTGAACAAGTTTTGTAATTAAATACCAAGTATATTTGATTCACTTTTTAGATGGACGTCAGCCTTCATCGGTGGATGTTTACTTTTGTGCATATGATAGTTATTTTTGTGGTTTATGTTGTCATTATGTTCTCGATGTACGCTCTGTATTTATTTCCATTCTACGCACTTTGTTTCCGCTTTTGTAAGCTTACCATATGGGAGATTGCCCGATCCTTCCTATTGTTTAAAGGTGAGGAAAGATTGAGCTGTCAGGATTGTGATGCTTACATTCGATACCATAGCATCACTGTATTTCGGATCTTCTGCATGATCCGACGGCACAGGGTTTTGGGTAAGGAAACCCGGGCTGTCCCAACTAGCTTCAAGTCAAGTGCCAAAGATAAGAACCATGTGGAAGAAGTTACTTATTATGATATTATCAAATAAATACTTGAGTTGGATTATGGTTACTTTAAAAAAATAGTCTTCTACTGTGACTGGGCTCCTATAGAAGGTAAAAAAATGGTTGTGTGGTTGATCCAGAAACTAGTTTGGTGTTTGTTAATCTTGGGAGATTTATGAGGATTTCACATGAAGATGTTGAGCTGTTTATTCTTGCCTCTCAAGCCACTCAAGTCTTCTATTGAAAAGATCAAATTAGAGATGATTGGCATGTCGTCTTGGATGCTCCAAAGAGATTGACTTGGGATGTGGATGCCTATGAAGATCCCTTAGCATTTGAAGGAAGAACAAAAGCAGATGCTTTAGCATTGACATTAGCAACTGATGTTGTGGATGAGGACGAGGATGAAGATTAATCTAGTTATTTCACATTGCTCACTTAACCTCATTTCTTCTGTCCAATAATTGTAATAAAAGAATTACTTACATTTCTTGTTGGTGATTTCCCCATTTTAATGTTGTTATAAGTTAGCTATAATTTCCAATGATCTTATTAGTGCATTTTATAGCCTTAAATGATTGGTTGATCAACAACTAGAGTTTATCAATGTTTTTAGCAAGGGATAATGGCACAATTTGGATCAGAACCGAGTGGCTCTAAATCAGTTGAAACCCAAGAGAGTGATCAGTCTATTATTTTCTATTATTTGGTAAATCTTATTTACAAATTATTAACAATATTTTATTTATCCAGGTACGCGTTTGAAAATTCAGATGAATGAACATGAGCAACCTATTTGAGATGTTTCAACTCAATTAGCCACATTTGTTGGTCGGATGACGAGGACTCATTGTCCACCTGCATACAAGTCTTGGAAAATTGTACTTGTTTCTATAGAGAAAATATGGCACTTTGTCTCAGTGAGTGCCTATTGTTCATGCCATTTTTATTTAGTTATTCTACAAATAATTTTGATATCATTTTATTTTCATGATAGGATAAATATAATGTTCCAATTAGTCAAAGGAAGATGGTCTTAACGAAAGTGAATTTAGCTTGGAAGTAATGAAAACGTGACCTTCGCATCGTTTATGATAAATATGAAATAGACACAGAGCAGATGAAATATTGACCAAAGAATGTGAAGGTAGACTATTGGAAAGCGTTTATTAAAATGTGCTCGACAGAGGAAGATAAAGCACGCCGAGAAAAGGGGAAAACTTGTAGGAAAATGATGATAAACCACACACCACTAGTAGACGAGGATCAACTAAGATGGCCGAAGAGCTGGTAAAATCTACCACATAAATTTTTTGAATAAATTTGTTAGAATATTCACAATTTCTTATGACCTTATTGTACAGAAAAAACAGAGTTCGACTGGTACAGTGACGAGGACACAAATATTTTTAGCCTCTCATACTAAGAAGGATGGGACGTCCTTAGGCACACAAATAGTAAGATTATTTAAATTATTCATTTGCCATTGATAAATAATTAATATTGATCTTTAGAATCACTATATTAATCATTATTTATTTTATTTAGGATGAAATTAGGAGGCTTGCCTTATCCATTCCTTGGAGGAAAAGATATAGATAATGACCCTGTTGCCACGGTTTGTGAGCGTGATGGAAAGGGCAACATACGTGAAATGGGGTGCGGGTGTATCTAAGACCTCCATTCAAGCATCCGCTGCGGCTAGGGAGATTGCTCAACAGAAAAAGAGAGCACGTGAGAGCATTCAATCACAGGTTGATATGCTTAGGCATGAGCTTGATGAGGAGTATAGAGCACGCAAGATCCTTGAGGAAAAAGTGAATTTACTATCACCTCTAGCTCCTTTTAAAGAGACATCTATATCGACATCAATTGATCAATTCAGTTCTTCTTCTCAGGTATAAATTCAATGTTATGAAATGATAATCATTGGAGTTGTCATTGTCATATCTTATTGAAAGTACTTTTGCATTATTTTTTTAGTCTCTCTTAAACTCTATAGTTAAAAGGCTATAATTTTTGTAGGGAACTTGACCGTCATCGGTTCAGCCTGAGATACCTGTGAAACAACCATCCATGCGTTGTCTATTGAAAAACTTTAAGAATAAAGTCATTGCACTAGGGCGAGTGGATAGAGAGGGGACAACATCAAGAGATTCATATACCGTCATAATTGATAATATTTTCGAGGTCAATGCAGAGTTATATGCGAGCGAAAGAACATTTGGCGATGTTACAATTGGTGATATTATTACTTGGCCCAAGGGACTTGTAGATTTTATTTGATCTTGTTTAGGGGTAAATTTAATTCTATTTTAATGAGTGGTTTTATTTTCATAAGTATTTTTATTTGATCTTGTTTAGGGGTAAATTTGAAGTTCTCACTTTTCTTGTTGCAGCCCAAGCCCCAAAAGGCAAAGGAGGAACAATAAAGATCAAATGAAGAACTGCGATGAAATGAGATGATTTCAGAACATCTACGAATGGTCGGCTTATGACATGCCATAGCTTTTTAGAGGATATTAAAATATTAGTTTAATGACATGGCCCAGTGATAAGATTTGATCTAATTTTATTTTTTTTTGTATTTGGAGAAAATTTAAAAGAAAAAAATTAGAACTCTACACTTTCGTTTATTTTTTTAGACTTTTAAAAAAAAAAGCAACACATGAAATGAACTAGCCATCAATTAGAATATCTTGTTCTAAGCATGTTTCATCTCTTACTTTAGGGTGGAGAAATTTGCCGCTGAAAAGGTATGCATGGTTTTATTCCCTGATCCAATATTGACTTGTTTTGTATTGAGTCAGAGGTAATTCTATCTATTTTCCATTTCATAGGTTTTGGGTGCAAATGTGTAAGTGTTCCTAAGGCTGCAAGTTTTGGAGGCATGATCTCTGCCTTGTTTTACTGCGCGGCAGGAATTTCAGGTAAGGGACTTTGTTGGTATTTTTTAATATTTCGTACCTCATAAAAGAGCTTGTATTACTTGAAAATAGACAATAAAGTCGAACTAGCTTCAAGGTCTAGGATACATAGCAACATAGACTCTATTTCAGTTAAAGGAGATCATGCTAGAAGTTGTTTATTAATTAATATTTTTCAGATTTTGAATATTAATGCGCATTGTTGCTCAATATTATTTTAGTGGAGTCACCAGGCAGCTTTCAACATCTTTATTAGAAAATAGATTTGTCCATAGGTTGAATTTTTTCGAAGTTAAACTGTTGTAAATTGAAAATATTTTAGTTGTGTTTTGATGACAGATTATTGGCTCTGTTTCAACCCCTGTTTAGTACATTTTGATTTTAAACTTTGAGTTCACTCCTTTTTCTAAGGGTATTTCATTTGTGTATTGCATCTATGATATATAATTAGTCTATAGCATTATGTTGGGTTAGGGGAGTTCCCTCCTTTTTCTAAGGGTATTTCATGTGTTATATATGACACATATATAACACATTTACTAATATTTATGCCTCAGATGTTTTGTAGCTGATATTTTTTTGGGAGCCCAGACTAACAGTTGATGGTTAATAGCTGAGAAGTCGTTTTTGGATATATATGTTTCTGGCATGAGGATGGGAGTTAAATTTTCTTTCTGGTTGAGGATTTTATGTTGTTTATTGTTGTGACAGACTGAATTTTCCCAACCTAACTTTTCTAAGATTTTTTTTTTCTTTATCTTTACACCAAAATCAAATGGGAAAACCCTGACCGCCAGATCGTAAATCACAATCTGATACAGAATACTTGGTACATCTACACATATGCGAAAATCAAAGCAGATAATACATATGACAATTAAAATCTCCAGTTATAATATCCAACATGAACTGCAACTAAACAACCACCAGTGATATCCAACCATCACCTAACAGTGGCATACAATATGTGTATAATAGAACGAATGTACAAAGTCCAAACTCACCAAAATCCACAATGCACTAAATCTACGATCCCAGAACTAGGGGTACAAATCCTCAGAAGAAAGAATCCTCTTCTTTCGATACATAGTCTGGATCTTCCTCAAAGCCAAGATCCCGAACAAATACCTACACCTGTGATGTGTAGTCAGGGTGAGCTAATAGTCTAAGCTCAGTAGAAGAGTCTCAAATTCAATTGACATCTTATCATATAATCACATAGATTTAATGACAGAAACAAAAACAAAATGGAACAGATATTCAATAATCGAAACAAATACCAAAAAGAGTGGATATTCAATTTGAAATAAAAATGAAAACAGATTAGGTATTCAATTTAAAATTTCCATTACTCACATCACACAATATGTCAGTTGCCATTATTCACGTCTTACAGTGTTCACATATCTTTCAGTTCATGTCACACAGTGTTCACATCTCATTTAGTTCACATCTCATAGTGTTCTAATCTCTTTTAGTTCACATCACACATTATTCTAATCTCTTTCAGTTCACATGACAATATTCTAATCTCTTTCAGTTCACATCACACAGTATTCTAATCTTTTTTAGTTCACAATCGCATATTTCCATATCACATCTTACATCGTTCACATTTCCAATTCACATCTCACAGTTTTCGATTTCCAGTTCACATCTTATAGTGTTCCAATTTCTAGTTCACATCTTACAGCGTTCTAAATTTCCAGTTGCAGTGGTCCAGTCAGTGGCCAGTCAGTGTGTATAGTATGCAGTATATGGTATGCAGTGTACGGATAACCCATCGTACCGGTCCAGTATGTAATATACAGTATATAATATACGGTATGCAATGTGTACGGATAACCCACCATACCGGTCCAGTATGCAGTATGCAATGTACAATATGCAGTGTGTACGGATAACCCACCGTACCGGTCTAGTATGTAGTATGCAGTATTCAGTAAATTCAGTCTAGCAGTCAATCTTACAACTATCCCCTTTCAGTCCAAATATTTGAATACAATTAAATCAACAAGTTCTAAATCCATTGCTAAGATCACAACTTAACTTAAATGGATACCACACCAAATCAGATTTAAGGCATCACAAATTCAAGGTTCCAAACTGAACGATGATTCAAGTCAAATATGTAAATTGCAGGTGTCAATTCATACTAAAATCTTAAGTCCTTATTTCAAGTTCAGATGATCAACACTCTTCAAAGAATTCAAGGTTCCAAACTTAAATCACAAATTCTAATGCACTCAAATTATATCACGAGCGCCTATGATTCAAAAATAAAATAGGTCATATCATGATATCTATGAATCACAGTCAAAAATATAATTGGTGGTGAGTTTCCCCTACGTCAAGTCGCGCTTAGCATATTCCACACATAATTCTCTTGAAAACTCACACATATGGTCAACACTTTATTTCTACATTCAAAGTGTCTTAATACCCCTTAGAAATGCTTAAGAAAGCCTAAAGATACACATTTCCAAAGAATTCACACAAAAAGAGTCAAAACTAGCCTGACTCTGTTTCTCGCGCAAGCGAGCACTAAGGCCCAGGCGCACGAGCTCAAAGGAAAGCTCAGACTTTGGGCAAGTGATTGAAATTCAGCTTACTGAAGTTGAATTTTCCTCAGCCACCTGAGGCACGCGAGCGAGCTCTTAGCTTACTTAATCTCTCACGTGAGCGAGCATCAGAGGCTCATGCCTTTCTGAAGGCTGCTCGTGCATGTCAGAAGCAACCTCGGGCGCCCAAGAACCAGAGAAAATGCAGATTTTGGGATTTTTAGAAATCTCTCTTTTTCTCGCAATTTTCCCATAATTTCTTCCATATTAAAAACTACAAATCAAAAGTACACACATCTAAGCATCCTAAATCACAAATCCAAGGATTCAAAACACACGATTTACCTCCTAGATCGGGCACAAGACATTTCTGACAATGGGGTCCAAAATCGGTGTTTCATGCCTTACATAGATCCGACGCCTCAATCTCATCCGTTCTAGATCGTAACGGCATCAAAATCAAGGCTCTATGACGATTCCAAGAAGCACCACGAAATATCCAGGAAACAAGAAGAGAGATCAAATGGGGTCTAGGGTTTCAACAAGAGGGGTTTCAAAATGAAAGAGGGTTTGGGAGAAAAGGGGTTTTCTTTTTCACACGCTCATGGATTGCAATCGTGCCAAAGATCAGCGGTAAAATGGCAAAAGACAGAGTTAAACCTCGGATCAAGGGTTATTTCAAAAGGAATTTGGGAGAAAATCAAGATTTTTCGTCAAAAAAAAGAAGAAGAAGAGTTTTCGCAAGAAAATAAGAAGAAAAGGGTGTGCAGCCTTTTATAACATGAAGGTTGCCCGAGCGAGCCTCAAGGTCGCGCGAGCGAGTTCCAAAGAAAGTCTTAAATTAGGCTTTTCTGAAAAAGCTTCCTGGTTTTACACTTCGAGGTTTGTTCGGTGTTAAGTGCGTATGCTCAAACGGTATTGGCATATACTATGTTAAACGCATACACCAAAGAAGCGTATTAAGGTCTTAAAATTTTTGGGTTATTACATACTTCCCTCTTTAGAAAAAAAAATTTCTCGAAAATTAACATATCGTATTCGAAGAGGTACGGACACTTAGTAATCATCAATGCTTCAACGCCCTTAAAATTAGGGTTATCACATTCTCTCCTCCTTACAGGAATTTTCGTCCTCGAAAATTTTCAATAGAACCTTCGGATCCGACTTGATCCCAAAATTACTAAAACCACCAAAACACACCAAATTCCATACCACCCATAATCCGACAATGATTGACCAAATTCATCCATGCTTCACACAAAAACATGTAGTCGGCATTTATCCAGCACAAATAACATATGTATGGCACACACCATATATATGCTGGTATAAAAACATCCACAACGAAGATGAACATTTATCGACAAAACTTGTAAACACCTCGCCAAGACTTAAATCGTTCAGCATTACAAAGTTTACACGGTCCATCATCAAAAGTTTAACCACAAACTACAAATCCTGACTATTAGTTCAAAATGCAATGTCCACAAAAGAAATTTTTAAAACTCGTAACTACCAAAATTAACCTAGGGCCTCTGAATAGATGCCAAAGTCATTCTTTCCTTTCCTTTCTTGGAAAGAGATCCAATGTCCGATTTGGCCACACCTGAGGCATGCGCCAGTGGCCCACCAACATTCTGTCGTCTTATGTCATCCTCCACACCATGTGCAGGACTCAACCGGTGTGGATGAAGTGGTGCGTGAAGGTTGTTGCGCCTTTAACGTTCCTGCCATCGTAGGGTTGGAAATGCGAAAAGGCCTCAGAGACGTAGGTACAGATGGTCTCAAGTAAGCAGAGCAGGCTGGATAGGTGTTGGCATCAGTAGTCTCAGTTCCGTGATTGTCTCCTCGGGGGCATAAGATTGTGCTCAACTCGCCTCTCTCCTATTCTGTGGGTCTCTTCTTTTATACATCTCATCTATGTCTTCTTCGGTGACCAAGGCCTTACTCATCTCTTCCCCATACATTTCAAATTCTAATATGGAGATCCTATCCCTAATGTTTAGCCTTAAACCACGCTGAAACTTCTTGGCCTTCATTATATTAGAGGCTACATGCTCTGGAGCAAACCTTGCAAGTCTCATAAATTCAACTCCATATTCTCGAACTGTCATCTGACCTTATTCTAACTGGATGAACTTCACCTCCATTTGGTTCCTCACTACCTTAGGAAAGTACTATTTATTGAACTCTTCAACAAAATCCTCCCATGTCCATAATCTACCTAGAGCTACTTGCTCCCTCGTCCTTTATACAGACTTCCACCATGGGCCTACTTCCCCATCTAATTTGAATGCAGCCCATCTTACCCTCTCATATCTTAAGTGCATGGAAGTACACTGAATTTCTTCTCCATCTCATTGAGTCAATTCTCAGCTTCCATTGGATCTTCTTGTCTTGAGAAATTTAGAGGGCGCATCCTTCGAAACTCGATAAATGCCAAAGGAGTAGGTGAAGGTGGTTGTTGATGATTATTGGTATTCTAAGCAGTCATCAACACCATTTGTTGGGTCATTGCATTGGCCACTGCTTCCATGGCCTGCGCCATTCTTTCTTCGCTTCTACTCTCAGTCACCTCTGACCGAAAACCTCTACCACCTCTGGATCATCTACCTCTACCAACATAATAATCTGTTATAATGAAAAACAAATTTCAATTAACAGTCGGTTACTATACTTGGACAGAACTCTTAGAATCTCACAAACTATACTCTAATAGAATCTCATATCACATCGTTGGACCTGCAGCCATATCCCCGCACCTATAGCTAGGGCTCTCAGTCTACCATAAGACCTAAAGCCTAAGCTCTGATACCAATTGTGTCTCCTATGCCCTGATAGAATCCACTGTCATAACCTTGGGTCCCAAGAAGACCTAACGCCTAAGCTCTGATACCAACTGTGATAGCCCGAATTTTCCCAACCTAAATTTTTTGAGATATATATATATATATATTTTATCTTTACACCAAAACCAAATGGAAAACCCGGACCGTCAGATCATAGATCACAATCTGATACAGAATACTTGGTACATCCACACACATGCGAAAATCAAAGCAAATAATACATATGACATAATTAAAATCTCCAGTTCTAATATCCAACATGAATAGTAACTAAACAACCATCAATGATGTCCAACCATCACCTAACAGTGGTGTACAATGTGTGTATAATAGCACGAATGTACCAAGTCCAAACTCACCAAAATACACAATGCACTAAATCTACGATCCCAGAACTAGTGGTACAAATCCTCAGACGGAAGAATCCTCTTCTTTCAGTACGTAGTCAGGATCTTCCTCAAAGCCAAGATCCTAAACAAATACCTACACCTGTGACATATAGTCGGGGTGTGCTAACAGTTTAAGCTCAGTAGAAGAATCTCAAATTCAATTGACATCTTATCATATAATCACATAGATTTAAGGACAGAAGCAAAAATAGAACGGAGAAGATATTCAAGATTCGAAACAAATACGAAACAGAATGGATATTCAATTTGAAATAAAAATAGAAGTAGATTAGGTATTCAATTTAAATTTCTATTATTCACATCACACGATATGTCAGTTTCCATTATTCACGTCTTATAGTGTTCACATATCTTTCAGTTCACGTCACACAATGTTCACATCTCATTCAGTTCACATCTCATAGTGTTCTAATCTCTTTCAGTTCACATCACACATTATTCTAATCTCTTTCAATTCACATCACACAGTGTTCTAATCTCTTTCAATTCACATCACACAATGTTCTAATCTTTTTCAGTTCACAATCACACAGTGTTCATATTTCCATATCACATCTTATAGCGTTCACATTTCCAATTCACATCTCACAGTTTTCAGATTTCCAGTTCACATCATATAGTGTTCCAATTTCAAATTCACATCTTACAGCGCTCTAAATTTATAGTTGCAAGGGTCCAAAGAAGTGTCCAACGATTACGAAAAACCTATCGTACGATTCGATATCAGATGCACGATGTATAGTATCGATACGGTATGTAGTGTGTATGGATAACTTGTTGAACCTATGCAAGATGCAAGATATGATGCAAAGATACGATTCAAAGAAGTTCAGTCAAGCAATCAATCTTACAACTATCCCCTTTCAGTCCAAATATTCGAATACAATCAAATCAACAAGTTCTAAATCCATTGCTAAGATCACAACTCAACTTAAATAGATACCACACCAAATCAGATTTAAGGCATCAATTTACGAATTTCATACTAAACGATAATTCAAGTCAAATATATAAATTGCAGGTGTCAATTCATACTAAAATCTTAAGTCTCTATTTCAAGTTCAGATGATCAACACTCTTCAATGAATTCAAGGTTCCAAACTTAAATCACAAATTCTAACACACTCAAATTATATCATGAGAACCTATGATTGAAAAATAAAATAGGTCATATCACGATATCTATGAATCATAGTAAAAAATATAATTGGTCGTGAGTTTCTCCTATCACAAGTCACACTTAGCATATTCCACACATAATTCTCTTGAGAACTCACGCGTATGCTCAACACTTTAATCCTACATTCAAAGTGTCCAAATACCCCTTAGGAATGCTAAAGAAAGTCTAAAGATACACATTTCTAAAGAATTCACACAAAAAGAGTCAAAACTAGCCTGACTCTGTTTCTCACGCGAGCGAGCACTAAGGCTTGGGTGTGCGAGCTCAAAGGAATGCTCAGACTTCGAGCGAGCGATTGAAATTCAGCTTACTAAAGTTGAATTTTCTTTAGCCGCCTCATGCACACTAACCCCCTCACGCGAGCAAGCTCATAGCTTGCTTAATCTCTCGCGCGAGCGAGTATATGAGGCTCATGCCTTCTAAAGGCTACTCGTGCACGCGAGAAGCAACCTTGGGCGTGCGAGAACCAGAGAAAATGCAGATTTCAAGAATTTTAGAAATCTCTCTTTCTCTCGCGATTTTCCCACAATTTCTTCCCTATTAAAAACTCCAAATTAAAAGCACACACATCGAAGTATCCTAAAGCACAAATCCAAGGATTCAAAACACATGATTTACCTCCTAGATTAGGCACAAGACGTTTCCTATAATCGGGTTCAAAATTCGTGTTTCACACCTCACATAGATCCGACGCCTCAATCTCATCTATTCTTGATCGTAACAACTTCAAAATCAAGGCTTTGTGACAATTCCGTGAAGTACCACAAAAAATCCATGAAACAAGAAGAGAGATGTGAAGGGCTCTAGGGTTTCAAAATAAAAGAGGGTTTGGGAGAAAAGGGGTTTTCTTTTTCACATGCTCATGGATCACAATCGCGCGAAAGATCAGTGGTCAAATGGTAAAAGACGGAGTTAAACCTCAGATCAAGGGTTGTTTCAAAAGGAATCTAGGAGAAAATCAAGATTTTTCATCGGAAAAGAGAAGAAGAAGAGTATTCGTAAGAAAATAAGAAGAAAAGGGTGTGCAGCTTTTTATAGCACGAAGGTCGGGCGAGTGAGCCTCAAGGTTGCGTGAGCGAGTTCCAAAGAAAGTCTTAAATTAGGCTTTTATGGAAAAGTTTCTAGGTTTCACACTTCGGGATTTGTTCGGTGTTAAGTGCATACACTCAAACGGTATTGGCGTATACTATGTTAAGCGCATACACCAAAGAAGAGTATTAAGGTCTTAAAATTTTTGGGTTACTACAATTACTGTCAGGGTGCATGTGGTTGCTGATTGATAGACTCATTTAAATGCTTATGCTTCGCTCCATCATGGATTATCATCATCAGCTTAGAATCTATATTGGTTCATATTCACTATGGGAATTGTGGGCATGAAATTCATCTCTGTTGTGGTCTTAGAGAGTATCCAGATAACTTATAGAGTGATTCATCAACTTATATTGTTGCAGCTTGTATGACTTGTCAAATTTTTAGCAGGTAATTTATGAGTGGCTTGTCGAACTTTTTAATATATGCCTTCTCTATGGATTGTATAATTTTTGGTTTTTGTGCCTTGTAGAATCGCCCACATCATCCATGCCTTTTAAAACGCAAAAAAAGGAATTATGGAGGTTGCTGCTATGGGTTATGGAGGCTATTGTTATCATGGCCATTGCACTTGCCAATTGAGGAGTGAGAAACATCTTTGCCTTCCTCTCTCTCTCTCTTTCTTTTTCTTTGACTCTTATTATTATTATTTTTCTCAGTGCATATATATATATATATATATATATATTTGTTTAGCTGTAATAAGTATAATCTTGTGATAAACTCTTCTTGTGATATATATATATATATATATATGTGTGGGTTATAAACTCATTGCAAACCATTTTTGTCTCTGTTTTGTTGCTTTGCATATTCTGACAACTTTTGTGCTTTCCATGTTGTTATCTCTAAACTATACAGAAAATTACTCTTCTATGTTAAGTATAATTGGAATCAATCACATAATTCTGATTTGTATTTCTTTGATCCTTCAGAGTACAAATATTTATTTCGGTGACACTTCCAGGTCATGATGGTCCCCTGCATTATTTATATTGCTACTCTGAAACATATAACATTGCTACAATCGTGATGTTTGTGGGGTTATTTTGGTACTTTATAAGATCAACAATAAAAGGATCTACTCATAAATTTATTCTTCTTTAACAATGGCATATCATATATTAAATAGAGACAAAGGATGATCATGCATTTAATTTTGTATGATATTGATTTAATGCTTCATGAGCTACCATGAATTTGTCTTTTTCTTTTTCTTGTTTCCATTTTTTTCCTCCAAACTTTCTTCTATCAGTAGAACCTCTTTTCAGTTTATGAGACACTACATATGACCTTTTAGTGTGTATTGTTAGCGTTATTGGTGTGCCATTAGTATAATGGGTTATTAGATTTAGTTTTGGTGTGTCTTAATTTATTTTGGGTGTGTATGTAAGAGGGCTACTTAATATAAAATTATATTAAGTGACCCTCTTACATACACACGCAAAATAAATTAAGACACCACAACTAAAGTGTAATGACCCCAGATTTTATAAACCGTGTAAGTCACTTGTGTGAAGGATGTGTATGTGGTTCGCAAGGGAACCCATGCACAAATTCATACCTTGTGTGTGTTGTTGTTTGTTCGGATGATGTTTTTATGTGTCAGAGGATGTGCTGATTTATTATGTGGTGTTGGAAGAAAATTAAAATCAAAGTAAAACAAAGGATAAAGGTGATATGGTGAAAACAACAATCCGAAAACATCCTAAGCCTGCAAGATTCCGGGCTATTGTAGCATGTTTTGATAAGTAAGAGTTTATCCCACAGAGAAATTGATCTAGAACCCAAAATGGGCTATAATAGTAGGTCTCCAGATCTGGCTACAGATCTAACATTCCTAAAGAAAGGGAGTTGGGTGTCACGCCTACACTAAATTACCTAAAGAAAAAAATAAAGTGCAGTCCTATCCTAAAGAAATGGTTAAAGAAAAAATGGTGATGGTGTGTGCCAATATAAAATATAAAAAATGATGGGAAGTAAGCAGGTTAAGCTAGGGTTAATGCAGTAATGTAACTCAGATTTAGACTGTCTCTACAGTGGTCCTTGCTGAGAAGCTATTACTAACCCTCAACAAGGTAAAAGTATCCAACTTAACCCACGCAATTTGGAGCGCTCTTAAGGCTATAGTCTGTCCACTCAAATGGTCACAGTCTATCCTATAGAGTCTGTCAAATCCCATTGATTAAGCTAGAAATGCTAACCTAATCCAAAGGAGTTGACTAATCATTTCCCTAACTAATAGACCAGATCAGGCCATGAATATTATTATAGACAGTATGTAATGTTAGTGCACAGATCTGGCTGACATCCATAGGTATTCCAACCCACAAAATCCTATGTGCTTTGCCAAGGCCAATGGCTCAATATGCCCACATAAATAACCATGCAACAGATTGAATAAGGCTTTAGATTTAGCTGGTCATTGCTATAAAAGGCCTGTAATGACTCAGGGCTACGAACTCTCCCAATCTGACTATAGATTCTGCTTGCTATCGATGGGTCTATTAAACTAAGGGAAATAAGATGGTAAATAATATATCTACTAGAAACTGAATGAGCTAGTCCCAAATCATGGATCCTATAGACATCTAAGGAAACTATAAGATCTGTAGATTTAATTAGTCATTAAAATAATAATCTATTGATAGAAGCAAAACTTATAATAGACTGTCTCAAGGCTGCAACCTGTACACAACTGCTCATCTAATAGATCCCAATGTATACAAAGCATATTACAAAACTGAAATAAAACTAAACCTAGTTGCTTACAAAAGGATTAGCCAGCGAATGCTGGGCTAAGAGAAGAAAAATAAGAAAAAGAGATGATCAAACCTTAACCCTGGCCTGCTTGAGCTCTCAGTCGACAGAGGATGAAGGAAAGATGAAAATACTAACTCTAAGTACAACTTATATACTCTGTCTATAAGGCCTTGGCTCAAAAGAGATTAACCCTAATTTTTCCAGTAGACATGGCACTATTACAATCCTTGAATGCCTTGAGATGTGTGCCTCGAGATTCACACCTCGAGAAGTGTGCCCTAGCCTTGGGAAATTCTCAAAAGGTCCTTGAGTTAAAACTAAGAAGTGGAGAGCCCGAGCTTCACAAGGTTGGCATCTGCATTAATTCACTCACGCAATGGCAAAGCCTTCACGGAGGAGCATTTAGCTTAGGAGGATTATTCACTCGCGCAGTAGATTCTCAGTTGATCGCGCAGCTGCTTTACGTTGCAATGCTATCATGGAGGTGATTTGAAATCCCTGGATTTCTTGTGCAATAGAGCTTCAGAAGTTCTCTCTCGCTGGATACTCACACAGGTAGGCTCTTACACTCGCGTAGTAACTGGTTAGGCTTTAGAATGTGCGAGAGCTGTGCGAGGAAAATTATGGGCGTCTCTCTCTTCTAGGGCTTCGCGAGAACTCCGCAAGGTGATAAATTGTTCTTTATGCATATGGACTCGCTATGTTCTGTGCACGGCTGCTTTAAGGCTTGATCTCCGCGAGAGCTTCGAAAGCCCAAATTTTGAGGGTTTTAAGACATGAGATCTTTACAATTTCTTGACTGCTCTCCTCTTGACTGTGCATTCTATCTGTGCGAGGGTAGCTTCCACTGCATCTTTAGCTCTGCGAGGGAGCTCCTCACCTCTGCAAGGTGAGTCTTTTCATCCTCTAATGCATTGCACTTACTGCTGCTGCAGCTTCCTCCATTCTCAGCTAACTTCTTTCATCTGCTAGACTTTTGGTCAATGATGACCAGCAAATGAGTCACCATGGTGAGCATACCAAGGTGTTTCATTAGGCTTTGGTTCAGCTATCATCTTTGCATGCCTTCTTTCTCTTCTTTGGATCAACAAGCAGAGATTTTGTATTAAGCTGCACAGTTTATCGCTAACTATAAAACACACTTGACAAATGATTATTAGTGAGCTTGAAGGTCCAGCAAAGGCTAGGTTAAAAGGTGAAAAGTGATACTTTTCACTGAATAACACACCCCGAAACCTAATCTTTGCTAGTTCCTAAGGAAAGGAAAAATTAAAACAACTGCTCTTAGAATTTAAATGCCACTTTCGTAGGGAGCACGGATGCATTTAGCATATACATCAAGCCTTTTAAACCCCTAGGTGATCCCTAGTGGAGGAGTGAAGTCTCTTGAGGGTTTTCAGTGAAGATACCCATAAACTTCTCAATAAAATAGTTAACAAAAGTACAAAATCATCAAGTTAGCTGTCAAGAAATAGAGCATTAGTTCACCTTTGATTCAAAAAAATTGTGAGGAATTTGAACATATGACATGCACAGACATTTAATCATAACAACTTTTACATAGATGCACATCATTTCCAATTGACTCACAACAAGGAAAAACATCACATGTAGGTCAGTACTGAGCTCATCATTAATTCAAAAATTAGGTTATAGTCCATGCCCAATACATTTACATCAGACCAAATGCTCACTAGGGCAGACTCTCACAAGGATCTTTGAGGGTTTTTATTTTCTCTCAAGCTCAAGAGCAGTTACAGGCCCCAAATGGGTCTGTAAGCATGAGCATAGGCAAGACACCTAAGTTCTGGCATCATTGGCTAATCCTCACCATAGATTGGACAACTCTTTGTCTCTGCATGACAACTCATTCAACTTTGGATCATAGGGTCTTTTGACTGGATTGTAATGTGGCTTATGTGATAGGTTATAAAGAATGAAAGGTTGAAACGAGATTCAAAATTGAGAAATTAGTAGGTAAAGGAGGTGATTCATGACTTCACCTTCTTTAGTTCAGCACCTTTCATTTTCTTTAAAATTTTTCAGACTTGAAGTGGCCAGCTTCTCCTCTTGTTTTCGATTTTTCCAATGAACTTTTTCTCTTGACTCCTCTCTTATTCTTCTTCACTATTATTATTATTATTATTTTAAATGCATTTTTCTCTTTTTGTTTGTTTTTTTTTGTTTTTATTTTTCTAATTTGCTACCTCTTTCCTCAGCTGCTACACTACTAAGCTTTAGGTATCTCTTCTCCATTCACCCAATGTTGACCTTATCTTGTCCATCTTTAGCTCCTTCTCCTTTACCTTGTGAATTCTCAGAGTGAGGGCAGGTTTGAGTCAGGTCCATAGCTTCAAGTATAAGTACTTAGGTGTACTTTGAAGAAAATTGGAAATTAAGCTCAAAAGGTGTGTGCACAAGGGCAGTTGATTAGGGTTTGGTCTATTTAAGCTCAAACTATCCAAAAGAACGCCTTGATCCTTTCCTAGGTGTCATGAGTGCTGTCAGTTGTTTCAAGTTAGGGGTGCCTAACTTCTAGTGAGGGCATTGACTCAGCCAGTCGTTAGAGCTAAAATAATTGCCTCAGTCACTCCTCAAAGGAAGGAAAAAAAATAAATATATATTTGTAGGCCCAAATCTCACTAGTTATGGTCTTCCATTGAACTCTTAGGCATGTCCTTACCTTTTTCTCTCTTTAATAGTTCACTAAGTATTGATGCAAGTGAGTTTTCTTGGTGTTCACATCATCAAAAAGTCAAAATAAAAAAACTTGTAATAACTAAAGGTCTGCAAAATTTTTAAATTTCTTATTTTTTTTTATGATTCTTAAGTGAACATGGCTCCATTTATATCATACTCACTTGATTCTGCTGCAGTTAGGTTAATTGCATCATTGGCAGATCCTGCCATACCCCCAAACCTATGAGGACCAGTGTCCTCACTGATTCAAATATAAAGGGTATGTGCAACAGGCTTGAAAACAGAGATACAATAGAAAATGAAGTATAACAGGAAAATAAAAATAGACAACGCACAACAAACACACAGACAGACAAACAAAAATGAAGAAAGACAGTGAACTAAAGAGCACATAACAAAAATAAATTTCATTGAGATACAAAAAGATTACCACAAGGTGTTACCAAAAAGATCCTAACTAAGTACATAAAAAGTATAAACTTAAGAAAAATCTAGACACACATTAGCAAAACATCCCTTCAAAAATAAAATGGTTCTCCCTCTTGGCTCTGGGATATCCTCAACTTGCTGCTTGTGGAAGAGGAACTGCAAGCCAGGAGAGGAGGGGGCGAACAAGGATCAAGGAGAAGGAGGCTGAGCAGGTGGTAGAGGGATTGAAGGGGGTGGGAGAGAAGATGTAGGTAGTTCTATCTTCTACTTCTTCTTCATTCACTTGTTCTTCTTCTTTTCCTCCTTGGCCAAGATCCTTTGGACCTCCTCGTACTCATCCCCTAAGAATTATAAGGGGTCGGGTTCTTGTGGTGGAGTCCCCCAAACTGGTTCGAATTTAATCGGGAACTCGAAGGGTTTGTCATCCGCCATTGGTTATGGGTAGGGACGGACTGCTGAGGTTAAAGGAGAGTGAATGCGAAAAGATGAGCTACCCTTGTATTTAAAGTGCTTGGATGGTGAAATATGAATCAGCATATTAAATTTTGCCTCCTTCCAAGCTTTGTTGCCATAAAGAAATTAAAGAAGGTTAGTTGGCAATAAATTGTGATTATTATGGGGAATGGTAAATCACACAATTTATTATGGGGAATGAAATCGCACAATAAATGTTGGTCTATTTTTAGCACTGGGAGTTAAAGCAGAGGGATAGAAAATGAAGAAATTGAAGAAATCCATCAGGGTTGAAAGGGCTAATCCCGTGCTTAACGTAGCTGTCCACGGGGACTTGCGGAGTAGATTTCGCGTGTAGTACAGATGTAAATCATGCAGAAGAACATAGCTCCACTAAAACAAAATTAGATGCTTTGTGTGCCTTGCAAAGTTACTTCACAAAGTTGACGTTGGGCCTAATTGGTGATCTCTGCGAAGTTACTTCTCATACGGCTTAATTGGTGATCTCCGCGAAGAACAACCATTTGGAGTTTCAGAGACCTCACGCAATAAAATATTTTGAATTCTTCTTTTCATGCCCTCCAGACTTTGCGAGAAAACCTTGAAATGGCTCGTGATTGTGAAAATTAGGCCATTTTGCCCCGCGAGAAAGCAACACTTAACCCCCTTTCTCAATTTGTGCCCTGGCCTGTGCAGGTACAGTGTCATGCACCCATTCAGTGGCCATTAGCACCAACCCTTTTACATGTACTCCATTCTCTAATGAAAATGTCCTCCTCCTTACCAGCACATGCGTATCAAAAATTCAGAATGATAAAAGCTTTTCATGGAAGTAAATTCTTGATAATTACAGTGCCAGTACTTCAATCACTTAACAGCAATAGGCAAGCATCTTCCATGCTAATGACAGATATGCAAACAAACAAGCAAATCTCTCTAAAAAAAAAATAAAAATAAATAAATAAATGACATGTTCCTAGGCAGACAAAAACACACACAGGTTTCAACAGATATGGTGCATATATTACAAAGTTGTGGATTACTGAGCAGTTGGAGGTTCATGTAGGTGAATGGTCTAAGGAGGCTCCACTGAATTTTCCACACAAATCTTAAGCCTTTGACCATTCCCTTTCGTGATCTCCCCTGTCTTTGGATCCAAGATCTCCACAGCACCAGATGAGGAGGCTTTGATATCAGTGTAAGGTCCATCCTATCTGAATTTCAACTTCCCTGGAAAAAAATTAAGTCTGGAGTTAAAAAGTCAAACCTTAGTGCCAGCATTGAAGTCCTTCCACAATAGCTTCTTGTCAAAGAATGCCTTTGATCTCTCCTTATATATTATGGCATTTGCATAGGCTTCCAGCCTCAGTTCATCAAGTTTTGCCATTTGCAACTTCCTGTGAGAACCAACAAAAGTTAGGTCTAAATTTTTTACTTTGATAGCCCAATAAGCTCTGTGCTCTAACTCCACTGGTAGGTGGCAGGCCTTGCCATACACCAGCCTAAATGGAGACATGCCAATAGGGGTCTTATAAGCAGTCCTATAAGCCCACAAAGCATCATTTAGCCTTTGTGCCCAATCCTTTCTATCAGCCCTCATAGTCTTTTCCAGAATATGCTCAATCTCCCTATTGGAAATTTTAACTTGCCCACTGGTCTCTGGGTGGTAGGGAGTTGCAATTTTATGTGTAACATAATACTTTTTGAGCAGGTTCTCAAAGGTCTGTTATAGAAATGGCTCCCCCCATCATTGATGATAGCTCTGGGGATGCCAAATCTTGAGAAAATATTATCCTTCAAGAATTTAAGGACAACTGTGTGGTCATTGGTCATTGTGGCAATAGCTTCCACCCATTTGGACACTTAGTCCACTGCCACAAGTATGAAATTAAATCTGATAGATGTAGGAAAGGGGCCCATAAAATCAATGCCCCAGATGTCAAAAAGTTCTACTACTAGGATGGGCTACAATGGCATGAAATCTCTCTTGGAAATGCCTCTCATCTTTTGACATCTCTTACAGGCCTTGCAATGTAAGTAGGTATCTCTGAACAAAGAAAGCCAATACAAACCACATTGGAGTACTTTTGTTGTAGTCTTTTTGCCACTGAAATGGCCTCCACGGGCTTGCTCATGGCACATTGAAAGAAAGTTGTGGAACTCACCTTTAGGTACACATCTCCTAACAACCTGGTCTGCACAATGCTTGTAAAGGTATGGATCCTCCCACAGAAAATGTCTAACCTGAGAGAAGAACAAGTCTTTGTCCATCTTAGACCAGTGTGGAGGGATCCTACCAATAGCAAGAAAGTTGACAATGTGTGCAAACCAGGGCACACTAGACTACAAAGCAAAAAGCTTGTCATCAGGGAACAATTCATTAACAGGTGCTGCTGCACATTCTTCCAAAATAATTCTAGAGAGGTGGTCAGCCACCACATTCTCCACTCCCTTCTTGTCTTTGATCTCAAGATCAAACTCTTGAAAGAGGAGGATCCATCTGATCAACCTTGGCCTTGCATCCTTCTTAGCCAATAGGTATTTCAGGGATGAGTGATCTGTAAAAACTATAATCTTAGACCCTAACAGGTAGGGTCTAAACTTGTCCACAACAAACAATACTGCAAGTAGTTCCTTCTCAGTTATAGTGTAATTGAGCTGAGCTTCAGCTAAGATTTTGTTGGCATAATAGACCACTATAGGAAACTTATCTTTCCTCTGTCCTAAGACAGCACCTATGGCCAGATCTGATGCATCACACATAAGCTTAAAGGGGAGTGAGTAATCTGGGGCCTGGATTACAGGGGCAGTTGTAAGGCACTTTTTTAAGGCCTTAAAGGCCTCAAGGCACTCAGCAGAAAATACAAATGGCACATCCTGGCAAAGCAGGTGGTACAATGGTTTGGCAATCTTGCTGAAATCCTTGATGAACCTCCTGTAAAATCCAGCATGTCCTAAAAATGATCTGATCTGCTTGACAGTCCTGGGTGGGGGTAGATGTGAAATCAAGTCTACTTTAGCCTTGTCAACCTCAATTCCTTTGTAAGAGACCACATGGCCTAGTATAATCCCTTATGTCACCATAAAGTAACTTTTTTCCCAGCTTAGGACAAAATTGGTCTCCTCACATCTTTGTAAAATCATATCAAGGTGTCTGAAGCACTGGCTAAAGCTATCCCCATACACTGAGAAATCATCCATAAAGATTTCTAGGAATTTATCAATCATATTAGAAAAAATTGCATATATGCACCTGTGAAAAGTGGCTGAGGCATTGCACAGTTTGAAAGGCATCCTTCTGTAAGCAAAGGTGCCAAAGGGATATGTAAAAGTAGTTTTCTCCTGGTCTTGAGGATCCACAGGGATGTGGTTATATCCTGAGTATCCATCAAGAAAATAGTAAAATGCCTTCCTAGCCAGCTTATCTAGAATTTGGTCAATGAAAGGGAGGGGGAAATGGTCTTTTTTGGTCTTAGAGTTGAGTTTTCGATAGTAAATACAAACCCTCCAGCCAGTGACCTCTCTGGCTGGCATCAACTCCCCAGAATCCGTAGTGATAACTATGATGCCTGACTTTTTAGGTACCACTTGGATAGGTGACACCCATTCAGAATTCGAAATGGGGTAAATCACCCCTGCATCCAATAGTTTCACTATCTCCTTGAGGAGCACCTTCTGCATGTGAGGATTTAATTTCCTCTGCATCTCCCTTGAGGTTTTGGCACCCTCATCCAGATGAATTCTGTGTATGCAAACTGAGGCATCAATGCCTCCAAGGTCAGCTATTGTCCACCCAATTTCTTTCTTGTGCTTCTTGAGAACATTAAGTAATTTCTCCTCCTGCTCACTAGTGAGAGAGGAGGAGATAATCACGGGAAGCTTGTTGTCCTGCCCCAAGAAGGCATATTTTAATGTGGCTGGGAGCTGCATCAGCTCCAGCTCAGGGGGACTTTCAATTGAAGGTAACAAAGGTGTCTTAGTAGTTTGAGGAGAGGGCAACAATGTATGTTTTCAATTAAAATGTTGCACTAGGTTCACAGAAGACTTTGTTATGGTACTATCTCCTGTCATGAAAACTAGGGCCTCCTCAAAAAAACTCCAAATATTTGTCAGGTCATTAGCCACATTATCCTAATCCAGCAGATTGGATAATTCCTCATCCACTAGGCCATCTAGCACATCTACTGCCCAGCAGTCCTCAATGTTAGTCTGAGGCACTGTAGCAGCATGGTACACATTCAAATGGGCCTTCATGTTCCCAAAGGTAACCTTCATCACCCCTGATTTGCATTGTATGCAAGCATTTGCAATAGCCAAGAAAGGCCCGCCAAAGATAACAAGAATTAGGGTTTTGCTTTTGCAAGGATCCATGTCCAAAACAAGGAAATTAGCTAGATAATAGAATTTGCCCACCCCCACCAAGACATCCTCTACCACACCGACAGGTCTCCTCTCAGACCTGTCAGCCAGTTGGAGCACAACTGTTGTAGGTTTAAGCTCCCCCAAACCTAGGTCCTTGTACACTGAATAAGGGGGTAAGTTCACACTGACCCCTAAGTCCAAGAGGGCTTTTCCAATGGTGTGGCTTTCGATTATGCAGGGGATAGTAGGTCCCCTTGGGTCTCATAATTTTTCTAGTGTGGCAATGGACAGGACTGACTCAACATGCTCAACAGTAAAAACTCTTTTAGACAACTGCACCCTTGCTTTCCTCTGTTGTGTGCAGAGGTCCTTCAAAAACTTAGCATAGGTAGGGACTTATTTCATGGCATCAAGCAAGGGAAAATTGATCTTGACCTGCTTGAAAGTCTCCAGTATTTCCTCCATCTGAGTATTCCCTTTATCAAGAGGGAATGGGCCAGCTAGTGTTTGAGGAAATGGCAGCTATGGCACTGCTGCATGCCTATTAATATTATGGTCATATTTTTATCTTTTTCTTTTATCTACATTTATTGTTTGATGTTGGGGCTCAATATCAGCCCCATTATTTTGCCCTAGCTGATCCACATCAGGGGGTACAATCCTTGGCTCTTCAACACTAACAACTCTTTCATTTTCATTTTTCGTGACCTCCTAAGTTACCTTGCCTAGCAAATTATCAACCACCCTACCACTCCTAAGGGTAGTGATTGCATCAACTTGCTCATGGGTGGAGGATGCATCTCCATTCAAATACTACCCTTTTGGATTTGTTAGGGGCTGACTAGGCAATTTTCCTTCCTCCCTTCTCTTCAGAGCATTACAACTGGTCCTCAATCTTCTTAATGCTCTTTCCATGAGAATTTACAGTCTGTACTAGGTTCCCCAAGTTTTGCATTGAAGCCAGCATCTACTCTTCAAATGAAGAGGATCTGGACTATTGTGGGGGCAGGACTAACTGGTTAGACTGGGAGGCAGGTAGCAGAAAACTTTGCCTTGGTGGGTACCCTTGGTTGAACTAGTGTTGGGGTCTGTCAAGAGCTACCACTTGCTACTGCTAGGGTTGAGGATATGAATCCTGTCTCCTCAGGTTTGGGTGGTTCCTCCAAGAATACCCAGCAGGCTGCTGCCCATAAGTTTGAGCAGCATTGGCATGCTCCATAACCAAATCAGGAAATTGGTTGGCAGATGGATAATCATGAATAGAATGAGTGAGAGATTAGCATATCAGACATGCTTCCTCCACCTGTGCAACCATCCGGGGCTGCATCACATTCATTAATTTTTTAAATTTTAAAGACAAATTGTCCACCTTCCTCTCCAGATCACCTTGCACTTTAACTTCATATATCCCACCTGTAGGGGTGGCCTCTTTCACCATCTTAGCTGGGGTCTGGTTGTCATTGTGTGACTGAGACTCCTGTTGTATGGAATTTTCCCCTATTATGTCAAACAGCTCCCAAGCTTCCTCAGTTGTCTTGTAGAGTTGTGGAGGTAGCTACCACCACAGGAAGCATCCACCATATCCCTGCTCTTGGGATTAATTCCTTGGTAGAATACTTACACTAGCTGCCACATTGGAATTTGGTGGTGGGGGCATTATTTTAATATCTCCTGAAATCTTTCCTAAGCTTCATAAAAATTCTCAATTGAGAACTGAGTAAATGACAGAATACTGGTCCTCATATGGCTGGCCTTGTTCATAGGAAAGAATTTAGCCAAGAATTGACTTTGGAGGTTACTCCATGACTGTATGTTGTTGGCTGAGAACTTGGAGAGCCATGTGTTGTCTTTGTCATTTAAAGAAAAATGAAAAAGCCTAAGTTTAGTGGCTTCAGGTCTCAAGCCAGCAATATTAAAAGTGGTACAAAGTGCCAAAAATTGGTCAATATGGTTGTAGGGATCTTCTATACTAAGCCCATAAAAGGGTGGTAGCATATTAATGGTGGAGACTTTGATTTCATAGTTTCCAGGTGGACGTGTACTCGCCAGGTGCATTATACTCCTTTAAGGTTCTCTGCCTCTCGGCAATGATAGCTGGTTCAGTTTCAATAGTAGGGCCTTGTATGGTGTTTCTTGGTCTGAGGTTCCTTTCCACCTCAGGATTTGGAGGTTCCAACTTAGGGTTTAAGGATCTCCTTCCAAGCATACACACACAACAACAGTAAGTAAAGAAAATGCTTACAACACTTAAATAATTTCTAACAAAAATTAATAACTACATAGATTTACACTAAACAAATAACATGAAATTAAACATAAATGAACTGAGATTTAGGAGAAAGAAAGTACCAACAGAGCTAGCTACACTCTAGCTGCAGCTCTAGCTTTTCCCTTCTTCTGCTATCCATTTCTGCAAAATTTCAAAAAATATCAGTAGTACTTTATTCTAGTTTAGGCACAGCTACAAAGAATTTGGAAGTCTAAATTATAGTACAACTCAGGTCTACTAAAAAGATCAATATCCCCTACAGCAGTGCCAAAAACTTGTTTATTTGGATGATATTTTTGTGTGTCAGAGGATGTGCTGATTTATTATGTGGTGTTGGAAGAAAATTAAAATCAAAGTAAAACAACGGATAAAGGTGATATGGTGAAAGCAGCAATCCGAAAACATTCTAAGCTTGCAAGATTTAGGGCTATTGTAGTAAGTTTTGATAAGTAAGAGTTTGTCCCACAGAGAAATTGATCTAGAACCCAAAATGAGCTATAATAGTAGGCCTCCAGATCTGGCTATAGATCCAACAATCCTAAAGAAAGGGAGTTGGGTGTCACGCCTACACTAAATTACCTAAAGAAAGAAATAAAGTACAGTCCTGTCCTAAAGAAAGGGTTAAAGAGAAAATGGTGATGGTGTGTGCCAAAATAAAATATAAAAAATGATGGGAAGTAAGCAGGTTAAGCTAGATTTAATACAATAATGTAACTCAAGATTTAGACTTTCTCTGCAGTGGTCCTTGCTGAGATGCTATTACTAACCTCAACAAGGTAGAAGTATCCAACTTAACCCATGCCATTTGGGGCGCTTTTAAGGCTATAGTCTATCCACTCAAATGGTCACGGTCTATCCTATAGAGTCTGTCAAATCTCATTGATTAAGCCAGAATTGCTAATCTAATTCAGAGGAGTGGACTGATCATTTCTCCAATCACTGGACTAGATCAGACCATGAATACTATTACAACACTATGTAATGCTAGTGCTACAAGATCCCCAAATCTGCTCACAAATCTGGCTGACATCCATAGGTATTCCAACCCATAAAATCTTAAGTACTTTGCCAAGGCCAACGACTCAATGTGCCCACACAAAGGACCGTGCAACAGGTTGAATAAGGCTTTAGATTCGGCTGGTCATTGCTACAAAAGGCCTGTAATGACTCAGTCTCAAGCTGCAATTACTATAGAGAAATCAGATCTAACATCTGATATCAACCAAGTAAAATAGAGGGGAGCCAATTCCTGCACAAACCTCTTCACAAGGCTCTAGAAGCTCATGTGTAGAGGAGAAGAATCCTTCTAAGACATGTGGTTGGGCACCACCTTAGGGTTATACTCTGTCCACTCAAATGGTCACAGGATATCCGATTGGTCTGTCCATACTACAAAGATCTGAGAAAGAACATGTAAACTGCTACTGCCACCATGGAGTCCCAGGGTTACGAGCTCTCCCGATCTGACTATAGATCCGGCTTGCTATCCATGGGTCTATTAAACCAAGGGAAATCAGATGGTAAATAATAGATCTACTAGAAACTGAATGAGCTAGTCCCAAAGCATGGATCCCATAGACATCTAAGAAAACCATAAGATCTGTAGATTTAATTAGTCATTAAAATAGTAATCCATTGATAGAAACAAAACTTACAATGGACTATCTCAAGGCTGCAGCCTGTACACAACTACTCATCCATTGGATCCCAATGTATACAAAGCCTATTACAAAACTAAAATAAAACTAAACCTAGATGCTTACAAAAGGATTAGCCAGCCAACGTTGGGCTAAGAGAGAAGAAAAATAAGAAAAAGAGGTGATCAAACCCTAACCCTAGCCTGCTTGAGCTCTCAACTGACAGAGGATGAAGGACAGATGAACTACTAACTCTAAGTACAGCTTATATACTCTGTCTATAAGGCCTTGGCTCAAAAGAGATTAACCCTAATTTTTCTAGCAAATGTGGCACTATTATAACCCTTGAATGCCTTGAGATGTGTGTCTCGAGATCCGCACCTTGGGAAATGTGCCCTAGCCTTGGGAAATTTCTAGAAGGTGCTTGTGTTAAAACTGAGAAGTGGAGTGCCTGAGATACGCGGGGCTGGCATCTGCATTAATTCACTCGCACAATGGGAGAGCCTTCATGGAGGAGCATTTAGCTTAGGAGGATTATTCACTCGCGTAGTAGATTCTCAGTTGATCACATAGCTGCTTTGTGCTGCAATGTTATCGCAGAGGTGATTTGAAATGCCTAGATTTCTCGTGCAGTAGAGCTTCAGAAGTTCTCTCTCGCTGGATACTCACGCAGGTAGGCTCCTACGCTCGTGTAGTAATTGGTTAGGTTTCTAAATGCACGAGAGCTATGTGAGGAAAATTTTGGGCATCTCTCTCTTCCAGGGCTTCACGAGAACTTCGTGAGGTGACAAATTGTTCTTTATGCATATGGACTCGCTATGTTCTGTGCGCAGCTGCTTTAAGGCTCAATCTCCGTAAGAGCTTTGCGAGCACAAATTTTGAGGGTTCTAAGATATGAGATCTTCGCAAGTTCTTGACTACTGTCCTCTTGACTGCGCATCCTATCTGTGTGAGGGCAACTTCAACTTCATCCTTAGCTCCGTGAGGGAGCTCCTCAACTCTGCGTGGTGAGTCTTTTGATCCTCTGATGCATTGCACTTGTTGCTGTTGCAGCTTCCTCCATTCTCAGCTAATTTCTTTCATCTGCTAGATATTTGGTCAATGATGACCAGTAAATGAGTCACCATGGTGAGCATACCAGGGTGTTCCATTAGGCTTTGGTTCAGCTGTCATCTTTGCATGCTTTCTTTCTCTTCTTTGGACCAACAAGCAGGGATTTTATATTAAGCTGCACTGTTTATTATTAACTATAAAACACACTTAACAAATGATTATTAGTGAGCTTCAAGGTCCAACAAAGGCTAGGTTAAGATGGTACTTTTCAGTGAATAACATGTATGTGTCTAACACCCTTGGAGTGTTAGAGGTTAATGCCACACCTATCTATGGTGTTTGTGTTTAGCAAGTTGACATACTCCACTAATAGGATAAGGGTTTCACACGTGGGTTTCTTTTCTTTTTTGAGTTGTTGAGAAAGAGAGAGAGAGAGAGAGAGAGAGAGAGAGAGAGAAAGAAATAGAGTTTCTTAGGAGAGAAAGAGAGGATTGATGAATGCTAGTGATTAAGTCCAAAGATATTGTGAGGAAGGTTATACAAAGATATATGGGGATTTGAGCTACACGATTGTGACGACCTCGTGGGAATCCGGGAGCTTGGTGTGAAGGTGTCGAGTAGATTTGGATTTTTTAAACCCTTTTGATTTTCCAAGAAAGAAGATCCAATCTACGGGTGGATCGTCAAGTCAAAGGTAAGAAATTAATGCTCCTTATGTTTTTAAAGTAGCATTTATTATGTATAAAGAAGTATGTGAAAGGTGGCTGAGATTTGGTGAGGATCGAGTTTGGGAAAAAACTCAGATCTAGATATCTCTTATCCTCACGCGCACGAGATTAAGAGCTCGTTCGCGCGAGAAGCAAAGAGAAGGCTTGTGGAGCCTCACAAGGACTTAGGTAAATCAGCAAGGACTCTGTATCTCGCTCACGTGAGGACCTAAGTATAATATGGCTCGCTCGTGCGAGGCCTCGCGTGGCACTCTCCAGATAACTGAATGTCAGTTCGGTCGCACAAGAAATGATCAATTTTATGCTCGCACACCTGAGCCTCGGGGCTCGCTCGCGCGAGGAACAGAGTACTTATGTTGGTTCTTTTCTTCGAATTCTTTAGCAATGTATGCCCTAGGTTCCTTTATGCTTTCTTATGGAATGTTTGGACATTGTTAACTATAGGGTGAACGTGTGGATATATGTGTGAGCTCATACGGACGAGGGTTGATCTAACCATAGTGTGAATTCATTTGAGGTAGGGAAAACTCAGTAGCATGTATATTTAATTTCAGCTAGCATGTGTGTAGTGATATGATAGAAATACGTATGTTTTACAACTTTTGTCTTCAAAATAGCATGAATTCATTTATGTAGCTTTTAAATATGTGAAATCAGAAAATGTGTTCACTAAGAGGAAAGTGTGTGTGTGTGTGCTATGAGTGTGAGTTCAACATCCTCATTAGTATGATATGTGAAAGATTGTGTGACATCAATAGTAATGAAATTAAGTACGTGTGGAACATGTGACAACTAAATTACTATAATTAGCACAAACTCACGGTGATAAACTATATGTAAATCTTTGCACCTTCGATTTAAGATTTAATTGTGAATACCCAACTGACATGGCGGGATATCCGTGACCGGTACAACAGGATATTCGTACAAATCGTGCATCGGTTCAGTAGGATATCCGTTCTTTGATTTTCAACGGTGGAAATACTTCGTCCGACACAGGTCACCTCATGCAAAGGGACTTGGGCATTGTACAATGATTCATGTGAATGATGATGGTGGGTACTTCCATCGAGGGCTCGATGCTATACATGCTCGAGCAATTATTTAAGTAATCGATTTAAGTGCGTGCATTATAAGGGTGTGTTGTGAGAAAACTATGAGAAATGTGTTTTGAAACTATGCATTAGATATTCTTTTTAGTCATATTATTTGCTTCAAATTGTGTTCTGTATGCCTTGAGATATGTCATGAAAGACGTGTGTAGTGTAAGAAAATATGCATGCTATTGTTTTCCTTATTGAGCTATGATGTAGCTCACCCTTCGACTATACGTCACATGTTTGGAGACTGCAGAGGATATTGAGAACTAGGACTTGGACGACATGGATTACGTGCCTTTGGAGGAGTCAGAGCCCCCTCAAGAGGAGTTATTTTACTAGATATGTGTTGTGACACTCTGATTTTTTTGAGATTATTGTAAGGCATGCTACATTCGGCCATTTATTGTTTGTAAGAAGTCATTTCCTTTGGGATACTTTATTCTTTTTGCGAACCATCCAAGTGTGACTGTGGCGTGTTACTGATGGTTCGGTTCGGTTCTTTTGCTCATGCGATTAGCATGATATTTGAACTGTCTTTTATAAGTTTTGAGTTATCTCAAATAAAAAGGGAGGTTTATTTGCTTTATGATGACTCTATCTGCTTAGTCAGATAATGCTTTGTTTCTACTTTAGGTGTTGATGTACCAAGTGTCCGGTATGATATATGGGGTATGACCTTGAGGGTTGTGCTGACGGCACAGGTTTCAGGGTGCCGAAATCCTGGTTGTCACAGTTGGTATCAAAGCATTTCCTTTAAAATTTTTGATAAATCTTTGATTTTGTAAGAGTATTAGGGACCTTCTGCTCATGAAACTTTGGTTTCATGTTGCAGAGCGTCAATGCCTACTAGAGGAAGGGGCCAACCAAGAGGCGGCCATAGAAGAAATTTGAGGAGTTTAGATGAGATCCCCACTACTTCAAATCGAGTGCCATTGGGAAATCGAGAGATTCCGAAGACAAGCATTCCGGAAGTAAGGGTTTCGAAAGTGAGAGTTTCGGAAGTGAGAAATCCAGAACTGAGAGTTTCGAAAGTGAGAATTTTGAAGACACCGAAAGATAGAGAAGAAAGGTAGCGAATGATGCAAACAATGGAAGCCATGGCAAGTACTATGGCTCAACAGGCGGCATTATTGACTGCCAATAATCATCAACAAGTATCACCTACCCCTACTATCCCAACTACAAATATATATCACTCAGGATTTGTGGAATTTAGAAAGTTAAGACCTCCTAGCTTTTTTGGTCAGACTGATCCTTTGGAGGCCAAAAAATGGTTAAATCAGACCAAGAAGCTCTTATAACAATTTCCATGTACTGTGGCAGAAATGGTAAGATGGGCTTCATGTCAATTAGAAGGAGATGTCGACCCTTGGTGGAAATCGGTGTTATTGAGGAGAGAACAGGAGAACCAAGAAGGGGTATGGACTTGGGAGGAATTTTATGAGACGTTCAATAAAGAGTACTTTCCAAAGCAATTGAGGAACTAGATGGTATCTCAGTTTATGAAATTGGAACAAGGAGCAATGACGGTCAGGGAGCATGGTACAGAGTTTATACGATTGTCACGATTTGCTTTAGAGTGTGTGGCCATGAAAATTATGAAGGCCAATAAGTTTGAAGAGGGGTTGAGGCCGATCCTACGTGATAGGGTTGCAGTGTTTGAATTAGAGAACTACACTGAAGTCATGGGAAAGGCTGTAGTTATCGAAAAGTTGTTGAATGTAATGTATCAGAAGAGGGAACAATAAGGGAAGGGGCAAATAAATCAAAGTGGAGTTGAGAACTACGAACCGGTGAATAAAAAGTCGCATTTTGTAGCACCCAATCAGAGGAAGTTTACCAAGACTCACTATCAGTTACCCTAGGCTACCAGTGAGTACTTCGGTGTGGCCTATTCACTACGAGAACCCTACTACCACTACCAGAGTGTCAGTCACTCAGGGTGTCTCAAGAGCAGCGTCGTCAGCGCCACTGGAGACTTGTGCCAAGTGTGGCAAGTCACATAAAACATTAGATTGTAGGCGAGGAACTGGAAGCTGCTTTAAATGTGAAAAAATGGGACATCTGATTAGAGATTGTCCGATATTGAGGAGTGAAGGAAGGGTGAATACTGTGGATAGCACAAGCCTATGCGACAAGCACTAGTCATTATGGAAGGCCGAGCGTATGCGGTCACTGCCAAGGATGCTGATACAAGCAACGACATCATACAAGGTATAAATATTTTATTAAAGTCATTGGATTCCTTAATTTAATTTAGGAAAAGAAAGTGCATGCATAGAAAAAAAATACATATATATATATATAGAAGTTCTTTAATTGCATTATTACGTTAACATCTATGCTTAATTAATGGTGTGTGCCAGCATAAAATTATAGCCTGTATATATATATATATATATATATATATATATATATTTCGTAGGTACGTTACAAATGTGTAAAAAGGGTGACTTCTTTTGCTATGAAGCACAAACTCTTATTGACCCAGGGTCTACACATTCTTTTGTGATGCCTGAATTCGCAATGAGGGTGAAAGCCATTCCCGAGCCCTTAGACTATATTTTGGACGTGTCAGTCCCAACAGGTAGTACAGTTAAAATAGATACCGTTTGTCGGGCCATGATGGTAAACATCAGGAGATATATAGACAACGAATTACAGGCAGATTTGATACTATTAGATATGCAAGGATTCGATGTAATCCTAGGCATGGATTGGTTATCCACCCATGGTGCAAGCATGGATTGTCGGAGGAAGATCGTTACCTTACGCCCAGATATGGGTAGATCATTCAAATTCCTCGGCATGCGATAAACTTTTGTGACACTCATTTCTGCAATTCGTGCACAGAAAATGATGAGGAAGGGGTGTAATGAATATCTGGAATTTTTAGAAGACAGTAAGAAAGGGAAGAATGTGATAGCAGACATTTTAGTTGCATGTGACTTTGAGGATGTTTTTCCTGAGGTACAGAACATTCCAGTTGCATGTGACTTTGAATTGTCGGGATTGCCACTTGATCGAGAAGTTGAGTTCACTATCGACTTAGCACCAGGTACAGAACTAGCGTCTAAAGTGTCGTACAAAATGGCCCTAGCTGAATTGAAAGAGTTGAAGGATCAACTGCAAGAGCTGTTAGACAAGGGTTTCATAAGACCTAGTGTTTCTCCTTGGGGAGCACCGGTCTTGTTCGTAAAGAAGGACTGGTCGATGAGATTATGCATCGACGACCGTCAACTGAACAAACTAAAAATTAAGAATAGATATCCACTCCCGATAATTGATGATCTGTTTAATCAATTACAGGGAGCGAAATTCTTTTCGAAGATCGATTTGAGATCCGGTTATCACCAGATAAAGGTCAGGGCCGAAGATATTCAGAAGACGGCATTTAGGACCAGATACGGGCATTATGAATTTCTAGTGATGCCTTTTGGCTTGACTAATGCACCGACATCGTTCATGGATCCATGAATAGAGTGTTTAAGCCTCACCTTAACACGAGTGTCGTAGTTTTTGTTGACGACATACTGATAGACTCAAAAACCAAGGAAGAACATGAACAACATCTAAGAATCGCATTACAAACATTACGAGAGCATCAGCTGTATGCGAAGCTTAACAAATGTGAGTATTGGTTAGAGCAAGTGAGCTTTTTGGGACATGTAGTCTCTGAAGAAGGAATTAAAGTAGATCCAGCTAAGATAGAAGTGGTGGTTCAATGGGAACAACCTAAGACGATTACCGAAGTGAGAAGCTTTCTAAGCTTGGCAGGGTACTATAGAAGATTTGTGGAAGGGTTTTCAAAGCTCTCTAGTCCGCTTATAAAATTAACAAGGAAGAATACAAAGTTTGAATGGACCGAGGTGTGAGAGAAAAGCTTCCAAGAGTTAAAGAGAAGGCTTACATCGGCACTAATACTTGATATTCTAGATGGCACTGGGGGATTTATTGTATTTAGTGATGCGTCACACAATGGCTTCGGTTGTGTACTCAATCAACACAAAAAGGTCATCGCATATGGATCCAGACAACTTAAGGATTATGAGAATAACTACTCGACACATGACCTCGAGCTAGCCGCAGTGATTTTCGCATTAAAGATATGATGACATTATCTGAATGGTGAAGCCTTTGAGATCTTCACGGACCATAAAAGTCTCAAATATTTATTCACACAGAAAGACTTGAACATGAGACAAAGAAGGTAGATTGAATTTCTTAAGGACTACGATTGCTTCATACAATATCATCCAGTTGAGGCGAATGTGGTTGCCGATGCCTTCCTTGAGTCGCAAGAATTCAGCACAATTGTCAAATCTGATTTTGGGACTTCACAGATGGAAGTTGCTAGAAGACATAGCTTTGTGTGATGTGCGATTTAAAGCGAAGGTTTCAGGAGCTTTCTCACCAAATGTCACTATTAGATCAACCATCTTTGATCAGGTCTATGAGCTACAGATGAAAGACACATAATTAATGAAAATTCGATAAGGAGTGACGGACGATACCCAGCAGGACTTCTCAGTGAAGAGTGATGGATCACTATTGTATAAAGGGAGGTTGTGTATACCAGCAGATGCCAGTCTGCGGTAAACTATTTTGGATGAAGCACACAAATCACCTTATGCTATACACTCAGGAAGTACAAAAATGTATTAGGACTTGAAGAAAGGCTTCTGGCGGAGAGGTTTGAAGAGGGACATCGCTGAGTATGTTTGAAGTTGTTTGGTATGTCAACAGGTGAAAGTAGACCACCGACATCCAGTAGGGTTATTGCAACCATTGCTTATACCGGAATGGAAATGGGAATCAATTTCAATGGACTTCATTTTAGGATTGCTACAAACAGCAAAGAAGCATAATGCAATATGGGTGATTGTTGATAGGCTTACAAAATCTACCCATTTATTACCTTACAACACAACCTATATGGCAAGTAGACTTGTGGATCTGTATATCAGAGAGATTGTTCGGTTGCACAACATCCCACTAAGCATCGTGTCGGATAGAGATCCGTTATATACTTCTCAATTCTGGAAGAAATTTCAAGAAGGGATGGGCACTAGACTAGACTTCATTTTGGCTTTTCATCCACAAACAGATGGCCAGACTGAGAGAGTAAATTAGATCATTGAGGATATGCTACGGGCCTGTATGCTCGATTTTCAGGGAGCATGGGATCAACACTTGCCATTGATCGAGTTTGCCTATAATAACAGTTTTTAGGAAAGTATTGGCATGGCACCATATGAGGCACTGTATGGGCGGAGATGTCGATCCCCAATTAATTGGGAAGAGACAGGAGAGAAATTTATCTTAGGGCCTGAAATTTTAGAAAGCAATACCAAGAAAGTGCGCTTGATTAGAGACCGGTTAAAGGTCGCTCAAAGTAAAAAAAAAAGCTATGCGGACCTAAAGAGGATGAGTGTAGACTTTCAGGTAAAGTTAATTGTAGTTTCAATGAGTTATATGTCTCTAAACATGTGCAGATTTCTAATGGTAGTGCAAACTACCATTACAGAAAGGAGACAAGGTTTTCATAAAGATTTCACCAACAAAGGGTGTAATGCGCTTTGAAAAATGTGGCAAGTTGAGTCCACAATACGTTGGACCATTTGAGATACTAGGACGTGTTGGGGAGGTCGCTTACAAACTTGCACTACCACCACTTCTCTCTAACATGCATGACGTATTTCACGTCTCGATGTTATGAAAGTACATCAAGGACCCAAAACACGTATTGGATTATTAGTCGATCAAAATCTAAGAAGATTTGACTGTCCGAGAAGATCCGGTGCAAATTCTTGATTAGAGAGGACAAGTACTATGCACGAAGAAAATTCCTTTGGTACTTATCAAATGGCGGAACCATTCGCAAGAGGAAGCCACATGGGAGCATGAGTCGGATCTGCAAGAAGCATATTCGGATTTGTTTACGTAAGTTAGTTCACGTGTTATAAATTTAGAATGAAGGTATGAACCTAATAAAAAATTTTGTCTTATGGAAAGTAATCTCAAAATTTTTAGATACGTGTGTTAATCCATAGGTTTAAATGGATCATAGATTGTCAATTGATTGTGTGAATCAACACAAAAGTTGTCATATGCCAGGTAGTAACATATATGAGATGAAAGTTGAAGTTAAAAATGGAAGAAATTGACAAATGAAGAAAATTACTTGATAAGCTGTGTCTGTATCTCGCTAGTGTGAGAACTTAAAGCTTGCTCACACGAGCTCATCAGAAACAACAAAAAGGAAAAGATAGAACTTTTCACGCTTTAAGGGAGACCTGTTGCTTGCGCGCACGAGCCACTAACCTCGCTCGCACGAGGAACAGGCTATATAAGGGCATGAAACCCTTTTCTTGGTTATCTCACTCAAACGAAAAGGGGGAGTGAGAGCTAGGGTTTTAGTTTTCTTAGGGAAAGCTTCAAATCCATTTGATTCAGGACTTTTCTTAGCTATTTTCAACGGATTTTCTCACCAAAAGGTAATTTTTCACTCGAATCTACCTTCATTTTCATTTATTTTGCATTGTAGATCCCTAGAATGAATTCTACGGACCCAAACCTTAGACAATGTAAGAAATTGACAGTAAAGCCGCCACCTTCTTACAAAAGGGCGGTACCTCCTATTGGGGGTTTACCTTGTGCTCGAAAAGGGGTTTAAAATCAAACAATTATAGAATCTCTGGATTGCACGCACACCAAGGCAAACAGACTCAGACCTACAAGTATTCAGGGCTATTGTAACAAGTTTTGAAAGGGTAAATAAGGGTATGTCCACAGGGAAATGTGGTCTAACTTTCAGCAAATCTGCAGATCCATAGTGGATCTAGCACTCTATCCTAATCTTAAGAAAGAGGAGAGGTTTTAGGGTTTTGTCACTTTAACTACAGACTACAGAATTAAATGCTACTGATCCAGATCTAATTCAACACAGAGGTAAGGGGAGATATAGAAGGGATGAAAAATCAAAGGATGAGAACAGCAGCTAGGGGTATTAGTCTCTCACTGAAAATCAAAGGAATCAATGGCAATGCTAAGATCTAATTTGGTACAATTCTCTTTTCTGGCTCCCAGCTTCCCAGGTTATCCTTGCAGAGGTGAGGTATAAGAATCTAATCTCAATAAGAGAATTTAAGCAATCCTAAGGCTATGATCTGTCCACTTTAATGGTCACAGACCATCCTGGAGATTGTTCCACTTCAAAGATCTTGAGTAGAACAGGAAAACCATTGCAGATGCTGTAGATGCCAGGATATGAGACCCTCATAGGCTAATATCTACAGGAATATCCAACCCAGGGAAAACAAATATGAAAAAGTGAAATATATATCATAATCACCTTTAAAATCTACAATTATACCATAAAATTACAACACAATTGTGCTCAGATCTGCAATCGGTGCATCTTAAGTTCCTTACAATGCCTTTGAATCTCTCAATTTACAACTTAAGACCTCACCCTAACTACTGAGAAGAGTTTAGCCACTCATAATTGGCTAAAGAGAGAAGGGAGAAAGGAGGAAGAAGAAGGAAGAATTTTGGGAAAATGGATCTCGCCCTAAGCTCTGGGTTTCTCAATTTCTGGATCGTTTCTTTTACATTTTCTCCAAGCTTTTATACTCTCCTCCTCTGTCCTCAAATCCATTTCAGCCAATCAGAATGTAAGGGAATAATTGTGTTATGCTGATGTGGCTGATTTCTCTTCTAGAAGCTCTTCTCCTATTAGCTCTCATCTGACAAGTACATGTGATACTGTTAGGGTTTTTGCGCATGGCCCATTGTGTGCCTAAAATACCCCCAGGGGTCGCTGACATGATTTAGAACACGTGCATAGGTTTCTGGCATGGACAATTGTTGAAGACAGAACTGAGAAGTTCCCCAAATCGAGTGTCGAGAGGTTCTGGGATCCTCTCGACAGGTTCTATTTGGCTTTGCATGCAAATCGACAAGTTTGTAGACCTATCGAGAGGATTGATGGCACTTGTCGATACGATTGGTGATCATCTCATTCATCTCCTCGACAGGTTCTGGGCGACTCCTCGATTGGTTGTCGCAGATCCTGTCGACAGCGTCTTTTCATCCTCTCGAGGAATGCGCCCAACAGTTGTCGACAGGATTGAGTGCATTGTATGACGGGTTCAATTGAACCTCTCGACATGTAAATAAATCCTCTTGATATCTTCTCATTTAGCACCAGATCCTCTCGGCAGCTTAAGAGAACCCCTCAACAGCTTGATTTTTATGCTTTCTTGACTGGCATGCACTTCTAATGTGTTGTCTTTCATCTGTCTCACCCTTAGTCACCTCTGGGTGGATTCAATCTTCATCCCTTGGCATTGTACTTGGTCTCAGGTGCACCCAGTTGGTTTCATGGCCTTCATTTAGTTTCTCAGGCTTTGTGGATTATTGGAGTTTGAGCACAGGTTGAGGCTGCAGATTGCTTATCTGTCCTTTTTATTGGTTGTCTGTGCTAAGGCTGCAATTTATTGCTTATCTATAAAACATACTTAAAATACATTATTAGACACCTCAAGGGTCTCCCAAAGGTCAGGTTAGGAGGTAAAAAATGGTATTTTTCACTGCTTAACACACCCCCAAACCTAATCTTTGCTAGTCCCTAAGCAAAGGAGAAAGTAAAAATAATGATTGAAAATGAAAAATACCACTTTTGTAGGGAACACAGATGCATTTAGTGTATGCATCAAGCCTTTTAAACCCCTAGGTGATCCCTAGTGGAGGAGTGAAGTCTCTTGAGAGTTTACAGTGAAGTTACCCACAAACTTCTCCAATAAGGTCAGTTAATATTAGTGCAGAATATTAAAGCAAGCAGCAAGCAATCATAAAGTTCAATCCACACCTTTGTCCAATTAGTTTTAGAGGATTCTCAGCAAAAATATGGCAGTTTAAACCAAAGTACTGTTGTGGCTCCTTCATAGTCACTCAGCTCATGTCCAAGTAATTTGTGTGAAAAATAGTGCAAAGTTTACCATTAAATTGAGAATCATGTGTTAATTATGCCCCCAACAAACTTGATTTCAAACCCAAATCTCACTGGGTAGGCACTCTTAATAAAAAATAGAAGGGTGTATCAATTCACACAGCCCCAGAGCAGTTACAGCTCTCAAATAGGACTGCAAGCATGAGCATAGGCATTGCTGTAATTTATGAAATTCCCTAACTCTTTTTACCATAGATTAAACAATTCCTCATCTCCATATGACAGCTCAATTAATTTCAGAACAATAAGGTCTTTTTATTGGGTTGTAGTGTGGCTTATGGGTGAAATTTGTAAAAGAATAAAGAGGCAAGAAGGATTCAAATTGAGAAATCAGTATAGGTAAGGAGGTGGTTCTTGACTTCACCTTCTTCATTTTAGCACAATTCTATCTATTTCTTGAATTTTTGGATTTGAAGTGATCAGTTTCTAATCCTGTTTTCAATCTTTCAATGAAATGACTTCTCTTTCTCATTCCTTTTGTTTTGCTTTTCTATTTATTTATTTATTTATATATATATATGGGTTGGAATGCCACAACTATACATCATACTAGCCTTCAAATGTACTTTCTTCTTCTTTCAACCAAACATCGAACCTTGCACCTCTAACCTCACTTCTCCTTCTATTTCCTGACATCTCAGATTGAGGGTGAACTGAAACAAGTCGAGAGGTTTTTTGGGTTCAAATTTCCTGGTTTTTATCAAAGAAAACTAGGAATTTTAAAGCTCAAAAGGTGTGTGTCAAGGGCAGTTCAAAGGTGGGGCATTTTAGGCTCAAACTATCCAAGGGATGGCCTTACTTCATGCCCTCAATGTTATGAGTGCTGTCAAGCTATTTCAACTTGGAATTACCTAACTTCTAGTGATCAGAGCCAGGTCTAATCATTCCTTAGAGCAGAATGAAATATTGCTAAGACACTTTTCAAAGAATTTTTTTGTTTTTTTTTTTCAGGCCCAAACCTCACTGGATGTGGTCGTCCATCAGATTTCTGAGGTATAACCTCACAATTTTCTCTCTTCTTCAAGTTCACAAAGCACTAATTTTCAAAACTTTCTTGACATTTACTTCCTGCACATGTTGAAACTTCAATACTTTTAGTTTAAATTTTTTTCCATTTTCTCTTATAAAGAAAATTTAGGTGGGGATTCCTTTCATTTGTTCACAGATTGTTTGTTCAATTCTAGCTGCACTAACATTAACTATCCTATTGGCAAGGTATACTTTGCCACACCCCCAAACCTATGAGGAGCAGTGTCCTCACTGTTCAGAGAGAAGGGTAGTGCAGCATGTGTAGACACCCAAATTCGGCCCAAGGCTCGATCAGTCTATACTCCAAGAGAGATGTACCCCTGTGCTTCTGATGGGACCCCTGAACCCTTAGGAATCACTCCTAAACCCTAGGATCCCTTCCCAGACCCAACTTGAACCCTTCTGAGCAATTGATGGGAGGAGAGCTACAAAATTTTACATAGACCACTACCGAGGATGAGCCACATACCATTGGAAGGATAACTTCTCCAACTTTCCAGCAAGCTAAAGATCACCCAATTTGGAGTTATGGTTCAAAAGTTATGGCCAATTGAAGTTTTACATAAAATCATGACTTTTGCTTAGGTGTACGTATTACATACGCCCAGCAAATTTGGCCCCAGTTTGATCAGGCGTATATATTATATACACCTGGCATTTTTGGGCCAAATTTGATCGGGTGTATATAATACATACGCCCATCATAGGTAGGGCCCACCACGGGCACCCACCTTCTCGGATCTCCTCTGGTTTTCATGAAAATCACTGTACATAAACTGGGCGTATGTAATATATACGCCCAACTTAGCTACAGTAACTATCAGATGCTCGAAATTCCTTCATCGGGTTTGACCTTCTGACCATCCCCTTGGTTGAGGTGGGTGTCTTAAGGTTGGTTGCACCCCCTTTGAGCTTATATGCAACCCTTAAGTCACCTATGGTCTCACTCCATCATCTGCCATTGAAACCGGTTCCCCAAACCCCTAGGACTCTAAAAACCTAGAAAACCTTAAATGGGGGATTACCTAATTGCTAAACCAATTAGCTCTTAAGTAACCCTCTAACCCACCTTTTCTCTATAAATAGAGAAGCCCCCCCTCTTCCCAAAGGGTTGAAAAAAATTAGGGTTGAAAGTGTGAGCTTAAGAGAGAGAGCCCTAGTGAAAGAAAGTTCGCTTTCATTTTTCATTCTTCAACCAGAATTCTAGCATGCTTAGCTCACCCCATTCAATCCATTTCAACCATTAGATCACCCCTTTTTTAGTCAAGCTTAGTCTCTAGCTTCATCCTACACTTCCCATCTATCGAATCCTAGCATTAGAATCTATTCCCCTACCGTTTAAACCATTTAAAGCCATCGGAAGTACACTGAAGTGAAGGTCCTCTACGGTGCAACAAGGGCCCGTGAGCTCCGGCTCACCCCTCTCTTCCTCTACCTTCTTGGTGTTTCCTCCGTCCAAGGATTCAAGCCGTTACGCCGTCGAAATTTCAGTTTGGCGCAAAGCTTGATAGGACCATATTGCCTTCGGGCAAGCGGAAGCTCCGCCCCTTTATTTTTCATTTTAGCCATAGATAGAGACCGCTACGTGCGGGTTGATCGGGTGCCTAAACCCTTCCCGATTGATAACCGAAGCCCCTACCCTAGAGTCTTTAGCAAAAACCGGTAAATCAGAGCCATATTTAGCACTTCGGTGCTCAAAATATTGATTTAAAGGTTTCCCGGGTCACCAAAAGCTCCGGGTGGCGACTCTACATTTATTCCATCGTGAGCGCATCGTCGTGACGGGTTCGAGAGAATCCTATGGTCGCACAGATGGCGACTCTGCTGGGGATATCACCTTAGCGCTTCCCCTCTTGCTGGCCTTTTTTTAAATCTTTACTAACCATTGCTATTTTTCTGATTTTCTACTATTTTTCTTTCATTTTTATTGTTTTTACTAACATACTCACCCCTATGATTCGGTCCTTTAAGTGCCTTAGCCGATTGGCGGGCCTACTTGCACCTTTAAATTTCAGTTTTTAAGATTTTGTCATTTAAGCCGCCTTAGCCGTTTGGCAGGCCTTCCCGCATCTACTTTCCACGTAATTTAAATTTTAGTCATTTACGAGCTTTAGCCGTTTGGCGGGCCTACATGCGCTCTTTATTTCAGTCATCATATCTCATCGTTGAATGCCAGCCCGTTGAGGCGGCACGGGCTTGTCATCCCCGACCCGAACTTGGACTTAAATTCACTCCCCTTTAAAAATCTGTAATTAAAAGTGAACCAACAGTGTGCGGACATAATCAAATTTATTTTTACGTGTTTTGGATAGTTTTCGGGGGGTTTAGGCACTGATATAACTTACCCGGTTCCCAGTAAGGCGACAGCCCTAGTGGTGATGATCCTGAAAAGAACCACCCCTTCTAGTACCCGAGAAGGCGCTAGTGCCGGAGGTATATCGGTTGGGTTACCAATTCTGATCAAGCCGTAAAACCCTCAATGGTGAGAGCGTAGACAGCCCGAATTCAGTCGTGTATCCCTAGGAAGCGGAAAGGAGTGACCCGATAAAATACACAGCAGTCCCCGGGAGCATCCCTCCCAGGAAACCAGTTCAAAAAGGCCCATTTTAGGCTTGCTGTTCAATGTCAAACCAAGCTAGAAGAACAGTTTTTACCAGGCGTATATATTAAATACGCCCACCGAAAAATCCCCATAGATACTCAGGCGTATATAATATATACGCCCAGCCAAAATCCCCAGATTTAAGCCAGGCGTTTATAATATATACACCCAGCCAAATCTGCTTAGTTATGGTCAGGCGTATATAATACATATGCCCAGTATAAACTAGGTTTGAGCAACCTGATCTGAGGCCCAATCCATCACCCAAGTCCCCCGATTAGCGGTATTAGTGCCTGCAGTAGCCTCCCGCATTCCATAACACCCAATATGCCCCCGCCCAGTCAAAAGAAGGCAACTTCTCATTGATTTGCTCCGGGGGATCGGGTCGTTGGCGTGGATTCCCTCACCTTCAATAGAACGAAAGGGTTCCCTTTTGCTTCTTTCGAAATGTGTCAGATCCCGCCGTGGGACCTACTAAAGGTGCATATATCACCCGAGATGGGAATTTTTCCTGGGCACAGATGGTCATTCATTTAAATAGGGGAGTTAATTTCCATTCAAAAAATCCAAAAAAATATATAAAGAAAAATCAAAAATAAAAAAATATATATATATACTCTTGGTGTGACCGGCACTACAGCGACCTCGAACCCAACTCGTAGAAAGAGAACCCGGAAGGTATTCGGCCCTTACCTAAGACATCAATACAACACTCGTCAACAGATCATGTCGAGATCCGATACATCCCCACCATCATCCCCATCCCATTCCCATGCAGGAGAAGACCTGATCTTCGACGCCTTCACCCAAACCCGGTTCGATGTCATGGGTCCATTTGGGGCGCTCGTGTTCGCATCCACCCCATCCCCCTCCCTTACATTCTCCCAACATACCCCCTCCTCATCCCCTACTGAAACCCCTCATTTCCCAACCGACCCATACATCCCCATCTCCCATCCATACACCCTTACCGCACTCCCCTACTCCCAAAGACCCCATAGGGAGCCCCATCCCCCGCCTACCTCCCACGTCCCGTCCACCTCATCATCCATGCCCCCTACATCCTATATCCCACCCACTTCATCTCACATGCCATCCACATCACATGGCCCATCCACATCCCAACATACTCCCCCATTTACCTAGGTCATGCCCATCTTTTCCCAGGATATGACCAGTAACCCACCATCTTCCATAGCCATACATCCATACCCTCCAAACATAATCATCCATACCCCCCATACTCGAGTCATGCCCAATTCCACCCGACCCCCTCCATCCTTGAGTGGGCCATCCCCCCCAATCTCACACATGAATCCATGCCCTCAATAGAGGATATGAGAATGATGTATGCCCTGTGGCTGCCTCTTGGAGCCCTACATCCCAAACCCCACATCCAGGTCTCCAAAACCTCCATACCCCACTCCCTCATGACCATGCCACCACCCATCATTCATACCATCCAAAATCCCCCACCTCAATTCCAGGCTCAGGCCCAAGCCCAACAGGCCCAAGCCCACTCATCTCAAGCCCAAACCCACCCAAATCCATGGGCCCAAGCCCAAATATATTTAGAACCATGTGCCCAGGCCCACTCCCACTCCCAAGCTCAGGCCTAGGCCCAAGCCCAACAGACCCAGGCACAGGCCCAAAACCCTCAAGTCCCATGGGCCTAAGCCCAAACCCATCAGACCCAGGCCTAAAACCCTCAAAACTCATGGGCCCAATCCCAAGCCCACTAGACTCAGGCCCAGGTCCAAGCCCATCAGACCCAGGCCCAGTTCCATGCCCCCCAGGGCCCTTGGACCCAAACCTATCAAACCCAGGTCCAAGGTCCATCACCCCACACCCAGACCCAAGGCCCATCAACCCAAGCCTTCCAAAACCATCAAGCCCAAATCCATCAATAAGGCCCATCCACCCACAGTCATCAAGGCCCGTTCATGAACCCCTTACCCCCCACCAGTACCCTTCATTCACCTATACCACTTACGCCCCCATCCCACCTCCAACGGAAAATCCGATCCACTCCATTCCTCAAACCCACGCCTACAGCATCTCGCCACATCAACCACACCCCCATCACCCCAAGAATGTGCGCCCAGCTCAGCACATCATTCATCCACAAACCACTCATCCATTTATTTCTTCCCATCCCCTACCAACCTTGTGGCCCCACCAAGTCATCCAACCCATCACCCCCAAGTCCAAATAGCGGACCTCACCCCTCACCAGTACAATGACCAACAGTATGAGGAGGACGAGATCTGCAACAGTGGAGTTGCCAGCTTCGACCCTCCCACCATCGTCACACCCAGGGCCAAACAAAATTAGGGGGAGGTAGTCTCTGCTACAACCTTAAAAGAATCAGAGCAGCTGAAAGAACAGATAGATAGAATACAGAAGCAGCTAATGAAGATGGGAGGAGTAGAACTGCATTCGACAGACTTTTCAGACTTATGTCTATTCTCGGATGTCCCCCTATCACAAAAATTTAAGATGCCATCATTCAATAAATATAATGGCACTGGCAACCCCATCGCGCACTTAAAATCTTACTGTGGGGATATGTGCCAGTACGGTGGAGATGAACGATTCCTAATCAAAGTATTCCAAATGAGTCTAACGGGCCCAGCACTGACATGGTTCACATCCCTAGAACTATCCATGATAAAAACTTGAAAAGATCTGACACACTTATTCTAAGAACAATATGTCTATAACATGGACATAAAGCCAAGGAAGTCGGATCTGACCCGTTTGAAGCAAAGACATGATGAAACTTTCAGTGCCTACTTAGGAAGGTGGAGGGCATTGGCCGCCCAGGTGACCCACCGGATTCTCAATGATGAGCAGATTGAATTGATAACCAAGGGAGCTCTCCCAGTCATTGTGGATTTTTTGGTGTATCAGCAACAGTCCAGTTTTACTGATTTGGTCTGAAATGCCAACTGTTGCGAAGATGCCATTAGAGAGGGCAGGTTGGGAAAGAGCGTGGCCAACGGGGCCATCGGGGTTCGAAAAGCTGCCGAACCAAGGATTGAAAGAAGACCAAGGATAGAGGTACATAACATCGTTTACCCCCAGGCCAATACTGATGCCCCCCCTATACAGCTCCAGGCTGCACAACCACCCCCAGCCCGTTTTGAGAAAGTGCCAAGGCCAAACAACAGACCGAGAGCCACATTTACCCAGGAACAGATGAGAGCATGATTCGAATGGGTGTTCAAGCTGTTGGGGTAATCTTTAAGTGTCTTATTGCCAGTGTTACTACAAAAGGGTCTGGTCAATTTACTCCAGCCTTGCCCACCACCCAATTCAATCTCGAGAAACTATGACCCGAACCTACATTGTAACTTCCACAAAGGACCTGGTAACCCTACGGACCGGTGCTTCCCACTAAAGCACGTGGTCCAAGATTTAATAAAGGTGAGAAAAATTATTCCCCCGCCGCTTCCTCAAGGGCAGAACCAAAACATCCATCAAGCCCTTCTACCATCGCACCCAGGAGGCCCCAGGCCTAACATCCATTGGGTAGAAGAGGAAGAAGAAGAGTTTGACCCCTTGGATTACATCAGTAATCAAGAGGAGGTTTCATTTCCCAGGTTGAATAAGGACGAACCATTTGTGAGGGTGATCGAGCCGTTGTATTTATCCAATTACTTCCCCACCCCGACATACAAAGAGGAGCCCTTAGATTTAGGGCAGTATTTTTTCACTCCCGCTCCCGCCTATCAATTCCAAACGGGCATAGCCCCGCCGCAATCATACACATATCTGCCCCACTCCCAAGTTACCCCACAATACACACCACCTCCCAATCATCCCATCCCATACACTATCCCACCATCAACCACCCCATATACCTCTCCGTCACACCTAAATCACCCCACGCCATACATAACTCCACCATCCCCATGCTGCCCTACCCCAAACACACCCCCAAATCTCTCCTCCCAATACACCACCCTGCCATCCCCAAATTATCCCATCCCGTACACACCCCCAAATCCCACCACCCAGTATACCACCCCGCCATCCCCAATTCATCTTACCCAATACACAACTCCCCCATCCCCAAATCACTCCGCTCCATGCACAACTCCATCATCCCCAATTTACCCCGTTTCATCCATGAACCCATCATCACCCCACCATGCCACCCCATATACAAACCCTTCATATTCGTGCCCCCTGCTCCATCCGCTACCCAGTCATATCCCTATCACCCTGCTCCACCCGCACCTCCGACGTCTCCCAGTCACTCCATCCCATGCAACATACCACTCATCCCCAGTTACCCCGTCTCACACCCCATCCCGCCAGCTCTTAATCACACCCTCCAACATCCGATCCCATCGCCCTCTGACCCCTTTTTAGTCACACTCCCACCATCTCTTCACTATTTTTCCCCCAATCCAACTCTACCCCCACCCAAACAAACAACCCCTCACCCACTCCCTTATCACCCGCTCCCAATCACCACTGGTCTTACCACGCTCAGGTAATGCCTGTACAAGCCCCCTCCACACCCACAAATCCAACCTCGCCAATTCCCGCCACTACCGTTCCGCCCCCTATTGGAGTCAGCCTGGTTGGACCCAAGAATTTGACTTACCCAGCCCAATCCTCCCCAAAATCACTATGCACTCCCTTCGTCATTCCGAAACCTGCCTATGAGCATCAAGTGCCGTTAAGCTATGAACAAACGGACATGAATGATGGTTGCAACCGAGAGGAGGCTGTTGAATTTATTACCCGGTCAGGTAGGATTTCTACACAGTTGGAAGCATCGAGGGCCGTCAGAGGAGAAGAGAAGAAGAAAGAGCAGGCTACAGGGAACCCCTTTGAGAAAATGGCCAGAGAGCACGTGTTGGAGACACAGCTCAAGAGAACACCCGCACATATTACTATGTGGGATTTGTTAATCACGTCCCCGCTCCACTTTCAAGCCTTAATGGGAGCACTCAAAGACGCACATGTTTCCACCCACATAACCCCAGATGAAGTGGGAGAAATAGTCGGGCAAGTATTGGCCCCAAATACCATCTCATTCACTGATGCGGATCTGCCGCTGGAGGGAAATAACCACTCTAAACCCCTGAATATAACAGTGGAAACAGGGAACCTGGTGGTGCTATTGGTCTTAATAGACAATGGGTCGGCACTGAACGTTTGCCCTCTAAGGACGATAATCAAAATTGGTGCGAACCAACACCTTCCGGCCATCTATAACAAGCGCTAGGGGATTCGACAACACCAGGAGAGAAATCATAGGAGAAGTAGACCTCGACCTGATCATCAGGTCCTAAACCTTCGCTGTCCCCTTTCAGGTGATGGACATCAAGTCTACGTTTAATCTACTGTTGGGCCCGCCGTGGATACATGAGATCGGGGCAATACCATTAACTCTACACTAAAAACATTGATTTATCTTAGAGGGAAGAATCATCACCATCGTAGGTGAGAGCAGAGAAGACAGGGGGAGGAGCGCTCTGCATATTGAGAATCTGAAAGTGCTTAACATGCCGCACACAGTAGATGACACCGATCTCCATCAATTTGAGTATGACTTCTCAGCTGTTACCCTCGGGTCAATTAGAAAAACCCTTGCCAAAACTGGAGGAGTAATGAATGCAGTTGTGTTCATGCTCCACAAATGGGGCCACCAAAAAGGGAAAGGGCTGGGCCCGCGCCTTCAAGGAAGAAGAGACCCCATCAGGGCCAAGGGGCAGCAAACCAAATTCGGCTTGCGCTACAGGCCCATTGAAGAAGTCAAAGAGGTCAAAGAAAAGATAAGAGCCGCGGCAGTCGCCAGGGCTAGAGGAGTCAACCTGGAAGAAGAAACTCCCGCCCGACCCCACATCCGTCAAACCTTTGTGAGCGTCGGGGTGGTAAAGATTGATCTGAATGGGGAGACGAGGGTAACCCCACACAAGCCTGTTTCCGCCCATCCCACCAACCCTTACATCATCCCCCCAGACCTCGAGGTGGACTTAGCCGCCCTCTCCTTATTTGAGGAGGAAGTCCCCTGGTCCACCCATCACTCTAGCACCAGCCACTTTGGGCCCATCCTAACCATAGAGGACAGGGTCCCAGAGGATCCCTCCATAAACATGCTGAGGGAGGAACTGCAAGAGCCTATCGATGCCGCTTCCAACCAAAGTGGTAAAGGCCAGGCCTCGCAGGTAGGTAACCAGGCATCTTTGCCCCAACTCCTGGGAGCCGTCAAAAATCGTGAATACGACACCAGCTCTCCAAAAAAAAACAATCTGTAAAAAGTGAGGTTAGCCTCTGGGATACTCTACCCTGTATATATAGAGATCCACCTCGCCAGGGGCTGACCTCCGAAAAAATGTAAAAAACCATAAAAATAGATAAAATACAAATTCTAAAAATATTATCCTTTAAAATTCCCAATAAAATTAAAAATGATGTTGTGATGCCCGTCCCATGTAAAGCCGACCCCTTTCCTGTAGAAATACAAGAAGAGGTAGGAGTCACGAGTCTGGACGAGGAAGGTCAAATCGATGAGCTCCCCAATGAACTCCTCAAGCAATTTGTCGATTTTGAGCATGGCCCTACCCAGATAGTCGAAGAGACGGAGGATGTCAATTTGGGCACCAAAGAGGCCCCTAGAATCACCAAAATTGGAACATCGTTGTCCCCTGCGGAGAGAAAAGGTATGTTAGACTTCCTTCGATCATACCAAGACATCTTCGCATGGTTGTATGAAGATATACCTGGTTTGGATACCGATCTGGTTGAGCATGAGTTGCCACTCTACCCTGATATTAAGCCGGTTAAACAGAAGCTGAGACGCCTCCGACATGAATGGATGTTGAAGGTGAAGGACAAGGTCATTAAGCAATATGACGCGGGTTTCCTCATGGTATCCAAGTACTAGCAATGGCTGGCCAATATCATCCCCTTACCGAAGAAGGATGGGAAGGTTCGAATGTGCATTGATTTCCGAAATCTCAACAAGGCAAGCCTTAAGGATGACTTTTCGTTACCACACATCGATATCTTGGTCGATAACACTGCTAGGCACAGAATGCTCTCATTCATGGATGGATTCTCGAGCTACAATTAGATTAAGATGGCAGAGGCCGACCGAGAAATGACTGTGTTAATCACTCCCTGGGGTACCTTCTATTACAAGGTGATGCCATTCAGGCTTAAGAATGCCGGGGCAACCTACCATAGAGCAATGACAGCCCTGTTCCACGACATGATGCACCGAGAGATCGAAGTGTATGTCGACGACATGATTGCCAAATCACCGGAAAGGGATGACCACTTGGTAAACCTTCAAAAGCTGTTCGATTGGTTGAGAAAGTACAGATTGCGGTTGAATCCCCAAAAGTGCGTGTTCGGCACTATGTCAGGAAAACTGTTAGGCTTTATTTTCAGTAGGAGAGGGATTGAGGTCGATCAGACCAAGATCAAGGCCATCACTGAAATGCCGCCACCATCTACAGAAAAGGAGGTCAGGGGCTTTTTAGGCAGAATCTAGTACATCAGCCGGTTCATCGCACAATTAACTCCGATATGCGCATCGATCTTCAAGCTACTAAGAAAGGATTCACCAGTTGAGTGGAATGATGATTGCCAAGCTACATTTGACAAGATCAAGGGTTACCTCCTAAATCCTCCAGTATTGGTACCACCTATACCTGATAGACCCCTGATAATGTACCTGTCCACGACAGAGTTTTCCATGGGCTGTGTGTTAGGGCAACATGATGAGACAGGAAGAAGAGAGCAGGCAATCTACTACCTGAGCAAGAAGGTCACTGATTATGAGACGCGCAATTCTCATATGGAGAAAGCATGCTTAGCGCTCGTATGGGCTACTCAAAGACTTCGACACTACCTGTTATCCCAAGCCGTTCTACTTCTAGCACAGCTGGATCCGTTGAAGTACATATTCGAGAAACCTGCTCTCACTAGCTGAACTACACGATGGCAACTACTTCTCTCCGAATTCGACATTACTTATGTCACCCAGAAGTCGATCAAGGGGCAAGCACTCGCTGATCATCTTGTTGAGAACCCTCTGCCAGACTATGAGCCTCTAAAGACTAAATTCCCCGATGAGGACATCCTGTTCATGACTAAAGAGGATACGACAGAAACAAAGGAGTCCTGCGTAATGCACTTTGATGGGGCATCGCATGTTGAAGGCCAAGGAGTTGGCGCCATTCTTATCTCACCAAGAGGATCGCATGTTCCCATCTCAATCAAGTTGAACTTCCCATGCACCAACAATATGGCCGAGTATGAAGCCTGTGCAGTTGGTTTACAGGCGGCTCTTGATCTGAATATAACTCACCTAAGGGTCTTTGGGGATTCACAGTTAATCATATGCCAGACCAACGGAGATTGGAAGACCAAGGATGAGAAGCTGATCCTGTACCATGAACATCTTGAGGGTCTGATAACCTGCTTTAAGGAAGTCACCTTCTCTTATGTGCCATGAGCGAGAAATTGGTTTATTGATGCCCTGGCTATCCTGGCCTTTATGGTTGAGATTCCGTATGGGGTTGAGATGAAGCCGATCATGATAAAGCAGAGGGACGAACCAGCATTCTGTCACCTGATCGAGGGTTCTACCGAGTTAGATGATGAGCCACCCTGGTTCTCAGACATCAAGAATTTCCTCGAGACCCGAACTATCCCAGAAGGAACATCGAAGGTAGACAGACACACCATCTAGCGATTGGCAATGAACTACATCATCTGTGGTGATCTCCTGTATAAACGGTCTCACGATAATGTTCTGCTCCGATGCCTAATCAAGAGAGAAGCGGTTGAGATCATGAAGGAGATCCATAAAGGAGTCTGCGGGGCACACGTCAGTGGACACATGCTCGCTAAGAAAATCCTAAGGCAAGGATACTTTTGGACCACTTTAGAGACTGATTGCTGCAAACACATTTAGAAGTGCTACAAGTGCCAAGAACACTCCAGTCTAATACATGCTCCGGTCATTGATTTACACAGCATGACCACTCCTTGGCCGTTCGCCACCTGGGGTCTCGACGTCATCAGCAAGATCAATCCTACAGCTTCCAACGGATATCAGTTCATCCTCATCGCAGTGGAGTACTTCATGAAGTGGGAAGAGGCAACCTCTTATACGAGCATTAAGGCCAGTCATGTCAAGAAGTTCATCAAGAACAACATCATTTACAGATTCGGCATACCCAAGGATATCATCACTGATAATGGCACTAATTTTGCTAATAGGCACATCCAGGCCTTGTGTGGGTGGTTCCAAATCAAGCATCATCGATCATCCCCATACAGGCCTCAGACGAACGGAGTAGTAGAAGCGGCCAACAAAACTCTGATCCGCATTCGGGAGAAGATGGTAGTCACTTATAGAGATTGGAGTGAGCAGTTACCCTTCATGCTTTGGGCCTATAGAAAGTCTATCTGTACCGCTACAGGGGCAACACCTTTCTCCCTTGTGTATGGAACCGAGACCGTGCTACCCGTGGAGGCCGAAGTACCATCACTCCGTATCCTTTTGGAATCCCATCTGCCTGAAGCTGAGAAGGAAAGATCCCATTTTGAGCAGCTAGATTGATTGACGAGAAGAGACTCCTAGCTTTGTGTCAAACTGTTAAGTGGTGAAAATGCCACTTTTCACCCTTTAACCTGACCATTGATAGACCTGTGAGCACACTAATAAGTCTCAGTCAAGTGCATTTTATAGATAGTAATAAAAGAGGACATTAATGCAGAAAACCACTCAAGAATGCCCAAAAAGGGGCTATCTCTCAGCACAGGACAAACCCAGCAACAGCACACCAGAGGGTAGCACATCACTGGACCCTTGGAGCACGTGGCTACAGCAGGGCAAGGCGAAGGAAGTGAAAATAGGCTGAAAACATCCTATCGATTGGTCACCTAAAGACTTCGATAGGAGCTGAAAGCAAAGAAAGGGAAAATTCGTGCAGTTGAAGAGGTTTCGATAGGATCTGAAGGCAGAAGAAGGGTGAATTCGTGTGGATTGTGGAGTTCGATAGGATCACAGAACCTATCGGGTAGCTGAAAGGAAAGAAGAAACCATCTTATCGAAAACCCGCCTGAGGCGCCAAGGGAACCTATCGAATGGTTTCTTAAAACCTATTGAGATGAAGACACTGGACAAAACCTATCGAAGGGTACTTGAGCTTGTCGATAGGAGTGAGACCAACCCTATCGAAATGATGGCATGTAAAGTGGAACCTGTCGAAATGGATCTCCAACCTGTCAAAGAGTCCCCCCAACCTGTCGAATACTCCAGTCCAAGGACTGAGAATGCTAGAACTCTAAGCGAAGGCTCATCCTAATAAAAAACTATCGAACAGATCTGAGAACCTAGCGAAAGGACCAAAAAGCTCTATTTGAACCTGTCGAAATTGTGTGCAGAACTTCTCAGAAATTTAGCTGTGCACATGTTGTGATTTGGTGACCTATTGCACGCAACTTTAGGCACTTGGTGACCAGCACGATGGTTCCCGAAGATGCCCTAGGAAACCCTAACCGACCCACGTGCTCTAACACAACTCTAACAAACTCTGAGGACCTTATAGAAGGGATTTTTTGCAGGAAAAATAGAGGAGAAAGCTATATATAGAGACCCCCAATTGCAATTGGGGGAGATCGAGATCTGAGCCAAATTCTGGAGATTAAAGCTTGCAGAGAAATTTTATTTCCCTCCTTTAGCCCAACCATAGTTGGCTAATTCCCTTGGAGTAGTGAGGAGAGAAGTTAGATCTGTAATTGGGTAAGGTTAAGAGTGCTATTGTAGGTTCCTAGCTACACATACTACAGATCTGAGAGTATTTCTATTGTAGAGTGACCTTATTTGCAATGTTAATGCTATTTTTAATGTTTTAATTAGATCTAAAGTTCCATTGGTTCCATTTGGTGATCGATCGGATTTGTGTAGAGGAGTCTGTAGATTAGCTCACCCACTTAACTGGTAGGCCTCTTGGATACCACCTGATCTCCCTGGATTTGATACTCCTGTGATTCCTTGAGTCTGTGACCTTGGAATTGTAGCATCTGTAGGGGTTTTAATTGTTCTGATTGATGCTTTAGCTTTGGAGGAGATCCCTAGGATGGCCTGTGACCATTAAAGTGGACAGATCATAACCTTAAGATTAGCCCAAGCTCAGGTTCCAATTGGATTCGTCTGCTACAAATCCATGGATTCGATAAAGTCTATAGGATGGTCTGTGACCATTAAAGTGGACAGATCATAGCCTTAAGACCAGGTGGATCTTGCGATTTGAAGTGGAGTTTATACGCTGCAACTGTGCTTATGGCCAATTAAGGGAATTGTGTGCTCTGAACCTCTGTAGCATAATTAATTGAATCCGATTTTAGTGAAAACCAATCTCCAAGCTACTCTTCTCCATTTTCTGTTCTTTTTACCTCTTTCCCCTGCAAGATCTAAGATCCTAAACTCGATCCAAATTAGTTTATGTTTAATTTTAGCATTAGCTTAAGTGACAATCCATTTCAAACCTCTCCCCTGTCTTTTAGCTAAATTAGCAATAGTTAGGGTGCCAGATCTAATTCAGATATGGAGATTTATCATATTTTTAAACCAACCTCCTTGTGGACATTCCCTTACTCACCATCTTTGTAAAACTTGCTACAACAGACCCTGATTACTTACAGGTCTGTGTGAGTGTGTTTTGCCTAGCTTTATTAGTGAAACTAGACCCTCATTTGAGGGAAGGCAAACACTCCAAGAAGTTTTTAGTGTCGTTGCCGGGGAGGCATGTTTAGAAATTGATAGATCTAAGTTTTGATCGTAGATCTGTAGTTTTTATTTTATTTTTACTAACTGCATTTATAAGTTGTGTTGGTTTTCAGTATTTTGTGTGCATTTCATCCGATCTAAGGCTTCCAGTGAGAGGAGAGTCATGCTAGAGACTGCTCTGTAGTTTGCCCTCTACTCCCCTGTTATTTTTCAAATCTGTTGATAATTTTTGTTAGAGTAGTTAGAAATTTTGGTTGATTCTACTTGTTGTGTTGAGGATCGATTCTGTATTCAGAATCTGAGTGTTGTATGTTTGGTAGGAGAACTCTGCAACCTTAGATTATTCCACTAAATTCCGAGGTTGAAAGACTTCTCAGATCCAGACCAACTACACCCACATCTGTTGCATTTGATTCTATAGAAATGGGTGAGCAACAGCAGCCAAGAACCCTTAAGGAGTTTAATGCACCTGGGGTCTACAATTCCCCCTTCTGCATTCAATTCCCAGCTACTCAGGGAAACTATGAGATAAAATCATCCATCATTCAAATGCTGCCCTCATTTCATGGCCTGACCAAAGAAGACCCCTACAAGCACATTGATGAGTTCTTAGGACTGTGCACTACATTTAATATCACAGGTTTGGGGAGGAAGCCATCAGGATGAGACTCTTTCCTTTTTCATTAAAGGACAGAGCCAGGACCTGGTTGTCCTTGCTTTCACCCAACAACATTCAATCCTGGAGTGATCTCCAATGTCAATTTCTGGCCAAGTTCTTCCCTATGTCAAGGACCAGACAATTGAGGAAGGGTATCATCTCTTTTACCCAAGTTTCAATTGAAGACTTTCATCAATCCTGGGAGAGATTTAAGGAACTCCTAAAGAAATGCCCCCACCATCAAATCCCTGAATGGCAATTGGTTCAAAACTTTAATCAGGGAATTGATTCTAAAAGTAGAGATATGATAGATGCTTCCTGTGGTGGAACCTATCTCCATAAAATTGCTGAGGAGGCATGGGAGCTCTTTGATATTACTAGTGAGAACTTTATGCAAAGGGAAACCTTAGCAAGAGATCAAGAGCCTCCTAAATTGGTGAAGGAGAATACCTCCAGAGGGAAGATATATGAAGTGAGTGTGCCAAGTGAGTTGAAAAGGAAAGTGGACAGCCTAGCCCTGAAATTTGATAGGCTAATGGGAGAAATGCAGTCACCTGTGGCTGCTACGGTGGAGGGGGCATGTGCCATATGCCAGTCCCCTGCTCATCCCCTTGAAGAATGTCCATCTGCTGACCAGTTTTCTAATTTTATAACAGAGCATGTGGCTGCAGCTCAGTCTTATGGGCAGCAGCCTGCTGTTGGGTATCAATGGAGGAACCACCCCAATCTGAGGTGGCAACAAGATGCATACCCCAGCCAGCAGCAGCCCCAGCAGCCCATGCCCTATAGAACTGCTCAGCCCTATCGAGAAAATTATGTCCCGAGGCCTTAGTATCAGTAACCCATGGCCCAACCTGTAGCTCCTCCTGTGCAACAATCTGCACCCCCTGCAGCTGTGAGAGCACCATCCTTTGAGGAACAAGTTCTATCTTCACTGTAGAGCTTGAACACCTTATCCCAAACTGTGCATTCTCACAACCAGAGCATAAAAAAGATAGAGGACCAACATGGTCAGCTGCCTGATGCTCTGACTAGGAGAGAGGGAGGAAGGTTACCCAGCCAGCCATAGGACAATCCACGAAGGTAGTTTGTAGTGGGTGAAGTTTCCTCCACCTATGAGGAAGCCAAATCTATTACAACTTTGAGAAGTGGTAAGCTAGTGGGCAATCAAGTGGGTTGTGAGCCTGTGAGGAAGTTGGAGGAAGAAAATGAAGTGATTTCCACCAGCACACAACAAAGACCACCAGTGGTGGACTTGAAGGAACAATCAGCTATGAATAAAGAGGATAATGAGGATCCTCAAGAAAAGAAACAACTCAAAAAGAAAGAGGCCCCAGTGGCTAAGGTTGCAAGTGAGGGAGCAATCCCACATTTGCCATTTCCTAAAGCACTACAAGCACCTTCTCCTTTTGATAAAGGGCAAGAAAAAATTGAGGAAATGATGGAGACTTTCAAGAAAGTAAAGATCAATTTGCCTTTACTTGATGCCATCAAACATGTCCCAGCCTATGCCAAGTGTTTAAAAGAACTATGCACCCATAAAAGACAATCCAAGATACACCTATCCAAGAAAGTCTTTTCAGCAGAGAAAGTGAAACAAATTTTGTCGATTGCAACCCCAACCAAATTCCAAGACCCTGAAACCCCCACAATCCCCTGCATCATTGGGGATCTCATTGACAAAGCCTTATTAGATTTGAGAGCTAGTGTAAATTTGCTTCCATTTTCAGTATATGAGAAGCTGGGCTTAGGCAAATTAAAGCCCACACATGTGGTCCTCCAGCTGGCTGACAGATCTGAAAGGAAACCTGTGGGGATAATTGAGGATGTTTTTGTTGGAGTTGACAAATTCTTCTATCCTGCTGACTTTTTGGTATTGGACATGGAACCAAGCAAATATACTTCTTCCATACCTGTGATTCTAGGTAGGCCCTTTTTGGCCACTGCCAATGCTCACATACAATGCAGGTATGGGATCATGAAAATGTCATTTGAAAACATGAAGGTTAAGCTGAATGTGTATAACACTAGCTATCAACCCTCTCCTGAAGAGGCTTGCTTTTCCATTAATGCCTAAAAGAAAGTGATGCATGATAATCCACATTGGCTAGTGCAGGGCAATGCTTTGTTCACACCTGAAAAACTACACCCAGGGACAAGACACTGGCTGAGGAAAAGATCTATGAAAGGTGCCAAGTTTGATGAGCCTGAGAAGATTATGGACCTTCCAGACCCGTCAGATTAGCCCCTAAAGCCAGTATGTATCATATGTACCATACTTTGTTTTTAGGTGTTTACTTAGTTGTTACTTGATTCTTTTTATTTCCTTGCAATAATAAAAGGAAAACAACAAAACTGTCATGCTCAATACTAGACCATCATTCCCAGTTGTCCTGAGGTAATGGGAGCTGTTCACAAGAGAATCTAATCATGGGGCACCACATCAACAGAGCCTGCTGAGAATTGAGACTACGAGTGCCCAGAAATACGGCCTTATTTGGTTTTTAGAAGTCTTTGACAGGTCAAGTTCACCTTTTGATAGGTCACATGGTGATTTCGGCAGGATGTGTGATGGCTTTGATAGGCACTGAACTTCTTGACAGGTAAAACTAACTTTTCAATTGGTAAAAAAGTGCAAAATGGAGATTTCGATAGGTTCTAGATACCAATCGGTAACTTATCGAAATGAAGACTCAGCTATCATTTAAATTGATCGAAAGGATAGTTCCACCTATCGGGATCCTATCGAATCATCCCCTTTTAAAGTTGTGTTTGCTATGCTTTTGACAGGACGCATGAACCTATCGAAACCATCCAGTTCACCATATCGGAATCGTATTTCACCCCTTATATACCTGTCGATAGGTCATTTGTGCCTCATTCCATACCTTCTACAAAGCCCTAGCTCTTTTCCTCTCTTTCGCCTCCCTCTTTCTCCACTAATTCCTCATAGAACCTTCAGTTGTGTAGGCTGCCATTTTATTAGTACATTCAGCTTACACAGAGGAGCATTTTGCCCCTGACTTTGGAAAAATTGAAGCTGTGTATTGCGATTTCTGTTAGACCATAGGGATTTCGCGGTCAGTTACCTACCCACTATTAATCTGTCGTTCCTCTAATTCTTAACCTTCAAGCTCCACTCCAAGTTGGTGAGTGACTAGTCTCCGAGAGTAAAATGGATGAGCCGGAGGAAATTCTAGCAAACATATGCCAGAGAGCAACTACTTCCACACCCAAATCCTCCGCGAGGTCGAAGGCAGCTGACACACCACCTGTCAAGAGGAAACTCACTAAGATGTCACCCAAAAAAGCTCCTAAAGCTAAGGAAGCCAAAGCTGTTGCGATTCAGGAGCCTATAGTGGAAGAAACCTTAGCGAGAGTTGCTCCTCCAAAGAGAGTCAAGAACCCAATGAGTTTGTAGAAAAATTGAGTCTTGTTCCTGAGACGGATTTTGATCTGGCATATTTTACTAACATTGGGGAGTGCCAGGGGACGTTGGAATATTTGAAGAAAGAAGGTCTACTACCCCTGCTTTCACCCTTAAAGGAAAATGTCTACCCCAGGTTGGTCAAATTGTGGTACTAAAGCCTGACAAAGAAAGTGGTACCTGGGGCTGAGGATATACTAGAAATCTTGATTGATGACTGGCAACTGACTGTCAACTGCAGAGATATTGGGATGGCTTTGGGAGCCCCATATCAATTTGACTCCACTAGAGCTGAGGGAGCACCTATAGGGGCTACATTTTTGGAAATGGCTAAACAGCTAACTAATGGAATCGTGGGCTCTGGTGAATCCTTGATGAGAAGAGACCTCCATCCTACCCTCAGACTCATTGATACCATTCTGAGGAAAAATGTCTGTCTCTGGCCATTTGTAAGAGAGAACGGCCCCTTTAGTGGATGCACTATACTTCTAATTTTTGAAACAATGGTGGACATCAATGACAAGGTGCTGAAGAGGCAAGCTTTTGCTAAATGAGGAGGTCTGCCTTTTTGCAGACTCATCACATGTCTGCTCAAGACTGGAAAATATGTGATGAAGCAAAATGAACCAATGGAGAAGCTGACCTTTAAATTGTATGGAAAGCGAGAATGGTCAACCAGCCTCACCTTGATTAAGAAGAGTCAGCCAGTTGGAAGAGAGGCGACTGAGAAGGCACCCACTACCGTGGCAGTAGAGACTCCTGCAGAGATACCCTTATCCACCCCTCCACCTACAATACCTGTCCCATTACCTACCCCTCCACCTACTTTGCTTTTTTTGTTTGTATCAGTCCCTCTTCAAACAAACTTCTCTCCACCCACCTCAGAACCTGTTTTCACTTCAACCACCTCTCAGGTTTTCCAACCTGACATACTGGAACCTCCCACATTCTCCGAACCTACCCCTACCACTTCTTCTCCCCACATTACCCAACCCATTTCTAATTTCCCCCCATCCCCAACCCCTCAGCATCCACAGGGTGTTGACTTGTTCACCACTACTGGGCTCACGGCCCTCATGACCTCAATTATGGAGGATGTTGCTCATGAGTACACTCCACTTCCTAACTCCCCACGCCCCACTCCTCATCATTTAACCATGCACCCTCTTCCCCCTTCCATCATGTCCAACCACCGACCCTTCTACCCCTACCTTGCCTGACACCCTCACTCAAATTTTATCCCTCCTACAAACCATTCAGTCCCAATTAACTGTCAACACCGACAACCAAACCCTCATGAGCTCATGTCTCCAATCAATTCAATCCACCCTTACCCCATCCTATTCCACTCCTCCACCCCCTCAAATATCCCCCCTGCTTCACCTATACTTACCCACACCCTGCGGCTGCCCAGCCTAAGGAAGTGGTCGCACCAGCTCTCCCCATACTTTCCTCACCACAGGCCACTTTACCCTCCTCCCCAGATTTACTGGCCTCCGCAGTAGCTGCATCCCCTCTACCCTTCACCACCCCCACCTATTTTCCAGGATGCCTCTACCCAAACTGATCCCTGGGATGCTCTGGTTCTTTCCACCCCCTCCTCTTCATCCACTACACCCTTGTTCTTGCCCATTGTCCTTGGACAGTCCATATACATACCCCCTTACCTCACCCTGCTGTATGCCATGAGGGACAACCCTTACATCCATAGGGATGTCCTGAGAGGTATGGCTGCACTCCGAGCTTCCATTAAGGCCCCTTATGAGGAGAGAATTGCCAACATCGAATTGGAACACCGAAATCAACTCCGCAATATCTCTCAAGGGTGGTCTGAAATCCTGACTCGTTATGAGTCAACAAAACAATTGGAAGTTGCTGAGAGTCTCATTGCCAAATATGAAAAGAAGAACTTTGAGCTTCTCTAGAAAAAATTAGCCAATGCTCAAGAGATACTCAAGGCCACCAAAGAACTCTCTGATTCCAACCTACTCTATGCTGCCAAATAGATTAACATATTAGAGAAAAAGGTTGCTTCCCTTACCTCTCAGCTATTTCAACCTACCCCTCTGGCCACGGCACCTCCTCCTTCACCTCCTTCCACTCACTCCTGTCCCCCTTCTACGACTCAACCACCTCCCATCCCCCCTGTGGATGTGCACCTTCCTCCAACCTAGGAACCCCCCTACTCAACCTGCCCCTCCAAAATCTAAAAGGGCTCCCCCCAAGAAAAAAGTTAATGCAAAAAGATCTGCTCCCTCTTCTACCCCTGCCAAGAAAGGAAAGAGGCCTGTTGCCCAGTCTAAAGTCACACCTCCCACCCAGCTCCCAACCCAACCTGATACCTCTTTCACCTTACTATCAAAGGAGGAAAGAAGGAAGACTGCTGCGGCTCTCGGATTGGACCCCACTGCCCTTTTTCTGTCCGATTCAGATTTTGATTATGTTGCTGTTGTTGATCCCAAAGGAAAACAACCCGCTGCCCAGTCTGAGGAGGCACCAAAGAGGCCACAACCGAAGGCTAAATCTAAAGGAAAAGCTCCCTTATCCAAGGATAAGCTGAAAAACCTAGCTGACCTCTATGATTGGCCAGATGATACCTATAAATAACTATGGCAGCTTGTTGTTTTATTTTCTTCCTCACTTGTCTCATGTATATATTTGGCATTTTAATACAATTTTGTTTTCATGTAGTTTTTCTGTAGCTCTCTTTCCCCCCCCCCCCTTGCCTCTTTCCCTACACCCTTTGCTATAAATAGTGAGGACACTGTTTGGTTTAGATTTGGGGGTATGGCATGTATGCCAATAAATTAGTTAATTTTGGTATAGCTAGGCTAAAAATAAGTGTTTGGAATTAATTAGAGTAAATTCTCAATGGCATTTTTATAAAAAGAGGAAATTAAAAAGAACTGTTTGAAATTGAAATAAGCTGTAGTCCAACAAATTTCATGTGGCAAATGTCAACAATCTGTGAAAAATAATTTTGATGTGCAGTAAACCTGAAATAAGAGAAGATGGTGGATACCCCTGAAAAATTTGATGGAAGGTCATACCCAGTGAGATTTGGGCCTGAAAAAAGTTCCTTTGAAGAGTGTTTTGGCAATTTTTCTGCTCTAAGAACTGATGGGATCTAATTCTAATCACTAGAAGTTAGGCAATTCCAAGTTGAAACAGCTTGACAGCATTCATGACATTGAGGACGTGAAGTAAGGCCATCACTCGGTCAGTTTGAGCTTAAAATGTCCCACCTTTGAACTGCCCTTGATGCACACTACTTGAGCCTTAAATGTCCCAACTTTCTTTGATGAAAATTAGAATGTTAAACCCAAAACCTTTTGACCTATTTCAGTTCACCCCCAATCTGAGAAATCAGGAAGAGGAAGGAGAAGTGAGATTAGAGGAGCAAGGTGTTAAATCTGGTTGAAAGAAAGAAAAACACAGTTGGTGGTATCTGTGGTATTCCGATTTAATATAAAAAAAAAGAAAAGAAAAAAAAAGAGCAAAAGAATGAGAAAGAGAAGTCATTTCATTGAAAGATTGAAAGGAAGAGAAGAAGCTGGCCACTTTGGCTTTGAAAATTCAAGAAATAGATGGAATTGTGCTGAAATGAAGAAGGTGTTGTCTAGACCACCTCCTTACCTTTACTGATTTCTCAATTTGAATCCCTTTTACCCTTTCATTCTTTTACAAACCTCATCCCTAAGCCACATTACAACCCAATAAAAAGACCTTACTGATCTGGAATGGATTGAGCTGTCATGTGGAGATAAGGATCTGTCTAATCTATGGTGAAAAGAATTGAAAATTTTCAGAAATTAGAGCAATGCCTATGCTCATGCTTGCAGCCCTATTTGAGGACTGTAACTGCTCTTGAGCTGTGTGACATTCTACACCCTTCATTTTTATTGTGAGTTAACAGCCCTGGTGAGATTTGGGCTTGAAATCCAATTTGAGGGGGTAGTATCAAAACCGAATTCTCAAGTGAAAGGTGAGCCATGCATCAATCTTCAGACACAATGCCATGATATGAACCAATTGATGATGAAGGAATTACTATAAAACTTCATATCTTAAGTTGGTGATTTTTCTGCAGAAAACCCTCTAGAACTGAAAAGACATTATGAGAATTTATTCTAGTTTACTAAAACTCTGTTTAGCAGGATGTACTACTATTAACTAACCTTATTGGAGAAGTTTGTGGGTACCTTCACTGAAAGCCCTCAAGAGACTTCACTCCTGCACTAGGGATCACCTAGGGGTTTAAAAGGCTTGGTGCATATGCTAAATGCACCGTGCTCCCTACGAAAGTGGCATTTTATTTGTTTTTTATTATTCTCCTTTCCTCAGGGACTAGCAAAGCTTAGGTTTGGGGGTGTGTTAAGTGGTGAAAAATACCACTTTTCACCCTTTAACCTGACCATTGATAGACCTGTGAGCACACTAATAAGTCTATGTCAAGTGCATTTTGTAGACAGCAATAAAAGAGGACATTAATGTAAAAAACCACTCAAGAATGCCCAAAAAGGGCTTCTCTCAGCACAGGACAAACCCAGCAACAGCACACAAGAGGGTAGCAAATCACTGGACCCTTAGAGCGCATGGCTATAGCAGGGCAAGGCGAAGGAAGTGAAAATAGGCTGAAAACATCCTATCGATTGGTCACCTAAAGACTTCGATAGGAGCTGAAAGCAAAGAAAGGGAGAATTCGTGCAGTTGAAGAGGTTTCGATAGGATCTGAAGGCAGAAGAAGGATGAATTCGTGTGGATTGAGGAATTCGATAGGATCTCAAAACCTATCGAGCAGCTGAAAGGAAAGAAGAAACCATCCTATCGAAAACCCGCCTGAGGTGTCAAGGGAACCTATCGAATGGTTTCTTAAAACCTATCGAGATGAAGACACTGGACAACCTATCGAAGGGTACTTGAGCTTGTCGATAGGAGTGAGACAAGCCCTATTGAAATGATGGCATGTAAAGCAGAACCTGTCGAAATGGATCTCCAACATGTCGAAGAGTCCCTCCAACCTGCCGAATACTCCAGACCAAGGACTGAGAATGCTAGAATCTAAGTGAAGGCTCATCCTATCGGAACCTATCGAACAGATCTGAGAGCCTAGCGAAAGGACCAAAAAGCTCTATTTGAAACTATCGAAAGCCTCCTGAACCTGTCAAAATCGTGTGCAGAACTTCTCAGAAATTCAGTTGTGCACATGTTGTGATTTGGTGACCTGCTGTATGCAACCCGAGGCACTTGGTAACTAGCACGACGATTCCCGAAGATGCCCTAGGAAACCCTAACTGACCTAGGTGCTCTAACAGAACTCTAACAAACTCTGAGGACCTTCTAGAAGGGATTTTTGGCGGGAAAAATAGAGGAGAAAGCTATATATAGAGAACCCCAATTGCTATTAGGGGAGATCGAGATCTGAGCCAAATTCTGGAGATTAGAGCTTGTAGAGAAATTCTATTTCCCTCCTTTAGCCCAACCATGGTTGCCTAATTCTCTTGGAGTAGTGAGGAGAGAAGTTAGATCTGTAATTGGGTAAGGTTAAGAGTGTTATTGTAGGTTCCTAGCTTCACAGACTACAAATCTGAGAGTATTTCCATTATAAAGTGACCTTATTTGCAATGTTAATGTTGTTTTTAATGTTTTAATTAGATCTAAAGTTCCTTTGGTTCCATTTGGTGATCGATCGGATTTGTGTAGAGGAGTCTGTAGATCAACTCACCCACTTAACTGGTAGGCCTCTTAGATACCACCCGATCTCCCTGGATCTGATACTCCTGTGATTCCTTGAGTCTGTGACCTTGGAATTGCAGCATCTGTAGTGGTTTTAATTATTTTGATTGATGCTTTAGCTTTAGAGGAGATCCCTAGGATGGCCTGTGACCATTAAAGTGGACAGATCATAACCTTAAGATTAACTCAAGCTCAGGCTCCAATTGGATTCGTCTGCTACAAATCCATGGATTCGATAAAGTCTATAGGATGGTCTGTGACCATTAAAGTGGACAGATCATAGCCTTCAGACTAGGTGGATCCTGCGATTTGAAGTGGAGTTTATACCCTGCAGCTGTGCTTATGGCCAATTGAGGGAATTGTGTGCTCTGAACCTCTGTAGCATAATTAATTGAATTCGATTTCAGTGAAAACCAATCTCCAAGCTACTCTTCTCCATTTTTTGTTCTTTTTACCTCTTTCCCCTACAAGATCTAAGATCCTAAACTCGATCTAAGTTAGTTTATGTTTAATTTTAGCATTAGCTTAAGTGACAATCCATTTCAAACCTCTCCCTAATCTTTTAGCTAAATTAGCAATAGTTAGGGTGCCAGATCTAATACAAATCTGGAGATTTATCGTATTTTTAAACCAATCTCCCTGTGGACATTCCCTTACTAACCATCTTTGTAAAACTTGCTACAACAGACCCAGATTATTTGCAGGTCTGTGTGGGTGTGTTCTGCCTAGCTTTATTAGCGAAACTAGACCCTCATTTGAGGGAAGACAAACACTCCAACACACACCCAGGTTTATCAGAGGAAAATTGCACGTGCTTACAATAAGTGTTTTCGTGCTCGAGACTTGCAGATAGGTGACACGATACTGAAGAGGATTTTCCCGTCTCTCCACGCCGATCCAAGAGGGAAGTTTAAGCCGAATTGGGCAGGACCTTACGTCATCCGGGAGGAGGTGCTGGGATATGCCGTTTGCCTCGCCACATGGACGGAGACCATTTTCCTGAGCCCATCAACGCTGGGTACCTCCAGAGTTTCTACTCATAGGTGTTGCAACAAGGTAAGTGTTGATAAAGGTAGATGCATGACCGCTTAAGGACCCCATAGAAGAGGCCATCGTTTCAAAGACAAGTAGCCAAAAAAATATTCCCTGAATACCTTTACCCTTTTGCTACACACGTTGGGCCAATAACCATTTTTTTCATATACCCCTCCCAAAAACATAAAAAAAAGAAGAGAAAAGAGAGGAAAAATCCAAACCAAAAAATATATATATATAGAAAAGCAAAACCCCAAAAGGGGGGATCAAGAATGAAAAAGAAATGAGTGGGGCACATACAGTAAAAAGCCCCTGGAAAGGAAGAGGAATCACTGAATTTAGAATTCACTCAAAGCCTAAACCCAAAACCCCAGAAAAACCCAGCCTGTTTGAGCCCGGCCACGTTACAACCCGGAAGAAGGCCCTCTTTAAGGTCCTCAAGCAGTCATAGCAACTATTGCATCAGCACAAGTTGAGTTAATGGACCACACAGAACTTCATCCAGCCGGCTATAATGGAATCGATGTCCATGTCATGGCTTTCTGGTTCTTGAAGTAGAAAGAAAAAAAACAGAAGAGAAAAAATTTGAGTCCAAAGCAAGATGGACGTGGTGAAAACCTGCAAGGGCACCACGGGTAAAAACAGTGAACACACGCGGACCAGGTGAAAACTTGAAAAGCCACTTGGGGTAAGAGAGCAAACCCATCGACGTTGTGAAAATCCGAAAGGGCACTACGGGTAAAAATAGGGATGACAGGCATAGCAAAAACCCGTCTTCGGCACTGTGAGTAAAAATGTCAAGAAAAGAGAGATTAGGAGAGGATCTGTTCTGGCCCGCCTATTTTAGTCTAGACCCCTTGAGCCTCTTCTCCCCTTTGCTGGGCCGCTCATGTTAAAAATTGGATCAGATCCCGATCAAGTATGTCGTCTCTACCGCGTCGTCTGACGCATGACTAAAGATAAAGACAGAAGACTAATCAATCTCGGGGAAGCTGACCTTTCCATGTTTAAAAGAAAAACCTGAGCCTCGTGAACAGGGTTCGACCATGCTCATCAAAGGACCCACCAGTTGGCCTCGTAAATACTAACATCACAAAACGAAGGAGAAAAGGAGAAAATTTCGAAAGATAATAGATTTTCTTTCTCTATAAAGAGCCCCACTGTGTAGGAGAAAGTTTTAAAAAAATAATAGATTTTCCTTTTCCATAAAGAGCCCCACACTATGTAGGAGAAAGTTTCAAAAAAAAGATAATAGATTTTCCTTTTCCATAAAAGGCCTTACGTTGCGAGAGATATGGAAAAAAATTCGAACACCAAAAAAAAAAATATATATATATATATATATATATAATAGATTTCATTTCTTTTCTTACAGCGTTACGTGTGAAGTGTCACGTCCCAAAAAGATAACAACATGACACAGTTTCTATTTTCTGCCTTCTTTACATGTATAAAAAAAAAAAAGAGAAAAAAAAAAAAAAAAAAAAGAAGAAACAACCCAAAAAGAAAACAGATCTCTGTTAGGGGGCATCAACCCCCCTCTGTGTATATGATCTATGGTATGTGCAGGAACAGGTCAGAGGCAGAGAGCACGCTTCAAAGCACTGATCTCTACAAGGAGAGAGTCCTCACGAGCATTTCGATCAAACAACCACCTACCATGAAGACTCATCATCCGCCACCTCCACAAGCATCAATCGATCGAGACTCACAAAGCCCGCCACCAAGAACTTCACTCTCGGCCGTAGCAGCTCTCACCTCCATAATCTCAGCTCTAGCCCTTTCCTTCTCCAAAGCTTCAGTCAAAGCCAGCCTCTCTGCAAAAAGAGACTCAATCCTAGTCCGAAGTATCATTTCCTTGTATGGCCAGGGCCCCGTCTCTATCACATCCACTGAAACCAGGCTAGGGGCAGGTAAGTCCTCGGATTCCAGCCAAACCTTGTAATCAGAGGAGAGAACGCCCCCCAGAACTAAGCTGCACATGTGCGCCAATTGGCGGGTCTCCTAGAGGGCTGCTATGCGGTCTAGGTCACTGAGAGAATCCCGAGAGAATATCAGAGAGCACAAGGGCAGCCTCATAGTGCACAGCATGTGTTGGGTATATCCGAATTGATGGAGCACCCGAGATGGGAAATAGTAGGTACTACCAGTCAACCACAAAAGCGTGATACCCTCACAATCCCGAGAGCGGACAATCGGAAAGGTGCCGTCCATCTAGGGAAGTTACCAGATCAACTCCGCATCAGATAGCCACAGGCTCAGTTCCTTGATACTCCCATGGGGCAGTCTCGAGCACCAGGTCAGAAAGCCATGAGCCACATCCCCTCTTACCAATAAAAATCTTGGCACGAGCCCCATGATAGCCAAATGCTCTCCTAGCCAAATCTGAATGAGGAGTGGACTCCCGCTAAGAATCCCGACCTAGCCCGAGGCCGAGGCATCCAGGCCTCGATACATCTCAACCAGGACCAGGTGTACCAGTGAACGACCTCCCTCCAATTCGGTCAAGACATTGCATAACCCAAGGGAAAATGTCTCGCCCCCAGTAAAAAAGAGAACTTCCGATAGCAAATAAAGGGCAAAGGCCTTTACATTGAAAGGATCTCGGATAGGCAACTTTCAGAGATTAGGGTCGTCGAAAAGTTCTCTCAGGAATTTCACCGAGCACCTAGTGGGCCCCCCAGCGAAGCCCTTCTCATACCCACCCTTTTTCAAACTGAGAATCGCGTGGACCGCCTTTGCATACCATGGTTTGGGCACCATTTTGGCAAGTCCCTGATGCATTCTCAAGCCAGTAATAGAAGCTAGCTCTGCCAAGGTTGGGGTGAGCTCCCTGGACCCAAATCTGAAGACATGGACCCTACGGTCCCACGATGCCAAAGCCGTCTGCAAGAGGTTGGGCAACAGAGGAATAGCAAGGAGAGAGGAAAGGCGGGATAACCCGAGGCAATCCAGAACAGCGAGCTCGCCCTTAGCCAAGCTATCGCACCATTTTTGTAAAAAGAATTGGGCCCCGGGTCCAAACAGGGAAGTACACTAGCCCCAGCCCTCGTATGAGAATTTGGGCCAAGAAGAGGGTCCATCGACGTACATAGATGTTCTTTATAAAAATCAGTCAATGTAGGGCGATGGATCCGCTTGGTAAAAAAAAAAAAAAGAGAAAAAAGGGGGGGCAAAAGGCCAAGTCTGGATGAAAAGAAAGGCAAAGAGGGCCAGGTTCGGGTTATGAAGAACCCCGTTGAGCCCAATTATATGAGGCGTATATATTATATACGCCAAGGCAAAATTTAATTTTTTTTTACTAGGCATATATAATATATATGCTCACCTAAAATTGCAGGGAAGTGTAGGACAGCGTGGCTTCCCTCACGTTGGTCCATTCTTTACTTCCCCCAAGAGGGATGAGTTTCACTTGGCCTACTTTTTTATCCTGGGGCAGCCCACAGTCGGGCACGCTCACACACCCATGGGAAATCCCTGGATGACGTAATATCCATTGGTCATATACGGAGGATCATATGCGGGCTCAATCTCATCATTGGAGGGGCTCTGGCCCACTTCATGCCAAAGAAAAGAAAACCATAAAAGTGGAGAGTTAACCAAACAGAGCATTCATATAAACCATAAAAATCATAAAACCATTCAAAAAAAAATTGTTGTTTAGAAGATTACATATTCCCCAATAAACAAAAGTCTAAATTGTTTCAATGTTTTAAATTTTCAGAAAATAAACTAGTCTTGGGCAGCCCCCTTCGACTTCTTCCGGCGCCGGGTCGCGCTTTGAAAAGTACGAGTCTCTCCCACCCAAGTCCACGCCTAAGAGATGCGGCCGAGCAGAGAGCGCGACTCCTTTTCACGAGCACGCTGTAGGAGCACACCAGAGGCCATCAGGTACGGAAATAAGCAAAAGGTAAATAAGAAAATGATTAGGTTTGGTCGGTATTCACTCACCACCTAAGCCTCAAAAACCCGACGATGTTGTGGTAATATTCGGCTTGGTTCATGGCCAACTCATAATTCCACACAGCAGGAAAAAGAGGTGTCAGTCACACAGGTCATCAGCATAGTTCAAGAAAAAAAGAGAGCAAAGCAACAAGGGAGAGATTACCCCGGGGATCAGCTCAGGAGGTGGGATCCGAATAGCTTCAGTGGATATGCGTGCCTTCTCAGCCACATCGGCACACATACGCGACAGGAAAGCATCATCCAAGTGCTTAAAGGTCCCCTGGACCTCTGCTGGCAAACTGCTAGAAGCACCAGCACCGAAAGGGTCAGAAGGTCCAGCACCTGTAGCCTCATCAGAAGCAGCTGCCTCATCCCCCTCATCTGAGTCTCCACCCTACCCAAACTGTAGAGAGAAATAGTTTTTGTTCAAATAGTAGGGCAATCAAGGCAATCATAGGAAGGCTGCTAAATAAAAAGAGCAAAGAACATTACCTGAGACTGCGGACGGCCAAAAGCCAAAAAGTTAGCACCAGGCACAAGCTGAGGCAGTAGAGAACGATAGGACAGAGACTCATACCACATCTGATATCCCCCCGAAATAAGAAGGTCATCAATGGGGACCCCATGATGGAGAAAGCAAGCGGTATGCGCGTTGGTGGAACCTTCAGGAGCCAACACATCGGCTGGAGGAGCTTGGGGCACAGCAAAAAGAAGATGGTACTGATGAACCACCCTCTCTCCTAGGTAATAGGCCCTAGCCTAGGACCCATAGAAGAAAATGATGCGTCAGTCTAACAAAAAATGAGAAGGACCCACTACAGCCAGGTTCCAGAAGGGAGATCCGACATAGGGGTCAAGGATGACCTGCTCAGAAACAAAAAGGAGGAGGGATATATACATATGGTCAAATCCCACAGTACAAAAGAACTATCAAATTTGTAAAGAGAGAAATTATTATACCTGCTCAGGGATCAACAGATCAAACTGGGAGCACAGCCCTATCTCCAGGTGCTTCATGCCTACGTCCTGACGGCGGTTCGCGTGCCAATTGCTCATAAGGGGGAACGTAGGAACTTCAGATAGAAGCAGAGGGCGACCAGGTTGGAAATGCAGATACCCCCAAACCTGAGAAGGCAAGCAGATAAAAATAGATATGCCATAAAAGGGAAAAGTTAGACAAACTAAAACCAGAGGATAAAATACCTCAAGTGCGGGCTAAAAGCCCACAACGGAGATGGACTCCCCAAGTACGGCTCGCACCAGGCTAGACATGAGCACCGCATAGCCAGCATCGCCCCAATCAAACCGATGCACGTTGTCCCAGTTTGCCATAAAATTGAGAAGGGACAATGAGACCCGCCCTCCGCTGGTATTTGAAAGAAGAGGCTTACCCAAAAGGAACAACAGAGAAATACGGGCCATCATCAGTGCACGCTTTGGCTTGAGATAAATGGCCGCATCGGGCTGGCCCAAATCCATTAACTCATGAGGCTCAAACAGACTAACTAGCCAGGATAACTTGACTTCAGGACCGCGAACATTCCCTGAGGTTGGGTTGGCCCCTATCAGCCGAGTCACCTCCTCCCCATCAGGTGTGCGGGTAGGTGTCACTGGTACCCCTCTAATGCGAACCCCGATAATCATGGACCAGTCCAAGGGTGTAAAGGTCATCTCGGCCACGGCTATATGAAACATCATGGTCTCAGGGCGAAGGCGCTCTATCAGGGCCTTCAGATAGGCTGTACCGGCCCTCACAGCAGGGCATGAAATAAAATCCCCAAAACCGGCTTGAGCAAGCAGGTCCTTCACCACTGGGGGAAGATAGAGCATGAGGTGCTGGAGATCGAACCAACCACCCCGGAACATGATATGAGGTAAAGGCTGCAAACAAAAGGAATCTATCAAATATGAGCGAAGTGGTATAGCAAAAGCATCAAAGGAAAAGAAAAAGGGCTCATCTGTTTACCTGGCCAGCAATCCCGAAGTTGGAGATATGGGTGTGCTAACAATGGAGGAGGCCGATACGAGCGGTTTCACCTTGCATTTCATACCAGGGTTGAGAGGAGCGCTGAGAAACGATAAACTGCTCCCCATGAGGACCATAGGCCATCTTTGGCCCCTCCTGTTGATCTTGCCCTTCGTCGCTAGACATCCTAAAAATATGGAACACATTGGTATAAGAAAAGGTTGCTAAAAAAAAAAAAACACAAAAAAGGAAAAAAGAAAAAAAAAAGGGGGGAGAAATGCACTAATCCATCATGAAAGAAACATAAAATAAAAATAAAAAAGGAGAATATAGGCATAAGGAATCACATATACTTGAAAGAAAATCAAAAGTGTTAATCTTTCACCACAAAGAGGAGGAACATCAAGCATTTCAAACAAGAATCATTATCAAAATCTAAAGGAAGGGCTAAAGGAGGATGGTGATTACCTTCAATAAGGGAGGAAATAGATCTAAAGATCAGCGGAGAGTGAATGCTCTTGATCGGCACGAGCAACTCCCGGTGGTAGAACTCAAGCAAAATCAAACACAGAAACCCTAGGAGGTTGTCCCGGACTTGGGAAGGAAGGAGGGAAGAAAATAGAATTTGAAAGGAGGGCCCCTTTTGTGCTTGGGCTCGGGCAGTTTTTAAAACTGCCAGATTTTGGTCAGGGGTATATAATATATACGCCCAGCTATTTTCACTGCGGATTTGCCAGGCGTATATATTATATACGCCCAGCCAATTTTTGGCTTTGGTGACCCGACAGGCCCTTTGTATGCCCCAGATCAAGGCTCGGCCCCTCTTAGAAGCCCACGTATCATTAGGCGATTGTGCACGCATCCCCAAATGGCCCTTCGAGCTCCCTTCGATTGGCCCAAAGGGATCGTGCTAGAATAAACGGATCTAGATCTGTAAGCGCCCGCCGAGTGCTCCCACAAAATCGTCAAATCAAAAAAAAATTTGCTTAAAAGCAAGAAAAAAAAAGAGATTCACATGAAATAATAATAAAAAAAAAAGAGAGGAAAAGGAAAAATGCTGAAACACGACACTAGTTCTCAAAAGACCGTTGCAACGCCTGTTTGCCCCACTCTGAGAGCCCTGTTAAATCAATTCGGAATGATTGGGTTCACTCAAAAATTCTCAAACCCTGTTTTACCCAGGGACACCTCATGCCTGATTCGGTAGGCAAAATACTGGTCATGTTTATCCCCGGTCAGTAGGAACCCGCTTCCGAAAACACTTTCCTAAGATAGCTGGGTCTAATATGTGTAAAGACCAAGACCACACATCCCCAGGAGTCAGGACCTGATCCGGCAGGCAGATAATTTTACCCATCCCCGGTCACTGTTCCCTAAACATTCCCTAGGAGTCAGGACCTGATCTGGTAGGCAAATAAACTCATCCATCACCTAGCCCAAAATCTTCTCCAACAAGAGGCGAGACCTAATCCGACAGGCAAACCAAGGACTTATCACCGGAATGCGCGTGTCCTTAAGGTGTATCAACATGGCAAGGTTATCTATCTAAGGATACATGCAAAAATAAAAATAGTTTGAGCATGCTCAAAGTCTCGAACTGACATGTGCAAAAAAAAAAGAGAGAAGAAAAAAAAAAGAAAAAGAAGAGAAAAAAGAGAAAAAAAAGAAGAAGAAGAAGAAAAAAAGAAGAGAAAAGAAAAAAAAAAGAAAAAAGAAAAAAAGGAGAAGGTTCGGGATAACAACCTTTTGTTATGTAGTTAAAATCCTGTCTAGGTTGACCCCACCTTCCAAGCATTAGCTTTGATCACCCACCTTCGGATCTATGTTGACCAAGAGTGCACCCGACTTCGGACCATTCGAAAAGTTTATTGTCAGTTGAAACTGACCCGTAAAAAATGAAATTACAACCAACCAAACTATGTGCAAACATACAGACCGAAGTGCTCATTCCCTTTTATTTCCTTTTACACAGGCTTCAAACCTGTATAGGCACGGTGTCCCTATTGAATGTACGCACTTGTGTCTGGGTATCTGCAGGATGGTCATTTGTCCTCGTAAATTATACCTTAGGGTCGAGGCTTCCGTTCGTGCCTATTTGCTGCTTATCGCCCCTGATGGGTGTCTGTTTATGCATAGTTAGTAAGATGTGATTTCATTGGGGATGGAGGCTGGAATTGGCCATCTCTTTCGATAGATGTTTGGTCTTAGCCCGATCTTTTTTAGTTTTGTCTTGAGTTAAGGCACTCTAGTTCGTGTGAATCGAGAGCACCTCACCATCAGAACGTTCACATCCCCAAGGTGTACCTATCCCCGGCAGAGCGCACGCACTCTTAGAGCGTATCAACTGGCATTTTATCCACTTAAAGAGTTGTGCAAGAATAAAATTGTTAGAGGTCCTTGAGCTTTGTTTAAAAGCCTCGAAACAAAAAAAAATTCAAAATTCAAAAAAAAATAACACACAAAAATTCACTTTGAAAATCGGCATGCATTCCCCAAGAAGTGTTGTGACATCAATATTCACTTCACTCGAGTAAATCATGCTAAAGCAACCTCGAGGTTGATGGGTTCGCCCAAAGACTCCGAGCCTTACCTAGGTAAGGGCGCTCGTGGCCAATCCAATGGAGTTGTCGATACCCCATAGGATTGGACACAATTTGTAGGCCTTTGCTTTGTGTACTTCGCGTCGATTCCGAAGCATAGATCGATCACCCCGTTTCATGGAGCTATCTGGTTCAGATTAATACTCAACACCACAAATCTATAATTTCCCTCAGGAAGTAGACGGTATCTAGGCTAGCGGGCTTACACTTTTTATGATCATCGCAATTATGCCCACTAATGTCGCAATGTGCTTGGGGACTGTTAGCATTGAGGTATGGACGATATCCCAAAATGAGAGGGCTCACGTACACTCACCATCACCATGGATGTTTGAGAATTGAGTTGAACCAGGCGGGCCCATCAAACGTGCCTTGGACCTCTTCGGATGTCTCTTGTCTTTGGCATCCGATCGTTAGTGATTGAATACCAAAGAGGGGCATCTATAGACACCCAAATTCGGCCCAAGGACTGATCAGTTTGTACTCCGAGAGAGATGTACCCCTGTGCTTCCAATGGCACCCTGAACCCTTAGGAATCACCCCTAAACCCTAGGATCCCTTCCCAGACTCAACTTGAACCCTTCTGAGCAATTGATGGGAGGAGAGCTACAAAATTTTACGCAGACAACTACCAAGGATGAGCCCATGCCATTGGAAGGAAGACTTCTCCAGCTTTCTAGCAAGCTAAAGATCACCGAATTTGGAGTTATGGTTCAAAAGTTATGGCCGATTGAAGTTTTACATAAAATCATGATTTTTGCTCAGGCGTACATATTACATACGCCCAGCAAATTTGGCCCCAGTTTGGTCAGGCGTATATATTATATACACCTAGCATTTTTGGGCTAAATTTGGTCGGGCATATATAATACATACGCCCAGCATAGGTAGGGCCCACCACAAGCACCCACCTTCTCGGATCTCCTCTGGTTTTCATGAAAATAACTATACATAAACTGAACGTATGTAACATATATGCCCAGCTTAGCTACAGTAACTGTCATCAGATGCTTGAAGTTCCTTCATCGGGTTTGACCTTTTGACCATCCCTTTAGTTGAGGTGGGTGTCTTAAGGTTGGTTGCACCCCCTTTGAGCTTATATGCAACCCTAAAGTCACCTATGGTCTCACCCCATCATTTTCCATTGAAACCGGTTCCCCAAACCCCTAGGACTCTAAAAACCTAGAAAACCTTATATGGGGGATTACCTAATTGCTAAACCAATTAGATCTTAAGTAACCCTCTAACCCACCTTTTCTCTATAAATAGAGAGGCCCCCCCTCTTCCCAAAGGGTTGAAAAAAATTAGGGTTGAAAGTGTGAGCTTAAGAGAGAGAGCCCTAGTGAGAGAAAGTTTCCTTTCATTTTTCGTTCTTCAACCAAAATTCCAGCATGCTTAGTTTACCCCTTTCAATCCATTTCAACCATTAGATCACCCCTTTTTTAGTCAAGCTTAGTCTCTAGCTTCATCCTACACTTCCCATCTACCGAATCCTAGCATTAGAATCCATTCCCCTACCGTTTAAGCCATTTAAAGCCATCGGAAGTACATCGAAGCGAAGGTCCTCCACGGTGCAATAAGGGCTCGTGAGCTCCGGCTCACCCCTCTCTTTCTCTACCTTCTTGGTGTTTCCTTCGTCCAATGATTCAAGCGTTACGCCGCCGAAATTTCGGTTTGGCTCAAAGCTTGATAGGACCATATTGCCTTCGGGCAAGCGAAAGCTCCGCCCATTTATTTTTCATTTTGGCCATAGATAGAGACCGCTACGTGCGGGTTGATTGGGTGCTTAAACCCTTCCCAATCAATAACCAAAGCTCCTACCCTAGAGTCTTTGGCAAAAATCGGTAAATCATAGTCATATTTACCACTTCGGTGCTCAAAATATTGATTTAAAGGTTTCCCGGGTCACCAAAAGCTCCGGGTGGCGACTCTACATTTATTCCATCGAGAGAATCTGATGGTCGCACAGCATGGTAACAACATAAGTACATAGAGAAAGAAAACAAACAACTGGCATAAACATTAAAGAAACTAAGCCACATCGAAAATAAATTGCATTACAATATCTACAGGGAGTATGCAGAACCGAAAAGTAAATCTACAGGAAGAAAATTAAAGCAGGCTACAATTATTTGCAAGCATCATCAGGCCATTCATAGAGATAAGCTAGTTTCCTCAATTCTTCGTTGGAGAGAGGTCTTTTCTTCTTAGGTTGGGGCTTCTAGGCTGTCTGGCTTGGTGCCTCCTCAGACTGGGCCACAGGTCCTTTGTCTTTCTTTAGAGTAGCACGAGATGGGATAGATCTTTTTGCAGTGACCTTTCTCCTTGAAGAAGTTTGCTTAGGCTCTGGAGGGGCAGGCTCAGTGTGGGGAGGAGCAACATCCATAGGTGAAGTAGGAGTAGGTTGAGTGGAAGTTGTTGTTAGTTCTTAGTGTGCATGATTTATTTGTATTTTAAAAACAGACTTACAAATGATGAATTGTACTGAATTTGTAAAACTAAAAAGAATAAGAAAACATCAGCACAGAGAGAACATAATTAGCCTGCAAGATCAGGGCCAATTGTAGCAAGTTTTAAATGTAAGTGAGTAAAAGATCGTCCACAGGGAATTGATTTAAAATGTAAGATAAACCTTCAGATCTGAGCTACCAGATCTGACCTCTGATCCTATCTATAAAGCACATAAGATGGGAGGTTGAATTTGTCACATTAACTAAATGATAGAAGTACAAATTAAAACTAAATGATCCAGATCCGAGTTGGGGAGATTTGATGCAAATTAATAAGAATGGAGAAATAATATCTAACTTCGATTTAGTACTTGATTGCAGAATGAGAATAAATGTAAAACAAATGAGATATTATCAAATCTTCATCTGGCTACCAGCACAGATGCAAGAGAAAGTAATCCAACTCAAGGATGGGAATTGAGTTGGACTTATGGCTTTGGTTTGTCCACTTCAATGCACACTATGGTTTGTCCACTTCAATGCACACAGATCATCCAATAGTCTTCAATTCGAATTCGTGATTCAGAATAAAAAATACCACTATAAATGGTGTGAGAAATTAGGTTACAAATGCCAATTCTCACAGGGATAATGAATTAAGGGAAATTGCTTTAAAAACAGCAAATCTAAAGGAATCTAATAAAATAAGGAGATCACAGGGAACCCTTAACACGAATCTAATTGAGAACGTACGGTTCACAGCAACCTTTTCAAATTCACCATTACAATTACAGAGCACAGTTAAACAGCTCTCGGATTTGTAGTCTTGAATACAATTCTCACGTGAAGTACAGAGATATCTCACAACTCTCAATTACAAATAAAAGCTAGGCTATTACAGAAATTTCAGACAAGCTATCTGAAATGGAAATGAGGCAATAGAAATGAAACTCAAAATCTGGATACCCAATTTGGGCAAATGGTTCATCTATTTATAGCTTTCCCTAAGTCTAGCTCAGATGTGTATCAACCAATCAAAATTGGTTAGATCTGTATCAACCAATAGGAGTCGAGCACAAGGATCCAAATATGTTTTGGCCAATCAGAACTGCTTGATATGGTTCAGCCAATCAAATGACAGAAGCATCAATTCTGTTATGTAATTCAAAAATCTGTTAGACCTTCTAGAAGTTCCAGCCAAGTGATTTCATCTTCGGGTGTTCACATGGGGTGGAATATGCCTTTGGTTAGTGCTCAGAATCTTCCAGAATGTCCCTGGGTTTTTAAATGCATTGGGGTGCATGCAGAGATTACTGAATTACCCTTGCAGATGCTGAGAATCTTCAGAATACCATTTCACACAGTTTGGAGAACTTTTCGCAAGGTACTGTGACTTCTGAAGCTTTTTTCACACAGTTCAGGTGCTGTTCGCAAGGAGTTCTCGTCTTTTCGCATAGGTCAGAAATCCTTTCGAAGAGTTCAGGAGCTCTTCAAAAACTAAGCCTGGAGCTTTTAGTTCTTTTCGCAAAGTTCAGGTTCTTTTCGAAACGTTCAAATTCTTTTCAAAAAGTTCAGATTCTTTTCGAAAAGCAATCTGTAATGCATTCTTCTGTTCGAATAGCTCCACACCTCTTTCCAGGTTAAAACTAGGCCTTTCTTGTCTTTAGTTTAGGCATTTTGACAGCTTGTGAGGTTGTCCCTTCTCTTTCTTCCTTCGGATCAACATGGATCATCATCTTTTTGGCACTTTTAGGCTGCTTTCATGGTTAAGCTTGCCTTTATTGTTAGCTGTGAAACAAACACTTAAAACACTTATTTAGTTCTCTCAAAGCTCTATCAAGACCCAAGTTAAGGGGTGGAAAATGGTATTTTCCAGCCTTCAACACACCCCCAAACCTAAGATTTGCTAGTCCCTGAGCAAAGACAACATTAAAAACAGAATGAAAAGCCACTTTTGTAGAGAACACAGTTGCATTTAGCATATGCAACAAGCCTTTTAAACCCCTAGGTAATTCTTTTTACCATTCACTTAGTTTGTGTCAAAAAGTTTTTACAAGAAAAACTAATGAAAAGCTTGCCTTCTATTTGAAAATTCAGTTTTTGATGATACCCTAAATAATTTGATTTCAAACTCAATTCTCACCAGGGTTTTCACTCATCATGCAAATAGGAGGGTTGTACTATTTCACATAGCTCAAGAGTAGTTACAGTCCTCAAATAGGACTGTAAGCAGGAGCATAGGCATTGCTTTTCAGTTCTGAATTCACTGCTCTTTTCACCATAGATTACACAAATCCTTATCTCCATGTGACAGCTCAATCCATCATTGATCAGTAAGGACTTTAACTTGGGTGGCTTATGGGTGAAATTTATCAAGACTAAAGAGGTGGAATGGAGTTCAAAATTGAGAAGTCAGTCAAGGTAAGGAGGTGATTTGGACACTTCCTTTATTTCAGCACAATTTCATCTTCTTCTTTGAATTTTTCAGAGCCAAAATGGCCATCTTTTTCTCTTTCTTTTTCAAACTTCCAATGAAATGACTTTTTTTTTTTTTTTTTTTTTTCAAAGCAGCATTTACTGAAATGCCACATTTCTTTTGTTGATACATCATTGCCTTCAATTATTTTTCTTCTTCTTTTACCAAACTGTTACCCAACTCTCCTTTCTTCAGCTTCCTTTCCTTTACCTTCTGAATTCTCAGAGTGAGGGTTAGGCTAAATGAGGTTGATTAGGTTGGTTGATGAGGTTTCAACGAAATTTTGGATTTATAAAGCTCAACTGGTGTGTATCAAAGGCAGTTTCAAAGGGTGGGGCTTTTTGCAGTTCAAACTGTCCAAAAGGAGGCCTTACATCATGTCTTTAATATCATGATTGCTGTCAAGTTATTTCAATTTGAATATGTGTTACTTCTAGTGATAGTAAGCAGGTTTAAACAATCCCTAGAGCAGAAAAAATTACCAATTCATATCTCCAAAGAATACATTTCAGGCCCAAGTCTCACTGGGTGTAGTTTTCTATCCAATTCCTAAGGTATATCATCACTGTTTTCTCTCTTTTTAGGTTTACTAAAACATCAATTTTATTTTGAAAAATTTCTGACATTCACTTCATGAAAGTATTGGAATTACACTAAAAATCAGTTTTAAAAAGTTAACTTCCTCATTTTTCAAAACAACAGGTGTGAAATTACTTTATCTTCAAAAATTCTGTTGTAATCATAAGCTGCACTGATTTTAACTAAACTATTGGTAATTCTACTACACCCCCAAACCTATGATGAGCAGGGTCCTCACTGGTCAGAAGTGCATAAGCAAAGAGAAAAGAAAAACAACAAACAGAAATCATAATGACAGAGAAGAATGAAAAGAAATGCACAGTAATTACTAATAAACAAAAGTTAACAGAAAACAGGAATTTCATATTACAGATCGACAAAACAAACATATACAATGTATTTTAATAACTGGGGTCAAAATCAGTATCATAAGTTGGTTCAATGGGATCAGAACTGGAATCACTGTTAGAGTCAGAACTTGAGTCAGTATTGGAGTCTTAACTCGATTTAGCCTTCTCCTGGATTGTGCCTTGCAGCTCGGTGTATTCCTCAGATTTGATCTTTTTGGTGAGGCCAATATACTTTTCAAGTCTAGTAGCCCTCAATTTTTCCTGTTCAAGTTGTGCTTGCAACATGGTAACCTTGTGTTGTTCACTCCTAACCATCTGAAAAGTTTGGCCCAACAAGTCCTGCATCTTCTCTCTCTCAAATTTCATGAACAACTCCAATTTTCGAATCTGGTCTTCATAAGGGGTTCTAATGTAAGCTTACAGATCAGCTAACCCCTTGAGGACATCGCGAAAGATATAAGGGTTCTCTTCCATAGCCCTTTTTAGAGTGGCAAATCTGGGAATGGGAATGGACCTCAGGGTCAGTTTGAGTAGCTTGATCAGAGAAATTGAGGAAAGTTGAAGGGGAATCAAAAAGTACTACCTCAGGTTCTGTTTGGGTGGCATTGTCAGCAGTGGTGAGGATGGGTGGATCTGTAAAAACTACCTCAGGGTTTGTTTGGGTAGCATGGTCAGCAACAGCAGGTACAATGGCTAAGGTGGTTGTTTGGGATGTGGAGGCTAAGGTTTGGAGAAGGGAATTTGTCATAGATTGATTGCCTGTGTTGACCTGTAGTTGGGCTTAGATGGATTGGAGAAAGGTAAATATTTTGCTAATTGATTTAGGTGTGGGTGTGGTATACAGGGTAGGGACTGGTAAAATTGATGTAGATGGTTGAGGGGCAATGGGTGAAATGGCTGTAAAGGGGGAAGTAGCCAAATGGGTGAAATGAGGAAGGTTAGGTATAGGTACAGATTCAAGCCCAATATTCTCCAAGATAGATCCCATCAATGAGGAATAGGCCTCTGTAGTGAATATCTCAGGTTCAAGGGTATGAGTTACTTCAGGTGTATGAATTGAATGGGCAGGTGATCCTGAGAAACTTTGGAGAAGGGGGGTGCTAGGAGAGTGTTCAACAAAATCTGTGGCCATGTCTTGGACATTGTTAGGGGAAATTGGTGGTGTGAGTATGGTTGGAGTGGTTGGTGTAGAGGGAGAGTCTGCAATTGGGATTATGGTGGTTATGAGTGATGGGACTGCTGGAATGGGTGAAGGAATAGGAGCTGTGCTAGGTGAAGTGGGTAAGATCATGAGCTCTTCAACAATGGGTGCAGCTGAAGAGCTGGTCACCACAGGAGGGACAACTTGTTCAATGTTAGCTGCAAGTGAAATAGGTGCAGCTAAAGAGCTGGTCACCTCAGGGTCTGGTATAGCAAATTCATGGGCAGCTGCAAGGGCTGGTTTTCCATTTTATTCAACATGGTTTGGCTTGTAGTCCATGCCCTCTTCCCAAATGCATGAGGGGAGATAATCTCGAATGGCTCTTACTCATCAATGTCAAATTTGGCCCTTAACATGGCTGTGATCAGCCTTCCAAATGGTATGCCAGCTATTTTCTGTTCCTTTTTCATCTTGGCACTGATGTCAGCCATGGCTTCAAAAATGAGCATAGGGGCATTGAAGAATTGCCCCTTAGAGAAATGAAAGAGGGCCTCCAAAATTGGTGTTCTTCTTTCTTGTCTGTGCCCAGTGACATAAAAACACCCTCTCAAAATGGAATCCATCAGCAAACAGTGGGGTTCTAAGTCTCTCCTCATGATGGACTGCCCACTTCAAACTATGCCTTTGGTTAGATGGGCAGCCATTTCTCTAAAAGAAGTTGTTTCTGGTGCAGCTAATGGACCAGCAGGATCATATTGAAATGGTATCCCCAAGGCATTTCCAATGTCTTCATAAGTGACTGTTAAATCACAATCATCAATGAAAATTACAAGCGTTGGGACATCAGCATCCTTCTCAGTCACTTTTACCATGTTTTGGTACCATAATCTCACCATTCGTGGATAAATTTTCTCTGGAAGAGGGGTGAGGATATTGCTCAGTGAAGCATCCCTGATATATTTCAAGGATAGCTTACATTCAGGTTTGTTTGAGAAAAAGTTCTCATCAACAATAAGTTCAGGAATCAGCTTCTGAGCTTCAATGAATGGGTTTGGCAGTACCAAATGCATAGGCAGAGGAGGAAGCTCAGGCTCAGGACTAGCAGCAGTTGTTGGGATGGGTTCCTGGTGTCTAACCTTTTTCCCTTTCTCAATCGTATCAGCTTTATCCATCGACAGTTTCCTTTTAGCTGAGGTTTTGGCTTTTCCTTTTTTGGAGGGTTTGTTGATTTTCTTAGCCGAAGATTTATGGAACATTGCAGCCAGTGATTTTTCAGCTTTCCCCATTTTAAAACTTTGTTTGAATCTCACACAATCAATGCTGATACCAAATTGAACTTTGCAAAACACAAATTGAGGAAATGCACAGAAAAATACCGAAATCTAGGGTTTTGGTTGAACTTGTTGATCGCTTGATGAAATCCACCAGAATCAGAAGCAAAAAGTCCCCCTCTTCAAGCTTAATTCGTCGAACAAATATGAAGAAAATTGGAGCTGAACTCTAAAAGCACACAGGGATGGAAAGAAAATGGGTTTTCTGTGAAACAGGACGCTCTGGGAAGGCTTTCGAATATGAAACCCTTGCTTCGAAAGGGTTTAAATATGCTCAAAATGATTTTTGCAAAGTATCTTTGAAGTTTTCGAAAAGTTCAAAACAATCCTTTTTTACAAAAGAGAGTGGCATCAGAACTTTTCGAAAAGCAAATAGCTTCAGAACCAACTTTCCGAAAATCCACAGGCTTCAGAACCATCCATTTGAAAAGCAAAAGGCTTAAGAAACAACTATTCGAAAAGCAAACCATTCTTTTCCAGCAGTTAGTTACAGGTCCAGATCCCTTTCAAAAAGAAAATTAAACTTTTCAAAATGTATTTTTTTCTTTGCGAATTAATTTTTCACATATTATAACTTCTCGAATTGAGTGTAAACATGACTAAAAATAGAGAGGAATAAACTATGCAAAAACTACAAAACAAACATGAGTAAAATACATATGATACAATTGTTTAACATCAGATTTGTGGAGGCTCTTGATGGTAGATGGTCAGCACAGGCTCCAGGGTATTTTCAATGGATGGTTTGAGCCTCTGACCATTTACTTTCAAGGTTCTCCCATCACTGGGGTCCATAATTTCAACAGCCCCAGAAGGGGATGCTTGAATGACAGTATATGGCCCTTCCCATCTGGATCTCAGCTTTTCAGGAAAAAACTTAAGTTTTGAGTTGAATAGCCATACCTTGGAGCCAGCTATGAACTCTTTTCTCAGCAGATTTTTGTCATAAAAAACCTTAACTTTTTCTTTGTAAGATCTTGCATTGGTGTATGCATCCATTCTTAGCTCCTCCAACTCAGCAAGTTGTAGTTTCCTGTGATTATCAGCAGTAGTAAGATCCATGTTCAAGGTTTTAATAGCCCAAAAGGCCTTATATTCTAACTCCACTGGTAAATGGCATGCTTTGCCATAGACCAATCTGAATGGGGACATGCCAATTGGGGTTTTATAGGCTGTCCTATATGCCCATAATGCATCATTCAGCTTAAAGGACCAATCCTTTTTGTCCTTCTTCACAGTCTTTTCTAGTATATGTTTGATTTCTCTATTGAAAACCTCCACTTGTCCACTGGTCTGTGGATGATATGGAGTAGCTACTCTATGAGTCACAGAGTACTTTTTCAATAAAGCTTCAAAATGCTTATTACAAAAATGGCTTCCCCCATCACTGATAATAGCTCTGGGGGAACCAAACCTGGAAAAGATGTTGTCCTTTAAAAATTTCAGGACAACTCTATTATCATTGGTTTTAGTGGTTGTGGCTTCAACCCATTTGGATACATAATCCACAGCTACTAAGATGAAATTACAACCATTTGAAGGAGGAAAGGGACCCATGAAATCTATCCCCCAAATATCAAACAATTCAACTACCAAAATGGGCTGTAAGGGCATTGAGTTTCTCTTGGAAATGCTACCCAATTTTTGGCAATTCTGACAAGACTTACAGTGCTGCAATGCATCTTTGAAAAGTGTAGGCCAATAAAATCCACACTGCAAAACCTTTGCAGTAGTTTTGTTTCCACTAAAATGGCCTCCACAGGCCTGTTCATGACACATGGAAAGTATGCTATGAAAGTCTTCTGCAGGGACACATCTTCTAATTATTTGTTCTGTACAAATCTTGAACAGATAAGGATCCTCCCAAATAAAATGTTTAACCTTTGAGAAGAACAGATCTTTATCTATTTTATTCCAGTGTTGAGGGGTTCTTCTAGTAGCCAAAAAGTTGACTATATTTGCAAACCAAGGGGTGTGTACACTGATAGCAAAAAGTTGCTCATCAGGGAAAGATTCATTGATAGGCAGCCTATCAATCTCAACAGTTAGAATTCTAGACAGGTGGTCAGCCACCATATTTTCCACACCCTTTTTATCTTTAATATGCAAATCAAACTCCTGTAATAGGAGGATCCACCTGATTAATCTTGGTTTGGTATCCTTCTTAGACAGAAGGTATTTCAAGGCTGAGTGGTCAGTGAACACCACTATTTGTGAACCCAAAATATATAACCTAAATTTCTCCAAAGCAAAAACAATTGCCAGCAGCTCCTTCTCAGTTGTTGTGTAATTGAGCTGTGCATCAATCATTGATCTACTAGCATAAGCTATGACATGAGGCAGCTTATCCTTTCTACGCCAAGAAACGGACCAAAGCATAATCTGATGCATCACACATCAGCTCAAAAGGCAGTGAATAGTCTGGAGACTGTAGTATTGGAGCTGAAATCAAACAATTTTTTAAGAATTCAAATACCTTCAAGCATTCATTGTTGAAAACAAAAGGGACATCTTGGCACAATAAATGACAAAGAGGCTTGGATATTTTACTGAAGTCCTTAATGAACCTTCTGTAAAATTCAGCATGCCCCAGAAAACTTCTGATTTGTTTAACAGTTTGAGGAGGTGGCAAATGTGCAATTAAATCAATTTTTGCTCTGTCCACCTCAATGCTCTTGTGGGAAACAACATGGCCAAGGACAATGCCTTGGGTGACCATGAAATGGCTCTTCTCCCAGCTCAAAACTAGATTGGTTTCTTCACATCTCTGTAACACCAAGTTGAGATGATGTAAACACTGGGCAAAACTGTCTCCATATATTGAAAAATCATCCATAAAAATCTCCATAAATTGGTCAATCATATCAGAGAAAATGGAGTACATGCATCTTTGAAAGGTAGCAGGAGCATTACAAAGACCAAAAGGCATTCTCCTATAGGCAAAAGTGCCAAAGGGGCAAGTGAATGTGGCCTTTTCCTGATCTCTTGGATATACAAGAATCTGGTTGTAACTAGAATAACCATCAAGAAAACAATAATAAGCTTTTCCTGCTAGCTTATCTAAAATTTGATCAATGAATGGAAGAGGGAAATGGTCTTTTCTGGTCATTGTGTTTAGTTTTCTGTAATCAATACAGACCCTCCAACCAATGGTTTGTCTGGTTGAAATAAGCTCACTAGAATATGAGGTTACAACAGTGATCCCAAATTTCTTAGGTACCACCTGTGTGGGTGCTACCCAAGCCGAATCTGAAATGGGGTAAATGACCCCTGCATCCAACAACTTAACAACCTCTTTCATGACCACTTCTTGCATATGAGGATTCAGCCTCCTCTGCATTTCCCTAGATGGCTTTGCATCTTCTTCCAAATGAATTTTATGCATGCAAACAGCTGGACTGATTCCTCCCAAATCAGCAATAGTCCAGCCAATTGCCCTCTTATGCGGTTTCAATACAGTCAACAATTCTTCCTCCTGCGCCTCAGTGAGGGAGGAAGAAATAATCACAGGTAATGTTTTATGGTCTCCTAAAAACACATATTTCAAATTTTCTGGCAACTGTTTCAACTCTACATCAGGTGGGCTGAGAAAAGAAGGTAACAAAGGTACCTTAGCTGTTTGTGGAAGGGAAAGAATAGCAGGTTTCCATGAAGATAACCTTGCTGATTGATCATGAGTTCCTTGCACAGCATTTACTTCCTCAGACTTTGAGGTACAAACTGTTTCTTCCTCAGCATTTCTGTGGTTAAATCTTCATACTGCAAAAACTGTGGTAAAGTCTCTTCTACCAGTTCATCCAACAGATCAACAAGAAAGCATTCCTCAGAATTGAATTTAGGTTGTGTGACTGCATTGTAAACATTTAACTTTACCTTCATATTTCCAAAAGAGACTTCCATAATACCAGACCTGCATTGAATGCAAGCATTGGCTGTAGCCAGGAATGGTCTCCCCAAAATGACAGGGATGGAAGTTTTACTTTTTGTAGGTTCCATGTCCAATACCAGAAAATCAGCAGGGTAGAAAAACTTATCTACTCCTACCAATACATCCTCAATCACCCCAACTGGCTTTCTTTGAGATCTGTCTGCTAGTTGTAACACCACATGAGTGGGTTTTAACTCTCCTAAACCTAGTTTCTCATATACAGAATATGGAAGCAGGTTGACACTAGCACCCAAATCTAATAAATCCTTTTCAATGATATGTTCCCCAATAATGCAAGGGATTGTGGGGATTGTGGGGATTCCATGATCTTGGAGTTTAGGAGGTGTGGTAATGGACAAAACCTGATTAACTCTTTCCACAGCAAAGACCTTCTTGGATAACTGTATCCTAGATTGTCTTTTGTGAGTGCAAATATCTTTCCAAAATTTTGCATATGCTGGGACTTGTTTGATTGCATCAAGCAAAGGTAGATTTATCTTGACTTGCTTGAAAGTCTCCATCATTTCATCTATTTTTGTATTCCCTTTATCAAAAGGGGATGCAGATTTCATGGCATGGGGAAATGGCAAATGAGGAACTAGTTCATCATTTATAGCTTTAGAATCATTACCAGAATATTTTTGATTTTTCTGTTTTTCATTTTTTTTATTTTTCTGAGGTACATCAACACCCGCAATGCTAACATCATGTTGCTCCTGCTGCATATCTGTAGCAGTTTCCTCAATTTTTGCTTCTTCCTTTTCAGTACCGACATTGTTATTTACAATTCTTCCACTTCTCAAAGTAGTGACGGCTTTTACTTCTTCATGTGAAACAGAAGCCTCTCCAACCATGAACTGTCCTTTGGGATTGTTCAAAGGTTGGCTGGGTAACCTGCCTTCCTCTCTTTTGGCCAAAGTATTTGAAAGTTGACCCAATGTTTCTTCAATCTTCTTTATGCTCTGACTGTGAAAGTTTACAGTCTGAGTCCTAAATTCTGGAGTGAATTTAGAACTTGGTCTTCAAAAGAAGGGGATCCGAAGGGTTTGAACCGAGCAGATTGTCAGCATGTGTTGTACCATCTGTTGTGGAATGGGCGGCTGAAAATTTGGCTTGGTATAAAAATTCTGCTGGTAAGGCTGAGCAGTTTTGAAAGGTATTTGATTCTTTGGTTGCTGCTGCTATTGTGATTGATAATTGCCTTGGCTCCACCTTAAATTGGAGTGCCCTCTCCATGCATATTCATTTGATCAAGATCTGCAAACGATTAAGCAAGATGAGCTTGCTCCACCACTAGATCTGGGAACTGTGGTGCAGCTGGACATTGATCAAGTGAATGAGTAGGGGACTAGCATATCAGGCATGCCTCCTCTACTCTTACAACCATTGGATTTTTAAGTGAGTCCATCAATCTATCAAACTTAGTAGTCAAATTATCCATTTTCCTTTCCAACTCATTCACCTCATAAATCTTTCCCTTGGTGGTTTGTTGATTGTTCAACCGAGCAGGATTCTCAATGTCTCTTGACAAAGATTCCTGTTGAGTTGAATTTTCACCAATCACTTCAAATAAATCCCAGACCCCCTCAACTATTTTTTTCAAGTAGGTGCCTCCACAAGAAGCATCTACCATATTCTTGCCCTTTTGATTAATTCCCTGATAGAAGCTTTGAACAAGCTGCCATCGGGGAATTTGATGATGAGGACATTGCCTTAAAAGTTCTTTAAACCTTTCCCATGCTTCATGGAAAGTTTCAGTTGAGTGTTGTGAAAAGGAAATAATATTTTGTCTCAACTGGCTGGTCTTAGACATAGGGAAGTATTTGGCTAAAAATTGACATTGCAAATCATTTCAAGAAGTGATACTATTTGGTGCCAACATAGACAGCCATGCTCTAGCTTTGTCCTTTAATGAAAAAGGAAAGAGCCTAAGCTTGGTTACCTCTGGACCCAGTCCAGCTATGTTAAATGTGGTACAAAGAGACAAGAATTCATCCACATACTTGTATGGATCTTCCTTACTCAAACCATGGAAGGAAGGAAGCATCTGGATAGTTGATGATTTGATCTCTTAATTTCCTTCAACAGTAGGAAATTGGATGCAAAATGGAGAATTATATGCACCAGGTGCAAAGTAATCCCTTAAAAGTCTAGGTTCTTCACCCATAGTAGCAGTCTCAGAAATATTCTGTGATGTTTGTCTGGTTCTCAGTAGCCTTTCAACTTCTAAATTCAGAGGGACAATCTCAGGATTGAGAGTCCTCCTACCAAACTTACAACACAGAAACAGAGAATCAAATTATGCACAGCAAACCTTCAGTATTCCTTTCAAAGTAGATTCCACGCTCAAAATGTATTGGAATAACTGCACAGATTTAAACAATAGAACAATTAGCACTGATGTAATAAAAAAAATAAAAACTTAGGTCTACCAATTTTAAAATAAATTCCCCGGCAGCGGTGCCAAAAACTTGTTAGTTCTTAGTGTGCATGATTTATTTGTATTTTGAAAACAGACTTACAAATGATGAATTGTACTGAATTTGTAAAACTAAAAAGAATAAGAAAACATCAGCACAGAGAGAACATAATTAGCCTGCAAGATCAGGGCCAATTGTAGCAAGTTTTAAATGTAAGTGAGTAAAAGATCGTTCACAGGGAATTGATTTAAAATGTAAGATAAACCTTCAGATCTGAGCTACCAGATCTGACCTCTGATCCTATCTATAAAGCACATAAGATGGGAGGTTGAATTTGTCACATTAACTAAATGATAGAAGTAAAAATTAAAACTAAATGATCCAGATCCGAGTTGGGGAGATTTGATGTAAATTAATAAGAATGGAGAAATAATATCTAACTTCGATTTAGCACTTGATTGCAGAATGAGAATAAATGTAAAACAAATGAGATATTATCCAATCTTCATCTGGCTACTAGCACAGATGCAAGAGAAAGTAATCCAACTCAAGGATTGGAATTGAGTTGGACTTATGGCTATGGTCTGTCCACTTCAATGGACACAGGTCATCCAATAGTCTTCAATTCGAATTCGTGATTCAGAACAAAAAACACCACTACAAATGCTGTGAGAAATTAGGTTACAAACGCCAATTCTCACAGGGATAATGAATTAAGGGAAATTACTTTAAAAATAGTAAATCTAAAGGAATCTAATGAAATAAGGAGATCACAGGGAACCCTTAACACAAATCTAATTGAGAACGTACGGTTCACAACAACCTTTTCAAATTCACCATTACAATTATAGAGCACAGCTTAAACAGCTCTCAGATTTGTAGTCTTGAATATAATTCTCACGTGAAGTACAGAGATATCTCACAGCTCTCAATTACAAATAAAAGCTAGGCTATTACAGAAATTTCAGACAAGCTATCTGAAATGAAAATGAGGCAATAGAAATGAAACTCAAAATCTGGATACCCAATTTGGGCAAATGGTTCATCTATTTATAGTTTTCCCCAAGTCTAGCTCAGATGTGTATCAACCAATCAGAATTGGTTAGATCTGTATCAACCAATAGGAATCGAGCACAAGGATCCAGATCTGTTTTGGCCAATCAGAACTGCCTGATCTGGTTCAACCAATCAGATGACAGAAGTATCAATTCTGTTATGTAATTCAAAAATCTGTTAGAGCTTCTAGAAGTTCCCGCCAGGTGATTTCATCTTCGGGTGCTCACATGGGGTGGAATATGCCTTTGGTTAGTGCTCAGAATCTTTCGAAATGTCCCTGGGTTTTTAAATGCATTGGGGTGCTCAGAGATTATCGAATTACCTTGCAATTGAGAATCTTCGTATACCATTTCGCATGTACTTTGGAGAACTTTTCGCAAGGTAATCGTGACTTCAAGCTCTTTTCGCACGCCTGTGTGATGTTCGCAAGGAGTTCTCGTCTTTTCGCATAGGTCAGAAATCCTTTCGAAGAGTTCAGGTGCTCTTCGAAAACTAAGCCTGGAGCTTTTAGTTCTTTTCGCAAAGTTCAGGTTCTTTTCGAAATGTTCAGATTCTTTTCGAAAAGTTCAGATTCTTTTCGAAAAGCAATCTGTAATGCATTCTTCTGTTCGAATAACTCCACACCTCTTTCCAAGTTAAAACCAGGTCTTTGTCCTCTTTAGTTTAGGCATTTTGATAGCTCGTGAGGTTGTCCCTTCTCCTTCTTCCTTCGGATCAACATGGATCATCATCTTTTTGACATTTTTAGGCTGCTTTCATGGTTAAGCCTGCCTTTATTGTTAGCTGTGAAACAAACACTTAAAACACTTATTTAATTCTCTCAAAGGTCTATCAAGACCCAGGTTAAGGGGTAGAAAATGGTATTTTCCAGCCTTCAACAGAAGTGGGATTGGAGGGAGGAGCAGTAGCTAGGTGGGTTGGCTGAAATGGTTGAGAGGTCAGTGTAGCAATCCTTCTCTCCAGAATTTCAATTTTCTTATGTGCATAAAGGAGATTGGACTCAGCGAGTTCATGTGTGGCTTTATTTATCTCCTAGGCATTGTTCAATTTATTCTGAAGGAATTCAACTTTCTTCTTCTGGACTATGGCAATGAGACACTCAGTGTTAGCAAGGAGTTTTGCTGACTCATAATGAACTAGTATTTTCTTCCAACCTTGCGAGATATCCCGGAGCAGGATTTTGTGCTCCAGTACCATGTCAGTAATCTGCTACTCATAGGTGGCTTCAAGGGAAGAGCGAAGAGTAGCTATTCCTCTTAGGACATCTCTATGGATGTAGGGATTATCCCGCATTGCATAGAAAAGAGTGAGGTAAGGGGGAATGTAGAACGAATGGCGGGGAACAATGGGGAGGGAAGGGAGTGGAGCAGATGAAGATGAGGGAATGTAGGATGCCAGTTCCTCAGGGGGAGGTAAAATGATAGGGCTAGGTGGGAAATGTGGTGGATGAGATTTAGGGTTAGTTTGGGTGGAGGCATCTGTGAAGGTAGGTGTAGTGACCTCTGCAATATGCTGCGGGGGAGAAGTAGGTGGGGTAGGTACATGAATAGGTGGCTGTGGAGCTGGTTGGGCTAAATTGGTTAATGAAGATTGGATGGCTACTAAGGTCTGGGAGATGGGGGCCTGGTTGAGAAGGGTGGAAGTTATGGATAAGAGTGTGGCCTCAATGGAAGATTGGGTAGTGGTATTGGCTATGACATGGGATTGTATTGATTGGAGGAGGTCTAGGATTTGGGATAAGGGGTCAGGTTTGATAGCAGGAGGGTATTGGAAGAGAGGGGGTAGTGGAGATGAGGAAGTGTGGGCATGATGGTCAGAGGTTGAAGGAGGTTGAGAATGAGAAAAATGGGGGAATGTGGGTTGTGGAGAGTCAGTAGTGGATTATAGTCATGCTCAATATCCTCCACTATGAATGTCATCAGGGATGAAAATCCTTCAGTGGTTGATAGGTCTTGGGTTAGGGCAGGGGAGACGGAAAAAATTGGCTCACTCGCAAGGGGAGTGAAGAGTGGAGAAGGCATGGAAGGGCTGAAAGGGATAGTGGTTGATGTAAATGAGCTAGCTAGAATGGTGAATGAGGGCAAAGTAGGGATGGGGTCCGTGAGAGAAGGAGCCTAAAATGGGGTGGATGTGGAAATGGTTGTGGATAGGGAGACTGAACTGTTGTGGGGAATGGGAACTTGCAAGGAAGGAAAAGAAGGGGGGCTGGTTGGTGTGAGAGATGGAGGGATGGTGGAGCTTGTAGCAATGGAACTAGCCATAGAGAACTGCAGATCAATGGTTGGGGTGAATGAGGGTGCAGAGGGTACGAGTGGAGGCTCCGAGCCAGGGGGTGCTAAACTCAGGGCACAAAGGTGTCAGGAGTTTCTTCCTCAATATCTTTAGTTGACCTATGGGTGCCTTTACCAATGAGGGTCCCACTGGCAGACCAAGCCCTTTTTCCAAACACTGTGGGCTTGACCTTCTCTACTTCCTCATTTTCTTGAAACACGAATCCCTTATTCCTAAGCAAAGCCATGATGAGCTTGCTATAGGGAAGCCTTGGTAAGGCTTGAGCATTCTTACATTTATCATTCACATCTTTCATTGCTTCAAATACCAACCAGGCAGCATTAACAAATTGCCCTTTAGCGAAGAAGTACAAGGCATCCACTATTGGCGTTCTTCTCTCTTGCTGATGACCACTAACATAGACATTCTTTCACAAAATTGAATCGAAAAACCGCAAGCTGGGGGATAAATCTCTTCTCCTAATAGAGTCCCCAGACCCTATAATGCCTTGAGTCAACAGCCTAGCCATTGATTTGAAAGAGACCTTCTCAGATGCAGCCAGGCCATAAACTGGGTCATAAACAGAAGGGACTCCTAATGTTATCCCTATGTCTCTATAATCCACCACCATTTTCAAATGATCAATCAGGATTACCAAGCAGTGGTCAAGAGAATCTGGCTTATTTTTTTTCTCGAGATTCTGATACCACAGCTTAACTGGCCTGAGATAAGACTTTTCATTTAATGGGCTCATCATGGGTGTTAGGCCTGCCTTCACCAGATAGTTCAACGTATCCTGACACTCCCCTAGCTTAGAAAAATAGGGGGTGTCAAAAATGGTTTTAGGGATCAGATTTAATTTATCCACAACTTCATTGGGTGTGGACACGTTGACATTGACCTCTAGCTCAGGAACTTCAGGCTCAGTGGCTGAAACTGTCGCAGGGGCTTCCTCAATCTCTTCTTCACTAATTTGGACCGTTTTAGCCTTTTTGGTCTTCTTGTGTCTTGTAATCTACCCAGCTTCATCCCTGGCAAGTTTCTTTTTTGTAGGGGGTCTCCTTAGGCTTTGCAAGTTGCCTAATAGGTGGCCTAGTGGCTTTGGTGGTGGATTTAGAAGGCATTTTGAAAAGATTTGCTAAGACGTCCTCTTGCTCATCCATTGATTACTCAAACACTTCAAATTCACAACTAATCACCACACAAGCTTCTGAAGATGCTCAAATTATTCCCCCGGATTCACAATATAAACTCCCAAACTTGAAACAATAGAGCGAAGCAAAAGGAAAGCTTACCGACAGAAATCTAGGGTTTGCGATATCTTGATGGGTGCGGGACCAAAACAGCTTGAACCAGGTGCAAAATGTGGTTTTTGATGGATTGAAACGATGTGGAAAATTGCTAGGAGGTTGCAATAACAGCCAGTGAGGGGGAGAGAGAGAAAGCAAAAATGGGAAAAATTGCCAGAGTAACTCTTAGCTCAAAGAGGTGTCGAATGATGGAAAATGAAGCTATCGTTAAGTTTTAACAAGAAAAAGTCGATTTTTGATAGGATTGGGGAAAGTGTCGACGGGTAGTTCCTACTTGTCGACGGGTGAAAGGTGGCCATTCCTCGCGAGCGGTTCGATTTTTAATCTTGTCGATAGGTTCCAAAACTACTAAGGAGCCTTTCAAGAGGATTAGAGATCCTCTCGACAACCATTTCAACTCAGTGTGAACTTATTCTCAATAGGTTCCAAGTTCCAGAGACACAAACACTTCGAGAGGTTTGAATATCCTCTCGACATGTATTCTGAACCTATCGAGAATTTCACCGATCATCGTCAGAACCTATCGATGATCACTTTTACACCTCCAATACCTGTCGACAATTAATTCAAACCTCTCGACAGGTTAAAATGCAATTCAACTTGATTTAAATCATTCCTCAGTACCCCTCTGCACATCATTTTGTCGACTCCCACGTCAACTCACACAGTTGCTGCTTAAAGCTAGCCAATGAATGACTCCAGATTAGTGCTTGCATATATTACACCTTATTTAAAATGCTAAACAATAATGAAAAATAAATAAAAACAAAAACAAAATCAAAACATAATAGCTAGTATACATAGTGTACATCGTTGAAATTCAGACCTGCTATGGGGGTTCATGGAAATGGGTGATCTTCCCAGGCATCACTGCATTTTCAAACATATCACCACCATCATTAAGCAAATTATCATAGGGCAGCAACTTAGGCAAATTATCAACTACAAGCTCACCTAATGCAGTAATGAAAAAGCAGTCCTCACTATTCAGGTGAGTTTGATTAGCTGCATTATAAACATTTAATTTGACCTTCATATTGCCAAAAGTTACTTCCATGTCCCCTGATCTACATTGGATGCATGCATTTGCAGTGGCCAAAAATGACCTGCCTAGGATCACAGGGATAGAAGTAGCACACTTGCTCGGGTCCATATCAAGCACCAAAAAATCAGCAGGATAAAAAAATTTGTCAACCCCGACCAAGACATCTTCTATGATCCCCATAGGTTTTCTCTCAAATCTGTCAGTTAGTTGTAAGACTACATGTGTGGGCTTCAATTCTCCTAAGCCCAGCTTCTCATATACTGAATATGGAAGCAAATTTACACTAGCTCCCAGATCTAACAAAGCTTTTTCAATTGTATGATCTCCAATGATGCAGGGGATAGTGGGGACTCCAGGGTCTTGGAGCTTTGTTGGAGTTGCAATATTCAGTATCTGCTTCACTTTATCTGCTGAAAAGACTTTCTTGGAGAGATTTATCCTCAATTGTTTTTTGTGGGTGCAAAGGTACATGGCATAGGTTGAAACTTATATGATTGCATTAAGTAAAGGCAAATTGATCTTTACTTGTTTAAATGTTTCCATCATTTCATCTAAGTTGGCATGCCCTTTATCAAAAGGGCAAGGTGCTTGCATTGCCCTAGGAAATGGCAAATGTGGGATTGCTCCCCCATTTGCAGCCTTAACCAACTTATCATCTTTATTTTTATTTTTATGTTTTTGTTGAGGATCATCATCTTCCTCTTTATTCAACATGAGTTGCTCTAGTTGTACATTCTCTGTAATTACTTCTTTTTCTTTTTCTGAAATTTCAACAGGCCCACAGCCTACTTAATTGTCCACCAATCTTCTACTTCTCAATGTGGTGACAGGTTTAGCTTTCTCATGGGAAGAGGAGACCTCACCTACTGTATATTGTCTCCTTGGGTTGTCCATGGGTTGGCTAGGTAGCCTCCCTTCCTCTCTCTTGGTCAAAGCATTAGACAACTGGCCAAGTTGGTCTTCTATCCTTTTAATGCTTTGGCTATGAGAGTGTACAGTTTGAGACAAGGGCCCTAAATTCTGCAACGAGGCCAGAACTTGTTCCTCAAAAGAAAGTGATCTAGCAGTTGGAGGGGGTGCAGTTTGTTGTACAGGTTGAGCCTTAGGCTGAGCCATGGGCTGTTGGTAATGGGGCCTTGGAAAGTAATTCTATTAGTAGGGCTGAGCATTTTTATAAGGCATGGACTATTGTGGCTGTTGTTACTGGTTTGGAAGAGTATCTTGTCTCCACCTCAGATTGGGATGGTTTCTTCATTGGTAACCAGCAATAGGCTGTTGCCCAAAAGACTGAATAGCAGCCACATGTTCCATCACAAGATCAGGAAATTGGACAGATGAAGGGCATTCCTCAAGGGAGTGAGTGGGAGACTGGCATATAACACATGCCTTCTCTACTGTAGGAGCCATGGGTGACTGCATTGCTCCCATGAGCTTATCAAATTTTTGGGTTAAACTGTTCACTTTCCTCTTCAAATCATTGTGTCTACTCACCTCATACATTTTTCCTCTCGTGGTATTATCTCTCACCATTCTAGGAGTTTCACCATCCCTGACCAATGTCTCCCTTTGCATAGAGTTCTCACTGATGATATCAAACAGTTCCCAAGCCTCCTCGGTAGTTTTATAGAGCTAGGTACCACCACAGGAGGCATCTACCATATCTCTGCTTTTAGAGTCAATTCCCTGATAGAAACTTTGAACAAGTTGCCATTCAGGGATTTGATGATGAGGACATTACTTCAGGAGCTCCTTGAATCTCTTCCATGCTTGGTGAAAGTCCTCAGTTGGAGCTTGAGCAAATGAAATAATGCCCTTCCTCAACTGGCTTGTCTTGGAGATGGGGAAAAACTTGGCCAAAAATTGACATTGAAGGTCACTCCAGGACTGAATACTGTTGGTTGAGAGCATTGACAACCAAGTTCTAGCTCTATCCTTTAGTGAAAAAGGAAAGAGTCTCATCCTGGTTGCTTCCTCCCCCAAACCTACAATATTGAATGTGGTACACAGTCTTAGAAATTCATCAATGTGCTTGTATGGGTCTTCTTTGCTCAGGCCATGGAATGAGGGTAGCATTTGGATAATGGAGGAATTGATCTCATAATTTCCTTGAACAGCAGGGAATTGAATGCAGAAGGGAGAATTGTAAACCCCTGGTGCATTGAATTCCTTCAAGCTCCTAGGTTGCTCACCCGTTGTAGAATTATCAGAATCAAGAACAGAAGTGTGTAAGGGGTGCTTAGGTCTGAGAAGTCTTTCAACCTCAAGATCCAAAGGAGTAATCTCAGGATTAAGAGATCTCCTCCCAAGCATACACACCTCAAGGATCAAGAACAACACAGCAAATCACAATACAAGGAACAACAATTCAATCATAAGACAGAAAACTACACAACTACTGATATACTAAGTTACAGATCTAGAAATAGAAACAGAGTTAAGAGATGCAAGCTGAAGCACTTAATGCTTTTCCAAGTGGTATAGAGCTCCTCTTAATTCCACAGATTCAGATCTGAAACATAGTTAAACTACATCAAAAACTAAAGTAGCAATTAATCAAACACTTGTCAAACAATTAAAAAATGTTAACCAAAAAATGAGAAAAACTTAGATCTACCAAGTTAGAAACACAGATCCCCGACAGCGACGCCAAAAACTTGTTGGGGGTTTACCTTGTGCTCGAAAAGGGGTTTAAAATCAAATAATTATAGAATCTCTGGATTGCACACACACCAAGGCAAGCAGACTCACAGACCTGCAAGTATTCAAGGCTATTGTAGTAAGTTTTGAAAGGGTAAGTAAGGGTATGTCCACAGGGAAATGTGGTCTAACTTTCAGCAAATCTCCAGATCTAGAGTGGATCTGGCACTCTATCCTAATCTTAAGAATGAGGAGAGGTTTTGGGGTTTTTTCACTTTAGCTACAGACTACAGAATTAAATGCTACTGATCCAGATCTAATTCGACACAGAGGTAAGGGGAGATATAGAAGGGATGAAAAATCAAAGGATGAGAACAACAGCTAGGGGTATTGGTCTCTTACTGAAAATCAAAGAAATCAATGGCAATGCTAAGATTTGATTTGCTACAATCCTCTCTTCTGGCTCCCAGCTTCCCAGGTTACCCTGGCAGAGGTGAGGTATAAGAATCTAATCTTAATTAGAGAATTGAAGCAATCCTAAGGCTATGATTTGTCTACTTTAATGGTCACAGACCATCCTAGAGATTGTTTCACTTCAAAGATCTTGAGTAAAACAGGAAAACCATTGCAGATGTTGTAGATGCCAGGATATGAAACCCTCATAGGCTAACATCTATAGAAATATCCAACCAAGGGAAAACAAATATGAAAAAGTGAAATATAGATCAGAATCACCTTTAAAATCTGTAATTATACTATAAAATTATAACACAATTATGCTCAGATCTGCAATCTGTGCATCTTACAGTTCCTTATAATGCCTTCGAATCTCTCAATTTATAGCTTAAGACCTCACCCTAACTACTAAGAAGAGTTTAGCCACTCATAATTGGCTAAAGAGAGAAGGGAGAAAGGAGGAAGAAGAAAGAAGAATTTTGGAAAAATGGATCTCGCCCTAAGCTCTGGTTTTCTCAATTTCTGGATCATTTCTTCTGTATTTTCTCCAAGCTTTTATACTCTCCTCCTCTATCCTTAGATCTGTTTCAGCCAATCAGAATGCAAGGGAATAATTATGTTATGCTGATGTGGCTGATTTCTCTTCTAGAAGCTCTTCTCCCATTGGCTCTCATATGACAAGTACATGTGATATCGTTAGGGTTTTTGCGCGTGGCCCATTGTGTGCCTAAAATAACCCCAGGGGTCACTAACGTGCTTTGGAACACATGCATAAGTTTCTGGCATGGACAACTACTGAAGACAGAACTGAGAAGTTCCCCAAATCGAGTGTCGAGAGGTTATGGGATCCTCTCGATAGGTTCTGTTTGGCTTTGCATGCAAATCGACAAGTTTGTAGACCTATCGAGAGGATTGATAGTGCTTGTCGATAGGATTGGCGATCATCCCATCCATCTCCTCAACAAGTTCTGGTCAACTTGTCAATTGGTTGTCGCAAATCCTGTTGACAGCTTCTTTTCATCCTCTCAAGGAATGCACCCAGCAGTTGTCGACAGGATTGAGTGCACTATACAACAGGTTCAGTTGAACCTCTCGACATGTAAATCAATCATCTTGATATCTTCTCATTTAGGCACTAGATCCTCTCGACAGCTTAAGAGAACCCCCGATAGCTTGACTTCTATGCTTTCTTGACTGGCACGCATTTCTAATGTGCTGTCTTTCATCTGTCTCGCCCTTAGTCACCTCTGGGTGGATTCAATCTTCATCCCTTGGCATTGTACTTGGTCTCAGGTGCACCCAGTTGGGTTCATGGCCTTCAATGAGTTTCTCAGGCTTTGTGGATTATTAGAGTTTGAGCACAGGTTGAGGCTGCAGATTGCTTATCTGTCCTTTTTGTTGGCTGTCTGTGCTAAGGCTGCAATTTATTGCTTATCTACAAAACATACTTAAAACACATTACTAGACACCTCAAGGGTCTTCCAAAGGTCAGGTTAGGAGGTGAAAAATGGTATTTTTCACTGCTTAACGCCTCCGCCCCCTCCTTTGACCCAACCCGCCCCATGGTGGAATGATAAGATCCTTACCTCGGAATGTGAGATCCACAAGAGTTTCTTCGAGGATCCATTGATCACTCAATAGACCTCCGACTATTTAAACATTAATGAGTTAAAACCGTTGTCGTCGCCATTTTCTAGGCATTATTATCCTCATTTGGTGAGACTTTTCTACCAAACCCTTACGACCAACCCTACCAAAACCAAATTAAAGTGTGAAATAGATGGAAAAGCATTCGCTTTTGACACCAAGGACATTGGCCACTCTATGGGGTGCCCTCTGACCTACATTGAGGATGGGATTTCCAAACCCCCGTTCCCCACGGAGTTGGATTTTCTTGAAATAACTGCGGAAATGACTGGTGGAGTCACGGCCACGGGGCAGTCCATTACCAAAGCCCAGCTACCTCCACACATGTGGCCTCTAGATATAATTTTTAGGAAAAACTTGTTCCCGTTTGGACATGAACAAGAGAGGAGAATATCATTTTTGAACGCCCTCCATTCCGCTTTTCACGATAGGTGGTTTTGCGCCCCTATCCTTGTTAGGAAAGCCATCTTACACACCCTAGAAAGAAACAAATAGAGTGTCGTTACCAAACCCGTAAACAAGCTGCCATATGCCCGTTTGATTTCCAAACTATTTGAGCTCTGGGATGGGAGCCACGGCTTTGAAATCTAGACCCATGAACCCTCGCATACTAATAATGTCGAGCAGTATCGAATCATCGACTTGAACTGAAGCTTACAAAGATTACGGGACATCGTTAAGAAGAAGCGAGCTACCTAGTCAGCCCAGCCCACTGCATCTCATTCAGGATCAATACCTCACACAGGTACTTAGCCTACACCACCATCTTCATTTCAGCCAACGCCTGACACCATGGAGGCCATGATGCACGAGGTGCTACTACAGACCCGCGATATTACCCTACGTCAGACAAAGATGTGCCTACATCAAAGATTTTAGGAGGCTGTCAAGGATCTCATGCGTCACGCATACCCGCAGACATGTCGGGAGCGTCTTGCCACCATGCGTGACACTATTTTTGGTTCTTCTAGTTCCGGCGTGGCTACTGGCGTGGAGTCAGATGAGGAGGAAGCTGACGAGGCCGAGGACAAGGAGGGTGATGATGATGATGGGCATGAGGAGTTTGATTCAGAGTACGACGAGGAGGAGGACGATTAGAGCTGGTAGTTGAGGAGGTTTTGTCTTTTTTGGGGAGCTTTTTCTAAATTTTGAAAGTAAAAATGGAAATTTTATGTAATTTTGAGGTCTAAAGGTTGAACTATTGTGACATGGCAGTCACCTCACTTTCTTTTGACGTAATTATGCTTATAAATTTTTCATGGTTTGACATTTGAAGGTATGGTGAATGCTTTATGTTATGGTAAATCATAAATAGTAGGATCGTGTGAATGGAAGCATGTATGCCATTGATGTATGTTTTACTTAAATCGATATCTTTGTAGTTCAATGTGCAACCTAGTTATACTTGAGGATGCTTCAATATTGTAGAATAGTGTTCCTTTAATGCTCTCACATGAAATTTGCGTCCCAATTAAATGCAATTGCTTTTCTTTGAGCCATTATATGGATGTTAAATGGCTGAATGTGGGTATATGTATGTAAATGCCTACTTATGCAGGATAAATATAACACATTATGTGGAGGAATTAGAGTCTATTTTCTTCTATAGATATAACTACCACGTGGATATGAGACATGAACTATGCTTTGTAAGGTATTCTGTTGGTAAAATGTATGTGCATTCTCGATGTATGAACATAGATTATGACCGTAACTTACGAAAATTTTCGAGGACGAAAATTTTATCAGGTGGAGTCAATGTAATGATTGCAGATTTTGTAAATCGTGTAAGTTACTTGTGTGAAGGATGTGTATGTGGTTCACAAGGGAACCCATGCACAAATTCATACCTTGTGTGTATGTGTCTAACACCCTTGGAGTGTTAGAAATTAATGTAACACCTATCTATGGTGTTTGTGTTTAGTAAGTTGACAAACTCAACTAATAGGATAAGGGTTTCACACATGGGTTTCTTTTCTTGTTTGATTTATTGAGAAAGAGAGAGAGAGACACAGAAAGAAAGAGAGTTTCTTAGGAGAGAAAGAGAGGATTGATGAATCCTAGGGATTAAGTCCAAAGATATTGTGAGGAAGGTTATACAAAGGTGTATGGGGATTCGAGCTACACGATTGTGATGACCTCGTGTGAATCCGAGAGCTTGGTGTTAAGGTGTGGAGCAGATTTGGGTTTTCCCAAGAAAGAAGATCCGATCTACGGGCGGATCGTCAAGTCAAAGAAAGAAATTAATGCACTTTATGTTTTTAAAGTAGCATTTATTGTGTATAAAGAAGTATGTGAAAGGTGGTTGAGATTTGGTGATGATCGAGTTTGGAAAAAAACTTAGATCTGGATATCTCTGATCCTCATGCACACAAGCTTAAGAGCTCGCTCGCACGAGAAGTAGAGAGAAGGCTTTTGGAGCCTCGCGAGGACTTAGGTAAATCAGCAAGGACTCTGTATCTCGATCGCGCGAGGACCTAAGTGTAATATGGCTCACTCGCGCGAGGCCTCACGTGGCACTCTCCAGATAATTGAATGTCAGTTCGGTTGCACGAGAAATGACCAGTTTTGACTTCGCGCGCTCGAGCCTTGGGGCTCGCTCGAGCGAGGAACAGAGTACTTATGTTGGTTCTTTTACTTCTAATTTTTTAGTAGTGTATGCCGTAGGTTCCTTTATGCTTCCTTATGGAATGCTTGGACATTGTTAACTATAGGGTGGACGTGTGGATATATGTGTGAGCTCATACGAACGAGGGTTGATCTAACCATGGTGTGAATTCATTTGAGGTAGGGAAAACTCGGTAGCATGTGTATTTAATTTCAGCTAGCATGTGTGTAGTGATATGATAGAAATACGTATGCTTTATGAATTTTGTCTTCAAAATAGCATGAATTCATTTATGTAGCTTTTAAACATGCGAAATCAGAAAATGTGATCACTAAGAGGAAAGTGTGTGTGTGTGTGCTATGAGTGTGAGTTCAACATCCTCATTAGTGTGACATGTGAAAGATATGTATGTGACATCAATAGGGATGAAATTAAGTACGTGTGGAACATGTGACAACTAAATTACTATAATTAGCACAAACTCATGATGATAAACTATATGTAAATCTTTGCACATTTGATTTTAGCTTGAATTGTGAATACCCAACCGACACGGCAAGATATCCATGATGGACTTGGTGTGATATCCGTGACTAGTACGGCGGGATATCCGTACAAATCATACACCGGTTCGGCGGGATATCCGTTCTTTGATTTCCAACAGTGGAAATACTTCGTCCGACACAAGTCACCTTATGCAGAGGGACTTGGGCATTGTGCAATGGTTCATGTGAACTACGATGGTGGGTACTTCCACCGGGGGGCTCGATGCTATACATGCTTGAGTAATTATTTAAGTAATCAATTGAAGTGCATGCGTTATAAGGGGGTGTGTTGTGAGAAAACTATGAGAAATGTGTTTTGAAGCTATGCATTAGATATTCTTTTTAGTCATATTATATGCTTCAAACTGTGTTCCATATGCCTTGAGATATGTAATGAGAGCCGTGTGTAGTGTAAGAAAATATGCATGCTATTGTTTTCCTTATTGAGCTATGATATAGCTCACCCTTTGACTATACGTCACAGGCTTGGAGACTGCATAGGATACTGAGAACCAGGACGTGGAGGACACGGATTACGTGCCTTTGGAGGAGTCAGAGCCCCTTCCAGAAGAGTTCTTTTAGTAGACGTGTGTTGTGGTACTTTGATTTTTGTGAGATTATTGTAAGGCTTGCTACGTCCAACCATTTATGTTTTGTAAGAAGTCATTTCCTTTGGGATACTTTATTCTTTTTGTGAACCATTCATGTGTGACTTTGGCATGTCACTGATTGTTCGATTCGGTTCTTTTGCTCATGCGATTGGTATGATATTTGAACCGTCTTTTGTAAGTTTTGAGTTATCTCATATAGAAATGGAGGTTTATTTGCTTTATGATGACTCTATCTATTTAGTCAGATAATGCTTTGTGTCCACTTTAGGTGTGGATTTACCAAGTGTCATGTATGATATATGGGGTACAACCTTGAGGGTTGTGCTAACGGTGCAGGTTTCGGGGTGCCAAAATCTGGGCTATCACATAAAGCTTATAGCCCATTATACTAATGACACACCAATAGCACTAATATGTATAATTATATTAATCATCATTAGAGCCTTTTCCCATCAATTTCGGTTGGCTATATAAATCATAAATGCATCTATTAAATAATCTATTAAAAGGCAACTATTTATTTTTATGTGGCAAAGGAAAAATAACGATGGCATTAATGCAGGTCATGCTGTTTCAGGTTAGATTATTCATGCATCTCAAAATGGTATAAAATTATATTAAGTGACCCTCTTACATGCACACGCAAAATAAATTAAGACACCACAACTAAAGCTTATAACCCATTATACTAATGACACACCAATAGCACTAACATGTATAATTACATCAATCATCATAGCCTTATCCCATCAATTTTGGTTGGCTATATAAATCATAAATGCATCTATTAAATAATCTATTAAAAGGCGACTATTTATTTTTATGTGACAAAGGAAAAATAACGATGGCATTAATGTAGGTCATGCTGTTTCAGGTTAGATTATTCATGCATCTCAGAATGGCAGATTGATGATTCTATGCCCATTTAAATGGTCCCTTGTTGCAGATGAGTTCTCTATTCTGGTCACACTTAAATTGTAAAATATCATTATTTTCTATCCACACATTGGTCTATTGAAATTTTATCTGTACAGATTGGCACATGCCACATTCTTTCATTCATTCAATATAATAAGGGGAATCCCATAATTTTTTATGGATCACCTTTTTCCTTCCTTATCTAGACTCATAATTTTTATTTTTATTTTTTTTGGAGGTGGTGTCCTAAAGCCATCTCGTAACATTCATGTGTTCAGTGATCATTCTTGATCTGCGCAAGATGTCACATCCATGTCAATTTGGCAAAATTATTTTTGTCCTCGTGGCTATAGACAACTTTATTACTAATATGGAGCCAACCGAATAATCCTTTGTCTAATGGATCTTTTTGGTTTAAATGACTCATTGATTAGGTTAAAGATGGTATTTGCATTTCTACTTTGAATGTAAGACGCCGGTATGATTGTATTCTTTAATGGGATGTGCCTTGCACAATCATATTTCCATCTCTGGGTGAACTTTGCTCCAAATCAATGATGTTGTACACATTGTAAAGTTCTTATAACAACTAAAAGGAATGATCCTATTGCTCAGCCATTGGAGACATCACAAAGGTGGCTCATAAATTTAGCTGCCACTTTAATTAGTGTGATTAGTCCCCATCTACTTGGGTCATTGAAAAGCTGTTGTGAAAAAACTTAGTAGCTGGCCATTATTCTCTTGGGAAAAAAGGTTGGCATATTACTAAATATGTAGATGCTAGAAATATTCAACATATGGATATAAATAACAAAAGAAAATCACATAGAATGTTGATGGAAAATTATAACATTATACACTGAATCAAATTTGAACTTCCATAACATAGATATATAAACATAAGGACTATCTATGGCTGTATGTGTTTCTCATTGAATCTTCCAATGTCAAGATTGTTGGTCATCTCTAGAGTGTTGTCTGATTATTGGTGAGACAACAGTGGAAGAAATATAAATAAAAAAGTGGAGGAATAAAAATTGGTTAAAACAGTAAATCTAAAATACACACAGCTTGCAAGATATAAGGATGTTGTAGCAAGTTTTGAGTAAGTAAGAGTTTGTCCCACCGAGAAATTGATCTAGAACCCAAAATGGGTTATATTAGTAGGCCTCCAGATCTGGCTACAGATCTGACAATCTTAGAAAAAGGGAGTTGGGTGTCACAACTATTCTAAATTATCACTAAAAGAAGGGAAATGAAATGCAGTCCTATCCTAAAGAAAGGGTTATGAAGAAGGTAGTGATGGTATGTGTTAAAATAAAGATAAAATGATGGGAAGTAAGTAGTTAAGCTAGGGTTACATCAGCTATGTAACTCAGATTTAGGTCTGTCTCTGCAGCAATCCCTCAGATGGCTACAAGCACATCCCCAAGGAAGATGTATCCAACTCAACCTTTATGGTTTGGCCTGGTCTCTTAAGGCTATAGCCTTTCCACTTCAATGGTCACAAGCTATCCAATAGAGAGGATCAAACCACATGAATTAAGTCAGAAAACCAATCTAATCAAATGGAATAGACTGATCTTAAGGTTATTACCTGTCCACTTAAATGGTCACAGATTATCTAATAGATGTCCTCAACGCAACTAATCAAATCAGAACATTAAAACTATTGCAGACACTATGCATGCCAGGCTACAAGCTCAAGCATCCATGGGAGCAAATAGCTCTTGAAAGACTAGTGGAAACCCAACAGTTCAATGTGGAGGCTTTAAGTGTAGCTGGTCATTGCCACAAAAGGCTCGCAATGACTCAGCTCACAAGTTTGCAATCTCTACAAAGAAATCAGAGCTAATATCTGATATTGGTCAAGTACAATAGAGGGGAGCTTGTTCCTGCAAGAACCTCTCACCAGGCTACAAGCTCAAGGGCAGAGGAGAAGAATCCTTCTCAGAGTTGTGGCTTGGAATCACCCTAGGGTTATAGTCTGTCCACTTAAATGGTCACAAGCTATCCACAAAGATTATCCACACCATAGAGAACTGAGATAGAACATGTATATTGTTGATGCCACCATGGTCCCAGGGCTACAAGCTCAAGATTCCATGGGAATTTCAAATCACCTTAAATCCTAAATGTGTGGCATAGATTGAACAAACCTATAGGCAAATAGAAGATTCACATATTGAATAAACAATTAAAATACAAATTTCATTGCTCAACACAATACTTACAATGAGATTTCTCAAGGCAACAACCTTGTGCAAAATAGCTCATCAACTAATCCCAATGTGCACAAAACCCATTACAAAACTAATGAAACTAAACCTAATTGCTTACAGAGAATTTAGCCAGCAATTGTTGGGCTAAGAGAGAAGAAAAAGTGGAAAAAGAGGTGATCAAACCCTAACCCTAGTCTGCTTGAGCTCATAGCTGACAGAGGTTGAAGGAGGGATGATGATTCTAAGTTAAATTTATAGTTTAAATACTTAGCCAACAAAAGATTACATCCTAATTTTTAGGGCAAATGTGGCACTGTTACAACCCTTGGATGCCTTGGGATGTGTGCCTCATGATCAGGGCCTCAGGATGTATGCCCTAGACATGGGGAAATCCCAAAAAGGTCATTGACTTAAGACTGAGAAGTGGAGAGCCTAAGCTTCGTGGGGTTCACTTCTGCTCATTAATTCTTTCGTGCGGCTTGCAGAGTCCTCGTGAGGTAACATTTAGCTTTGAAAGCTCCTAGCTTGCACAGGTGGACTTTGAATACTTGCGCAGCTGCTCTGCACTGCAATGCTGTCGCGAGGATGAGTTGCACTGAATTAGCTTGACTCATGCAGCAGAGCTTCAGGTATCTCCTATCGCGAGGATCTCACGAAGTAAAAGTTGAATCTCATTTTGCTTCTTATCAAATGAATAATGCAGCTCTCCAGGTAGAGGGTATAGCTTTGAAGTGCGCGAGGACATTTCTGGGGCTCCCTTTCCTCTTTAACCACACGAGGACTTCGTGAGTTTGTTATTGTTCTTTGTGTAGATTGGCCTCGCTAGATAGTGCATGTGGCTGATATAAGACTTGTTCCTCGCGAGAGCTTCGCGAGCTGGATTTCTAAAGGCTTAGTGCATGAGGACTTTGCGAGGTCCTTGAGTGTTGGTTACAGCTGAAGCACGTGACTACTGCGCGAGAGACTGCTTTGGGGAAGTTCCTTCACTGAGCTGTACGAATTCCTCGCGAGTTCCCTTGTGCTGCATGTAACATTTGTGCGTGAAAGCTCTGCTGTAGACTTGAACAGCACGAGGCAGCCTTTCTACTGTGCGAGATTGCATCTCTTTTGCTTCTCTGCTACGCAGCTATTGCTGTTGCACATCTCTCCACTCACATCCAAACTTTTTTTCATCTGCTTGACTTTCTTAGTCCACCTTGACAAGCAACATAGTCACCATGGTGTGTACAGCATGGTATTCTATTAGTCTTTGGCTCAGCTGTCATCCCTTGCTTGAATGCACTCTCTTCTTAGCACCAAAGGCATGGACTTTGTGTTAAGCTATACAAATTATTACTAACTACAAAACAAGCAAAACAAGAGTTATTAGTCAGCTTCAAGGTATAGCAAAGGCCAGGTTAAGAGGTGAAAAGTGATACTTTTCAGTGAATAACATACCCCCAAACCTAATCTTTGCTAGTCCTCGAGTAAAGCAAAATTTAATCAACTACTCCAAGAATGTAAATGCCACTTTCGTAGGGAGCACGAATGCATTTAGCTTATGAATCAATCCTTTTAAACCCCTAGGTGATCCCTAGTAGAGGAGTGAAGTCTCCTGAGGGTTTTCAGTGAAGGTACCCACAAACTTCTCAATGAAAACATTTAACAAAAGTGCAACATTCATCAAATCAGCATTCCATAAACCGAGCATCAGTCAACCTTTGATTCTTTTCAAAATGTGAGGAATTTAAACAACTGATATATACAGACATTTAATCATTTAAAAACTCTTGCAAGTATGCATATCAATTCCAATCAGTTTTCAACAAGAGAAACAACAAGTGTATGTCAGTACTGAGCTCACTATCAATTAAAAAATTAGGTTTAGGCAATGCCCAATACATTCAATGTCAAACCCAATGCTTACCAGGGCAGTCTCTCACAAAGAATTTTGAGGGTTTTCATTTCACACAAGCTCAAGAACAGTTACAGCCCCCAAATGGGTCTACAAGCATGAGCATAGGCAAGGCTCCAAAATTCTGACGCCATTGGCTATTTCCCACCATATATTGGACAACTCCTCATCTCCACATACCAGCTCATTCACTTAGGATCACAAGGTCTTATGATTGGGTTGTGATGTGGCTTATGGGTGTAGGTTATAAAAAATGAAAGGAGGTTGCAAAATTGAGAAATTAGCACGTGAAGGAGGTGATTCATGACTTCACCTTCTTTAGATCAGTACATTTCATCTTCTTTGATATTTTTCAAACTTGAAGTGGCCAGCTTCTCCTCTTATTTTTACTTTTTCTAATAAAATTCCCTCTTGACTCCTCTCTATCCCTTTTCATTAATTTGTTTTTCTATTTTTCCTTTGAATACATTTTTCTTTTCTTTTTATTTGTATTATTCTGAAATGACACCCTCTTCCCAGCTGCTACACTGTTATCTTCCTTTTGTATTTCTCCTCCATTCACCAAATGTTGACCCTAGCTTGTTCATCTTCAACTCCTCCTTTACCTTCTGAATTCTCAGAGTGGGGGTAGGTTTGAATCAGGTCCATAGGTTTAGGTGCAAGTACTCAGGTATATTTTGAAGAAAACTAGAAATTAAAGCTCAAAAGGTATATGCATAAGGGCAGTTCATTGGGTTTGGTATTTTTAAGCTCAAACTATCCAAGAGAAGGCATTGATCCTTTCCTAAAAGTCATGGGTACTGTCAGCTGTTTCAACTTGGAGATGCCTAACTTCTAGTGAGGACATTGACTCAGCCAATCCCTAGAGCAAAAAGAGTTGCCTAAGACACTCCTCAAAAAAAAATTTGTAGGCCCAAATCTCACTGGATATGGTCATTCATTGAACTCATAGGCATGTCCTCACCTTTTTCTCTCATTAATGGTTTACCAAGTGCTGAAACAAGTGAGTTTTCTTGGTGTTCACCTCATGAAAATGTTAAAAATTGAAAGTGTTTAATGCCTAAAGGATTGCAAAATTTTAAATTTCCTCATTTTCAAAGTTCCTTAGGTGGACTTAGCTCTATTTCTATCTTACTTCCTTGGTTCTGCTGTACTTAGGTTAACTAAATCGTTAGCAAACCTTGCCACACTCCCAAACCTATGAGTAGTGTCCTCACTGATTCAAAGATAAGGGATATATGCAGCAAGGTGTTGTGATAAAAATGAGACACAAACAAAGCAAAGAATAAAAGCAAAGAAAGTACATACAAACTTCTAAAATAAACAAACATGCAAATAGCAGAAATAGAGTGGACCAAATAAACTTCCAACAAAAGCTACCAAAGAGAAATTTCATTTATAACATAGAAATATGTGCAATGCAAAGGAACATAACTACAAAAGGACTTTACAAAAAACATCATAACTAACTACATGTAAAAATCTAATCATCTGAATTTTCGGCTGCTTCAGCCTTGTCTTGGACTCCTTTTCCTTTTTCCTTCTTCAGAGTTGTAGTAGTGGACAGTGATCTTTTTGAAGTAAATTTTCATTGCTTGGTGTTGACTGTTTTTCTAGGAGAAGGTGCAGGTTTAGGGGCAGGCTTTGGTGTAGGCTCCTTAATGTTGATCCCAGGTTTTATCTTTTTGGGTTCTTGGGGTTTAATAACAGTTGCTTTTAGAGGGGCTTTAGCAGTGAAGAGTTTGGCAGCAGCTTCAGCTAAGTCCCTATCACCAATATCTTCTAAGGTTTGCTATAAGGCATGTGCAGTCCTAGCATACTCATTTGCTCTATCCTCCACTAATCTCAAGGATGTCTACAATTGCTTGATCACATCCTCCATTCCATAAGCTCTATTCTTCTCTTGATTGTATTGGATCATTATACCCCTCCACCCTGCTTGATCTTCTTCTTCTCTAACTTGTGGGCTAGTTGCGGGAATTTGATTTTATCAAGGAGGGGTTGCTAAACTGATGTTTTGAGGTCAGCCATGCCCCTAACCACATCTCTTTTTATGTTAGCATTTTCCTTCATGGCTTGAAGGAGGGTGTAGTATGGAGGCATAGGGTTAAAAGAGGTTGGTAATATGGGTTGCTCAATAGTTGAAGAAGGGCCAGCCAGCAATGATGAAGGGATGGATGATGGGATGGGTAGGGGGGAGGTAGAGGGTAAAGGCTGAGAGACTTGAAGCTCAGGTACTATGAGGTTTGGGAGGCTTTTGAGGAGGTGGGTATGAGGTTTTCTACATCTGTAGCAGCATCAGAGGTTGCTACTATAAGTGGGGTTCTGGGTAAGGGAGTACTAGAGGTTGGGCAAGAATGGGTAAAAGGTCAGGTTGGGTATCTGTTTCAGTTTCAGGCTCAGGGTCTGTTTGTGTGAAAGCATTGGTAACTGTAATTGGAGAGATTATGGGAACAGCTAAGGTTAGGGGTTAGGGAGAAGGGGGTGGAGTAGGTAAATGGGTGGGTGTAGGGATAGGTGGTTGTTGTGATGGTTGGGTTAAGTTGGATAAGGTTGATTGGATGGTTTCTAAATTGCTAGGAATGGAGGCCTGGTTTTGGAGAATGGAGTTAATGTTTTGAAGGGTGGCCTCCATGGATGTTTGGGATTGGGTGTTGGCCATCACTTGGGATTGAAGAGAGAGGAGGAGGTTGAGGATTTGGGATAGGAAATCAGGAGTGATGGGTGCTGTGGGTGGGAAGGGTGGGATTGGATGAAATGGGGAGGTGGGTGCATGGTGGAAGGTAGTGTGCTGTGGTAAAGTAGGTGTAGGAGTAATGTGTTGTGGTAGGGATGAATCAGGTGGAGTGGTAAAATGATGAGGATGTGGTGAATCTGGGGGAGGGATAAACTCATAATTGATTTCCCCTATAATAGAGGTCATCATGGTTGAGTATCCCTCTCAAGAAAAAGGGTTTTGGTCATGGGTAGGAAAAAAGGGATGGATTGGCCCAAAGGTTCAAGGGTATCAGGTTCAATGGGCTGAGGTGAGGATATAGGGGTTGGTGAGGGTGGTTGGATATCTATGGTTGGGTCTGGTATGATTATTGTTGCAGGGATTGGGATAGGTTGGGATACATATGTGGAGTGGGGTTCAGTAGGGGCTTTGGTTAGCTTCCTTTTCTTTTTGTATGTCACTTTAACAGGTAGGCTGGGATGGGCTGTGGGTGTAGGAACAGGTGTAGGTAAAGTTAAAGGAATGGTAGGGATGGTTAGGCTAGTTGTGGCTGATGTAATGGGTAAAGGTATAGGTATAGATGATGTGGCTGTGGTGGGCTATGAGGATGATGTGATGGTAGTAGATGGAGATGTTGTGGTTGCTGAGTTGGTTATGGGTGCTGAGATTATGGATTGTTGTTGAGGTAATGAGGTTATTATGGAGGGTTGGGAGGTTAGGGTGGAGGTAGGAATTTGCATGAGAATGGAGATTATTGTTGATGACGTAATGTTTCGCAAGGTAGTGCTGGCTAGCACACTTGAGGTGGCTACTTGAGAGTAAGTAGTAGGGCTCGCAGTAGCAGAGACTGATGGAATGGTTGTAGAGGTGAGGGCTGCTGTAGAGGTGGCCACAGAAGCAGCAGCAGCTACTTCCTTCTTCTTCCTTTTCTCAATCATGGTGCCACTAATTTTCCATTGCTTTTTGCCACATTTGTTGGGGGCCAGGTTTAGGGTCTCCTCATTCAATTGAAAGTGATAGCCACCTAGCTGTAGCAAGGTTGTACTGAGCCTGCAGTAGGGCAATGAGTGGGGCTTCTGCTCCTTCTTCACTTTCTCATGTATATCCTTCTTTCCATCAAAAATTAATTTTGCTGCATCAATGTAGTGGTTAAGGTGGAAGGAGTAAAGAGCATCAGTAGTAGGGAACCTCCTCTCCTGCTGGTGCCCAGAGTAATATATATTCTTCCTAAGTAACCCATCCATAAATCTCAGGTTAGGGTGCAAATCCCTCTTCCTAATGGACAACCCTGATGCAGTAACTCCTCCAGTGAGCTCGTTGGAAATTTTTGAAATTGTGGCTATCAAAGGAGGACCCAAGCCACACTCTGTGTTGTACTTGGTTGGTATCCCAAGTATCTCAGCAATTGCTGCTTGGTTAAATAATATCTAAAAATTGTCTATCAGCACCAGCAATGCTGGGTTCCCATCATCCCCAGTCTTCACCCTAGTATTTTGATAAAACAACTGCACTTGTCTAAGGAAGACTAGCTACAGTGGGGGCCTCAATAGGGGAAGCAGTGTGGTCTTGGTCAAGTATTCAATGGTGGCAGCTGTCTCTGCTAGGTCCTCAAAGAAGGCCTTATCAAAGGCAGTTTCTGCTGCTAGCTTAATTGTAGCCACAAATGTAGAGGGGACCCTGAGATACTCATTATCTTCCTCCTCCTCAGGGACCTAAGGAGCCATTTCTTTTCCCTTTTTCTATTTTTTCTTTGCTTTCATAGGGCTCATAGCAGGTGGGTGCTCTCTGGCCCTCTTTTTGGGAGTATATTTCTTCTTTTAAGCATGGGCATCAGAGGCCACACCCTTGGCCTTCTTCATAGGGGCTGCCCTCTTCTTGGTTTGTTCCACTTGGGATTCAACAACTTGAGTAGGTACCTCAAAGGTTTCCACTATGGAGGCTTCTACAATCATCACAGATTTTTAAATTGCCACAAGGCTCCCAGTGGGTGTAGGGGTCACCAGGGCAGCCAATCTGTCAATGAATTTGGAACCCGTGGCCATAGCTACTCAAATTATTCAAAACTAGGTCTTTAAAATATAAGTTTAGGTAGTGCACACTCTAAGAACAATTTTGTATCTAAATATCTCCCTACTTAACACTTACAAAAGTAGCCAATCAACCCAAATGAAAGGGCGAGAGATCTTACCACCAAATTGAAAGGGTTCCACTTCAAACGATGCACGTTGGATCAAATTCCCCCAAACTGAGTTCAAAGTAACCAGGAGGTGATGTGGGACACAATTACAGGAGGAAAATGGCTGAGTTGGAGTGGTTTTGGAAATAGAGAAGAGAGAAGGGAGGAGGGAGCTCAGGAGTGCTCAGTGAGACTTAGGGCAAAGACGAGATGAAGTGAAGGAAGTGAAAATTCGCAGGTTTAAATGAAGGAACCCGTGCTTCGCTAGGCTGTCGCCAGGTACTTCGTGGGGTAGCCTCTTCTCACACGCTTAAATGGGATATCGCGAGAAATGAAGTCGCAGAGAAGAAAGATGCCTCACGAGGAATGTAGTTTAGAAGAACTACCAATCTCGTGAGGTCACTCGCAGAGCTGAAATTGGGTCACAGCGCGCGAAGCCATTTCTCATCCCTCAGGTAGCTTATCTATTATCCTCGTGAGAAACAAATGTTCAGAGCAATAAGGCATCGCGAGGCAGTTAACACTGCATGCTTCAGACTTTTCGCTCGCGGGGCTCTCGCGCAGTAACAATGCTTGATTCCTGTTCTTTGCACAACTCTATGTTGCTGACAAGATAGAGCCTCGCGAGGTTCAATATCAAGCTTCAGTAGGTGCTCTTGCTCGCGAAACTCTCGTGAGGAACAACTTGCCTATAAAAACTCTACGAGAAAGCCTTCAATTTATTCAAGTGACTTGTGAATGTGAAATTGAGGCCATAGAGCCTCGCGAGAAAGCACAATTTACCCTTTTTCTCAATGCTGCATATTGGCCAATGCATCAATACTAACATGCACCTATCCATCGTGCATCAGCACCAACTTCCTTCAAATGTAACCCTTTCATCATGATAAGTGAAGGCCCATTACCAACATATGTACATACAAAATTCAAAGTGCTATAGATTTTCAATTATATCTTATTCATGACATTTACAATGACAGCACCTCAACCACTCAACCAGAAATAGAGCATGCATATCAACACACCACTCAGATGACAACACATTAAATTTAGATAACAACACATGCACATCACAGCACAACACACAACTCAAAAGAAAACAGACAAAACTTGTAAATCACACACATGAAACACGACATGACAAAAAAAAAATTTAAGCAAAGCAAAACACAAATTCAACAATTATGGTACATAGTGTACAGAGTTGGGGGTCACTATTCAGTGGGAGGTTCATGCAAGTGAATGGTCTGAGGAGGCTCCACTGAATTTTCTACACAAATTTTTAGCCTTTGCCAATTCACCTTCATGATTTTTCCAGACATGGGATCCAAGATCTCCACAGCACCAGATGGGGAGGCATGGGTGACAGTGTAAGGTCCATCCCATCTAGATTTTAACTTCCCTAAAAAGAAATTTAATTTAGAGCTGAAAAGCCAAACCTTGGTACCAACATTGAAGTCCTTCCTCATGAGTTTCTTGTCAAAGAATGCCTTGGATTTCTCCTTGTAAATTCTTATATTTGTATAGGCTTCAGTCTCAACTCATCAAGCTCTGACATTTGTAATTTCCTATGAGAACCAACAGTAGTTAGATCAAAATTTAGTGTTTTGATAGCCCAGTAGGCTCTGTGCTCTAACTCGACTGGTAGGTGGTAGGCCTTGCCATAGACCAGCCTAAAAGGGGACATACCAATAGGGGTCTTATAGGCAGTCCTATAAGCCCACAAAGCGTCATTCAGCTTTTGTGCCCAGTCCTTTCTATTTGTCCTCACAGTCTTCTCCAAAATGTGCTTGATCTCCCTATTAGAAATTTCAACTTGCCCACTGGTCTGTGGGTGGTAGGGAGTTGCAATTATGTGTATAACAGAATACTTTTTTAGCAGATTCTCAAAAGGCCTATTACAGAAATGACTCTTCCCATCACTAATGATAGGTCTAGGGGTGCCAAATTTGGAGAAGATATTGTCCTTTAAAAATTTAAGGACAACTGTGTGGTCATTGGTTCTTGCGGCAATGGCTTCCACCCATTTGGACACATAGTCCACAGCCTCAAGTATAAAGTTGAAACTCATAGAAGGAGGAAAGGGGCCCATAAGATTAATGCCCCAAATGTCAAAAAGTTCTACCACAAGGATGGATTGTAATGGCATTGAATCTTTCTTGGAAATGCCTCCCGACCTTTGACACCTCTCACAGGCTTGGCAATGTATGTATGCATCTTTGAATAAAGAGGGCCAATAAAACTCACATTGCAAAACTTTTGCAGCTGTCTTTTTGCCATTAAAGTGACCTCCACAGGCTTGCTCATGGCACATAGAAAGAATGTTGTGAAACTCACTTTCAGGCACACATCTCCTTACAATCTGATCTGCACAATGCTTATATAGGTATGGTTCCTCCCGTAGATAATGATTGGCCTGAGAGAAAAATAGGTCTTTTTCCATCTTGGACCAGTGAGGGAGGATCCTACCAACAACAAGAAAATTCACAATGTGTGCAAACCAGGGCACACTAGACTGCATAGAAAATAACTACTCATCAGGGAATAATTCATTGACAGGTGTTACTGCACATTTTTCCAAAACAATTCTAGAGAGGTGGTCAGCCACCACATTCTCAAGTCCTTTCTTATCCTTGATCTCAAGATCAAACTCCTGCAATAGGAGGATCCATCTGATCAGTCTTGGTTTGGCATCCTTCTTATCCAATAGTTATTTCATGGCTGAGTGATCAGTAAAAATAATAATTTTAGACCCAAGCAGGTAGGGTCTGAACTTGTCCACAACAAACACCACAACAAGCAACTCCTTCTCAGTGGCAGTGTAGTTGAGGTGAGCTTCAGCTAGTGTTTTACTGGCATAATAAATCACTGTAGGCAGCTTATCTTTTGTCTGCCCTAAGACAGCACCTATGGCCAAGTCTGATGCATCACACATCAATTCAAAGGGAAGTGAGTAATCTTAGGCCTGGATTACAGGAGCAATGGTAAGACACTTTTTTAAGACCTCAAAGGCCTTAAGGCACTCAGCAGAGAATTCAAATGGCACATCCTGACATAGCAGGTGGCACAATGGCTTGGCAATTTTGCTGAAGTCCTTAATGAAGCTCTTGTAAAATCCAATATGTCCTAAGAAGGATCTGATTTGCTTGACAGTCCTGGCTGGGGGCAGGAGTGATATCAAGTCTACTTTAGCTTTATCAACCTCTATTCCTCTGTGAGAGACCACATTGCCTAACACAATTTCTTGTGTTACCATAAAGTGGCTCTTTTCCCAGCTTAAGAACAAATTGGTCTCTTCACATCTTTGTAAAAACGGGTCAAGGTGACTCAAGCACTGGCTAAAACTGTCCCCATATACTGAGAAATTATCCATGAATATTCCAAGAACTTGTCAATCATATTAAAAAAAATTACATACATGCACCTCTAAAATGTGGCTGGGGCATTGCACTGTCCAAAAGGCATCCTCTTGTAAGCAAAGGTGCCAAAGGGACATGTGAAAGTAGTTTTTTCTTGATCATGAGGATACACAGGGATTTGGTTATACCCTAAGTATCCATCAAGAAAGAAGTAAAATACCTTCTTAGCCAGCTTATCTAGAATTTTGTTAATGAAGGGGAGAGGGAAGTGGTCTTTCCTGGTTTTGGTGTTGAGTTTTCTGTAATCAATGCAAACTCTCTAGCTAGTGGTCTCTCTGGCTGGCATTAACTCCCCAAAATCAGAAATAATAACTATTATGCCTAACTTTTTGGGTACCACCTGGATGGATGACACTCACTCTGAATCTAAAATGGGGTAAATCACCCCTACATCCAACAGTTTTACTATCTCCTTCAAGACCACCTCCTACCTGTGAGGATTAAGCTTCCTCTGCATCTCCCTTGAGGCTTTGGCACCCTCTTCCAAGTAAATTTTGTGCATGCAAACTGAGGCATCAATGCCCTCTAGATCAGTAATTATCCACCCCATTGCCTTTGTGTGCTTCTTGAGAACACTCAATAATTCCTCCTCCTGCTCACTAGTGAGAGAGGAAAAGATAATCACTAGAAGCTTTTTGTTTTACCCCAAGAAGACATATTTTAATGTGTCTGGGAGCTATTTCAACTCCAGCTCAAGGAGACTTTCAATGGAAGGCAGCAAAGGTGCTTTGGTGGTTTGAGAAAGGGGCAACAATATAGGTTTCTAGTTTGAATACTGCACTAAGCCCACAGAAGACTCTATTTTGGTGGTGTCTTCGGTCATGAGAACTTGGACCTCCTCCTCAACCATACTCCAAATACTTTTCAAATTTTCAACTATATTTTCTCAATCCAGCAGATTGGATAATTCTTCTTCCACAAGACCATCAAGTGCATCTATTACACAACAATTCTAAATATCCATCTGAGGTTACCTAACAGCATTGTACACATTTAATTGAGCCTTCATGTTCCCAAATATCACCTCTATCACCCCTGACCTGCATTGTATGAAAGCATTTGTAGTGGCCAAGAATGGCCTTCCAAGAATGATAGGAATTGGGGTTTTACTTTTACAAGGGTCCATGTCCAAAACTAGAAAATCAGCAGGATAGTACAACTTGTCCACCCCACCAAAACATCCTCCGCCACACCCACAGGTCTCTTCTCGGACATGCCAGCCAGCTGGAGCACAACTGATGTGACTTTAGCTCCCCCAAACCTAGCTCCTCATACACAGAATATAAGAGCAGGTTCACACTGGCCCCTAAGTCCAAGGGGGCTCTACCAATGGTATGGTTTTCAATTATGTAGAGGATAGGAGGTACTCCTGGGTCTTGTAATTTCTCAGGTGTGGCAATGGACAAAACTGACTCAACATGTTTAACAGTAAAAACTTTTTTGGACAACTGCACCCTTGCCTTTCTTTTCTGTGTGTAGAGGTCCTTTAAGAATTTAGCATAGGTCGAGACCTATTTTATAGCATCAAGCAGGGGTAAATTGATCTTGACCTGCTTGAAGGTCTCCATCATTTCCTCCATCTGAGCATTTCCTTTATTAAAGGGAGATGGGCCAACAAGTGCATGAGGAAATGGCAGCTGTGGGACTGCTGGTGCCACAGCTGCATGCCTAACTACATTATGGTCAAATTTTCATTTTTTTTCTTTTTTCCTCACTTATTGTTTGCTGTTGGGGCTCAACATCATCCCCTTTATTTTGACCTTGCTGCTCCACAGCAGGGGATGAATTCTTTGGTTCTTCAACACTCACATTTCTTTCATTTTCACTCTCTATGACCTCCTCAGCTGCCTTGCCCACCAAGTTGTCGACCACTTTGTCACTCCTTAGGGTAGTGATTGCATTAGCCTCCTCATGGGTAGAGGAGCCTTCCCAATCATATACTGTTCTTTAGGGTTGACCAAGGGCTGACTGGACAGTTTGCCCTCCTCTCTCCTATTCAAAGCATTACATATTTTACCCAGCTGGTCCTCTATTGTTTTAATGCTTTGGCCTTGAGAGTGCACAATTTGGACCAAGTTCCCCAAATTCTGCATAGATGCCAGCATTTGCTCTTCAAAGGAAGAGGATCTGGGCTGTTGTGGGGGCAAGACCAACTGATTGGGTTGTGGGGCAGGCAACTAAAATTCTGCAATGGTGGATAACTTTGGTTAAATTGGTGCTGAGGTCTATATGGAGCTGCCAACTACTGTTGCTAGGGCCAAGGGTATGTATCTTGTCTCCACCTCAGATGTGGGTGGTTTCTCCATGTGTACCCAGCAGGCTACTGCCCATATGCTTGGGCAGCATTGGCATGCTCCATAACTAACTCAGAGAATTAGTTGGCTAATGGATAATCTTGAAGTGAATGTTTGGGAGATTGGCATATCAGACATGCCTCTTCCACTTATGCAGCCATACTAGGCTGCATCACATTCATCAATTTGTCAAACTTTAAACTCAGATTGTCCACCTTCCTTTCTAATTCATGTTGCACCTTAACCTCATACATTCCACCTCTAGGGATGGATTCTTTCACCAACTTAGCTGGGGTCTGGCTGTCATTGTGAGACAGTTATTCCTGCAGCATAGAATTCTCATCAATAATGTCAAACAACTCCCATGCCTCATCAGCTGTCTTGTGGAGGTAACTACCACCTCATAAGGCATCCACCATATCCCTACTCTTGGGATTAATTCCTTGGTAAAATACTTGCACAAGTTGCCACTGTAGAATTTGATGGTGGGGACATTGTTTTAACATCTCTTGAAACCTCTCCCATGCCTCATAAAAATCTTCAGTTGAGGACTGAGTAAATGACAATATGTTTGTCCTCATCTGACTAGTTTTATTCATGGGAAAGAATTTAGCTAGAAATTGACTTTTGAGGTCACTCCATGTCTAAATGCTATTGGCTGGGAGCTTAGAGAGCCAAGTGGTGGCTTTGTCCTTAAGGGAAAAAGGAAAAAGTCTAAGTTTAGTGGCTTCAGGTTCCAGGCCAGCAATGTTGAATATGGTGCAAGTGCCAAGAATTGGTCAATGTGCTTGTAAGGATCTTCCTTACTGAGCCCATGAAAAGATGGCAGCATGTTAATGGTGGAGGACTTGATTTTATAATTTCCCTCAACTGAAGGGAATTGTATGCAAAAGGGAGATGTGTAATCCCCAGGTGCAATGTATCCTTCAGAGTTCTTTGCCTCTCAGTCATGACAGTTGGCTTAGTTTCAATAGTAGGGGCTGTTGTGGTGTTTCTCAGTCTAAGAACCCTTTCAATTTCAGGATTTAGAGGTTTCAACTCAAGGTTTAAGGACCTCCTACCAAGCATACACACACAAAATTAGCAGGTAAAGAAGATGCTCACAGCAGACACAAAAAATTTGCAAACAAAAATCATAGCTACACAGATTTATAACTAATCTCTTGACAGGGAATTTTAACACAAATGGACTGAGATTTAGGGTAAAAGAAGTGCAAACAGAGCTAGCTAAACTCCAACTGCAGCTCTAGCTTTTCCCTGCTGCTGTTATCCAAGTTTACAAAAATTCCAACAACAATCAGTAGTACTTTTATTCTATTTAAGGTACAACTACAAAGAATTTTCTATTCTAAATTCTAGTACAACTCATGTCTACTAAAAAGATCAATATCCCTAACAGTGGTGCCAAAAACTTGTGAATCATCTCTAGAGTGTTGTATTATTATTGGTGAGACAACAGTGGAAGAAATATAAATAAAAAAGTGGAGGAATAAAAATTGGTTAAAATAGCAAATCTGAAATACACACAGCCTGTAAGATAGAGGACTATTGTAGCAAGTTTTGAGTAAGAGTTTGTCCCACAGAGAAATTGATCTAGAACCCAAAATGGGTTATATTAGTAGGCCTCCAGATCTGGCTACAGATCTGACAATCTTAGAGAAAGAGAGTTGGGTGTCACAACTACACTAAATTATCACCAAAAGAAGGGAAATAAAATGCAGTCCTATCCTAAAGAAGGGGTTATGAAAAAGGTGGTGATGGTGTGTGTTAAAATAATGATAAAATGATGGGAAGTTGTGCGACCATGGATCCTCTCGAACTCGTCGCGGCGATGCGCTCGCCTTGGGTGAAAATGTAGAGTCGCCACCCGGAGCTTTTGGTGACCCGGGAAACCTTCAAATCGATATTTTGAGCTCCGAAGTGCTAAATATGACTCTGATTTACCGGTCTTTGCCAAAGGCTCTAGGGTAGGGGCTTCGATTATCGATCGAGAAGGGTTTAGGCACCCGATCAGCCCGCACGTAGCAGTCTCTATCTATGACCAAAAATAAAAATAAAAGGGCAGAGTTTCCCCTTGCCCAAAGGCAATATGGTCCTATCAAGCTTTGAGCCAAACCGAAATTTCGGCAGCGTAACGGCTTGAATCCTTGGACGGAGGAGACACTAAGAAGGTAGAGGAAGGGAGGGGTGAGCCGGAGCTCACGGGCCCTTGTTGCACCGTGAAAGTCCTTCGCTTTGGCGTGCTTTCGATGGCTTAAATGGCATAAAAATGGGTTCTAATGCTAGGATTCAATAAAATAGGAAGTATAGGGTGAGGCCAAAGGCTAGACTTTAGCTAAAGGGAGTGATCTAATAGTTGAAATGGATTGAAAAAGATGAACTAAGCTTGCTGGAATTTTAGAAAATAAGTTGCATTTTCTCTCACTAGGGTTCTCTCTCTTAAGCTCTCTAATCTTTCAACCAATTTTTTCAACCCTTTGGAAAGAGCAGGACCTCTCTATTTATAGAGAAGGGAGGGGTTAAGGGATTACTTAAGAGCTAATTGGTTTAGCAATTAGGAAATCCCCCATCTAAGGTTTTCTAGGTTCTCAAAGTCCTAGAGGTTTGGGAAATGGGTTTCAATGGCGGATGATGGGGTGAGACCATGGGTGACTTAAGGGTTGCCCATAAGCTCAAAGGGGGTGCAACCAACCTCAAGACACCCACCCCAACAAAGGGGATGGTCAAAGGGTCAAACTAGATGAAGGAAATTCGAGCAACTGATGACAGTTACTGTAGCTAAGCTGGGCGTATATATTATATACGCCCAGTTTAGGAACAGTAAATTTCACCAAAAACAGGGGAGCTTTGGGAAGATGAAGCCCGTGGTGGGTCCCACCTATGCTGGGCGTATATATTATATACGCCAAGCCAAATTTCCCCAAAAAAAGGCAGGCGTATATAATATACACGCCTGACTAATCTGGGGTCAAATTGGCTGGGCGTATGTAATATACACGCCTGAGTAAAAGTTTTATGATTTTATGTGAAATTTTAATCGGCTATAACTTTTGACTCGCAACTCCAAATTGGGTGATCTTTGGCTTCTTGGAAAGCTGGAGAAGTCCTCTTTCCAATGGTATATGGCTCATCCTTGTTAATAGTCTATGTGAAATTCTATAGCTCTCCTCCCATCAACTGCTCAGGAAGGTTCAAGTTAGGTATGGGAAGGGAAACTAGGGTTTAGGGGTGATCTCTGAGGGTTGGGGAATGGTTCTAAAGGATTCAGGGTGATTCCTAAAGGTCTAGGTGGATTCCTGCGGGTTCAGGGGTGCCATCGGAAGCACAGGGGTAAATCTCTCCTGAAGTACCAATTGATCGGGCCTTGGGCCGAATTTGGGTGTCTACAGATGCCCCTCTTTGGTATTCGATCACTAATGATCGGATGCCAAAGACAGGAGACATCCGAAGTGGTCCAAGGCACGTTTGATGGGTCCGCCTGGTTCAACTCAATTCTCAAATATTCATGGCGATGGTGAGTGTACGTAAGCCCTCTCATTTCGGGATATCGTCCGTACCTCAAAGCTAACAGTCCCCAAGCGTATTGCGACATTACTGGGCATAACTGCGATGATCATAAAAAGTGTAAGCCCGCTAGCCGAGATATCGTCCACTTCCTAAGGGAAATTATAGATTTGTGATGTTGAGTATTAATCTGAACCAGACAGCTCCATGAAACGGGATGATCAATCTATGCTTCGGAATTGATGCGAAGGACACAAAGCGAAGGCCTTCAAACTGTGTCCAATCCTATGGGATATTGACAGCTCCATTGGATTCGCCACGGGTGCCTTTACCTAGGTAAGGCTCGGAATCTTGGGGCGAACCCATCAACCTCGAGGTCGCTTTAGCATGATTTACCCGAGTGGAGCGAATATTGGTGTCACAACACTTCTTGGGAATGTATGCTAAAAAAAAAAAAAAAAAAATTTATTTATTATTTTTTTTTTGTCATTTTCTGAATTTTCTTTTGTTTCGAGGCCTCTAAGCAACGCTCAAGGACCTCTGACAACTTTATTCTTGCACAACTTCTTTAAGTGGATCAAATGTCAATTGATACGCTTTAAGAATGCGTGCGCTCTGCCAGGGATAGGTGCACCTTGGGGATGTGCTCGTTCTGGTGGCGAGGTGCTCCTGATTCACATGAACCAGAGTGCCTTAACTTAAGACAAAGCTAAAGATCGGGCTAGGACCAATTATCCCTCGAAGGAGATGGCCAATTCTAGCCTTCGTCCCTAATGGAATCACATCTTACTAACTATGCATGTATGCACACCCATCGTGGGCTTATAAGCGCAAAAATAGGCGTGAATGGAAGCCTCGACCCTAAGGTATAATTTACGAGGACAAACGACCATCCTGCGGATACCCAGACGCAAGTGCGTACATTCAACAGGGACACCGTGCCTATACAGGTTTTAAGCCTGTGTAAAAGGAAATAAAAGGGAATGAGCCCTTCGGCCTGTATGTTTGCACATAGTTTGGTCGGTTGTGATTTCATTTTTGACGAGTTAGTTTCCACTGACAATAGACTTTTCGAATGGTCTGAAGTTGGGGGCACTCTTGGTCAACATAGATCCGAAGGGGGATGACCAGAGTGAATGCTTGGAAGGTGGGGTCAACCCACTCAGGATTTTTACTAAGCAGCAACAGGTTGTTATTTCTTCTCTTTTTTTTTTTTCTTTTTTTATTCTCTTTTTTTTCTTTTTTTCATGTCAGGTTGAGACTCTGGGCATGCTCAAACTGCCTTTATTTCTGCATGTATCCTTAGGCGAATCAACTTGCCATGTTGATATACCTTAGGGACGTGTGCATTCCGGTGATGGGTTCTTGGTTTGCCTGTGGGTCAGGCCTCAACCTCTACTGGGGGAGATCTGGGGCTAAGTGTATGCTTCCAGGAGTGACCGAGGATGAATGAAATTCATTTGCCTGCCGGATCAGGTACGGGGTGTCCCTGTATAAGATGGGGTTCGAGAACTTTCGGGTGGACCCTGATCATTCTGAATTGATTTAACACAGTTCTCGGAGTGGTGTAAATGGTCATTGCAGCGCTCTTTTGAGAACTAGTGTCACTTTCAACATTTTCTTTCCTTTCTTTTTTTTTGATTTTGTGGGCGCATTAAGTGGGCGCCTACAGGTCTAGATCTGTTTATTATAGCACAGTCCCTTTGGGCCAATCGAAGGGAACTCGAGGGGTCATTTGGGGATGCATGCACCCTTGCCTAATGATACATGGGCCTCTGAGGGGGGGCTGGACCGGGGTCTATAGCATACAAGGGGGTCCGTCGGGCCTCAAAATCAAAAATGGCCGGGTAGTTAAAAAAACTACCATTTCAGATATCGCTGACCAAAATCATGAAAATGGTTAGGCGATATATATATATCGCTGTCTAAAAATGGCGATTACAAAACCGAGCCCGAGCACAAAAGGGGCCCCCCTTTTCAAATTCTAACTCTCTCCCTCCTTCCTATTTGAGTTCGGGACAGCCCCCCTAGGGTTTTTGCATTTGATTTGGCTTGAGTTCTATTACCGGCGGTTGCGGGCATGGATCGAAAGATGCTTATCCTCCGCCGACATTTGTTTTTCTCTCCCATTGAAGGTAATCATTACCTTTCCTTCATTTTTCTTTTGAATTTTTGATGATATTGCCTCTCTCTTTTTTTTCTTTTGTGATGAAATGCTTTGTGATGCCTATATTTCCTTTCCTCTTTTTTTTTTGTTTTAGTTGTTTTTCCCCCCTTTTTTTTGAAATATTTGATTCCTTAGGCCTATTTTCCATCCATCATTCATTTATTTTTGTTTTTCTTGCTCTTCTTTGTTTTTGATGGATTAGTGCATTTTATTTGATGGATTGGTGCCTCTCTCTTTTTTTTGGGGATTAGCGCATACATATATTAGTATACGCATATATGTATATATTATTATTGATGTTTTTGTTTTTTTTTTGTGGATTAGTAGGCACACGCACACATCCTTTTTTTATGCTTGTTGATGGGTTAGTGCATTTATACACACATTTTTTTGTTTTGGATTAATACGCACACACACATTTTTTTTGTTAATGGGTCAGTACACACACATTTTGTCTTTTTTTTTTGGATTGGTACACACACACGCATTTTTTTTTTTTGGGTTAGTAAACATGCATCTTTTTCAGATTAGTACACACACACATCTCTTTTTTTGATTAGTATACTCGCACACACATCTCTCTTTTTTGTTTGGATTAGTATACTCGCACACTCATCTGTCTCTTTTTTTTTTTTGGATTAGTATACTCGTATATATTTATTATATATTTTTGGTTTCTTTGTTTTTGATGAATTAGTACACATGCACACATGTCTTAGTGCATATATATTTTTTTTCTTTTTTTGTTGGCACCCCTCCCATATGCCGATGCGTCTCATATTTTCAGGATGTCCGGTGATGAAGGGCATGATCAGCAAGAAGGGCCGGAGATGGCCTACGGTCCCCGTGGGGAACAATTCATCGTGTCTCAGCGCTCCTCCCAGCCTTGGTATGAAATGCAAGGCGAGGTTGCCCATACCAGCCTCCTCTACTGCCAGCACACCCACATGTCCAACTTTGGGATCGTCAGTCAGGTAAACAGATGAGCCCGTCCCCCCCCCTTTTTCACTTTTGTTTTCCATTGATGTCTTCCTTATACCACCTTGCCCCTATCTGATTGATGCTTTCTGTTTGCAGCCCCTGCCGCACATTATGTTCCGAGGCGGTTGGTTCAACCTCGAGCGTCTCGTGCTTTACCTTCCCCCAGTGGTGAAAGACCTACCCACCAATGCCGGTTTTGGGGATTTCATTTCGTGTCTCGCCGTGAGGGCCGATACGGTCTATATGAAGGCTCTGATAGAGCGTTTTCACCCCGAGACCATGACATTTCACATGGTCGTGGCAGAGATGACCTTTACACCTGCGGACTGGTCTATGATCACTGGGGTCCGTATTGGAGGGGTGCTCGTGGTACCTACCCGTACATCGGGTAAGGAGGAGGTGATTCGATTGATAGGGGCCTACCCGACCTCTGGGAATATTCGGGGTTCTGAGGTCAAGCTGTCCTGGCTGGTTGATCAGTTTGAGCCTCACTAGTTAGTGGACCAGGGCCAGCCTGACATGGCCATATATCACGAGCTCGCACGCGCACATATGCTAGCCCGCATTGCTCTGCTATTCCTCCTGGGCAAGACTGTCCTCTCCAACACCAGCGAAGGGCGAGTCTCCTTGTCCCTGCTCAGCCTGATGGTGAATTGGGAAACCGTGCATTGATTCAATTGGGGCGGCGCTATCTTTGTACTCATGTCGACCTAAAAGCGAGCCGTTCTTGGGAGTCTAGCTCCATTGTGGGTTTCTACGGCACAATTGAGGTATTTTATCCTTTAGTTTTAGCTTGTCAATTTTCCTTTATAGCATATACTTATCTTCTTGCTTTCTGAGATGAGAGTATCTTCACTTCCAAGCGGTCACCCTCTATCTTCGATTCAAGTGGCCCGTTCCCCTCATGGAAATCGCGTGAGTCGCAGTCGGGACGTAGGTATGAAGCATTTGGAGTTAGGGTTGCGCTCCCAGTTCGACCTGTTGATCCCAGAGCAGGTAAAATAATTCCCTTTATATAAATTTGACAGCTCTTGTGTGCTATGGGTTCTGAACAAATGTGTATATCCTTCCTCTGTTTTCTCTTCTTTTGCAGGTCATCCTCAACCCCTACATAGGATCCCCCTTTTGGAACTTCACCTTAGTGGGTCCTTCTCGCTTTTTGCTGGACCGTCGCATCATCTTCCTTTACGAGTCCTGGACTAGGGCCTACTATTTAGGGGAGAGAGTGGTTCATCAGTATCGCCCTCTCTTTGCCGTGCCCCGAGCTCCTCCCGCCGATGTGTTGGCTCCAGAAGGCTCCATTGATGAGCTCACTGCTCACTTTCTTCATCATGGGGTTCCTATCGATGACCTTCTCCTGCCTGGGGGGTATCAGTCGTGGTACGATTCCCTGCCCTATCATTTCTTGCTGCCCCGCTTCGTGCCCGGTGCTAACTTTTTAGCTTTTGGCGGGCCGCGATCTCAGGTAATGCCCCTTTTCTCTTTTTATTTAGCAGCTTCCTTGTGATTACTTTGATTGACCTACCACCTTTAATGATAAAATGTTTCTTTCTACAGTTTGAGCAGGGCGGCGACTCAGATGAGGGGGATGAGGCGGCTGCTCCTTATGATGCTACAGGTGCTAAAGCCTCTGATCCTTTCAGGGCTAGTGCTTCTGGCGTGGCTTCAGGTGCTGGACCCTCTGACCCTTCTGGTGCTGGTGCTGGTGCTTCTGGCAGTTCGCCTACCGTGGTCCATGGGACCTTCAGGCGCTTGGATGATGCTTTCTTGTCGCGTGTGTGTGCCGACGTGGCCGAGAAGGCACGTATCTCTGCTGAAGCTATCCAGGTCCCACCTCCTGAGCTGATCCCTGGGGTAATCTCTATCTTATTGCTTTGTTCTCCTTCCCTTTGAATTATGCTGATGGCCTGTGTGACTAACACCTCCTTTTTCTTACTGGCCAGGATTATGAGTCGGCAGTGAGTCAAGCCGAATATTATCGTAGCCTTGTTGGGCTTAGGGAGACCGAGGTGGTGACTGAATGCTGACCCAACTTAGTTATTTCCTTTATTTACTTTCCGCCTGTTTCTCTACCTGATGGCTTTGGTGTGTTCCTACAGCGTGCTGGTGAAAAGGAATCGCGTTCCCTTCTCAGCCGTATTTCTCAGGTGTGGACTCGGGTGGGGGAGACTCGTACTTTTCAAAGCGCGAGCCGGCGCCGGAAGAAGTCGAAGGGGGCCGCCCAGGACTAGTTTAGGTTTTGCAAATTTGACATACACAAAACAACAATTTAGACTTTGGATTTATTTGGGGGATATGTAATAACTTTTAAACAACAAATTTTTTGGATGGTTTATAATTTTTATGCTTTATATGAATGTTTCATTTCTTTGCTTTGATGGTTTTCTTTTTTGTTTTCTTGTTGGGCCGGACACGGGCCGGCACCCCTCCAATGATGGAGTCAATCCTGCAGGTGATTCTTTGTATATCACCTACGGGTAGTGCGTCCTCTGGGGGCTTCCCACGGGTGTGCGAGTATGCGCGCCTATGGACTGCCCCGAGATGAAAAAAAGTGGGTCAAACAAAAATAAGTTCCTCCTTGGGGACAAAAATGATTCTCTATGAAAGGGGGCCTTGCCAACCCCGGCTTTAAACTGGGCGTATATATTATATACGCCCGAAAAATATTCAGCAATAATGGTCGGGCGTATATAATATATACGCCTGGCAAATCCATGGTCAAAATGGCCGGGCGTATATATTATATACGCCTGGCAAAATGTTTCACACTTTTTCCTTGGCGTATATAGTATATATGCCCGCTATAAATTGGGCTCAGCGGGCTCTTTATAACCCGAGCCTGGTCCCCCCCTGTCTCCTTCTCCACCTGGTTTGGCCTTTTTGCCCTTCCTTTTATCTTTTCCTTCCCTTTGTTTTTTCTAGTGGGTTCATCGTCATATATTGACTGATTTTATAAAGAACATCTTTGTACGTCGATGGACCCGCCTTTGAAAAGGGGCCCAAGCTCTTATACGGGGGCTGGTATACTTCCCTGTTTGGACCCGAGGCCCAGTTTTTTACAAAAATGGCATGATAGCTTGGCTGAGAGCGAGCTTGTTGTTCTAAATTGCCTCGGGTTGTCCCGCTTTTCCTCTCTCCTTGCTATCCCTCTGTTGCCCAACCTGCTACAAGCGGCTTTGGCGTCGTGGGATCATGAGGCCCATGTCTTTAGATTTGGGTCTACGGAGCTGACCCCTACCAACCTTGGAAGAGCTGGCCTCTATTACTGGCTTGAAGATGCATCGAGGCCTTGCAAAAGTGGTGCCCAAACCGGGGTATTCAAAGGCAGTCCACGCGGTTCTCGATTTAAAAAAGGGTGGGTATGAGAAATGTTTCGTCGGAGGGCCCACTAGGTGTTCGGTGAAATTCCTGAGAGAACTTTTCGGCGACTCGAGTCTCCAAAAGTTGCCCATTCAAGATCCCTTCAATGTAAAGGCCTTTGCCCTTTATTTGCTGTTGGAAGTTCTCTTCTTTACTGGGGGCGAGACCTTTTCCCTTGGGCTGTGCGACGTCTTGACTGAGTTGGAGGGAGGCCGCTCATTGGTGCACCTAGTCTTGGCTGAGATGTATTGGGGCCTGGATGCCTCGGCCTCAGGCCGGGTTGGGATTCTCAGCGGGAGCCTGCTCCTTGTTCAGATTTGGCTAGGAGAGCATTTGGCTATCATGGGGCCTGTGCCGAGATTGTGTTTGATAAGAGGGGACGTGGCTCGGGGCTTTCTGATACGGTGCTCCAGATTGCCTCATGGGAGAGCCGAGGAGCTGAGTACGTGGCTATCAGATGCGGAGCTGATCTGGCAGCTTCCCTAGTTGGATGGTACCTTTCCGATTGTCCGCTCTCGAGATTGTGAGGGTATCACCCTATTGGGGTTGACCGGTAGCACATATTATTTCCCATCTTGGGTGCTTCGTCAGTTTGGGTATACTCAACATGTGCCATGCTCTGTGAGGCCACCTTTGTGCTCTCTGATATTTTCTCGGGGTTCTCTCAGTGATCTCGACCGCATAGCCGCCCTCTGGGAGACCCGCCAATCAGTGCACATGTGCAGCTTAGTTCAGGGGGGCATCCTCTCTCCTGATTACGAGGTTTGGCTGGTATCTGAGGAATTACCTACCCCTAGCCCAGTTTCGGTAGATGCGATAGAGACAGGGCCTTGGCCCTGTAAGGAAGCGATGCTTCAGACTAGGATCGAGTCTCTTTCTGTAGAGAGGCTGGCTTTGACCGAGGCTTTGGAGAAAGAAAGGGTCAAAGCGGAGATTGCAGAAGTGAGAGCGGCCACAGCCGAGAGTGAGGTTCTTCGGTTGGTAGGCTTTTGGGAGTCTCGCATGTGTTGAAGCTCCGCACAGGCAGAGAAGAGTCTTCATGGTAGGTGGATGTCTGATTGAAATGCTCGCGAGGACTCTCTGCTTGCAGAGATTAGCACTTTGAAGCGTGCTCCCTGCCCTTGACCTTTTCCTGCACATATCATAGATCATATACACGGAGGGGAGGAATGCCCCATAACAGAGATCTCTTTTTGGTTTTTTTTTTTTCGTTATATATATACAGATATATATATTTTTTTGGTTTTTTATCTGTAAAGAAAGCAGCAAAATAGAAAGTGTGTCATGTCCTTATCTTTTTGGGACGTGACACTACGCACGTAATACTGTAAGAAATGGAATGAAATCTATACATGCATATATTTTTTGTTTTTTGACTTTTTCCTTCGTACGTTTCCCAATGTAAGGCTTTTTATGGAGATTTTTCTCCTCCGTAGTGTGGGGTTTTTTTTATTGGAAAGGGAAATCTTTTATCTTTTTTAAAAATTTTCTCCTCCACAGTGTGGGGTTTTTTATGGGAAAGGGAAATCTATTATCTTTTTTGAAATTTTTTTCCTCCATAGTGTGGGGTTTTTTATGGGAAAGGAAAATCTATTATCTTTTTTGAAATTTTCTCCTCCACAGTGTGGGGTTTTTTATGGGAAAGGGAAATCTATTATCTTTTTTGAAAATTTTCTCCTTTTGGGTCTTTTGTGATGTCGGTAATTACAAGGCCAAACCAGTGGGTCTTTTTGAGCATGGTCGAACCCTGTTCATGAGATACAGGTTTTTCCTTTAAACGTGGGAAGGTCAGCTTCCTAGGGATTGGTCTAGTCTTCTGTCTTTCCCTTTGGTCATGCATCAGACGCCGCAGTAGGGATGGCATACTTGATCGGGATCTTATCTAATTTTCACATGAGTGGCCCATCGAAAAGGGGGGAATGGGGCTCAAGGGGTTCAAACTGAAGTGGGTGGGCCAGAACAGGTCTTCTCCTAATCTCTCTTTCCTTGACACTTTTGCTCATAGCACCCAAGACGGGTTTTCGCCATGCCCGTCATCCCTGTTTTAACCCGTAGCGCCCTTTCGGGCTTTCACTACATCCATGGGTTCGCTTTCTTACCCTAAGCGCCCTTTCGAGTTTTCACCTGGTCCGCGTGGGTCGCTGTTTTTACCCGTGGCGCCCTTTCGGGTTTTCACCACGTCCATCTTGCTTTGAACCCAAATTAATTTTCTTCTTTTTTTTCTCTTTTTTTTTCTCTCTTTTTTTTATTTTTAGAACTAGAAGGCCACGACATGGACGTCGATTCCATCATAGCCTTCTGAATGAAGTTCTGTGGGGTTTGTTAACTCAGCTTGTTCTGATGCAGTAGATGTTATGACCGCTTGTGGACCTTAAAGAGGGCTTTCTTCCGGGTTGTAATGTGGTCGAGGTTCAAACAGGTTGGGTTTTTCTGGGGATTTGGACCTAAGTTTTGAGTGAATTCTAGATTCGGGGACTCCTCTTCCTTTCCAAAGGCTTTTTATGCCCCAGTCATTTCTCTCCTTTTCTCTCTTCTTTTTTTTTTCGGTCCCCCTTTTTCATTTTTTTTTTTGGGGGTTTGCTTTTTTTCTTCTTCTTTTTTTTGGTTTGGATTTTTCCTCTTTTCTCTTTTCTCTTTTTCTTGGAATTTTGGGAGGGGCATATGAAAGAAATGGTTATTGGCCCGATGTGTGTGGCAAAAAGGGTGAAGGTTTTCAGGGAATGTTTCTTTTGGGCTACTTGTCTTTGAAATGATGGCCGCTTTTACGGGGTCCTTAAGCGGTCACGCATCTGCCTTTATCAAATCTTACCTTGTCCCAAGACCTATGAGTAGAACTTACAGAGGTATCCAGCGTTGATGGGCTCAGGAAAGTGGTCTCCGTCCATGGTGGCGAGGCGAACGATGTATCCTGGCAAAACCTCTCGAATGACATAGGGTCCTTCCTAATTTGGCCTAAACTTCCCTCTTGGATCGGTGTGGAGAGACGGGAAAATTTTCTTCAGTACAGTGTCTCCTACCTTCAGATCTCGACTGCGGACACGCTTATTGTAAGCACGTGCAATTCTCCTCTGATAGATCTGGGTGTGGCACAAGGCTAGGAGTCTTTTCTCGTCAATCAAGTCTAGCTGTTCAAAACAGGTTCTTTCCCTCTCAGCTTCAGGTAGATGGGATTCTAAAAGGATACGGAGCGACGGTACCTTGACCTCAACGGGTAGCACGGCCTCGGTCCCATACACAAGGGAGAATGGTGTTGCCCCTGTTGCGGTACGGATAGACATCCTATAGGCCCAAAGTGCGAAGGGTAACTGCTCACTCCAATCTCTATAAGTAACTACCATCTTCTCCAGGATGCGGATCAGAGTTTTGTTGGCTACCTCTACAGCTCCATTCGTTTGTGGCCTGTATGGGGATGATCGATGATGCTTGATCCGGAACTCCTCACACAAGGCCCGGATGCGCCTATTAGCGAAATTAGTGCCATTATCAGTGATGATATCTTTGGATATGCCGAATCTGCAAATGATGTTGTTCTTGATGAACTTCTCAACATGACTAGCCTTAATGCTCGTGTAGGAGGCTGCATCTACCCATTTTGTGAAGTATTCCACAGCAACGAGGATGAACTGATGCCCGTTGGAAGCCTTAGGATTGATTTTTCCGATGACGTCGAGACCCCAGGTGGCAAACGGCCAAGGAGTGGCCATGCTGTGCAAGTCAATGGCCGGGGTGTGTATTAGACTGGAGTGCTCTTGGCATTTGTAGCACTTCTGCACGTGCTTGCAGCAATCAGTTTTCAAGGTGGTCCAAAAGTATCTTTGTCTTAGAATTTTCTTCGCAACCATGTGTCCACTGACGTGTGCCTTGCAGACCCCTTCATGGATCTCCTTCATGATCTCAACTGCCTCTTTCCGGGTTAGGCATCAGAGCAGAATATTGTCGTGAGACCGTCTATACAGGAGATCGCCGCAGATGACGTAGTTCATTGCCAATCGCCGATGGTCCCGGGATAGTTTGGGTCTCGAGGAAATTCTTGATGTCCGAGAACCAGGGTGGCTCATCATCTAACTCTGTAGGTCCTTCAATCAGGTGACAAAAAGCTGGTTTGTCCCTTTGCTCTATCATGATTGGCTTCATCACAACTCCGTATGGAATCTCAACCATAGAGGCCAGGGTGGCCAAGGCATCAGCAAACCGATTTCTTGCTCATGGCACATAGGAGAAGGTGACCTCCTCAAAACAAGTTATTAGATCCTCAAGATGTTCATGGTATGGGATCAGTTTCTCATCCTTGGTCTTCCAATCTCCGTTGGTCTGGCATATAATTAACTGTGAATCTCCAAAGACCCTCAGGTGAGTTATATTTAGATCAAGAGCACTTTGTAGACCAGGTATACGGGCCTCATTTGGTGCATGGGAAGTTTAATTTGATTGAGATGGGTATATGTGATCCTCTGGGCGAGATAAGAATGGCGCCAACTCCTTGGCCCTCAACATGCGATGCTCCATCAAAGTGCATTACCTAGGACTCCTCTGTTTCCTCTGTATCCTCGTCAGTCATGAACAGAATGTCCTCATCGGGGAATTCGGTCCTTAGAGGCTCATAGTCCGGCAGAGGGTTCTCAGCAAGATGATCAGCGAGTGCCTGCCACTTGATTGACTTTTGGGTGACATAAGTAATGTCAAATTCGGATAGGAGTAGTTGCCATCATGCAGTTCGGCCAGTGAGCGTAGGTTTCTTGAATAAGTACTTTAGTGGATCCATCCGTGCTAGAAGTAGAACTGCCTGGGATAACAGGTAGTTCAAAGTCTTTGAGTAGCCCAAACGTGCGCCAAGCATGCTTTCTCCAGATGAGAATAGCGCGCCTTGTAATCAGTGAATTTCTTGCTTAGATAATAGATGGCCTGCTCTCTTCTTCCTGTCTCATCATGCTGTCCTAACACACAGCCCATGGAAAACTCTGTCATTGATAGGTACATTATCAGAGGTCTATCAGGTACGGGTGGTACCAATACTGGAGGTTTCAGGAGGTAACCTTTAATCTTGTCGAATGCAGCTTGGCAGTCATCATTCCATTCAACCGGCGAGTCCTTTCTCAGTAGTTTGAAGATTGGTGCGCATATCGAAGTTAACTGTGTGATGAATCGACTGATGTACTGGATTCTGCCTAAAAGGCCACTGACTTCCTTCTCTATAGACGGTGGCGGCATTTCAGTGATGGCCTTGATCTTGGTCGGATCGACCTCGATCCCTCTCCTGCTGATAATAAAGCCCAACAACTTTCCTGACATAGCACTGAAGGCGCACTTCAGGGGGTTCAATCATAACCTGTACTTTCTCAACCTCTCGAACAGCTTCTGAAGGTTTATCAAGTGGTCCTCCCTTTCTGTTGATTTGGCAATCATGTCGTCGACATATACTTCGATCTCTTGGTGCATCATGTCATGGAATCGGGCCGTCATTGCTCTTTGATAGGTTGCCCCAGCATCTTCAGCCCGAATGGCATTACTTTATAGCAGAAGGTTCCCTAGGGGGTAATGAACGTTGTCTTCTTGCGATCAACCTCTGCCATCCTTATCTGATTGTATCCTGAGAATCCATCCATAAATGAGAGCATTCCATGCTTTGCAGTATTATCGACCAGGATATCGATGTGGGGTAATGGAAAGTCATCCTTAGGGCTTGCCTTGTTGAGATTGCAGAAATTGATACACATTTGAACCTTTCCATCCTTCTTCGGTACAGGGACGATATTGGCCACCCACTGCGGGTACTTGGATACCATGAGGAAACCTACGTCATATTGTTTAATGACCTCGTCCTTCACCTTCAACATCCATTAGGGTCGGAGGCGTCTCAGCTTCTGTTTAACCGGCTTAACATCGGGGTAGAGTGGCAACTCATGCTCAACCAGATCGGTATCCGAACCAGGCATGTCTTCATACGACCATGCGAAGACGTCTTGGTATGATCGAAGGAAGTCTATCATGCCTTTCCTCTTCGCAGGGGAGAGCGATGTTCCAATTTTGGTGATTCTGGGGGCCTCTTTGGTGCCCAAATTGACATCCTCCGTCTCTTCGACGATCGGGGTAGGGCCATGCTCAAAATCGGTAAATTGTTTGAGGAGCTCATTGGGGAGCTCATTGGTTTGACCTTCCTCGTCGAAACTCGTGACTCCTACCTCTTCTTGTATTTCTACAGGAAAGGGTCAGCTTCACATGGGAAGGGTATCACGACATCAACTTTAATTTTATTAGGAATTTTAAAGGACAATATTTTTAGAATTGGTATTTTTTCTATTTTTATGGTCTTTTGCATTTCTTCGAAGGTCAGCCCCTGGCGAGGTGGAGCTCTATATATACAAGGTAGAGTGGTCCAGAGGCTAACCTCACTTTTTACAGGTTGTTTATTTTTGGGGAGTCGGTGCCATTTTCACGGTATTTGGCGGTTCCCAGGAGTTGGGGCACGGATGCCTAGTTACTCACCTGCGAGGCTTGGCCTTTACCTCCTTGATTGGGAGCAGCATCGGCAGTCTCTTGCAGTTCTTCCCTCAACATATTTACAGAGGGATCCTCTGGGACCCTGTCCTTTATGGTTAGGATAGGCCCAGAGTGGCTGGCGCTGAAGCGATGGGTGGACTGGGGAACTTCTTCCTTGAATAAGGAAAGGGCGACTAAGTCCATTTCGAAGTCTAGGTGGATGATGTAGGGATTGGTGGGGTGGACGGAAGCAGGCTTATGTGGGGTTACACTTGTCTCCCCATTTAGATCAATTTTTACTATCCCGGCGCTCACAAAGGTTTCACGGATGTGGGGGCGAGCGCGAGGTTCTTCTTCGAAGATGATTCCTCTGGCCTTGGTGACTGCTGCGGCTCTCATCTTTTCCTTGGCCTCTTTGACTTCTTCTTCTCTGGGCCTATGGCCCAAGCTAAATTTGGTTTGTTGCCCCTTGGCCTTGACGGGGTCTCTTCTTCCTTGGAGGCGTGGGCCCAGCCCTTTTCCTTTTTGATGGCCCTATCTGTGGAGCATGAACACAGCTGCGTCCATTCCTCCTCCAATTTTATCTGGGGTCTTTTCGATTGGTCCGAGGGTGACGGCTGAGAAGTCATACTCAAATCGGTGAAGATCGGCGTCCTCTGCTGTGTGCGGTATGTTCAGCACTTTCGGATTCTCAATGTGCAGAGTGCTTCTCTCCCAGTCTTCTCTGCTCTCGCCCAAGATGGTGATAATTTTTCCTTCCGAGATGAATTGGTGCAGAGTAGATGGTATTGCTCCGAGCTTATGTATCCATGGCCGACCCAATAGCAGATTGAAAGTAGACTTGATGTCCATCACCTGAAAGGGGGTGGTGAAGGTTTGCGGCTGGAGGATCAGGTCGAGGTTACTTCTCCTATGATTTCTCTTCTGGTGTTATCGAATCCCCGGGCGCTTGATATGGATGGCCGAAAGGTGTCGGGGTTCGCCCCAATTTTGATTGTTGTTCTCAGAGGGCATACGTTCAGTGCCGACCCATTGCCTATTAGGACCAACGGCACCACCAAGTTTTCTACTTCCACTATTATATTCAAGGGCTTAGAGTGGTCATTCCCCTCGATTGGTAGGTCGCATCAGTGAATGAGATGGCATTTGGGGCCAATACTTGCCCTATTATTTCTCCTACTTCATCTGGAGTTACGTGAGTGGAGACATGTGCGTCCTTGAGTGCTCACATTAGGGCTTGGAAGTGGAGCGGGGACGTGATTAACAAGTCCCACACAGTAATATGTGCGGGTGTTCTCTTGAGCTGCGTCTCTAGTATGTGCTCTCTAGCCATTTTTTCAAAGGGATTCCCTATGGCCTGTTCTTTCTTCTTCTCATCTCCTCTAATGGCCCCTGATGCTTTCAGCTGTGTAGAAATCCGGCCTGACCGGGTAATAAATTCAGCAGCCTCCTCTTGGTTGCACCCGGCATTCATGTCCGTCTGTTCATAGCTTAACGACACCTGATGCGGGTCATAGGCAAGTTTCGGGATGAGGAAAGGAGTGCATGGTAATTCTGGGGAGGATTGGGTTAGACACGCCAGTTTCTCAGGTCTCACCAGGTTGACTCCAGTGGGGAGCAGAATGGTAGTGGCGGGAATTGGCAGGGTTGAATTTACGGGTGCAGGGGGGGCTTGTACAGGTATTGCCTGGGCTTAGTAAGACCAGTGGTGATTGGGAGCAGGTGATAAGGGGATTGGGTGACGGGTTGCTTGCTTGGGTGGTGGTGGAGTTGAGTTGGGGTCAAAATAATGAAGGGATGGCGGGAGTGTGACTGGGATGGAGGGATAGGGAGACATCTGAGGAGCGGGGTGATAGGGGTATGAAGGGTTTGTTTATGGGGTGGCATGGTGGGATGATGACGAATTCGTGGATGACGTATGGTAAATTACGGGTGATGGAGTGGTGCATGGAGCAGGATGATTGGGACATGGCGGGGTAGTGGGTGGAAAAATACTACCCTAAATCTAAGGGCTCCTCTTGGTATGCCGGTTTGGGGAAATAATCAGCCAGATACAATGGCTCGATCACCCCAACAAATAGTTCATCTTCATTTGACTTGGGGAGTGAAAATTCCTCCTTATTACTGATATAATTCGAAGGGTCAAACTCTTCTTCTTCCTCTTCTATCCAATGAATGTTAGGCCTGGGGCCTCCTAGGTACAGTGGTAGAGGGGCTTGATGGATATTCTGATTCTGCCCTTGAGGAAGTGGCGGGGGAATGATTTTTCTTGACTCTATCAGATCTTGGACCGCGTGCTTTAACGGGAAGCACCGGTCCGTAGGGTGAGCCGGTCCCTGGTGGAAATTGCAATGCAGATTTGGATCATAGTTCCTTGGTATGGGATGTGGTGGCGGGTGAGGTTGGAGTAAATTGACCAGGCCTTTCTGTAGCAATACCGACAATAAGACACTAAAGAATTGCCCCAACAGTGTGAACACTCGTTCAAAATGCGCTTTCATCTGCTCCTGGGTAAATGGGGCTCTTGGTCCGTTGCTTGGCCTTAGTATTTGCTCGAAACGGGCCGGGGGTGGTTGTGTAACCTGGAGCTGTATCGGGGGGGCATTGGTATTGGCCTGGGGATAAATAATTTTTTGTACCTCTGTCCCTGGTCTTCTTTCAACTCTTGGTTTGGCAGCTTTTCGAACCCCGGTGGCCCCGTTGGTAACATTCCTTCCTAACTTGCCCTCTCTAATGGTGTCTTCACAACGATTGGCATTTCGGACCAGATCAGCAAAACTAGACTGCTGCTGATATTCTAAAAAATCTGTGATGACTGGGAGGGCTCCCTTGGTTATCAATTCAATCTGCTCATCATCGAGAATTCGATGAGTTACCTGAGCGGCCAATGCCCTCCACCTTCCCAAGTAAGCACTGAATGTTTCATCATGTCTTTGCTTTAGACGAGCCAAATCTGACTTCCTTGGCTCTATGTCCATGTTATAGACATATTGCTCTTGAAATAAGTGTGTCAGATCTTTCCAATTTTTTATCATGGATGGTTCCAGGGATGTGAACCATCTCAGAGCTAGGCCCGTTAGATTTTTTTGGAACACTTTGATGAGGAGTCGTTCATCTCCACCATACTGGCACATATCCCCACAGTAAGATTTTAAGTGGGCGATGGGGTTGCCAGTGCCATTATACTTATCGAATACTGGCATCTTGAATTTCTGTGGCAGGGGGACATCGGAGAACAGACATAGGTCTGAAAAGTCTGTTGAATGCAGTTCTACTCCTCCCATCTTCATCAGTTGCTTCTGTATTCTGTCTATTTGTTCTTTCAACTGTTCTGGTTCTTTTGAGGCTGTAGTGGGGACTGCTTCCCCCTGATTTTGTTCGACCCTAGGTGTGATGATGGTGGGCTCGGGAGGGTTGAAGCTGGCAACTCCTCCACTGTTGCGGATCTCATCCTCCTCATACTGTTGGTAATGGTATTGGTGAGGGGCGAGTTCTGCTATTTGGACTTGGGGGGTGAGGGGTTGGATGACCTGGTGGGGCCATATGGTTTGTAGGGGATGAGAAGGGATAAATGGATGAGCGGTTTGTGGGTAAGTGATGTGCTGAGCTGGGTGCACATTCTGGGGGTGAGGGAGGTGTGGTTGAGGTGGTGGGATGTTGTGGGTCTGAGGAATGGGATGGATTGGATTTCCCGTTGGAGGCGGGATGGGGGCGTAAGGGGTATAGGTGAATGAAGGGTATTGGTGGGGGGTTATGGGGTTAGTGAATGGGCCTTGATGAGCATGGGTGGATGGACCTTGAGTTTGAGGGATTTGGGTTTAATGGTTTTGGAAGGCTTGGATTGATGGGCCTTGGGCTTGGGCTTGATAGGTTTGATGGGTTTGGGCTTAGGCCCATGGGTTTTGAGGGTTTTGGGTCTGGATCTGAGCCTGATGGGCTTGAGTCCATGGGCCTTGAGGATTTTGGGCCTGGGCCTGGGTCTGAAGGGCTTGGGCCCATGGGTTTTGAGGATCTTGGGCCTGGGCTTAGGTCTGATGGGCTTGGGCCCATGGGTTTTAAGGGTCTTGGGCCTAGGCCTGATGGGCTTGGGTCCATGGACCTTGAGGATTCTGGGCCTGGGCTTGGGTCTGATGGGCTTGGGCTTGGGCCCATGGCTCTAGAGGTGTTTGGGCTTGGGCCCATGGATTTGTATGGGTTTGGGTCTGGCATTGAGGTGGGGGATTTTGGGAGGTATGGACGATGGGTGGTTGGGCATGGTTAGGAGGGAATGGGGTATGGAGGTTTTGGAGATTTGGATGCGGGGTTTGAGATGTAGGGTTCCGAGAAGCAGCCCACAGGGCGTACATCGTTCTCATGTCCTCCATTGAGGGCATGGATTCAGGTGTGAGATTGGGGGGTGACGGCCCACTTAAGGATGGAGGGGGTTGGGAG